>OX387392.1:7002500-9745000 GCA_947563765.1 Anarsia innoxiella
ATCCGGGGCTTTCTTGTTAATTATTAATTTGTGGCTAATTTGAATAATATTATTTTTTACTAAAATACCAACTTTCTTAATTTTCATATATTTGCAAGCTTTTGTCGATGCGCGTTGAGAGAATCAGTAGTTTAAAATTGAGTAAGCTAATGTTTGGATGAAGATTCATATAATGATGCTCTAAATCTTATGTGAATCATGTAAAAGCTCTTATATTAAAGAACACTATAAAGTAAAAGCCGGATATATCTCGAGCAAACATTTACAGCATTACCGGAACGGTTTTTCATGTTTAAAACACTGTATTAGATAGGTGCTGGTCCGCGCAGTCCAGTCGCTACGTGCGGCGTAATCGGGCGGCGCGGACGTCTGTGAAACACGGAAAACCGTTCAGTCTATCCCCCGGACCCCCCATGACCCCCACACTCACACCCTCCACTTTTACGATGAATCTTCGTTTCTCCGCATCAAGAAGTAATTTTAGTGTTCCTTTGCCGATTCAATGATAGCACTCGGCCTGATTGGTTAAGCCCCTCTTTGATTTAATTTCGGGTTAAGTTGCTCTGCGGCTGGGTCCATTGGGATTTGGATACGTTTCTGCCGGACCCTACGTCCGTCGGAAGATATCAATTTTAGTTTAAGTACTACGTTCACATTTGGAATAAAGGTTTGGTCTCAACCTTGAAATAAGAGATAAGGTTGACTTAGAAGTTCAGTAAAACTGCTGCTTTCATTGTACAATTAAATGAAAAGACAAATGTATCTGTTTATGACAACATTCTACTTGTCATAGTGGTGGTGTTTCGGAACATACCACAAAAAAGAACTTTACTTGAATTGTATTTCAAGAGGAGAAGGTTTGCACCGCACGTCACAGGGTATCATGGCGTCCACGGGGCCAGTCGTCATGAATACGTAATACAAGGGCAGGACGCGAATTCTTTCGTTTATTATTCAATCATTCGTTCGGTGCGACTCGGCTTTAATTTCATGGCGGGTGGGCACAGTGCCCTGAGCGACGGCTGTCAGCCAAGTAAGGAGACCATACCTGCAAATAATAATGCCGAGGTATTTTTTATCACGTTTTGTCCTTGTCTTATTGAAATTGTTGCCTCAAAATTCATAATTGCTCAATTGGTTGAATAGTGTTTATAAACACTTAATTTCCTCGTAGGTAACTTTTTATTTGAAAAAAAAAAGTTAAAATAAATTCTAATGAAATGCTTCTCTATTCCTAACCAAATTAATTCAAGTTAAGTACCTACGCGTAGCCTTTCCCAATGTGGATTGTTTGTCTTAACCGAGCTATTTATATCTTATAGAGGAGACAGAGACAGAGAGAGGTAAAATTGACGGGAAACAAAGAAATCTGATAACTGAAACGTGGGCGCAAATCCGTCCTGAGCTTGGTCTTGAGTGGGACTCAGATTCGGTTTCTTGGAAGCTCAACTACACAAAGTCATCCTTTGTGTAGGTACGGCTGTATAAATTGTGATTGTATTTTTTCTGCTAAACTTTGTGTAGGTATTAAATAGTAATTAAAAATGTTTTCATAAATGCGCATAGTTATGTGTTTTATATGGTCTGATAAACAAGATTCCACAATTACTACTTCATTTATTTAATTAAATTTTTTTCCGAAGCTTACTCCATATTTTTTAGCCCGTCACCGCAGAATACTGCGAAAAAGACAATTCTTATTCTAAAAGGCTCGCCTGGTGAGGATGTGGAGCGAGTGCGTGCCGGTTTTGATTGAAACCGCTACGACACTGCCACGATACGCCACGCTACGGCCCACGACACGCGGCTCCACGAATTCAATAAGCAAATTCAGTGACACATCTATTAGCCGAAATGTGAGGAAGGCACTTGGAAATGTGATCAAAAATAAGATAAAGTAAGCGATTTTATACGCCAACTGTTGTTCAGCAAGACTATACATACATAGGTAACTACTTATACATTTGTCTTTGTTTAATTTTAATTTGACTTGTATCAAGTAAGTAAGTATGTAGGTATGTATCGTTTAAAAGCGTTTTTGTTCCTGAGGAATATAAACAATGTTACATCCTTACCGTTTAGAATACTTGTACTTATGATCAAAGTATAGCATTGCGAACTCAAAGCATTCTTAACACTTTCCTCTTTCATTGTTACTTTACGGTTGTATGTATTTTTCCTTCAAACTCTTTGGAACAAAGTAAATAAGCCTGGAGATATTGTGCACAGCAAAGATCTTTTGTGAGAGTGCCGTAGTTTAAAGTACTAAGATACTTGGGAGTGCATGCATGTAGTATTAAAGAGGGCGGTCCCACACTCGTGAAATAATTTTTACAACTATCAAAGGGAGTGTAACATTAAAATTCAGGAAGCGACCGACGACCTTGTACTCGCATGTCCCTTGCATGCCTCCGAATAAGGGTCCCGTGTGAAAGTGTTCTTTTTAAATAAAACATGCTGGAAAACATCCTATAAAGCGTATGTAGATTACTTCTTGTGACTCTTTTTAGATGGAAAGTCGGTTTACATTTTTTATGTTTTCACTATTCTTGTTAAATGACTGCTTGCGTGTTCTGGTACTGAAGTATCTAAAAGGGTACAAAAAAGGAGTTATAATTACCCTACTTGGTGCTGAAATGTAGTTGTTGATCAAAGATCTTGCCATTCATCTCTTCGGAATAAAATATACGTATAAAATCTATATGTACCAACGACTTTTTTAGGAATTTTACCTGTTAACACTTATTACTTTGTAGTTACACCAGTAAGTAAAGCATTGCAGGAGACCGGTAGCCGCATTTACACACGATTCAAATAAAAAAGTCCATCACTCAAGTATGCGTCGCCATTCACTGGCGAGCCTAGAAATTTGTTCTCTCGACCCATTGGATTCATATGGATATGTAAGTCTTACTTAATCCAACCAACAACGACATCCTGTTTTTAGCTACAGTTTTTAGCAGTTCCTTAAAAGACATATTATCACTGATCATCATGTTATGTATTTTGAGAAAAATATTCATATTCCCAATTTATTGTATTGTAGAATGGCATATCTTCTTTAAGCGAACAGGGCTCAAAGGCGTCCGGAGCGAGATGTGACCCCGGGTTCTACACGGTCCTTGCAAATGGACAGGAAAAAGACGCGAGAGGAATGCGTGGGTGCTTTTAATTTAATATCGACTGACACCGAATTGGAATCGAAAGTTTGCCAAGGACGTGCTCTGCCGCCTAATCTGATTCGTCTGTTCGCCGTTTTAATATTTATTGCCAGCGCTCAGGCCACTTATTTATAAATATGGGCTATTAGCGTCCATGTCTATGCATTCTGCAGAACGAACTGTGACGGGAATTATGAAAATTTAAATAGATTTTTTGATTCGTCAGTAAGGAATATAAATTAGAATTTTGTGATAGATAAAGTGTTTATGGAAACAAAGTAGCAAGTTTGTATCCACAAACCATAACAATTACAAACGAACATCTACCTCTCATAACTACGTAGAAGATGGCTACGTCGTCGTAGCAAAAGTTACGAGTAGGTGCATGACATCATTAGGGTGATTTAGAGTGGTACGAGTAAATTCATTATTGACACAAAATAATTATTTCGATATATAATTCAGCTCAGATATGTAATTAATTATAATTTTGCTCTGTATGCCATATAACAATTAGATTACCTATTGCATTATATGATAAGTGTTTATGGTAGGTAATCTAATGGAAAATAAAATATAATAGCAGCTGAAGCTTAGGCAATTGTCACAAATTAAAACAATAAAGCGCACCTGGCAGCTACTTGGGTTTCTGTCTTCTGGCTGGTGTCAGTGGGGCAAATCTCATTTACCCCGGGGCTCGCGCGAACTTCCCCTAAACTCGCGAACACGTGTTAACATCGCTCGTCTTTGAAAAACTGGATAAGGACCTTATTTATATGGGGTCAGCGTACGACGCGACACACAAAAGAACATGATGATATTACTGTTAGCCGGGCCCGCTAATGTTATGTACATAATGTTATTTACGAGTCCTTTTTTATACTTGCCTAAAATGCGGACGCATTGTGATAAAACTTCGACATCGCTCACTTAGGTCACGTATCAACGCTAGCTTAAACACCTATTTCGTAGAAAACTCTCCTGAAATCTTTAAGTTTTATGTTAATAACTTGGATGGAAGTTAGCGCTAGAGGGAGGTGTTACGATAGCTTTAAGACCTGTAAATTTTTAAAGATAAGAAACTTTTATTTTCTGCGGAGGAAAATATTTCTGGACGACGTATTTAAGTTTGGAAACAGGCTGTTACTTATGTATTTGATTTATTTTATTTAGAAAGCGCGTTGGTTTTCTTCTCGCACGTACTAAACGATATTTGGCGATCCCTAAGACGAGTCGTTTGTCACGTACGTGTTGCACGGGCAAAATGGAAACTACTATGTTGCCGAAAAGGACAAATAAAGAAACTGTTTTGTGGAAAGTCGATAATGTCTTTAATGTTATATTCCCGATCGTACAACTACTGGAAAACTTTAATACTCCTTTCTCGGAACGCTGTCGTCGAAGTCAACAATTGCTACTTTCTTATTGAATTTATTGAACACTAAGTATTACTAACGCACGTCTTATTGACAACAAGCGAAAGACGATAATGTAAATACATACTTGTAGTATAGTAGGTATAATACAGTGCAATCTAAATGAAAAGTTTTCGAACTATTCAGTATCGAAGTCTCAAAGTTTGCAGACAGCTTACGAAAACAAGAGCCTATTTCACTTTCCGATCTCACCAGTCGTCTGATGGCGGTCATTCAAAATCGATTACCGATGCTTCTGTAAACATTTCCTGTCATATATGCGAATGGCGGTCTAGTAAAATACTAGCGCGCCGTAATACGGACCCAGAGGGTGTTTGCCTAGAGATTAATGATGCGATACCCGCCACTATGGCTCAGGCACTCGACAAAAGGGCCTCTTACTTACTCTTTGCTTACTGAAAAGTCTGAGGATAAAAACACCCGACGTGGGGTTAATGTTTTGATGGAAAATGGAGAGCGGAAGTGACGGCACGGCTTTATATTTTATCTTAACACATTTCTTGCAGAATTTTCGTTACAGTAATATATTGAATTCATCTATTGAAATCAATAGATTGATTGAAAGTTGTGTCACAAATAGAAAAAAAACATTTTGGAATTGTAATCCCTTGAATTCATCTATTGAAATCAATAGATTGATTGAAAGTTGTGTCACAAATAGAAAAAAACATTTTGGAATTGTAATCCCGACAAAAACCCAGTGTTGTAATGTGAACTAAATTCTATATTACTTATTTTATATACCTACTTGTTTCCTCAGTAGATATTATTATTTAAATGATCTAAATGTAACACATATCTTCTTTTACTTTGAAAGGGGAGAAATGGAAAACGCAATCGGCAAATAAATCACAAGCAAATGAGATATTGTGTCGTGTGTTACGCTCTCTTAGCATTTCACTAAATGGGAAAATGAAATTATGATAAAGTAGCGGAAAGTGAAAAATAACGAACTGCATTGCAAATTTTATAGCACTTTTTGTCTAGAGATATTTTCCATACATAAATTATCATACAAAATACATAAATTTATTGGGGAATCTGGATTTTATTAATGAATTCTTATTAAAATCCTGAGGCAAAGTAATTTTACTGCCATTGGACCTGTCGGCCTCATCTAAATATCATTATCTACCTCACTAAGTATTTCCGACGTTCTTTCCTAAACAAAAAATTTAATATTAAGAAAATTGACATCTTGTTATGAATTTTAGTTGATTGATGAATCATAAGACATTCTGGGTTAACAATTTTGTTTTTATTAAGCTTTCGGAGAGCTGTCTCGGGTTTTTTTTAATAAAAAGTTACTGGAAGTTTTTTCAATTTTGTTACCTGAACCTTATCATTTGAAATAACTACAAGCTGAAATATATTATCTTTCTACAAAGTAGGCTTTTCGGATGATAATAGCATTATGTTGGTGTAAAGGTAGCTACAGTTTTTCATTGTGATACTTTTAAATCTTATTAAAATAAGACTCTGCTAGCTCGAATGTGTGTAGGTAACTACGTAATATGATTATTATATTACATAGATATTTAAAAATTAATGGAAATTAAGATTTAGTTCCTGTTTAAGTTTTGTTTATAACGAGGTAACTATGTATCCAGATGTTATCTAGCGGTTTCCGAGTACTCTAGATTTCCAATATACGCCTGTTGGCCGCATCATAAATCTTGCCTGAGGCGCCTGCAGCGACAACCTGCATACTCGTTGCTCCGCCTTGCTATTTAATGAAATTGTTGGTTTGGCTTAATTTCCTGAATTTGCTTTGTGCTTTTAAGGGGTTTTTGTGCCACTAAGCAGAAACTTGCACTGTTTGCCATATTTTATGTGCACGAGTTCTTGGGTTGTGAAATTATTTTATGGATGTTATTTTTTGCATTACGGAGTTCATTTTTATGGAGCATTGTTGCGTTATTATACAAAATTAGATGTTACTTTTGTTATTAATAGGAATTTCTTTTTTACGGGAGTTTTTTTGTTATCCATAAATTTAAATCCCATATTTTTGTTTGACATAATGATTTTTAAACATATTAGATGCACTAATATTAATTGCAATACTTTATTTAATCCATAATTATTGTTTCAACGATTCACCACCAACACGTTATTTTTTTGTCATAATATTGCAAGGTATAACTTTTGAATGCCATAACATTTATTTCTAATAATCGTCATATGTACTAAATCAAACGACTATAATATTTTTTATTTTAAATAATATGGAATATGTGTTAGGTAGTAGGTACTATTATGAATGAATTTACAAATTGATTAGACGACAGCAGGCAGCGCGGCGGCGAGACACGGCGGTAGGGGGGTCCGGGGGCGCAGCCCCCGAGGGGGCGCAATAAAAAAAGGAACACCAACCAGAACGGCTAGGATAGGTTAGGTTAGGTTAGAACATGATTTTGCATCCCTGCTTGCTGCATGCTTGCTTGCATGCTGCATGCCTGCTGCATGCCTGCTGCATGCCTGCTGCATGCCTGCTGCATGCCTGCTGCATGCCTGCTTGCATGCTGCATGCCTGCTGCATGCCTGCTTGCATGCCTGCATGCATGCCTGCTTGCATGCCTGCTAGCATGCTGCATGCCTGCTTGCATGCTGCATGTTCATCAGGATCATATTTACATAATATTATCATGTAGGTGATACCATCAGTAGGTTGTAGGTTGTAGGTTGTAGGTTGTAGGTTGTAGGTTGTAGGTTGTAGGTTGTAGGTTATAGGTTATATATATTTATGTCATGTAGTCATTATGTTTAAAGTAAATATAGCTTTTAAATATTAGTGCATTTGTTATAATCTGGCAAACATACTTATGTCACGAAATAATATATATGTCTTATGAGTTTTATGGCAAATAACACCATATAGATGACGATATTATGGCAAATAAAATTATAGAATAAAAAAATATGATACTTAAATTTATGGGAAACATTAGTGATTCCTTTTTTACTGATATGATGACATGTGAAAACTGTGAACATCTTATGAATCACGTGATCGAGAAATGATATCAAAGACATTTCAATAAGATTAAAGTGCAATAATTGAAGTTCATGCGTTGATGTTTAATTCGGGCAGGAATTGCGCGGCGGCATCGCGGCGGTGGCCGTTTATCAATCGGCGCAAAAAACAACATATTTCAATATCCGCTGATTAATATCCGCTGCCAGTTCGCCGGCCGAGGCAAACATGAAATTTATGTACTGCCGCCAACCGGTTTATTTCGTTTTACTTTTTAAATTACGAGTGTTTGGCGACAATTTGACGATGCCATGCGTCCCACCCATCTGTTGCTACCAGCAATTATTTCAACAATTAAGCAGTAGGCTACTTTTTTAACCTCCATGTCAATGTAAGCAACAATAAAGTACTGCGTCTCAGAAATTATAACAATTAGTGGTTAAGTTTAATGACTCACTACAACTGCGTAATGTCTAATGTGATTTTAATGCGACTTGGTTCTCATACAATATTAGCATAAAGACATAATTGATGGGTAAACTAATTTAATGTTACACAGCAATTATGCTAAGACGCTCATGGTTTACAACGCCATAAAATGTACTTCCGGTGCCCGAAACTGCAGCGGAAGTAATAAGCAGTGCAATACTCGCGGCCATAAATTAGAATAAGCAGTTTTAGCGAAGAGGGGCGCGCACCGCACTCCGCGCCCCGCTACCACCGCCATCGCCGCCGCAGCCTCCCACTGATACTCTAGCGGATCCTACAACTTGTTTATCTTACTACTATAAATTTACTACTTATTAGTAGCACTAACTAAATTAAAAATAAAACTGACACCGTCGTGATTGTAAATACAAAATTCTCAGTGGAATACTACAAACAGCTACAAATTTGTAAAATAAACAACGCCACAACAACGATGGTAAGAGTCGTAAAAATTGAACTCGAGAGAAACTTAACAAGAAACTTTTATTAAAATAACAACATTAAGCCGTTAATTTCTTTGTAAAACTGCGCAGACGGTAAAAATTACTTATTCAGAGTGGTGAGACCGCGAGGGCAGGCGACCGACTCCTTGGCAAGTGTCGCGCCGCTTTTCTATAATTCAACGCGTTCTGAGCCGTACGACGCAACCGCCGCGCTACGTCTCCACACGACCAGCAAAAAACAGACCTCGATCGACTATGCACTGCATTACTTTGCTACAACGCATCGCATTATTTCCCCAATTTCACACAAATGTGCTCATATTACAATAGGCTTATATTACAAATTCGCGCCCATTATTTCTTCAACTACCTACGTGGTTATGTTACTAAATTAAAAAATAAAGAAGCTTACTTATTTAAACACTGAATTTGATTTTGATTGCAAAGCTACATAGATTACTATAGTTACTATAGTTAACTTAATTTAGTAACATAACCACGTAGGTAGTTGAAGAAATAATGGGCGCTAGTAAATAGGTATCTACCTATACCAACGTAAACTAGTATATAAAGAAGCGTTTTATTTTTATCACGCCGTAAATTACTAATTACGTTCAAGAACTAATAGAGAGCCTTCTATAGAGAAAATCTAGTTGGAGAAGTGAGGGGCGACCCGGCATCGATGTGCTAACAAATGAAATTAATGCACGCCTCAGGAGAAATAAAATGTCATTAGTTTCGCCCGATGAGATCGTTTCCACCGGCACACTGGATCTTCCTATAATAGACTTATTTATAGGTTCAGATGAGGTTTTCCTAGAAAGCTCCTACGGGTCGCAGTCTAGTTTTAAATAATTGTTTCCGTTCCATCCTTCTATAAGATATCCAGCTTTTAATTGTCATTAGAGCCGTTAATATTAACTATTCCCTTTGTAAAGTCTTGTCTATCGCCCTACTACAACAAAAAGTAAGTAATGTTAAACTATATTTAATTTACTATACTGTTAATTTACTCAAATTTATGATTCTCTACCTACATCATAAAACTATTTCAAGAATATCTGAATACAACTTGTATTTCAGTCTGTAATAAATAATAATTCCGTCAGCTTTGTAGAAGTCATGTCAAAATAATAAATGATCACAAGTTTCCATAAGAGCAATGATGTTGAAATAATCTGGCATTTTCCCATTCCAATTCAGTTGTGTATAAAATAATGAGGGTCGGACTCTATTGAGCAATACTGGACTGTAACGTACAATACAATGGCTGAACCACAAAAGGCTTACTTGTAATATTTAAGTGTATGTCATGTAAATTACAGGGAGAGCCGAGCCAATCTTAAAGGAAATTTATTCTTTGAAAGGCTGCTCATGACAAGGTGGTTTCTAAAATCGAGACTCGTTGTCTCGGTAATTTTATGTACGAGTAGGTAGTTAATATAATCACTTATTTTTTATATTGCTACCTACAACGAAGTTTTGACGAAGTTGGCTAGTTGTAGACTACAACTTCAAAGCACTGCAACTTGTAGTTCTGGCTAATACATCTTAACTTTTTTCGGCAGTGTTTTTTGATATAACTTTATGTGGTCGGAAAAAATATATCACTAAGAAATCAAAAGTAGTAAAACAGTTTTGTCGACATAATTTTTTAGTATTATTTACGAAAATAGTGGTATTATTTGGGTACTGATACAAATTCCGGACACGCAGTAAAGAAGTAACTCGTTTCCGTCCAGACATCTCAGGTCCATAACATGACTGTAGGCCCAGTTATGTCTTATTTTATCTAAATCCTATTTTGTGTCCCGCGCATAAATCGCATGCTAAGGCACACACTGCGTGAACATTTTCTTATTTCCCCGCAAACGTGCCAAGAACTGTAAATGTGAATGTGCTTGGCCTTCTTGTTAAAAATAACAATATTACAAGTATGACTATATTTTTTGTTTCAAGTTTTAGGGGATTTTATTTTACAAGTTTATTATGTATTTTTTCTGTAACAGTTCAGCTACCTAATGGTTTATTAAAATGCTTAAAAAGAAAACATAAATATTGTGTAATGTATTTTGAGCTTGCTAAAAAATGTAGGTATCATGTAAAAGTTTTGAGTGTGATTGATGCTATTTTGAATTCAAATTGTTTTGGATTATAATATTATAAGCTATGCAGCTTCTTGCCAAAAATATAAAAGTGGAGCAAAATCTTAGTACGGAACAGAAAAATGGAAGGCCCAGAAGAATAACGAGTTAACTGCAAAGGAAAAAAGAAGTTTTAAGAACAGAATATATACAATTTTCCAGACGTAGCGTTTTCTCTATACAAAAGGGGGGACACTTTAGGAAGCCAGCCATAGTGCTTTTTGAAAAACGTGTTTCGCATTGTAGAACACGGGGGTAGATTGTGAAATTGGCCCCTTGCCACTATAGTAAAAGTGGAAATAAATCGTGCGAGACGCCGTGCTGCTGGATGACCCAGATCAACCTAACGGTACACACTAAAACTGTTTAACGGCTGCTACCTAAAATAGTACTATGGCTGAATATGTTCCGTGTTTCACAGAGATTTATTTTATGCCGTTTCTGGCTGGATCATTCTTACATATAAACTTAATAAAATAAATTAGTAAAGTTCGTAGCTACTAAATTTTCTCGTCTTTATATTGATACAAATCGTAAATTCCGGCATGACATCAATTCAGTAATTGATACATTCTATATAAACGCTCTCAAACAAGAAGACAGAAATTCTGAACAATATCTTGGCAAATAAGTTTTCGTATAAGCCACCAACGACTTAAATTACAGACTTTATTGTTTCTCTAGACTTCTATGTTTAGGCAATCTTTACGATTGGGGGCAATTCTTCTAATCCATTAGGCTGAACTTTTATTATGCGGGTCCTACTACCGAATGTCTCGCTCAAACGAGTAACATCGCTCAAATTATTTTCAGTGGGGTTTTTACGATAGTCATATCTTTTTACACGCACATTATGGGTAGATATGTGCACATAATGTTTAGGTGTACAACAATGTACGGGTGAAGTATCCATAAATCGAATTCGTGTGTCGAATTGCATCGTATTAGTGGGCCTAGTACTTTTGGATAAACTGGTTTTATATAAAAGATGATTTAATTGTATAGAGATTAAATACAAGACTTCGTTTAGTCGATTGTGAGTTTCTGTCTAAACGAGAAATAATAGTAAGTTGGAAATTGTCGAGTAATCTCGAATGAGCCTTTCAGGGCCGCGACAGAAAGTCTAGCCTCAAGATTACGCTGACTAGAAATTATTTCGGTGAAAAACTACAAAAAATACTCTAACACTATTATTATTAATATTTTGGATACAATACCTACATTTATTCATTAGGCAAGAATTTTCATAATAATTTTTAACAGGTTTCAAAAACTAGGTTTTAGATAAGCGTGTCTCTACTCTACGTAGTTGCTATGTGTAAAATATTGCAACAAGTATGAATGTACAATAATTTAAAGTTAACTACATTAGTTAGTTTACTAGTTACTAGAAATGTTACATAGGTGGTAATTAAAAAAACGCTGAAGTTAAAGTCAGATCGGCTACTTTTTAGCCCGAGGTTTGTGTTGTGAAGCAAATTGTTCAAAATGTTCAACCTAGATGGCGGCACCATTCGCAAAGTTTATTTTATCGTCGGATTCAGTCAGACCTGAAACACTCACTTTTTAAGTTAGTTAGTATTATAGGTACACACATGTTAACATTTATGTTTTTTTCAAAATATACCTTTATATTATGACAAATGCATTGAAACATGTTTTCCCGTTTTTATAAAAAAAAGTGGAAACACTACATAATTTGACTTTACATTTGTGTCACTTAACTTTATTTAGGTTTAAACTATCAATTAATCAAGAAGAATAACAAAAGAAAAGCTAGCTGCAAAAAATCTAATCGTCTGAATGGAGATTGCAATGGAAAATATTCGCTACTCGGAGCAAATTTATGGTAGCTGTTGCGTAGTTCCATAAAAACACTTAGTGAAACAGGGCCTGCAGACGATCCGGGGTCCTGCATCCGGCGTGTCCTAGGCTCCACAATAAAGTCTAGCTGCGCTTGGCTGACGTCATGTACCATATTTTACACACTTAAAGCTGTTTGTCGTGTCATAGCATTATACGCCGTGTAAGGCGCCGACTTATTGCCAGCGCCGACGAATAATTCAGCTTAAATTGTTTTTGGAATAAAGACTACTTTGTAGCACTACACTGAAACGCTTTTCCATCGGTATTCTATAATAAAATTACTTTGGTATTAAGAATTATGTGAATTTCGACAAAACATTCTCAGTGGAGTAATGTTTTTGGTCTTAATAGCAGCCATTTGTGTCATTTGAATGGTTTCGTATGAAATACTGGAATCATCTGAAAATCCGAATGTTTTACATTCAGTTGGTGCAAATAAAGAATGCCTATTTAAATATTGATACCCGTGCTCATAAAAGAGTGGAATATATTTTTATATAAAGTGTTTACATAATAAAGTACCCAAATACTTGGTGTATTTGGGTACTAAGTATACAAAAAATCTTTTTTATATGATGTACGCATCGGAACATTCATTACATTGTACCTACTCAAAAAGTCCCAGTGTCTAAGTTTTTACCCTGAACTTTATCTAGCCTATTAAAATTCCGCAAAAAGCGTCCGACATATTTTTACAAAGACGCCTTAATGCTTTAGCGACTAAGAATGCAATTTTAATCGTTTATGCTATTTCCTGTCACATAAAATGGTAATTGAAAACGTGAGACGCAATTGTCAGCTATTTATTAAGGCTTTGTGAGCTAATTTCAACGTACCACTTTGCATTTTATGAAAGTCTATGCTTCCAGCAGTTGAAGTAGTAAATAATCTGCTTATTAATTTTATGGTAATGAAACGTACTTCGTAAAAGATGGTTTACGACTCATAACGAGAAGCCTATTTGTCCAGAAAATATAACGTTATGGTTCGAGGAATATAGCTAATTTATGTTTTCTTGCTTTGAATGACATTCTACTCGTTCTATATAAAATAAATTATAATAAAAAACCACATTTACGAGTACCTATCTATCATTTGAGCTCATTAACTTTATATTAAACAGTAGGTATTGAACGAAAAATATATCTGCTTGCTTAGCATGGCACTCCGTGACAAGACGTTGTCGTGCGTTTGTCACGCTTACGTCTCTGTCTATAGTATTAAATGTGATAAGGACAGCATGCGTGAGATAATTGTCGCAGCGCGCCATGCTAAGCCCCCTGAAATCTAGTTGGACATAAGTACATAAACTAAGTCAAGTATATTGATTTAGTAATAACAAAAATATCTATAAAAATTTTATTAGTAATAATATGAATATTTTGTTACTTGCAACCTAAAAGAAGCATCAACCCGTAGCACGCAGCATAATTTGTCTTTATGTAATTGACTAGTGCTACGAAATACAAGTAGAATACACTGTCCTGTGCTACGAACTTCTACGACGTAGCATAAACTAAACACATGAGTGTAGCAAGTCGATTCTCTGCAATCCAAATGCTACGAGAATATAATGCAAATATCCCAGCTTCATTTGTTTATATATGTCGCATTAGCTTCTGATAAACAATCTACTAGTTTTATCAATTTTAAATAAATAAGTATGAAATTATATTTTATTATGAATTGTTGAGATATTATATCAGAATATCAAACTTATCAGATTTGTAATATTCTTCTATCTAAAACGTGAATATAATAACTCAATATAAACAAAACAAACTGCTGAAATTCTTCTTGAACGTAAAAAGAAATTTGACGAAGGGATTTATAACAAAAGACATTTTCCAAGTGAATAGATACGGGCGAGGAGCAAGAGTCAAACATCAAATAATAACATAATATGAGAGCGATTCGAAAATATTTGGTTCAATTTTACAACTCATAAATAAGAAAAAGTCCATTCATTTTGCTATGATAAGGTACGAAAATAGGGTTGCCAAATATATCAATGTATTCGTGTGATTACGTAGAACTTTTCAAAATCGATTTCTAAATTTTAAAGTTGACTGGTAATTATTTTCGGCTAAAATGTAAAGTTATATTAACGGTTTAAAAGTTTTCGTCTAATATTTTACTTATACCAATTTTATAACAAGCAAAGAATTAACTAACGACAGCGTTACGGAGTTTTTCCGACAAAACAAATATATTCTGCATATACAAGTTGAGGCTAAGTAACATTTACGAGAGCCAAGGAGTCGTTGAAGAGGAAGTTTACTGCAGCTTGGTTTTATGTTATGAACGTACAAACGTGTTGGGGCGTTTATTTACGAATAATAAAAACAAGGAAAAGCAATGAATCTCTGGCCACTTCATCTCGTCGCTTTAATATTTTACGTGACCCCTAAAATTTGGGTAGCTCGTCTGACGGCGAGGCGCACTTTTCATTAAGTTCTGATTACCCGACAAGAGTTCTCCAAGACATCATGTTGGGAAGATTCACGAGGTTTTTGGCGAAGTGCAAAAGTTTTATGTTATTATGATTACTTGCATGAGACGCGGCGAACAGTGTGGTGGAGTGGAGGCGACTTCAATCTATGCGCTTCGTGATTCGGCAACAATTTTAACCCAGATAGGTTACTTTATTGATGTAATTATTTCTTCTATTGTAAAATCCATTTTATTCATATCTAAGAATGTTGCAAAGTATTCAGAATCACTAAAATAGATTGCGTCGTAACTGTTTGGGGTTTTTTATTAAGCAAAAGCTGTATTTTAATAAGTACTCGTAATTTTGTCTTTCTTATGCACTGCAGATTTAAAAGGCTAGGCTATTTTATATCGGTATTTTTAATAAGCTGTAAAAGTTGCTGATGTAGCACTTCTGTCGGTATGTGTTCTTTGATTAATAGATACGAGCTGAGTTTCTTTATTATAGTTCTCGGTAGGTACGTGTTAATTATTTGGTGTCAGCATTTTATGACATGCTCCCGACTTATTAGGTAGGTAAGTAAGTACTTAGTTTTAGTGTTGCTCCGCTGCGATAGAGGGCATTAGAATTAATTAATTTATTAGAATTCAGCTTAAACTTCGGGCCGTTAAAAGTTTTCATGCGCTCGTAAGAGTTGTAAGTACTTGGAACAGATTCGCTCGTTTATATTGAAGCTACACGCGCTCTTCATATTATTACGTTTGAATAAGAATTTCACGCTCGCATTTACTGTCAATGAACTGTTTCAGAACAATATGGCTATATTTTACCATTTACTGCACATTCAATGTATCCACGTGAAAAATATTGGTCGACGAGACAATTCAGTCGAAATATTAATATTTACCTTTGCGGCGTCCAAACAAAGACTGCATTCATATTCACCCCACGAAAACAAGTAGATAAAAATGCAAACACGCGCAATAGTGTCTCAAACGAACAAGTCGCCATACTGCTAGTATTTGGAGAAAGGAAAGTATTCCGGACACAAATGTTTCCCGGTCATATGAATTTAGATCCGGCGCTGTATTAGAGGGAAGTAAAACCATCGGGAGACAGGTAAATCGAACTATTGGAATAAAGGGTGAAGGTAAAGTTGTGCCGCGTGCGCCCAGCCGGAAACGGCCCGGACTTGTCGCTGAACACACTTTACAGTACCTAACTCATGCCGGCAATAAAAAAAAACTAATCTATTTCTCTGCAGTACAATTTAAATATCTTCACTTGTCTTTTTAGAAAAAAAAAAAAACTAGAAACGACAACAAACTTAGTTGATATTTGAACAAAGAATTTTCTAGATATTTTTGTTTAACGAATTTATGATAGTATCCTAGATTACGATAAGCCGACGACAGGACGATGCGAACTTGTTAACTAGACTATGATTCTCTTCAAAAGTCTTTAAAAATGCATAAACTTGACTTTAATGGCGGTGCAATAAAATAAACCTCAGTCGTGAAATTGAAATGGCAGTTTTGATTACCTGTTTTAAAATGAGACTGCAGCCAGCGCAGTCGCATGTTTTTCAATTCATTCTATTACTTACCGCAGAATAAAAATCTGACCTTTTCAATTAACCTGGTTTCGTTTCAGATTTCTTGAAACTAGAATTATCCAGATTTTTATTTAAAACCTTCGTTTAAGTCTAATTATTGTGTGTACGATTTTTACGCCAAGATTTTAATATTTTAAATATCTACTTACAATTATTGTGGATATAAAATGATTACAGTTATATTTATTGTACCACTTAAAATAGCTCCATTTTCTGTGAAATTTTACATGCTTGACTGATGAACGTTGTTGATGTCATCGCCTGAAAACCAAATTGAAGCTTTGAAGTCGTTAAGTAGGCACTTGTATTACTGTGTCAAGTTGCACTGTGCGCTTGTTGGAAGCACACGGCGGCGGCGGCGGCGGCGGCACGGCGACCGCAACTTGTGTAACGGCACTCATGTGAATTTAGGAGAGCTACTTAAATAACAAATAGAAGAACAAACGCATTTCGTGTTGTTCCTTTCTTGTTCACTTCGACAAGGGCCAATGCTCCTTTTGAATTATTTTCCGCTTTAGCCCCACTTTTTCTCGTTAAAATAACGTCGCGTTATTGGATTTATCCGATAGCGGTTTAAGGATTCATTTTATTTTATTCTGTTCTTGATATAACTTAGGAACATTGAGGGGAACGGATACAATGACAATAATATTGCGTTTATGAACATTTCGTATTCTGTGATTTTTTTGCCGCTCCATTTCGTGTTATGGTATCTAAGTATGGTGGAATTCCGTACAGCGGCATCCGGATGTAATTCCCGGTCGTCATTAGCGAGGAGCATTAGGAGTTTATTTGTAGGTACGAGTATGTGGGCCAATCATAAGGAAGACTAGCTTCATGATTTTTGTTACTTAGTTGACTCACATCATTGCCTGACTTAATGGATGGTTATGCGTTGGAAACGCTGCGTAAAAGGACAAAAATACCATCAGTGTTTACCTTTTAGTTTAGATACAAATCTACAAATACTTTATTAAATCAAATTTAGACAAAACAGATAGGTATTATTTCTAGAAATTGGTAATTACTTAAACGTTACAAGTAGTGATTTAATATTTATGTCTGATTTCCATTGCAATGTCGATAACGCGGCGGATGTGTTGTGAGTGGCCGCTAAAGCGTCTTGATGCGATTTCCGGACCAATTTAAAAGGCGTTTCCTGCGCGGTACAAAACGGTGTAAATCCCGGTTTAAACGCCCCTCACAGCGGTAGTCCGGATGCGTTTGGCTCCGTTCACAAAGATGGATATTTTTATTAATAAGTAGAGCAACCGATACTACAATATTTATTCCAGGCTCAGCATTATTCTTGCCCGACGCCAGAAACATAATTTTCGAAACGCTGCCTGAAATCCCCAACAGAATGCCATTTAAACCGAATCAGACCAAAATTTTGGGGGAGAACAAGCCCTCTAAAATGAAATTTTCTTAACATAAAGTGGCTGAGACGATATAACGACGCTCGAGCTAACTAAACTGCGTGGGATCTGCAGCCCTCATGTTTCTTAATAAATTATGAATATTTACCTCCACGTTACGCTTTACTGAGACATAATTATTTTAATTCGGCTGTGAGACGGTAATTTGGTGAAATTAATGTCAAAACAGAGTGCACTGGTTCTTCTTTAGTACGTAGTTACTTACTATTGAATTATCCCAAACAGTTTACTTACTATTTGAAAGTTAGGTAACTATTTAGAGCTATAAGTAATAAAATTTCGATGTTATGAAAATTTAGGAACAAATTGACAAAGATAAGTTTTCATTTCGTTATGTTTGAAATTTATTTTTTGTTTGTTATAATGTTATATAATAATTTTTACAAAATGAATTAAATATCCTAATTTTACTATGTAAGGTACGTTTTGATTAGAATTCTTATCCTTGTGTCATTTTTATACAGAAAAAGACAGTCGCACACCGAAAAAAGTCGATTGAAAACAGCTGAATTGGGCTAATTATGGCGAGCATTGTTTAACTAGCCACAATGGCCGTCTAACAGGAGTAGGAAAAGCAAGTTGAGCGTTTTTTGTCGTCTTGTCTGCGGGTTGGTACGCGCGCGGGTACGTAGCGTCTCGTAATTTATCGCTCCCAGGTGCGCGCAGCTTGTGGCTTATAAGCACATCGGGATTTTAATTAAGAACGCCTGTCATAATGCACATGAGCCTGCACAGGAAAATATTTTTTTAAATCCATTTTTTATGCGACTCCCGGGTCACCACAATATCCGAGCTCTCGTTACAAAGCCCCGCCTCCGCCATGACGGCGATACGAGACACTTACATTGTAAAATATTCTGAAGCTAACAAGTCTGATGCTAGCACCGACACTTCCACCATCATAAATATGTATTGAATTCGGAACACAACTTTACGTCCCTTGATTTGAGGTTATCGCCGTTATCTTGCTTTATATCGAAAATTTAATTAAGTAAATATAACAAGGAAACAATGCCCCACATCGAAGATTCCTAAGCAACAATTCGTGTAACTCCAGAGAAGCTGTTCATAATTAAGCATGCTTACTTCCCGGTCGAGCAGCGAAAGATTGAGTTCCATCAAATATGTAACAGGGTCTACCATCAAATCCTTTTTACGTCCGCCGCGGACAGTTTTACGTAGGTCCGGTCTTGCGGCGGCTTAACGGCCTTATAAATTAGTGAAACTCTATTAGCGAGATGTTCGGGCAAACGAATTTGCGTTATCGCCTCTCGGCGGCGTGACTCGCGTCGCATACTAATGCCGTCACTGTAGGATCGCCCAAACTTGCTGCTCGTGTAATTACTTCTTTAAACGAAGCTCCCGCTCCGTTGCCGGGGAGAATACGATCGCTTTGTCTGAAGGAAATACCGTTTCGATAATCGAGTTATCTACTAGCTTCTGCTGCGTCGTATTTTTGCACAATTAAGTTTCGCTCTAATTCTTTACTTGGGAAAAGAAACAATACTTAGTTCCTAGTGCTGGAGGAAATGCTGATGTTTGTTTAAAATTATCTACTAGGCGATTTCTACTTTCAAGAGTATTATTATTTTCGTTGCATGTTTAGGATGTTTAAGATGTCAGTAAAAAATAGTTTCACGGCTTTTTAAATATTTATTTTTATAGAATGGAAATTATTTTGGTTCAACCTGTTTTACATGGTTTCCCTAAAACAAAGGAAAAGTTAATATGATTTTTATTCAATTAATATTTATTATTTTTACGTTAATAAGGTGGTGCAGTAAACAGTTTGGTCGCAGGACAGGACGCAGTCACGGCACGCTCTGGTCTAATGGGCGGTTTCCTTTATAGGAATACTCGTTAAACGGAATAAATAAGCATAAGGGCGGAAGAAACGGTTTTTTATATTTTATGGTAGGGAAGAGTCCAAATTACTCGCGTTACATTTCATGTTTTTCTGGAACCATAAAAGTAAACCAGGTTCGGGACCAGCATGTTGTTTAGCCATTTTGAAAGTTCGACGCTAGTGCCACGTCATCGCGCCTAAATTCTATTGACATCGAATACATAAAGACACTATTAAAGAGCTGTACTCCACTAAACATTACATCAATTTCTGAATTGTTTTTTGTTACCTGATTTACGGAAGAATAATCATCGAATGGTGAATTTATTAAACTAAACGCATGTCAAACTTTAAAACAATTTCTTTTAAGTAAATAATTTGTTTTCTAAGAAAATAAAAATGAAAATCATTACCTACTTGATTTTTAAGCCCCAAAAAGCAAAAAGGTACCTGATTATATGTATATGAGTAGGTTCGTAATCAAACCATACGTTTGCTCCCAGTACTCGTTAGACTTCTTGGTAAGTACTAAGTTTGTGTATACTTTAGTTTACTGAGGTATTTTTCAAAAACTTGCTGTTTGCTAGTTCAGCATAATTGTTATTGTTTGTGACCAGGGGTTGGGATCGTAAAGCCACGAGACGCGTCGTAAAATCATGAAGAGCTTAGTGCATTTGTGGCATTGTGGAACACAGTTTGTGGCCTGTTGCCTTGTGTTTTGTTGATCTCGAATTCTAATAGAAAAGGGATCATTTTTTCTGGAACATAATATTTAGATGACGCACATACTGCGTTATTCTGATTTATTTCCGTTATTTAATAACGGGAAACTTAAAGATACTTAAGCTTGAAATAAAAACATACCAACTATTCTCATTGTATAAAGATGCTTATAAAGAAGTATTTTGCTCGTATCTAATATTTCTCGATAGCATTTACACTTCGCATTTGGTAATTGAATAAAATAGCCGTGCATTAGTTGTACATTTGAGTAACAGCATTAAACAATTTCCTGTACATTTGAGAGGGACTGTATATCGAGGTCGCCCGCTGGGTCCGCCTGATGACCTCCCGCCGATCCTGATGAGAGTACTTTCTTCTTATTAGCGGTATTATTATTAGTAAGTACAGAGACTTGCTAGCTTAATAATCGAATTTCTAGATTCAATGGTGATAATGTTTACAGCGGAAAAATCGAAAAAATCAGGTTTCAAGTGTCCGATTTTCTGGCCACCTTTTTCTGTAATTCTGTGAGTTAGATTAACTTTAAATGTAAGTTTTACAAATAATTCTTTCCGTCGGCAGCCAGCAGCCCTCTCAAGGTAAGCACTTCAGCGGCAGTAACCTTGTTGAATACATTTCTGTCACTGTAAGGGAAAATATTTTGTTTTCAAGGAAAGTGCGAGCACATCATCATTACGCTGCGTAATTTTTTCGTATGTGCCATTCTCGTGCCTGTACTTTTATGCCTTTCCTCCATAAAGACAAAAGGGACTTTGAAGTAAAATCACGTACATTTTTTGCAACTTACTTAGGAGAGATTCAGCCCCTTGCCTTCCATGTTAATATTTTCTGGGAAAACATTGCGGGGACAACGCATGGAAATTACATTTAGATATTTGCTCGCAACGCGTACGTCTGTGTGTGGGTAGATATATTATATTTTACGTGCAGGGAATGTAATAAAATGCTTAGGACATTCTTGTGGCGAACGCTCCCGCGCGGGGCGTCGCGTCGGGCCTAACGAAAATATAGGTAATGCCGATTGATATGTAAATTAAGGGCTCCATTTCAAACTTTTTCCCTTCTCGAATTTTATTTACTCATTTCTTTTAATAAAGAACCTTTTTATAACTCTCTTGTATATCGATAGAACTTGGAGAAGCTCGAAATTTATTGTGTATTGCCGCGCGTTACTCTCGAGGGGTTATCGTGTTTCATAAAAAAATTAAACTGTCAAATGAATTAGAATTACTTTCTGTAATGGAATTGGATCACGATTGGGAAATAAATAGAGCAAAATTGTCTTTAGGGATGGTACAAACAAGTACTAAGTCTCAATGTAATTTTATTTTATATTTTATCGAATATACTTAAACCAAAAATATTGTTATTATTTTGTGCAATATCTGAAAATCTCGTACACATTTGGTCACAGACCTTCTAAGTATCAAACTCTAGTCAGTATCATTTTATGAGCTTCCTCTATGTTCCTTAACGAATATTGCTGCACTACCTAAGTGTAATGCCTTTAACATTAGATGCAATTAACAACTTAGTGTTATGGAAGCGGACTGTATGATTCTGAAACTTGGTACCATTCATAATAGTGGGTTATCTCTCTAATAATATTCTACTTTATAGCGTCTTATCGGTGTACGTTACATATTCAATACAATGTACCGAGTAAATGAAGTGATGAAACGGACAAGAGCATAAAAATAATATAAGGCACTTGATTAAAATGAAAAGATTCGAGATAATCAATCGAATATTTCCAAAACTCACTTGAAAGTTAAAATAAAAAAGAAAAGGCTGTTGAAATTGTGTTTGAAATTCTGGCGCCGCCGGCTTCAGGCGTGTACTTGGGCCACTCGTTGGGTTATTGCATTTTAGTGGGAACCAAACGAACGCCCAATAATAGTCCAAATATAGGGTTTATTGCTTTTGCTGTATTTACTAAAAATAGAAAAGCAGCACTTTGTTTCGAGTTCTTGTTCGATTGTTAGTTTACAGCTTTGTAAATATAAAATTTAAGATGTAATTGCAATGTATTGATATCTTATTTTGAAAATAAAGCTTAAGTATTATTTGTTTTTTAACGCGCCATTTCTATCTTAACTAAACTATTTTATAAAGAATTTTAAGAAAAATATATATTTAAAACAAAAAATTAGAGGTTCGAGCTGGCATCAGATTATCGCCGGTAATGAGGCGTTGGCCGTGAATGATATGCCTCCAGGGCGCTCCTGTCTTCATACTTTCAAGGCTTATGACCATTAAGAGCCTCTCGCTTCTCTTCCCTAGAAATCTGTGAAATATATACAGCCTTTGCTTTTCATATTTAGTTTAAAGGATCTTATTAAAGGTAACCTTTCAAAAAGCTTGGTTTTTGTTAGAGGTCAATCTATTTTTAAATCCCTTACCTACCTTTAATTAATTAGAAAAATGTTATTCTAGAGGCATACATTTTTTTTATTTCATAAGCAGCATACGAGTATTTTGCTTCGGCAATTTCCAATAATAAACACGGTGGCCTAACAAAACACTGTTTTCAATGTATCTGTAAGCTTATACTTCAAAAAACTCTAAAAAGACTGAATAGGCAAGAAATAACCGTTTTGGTCAGGTATAAAGATAGGTTGTTTAGTTTAATGCCATGAAGTAAACGCACGCAGAGTATTTTATGATTATGAGAGGACGTTTCTTCGAACGAGCTGCTGGTTGAATATTACCAGTTTAAAAGCTAGTTCAATTTTACGACGTGTTCGCTCATCTAGGCGATCATATAACGCGACATCGTCGTGTTTATTACACTCATACCCGATAGTAAATGCTTAAATGCACTCTAATGAATAGCATATCTTACTATGCGCTTGATTTAATGGGGTTCATGCATTCTAGTTACGATGTAATGTAACTTGGTAATCAACCTAGGGTTCTATATTTAGTGAACACTTTACTAGTATTTACATAGTTGCATAATGTTAATCCTGTTTATCATTATCAGTCGTAGAACGTCCACTGCTAGACCTAGGCCTCCCTTAAAGATTTATTATTATTGTTGACAAATTAAATAACATTGATTGGAAACGATTATATACGTACTCGTATTAGACACAACGAGTATCATGTTCTGCCATTTTGTTCTTTAAACAGTATTCCTTATTGAGTTCCTTTTGAGTTTCTATCATATGATCATTCTTGACGCAAATCGTTCTTATTTATGAGTAACATGCCGACTGACACAAATTTGTTTTGAAAATATATTTCTAAAGAAGAAAATAACTCGTACAAGAAAAATGTAATGCTTTTAAACGTGTTTTCGTATCTTATTTGACTTGGCTTTGAGGAAAAATAATCAGGAAAATTAATAAAACAAATCTCAAAAAATTGCTTCGTATTTCGCGTACTATTAAATGAAGCTTAGTATTGTGTAGCTTCATTATTTTTAAGAGAGATTATTTTCAAAACAAATCTCATTTTCATGTTTAACGTGAGTTGGATAAAGTTGTAGTTTTATAAAGAATACAAACAGTGATAAAGAAGCAAAAGCATCATGTTTAGAAGTTGGAGAGCCAAATGAATATTTAGCAAATATACCTTGAGCATGTTTATTATTCTGCGCCGGTATCTGCGGGGTGACGTTTTTAGACGAATATTTTAGTGTTTTCAGGAAGTTAGGGAGTTGGTAATTAGTTTTGTGGGGCCGACAGGTGCCGGTGTCTTTGCAGTATCATCACGTGCCATAACTTTTTCATTTGATGCGTACACGAACAACTTTTCCATTTCTTTTTATTAACATCGGAACGAAAATGAGAGGAGGCTTTATAAGGGCGCAGTATGAATGTTTTTCTGTGCTACTTGTTTAAGGAAATAAAGTAAAATAACTAAGGAAGTAAAGTAAGTGACATTTCCAAGAAATGAGCAGGGTTTTTGTTAACATAACGCGACGAACATTATGAAGCCTTATAACGAAGTGGTTTTATGATTAAGAGCTCGAGAATATTGCCTTTTATCCTTCAATAGATATTTCTTCAGGATAAAAAACTGCTTTAATTAAATGAAGGACAGGATGAGGATAAGTTTAAAAAGAAACCTATTTATGATCAGTTATTTGAATGCTTGGCAGCTTACTTGATATGAAGATACTTGATATAAAGATGACTACAATAGTATGAGCAATTTAAATCACATACCTACTTAGTTTTATATGTTCAATGGTTATTAACAATAGATTCCAATTGGTATTAAACCTTGTAATCAATTAATTTCACGCTGGAGTTAAGTCAAATTGGTGCGTTCCAAGTAATATTTGGTTGTTAACATAATTCGTTTAATAAAGACGAAATTTGTTATTTAAACAAGTCGCCTAGCTGCGGGCTGTGAGTAGATGTTTCCAAATGCTCGACAAGAAATAAGTCTATGAACGACATTGTTTTCCGTGTTTGCATCCTTGTACGCGAAACAAAAACGCTTTGGAGTAAAATCACGTACTTTTAGCAAATTTACTTAGGATAGGCCTCCAGTCTTTGTATTTTTTCTACATTAATAATTTCGTCGGGTCGCACGGGGCGTACGGGCCTCCGAATTACATATAAGTTAGCTACCATACTTTCTCATACGAAGCTGTCAAGATTGTGAGGAGATTTTATTTTTTACGTGCAAAGAATATAATGAATACGGACATAACATGCTCCATTATAATATAATATGTCTACGGAGCGGCGAGGTAAATTTTCCTTCTGAAGGCTAAATTGATATGCATAAGTCAACCGCAGAATTCTTGTGTGTAAGAATTGGATTTCTTTAAAGAGATTTACGGGGCTATTACATGTAATCTGGTTACGAAAAATGCCAACTTTTATATACTCATTAACTTTAATAGATATATTAACTTGAAGGCACATTAATTATTAACTATGCGCTGATTCAGAGATTAAGATTTTCGTTCGACAAAAAGTTACATATGCAATCAGAATTTCGTTGTTGTTAGGCTAGAAATCTGTTAGGTAAAACTGGCGGTCAGTCACGCTATAATAATGTAAATGGGCGGCTAAGCCGAAGGTTGTATGGAGTGCAGTGGCGCAGTGCAGTGCAACATGCAGCGATGACATCGGCGCCGCGGGGCCGGCGACGGCACGCGACCAATTATTTACCACCAACTTCTAATGTACTCAGTACTTCAAAGTATTTAGCGCATTCCGCTTTCGTATTTAATATTAATGTTTAAGTGGATAGTTGTATCCAGAAGGATAGAATTCATATGAACGAATATGATAAGGGGAATTGGTAAGAAAATTATATGTTTTGCTTAGTCACACCTGTGTCCAAAAAACTACCAAGCTTAGGCACCGTTTTCCAATGATAGCTAAGTATTAATTTAATAGTGACTTTACCAAACACACCCACTTCAGAATCACTAGTTCCTACGTCGTCGGTGTTGATAAGTAGGTGACAGTATTCATTAAAATTCAATTGAATTTTATAAAGTAGACTTATTCGCGTGATAATGGCAAACCTTATCGCCTGTATTCCAGTTGGTGTATTTGTAAAAATACATCGTTGTATTTTAAAAATACATCCACATAAAGTAGCGTAAACACACGTGGTTGGTATGACGTGCCGATAATATCAAACGAAATACGTTTGATTTGAACTCGTTTCGCTTTGCCCGGAAATTGAGCTAGTGCTGTAATCATGAGCTTACATGCTCAATTTTAACTCCCCCCACCTCCAAAGGGCCTTTAAGAATGCCTCCCCTAGTCAGAATGTTATTAAACAAAGTTATTTTTATCATGTTATAGACTGTCAAAATATGATGATAGGGTAGTTCATGTAGCACTTCTTAGAATCATTTTATTTTCATTGTTAATTCATTTCATAAACAATCACAACAGGTAGGTACTTTAAAAAATAATAACAGACACTACTTATATCATAATTTTAATTCATATAAACGGCGGCGGACTAATTTCATTGGCTCAGATTTGTCGGCGTACCTACACGATAAGAAAAAAACAAATGGTATAAACGGCATAAATCCAAGTGCGAATAGTAAATGGTTTTCTCACTTGACAAAGGTACAATAACGTGAAAATACCTGGGCTATAAAGTGAAGACGGGGTTCCAAGGTGAAAGCTATTGTTATTTGGTAAGCGCAGCAAAGGACCGAGATTTTAGATCCGCTTCCCTAAGGAGTAATACAAAAGGCGATAGCTCACTCTGCTGCGAATCCAATCTGAGTGGATTGACAGACACGGGACACTCAGGTAAACATACGAGGTATGTACCGCGTATAAACTAAATTAAACTAAATCATTCATATATACCTTTTGTTTTACGATTACCTTCCTCAAGTTGCATCTCTATTGATAAGATTAAGAGTAACCTATTTCAGATTTTTGGTTTATATATTAAGCAGGGCAATAAAAGGAAAGCTTTTTTTATTCTTAGCCTAGTATTTTATTTTAATACAAAGTTAAGGTAATCAATAAGATTGTTTCCACGGGTGCTGTTGTCTAACGAAGTTTTGACTGCATCCATTAGTTTCACGGCGGAATAGCTTTCAAACGCTACTATATCTGGAGATATCGTTTAAAAGTATCGAAAAAAGATTACATTTAAATAATATTACCCCAGCGATCACTTTCATCTACGCGTGAATGGCAATTGGCCCGTGAAATCTGGCCTCCTGGGCGCTTAGTAATCAACCAGAGGAGATTTCAACAAGAATTCCTTTTTGCAACGAATAAAAAGATTCTTATCGTGAAGTAAATGGTTGTTATAAGGGTAAGAGAAAATTGCAATTTGTGATTCCGCTTCAAAATTAGCTGTGCCCTAGATTTGTTTCCTCTGAAGTTGTTCAGAGCTGAGTTGGCTAAGTGTCGACACTGTCAGCCGCAGGATTAGCTGCTATTTTCAGGTCACTGGCGGAGACAGTTCAAGTCTTTTAAAGGATTAAAATGCATTTTATCGTGATCATAATAAAAAAATAATACTCAGTTAAATTAAACTTTATAGTTCTAGTTTTAAAGAACGTCCAAGTAGGTACAGAGTTTCCGAAATGTAGGTACAAAGTCTAAATTATTTTAATCCCGGACACAATACAGAATTTCATCAAAGTTTCGGGATCACATTTATTTGAATTACTTATGTTATATGACACTGCTCTCTGTCTTTTGGGACCTCCGGAATGAGGGAACGAGTAGTTTTTTTAGTAAAAAGGATCTCACAAATCTTGCCAATGATCCCATAGGTTGAAGTAGCCCAAGGGCGTAGCGCAGGGGACATTGGCCCGTCGTAAATATTTGATAAGGCCCAGAACAATATGTAGGTGTGTGTTTGGTTATATTTGTATAGGTGCCTACGTAAGCAGTCGCGAGCCGAGTGGTGCAGACTAAATGACCGATAATCTTAACCCAGTTAACGAAAGGCCATTGATTTAGACAGTTACTCGGATGTGTTGTGGTTGGAATTAAATCAAGCAAGTTAGGGAGTTGCCACCACGCAAATCTCGGCGAGTGGCCGGTTTCATAATTTCATAATCTTAATGGGCGTCTCACGGCGTAAAGTGGGCGAATTTAGTGGGGTAACTTCTCTGGAGACTAACTAAACACTCAGCTGACCATATCTTACATCAATAATGCTCGAGATAATGGACGGGTGAGTTCAAATGGCTCAATAAGGACTGAAACAGACCTAGACGTGTTTAATCTGAAATGCGGGGATGTTTTTAATATAATCTGTAGTTTAGAATGTCTTTGACATTAGGAGCTGTTTAGGCTCAAATTAAGTAGACAAGGAAAAACTAACGAACTTCATTCACAAACTTTAGTAACCGTTGAACGAAGAACCAAGTGTAAAAACATTTTTGCGTTATTCGTGTTCACGTAGCTTTATGGAGTGGCGCTCAATCGGCAACATTAATTCAATCTCCATACAATGCCGTGCCCCGGCCGGCTGTGATGTGCTCCGCGAGACAGATAATCGTACAAATGACTTTTCGAACTTTGCCGAGCTGGATGGTGTTATTCCAAATGAACTAACGAAACCCTGTTATTAAACCCAGTTCGTCAGATTAAATGAAGAGTTTATTGTCCAAACACTACAATATTTTTTACAAACAAGTAAAAACTTTGCACCAAAATATTGCCAGAGCACTTTTAATATCAATCCTGCGCATTTTTATTTGACAAAAAAACAACAATCAAATTTCCAAACGAATCTAGGTCAGACAGGATGGGCAAAATAAAAAACTGTGAACGGATACCGACGGCGGAGTGGATAACGTGTTACAAAATATTGTAATAAAGTTTGCATACGGCCGTCCGCTACTGGTCGGTGAATGAGAGAGCATAGAGACGGTAAATGGAATGAAAACATTGGAGTTTCGTTTTCATTTATTTAATTAGCTGAGTTTTAACCGTGGCGCCGGAGAGTCGCCGGGGTTTCGTGCATTTGGGTGCGTCATCATAATATTTAATAAGTTCTCAATTTTGATATTGCTTCCAATTCAATGGGGCCAGTTCACAGGTTTATTGCTCAATTATACTTCACTTAAACTGACTGAGATAAAAGCATTCAAAAGCGAAATGGTTGAAAATCAACAATAATGGTGATTTCCGTTCAGAAATAATTATTTTCCTCTTATTCGGCTTTTTATTTCTGTCATTGGAAATTAAAGGCCATGATTATTATTTTGCTCCTGGATGTGACTGTTTTTTGGAAGGTAGTCCTCAATTTAAAATGCATTTTGACTTCATTTTATTAAGTAATTTACTAATATGGTCTAAGTTTGTGTATCTTTGACTAAATTTAATATTTTAATTTAAATTATATCAGTAAATATAACTGTTTACAAAAAAAAAATACATGACAATGTTATTATAGATTTGTCAACATTAAGTATTTTTTACGGTGCGTTATTCGTCCGCCGCCGCCACTCAGTTACTGGCAAAGGTGAAATGCAACTTTCTGTTTTCCAGTTTTTTTAATTTATGACTCCAATCCCATGTGAGTTCAACTGTGAACGAGTTTACACCTAGTTACGTACTCTACTTTTGAGCGGAAAAAGTTATTGTAGCTGCAATGTTTTGTATTTTATGGCAAATTGAAGAAAATAAAACTGAATTGAAATTGTTTTTAAAAGAATCAAATTATTTTGTTCTTTATTTGACTGAAAACCGCAATTAATCGTCGAAAACATTAATTCTCTGAAACTGACTTTAGTTCCTTAAATAAAGAGCCGTCAATTATTTAGCAATTCAAATCTGCTAATAATGTAAGTGATACTATGTAAAGAAGGCCAATGTCCCGGGTGTCGAACAATTCTCCTTCAATTAGTGAAGGCGTCGATTCTCTTTATTTATTCAGAGGGTCGGGATGAAATAAGAAGGAAAAAATATTCGCTGAGATAAACATTCATACGCAAGGGAGTTGGAGAGACAGGGACGTACTAGACGCGTTTCAAACTACGGCGTCAAACACAAACAATCAGATTAGAATAGCTCCCGACGAAGTGACTCTGAAAAAAGAGCTATTTGATAGTTAAAATACAAAATGACTTAACTTAGTAATAATAATTTTGTTGTGCTTTAGATTCTCATAAAGAGCGAAACATAGCTAACATCCATAGTAAGAATTAAGCACGATATTACAATGCTACCTATACTTACAATGCTATGACCGAATGACCAAACAATTTAAAAATCCTACAGCAATTGTAAAAGAAAGGTAAAAGGATATTCAAGGATATCTGAAAGTGTCCCTGGTGAATACCTGTGATAGAGCGGTGTTCATAGTGTCATCGCAGAATATTGAGTTTATTTACGTTCTCCTGAGCAATGTGAGAGCAATACACGCGATTTATGTCACATGAATTCTAAAGTTATTTTCACTCCTCACCTCCAACCACATAATAATATTTACTCTCCGTAACATGTGAAACTAAATGCCAATTATATTTTTACATTAAAGCTAGTTATATTTTTATTGCTATGAATTATCTGATGGAAAAATCTTTGGCCATCCCACAACATCAAAGAGAAGTAACTTTTGTAGAAATTTGTATTCGCAAAGAATATTCTCGCATTTAAAACTTTCCACACTACACAGTACAAACTACGAAAACACGTATTTTTCTTCTGAAATGCATCATTTTAAAAAACTCATTTTAAATAACATTGTTGTGAACTAAACTTTACAAAAACGTGTTTTGTGTCGGAGGCAAATGGCCATTTGAGCGCGCCCGACTTTCTACTTACAGTAAGCTGATTTTAGCTGGAATTCTAGAAGGTTCTTTTTGCTCGCCATTCCGTAAGATGGGCAGTTTTAACGAAAACCTAGAGCGTGCGGCGAAATTTTTGTTCCGTTAAAGTGCTACCGTGCCGTTAATACCTGAGACGAATTGGAACAAACCAGCGTTTTGTTACGAATACTAATTAACATTAAAATGCTGCATTTATTTTTTATGTACTCCACGACTACCTAAGTTTTTTAAAGTAAAAATAGTTCAAGACTGAATTTTTGAAATTAAGCCAAGGAACGCGGTAGGATTTTGGATATTTTTGTTTCTCATTTAGGTACCAATGTATCTAAATTATGCTGAATAAAAATACCTACCTAGTCTACATTTTGAATGTAGAATTTTGTCTTTCCCTTCGTGGAAGACGCACGAGCATTTGTGTGGTTTCGTTGCCTATCCAATATAAATATATGGCCCATCTCTCTAGTTTGTTTCTCTTCCACCTTGTATTTCTTACTAGGATGTGTACCTTACGGCCTTCCAAAGGCACGTGTGCATCGTAAACTACACGCGGTACTAAATGTCAATCATTCTAGGTCTCTACTCTAGGGGATTCTATCACTATGCTAAATTGAGATGCTCAGGAGACAAGCAGAATCATATGACGTGAAACAGCGTCATAAATAAATTAAATTGTTTTCAAGAAGCATTGGAATCTAAAATATGATAGTATCGTGACGTAAGAATATAAAATTAACTAGAGTTCATTTCATATTCATAAACTTTGAGTTTGCATATTCATAATAGAAATAATGTATAAAATACTTTGTTAAATTAATTGAAAGTTGAATCTCGAGCCTATACATATTTAAATCGTACAAATGAATGCAAATAACTCACCTGAAAATAAGTTATTCGTAATCATATTATAAAGACACCTAAAACACAACATCAAACACCCACCAACAAAAAAGATGCACAAAAACTTTTTACTTCAACGCCACTGATTTGGAACTATAATATTATTTTAATAAAACTCACTTTGTAATTAGAATATGTACTCGTACTTACGCTAGATAAATAACAAATTATAGTTTTAAGTATCTTGGCCCAATTCTATATAAATATTTTGACTTCTGACATTTTTGATTGACTTTTTAATGAATCAAATTGATTACAAAGAAAAATATTTAGAAAATGGCCAAGTTGCAGCCATATTGTGCAAAGGCTTGATATTGGGCAAGTATTTGGTAAAAAAGTAGCTTTGGGTACTAGAGTAGAAGTCCACAAGTTCCGATAATCCGTCGAAGGAAACAGTTTGTACTCAATCATTAATTTATTTAGTTTAGTAACATACTGTATTATTTATTGATAGTAAGATGCCTTCGGCCTCGTTATGATAGTTTATTGCACATATTGTAGCCGCCAACGTAACCTACTTGGCAAAGCGTGTGGTGATCGATTAACTAATACGTGAAAATCATCCTAAATAATGTTAACTAACCACTCTTTTATGCGAAATTACTTCATAATATTGACTTTCAGTAAATACTGTTTATTGCGGAGCTTTAACTATAAAATAATGCTACAATATGGAAAAACATAAACATATTTCAGGCATTTTTGCCTAAGCAACAAGGATATACCTATCTAGAACAATGTTTTCTGAATATGCAAAATTATGATTCGTCCAGCGTCTAGCCGACTGCCGGGCGGGCCGCGGAACCAATTCGTACTACTAATCCATAGAGTAGGTAATCTATAGAGGCATTGAATGATTTTTCTTATTCATTGTGTTTTGTTCTATCATGATACCTGATAAATACTATTGCATCAACACTTGCTATTAATCTCGTATGTGTGCGAGACGTGTAGGTGAGGTGAATCAAAGTTAAACTAGATTATAGGCAGAGGCATTTCTATAGATTGTTCACCAATCCTTAAAAGCATCACGGCAGAGACTTTTCTTATCTAGTACTCGGCCTGTCTACCACTCTTCTGGTTACGTAATCAGTGCTCCGCTCGAGCCAGCTTACAACATAAAATTTTATGACTCGAATATTTTATTATTTATTGTTGCCAACCACAGATTTTCTAAAGCTAGATTCACTCTTGATATACTTACGTGTTAACAACTGGAAATTAAATGGGTATAGCTTTTTATCTAAAGTGCCTATAGCAAAGGAAAATAAAAAATAATAACTTGCACGTGAAAGAATTTAGGTCGTCACGTTGACTTATCTATTTAATTACTTCTACTTAAACATAAGAGGAAAATGCCTGAGTAAGTACATTTGATCTTGTAAAAAGGAAAATATCTGAAACGCAATAAAAAACAAAATAGGTAATGAATGAAGTCGAACCCTTCCATATAATTTTGGCAAATTGAAAACATGAAAATGATAGCAGGTCGGGATAAACGTCAATAAAAATGGTGTTTTAATCCGTCCATCGTTACCTGCCGGCGACAGCGGGATTACCTACCGCGCGTCTCTGACACTGCCCAAAGCCGAAACTCCACGACTTTTCATAAAAATCTCAGTTTTTAACTGTATATAAAACGATGTTTTCAACTGCTTTTGTCAATACCTATGTGACATCGTTTTCGAGCATTTTTTGCAAATAGATATTTCCAGATTAAAAAAGAGCAATTTAACACTTTCCAACGTTACGTTCGGTCTTTGAAATAACCAAATATCAATATCTCTAAAGCCTATATCCTACCAATATCTTCATCTTGTGTAAAATTTGGCAACTTTACTCTCAAAGTGGCAACAAATTATGATGGCCATTAAAGTTGTGTCGGTACAAGAGTTTAATATGAACATGTCTTCACAGGTAAACGCGTGGAAACCTGCCAACTACCTGTGGAGGTTTTCCTTTAAGATTTACTTAAGGAAAATGCTGGCCACTTATAATGGTAGCTAATGTGTAAATTGAATAAATGGTCAATATACAAAGTGGTATACAGTCCTACAGGGATCTTTTGGCACGTGCAATCGGAACTAACGATGTCATCTTTTAAATTGCATGTAAATTGTCATTATTTATCCACCACCCCTGCCCTCTGTGCTCGCACTTTAAAGGTACAAGTTATTCGAGTTACAATTTTATGGCTTTGGCATACTCGTAATAGAAACTAATATTCCTGTCCTAGAATTCCCAATAATTTAAAAACCTAGTGGTAGAAGTACCTTACATCAACTTTTATTATGGTATTAGTGTATTCACCAATATACAATAGCGAAAAACATTTTTCTATCAAATGTTTATTTGTTATCGAAAAGGTAAAAGAAGTTTTTCTACGAAGGCCTTCCTCCGTCTGTCACGCGTTTCCCCTTTATTAAATTTATTAGAGTTGTGTTCGGTAAATAAGTCGAAAGGTAACGGTATTCGGGTATTCCCCGCGTTCGCTGGTGCGTCATTGGGTTTCCCCTTCGTTCGGGCTAGAGCGTTTAGATCGGGTTTTGAATACTTACTTAAAGCTAGGCTTGAATCACTCCTTTTTATGCTTTATTTAGGTTTTCAGTTATTAAATCAAAGCTAGTACGAAAATTTCTTATGTTAAGAAAACTTAAGGCCAACTTACTAAAGAAAACTACCTACTAAAGTAACAACATTTTAACGCATTAGGTTACCTACTCATTGTTAACAAACCTTTATAAATCCGGACAAATATGTTAATATTGACTGTTTATAATCGCAAATATCTAAAAATAGTTGGTAGATATCATCCGCGGCACGAAAACTTGCATTGAAGTTTACGACTTTGTTGGTATTTAATAAATATGTCGGCCTTTTCCGACCCCAAATTTTACGACTATACAATAAAACATGTCTCGACATCCGAATTTATATGCGTACATAAAGTTTTATACCCGCGCGACTTGCACCGGAGGTTTCCTAATTGTTACCGGGCATGGTTGGGACTTCGAGACCTACAACCTCAGTCGTTCGCTGAAATTTTCATACTAGTGACGTCATAAGCACGCTCAATGCAAATCTGACTTGGTAATATCTGATAATTTGAGAGTAGCGTTTCTAGTATAAATATGCATAGTTAGAGAGTTTGCAGGTTAAAATACTTAGAAGTTAGTTTTGTTGTTATATTTATAAGGTACTAAATTTTCCCCGTCAAAACTTGATTAATATGTTGACAATTTCTATAGCAAATCTAAGGTAATATTAAAGTATACAAAACTTTTATAAAAAAGTTTTCTTACTCGTAGTTATATAAAGTCAGTACCTACATATTTATGAAACTATCTTAAACTTATAAGCTACAAAATAAAGGTGGCTCAGATAAGCTTAGAAAAAGTTATGAAAATGAACACAAATATGTCTTTACTTTGGGGGACCCAAATAAACATCTAGGCCGTTGACTCAGGTCTGAGTTTAAAAAGTCGAAATGTAAAGGAATTGAAGTAAAGAGAATAAACACCGTCCCGTCTACTTATGAAGGCTTTGCGCCAAATAAGCGGCCGTATAAAAATGAGCTTTCTAATGATGTAATTTGTTCGGTATAATCCGTCCGTTACCGCCCCACGGTGACCGTGTTTACTTTAACAAACAGTGTGCGATACCACTGATGGAATTCGAAATAGAATCTGCTTTATTACATTAGCAATCGTGACATTTAAATATTTTAAAAATCTGGGCTCACTATCAGTTGTATAAAACGCTGAGACTTATTTATGAATACGTCGCCTTTGATGTTTAAAATGCCAATCATGACGATATAAAGATATTCTACCATCAAATTACTACTTAGACAACGTAGGTTGTATTAATGTATTGCTTTCCTGCTTAGTCAACGTATCTTAACATTTCATTAAGCAATCAGTGAAATAACGTGTTCAGTTCATAATTGTCCTGTGAACAGAGCCCGAACTGACTCACTGAGTCGTGCTTATTGACCTTTTGTTGCTTTATCTAATGAATTTGCGATATTATCTCAGTTAAAAGTTATTTATTGAAACATAAATTTATTTTGAGAAAAAAATAAAACACTGGATGAATGTTAACCTCACAATTTTTTTGTGCAAATAATTTTCTTTAACAATCAATAACTAATTTGTTATTGATTGTTAAAGAAAATTCTATTTTCTTTTTTTTTTCAACTGGACTCTACCTAGGGCAGCTATCATACTGCTCTCTGGTACAAAATTATAATTCCAGCTAGCCGTTCGTAGACTATTCGTAGCAGCTTCGTAGCTGTTTCGTAGCACTTAGTCCGGCTAATTACGTTTGCATTTTAAACAATATGCAACTGTATGCATGATTATGATGTTGCATTTTAGTTTGGTTAAACATGAAACGTAGTGTTGTTATTCAGTATAAAGAACCTTTAATAATATTTAATAAGCATTTTTGTTATATATAATATACATTATTCTATTGCTAGCTAGCAATAAAGCTTGTTGTTTGATCTCGTACTTATCTTGTTTGCATACATATGGTAGATACCTAGTTAGTATTTGTAATGTACTGTAATTTGTAATGTATTAATTGCAATTTTAAATGACAAAATAATAAGAATTTTAGTATGTGCTTATAATGTTAGTCCTCCATTATAGCGTGAGTAACAAGCGATATCGCTGTAAAATATGAATTTGTATTCCTGCAATTGTCTTGATAGCGTTCTACTTCTGAGAACCTCATTGTAATTTCACTTTCAAGAACTGACGCATGCATGTTCAAACTCTTCGCATTTTAAATCATAAAGTGATAAAATTGCACCAATTTCAAGTCACTGCCCTATAATTGTCTGTTGTTTTGTGATGGGGTGAGCCGGTTCTCAGAATGTCTAGGCTTTGCGTGGCTGGCGCCATTGACTCACTTTTGTCTAGAACGGACAATTGAACACAAATGCACTAAAGTCGTTCAACCGTAATGATAAACTATGACTATTGATCTAGGAAAATAAGAACTTAGTCATATTTATAAGCATTCTGTAAGATACTCCTCATTGGGAGAAGAGCCACGGGAAATAACAAGCAAATTAATTTACCGAAGAATATATAAATCGGTTACAAAATATGTAAACATATTTTACTGAAGTTTAAAAAAACCAAAAGGAAATCTTTTCCGCAAATTCCAAGTTGAAATGCACATTTAAATCTCCACTCATTCCGTCCGTAATTCGCGGACTATTACAAAGTCTTTTGATTAAGTTGACTCCCGTTGTTTGTGTGTTGTAAAACAGTGTGAAAGGCAAGGAAAGCTTTTTATTCGTTCGTCCTTATCATCTCGTGCCGGATCTCCGTGGATGTCATTTAGTGCTAATGCCTTGTAGAGCCCGCGGCGCCTACGAATTGCCACATTTGCCCACACTGCCCGTCTTGCATAGAACTGGGAAGCTTAAAAGGAATTATACAGAATTCCGTGTTTGACGATCATGATAAAGTTTGTTGGAATTTAGTCGCTGCTGAATAGTAGAGAATATGGCCAAGTTGTTTTTGTTTTTGTTTGAAACTTATTTTTGTTTATATTGCAAGTTAAAGGTATAACTGATTTGTGTAGTAGTAGTGTGTTGCATAATAACTGGTTTTAATTTATTTTTATTCTACGTATGCTGTTTCATATAAAAAATATAATATAAAAAATAATAAGCAAGTAGGCTATTTTTCTATTTTTGATGCGGAATCCAAAAACATTTCCCTATTCCAAGTTTCCTCTTCTCGAATCAACCTTAAATCTCGTATTTGAAATGATCCAATGCATCTTAAGCAAGGGAATGCCTTAAACTGTTGAGTGAAGCCTCCCGACGCCGCCCGACGCCAACGTCTCGTGGTGAAGAATTTGTAGTTGTAATAAGTAGATTTTCCGCCTTTCTTGTCTCATTTGTTAGCTGGAAACACGCGACTCTCACTTCTTATTTGCGTTCTTAAAGTGGAATAGCTTAGATTAGAGTCAGATCTTTTAATTTTTTTAGGGTTAGGGATAATTGATGGTAAGACTTATTAAATGGATATTTCATTATCTTCGTAGGTACTAGGCTTTGTCGCAGTCTATGTAAATACCAAGGTACAGGAGAGTAGCCAGCTTTGCGCTCAGGGTGGGGCAGCAGTCAACCTATCCCCCGGGGGAGGGCGGGGGCCCTCGGATATTTTGTACCTTGAGCCGTTAATCTCAAACTTGTTAATCTCTTAATTTGAGAGGTTTATATTTTCAGGTACAGAAAATAAACATTCACACACAGGACAGATTTTATAATTTTATTTATGAGAGCCTGGGCCCAGGGTGGGGCAAGTGTCGCAGCTTGCCCCAGTGTGGCTACGCCCATGCCAAGGTATAATATCGCGAGTATACATATGTATGGTCTAAGTGCAGCAATGCGCAATGTTCACCATAATTAGATATGTTACATTCACACTTGTATACGATTACCTGTGCATATAGACAGACACCTTTAGGTTGTTGCGGTAAATTGCTACAGCTAATTAATATTACCATCAAATAGTTCACAGTTGGTATATGAAATGAAATGAAATGATCATTTAATAACAATATTAAACTATTAACAATATAACAATATTAAAAGACTTGTTAAGCAAACGCGCAGAGTATACATACACATGTTTGGTTTTAACATTTCGTCAATTCACAAACACAACCTTTTACGAAGTCACAGTAGCGTCATGAATTCCGTAGGTATGTCCTCAGTTTGAATGAATCAGCGGGTGAGTGCCTCATTTAGTCAGGCTTCGATCGAGCTGGAAGAGATGTTCCCGCGCTCATTAAGAGGTGCCGCGTAAGAGGTTCGCCACTTCACTTCCGCTGCATTCACTCAGATTAAGCCAGTTCCGCTCAGCTTCACAGATACACTCACACTACCATTTAATAAGTAAGTATTTAAGTTATAAGTTTGTTATTAACACTATAGGTATCTAAATCTCATTTGCACTGTACATTTTTTGATGAATAAAGTTCTTTTATTTATTTATTTATTTTATTTAATATGCGCGTTGTTCGTTTATCTCTATTTGCTCAATTAGTAAAGTTAACAGTATGGAATAAGAGATATAGGGTGTCTAAATATGTCGTAAATAGAGACTTCAATATTTTAGTCCAAATATGTTTGCTCGTTTTGAATACTGCACCATAATTTCAAACTTCACCTAATGATCATATTTCTTTGAATTCTGTGTAGCAGTGAGCTCCGTCTCTTGTCCTTACTGCATAAAAATATGACCGTATTTTAAGGAATAAACTTTTCATCGCCAACGACGGATAAATCTGCAATTATTCTCAAAACCAGGTTCTTGTTCAAATTGAGTTGTTAAATTAAATGAATAAGAATAGTTCACTCTTTGTTGCAATCATCTAAACAGCTTGTTATAGCTTGTAAATAAATTTAAAGACAGCCACAAAGTGAATGCAGTGAATTTTATGATCGTTATTTTATAGCTGCAAGAGAGTTTTATTCGCTTATATAGGCTTTTAATGGGTCGTACATACGTATCAGAAACATTGCCGGGAAACGTTGCACTATAACTATCGAGAGGAAAATGTTTATGGCGGCACGTTTTTATTAAACGGTTTTTTAAAAATTACCATTTTGCGAGACTGTAAAGTTTTTCGCAAGCATTTTACTACTATTCATTGTAAGTACCTGTATTACTTTAGGAGAACAGTCGAAGCCTACTTCGATCATCATTAAAGTAATTAACTAGATCTAATCTAATGAATTTTCGTATTTTTATTGTTGTAAAACGTTGGCGCCCATTACGACGCATTTGAAACCCAACAGTGACAATTATCTAGCCCTGTAGTACTGTAAAGTTGCTATGGAATTTCCAATTTTTGTGCAATTGAAAGGTAGATCGCGCGAGGTCGGGCGGCGGCGCGGGCTGCGCGGCGCCAGCAACGCTCAGGGCGGCGCTCGGGGCTCGCTAACGGCTCCTAATTGCAGTGTAGTTGCACCAGCCTACGTGTTACCGTCGATGAATCCGACAAACACTATTATTACACACGATAACCGTTTACCCACAGACTACAGACCAATTTCATTCGGCAAACTTGTCCTGCGCAATTGGATTTTCCCAAGCTCCATTATGACACATCAAAGCGCTCGTATTTGGAAACTGCGCCATTTTTGCAGAGATTTTGAATATTTTAGTAGATGAAAGTAAATTGTGATAAATTGGCCTTTTATATTCAATTCAACCTGGTGGTACCAGGGTTTTAGTTTTTAATACTTTTATAGTTTTGTTTTTTCTCATTTCATTCTGTAAAATCATGTCTGTTGGGATCTTATTGCTTAATTTAAAAATAATTTCACATACTTAAATATCCATTAACATAAGTGAAACAAATGCTTGTTAAAATTGAATACACCGTACCCACATACGGTGTGATCAGTAGAAAGTCCAGGGGGTGTATAAGTAGATGCCACGCTTGGCCACTCACAAAGGACACTGCACGCTATTGCGGCCATGCTTCTCAGAACTGCCACTAGCCGTGTCGATGAACTACACTTATCGTAACTTAACACTCGCTAGCTACGTACGATTGCGTCATTTTCCCAATAGTTTTATTTCGTGGTTCAAAATTGTTAGTGCTGAGACTTACGCTAGATCACTTTATTTATAGTTTCAATATATTTCTAGCCATGGTTTCTAGTATACTATATTGTGATACCGTTTTCCAAAAATATTCCTTTTGTTTTTTCAACATCATAGCATAGAAGTGACACATTGCCTTAAAGTTACTCAGTTCTAGTCATCATAGACTGACTCATCGTTAAACAAATACACTTTACTTTTGTACGTTTATCATGTGATCATAATGCTCACGTCCATGTTCTAAATGTTCGAAAACAGAAAGCATTTTAACAGTGCGTGTCACGTGACTTCGTACCCGTCGGATTATGTAAATGCACTCGCACACACATTTGTCTCCTCGTTCCGTATTACTTCCCAATGCCTCCTATACTTTATCATTGTTTACTTTTACATGCCTCATTCTATTTGAAGGAACTGCGTTATTTCGGTGGGTCGTTTAATTTTCGTTAGATACACAAAAACATATCCTATCTTAAGTAGCTAAGATACCTATGTTTTTGGCTTTTATTGTCACAGATAGAATATTTAAACAATTTACCTACGTGTATTAAATTAAATTGATTAATTTTGAAAGGAACCAACCCGATATAAGAATAACAGAGACTGGATTATACAAAATTTCATGTGTGATTGTTTATATTCTACCAATGAAACTGATCTTGAAAATATTTTAAAATAATTCTGCACAGAAATTTCTTAAATCAACGATCATACGACTAAGTCAAAGCTTCCATTCGTCTAAATAAGAATTCGTTCAAAGTCACAAAGAAAGATAATACTCGGCGTTTATTTATTCCGCTATGTTTTGTAGTAGCTTATCCAATATGGAAGGGGCGCGGGTTAGTCTGGAGGAAGTCGCAAACACATCAATCTTGATCAGCAGTCGCCGGGGACAGACCGACTCTGGACTCCAACTCACGACTCGACTCACAGCTCCCGACTGCCGCACGTGAGGGAACTACTTACTTTATAAAATATCCCGTATTTACTGAGACTTTGTAGTTTAATTATATTTTCAGATTGGTGATTTTTCTTCAATTCTAACAGGTACTTATCTCTAGAAAGCGTTTGTTTGTTAGATGTGGACTTGAGTCAATATTTTAAAACATAGCTTAAAATTCATTTTTAATGAACAACGTTTCAAACTCGATAGCAAATTAATTTTGTATACTTACAAAGATGTTGTTTCTTCTTATAATTGTTTGTTTACACCAACATAATCGGTAGAAATGGACCGTTAAAATCTAAACTAGATATTTCTAGTTTTCCTGAACATTCCTCACATGAGATAAAACCGTAGCAACCCTAAGACTAATACCCCCGAGCGCATCCGATGCTAATGCTCTAATAGACATTTTTGTACAGGGGAATAAGGAAGTGATTCATCTACCGCGACCGTGAGTAATGGCCAATGAATGAAAATGTAATTTCACATACATTTTTATTACATTCTGACTCAAATGTTATTAAGTAAATTAATGAAGCCAGTTTATTGATTACAATTTCACAGGACCCAGTAAATAAAGGTAATAAAATATAAGAGCTTCACAAACCGTTTAATTAGGTTCTCATACTTATTCAAAGGCACATTCAACAAGTAGCGGTCTGTTTCAAAATCCTCAATTCTAAGGCTTCAAAGTAATGAAGTAGGATTTCCGTGGAAAAAGAGATTACTTTTTTGCATCAGGGCGTCAACGAGTGGCGATCTGTGCTGAGATTTTCTTTCCGATGGTCTCTGCACCACAATTCTCGGTTCAAAAGAGCTTGATGAATTCCCAGCTCTTTGTTTCCGCTCGCTCTGTCCCGACAAGGCATTGCTTTTTAATTTAGACCATTGCGCTTCGTTTTATTTTATTTTAGTAATAGATCTGAGGATGCAGTGGCTGCCCGTTGATTTGTTTTTATTTGTGGTTCTATATCTGTTTCTGTATGTACGTACCTGGAAAGCTTTGCTTTCAGATACGCCTCTTCTTTTCTATTTAGTTATGTTTACACTTTCAAAAAAGTACCAATAGTATCGTTCATTACGCAGCAAAACACTTTTAGAGTAAACAAAGCCGATTTCTCTACTAACCCAAGCGCTTCTCGATATCTTCTATCACAAATGTTTATCTCACAAAAAAGAATAATTTAAATAAATTGAAAGATGGAAAACCCTGTTATAGTAACCTCGATTGCAATTTGCCAAGAGCCTAAGGAGAGATCATCAATTCTAGGGTACCTAGTTATGATTGATCGATCGTGCAGCTACGCCGTAGCAAGCCGTAGCGACGGCTACGCCAACCAGCTACGAAATATGAGATTTTGCATATCGTTTATTGTATTAAAGTAGTATAAAACACACTGATATGTATTAATGAAAACGTAATCAATTATAATATTCATCATACACTTATTTCTTACATTTATATTTTCTTTCGCTATGATTTGAATTACTTACGAGGTTTTTCAATAACGTAAAGAAAGATTGATTTCTTACCTAAACAAACTTCAAACCATCCTCAGACCTCTCAATATAGATGATCGAGATACAACTTTCCTTTGTTCTTTTTCAGAAACTTAAGCGTCCCTATTTATTAATATGGGCGCTTATACATGTACAGGAATTGTTTAGTTATTTATTATAAACAAGGAAGTGTTTAATATCACTGACAAATTAAAACTTTTACTTAACGTTGATATTACAAATCCACTTATAGGTACTTAAATGTAGATGTTTAATATTACAGTACTTAATAGCAAAGGGGAATAGAAAGCTGGCTTTGAATATAGTGTTGGTCCATTAATCTTGATCAGCGGTCATGTTGGAGCCAGTAACCTCACCTAGCGATTGACAGCCTGACGTGTCGACTGTATTACCACTTGTAACACTGCTTATTGACAAATTGTTCCAACTCAAAGAATAAGCTTTAAGATAATCTGAATGAAAATAGATATTTTTTCGTGCGAAAAGGCCAATAGTTTATGGTTTCATACTGGAATACGATAGCAATGTCAGTAAATAGTTTTTTTTTATTAATTTACAAATCGTTTTAACAAGAAATCATGTTTCAAATGCAAGACCCACACCATTCAAGCACAAAATAAGTAGTTAAAAAGGAAACTTTTGATCAATTAGGAAGTAGCAGAAGATTTCCAATACTTCTCAGAAGAGAAGCAATCACGGAACTTCCGACAGAGAAGATCTATAATAGATATCAGTAATGGTTTCTCAAAATAGAAATGCACGGAAATAATGTAATTCGCTGGGTGGTAGCGGCGGAATAATAAGTTTTTTCAAATAAGAGAACAAATAAAAGCGTTAATGCGGCTGCATCGAGATTCTCCAGCGGAAAAATTGCTCTTTTATGTAAGGGCGCTGTAAAGAAGGCTTTAATGAAAATTCTACAGCGTCTAGATAGACACAATTTGCGTTAGAACAAACTTAATGCCTTTATTTTCTAATTTGTTCAACGTGTTAATGTTTGTATTGTACGAGTTTCTTATACTAACGTTTGAGTTTGTAATGCCTGGACGTGAACACTGATTTTTATATCTGTATGGGGTACTAAAGAGAAAAGTCATTAATACTGAAATGGCGCATAAATATGTCATTTAAATATTCCATGTCCAATTGCCCGACGACAAAAATGATACCTATTGAATTGGTAAAAATACTATGATTTGGAAATCTACAATGGAGATTTTTAAATGCGGACTACGCATATAAAGAGCTGGCGCGTTGCAGTCAATATGAAAATTCACAGATAATGCGCAGTGACAGTGACGAGGGTTGACTGCTGCCCGGCCAACCATAAAAATATCTGGGTATCTCTCGCTGCACCAGTTTACCACTTATTTTCATATCGAACGAGGGATTTTTCACGAGTCCTCGCAGTTATTTTCAGATATTTTGTGTCCGGCGCTATCACACCACTTTTTTAACGGATAGCTGCAGCAAATGTTGTTCGATTTAGCAACGAAAACTTTAACCGACTTTGCTGAAATCGGCACGGTAACTTATATTTATATTAAAAGGGAAGCATAACGGAAACCTTTTTTATGGCAGTTTGATAAATTAATTAATGTACAAAACAGAGTTAGCCTTTACTTAGTCAAGCATTGGCCTTCAGGTAACTGTTTGAATCACGGTGAGTTTTCTTTACTTTGTAGAAGTTGGCAACTTGAAGTCCTAAAGCACTTGAAACAAATGAAGTCCACTGAGGACCTTACAAAAAGTGTACAGGTACGATGTAGCGAGTGGCGATAAATCGTGCGTTTCCTCGCACCCATTCACCTGGATCGGGCGATGTTTGACATGAGTCAAGACGGTATTCCTTGCATATTGGTCGCTGCCGGAGTGTTACCCTCGTCAACGTCACGCCTCATTGACCCACCAGAATCAACTGTGAAGCAATTTATTTTATATGAATCCTCCACCTACAACGGCTGTCAAGGAGCCATGATAATATTACCGTTTTATGTGCGAATGCGGGTCTGTTGAGATATTTTTATTGAAAAACTTTAACCGAATTAAAACTATTGAATAAGAAAAAAATCTATGAAAATGTTCTTAATGGCTTAATAAGATAGAACAGGCAAGTATAGTAAGATATCTATTTTTGTGATATTTGATAAAACGGAAGAAATATAATTTCCTTTCCTAGTTTTATGTCATATACTGGTACAAGTATGTCATGTACAAGCTCCTGCACGTGGAGCGAACTCGTTTATTTAAGGTGAAACGTTTGCATGCAGGAACAATGGCATATTTGGAGCTCTTTCTTTATTGCATTTTAAACGTATTTCTTGTTTTATTAATAAATAATGTACGGTTGGTCGAAGCAAAAGTAAACTCTAAGGCAGGAACTTACGTATTTTGTAGAAAATGATAGTTTTGAGATTTAAGGCGTAATTCAAATAAGACATTAGAATGATGTACCAAAGTGAGTGCACCATGCTTTGTCATACCCGAGAGTTCTAACAAAAAAGAAATCAATACAAAGACACGAAGTAGCTAAAGAAGAAATTCTATATTTTTATAAGAAATAGGTACTAAAAATTTCATTGGAGAAAACCATCTCAGCTTTCTATGTATTTAAAAAAATGTATTCATGTCATTATGGAAGCTTTTCCAATAGATTGTTAATATTTTCTACTAAAAACCATAATGTATTTACTCTCATAGACACCTTACCGTAGGTATCTACGTTCGTACAAAAGTACACAACATCCGCCGACCACAGCTCACTTTAAAAGCAAAATTGAGTCATTAATTGTACAGACTGTCATAAGTTTATTAATGCAGTCATTAAATACACTCGAAAATGTTATTTATTTAACTTTTATTACTGTGTGTTGTAATAAAATGATGGGTACGGCTGCTATCGTCGCCCAGCGGAAGATTGTTTCACTTGGAACTGAGCCATAACGACATAAGGAAGTACAATGTATAAGTATATTTTGCATGCCACTTAACAGTCAGCACTATATTTCATTCCTAGGATACTTTAAATTGGATTTTTTCTAATATCAAATAGGTACCTTTTTATAACACTACATCACAGAAATATTCCTTTATTTTACATAAATTCAAGCTATGACAATATAAATTTTGATTTTATTTTCTTATAAAGGTTTGTGCGGAATATAATGACGGAGGATCAAGTGTACCTATATCAACTTCAACACTTACCTACTAAAGTGAGTTTGTATAGTTGAAGTAGGTAAGTTCGCGGCGAATCCACTCGATTCAGTTTTGAATGACCCAAAGCCTCAGAGTTATCACACAATAGATGTAGCTACCCTTAAACTTAATATTGTGGCTTTTAGTTAATACTTATTACCTAAGTGGCGAGGAATATTAAATTTGGTCATATGGCATAATCAAATTTTTGTAACATTTAAAACCGCAATAAGCTGTGTCATTTCAAAAAAGACGTCTATTTCATAAACGTGTGTGTAGATTGTGTGATTTCAAGATTGATTTATTCAACAAAACTATAAGTGATGTGATAACGAATAGCTCAACACCGGAACTTAAAATTAAGTGTCATTCTCAGTACTTTATTAACATTTTTAAATATTTGCCTAAAATACGTTGTTAATTTGTTTGCATAAAAATAAAAACTGTGGGTAGATTCAAAATAAAACAAATGCGACTGCTGCATGAATATGACTTTTTTCCTAGTGTTGTGAATAACATACCGTTATGGCTATCGATATTTTTTCGTAAAATAACTGTGATGAAATAATAAAATTGTTATATTTGGTTTGGGAAAATAAGAAACTGAGATCACAACAACAACTACAATGATATAAACGAAATGTGCAGTGTCTTTTTGCGATAACTGTTTTTGGCTTTTTGTTTTTTATTTCAATGATAAATTATTAAGAAAACATATATTTAAGTAAGTACTTTGAATAAACATACAACATGTGTGCGGAATAAATCTATCGGACGTGTTAACGATTCAATTATCAGGCTAAACACTAATGGTATCGATAATTTCGATCATAAAGTGCAGCCCTTAACTCAAAAGTGACAGACAGCAGCGCCAGCGGCCGGTGCGGTGCTCAAACACGACACCAAAGATATTTTAATTATTTGACGAAAATTTAGTTTGTCTAAATAGAACTAAGTGTTTGTGTGAATGTATTTGTTTAAATAAAACTAAGTTTTTATGTGAATGTGTGTACCTAGCTGGTATAAGTATTATATAATAAATAAGTGAATGTAGATTGTCAGCGTCTATTATCAACTGTGTTAATCGAGTCAGTGCTCCTCGTAAGTGACGTTAAGTGACTTCCTGACTAGTGTTAGCTGAGGATGGAAACGGCAGCTTGAAGACTTATGTAAGTACAGTTGACAAGTTTCTGGAATAGTGTTAAATAGTGCGTCGGGGAAGTTGTATGTGGTGAAATAGTTGCGTTGCGGAGGAGCCGGTGGATGTGGAAGTTGATGGCGGCGGCGGTGGTGGCGGCGCGGCGACGACGCGGCGGCGGCAGCGACGTCGCCGGAGGCGTGCCCCCGCGGGCCAATGGCGGGCCCCGCTCCCGCCGCCTCCGCGCCGCCACGCCGACACCCAGCGAGCCAGTAGGTTTGTGTCCTTTTGGCTGACCGCATGACTCCGTATCTTGCTTCGTCGCTGTACTTGTTGTAATCGTGTACGTGCAACACGCGCTTCTACTCCTCCGTCAGCCGCTAGCTTCGACCGCTTCGTCTGGGCACGATCCTCAGCAAAGTTTGTGAACTATTTACTGAGTTGAGAAACTTTCCGTAAAGTGGAGCAGTGAAGAGGTGCAGGCGTGCAGCGCGGCAACAGTGACAGGTACCGCGTCTCCCGGCGCCCCCGCTCGCCCTCCGCGTGCCCTCCGCCACGCGGAACTCTTATCAATGATTCACCTTGTATGCCCGATATCGTAGCTATAAGTATCGAGAATACAACAAACAAATCTACTTTGTTTTGCTGAAACTTTGATTTGAAATACTTTTCTAGGTGGATTTACGACGGATCTTTTTACTTTTGACTTTGAAATCTCATACTGTAGTGTAATTTTTATTGTTCGTAGTGTATTCTTTGTTCACGTCTTCTTCTACCATATTTTTCTAAACATGTAGAAAAAAAAACATATTTTAACAATGATATTAGAAATGTTGTAAAAGTTAAGTTGGTAAGTAGTTTAGAAGAAAGTTGCTTGCGTAGCGTAAAGTTGCTCGAGGTTCTTAGCATGCAAATGATTATTACATGAAATGTAATTTACTTAACCTACTTTTCGAAGTGGTAGACTACGATAAGCTTTTTCCTAGATTTATTTTTCCTACCTATTTTGTTGAAAACTGCTTATTAATTTTAGATTAAGACATGAAAACTTTTGTATGCACCAACAAAAAGGCGCACTGTATTATGAATCTGTTACTTGAATATTTTGGTAGGTAAATAGATCTACGGCAATGAATAGGTACCATCAAATACGAAATGTATTTGATGGTTCTCGGTACAAAGACGGTTGAAATATAATATATTCGTACTGCCTATAAAGTTGCCTAGTCTAATATTACTTTTAACTGAAACTTAATTATTATAATGAATAAAACATACATGCGAAACATGAACAAAATAATAACTTCAAATAAAAAAAACCGCGCTTTAAGTATTCAAAGCAATCTTTGCTGCGGTAAAATGTAGAAAATCCAATCGCATTAAAACGCGGGAAAAGGGTTCTCCGTAAGACGAATAAACATAACAGTTTCAGCTTCATTGCTTCCACCAGCCAGACAAATTAAAGGGCATTTTTCTCTAGCTAAGCCTCCATAAAACCTAACTACAGGCGTATAACCACGACTAATTATTAGGGTCCGTTTACATAACGTATTTATGAGCGGCAGATTTAACGGCTCGCTCTCGGGTGGTCTGTTATCACGCTATTAAAAAGTTGTCCTCCGCGGGCCTGTAAATAACGTAATATGAGAGATCCCGGCCAATGCAGCTCCCGGCTCCCTGCCGCACTCGCCACACCGGCTATTTACTACTTGCAGCTTTTTACAACATTTTTAAATCGGATTAACTGGAAACTCTTGTTACTTGACTCCGAGTTCTCTTTGTTGCGAAGGTATTAGCTAAATAAACAACTCACTTCTCGGTAATAACTTTTCAAGCATTGAGCTTCTAGCTGAGAGTATAAGCTTTTATTAACAATAAATAGAAATAACTACTTTTATAGATATACATAGATTCTATTTTAACAAAGAGCGCTTCAACAAAGATAAAGATACAATTTAAAATAATAAAATCTTATAAATCATATTCCCTTTGTGACTCTTGCTTTGACAGAAATATTGATACTAAATAAAATACTACCTACGATATTTCTGTCTGCGTTTTAGTCTGCGTGCACTTTAAAGAAACTTTTACTTATCCACGGTATCAAAACCTACTACAAATATTCACGCCAAAAATAGTAAAATCAATCACTGACTTTACCGTCTTTTGAAATTGTAATAAATAAGAAAGTGGTTTTTTGTTCTAGGTAGTATAATTCTCATTGCAAGCGTTCCAAATCCGGCCCTGAGTCTGACGACGCCACTTTCAAACTTTTGATGTTTACACACCGCCCTGACGATGGTACTCTCGCTAATTTCTGTATTTACGACAGTTCCTTTGATACTTAATAAGAAAAACTTACTTATCTCCCTCATAAACTCTGACGGAATGAGTCTACAGGAGCCTGAAGCTACTTAAAAAGGATTTTATTTTTTATAGACTTACGTAATTAATTGCCGTGTTTCAACTTTCCCTGTTTAATTGATGTATAATGGCTAACTTAGAGTGACAAGTTGAAAAATTAATTCGTAAGTTATGTGCTCATATATTTTTGGTATTTGGCGCCTTCATATTGAGTATAATTACCTACCACGGGTAAGTAATAACTCGTGTTGTACTCGCACAATTTGCAGGTATAAAATTTCACGCGAGGAAAATAAAAGTGTTGCTTACTTTTTATTTTGGTATACCTGCTACGAAATGCTACGATTCTCGTAGCAAATTACTACGAGCCACATGTCAAATGACTCACGTATAATTTTCCTCTTATTTTTTACACACGACAGACGGGTAATTATTAAATAACATTTTTAGGAATACGATCATTAATTCAAACCCTTATATATCTAGCCTATTATAAGAGATAAGTAATAAAATCAATAAATCGGTTTTGAATAGAAGCTACACGACCTCAAGCCAATAGCTACCAAAGTTCCCGTCGGTTCTTTATCTCGTGAAAAGAAAAATTGACAAAGATTAATAGACATCTAGATACACGAGGCTTTTATCCAGGCAGTAGATAGCCTGACCAAAACAAGGTCGGCGCCACTCAGTCTATCTGATATACATATCTTGCAAATAGGTTAATTCCTCTGAAATATTGAGCTGATAAACTTTATTCTAGCGTTGGCGTTTTAGTAAACATACCTTTACCTAGTTACCTTCTATAATTAACTTTATACGTCAAATACAGAGACTGTTTTGTTTGTAAAAGGTATAAAATACGTACGTACATATTCCTAAAACGAAAATAAACTTAATATGGCTCTTAAACTTTTATAATAAATCTGTTGTCATAGTGAAATAACAAAGAATACTACTAATCAAATAGGAACATTATTTGGATGTTTGTTTGTCCTTTTGCAAATAACTTGAAATGGATGAAACAATTTTAATGGAATTTGCCGAAAGTTAAATTAAAGTCCGCGAGGTCAGAATTAGGGTAAAAGGTAGTGGTTAATATTAGAAAGTTACCGAATAATGAATATGGGACACACCTAAACAAACTTTGCGTAATTTCCTTAATAAATATTATGATAAAGTAATTATAATAATATCGAAATAACGGCATTGAAAAGTGGTTTTACTAAATTAATAATAAGCCTGTTCCTAAGGTGGATAACAATCTAATTTATGATTAACTCGATTATTTATTTGATTTTATTCTTAAACCATCTTTGGTATATCTTGTTAACAGAAAGACATATGTATCTATTGAACGTTACTATTTATTGAACCAAACAATTGCGTGGGTAAGATCCTAGAATTATGTTCACTCATGCTTGGAATCTATCGTCACAATAAGTAACAAGGAAAACGTAATTGGATATCTTTGAATGTCTTTGTCAATTATTCCCGCCAAAATCTGTCCTAAGCAAACAAAAACGTTTGGGTTAACTTGAACAGAAATATAAAATGCCTTTTATGCTGATTAATCTGTTGTATTGTGACGTAAAAGGTTTTGTTTCTTACGCAACAATGATAAATTAAAACTTATAAAAATTAAATAATCTCTTTGTTTGTTTACATAAAACAAACTCACTTATAAATAAACGCAATCGTTGGTTTTAAAATAGGAATAGTTTACAAATAAAAACATTGCGTGGGATAGGTATTTTATCCGTGAATAGTACAATATTTTTTGAAAGGTTATTTACGTGGGCGGCGAGGCCACAGAGTACAAATTTATTTAATATTTCATAGAAAGCAATAGAAGTTAAAGTAGCCTGACTTATTCCAGCAATAAATCGATTAGTGTCAGTGGAATTAACGTCTTAAATTGTAGGTACAAGAACTAGTAAGCAGTGTTTTTGCTCGTGTCTAGAATGTAACTGGTGTTACTAGATAAATGGCGTTCCCTAGGATGGTTTATCACGCTGCCAATAAATCCACTAAACGCGGATTCGGCTGCTGTTTTTACGATTCTGATTTGGTCATTCGATATTTCAGACATTAACGTTTATTTAAACGGGCGTAGGTTATTGATTGGTTGTAGATGGCTGTGACAAAAAGATATGTCATAAAACTAGTAACGTAGTAGGTATGTGAAGTTAAAAGTTCACGCTGTTGAAAAAATATAATATTATCTCAAGAATCAAAGATTTTCATCATTTTTTAAAAGAAACTGCCATTTTTTGCTAGTGTAGATTTAATTAAAAACTAGAGTTAGCATTAACCGCTTTTGGCAGAACAATATCAAAGTGCAACTATCAATTGCATACACGGGTATCTACTCATACTGTTCCAATCTTTCCGGTTTTAATAGAATTTTAATTTCAATTTCACACATAACGGGGTTCGCGGATTACGACGCCAGCCGCTTTCGTTTCGTTTCGACTCCACTCAGAGCGGTTGAATTTTTCCGATCGGCTCGCCAACTCTACCGTACAAATTTTGATAGGCTATTATTACACAGTCCGTTTGAAACGTATTGTGTGCAAATGTTTACTACGAAACGTTTGCAGTTCCTATACAATTGTTACTGTTGATTTTAGTTTGAAAGTTGCGGTTGATTCATTGTGTTTTCTTAAGTGATTGCCGTTTACCATGAAACGAATAAATTTTTAAAAACGTTAACCAAACTTTTACCTGAAAAGAGCAGGTTTCACTTATTTATAAAAGTTCCACTTGCTGCGTAAACTCAACAAACAGTCTTTGTCAAAGCTATAATTTTGGTAAGAGCTGGAACCTAGACAGATGAAATTAAGTATTAACCAGTTTCGGCTGCATCTGCTAGACCCCTTCCGACTCCATTTAAGCTATTTACTATTCCGGGAACTGCCACGCAGGTGCATAATCTGGACTAACTCGTATCTACTCGAAACTTATATCTCACTATGTTTGCATGAAGACGACGAATAAACATGTTTAAATATTATATCAGATTCAAATATTATTTTTCATTAAAGAATTCAATAAGTTCCTAAAATGGGTCATTGGAAATTATTTTTTTCTTTAACAATGACAATGCCACTCATCCTAAAGTGAAAGCTTATTTAGTAGATAAGATATTGCGTGTCAGAGTATTATAACCAGTAATTTATAATTTTTTAACGTAAAAATATACCTACGTCGAAATCGTTTATATATTATTTTGAAAAATTAAGTAAGTTTTTAGCAATAACTCGGTGCTATGTAGCAATATATTTTAGGTAGAAACTATAATGACAATAAAGGGATACGGGTTTTGTAATCTAGTTTTTAACTCGAGTAAAATCATAGAGACAATAGTATTATTTTGCCGAGGTTCAAACCTAACACATGACGTAGGTATAGCAACATCCATCACCAAGTAAGACAAAGTAGATGCATTCAATATTTAGTGCGCTTCACAACCAACCGGGTTCATCGGATGGCAGATATCAAGTAGCTGTGCCATCAATCGGTAAGTGAATCTCAATGTTACTGCAACTGATACCCTCGAGCCACTATTTGTCCTGCCAACACGGATTATGTTGCTTTATCAAATATTGCCTACGCTACGTTTACTAGGTGGCTCACAAAATAAATGGTACCAAAATTATCCTAATTGTTATAAACGAGATTTTTTAGAAGGAAAGATTGATAGCTTTCCCACCAAAATTGAAAGGGTTTTCGGCATTCGATACATTATTGTTAGATTGGATTAACATGTAGGCGTCACGGATAACAACAGCTAATAGATGATTTTATTTATTAAAGAAAAGAGTTTCAATACAAAATTATTAGGAGAAATAATATAAATTGGATAACCTAAGCGGTTTCCAGCAATCGTGTTCAAGCCCAAAGCTTGATGATCCAATCTCATGGAAGTGCCCCTTTGTCTCGGCCTCGCAGCGGATTGCCTCGCAGTCTAGCTTGTTTTGCTTTATTGACTATTATATTTCAATAACGAAACCTTGCATTACTTTCTAATAGAAATTCTATTTCTCTTGATTTAGATAATTAAAAACTTTTATGTATGTTTGTTTCTCAATAAAATTATTCTTTAATAATTGTAAAAAAATGTCCAAATAAATCTCTTATTGAAAAAACTGATGTATATCTTTTACAAAACATTCTTGTACTTTTATTCAGCTACATTTTCGTACGTGAAAATGTATAAAAATAATTCTCTTATTCAAAATATACTCACGTTTTATTTTTAAGTCATGCAAGTTTTCAACAAACATAATGAAAAATTTCCAATTCAAGTAGGCACTTACAAAAAGTGACATATCTGTGAAATAAATATTGATGTTCAAAAAAGTAAAAAGGTTAAACATTGCAAAGTTAGCAAGCACTTCAGTAGCTACAAGTTATAAGTAAGTCAACGCGAGGCTGTTTTGTAAAATAAACATTCTCACTTTGTAGGGCAATAATTGAACTAATTACTCGGTGGAAGTTGTAAAGTAATTACGCTACGTATCCGGGAGCTCGATAAACCTGCTTTAGCTTTATGGAATTTGTTGACTATACTTTACAAAATTCGTTGTTTTTTCAGTCTATTTTGATAATAAACAAAACTAATGTCAGAAGATGACGACATTTCGAATTAGTAAAGAACAATTTTACTGTGAAATAACTACTAGAGATAGATACTTAACTACTAATGATCTCGTTTTTAAATAAAAAGTTCCTTAACAAACACAAAACGGTAGGTATACATATTTAATGATACCGAAAATGAGATACTAGTAGTTAGTTACTTTAGAGCAGAGTATACTTAGCAATTTCCAATTAAATTCAGTGGCCTGGTTTAGAATTACAAATAATATAATTTGAATTGTGGAACATTATTTCCTGGAATTCCTTAATTCCGTTGCATTGCGCAAATATTTGTGGAAGAGCTCGGTAATGCAGAGAAACCTATAAATAAACCACTGAATTGAATTGAAGGCTATTTTCATAATCGATTAAACAAAGTAACTTTTACTTTGAACCAAATCTGATTAATGTGTGATTTTTATTTGTGAAAAGAAAATAAATGTAAATATAATTTTGGCTAAAATTGTTGCATACTAAAACAAAAACCGCTCCTAAAATTTTACTCATACGAGTAGTCATCAGCTTTTGATTTCCTCAGACTCTTTTCAAATAGAGTTTTTTGAACATTTTCATTACTTTATTTTTCGCTCTAAAACCAGCATTTTAAAAAACAACAGCAACATAAAGTAGAAAAGAATTTTACTTGGAACATTTTTAACAAAATAAGGATCCTAATATTCTACTGGAATGTTAACTAGATTATTTTTAGAACGGTATATGATTAGATACGTCTATGAGAGTATATGAGAACGGTATGTGATTAAATTTTTTTAAATATTTTTTCGATGGATTGCAGAGAGTTTGAAAACATAATATTATGTTTTTTTTTCTGTAACGTGCGTTAACAATTATTAATACTTTGAAATACTCATTTTGACATCATTAGTGTTTATTTACCTACTTCTATTAAGTAATAAGAATTTACTGACTTAGGTACATCAATTGGCGTTATCACTCATAAATATTTGCAATTTTTTGAAAACGAAAATATTCTGGAATTATCTATCGATACAGCAATAATACAACAAGGTACCTATACTTTTTGTAAAATAACTTGGATTTCAATTTAAATTCTTACAAAGCCAAAATACTGTTAACAAACAAACATTACAAATAGTAATAAAGAAAAATAAACATAAAATACTTTCTTCAAATAAACTTTTCAATAACAACAAAACTAGAGTCGAATTTTACACTAAAATGCAGTTTCAGTGCAAGTCTTTGGATTCATTTTACGATCAATCTCAATTGAGGGGAAAGCTATTCGATGTTCCATAAAGGTGGAATAGTTTAGAAACCTGTGACAAACCTGTGTAATTGAGTAATGAGTTACATGTCTGTATGATATGAGTTTTACGGAATATTATTGAAGTAATCCTACGGGAGTAGATTTAATATTTCTAAAACATTTCTAGATGATTATTAGATATTATACGAGTACAATCTCATTAACGGATATTTTTTTTTTAAATTATGGACAAAAGGCTTCGTTATATCCTACCTACCGATAAAGTTAATGAAGTCAAAGTTAATATGATTTAGAGAAAAATGTGTCTTCTATAATCCATTAAATATCTCGTTTATATAAAATAGTGTGTACCTAATTATTCCACAATTATAAAAAATAGTTTTAATATTAATTTGATAAATGTGATAACATAACACTGGCAACATTAGAGTGCAATGCATTCAAAACGCGAGAACACAAGCGATTCAAATGCAACTACGTTTTAGCCGAATTCTCATCGCGGTAATATGTATATTTACAAGTTCGTGGTTGTTGTGCTTCTGGTGTAATAAACATAGTTTCACTGCAGGTAGCTTGCGATACACATTGCTATATAGTTCGAAGAACTTTGATTAACTTAAGATGATTAATGTACCTTTTATTTCTGCTGTCTTTTGTTTATTTTATAAAATCTAAGATGTGAGGTTTTCACTTTTAGGCCTAACCTTTGGTAACCACAAATGTAACCTCAGGATTATAACATTTCTGAACCCGAAGGCATACCTAAGCTTCATGTTGCAGATGTTTGTACCTAAGCACAGATCACATAAAATTGTATTAAAATTGACTGCCGCTACTCATTAAATATTGTCAATGCACCTAGGCGCCGCCATGTTTTAGATATTCAATGATTAAATTATTTGGTTCGCGAAACAAGTTAACAGTGGGTTAGTTTAAAGTAATGTCCATGTGGAATCTTGTAGATATCTCGCTCCTGGATGCCATACCCTAACTTCAGTTATTCACAAAATTCAAATATTATTCACCAACTTATATCGTTACGTTATGGTAAGTGCATTTCAGTGCACATTTCATGTCTTTTCTTTTTAAAAACAGAGATGGATTTAAAAAAAGAAAAGTATTTATCTACCGATATGAGATTGTATCTACTGTTAATGTTAATTAAGATTATGTGTAGTACAAAATAAATAATAAAAAGTATACCTAAACATCCTTTTGAATAAAAGTATGTCAGAACATTCTTAATTTGTTTGTTGTTTTTACGTTGTTACTCAAATCAAAAGTCAAGAATCTAAAGCAGTGTAAACCAAGGTTCATACTTCAACGATAATTCCCTGTTGATTTTCTATTTATCAGCGTTAGACAAAGTAGAACAATGAAACAATAGTGGTAGCACCCGGCTGGTTAATTTACGGGAACGCTGCTACACTAATTAACACAGAGATTAATTATTATTGCAAGCAGCTTCTAAGCCTTTACACAGGCCCCTTAATTTTGTGTTGTCTCGCCCGTCATACTTCACCGTGACTTGACGAGTAAAAGTTTTAAGCGCTCCGAATATAAAAGTCTTGAAATAATTGGATTGTTTTTTGCAAAATTAAAATTAATATTTTATAGGAATAAAGAACTTATTTGTTCTTAGTTTTTATGGGTTTATGTTAACGGTTATCTTTATAAAATGTTAGATTATTTAAATTCACATATTTACAAAAGTTACCTTACAGCTCACGTACGTACAATAACAGTTTTAAACTCGTTTATTAGGTAGATAGATACCTACCTAATTGCATGAATGACGGTACTTACTACACTTCGCGTGCGTAAAGTTGATTACCATCCAAACGCAATGTGTTGCATCTAGCTATAAATAAACGCGAACGTGTCGCTAATAACAATGATTAGATTTTGCACAGTTTTCAACGTACAAATTTTGCGGACTCGATGAAATGCATTCAGCGATACTGTAATTCAAATAAACAGCAGTTCACTGAAATGTTAATTAATTTTGTTTGATTTAACCTAATTCAACTGAAACAATTCGACTGTTTGACCTTTACCGATTACTCGGAATAGCATCGTTTCTTGGAAACGATCATAGTACCCAGAAACTTCACTTTTTCATCATAGCTAAAATGCTTATTTTTTTAAAATATGGTGTAGTGATTGCGCCAGAACACGGGAAAGGTGGCGGAATGAACTCGACAACTTTATAAATGTCAAAGTAGAGCCAACTCAGAATAAAGAATCGCGCAGAAAGAGAAAAGAGGCCTTTGTCCAGCAGTGGAACATAGACAAGAAGAGAAACGTGGAGTTTTATAGTGAGGAATACTGCAGCTTCTTATAGAATTTAATGTTTCTTACCTACGAGTATTCTAAAACACATAGATTTATCCTTCACCTCGATCTGATCAATAAATGTATTAATGACAAGTTAAACACTAACCTGTTGCTTTCTATATCGTTAGTCGAGCGTTGAAGCTCAAATGCCACAGTGTATAAATATTATACATAGATATAGATATTCTGTTCATAAGGATTTGCTGAAATAATATTTGTTAATCGTCGATCCGTTTTTGCCGGCGGCGCACGATTGTTTGCCTAGGCCGGTCGTGTTTGCGATTGGCGTCACCATTGCCGGCTATAGCGGCCCACATCATGACCGCTAATCATATTTTATGGTGGTTGGATCTACTCGGATTAAATAAAAATATGTGCCGTATGATAATACCTATTCAATTATAATTATACTATCTATTCAACGTTTGTTGAAGCTATCGGACTAGTTATATAGTGTACTTACACAATGCTATTAATGAAAATACTTTGATATACGACAGCAGCTTTTGTTATTTTGTATTTTTTTTAACGAGTCTTAATTCCCAGTAAATCGAATGTTCAGAAATGAAATGCATCGGTTTATTTGACCTACATCCGAAACATTGCTCCGTATTCCCCAGTCCAGTGACAGGCTTTAGTTCAATCAAGCCTATTGTCCATTGTTCCCGAAATAGAGCTATTTCCAAGAATCAAGTCCCAGATTCTGGTAACATACCAATGTTCAGTGTACGTTCGCAGCTCGGCTAAATTCAGTTTCACACAATCCTTTTGAAGTGAGAGAACAAAATTCTGACAAATACCGAGTGCAACTAAAGTCCGGCAAATAAAGAAAACATAGACGAAAACAAATCAATGAAAAAAACACGAATTCATTTTTCATCCAGGCCATTCCATAACTCATGTAAATTCGTAATTGTCTCGACAATGGGCGACAATTTACGTTTGATGTGCGAGTGCGCCGCGTGACGTCACTCGCGGTATTGTCATGCGTCACGTGACTGATAGCTTTAATATAGTCCCGTTGATTATCCAGCCGAGCGGAAACGCCAAACGGTAATCTAGATTTAATACCACGGCTCATCGCAGCTCGCTCGCCTCCGCTTCGCCCCACGCCCTTAATGTGCGTACCTACGTTTCTATTGACTACAAGTGCCTATTAATATCAATAACCTTGTCTTAATTGATTTTTACTCTTTGGTATATTCAGATTTCAACAGTCTCATACCTCTGGATATCTTTTTTGGTAATACATTTTATATGAAGCTGTGAACTTTTTTTTTTTCCTGATTAACTATTAAATAAATGATCTAAGAAAGAAAAAATCTCTGCAAAGAATATTTGGAAAGAATCAATAAAGAATATTCAAGTATGAAAAAGCTATTCACGTATTTAAATCCATAAGACAATCAAGATTTATCGTGAATCCCGTATAATCTAATAACTTCAATAAGAGTATGACAATTCGATCCCCTTTCCCGTTTTCCATATGAATCACTTTTAAAAAGTAATTTAAAATCATTTTTAGGAGCCGACAAAACATTGTGTCAAACATAATAACGTTGGGAATAGGATTCTAATGAATGCTATTGGTGCTCCTGTGGGATTACAAGTTAATCCTCTTGAAACGGAACCTACGGTAGCGGGGCGGGCGCGGGCGGGGGCCGGCGGAGGTAATAAAATTCTTACGTCATCGCTGGACCGACGGACGAGGCTCACGGTATTACCAGTATTACCCCTCATCTGCTTTGTTTTTAAAATTCCGAGATTATTTTTCCCCGGAATTATTCTAAAGAAATTAACCCGCGTTTTCATGACCAGTCTTCAACATTTAAATGAATACCTAGGATAAATCCACGTGTTTTTGGGTAATCTTAGATTTTTGGTGCACAATATTTTCGGTATTTATGAGATATATACTTTTGATTACAAACAAAACTAAAACAAATGAACTGAGATGCGCTAGAAAGATTGTGTAGCAAATGGTAGATACCTAGCCTTTATAGCTATATTGTACATACGAGTATACCTACCTACTTTATCATTGCTAAATTATTCGTTCCAAGAAGTAAAGTCAACATAATTTATTTCTATTGATATGATAGTCAATATGAAAGTACAAACAGTTTTTATGACGTCTGTGCGCTACTTTTCCCGCCCGATATTCAGTCTTTATATGAGATTTCTACCAACTGTGTATTTTTACGGAGTGGATCCCTTTGAGCAAAGTCTTTGTTCACATTTATGTATAATGACATTACGTACTTGATGTCGTAAAAAGGCAGCGTAACAGTTGACACTAGTAAAAGCTTTCGAGGTCGGTAGATATAAAAAGAAAACAATATTACTGGTGTGGTTCGGGAGGCACATTAATATATATTTGGCTGTCGGGGTGGAGGGAGGGTCACATTTTCATCGCAAATTGAGCTACAAAATAAATTTAGCCACTGCTTATTTATTTCAGTTGTTCATTCCACACATCGGGGGAGTGATTTATAAATACAAGTAATAAAATACTCATTTTATTTAAACACTGGCTTGTTAGTTAATTGAAATAATTCTTAAGATCATTTATATTTTGTTCATGAAAACACAGACAAAGCTTATTTGTGCATTGTTGAAACCTGTGTCATTGTGAATTACATTTCAAACGCGGAGCTAGGTAGAAGCTTAGTGTTTTTGAAGTTTTCGTGCGATCACAGCACTTGGTTAATTAGTCGTAATAGCAGTGTTGCCAGACGCGCAAACAACGCCCGTTAATTGTAATGAAGGCAACCAATTCTCGAGTCAAACACGGCGCTCTTTCATTTAAGCAGAGGTGGAGGACGGCGCAATACGCCACCAGTTTGCCTAAAACAAGCCCAATAACGGTCTGGCAAACAGAACAAATGATGCGTTTGTGACAAAACGACATACAGTCGTCCCTCTCCGTCACCAACTGAGAAATAAAGACGGGAGACGCTTGACGAGCACAACGGGAAACAAGACAGGTTATTATCTCCCAACGAGCCCAAAGATGTCGAGATGCCGCTCTGATAATATTTTCCACACGTCCACGCGTATTCACATGAGACTAGGAACGAAAATTAGTTACTGAACATTTCTTGTTTTTGTCTGAAAAGCTGCGTGATTTTCTTTGTTAGGGAATAACAAACGCCACCTTTGAAATTGAACTGCGTGCTTTGAATAGCGAAAGAAGCACATTACAAACTCGAAACGTAGACACACGTAGACGCGCCTCTCCGATTTTTTTTTTCTATTTAGTCTATAGTAATCAGAAACTCTTTATGATTCAAAGTCACATATTTAAAAAGGAATTTAAAGATTTCACCAACTCCAGCAATGAAAATTAAAGCTCACCATTTGTTTCGCGAAGTATGAAAAAGTAACACATGGTAATGTAGAGTTAGCGGCAGATCTCCGTATTATACGGTACGGGTGAAACGGTATCCTGTGTCGCATATTTCGGAGCAGACCGTTTTCACGCGCCGCTCTCTATTCTTTTGGTAATTTTTTTGCAGGATTAATTTGTCTGCGTATTCAAATAGCAAATTGTGAGATAAAAGGATGACCTTTTCTGTTCAACATAGGTATAGTCGGGCTCTCATCCAAATGTTGTAAGTTGAGGATTATTCTTTCAGCGGCTTAACTGCAGCCAAGAACAGTCACAAAGCAAGTGCACACTAGAGATTGACAAGATGAAATCCTTCTAACGTACCTATACTGTGTTTTCCGATTCAAATATCCTTTTTCTATTTTGTTAGACTGAAACATATCGTGCAGTGGATCCTCTATTCGGTATTCACGTCTGAATTTTCAACATATACAAGCTGAAATAGTGGTTCGCTTTAAATATTGGATGCTGATATTGAACGCTGCGGAAAATTTCAGGTGAAGATTTATTGCTAGTAGCAACATAAACGTATATCAAAATAATTTCGCGTATTCGTTTTATACGATCATGGCATAGAACAGCGTTCTAGAGGAATTCAATATGAATCAATGTTGTGGATACTTTACGGTTTTGATTTATTTATTTGTTGTCGGAAAGCATATCGTTAAAAACAATAAGCGGTTTAAAATGTGGCTAATTTCAGTGCGTTGTGCGTATTGACGGCCGGTTCTCTCCCTGGTATTTTCCTGTATATTTTTTCCCCTCTCTATGAAGAAGTGATAAATCACGAGGATGTAAATCTGTAGCATCCAGTGCGGATGAGTGACGCACCATTATCGCTGCCACCGAGCCACGCCGCCTTACAAACTCACTTCCTAAAACTTTCACACCGTATATATTGACTTATTTTATTTTCTTGCGCATTATTTACTTAATATATAGAATTTCCAACTGTTTTCGTGGCTATCGTAAAGCAATTTAAGGAATTACCTACGCGACATTTAACGACGACATCAACTTTCTATGATCGGTTTGATATCATTTTGCGATGGACATTCGTACAACGAAAACATTGTAAATTACCTAACTAACGTTATTCGAATGTTAACAAAAGAAACATACTTACCTATAGTTAATAAAAAAGCAGAAAAGCTTGCATCCCCAAAATCTGAAGTAGGTACCTATCTTGAAATTGAAGAAATATTATTTTGAAGCAATTTTTCTTTACGTGTGATAAAATTACTGAGTTACTTGCCTGATTTTATATTTCCCGAAATACTACATCAAAATTCATCTTGTAAAATAATGGAACGTCACAGGGATATGAGACCGATTTTGTGAGAAAAATGTAACTGCTCGTAATAAGCTAACACGTATTCCATCCACTCACATCCATCACGTGGTCTCAGCCTTGATTCCTTCATTCATCTGATACGCAACGTTAATTTTTATATTTCTATTCAATTATAAAAAATAAAGACGTATTTTTTAGGCCAAACCTCTTTCTTTTATATCGTTTCTCTACGTATAAAATCTATAAAAATTGCGTTTTGTTTACAGGTAGGAGCCTAAAGATCAGCCTACTTCGCAACATAAAACGGCTTATACATATAAAACACAGGTATGTAAAGTAGAACGCTTACTCCTTATATTATATGGTCTATTATTTTTTATCTCTTACGCCCGTTACATAAAATGGCGATGCGTCGATATTCAGACGCAGTTACTTTATATCGTTACAATCGGGAAACATTTTTAATAACACTATTATTTTCTAAGCGAAAATGCATAAGTAGTTATAGGTATATTTTACTTTTTGTGAAATAATATGAAACACTATCAAAGAATGAGGCTAAATAAAGAGAGATATATAAAAATCCTTCCTACTTAGCTACGACACGATAATCTTTCAAAATGTTTATTACACGAATTAATTAACTTTCAAACATTTTTAGTTCCTACTAAAGACAATATTTTGGGCCACCATATACCGATTTTCATTACAATATTCAGTGCGTAAAACTATTTATCCTAGAAGTTTCGTAAACAATGCAACATACCAGACAATTACATGCATAGTAGTTATTAAAGTCTCAGATCAGGTATTTTTAAATGAAATCTCAAGAAATGAGTTACCTTCCGATTAAACGGGATTTACAATTTGTCTTCTTAACAAGTACCGTTCAAAAGTTTTGTCGGAATTATTTAACTTAATCAGATTGCCGTGGCCGCTGCTAAATCTATTTTGTTAACAGACTTTATCTTTGCTAACCAAGTTGCTACAACTTTTCACATTTTGCATATTTGATTAATTTTTAAGTGAAATTTTCTTGGTTTCTATTAATTTCTTACTGTCCTTTTGGTTTAATGTTACTTGACGTGATGCATTTGTTGCATTAGCAAGAATTTAAATTACCAACCTCTTAATTTCTTAACAAATTAGGGAAGCACCTTAATAATTTATCTACTTTGATTTATAATAAAAGTTAGAAAAATTCAAGCTAATATTTTCATTTTGGAAACTTTGTTTCTACAAAATATAAATGCTGGGAAAATGTTCGTATATTTGTTTGAATTCGGCATTAGGTTGGGCGACGACGACGGCGACGGCGTGACAAAATGAAGCGTTTATCAGGCAAGTGTGGATGTAGCATTAAATTAAACAGTCTAAGTGCTCCCTAAACTGTCGGGGTAGACGAAGATTTGCATGTTAACTCAGTTTTCATAAGTAATAGCTTAGCTTAGTTATAATAACCCAACTTTATTCGAAACGAGCCAACTTGTCGTTAACGGTCGGATATTTCGAATTTGTTACCAATATTTCAAAACTAAAGCAATTTCGAATATAACATAAGTCAGGGGCAAAAGCGATCTCTAATTCTGATAAAAAAAAAACTCTGTAAAGTCTGTATAGTATCCGGTAAAATGTGAAGAAATGTAATATTAATTTTTATTTGTTAACAAGGTCTAATTTCTTAGAAACTAGTTAGGTAAGTACTTAGTACTTTATGTTTTCAAAACCGCGATAAGAGAGCACAAAGTGCTTGTTTGAAAGGGTTTCATCATATTTATTCTGTGTAACAATACATAACTTACAAATTGTTAAAGATAGCCCGAAGGCCCAGACTCAAGCGGGCTAGGATTTTCTGAGGGATAAGTTTTTCCACTCAAACTTTATTCGCACCTCAACTTGCGCCATCTGTCTGTTACTTGCAACTCCAGCAACTTATATTCTTACTTGAAATGATTTAGTTTGGGAGTACTCTTTCAGAAAATATTTTCTTTGCGAGCTCGTCAGTATGAATGTACAATGGACGTCTGGAGATCGCAGCTCCATTTTATATCGGCAACAAGTTTACGACAATAGAATTGATAGCTAGACTTGTTACCGTCACCTTAGCTTTAAGCTACGTTTCCAGGAAGGTGGCAATGACAGGGAATACAAATTATTTTCCGATGTAGGAGAGCATGTAGTGTCTGAGAACACGCACCGCGGAGGAGCACGTAGCCGTAGCGCGCAGCGGGGACGTGCCTCAACATCTTTCTTATATTTATCGTGAGGGCGAAAACAACAAAATGATTCCCTTAAACCGGTTACAGCCGCCAATAAATCCAGCTGCGCGATAAGGTTCAATAAAGTTGCCGGTGGCTCAAGTCTGTCATAATTTTAAGAGCGTTCATAAATCCATCAATATTTAAGCTCTCCGGCCACAATATTTTTCTTCGCGCGTCCCCTATTCGGAGCAGTAGTCGGGAGTCGGGAGGTGCGTCACATACGTGGCCCATAAATTCCGATAATCCCTGGTCTGTGCACATCGTGTTGGTACTTTACTATATTCATGGCTATTATTCATGAGTTTGCTTTGCGGGGTGTACGCCGCCAAGACTTAATAATTCGAGTGCAATATCGGTGTAAACAACGTTATACCCGCGTGGACAAACAACTTGTGGTCCGGCTTAGGTAGTCGGATCTTGCTTGCTACATTACTACGCCCCTTTTGAATAATAGGGCTTTGAGCTCTCTAAACGATATTCGGAATTAAATTTGAAAGGAAATGTCAAGCTATCATGGAGTTTATCGTTATATGAAGTTTAGGTACCTAAATAGCTTTTTAGATGAATTTAAACTAAAATCCAAATAAACAGTGGATCTATAAAACATTTCTCTTGAACGTTTTCGATATTATTGCTATTTTGGACATGCGTTGGCTACAAATTGCGCATAATCGTCATGTGTTATGAAGTGTCTGCGTGTTTGCATTCCTTGTGCGGCATCGCGGGCGGCTTCAACAAATTGTATTAGAGGACGGAATACGTGACCCAAGCAGGAATTCGCGTAAAACATGCGGAGATATAGACACTAAGGTCGCCATACTTAGGTGTTATTACATGAAAATCAGACACAAATACCTTAAAAAATTACTGATTGAAAGCTGCTCGAATTACGGTGCAATGCCAGTTATAAAAGTTTATTCGAATACAATTTTTTTTTATAATATACACGTTCCATTTAATTAGTTACGCGGGTTAATAAAGACTGACCATACAAATGTATTATCTTACGATTTAAGAATATTTATTGCTGACAGGTGTCTCCGTTATTGGAGTTGTCTTTTCACCGTTTAAGGCGCGCGCTGATGTGTTTATTCAATTTGTTGCTTCGGAAATATTGTTACCTGCCTCCGCTCAGCTCGTTTATTTACGACAACACTTGTCTCACTATAACTAACGTGTTATGTGTGACTTTGTAATGATATCCCTTAGTTGCTGGAATGGCTGTTAAAGATATTGATTCCTTAAGATCCGTGGCGCTTTCATCTGTTTTTGAAACATAGTGCCATGTCAGGTAGGTTAAGTATAATGGAGAGTAAGCCTAATTACTTTTTTGCAATAGACTTTAATGAACTCTCCTAAAAGGCATAAGGATTAAATATCATTGACAAATAACTACTCAATAAACTTAAATTAATTACGAACAAGCGTAGGAATGGGGGATGAATCTTCAAAAGTTATTTTCATAAATATTGGTTGCACAATAAGATGTATTATATAATATTAAGAATGCACTTATCAAAAATACATGCAGCTAAGAAACTGAACATAAAAAGTAAGTATTTTTAAAAATGAAATTCCGCCACGTTTTAACGACAAGCGAGCTGAGCGTGAGCAAAGGTTACACTCGGGAACGACTTTTCTTCTCGAGAAACCTACTCTTTCACAAGCACGAAGTAGTAAGATATAATGTACTTAAATAAATAAAAATGCTTCATGCGTAGCTTGATCAGATAACTTCCATTTTTAGGTTCCTTTTTGGAGTTTAGTAAAACATGTTCAACAAAGCTAGGTATCCCTGTAATATTGTGTAACTTTAATAAAGTTTAATAAATCTAAGAAAATAACTACACACTCCTACCCAAAATGTCGATATTTAAGAATCCTGAAGATAGGTTTAATATGATTTCAGTTTCTACGACTAAGTACATGCAATTTTTCGTAAAATTACTAGCCAAGAATGTTCAAGGTTTGATGCAAGATTTATTTTTGCATCAGTGTTTGGAAGCACTACAATATTGGAAACTGTAATAACAACTGGAATAAAATGCGTTCGCATTGACAAACATTTACCAACGGAACGGTGCGGTGTGGTGTAACAGTAAATAATATTCATCGGCGCCATGGACAAGGGGCGAGGGGGGAGGTCACTAGGCTGCTGTCCCCGGGCGATCTTCTGTTATGAATTCAACCTATTTACACAACACAATGTACATTTTAAACACTCAAATGATCGAATTGGTCACCTATTTGGTTACTGCATTGTTAATGTCAATTTAAAATGAACGTTTACACAAACATACCTCGCGTGATGTGATAAAATAATTGTATTTTTTTGTTTACTGTCATTATAAATTAAATGTTGAACGAGCATCCATTTGATTCAGTAGGTATATAATAATAGTTTCATTTTTATGACAAAATTATTATTACAATGATTGGAAAAGTTAAAACGATAAGTCGACTAGGTAAGGCTCAAAAACTTTTCTTGCGACCGCAGAACTCCAAAGAATCATTCTTTCTTATTAAACGAGGTCCCCCGAAACATATCTTACCTAGAATTTGAAAACTCGAAACATAAAGGGACTTTTAACGGGACCTATTTCGTGAAGTAACTAGAAACATCCCTCCGAATGATCCATTATCATCTCACGCGGACAAGTTAGCGATCTCCTTCCGTCTATTTTCACAAGTAATAACTAAATTTATCGTCAGAGTTTCGGTCGTCGTCTTCCAATATCAGCGGCGCTTAGGCAGTCGGGTCACGCGCCGGGGCGGGCGTGGCGCGGTAGCGGGGCGGGCGGCGGGGGACCGACACTCGGGTGACACTGGCCCAGCGACGTGTCATTAAAATTAAGCATCATTACTCTTGTAAAGCGAGTCTCGGTACCGGAAGGCTTATTGGGAAGTTTGCCAGAGCGCCCTTCTGACGGCTGCTAATCCTCTGCTTTATTGCTGTTCTAACAAATGATTTCCCGCCGCAGAAACGTTGTCAAGTCGCGCTCGTCATTCTATTGATTCATAGAATCTAAAATTGTTTCGTTCGTGGTAGCTATTTAAAGACATTAAAATAAAAATTCCAACATTGGCGTTTTAGAGATTTCATAACAATCCTGAAAGCGGCAGTAGTATTCTAAGAAACAGCAACAGTATCTTTACAGACTAAGCTCTATTGCTAGTGAGCTTTCACACCTCTACACCTACTCATTTGAATCAGTCACCTAGAATAAACACGTATCAAAAACTTCCCACGCAAACAGGTATTACAAGTTTCATACTAACACAAGTAGAGAAATCGCATTCATAAAGAAACGTCAAAGAATATTCCGTACAAAAAGTAAACTCGTAAAACTTCAGCCGCCGCTGAGTTTCACTTGAATAACGTGAAGAGGAGAAAGTATAAATATTCATTCGGGAAAGAGCCCACGCACAGTAAATATAAACTTTTATTTCGGTCCACCATTACGTAGAGTTAGACGCATTGAAAATTCGACTCGCGACTTCTAATTAGCGAAGACAGGGAGAATTTTCTTTCCAACTTCCTTTAATAATGGAAAAGTCTTTTCCAATTGATTTCAAAATTTACATCCTTTCTTTTAAGCCGCTTAGCGCAAAACAGCGGGGGAAGTGCATTTTATATTGTAAATTTTTTCTGCGGTCAAGCTACTTTTCCCAACGCAAAAGATTATGTAGGTACTTAGTTTATTTTAAATTATGTGATGTGTCTTTGTGTGTATCTGTGTTTGTTTGATATAGTACATAAACAAACTAATTGACTTATGAGCATTTAAAAAGTTAACGTTTTTAATGTCGTGCTTGTTAATTAGCCATGTTTGGTAAATACAAACAATCTGACCTGCATCGTCGTATTAAATAGTTAATGTATATTTGTACCTAGACTACACTATGACTTGAATGTACCTGGTGGTAACAACAACAGCAAACACAATGTACATTAACAGAACGCGTTACTTAGCGGATGGCGCGCGCGAAATTACATTTGAATTGCGTCGCGCACTACAAATGAATTACGCATGAAAGTGGACATGTACGCGCAATCTACTGCTCTTAACAAAGCAAAGGTTGCAACCATGTAATACAACAATCATATAGATATACAAGAAATCTCGTGTTTATTTTCTTTAAAAGTAAAGTTAGGTAACATTTTAAATAGTTACAATAATAATAGTAAACAAACTTATTTCGTTACATTTAAACTAAAATGAATCCAGCTATGAATACATCAATCATCTACGTGAATCTACAATAGTGTGGTGATATTGTTCCAATGCCGCAAGTTGTTTTTTCCTTTGGGATTTGACGTATTAATTGGAATTTCTCACAAAAGGGCTCACCGGTATGGACGGACAAAGAGGCTCCCCGCCGCGCTACAGCGGCCATTCTGCGGTTGACGTGCATTGCCGTATCATGACGCCGCCGTTGCTGTACTCGTCTACAGAAACGAATGAAATACAACCTAATCTCGCAACTTGAATTACTATTGTAAAACCTATCGTATAATAGACCGTAGATATGTTGCTTAATATACTGTTTACAAATATCTGAGAATAATGGCCGTAATCCCGCCATATTTGGTGGATTACAGCATTCTTAATTAATTTCCTTAGACATATGTGGTATAAAACTAAATCTTATCAAAAGAACACTTCATTAAACCCGTCAGAAATGATTCAAGTTTCCACACGAGCACAACTTGTAATAGGATTCAGAACCTAACTACCGATTGGAGTAAGATAGCTTCCACAGAGGTACCAATTCAGGTAGGTACATAATCTAAATTGGATTCACCTTTACCATACGCAACAATAGCTGTAATGTATTTGTAATACGCTATATTGGAACAATCTGTGATACCATCCACGTCGTCGGGGATTCCTGCCCGGGTGACTTTAAAAGCTTCCAATTTTCTTATATTGCCCCGGCTTAGTGCCGCAAATAAGTAAAAATAGTGAAAAAATCGAGTCCACGCAAGACCCGAATACGAAACGGGGAGACGCCGGGTATTTTCTAAAATATTTCCTTGTATAAGGACAACAATATCGGATATGAAGGTCAACTGTCTAGTATAAAGCAAATTTATTCTGTTCGTTCAGTGTATTGGCCCATATAACTGGTGATCTCCGCAGCGACAGCGGTAGAATGATAACGGTCTAATTTCGGAGGCCGCGGTCTCCTATACGCCTTAAATTACATTGCGGCTTCGCATCCTCCCTGAAAGGTTTTATTCATAAATCTGCCCAACGTTTTCATAAAGTTGCTGGAAAAATGCGCCCCTTTGATGTTCCCCAATAACGATTTTAAATACTTTCAAGTATCCGCGGCAGACGGCAAGTTCTTTATTAAATTCACTTGTAAGTTAAATTAGTTTGATAGAATTAGTTTAATCCATTTGCTCCGCAGAATGTAGCTACTAATAGATACGGGGTTTAATTTTCCAGGTGAAGAGCTCTAATGGATATGCCGATGTATCTACTCAAGTTAAATACAGTATACTTATGTGCAAATTGAAATGAAATATTTTTCAAAGCAAACAAATATTCGTAATTTACATAGCAATATGAAAACTATGTATAAGTATTTGCAATCCGACAAAAGCTTAATCACTGAATGACGGCTTATCCTGGCTGATTGGATCTCCAAACATTTACTGCGCTAATAGGATATGCTAACGCCATCGCTGGCCGATTTGCCTAATGAAGACTGATTTCCGATACAGATATAAAGTTATTGATGTGACTTTAAAATTGTCGGACACAATTTAACGAGAAATATTTACTTATGTACTAATTATTTAGCGAGTAACTGTCTCCTATAAATTGAGTATTTCATTCAACGGTGTCACAATGACGGTGTTGGTGTTTTTAACAAATATTTATAATAATAATTATTTGGATTAATTTCGACTACTACTTTACTAAGAGATTAGAAAATAAATTCCAAAACGTAAAGTTTTCAAAATATATAGTGTTATTTTGTAATTAACCGTAACAAACATACGTGTAGTAATGATTTCTTTAAAAGAAGGTGTTCATATTCCAAGTAAGACTATGCAAAGGAAGTCATATCCATAGTTGTCGCTAGCTCCTTGTCATTGTGGTTAATATGCAAAGTTATATTTGCCTTCTACATTAGCTGGCAAGTTTCTTAATCATAAAATACAACAATCGAGAAGTTATTCGTGATCTCTTGTCGTATAATGGAAACGGAGCGTTTTAACGTTGATTTATCTGCATTTTAATTTGCAAACTCTATTGCGGTTTCAAAGTTTGCAAACATTGTTCCTTAATCTTAACTCCGTTTGAAGCTTTAATGGGAGTACTTGCATGTTTAGAATAATGAACTACATTATACTTGGATGTTTTGATACACGTATCTAAACGCTAAATATGGTATATCTCAATGTAAAATACAATAATTATCTATTACATTAAAATGTACTTAGACGTGTTTAAAAATAAGGCTAATTTATTTATTTCAGTCTTAGATAACTGATTTTTGTATTTAGTTAAGGTTACTTTTTTATTATTTATTCAGCAATCTGCTGAGTAAATTGAATTGGACACAAAATAAATGTCGAAAAGCCTAAATAAACATTGGCACCTGAAGCAATACTACATGAAGGCAGGCAGTCAATTAGGGTTGTCACTCTACGGCACTCCACCGAAGTTAAATTAATTAAAGGCTCAAAGAACATAGTTCAACTATTTTATCATGCACATTTCACGTCAAATTTTATACGCGAAGATTTTTATGAAATTACTTTTTGATACTTACAATTTTCACAACTCTTTCGTCCCTCCCATTTGCTACAATCTACTTCAGAAAAAATACTGGAGAATATACCTATTTAGTTATTTTTTACAAATAAATAAGTACTTCCAAATGAAAACATAGTATATAAAATTGCCACCAAAGTCAGTCTATAACGCAAAAAGGAGTTCACTCACCCGGAAAATCTAAAAGTAAAAACATTTATGGCACGATTTTTTATTGTATCTATTCTTGTAATTTATTTTTCAATAAGTAGGATAAAGATTTGAAGCCCAATGGAGTTTTCTTTTCCAAAGGAGTTATAATGAGATATCTATAAATATGAAAATTATAACGAAACCTTTAAATTTCACTGAAGCTCTAGCAATAAATCATTTCAGCAAATAATTTCCCACCAATACTTGATTTTTTATTGCTTCGATTCATGATTTTTTAAAGCAATAGGTATATATAGCTATTAATCTGTTTTTCACTTCAATAAAATCTGTTGACGTCATTTCTAATATAGGTTACGTGGCGCAATGGCCATGACGTCATCGACTCAGAGTAGTTGTTTTGAAACGCAATTCTATTTGAAAATAGTTCAAGTTATAGTGGAAAAGTTGGTTAGTCTTTCATTGGTGCTGCGTAGCTTACGTCATACAATTTACTTATTGTGTAGATGTGCTACGAAAGTTGTAGAACTATTGCTACGAGAAGCTTAAGAATAGAAGCAAGTTATTTTTGTAGACTTCTTGGTCACTCTTCGAAACTTGTTTATACATATTCGATACAAAAAAGCTAATGAACTCTCGGAATTTAGTTTTGCAATACTACTTTGAGTGCATCGAAATAACCGACAGCATGAAAAGCATATATTGAGACTCGTCTTCTACTCACTACTTTCGAAGCTAATGAATTCTGAAGGCGCTTTAGTTCGTTAAAAATAATACAAAACTGTGTTTCCACTTAGTTCCAAAGTTTTAGCAGAGTAGTTGCAGTCACCAAACATTAATCTACTTATAATTCAGCGAACATTCTTTTTGAAAAGAAAGTTCAAAATTTTTGCGTTCCACTTTTTATTTTACTTTTTCCTGAAGTGACATACTGAATAAGTGATGACCATTGCTAGATGTTTTAAAAGAAAAACTGTTAAAGCAAAATCTTAAAGGTGAGACTCGAAGTGCTTCGATAAAGCAAAAGTCAAATATTATTTAGTTTTAGTTTTCGCTCACGACTTCACGAGTACCAATTCTCGACCGCGACACAGTCTAAGAGGTTGACTAGATGGCAAGTTTTGATTAATTTGATGGATTTTATTTTCGGTTCTACGGTCTTCACAGTAAAAAAATGCATTTATAAATAATTTTTTTAAAGAAGGAAAATATCTGTCACTAAGTGGATTTTGGTAATTCAAGTTGTAATTCGAGAACAAAAATCAGCATAGCAAAGACCTCGTACCTACACCACACAAAAGTTATATACATATAATACCAAACAAACTAAGTCGAATCCAACTTAGCTTACTAAATCTTTTCTTCAATGTAAGATATTTTAAAAGTTTCCCAACTTATACAACACAACTATCGATGTTGGAAAACATTGTAGCGAGAGAAAATCCTACGTCAAGACTCTTAAATCTCTCTTTTTTCTAGAGAACAAATTTCGACACAAACTGCAAGTTTGTAGCTGTAAGTCAAACGAAACCTGAATGCGGTCCCCTACGGTACAATAGTGTAGGGTTCTAAGTGTAAAATATAAAGGTCCACAAAGCTGGTCCGGTGGCAACACTGGAAGGCACGTTTCGTCTTATCTTGCTTCCGAAAACTCTCATTTTCGACACTGAATCAATATGACAAACGCTTACTTAGATCAGATTGCTTAGGTTGAAAGCGATCGAATTCTCACAAAGAATTACTTGTGGGAATTAAAGTCTCGTTATTTTGATGATTTTTTGTAATATGGACAGACACTAATTATAAATGTCAACTGTCGGTACACCTACGTACCTAATTATTAGGCTGTACGAAGTATTTCGTATTTTTTTAACTGAAACATGGTTTGAAATGAAATGAAAGCCAATAAAATTCCTTGTAGTTGATTAGAAATTAATTTACTATTGATTTTAGCTTAGAGATATTAGTAAGACTTCATAAGTCAAGGAATATATTCTGTTTAGTTTCTTTGCAAAATTTAACAACGTTTGCAATTAAATTACAGAAAAACATCATAAAACTATGGTGACTTGTCGTCAAGTCTGCATTTTACCTTCCTGAGGTAATAAAATTTGGGTTAAGTTTGGATATAGAAATGAATAGTGCCAACAAAAGTCTGATTGCAGTTATAAAACGAACCGAAGCTGAATTTGACACCGACGTCGAACCTATGTTTTTATATGACTAAACGTTATTACAATTTTATCGCTTGTTACGAGGATTCAGCATTCCGAAATTCGCAAAGCGGCAATCGCGTGTCAAACTGAATTTATATTCACGTTAAAAGCGTGTATGAAGATATTTTGATTTATTTTCTCGTAAGTAATCGATTTACCTACAGATGAGTACAAATAGCATCTTTGCTGTCGGTAGGTAACTATGGTAATTATCGAAGGTTCTTTCCGCCTGTCCCTTACCTTTGGAAAGGAAATACTCTTGAAGTTGAAAATCCGGGTCTGTCCCTAATCTTATAGATGACAGCCTATCGTCTTTGCCTAAATCGAATCAACACAAAATTAGCATTTTATCTGAAGTTATTAGTAGCCCCGTAATACCGTCCCCCCGCTCCCCCCTCGTCTATAGCACCTCCCCTCTGTCCAGAGTTCTAGGGATCGCTGATTGAATCGCTCCGATTATGACGTTAATCTGTTCAATGCAAATTGGATGAGCTAGTCATTTACATCCCTTTATCAGAATTTGGTGATAAAATATTCAAATATTTATTGTTTTGTTGTACACAATTGCCGGCCGACGGGCGCCGATACAGCGCGGCGAAAATTCGAATCGAATTTTGCTTTATAAAGCCGTAACATTTTTTTGTCAATAGTATTCATGAGTGGCAGTTTTAATAATACGTTCTATATAATAGATATATTCTCTTGTCTCCAAAACTTTTCATATCTTAATCTAATCAAATATAAAAAAAACCTTTTCAACCAGATCAAATTGAATCCCTTTGATAAACGTTCATCATTTACTTGAGCTTATCAAAGTTGATTAATTAGCCTCAGTATTTATGCCAAGTTGAGTGAACGCTTTATGAGAAAATATCTTCGGTCCCTCTGCACTTAGGAGTAGCGCCCGAGGGTGAATAACGGCGTTGAAAACAGGTACTTACCTCTTTCCCTCAAATCTGAGCGCTCCTTCATTCTATCGGCACGATTTAAAGTAACAAATCGCCGATGTCTGAAGTGGGTACACAAGTTAATGAGCGGATATTTGAGAACGTCTGAAAAGATTAAATGCACGTCGTTTCTCAGACGCAAGGTACTTCCAAGTGGTTGCAAGCAATCTTCATTGAACTGGATCGCTGACTCGCAGCTTTAAAAAACGATAGGTAGATTGTGATCGTAAAATCCCTACTTTCAGCTAAGTGAATGAGACTTTATTTGATTCAATATTTGTCCGGATTAAATTGCTTCTGCTAGATTAAACATCTGTGTAGGTTGTGAGGTAACCGCTCTGGTTGTTTACATTGCTAGCATACCGGCTACAGAGAGGCTGCTCTCTAAATATCTACCCAATCAACTACAGCCTGAATAGACAGGTAGCTTAAGTTAGTAGATCTAGTCTAAGTCCATTTACAGGCATTAACCTAAATTTATTAACTAAATATACCAGTTTAATGAACACATTCCTCATTTATTTATAGGCTACAGGGTTTACTTTACCGCCTTACATTCATTATTGTGCTGATTTTGTTTTAGTTACATAATTAAACAAAACGTTCATATCATAAGTTTGAAAAATCATTCACAAGAATTTTAGAATTTAAAAGTTTCTCTACATTTCGAGTGGAGTGATTTGCAGTGCAGTCGGGAGTTAGACTAAGTGAGTAAAAGAGTAAAAGTCTAAAGTCAATGTTTGCTGTCGTGATTTCTGCTCCCCGGTCGCCTGTGACGAGTACTTTCGTCTTTCGCACTGGAGCTTTGCAAATGTGCATACCATTTTATATTCAGTTGTAGAGGAAACTTAAAGCCTTTATTCATATTCCTGAAACAAAAGGTTTATGATTTTAATATCAGTTAATTGGTAAACAACGTCTAATTTATTTTGTATTCAATTACAAATCGCACATTAGTTAATTTTTTGTTTGTTTGTAAGCAGATAATAAATTTTATGTTTCTATAAGCAATATTGCTTATATTATTGAAGTTTATCTATCCACAACTAAAAACATTATACTATAAGATTAGAAGTAACCTAACAAAACAGCATCCGGGGAGCCATCCGCCGCCCAAGGAGCAGCTTCTTTGAAAATTTCGTATGCAATTGCATTGCGGAGTTGTAAAGAGTGGCGCAGAATAAAGGAGCATGTCATTTCCCGGCCGGCAGCGCCGGGGGTGAAATCGCTAGAGCAAATGTTGACATCCGCCTGCAGTCAGATCAAGCCCACTCCCGCACTCGAGAACCACTGCCCACTATCACAGCCGTTCATTACACAGATTAAATACCGCTCTAAGTTTTCTTAAATGGATAAATTATAATTCATTCGCTATGTTCATTAAAAATATATGTCTTCTTCGTTACAAATTCTTCTTTTTAGAGTTTCTAATAAGTAAGTACTTACATAATCATTTGTTCTAATACTGTGATTATATTTTTCTATAATTTTTTATTAAAATTTTACCCAGTCACACTCTCAAAGATACAAAAAAATACATTTTGATTACGCTCACTTTATTTTGTTTTCGAAACAAGAGCAACAAATATTAATCGCAAATATTTACAAACACATATTTTAAATTAGCAAAGTTAACAGATATAACAATTTAATGAATGATTAACATTTTTCACTAATACCAATAATCAAAATCTATTAATGTCATAACCTAAATTTAATGAAACAATATACCGAGGAATGCACTTAGGTACCTAGTTAACCTAGTTAGCTATGATCAACTAGCCAAATACAACAAATTAGTTAAATTAACTAAATTGTGCTTCGGTTGGAGAACTTTTGTCGAAAATAGAATCACGTGAACATGTTTATGAATTTATAGGGTTGCATGCAAATTTAATGTTTACTGTATAATTATAACAATTAACTTATTACTTCCGGTTTTGTTTTATCAATTATTATAAATGCATCCCTAAAACGGTAAAGTTAATGAGTAGGTGTACAATAATCATACTTATGGTTTCATTAAATTATATCTTCATGAAAAATTTCAGGTGTTGGTACAGCACCCAATAAGTAAATGACTTATTGTTACCATATCGTATTGCGATTACTTTTGGTTTTCAATTTAGGTACCATGATTTTGTATTTAAATCGATACTATCCGTACCTGCCTCAAAATAACTCTGAGTCCAATATTGTACGTAGCTTGAAAGAGCTATCTGTGACGGCCAAAGTAAATGCATGCGGTTTGTATCCGAGCTATAGCGATTTAAGTGGCTTGATGCACCTGACATGTGCAATCTACACGATGACTTTCCCTGTGCTAGTGGTATCACTTCCAATGCAAATGTTGATTTAAAAGGGAATATACAAAGTAAGTTTACTACTTTTTTAATTTCATATTTGACTGAACTTTTATTCCAAAGATCGATCGAATGATTTTGTAAATACGTCAAAGATACATTTAAATAAATGGAGTTACTAATATGTTGCATAAAAATAATTGTCCGATTTTGGTATTGCATAACAACTTTTCGCAGACGTATCATATCGCCGAACTTCTTTTCGCATAATTTTGTTATCAATACATACATTTCGCATAATTTTCTATGTCAGAATAATATTTTCACAGAACTTTTTTTGGACTAATTTTGAATGGCATAATATTTATTTCGGGAAAACTCTTTTTGATTTATGCTATTGTTATAAGTTATTGATTTGCTTTCCCAGTTTTTTATGATTATACATTTTAGTAGCTACTTGTCTATATTGATTCCAGTTTACCTATTACTTTTTTGATTTTCTTGACTTGAAATCTTGACTACAGGATTACTTTCTTAATGTCAAAATCATGAAAATGTAAGCGAGCTTGCAAACAAACAAGCAACATGCAAGCAAGCAATTAGCATGCAAGCAAGCAAGCAGCATGCAAGCAAGCAAGCAGCATGCAAGCAAGCAGCATGCAAGCAAGCAAGCAGCATGCAAGCAAGCAAGCAAGCAGCATGCAAGCAAGCAAGCAAGCAGCATGCAAGCAAGCAGCATGCAAGCAAGCAAGCAGCATGCAAGCAAGCAAGCAGCATGCATGCAAGCAAGCAAGCAGCATGCAAGCAAGCATGCACCATGCAAGCAAGCAGGGATGCAAAAATCATGTTCTAACCAAACCTAACCTATCCTATTGGGGTTGCCTGGGAGTTTTTTTTTATCTGCGGGGGGCTTCGCCCCCCGAGCCCCCCCTCGGGGGCTCCGCCCTTGGACCCCTCCGCCCCTCCATCGTTGCCGCCAATACGAATTTTACAAGATTATTATGCCACATTAAATTCTGCCAAATGAAGTTCAGCGTACTAAATATACAGAGAACTCCGTAATTAAACAACGCAACCTCAACTACGGACTTCATAACGGAATAACGCTGCTACGCGCTGCGAACTACGTCGTAGTAAATCTCGAATTAAAAATAGAGGTACTAAAAAGTTAAAAATAAAATTAAAGAAAAAAAAACCTTTTTAAAAACAAGCTTTTATTATTTGTTTATAAAATGAACTAAAAAGTTAAAAATAAATTAACTCTAAAAAGAAATATAACACTTTGTAACTTGATTGTAACCTTTAACGACAAATAAGCGTCTTCGTCTAGGACAAAATAATTCCATATTGTACAAATTTATTTAATTTTAACACTAAAACTTTTCACCATACATAATTATTCAATCTCGTCCCCCCTCTTTATCATAGTCCCCATTTATAAATGAAAGCGTGTTACATTGTGATAGCCTGAGGAAAATGTTGTGATGTATTAATTAAATACAACTTATATGTTGTATTTAACAAATTAAAAAGAAAAATGTTGTGTTGTATTAATTAAATACTCATTTTCCTCAAGCTATCACAATGTAACACGCTTTCATTTATAAATGGGGACTGTGATAAAGAGGGGGGACGAGATTGAATAATTATGTATGGTGAAAAGTTTTAGTGTTAAAATTAAATAAATTTGTACAATATGGAATTATTTTGTCCTAGACGAAGACGCTTATTTGTCGTTAAAGGTTACAATCAAGTTACAAAGTGTTATATTTCTTTTTAGAGTTAATTTATTTTTAACTTTTTAGTTCATTTTATAAACAAATAATAAAAGCTTGTTTTTAAAAAGGTTTTTTTTTTCTGAAAGCAAATACCCACACTTTGCAGTCGTTGTAGCGAATTATAAGTAATATCAATTTTGCGGTTGTGTTGTTACACGGAAATCAAACACTTCCAACTCATAACTTTGCTTGATTTGATTGTTACTTAGGTTACATAGTGTTTATGTTTAAATAAGGGTCTCTATAAATATCTTGTCGAGTCCTTAAAAGATTATCTATGATTTTTTTTAGAGAAAAGTATTGAATTTTCCTCTACTTTTCTAACCAGACCTTTCTTATTTAAGTAAGTATATATCACATATTCTTCAAATCGTCAAACTAGACAAATGCATCTACTTAGTTCGCGAGACAGTCTGCAATTTCGATAATTTGTACCAAAAAAGTAATCGGACGCGTTTTAAGTGTTACCATATATTTAATCTTCACAGATCCTCTTTGTTCCGCCGCCTTCGCCTTTTACACAAGCTTGCAAATCCAATTGTTTAAAGCCACCGGATCCTAATCTCATAAGTCTTAAACTTTATTCAGGTACTTAGAACACAAAAATATTACAGTTGCCGCCACACACAACATGTGCATATGTGTTTTAAGTAAAGGCGGCACTTCTAGCTTAAAATTATTCAGTAGCTAGCTTTCATTAGATATTTGGCTGACCGAAAGGCTATTTTGTCAGATCCCATGTTTGTAGCGACTGTTTTTCGATATTGCATCGCTACTTTTTAACAACGTGAAGTATCTTATAAATGGTGACATAAAATGAGTCCAAGAATACCAATTCTTCTACTTAAATTTTTAAGATGAGTTAGAATTATGAGTACCTACATAATCCAATGTCATCATCATTAAGTTGAACAGCAGTTTATCGATGCAGGGAGTCTAGCTATGTTTTTGTTTGATCTATTGCTATTAATTAAATTTAAATTATGAAAATGATAACAAAGGAGCCAAGGTAAATGCAGAATTTTATAACAGGTTCCTTAGTCTGGTCCCTAGAAGTGAGGGTGGTCACAGGGGACCGAATGCAGTAGGTATTGCGGCGCCCGCAAAATGCACCTCTCTCCGGGTCATTACTAATTCATACCTCATGCGGATGCACAAGCTGCATGCCGCCAATCAACTACCCACCTCTTCTTTAGCTTTTTTAAACAACTTCTCTGTTTCTGTGAGTTTATGTTTGGTACGTTTATTACCCATGTAGGTAAATAAAGGCTTTATTTTTGTCTATTATATTAGTTAAAAAGAACTTATCTAAAAGTCCTTATTTGCCATTTCCATGTTTATGTTGTTATATAATTGTTTGAAACAATTTATTACACGGATTTCAAAACATTACGCATATTAAATCAAATAGCAATTAATAACAAGCAACTAACCACCGAGTCAGAAAAAGAATTCATTAATTTTCTAGAACGGAAATCTTGAAAAAAATATTCGTTTAAAATGAAATTCTGGTTCAACAAAAGGTAATTCAACAAGTATTACGAGTGTAAACGTGTATATAGGGCCGGCACGCGATTTGCAAATAAAGCTAGGAAGATATCAAACAGCGAACGTTCTACAACATGCGATAAAGCTGCCCCGTTCCAATGGAAATAACAAACGGCGGTTTGGATTTTTTTTCTCTAATTGCCAACAGACTAGCTTATGGCATTCATTGCAGATTCCAATGAAACTACGAAAACTGAGGATTATTGTACACAATTTCTACACAACAAAACTAGACCGTCGATATTAAAAGTTAAATTTCAACGCCGCTCTTTAGTTTACAGAAAACCAATACTTTTATATGAAAAGTAAATTGTATGTATTGATACCTAACCTATTATAGTAACCTGATCAACAAAGGTAGTCTAATTTTATGTATATAGTCTATCATTTTACTAAGCAAAATGTTAAAACCCCAGTTCTATTCAAAACATTTCCTTACACTATAAAAAGTAACAGCTTCGAAGCAGCAAAAACTAACGGCGGAGTGTAACACACACTTTCCTTCCCTATAACCCGCATTTGATAACAGTGGAAAAACACCCGACGACCGACAAGATGTTCTAAAAATACTTTCGCAATCTAGCTACCTGTTCACCTGGGCTGGCCATTCCATCCTTCCCATAAAGAAGAGTAGACGGGAAGAGCCGGGAAGGGTTTATCGTTCCTGGGGGAACGGCCGCCAGCCCGCCACTATATCATGCCGCCTCTATCTCCCTATACCTTTGCAAGTACACAGCTCCTTTGTGTGAGCACTTGCCTGAGTGTAAAACTTCAAGAAATGGCCAAGTGTTTGTTAATTTTGAAGCGGGAAACTCGTACGTGTGGTTTTTGTAGTTTCAAAGCTGAAGGTATTAGTTTAGTTTAGCAACATGTTTTAAATAATAATCCGTGTAAGGAGCATATTGATTTAACAATATTGTACCTCTAGTTCATTGAACTCTGATAAAAAGCCTTTTGATATTGTACACGTAGAGTAGAGAGATAATTTACAGTTTTAAACATCTAGTAACAACAACGCAACTGTTTTGTTATATGAAAATTGTATTTAGATACGTCAATGCATTCGTAATGAAATGCTGCGTGCGTGTTGCGGTTCGATTGACTAACCACATCATACATACCAATACAATGTTTTCCTTCACATAGAATATTGTATTAACAATGAGATACACTCGATTTCAGAAACCTAAACATAGGATTTTATTTTGATTTCGAATTGTAGTTATATTTACGAATAAATAGGAACAAACTGTTTCAATTCTCGTAAAACAAAATCATTAGTTTGAGAGGTATTGGCATTATTAATTACGTACATACAAATTATTGCAATTAGCAGTAGTTACCTACAATTGCAGCCAAAGATATCGAACTCAAGACTATCCAAAGGACATATCGATACATTATTAATACCCGTAATCTGTATTTGCATGCTGCCATAACTTCAAATGAACCGGCAATTTCCGACTCTAAGCTTACCGCAAACTGTAGAGGTAGGGAGAAACCTACCTCAAAGGCACTCGTATTACTAAGGTAGGAGGCCGCAAGATGGGACACTACGGCTCCCTGGGGACCAAACACACCTGGACGAAGAACATTGATTTTACATGAACTCTCTCCACCACATACGACCTATTTACATTAAACTATTTAGCGATAAATACATCTGTTATCTAAAGAAGAGAGAATTTTGATAATTCACAAAAAAAAAGAAAACGAATATGCTTTTAATTATAAATAGACACTCGTTTAGTAGCTTAATAACTAAAATAGGATTAAATTTTCATCGAGGTTATAAAGTAATAAACGTGCAAATGAAAAAGTGTACGTGCTAGCTAAAATTGTTCAAGAAAATCAAAACTTTGAACAACTAGCGGCTAGACTGAGTTGATTTAAGTAAATAACATTGAATTCTGTGAGTCCTGAATGGAATTAGCATAGGTACCCCACAGCGAGCGAGTAGTATGTTAAACGTAATATTTTATCCAGTATCACACGAGTTAAGGTGGTCTTGCAAGGGTCCCGAACCCGCGCACCCGAGGGTGAAGCTCTGAGAAAACTTTTGGGTCTTTATTTATTGTTATTACCTCATTAAGGTACCTACGAAACGATAGCCTACAAATTGCAAATAAATAAACCACCACGCCAGATACCCTCCGAATACATAAGTGTAGGTAATTACTTTTCAGGTTGAAACGAACGCACAAATATGCTGAATGTATGTTAATAAATAAACAATGCAGCACCAACGCCAAAAATGTAGATGTGAAAATATTTATTATTAAAAAAAACAAATAAATTTAATATTTCGTAGCTAAACGATGCATTCTCGTAGATAAACTATCAATTTATTTGTGTAAAGATTCTCAAGATTGAAGCATCTTTTTTTATTTTGAAAAATATAATATGGGTACCTAGACCAATAATTTCCATTAAACAATATTAGCTACATTTTAAATTATGCGATACTGATCTGCTACATTGATCAAAGATAAATGTGGTCGGCTATGGCGCGATGTGTTTTCACTAATGTGCCTTAATGTCTCGCTTACCCGACAGAGTCCGCACGCAGCACAAATTGCTTGCTCGCTCAAAGGCAAAGCGTAGGTATTTTGGACTTATTGAGCGCAAATTTTGAAGACCGCAACCCTTTGAATAGTCAATGTCGCGTACCCTTATCTCGCCACAGAAAGGCGACACCACATTACCGGTATTATGCCACTACTCCACGCTCGCGCGGGAATCTCACCAAAACATACTCACACGTTCCGCATTAGAGCCGTGAATCGCATGCATACTGTTTGAGTTACAGGGCATTTTCAAAGTGCAATTTATATTGTATTGGAAGTTAGAGCGGCGCGTTTACCCCGGCTGCACAATATTTTGTGTCGAGCCAATGTGCCGCGCCGCTGAGCCTTGTTGCATGTCCTCTGCGAAAACGGGCTTTACATTACTTGTCTCTGTACGGGAAATTTAATAACCATAAGAGGAATTCCCGCACTTTGGCGATTAGAAAAGTTGGTTCTTTTCACGAGTTTTTTTTATAAAGTACTTAGCATAAATTCTACGGGAGATAGAAGCTTCAGAGCGCTTCTGTGTTTCTCAAATTAAATAGAGTTAAAATATCAAAATCGAATTGTATTTTGTATAAAATAGAGTATAAAATATACGTACATCAGTATAATAATACGAGTATGTGCATTGTTACCTATGTTATAATGTTGTACTATCTTTATAACTTTCGGTACTTACAATTCTCTATACATACTTCAGCTCATACAACAAATTACGGGATCTGATGACAAAGAAAATAGTTTGGATGCAGCAGGGAGGTCGATTGCGTGTCGCAGGTGTATTGAGCGGCCAGTATTGCAATTCACCAAGCCTTCAGTTTACAGCGCCCGTGGGACTATGTGCATATCACGCCATGCATCTACACGCTGCTGCACATAATATAAGTTCGTAATCCGCTAGAACGCGCAGATAACTATGCCGAATATTCATAGCACCAATATCGGTGGTATTTCACGTTAACTAAAATCTATTCCCCGTACGTAGATTTATAAGGCAGTCTTGGTCGTCTACTGTTTCAATAGAAATGATATGTACCGATTCGTTGTTATATCGTAACGTAAGTCGCTTTTAGTCAGATCACCTTTTTAAATGCATGATAGCTATGTTGTTTGTTTTGGCCATCAAAAGAAATGCACACTCAAAATAAAATCCTGGGACTTAGGTACATAATTAGCCCATTTTAGTAAATGAAATTCAATGAAAGCATTTTAGCAAATTCAATTGCAAGTAAATTAGAACAACTTAAAGGTATATTATTCCACTTAGCAGGACTAATAAGTCAGTGCTTGAAGCGGTTTGATAGTCACCCGCTTAGTTCGGTTCAGGCGTGTGGTGTATTTATTTACATGTAATTAGGTCCGTGTCAGTGATCGACGGCGGCGGCGGACGTCCGCGACGACGCAAACAATCCATTACGTCGCTGTCAGGGCAAACCCTTTCTTATGTCACGATCTATCTACGGGAGGCACACGACTACATTCCCACAAAATCAAAGGTGAAACAAAGAAAACTTCGAAAGCCAATAACACCAGATTAAAGTCCACAGACAAATCAGTTTTGATACAAAAGAAATGAAATTAGTTTTATCTTTGTATCGTTTTTTTGGTTAAGCTTGCTGAAAATCTATTGGATATTTTAAGAAATAGTTTTCTATTGATAAAGTTTACTATGGTTATTCAGTCCTTTGATTCAGTCGTGTCGCGGTCGTGTCGTCAAGTCCAGAAGTGCGTAACCCACCCTCCTCATGCATGCATAGCCGCAATATGGACGTGCAAACACAGGAATTTGGTCCAGTGGCCTGTCCTCTAACGTCAATATTGACTCGTATTGACTTTTTGACATAAATACATTTATACCACCCACATGTGATGCTATCCAAGGTATACCTGTAGCTAAACTGTTTGCCAGTAACACTATTTGCTCATGTTTATGCTTTGTTTGAATTATGCCTTCCATCCGATGCTATGTAGGTTACCTATCTATTACGAAAATGTTCTATTATAGTAACACAACACCATAAACTAGAAAACAAACAGACAACGTGCCGACAGACCATGCATTTTCTAAAAATACTCTCGTACAAAAATTGGAAAACAATCACATTATGCACGTTCCGTGGTAGCACAAAGCGGACTCGCCGTAATCCATTCAATGTATCACTATTCACATGCACTCTTATCTCGCTGTGTATAGCTGTAGCACCAATCCGTTACAAATATTTAGGTGAGCTCCTTCCCCTGCATTCAAATTTAATCTCTATCCCCCGACAACACAACGAGTTTTCAATATTTCCTCTATAAAATTTTACTACGTTTTATAGCGGATAATCCGCCTGATATTGGAAGGTCCGTAGATGCATTCACTGGACTGCACGAAATTTTCTATAAGGATAAAAGCAAACAAGATAGCCATCGAACCGATGTTCGAAACTCCCTAGTCCCACATACTTGTACGTACGTAGGTACCTACTAGATACATACTAGATACCCCAAAGTAAAGTTTCACTACGATATTGGAAAACGGTACTTTATTTACAACCAATAAAAACATTTTTATTTGCTCATGTCAAATGAACGATGGAGCAGACATTTAAAAACAATTGAGGTTTCATCGCACATATTTGGACGATTCTCTGTGATGATATTTTTATTAATTAGTGCGGATTTGTTTTCAGATGAATAATTCTGAATATTTAAAGCCGATTAAACGATGATTTATCAACTCGCATGTTAAATCATAACTTTTTGTTTGAATTCATTGAAACACAATGTTTCAGTCAGTTATTAAAAACAAAACATGAAATTCGTCATTTGCGTCAGACTGTTAATTTCAAATGGAATGTAGCGCAGTTTGTTTAGTTAGAATAGCATAACGAGTCAACTTTTTTGGCGTGTAATATGTACAAGAGCGACAATACGGCGGGCGGCGTGCCGCGGTGAACGAAATGTTTCCGTTTTTGGCGTCCTCTCAACTTAGTTAATGTTTCCAAAACAACAGCGAGGAGAACGACTATTTGCGGCTTGAAGCTCGGGCGCCACTGCAAACTGCTAATAATATGCCTTTCAGCGCTTACGTTCAAAGGTCGCACTAAAATATTGTCAATTTCGTTTAGTATACCTTTTAAAAGACAGGCCAATATGAGATTAGAAATGCCATTTATAATGGATTGTAAAGTGGTTGTAAATTATGTATAGATAAGAAACTGAGGTAGGATTTAGATTAACGCTGTTCTTATACTTATTTTAACGTTAACAAATCATTATTTTGTAATAATTTGAGACTCATTTAACGCTTGATTAAACTACTTGCATGACTAAATTCAGATTTCTTTCTTTATGAACCAAAAGTAAAAAGGATTTGGGCTCGTCCGGGATTTGAACCCGGGACCTCTCGCACCCTAAGCGAAAATCATACCCCTAGACCAACGAGCCGGTTAGCAAAAGTAGCAGAATTAGCAATCTGGTCATGAGAGAGGTGTTGACCGCGTTTTAAAATATAGAGGAGTGAAAGGTGTTGCGTGACGTGCTTGTGACGTGGTATATCTCATATCTCGCACCGAATATACAAATAAGATTCGTTATTTAACATATCTGTGTCACAGAGTATACCTACTTACTGATATCGATTTTACCTAATAATCTTGCCCACTGTGGAATTTTACGGCCATCAATCATCTCTTTAAAACTTACTTGTAGCGTTGTTAATAAATTACAAAAGTGGCATTTTTTGTAGAGTTCATGAGCTGTTGTCAGGAAGTTGGTGTCATGACTTGGTCGGTGCATATTAAAACAATTTGTTTCCTCGTACGACAGCCGTACTCGCAGCCAACGCACACGTCACACAACACTAACGAAACTACGGCGATATATACTCCAAAACAAAATGGTATGAAAATACCAAATTAACGTACCAAAAATAAATATAAAAACACTCTCTTGTCAACTTACTGGAATCCTACTAAAATTATAAATGTTAATGTTTGTGCCTATGGATGGCTGGATGGATGGAGGTTTGTTTGTTTGTTATTCTTTCACGCCTAAACCACTAAACAAATTTTAAATGAAATTTTGCAGTAGATATTGTAGCTTGCACATCAGAATAACACGTAGGTAGGCTCTATTATTTTGAGATGTCATTTTTTTTCCAAGATATGACGATAAATGCGAACGAAGTCGCGGGCAGCCTCTAGTATAATATACTACCTACTACTAAGTAAATAAGTACTTAGTTAAGTAGGTGTTAATAATGTTTAACCAACCCTGCTAATAAAACTCTACCTACATTATGAAAAATAAAACGCAGACGTACTTATTATTAATAAATGAATAAAATAACATCTAAAATAGATGCAATTACTTAATAAAACAATCTCTTTTATATTTATAATAATTTTCAAAAAGAATTTCTATTTAAGAGGAAAATTAGCTCTACATTCTACTTTGTTGATTCTACTCAAGAGCCATTATCTAAGGTTGTTGACATTGTAAAACTCTTAATATGTTTTTGTTTTCAGTTCTTAAAATTCTTAACAGAATTCAAATAAAAGCTTTGGTTAGCTAAACAACATAAAGTTTCTCAATTCCTATTTTAGGAAGTTATTTTTAGTGTACTGGAGTTGACAAGTTTTGATTTAAATTTATGTTTTCCTTAAATATTTAGTGGCAGTACTTAGGTACTTTAAATAGGCATCAACATTTACTATTTTAGTAGTTTTTATTTTTATTTTGGTGCTATAAACATTTTAATATTTATTTATTTTTAAGAAATTAAAGCAAGTTTTCTATTTTGGATATTATTTTTAAAGTAGATACATAAAACAGGAAGTAACATTTATCTTGAACGTTTTATTCGTGAATTTCAAGCGGGTGTGACGTAAGTAGATTTCGTCGCAGCGAAGCTGAAGGCGGGTTGTGTAAACCAGAGTAGATACTTGGTAGTCTCGTCAGCTGCAATTAGCGCTAGCCGAGGCCCATAACTCACGCCCACTGACACCCGCTATCGCACCCAGCGACACACCAACACTAAAAACGCTACTTTTAACCGCCACCTACGGACGCGTGCACACTACTCAGCCCATCCCCGACATCCCTGTTTGTAATTTAAATTCACAAATTTACATAGTTTATTACAGTTTAAGAACGCAATTTGTTAACAAACATAACTCAAGACGCAGGATTTATACCTGCTTATAATTCTATGGTCTCGTATTATTACTCTTTAAAGCGCAAGAACGTTGACAAGCGAATATAAAGATCCGCCGTTTATTAATGACGCACCCGGTGAAATACGATCTCGCAAAATTACACTAATTCATTAAACCAAAATAAACAGTCAGCTGTGACGGGAACCAAACTTTTTTTATGTCTAATGATTAGTGTTTTTGGGTAGCCGCATTATGAGCGGAGAAGTTTATAATTAACGAGCCGAGCCGGTCCCTTATTTCGGGATTACGCGGCATCAACTTTCAATCAAACATAGGACTGTTCCGTCGGTATTGGATGCTCCAGCTCCACTCCATTTGCCTTCCTCCTCTCACCTGAGTAGTTTCATGAAAGGGAGCAATTAATTCCGCGAGTCTAGTCACGAAAATTTTTCATTTTAATTAAAGCTCCGACCGGAGGATCGTCGGCTAATTAACCCATTAAAACACAGACTCGCCTTTCATTTTGTCTTTTTCCTTGAGCGTTCACTTTCTTGAGATTTTCAAAAATGAAAATGACGATGGTAAGTCTGAACGAACAGGTCACGTACTTTTATAATGATGCTCATGAGATTTGCTACGAGCGGTATCAAATAAGTAAGATTATTATAATTCTTCTTTCAAAACTTTACAAGTAGGTACCTAAGTAGGTACTTGGCACGTACTTGGCTGCGGCTTTTCTAAAAATAAATTTATCTTCATCGATTTTTTTGGCAGAAATATTCATGACATGAAATATGATTTGGAGTTGGTATGGATAGCTACCTAACCTAAAGTAAAGATAAAAAAAGCTTTTGGCAAAAATATTGAGATAAATGCTGAAAAAGAAAATGTTTCGTATAATCAAATAACTAGGGTAAGTACATAGGAAAATGTAGATGCTGAGACAAGCAACAAATCCTTGGCAGAACCTCAAGGAAATACTAGAAAGGATTGAGCTCAGAAATACAATTTGCATAATGATCCCACAAATTACGTGGAAGTAATATTGCTAGGAAAAATAATGTTCTTAAACTGTAATCGAATAAATGAAAATTCCAAGTAACAAAGTGGGGTGCGGCTGCTGCGAGGCCTTGCTGAAATATATAATTCGACGCCGCGTCTTCACTTAATTAAGAACATAATGAATATTTTTTCCACAATAATATTTTTATCGCTCGTTTTTTCAACAAATAATTTCCTGGAGGAATTTTGTTTTCGGCTACTTAATTGTCTTTCCGTTTATTTAATTCATTCGGATTAAGCATGGTATTTAAAATTGTTATTGTCATCTCTTATTATTAATTGACAGAATAAGTGCCCAGCCAGTAGTGCCTACCTCTGAGGTATGTTTTAACTTTGTTCTACATCAGTTTCAATGTCAGTGACATAAACTTTAAAAAAATTGTAGAACCTTGACTTGAACCAGCAACGCCCATATCATTAAGTACCGAAATGCAATTATCAATCCAGTAAGAACCACAGAGCGAAGCAAAGTGTGTATTTAAAAGCAATTCGCGAAATCGGATCTTTGTAGAGTCAAGAAGACAAGCGCTCAGTGCGATCATCTGAATGACGGAGCAATTACGTGCATTCAGCGGCAGCGGGGCGAGGGCGGGAGGGGCGCAGTCGGCCGCGGCAAGTGCCGGGATTGGTTTCAATAAAAGCGCAATCCTCCCCCATGTTTTTCTTTCATCACTCAACTCTGAATGGTGTTATTCACTGCACTGAGTGCCCATTACTTTGTTTTATGTTCCCTACATGTCTTAATGAAGCTCCCGTTTTGTTCCAGGTAACCTACTAGAATCGGTGAACTTAGTTACGGCTAAGGAAATTAAGTGGATTCTTGCTTTCACGGAGTAAGACACTGCCAGAGGTAATTTTATCTCCTATCCTGTTTCCTTTTTAATTTTATTGTTTTTATTCTAAAGTTTAACATCTTACTATAACAAAACGCCTAGTAGGGACTTACTTATTTATTGTCAGACAACTTTAACACTTCTACAAACTAAAGTCAGATAAGTTTAAAAAAACAAAGCTAGGTTTGTATGCAGGCTCGGAAACAAATGGGCAATTCGCATCTGTTATCGAAACTAAACATTCATTGAGGCTGTAAATTATTAGCAGATAGATGTATCAGCATAAACCCGTCCATAGCACGCGCCTAAAGAAGAAATATTAGCATCCCACCGACCACCATCGGAATATTATACTTGCCTCACGTAGGGATGACCACATACTTCTTGTGTTATACGTCCAGAAACTGTTACATCATACGAACACCCTTTGAAATGGAATTTCTTAAAAAATCATACATACTCGTAAATCGATATATATATTTAGGTATATTAACTTGTAGAAATCTGTTATATCGTTGTATAGTTCATCATTTTTAATAAATCCCATCTTATCTATCCAATTAGGTACCTATCGTACGTATTTATTGGATTCAATCCTCATTTAAGTAATGTAAACAACTGTTTAGGCTTGTAGACGATCTTAGGTTATTTCAAATAACAATATTTATCTCTATCTGTATTTATTCACAAAATACTTTTCTACGTAACAGTTTGAAAGATACAGCCGTTCCCATCCCTAGTTTAAAACTCGCAGATGTGTTGATTAATCATCGCAGGTTGATTAATTAGCGGAAAAAATAACGATGAGTGGACTTCGTATCTGCAGCCGCTGCTGTGGTAAAAACAAGAGACTTTAATAGAATGACCCAAATGACGCTCTCTTAATAGCTGTAGCCCACGGCGGCGATCGTGTAGTTTATAAAAAGCTGAGTAACTACTTCGTTGTTCTTACAAATATAAATCTATTGTAGCTTACATAAATACCTAATCAAGTCGTGTCATTGATGAATTCTTCCGTCTCAAAACCTTCTAAGTAATATTCTTTGCGAGCTAATAGCAAAACTAGTTTAGTGAGTAGTTTAGTTTAATGATGGCGATATTCATTTGAGTGGCAAACGCATTCATTACACCGGGTTACGGGGTTGTTAAGCAGAGAACACACTCTGACTGATTGCAACGCTCATTGAAGCCGTTTGACGAACGACCGCCCGCCCGCGATTTATGCCCAAAGTACCCTCTCATATTACGAAGGGAAATTTGAATGTCGCTTTTTTAAGATGAATTATTCACTGCACGCTTCCATGAGTCATTTTCAATTAATTTAATGTATTTAACGCATCAATTTATAGAGGTTTCGGATTGCATGAGTTTATCCTCCATTTTTATCAATAAGCTACTTGCTATTATTAAATTAAATGATCGAAATAATTAACAATTGTGTTGAAATGCGATTACCAAAACATGGTGTTTGAGAAAAAGTTTATCATTCGGGAAATCAACCGTAAATTATTCAGAATGTTTTACTGCGGTCTTCATTTGTAAAAGAAACGGAATACCTAGTGTCGACACAGAATAAATGGTTCTCAGTCGAGTCATATTTACAAACAAAAGGTTCGCGCCAGACTAGACTTTACCGAGTTTTAGTTCTATTTATGCAAAGCGCATAAACAACTCTTAATGGTGTTTCTTTTATATTTTCTTTGCCAAACTCCAACCGCAAGGCTTTGATATTCGACGGAAAACCGCTCGTATTTATGGCTGGCGCATAGGTAGGTATAAATAATCCTTTTGTCGAAAACGTGAAATTTCTTAGGCAGACAGAGCATCGTCACGAGGATGGGTCCGACATAAAATATTCCCCAAAAATACAGAGAATACGAGTGCGGCGTAAAAGAAAGAACACTAGCTGGTTTACGGTGGACGCACGTCGACTACCGTTCCGCAAGATAAAAACCCCAGGGATTTGGTTACCTACATCGTCTACCACTACTAGTAACTCCTATAAAATTTGCTATCCGTGCACCTCCTATCTCTTGGCCTTAAAAATAAAATTGCAAATTCAAATTTCCTCATTAACCTGAATCTAATAAGAAGGACTTGTCTACAACCAAATAACTATTAGAGTTCAATAGAGAGACGCGGAGACGCCCAAATTCGTGTTTATCTTAGCAGAAATCAGCGTTTCCATTTAAGTTTGTTGGTTTGTGTAAGTAACACCGGGAATCAGTCTGAATTATGTCAGGTCGTCGTCGTGCTCTCTCGACTGTAATACGAACCCCGTGTTGACACTGACTCCTTCCTACTAGCTCTCGGAACTTGTCTTATTAGATATGTCTGAATTGATATCAACCACCCTAAACGTTTTCTAATTAACAAAACTTAGGTGTACGCATTTCACAAAAACGCAAATCAATTGTATCTCGAAACATAAAATAGTAGACATACTTAAAGAACTTCGACACTTTAAAATGACGTCTTGAATGACGTCATGAAGTCTAAAAATAAATGAAGCGGAGATTAAAGTTATAAAACTTTTTTAAGTTCCTCTGAGAACGCAAAATAATCGTTTAACTTTAAAAACTGCTGTCTGCTCTTGCAATTACAATTTGGCATGAATAATTATTGCTCGGTACAGAAATGTAGTTGCATTTTTTTCCAACTCTTCGGGGACAATTAGCGAGGAACACAAGGAACCACCCCTTGACACCAGATCCTCGAAATTAACCAGAAAATATAATGCTACGGGAATGCCCGCTTCTTAGCTACAAAATGTACATAATTAGAAAAGTTTTTATGAGCGGGGCTCGCCAAGTCGTCGCTTGTCACCGCCTGACACCACTTCCTATGTTCGGATGAGGATTATTATTCTACTGAACAAATTATTTACAGATTTTGTTTTCCTTGACGTTCGTTTAAGACCTTTGTCTTCCTGTCCGTTATTAACTTTTCTTATTTATATTTTTTCTTCCCCTTTCAGAAATAAACTCATACTTAATAAAGCTGTTGTTCTTCTAAGAATAGTAGTAGAACTTCAACACTTGAATAAAGTTAGGTATAACTAGGAAACTGTTAGAATTGTAGATTTCCTAAAGTAGCGATGCAAGTAGTATAAGAGTGGCGCAAAGTCTGAAGAATGGACAGCACATGTCGCTACTTAAAACAGCGTGTTCAAAGTACCTTTTTAGAACAGTAACAAGAAAACTTTGGAGCTAACTTGTTTACTTTAACTTCTTCAATGTCTATTTTGAGACTTTAATTCACTTATTGTATTATTTTTAATGAAACGTTTTAATTCACAAGGTTGTATCAAAATGTAGTGTAAAGGCTAAAGATATTGCCTCAGTTAGGTACATGTTATAAATATAATAGCCGGTTTTGGCACGACACCGCATCAGCGGCGGGTTCCTTACCCTAAATGAGTGTAATTACAAAAGTTTTTATTACTCATAGTGAGCCAAACCGCCTTCGACGATAGTAGCACCCGCGACTTGGCGACGACGCCGTTAACTCAACTTGTACCGGCAACTATACTAATTTCAAAACCTTTTATATTAATATTGTCATTGTTAATATTGCCAAAAAGCATTATACCCAGCTTTGTTTCATAAAAACTTAGCTAAATGCTATTTAGCTCTAAGTAGTAGATGAAGCAGACAAAATGACTGTTCTTAATTAAAACAAGGTTTTACCTTCATGTTTTAGAGATTTTTTCTGATGAATTCATCCTCTGATGCTTTCTATTCTAACTTTTATAAGTTTACTTCAATTCAAATTTTTATAGTACCAGGCAAAGACCACATAAAAACATTAAACAAAGTTTATGTTCTTTTGGAATAGGTATTAAACTTTCAGCATACCTGCAGCAGCAATGTACTTATCTACTAAAAAAACAATTGATTTGAGTTTGAGACTGACATATATGTAGATGCTTTTCAAATAAAAGTATATTTTTCATAAAAAAGACAGAATAAGATAGATGAGAAACATAGAGTTAGCACTCAGCTGAGTGGTAAATGTTGGTCCTATCTTGCACAATGAACCGATTAGCTCACTAACGAAGCCCGGGAGTGATTCCGACTCGCTACAACTGCGGAAAACAAACAAATATGTACATACAATCACTACAATGTTGCAGCTAGATAACCGCGAATTTCAACTTCACGAAGTTCAAACTAAAGTTAAATAAGTTTTTGACTTTGTTCTTGTTTAAGTTAATGATAATGAAGGGTAAGGTATAATGTCGTCATATTAAAGCTAAAGAATACCTATTAATATTTTACAAAAATAATGATTCCTAAAATTATTAATTGGTTATTAATAGAGTATTATTATAAGCCGTTTTAATGACCCTTGTTTGCAGAGGTTTTAGATTAAATGCTGAAGGTTTTACGACATCAAAATACAAAGACGGAGGGTAGATATTCTGGCATCAAAGTGACGCGATTGAACGAAACAATTAGCTTTGGAAGTCAATTCAAGGTGTGTTTCAAATAGATGAGTCAATTAACAGAGTTTCGGTGTTGAACAATTACTGATATTCTGCTTAGTTAAGTTACAATGACTATACACACGTATAGGTAAATGTTTCTGCAGAGTTTACTTGTTTGTTTGTTTCTGTTTCAGTTTTCTACAGAGGTTCCGCAGAGTCTATTTTGGGGGGTTGATTTTTGCGCTACCTTGACAAAAACATTGTATATTTATCAAAACATTCACTATTTAACACGTTCAGTGCGAAACAGGGCTTAAAACACCCTGTCCGTGTCTCGTCTTTGTACCGGTAAGAAAAAACTTGAACTTCTCTGTCGTGCGGGAGGCATAACTTCCATTTGGTTCAGAGTAGGAGAGAGATAACTATAAGTTTGTGATGTGCTATTGATTCCTAGTTCCATGGTACATCAACCTTAACGCCGGGTTTGTTAGACCTCGTGCCGCACTGAACAAATAATTTACTAACACAGTGCGGAACGAGGTTGCGAACACCTCGTATCCCAACGCACCTCGTACCGCACTTCACGCTAGCTTCATGCGGTTAGTGTTGTGCAACGCATTCAATGCTGCGCACGCAACAAAGTGACAAATGATGTCGTAGTCATGGCTGAAACCCTGGAAGACCTCGGAAAAATGCTCGATGACCTCAGCAGAGCCTCTCAACAAGTGGGTCTTAAAATGAACATAGAGAAGACGAAAATTATGTCGAACTCTCATGTCGCACCCACTTCAGTAAGAGTAGAAAGCTCTGCGCTCGAAGTTGTTGACCAGTACGTTTACCTAGGACAAACAGTCCAGTTAGGTAGGTCCAACTTTGAGAAGGAGGTGCCTCGACGAATCCAGCTCGGCTGGGCAGCGTTTGGGAAGCTACGGAACATTTTCTCGTCCAAAATACCGCAGTGTTTCAAGACGTAAAGACTTTAAGCAGTGCGTGTTGCCAGTGATTATTGCCTACCATGTTTCAATGAAAAACACCAATAAAAGGAATACAATTTAAAAAAAATCGATATTTTTTTCCCATCACTAAATAATATGTAAACCTGCCATTCTTCAGTGCGATACGGGATATATTAGACCCCACATTTTATTTTATCTATAGAAACTAAACTAATTAATCTAACCACGGGCGGCGGCAGATTTAGATAGATTATTTCAATGTTAATAATAATCACGACCAAAAGTCGTCCTCTACGTCTTTTTTGGCCCCAAAAAGAGGATTTTTGTCTCTTACGGGAAGTGGGGTTTAATATGCCTCGTGCCGCCACAACCTCTTGTATAGTACAAGGTTTAAAATGACCCGTAACGCAGTAATGGAATGTACAGATAAATCTGTGCCGCTCGGAACGTGTTAACCATCAAAAAGAGATCTTGATTGCCCTCGTAAAGCCATCAGTAAGACAAAACAAGTAGAAATAAAGCAATACTTCATCATTTATCTCAAAGTCTTAATTCCTATAGGATTTGTTCTTTCTCTAAAGCCCGGAGCAAACAAATTATCCACAGTTTTGTTTATCTTTCGAGCGAGTGATTAGCATACTTTGCGCTCGGATACAGACACCGAAGCAATATTGCCATCCGACAAACAAAATATAAGAGCTTTCTAGACACCTACGACTATTAACACCCAATTCTAAGTACCTACGGCTAAACAAACGGTAGATAAAGTTACTGCTATTATTCAAACAATTAATTGGCTTGTGAAATTAGCTCTGCAGCTCAATATACAATTTGTTACATAAATTATAAAAAACTAGCCAAGGTTTAGACAGTGGAACCGATTTTATAATGTTTCATTTTTAGAATTATGAAACGATTTTAAGTTGTTAGTTAGAATCATTTATTACTTAGCTTCATGGTTTAGAACTAATATGTAAGTAGTATATTTATAATAAAATGTATTAAGATAAGCACACAGTTTTGTACTTGCAATCTATTACATAGGTACATTGTATCCATTTCAATTTGTGTGTGTGATGTCATGATTTGATTTCATTGTGTGGGTGGCGGTGCAATGACGTCATAATTAAACCTACTTATATTTGGAGCAAGAGCCTCCTACGCGGACGTTAGTGAGAGGACATTATGGACATATTGCGGTTTCGGGAGATGAGTTTACTGATGCATTTTAAAAATAAACTAATATGGAATATAAAACGACTTGGACGAAAATATACTTGAAATTCCTTACTAAATAGCAAAAGGTTGGCACCTTGTTTGGCGTTCTGGGATTTGAAAATGCAAACTGAAAAAAACTGAGAGAATAGCTGTGTCGTTTCGGTGCAGTGCGGTGTGGCGGTGGGGCATATGCAGTCGCCACGATATGCCACGCTCTGTGATGAATGCGCCGCTAACTCGCTTGTTCTCCTTCTTGCTTAGCACCGTGAACACTCACATGGCATAAATTTCAACTTAAACCCACAACTTTCCTCTAGAAATGTGCTGAATTCAGACAATGAACTTTTTACAACTCCACAGACGTTTTCACTCGCTAACTCTAAATTATGGCGTTTCGGTGCTTCTTCCCAGAAAATTAGAGCTGCTGTAACAATGTTTTATGGCTTCTACCAGTACCCTATCGATATTGGACTGAATCATGTGTACGAACCTCTTGCCTACTATAATGTTAAAGCAAAACTGGCTTATGTAGGTACCAGATCACTTTTCCATTTTCAAATAAAAACAAATACATTTTTCCTTAGAACTTTTCATAAAAGCCGCATTCTTTCGAAACCAAATAAATTGAATGATTAATACTGAAGATAGTGGTGACAATGAAATGTGGTGAGCAAGCAGTACTCAGTAGGCAGCAGGGGTGTCGTGATCGAAGCAATATCGCGGTGGCGGCGGAGCGTGGCCGGACAGACATTTGCATCGTTCCAAATGAAACCATCTTATCGCCGTCGTGGCACTTATTGGCCCCTTATTGTTGATGCTACTGATACCACCTATTTGCAATGCTCCCATTTACCTCCAACGAGTGTTGTGATGACCTTTAAAAGTTATAATGACACCACATCCCGGTGTTATCGTTGTAAATGGTGCCAATAAAATTCCTTTATGGTTCAACTGGATTGCGATACCTACTTAGGCGTTTGTAGTGTTAAGGCGCCTATTTTAAGCAACAAGTAACGATTTTGATATTGGGACTTGTTATTACGTAGTTTTAGATTTCAAGTTAATGAAAAAATGACAATTTCAGTAGGTAGCAGTCACGAAGCAGTTGAATTTCATTAAGTTCGAAAAATCACAATCTGAGAATGAAACAGCGTTGAAACTAATCTAGCAAATTCCTTATTTAATTCAGAGAAGCGCCTTCACCTACATACGCACTCAAAAATTAATCAAGTTTACACATGAAAGAACCCTTCCAATACTAATGCGAGACCATAAACCAACCGACATAGACAGGTACACAAAATTCCCCACACGTATTCGATTCTTGATTTCCTGTAGGAAGAAAGACGCTTTTGCAGCGAGTTTTGGTGCCCGCTCCCAGCCTGCCTCAATATGTATGATAAATAAATTGCTATCCAATATCAAATGGAAGCTATGCCGGTGAAATGTACAAAGCGTTTACTCATATTGCATGTACATATGAACCGCGAAGTTGGATAGAGTAGTCATGTGCATGTCTTCACTACAGCAACGTTACCATTTTGCAAGGTGTAGCATTCCTATTTGACACCATAATAGTATGCCAATTACGTTCAACTTCGGATCTTTTCAATATGCATCTCGTATATTTCAAAATAAAACCTGTATTTTTTATTCTATTATAGATACGTAAGTAAATAGGTAATATGAAAAGCAGTTTCCAAACCTACCGATAAATTTAAGCTGCCTTATCCAAGTATACTATAATAAAAAACAAGTGAAACATTTTTTTTTTCCAAACTTAAATATTCAGACGGTGTCCAAAGACTCAGTTTGAGCGTCTCCTGTACCGTTGCTCTCTTGGAAACTGCCACTGGGGTTATAAGATAGTGTTTATCTAGATAGAGAAACCATCCAATATCCACTAGCTTACCAAACTGCAAACACTACAAGTAGTCTACGTTGAAAAGCCACTTTCACAAACAAGAGTTCGAAATTGTCTTATAGCATTTAGTTGCTTCAATGTATAGGATCTTACTCCTCGTTGGTGATATTAACAACTACTTTCAAAAATGTTCTATTTAATGCTAAGAAAATTGAATTTTAGTTTATTTAAGAATAAAAGAGCCGCGGTTAATTTTAAAATTACTTTGGAATTTGATAACGTTTCATAGTTGAATGATAGCAAACTATAGGTAAGTAATAATCTTTGTAATAATAATGTGATAAGAATAAGAAGTAGCAACTTATAGCGACAACTTCTAAATCAATAGATCTTCATTAAACACGGAGTACCTAAATCAAACCTTAAGTCTACGAGTACAAAGAAATAAACTCGAAGCCGAATTGAGAAAAAACCTTGCGCTTCATGACATTTCGAGTCGAGAACAAATGAGGCAAAGGAAATAAGAAATATTAAACGTGACTGGAATGTCAAGACGCCTTCCATACATGATACCGCCGACACGCAAGCGACTATATGTAAACCATTGCGCTTTTATGGAAATACGCTATATTATACAAGTAGCATGAAACACGCGCCAAGGAAAATTCCAAGAAAATTGTGCTATACCATTGCAGCTTTTCGAGCGCCTAATTGATATTAAACGTTCTGCTTATCATAATTACGTTGAGATTTTTTCCTCTGCGATGCAAACTTGGAACAACGTTGTGCATTCCTAACGACTGTTATGTTAAGTGCTCTTTATCTTTTTTTAAATTAGCATGCACAATAAAAAGTTTAAAAAGATAATTTTGAATGAATTGTAGTAAAAGGAAGTGTAGTATATTGTTGTACACAAACTGTATTGAGAAGTACCTAAACTCTGTTTTGTACAGACAATTCACACAAAGTACCTTTTGTCTAAATAACTGTCAGTAGGTAAGCCGTATTTCCAATCTTAGGAGAAACAATCCATTTCAAGTCCAGGACTTCCCTTCTCGGATAACAAAAGTAATGAAATAATGAGCTAAACTTAAACGAGCTGTAAAATTTACGTTTCGTGCAGCTTGAAAACAGAGCTCTCCGGAGATTTCCACTTACAAAACTGAGTTAACGTTCTCTTTCAGTTCGGATAGCTTTTTTTTCCTTCTTTTTAAATTTGGCTTGCGGCCGTATTTTTATTTTAGAGTTTTGAATAACGGCACACTTTGGCAATATGCGTGCACTTTGTAATAGTGTATTCTATGATATATTAGCTACTTAGGCTTTCCTACTTATTCCGCATTTGTTGGTTCATACTCGTACTAACAAATCAAGTTTCAAAATGTATGTTTGTAAATGTTCAAGTAAACTACTCGGTAGCTTATGTTTTGTTTTAACTTACGAGACGGTTACTTTAGCTCGTGTGATGGCAACGGAACAATAAATAAAATACTTCTCAAAATGAGTTTCCAACTAAATCTCATAACGTCGTCGTAGTGGTATTGAAGAGGACACTCGCGGTGACCGGGACGAAACAAAACACATCTAGACGGAATCTAGACTAGGGTTGGAACCTAAAGTTATCTAGGAAGCTGATTAACGTCAGTGGGGTGTGGTAACAGGGGGGGAGGGGCGGCAAACACCAGGATTTATTGTTAATGGCCCTCAGCCAGACGCTAAATGCGATGAATTCCCTAACCCAAATAGAGCAGTGTAGCAGTGTTGCTCACACAAATAGGATTGTTGCCTTGATTTACTCTTCGGGAATCAGTTCCTTTTGTTACTTCTTATCCTTTCGGAAGCTTGCTTCATTTCATACAGAATCACTGAAAGGAAAAGATGAAAAAAATACCTACCGAAAACGAAACTCGATATAAAATTGTATTCGTAAGAAATGTTACTTTTATTTTCTTACAATATTTGATTTGCTTTTTATGTTAAAAGTTTTGAAAATACGATATCTGCCAGCAGACATGCAATTACTTCACAACTTCAATATTTATGTCCAGTCGACAAGACATGTGAAAAATAACATCTATGTACTTATAAATTCAATGGGTAGTTAAAAATAGACTAATTAATTGATTAATAATATCGCTACTATCTTCATATACCTTAATTTTCCTACTGATTTCCAAAAAAGTTTTTATTTCCTAAAGTACTAATTAAGTTATTATTGCGAAAACTAACACAATCAATGAAAATTTTAAAATCTTTTAAGGTCAAGTTTGTCTCTTTCACTCGAAGTTTATTGCGCGTAAAATAGTCTGTGGAGGGGACTCGCTTTGTTCCAAACGACACAAAATGGAGTTCGGGAAGCGAAACTTTGTGAAAATATTGTGCTGAGTATTAATTGTTCCTGGCGCTCTAGCAATTTCCACATTTTTAGAGCATTGTGTGGTGTGAATAAATTTTGCCTTTTTTACAAGTTTATTACATTATGCCTTTGACTCTTTTGACCCTAAATATACAGCAGATATTTTCTCAAATAACATTTACCTTTATCGTCCTTAACGATCATTATAAACGTAAAGATTGGAGAGATCGGGAACAAGTGTAATCAGCTTACGGGCGATGTAAGATAAAATACCTAACAAAGCGAGTAATCTTGTTGTAGGGTTAAAAACAAAACGTTGAACCCCTCAATCCGGCTCAGAAGATTAGAAAACACGTTTCCGAGAGCTCTCGAACAATTTTCCGTTTACGTAGCGGTAATTGTCTTAGGACAGGTACGATGGTAGAAGCTATCTCGGTTCAACTATGCGAGGTTGAATCTTTACTAAAGGAGGAAAGTGTACATTTAACATTGTATTCGAAGCCGGAACATCGTTTCCAGATTATTAAATAGCTACACCGCTACTTTGAATTTAAGTTTTTCAACCAGAAATATTTCTTCGGGTGGCTGAGTTTGTAAAATAAATTAAATATTAGAAACGGAATAGAATATTCATAAGTTAATTTGTAGTTTAAACAGTCAAAATTAATTTTCGTTTGGTCATTATATCTATGTCTCTTTCTTGTGAAATCTAGCCAATGAATGAGTACCTGCATAACATTTTCATTACGACTACTTGTTAACGCCAAGGCAACACCATCTGAATATAGAGTATTGATACGGCCGAGTTATTTATGAGAAATAAATAATAAAATATTCCTATAGTGTGTCTCGTAGGTGATCTCAGTCACAGTGGATTGTAGAAGCGCAGTGCGGTAGCCGCCGCAACTCCTACAGAACATTCGATTCGGGACGTGGGTTGAATCCCAATCCTGTACTGATTTTATTTTTACCTCCTCTGATTCCAACTACTAATAGTTAATTCGCTTGCTACGTTCTACTCCATATTTGAAAGAGTTTACATTTCTACCATGATATCTTTCGCAAAATTATGTGCTTTATTTAAAGCATGCAATTCCTATCATGGAAGATTATAATAATTCAAAGCGTAATGAATTTCAAGTCGGTTTTTATATCTCAAATAAAAGTTTGGCGGCGGCTATTCAAATTTGATTTCGACCGTGTTTGGCCCCGAGATGGCTCCGCGTGGTCCAGATACTATTGAATTCCTCCACGCATCCAACTTACTAATCAAAGTCTGTTTTTATTGCCGGCTTTATATCCAACCTCTAATAGTTCCTTTTGGTTAAATTATGCAGAAATCAATTCGGCCCTGTAAGCTGGGGCCTGGTAAATAATTCAGGGCTGATGGTAACGAGGGTCCGGACTGCTACTAAATGTTCCCTAGAAACCTTGCGGCTCGCCAACACGCCTTGTTTTCCTTATCTCTCTTTGAAAATCTCGTCTTTACCACTTTATCCTGATTGCTGACAGTTTTTTCTTTCGATTAAGTACTTCGTTTTGATTACTATTAAATGTACCTACTTATTTACCAGCTCGATATCTCACTTAACTTCACAAGAAAAGCTACATTGTAAAGTCAATCAATTTATTAACCATTAAGTAATAATTTTATTTTTAATTATAGCCGAGTGAGTACTAACCTACTTAATTCCGTACTTAACTACTTTGAAATAAAAGCAAGTTACGTGTAGTTTCTAAATAAAATAAATCCCCCCAGTGTTGTTCTAGATTCCGCCAGCGTACACGACTCTCTAACCCCTCTTAACTAATTTAATTGTATCATTAAAATAGTCTTGCAACGGCAGCGTGTGCTCTGTCCACTTTATTTACTCATTTAATTGAACACAAGCTAAGTCTGAAAACTCTCAGAAAACAAGTAAAGCAAATAACTATAACGGAAGGTACGCATAAAGTAACTCAGGAAAAGCAAAAATCTTGTCTCGGCCGGAATTTTAAAAGACACTCTGTCCACAGGCAGTGGTTTTAAACTGTACAAATAGTCTTAAAATTTAATCGTTTTCCTCGAAGATTTTTCCATGAAAAGTTTTCCACTTCAAACTTTGCCACTTCGCCGAAGCCAAGTCGCGTTTAACAAAGCTTTTTCTTACTCACATTTTTATATCAGAAATGGAACGTCACGCTCGGTTTCATCGGCGCTCGTCCGCCCGACCGCGAAAAGGACGCACATAGACCGGTAATAGGTGGCGCTTTATACGATATTCCAGTCACGTTTAGAATTCCTTATATTTCATCTTTTTCTACGGCCCCGAAAAATGTCATCGAATACACATTTTCTCGTAATCCTCATAAGTCTCATGGCCTCAGCATCGTCGAGAGCCCCCACAGCGCCGCCGCCCGCCGCCCGCGCCGCGCCCTCCGTCACAACAAGTTCACGCTGCGGCGCCGTGACCGGCATTCGCAATGCCGCATGCCTATACTTCAGCGACACCACCGCGCGCCGCCTCCAATTAATACTCTACCAAATTATCTTCTAGCCCTTAATAAACTCCAGTCTCGTATAATTTTCCTTCGTTAATCTCACTTGGACACTTTTCCTGACGTCCACACCTCACCTTGAAGAAAAATATTACGCCAAAACTTTTAATTGCTAACGAAATAGTAATACGGACTAGGAGCTTACGGATTTAGAGGAGAATCCTCCTCCTTATCGAGCAGGTTGGAACATGCACCTTGCACCGAGCACTGTCGAAAGTTTTCCACAACAGCGCAACTAGTTTGGAAGCTTGGAAACTCCATCAGATACGTGCGCACCAGCGATTACCTGCAGTTACTGAAACGGGCCAACAGGGGTGACATGTCTTGTCGGCTCCACTGCAATATGCACGGAAGTGGATAAGCCAGAGCATCATTAACTCAATATTAAACGCGTTCTGTTGTTGGTTATAAACAGACGCAGACAGACAAAGCCAGACAGAACAAAGGCATTATGTTCTAAGCTCAATTCACGTCTTTGTACATGAATTGAAAATGTTTCCTTCGCTTAGAATAGATACCTTACGTTGACATGTTTGTGTAGACAATCAAGTGTTTCTTTGAGATATCCAGCTAGTCGGCTAATGAAAATAAATTTACGATTTTAAAAGCTTTCATCACGATATAACTGTCTCTGCTGACAATTGTAGTGCCTCTACAATTACGTTATTATTTTTAGCTAAATGGTTACTAAACGAACCCATTTAAATTCAACCTGAGTATCATGACGTTGTTAGGCTTTAACTAGTATGAGGATGTCTTGTAGTTTGCGTCGGCAATATTTCAACACATAGCCAGTTGTGGAGAGTTTAGGCACTAACTAGTGAACACAGCTGGGGTTGCGGTGCATTGACAATGTTTGGCTGCCGCCGCATCCTTGGGCAGCCGGTGGCCCGTGCGCCGAATCCACAATGAGCTTCCGGCTACCGGGCTGGACCAGACCCGGCCCTCTGCCGACTCTCAAATTGTACCAATTATAATTAGCACTAATACTGTAAAAGTTTGTCTTGCCATTTATCTCTTATACTGCCGTATGAACAAGCAGTCGTTTTATGCCGGCTGATTTTTCTTACAGCCGGTTTTTTTAATTGATACTGACACGTCTCAAACTTAGATACTTATGTCCATGATTCAGTGCTGAGGAATCTCCACTTCTAGAATAGAAAATCAATGGATTTTTAGGAATACCTATCAGTACACCTAACCTATATTACAAAGTAGGTACAAGCACTAATACAAATCCGCCCTGCATCTGACCCCTGTGTTTACCCCCGTCTAATCAATCTACAGCTGCACAAACTTGATCCGAACAAAGGCGATTTTTAAACTCCGTCCGACGCGACTCCACTCATTAATTAACGAATTGTCTCCTACAAAAGGTAAGATTCCCCATGAATACTCATCTGTTTATTTGTTCAATGAGTTTTCCTTTGAGCAGCTACTAATTAATATGCGAAATGTGTATCGGACTGAATACTGAGAAAAGTTTCGCTATTTACGAGACTTCGGTCAAAACTTTATATTCATAAAGCACATTTAATTATTATGTTAACGAAACCTTCTTTTGAATAAAATATTAGACATGTCCCGTCAAAGTAAATTACAACTTCATTTGCGTCTCATGGTAAACCAAGAAAATAACATCAGTAATTTATTTCGCTTAAAAAATACGTAGGTATGCGAACAAGAAACAAACATGGCTTAACTTGAGAGAAGTAAGAATATAAAAAATGCATTTATTCAGGGGAAAGTAGTAAAATACAAACGAATTTTTTGTTTTTAGTGCTGCACAGAGGTCTCTGGGAGGTGTTTTCGGTGTTAAATTATGCAGAAATCAATTCCTTTTCCCGGACGAAGCCCCGCTCCGGTGGCTGATAAATAATACATCCGTAATTGTAACCAAGCTCGGACCTGCGAATGTTTCCAGTTATGGTCGGCAGTCGGCACGCCGGATTCCTCTCTGCGATCCTGGGGATATTCGGGCCCTTCTACCGTGAGCCACAAGCCTACGTCTTATAACAGCCGTCTCATTTAATATCCACCTTTATCAAAATTTCAGCGGACACTAAAGTTTTATCTGTTTCCTAAAACAACATTTTCATTTCGCTTTTACTTGTATTTTTCAAACAAAAGAAGGCGCGTTTAAATAATTCCCAGTCACTTTCTGTTTAAAAGCAGTAGACACTTGTAAATTCGTGGAGTGTAGGTATTATCTGAAGCTGTACAATATATTACCGCGTTAAGCTCATAATGTCTGCCGAGCACTTAGTATCGAGACTTCGTTATTGATGGTGCTGAGCGACAGTATTTCGCTAAAGATGGCTGCCATATCGTAAGTACTGATAATATTCAACATTATATCTGTCCTTGAAACTCTCTAGCTCCTTATAATGCTGAGTTACATATTGCTATTAACATCTTTAGGAAACTAGGTACCGTACCATGGATAACAATGTAATTACTGTGTTTGATCCAGATGAGTAACAAATGTGTCTTTGGATTTAAAACACGTAGAGCACAGTGTAACAATAAATTAAGTTTAAGGTTTTATCAATCAACGTATTCATTGAAAGTTGAGGACAAGACCAAGCCTTAAATGACGTTTAGGTCTGCACACTTGAATGCGATATGAGGGAATGAATTCGTCGGATATTCGTCCAACGGGTTGGTCGGACAGCTCGACTGTCAATCACGGGCTCTGATTGGATTTCGATATTGGCATCAATACTCACGCCACTTCGCGTTATGTAGCCTACGTCTCATGGAATAGGAAACGTCAACCGTTTTGTATGGAAATTATGAGGTCGATACAATGTTAAATACTTAGCTGATCATAATCATGATAATAAAGACATAATTTAATTAAAAAGAAAGTATCTTTAAGCATCTGCTTAGAATCTTCTTAAAAGCAGGTAAAGCAAGTGTAATGTTCACTGGTATAATTTTATGTAATCAAGTATCTACTTACTTACACGTTAGTCTAGACATTTCACAAGACAAGCGTGACAACTTTGTGCCATTTCCTCAATAGTAATTGAGTGAGCAGATTATAGAGTTGCAATCAACTCGCTGGTTGTTATTCAAGTGAACGTGGCTTGGGTGTAGTCGCACGCGCGTTCACAATCTGTTTTGTACAATCAACATAGAACAGAGGAGCTCGCTTTGTGCATTAACCAACTGTCCGTCTCGTTTTTCGGGGTATGATACACGTATAGGCATGAAATAATATTTACCTCTTCTGAAAATTATTTGGAAAAAATAAGCTGATATATTTTTAGCACTCAAAGTTTCTAATAAAATGACAATACAGATTCAATTAAATTTATTTCTATCACGTAAAACCCAGACTAGTAATATGATGAAAAACAAAAATGTATTCGATTCGTGAGTTCGATTCAATATCATCACCCCATTCGGATTAAAGCTAAATAACCCCGAGCAAGATAACGAACTAACCAATTAAACAAGCGTTTGTGCTGTGAATATGAAAACGATATGACGGAATTTTTCCACTGCAAATGAAGCTGGGGAATAAATAAATACGCTGCAATATAATTGCAATCCTGCTAATTACATATTAATTGTAGTTATTGACAACGTTGTCTTTGTAGAAGATTCTTACGTAGCACTTAGTTAAGCGAATATTGTTGTTACAAATCTAAACATACTTGATACTTCATACCAATGTCTAATAAATCTATTAAAACTTTAATTTACGCAGGAGAAGTTACGGCAAAGGCGTACATATTGACATATTTATGTTCAGTCTAGAATCCGGCAGCCAATCCCATTTAGATCAAGTCTATTTTCGTTGGAAGTTCTTCAGCCATCGAACAGGGAACGAACATCACACGGGTAGGCCATTTTTCATCCCAGTAAGGTGTAGCAATCCCGGGGGAGGACTAAAAGACCCGGCCAGAGCTAGCTAATAACACACGCACTTTATTATGGAATTCTATCCAGAGATATGAACAGAAATAATTCGAACAAAGAAAGAATAACTTGAATAATATTCTAGGGTACCATTAGTCTTAGAAGGTCGCTATAAAATGTAAGGACAAAGCACACATTATAATAACGAGGGCTACATTCAAATATGGTAATGAAGACCTATCCAATATTTTATGGACTTTTAGGTCATAAATAATTTCCAGCAATAAAAGGAAACGTATGGCATCATTCCAACATGTAACTGCTGAAATATTCCTTGTAGTGGTGGTATGGTACTTCAGCAGCTATACTAGAGAAACGAGAACCGTTTTTCCAATAAACATGATCGAACGGCAGAGTTTGAGCCTGGCGCAAATTCTTAGGCAGTTGGTAACAAGTTGGGGGCAGCCCTGGTCGCAGCAATATCGCCAAGTTGGCCGGCCGCAGCTGGCACCCCGCCGCCAATGTCTCAATAATCCTAAGGTACCCTCCTAATCGACTCTTCCTTAGTTCGACGCAAGTGTGACTAACTGATTAATTCTGCAACTCGGCGTACGTGCCGGCTCTGTCTTTGCCCATTATTGTTTGGCCCGCAGTTTGGGCCGCTCATGTCCCATTATTGAACGATATTTGGACTATTATTGGTACGGAGCCTTGTATTTATATGTTGTCGAAGGACGGCCGTTACACACTATTGCGTCTAGTTTGGGATTGTAATTGCCACTATTTTGTTAGATTGGATCCGAACTGGTCCGCTTAGCTTTAATAGCTTCTTTTTGTTTCCACATTTGTACCGTGGATAAACGTTTCTTACCAACACACTACAGCTACCTACTGATATAATTCCATTAACAGTTATGAAACCCATTTCAAAGCCATTGAATCAATTGCAATTGTACGTAATTCGCCAAATGTTTTATTTGTTTTGTTCCAACTGTTTACTAGGTCGTTGTTAATGTGTACGATGTGAGCAAGCTTTTAAATTAATTAACCGGAGTGATGGTCGTTATGAACAGTAGGTACACATTCTTGTATTAATAATTATAATTAATTGGATAACTTTCTTAAATGACACTTTGCACATGACACTCATTAATATTTATATTTCCCTTCACACATTCAAATCTAATCTGTAATTCCGTAAGTAATTGTCAGTTTTATGTGTACGCGTAATTTGTATTTAAATTAAGATTTATAAAACGCTTGGGACTTGAATATTACCTAAGTACATCTAATCAACATCTTTTAACTAGCTTGATATCTGCTTTGTACCAATCAAACGATAATCTAGGGACAATCCTAGAGCTCGACTCTATCACACTTAAATCAGTTCCCTGTCACCAGTTATTAATAGCTGTACGGTATAATTTATCCGATTTTAGCCAACTAAATAATTACTGGTTGGCAAAGAACTCCAGTGAGTAGGAAGCCACACATGATGCGCCGTAAATCAAAAGATATCTATTATAAGACTTTTACATTGGCGGAGTGTTTCATAATAGTAATTATTTAATTCTGTCGGCAGCTATTATAACGTGTAACTCTGAATAGCACAGATTTTCACATAAACTGCTTTTAAATTCAGACGAAAACAGCTGGCATGTAATGGCTTCCTCATTTAAATGACTTTGACATAGTTGGTATGCAGTTATGTTACATAAATTCTTAATAAATTACAAACAAATATTAGAACATTGGATTCCGTATCCATGTTTACGCTAAGTGCTGCAACGAAATAGCTTTAATTTGAGAAGCAAGGCAAAGAATATCCGACGAACGACTAAACGGTGATTGAAAAATGGCGCGCCTATTCAAAAGCGATCAAAGAGTTCTTCTCATTAACAACTGACGGTTCCTTAAGCAAATTAGGCCCCTTTTGAGGCCTCAAATCTCGAGGAAACTCTACAAAAGAGACCTCAATTAAAGATTGTGCTCTTTAGTTACTGATAGCTGATACCGATATTTACCGCCAACGTCACATTGTTGGTTACTCCTTGGTCGTGTTAATTGGTGTATTCTTGTTTGGCTGAGCTTTTTCCGATAAAGCCAAGATTGTTCTTCTTGTTGGCCCAAGGGGGGACATTTGAGAGGCGGCGGGGAGGGCTGCTAGATAAAACGAGGGTAGATCGCCAATAACTCGCTCCATTGTTTGTTGGCGGCTGACTTAATAAGTTCGCCAAATTTATTATGATTTGTAGCCTCCCTTGTCGTCTTATTACGCGGCTTTTAGCCATACCTACTCGTACCATTCGAAACGATACCCAATTTATTCTTTAATGGAATTTTCAAGATATGTGTTTCCTTCTAACTGGAATGGTTCTTAGTTTTACAAAGCTAGTAATTTGTATTACAGTGCAGCTAATGTATTCGTTCTTTAGTAGTTTTTTAAAAATAAGATATAAATGACAACTTCTCGCTTTACTGAAATAATCTGAGCAAATCGAATTATAAATAACTTTTTACTTGACTCCCGCAAATACAAATATTTGATACTGTTGAACTAAAGAATGCAACATATTTTTTTAAATATACTGTAGTGACAAAATATCCGATTGCAATATCGGACTCCAATCACGTCAATTTCAAATCAATACGTGACAACATACAATCTTCCAATATTCAGTTTTGTTTTTACTTATAGCTCTAGGTACATTGTAGGTACTAACAATGTATAAATACTAGGTCTATGAACTTCTTAAGATTTTATTCGATAAATTAAATATACCTTTTCCTATAGTCATTTGAACCAAACATTTATCTATTAGGTATGTACTTTCTGTTGTAATATACATATATACCTATAAATATGTAAGTATACAGTTTGTATCAGTTTTTTATGTTTAAAAATAAAAGACATTACCTACTCAACACATGTGATGTTACGATTATACAACTGAAAACAAAATACGTACCTACCTATAAATATATACCCACTGAACCATTTAACACTGTCTTTTCAAAACACCACCATCCATTTTCTAAATCACCATGTCGCGACGGATCTAAATACAGATTTCCAAGAAACTATAAATTTGTAACACCTGGTACATTAAATCAATTTAAATCTAGACGACATTGGAAATATTACAAAATATATATGATTTTCGAATGATTTGGCCAAAGTAGCTCGTTTCTGTGTTGCAGATGAGCAGTGGATCGCGATAAAGCTGTTCAAGTTTCAAACTTTGTTAATAATTGTAAGCACTCTTTCAAATCAGACCATAGGTAAAATAATACGTCGATTGACTTCATTTTAAAAACACGCTCGATACAAATTAACTTACAGAGTATTTGATTAATGATCAGTTTGATAGACAACGGAGACTCCTTACTACCATAAAGCATCGGGTAAGAGGCAACCCTAAGCAATGGGGGTGAGTGCCTCATGCCGCCGACACAATACAGTGCGCCACTCCATTCGCACTGTTCTCCGCTCACCGAGGAACGAGTGCAATTTCCCGCGGCCCGTATCGCGCGCGACGTACAAAAATTGCTTTTCTAAAAATATAGAGAAAAAAGTTCCATGCAAATTTTTGTAAAGTCATTCGGAGGCGTGCGTTTGTATTTCTCGGGTAAGGGTAAAGGAGGCGAACGATTGTCGTGAATTCCTTTATTTTGTAAGAGGGATATTGCGCGTCGGCTGCAGGCGCACAGCTGCCGCGCCCGAATGAGCCTTGTTTACCGGCGGCGAGCAATACCCGCATACAACACTCCACTGCACTGTCACACCGCCGCCGCCCTTATTGAACCGTATACTTCTATTAGCTACGTACTTACTCATTGTCCGAACCCTTAGCTTGTCTATTCCTAATCTTACAAACGAAATAATTCGGCGTAATTTACTCCACCTGACTCGGATACCACAATCTCTAGAATTTAGGTCAATATTAGACAATCTGTCTCACGTTTTAATTAGGAGTCAAGAGAACAAAGCGTTTTAATCTCAAGCTAATCACAGGTAGCTGCCGTCAAATTAATCATAGTATCCTGAATCACGAGGAGACACAACAAAGAGAACAGTGTATTTATCTTGGGGAAGTTATTTCCCCAGTATCTACCTACAGTCAATAGAGGCGAGTCTCGCTCGAGGTCAAGGCCCAATTTGTCGTAAATACCAACAAATAGGATACCGCCTGAATCTCATTGCTTGATGCTTATCATATTTTATGGTTTCTTAAACTAGCGTACAAATGTTGCAATAAGCAGGGTTTGTTTTATGACTTTGCGCTCATTACGAGTAACGACTTCGGATATTCTATTTTTAGGTTTATTAACCTTAAAGAGGTACGATAGCAACTTCATTGTTGTGTTTAACATAAATGGTTGGGTACCTATTGTGGGACATTAATCCGAGTCCCTCGTTGGGCGCCACTTGAAGCTATAAAGTTATATGGGGCAATAAAATACATTTTCATTGGAGTTTATCGACTTATTTTTTTCTGTTTATCTGTTGGTTGGTACACGAAGAACTCTCAAGTGTAATTCATTGAATATTTTATGTAGGTAGCTGTTGCTTTTCTTTCTGAACAACTAGATGAAAAAGTAATTAACCTACCTAATGTACAATTCAAGATCTACTCGCAAAGCAATAAGTAATCATTATTGTGTGGTTAATGTACATAGTACAGTATACTATGAGTTACTTCCTGCTATTCCGATAATATAAACTCGATGTGATTTACACTTATTAACAAAGCTCGATCTTTTACATCTAGTCTTCCGTAACTTCCCTCTTCCAATAGATACCGGCTCACTTTTAGAAATTCAGTAAAGTTTGTAAATCTTTGAAACAATTCACGGATTCTCAAATTAACATTGTCATCCCGTCTTTCTTGGTTCCCGACACACCGAAAAACAAATTACCCTAATGGATCTTATGACAAATTATTGCAAATCACTGAACTTTACTCATAAAAATCATGTCTTGAGACAATTTATTAATATTTACAGTGATGGATTGAATGTTGAAGTAGGTTATTGTTTCGGCAATTTGTAACAAGCAAGCTGATGGTCTGGTGTATTCATTTGCATTCGCTCATTCGCTCTCGATCTTTTCATCTAGCGAATCCGTTGGAGTTTGGAGTTCAAAATATTAAATAAATAACATCAAAGCTTCCCACATATATATTTATATTTCGCAAAGCCACCCATTACAAGACGACGCCACACGATGAAGCGCGTCAGAGACAAATCAAACTAGAATATATTTTTTATGACCAAAGTCACATTATGAATAGATATACGAAACGTAATTTGCATAGTGCACATCGTGTGTTCACAAGACGTTTGCGTTTCCGCCTTTAAACATTAAAATTGATACCAGGTTTTTCTACTAGATTTTGATTAACCATTCCACAGCATCTTCAGAAACCTTTTACACGGAGAAATACTCAGAAAATCATTACATAGAAACGTATTAACGTGAGTGTATTTTAATAAGAGCCCCCGAGGCTTCTAAACTTTAGATATATTTATTTATTTTATTTAACTGTTTATTGTAAGATGATAGTACATAGAGACAGAAAAAAAAGAGAAGTTATACTAAAGGTACAGCATATAAGGTAAACCACATTTCTACAACATCAAAGAGAAGTTATACAAAAGGTACAGCACATAAGGTAAACCACATTTCTACAACATCAAAGAGAAGTTAGACAAAAGGTACAGCATATAAGGTAAACCACATTTCTACAACATCAAAGAGAAGTTATACAAAAGGTACAGCATATAAGGTAAACCACATTTCTACAACATCAAAGAGAAGTTATACAAAAGGTACAGCATATAAGGTAAACCACATTTCTACAACATCTAAGAAGACTCTCCCGTCTCTATGTACCTCTAAGATAAGTGTCTCTGCGCGCTAATCAACGACTACCTAGGGATTCAAATACTCTTAGCTTAGGCTCCAAATTAACAGACATTTTACCTTGTATTCAGCTACCTACTTGAATTTCCCAGAATAAAATGAACGAAATGCTAATCCTGCATAATATATCTTTACCTTTTAAAAAGTTCGAGCCTTTGTTTGTTCTTTTTTGCCAAGTTTACGTAACTGGGGTATCGTGTTCTACGACCGCTGCTGGCGTCCTTTATCTCTTACGATAACGTCCTTAGCCTTCAAACTAAAATATCTAAAAAATCATCTTGTTTCAGATTGCGTTGCCGGCTTCTCCTCAAGTGATTATTTGCGAAAGGTAAGTCTACATTGCACCTTACTGCTTATTGTTATTTGATATAACGAGTAATTCCAGGATAATGAGACCTTTAAGAGTCACAATAAGTAATTTTATACAGTACTAGCTGTTTCCCGCGGCTTCGCACGCGTGGACTACAGGTAATATCACAGCGGCAAAAATACTTTTCTGAAAACCTCATGGAAATCGGTTTAGCTTAACGATATTAGGTATACAACATGCGTCAAACTGATAACCCTTCCCCTCCCCCAATTTTCATAGTCGGTTTACCTACTAAAACCTTCTCCTAAATTAACAAATTACTTTTTTGAAACCCTTGCGGAAATCGGTTTAGCTTAACGATATTCAACACACGTCAAACTGATAACCCCCCCTTTTTCAAAGTCGGTTAACCTACTAAAACCTTCTCCTAAATGTAACAAATACTTTACTGGAAACCGAATGGAAATCGGTTTAGCCTATCGCTGGAAAATTGCGAACAATGTATGGACTTTTCCGTGATTTTGTGATTTTTAACAATGGTTTTTTAACTATCCCACGGAAACCTTTTAATATTCCGGAATAAAAAATATCTAAGATGTTACCAGGGATATGAGGTATTACCATGCAAAATTTCATTCAAATCCGTCCAGCCGTTTCGGAGATTAGCCCGTGCAAACAGACAAACAGACAAACAGACAGAGAAATTAGAAATTCCAAAAAATTTTTTTTTTGTATTTTCCTTTTATTTACATCCCCCTGACTTCGTTTTAAGCATTTTTTTCATTTGTACAGACATTCGACCTCTACGATTTTATTATATGTATAATAATAGATAATATGCAGGAACTTAAAAACATGTAGGTAGTAGAAGTAATAATATAACTCAATATTTTGCAATAAAATAAAAAACTCATCGGTTGGCTAGTTCTGTTATTTCATAATTATTTTATTACTTTACTTCCAAGAATTTAAAATTGGTACTTCAACATTTTATAACGCACCGAAATATACATACGACGCGACGTGATTGAAAAAATTCCATGAAACATTGCTGCAGAAGTCTATTAATTTACCAGTGAATTTATTGTGGCTTTTTATAGAGAGTCAATGAAAATTAAGTGCGTTTCTCCTTCTCTTTCAATAAACATAAACTTGTTTGTGCGCTCGAAAACTTGGAAACCAGCGTGATTAAAAAGAGTGGGACTGCATTTTCAAACTACTCGCTAAAATTTTTATCTTCAAAATGCGAATATCCATTTTTGGCTCAAGAGTTTACGATTCTCATCGAGCTCGCCTTCGTCTTCCTATTTCGTGCTGGAATAGCCCTAATAACATGCCACAACTCATTCTGATTTATACGGTCTCGTTATAATTGTGCGCTTCGCTGGCGCGCTGCTATTGCCCGCTGTTGCAATTTTCATGCAACCGATTCGCGAGAATGGATTTATTCTTTCTGGCCATTCGCTCGTAACTCCCAAGAGTGTTATTGCGCCGGATAATTTAATTTTAACACAACCGTGATGCTAATGGAGCTTTTGTGCTTAATTTTACCAAGAGGCTCTATCATGAGCTAGTTTGTAACGGTTTCTCAGTCTGTAAGTTGGCCAACTGGTTGAATGTGAAAAGTAGCGCTCATATTATGTAAATACGAATTGTAGGTTAATATTAACGCGGGCAATTTCTAGTCGACGACGCATTGAAATTGTGCGAAGGACGTCTTAAAATAGTATTTCTATTTACCGTATCATGAATCAGCGCGGGTTACACTAGAGGATATTTTGTGGCGTAAAGCACTTAAATAAACAAAGTAAGTAGGTACATAATATTAAACCATAAAATATTTTATCACTTGAAAGTACAACGACTCACAACTTTGGTAGTTTTCCTCTTGATGGCGGAATGTAAAGGCGACTAAGTCTCGGGAATACGCCGCCTCTCCCCCGATCCGGTGATTACGAGCTATTCTACAAAACAATCAATCGTCAACTTTTATTTGACTTAACTAGAAATAAAAAACAAGCAAACAAACGGTTGGGTTCGGATTCCGCAGATCCCGGCAAAGTTTGAAGGTGAGCCGACAACGTCTCCCTAATAGAGAAGAAAAATACGTTAATGTACCCTCAGATCCCGAAGACAAATAAACCGAAGCGGACACGGACGAAATAAAAGCGGGTAGGCAACGAGATAAATAACAATGATCTAGAAGGGGTGGCGGGGGACGTAACTCGCCCGCCCGCGTGTCACACTACTTACACTTTTTTCTTCTTATTAGACCCGAGGTTACGAATTAACTCCCTAACTTAATTTAACGACTTGTTACAAAATAAGACGGCTTAAGAAAAACACAGAAATCTTGACCGTTTTGCTTCAAATTCAGAGCGACTTACGAGTATCAATCTCTGTATTCGTATGCAATAAAAGTTAACAATTTTACCTCTCACACAAAACACATTTAAGTAAACTAGAATACTTATCTCGATTACACAGTTTTATAAGAAAATATTGTATTGCAAATTACATCGCAAATTAATCGTATTCAAACGTTCCCATGTTAACGATTAACAATTCTCATAAAACAAAACGATTTCTTATATCTAGATACCTATGCAGCAATGGATAGGTATGCCTGGCCAATTATTTGTATTACACAATTCAACGAGACCCACAACTGAGAATTACTTTATCAAACAATGGGGTTTCAATTTTAATGCTCTTAAACTCTACGACAATTTAGCATTGTTAAAAATTTGGAATCCTCTGACGGAACTTGAATAATTCCTGACCCTTTTTCGACATTGCATTTCGAACGAAGCAGAGAATCTTTTTGTCAGCTGGCTGTTTGTCATAATCTTTCTCTGCAAAACAATGACAGTTTTAATTAAAATACTTTATAATAATATTTCTTTGGTAAGAATAGCTCGGGCGGGACTGACTTAGATTTGAATATTTTATATATACTTATCTATATTGCCCACTTATAGGGTTTTGCAGCCTGTTTCACATAATAATAGATGCAGAAATAAAGAAGGTCTACAGAGAATGGGTTGATCGGCTTTTTTTTGTTAAGTTTACATTATTTTCAAGGATATCTTTCTATCGGCACAACTATGACTTGTCTAGCTACGGATATAAGAACAATAGCTTTAACCAAACAGATGAATATATAGGTATGTAATATTATTATTATCGATAAACAGTAAAATGTTCTTAATTATCTCGATCCAGTCCATTACCACTCCAGCAGATGAACATACGCGCAGAAACCGCAATATCACCACTCTACTGATATTACATTCCGCCCCCGCCCCGCCTGTCGCCATGAAGTCCCGTCTCCTCCCCTCGCCCACCCCATGCCGCCATTGCTAACCCCATAGGGTAATGAATTCGACCACAACCGCTCTATCAATATGACCTATAAAAATTTAGGGCGTAATTATTGCCCTTAATCGACTCAAACGGAGCTTTCGCTGATTAAATGAAGGTTTAAGTAATATACGTCATGTATCAAAATATCAGCACAAATTAATAAAGTTTATTTCAACGGATTATCTCTGATGCTTCATATTTTACGTAATTGACTCCATGTTTCACAAAAGCACCGTGGGGCTATCAATTAAAACGCTGAAAAAGTTAATACAGTACGGCCTTTTCGTTTTAAAAAAGAGCATGGGCTATAAATCTTTCGAATTTTCTACTAATATTTCCCTTTACAAAAGGTGACTAAATCCATACCCGCAATTTATTGAGCTTAGAAAGTTATGTTTTTATTTTTTCCCCGTTCCATTCGAATTCATGTAGCGGAATGCAAATATTTTGTTTGTTAATATTATATCAAGGCTCTTTGTGTCAGAATCGCATATAATACGAGCCGAACCCTGCGCCTACTGGCAACACGACTTGCTCCACCATCCTACTCTGACCTCTCGTGATATCCCCTTTGTTTCCTTAACAGAATGGAAAAGAAGAAATAGCATGCTTAGTGATAGCTCTCTTGAAATTGGACTTGTTGTAATAGCAAAAGCGTGTCCCATAAAGAACATTCTATATTTTGTACATCTGGCTTGTTTCATTACGCGACGGTATAGCTCGGCACATTTCAATACATCACGCCGTTAGTTTAATACTATTGCATGCAAACCTCTTTTAATATACGGCCGAAGTTATAAAATTTAATACCAGCCGGAATATTAAACATTTACTGTGATCTGAACTATTTTATGTTCTCTCTACCAAATGAGGGAAAGCGAATAGTTGGGCTGGAACGTCGTAAAACTCTTGTCGCTCTCATCTTACAAGTCATTTGTCAAACGGAACCTAACGGAACAAACAAGTTGTCAAACGAAAACAATTGAAGGGCTTTGTCGACACATTCCGGGTGGAATGTCTCAAGACTATCTTCAGCTCGCCAAAGCTTCATCTAAATAGACGCCTTCTTTACATCTGGATGGGTTCTCTTGACTCGTCTTAAAAATAGATGAAATTTTTGCACGGCGTTTTTACTTATAAAGTTTATTATTTAAATTAAATGCAGCAACTAATTAAAAATAAATAAGTAGAATAGTGACGAAGCGTAAAATTCTTCAGGTGGTTTCATTGAGTGGTGCGAATGGTTTGGTATTGAAACTCGTGAACTATGCAGCAGGCAGCAGAATCAGTTGGGAACCAATTCAATGGTCGTAAACTTTGCCCCGACCACCCACATCCGTTGTTTCACCGTTTCACTCGTTAATTTTTAAATGTGTGAATTAGTAGTTGCAAACTTCCTTTGGTTCAGGTTTGTTTCGTTTCTGTTTTGTGGACTTTTGTACTTACTAAATGAATTGTAACTTAATTGAGAATGTACTCGTAACGAACAATCACGTTTTATAATCAATTTAATAACTTGTAACGTTCTATCTTTCTAGGATAAGTAGTAATATTACTATTTCCCGGTCTGTAGGTATAACGTTGATAGCTGTTTTAATGATGAAAATAATCTAAAGTCCGCTTATCCTAATAGCATTTTTCAGGATGTGTACTGGGCGTTGGCGTAGAGCGTAATCTTTTATCACGTCACCGGCGCACGCACATAAATTGCGGTTGAGTTACGATCTGCCCCAAACGAGTACGATGGAAACTGACCTTCTTTCTCTTTGTTGTAAATTTAAAACAGCTTGTTCGATGGTTGAACACGTATCGAATATCACTTGAATAATTCCGTGTCCTAGGAAAACTATCGGGTAGCACAAGCAATGAAATTGACCATTGACGATTATTTAGCACAATGACATCAGATGCGTTCTGTCTTCATTACTTGGATATTACATTAGGTAACCACTGGCCACTTCTGGTTCCATTTCCGTGAACAGAAAGAAAGAAATTAATCTCGCTCGAGTCGTGTACTCCCGTTTCTAACTCGAGTTAGTTCTTCATTATTACATTTCTGTTTCCTGTCGTCGGATTTTGATTTATGGCTTTAATTTGGCAAGGTTGGCGACGACAGGCCGAGACATGTCGGAGTGTTTTCAAGGAGTCATCGTGCAATTGTTTAATTAATCTTAAAGCTAGGCAGCGCCACACTCCGGCTGCACACTACACTTGGCCCAACTTTAAACTCGTTAAAAGTTCCTTTGAAACATTTGGCGCCAGATAAGCCGCAGTCAGACTTTGGTTTCAAGATTGTTAACTTATCTAGTGTTATAATTAAACATTAAACAGTATTTCGGATTCTGCTCGTTTAAATTCAGAAATTAAGTACCTACCTAGTTTATATGAAATTTTACTTCGTTGAATATAATTTGAACAGCTTAGAAACTCCGTCCGGGCAACTAAGCGGGCGACTTAAATATGTAGCAATTGAACACACTCTGGGGCACTGTCATTTGAGATCACCAAAACCGTGTACATAACAGGCGGGCATTCAGAGAACAAGCTCATTCCACGCTCACAAGATGGCCGACAATGGCCCTTAGCGGATAATTACTCAAATAGATTGCCCATCGGGGCATTGTGTCTGTCTCTAGTATATTATGCCAATACTCGACTAGTGTGCCATTTAGATCTAACACTCCATTTTCGAGCATTTAAAGATATAAAACATCTATTTATTTTAAATAGATAAACACGAGAGCGTAAATAAAAATGCAGTAGAATGAATTACCTGAAAGATTGAACGTTTTACTAAATGATTCTCATTCCAAACTTTTTCATGTTTGCATATCTAAAAATAAGAATCAAACGGCCATTTATTCCGGCTATTTCCGTAATGTGCCTCATAAATATTTTCTTCTAAATTTTTCGCTTTTCGGTCCTCGCCGGATATGTATCAGACGTTTTGATCAACACGTCCTCTGTGTAATATAATTACAGTTAACAGCCGCACGAGACGTTATCGCACGTATAAATTAGTCGGATTTACATTTACCGAGACACGGGCCTGGCTATTATCGTGAACGATGCGGGATGGCGAGATCATCGACGCTTGCCGAGTGCCGACCGATTGATGGCTCTAACAAGTTTTGTCTCCACATTGTTAATTGGCAGTACCTACCAAAGAATCTCAGCCATGCGATCTTTCTGTCAGCAATGTGATTCATAGATAAAAATAAGTATAGGTGTGGTTGAGATTTAATTTTAATTAAATTATGTGAATCGGTTCCGAAATGTTCATCTTTAAATTAATAGAGACACTGGAACTGCGCAGAATAAAAAAATCTTTTAAATTTTTATTTATAAATCCAGTGACTGAACTGCCATTTCTATTTAAAGCGATGTTTTACCTCGCCCTAAACGGCAACACCTCACTCAGCGTGTTCACAAAACCAAATCAAATTAAAGTCGTTCATTAACCGATCTTCCAAATTATATACATCATGCCGCTCATAAATTAAATTCACATTTTCCAGGCAAAACCTCTGTAAATTGGTATTAATTTACCCGAAACATATAGCGTTAATGGTAAGCGTTTAAGAAATATCGCTTTAACACGCTGTAATGATAAGAATTGGAATACCAGATGCCGATGGTTTGCCTTCGTACAATACTCGTAATTTCTCGCATAGATAAATAATACCCTCTATTATTAGCTTTCGCCCACATATTCGTTCTCCTAGATTAGAAATTATAGTTTACTTATTACCGCCGGAAACTCTACCTACTTATATTTTTTAATACTTAAAACGCTATAATTAATAGGGACCTAATTAATAAAATTATTTAATGAAAATATGTTTGCTACCAAGCAAATATAGATGTTAGGTGTTATATTGACACTTGCGTACCTTAGAACGGTGTAAACGTTTAATTTAACTGCTACGAGTCATTTACAGGCACGGCAATTTGATTTACAGCCGAGATACGGGCGTAAGACGGATCATTAGTGAGTGACGGCAATGGCCTGCGTCACCGGCACAATGGAACGGACAAATTATGCCGCTCAACCTATTCACCCACATTTTCAGTCTCATATCAATAAATTGCTTTTGACAAATATTAAGACAAGGTTTCCTTCTTTACACGAAAGTAAGTTGATTTTTTCTAGAAATTATATTATAACGTGTACCGACAGTGACGGAACATTATTCAATTACAGTAGCAATGGCGACCCGATACCCATGTAGGTTCGGTAATTAGATGGAACTATGTTGCGGATCACCAAAGTGGCAATTTGACACCACAATGTGATTGCCTCAAGCAATCTCATTTTTCCGCCGCAACAGACATAGCGTCTTCAAAGCTTAGCTACATATTAGATTCATTATTGGAGGATATCGATGAAAATCTCCAACATCCAATATCGTGGGGATCGCTACCAGGCGTATTCTTGTAATTTCTGAGGCATAATTTTATTTATTAGAGAGTACCCTCGTCGGAGAGGCGAGAACACCCCATTTGCCGCTTCATTGACTTACAACGGCACTCCATAACACTTCGCACATATTTCTGTAGCCTCTCTCGCAGATGGTAGATCCCCGCACCTCATTATTGTGGATGACATTTAATAAAACATTATGGATATCTTGCTAACATTTCCGATAACGGTTTCACTTTCAACCAATATTATTAGACTATAAATCCCCTGGTATGCTGTCCTCGAATTTTGTCGAAAGAAAAAAGTTACATCTTTATACGCGTGGAGATAACTTTAATTATAATATATTACCTACGACTGTAGGCAATTAAATAGTTGACCAACGTGGACAATTGGCAAATTGCAACTCATCTGATTTAACCACACAATTAGTTTAAGCGTGTCACAATACCGCAACTTTGTTTGTACAAAATGTTTTTATTTAAGTATAAGTTTATTTTACCATGTTATAACGAGAAGTGGTATTTATTATTTCTGTTTATTTGGATCACTACGTAGCTGCACAAATAGGTATAAAATCTGTTCAAAAAAAAGCAGTAGAATAAATGGGAATATTGAAATCTTTAGCCACAGACTGGCGGTTAAAGTTTGGAAGTTTTACAGCGGCGCCAGTACGTTTTATAGCATTAGTAAGTATGGCCGGCTGACGGATTTGATTTATCATTTTAATTTGGCGAGCAGTGACGACGGGTCGAGGTGAGCCCCCGGGTTCCCGCGGGACCAAACCCCAACCCACTTTACATTTAAATCCTTGTATTCAATAATAATTTCGTGATGTCAAATGTCTTAGTTATGAGTAATTTAATTAACTAGCTTATGGTTTCAAACAAAAAATACGAAATTTTAATATATTCTGATTCAGGATGATATAACTTAGTTGGAACTAGAAAATAAAATAGTTGAGTTTACTAACTCCATGACAAGTGCTCGACTCGTAATCTCCAGTTAGGCTAGACTACAGAGACGCCTAAGTACAGATAGAGGAACACATATGACCTAATGCTATATGATTGCCGGCTTAAGCAAGTGAGGCTTGCGATAGGAGGCTGCGGCGGTTCGGCTCAAGGCGAGCTGACGTCACGCACCCCGCCCGCCCTCGCGTCGCGCCGCCCGCCTTCATTTGTTTTCTGGTGTCACTTCTTATCTCGTCTCGCAATTATTACAATTTGTCCGCTCCTCCCCTTATCTTAGCGAGTTTGCCACTCTGGCACAAAGGCAGTCGACTTCAGCAGATTTGCGGGATCATATTAAGTTTTTTTTTAATTTTCGCAGCTGCGAACATTTTTAAACTTTGAATAATGACAGTACCGTAAATTGCAGAGGTAGAGCCGCTGAATACTGGCGTCTCGAAACGGGCTATCTAACTGTTGTTTCTTCGTTTCTAACTCGATTTTTCATCTCTCGGTTCGGGGTTGCTCTTTTGAATTTTAATTGGTCGACTTAAAAAATGTTAGTAATTTTGGTACCTACATTCATAAGTAGTTATTTATTTACCACTTAACTTAACTAGGCTAGTTATTTATTTACCAACACATTCAGGTGATGCTAATTTGTGGTAAATTGTATGTAACAATATCCCACAGTGACTCTAGCGCATCTTTCCGTATTTTTATCGCCCCTTCGATAGAGGGAAGCCGCCGCGCGCGCTCGTTGTCGCGACAAAATGTTCAATTTTAGATACAAATAAAAAAGGTCGGACGCGCCTTGCAGAATATTAACGGCGCACAATATGAACGTAGGCATCCGGGATACGCGTCAAAAGTGCCAAAACGATGTTATTCTTTTCCTCGCGGAGGTAATAAGCGAGGCGGACCCGGCCGTGCCGTGGATATGAAATTCAGAAATGTTTATGGTACATGATAATGGGGAGGCGTCGTATCCGATCGGGGTTTACGGTTGAAAGGATCCACTCGTAATTAGAATCCTTAAAGCCTTTTGTAATAATGTAATTGTTTCCCGTTGTCGCCTCGGAGCGGAGTACGCCGTTATCTCTATGAATGGAACCAGTCAAATACAAAGAGACGACAGCGACTGTAACGCAAGCGCTCTACTTTAGTCGCGGGCTGCAGTCGTGACCCGTGAGTGGTCGGCTTAGAGTCGAGATCACTGAAGACGCGGGAGACGCACGTGTCACGGCGAGTGATTGAGGGCCGTCAGTTGCAGTGCCGACCGCATGCCACCGCCGACCTGTGCCCCGTTTCGCTTGCCAAACATCGTCACTTCTAATTGCATGCGTAATTTACTAAAGCATTCCCTTACAATTTGCTTAAGAGGAAGCTCAACTGAATAGATACCTACTTGTATCTACTTTTATTATAAAGTTTCGGTTTAGTTCGATCAAATCATCCATTCAATAAGATATACTAAGTAGGAAGTCCTAACTACCTATATCTCTATCTAATACCTAGTAATGTCGAAGATTACTACCTATTGTATAGTATTGTTAGAGGTAGGTAACTGATTATGGCAGTGTGTTAATTGATCCTTTCAAGTAGGTAATACGTATTAAATACATCTATCTGAACATATCCATAAATTCTACATTACATTACACATGTTCGTACTACATATGGACACAGATAAGCATCTATAGATAGCTTTACCGCAATAACCCCGAAGCAATGTTAACATGCTCATAGCAGATTTGCCCATGAATTGTTGGGTTCTATATTAATCGAATAAATTATTGGTCATAGATCTTTAGATCATCAAAGGTAATAGGCCCGTAATCCGTTTACCCTATTTCCTGTCAGTACAAAAAGCTTTTATTTGTGGCGTCCTGTAGGGAGTCATAGCCAAATATTTCCGGGAGAATTTCTACGTAATGTCAAAGGTTCTTGGGCAAGGGCTTTTATTATATTCCCAATTGCTACGAGTATAATATGTACGTATAAAGTAAGAAGGGAGGTAGTTGAGCTCAATGCGTGAGTTCGGTGTGGTCCTTCAATAGACTCCTGTAATAATATTTGCATATAAAGACGATCCCGCCAGTGCTTTGCGCTTTGTACGCAAATTTGAAAATTTTCTACGAACTGTTACTTAGACGGGATGCCGAATGTAAAGCGAGGAAAAATGATACTTACAGTTTACAAATTTGACTTCGTATTTCATGACAATGTTGCAAGTACATTTTTGTGATGCTGCTAATTGGGGCGAATGGTTCTCACGTGAGAGATTAATTGCAGTAAGTTTCACCGGGAGGACGTGGCTGTACCGAGGACGCAATGCGAGGAGCACGGCACGGGAGCGGAACAGAACGGATTAAATTGCAAGTGCGCTGATGTATTTATAGCTGGTCCGGAGACAAACGAGCGCGCGCGTGATGGACCTGCCTCGTTATGGGAATTAATCGAAGTTGCAGCGAACGGCACACCTGCAGCCGACTGAAATATGCTCCACTCTCCAAAACCTGATGAAACTCACCATCTTGCCAAATTCTCTTAAGCGGCTTAAAGCCGGTAAACACCTCCAAAACTAAACCTCGTTTATATACCTAATCATTTATTTAAAGAACACAATGCGGTTTCCTCGCTTAAATTAAATAAGGCATCCCATTCAAACCGACAATGACTTTCTTGTCTTTGCTCGGAAGTAAGACATTAATTTCCATTTCAGACAAAAGTAAAACCAATTTAAAAAAAGAGGAATACACAAGCAGAAATTTACATCACAATATGGACTTTCGTCTAATTTTTCTAAGTCGCATCTTTTTAATCGTCTGTTGGGGTGGCGGTGGCTGTTCTTTATTTATTTTTCTCTTAAGTACTTTATCTAAAGTTTATTTATTGCCCTTAAATTAAAACATAAGTAATTGAAAACAAATTATTTAAATGTTCAGCCTGTTAAACAAAATGTGCGTACACACATTGAATTGTTCGGTTTGATCATTAGGGCTGGTCGGCACCTGCGGCTCGTACAGCCTACATGAGCTAAAATAACCGCAAAATCGAGTTATTGCCTCGTCCGCAGCCATTCAATACGACTACACACTTGATTGCCATTTCGACTGGACCAAACACAGTTTCACCCATTAAATCAGTTATAATTGCCAAACCAAGTATACGCCTTGCTTTGGTCAACCTGTGGTATGCAAATACTTAAATACAGTATTCGTAGAAATTAAACTTCTGTTTTCCCTACTGTATTCGTTCGTTCGTAACACCGAATATTTATGGTGTCTACAAACAAAACTTGAAGAAGCTAAGTGGTCTAAGTTAGCGCTAATTTAAGAGTTCGACGGCGAAGCGAGGCGTGCCTCCGCAGCCCGGAACCCCTGAGACTGCCTCACTTTGTCATAACTTGCTCCGTTACAGCTTCGAGCCTCGCAGACACACACGGCTTTATAATAACGCGGCTTTTGTTGTTTATGAACGCTAATCAAAACATACATACGCTCACGTGGGAATATTAAACGAGTTGCCCGTTACCGCCCGACCCGGAAAATCGCGCCTCCATACGCTCGGGGCTCGATGATCCTGAACATTTAACTTTTACTTCCTTATAAGTATGTCGCTCTTCATTTGTTATTAAAATTTCACACTTCAAGTATTTTGAGCTGGCTAGTTAGGAATTGTTACATTTTAAAAGTTTCTCCACACCTTCAAAAACAAACACTTTCTAAGTGCACCTATTAACTTCACATGCAAAGCAAGCAAAATCCATGAAAGTGGTTCATGTGAGGAGAACATTTAATTCTGAACAAAAACGGTAAGTTGCAAATGCAAATATATGAAAGACGTGAATGCGGCGCAAAAATTTTCCAACTAAATTAACATAATTTAAAATTCAAAACCATATGAAATAGCTCATAGCAAAGAGCACATTACTGACAAGAGGCATTTTTAATTCATTCGGTAGGTAGCACTTTGTGAGAAAATGTATGAAGGGCGCTGGAAATTCGTTCGACTTGACTTTAGAAAAGAAAAATACGGGTAAATATAAAAAATAGCCGTATAATGGCGATCTTCACGCGAAAGATTAGCCACAAAAGCTGGGGGCTTACCAGTATTTATAAGGAGTGTTAGCGGCACGCCACGGGGCGGATCGCGTAATGTTTCAGCCCTCGACGCTCTGCGGACTTCGGAAAAATGGATCTCACATTCTCATATCCTGGTTGAATAAGGATACGCATTTCTTCAAACGATGTTAAATATCAACTCGACACCGCTTACAATTACCCTCGATCGGAACAAATTAGTCTTACGATTACTACTACAAACTTAACTTAACACTTGCATACTAGGTCACCAACAAACGGCCTGAACAGCGTTCATTAAGTACTCTAATTTCTCTAGCTAATGCTACTTTCGTCCAGTTTGAGTCAGTAGGCGGCGGGCTGACAACATTTGGACTACGGGACGGTCCCCATGCGGGCCCGGCTGCCACAACTTCGCCATAACTCGTTTACTCTGGACCACCTAATTTGCTTGCCGACCTACAACAGTCAACTTGTCAGTTTAATTTATTGAGACATCTTTACACTGTAAGCGCTGCTGAGTGAACATGCTTAGAGAACGGCTGGTAAGTGCATTTACAATCCATCTAAGGGTATTTGAATGATGGCACTTCGACTTTTAGACCTCGAAATCCTCCTACTAATTAGGCATTATTAACTTTATATAGTAATATGTATAAATGTTATACAGGATAACATTTATACATATTACTATATAAAGTTCCAAACGAACATTTTTCAGGGATAGATTTTCGCACTTGCATGACAAAATACATAATGATACATTAATGATGCCTTTTCCTTACCTGTATCTGGCTATAGGTCTAATTTGAAAAATCGAGTTATACTTAATTGGTACTACCACTACCATTTATTACCAGTTACATTACCAGTTTTCTTCTATCTGATATGTAACAAACGAATAATAAAACTAATCTATTTTCTTAAAATTTGAATCAAACCAAACACAACTAATTCGGCCTTCAAAACATAAATTACGCCGAAGTTATTTTTCACTTGTGACCAAAGTTCTGTGAGTAGGCAGGTAACTTTATAAGTTTCAGTAACTTCGTTCTCTTACCTACTTTAATAATATTTCAGCGGAAGGTCGTACAGAAAGTTTGTATAATAAAATTGGATATCTATAGAAGTTTCTAAAACTGCAATAAATTATAAAATTCATGACATGCGATATCGTGTTAGTTAATTAGTATTAAATATATTCATATTATTTTCAAACCCACTACCTACAGATACTTACTTTAAAACGCTTAGATAAAACTGAACACACCAAATGAAGAAAGCCTAAAAATGGGGTTAAGATAAATAAGAATTGTTTTATATATGTACCTATTCAAATTTTATTCGAAAGGGATTGTGTAATGTTAATTGAGTTTCTCTGAAATTAAAAACGTAATAAATTAACTTTATTTTTGTACACTTGGGCGGTTCCGCCATTATTTTATTCAAACCCATGGGTAACGTAGATATTGTAGATATGTTTACCCAAATGTAAATCAATGAATGGTAGAATGCCGATAAGGATGTCGTAGATTCCTTGCTGAAATTTCTGAAAGAATTGCTGAAATTTAAATGATGGTATAAATATTTGAGTAGTGGTAAATGAAACCTGTGATTGTGCTAGATATTAAATCTCCAAGCAGGGTGCAACTCGGCAGGTGGGTAATGAATACAAACTGCGGGCCGCGTGGTTAGCACCGTAGTAAATTAAGGGAGATGCGGCCGCGACTTCGTAACCACTGCGAGGCTCAACAGTAGCAAGCCTTCCTGACTGCCATTATTAATTCTGGCACAAGTTTCAATCGAATAATAAATGAAGCAGGTAATTAATGTCACGTTCATATCATTCAATAACTTTTCGAAACGAATGATTCGTCCCTGATTGTGAGATGGAATTATTATAGTAAAGAAATTTTAAAAGGTTTTATTATGATTACCTACTTACAAGTACTGCGCTGCGATCATTGCAAAAACGCTCAACCTGCCATTGCGTATTGGAAAGCGTTTAAAATGAATAAACGGGAATTAAAAGTGTTACAGGAATTCTATTGAATTTAGTTGGACAATTGTTAGTTAGGTAGAAGTGAAGTAAGCACGTAGCCCGCAGCACAATTTGCAATTACCTCTGTTCGTGGAAATGTACGAATCGATAAAGGTCATCGGCACCATAGCATCATCCATGAGGTCGAGCCCTCAGAAGGGCGTCCGCCACACATTACACCTCCCTCACCCTCACTAGGAATTCCAGGATAATATTGTATCCTTCTATTCTTTACCCTACCTGGGACTAGTGTAATTATTTATTGCCTTTATATTTCAATGAAGCGTAACTAAATTTTAATTTTATACCTAGATAACATAGCAAACTTAAAATTGGAAACAATTCTTATTTTTACTGTATGCGCCGAAAGCACTTTCATGAAACAATGCGTACGGAAGTTGCTTGCCGGAAATAATATCGAGTTGAAATAGTTAACAGAGTTGTAGCTAAGCCCTGTTTGAGTTCAATCAAAGATCCAACTATCGGAATGGTTTCATTCGTACTAATCCGAGCAATAGCCGACGCGGTGGTTCAGTTGTGAATTCTAAACTTGATCCTTTAACCTCGCAGCGGAATCGTTTCCAGGAATACGAGTAGAACGCGAACAGGAAACTTTCTTTTCCAATTTTCTCTCAATGGCCATTAGGATGAGAAATGTAAAGTAGATTCCCGGACGAAGTCGAGATATGTGTTGGAAAAGAATAGAATTTCAGACTAAACTTGCATCGAATTTGAAACTGAATTCAGAAAGGTGCGGTCGGTCCAAATTTAGAACTTTAGATTTTTTTCGAAAACAAGCATCTGTAGCAAATATTTGCATTTTTCTGGAGATTATAAATAAATTATAATTATTATATTTGTGGGAATTCTTCCTAACACGCCCAATTACATATTTGACTGGCTCTGGCTGGCCCTCAGACAGCGAAACGACTTCAGGTCTCAGACGGGTCGAAGTTATTTGCATGTATCACACAGTTCTGCACACTGAGTTCTTTTTAAAACGACAAAGAAAGACTAAACTTTTGTCTTTGCAGAACATATCCAAGAAAATCTAAAGCAGATAAGTAAACGGGCAATAAGTAGGTAAGAGTTAGACGCATTCATATGGAATTTAAAAATATACCAGCTAGTTCAGCTAGTTTTTCTACTACTCTTTGTTAATTATGCCAGATACTGAACTCTTATTTCTATTAATAAATAGAAGGTACATAAAAGTACTTACCTACTTGTTAGTATACCGAAAGCTTGATTTGTTGCACAACCTATATAAATCCATTTAAGATTTGAAGTGAATGACAGGGTGAACATAATTTGTGTCCACGACAAACAAGCCTCTCAAATATATCGTGAGTTAACTTAGTGTCAACAGGTTACTTGAGTCGAGTTGACAGTCTGTAATTTAGTGGGGCCCAGCAAGTTGTCGACGAAACCACTCCGTATTTGGCAAGTAACTTTAAATTGCTGGGGCGAGCTAAATTATTATTTTATATTAGAGGTTGACTATAGCTATACATATACCTATGATACATTTTATCTACTGAACGTACATTGGAAACGCTAAAGATATATTTCCCGACAAATTACACAGACGATTCTTTGTTGCTTGCGGACGATATTTTCATATTAAGTGTAACTCTCCCGCTGGCAAACGCGATTTCTTCTTACTCGTGACGTAAAGGGCAAACTTTGTTTAGATTTTTTTCTAGACGGTGTGTACCGTAGTCGATTAACACATAATTTACTTTAGATTCTTAGCATGACTTTTACTGAATATTGTTTTACTCCATGTTTGTTGGCTATCCCTTCTAATTAAATCTCACTATGAATTATTCAACAATTTACAGGTGAGTATTTAATATTGTACAGTATGTATCTGTACAAGTATAAACTTCTCTTCAATAATGAAGTAGTTTCTGTTTGATAAAGCACACCACGCTCGAGGTCACGTCTCTAATAGTCTAGTCTAAAGAGACTATAAACTCATTTTAAAGTAAAAGTTCATAAATTCAAATTTGCTAGAAGCCTCGCAGAGCGCGTTATAATTTGCTCTGCATATCTGGAAGTACTTGCAGTGAGGTAAGCGTTTCTTGAATTACTACCTGTTGAAGTTAATGTGAACTTGGCTTATTCTTTTGATATTTTTAAACCTAACTCTTTATCCACGAGACCATTCGCCTACCTACTTCGATCGTATGATTAAACTTTTTAAAATAATCTAATAATACTTACTCGTAAATGGATATTTTGTTTAAATCTAGACGTAAAATTATGGTAACAAATAATTTAAATTTCAAAAAATTGAAATTAAAAGTGACAAGTGAGCGGTTGACGTAGGTAAACTGAAAATTATTGGTAAAATATTCCATCGCATTGCATCACTGAAAATTTAATTGATGCGGTTTGTGTTGCGAACGGTAAAGAAACGACTGTAAACAAATTAAAGTAGGTACTCACATAATTATCTATATACTCGTACAATATAAATAAACAGACAGTGGTCCACGAATACCTTTCCCGTGTAATATCGGGAAAAACTTACAGGGCGTTGGATAGTTTGCGGGGGTCAAGTTAATGATATCGCCGCCATTTGTGGGAGACTCCCCACTCCGAATTGCGCCCGGGCACGTTAATGGGCCCAGCTACAGCACTCTGAATATTTTAAAGGACATTCGCCGAAATTACTACAAAAATAATGTCGCTTTGCTTGTACCGAATTACCCGAGAAACGGTTTAGAGACCGGCAATAAATATGCGCGGAATCCTCCTACTGCCTCTTTGGAGATTGCTTTTTCGGATTAAACGTTTTCAGTTGGTTTTTGCGAGTCAGCGTCTGAGTACAGGCATTCAACTCCAATATGCTACAAATCAACCGTCTCCAGCACAGTTCAAAGATCACTTGAGTAACTTTTCAGCCCGTTTTAGCCAAATTTAAATTGTGCAACTGAGCCACTGCCAAGCGAATATTCGACGCCAGAATGTTACGATTTGGCTGGCGAGAAATCGATTTGTCATAAAGACAAATACACGTAGGGACCTACTTAGCAAAGTCAGCTTCACGTACGGCAGTAAGTACGTTTCAGTACACCAGGCCTTTAAATAATAAATGGGACTCAGTGATAGAACAGCGCGCACGCTAGCGTCCGCGGCCGCCGATGGAATATTGGACGCCGCCGCCCTCGCCGCCCGCCCCGTGCAGACAGCGCGCTACGTGCGCCGCATAATGCACCATCCCGTGCAAAATTCACAACTACCCTCCAGCGAAATTTACTAGCGTACATCTCATTTGCTCTTATTCGGTTTACGTTTCGAAAACAAACTCAAAGTGGAAAGTTAAAGTATACGGTGATACCACCCGCCATGTTATATGTAGTCAACATAAGCTACAAATCTACTTTCTTTTCTTATTATTAGCAGAAGCAATTCAGCCGCGATGTTGGAAATTGAAAAATCGCTAAATTCCTAAGAACTGTAGAGTCTCGAGCTGAATGTTTCGAACTTCTTATGCATTTTGCAAAGTGCAAAAGTTTCCACGCGCGCTGGTGGCGGCCACGCGATGCATGCGAATACAGCGACCTCCTCCTAACTTTTTCGCTTTGAAAATCTTAATTTAAATAATGTTTCCTCAAACAAAACGCGTATCGCGTAATTTCGTGTTCCACAACTGTCTGCTAGCTTTTGAGTTGAGAAAAGTGTCAAAAGATTTTAAAGTCAGGAATCTTGTTTGAACATTGCGCTCGTCTGGATTTTTCAAGAAACATTTTGTACCTACCATTCGTTTGAGAAGATAAAATTTTGATTGACATGGAGGTGGCGCAGTCACCTCCATGTCTGATATACTCGACTGTCAGATATACTCGACACAGAAAATAATAAAAACACATAAAAATATTGGTTTTGTCCGAGTTAAAAGTTCCAACATTTATTCAAAAAGTTCGTAAATAACCCTAGACAGGCAGCGCACCTGGCCCGCCTGTTTCTTTCGAGATTATTTTCTTGGACGATTTGTGAAACAAAGCGAGATGTAATTCAAGGAAATCCGTAACTTGGAGATCTCCTTTCCTTTGTGCCCCTTTGAACACCTAGATTTGTTTACTTAAATATCCTTTAGAAACGTGTGTGCGAATAGTTTCCCAAATAAATTATGATACCTTGTTCGTCATCAAACAAGCAGTTGCCGTAAATTTACCTTAAATTACATTACCTTAAATACATTACCTACTTAGGTACCTTAAATTACATTAAAAAAAAACACTTCATTAAACATATACCTAGGTAGTTACCATGTTCAGAAATTAAAGAAGACGTTACGGTACGATACGTGAAGATTAATCATTATCATTACTTACGGAATTGACAATAGGTACCAAATATTTAAACGTTACTTTAACAACTGACGATTATTGGTATGATTCCATCCATGGTATCCTGTCATGTAAGTATCTATTAGGAACCTTTATTACCAGCATGATCGTATATTGGTGACCAAATTAAATATTGTAGCGAAACAGGTATCTAGGTATTTATGTGTGAATGTCTGAGCGAGTAGGCAAGGTAGGCTTTGTCTAGAGCTTGGCTTCTTATTAACGTGCATAAATATCGGTCCCGCACCATCCGCCCGCCCCCGCCCTACAGCCTCCCTTTCAGTTTATAGTTAACTGTATATTGTAGGTACCTAAGCTATAACTGTGAGTTAAATATATCAATATTAGTGGTAATGTTCTCATTATTAGATAGGCTTACAACTTTATTTATTCAGCATTTCATTTATTACCTACTTTATTTAAAACTTTGTAAACTTTTGACCCAAATTAAAGTAAGATAAGTCTGATGGTTAAACAAAACTGTCTCCTCTACCTATTACAAAATCCGTTCAATAACGTTTAGAGATTCCACTTTCGTTATGAAAGTTACCAACGCAATAAATGTTTGGTTTTATCTTCATTACCTACTTCTTATGTAAATACCTAACAGTAGCACCTATATCTAGATCTAGATACTTAACTCGTAAATTAACTCATAAATAATAAAAAAAAATTGCCAAAAAAGAAACAACTTCAAAACGGAAACTAAAAAGTTTGAAATAAATTAACTTGTACGGAAAATTTCGAATTTATACGTGATTAAAAGTAACATAAACAAATACATAATTATGCCTTTAAAATTTTTGAAGACGGTGCCAAGTAAAACAATAACTAGATATATAGGTAATATAGGTACTTATAATCAATCTTTTTCACATCTCAAGGAAACAGGTGGCACGGCACCGTCTTCAAAAATTTTAAAGACATAATTATGTATTTGTTTATGTTACTTTTAATCACGTATAAACTCGAAATTTTCTGTACAAGTTAATTTATTTCAAACTTTTTAGTTTCCGTTTTGAAGTTGTTCGACCGTATATATATATATATATATATATTTTTTATGTATGTCCACGCAAATCTTCGTCGTTTATGAACCGATTTTGATGATTCTTTTTTTGTTGGAAAGGGGGTATCCCGAGGGTGGTCCCATGGTAAGGAAACCAGGATCTGATGATGGAATCCTGGAGAAATCGAGGGAAACTCTCGAAAAAATTGTATTTTCGACTAGTCTGTTTCTTATGTTTCTTCACACAACTTCGTCGTCCATGAACCGATTTTGATGATTCTTTTTTTGTCAGAAAGGGGGTATCCCAAGGGTGGTCCCATGGTAAGGAAACCAGGACCTGATGGTGGAAACCTGGAGATATCGAGGGAAACACTCGAAAAAATTGCATCGCGACTAGTGTGTTTCTTAATATTATGGATTAATAAGAATTTTAAAGCCCTAATGTTTAATGAGGGTCTGACGTTGACCTGATGATGGAGCGGAAATGCAGTCGACGGAACTCGACAACGGTTTACAGCAAGTACTTTGTGTTTGGGCTTGATTAACTTATATTATTGAGACCTTTCATCTAAATAGTTTATGACTGTTATTAGGGGTCTAATAATGAAAATGAAGGACAGTCAAGGGAAAGTAAAAAATGTGAAATAAAAATTTTTTGCCAAAAAAGAAACGACTTCAAAACGGAAACTAAAAAGTATGAAATAAATTAACTTGTACAGCAAATTTCGAGTTTATAAGTGATTAAAAGTAACATAAACAAATACATAATTATGTCTTTAAAATTTTTGAAGACGGTGCCACCTGTTTCCTTGAGATGTGAAAAAGATTGATTATAAGTACCTATATTACCTATATCTAGTTATTGTTTTACTTGGCACCGTCTTCAAAAATTTTAAAGGCATAATTATGTATTTGTTTATGTTACTTTTAATCACTTATAAACTCGAAATTTGCCGTACAAGTTAATTTATTTCATACTTTTTAGTTTCCGTTTTGAAGTTGTTTCTTTTTTGGCAAAAAATTTTTCGACTTTGATCTCATTAGGTACAAAGACTAGATATAAGTTTATATTATAATATAACTTATCTGCGCTACATAGCCGTGCCCTATTTAGGGTACATAACTGGTACTGGATTATTTTATTTTAAACTAGGTACTTTTTAATACCTATGGTGTGCTAATAAACATTTTGACAGCTTATCCTGCAAAATGTAGTAGGTACCTATTTAAAGTATGTAGGCTAGATTTCCAAATACTTAGATATATGTAGTTAAAAAATTCAAAGTTAATTCAGTAGAATTAACTGTTCTGTAATTTCAGAGAATTGCAAACAGTTCCCTGTTCATTGGAGAGCCCCAACGCGCGCTAAATTTGAATTCATGTTACGAACGAGCAACATAAACCAATTACTGAACAGAGCGGAGCGGGTGGCGGCCGGCACGCGGGGAATCGATAATTCGCAATATGCCCGCTAGAGGGCAACTCTACCAAGCCGCCAAGCCGGTGCGCGCCCACTCCGCTCCTCACCACGTTGCGCACCCTGTAGCCCAAACCTTATAAAAGCGAACAAAAATAATTTAAAACTTGGCAAGGACTTTTTTTGTATTATTTGTATTATTGTACAACATTGATATTATGTACGGTATTTAACAGAAAAAGTTCTTTGATAATCTTAAGTTCCATTAAAAAAATAGTATAAATGAAAAGGTACATTATTTGAATAATTAGGTAGGTAGGTACATTGCTGTTGATGATTATGCAAAATTAAGACTATAACCCTCTATTTTAAAGAATACAGCATCGGGATGTGACAATCCCTTGGTTTCTACGTATTTGATTATTATTTTTATTTTTACTTGGTAACACTGCTAATTCTACGTATTTTATCTATGTTTTTACAGGGATAAAAAAACGATTGTAGTCATTGTAACTTTCGTAATTCCTTTAAATGAAATTATTAATATTATTATCCGACGTTTTTGTTTTTTCTTATAGCGGAAAATAAATAGGTAACATTTTTTGAAATAAAGTACTTGTCAAATTGAACCCTGCTCCAAGGTTATTGCGCGCGGTCGTTCGTAGTCAGCTGCTGCTTAGCTTGCCGTTTCGTGTCGCGCTTCTTGTCCGCTTTCAATGTTTTCCGTTTTATTTAGTTATTTCTGTGATGCAAACCGGATTTTTAACTAAAATTTACATTATTGCTTTGGTGTGAAGAAAACTGAGTAATTTTACAGTGGTATTCGCCTCCGGACAGCAGACTGAATCAGGTAAACGCCTTAATATTTTTGTTTGTCGCGAACATAACCTCTCAAAGTTCGCTTATGATGCTCAATTTCAGTCATTTTAGTTCCATGACCTTTCATGTATAGTTATAAGTAAATGTATAACTAAAATCTATGTTGGTGCTCTGTTTTTTTGTGTCCAAATCGTATTTTTAACTGCACGTTTTTTTCTTCATTTCTTTTTAAAGCCTGATACGTGTTCATAGTCTAATCTTTGTGTAAATTGACTCTACATTGATATAAACCATTTTGCGGTCCGTGCTTTACAAAATTCATGTATGTAAATACAAAATTAGTGATTTGTGCGTAGAAACTGCAATGGTTCGATGGAATGAATCACCATGACAATGCTGGCTTGATAAACAATGACCGTTTTGTTTGCGTGACGTGACGTTTAGTTATGTCCCCATAGGGGGCGTTAGCTGCACCAAATATGGGCTCCGGTTTGGTGGCAGATGGGTCCTGTGCTTCTTGCAAATAGCCGACATGTGTGGATAGTGTTCCACAAACAACAACATGATTACATACCTCATTTAAACAGCCATGGTATAAAGGATCTTATTTCATCTATTCTTTCTAATGTATGAAACTGAGTTTAAAATTATGCCGTCTTGTGCGATTCTAAAACCTAAATTTGACTCATGACTCTACATAACATATTTCACATACTACGAGTAGGTATATTTCTTTGTGTCAAAGTAAATCTATAATAAGGTAACTTTTATAAACAAGTTAGCAGCAATAGTTATGAAATAATTGCTTGAATGAATTTATGAATCATATCATAACATAATACTTAAGTACTTAAATTTTTTCTTTAACTCTACCTCGTCCTTGAGTTGAATCATACAAGCCATATGGCCGGGGTTAATCTTATATCCTCTTAGTAGATGTATGTGTATCCGACAATATGTTCTGTCTTCAATCAATTATCTTTCTTTTCTTTTTTTAATTATCTTATCTTACTCTTTTTGGTATCTTTAAAACCATAACTTTGAATAAATCAAATCACATTAGTTTTGACCACTTTAAACCCAGACTTTGCTTGGTTTTGTTATCTTTATGGTTATGAGCACAATGTAATATTTATCTATTATCTTTTAAAGAAATAACTGTGGAAAAAATCTTAAATATTATTTTATGATCTCTACATTGCAATTAATGTTTTTCAGTCTTGTCAGAAGGTGATATCTGAGTATATTTATATTTTCTGAATCTATCTTTCTGAATATCTTTTTTAAGGAAATAGTTACAAGTCTTTTACCTATGTTGATTTGGAATATTAACCAATATTGAGTGTGCTCTACTGCCTCTAATTTAATGCCTTATTTCAATAACGACTCCTGACTATAAACAGTTTTCATACATATAATGACTAATTTTGAGTGACAGAAACTTCATCATCACATTTAAGAGTTAGACTTTTGTCCGTGGAGCACTCGCCATTTAGGCCTATCCTCTGCCAGTGCCTTGACTTTATATTTTGTGTCAAGGCACTCTTAATAGGATATAAAACTACTTAAATTCTCAAAAATAATTTAATTTCATCTAACACATGATCTACCTAAACATTATATTTTATTGAGATTTTTACATTTGAACACCTGCTTTACAAAATGAAGGTAGTTTAGGTATACATACATATCTGTCACGCCTCTCTCCAATTGGGGTAGGCAGAGACCACTTCCTTCCACTAAGTCACATTAGTCTAGGTATAGAAAGGTAAATACAAGCATGTAGGTGTATATATGTAACATAAAGCGGATAACTACTCGGATATCGTTATTAATATATCGTAAGTCAACTACGTCAATTAAACTAATAGTTATTCAATCATTTGAAGTGATGGCTTTTGATATACGTAGTTTGAAACTGTACTCGTATTTAATATCTTATTAATATTATAAATGTCAATGTTTGTGCCGATGGATGTTTGTTATACTTTCACCGCAAAAAACTACTGAACAGATTTTAATGAAACTTGGCAATTAAAGCTTATACATCAGAATAACACGTGATATTATTTGTAGATATTTTGTGTTTTTTGAAGATATAACAATAAACGCGGGCAAAGTTTTATTTACAAAGGCAGCACTAGTTTATTATAAAGGTTATATGGTGCTGTGTTTTGGTTGTGAACATTATTCTAATATTTAGTAATATTATCAGGTTTAATATTATTTAGCCGTATAAGGATTTCATTTGGTTGAAATAAAAAACCATTAAAATTATTTTCTTTTCACCATTTTTTATTCGAAAGCTTAATCGGGTTTGTGTAGGCGTTGTATCCTATAGCTTACGGTACATTGCCTAGGTAAACAGTTTTCCCTTTTTGTTTTATTAAATATAGTTTCCTAAACGTAAATATTTTAAAGTTATTTCACCTTTACGCTAACAAAACTAATTTTCCTAACACCGAAGAGTAATATTTTGAGTTTTCGAGGTTGCGCCCTTTGACTAACAAACTGACCCAATTATCTTTGTATATTTAAATTAGTTACTAATACGTTATTTTTAGTAAATGTACATGAACGCTTATTAATTCTATATTTATCATCAAAATAATCTTGTTTAATTTACCTACGTAAAAGGCGAAGTGAAAAGACGTTTTAAATTAGATGGAAGATTTGGTTCCTAAATAACTTTTCGCCAAGAAGGACACAGGATCTCGCGATAACGTCGTTTGCAAGTATTATCTTCCTTCTTTATGGGGGTTCAAATCCATAATGATGAATAATAACGACTATTGAAATATTTAATGGTGTTGTTATGCGCTCGAATGACCTGAGCTTTTTATATTTTTCTTCTAATACAAACCAGCGCAGACAGTATACAAATCGCAGTAACAATTACTGATGTTTTTGCTAGTTTCGTGTAAGATTGACTCAGACTTGTTGACTCATCTACTTTAGTAAGTAGACGTAAAAAGACTCAGCTCAATATAAAACCAGGCCAATCTGACCATCAATCAAAAATAACGTTGCTAACGGGCAATAGGCCACCACGAGGACGGAAAATGTTAACGAGAAAGAGAAAATCAGTAGATCAGAATTAGATAACATCGTAGTTAAATCAGTAAGCCGTTGGTATTAAATTATAATTCGAAAACGTTGTTAAATAGAGATGAGTGGCTGCAAAACATTTGCAAATGTCGACTTTTGTCCGAAATATCTGTCTCGTCGGCCATATTCCGTTTAATGTCGCAATATTGTGAGCGTCGGCGGGCGGCCGCGGCCGGTCGCATGCATTTACATACATTAATGTGGACGCGGCACATGCATGCGCCTAGCTCCGAATGTGTGTGCGCTGCGAATTAACTGTAATTGAGCCATTCGGACAGCGGCCATCCGCGCTCTACTGCTTCCACTGTAGCTTTCCTAAGCCGCTGTAGTTTTTTGTCAAGCTCTGCTTGCAGCTCAGGCACAGTGTTTGATTTCCTATTGCGATCTCGTATAATAGAAATATTGAAGTAGCTCTACTAAATTGTTAGTTAACTGAAGAATTTTATTTCAAATTGTGTAGTAATAAAGACTACTCTAACTATTTATTAGAAAACGAAGGAGACGGTTAGGAATTTGTGGAAACATTTGAGTCTTTTTCGCTATGAAAGCAGCTAAAACCAAATGGTATAACCAACGTAGTGGGATATTCATCTTCACCCCTTCTGGAGAAACAAACAGGGGCGTCGGAATTTTGTTATTAGCGTTGCTGAGGGGGTAGCAGCCGCTTCCGTCGCGCACCTGACTGATTGATAGCACTTCTTTCTACCTCGGGTCGAGCTTGTAATCGAGCCATTAATAAACTTTACTGCCTCTAAGTTTATCCTGTGGACTCGTTATTTGCTTAATGGGCTGGCAAACGGCTCGGGACGAGACACCTGCACTGTACTAGCCCGTTCATTGAGATCTTAATTGACATATTGATGAGGATGTTCGACGGAGGTGAAATTTTCACCCAGATAGGTTATAAAGGTCACCAACTTGATGAAAACAGTATAATCGTAAACATGTGTTCATTACCTACTCGGGACAACCTATTTGAGATCTAAATTGCAAGGTATTGCTACCAGTAGTATAGGAAACAACTAGCAATTAATATAGCGTTTACCTACTCTACCAAATAATCAAAATAATTATTCCCTTTAAGATAAAATAACAGTTTGAGTAAATGAATGGATGAAAACTTCAATTTCATTGCTATTTGTCAGAACAAATAGACTCGAGAATTATTTTATTTGGTTTCCAAATTATCTGACAGTGGGTCGAGCTAATGTCACTCGACGCTTGACAAAGCGACTGTTGGCACGGAGAGGCTTTGCTCGCACCAATGTAAACAAAGAGGGCAAAAAAGGTTAAAGCAAAAGTAATAAAAGTTGTATTTATGTTCTGGTTTATACTTTAAACATGAAAATAATGCTTTTAAAAGATAATCTTGAATAATGGTTTTAATTTTAGAAAATGATGTACATTTTTGTTCGAAAAGAGCGACTTTTAATTCTAGCTTTAGAGCACTTATTGACCTTTTATTGCAATTAAAAACAAATCTTCAAAACTAAAAACTCATTTTTTTAACTAGGTACCTACTTGTGATTTGCAAAGGTTTATAATGCCTGTGGGCACATTGTTTTCATTTAATTACGCATTTTTTTTAAATTGCTGATGTCTATGTTCGTCCTCGAGCTTAGGCGGCGGCGTAAGCGCTCGGCTGCTTCCTTCCGCCCGCCCCGTGATTTGAAAGTTGACATTGAGCGTTAGAGCGGCGCGGGGTGGCGCCAGGCACGGCCCTCGCTCCGCTATTTTTGACCCTGCGACCTATCGCGCTCGGCGATCGACCTCGTACAAACTTGCCGTTTTAATCACGTGAATATGCCGCCGCACCATTTGCAAATGCGCACAGAACGAAACAACTTTCGTGTTTCGCCACAAATTAGCGTCGCGTTTGTTTCTCTGGTGCTATTAAGCAACGAAAGCTCTAATTTTCGCCTGCAAAACGAATTTAAACTTAAAGGAGGTTACGGGAAATTCTGGATTTTTAGATAAGGATCTTGCAGAATAAGACGTTGGCGGTTTGATTGCGTCTAAGTAGAAGGTAAATTTTACTTAAAACGCGTCCAAATTAATGAAGTAAAGATGACGTTGACGCGCGCGCGGTTGAGCACCACTTGAATTGGGTCAACGCTTGCCGACAAAAGGTGCGCCGTCAGATAAGCGACATTTCCCGCCGTCCAGCTGCCGCGCGGCCCTGAAACAAAGAACAATGAAATATCTCATTTATTTACGGTAATACCTTCCTTTTTTTCAAGCACAGAGAATGTATAGAGAATCATTAGGCGTCGTTTGCTCGGCGCCCTTTAATGTGTTTGCATGCTCGACAATTTGATACCACGCCTGTTTGCATTGTTGCCGTTTTGCCTTCCCGATTAGGGTCGCATTCGAGCTCCATATTTATTAGAGCGTAGGACTCGCGACACGACTTTCATTTTATACGGGATACACCTCGTTTTATGTGCTTGGGATATACGAAGGCGGGTTGCTTTCACTTTCATGGGATTAGTGGTAATGTAAGAGTAACAACATCATGAATATTAAATATCGATCATACATAAAGTTGTCAAGTCATAGTTTATTGCTGGGTTGTTGTATTTAGATCTCTACAAAGCTTACCGATTTTCATACAAAGCTTGCGATGATACTCGTATAGTAACTCGATAAATGTGATTAAAGTTTTGAAGGCTTACAGCCTCCCAATCCTTTAATACCATATTCGCATGTGACTGTAACTGGATAGTGGTGTTGGTGTGTAGCTATAGAAAGCTCTGGCGGAAGGACGTGTCACTCACGCCGCGCTGACGTCTGCCTGCTTTCAGTACAGCGGCGAACGGCTTCCGACCTGCCCTCCGACACCATTACTATTTCGCATCACGTATAGTTTAGTTTGCAATCGCCATGGTGTGGCAATTAAATACCCTTGTTGAGGATGGCCGAGAGAACCCAAATTTGCAAATTTGAAACAAATAAATGAAAACAATGGGTAATGCATCTTTTGTGGGTTGGACTCCGACGGAAATTGTCCTATTGCCTTTGCCTATTAAAATACACCGACACGAGGGTCGAATTATTAAGCTACATATTGTTATTGTTCATGTTGAATAAGCAATACTAATGCAACCACTTTACCAAACAAGTTTTCAGTTTCACCTGCGAATGAAGGGAACATAATGGATGTTAGACCCTTGCGGGTGCGGAACGGAAGATGGTGGTTTTGGAAAACAAACTTTTGTACAGATACATCCACTTGAACATTAAACTAGTTTACGAGAAGATCCGTTAACGAATCGCCAACTTCATCCTTGTACAATTTCAGGATATATTAATTATTTTATTCACGTTTTTGTTTGGTGATTTATGGCACTATTTAGTTATCTGAGGCATAGAGTCGCACCAGCTATAGCCGCTTACCAAGCCAGTTTATCACGTGCGAAGCGGGTCGGCCGCCCAAGCCAGCCTGTGACGTGCGCCCCGCCTTAAATGTTCCTCAACACGCGACACTGATGCGCCATTCGACAAACATAGCCCTAAATAAATTTTGTTTACAAGTAATAATCATTCAAGTTGCTTTGATTTAGTCTAAATAATGACTAGTTTGTCATGAAATTATACAAAGCATGTGCTAAATTAAAGTAAAATTATGCAATTTCCGTTTACTTACCTATTCTAGCCTTACCTAGCTATAGACATACATATTAAATTGTGTGGTTAAATATCATTGGTAGTTTAGATACCTATCTGATTTCGATGGCGTTCGGCGGCGGCGACGGCTCGAGGCTACCTGTCAAATCGGGGAGGATGATGTGATAAAAATGTTTACGTTTTCGTTTTAGAAACAACAAAGCTATATCAGTTCTCTGTTATGTTTTCAAAACTTTTTGTGCAAATAGTTTTACGCAGACCATTTTGACTTTTATTTTATTTTTCGTTTATTTTCCCTTGCGCGGCCGTAAAACGTACCTGGGCTCGCTCGCGGGGATAACGGAGCGGGCTCACGAAAAATTTATTATTGAGACCTTTTCGCCGGAGCTCCATCGACAGACATTGCGAAGGCGAAAGTTATGAATGACACATGTTTTGAAATATTACCTGCAGTGAACTGCTTCCCGAGAAGAAATTTCATGGGATGAGAAGTTTATTTGTCGTGAAATATGTGGGACTTTTATGACTACAGTAGACTTTTACAATGCTTCGGATCAAACAATTTTCTTACCATTCAGCCTATATTGCAGAGTAATAAGACCCAAAGGTATATTCTGCAGAATAAAAGAATAAGGTGCTTGGTGCGACAAATTGGAAGGACGCGAATAAACATTGTTTATAATGTTGAAATTCTCTTGTGAAGAAGCATATCTACGGTGTTACGTAACGGCTCCTCTTGCCAAAAATATTTTGTGGTTAGTGTGATGATTTTTATTAGAAACATGCCAGGAATCAAAGCTTGATAATAATAACGATTGTTACCTAAGTTTTTACTTAAAATTTTGTCGGTCAATTTTTTTTTTTAATAATTTTACGTATTGTTTGTTTGATTTTGTTACAGTCTTAGCCACTGTATCTGTCTCTGTCTATCTGTAGCTTAAGCTTAATCACAAAACAATAACTTCAATGCAAGGGTAGCAACTTCAGATGTTGCTTATACTTCGGCCTCATACTTACTACAACCAAGCTTACTAAGCCAAATATTCTTATATTTTTACATACCATGCCTACCTAGCTATTCGGGTATATGTACCTAATGTTCTACGTCATCTTGACAGAACTATCAACATCTGCTAAGCATATGTTGAGATGAGACATATTTACCATCGGAATCTTATTAGCGAGAAAATCAACACAAATAGATTATACAAAAATAGCCAACAGTAGAATAAATCATTCGTAAATAATATCATTTATCAGATATGTACTGAAATGGTCCGGCTTTCAACTCCGTCATCGCCAGCTCGACAATTCGTTGTTCAGAGAAATTAGCGCCAACTCGTCTCGTCCCGAGCCTCTGTTTTATTCAGACCCTTGGGAGCTCTGACACAATGAAAAAATATTGTATGGACAGTTTTTTTTTGCAGCCAATTATGGAAATTCGCGGGTAGCGCGCGCCACCTGTCGTAGACGAGATATGCCGGCTATTCTCCCGAGGCATAAACCACTTTATTCCTGTTGCGTGGCTAGAGAAAGTTTCTGTATAATTTCACTTTTACTATGACAGCATCGCACAACCTTTATAGTCGTGTGAGGCATGAGCTTTATTTGCTTTTGTTTCGTATGTAAACAATTACTGCGCTGCAGCGGTTAGCTCTTCAATTATTCAACTCTATTACTCTTGTAGGGGTAATCTCGTGAACGAACTTCATACGTGTAGGTAGACGTAATGAGTGTCATGAATAATATTGCGTTTAATGACAATTTTCACCGTCGACAATATGTTCCGAGGTACGTTCACACTAATAAATATAGGTAGATACAATAATAACTTTGTTAAATTTTAATGCAAAATGTTACGTAGGTATAAGTACAGTAATTAATGGTTTCAAATTCCTCTTAAATGCTTCAACCTAATTCGCTTTAGAAATGCTGTCCTTTGAACGAGACGTGTTAAGAAGGGCGTAATTTTAGTGGGAATAGTGGATAATAATGAAATTTCCCATCAAGGCGCAGAAGGTCGCGACGTTTATAAAGACAAGGGTTACCACGACGAGGGTGTCATTTGCCAGCTAAGTACGTACTTATTAAATCTTAATGTATTTCTAACTTAGTAAACCCTTTAGAATATATTAATTAACGAATTTTCTCCACAAACATATCGTCTAAGTTAAATTAACATTGATTTTTGTATACGCGTTTTTGTATGTAGGTAATTAAAAATTCAGCGTGTCATTTAATATCGATCATGTAACAATTACAAAACCACCTCACAGTCCTTCAGTTTGACTTATTTTGTTAAAACAAATCCGTATCTTTTTTTGATATTGGTGTAAAAATGGCCTATTCAATGTATTGTAATGAAATTTTCATCTTATGCTAATTCATTGGGGTTGACCGGAACAACTTCGCAGAATACAAGCAAACGACACGTAACGCTCGTAAGGCGAGGGTTCCCTAAAAAGCGATATGTAGATAGCCTACTGAATTTCCCTTGGGTGTTATAATGGCATAGGCACTAGTTTAGCCTGATCGATACTGCGCAAGTAATGCAATCAAATTGGATCGAAAGCAGTTATCGAGTATGCGATCGGTATTTTCCCGTCGCAACTGTTCTGAGTCACTGCCGATTCGCGGAACTCATACAACCCTCCGTCGGGGGTGCGTTCGCTAATGACCACCGGACAACGACCGACCAAAATGCAACCAACAAAACGGGCAAAACTGCACTCTACAAACCACAACATTAAAATCCAATTCTGCGGATTCGTCTCACTTCGCAATTCTAGTGCGTGTTTATATGCAACCTTTCAATCGACACTGTTATTTTGATAAATATGCATGAAGTAGCGAAACGGGCATCGTGGGTAACGTAAAACGCCATCGTGAAAATTTAATAACACTTCCTGGTACGACTATAATGACTCATATCCGCTGAAGGGTTCAAAATTTACGCTATATCGCAAAGTGAATTTGACATCTGTATTTCTTTGAAATAGCCAGTTGACAGGAATAGTGTTTGAATGGGTTAATTATAAAATAATTACCTACCTTTTCCCTTTATAATTTTTAGAATAGTCATATTTTTCCAATGACTACTGTCTTAAGGCAGCGGAATATTGTGACTGATAGTTACGTTTTTCCTTGTTGGAAAATATAGTATTCTTAATATTTATTCTCTGTAGTTTGTGTTCACTAATTCAGTTCTGTCATATGTTATCTTCTTCTTCTTATTTAAGAGCTAAGCTCTTGTCGGTGGAGCCTCTTCCATCCCTCTCTATTTTCTGCCTTCTTTTTAACATCTTGATACAACATGACACCCGCCTTTTCCTTCACCTGTTCTAGGAACGTCCGTCTGGGTCTTCCTCTCTTCCTTTTCTCCTCCTTAAAACTGTATATATAACTTATGTAAGTTTACTTACTTTTAATCATGTTGCCCAAACAAAGTAAATAGCATAATAAAAATTACCACATACATCGTTACACAAACCTTTTATTTTATTTCACCTTGCCTGCATATTTCAGTTCAACCTTTTGTAACAAAAAATATATTTGAAAGTATCAGTTGTCACACTCCCCCTTGTTTTACATCATATTCGATAGACAGAGATAAAAATCAGACATTTTACATTCACTTTGCAAGCCACCTTGGCCCACGCAAGGTGACTCAGTGATATTATGCACTTTTAGCCAATGACGACGTCGAAAGTACCTAGGCATTTAGAGAAATCCGGTTCAGAATTATACGTCATAAGCGCAAAGGCCTCTGATCTTAATAGTTATAAATTTAACAAGTAGAAATTACTAAATAAGATTTCTTATTTTGTATCTGAAAAAGTTTTCGTATTCATATTACGTTGAGTTGAAAAGTCTTTGAAATAATTTTCTATCTTTAGGTATATTTTCTAAACACTAGCCTAGCTTGTAACAATACTACTTTAAAATATTATGAAGTCTTCTTTGTTTTCCTCCATATTAACCGGGAATAGATAAGTACAACAATAGTTTTCAGTTTCCTTGTTCGCTATTATTCAGTACCTATTAACTTGCGTAGGTATTAATTTGGTAACGGGTAAGTTTACATAATTTGCTCGAATATTTTATTGCTCGAATCGAATGATAATATTATATGAGTAGTTTGAATTTACCAAGAAATCATCTCAATTGTAGGTACTGATTTTGATTTATCAATATTATTTGATAATATTTGTGTTCCAAAATGAAGCCAGCTTATCTTTTTATCGTAAATAAGTGTTGATTAAACATAGCTGTAATTGAAATGGATAACCGCCGCCTACGCCTGCAGACGACGAGAGGCGCGATGTATGTAACCAGACTTTGCAGGCCGACATGTCTATGGACCCTTTCTCAAACCGGTTCATACACCGGCCGTTTCCCCCGTATTTCTTGCACACAGACTTTTTCGCATTAATACCATTATTATGGTTAACTTTTGTTATAATCTAAATTTATCGTTTTGTAACCTTTTCCGGCTCGCGTTAAAGACTCAAACGACCCAAATAAGTTTAAAGTCATGACAATAATAAAAACTTGCGACTTCTAGCTGCTTAATATAGAAATACCCGAGAACCACCTATTTTAAGATTATATCATATGTTGCCACAGGTAATTAATACTGCTTGCACTCTAAAAAGCAATAAATATGCTACTTATTTACTTTCTTACTGGATATTTTCAGAAGCTAAAACTTGTTAAAAACAGCGGTTAGATATAACGTTACCTATATTTTTCATATTGCAAATACTCATGAATGCTAATCTTAACCACCGCGCTATGCTTGCGTCCAGTCTGAAGTGACGACAGACGGGGTCGTCGCTTTTTATGTATGCGTAGGTGTAACTTTACGCAACTAAAAGTGTAAAAATTGTGACCGCCTTGATTGCCTGCTCCAGAACAAAAAATGCAACTGTGAAAACAAGCGTTTTGTTCAAAATTTACAACTTCCGCGTTTACGCTTATAACCTGTTTAAATGTCACAACGATTTAGTCAATTTGTTCTAGCTGTAAAACACCGACGCATAACTAATGTCAGTCTATTTTCACATAATGTATGTCATTCTCGAGATTGGTATAGTGCTTAAAAGGATAAGTAGCCAGATGGTCGCACAGGCTGGTGTGGGTAAATGCACAATGTAATTTGCACGGACTGTGCGCAGACGGCGGCGGCGCGGCGACGGCTCTCTGGCCGGAGAAAGTGCACCAACCGTTGCTCTACTTTCCACAGACAATCATAATGCTCCAATATACGTATCTCTAAGTTTACATCTAACTTAAAATTATGAACACCTACTTTAGTCATTCAATACACTTATCATATCTTGTGTTACAAGGTGAAGTTCTTCGTTCTGGTCTGATAAATGTAGTAATATTAAATAAAACTAGATTATCAAGGTGGACGAGTTCTTAAGAAAACCGTTCAGATTTTGCACGAAAATACATAATAAATCGCTAAATATGGCAAAATGGCTGATTTCAACTGATTGATCCGTAAGATATCAATTTTAACTAAGGATGTGATAAAAAAGATAAAGATTAATTTTCGTAGTTCGTAATTAAAATAGCCTACTTAAAGCATTAGGTATTGAACCTTCTTCCGTTGTAAGTGCGTGTGGCGCCTAAAGTCTGCCGCGTGGGCGGAACGAAAACTGAATTCGCTATTTTTATTACTCTCTTGCAATCTCTTTATGTATGGAGTATTAATTCAAGCTAAGCTTTATAATTATATCTGAGATTGGGATTGAAGACATAGCATTTAGCAGATATGAACTTAGTATTATATCTCATCACGTCAACCTACCGAGAATATGTACTGAATTATCTACTTAATCCACGGTGTTTTGAAGTAAAGTTTGAACAAAACTTAATTACTTAATACGTTTGTTGGCTGTACGTGCCACAATGGCATATGGCAGGATATACCTACTAATATAAAGGTATTGTTATAAAGTACGTATGCTTGAAACTATGACCTAACATGTCTGTTCAACCTTTCGATTTGCATGGATCAATAAGGCACTTACTTCCCCGTTTTTGAAACGCCTTCGCCTCCTACGCCCTCAGGGATAATTTACGAAACTGCAGTTAAAGTTTTCCGAACTTATCCACCAAACTTTACAAGCAATAAATACACTATAAGGGAGGTCAAGTTATAGCTTTATGCACTTACGTCATCCCAATAAATAAACGTTCGTCTGATTCGCAGCTTATCTATAGTTACTTGGATATTTCGTTATATTATTACTTATTATTTCAATGGACAGGATGCATTAAGTAAGGTAGACTGTAGCCATATTTACTGTCGCAATAATTTTAGCTTCAATCGACAGCTTTGACTGTATCTGTGCCAGAGCGTGGTGCACTGAATAATTCTATATTTGGACAACATGGCCGTATTCGTCGTGTTGCATTGAACAGTTGTCTGCGGCACAAAATCAAATCGACTTAATTTCGATAGGTTGTTCTTAATATTGTTACGTAGATCTACCCTATGCGTTCGTACAGTTAAGAAAAATTGTTAGATACTTATGTATGGCATTTATTGCTTATATCTGTTGGATTTGTTACCTTGTTTATTTTAGGTCGATGCGTAATCTGTGTTATCAGTTGGGTATTGCAAAAGCAGTGGCATGTTCAGCAGAACCGGTCACACGTGTCTGTGTGCGGCGTGTGGCGGGGTCGGCTTTAAGTCGAGGGGGGCGCGGTAGGTGCGCGGGCGACCGACCAGGGGTCGCGAGGTGTTTCGATTTTAATCTCGCCTGGTTCATGCCAGCGACTTCGCTCCAATGGAGCTATTTGCATGCGCCTCGTGGGCGAGGTCCGTCTACCCACGGTTACACGGATCGTAAATTTTGTCCTTTTACTTCCAATTAGGGATTTTTTCCGGAGGAGCAGATGTCCATTTTTCCGTAAAGGACTAATTTATTACATGTTGCGGCAAAGGCTATAAAAGAAGTCTTTGAATTAAAAGACATCGACTAAAATGTGATTGCTGACCTGTTTTTCGAAAGTGCGAAAGTTCAGCTTTCATTGGTCACAAAGGTATTCCAATTCGTATAAAATCTTCTGAACCACTGTAATGTTCATCTTAGTACTTCCAGTGAAATTATGTATTAAGTAGGTGACTCGTGAGATGTAGTTATAGTTAAATTAAATTACCTCATTGTGATTGAGAGAATAATGAATGCATGGAGTAATGAGCTCCGGATCGATACCATCAGAGACCACTTGAAGCATCAACTCGATTCACTTTCTAGTTAACGGTCGCTATTGTGCCTGCTTCTAATTTATATAACATTTCGTTCCCCGTTCTGAAGTAACCACTACTCAATTTTGTTTCATGACTACTTAAAATAGGCGTACCTACCGCGTGGATCCAATTGCTCGCTATCTTACAAATGGGTAATATTACTTAACTTAATTGAGCCAAGTGATTCGTTTTCGACAAATAAAGAAATATCTTATTGTGAGTGTTGCAATAAATACGTACTCTGAGTCATACTTTTGGTTAACGTTAACTCGAAGGCCAAATGGACCGTAATGCAATCGGTCAGTAGAATTGTTTCCACTGCAATCACTACTCCATTAGACAAATCCGATTGTCCCGTTCAAATGTAGGCGTCTCGCATAAGGCATGTATTGTACGTACCTACAACAATCATTATTAGATTCAATCTATGTCGCAGCTCTAATCTACAAGATGAATTATCAAGTATTTGATATTTAAAGTTTACCTTCTGATTTAAAATATTAAGGCAGTCAAGACAGGTCATATATGGATGTGCAACGGTCCACGGACAAATATAAATTACAAAGGAACTTGAATAGCGAATCAGTGGAGGCGAACAAAAAAATCGCATCCGTAAAACGAAGTCATCGAGCGAAACGAAGTAGACTCACCCGATTACTCAGCGTGTAATTTTGTCTTCAAGTAAAGGACTCGATGTATAAATCTATCAATAAATATTTACAGAACATCGCCAGACGACACGGATCATTGCACACAACACAATGCTACTGCTTCAAACAACATTACTCATTGCCGTTATACTATCCAACATTTATAATTATATTTTTGGAACAACATAAAAAGTCTAATAACGCTACTTTCTATAGTTGTTCCTTATAACGTTCTCTTCTCATTTTATTGTCACTTTAAACAAAGCTATGTTCTTAATTAATTACCCCACGCTGCTCCCAAGACTTAAGACAACATTTACATTATTTAAACGAACGGTGTTGACTTCCGTCTTAAAATGCATACTAAATATTTAGCAACAAAATCAAAGCTGGCACCTTTAAGAAAACAACAACGGCTTAAGGGGTTCGAGCCGGTTTCGTTCAGTTTAAAGTACTCGTGAAACTTTTCTTTTAAAATGTCAATCAAATTTTCCGGTTTTCAGTCTCGATCAAATTGTTTTTGTGCTCCTGGTAACTGTGGAACCGCTAGTTTGATAGATTTCATGGAATTGTGAATCATTGTTATATTAAACGAATCATACCTAAAATAAGTATTTAATTTGTTTACTAAGCTTTAAGTTAAATCATTGTTATTATAAGTTCGAGTATTGAGTGTTGCAATGATGCAAATTGTTAATTAGTATCTACAAATTGCTACCATACCTGCAGAGCTCAAAGAGATATCATCGTTCATCAATGTCTTTTAAGAATAAGTTCTTCATGCAAGTTTGTCTTTTTTTCCTCTAGTGGCTGGAATATGTGTCGCACATAAAACTTTATCAATAAATGCGTTCGTATAGAGATTAGTTGTGCGCAATTAGAGTGTGAGAGTGCCGAGCTTGCGGAGCGTGCTAAGTGCCGTTGGACGGATTACGCCTTCGTGTTTGCCTACCGGCGAAGTGGACGTTTAGCGATCGCCTAACTAATGCGCTTTGTTCGCCCATCGATCGCCGAATCGTTGATTAGCACTTTAGGTTAGTCTTCATGTAACGAACTTATTTCCAAACTTCATCTACAGTACCTACGTAAATTGTCTACCAATAAGATATGAAATTTCTAAACTCTACTATTTTAATTAAGGAAAGTGGTCCGTAAATTAAGGAAACTGAGAGCCGTTTAAAACACGCATCGATTGGTCGATGCAACGTGCAATAAGTTTCGCTCTTAAAGGCCGAATTAATTATAAATTATAAGGTACGATAGCAATGTTTATTAAAACTATTAGTCGAGACAAAACCAAATAGACGAGTAATTACTCGTAGCCATACTCGTCGCCGCCATTAATTGTGTCGAAGAGTCAGTCACCTTGCTCGTGGGGGCGAGCACGTGGGCTATTGCCAATGAACTTGACTTCAGTGGAGGCGGTTGCGCATGCTAATCCTTCTAGTTTATGCAAACTTCAAGAATCTTGCAATACTTCAAGGGATGCTACCCAGAAGAATCTATCAACGTGGCTGTTCTGTTGGTGTTAAGCGATCATTTCTGATATTACTAATGCATTGCGAGTTCCTTCATGTTGCTTTTCGATATTGTTATGCTTCCTTCATTGTGATCACAGCCTTAAAAAGTTCTAACTCCTGTTTACGATAACGGTTGACAGAAAAAAATTTAAATTGAAAATTTAAAAAACCCCCGGCTATAAAAAGTAACAAATAAAATAAGTAGTATTTTATCAACTGAACATCGCTTAATATTTCATACAAGTTGACAACTTTCATACAAACTTCATTACGTCGGGGGACCGGATTCTATTTTCCTTACGAATATTTCGAATTTTATTTGTCAATTCAATTCAAACATTTCACAGGTATTTTTCACTTAGCGGTCCCCCGACAAAATGAAATTTGTACGAAAGTGGTCAACTTGTATGAAATATTAAGCGATGTTCAGTTGATAAAATACTACTTATTTCATTTGTTACTTTTTATAGTCGGGGGTTTTTTAGATTTTAAATTTAATTTTTATTTTGAAGTTTTTAAACCTTTGTTATATAATGAATAATAATTATTATAAGCTCCTACTGTAGTCAGCATTGCATTGTATTACGAATTAAACACTGATCAAAACGAATCCAAACACGACATATCTGCTGTTACATTTTTCAAGAATGGATGGAGTGCTGGAAAATCGGGCTCCATCATCAGCTCCTCGCCTATTGTCACCATTGCGTTATATTAAGAATTAAACACTGATCAAAACGAATCCAAACACGACATATCTGCTGTTAAGTACATTTTCCAAGAATGGATGGAAATTCTGACTCCATCATCAGCTCCTCACCTGTTGTCACCATTGCATTATATTAAGAATTAAACACTGATCAAAATGAATCCAAACACAACATATCTGCTGTTATATTGGATCAACATTCCTACCAAAGCCGACAAAAGAGCTGATGACCTTGAAATGGCTGAACCGATTTGCATATTATATATCTAAGAACACTCCCAGGACTACCAGCTTTAAATTAAAAAAAACCGCATCCAAATCCGTCCACGCGTTTAGGAGCTACAGTGCCACAGACACACAGACAGACGCGTCAAACTTATAACACCCCTCTTTTGGCGTCGGGGGTTAAAATTAGTAGTCAACTTCATATCAAGAGTAAAAAGTATGTCAAGTAGTTATACCTATCAGGATTCAAGGCTACGATAATTAGCTGAAAATTTACACCATGCCAGTACGCATCCATTTCGAGCGTCACGCACATTTATAGCTGTTACCGACACGCACTTCATACAGAATGAACGTCAAATTATTAAAATTAAAGGTACCTCGCGAACAGACTTGTTTAGGGAAGTGGAAATTGGAAAAGTTGTAGCGCTAAACAAGGGTAATAAAATATGGGAAGCATTGTTTAAAATACGAAAATTACACAACCAAGCATGTTATCTATGACAGAGCACCAATACGTTACTTTCAAAATTAGGTAGTTTATATTTGTACACCTTGTCTTTGTTTCCACCGAGAGGTAGTCTGACGTATCACCGGTTTCGTCGATGAGCATTAGATACAAGATTTGTATGGAGCCATGACCAAACTGGATGACAAGTTAATAGGTAAGCGTGGGTGCGGCGGCGATCTGACTGTTCAGTTGTTCATCCATTCCGACTTGTATCGATTAGCAAAGAATACGCGCCCATGGGCCAACTTATGTCATTTGGCCGGGAGTCAAGGACGACGCTCAGCGGCTCGGCGGTGCCGCGCCGGCCTTATTTGGTGATTGGTGGGCGCCAGTTTTACGACTTTGCTTTTTTCCTACGCCCCGTTTCCATGTTAGCTTCATTTTAGATACTACTTATTCATATATGTGTTATAGACACAAGAAGCATTGACCTTTATCAGTTTTTCTTATTCACATTGTCTCAAGGACGACAATTCGTACATATTGAATTCATTACTATTCCAGTTAGTTCACAGTCTACGATGGAGCAACGTTAATAAATCAGTCTCGTAATCAGTGAATGATACATTGCGCTACTAAATTTTATTTTGTTTGTTTATGCAATTTGGTGGTGCCTGTAAATAAGGGAAACACAAAATTTGGAAACATTAACTCAACGGGTCGGTGACGGGACGGGCTGCTGGCTGGCTGGAAAAATGGAACGTGACATTTTAAATTTGGCGCAAAGCTTGCGACATTAATCTGGCGCGTCGCCGCCCTCGCCCAGGCCGTGCGTGGCCTAATCCGCCCGCTCCCCAACGACCCGGGAAGATGGAAAAATCTCGGAAGACTCACATCAAATTACCAGCTTTAAAGCATAGTGAATTCTCATGGGCTCCCGACGACACACCTTGCCTTTCAAAAGCGTTCCTAAATAACGGCGCGGTGTCCTTTGGGAAGTTTAGACGGTACACAAGCGTACTTGCTTTTGTCATACTTTCGTCCAATTTTACGTACAACTACGTGCCGAGCACATCGATTGAGTTCTGAAAGCGCGCTCAACTTTGCTAATTCTGGTTTTAAACTTCTTAAGGTACCTAATATAAAACTTTCCTTTACCATTTTATAGCTATTGACAAAAAAGTCAAAGCAATGTAATGTTTTCGCTGCTTGTTTTATGAATCAATTTGTCAATGCTGATACCGACGACAAGTTGATAGGTAGTTGTTTGTGCGCGGATTTTATTTTGTTAAGCGTTAAGAAACTTAACCCAATGTTTAAATGTTTTAAAGCTACTGCAATTTATCGATTTATCGACCTTTATCAATAATGTTTTATGCTATGAAAATTAATTGTTACTTTGATACCTGTACAATTTTATATAATTTATTAACAGGTAGGTAACTGGTTCGACCCCAGACACTAAATTCGGCACAAGTAGTTATAGCTCAAAAAGCCGCAGACATGTTTCAACCTCAAGCGAAAAACTTCACATTTCCCGCCTAAACGTTCATTTACCACCTATTAACCTACTCTTCTCACCCCTTCAGATATGAGCCTCCATAATAGGTCCGTATTTCAAAACTTAAATCAAACTTAGCTACATCAATTTTATTTTACTCTAAATGAACTTGCGTTATATTGAACGGAGTTCTACTTAGTTTGAGATTAAGAATCCTCAGTGGATTTCCAAAGGGTATTATTCTTCAGTTCTGCTCTACCTAAATACTACCTTGTTTAATTCAACGGTAGCATTGCATTTTGTTCATGAAATTTAAAGCATATAGAATTTTCCTGTAATAATTATGTACCTACTTAGGTATTTCCTATGATATCCTTCTCGACTGCTACAAGATAGTCTACATTTACAGGTACTACTTATTAAGTTGAAGCAAAATATTTACACAAAATCCAATCTCGCACATGTCGCCGTGCCGTAATGAATTCAACAATAATTAGAGTTGCCGCGAGAGAGCGCTCACGGAGCTTACCGGCGGATGTCACAAATCCTAGCCAAGGGCCGGAGCGTGTAATGCAAATAGCAGTGTTTACCTGACTCCTCCTGCGCCTGCGAGCCGACGCCGCACCGCGCGATTCATAATAACAGCTTTTATTTCCGTAACTAGCTGCGACGCTCTCATTTTGTCGGTTAACGCGTATTGTGTCACGGCGAAACGAATGCCGCCGCCCCGTAATGGAGTTTTTAAATCGCAGCTTTTTCGTTTCTTGCTGCAAAAGCGAATTATGTAACTAAAATAGCGACGTGATTGCACAGTAAACTCTGCAAGGGGCAACGGATTTATTGTTTCTGCACTCAACTCTGAAATACTTTGTGTACCTAAATAATTAGCACGTTTACAAAGTAGATAGGCACGTTTTCTTCTTACCTACGCCCATAAATCACTTAATATGGTGATTATTCTCAAGTATCTCACTTTTCCCTAATGAATTGTTTTCACGTGTATTCGGAGTTTATGCTTATTATTTATTGTCCCATTTATTTTATGAGACAAGTACCCAGTAGGTTGGATGACGAGCGAATCACGACACCCTCGAATTATACGGCAATAGCCTTGAAAAAGGTAGGGTTGCTAACGACGCACCATACCAGCAAACATACTTAGCTTAATACCTCTAAGGGACGGTTATAAAGATAACAATATCCGGTTTCATTGCAACAGTGACTGTGAATAACTAACACCTTCATATTCACTTCGCTTTAGGCTTTAGATTAAATTAAAATTCTTAACGATGAAAGAAATAACTCGTAAAATGTAAGTTATCTTTTTATTTTTCTAAATCAAGGCAATAGCAGACCATTGTTAATATAACTACCAACCAACAACTATAGTTACCTATAAAAAACAACTAAACCTGAGTCGACCTTGATTTAACTTTTCACTGTGGCCTTCGTTGTTAACAGCGATAAAAGATAAATATTCTACGAAGTATTTTGACTGTTGAGCTTTTAATTTAAAGCCTTTCCAAAGTTTAGATATTAAAATGTTTATGTTAGAAAGAAGGTCGTGGAAGGTCCTATTGATTGCTCTTTGAGTTTAGGGAACTATAATAGTTGTTAAATCACAGCTTTGTGTGTGATTAGCTGGATAAAGCTATGGTGTTACATATTGATATGTGATGTTGTTGCGGCTGTATGCTGTATAAATTAGGACGGGTGCGTCGTCTCCGCTCCAAACTTCAATTTGAGGCGAACTCTGCAAGAAGCCGCGTTGAGGGGCTATTGCGAGTTTAACATTGGTATAATTTGCCGGGCATATTGGAAAACTTGTAATTGGTTTAGTTTTATATTCGAGCAGCGATGTGTGCGGGCAAACTTAAATGATATCACTCAGGACTTATCTCTTGTCGCTTCAAAATGTCTTCTTTACTACTGTCGTCTTAATGTTCTTAATGGTATTTTTTTATTTTCAGATTTTTCGCCCGGAGTCATATATCATTGTAAAGGAGCTCTTTTTAAAGTAAGTTTATTTACCTATTTAAACTAATGTTAGCCGTTTATAACACCACAAAGATAATCCGAATTAGATCAGTTCGTAATCGCTCTACTTTCTTTCTGTATCTTTCTCGCAGAAATTTATTTCATATTATAATATCTCTCTGTTTCTTACTTGTCATATTTTTCATGATTTCTTTCCTGGCAAAGTACCAAGTCTTCTTCGCTTATCTTTCGTGACTTTGCTCAGCAAAATTGTACCAACTTTTCTTGCTTTTCTTGAATAGGTTAATTATTGTTTTCGCCTTCATTACAGTACAGTCGAAACATCTTATAGTCTACAAACCACCTAACTTTAAACAGTTTCAACCGACGACTCGACATGATATTGTGTCCGAATTATTTTATAAAATATTAGGTTCTTACATATAGTAGGTAATGCTACTTATTATTATGTCAATCACGGAAATATTGTGTGGCCTCCAGTGTCACAGCGATAACTATCTTTTGTTCTGTTTGTTACTTGAAATATGACGTCGTTATAACCGACTAACGAACTGAGTATAAACACAGATCTACACTGCGGTCATAGGTACCTATAAATTCAACTTTCACAAATTGTAGAAACTACGAGTATCTACTTCATAAAGCTATTAACTTCTATAAAAAGAGAAGTAATTTCCTCTTATTCTTTATTATTTATTTCTTCTGTTGAATATTGCTGTTGAAAAGTACAGCACATCTAGATGTTTATAGGTATTGTAAAGTTTGAAATCGCTGCTCCGCTACGATGGCTCTGTTTCTGTCTGCCCACAAATGAATAACGTGCTCTTAACTAATAACCGGCCAGGGATATCCAATACGATCTTACTTTTAGTAAGATTCGGCTGCTTAATGGTGTTGGTACTAGAGGGATTTCATAGTTAAGTATATTAATCAATGTTGTAGAGTGCACTGCACATCTAGGTTCACCGCAGCGGACAACAATCCCGGAGAAACATGAGCCATTGTCCCAGCCTGCCGAGGCGATCCACACACATTAATAAATGCCAGATTGCCTCCAGAGCTCACGTACCTGAGCGCTATTGTTTTGTTCCTTACGTGCCGTTTGCATTACAAATCTGCATGAACCGTCTAGCTCTGAATTCATTTGACTCTTACAAGGGGCATGATATGCTGAAATTAAAAAAAATATGTACATACAGACGTTTCTGACTTGACCTCTCTCTCTTTTTTTTGTGTACGTCCAATCCAAATGAATTATTGACTAGAAAACGAAAATTTTATCTGACATAGAAAGGCAATATTAAAGATATATATCTTTTTGGTATATTTTTAGATACATGAATCGTTTTACCTGACGATCTATCCTTGTTTCAAAATATTATTTAAGGCACGATTACTGTTTTCAAACCTACTTTTTGTACATGTTTCATCATCCTTATTTGCCTAAAAACTTTGCTCCCTAGAGCTTTAAACGATTATTCGTAAATAAACTATAGAACATACTCGATATGCTTTTATGGAAAGAACAAAGACGGGTTTCCTAAAACTTTGTCAATTTACGTTGAAACCGTAAAGCTCTTTACTAGTTCATGTCCGCGCTTGCTTGAAAAGTAGAGGTAACATCAAGAGAACTTTCCAGTCGTGGCACAGTCGTACTTACCTTGTCTAGAAAGGGATCAAACTGCAGCGCATTCGCCGCAATGTATTATGCAGTCGAGGGGCTGGTGCCCGTGTAAGCGGCTCCGAATCACTCTTGCCTCGTCGAAGAACATCGCTGTTCTTTGAATTTTCCATTCCAAAAGTTCAAGGAAGCCATTCCGCTTCAAATATCGTCCCTAAATTACAAGCGATGGCTCTGATGATTGTGCTAAGTTACTGCAGTGTCGCTTTAGCTCCGCATTCGTTATTCACGCGACTACGTGTCTTCCATGCATTACTGTCGCTCTCCAGTGAAATAACTTTAGCTCGGTCGGAAAATCGCTGCTAACGTTTTACATTCGAATTTCTAAATCAAATGCATTTTCGTTGTACACTGAGGTGTTGCTTATCTTCTTTGTTTATTTAGATACTGGTGAAATTAGCAGAGGAATACGTCTTTATTTAGCTCATTTTGTAGCTCCTTCTACACATTAAATGTTCTCTCTGAAGGTAAGCTAATCGCATCTCATTTCCTACGTGTCGCGGTAGTAGGAAGCACAAATGAGATTGTGGGTTGTCGTGTCGTTCCGGAGATCCACCGACATTCGACAACATGGCTCATTTTCACCATCCCTATTTTCCTTGTTTTATAAAATGCCATGTCTTAAGTTATGTTTGTGTCTATTACATTAAACTTGATAACTTCTAGCCACAAGCCCTTTCTGAAAGGTAATTTATTAGAATAATATTGACACTCAGATAATGCCCTCCTTGTTACAAAAAGACTTAAATTGAATATGTTCTCACTTTAGCGAGCTTTGCAGCGAGTGAAAGTCAATTTAGTTAAATCGCAATGAACGGCTTTTCGAACGAATAGAGGTCCTTTATCGCATTTCACGCAAGATTCCGGGGGCCGCTCTCTACTTACACGATTAATTTGAGTCGATAAATCCGCATTAAAAGCGGGGCCAGGGCCATCCAACCGCGCCGCTTCGTGTAAGTAGCCTTTATTCTATTCCTCTATACCTTTTTGTTACCTCTCTACTTTTCTTCGCATTTCTTGAAAAGTAAAGTACCTATGTATTTTATTTAAAATTCGTGAATTCAAAAAAATAAAGTATATATATGTGTGATAATTTACAAGCATTACCTAGTGTTGAATAATGTTCAATAGCAAATGAAGGTGTGTGGTTTGATTTGATACGGTCCGCCGAAGCCCGAAGCTTGGCTCGTCACTGGCAGCCGAGACAGACAGGCAGCGCGCGCGGCGCCTGCTAGCCCATTAGACGTCTGCCCGATGTAGAACGCTCGATAAACTTGTAAAAACGCCTTCTACCCATTTAATTTTATACCCTCACTTTAAGCACTGCTATTGGCAGAATTCTTCCTTCTTTTTATAGGGCCGTCAACAACTGTAGTGTCGTTCGTTTATTATTCTGCTCTTGTTACTTTCTAAGTCGCATCGTTAACTACTCTAACATTATATGTATAGTAAATAGATAAATATAATTACAGTGTTATTATTAGATTTTGGTTTAGTTTGATCAAAAACCATTGTATCAAGTATGTAGGTACTTAAAACAAATATTATAAATGTTAATAAACGGCATTATTTCTAAAAGACCAAACTACCAACTCTGCCGAAGTGAGATATTATTAAAAAGCAAACAAATAGCACAATAAAACTTGAAGTTCGCATTAAAAGTATATATTGCACTCAAGGCGGGGAAGTGATATTGATACAAAATATTTATGAGTTCAAGTGATAAAGTTTATGTTGCGGTAAGAGTTTTATTTCACTTGTGAAACGCCTACGAGCATATCTTTTTATTATTTTTTTGAGCACCTGTTATAAGACGAGGAATATAGACCAATAAAAGCATATATTTTTACTTAAATATCTATCATGAATTTTGAAGATATATAAAATTAACTTTGGAAGTTATGAAATAAATAACAGTTAAAGCGGCAATATCGTAAACGCAAAGACATTATCTACGTCTTAACGCTCGTAAACTTGTATAATTAGAACATATAGAGAACTTCGAAATACTTTGCCTGTTGTTAAGGCACGTACGCGAACTTTTATTCAGCGAATTTGGTTACGTAATTCGTTGGAAATATTCAAGTTTTCCCTTCGGCGAGACGTTATCGCGGGTGCCCTCTCATCGCTGGCGCGGCGCGGCGTGGGCGGGACGCTCCCCGCGGGGACTTAATTTGTTGCTCTCCTGGCGCCTCGCATCTCACTTTCAAACGGCGGTAACGCGACCTTACCACTTCCCCTACCAACACCGTGTTCACGTCATGTTCGCCTTCCTCGCCGCGAACACTCACACTCCACTATCAATAGACTCTAACCTCCAATACGTATACAATACTGAACAGCATACTTCTATAAAAATCGTGTTTTCTAAAATAATTTTCCCCAAATGTTAATACCGGTAAATTACACAAAAAAGAAGTAGAAGTCGCTGGATAATCGCTAGAGACAAGACTTATTGAAAGTTTGATGCGAGATCGATCCGCGGGGCGCTAGGAGCGCGACAATCTAATCACAATACCATAAAGGAGTGCACCGTAAAATATTTATGGCATTAGAAGCAGGCACGCCTCGGTACCTCCCGCCACGGACCACCGCCTACCTGTATCAGTATCAGCGACATTCATAATAATTCCTACTCCTTGTGAGTGAGGTACTTGCCCACAAAATATTTATCGCATCGCGTAATGCGATTCTGGTTTAAAGAAAAATAAATTGACTGCGTCTAGTTGCATCTTCTGACTACTTTGTGTTGAATTGAAATAAATTATTTATTATCTTCCGAATCTTTCTGAGAAAAGCCGCCAGAATAAAATAATCATGAGTTGAGAAAGGAAAACCTTTTCTCCCTTGAATATGCCAGCTTTAATAAACTAAGATGTGGTTTGCGTAAAGTTCCAAGACAGGGAAATTCAGCAAAATAGGATAGAACTAAAATTTGATAGTCTGTAAAATATTTGCTATGAAGCTCGATTAAGTTTTGCATGAAGAATCGACGAGCAGTGGGCTCAATTAACGAAGTCCGGGGAGCGCGACGCTCGTTACACACCCGCTCAAATTGCGCTGACCACTGAACTGTAACGATAATGACGCCGTGTGACTTGTGTCCCATACGTTCTAACACAAGTTCTCTCATGGGGCTCCCAAAAGCTGCTCATACATATTTGCCACTGTTGGCAGTCACGCAAAATACCGCGGTTTTTGCGGTACATAAACAACTAGAGCACACGTGTGCGCCCAACCGCGTATCGATTGATCTGACTTTAAAATGCATAGTTTTCGGCCGCGGTGTCGATCAGTTTCCGCCAAATTTTCCGCTGCGGGCGCTTGGCAACCGCCCCCTATGGTATACCACAATCGCCCTCGGATATTGCATTGTTTATTATAACAAATTAACTATTAAACAATTATAGGTGATTGTTCTCACTTAATTCGTGGCGAATGGTGATTCATATTTGTAATAATTCGAATGGAGCATATTGTATTATTGGTAGTTCGTAAAAGCTGTCTGCGCGATCGCTAGAAGCTTCTTGAAAGCAAACGTTGAAATGTTCATGTAGTAATTTTGTATACCAGATTTCATCTTACGCGGCCAAATGACCACATTACACTATATTACGAAATGTTCTTCGCCTGGTTACATTGTTAAAAACAACAAGTAACTTTCTCATAAATTAAGTATAAATATCTGCCCATATCGTGTTAAAAAAACTTAGGAACGTTATTTATAGAGAATACTCGTGATATAAAGTGTATGCGTGACGACACAGAGTGTTCTCATGTTCCTTTTGCTATCGGATACGTGATAAATCGCTAAATAATGCGCCCTCTGTCGTGCCTTCAGTCCCACCCCTAATGTCTTCTTAATGCTGTATGGAGTTGTCACATTGCACATTCAAGACTCTGGCTTACGATTGTCAATTTCACTTTTTCTTTACAATAAAGTCGAATACTTAGTTATATGAGTTTAATTTGTTAACATAACATTTAGTCATTTTATAGCAGCGTAGTCGTATCATTTGTCCGTGCTCTCAGTAAGAGCGTCGAGTTTGTTAAGTATGAAAAGCTCCAATTGAACGTGAGTTTTTTTAGGTCGTTTTGCGCCGTCTCGGTTCGCGGCGCTCTCCTTTTGTTCCATGAACGTGATCTGGCCGAGATGAAGCCCACCGACGTTATTGCTTCGTTCCTCGCTTCAATCGAGTTGGTATCTACTCGTCATAGCTCGGCTGCTTTGCGTACTATCATCGAAATGATTTTCAGCCACGGTGTAAACGATATCCCCTCCACGACGGAAATATTTCTAGTCCCATTTGTTTCCGTGACGTATAAGACATAAGCGCATTATATTTTTGTGCCATTCGCTTCGCTGCCATATCTCATGGTTCCATAAGGCTTCGCTTCCAATAAAGTGCCTCGAGATGACAAACGGTCCACAGTCAAATATGACGTAAATATTTTTGAAATAATACAGCTTCCTACTACGACGAAAGTACAATTTTGGCAACAAATTGTTTTCTATTAGGTCTACACAGAATATAATTCTTTATATATCTTACAAAAAATATAGCTAAGTATATAATTTGGGCATCACACTAAACTTTGTAGTAAAATGGAATCGTCATTTTAGCGCCGACTGAAAAGTTGCAAGTTGTTAAACTACCTCCTAATGAAACAGTGTATTTCTGACGCATATCCACATGTGACAACGGGGAGTGCCGACCACTCCAAATCCGCTGCACGCGGTCGATATGCTGGAGCAGTTATCTCAGTATCGCTCCACTACGCCCGTTGTGGCCGCCATGTTTATTTTTAGTCTCGCGTGTACATTCACTATTGCGATGAAATTTACAACGATCGCTGCGGCTCGCCGCCCGCCGGACTCCGATACGGACGCTTCAAATGACAGCCTGCCGCTATTTCAAAAATGTCTGCTATTTTACGCGAGAATTCCCGCTCGGTCGATGAGCAATAATTCTTTTGTACAACGGGTGAGACTTTCGCAGGATTACTTTTATTACTCGGCATTTAGGGACATTATTTACATTCCCAGCATCCGTAAAATTTAAGTCTGGATAAGGTCACTATTGCTCGTATTTCTTAACTTGGACAATTTACTACTGTTAACCCATCGTAAGAGGAAAACTTTTGAACATTTAACCACGTCCAGTTTTGCCAACGTTAGTATAAAAAAAAACTCATTAAAATTATTAAAGCAACAATCTTTTTTTTTTGTATTGACTCGAAAGAGCTTGCATAATTCTAAAAATAACTTAATTTGTATGTGACCATGTCAGTTTTTTCATGCTCTAAGGTTGTAGCATTGTTGTGGATGGATTTTGAGTTAGAACGCATGTCACGAGTGCTTAAAACCATGTTTGTTAAAATGCTGTTCCCCACGCAGTACCGCCCCCTGTCAAACTGAGATTTGGCGTAACTTAGTGACTGATTAGCAATTGCTACGAGCTTTTGGCGCGACAGGTGGTCGGGGTGCGCAGGGACTGACCCGCAAGCTCCTGATTGATGGCAGTGCCAGTGCCGAGTTCATTTCTTAACTAAACATTTTATCATTGAGAGCATATTTGGAATCTTAGTGATTGTTACGATTTTAATAACCAGGAAGCCGTCAAACTTAGTATCAGACGTCAATCGCATGTATTATAGCAGTGTGGTCCCACGCCCCGCGCCCGTGGTCTAATAACCCGAGGTCAAGTCTCACCTCATGCATATTCACGGTTTGGCCGACAGCGGCTCATCTGTAACGGTCCTTCGACCGGTTGTATGAGCTCATTGTTGCAATTGCCCGGCTTATCACATGCGTCACACGGTTTCTGCTCATTTATGAGATTTCATTTAGTACTTAAGTGAGCCTAAGTTACCCAGGCAAAATTATTACTAAACACCATGCGCGCGTAAAGGATGGGGTTTGTTTGTACAAAATCCATCGAAAGTTTATTTTATCATGAATTTGCGCTGTATGTTTCCTACTCCATAAATAATTGTCAAATGCAAGTCTCCAAAATTGTTTCCAGCCTGATGTATGAAAAATTTATTTATACCAGTAGTTATTATCACCTAAAAGTCAGTATATGTAAAAATTAAAGTCGACTGTAGTGACAACGTTATGGAGTTTGTAACTGTAGACTACGACGATATATTAGCGAATTCGCATAGCATTGCCTTTATTACGGAGCGTCGGGTTATTAAGATTACAAAGGCAGGGTCAGTTGTTAAACGCCGCCGGTAGATATTTATATTCTAATTAGGTGCCAGCGACAGCGGCCCATGGGGGTGCATGCGTAATTTCAAAGTACGTTTTTTTTTTCTTTTCATGTTATGACATTTAATAGCGTAGGATAGATATGGTGTAGGCGACAAGACGCTAGTCTTATTTAAAAACAAGGGGCTGTGATGGATCGCAACCCCATTTTATGAATATTCCGAAGCAGTTTAAATTAACAAGTCTTATCTCTCTTTCCAATCGATATTTCAACGCGGCTGTCTCCTTTTATTTCTTATTTGTGCGTTGCTTTTCTAGGAGAGTCTACCTTCATTTGTTTGTTTAGGATTGAAAATCATAATATGGCTCGACCTATATCTAAAATTAAAACATTCTTTAGAATCGATTGTAAAAGATGTGAGCACATTCACCTATTCAACGCATGCAAAAAGCGAGCGATCGCTAGAATAAATTGTATAAGGCGTGATAAAGGAAGCACTTTAATATTCTCCAAGTTGGGATAATGTGATGCAGAGCACGCCACCTACTCTTAGTGCGATTTCATCTTGGCGGGCAGTAAAATAAAGATGGTGCAGTAATGCATTTTACATTTTGAAGCATCATTAAATTGCACATTACACGAAGCGGGCCCGTCGAGAGGCAATTAAAAAAGAACTGTTAAGACAGAGCTCGTAAAAATGAAGTCGTGTTCTTGACTGATTAAAAAGTCTGCTCTAATCTTAGCGCACGTCCGATTTTTAATGAAATTCGTTTATCGCTGGAATCCTTGGCAACTTTATCCATGATCCACATTTGTAACCAGAATACTGTCTCCGTAGCAACAAGTAAAACATTGATTTTGACATTTTACATCATAACTTAACGTTATCTTGCATTGTAGTAGAAGCAGCTAAGTATATCGTGTTGTGTAGATGTATCTGCTTCCTAAGTGAAGTTCGTAGGTTTCGCTGTCAAGATCTATCAATTAACACGCAAACTCCATCGGCTTTCAGGTGAATGTCAATTAATATCAAACTCTGGCCTTCCTCCTCAGAGAATGTGTCGATCCATACTGCTACAATCAATGCCCACTGACAGAACAGAACGAGGTCACGGATAATGTAGTAGCTGCGGTAAACTTATTGATGGAGACTTTACATCATTACAATCGACACGAAATACTTTATATTATGATATAGACGTCATTGGAAACTTTGATAGTACTATACGTAATATGGTTTCCTTTGAATAAATGTATGCAGCTAATACTTAATAATGAAATTGCCTGCTCAAAATCTCTAATTTATTATTATCTAATATTGTATGGTTGCTTCAGACATGACATGCATGTTAGTACAAACTTGATATAATTGCGAAACTTCGTCTACGGTTACAATAATATCGCATTGTACATATTTAGAAACCTGTACGGATCGGTGCAACAGTGTTATTCAATCCACGACCTATTTGCGGTTAATCGTTCTCGTAGACGGTATCAACCGCCTCGCCGGTGTCAGGTGTACTAAACAAGACCAATCTTTAGTTTATAATCTCTGCGAATTACAAGTATTAAAAACTTAAATTAGTTAATTAAAATCCTAATTATTACTTTAATCACCAATTCCGTCACGGTTTCTGCTTGGTTCCATAATTTTATAATGAAAACATTCTGTAATGATATGGTACCTAATAATGATAACAATCGTTATCGTAAAGGATATTGCGTGACGCGTGCGCATCGTGGGGGTTTTGTTGTTTCCTTGCAGCACCTAGATTAGTTAGATAATTTAATTAATTTTCTTTAAGTGCGTAATTTAGAAAGACTTAGGAAAAGTATAGGAAATGCATAATTTTTTACAATTTTCTTTTTCAATTTTCTTCAGTTTCTTAACTCTACTCTGACTAGAAAAATAAGCGCAGCAGGCGTCTGAGGACCATTGAAGGCGAGTAAATATTGAAACATTTGCTCATTTGCGCTTCCGGCTAACGAGGACGCTGACGACGAGTCTAATAAGTGGGTCAAGCAACCCTTTGCTTGTAAGAGCTAGAGTGAGCAATCTCACGCGTCCACTAATTGAAGTCCGATGTCGTGATGATGTGGGCTGCCTCCAGTGATTGATACCACGTCTGGCACCGTCTCTAACTTAAGCACTAGTAACTTACGTACATATTTTAAAATGAAAATACAAAATAATTTACCAGATGCACGCAACATACAATACCAGTCAGCGAAGATATTTTGAAATAACATTCCTTTCTCCGTAGTGTTTATTATAATAAATATCGGATCTGTTCTAAGTATCCTTTCAACAAGGACGATTAAATACCTATCGAGTGGGCGAGTGCGATATGGCTCCAGAATAGATTGATGAGCGTCTGTCAATACCGCAGTGTTGTATCGGAGGTGGTTATGAGAAGGAAAAACGTTCGCTCTTTCAGCTAGCAAGGTGGTGGGGGCTAATTAGTCGCACCATCGCCATCAATATCCATTAGCGGCGCCGCACGCGACCGACCAGAGACTTGGCGACTCGCCGCCGCCGCCGGCCACGACCCGCACTATGTGACGATTACCATGATTGCCTACTCTATCTCGAACCACGATAAGGGTTTGCACTTCCGCCTCTGCTCACGGCGTTTTACTGAAGAAGTAGAATAATCACGCGAACACCTATAACAAAGTATATTTTTTGATCATAATTGTGAAATTTTTAATGTGTGTAGGTAATTATTAGGTATAGGAAGCTAAACGAACGAAACCTTCAGTTTCACTTAAACTTTCTAATTGAATTATTTGAATAAAGCGAGTTCGTTACAATAGTTAAACTGCGGCGTGAATAGTTCTTCGACCGGACACGGTCGAGCACTCGTAGACATAATAACAAAGGGTAGCAGCTTTTATTAAAATGTCCGATTGTTTGAACGCTGCACGCTCCAGTCGTGGGGTTATCCTATTACATTCCGAACTTCTTCGCCCTGCGGTACTATTAAAGGGTTGCCCGCTGCCCTAATCTTTGAACTATGACTTGACCGTTAATACGCATTTATAATTTGCTTTTCGATTATTTAGTAAGCTAGAACGTTGTCCCGAAATAGGAATAAATTAGTTTCGTGTTTGGGAACAAAGCTGGACCGAAGTTTGAGTAACGGTCGCTGGGTCGTTATAAGAGTTAAACTTATTCCGCTATCAGTTTGAGTACTATTTGTCTTGTTGTATAGCTTAGCTATGAGATAGTTAAATACGATTCTAACTTGAGTGCTCCCAAGATTGAGGTTACTGATCGCAAGATTGAATTCATTGCGAACAAACTTATTGAAATGATGCGCAATCATATTAGTATGACTATTTCTGTGTAAAACCTACACGGAATTTTTGTCTTGTGTAGGTGTTGTTTTATAAAGGCGATATTTGACGAGTTGAATCAGAGCAATTTAAAAATAGGTCAGAGTTGGAGTCCCTGAGATTGAACTATGACCGACGACCCCGTTTACTAGTGCCCCTCGTAATGCTCTCACACACCGGTTTGTAGTGGCGGCTGCAGGCGAGCCATGCAGGTGTAACCTCGCCCTTAGGTCGCAGCTTCTACGTCATTTACATAGCCCTGGTATCTTATGCACTCTGCATGCACTCACTTCTCACTTTATAATTCAAATGATCCAAGCGAACGCAGGGTGAATTCGAGGAAATGTGAGAAATTCCAACGGAATTTTTACAGGCTATTTAAACAATGAATTCTTTTGTTGTAGTGCTCCGCTTAGCTGACGGTGTAAGTCGACCAAATCGCTTTAATTTATTAAATTACTCTAGTAGTTTCTTTTGAAAATGTAAAAAAACTTGAAACTTAGTAGTCCTGCAACAATTTCGACTTGAAATTATCGTTGTAAGTTTTTGTACATGAATTTAATCTGGATTATTGTTTTCAATAATATTCACCTATGAATTTAGGAATTATACCTGTGGTTAGTTCCAGCCTAGCAACGAAAAGTTCACTCATGATCAATATAACATTTGGAGACGTTGCAGTCAAAGTTCCCAAATGCAACTCTTAGACGTCAGACATGATGAAATTATGATAGATGCTAGTTAGTCTGGCCTGATTTGAAACTAGTCGTGCGATCGTCCTGTGTGCAGAGTTTACTACTTCAAAAGAGAGTCGTTTGATGGCTAACTAGACTACGATACTCAGTCATAATATTTAAAGTAGCTTTTGAATATCCTGGTTTATTTTTTTATGATGATAGTATGCGTGAGCTGTCAATAGGCATATCGTCTATTCAGTATGTAGACACAATGTAAACTTGACTGTTTGCTTCGGATGTTATGCGTAGCTTAGTTATGTTTACGCTATGAAAATGGCATGCTGTTTTATAATGTGCGAAGCTGCTGGATAGTAACAACTGTTACTTTGACTAGACACTTGGGCATTTGACTACGTATCATCACATGTGGTCTGGTCTGTGCTAACAACGCCGGCCTTGCTCCAGTGTAATCAAATTAGAAGTGTTACGTAGTCTCTATCACTTATACGCTAATTAACTTGAAACATCGATTTGCTCGTCTGGAAAATTGATTATGCATATAAACAAAGTAAACATAATAATATCCGGTATAATAAGTTTGAAAGTTTGCTGGAGATGGTGGGGTGCTAAGATAGTGACATCTTATTTATTTATTATTTTGAGGATCCTATCCGTGGGTCTTAACTTATATGTGGATAAGATTGGGATAATTTGACTAAACGCACACAATTTATATGGAACGGCTCATACAGCATATTTACAATATTAATAAGCCAATTTCTTGGCAGATGCGCGTAGGTAGAGTCCAAGCAAGTGGCAATTTCCTTGGATTGCGTCATTCGACTTGTGATTCACGTATTTTGCTCCGTAAGTTAAAGATTTGGTACTGCGACCTCGTCTGCCAGCCGCAATGTCCTTGCTTACTTTAAACGGACTCACATCTTCATTGTTAATTTACGAACATCTTTGATAAATTACGTTTTGTTTCATTTGGACTACACTTATCTACCTTTAAACTATTAGTCACGCTAATCCTCAGGTTTTTGTAAGCAACGACAACCGAGCCACCTCAATACGGCCACTGAGATTAGTCGTTGAACTAGTTTTAAGTGCTTAAAGCTTAGTACAAAAAAATATAGGAAAATCTTAAAGTATCATCCGGTATGCAGCAAAATCACGATTACGCAATGTTAAAGTACATAAATGTAAAGAAAGGGGGCGCACCTTTTGTGCATCTTTGTTGCGAGCTAGTGTTCTTGATATGAAAAGCAGTTTTCCGAGAAGTAAATAATAGAGTAACATTGAGAGTTGAGACCCAGGCTCCCTCCGACGACGTTTGGATAGCAAGTAGATATAAACCTGTATGAAGATAGTCGCATTATATTTTGCTCAGTACCTACCTACCAAGATTCTTGACTTATTCTACACATCAAGATACACATTCATTAAGTGAATCGAGTTCGCATTAAAAGGATGAACATAATACATTTTTAAAGCACTACCTTAACCTAATTTAAGATTAACTGGGATAAGAAACTCCTATCGCAAAAGGTGGAAACTCCGTACACAATTCAAGCAACACGATACCCTTAAGTAAGTGTTCCCAGACGGCTAATGAAACTTCGCAAAGCCAACACGAGACCGCGCTTATTTAGAAGCGGCGATGTCGAGCAGATGACGCCCAAACAAATCTCAATATCTGGCATATGGTATGAATATTTAGAGCCGGAGAAGTCGGCGTTCCCTGCACAGTTATAAGACATCGAAAATAGATTGTGCGAACGGGGTTAGTCGCACCTGTTATTTGGCTTCCTAGCTGGTGCGGTGGTGAATAAGGCCGGGCGGGGGGCGGGCAGATTCATTAATAATGGCCCGCAATGAGACACCCTTATTTACGAGCTGCGGGAAACTAGTCGAACCGCATCCCCGCATATCGCGATACTGCTAATTCCGCATTGACTTTCAACATAAACAATACAATGACGTTCTAAAGTCAAGCAGCCTCTTTTTTGAAATCACATTGTTGCGTTCTTGATTTGGATAAAGCGTTACGATTATGCCGTGTCAACGAATTTGAAGCACGGTGTCGACAAAACTGTCGAGTTGAATATTGATTTGTAGAAACACTTTGATAAAAAAAATATGCAAAAAAGTTGCTTATCAACAAAACATTTCTTCGAAATCGTAATTATAGTCACGATTCAGTTTTTGTATGTTCCCATATAAGAGTTCGATCAATTGGCTTAATTTTGTTAGACACGTTCCTCATAGGTTGGTGCTCCATATAAAGCTAATCTAACAGCATTTTTAGTCAACGGCTAGTTCAACACACTCTGACTGTAATCGGCTCTATTGTCACTCCGTCTCCGGCGCAGTCAGCCTCGTGCTGCCGTTTAACTCACGCACACAAAAAAAAACCGTTTATACAGTGCCACGATTGGTCTTCATCTAGTAAAGGTAGGTATGATTCAAGTCAACTCCTTTTACAAATAATATATTAAAATCGTACTTGTTTTACCGAATTCTATAACGCTGTCCAAGAAAACTTTTTCTCGTGATATCAATAAGTACATAGAAATATGAATCTCTAATCAGTTGCCCACTTTTATACTTACAATAACTTTGGCTCTAAAAGGCGAGATGATTGGCATTTTATTCGAGCACAAAGAAATCCTTTGTATTGGAGGTTTTAATGTTTGTTGTGACTCATAGTTTTTTTTTTTTACAAAACAATTTATTGCTTGTTATTTTCCGCTTTTCATAGTTTTTCACTCTCAAGGTTGTTATTTTTAAACCTAAACTGATAACGGAAACGAAGAATAGTTAGGTATAGCATGAATTTAACAAATTATCTATAGCAGAAATGGATCAAATAAACAAAAGAACGATTGAGCTAAAAACGAACTTCAATACTCGGATAGATTGCTAGAAGCGAAAGATGAGGTAAGCGACCTTAAAAGCCACTTAGCACATATTGCGCGCCCGGCGCTCTCGCTGCGTTTCTTATTTATACTTTAGAAATATATATATCTAAGTAGTATCTATATGACGTTTCATACCTTTTCCCCTCAACATAATAATGGAACTAAAACTTTATGACGCCTCATTTTATTCATTTTGCCATTATTTTATTTCAACTATAATCATGTCTGTCTCTACTTTCAAGCCACGTTAAGTTTTATCTTTATTATACAGTTCGTTGAATGTTGCTAATTAATAGTGTTAACAGGCGCAATCATTAATCTTGGATCTAAGATTCAATTAAAATAGTTACAAAAAGTTGCTAGTCAGTTTGTTTTACTTTAAGAAAACATATATTTTAACAATAAATTTATTGCCTGTTCAAAATTGATTTCCGTTTTGTTCCCGCATCATTCAAGTTTTTCTGTCCAAGAAAGTGTCGATACGAGTAAAAGCCAAATGCCAAACAAGACTTTAATTTCCGCGCCCGTCACGGCCCCGGAATCTCATCCGAGCACGTGGATCACTCGAAAAATGTTTTGCAGTTGAACTAACCTTTCTAGTGTTCAAGGCTTTAATAAAATAGGTACCTACCTATGGATTTGCGTATTTCAGTGTTACTATAAGTAGTTCTTCTTAAGCAATATTCTTATCTGAAAATAAATTTGTAGTGTCTCACTAAATATATGTACAGGAGATAGAAAAAATAATAAAGCAATAACTCTTGTGATGCCTCCGTGCTTCCAGCGGGTTAGCCAATTACAGCGTTGCGCTTCAAGGAAGCTAACCAGTTTCTAAATTCTTTGTATATTTAATTTAGCTTAATTAGTGTATGGATACACACAGCGGCATGCATTCGACCGAGAATTTGAGCCTCTTTGTTGGCGAAATCGTGTTTTAAAACGGTACCCTCGCAAATTGCAGACTAGGTGACTACTCAACAACAATTTATTACTTGTTTATTTTATTCACTTTTTTCTCTAGCTATATCATATAAAATCGTACCCTGAGATATCTACTTATACGAATAAAGTTCGTAAATGTACAACGAACTTTTCAAAGCGAATTGAGAATGAAAGTAAAGTATAAAATTTGAGTGCTAAACAATATTTGGATTCAAGACTGTCATAAGAACGGACGTATGTCAATTTGTGAGTGCTTAAATTATAATGAGGTTGAGCAGGAAACTCGACGCGTGCGCAGTAAACTAATGTAGAGATGATCCGTGTGGGCGCACCCCCGGTGCCGTCTTGTTTCATTTTATTGTACAATATGATTCTCAAAGCAAATTTGCCATTACGCATTTCAAATCTCATTCAAAATATTTATTTAAATATTTTTTAAAAGAGATAGGTACAAGTAATGCTTTCTTTTCATATCCATTGTCCCAATTGAGTATACTATATAGGCTAGAGTTATTTACGAAATTCCATTTCTAGTTGTGTTTTAGGCATCCCAATAATGCCTCTTAGCTGTCATGAACACTATTCTCGGATTGGTCTCCGATGTCCGAACATACCCGTTGAGCCGTCGTCGGTGTACGATTACTTGCGTGAAGATTGGTAACAGTGTCTTGGTACATGTAGTGGTTAGTATGAATGTGTGAGTACAGACTGCGTTCGGCGTGGGACGGGGCAATGCATTTTTTGCGGGCACCAGATGAACGCCATGTCATTGAACCCGTTTGATCGTCTTAACTCCGAATTTTGCGAACCCAGCGCATCTTATTGCTTTATTTCGAATTGCGTTACGAATTTTATTAAATTGCTCTACATTCGTTTTGTACCTACACTCATTGAAAGATATGCCTATCTTAAACCTAGATAGATGAATAAGGATAAGTCCGATTCATTAATTGGTTTAGATGTGTTATAAATAAACTGTTAAGTCGCGTGCCGTGTAGGCGAGTCGAGTCTGCACGCATTGTGAGCAGGCGGGCGGCAAGACGAAACAGCTGGCGGTATCATTGGCCACTCGTTAAACGCTGAAGAAATTGTTCAAAAACTCATCGTCTAATTAACACTGTTGCTGTGCTGCACGCTTTTAGCAGGAAGAATGTGTAACGGCGGTACAGCGGAGGCGATCTTTATGGCTCTATGAAACGCAATACGCTGAAGAAACGTGGAGTTACAAAAAATAACTCTAGAAAATATCTCGAACAATTCCATTCTACTAAATATTGTAGACTGGAAGACTGGAACAATTTATTGAAGTTTCATGTATTTGAAAGAAATTATAAAGAGGGGTACATTCTCGGGCAGAAGTCTATATTGTTAAATATTACAAGCTGTTTAAACGGCGACCAGATCACAAGACCAACACTGTTAACAACTAACAACTTTCAAAATACAGAACAGATAAGTCTTTGATAATTGGTTCAAAGTTAGTCACGAGCTCCGTTGAGAAGCCATAATAGACTTAATTAAACAATCAAAGTAATATTAAATAGTTTAGATTCCGCCGGTTCTTTTAATAATATGCCTGTGATTAAATATTGCATCTTGTTTCTTGTTTAAACTTAATAAGTAATTGGCCTTGCTTCGGACATTGCCTTCAAGTTTTAACAACTAATTTGCAGCTCTGCATTATAAGTTGATAGCTCGCTAAAAAAACTCTAGGTATAGTCGAGCGATTGAAATAAGCGTATAAACGAGCTTTTAGACGTCACGCTTGACGGCATGCGCCATACAAAAACTGGCAACACTAGCAACACAGTCTGCAATACCATCTATTAGCATTGTGTGTGCCTTTGTAATCAGTGTTGCCTTTGATAATAGAGCTTAATATACATCAGACAGGTGGTAAATTATATTTGTTGAGCCACGTTCGGCTACGAAGTCGTGACTGCCACGGTCTCCCACTTCATCGTGTACCCCTCAACTACTCGTGTTGAGTTAAGATATCGCAAAACCTGCTAAAGTATTTGATAGTCTTTTTATTTCACCATTGCTTACTTATTTGAAGTACATCCTTGTAGGTATCTAAAAAACTCCTAAATTTACTGTAATTGTATTTCAGTTAGTCTAGTCATCTCTGAACAATTCTAAATTATGTGGACTATCAAATGAATTATTCTCTTGTTTTGATTTAAAGAAAGCAATAATATAAGCTCGGGTTGGGACGTGGCGTCCGCTGCATGTCCTCGGACAGGTCACGCGCTGGTCGCAAACTCGTTCTACAGCGCACTTTCGCCACTCCCGCCTGCAAGAGCCCGCGCCGGCGCCGCCACCGGTGTGTTATTCCTCGCTCGCTTGCACATAGACTCTCCCTTCCTCACGTCTGATCAACCCGATTACCTACCCGTGGACAGGTTGCCGGCTATGTTGCAAACACGCGAACCATAAAAAATTTAATTCACGGACGTCCTTTGTTCTTGGACCACGCTTTTAAGTTCTTCAACAAATAAAAGGCATCTCCGGAAAATGCTTAGGTCTCTTTCATCTGCTTCGTCATTTATAACATCTAAATGAACTGAAACCGTTTTATGTTCCTCTGACTGAACCTTTCAATCACAAAATTGTCTAGTAAGTACTCGTAATCTGCATTGATAGGTGCGAAATCTTTCATCGTCATTCAAGAATATAAAACTTCGTCTGATCATGAAGTGGAAACAATCGGTGTAACACATTGACCGGCTAAAACCCGACACAATCGACGGGGCGGGCGGAAGTGTGGCAGTGGCGAAAAGCTCGCAACTGCATGAGGAGAAAGGAAGCGGCGCGCCGCGCGGTGTGATAAGGCGGCTGGCTGGCGTCGTCGGGGGGCGAAGCGATCGAGGAGGGGTGACGGCGCGGCGAGCGGGTAGCGGGGTGCGCGCGCAGCGGCAGCCCCCGCGCCCTGCTCGTCCCGTCAGTCGCCTGCCGACTCTGCTTGTGCTTGTGTGACTCGCGCCGCTCCGTGCACCGCACTCGTGCCCCGAACACGACGCGTGCCGCTCCGCTGTGGCCGCGAACGCGACCTCTACGCTACCGGCGAAACGTTTCTCCTAACTTAAGTGCAACTTGCTATGTTTTAACTTTCGGACATTTGCATACCCTTACCCGGCTTGTTTATCCCTCATCATGTAAGTGTACGCTCATTCTATTAAAATGCATGGTCTCATCGAATTCGGAACTCGCGTTGAAGAGTGCACTGTGAAGTTTGTGAAGTAATTCTTGTGGATCATTTTTAATTCGTGCATTTATCTATGTTTATCATTCGAGTGATTTGTAGAAGCAAGTTACCTATTTTTCGCCGATTTCCGAATTTCGACAGAAAACTTTGCAAAAGTCGGAGCGAGTGGCTTGTCAGGTTTGGTATAAAGCCATTCGAACCGGTATAATGTCGCGAACCGCATGGGAGCTTTTGCCTTACGGGACGGTCAGCAAAGCTCGCTGCGTTACCCGCGCTTGATTGCGCGAGAGCAAAAATGTTAAAGCTTTCATCAATCTCGCCTATAATGTAAAAGTTGTGCTAAGTAGAACTTCCCTAATCCCCTGACGAAAGTTTCTTTCCTCATCACTCAACTCCTTGGAATATTGCGTTAGTAGTTCTTTGTGTCTCAACAATAATTCTCTTTATATGCTATGATTAAGGGGGACCGCGATGATCCACATGCTCAATACTTATTTGAAAAAGTTTTGTTCCGGTTTCGGTCATGTGGTTAATTTCATTATTTTTAGGTCTTCTAAATTTTCTGTTGCATAAAGTGAAACATGCTTCGCAAGGAGGATCTTTTTTTTTCGTAAAATCTGTGAAATGTTTGATAATTTTCTAAACCAAAACTATCTGATTTTGGACGCAGATATACGTTTATCATCGTCGTCGGTAAGATTACCGCCTTTAACATTTGTTACATTTGTTATCACCTCACAAGAAACCTATCAATCAGAAAATTGACTCGAGTTTCGATTTGCACTCCGTTAATTTCCCATATATGTGAAGCACTTATCATTTTTATAAAAAAAGTGCGATTAAGTGTGACCATCTTGCGCCAAAAAAATATTATACCTACAAATTATCAAAAATGCTTTAAATCAACGTGTTATTTTAAAATTTGATTTTGGGTCTTCGCTCGGGAATCGTGTTGAAAATGGTTTGTTCACTGCGTTCGTGGGGTAACAGCTGGGCCGCTACCTGCTCTCCTAACAATGAACCGTGTGTCAATAGGACCACGTTCAACATTATTATTATTGTTTTTCATTGTGTCCTGCTACAAATTCTAGCAAATTGTTGTAAATTATTCTAATTTTCGCGCGTTGTTTATCTTACTGCTACTATGCGATTACCAATATTTATAAATCTATAAAAAAAACTGAGCAAAGGACCTACGAGTAAACCTTGAGCGCAAACACAAAGTGTGAAACGCTTTTATCTTTCCTCAGCAGTTTTAAATTAAAAAATACCGGTATGTCAAAGGTAAGACTTAAAAAAAGGCAATAATATAAAACCAAAATATTAAACATCGAGTCATGAAAAAAAAGAAATGGCTGTCAAATTAAAAGAATCACGGGGAAATAGGTGTTTATTTAAATGAGGAAAACGCATTAAAAAACCAGAGCTGAATTAATCTTGGCAAATGCTTTTGGGTAATTATTTTCAAGTCTGCTTAAGTTCCCACAATATTTAAAAATATATTCTGTTGAAACTGTCAACACAGCACTTATTTGTATAGTAGTCATAGGCTTATCGCCAAGGATACTAACTACATTCGATAAACCAAAACCTCGGACGTTACCAAAATGGTGGGCTGATAAGCGGAATGCTATCGGAATTAATTATCTTATCTATGTGAAAATTAAACCGTTGTGACACACAGCCCATCAAGTCTCAGATTACGAGACAAAATTAATCACTGATAAGGCCGTTTTTGTCCGTTACGAGATTTCTTGGGCTGGATTACTACAGGGAAATGCTCCACTGGCACGATTAAATTTTGGATCTTGTTAAGTAGACTTATGGTGTGGTTGATTAATTGTGGCAACAACATTTAAATTATAATGATAAACTGTATCAGTTCGACAAATGCAATGAACACGGACATGTTACTTTGTCCGAAACAACTTGCAGTTTATAGAAAAATGAAATATTATTATCGATAACCAAACTATTTTTGTTGTGCAAAATGAACAAGACTTTTGGCAGCGTTTTCCCGGCTTCCCGCCCCACTTTATGCTTTGTATTTTTGTATGTTTTGTTGATGCGATCAGTTTAATGTCAGTACCACAGACCGGGGCTCCCGGCACACCATGTTCGATAAGGCGTGCACATTAACGGGCGCGCTGCAGCGATAGCGCCGGAATCGTGTAATTTGCGCCTCGTAAATTTATGCCGTCGCAAATTTTTCGCCTCTCTCGCTAATTACCACTCCGCCGTCGCCCCCTGGGACTACTAAATGTGCCTCGTACACGTCCCGAATGCGAAAGCAGCGCCGGTAACTATCTGCTTTACTCTGCACAGCACACGTGAACAATGTTCTTTGTTTTGGCTGCAACGATCGACCTACGTGCTTAGTTAACTGTTGTGGCATTATCGTTGGCATCACTAATGCTGCTGTTAAAAACTAACATTTATAGATGCATAGATAATAAGTTGACATAATGCAACTGACCTGTTTTAGGTAGATACTTCTTAACTTTAATGACCAATATCGTAACGTAACTAACCCTGCAAATCCCGCAAAACAGTTTTTTAAATATTTTCGCTACAAAATTATCTGTCGACATTTACTTACTTGTAGACCGTTTACTTACTCCGATTATTCCTGCTTTTAATCATGAACATCAATCATGGCACTATTTTCAATAACATCCAGAGTCGTTTATAAAAAACTTTTCCTCGTTGGTTTGAGTCAAGAATCGCGCGTGGCCAACGAATATGGGGCCGTGTGAGGAATAACAAACGGTGACATCACTTCGACTGCCGAACACCGCACGCGGAACGAAACACTTCTCATAAGTGTACAACTTTGAACCATCATCCAAAGATTTATGTCTCATATTCCACTGTTCACGGTTATTTAAAATATGTCCCTGAACGCTATTACAAATACGGCTTGGATCGACAGAAATATTGCATGTGAAAATTTGATTTACCGTGTATGTACACAACGCAACACTTTAATTTGGACGCTGCTGGTAGGCAATTATGATTATTTATTTTTTTACTTAGTGTCCTTAGCGGCTCATTAAACGTAAAAAAAATGTTTAGTTATATCGGTAGAAAGATCTTTATTTATAAAACTATTTATATTTCATTGTCACAATTTTCTACAAAAACCGGCCAAGTGCGAGTCGGAGTCGCGCAGGAAGGGTTTTTTGCAGGAAGGCTGGATATCTAGCTTGATACCTATTGATCTCGGGCAAAATAATAAAAAATCACGTTTGTTGTATGGGTGCCCCCCCTTAATAATAATTATTATTCTATTTTTAGTATTTGTTGTTTTAGCGGCAACAATACATCATCTGAAAACAACGCTCTAGCTGTAACAGTTCATGAGATACAGCCTGGTGACAGACGGACGGACGGACAGACAGACATACAGACGGACAGCCAAGTCTTAGTAATAGGGTCCCGTTTTCACCCTTTGGGTACGGAACCCTAAAAAATATCTATAAAAATTGAAGTAGAATAATGCTCGCCGTATTTAAAACATACAGCAAATCATAATAAATAGTCTATCAAGATTCAGAGGCATGATACATGATGGCAGCATTTGAATAAATAACGCATCGCGAATTATCATAAAATTATACAATCGAATTTGTTTCAATTATATGTAAATTATTGAAGATCTGACTTTGTAATTAGTGCAGGGTTGGTGTAGGTACAAACAAATGAAATACATGTAGTATGTCTAGTGGCGTCATGACGTCAATGGAGCGTGTCGAAGGTAACCACGGTGATGGTTTTTGCGTTGCTGCGAGCCACGGCTGCGCTGGAGCGCAACACCACCGGCCAAGGCCACTCACAGCCCCACTAACCGTCTATTACAATACATCTTTGGAACTTACGCATTTTTATTCTCCTCAATGGTCTAGTTACGCGATTCATAGACAAATTAAACACGAGAAAGAGAGCTTGCACCAATCTTAATTAGACCGTACAAAATTGACACTCACCGTCACATTAACTAAAACTTACATAAAATTTGCATTGCATGAAGTGCATAGTTGTCTCGTGTATATAAAATTATTCTGCTGCCCTTTTCTTTTACGATTTGACATGCTGGTATTTCAAAGTTTAGAACGTCTATTACTCAATAGAACTATAATGTCAAATCATAGACAGGCGAAAGTATAGCTAAAGGCACCGATCCGGTCAGCAATGTACGTGTGCGGCTTTGTTCATAGCGTCGGGCGGGTCAAATTAGATCGAATGTAGAACCCAACTGGCTACAATATGCATTGACTTTCAATACACGTTGAGAATAATTTGACCGACCAAATATAGGTCGTCTTATCTGAAATGCTTCCATGACTCCATCTGTTGCAAACTTCTCTTGTCAGGCCTGCGGTAAAACTTGTCGCTCTCGCATTTGGTTGTTTAGCCATCAAAAATATTGTAACAGGCTTGCACCATAAATCGTCTGCAATAGACGTAAGGCCTATATATATCTGAAATGCAATATATTTTCTTATACTAATTGGAGGAATTGTCTGTAAAACCTTTATTTAGTAAACTTATAAATCCACTTGTGAATGGTGTCGTTGAATGATTGAGATTTTAAGATCGGTTTTGTTTTTTCATTTGGAAATAAACTTGAAAATGAGATTTAGAACGTTGACATGATGCATTTTTTAAGATTTGAGTCTTCCAGGTCTGCTCATTGCATTCTTTTGTCTTGATAGCTCAGTGGTAAGAGCGCCCTCCGTGGCGGTGGGAGGCCCCAGGTTCGAGTCCCGGTCAAGACCGCGGGTGCAGAGCGACCTGGTTGCTCATCTAATTTTATTCCTCACTCAACTGCGCTTTTCAAAGAATATCTATTATACTTGATAAATTCTTCGATGGTAACTTGATCGAATCGTCGGTCGATCTCACAAAGGCTTCGCTTGACTGTTTTTTCCCTACCTTCCCACCCCTGCCCGCTCTCGCGAGATTCTTATTTAGATTCGCTTCCGTCTGATTGCTCTTGGTAATCTTTTCACTGGGTTATTGAATGTCTCCTTCGTGCGTGTCGAACATCGAAAGAAGCCAACAGACTTGCCACCAAAAAAAATCTGAAGTTGATCCTTATAAATGCAGATCTTGGTTTATCTATTTAAAGGTCACTAATTTTTAAAAGAAATTGTGGCCATACAAAATCTATCGCATTCAATACGAATTGGAAAAAAGGACACAATGCGGTGTTGTTGATAATGCAAGGGAAGGCAATAATTGACACAATTCGCGAGCGGCCACCGAGCCTGTCTGCGCCGTCGCCGTCGCCGCCATTGCTGACTCAGTCGACCGCGGCACTTACATAATAATTGTTACAGTTCCCTCTTACACTGCTCAATCCAATTTCACGCTATGTTATAACCGCCGTTCTTGTACAATTGCAAATACCTACCTGGCCATAAAAACCATGGAGGTAATTCCAATTTTGCTTTAGGAAAGCCAAATTGTTAACTAACTCTTGGTAACCTTGTCAATAATTAATTAGGTAAGTATAAACAGCAAAACAATCGTCCACGCGAGTGGCAGAATAATTTGGAACGAAATCAAAGTTTTTGTAGCAGTTTCAATGACGTCCAAGTAGAATTGCAGACGCACTCAGCTGTGATAAAAACATTGTTGCATCAAAAATGATGAAAATAAAATTTTAAATTTTATTATGCACGTTGTTTTAGAGCGAGTCGTTGCGTAGCCGCACCCAAGCTATTTTCATCTCGGTGATGCTTTAAATAGCACATTACGATGGGATTTTGTTTCACGAGTTTTTCCCTGTTCCCGGCCTCAAGCCGTCATGTTGTGTAAACGCAACGCCCACACAAAGAACTTCTGATACCAATGGTTCTTGCTGTCATTGTCGATGTTTAAATATTATAATGACTTTGTACCTTTTTACTTTCTTCATTTGGTTTATTTAGACTATTGCTAGCGTCACTATGTTCTGGTATTTACAAGAGAGTTCACATTTTATCCATTGTCAACATCCCGCCCGTAAATTGGATAGGGACTCGTACAATCCATTTACTAATTGAGTGGTTCGTAGACTGGACGTTTCGGTTGTGTATGTCCACTGTTCATTATGAACAGTGACATCGAAACAATTTATCTTTGTGGTGTTATTGAAACTCATTACCATTATTACTACCATTATCACCAGGTTATACTTTTAACTTTTATTGTATGTTCCGAGAGTAATAATGTAAGGGGACACCGAGGCAGCAGAGACGAGAATCGGCAATGTAAAGAGGTACCCAAAACCTAGCCAGCATCAGGTTTTCTACATTAATAACAGCTACCTACATTCTCTTGTGCACTACCTGTCATAGTCAAATAAAATAACTGCTGGCAAATAACCATAGTGACGTATTAAGACCTGTTCATAGCCTTAAATCTGCTGCCTGTGGTGCGCCTCGCGCGGGCCTGAGAGCGGACGCCGCGCGCGCTTGCTAACCCGGTAGCCGCTTGTGCTTGGCTCCGGGGCCGACCGCCCGGAGAGTAACCAGTGTGTTTTGTTGTTCGCAGAGTTGAGCCCGCACCGCCCCAGCTTGCTCGCTGACCGCCGAGCCGCTAATCTCGCTTTTTTCGCGCCCACCGTCGCCCGCCCAGTTCCGCACCACCGGCCGCCGCAATGCTCGCGCACCAAGCACCGCTCGCCCACTAAACTCAACCGTCAACATCGATACGAACGCGTGTGATAATAATTTAATACTTGCCTAAATAAGCTTGCAACGTCGGTGTCTTTAATTTAACTTAATTGTAAGATTAATCACGATATAAAATCCCGCGCGTCGTCGCCCAGAATCCGCGTGTCGAAGAATCGTGCGTGTGTCGCAGTGAGTGGTAGTGAGGGTGCGTGAGCCTCAAATATATCAGTCCAGCATCTCTAGCAGCAACACGCGACCAGAGCTAGCAACCAAGCACAAGAGCGCATGCCAAGAGCGCGCGCGCGCTCGCCCCTCGCCGCCTATGCGCCGCACTCGCACAGCGTAACTGCGCGCGCGTTTTTCACCTGTGACTTAAGTGCCAACAATGGCCACCATGGTGAACATGAATAGCCTCCTCAACGGAAAAGACTCTCGCTGGCTGCAACTCGAAGTGTGCCGCGAATTTCAACGGAATAAGTGCTCACGACCGGACACCGAGTGCAAGTTCGCTCATCCTCCGGCAACCGTCGAAGTGCAGAATGGCCGAGTTACCGCTTGCTACGACAGTATTAAGGTAAGTCTTTTCATGACTTTCTTTCGTTATTTGACCAGGAAATTTGTTAAATTATTCGGTTGATCAAGAAATAACTCAAACTACCTACCCCTCAAGGCGACATTTTGTCGAGACTATTCCGTACGCCGACCTCAATCCCAAGGCTAGCGTGGAATGACGTCATGCTCGCGCCACCGTTGTCGTCGTCGCCGTCTACCATTGTATGGGAATTGGCAACGAGCTAACATAATGAGCAGCACTATGACTCGGCACGGCATCGACACCTCTTTGTGTTTTTCAGAACTAAAACCGAAATTTAAAATAAAAACCAAAAAAATACGTAAGCAACTTAAATAACATTTGTACCTATATTTTATAAAAGTTTTGAAAGTTAAAACTATCGAAGTTCTTACTTCATCACATAAAGTTTTGACAATATTATATCATGTAGCCAGCTCAATCATTGTTATGTACTTACCTACTGAGATAAAAATTCTGTTACGTGAATTAAACGGTTTATCGGTCAGTTTGCACTCGCATTATAGTGTTCCAACGTTATCAGCTCGGTCGAATGACGTGATAACGCGCTTTCGGCGAACTCGAATGTACAAACCACGATAAAAATTATAAAATCAAGTCGTAAACATGCATAATATAGTGTTTGATAAATTGCAAGTCTGATTATGTTGACTAGGTATGTTAATAAAATGACAGAAAAAAATCAAAAAACATCAAGACAGTTGTGATTTTTTTAAATAATAAATTAACTTCTTCAGAAAATTTCGAGTTTGTAAGTGATAAAAAGAAACATAAACAAATGAAATGAAATGTTTATTTAATCTTGTAGGACGAGTTTGACATCACATAAGACGGGTCATTTTTTTAAAGTTAATGCTAGATTCGCAAGACTGCAGTTTTCCCCAGAGAATTAAATAATTATGTCTTTAAAATTTTTGAAGACGGTGCCAAATAAAACAATAACTAGATATAGATCATGTAGGTACTTATAATCAATCTTTTTCACATCTCAAGGAAACAGATGGCACCGTCTTGAAAAATTTTAAAGACATTATTATTTAATTTAATCACTTATAAACTCGAAATTTTCTGAAGAAGTTAATTTATTTCATACTTTTTAGTTTTCGTTTTGAAGTTGTTTCTTTTTTGGCAAAAATTTTTATTTTACATTTTTTAGTTTCCTTGACTGTCCTTCATTTTCATTATCAAACCCCTAATAACAGTCACAACCCATTTAGATGAAAGGTCTCAATAATATAAGTTAATCAAGCCCAAACACAAAGTACTTGCTGTAAACCGTTGTCGAGTTCCATCGACTGCCTTTCCGCTCCATCATCAGGTCAACATCAGACCCTCATTCAATATTAGGGCTTAAAAATTCTTATTGCATAATATTAAGAAACACACTAGTCGCGATGCAATTTTTTCGAGTGTTTCCCTCGATATCTCCAGGTTTCCACCATCAGATCCTGGTTTCCTTACCATGGGACCACCCTTGGGATACCCCCTTTCCAACAAAAAAAGAATCATCAAAATCGGTTCATGGACGACGAAGTCTTGCGTGGATATACATAAAAAAATATATATATACGGTCGAATTGAGAAACTCCTCCTTTTTTTGAAGTCGTTTAAAAACACACACACTGGTTCAATAAGTACTGCAAAGAAGTATTTAATATGTAGATACTACTATTTTTTTATTTAAACATTCGCAAATCTTTCTAAGAAATCTGTAATAATACAATAAACCGTTTCCTAAACAAATAAGTTGAGATACTTAAATAAAAGGTATTTTCTCATTTCTTAATATTTCCCTTAGTATTTTCCTTTGATGCTCGAATGAATAACGCGATCAAGAGATGAAACGCACTGGGATCGGTGCGAGGCGAGGCCCGCTCGCTCGGCAAAAATTTCCGCGAATCTGTCGCATTCGCATCCCTCACTCTGCTGTTGGTCTGCTGCTACTTGTCTACTGTTAATTTACAAATTCTCTTCTCACTACTATATCCCTCCTCTATCGCTTTTCTATTGAGTTATTTCTCTCAAACCGCTATTTTGTTTAAAATGTTTCTATAAAAAATATCATATAGGTTTGGCAAGACGCCATGTCCTCGCGGTGAAACAAATATTTTATTTTTTACCTCATCGGCCAATTAAAAAAGATGAGACGTGGAGCACATTTATGAAGCAGCGCCCACACATCTTGTTTCGTAATAACGATGATGAACGCTATCGGGTCGGGTCGATCGTGTGTGAGGTTGAGGTGGTAATTCGCTTAGAACCGGGAATCATGTTTAGTCCGAGACGCTAAACAATAGGCGGGCGGCTTGCATTGTGAGGGCTTTGTGCTCGTAGTATCGCGCCATCGCGTCGGCGCATTCCTCACAACGCTGCCGTCGAGTTCCCGCACGACACCACCATACCGACGATGGCGGCAGGCAGCTTATCTCTTCTCTTCCTGTACACACTATTTATCCTCTTTAACTACGTATAAAAGGTTTTATCTTTTATTTCCAAGTTTTTCGAGGAAACTGGAAATACTACAGAGGCTAAATATGCAAATTCGCCCACCAAGTATGCAGTAAAATCGTCTACGTCTAGAATCTGAGATAAAACCGCACGAAAGACGGCGCCGGTGGCTCAAGGAAACTTAAAATAATCCCTTAGAGAATGTGAAATAGTGCAGCACACGTCTCTCTAGCACACTAATCTGTTCACTTTACTGTACTTACTATACCTATAAGGAAGACTATAGTTTTGTTTCGCTACCTAAAGACGTGACTTCCCGAGACAATTTAATTGAAATCAATGTCTCGGCTAAATGCATTCGTCAATCTGTGATTAATGCTAGAGGAAGATACTGATTGGAAATGTTTGTTGAAGAATTGGAAACAGTTTACAGTATTGTGAGTTATCTGTAGCGTGCGTAAGCGAGACCTGATCAAACAAAACCGCGTGGCGTCCCGCCCGTACCCCTCCTCGTCGCAGAATGTCTCCCGTGATTAAGCCTTCGATTACGCGATATGACGAGGGGGTCATATTTGATTAGGCTACGTGTTGTGTTGATTAAACCAAGCTTATTGCCTTATTCACTTAACCTCTCACGACACACATCGTATCCGTTCAGCCTTTGAAAGAAGAAACGGATTCGACAATGTTTGGTGAACTTGCCGCCTGAATGTGGTCATCCGTTGTCTTTGGGCCGATCATAGTGACTCACAATCGAACAAGAATTTATGGCAGTAAATGTACAAAACTTCAATCTCCTAACACCTACTATTCAAAATCCAGAGATTTAGTACATTGGACTTGGGTAGGCTACAAAATGACGGCATTCCTACAAGTAGGTAGGTACTCTTATTTTCTAAAAGAGTCCATTATGTCATAGAGTTGAATCATCCACATTGATTTAACCTGTTATGTATGAAATAGTCATCTAAAATAGGTAGGATCATTACAACATTAAACAATAATAAATTGATTATAAATAAAAGTCTCCTAAATTATACTATGTAGGTTGAATAAAAAATACTTAAAAATAAAATTCGACATTTATTTGAGCAATAATTTATTCTGCTTTTCCATAATGTCATAGCAACGTTTTGTTTGTCATTTCCTTATTACCAAAACTTTATTTGTAAGTACTAGGAATATGATCAATGGTGAAGACGACACTTAAATAAAAGTGAGATTCTCATAGGGAACAAGTGAAAGTATGTGTAGGCTGATAAATTCTTAGCAGTTACAAGTGACGTGGGCTGTGATAGATGCACCGCAAGCACTGGAGCCGGCGCCGCCGTCGGTCGTCGGAACTGGCCTAACAACTTTATATGGGATAGGGCCGACCCGTTCGCCCACGCATACTTTGATAGCTTTGCGCATCTTATAGGCAAAATAAATGTATTTTATTACAACGACAAAAATCGTTAACGATGCACAAATACGTTTGCGTGTAAGTTGATTCATTCTAAGTTCACAGCTAAGTAAATAGCAACCACGCCACGCCATTACGTAACACACACGGTTCAAAATTAGCATTGAAGTAGCGCGCTGTTATCGTAGCTTCTCTGAAAGCCCTTATTGCTTCTGTTTCAGCATTTACTTAAAATCTTAAATCAATAAACTTCCGTATATAAAAGTAGAGCTGACAAGTCTTAACTTAGGCCTGTGTTGAACTTATCTTTCCACGAACAAAATGAGAAGACGCAGAATTTTCTAGAGTAAGGACACTCCTCCACTACTTATTGGGCTAGTTATTTTAACAAGGAAAGTATTAAATACACTTAATAAATCAGAAAGTAAAAATCAGTACACAGCGTTTGCCTAGCATTTGTATTCCTAAAGTCGAACCAAAGCTACAACAATAGTTTGTTTAACAAAACTGCTTTTCTTTGTCAAACTTAGTCATCTTAGAGCGACCGAATCGCAAATGAACTGAACTATTGTACTCAAATCAACTGCAAAGGCTATAGGTTTAGATCTCTTCAAAGGTTTTATAACCCGCCGACCAAGAGTTTCACTGCAGAACATTGGGAATGTTCAAAAGCTGCCAGTAATCTGGGCTCGAACGTTGTTTGAGTTGTTTCACAGTTTTTGAATTTTGAGAGCCGCACACCCGCAACCGCCCGCCTCTCATTCAATGATGATAAATTATTTTTGTCAATGTTTATTTGTCGAATAATTTGACTGCAAACCACACCACATCACTGTAGTTTTGGTAATCTTTCAAAGACAACAATATAAGTATTTGTGCCGCCTCGTTACGAGCAGATTAAGTTATTTTAAACAGGAAGTTGTTAGTGTTGGTACCATGCACGATTGTACTCAGATGGAAATTAAATAGTTAACATCTATTCATAAAGTAATAGATGCAATAAGTGCGAAAGTAACTCAAAAAGAACTAATTGCATGTTTAGTTCAGTTAGCAAAACAAGGTCAACGCCGCTCTACAACAGTTTGAGATTGTAAAGACGTACGCATTAGGTCAGCGAGTAGACGGGGCCGAGACGGCGGCGGCGTGCAAAGGTCCAATACTAGGCACCGTTACATGATTTATGTCTACTTCGGTACATCGGATGCTATTCATCCAATCCCTGCCTCCGACGTCCGACCGCAATGACGACAAATTAACATGAGTGTGCGGACGCCAGCTTTATATTGTACTAAGCACGTTCCGCAAATAACAATCTCGTTTCAAAATTTATTTTGGAATCTGAATATTTTTATCTGGTCCTATCTAAATTTAATTCTATGCACGCGGGGTGAACAACAAATGGTTGTTTTTCTAGCGAGCGGCCAGCGTTCATTATGTTTTTGTAGTGTGAGCGCACTCAGCGCGTTCGCGTGCTATAGTTTGCATTACTTTTTCGAAAATCACTTAATCTGACCTGGATTGAACGCCAGCCCGCTTCAAGTAATTGCCGCATAAATTGTCGTTCTCGGTTTTAATTGTGCCGGCGGCGGCGGATAGCTCGAACAATTAAATCTATTGTGATGTTTACATATTTACTTTGTTATTTTACTATTAAACCACGGCAATTAACATATTTATTACATTATCTTTCTTCTAGTTTAACTTTATAAATAAGAGTAAGTACTAATTCACAATTTAAACAAAGGTAGCTTCGGTAAGAACCCAGTCAATTTGTGTGTAGGTATTGTATCTAAGCTAAAAAGGAAAGTGCCTAGTTTCAGTAAGTATATTGATTAATTGGTGATATTTATTTATGAATTTAATGTAAGGAATTTAAATGGACCCATTTAATATAAGGACATGCACTTGCAAGTTACTTATGGCAATACTCTTGAATCTGTTACCGTCGTGCCAAACTTTGTTTTTAGGTGATGGGAATTAACAGAAATCTAATTAAACTGTTTTATCAAATAATGGCTCGCAGTTTTCCCGGTATAATGAAATGCTATTCATATTTCACAAAGCAAATGAAGCAATCAGAAGTCATTAACCGGCCCGGAACGCACCGAGAGCCCATTTTGCGGTTACATTATTAAGATCCCTCGCGCCGTATCCAGGGTAAGCAGTTACGCAGTTATAAATAACAGAATTTAATAAGATGTCCAACTTTCACATCGCGTGATAAGTGGGGTGTCACGTTCCGTTCGCTCTCGGATTTCGCCATTCGCCGCTCAAATTGCACCACCACCGCCGGCAGTACTCGCAGCATGCGCAAACTGCGCACTCTTGCACTCGCACAACTTTGTTTTATGTTACAACAATATTATGTCGCTTACGAAATTTAATTCGTTAACGTCTTGGAAAATTAATACTTACACAAATTTTAATTGCTTTGGGCTCAGAGTCGGACGAGTGTCTTTCGAACTTCGCAATTATCAGTCCCCATAAATTTACTTTAGATAAACACTGTGAAATTCCAGGGCTATAAAGTCTTACTGGCGGCGCGGTCGCTGAATTCATGCTTTCTAAAAACGTCAGTCTCTAAATTTAATCTTTCCACCGAGCGCAGAGCGCGGATGAAAAATACTGTCGTACCATGTCCATTAGGCAAAGTATATTTTTAGATAGTGCTCTCAACTTCATATAAACTTTCATTCCACTTTCAGTTGATACGTTCGGTCTTAGTAAATATCCACTATTTAATGTGCTAACTTTCTTTTAAGGGATATTGAATCCAACTGACATTTATCAGTTAACATGAAATCCAACGATCATATATCTTGAAATATAATGAAATCGTGCCTTAAAAAATCTAATACGCTTTTGAGTTTCAAATCGAATTTAAGTATTACCGTCAAGTTGTCAGTAAGCAACGGCGTTTCTAGAGTCGTCAATAAAAAATACCACGAATCGTTCGCGAATGAGAAGGGGCGGCGTGCGGCGCATTCCTACATGCCGCGCATTTCCATCCGATATTGCGCTGCCATTATGCCCTCCTCGGCGCCTCCCGCAACCCCCGCGCCCTTTAATTAAACGGTGAGACCCGAGAGACACGTCTCCTCCACCAACGTGGAAAATCACGTAAATAGCTCCAAAGTTGTTCCACGCGCTTTCGTCCACTTCCCGATAAGAAACTTGTTTGACTCCGTATTTTCACTCCATAACTCTTAGTTCCCGGCAGTTTAGTTTCCCTCAAGATTTCGTTTACTTATTCCGAGTTAAAACGTTTGTATTTACAATCCTATTTTTGTTCAAGACTCATTGTGGATATGGTTATAGTAAGTAAAGAAAAAAAATCAAAACCATTTGTATAGCAACAAGATCGCAACGTTGTTTCTGACAATGGCTCCAAGAAACAATGCGTATAATTCGACGACATTAACCTCCTTTCTCGACACATCCGAGTAATAAAATAAAGACGGTTCCAACAGGGTCCGTGATGTAGGTAACCAAGTTTTCAGCTGTTTTCTTGGGATAAAGGCAAGTGTATAGAGATTACGAAAAACAAGATACTTATACGAACTGCATATCAGTCTCTAAATCTAATTAAGAAATGATGTGTAAATTATTAGACATTGTTTTATTTGTGATAGCAATGTCTTTATCAATTTTATGTTTCGTTGCGTGAGTAATGATTACGAGTAGGTTGGTTCCAGTGCCGCACCTATTAGCTACAAATAAATATTATTCTTCCGAGAAATGTCCTAAACAATCCAGTCGCCTGGCAACAGTGGTAATGGCAGTGTCGAGGCCCACGGCCGCGGGTATCAGGCGTAATGAGCGCTTCTTATCTTTGCTCATTTGCATGCGGCGCGGCGTGTGTCTGCCTCGACCTTGGCACCTTGCATCAGCATCCACACGCCATAGGCGCCGAAATCACACTAACACGTGACGTCACGCGTTTACCGGCTGCTAGCTAGTGATAGCGAAAGTCCACTCACCAATCACTTCAGCGCTCGGTTAGCCCTCTACAGGAAACGCTGTCGGACTCACAAGTAAACACACTCAAGTTACAGCCTAAACATTTATCTACACTTATTGATTACCTTTCAGTTTGGTCTACCATAAATATCTATGCATACGTACGTACGTAGGTACCTACGTTATTTACGGTTACTCTACTGTATAGACTGAATTACGAATATGAGAAGTTAGTTACCTTAATGATTTTAAATCTTTGTTAAACATACATTTCATAGTAAAATATATTCATTATAATGTCCTTCGATTTTATTTGAATTTTAGACTGAACTTAACAATCAAACTGTTCTAGTATATTTTTGGTAACTTGTGTTGTTGGCTTTACAATACAAACCGGTCAAACTACTGCCTTTTTGATTTTGCTAATGCAAATCGTTATAGCCTTCTACTAGTAAAATTATACCGATCGAATAATATAAAACACTATTTTATTACATATTTCAATGGTTACATACAATAATACAATGATGACAATATATACAAATACGTAGGTCCTCTTTATTGCACAAGGACACAAAAACAGTACGAAGCAAAGTAAACAATGAAGTAGTAACAGGAGGCCTTATTGCTAGTACAAAATCTTTAAGGCAACCTTAGGAAAAAGTAATAACGATGATAGAGGTTAATTGCTATTGTTAAAAAAGTAAAAGTCAATAAATATTGCACAATAAATTAATACCGCAAAGCATCTCCACAAAGCGAGTGTTTGTTGTAGTTTCTTTGCCATGACATGAGATTGAACAGATAACCTTTTCAGTTTTAGGCTATTGAATAAATAAACTTGTACATTAGTGTGAGTGGGTGACATAAGCAATGATTGAGGTCACCGGTTCATATTAACACATTTCCTAAAGGTTAACTTAAAATGAATGAGGCATTTTACCTATAAGAGCATCTGACCCTGAAACGAGATGTTAGCACAAGAACAAAAGTAGGTGAACGTTAACTCATCAGCTAGTCTTGCTGATGGAATCGGCGGCCTCCCGACGCCCAACACAATCTCGAGGCAGATCGTTATCTGTACTTAGGTCGCCGTTCCCGTCTCGTTGAATAACTCAGATCGACAGGCAATCGGTTCGCGAAAGTGCATTTTCAGCCGGAGGCGGAACTCGGCGTGCTCGGTGCCACGCTTTTGCCCCGGCGACGCTTTACATGACAATTGCGATGTCCCTGGGGCGGGCGACGCGACTCTCAGCTGCTCCACTGTCGCTCCCACTATAATCTCGACGTTGCTTCTCCCCTTGCTCTCCACCTTATCCATTATCGGATATTTTACTTAATGCAGAATAGAAAACATTATACGTTTTATTTCGTTTCCGGCGAGATTTTGAGAAAGTTCTTGAATAAAATCGCAACATTTACTTCATGTTTTATATGTATAAAGAGAAAGCTGTGAAAGTATAAAAACAAAACAATAGATAACGAAATGTAGCTCTGCGTTATTTTGTTCCTCGTTGGATGATAATTAGAGTTTGGTTCGTGTACGTACTCAATGGTCAGTGTCAGAGGAGACTGGAAGCTTTGACTGTTCTTTCGTAACTCGGTTTGCATAATTGAATACGTTCGCCAGTCGTGTCACGCGCGCCTCCACCCGACTTAGCATCCTTAATTGGCCTACGTATTATTTGCCAATTAAAGTAAATTCTCATCGCGGACGTGACGTGAAACCCATATGATGCCGCAGTAAAGAGATCCTCTCCCTAGGCACTTCCCAAATTTATTAAATGCAAATTAGCTCATAGCTACGCCTGTTGCGAAACTAAGGTACGTTGTTAAAGAATTGGTATAAGCTCAGCAACTATATAATCCTAATTGACTAAATTAAGCACTGAAAGATAGGAAATACTGGCGACGTGATTATACTTTTTAAGCAACTCTTTCTCAAGGCAAGGCAGATAAAACGAACACATGGCGAATCTTGTCTTGCAGAAATCGTTCCATATCAGAGCAAAAATGCTTCTCGCTCACTCCCGGTCGCCGGGTGGAATGTGTGCAAAATAAACAGGTACGACCGGTTTCCCACTGCTTTGTCCACCACGCCGCCGCCGTGCCACAACACGCAACTTTCCTCCTCTCACTCACTCTTACAAAAGGGAATTAGAGTATTGGAGAACGAGGACCGTTTTAATAACTAAAAACCTTTCATAGTAAGGACTCCTTGAGACTTTGATAGTATTTCCATCTATTTTACTACCTAAGTAAACAAAGTTCTGCTACAGTTTAATACCTAGTTATAAAAGTTGCTGTTTTTAATAGAACCGAGGACAATGCTTCACGCTTCGACGGCCGATGATAGGCAATTGCGTCCGTATATCTTACGACTGACACCCAGTGATGTATTACCGGCTATCAATATCTACCATAAACTATTCTTGCGGAGATCCTCCCCGCTTTACACCCATAAGAGATATCGTACTCGTACATTCAATAGAAAATGTATCATTGAGTTTATACCGGTCCGGTGAAATCAAGCACGCCAGGCGAAATATATGCGTATTTAATTAGTTAATCACGCAATTTAAAACATCTATCGTACGATCCAGATTGTTTTTCGTAAATATCAACACTAGTATAGAATTCTCGCTTTGTAAAGAAAAAAATACAGTACCGCGGCTTTGAACCCCGTCGAAACAAGATAATTATAATAATTTTCAAAAAGGTCTAATTAAAAGATATCTTTTAGAAGTTGCCTTACCACATGACCTAGCCTATATTAGTAATATAATTTCATAGAGCAGCGTGAATAATGCATTATCGACCTTTTAACGGTGTACGTGGCTGGTCGTTTCAGACAATACCGGCCTAAGCGGCTTATGCTCGGTAAGACCGCCTGGTACCTACGACTTATTTAAATTGTCTGATCAAACTGCATCGCTTGTCTCTGCCAGTTATAAAATTTACCATATTTTGCTTGTTATTCTTAACCTTAATGAAAAATATAATTGACTATCAGTCTGTTATATATTCTTACTCGTCGGTTTTCAAAGTGGCCGTGACCTTAAAAGTTAAAACAGCAACATTTGCCAGTAGGTATATTTTAAACAGCTACAGGCTGTAGCTGTCCTTGGCTAAACTTTTTTTATTAAATTTATCTCGTAGCCTCATTTTTTTTACCTTATCGTAAGGTAATAAAAAATCACACGCAAGTATTAAAAATGTATAATGTCTTGCAATTATTGTGGAGCAAAAATATTAAGTAGGTAGTTTATAGAAGTGTGATTTCTTTATTATTAGCCAATACTTCTTAAACGAAAACTTTAACGCCCTTATTACAAAACTAGGTTTAAAGATAGTCCGACGTTAGTTCGTTTAATTTGACGTTTTGTCCATAGCCGTAACGTCAAAAGAAACGAACTAACGTCGGGCTATCTTTAAACCTCGTTTTGTAATAAGGGGGTAAATGTTTAATTAATGATTTATAATAGGCACGTCCCTTATGCAATATCCCTTATACAAACATTAATTGGCTGTAACATAGAATTTTGTTTTTCTCTTTTAGTTGGTAAATCAATTCGGTTTAATTTCAGTAACAGGCTTAAGCGCTTACCACGTTTCGGATGGATCCAGTTTAGTTTAATGACCCCACGATCGTTTCCGCAATCTCTATATAAAAAATCTGGACCCGACGTCGTCGCGTGCCTTCGGTCATTTGTCTTTAAAGGTTTAGGTATGCCCTGATACTCTGATTTTCTACTCTGTTACGTCATGATACTCAAATACCACTTTTCATGAGATAACGAAATTGTAATTTATTATTCATTTTTAGTTCCTTTGGGACTGCTTTTGCTTTATATTAAAGGTAAATAATTTCCCAGCATAATCGAAGTAATTAACCTAAATATCGCATATTCTCCTTAAGAGCATCTAGGTTCTCTCACTCTACTCTGTCCGTTGCCTTCATCTTAACTCCTAGGTAGTAACTTACTACTAGTAAGTAATTAATAAGTAAGTCAATTAAACTGAATTGAGGTGTCGCAAGATTCACAACGAATATTTAAGAAAAAAAGAGAGTTCTTACAGTATTTGTTTGCCGCTAGGCAACCAAGACATCTTGCTCTTTCCTCTGGACAAAGGTGCAAATAGTGAGGAGTGCCGACGGCTCACTTTACAGTTGTCGCGTTGTAAGGCCAAGTAGGCAAAGTTTTTGTCGGTAGGTTCGTTAGTTGAGGTGGCGGCGCCACGGCACTCGTGCTCAAGAGCGCTCTTCCAACTCTTTAACTGCCTACATGAAGGACACTCAACTACACTCGCCTATTATAAACTACAGTTTTAATGGTTTGCGCCTGTTTTAATTATTCTCACTGGTTTTAGCGCGAGCTTTTGTTGCGCGGCCTATTTGATTGATTGTAAAAACATGGCATCGATAGGTGCATGTTTTATTATTACTACATAATTGCTCATAAACAATGATGGATCGCCCTATTGTCCTGTATTATTTTTTGTACTGCATTGTATGGCCTTGTTTGTTAGCAGTATGCAGCAAGTTGGCCGCAATGGCTGCAGCAACAACAAAATCTATAAAGTGCGCCAGCTTGATCAAACGCCGCGTGCTATAATGTAACCATTGTAGCGTTTACCCGCGACTAAACGCTCGGATGTGCTCTACGACCACGGATTACCACACGCACAATATCCACCAAATTGGATAATACACTTAAAACACAATCGCGCTTTGAACGCTTCGTAATCTAGTGACGCGGCTGCCGATGAGCATATTAATTTGTCGCGGGAATAGGATTAGCGGCAGGCAGCCACGGCGGGGGCGAACGAGACTTACTGATGCGATCGCAGGCTTACATTATTGTTGGGATGTGAAGCTCTTAAAAAGACATTGACCATTTTTATATGGACGTTGGACCAAGTGCTGCCCAGAATGGGGACATAGTGCATTATGTACCTTAGGCTAATAGTAATCAGTAAACGAAAGGCCATTAAAATCTATCCAAAGAGTTTGGAGAAAAAAATTATTTTTGTTGAGATTTTTCATAGTGAAAAATGACAACAATTGGTACATTGACATTATTACAATAATGGTTGTTGACATCTTAAACGTGTACTTAATCGTCATCATATGAATAATGACATTTACAATGGAATTCGTTTTTCTCCGAGACAAAGGGCATCCATAACGGCCCATCTAAAAAAAAGGTACCTACAGGCGCGCAAAGATGGAGAAGGACAGACATAGACAATGAAATGCGCAAGCAAGATAACGTTTTTCTTACTTTGTGCTTAATTAAATAAATATAATAGTTTTTTTTAAAACACTTAAAATGAAAACTTTTTTAACTTATAACTTTTGAACCCAGGGACCGATTTTTACATACGTATTTTTTATTTTATAGTACTTACCTACATTAATGCAAGGAATCATTTCCAAGTACTCCCATGTCTGGGCAGCATTTGGTCCACTTTGGTCACTGTCTTTTACTGGTTTTATGTTTTGATTAGGTACGTGTTGTCCACACACTCCCTTTACCTATGTCATGATAATGATTTCAAAATAATTGAGACATACATCAAAGCAAAAAAATAACAGAGATTAGAGATAAAAGCACAATGGAACGTTTCGGAAAATTTCTTCCGGATTTCAATTTAATATTACACTCTCCAAGAGGTAGAAGCGTAACCGCTTTTTGCGTGGTTGGTGGACCAAACTCTAACGTGCATCTCAAAGCTCTGAACAGGCAATATTTCTTAGTTTGACAGCGGGATCGCAGCGGAGAGCCGCCGATGCCGCCGCCGGCCTCGTCTTGCAACTTTCGAGGCGCCTCGCGACGGAGTGTTTCGCCTCGCGAAAACTTTTAAACTGTACACTTTAGGTTCTTTATTGTCTTCACCAGGCTCGTCTATCTGCGTGAAAAAACATCTCCTTTTCTTTGGAATCGTTTTGTTTAATCTTTATTGTTTTAAGTTTATATCTGTAGGTATCGTATATGCGCTCTAAGGAACGCGAATGTGTGGTTATACATAACGAACACACACTCTTAGAATAATATCTCCTAGCAACAGAAACGTAACCGTTAAACGTTATGTGTTGAGGTCACGCTTCTGGTTTTTTCAGAAAGGCCCCGCCCTTCGTGAGTCCTCTTCGCGCTCCTCCCTTCCCTTCTTTTTCTACTTGTTGAATGGCCACGTGTATTTAACGCTTATGAATTGTGAATTGGCTGTTCTTTATGAACGTACCTACCTACTATCTGTACAAGTATGCAAAGTATTACTATTATTTAACCCCATTTATTTTATAGATAGGTATGTAGGTATTTTGTTTGAGATAGCTATCGTATATTTAGTAGCAAATCTAAAACTCCTCATTCTCCTCTACGTTAAGTGGACAACTTTGATACTTTCGTAGAAAGTCAACATGGAGATCGGGCGCGGGTTATACCCATGTCAGCTTGAATCGAAATTTTGCCGTAGGCCAGAGCTACATTTAACTTGTAACTCACTTTTGATGTATCGTTGTTTTTGAACAGTCCAATGCCTTGTAAACATAGCACCAGAAAAGTTTTGGGTCGACGTCGATTCAGATAAGTTGCTCGGTGTAGAGATACTTTTTCAACATTGTGTAGGTAAGTAGTCTTTACAAGTAAGATGCTTTGATCGTACCTGTTTTTTCTTCAGTCGGTCAATAAGAGCTAATGAATAGCGACAGATTGTAGAATGGCGTCATTGTCCTAAATTATAGCCAAGGGTCGATAATAAAACAATACTCCATCCCGACGGTTTAACGAGCCGATCCCGAGCGCAGATAGCGCTGGCGGGAATAAACAGCGCGTAAACTCATATGCTATTAAACTCGCAAACATTTTCTCTAACAAATACGATTGTTTAGGTTGTGAAACGTATTCAAAACACTATTTTCAATTGTTTTAGTTTTGTGCATACATAGGACATTATTAACTACTTATTTAAAACGCGCTCATGATTCTGCAGACGATAGTAGAGTAGCCTGACACGTGCGAGCCAACGTTTACGATCCTCACCTCACTGAATCACGTTCGCAATACAATAAAATAAATTAACTTTAGATATTTTAGTGTTGTCTCATGTCTAGTAGGACATCGAATAAGTAATTGATAAGTGAGTAAGAACACATAACCAGTACGTTCAAGATACTAAACGTCGGCATAAATAACCAACAGAGAGACAAACAAAGAACAGATACCTATTCGTAAAGTCTGGTACATTCACATAATGTCTGCTCGATCTAATCAAAGACAAATTAAGTTTGAGTCGCCTGCTGTCGAGGAAATGCCTATCCCAACATTTCCTACTGTAATGTGATTTTATTAATTGTAAAAAAACTGTTTCCGTTGAAATATCGCCAAGTTTTTTTGATGGTGTTATAAAATAATGGCCCTAATATTTTAAAATGAAGCTTATCATATTTTGTTAATTTTTTCCAGGTACGTACTTAGTGATCCAGCTTATGGTCGTAGAAGCAAGTGGTAAGTGTGGTGATATGCGGCAGTGGCTGGCGGTGTGGCCGGCTACCTACGGGTTTATGTAAATGTCCACCGATAAACCGCCCTCGGTCTGCACGCGCCCGCGCTGCCGCCGCGACGCTCATTTGCATTCATAGGCTCGTAACCCTTGCTCACTTCTCCGCTTATGTAGCCTCATTCGCAACGAGCCAGTGTAAAACTCGCAGCCTTGCCTTTTGCACGATAATTTACGACTCCCCATGTAATACGTCCAGGCGGCGGCGATATGAGTTCGCTTGTATCTATAAGAGTAAGGTCGCGGTGTTGCCGTTCGATTTACATATTATATTAAACTCGCCGTCGCCCAAAGCCCCTATTCCGCGTCGCCACCGGCCGTTACGCTCCAACTTTTCTCAATTTTTCCGCCCATAAAGCGCCCGAAACGAAAGTTTCTCCGTCCGTTGCTGCGTGAGGTCGAGTGTAAATACACTTTTTATAATGTTCTTAGTCACTCTGTCATTCCTCAAAAGCAGGGTCTTTCAATGTTTTGTCATTGTATTTTACTCACAGTAAATCAAATTATCTCTTATTACTTAGCTCATTAAAACTGCAAGGTTTTGTTAGCTCACTAATGTGAATCAGGTTAGTTAAACAAAGTGAAACTGTTTCAATGGAGAGTATGTTGTAGGTATACGCGACATCTGCACGAGCGAGCATTGCAAACAGGTTTGTAAAGGAATGATATAAATAGGTACATTGAACGCACAAAAACTACTTACTAATAGATACAATTTAACATGACTCTCCGACCAATATAAGCGATGGGACATATTATTATTGCCGAACTCAGTTCTGCATATTTGCCTACATTTTCTCACAAGTCATTTTCATAAGGCTTGAAATGTCTATTAATGGTATTGTTGAAACGGTTCAAAGCACATTAATGGAAGTACGCTCGACACACATCACGCACCCCTTCACTCAGCGTCACCCCTCTCGTTAAAACTTTCCAAAATATGACGCATGCCTATAACCCTTTCGATATTCTTTTCCACGGACGTATTATCTTGGCCCAGTCCAGTACATCTTACTTCTTCACTTTCTGTGTCTTTTAAAGGCGTCTAAAGATTTATTTCTTCACTTTGTCTACTTTTCATCGAGGAGTTTGCCTTTGTGGGTTGATCCTATGATTTGGTCGTATTAGCAAGTGGATCAGCGCCTAGTGCCGGCGGTCGGCTCTGTGGCTCGATAGCGTCAATCTAACGCTCAATTAACCGAATGCGATTATCCGATTCGGATCCAGAATCGCGGCCGTCTGCGCGCCCCAAGCAAGCGCGCCAACTTTATTAATTAAGCCGTGTCTTATCTCTTGTTAGCACTCATTCTATTATTTGTCTTTTCACCGCTTATTTCCATAATTTCATCAGCAAGTAATTACTTACCACTAAGACGGAGCGTTTCTCATTGTGTTTGCATATTTTGTCGGCGTTAGTTTACCATGTAAAGTTACAAAGATCTCCTCTTGGATTTTCAATTTACAGTAGAAACGAATACCTATCTTCCTATAAAAATAGGTAGCCCTTCGATTTGAAACTACCATTAGAGGTATTCGCTACCGGTCATGAATGTATTTGTGGTGTTACAAAATTTGCATTCAAACCGACGACGTGTGTAGTTTGAGCATTGTTTTCCGTTACTATGAGAAATGAGTTTTGTTGTGAAAACGACGCGTCAGTTAAGGGATGTGGCGAGTTTGTAGTAGGGGTTGAGGGAGGTTCGCGGCGGCCAGTCTCCCCCGTTGTGTGTTTAATTAGCCTAATTGACATCGCGAGGCGCGGTGTCCGAGCGTTTGTTTGCGATATCGCGTTACGACGGCGAGCGGCGCCCGACCAGCCGCCGCCGCCGCCGCCAACGACGTTGCCGCACGCTTCACTACCTCGCCAATCGTCGATATGTCCCTGACATCGCTAAACAGATAAACTTTAAGTATGGCACTTTCGGTAGACTTAAAATTTTACTTGAAATATTAGTACGTACCTACGGTAAACAAACGCAAAGAATATTTTTTCACAATACGTGCTGTATTCAGAACAAAAGTGCTACGTCGGCCCGGCGGATGTAGGCTCGTGCGGAGACGGTTAAACGCCGAGTCAGCGTGGTGTCATACGGTGCTATCTACAATACGTCCTGAGTCTGCTCTTCCGCTTCCCACGTGAAAAGGTAAAACTGCCGCGAAATTTATTTTATTCTTTAAGTAGCCCGAATAAATTGTAGTTCGTACGTGCACGGAATACTAACGGCTATTGTAGCAGGAAAGGTTATTTGAAGTCTCAAATTGTGCAGCATATGTACATAATGTGTATCGGAATTGTTATAGACTCGTTTTGCCACGCCATCTACATTATTCAACTTCCTTAATGCGATGTAAACAAATATTAAAACCGGCAACTAACTCGACTGAAGTAATGAATCGTTGAAATTGTTTACCATCAACAGTCTGTATAAAGTTCATCGTCTCAACAGTTTCTCTTGAGCTTACACAAGTTAGTGTAGTAAGCCAGTTTGCCGATACGAACCGCTAATGAATATCTCCACTCAGCCCCGTCATACGTACGTAGAAGCGTGTGATTAATCTCGCCCGAACAAAGGAAACGCTTTCGCGGGCCCTCACTCGATCGATCATCCCCGGCTCGAATAAAAATAATAATAAAATAATAGGCCCGCGGCCTCTATTGTCCAAACGAGCCGTGCGTGACACCCATAGTTTTACTTACACCTACTACTATTGACTGCTTCGGTTATTTCTATGAATATGACGCCCTATTTACTAAATCATAACGTTTTGGTACATTTCAATTTATTTTCTAAGTACGAACCTGGTACCCCACTGCAAATCTGCACTGTGCCTTATTGTTTACTTATTTGATATAAAATATTTTATGTTTAGATTTCCACGTACCTATGTGGATATAGATAGATACGTTTCTATACCAGTAAACAGACCCATAAACTTTAAAGTTAAGTTTATCCTTTACTAATAAAATCCCTTCTGACCAAAAGGCATGATGGATGACCGTGGAGTAGCTCGCTAGGCGAGGGGCCACGCGCTTCTACTCCAAATCGTTAGTCAACTCGACACGATCTGGTAAAATAAAATTACTATATAGCTATCTATAACTGTAATGCGATTAAGACAGTGAGATCCTAAACCATACAACGACTTGTCAATAGTGCTATCAGAGTAACAGATTGAAAATATGCCATTACCATGTTCAGGTAGGACAGAATAGTGCTGCGTTACCGTAAGAGCCGTGTGCGGCACATAAATAACTTTATATGAGCGCTCTAAATCTCATTACAGCTACAGTAATAGCTTCCAAGGCTCCACCGTCGGCTTTGACGGGAATATAAAGCAAGCCTGATTTATTCCACCAAATTAACCGCTTCGCTGTACAGAACAAGGTGAACAATAGGGCAGGACAAGCCAGCTACCGCAACCCTCGTGTAACTTCAATGCACCTTAAACATCGCCTTTTTACTAAAGCCTCAAAACGCCGCTCCCGCACGCCTACAAATATCGAACTGACTTAGTCTCGTCGACGTCGTCTTGGCCAGCCCTTTTCCGTGCCGGACGCAGATACCATAATACCTAAACAAATGGCATCCTTTGTCATATTTTTATTTTGATTTGTGAGTTATTTTGCGAGGGTGCTCTCTACTATTCAATCCCCCTGTATACGATTTTCTCCTAAGCCTTGTATTTTCTGCGTGAAAAGAATTTTAAACGTCAAAGATATAAATGAAATTGTGCACTTATCTGTCATTTCATATTCTATTGAAGATCACAGATCCAATCACCCGTTGCTCGAATAATTAAAGTAGATCCGGCTGTCAAACACTCAGCCCTTTTGTAAACTTGACACCTACCTAGCTGCTTTTTACAGTACAGCGCATTTTCAACGTATATTCTCTATAGAATTCGCGGTTAAGAGTCCCTTATATCTCTTTATGGGTAAAAAAGTATTTACTTATGTAGACTAACTTTAGTATTCCAGCGTTATATCTAGGTAGGTGTTACTAAAGATTTGAATATATTTTTTGTCATGTTTAAGTTAACTGATTAATTATAAGGATATACCTACTACAATCTTTCACAATAGATATGTTTGAGTAAATTTGTATAAAACGAATGCATCAGCTTGGTGTAGCGAATCAACGAATTCAATTTAGATCGGTTGCGGCATTAGCGGGGCACATCGATCCGCTATCGGTTCACAGTTCAGACAAAGAGAGATGAAATTTTAATTGGTCGCGTAGTCTGCAGCTGAAGCTGGACGCCGAGTTGCCACTGGGGTTGGCTCCATCATCTATTGTAAAGAGTAGCGACATTTAAAAGAAGGGCCATCCCTTCTTTTAAACCATTTCGTCCGCATTCTCCGTGTATCCCTGACATCGCGTCGCCGTTTTTACGCATCTACGTGAATATTAAATTTAGATTGAATTTTTTACCTTCTCATGTACATTAGAAATTTAGAATATCGATCTCGCTCTCACATCTAATTCTACGATTGAATTCGTCACAGAGTTACGAACTTCTACAGCACTGATAACATCATTTGACCGTCCGTTATAACAGAGCCTTTCTCTCGATGGACGGAATCTTGAACGTGACTTGCCTAGTTTAAGATAATTACGGGGAAGAAGGGTTGAATTTGTGTAATCAGATTCTTCAAAGCGGTCAGCGGCCGAACGCTTGTTAAGCGGAGATTTCTCAAGTCGAGGGACTGAAAATCTTCTATTGTGTCTAAATTACAGGGATATCTCAACAATACTTTGATTGAATCTACATCAAAAACGAACCTTAAGTAATTGATAGTATTAATTTCAAATTTAAATTGAAATGTCAAGGTTCATTTGAGTAATAAGAGAGTATGAAATTAATTTTGTTTCAAGCTTAGCAGCTTCATAAATTAATTTTTAAGTTGTTCGCGGAAGCAGATAGGTACTGCAAATTCGTTTAAAGTGGTCGGCGGTCGGTGCAAAACTGCTGCGGGTCATTTGATAACGCCAGAGGTATTAAACCGTGCCAATGTTTTACTTATATTTTTGTAATTTAATTTCGTTATCTTAATGTAGAAATAAACATAAAACCGCTACACACATTTAATAATTTCCTTTTACTTATTGTGCTGGCTTAAGTAAACGCATCGACCACGAACGTAGCGCAGTTTTCCTTTACGCTGGTTACATTAATTTTATTTAACGGTTAGTGATTATTAGTTATTTCAAAGTTTTAAGAAGGCACAGAATTATAAAAGTGGAAATTATAAAAGTTGGAGCTATGCGAAAGATGAGGAAAAATGAAAAGTATTTTTCAGAGTTTAATATCAAATCGGAGAGAGAGAGATCTCCTTTAATAAGTTGTAAAGTTGTGTTGGAGGGTTTTCGCCGCGAGTTCGATGCTACAGTAACGGCGACTGCCGGCAATCTCGTTAAAATCTACGAGGAAACTCCAGCCATTTATGAAATCACATGCTACAACTAATACGCTCGTAGTTGCGATAGTTGAGTAATCGACAAACTTCCCATTTAATTTGCGTAAGTGAAAAAGTGCTTGAGGTCTCCGTATCAATATTTGTATATCATTAGTTGGATATGTCAGCGGTCCATATTTGTCTGAGAAAGGAGTAGTAGCACCCAGCTGTCCACTTGGCAGTAGATGTCGTTAAGGGCGCAGTGACGCTCGCCGGCGGCTGCGGGTGACTCCTTATCGTACGCCAGTACGCGAGTAATGGCGCTTTCGATCGCAAGCTAATGGCCTCCTCGGGCCCACTTAGATACGCAAATGAGCATCGACAAGCACCACCAGCCGTCGTCGCGATTACGCGTACACTTTACCAAATGAAATGACAATTGCGTGCCCTTCGATACACGTGCACCGTCTCCGAATCGATCATATCACAAATTACACTCCCCAACAAAATGAGCTGTCATTACCTTCTGAAAGACGTAAGTAAATATCTTTGTCAATGTCTCATTTAATGTACCTATCGTAATCATAACATAAATACCTATACCTGCCTATAACACGCTACATAACTACAAATTCTATTATAACTCTTCGATCAAAGTAAAATTACATGTAGTAATAAAAGCTAGCCTTTACTTTCTAATACAATTCCCGTGGAAATATGGCGAAGGTCGCCTTTTAACAAGGTAACCGGAGCAGCGGAGGTAGGTTCAGCGCTGCGGTGGTGGTGGGAAACGTTCACGAGCGCGCGCGCAAACGGCACCCTCGGGGGTGATCGTTGCTAACGATCGTCTCACATACTCTCCTTACTTATACCTTGAACACACATTAATATAATGCACATAAGTACTTTCCAATCATGCCTGGTACATGTATGTTAAGTAGGTACTTAGGACTTAAGAACAGCATAAATACTCTCTTCTTAAAATTATACTCTTAACTCGTAATATTTTCTATATTATCAAAGTATGTTTTATAAGTACCTATGTATCCTAAATAAATAAGGTCGTAACGGTTTCAACTTACACGAGGTTGATAAAAACGGCCCCTAAATCGGGCCGGGCTGACACATGTCCTCCAGTGGCTTTATACAATCCCCCAGTCTAGTGGCCGCCGCCGAACGCTTGACACGTTAAATTCTTATCAACCCGTCAGATACCGCTTTGCCTACTGCCAAATAAAGGGCTTTTCTATTATTTTGAGGTATTTAAACTTCGAACCTCGAACCTTCCTATTTCACACAGAAATAAGTATTTTCCATTTGATGTGTCCTTCCCTTTTTCGGTTTTATAGTAGCGCAATTAAAATTACAATAATTACCTTTAATTGTTTGTCATTTTACTTTTTTTTGTCTTAAAACAAACTTTAAAAAATCTTCAGCTTAACCTACTTAACGTAGAATATTTCTGAAAATACAAAAACATCGGAGTGCTAGTTAACGACTTGTAATATTTACGTTTTCAATGCATCATGTCATAGCGCGAATTGCGCGTTCTGGAACGAGCACAAAGGCCGGACGCTGTAATAGCGCACTAGATTAGGATTATATACGATTCATAAGCCGCTAGTGTATCGCGGGGGTGGGTATTACACCTCAAAAGATGTTTGCGGCACAGCCAACAATGCAGGGGCGCCGCCGCGTCGCCCGCCCAGCTGTAAATGGAGTGCGCATTAATACTCAACTATGTAATAAATGTTATTGTTTGTCATAAAGCTTGTTTTATGAAGGTCTACCGACCGGCCCGTGACGTTGTCGGGCCTTTAATAAAGTTTAACGTTTACTTGATTTTTCATACTTACGAGCATAGTCGACAACAGCTACCTATTCTATATATTGATATATTTGGATGAATTCGATTAGGTACTGAGATAAAACAGAAATCCACTAACGGAAGACAAAGCAAGATGCTCTTATTTTGATATTTTGTGAAGATAGTCGCTTTCGATTCTTGAGACATCGGCAAATCGCCGCGTCATTGCTGAAGTTTTGCTTCGCTTCGCTTAGCTTTGCTTGCAACGATATTTCCAACACGATCGCCTAGTTTCCGGTTTTCACAGAAAATGTTTCGAACATTGATAAAATCTATGGATAGAATACTTAGTATGCACATTATACCTCTGCATCTAAACATGAAACGAACATTACGTATCTATGTAACGAGCTAGCTATTATTCAAGCTTTGCTTGACTAATTGAACGTTGCATAGTTAATTAACGCGACTATCAAGTGTCAAGTTAGTTATTCAACGAGTTACATAGGTAATAAATACCTTGACATTCAACAAAGTGAAATATGATTTAAACACAAATTACTTTTGCCAAAAAAGGGCCAGTAGAGATGAGCTTTGTAAGGCTTTGAATCACCTAAAAAATTAGTGCATTCTAATTACTTGTTACTAAGTACTTAACACTTTGGATGTATATCTTTTATATAAACTTACAATACTTTCGTAGAGTCATACAAAATAGCGTCGGCATCATCGAAAGCGGTAACAACTGATTTGTATGTAGCTCGTCTCCGCGGCGATGCAGGGGGCGGCTTCAAGACGCTCGGCGCAATTTTTCAACGCTTCGACTTCGTGTTCTGCAAACCGATGGCGCCGCAGTGCAGCCGCCGCCCCCGCCGCGCCGCACCTGCTCCCGCGCCGAACTGCTGCAACTTTAATCCCCCAATCCGCCACCGCACGACCGCGCACCGGCGCGATGCTATATTTCAATTAATTCGCCCATCCATTTCGGACGTGAAACTTCGAAGCGCTTAACTCATAACCCCTATATGAATGCCTCGCCGCCGATAAGTGTCAAACGATGTCTGCTTGACGTCCACAGTTTCGGACAGTTTCCGTACTCGTACCGTTTTGGTAACCTAGCTTTATTATGACTTAAGGCCCCTCGGTCTTAACGATGAGCGCCGTCATATTTTCCCGCCATAAATCTTGATTCGCGAGAGCTTTGTTCACCGTAGTGGTGATTTAACTTTTAAAACCCAATTAATTGCGAGTTTTGTTTTGCATATTAATGGGTCGTTTTGGTGGAGCTACGTCGTCGTTTGGCCATAAGTTTTGTAAAAGAGCATACGAAGTGGAATAATCGAACGTGGTTTATTTGGCGGACCAATTCATAGGACATTGTGAAAGGAGGACCGATATTAATTTCTTCCATGATAATGAACACGCTTTTTTACAACCTTCTACTTGTTGTATGATTTAGATACTTAAACTTCCGACAAGCAAGGGCATATTGACTAAGAAACGAATCTTTATAATATCAAATGCGTAACGTGATATACATATAAAATAGATGAGTTGATTTCTTATTCTTATTGCGCAGAGTTCAGCCGGCGCACCGCACGTGTCGGCCATACCGCTGAATCAACCCGACCCGACTCGAAACGGTCTCGGTCTACCGCCACTACATGAACTTAATTTGATTCCGATTGTGTTAAACCCACTACTTCTCTGTTCAATGCCCAAAAGATAATTTCTTCGGATAATTAAAATGAAGTAGGTACTTATTTGCGATAAAAAAAATTCTGAATCTTTATAGTTTTCGGAGTTCATCAGACACAAACGCGGAACTAATTTAAATTGCCATTTGAATCTATAGGTAACGGAAAAGATTCCTAAATGGTTCTGTTTTGCAAAAAGCAGTAGGAAGTTTACAGAGTGACGCTACACATCACACTGTAGAAAACAGTTTGCAGCACAAAGTAATTAGATAGCAGTTATATTGTTCACTTGTTCAGCGCTTTTCCAATGAACGCCACCGGTTCTCGTGTTTATTTGCGGCCCAAGCCGTAACGGACAGGACGTTTTTGTCCCGCCCAATGAGACGAGCCCGCCTTTAATGAGCCGACCCCTGTGCACTGAACCCCAGCCTGCTCTTTGCTGGATATTTCACAAACTCTAACTTTCCACTCTGAATTTTCACTTTTTAATCCGACCGACCTGCGGTTTATTTTTGTGAGCCACGTAAGTGTATTGTAAATTTTCTTATATCTAAGAAAACGTTACACGGTACAATACACAAAGTATCTTACGTATTCCGTCTTACTTAACTTTAATAAAAAAAAAAAAATATCACTTAAATACAAGTTTATTATGATACTAGATAACTGCTCTATTGAGTTATAAGTACTCAAACACAATTTTTTATTTTGTACGAAGTATTAGAACTTTTGCATCAGTTTTCGCGTTGAAATAAATAAAATTTAAAAGCAGTTAAAATAAAAAGTTAGTCTTGTCTAATCTATCTCCGAGTCCCGCAGTCGGCGCCCCGTAAATAATTCACACTCTCGGAACGAGTTGGCCGCGTCGGATGCCGCATGTAATTCCACATTTTCGCACCGGCAGCTTTCCGGGCACGCATTAAAGTTTTTCCCCAACCCGTGCCTATTCACGGCAAATTTTCCGAATTCAATTCCGCAAACCTATTCATTGAGGAGGCGCCTCGCAAATACTTCGCTTAATTGACACCCAAACTTTATGCTTCGAATATAAATTATTCATTTGCAATAGTGTCGCGGCCACAAAGCCGTACGACGGCGTTGTTGCTCCAATATCGGATCTGTCTCTGGGTATACTATATCAATTCTTGTTAACATGTGAGTGGAATACGTAAGTAGTTATTAATTACGGTGTGTCATTAATATGACAAGAGGCGGAACGAGGTGAGCGCTGTCGGGACGGTGTGCGTATTGTATTGTGACACCGCGACACCGATCTGGGCTATAATGTAACCCTACCGCCGACGCCGCCCCGAGCGCCTACTCGGTGACAAGGCGACAAGCGAACCGCCCGCCCGAGACGTCATGCGGCCCTCATTTGTCACTAATGCTTGCCAGCCTGACACATCACCTACCACTTGTGACTTCTTTTTTCTCGCATCTTTCTCCATATAATACTACCATGACGTGCCATATTTAATTTATTTTCGCATTAAATCTTACTATAGAAGAACAATTTGTTATATTGCCCTATTCTGGATTCATCACTGTTTTTACTTTGTACTAGACGTCATAAATGCACTTAGAAGGCTTCCAAAGAAAATAGTGTTCAATGTCCTAACTTTAGTCCGCGTTGGCCGTTCGTCAGCTCCGTTCGCGTCAACTAAATATACAGTGTCAAATAAAATCATTCTGGAAGAGGCGTCGCTCAAATATTTTTGCAAGGTAACTGGCTCGTACGCCCATAACAAAGAGGCTGAGTTCCGAAACAATCAAATTAATTTTCTCCGTTGTTGTTTAATTAGCGCCGACTGGTGGATGGCGGCCGGTGTTTATCATCGGAAACAATCGCACCCTACCATGCCCCCGCCCCCGCACACCCGCACCCATCTAACCAATCCCATTATTATCACAGTCAAGACTTTACACCAAAGCAACTTTGATTCGTCACTCTCCCTACCATTATCATTATTAGTTACATTGTTCAATCTAATTGACTTTGGCGTAAACAAATCACAGAACTCAATTCATTTTATGAATCTTTTGTTGCAGGTAATAATCGCCAGTATTTCAAAATGTTATCATTGGAAGCTTCAATGTCATTTAACAGGTATGCCAGACTGTAGTGTCTAGAAAAACTGGACAAATAAGTATAAGGGAAAAGTAAGGGACTTACTCATGTCATTCTGTAATCGTAATAATTTAAATTGTCTGTATAAACATATAGTAGGTATATAAAAAACTGCCACCCTTCTCTTTGTTAAACGTTTAATTATTATAGTGTTGAAGTGGGCCATCTAATAAAGCCCCTCGAAAGTATGTTAGATAGGTGGGACTAACTCAAGGTCGGTCACTGGACGATTGTAGCCCCGGGTACCTACCTACTGGATGTGTCAATGCCAGCTACTTAGTAAATCTAGGATACCTACTTTATTTGCATATGTGTTTTTATATGTATCAATATTCGTAAACATGAGCTGTTTATGCCTTTTTGTGCCAAATATCGATAGAATGTATATCTAAATACAACAACCTTTAAATAAAATAAAAAACCAGTTTCCAGTTATCGTTAAAAGGCTTTACCTACTTGAAATCTGTTTAAAAATTATAGTTTTAATTCGGCAGTGACGTCACGCGTGCGTATAAGGGCGTTATTCGTGGAAACAAAATATGAAACCGAGTAGTTTATTTGAAGCCTTACGAAGTTAATCCGAAGCCATATTTAATTAAATTGTAGCGGTGGGTGGACGTTGCTTGCCGTATTCCGTAGTTCGCTGCCAGCCTGAGCAGTCTTGCTTTAAGAGTGTGTCTCTAATGAAGTTTATTTAATTCTCTTACCATCGGATCTTCCTTGCGGGTAAGCATACTAAATTAAGATATTGCAGCTAAAACTTGTTTATTCGCCAGCTCGTTTCAGTGTATTTGTCTTAGAAAATATAGAGTCTATGTTAGAGACCCGTTAATGCATTTCTTCAAAATAAGATACCTACCTTAGTTACCTATGTGGTTAGTTTCTAACTGCTATTCAAATAGCCAATAAAAGTTATAAAATCTTTAATATTCAACGTCTCCAACTGCAAATACTTTGACTGAAATTCTTAGGTAGAACTGCAGGAAAAGGCTCAGAAACTTATCGTGACTTGGATTTGCCAATTTTCTACTTCCCTCGTTATAAACTCGGACATTAATGTGTAGTAAAAAGAAGTGGTAGCTCGGCTCCACGTCGAGTCAGACTGCAGGCATCTAATCTAATTATCCAGTAGCTACGCTCTTGAAAAAACTCACTAGTGGCTGGCGCAAGCTCGCCTCTTTCTTCTCCCTTAAACTCTGCTTATTTGCCCGCTAAAAGAAACATGAAAATGCTTTTTCTAATACTTTCCTCCGCAAAGTTTGGTAATTAGTCTGTTATTAAACTTATGCCAATGTAGAGTCACATACCTATTACATCCTACATTATCTAAGATTTTAGGATTCAAAAGTATTAAATCCTAATCATACACACTTAAGTTGAATTAATTAGACTAAAGAAGCAAGACAACTTTTAAAGTAAAGCTAAGAAAGGTCAGATAATAGTAATTGAAAGGGCAGTTAACGACTTACTTATTATTAGCGCGGCCGAATTGAAAGGGATTATTTTTATCGTGTGACCCGCGAGTGCGACCCGACCCGCGCTGACCCCGACGACGACGCGATGATCTATCCCTTCACCCGCTAACCTGTTCAGAGATCACACCGATAAACTCACATTCATAACGAAGTCATTTCAACACATCATAATTTATTTACACAAGTATGAAATAATTCTGATTAGGTAGGTAGAGGTACTTTGGGTTACATACACGTAGTTACAGGAATATCATATTTATGCATAGTTTCCTGTTTCTGTTATTTCATGCTCGTTTCTGCTTTCCGAAACTATTTGAGAATAAGCCATTTTAAGTTTATTTTAAAGTCAAGCAAAACATTGCTAAGTTTAACCTAAGTAGGTAGGCTGTGAAGTTGGTAGTTGGCTGAAAAAAAAATCTAACCCAAGACCATTTGCATCATTTTTTTTTTGTAAATGAAATATGTAAATAGTTCTTTCTCCGCAAGGCGCGAGTCTACGTTCGGCCACCCGTAGTCTTGATAGCATAGGCTCCAAAGTGGACTATATTGTAAGAGCATAAGGCGCTTTATGGTAGCCCAATAGCGAGTGAACAAAGTAACGTACGGCCGGTGTATTTCGTCGGCGGACTAAACGGCTCAGCTCCAGGCCCGTATTTGTAACACGGAGCGTTATTAATAGCCGCGATAGCGAGGTGGCCCGCGGCGGAGCACGATATTTGGGAAATCCGGATTTGCATAGGATAATGGGGAGCATGGCGGCGCTGCAGTTTGCAATGTGCTGCTTGCTGCTCCGCTATGAGCCCGGCTCCAAACCCACTTTAGCACTTACCCATTACGCGTTACGTCCATCAACATAATGTGTCCGTAAAAAGTATACACGAACCTGTGCACACAATTCGATCCTGTTAGCTGTGTCGTACGTAGCTATTTACACCTTTATACTGATTCTACAAAGACTAACTCAAAAAATCAAATTTAAATATTTAACATGTTTACGTAACTTACAGAATAACCATATTTCATTGTTTAACCACCGACTTAGCTATGTAATACACTTTAAACTCTTCATTACAATGGACTTAGCAATTTGTGTTTAAAGCATTTCGCGCGACCCTTTCGCTGTCACAGTAAATTTTAAAACTTTCTCATGTCTTTAATTAGAAACATTAATTACAAGCTCGATTGGAGTTTCTTATCTTACGACTGAGTATATTTTTTAAATTGTTTCTGTTAGTTGTTCACAGTGATAATACGGTCGATAGGTATAATTCACTCTACCTCCTCTATGAATAAGTTGGTATTATAGTATGATGACGCACATTATGCAAATTACAAAGCGATCAGCAATTTACAAACTCATTTCAACCACGCATCATAGCCATTAGCCACTTTGATTTTATTAACAAGTAGGAACAGCAAAGTTGTAAAGTAATTTATCTGTTTGTGACTCATTGTTCTAGCCTCCTTATTGTCAAATACTCACTAAGTAATAAACCTCTCTGACAGAGGTCTAGCCACAGAATACCTAATAGTAGGTCTAGCTTTGTTTCAAAACTTTAAAGATTCTAATAATTTGGTTAGATAATTAAGTAATGGTGCCTTAAGTAGGTAGGTAATGAATAAATTATTAGAATAAGCAAATGAGTTTTGAGTTGTGAGGCTTGGTTTTATTGACAAGTAATATATTTGTTTTTCATGGGATTATGTTACATTAATTTAGAGAATAAGGTTCTCTATAGATGTTTAGGTACAATAAATATACTTATTTTAGAAAGACAGCCTAGTGAATGCAGTTTGCACTTATTGAAAGAGTTCATTTTAGTTAACTACTAAGTAGCTACTAATTAAGCACAAAAGCAATTTAAACGTGAAACATGGCTTAATGTTGTTAAAAATAGAAAAACGATAGTGATAATTGGCGAGGAGGGGTCCGATGGGGGTCGCCGTGGGGGGAGCCGGTCGCGTGCCTGATGTATGCGCCGCCGACTCGACGCCAGACCCGACGGCGCCGCGCCGCCGCCCCACAATGCAGATATCGTGCATTCCGTACCATACCACTCGCGACCCGAACGCCTTCGCCGTTTACGTCCACGCAAAACTGAAAACACTGCGGCATATTTGCGGTGGCCGTCGCCTAGCAACGGGAAATATATCACCAACTGAAGTCTGCTCGCTTCCTCTGCGGCAGACTGAGTTCAACTCCCAAAGTTCATTGGTGTAAAAGTATATTAAATAAATAAATAAAAATACACACATTTAATGACCGCAACCACACCAAATTGTTGTAAGTTTCCGGAAAGAGTGGTCGAGTGGATCGACCGTAATCGATCCAGTGGTAGGTACATTTTCCAAATTCACACCGCCAGTGGGCGTCCTTTGATTGATGCCCCGCGTAATGACGCGGGAAACTATTTCCTCAGTATTTCCTCCACTCAATAAAACATCGAATATGCTTATTTATGTGTCCGCGTCAGTTTATTTGGGGCTTTGTCAATGTGGCCCGTAGTGCCGACTACACTCCAAAGACCGTCATTTGTCAAGATTATAGCTGTTTGGGGATTGAGATATGAAAAGCGGTTATTGTTTTGAATATTTCCCTTTTTATGCCGGGCTCCATTTTTGTAGGTCCCATGATTCTCAATATAAGGCTTATTATGTTTTGTCATATTACCTTGGGGCTGGGTACTTAATTCTGTCCCAAAAGATGAAAAAATCCGAATAAACCTGCTAGGGAGGATCCTTTTATTTTTGAGTAAAACTTGTTCGGCATAGTTACATGTAAAGAGCAATATGAGTAGTATATATATGGGGGTTCTAGCTCACTTTTGTGGTGGAGGAAGTGACGTAACTGGTGGAGGATGTGTAAGTACCTAGAGTGACGCAAGTAGCTGGAGTGACGTGGTCGGGGGCGCGGATGTGACGCCTTATCGGTCGCCCGCGCTACCGTGGGCTTCAGTTTTTGTGGTTGAGAACGTTGTGGTTTACGATATGAAAAATTTCTCACGCACATGTTCTATTACCTACATATTATAAAGGAATTGTATAAATACTTTGTGAATAATTTAAAAGCATGATAGTCGTGAATGCGCTCTAATAGCGAGCAAACAGAAATGTTCGTTTGTGAAGATTGTGATACGGTATTTAATAATTTAGATAGTCTGAAACATCACCAAACTTGTTGTGAGAAGAAAGAAAAAAACTGTAGTAAATTAAAGTATGCTTGCAGTTATTGTGATAAGTTATTTTCAAGGAAGGATGCGGTCAAACGTCACGTACGAACCTCTTGTATAAGAAACGAGGGGAGTAAAAAAAGTAAACATAAACGTTTTGATCACCAAACGACGACGACGACGACGACGACGACGATGGATGAAGAGCAGCTACCACCTCCCTCTAAGAGGGCTAAACAGATGTGTACTGTGTGTGATGTTCCAGTGAAAAATCTACATGCTCACCTGAGAAGTACGAGTCATAAAAATAAAATGGCGGAAAGCATGATGAATAATGTTGAAATCATAAAGACTTGTTTCAAGTCGAGACTAGCATCGTATAGAGTGTATAGTAGTTCACAGTTGGTGCACGTCATACCTAGCGACTTTCTTGCAAATGTTGAGGATACTGTTTTGAGCCTGATAGAGCGGAAACGTATGGAGTTGAAGTCATCCATCAAGGTGAACCTCGAACTGTTTGGGAATTATATTAAGGAAACTAAGGAAGTGATCACCACAGATGTGAAGTCTTTTAACACAAGAAATAAAGTTATAGGTATGGTGGATGACATAAAGTCCGTCTACGGTGAATTCGTTGAGGAGATTAAAACAAAGGCTGATGAATTCCAAGAGCGAGATAGTGGTTGGGCGATTGAGAAGGTTTTATATATAGAAATTAATATTAATAAGTTTTCGCCGCTTAAAGGTACGAATTACATCCCGTTACCGCTATGGATACAGAAAAAGAAAGCGTGCATCAACATAAAGAATCGCGATCAATATTGTTTCGCGTGGGCGATAGTGAGCGCACTCTACCCGACCGATAATAATTCTGATCGCATTTCTTCGTATCCGCACTATAGATCCGTTTTAAAATTGGATGGAGTAAATTTTCCGGTGAGTACACAGGATATACAGCTTATTGAAGAGTTGAATGGACTCAGTTTTAATATATTTGAAGTGGAAGAGGGAAAAATTGCTGGACCCATCTACGCATCGAAAAAGAAGAGGCAAACTCATATGAATTTACTTTATATTGAACATGGTGTGCGCGCTCATTATTGTTGGATAAAACATTTAAGTAGATTAGTACGCAGTCAAATATCAAATCATGCCAATGAAATGTTTTTTTGCAATTCATGCCTCTTGACGTTTATCAACGAGGAAAAGCTTCAAGCGCACGTGGCGGTCGGAGATTGTGCCGGTGTGAAGACATATATTCCAAAGCGGGGTGGGAATAAATTACGATTTCAAAATTATTCCAAGAAGATGCGTGTTCCTTTCGTAGTGTATGCCGATTTTGAATCAATACTCAGAGCAGTTGCCACCTGCTCTCCGGATCCAAAGTCTTCGTTCACCAATGTTTATCAAGTTCACGAAGCACACAGCTTCGGGTATTATATTAAATGTTATTATGATGATTCATTGAGTAAATATGTATCATACAGAGGTAAAAATTGTGCAAGTGAATTCATTACTTCGCTCGAGGATAATCTAAAACCGTATGCTGAACTACTGAATGAAATTGTACCGATGAAACCGCTAACGAGCTTAGAGCAAACTCAATTCGAGACAACCACCACGTGTCATATATGTGAAAATGAAATCGCAAATGATGATGTTGCGGTGATGGATCACTGTCATCTCACCGGTGAGTATAGAGGTGTAGCTCACCGCGATTGTAATCTTAACTATAAAATAAAAAAGGTTATACCAATAATTATACATAACCTTTCGCATTACGATGCGCATTTCATTATAGGTATGTTGAAAGAGCATAATGTTAAAATTATTCCGAGAAACAAGGAAAATTTCATTTCGTTTACGATAAAAAGTTGTGAATTAGATATCGAATTACGCTTCATTGACTCGTGTCGTTTTATGATGTCAAGCCTAGATAAATTAGCTTCGAATTTAAAGAGTTCTCAGTTTATAAATATAAACAAAAACTTTTCTCAGAGTCAAGCACATATTTTGAGACAAAAGGGAGTGTTTCCTTATGACTATATAAAAGATTGGGATAATTTAAATGAGACGGAGTTACCGCCTCAAGACAAATTCTATAACAATTTGAATAAATGTGCAATTACCGATGATGAGTATAGACACGCACAGACGGTGTGGAATACGTTTAACGTGAAGACTTTAGGGGAATATAGCGATATTTATCTGAAAACGGACGTTCTACTATTGACTGATGTGTTTGAAAACTTTAGGGAAGTCTGTCTTAACACATATCAGTTGGATCCTGCACATTATTACACCGCTCCCGGTCTAAGTTGGGACGCGATGTTAAAATACACCAAAGTGGAAATGGAACTTTTAACCGATATCTCTATGATAAAATTCATCTCAAGAGGTATTCGCGGTGGTTTGAGTGTTTGTTGCAAAAAACTCTCAACTGCAAACAATAAATATTTGAATACTGGTTACGATCCTACTAAAGAATCAAAGTACATAGTATATCTAGATGCTAACAATCAATACGGATGGGCGATGAGTCAATATCTACCGCTTAAAGATTTCCGTTGGTTGACGGAAAATGAAATTCGATATTTCAATGTATTGCATCATGATAATAATGGGATTAAGGGATATTTTTTAGAAGTGGATTTGGTGTACCCGGAAAATCTGCATGAGCTCCATAACGATCTACCGTTTTGCTCTGAAAACCGCGTGCCAGACTATATCGGTTCTAAAGAGAACAAACTGATTGCCTCACTTCATGATAAGAAAAATTATGTGATTCACTATGTTAACCTGAAACAAGCTATGAAGCACGGTATAAAGCTCATTAAAATACATAGGATCTTGATGTTTACGCAAAAACCTTGGTTAAAAACCTACATCGATTTGAATACTCACATGCGAGCGACGTCAAAAAACTCTTTTGAAAAGGATTTCTATAAGCTGATGAACAACGCTGTGTTTGGGAAAACCATGGAAAATGTCGATAAGAGAGTTGATGTTCGTCTCGTCAACAAATGGGAGAGTCAACGGAAGCGATTAGGTGCGCGTGCACTGATAAGCCGTTTAAATTTTCACAGCAGCGCAATAATTAACGAAGACCTCGCAATAATACAGATGAGTAGGAATAGTGTCACGTACGATAAACCTATTTATGTAGGTTTTACCGTGCTAGAGTTGTCAAAAACGTTAATGTATGAATTTCACTATGATTATATGCTGCCGAAATTTAAAGAGAATATAAATCTTTTGTATACCGACACCGATTCATTTATATACGAGATGAGAACCGATAACTTTTACGAGGATATTAAACGTGATTTGAAACAGAGGTTTGATACATCAGATTATCCCCCTGATAATAGATACAACTATCCGTTGTTAAATAAGAAAGTAGTGGGAATGTTTAAGGATGAATGTTCGGGTGTGATTATTAAGCAGTTTATCGGTATACGATCAAAATGTTATTGCGTGATCAAGGATGATCATGAGATTGTTAAAAAAATAAAGGGTGTTAAAAAGAGCGTTGTGAAAAATGAAGTGAGTCATCATGATTTCATTGCATGCATCGCGAATAGAAACGAGAACGTACAGTACAGGGAGATGAATGTTATAAGGAGTAAACTTCAAACCCTGTACACTCAAACCCTGAATAAAATGGTGTTAAGAAACTTTGACGATAAGCGATTCACTATCCCTAATGAAACGTACAAAACTCTCGCCTGGGGACATAGAGATATAAATCGTTATTACTTTATTTAGATATCTATTTTGAAATTACGCAATCTTGACGGTAGTGATAACAAACAATGTATGTCGTTGCGGTTACAATCTATAATTTTAAGGTTTGAATATAAAGTAAAAAAATTAATTAGATAAGAAAAATATTATAATGTACTTAGTTATAAGTTAAAAATTTTGTATTAAAAAAGTTTTTAGTATGTAAGATGGGTGTGTTATGTAAATGAAAAATAAACAACATTTGTAATAATTATCATTCATTATTTATTTCGTGAATAAATGTCTTACACCTAATGCTATAATTTCTAAATCTACAATAGAATTCCGATCACATCTCTCCTCGAGGATCGTCCGAGTCGCTTGAAGGGCGGTCGGTTGTATTTTGCGTAGGTGCTTCTCGAAAAAGTTGATTCGATTCTCGTAGGCCGGCCGAAGTTGCTTATGAAGAAGATTGATCCGTTGCGTTATACACGGTGCAATGTTCAAAATACTAAACCACTTCTCATAGTTTATTGTGATTGAGGTTTGGAAATTGTTAGAGAAGATTAGCATATAACGATGATCATTCATAGATAGAATTAGATCAAATCTTCCGAGCCCGGTGGCAGCGGCGACGGTAGTCGATGGTAGTGATGCAATAGGTGCGTTGATACTGCACGAAAGAAAACTTGTAATAATTTCCTTATTCTTCACAATAATGGAAAACCACTCGTCCGCGCTGAGCTGAAGAATTCCACAAAAATCTATTTTCACCTCCAAATCTTGGTTGAGATACAGGGAGATGTAGAATCCATTTTCTAGATCGTAGTGTGATTTCGCATAGGTACACTGATCATTCCATAATGAGCCATCATCAGCACTCATTATTGGAGGAGATAAAAGGCGGTGATAATAAGCCATGAGGAGACGTAGACACACGGTGACAGTTGGTCACAGACTAATTCAATTTCTATTATTTTATTATTGTGAAATCTTTCTTACACTTCCTGAGAGTATGCTATACTCGAAGAGTGCGTCGTTTATTATCAAGCAATACGCGCTGGTGTTGCCAGGAACATTTTTGGAAAATTCCATTTCCAGTTTCACATCGATTGCACCACCACCGGTTCTAGTACTATCGTTCTGTCGCGATGTGTCAATAACAATCAGCGGGAACTTGGTTTTGAAGTGTGATGTACTCACTTCCGGTCTCACCTCCCGCACTCCATAATATTCTCTTTGAAAATTCACAAACGCATCGTAAAGCAGTGAGTACGAGTTTTTCTCAAAGTTGGCTGCAAACGCTTCATAGGGAAAGTATTGTGAGTTTAGATATACTCTACAATTTGTTAGATTGCAATGATCGAAATGACTCATATCCTTATTCTTTTCATTCTTTCGAGCCGTTTGCAATCCGATAATGATGAAACGTGGTTTCTCCATTTCTGTAGCGGTTTTTATCGACCATACATGTTTTTGTGATGTTGGTAATAGTGGATATTCATAGAGGTCCCAAGTGCGGAACGCTAAAGGAATAGGTACATTCTTCTCCACAATGGACATGAGACGAAGTTTTTCTTCATCGCACACCTTGATGGTGGGCACACGCCATACTATGCGCGAAATCTCAATAGATATTTCCTTACCCACCGCACAAGTGGCTGCATTCAAATTGGTACTGGATCGGTTGAGAATTAGCTCATGCTTAGCGTTCATTATAACTTTCTTATAGTCCTCGGCGAATCCTAGGAAATGTGAGAGTGGTATTGAAAAACTGAAATCACCATCGGTAATGGCTGCTATAGCACCCGTGTTCCAACAAGCGTTTTCCAAGGCATGTTCAGATCCTTTGGTGTAGGAGAGAAGTCCCTTCATGGTGGTGGTGATACCGCAGTTTCTCGATCTGTCCACTTCCACACCGTTAAGTTCATAGCGAATCTCTTGAAACAGAAAAGCTGGTGCGTTGTTCACGAATACGGTATCACTGTTCACTTTTCCTTCTACAAGTAGATAGCTCTCGCTTGGCAGTACGATTAAGTCTTGTCTATTGATGCATATACGAATATCATCGTTGTTATTAAACGAGTTATGATATGGATTGTATGAGTGAATCTCAACGCTTTCTATACTCTCATCGAAATGCACTTTTTCAGTGATATGTAAAACTGACTTTGAAGGCATAGTATTGACGACGGCGGCAGCGATGATGTTTATGAAACTACTTTTAATTTAAGCGCTTTTAGAAACAACTTATTTTCCTTGGATAATTCTTTTTTATATTTTACCGATGTCTCTTGTAGTGATGATGATGATGTTGATGTTGAAGGATATGTACTCGCTGCTGACGCTTGCACGCTTTGACTGATCCCATTCTGATATACACCATCATTTTTATAGACTATCATTGTGATGATTATGAAGTGATGGGTGTTCTTCTAATATGAAGCCTCAAGGATATATTTTCACCTCTAAAATTAACGAGATTATCGTGCTCGTTCACAAGACGTACGTTAATACGATTAATAGTAGTACCCTTTACTGGTAGGTATACAACGTTCGAAGGACACTCGATTATTTGATAGCCGGGCGGTACGGAGGGTGAAAATTCGTGTAATACGTGAGCGGGTCTTTCGTTAATGAATGAAGCCTCTATTATGCTACACTCTACTCTTATAGTGTTTGTGCTCAATATATTGATCGGTTTATCGGATAAATGTATCTTACCCGGCTCAAGAACTCGCGGTGAGAAACCGAGCAGAGAACCGATACTATTCCGTCGATTGAAATAGATGTCTAGTTTTGGAGAATACACCATACACTGAGACGTGTTCATATTAGCCTCCATATCGATTAAATCGTAGGCGTCCTTCGATTGTTTTGATATTTCACTATTTATATATTTGAATATATCGTTCACCTCATAAGCGCCCTCAGGTACTTCTATTACGTTTTCTCCATAGTGGAATAGATTATTATGCTTATCAATGTTCGGTATCGAATTGTATGTCTTCAAATAAATCAATCCACACTCAAACTCGCCATTCTTCAACTCTATCGCAGGCATATAGTCCGCAGATAACTCAGATGATTCACCGCTAAGCGTAATAGAAAATGATGATGACATTGTTAGTATGTGTACCCAAATGACGTCGTCGTCGTCGTCGTCGTTATCGTTATCGTCACCACTACGCTACAGCACACACGCATGCATACAAAAGGTTGATAAGGGAATGAAACATGTATTCGCTTATTCATCTATTTATTTGTGAAATAACGTTTCATATTATACAGAAACATTAAACATAAATGTCCGCAGTTTACTTGATTTTCCTTTTGAAGATTTGTATAGTTATATTCAATATTAATCCTATCACCACTCCTCTTCATGTATAGGGGAAACTCTTTAAACGGTCTCAGATCGCCGAAACTGTCGAAGAATATACATCGATTTCCGATTTTAGCGTACGCCACCCAGTGAGTACCCACCCCCCTTATCGTATCCAAGTTGATGACACCGCACTCGTTGAGCCACGGTTTACCATGATGCGGAAGAGTGTCTCTCATGAATACACCTCTAAAGTAAGGAATTTTCAGTCTGCGTACACACTTCACTATGTCGATGTCGGTGAGAGGTTTATTCTTCGGCGGTAGAAGACGATGATGTTCGTCATCATTATCGTTGGCGGTGGCGTGGAGGGGGTACATTTTCAGTTTTTTGGAGAGTACGGACTTAAATACAACCCCATACCTTGTTTGTATGGTCGAAGGTATAATCCTTTACCGACTTTTTGTTCACCCTGTTTTTTCTTCGAGATCATATCATAGATATTTTTAGCTGCGGTGGTTACACCACCGGCTAGGGTACCGGTAGCGGCTAAAGCGCCCAACAGTGGTATCAACGGGATAAAACCGCCCGTTTTCGGTAAAGGGATCACTCGAGGGGTTCTTACGAAGCGGTTTTTGATTGTTTTACGGGCCGCTTTCATAGCGGTTCTCAGTAGGCTGTTCTTATCAACCGATTGCTTTTTCCGACTGCACACGTGTTTCTTTACAGCTCGCCGACTGTTTTGCACCACTTTAGCGAATGATATACCCATACCCCGCTTCACCTTGAACTTCATGATTTTGTTAACAGCAAAACCGGCCGCTCGTTCCCCAAAGCGAGCGGTTTTATCGCGAAACCGTTTCTCCGCTTCCGCCGCCAACTCTAAATCCGCTCGATGCCGCGCCTCCAATGACGATGGGTTGTTTGCGTAGGCGATATCGTGACGTTTGCACGCCTCGTCCAGCTGATTGATTCCCTTGTCGCCACGTAACAGTCGTTCACGTAGTTTAGTGCCGGGTCCGCAATAGTTGTAATTGGGGAGATGTAATTCAAAAGGTAAATTATTTATCAAACTGTTGACAAATCCAGCACCTCTTCTCGATTGATGTTCTCGATTGAATGAAACACTTCTACTAGGTACTAACATTTTTATACGCTAAAACATCCGTAGGATAATTCTCTTCTTGAGAACTTTCAACCGTTTCTTTGATATCAACCTCTTGTTGTTGTAGTTGTTGTTCTTTCTTTTTTCTTATACAACCGGTACAGCTTTTACGTATATTAGGTCCGCCGTAATCCACTTGCGTTGCGTTTGGATCGGAGGTATCCCAAAACTCGTGTTCTTGACAGCAAAAGTACTCACTAATCTCAGGGTCGTTTCGCAAGTGCTCAGGTAGATCGTCCTCAACTTTATACAATTGATTGCTGAATGTTTTCAAGAGAAATCCTTTTGATATACCTTGCAAATCTTCTTTGGTAGGTAGTGGTTTATCTTCTCTTAAACTAAAAATAGAACTAAACATTTTGATGGATGAATTGGTATTTATTCACGATGTAAAAATAAACACATTCATTCGCGTACCGAGAGCACATAAGAATGAAGTTTAAAGTGCAACCGACGCGTTTAAATGTAAAAATTTGGAGCTTTAAAAATGAAAAAGGTGGGAGCGATGATGGTTGGGGGGAGGAGGGTAAACATGGTGCACTACTGCCTTCCAGTATTAGATGTTTGATTTGCGGACCATCCAACTGTGGTAAAACAAATGTATTACTCACCCTCCTCCTTGATCCGTCTGCTGTAAAGTATAAATCAGTTTATTTGTATTCCAAATCTCTACTTCAACCAAAATATATATTCCTAGATGAAGTCTTTAAACGTGTAGATGGATTAAATTTTTATAAATGTTCTGAAAAAAGTGAAGTGGTTCCACCCGAAGACGCTGAACTGAACAGTGTCATCGTATTCGATGATGTAGCGCTTGAGGATCAAGAAGCGATACGTCAATACTTTTCTATGGGTCGTCATCGAAACATGGAGTGTTTTTATCTCTGTCAAACGTATAGCAAAATACCTAAACAGCTAGTGCGTGATAATGCAAACCTGATTTTACTCTTCAAACAGGATGATTTAAACTTGCGACACGCTTACGATGATCACGTAAATACAGATATGTCATGGGAAAAATTCCATAAAATTTGCAGACGCTGCTGGAAGGAACGCTTTTCTTTTATTCTCATCAACAAAGATTGTGAAATGAATAGGGGACGTTATCGTAAAAATTTTGACAATTTCATCTCACTTAACGACGATGATGATGATGATGATGAGTAGCTATAAAAGCATCATTTTTCTTAAAGATCTAACATTATACCGTCATGTCTAGTTCGGAACGGATATTTGGTGATAAACAGTTGAAACGAAAACTCATTACTTCAGTCAAGGCGGTTAAAGCTAAATTAAAAGCAATTCAAAATAATGATTCATTGCTTACGGAATCGCTTGAGAAAACTTTTAAACCAATCACTGAACCGCTCAACTCACTGCTGCTAAGTAATAACAAGTTGGAACATGCAAATGAAAAAACAAAAATCAAACTTTATACCGTGCTTCATAGCTTGTTTCAGGTTAACATAGTGAATCACATAATTTTTCTTATCATGAAGTGAGGCAATCAGTTTGTTCTCTTTAGAACCGATATAGTCTGGCACGCGGTTTTCAGAGCAAAACGGTAGATCGTTATGGAGCTCATGCAGATTTTCCGGGTACACCAAATCCACTTCTAAAAAATATCCCTTAATCCCATTATTATCATGATGCAATACATTGAAATATCGAATTTCATTTTCCGTCAACCAACGGAAATCTTTAAGCGGTAGATATTGACTCATCGCCCATCCGTATTGATTGTTAGCATCTAGATATACTATGTACTTTGATTCTTTAGTAGGATCGTAACCAGTATTCAAATATTTATTGTTTGCAGTTGAGAGTTTTTTGCAACAAACACTCAAACCACCGCGAATACCTCTTGAGATGAATTTTATCATAGAGATATCGGTTAAAAGTTCCATTTCCACTTTGGTGTATTTTAACATCGCGTCCCAACTTAGACCGGGAGCGGTGTAATAATGTGCAGGATCCAACTGATATGTGTTAAGACAGACTTCCCTAAAGTTTTCAAACACATCAGTCAATAGTAGAACGTCCGTTTTCAGATAAATATCGCTATATTCCCCTAAAGTCTTCACGTTAAACGTATTCCACACCGTCTGTGCGTGTCTATACTCATCATCGGTAATTGCACATTTATTCAAATTGTTATAGAATTTGTCTTGAGGCGGTAACTCCGTCTCATTTAAATTATCCCAATCTTTTATATAGTCATAAGGAAACACTCCCTTTTGTCTCAAAATATGTGCTTGACTCTGAGAAAAGTTTTTGTTTATATTTATAAACTGAGAACTCTTTAAATTCGAAGCTAATTTATCTAGGCTTGACATCATAAAACGACACGAGTCAATGAAGCGTAATTCGATATCTAATTCACAACTTTTTATCGTAAACGAAATGAAATTTTCCTTGTTTCTCGGAATAATTTTAACATTATGCTCTTTCAACATACCTATAATGAAATGCGCATCGTAATGCGAAAGGTTATGTATAATTATTGGTATAACCTTTTTTATTTTATAGTTAAGATTACAATCGCGGTGAGCTACACCTCTATACTCACCGGTGAGATGACAGTGATCCATCACCGCAACATCATCATTTGCGATTTCATTTTCACATATATGACACGTGGTGGTTGTCTCGAATTGAGTTTGCTCTAAGCTCGTTAGCGGTTTCATCGGTACAATTTCATTCAGTAGTTCAGCATACGGTTTTAGATTATCCTCGAGCGAAGTAATGAATTCACTTGCACAATTTTTACCTCTGTATGATACATATTTACTCAATGAATCATCATAATAACATTTAATATAATACCCGAAGCTGTGTGCTTCGTGAACTTGATAAACATTGGTGAACGAAGACTTTGGATCGGGAGAGCAGGTGGCAACTGCTCTGAGTATTGATTCAAAATCGGCATACACTACGAAAGGAACACGCATCTTCTTGGAATAATTTTGAAATCGTAATTTATTCCCACCCCGCTTTGGAATATATGTCTTCACACCGACACAATCTCCGACCGCCACGTACGCTTGAAGCTTTTCCTCGTTGATAAACGTCAAGAGGCATGAATTGCAAAAAAACATTTCATTGGCATGATTTGATATTTGACTGCGTACTAATCTACTTAAATGTTTTATCCAACAATAATGAGCGCGCACACCATGTTCAATATAAAGTAAATTCATATGAGTTTGCCTCTTCTTTTTCGATGCGTAGATGGGTCCAGCAATTTTTCCCTCTTCCACTTCAAATATATTAAAACTGAGTCCATTCAACTCTTCAATAAGCTGTATATCCTGTGTACTCACCGGAAAATTTACTCCATCCAATTTTAAAACGGATCTATAGTGCGGATACGAAGAAATGCGATCAGAATGATTATCGGTCGGGTAGAGTGCGCTCACTATCGCCCACGCGAAACAATATTGATCTCGATTCTTTATGTTGATGCACGCTTTCTTTTTCTGTATCCATAGCGGTAACGGGATGAAATTCGTACCTTTAAGCGGCGAAAACTTATTAATATTAATTTCTATATATAAAACCTTCTCAATCGCCCAACCACTATCTCGCTCTTGGAATTCATCAGCCTTTGTTTTAATCTCCTCAACGAATTCACCGTAGATGGACTTTATGTCATCCACCATACCTATAACTTTATTTCTTGTGTTAAAAGACTTCACATCTGTGGTGATCACTTCCTTAGTTTCCTTAATATAATTCCCAAACAGTTCGAGGTTCACCTTGATGGATGACTTCAACTCCATACGTTTCCGCTCTATCAGGCTCAAAACAGTATCCTCAACATTTGCGAGAAAGTCGCTAGGTATGACGTGCACCAACTGTGAACTACTATACACTCTATACGATGCTAGTCTCGACTTGAAACAAGTCTTTATGATTTCAACATTATTCATCATGCTTTCCGTCATTTTATTTTTATGACTCGTACTTCTCAGGTGAGCATGTAGATTTTTCACTGGAACATCACACACAGTACACATCTGTTTAGCCCTCTTAGAGGGAGGTGGTAGCTGCTCTTCATCCATCGTCGTCGTCGTCGTCGTTTGGTGATCAAAACGTTTATGTTTTCTTTTTTTACTCCCCTCGTTTCTTATACAAGAGGTTCGTACGTGACGTTTGACCGCATCCTTCCTTGAAAATAACTTATCACAATAACTGCAAGCATACTTTAATTTACTACAGTTTTTTTCTTTCTTCTCACAACAAGTTTGGTGATGTTTCAGACTATCTAAATTATTAAATACCGTATCACAATCTTCACAAACGAACATTTCTGTTTGCTCGCTATTAGAGCGCATTCACGACTATCATGCTTTTAAATTATTCACAAAGTATTTATACAATTCCTTTATAATATGTAGGTAATAGAACATGTGCGTGAGAAATTTTTCATATCGTAAACCACAACGTTCTCAACCACAAAAACTGAAGCCCACGGTAGCGCGGGCGACCGATAAGGCGTCACATCCGCGCCCCCGACCACGTCACTCCAGCTACTTGCGTCACTCTAGGTACTTACACATCCTCCACCAGTTACGTCACTTCCTCCACCACAAAAGTGAGCTAGAACCCCCATATATATACTACTAATATGGTTATTTGTTTTACCCAAATCTTGATTAGATTTCCTTTGTGTATTATGTGACATAAAAAATCCTTAGGTCATACATAGTAGGCTACAATTAGCACGTAGAAAACTCGTCAGTCACGGGATGGCGCCGAGTGGCAATTACGGTATTTCATCCTCAATAAAAGTGCACTCAGGCGCCGCTAACGTCGGAGAAGGCTCCCGTCGCCTATAAAGCTAATGTGGACGTATAAAGATTTAAATGACGGGTCGGGAGCGCTCGTCCGGCAGCTACCCTCGAATAAAAACTACGCCGCAGAACGTTTGTCGCAATTTCCCTTTTTCTGTTTCATTTCTAAAACATTGCGTCAATATTATCTACTTATACTTACGTTATAATTTTTTTACAGTTAGTTGTAACACCTGTATTCCGTAGAAATCACAATTTACCGCACTAAAAAGCAATAATAACAGTACGTAGGTAATACTTTGTTACTGTAACATATACGAAGGCTTTTAATAACAGTAGCCGTATTGCGTGAAAGCAAACATTTTAGCGATTAATCTAAGAATACTGAGCTATATCGGAGTGCTGGAGGCGGCACATTTATTTTATGTGTCGGCAATGTAACATACGCCATAAAAGTCGTTAGGACGGCGTAACGTCTCGTCGGCGTCTTGCCCGTTTTAATTATACCTAGATAATGTGGCGCCGACTGCGCCTCGGCCGCCCTAGAGCGCCCTAGTCCGCGCTGTCGCTCTGCAGCCCCAAGCTTCTGCCTACCGCATTAACCCGACGTCGTGCAATAATATTCTGCCACTCTTTGTAATGTTCCGACTGAACCCGTACACAATAACACTCCGCGTATATTACCCACGTTCGCACCGTAAAAAGGTAATGTAAAGCGAACAAACTTTCTCATTTCATCGTAAATCATTGCGGTAAATAACTCGGGTGCGTTTAGAAAATTGATTTATTTGAATGTGTTTAGTGAGTTCTCGAGTTTTATGGTTGTTGGCGTCGAATCGCGTGAAAGATGCGTAAAGGTTTTTGCTGGTATGTGCTATATCGGTAATTAAATTAAAATGAAATATTACAAAACAAAAATTGATCTGTACAAAAGAGAGAGCTCCTGTTTACTTGACTAGAAGTTTTATAGCGCTGGGTGAGCAGTCACAAGTTAAATAAGATACACAAGTATCAAGTAGTGTATAGGAACCAGAGAACGGGCACCTCTAGCCCCTAGGGTCAGAGCGGCGGTGTCGCAGATGGAGATTTATCACGCCCCCGTAGCTGAGACTACAAGTTCGCGCATTAAACGACTCCGGGACATTAGCCGCCTGCAAGATGCCGCCCGAGATCATAATTAAGTGCCGCCCAATTTATCGGTCCGACCCGTGCGCCCCGAAAACTCCTCTTAAACTTCCCTTATCGTACGTACTAAGGGCTCTTTATTTTGTAGTTAGACCGCTTCGCAGTTATCGCCTTTTATCTTCGGTCCTGATGTTGTTTACTATGAAGCTCAACTTTAACGTTTTAAACATACTTCTTTAAGTTTTAATTTAACATAATTTAAATCCTTAGCTCTTTCTCTAATAGTAAGAAAATAATTAATATATAAACGTCATATTAAAGTACCTACTAACTTTGATAGGTAGTGATTTTAAGATCGGTAGCAATTCTTTACATGTTAACATAAGAGTAAGTAATTTGGTGAAGTGAGACGGGCTAGTCAAAGTAAGTCGGGCGAGACGTGAGGGCGCTCCAGCTGCTTAGACTAATTACTGCAGCAGCACGGCTAAACTGGTTAAAAGACGGCCGAGTCACGTTGCCGCCGCCAATCTACCTCGCTCCACACACGGTGTATACCCACCAACTAATTTATCAACGGAATAACAACTTACAATTTGCACTGGTAGTGTTTAATATACCTTGTAAACATTTTTCTTTCTTGTGTAAAATTCTAAAATAACATTTAGTACTGAGTGAACCAATCCTCACTCATCATCCTCAATTACTCACACAAAAATACTTTCCAAAAATAATGTTGTTGATATTCGTGCGTGACACATTTCCCGGTAACGTCAGTCATGTCATAGCTTTCAAAATGTTGCATGAGTACGAGTGTAATCGACTTTCCTCACCTAATCACCTCACAACGAACGAAATTGACTATACGGAAACAAAAATAGCACTCCCAATGGAATTGAAGTGGCAAAGATATTCCGCATGTGTGCGAGTGAAAGCTTACACTAACCGAATATTTTTTTCCTCTCTCCACGTTAGTAAAACAGGCAATTTACGCTAGCCTATAAGTAACAAGATTCATTAAGGCTGTTACAAAGTGGCGCGGGCGTTCTTAAAGCGAATGGCTCTCGAGCTTGCAGCGTTCATAATGGCCGTACGAGGCGGCCGAGGCGCCGCGCGCAATTTAATGAAACACCTGGAGAGGTCGCGCCCGCTTCCGTTGCATTAATCTCGCACCCCGCGGCCTCTGCTGGGCTTTATTACCGACTGCTCTCACCATACACCACACCGACCGTCTCAAGGTATTCACTTCCACAAAACGTGCTTGCACTGTACACAGTAATGCACACTCCATTTGAACACCTGCGAATTACCTAACTCTTATATCATTGGAATTCAAAGCTAACGTACACAAGGCCAACGAGGAATAGATGAACCGTATATCTACTCGTATAAGTTTGTTGTATTTACAAAACTTTACTTATTTTATTAAATAATTATTTTCAATACCTGCCTTGCTACCACTATAATAGCTTATAACAACGCCTGAACGAGGGCTACAGACAACGGCAACAGTGACCAAGATAACCCTGTGCACGAATGCATATTTTAACATTAAGCTACGGGCACCACCAGTACCACGGTGCAAACTTGTTGGGAACTTTACCGGACTGAATAATTCTTACTTTAAGCTTTTTACGTTGTACTTTTGGGTACTGCTGCGAGCATCAGTATATACACCTACTAAATAAGTAGGTTAGGGAAATGCCTTTCTGCATCGTGTAGTTGGACAAGTATTGTATCTATAGTAATCATATTGTTATGGGAACATCTAAACATTTGCGCAAGAATAGAAAATACGTGCGTTTAAGTGCCACAATATTCTATTCTGGTGTTCTTATTTATATTCGGTGACTAATGAGCTAATGGAGTGCAAGAGGTAGTTAATATTTTGACCGATGGTCGGTGAGTGGGTTACCCGTTAATCTGAGTCGCTAGTCAGCCGCCGCTGGCCGCTGGTGAAGTATGTAGGCGTGTTGGGCGTTACGTCAGCAGTGGTACGCACGGAGGCGCGAGGCGCGGCCCGCCCAGAGGCCGCAATAAAAAATACGTGGCAAGCGCGAGGCGTAAACACGCGCCCCTCTCGCGTGACGCCTCATTAGCCACTCCCCTGCGCTTCTATAAATCATTTTAAATTCAAATTCTACTTACTTTCAGAATTGACTTTGCTTACCTAATTCCCTTCCCAGCCACAAAATTTTGCAAATTAGATTTCACCTTTCCCTCGCTCTAGCTTGTCGAAAAAAAATATTTGCGGCATCCGGGACCGGATCTCGGCCTGTGATCGTGTTACTGTTTCTTTACCACGAATCTAACCTTTGAATAAGCTACTCCATCGGGATATCCCTCTTTATTCTTTATCCGCATTCCTTTCTCATCTTATTTAAGCGGTAGCGTCCAATTGTTCATGCATAACAACATTTTTTTATGCATTCATAAGATGTAATATTTTTATAGGTATTTATCTATTTAAAGTAGTTAACATGTTTTCACACAAGTCCATGACCGTGTGTCACATTGATCTTGAATTTTAAATACTTTGAGTACTAGATGAGAATTCAAAGTATCAAATAAACGAAATTGTAAACTCCCAGCTGGGCGGCAGAACGGCGAGGTTGCCACGTGCCCGCGCACCTAACCGGTGCAAGAGTTGGCACGACTCACACACTGATTCTATTCCTGGCTGTCCCTGTTCAACAAATATATTTGGCATCTACTTTCGTGCATACAAGTGGGCTTTGGGCTACTTCGTGACGGCAGCGTGTCATTCATCGGCTCGTTAGCCCATTGTTTTCCTCGTGTGTCGATTTGTCCCGACACGCGTCGAGTCGGCCAATAGTAAACTAGGCTCGTGCGCGCACATCTGAATGCTTTGCCAACGCCGCGAAGTCAATCCATCAATCTTGTTCGAACATTCTGATCGATTAAATGTGTTGTCGTCTCGCTTGTCTCATTTTTAACACGCCTTATTGCACTCATCAAATGCTTCAGTTGGCATCGTCTACGATCTAATTAGAAAGTAATCTATGCAGAATGTAGAGTGTGCTATGTGGTCCTGTAGACTGCAACGCACCTACTGGTACAGTGGCGAGTATGCATCGCTGGCGGCGGTGCAGTAACAAGGGCGGTGGCACGTGCCGAGCCGCTGCCGGCGGACGGCCCTACACTCAAGGGCTGTTCGTTATACACGTCACAGTTGCAAAGTGCACTCATCCGCTTTACTGCTCTTACCTTAACGAGAGAAAGCTCCACTGTTCATTTATGTCATTTTTGGCTGCATTAAGCAGCGGTACAACCAAATACAGCTTTTTAATCGCGGAATTCAATAAATCATAACGAAAAACCCCAGATGAACCGATCGATATCCTGGTTATTCATAGCCTTAAAAAACCTTTTCCCCTCGTATCGATATAAGGAAACTGACTCGCGACTAACTCGTCATTGTATTGCAAGTGCGCATTGTGTCGTAAAGGAAACTAGCTAGGAAAGCGCGGTCTGTCAGCTCTTTCACTATCAAAAAATGTTATTAGTTTTGGATGGTTATTGCCCATCCTCGAGTCGGCCCTCCCTTGCCCTTTTTCCGAACACAAGGCACATTGAATCCCACTTCAGATTTGTTTAAACCTTGGGGTTATCGCAGATTGACACTGAATAGGTTTTATTTTTGAAGTCATGTATCTTACAGAATTTTTAAAAGAAACCTTACGTTAAAAGCAAGCACCTAAGTAATATTAAAACTATGTAATGTATAGGCAATGAGGTAGAACATAGTAAATAGTTTAGCTACCAAAGCAGATAGGGCTGACCCTGTGGGCTGACCGAACTGCAATTGATGTGGCACGCAGCCACTCTGGCGGCGTTGGTGCAGTGGGGCAGCTCGGGCCATCCGTCTCTGGCGACGCGGCCATTTTGTACCCATGTGGCCATCCGTCACGCTAATCGGTGCATACACCTGCATATCCCACGCCACTATTCTCTATAGACGCAAAAATTCAGATAAACGCAAAAAGCTCAAGCTCCAAATATATTCGGATTAACTACAGTTAATGCTGCACCATGTCACTACATATGTAAGTAATTTACCAAAAGCGTATTCATTATCTTGAAAAAACAAATCTTACGATCTAGCCAATGAAACGTGATCACCCGTTCAAATTCGCCAGCGGGTAGCTAGAAATCGAAACTCGGATAAAGTAGACGGCACTGAGTAACAGGAAATAATAACTTTATCCACAGCTTAAACTGTGAGAGGACAGTCCAACTAACATTATGCCTGCCAGTAACAAGTTAATCTAAATGCAGCCGACTGCTTCTACTAGCTAGTTGCAGCACGCATCAGCGAAGTTTAATAACTGGGAAAATTTGGAACATGACTGCAGCTGATTTAGCCAAAGGCTTAGATTCTCTTTACGTATACGAGTTCGTATAAAAGGTAGGTATCTACCTACTAACTAAATGAATATGTACATTATATCCAAGAGTTCGAAAATCAGCACTCTGAAAATATTTAATTCTGAAACTCTTAGTTTTATTATTGTGTTATTTAAACTAGGCAATAAATCACTCGAAGCTGTTACGCGGACATTATCAGTAAAGGAGTCCCCTGTAGAACGCCTAAATATTCAGATGGCGTTTGTTTGTATACGTTTTTTAGGAACTGCGATAAGCGCTTTTCCGTTTTTTCACTGAATAAAATATTGCGAAGGAGGCTTGACTCGCGACGATAAAACATCCGTGAAGCTCTTCCCGTCACGTAGTGAGACAGTTAATTACGCGGATGTAAATAAATCATCATAGACGGGTGCGGCAGAGGGCTTCGATTCCGAAAGGCAATTATCTCGCGCCTCATTGACGCCGAAAATGAGCAAAGAGAAGCCCGCTCGACTGCCGACGTCTCAGAAATATTTGACACCGCCTAAGACGCGGTTATAAGGAAAAATCGAGTGGAGGATTTCTGGTGGCTACGTGCTCGGCTCACGGCAATTGTGATGCATGGAAGGATTTCCGCACATTTGCCCGGTATTAAGCCCGACCATGGCCGCCCGCCGCCCCTGCACACATATTGCTTATCGGAATGATATCGAGTGAGGTCCGCCATTTTCGTCTATTCCCAAGGTCCACAAGTATCGCTTAACCTGGGTTATGATGCCCTTATCTTTTTCATTTTCTTCTTATGTCGCGACGCTAAAAACATAATGTTCGAGTGTTGTATAAAAATAGAGTAGGTATTATTAGCTAGAGGCCGTTTCATTTAACTCTAATCAATAAAATTTTGGAATAATGTTTGTATATTATCATTTTCAGGGTCGGTGTAACCGCGAGAAACCACCGTGCAAGTACTTCCACCCGCCGCAGCACCTCAAGGACCAGCTGCTCATCAACGGTCGGAATCACCTAGCACTGAAGAACGCGTTAATGCAGCAAATGGGCTTAACGCCCGGGCAGGTCCTGCCCGGACAAGTCCCTACCGTGGTGAGTTTTTTTTTTTTTTTGATGATACTTGGTCCCGTAAATACCAAGTGAATGCTTCGAGCGATCGGTCTGCGACGCGTAGGTGATTTAATGCACGCCGCACAGCTTTCGGTGTATCTCTTGCTATTCCGTATATTTACAGCGTTTTATCAAACACGTAGTTCTTTGAGAATACTGTTTAAGTTGTGTAGAATATTTTAGTGGCGCAACGAAGGAAAATATTTGTTTGCTAAAAAAAATATTAGACCTCCCCGACTATTTATTTTTTAAGGTAAAATAGGCGTAAGTCGTAATGATTAATAAGTTATTAAAGCATAGCATAATGTGGTAGAGTCCTTCTTAAAGATAAAGTTTACTTGGTCACATTAAAACTAGAGACGGGCCCACCAAGTTTAAAAAAAATCTCATTAACACAACTTAAACCTAATCTCTGTTGACCGATCGCTCTTCACTGCTTGTGCATGTTTGTATAAATTGTTTCTTCAGTGGCATGACTCCTCAATACTTACTTACATTGTATGATCTGGGTACAGGCGGTAATGCAGATTTATATACACTGAAGTTGTCGTCGTTTCTCACTGTAGCTAACTTCGCGTCTTAGTTCTCCTCCACTTCCCTCTAAGCACGCCTACCTCTACCATCGTTTTGTATCGTGTTCTTACATACTTCTTTAGTTACTAAACATACTAAGTGCAACGCCATCGTATGGTGGAAAGTGTCTATGGATGGAGTGGAGTGGAGGCAGGGCGAGGGCGCGGCGGGCAGGGTCCCCGCACGATGAGTAGCGTGTTGTGTGGTTTTGTGTCGAGGTGGGCGGCGTGAGCGGCGCGGGCGCGGCCGCGAGTCACCTGGCCGCTCTGGACCCGATCAGTCTCGCTCTGCTCACCCCGCAGGTAAAACTGCCGCCCGACGCGTCTCATTGCCACCGACACCTTATCCTCTCACCTCCTATGTACAATATGCACTCGTATTCCCGTTTCCCCAGTTCCCGGAATGTCCTCGTTCCTTAACTACTTCTGGTGGTGGCCGGTGGGTAGCTAGACTGGACATACAGTATGCTTATTTAATATTTCAATTCGTTTATTAATGCATGCGAATGCTTGTTTGGCTAACTATAACGCTCAGAATAAAATTTTTATTTGGGTAAATGTTTAGATGATCGCTTATTTTACTCGTATTTTGCACTTTGCGCTTGCAGATTTGTTAGGGCTTTTCGATGCGCTTATGAAAGTATTACGTAGTTAAAATGGATTCTGAAATTGTAATTCGGAGTCGATTATACGGAGAGACGTTGAGATGTTCTGTTGTTGATGATGCAGGCAACGTCACCGTACCTGTCGGGCGTGCCCGGCGTGGGGTCGACGTATGCGCAGTACTACGCGCCGCAGCTGGTGCCGGCCATGCTGGGTCACGACCCCGCCGCCGCCGCTGCCTCACCACTTGGCGTCATGCAGCAGCCGGTGCTGCAGCAGAAACTGCCACGCACCGACCGCCTTGAGGTAAGACAACTTTCCTTCCCCTTTTTACTTAAATAAACTTACAAACTACAAAGTTTTTTTTAAATAATGAAGCACTCCCCGATTTTCCAATACCTATATCTGGGGGCTGACCAATCTTTGTCTAATGAATACTTTATGATTAAATTGTCCACTTAATGTCATCGTTGGTCCCCGCACTTGATTAAGAGAGTCAGCCCGGCCGTTGCAGGCCGCTGCGTGTGCGCTTCGCCAGCAGCACTCGCTTATACCTCGTGCCCCTGGCGAGGAACCTGCCTACACTGTTGGCGCTAACTTCCTCATTGTATCTACCTATATATCGACACAATTCTATTGTACCTGTCTTAATATTGACCGAATTATCAATCCTGTCACTACATGATGGCGCTTATCGTAGCACCCACAGTGTAGGGACGCCACTTGCTTCATGATCGTTATTATATAAAAAAATGAGAATAAAATTCGAATATAGACCTATTTCTTATAATATCTAGGCGAGGCGACGGATGCGTAGGTGAATTGGAACAATAGTTATTTTCAAAGCGGCCGTTAATATTTAAATATGTAACTTAATCTCAAATTTATCTTTTGCCTAATAATTACTATTTTCCAAATTACTCAAGTACGTAAGCATCTCGAGTAGATACCTAGTACGTATGTAAAACGAATTGTCTAAGTTTGGCGCTCGAGGTCGTGTAGGTATGTTTAGGCGCGTTAAATAGAGTCAGCAGCGAGTGTGTAGTAATGTGTGCTAGCGTGCTAGCGTCGTAGCGGATAGTGGGGTAGCGAGGTAGAGAGGTAGCGGGTGGGAGAAGCAGCGGCCTTGGCGCGACATGCGTGTTGGTGGTGCAGGTGTGCCGGGAGTTCCAGCGCGGAGCGTGCAAGCGCGCCGAGGCCGAGTGTCGCTTCGCGCACCCGCCGCCGCCCGTGGCCGCGCACGACGACGGCTGTGTCACGGTGTGCATGGACGCCGTCAAGGGCCGCTGCGTCCGCGACCCCTGCCGCTATTTCCACCCTCCCCTGCACCTGCAGGCGCACCTTAAGGCGCAGGCGCGCGGCGCGGTACGCCACCAGGCTGCACGCTCTCGCCTCGCTCGCGCTCGCTTCTCTTCTTCCGCTTGGTCTCGCTCGCCGCGACGCCGCTTCCCTATGTTCGCCGAGCTTATTCTGTTCAGTTAGCCGCGCCACGCTTCCGTCGCACTCGCGCTTTACTTTTTTTTGTTTCGTTATCTATCGCATTTTAATATCACCTCACGCCGAGCTTTAGGTGTATTCTGTGCATCTACTACATCGTTATTGTTTCTGTCCCGTCCTGCGACGCTTCGCTTCACGTAGACGGCCGCCGCAGCGCAGCAGCCGGCAGCGAGCGCGACTTCGGAGTCGGGCAAGAAGCGGCCGGCGCCCGCCGAGCTCGAGCCGCCCCCGGTACGGCGCCAGCTTTGCACGCTTCACCTCCCCTCCCGTCCCGCACCCACCCGCACCCTCCTCCGCGCCCCGCGCCGCGCGCGGCGACCGGCCGCCCCCGCCCGCTCGCCGCGCGCGCCGCTCCGCGTGTCCACCCATAAACCGACCTCCGCTCAACCGTCTGTTTCTCGTTTCAGATGGACATGAAGAGCGTCGGATCGTTCTATTACGATAACTTCGTAAGTATCCGGGTGCCCGAGCTCGTCCTCGTCCGGCCCGAGGCTAGTCGACTAACCGTTTTCGTGTGATTCGCAGGCCTTCCCAGGAGTGATGCCGTACAAGCGACCGGCCGCAGACAAAGCCGGCGTGCCCGTCTACCAGCCGGCCACGACCTACCAGCAGCTGATGCAGCTGCAGCAGCCGTTCGTGCCCGTGTCATGTGAGTACCCCGCGCCCGCGACGTCCGCGCCGCCGACGGTGACGGCCGCGCCCCCCGCCGCGGCCGCGCCCGCCCCGCAGCCGCCCGCGCCCGCCCCCCAGCCGCCCGCGCAGCCCGCCACGCCGCCCGCGCCGCCGCAGCCCGCCTCGCTGCCCGAAGCCGCCGCGGCTGCTGCGGCCGCAGCGGCCGCCGCCGCAGCCGCTGCCGCGGCGGACCCCGCGCAAGTCGCTAAAGAGGTCGCTCAGAAAAACTACGCCACGGCGCTCGCTTTTGCAGCGCAACAGTCGGCGATGGCGCAAGCGGCGGCCGCTTACACGCAGCAGGCGTTCAAAGCCCGTGCGGCGATGCCGGGGTTGATGCGCGCGCCCTTCATGATGCGCCCGGGCTGGCCGACGCCGCCGATGCCGATGCCCGCCTACTACCAACAGCCCTACATGTACGCGATGCCGCCGCCGACCCCGCCGGCAGCCGCGGCGGCCGCAGCGGCGGCGGCGGCGGCGGTGAACCCCTACAAAAAGATGAAGACCACATAGAGTGCGCGCGGGCGGGCCGCGGCTCGAGGGGCGCGGGGCGCGGGGTCTACGCGTAGAGACTCGTACGTGTGCGGCTGAGTGTCGCCCCGGTGTGTCGGGGTGTTAGCGCTAGGCGTGTTGTCACATTTGTATTGTATTATTGTAAGGACGACGCGAGCGGATTCGCCCTCGCCGATGTCTCGGTAGATTTACGCTATTCTATTCTATTGTGTATTCCACTCACTTTACCGTTATTATCTTATGCGTGTATATTTCTCGTATCTACGATCCCGGTAATAATAACGCTTCGATGCATGACTGTACGTTTTTTTATTACCTCTTGTCGATCGTCGTTTATCGTGAGTATCGTCGTACTGAGAGTTGAGCGCTTGGTCCGTCGATCCCGCTACGTACACGCTTGTTCCCGGAGGAGCTCCGCACGGGTGCGCTTTGGCCGATGTGTCGATCCCGTACCGTACTAGTGGTTACCGGCTTGCAGCCGCGAGCCCGCACCTAACACAGCCGCCTTCTAATTTTCGCATGGACTAGAACCCACCACCCTATACGTTTGGCTCATCAGGTATTATTCTCATTTTTCTAGTGGCTCCTCGTGTGTGCTCAGTGTGTCGGCGTGTTCATCAGTAGAAGTGCGAAGGTGACGAGCGTCACCTTCGTCTTTTTTTTCGGTCGCACTTACTTCTATTTATTTTAACGCTTTCTGTTACATGCCTTCCGAATGACCGCTTCGGCTGTCGTCCGCATTGCAAATCTTTTGTCGCTTTTTGTGTCGGGCCGGACAGGCTGTGCGCCACCCAATGCACCCTATGTGGTGTACACAGATGAGCGCGGACAGGTAACGTGTGCCGCGTGTCGCACTTGGAGCCGCTCCTAGCAGTCCCGCTACTCGCACAGCCAGTAACTTCCCCCTCCCCGTAGCCAAGTAGACCCCGAACCCAGTTTCACGCGCCACGCCTCGCTCTAACCAGTACTACGCTCTCACTGCAATCACCCTCAAACACAATCCGCACACCGCCTCAACCTTACTACAAGCTACATCTGTGTGCTTTTTCCATTTACTTTAAAGCTCAAATATGAGAACTGTCGAAATTAATGGTTAGATGTAACGAAAACTATTGAGGCCTAAAATATGATGCCGATATTACAGTATAAGAAAAATACTATTTAAACAACCAATTTAAGACTAGTTATAATATTAGGAATTGCCTAAATTAATGTAAGACATAGAAGAGTCATGTCATGAATATTATAACATTTTTGTCATTAGACTTAATCAAACTTCAAAGTAAATAAAAGTAAAGTAAAAAATATAGTAAAGATGTTGAGCTTGCTTTGTCACTCTGCTTGTAGAGGTTAGTTGAAGTTTTCTTTAATGCTTCGAGCGGGCTTAAGAGTAACAATAAGTGCTTATTAACGAACTGTCAACTCGGCCTCACGTTCACACTAGCCTAGCGGTCTAATCACACAACTACGGGTCAAGGTACGCTTGATGAAATGAGTCTCTGAATCTGACACGCACTGAACGAACACCAATTATAAAATCTATTTATTAGAAGCGATATCCTCCTTTAATGCTGAATGTGTTTTTCCTTTTGAAAGATTTGTAAATAATATCCGTCCTAGGCTATTCTCGTCCATAACAAAATAACTAAGACGATTTGGACATGTGTGACTATGAACGGCCACTGCCGGCAAGCGACTGCGTTGCTTGTCCGGCGACCCATGTGTATCTATGTCATCCACATCAACCATTTTATAGTAATTGTGCTGTAACTGTGTCGATTTTATTGTATTGAACAGTTGATGCTACAACTTGTTGATGATTTTTTTTTAGTTTTGTATAGTGAGACATACTTGCTTTCAAATGTGGAAGAAGTCACTCTACAGTATTGCCTTGCTTACACCCGGTAAGATACAATCAGCTTACTTTAATATCCTCAGTATAAGTGATTTCTTGTTCTGTTGCCTCTACTGAAACACGTCGCTTTCTACTTGCATATTTTTTTCTAATGCATTCAAATTTGAGACTTTTTAATTGCAAGCATCTTATCTATAATACTTCGGCAGTTTCAGTAAAGGCACTTTAATGATTAAAACTTAACGAAGCCACATGTGCTATTAACAAGTTGACTGCCATGTAAATATCTGCGCTTGACCATGACCACCACCATGCTTTAAATTATATATTTCCGTTAATTTACTTGTAATCTCTCGGTCAACTTGTTAGTAGGAAGTAATTGATAACCACCGCTTGCCAGTGACAACTATCAACCGCCATTATGGGGGATTTACATTTATTTTTTATTTTTTTCACTATTTTCCAAATTTAAAGCTTTTTATAACATTTTTTGTGCGTTATTGGTAGTTGAAATGACAGCGGTGAGAAAAGAAATATCGAAGTGTCGTTTTCCTGTGTAAATAAGATTGCCAAGTAGTACCATGAAGGTCGGCCCTCGAGGCTCATTGCATTGTATTATTTTGTAAGCGGGCCAATTATTCACTTCGACTTTTCTTTTACAATGCTTAAGTGCTTCGCCGTTGCGGCTTCAATTCCTCGCTTACGACTTTTTGAGGCCTCTCTGATGCTTATTTTACAGTGTTCACCGTAGAAGTAATAATACTCTTGGTTTCAATTTTGTTTTTCGTACAGTAACCGCACTCTAATGGTCATTATGTTGCAGTTTGTACTACCACTAACATGTCACGTCCAGAACTGTCATGTAAGCTAAAGGTATAAATTTAATTTGTCTTTTTTACATATAACCATGCCTATCGATAAGCATGATCGTCCTCTGTTCCTCCACTGAGAACATCGGAAGATTGTCTAAACCATCACAGCCGACGCAGACACATGACGTAACTTCCACACAGCCTCTTTTAAGCTTTGTTATAGCAACAGTTGGTATTTATGGGTACACTTTGGACGCTACAAAACCTCTAGAACGCCCTCGCCCTGGTAAAAGTTGTCTAGCATCATGCTTCAGCTTTTTTGTAAAATATAGTCACGCTTAAATAAGATTGGCTGCGCAATAATGATTATACTTCAAGCGTTCTGCATGCCATTTAGATATTATATATTCATACGTATGTGCATAGTGCAGCGTACCTTAACACACTCTCTGACGGTTACGGATACTAGTTTACGAGAATAACAAACACCGTGGGCTCGTAATGTATTAATACTTACTGTGTAAAGATTAAGATGAACTCCACTTCACTTAAATACCTATTATTTGCAATATAAAGGTGACACACCATCAGCGCGCGCACGTAAATGAAAGAATGCTTGGAAATGCAATCATATTGTGCAACGAATCTTGTAAAGTTCTTGTAATATTAAAGCAGCAACAAGATTTGATTTCTAGAGCAATTTCGCCTTCCGTGTGTCCCGTCTTGTCTTAATTTATGTAGCGATTGAGAAATAACACACGCATTTGTAAACCTTCTCTGTTCTTACTCGAAACACGTGTTAGGTTAGTGTCTTACGTCGGGTATCTTCTCGTAATCATCATCGGGTAAAACGTTACTTTGCTCTTTGATATTACAAAAACTAAGTTTAGCATTATTTTTCAGACGGCTGTGCAAAAGAATAATGATTCAAGTCAGATGTATGAATGTTCAAAAAGTGATGATAGATTTTAGCATTAACACTATTAACATAAAACAGTTCATAAACCGTTGGAGAAACACCACAGTCACTTTATATAGGTACTTAAAAGTAACATTAGTTAAGTAAATAACAGAAAATTATTTACATCATTAAATACTTACCTGCAACACTATTCTATAACGTTAAAGTTTGAATGTAATTGTTGTGTTCCGACAGTTTATGATGTAGATATTTAATTATAGTAACGAAACGCACATTCGAGCAGTTGTTCCGCAATGTAAGTCTTCCAACGTTATATAAATCTCCACTCTCGAAACAAAAATATACGTATTGTATACGTAAGAAAATTTACATGCACTGAAAATACAAGACTTGTTTGAATTTATGGAAACTAAAAAATATATATTTTCCATGAAAAACAATTATTCTTAAATAAAATAAGTTGTATACAAAAAAATCTGCCAAATTCAAAACAACTTTTTTTGGTTGGATTGTTTTAGTTTGAAGTCGGTTAAAAATACGTACCTATTTAATGGAGATGTGATGAAATTTGTGTCTTATGGAACATATTGCGTCTGCTGTACGAATGTCGAAACTTTGTCGATATTAATAAATATAAATACTTAATTGTAATATAAAGTTATTATATTTCCAGTTACTGGACACCCTCCCGGTGTGCCAAGATTTTAATCGACAAGGATGTACAAGACCTACCTGCAGATTCGTTCATATTCGTGAAGGTACGTTTTTCATACTCGTAGACATTATATAACACGCATGAAATTAAACGTGATAACTATAACGGGGAAAATAAAACAAATAATCATTAATCATTCCCAAATGAATATACAGACATCGTCGCGTCGTCTTCATCTTACCTCTCCTCTCCCATGTTTTTGCATGATCACTTTTTTTAACATAGCACTTAACTATCAATGTAGTTACAAACATATTTACCTGTATCAATTAGAGATTGTATATACTAGTAGAGTATGTACTTGCATAAGGTGTTTTTAAATTAGATATCAAAATACCCTTAAGAAACAAAACATTCTGTTTGTTTTTCGAAGTTGTTGATTATAGTTATATATTTACAAATTATTGAGAAAAGAGATATATAATCTAATTTATAAACACCAAAGGATCTAAGTGACAGTTGAGCAAAAACTACAGTTAGGTGCTTCTGCACTTGGTAGAAGGATGTTAACTAATTTATTCTATAATTTCACTATAAGTCGGTAGTTGCCGTGAGGTAAGAAAAAGCAAATGTCTTATTACCATTTCATTCAATATGTTATACTCGTATATGAGAAATGCACTTGATGTAGCTATAGATTTGATGACAATTATGTATATTATAAACAATGAACAATATTGCTCAACTGTTGTTGGAACCATGTAACTTAATTTTAGGATTACTGATATAACCAGTACGTTAGAAATATATTTTGTATAGTGTGACTTTTATATTAGATTAGATTTATATTTAGAAAACTCCTATGATTAGCAATCTCCATTGTAATCTTGTAGTTTTTATACCAATTACTATTATCTTAATGTGGGTAACCAAAAACATAATAACATTCCCCACTAACTGGTCAGATGTAGTCATCAATGTCATCATACATACAAGTAGTACAAAACTTAGTGAAGTCGATAACTTTTGGAAACATTGTCTCATCCGTTATGTGACACTTTTGAGTCGTTCGTGTCGTACATTTATTAACATGTACTGGTGTGTTGCAGGGTGCGGGCTGCAAGTGGCGGGCAGCCGCGTGGTAGTGTGCCGCGACGCCGCGGCGGGCGCGTGCCGGCGCGCCGCGTGCCGCTACTACCACATCCCCGTCCAGTTGCCGCCGGCTCTCCGCCCCCCCTAACTCCCCCCGCCCCGCCACTCCCCCACCCCCTCCACTCCTCCCCTCCTCCCGACCGAGCATCGCCCGCGCCCCGCGCTATCCATATCGATCGCGCCTCTGACACACTCGGGTTCGGCAGGTCCGGCCGGCTCGAACTGCTGCTCCCGCGCGGAGGTGGTGATATTTTAGAGAATGACGGTTAGTGTATAGCGGTGAGAGAGCGCCGCGCATGCGCGCGACCCGCGGCCCGCTCTCGCCTGGAATGTGCGTTTAGTCTTCGGGAAAGAGTGTGTACATAAGTAGCGGGATATGATTCTCAGGCACGGTCATGCGATTGTGATATGAATAGATTTCGAGACGCCGGCGCCGTTTGAGTAATTTTATCGAGGTCGTACCGTGATCGTCGAATAGTAGTTAGTGAGGTTTCAAATGTTTTATTACTATTATATATTTTTTTTAAGATACGATATGAGTTCCTGTAAAAGATCAGTGCGTGTCCCGGCACGTAACTTTGTTGTATATAAGCGATATGATATGTAGAGGTGGTGCTATCGGCGCCGGAGCGTCGCGCCGAGCCACTCTCACGGCCGGTGTCAAAAGTTGCATCACCCTACCCCTAATGTGAGCATTTTGTGAGAATTGAGTTAGGTACTTTTTATATGTTATAAAATTATGTTTTTACTAGATGACAAGTTTTACACTAGATTAGATTAAGCGAATCAGTAACGAAACACCAATAGAGTAGCCGCTTTTCTCCTTCGGCACTAAAACTTTTGACGCCGGAGCACAAGCGACGCAGACCGAGCGGTTCGGCGTCGGGTCGGCGTCACCTAGCCATCCCGTTCGCACACTCCAAGTCCGGCAAGGCGCGCGTCGCGTCGCCGCTATTCACACTTAGCATAGATCACGACACTCGTAGAGTGATAGAAACATACATTCGAAATACAATGAAAGTTATCGGACAATATTAAATCGAAAAAGGCATACTTCCAAGCTATTTACCTAAATTCTAGGATAGAACGTCGGCTTTTATTCCAGATAGATTTTGCTAGATAATCATTGTTTTACCAATCGATTCACGTATATTAAAGCACAAAATAGTAACCGACGATCGAGTCCGATTACCTCTCGGTGAGTGCAGCGTAAACAAATAGCTACCTTCGTTATTTTGAACACAAACAGTATTAATGTTTTGATCAAATTTGTCTTGTGGTATGTCTGTAGAGGTGGTATGCGGATGAGAGTCGCTCAGCGTGCGACGGCGGCATCGGAGGTTGTCGCTCGTACTTCGGCCGCCGTCGCCGTCGCGCGCTGTCCGAGGGCATGGAAGCCTAAATGCCTAATATTATTCCTAGTCCATATCCTTTTTGTTGATCAGTCATGCGATTAATGTTAGAGTAAAATATTAATAATTTGATTTATTCCTCCCATTTAGTGGATATTTTGATAATGATATATTAATAATGAAATATTTAAGATACATAATACATATTTGATTCTAAATCCTGATAAAGTGACACTACGTTAGTAATTTAGTCGGAGGGATACTTGTGCCGTGATTATATTTTTAGGTATATATTATGAAATAATTCCTAGCGTCGGAATTAAAGAAGTGATTAATGTGTAAGCGTGTTATATTTATTGTCGTAACGTAAGGAATGCCATATCGATAAAAGGTGAATATCGGAAGCGGAGTCAAACTCAGTAGGAACTCGTTCGTTCGTTTGTTTATGTTGTTTGTTAGTCGGTCTGGGCTAGTGCTAGAGGCCAGTGAACAGTTCGCTTTTATCAATACGGCACTATGACTCGTAAATATTTAAGTTGTCAATTTATTTTTTGTTGAAATTTATCGTTTCATGGATTATTTGTTGCCTATAATTTTTATTATCAAAATTTTATGATCTGACGCATTTATTGTAAGACAATCGATTACTTTTATAATTAATTAGTGTGATAATATGAATATGGTATGAAATTGCCGTTATGAAAGATTGAACATCGAAAGTATCCTTCCTGTTTAGAAGGGACTCTTCTGGCCCAAGGTTTCTAGTGGATTTTATATTTTTCTTTTTGTTGTATTTTTAATGTTGCGTGTGTCTTACACATAATATATTTCATTTTTGTGATATTTTTAACTATAAAGTACTGTTATTATAAATCCAAATGGAATAATGATGACCTAATTAACTATTCAAGAATTTATTTGTAAATCACAAAAAAAAATGTAAAACTGTAAATATACTTATTGACAAAAAAATGAACTGCAACACAATAATTGATTAATTATATCTCTTGTCAAATACCTACACTAAGTTCTTTGAGTACCTTAATAATGGTAACTTATTATGTAGTACGTACATACAGTCTACTTTAAAGTAAACCGGTCCAGTGAACAAAGTATTGATAATATTGTGAACATTTTTTTATTCACGAACAATCACAGAAAGTACATGACATTGTAATATTATTTATGAAATTACTATGTGATGTGATCTTCGGATCAATTTTGAGTACAGTATAGATAATAAACAACTGAATATGTGACCTGACAATTTTATTTCATCACCTTATTGCCTTCCTTCTTCTGCCAGCTAAGCCGTGATTGTGGGGCGAAAAAGAACATCATAAAAGATTTAAACAAGACAACCCAGAAATAGTAGGTACCTTCTTCAACTGTGGCTATGCAAGTAAACTAAATTTGTTATACCTACTTTACAAGAATTAAAGAACCATATGGTATTCGTAGGTAAGTATGCTGCCTAGCTAGGTACGCAGGAAGATAACTATTTTTGGATGATGGGTTTCACTGTACCATCATTAGCGGAGCTAAAGAGCTCTAATCCTATCTAGTATGAACCAAACGAGAACACCCATCTGCGTAAGTACACTTAAGTATAACACCAAGTTCCATTCTTAAGCCCACATTTAAGTAGGTACTTGCCTAGTATAAATTTACAATGCTCTGTGCTTGGAATCTATCCTATTAATAATATAAATGTCTATGTTTGTGCCGATATGGATGGATGTTTGTTACTCTTTCAAGCAAAAAGTACTGAACAGATTTTGAAAAAACTTGGCAATAGGTATTCATATATCAGAATAACACACATCAACTATTTTGTTTTAAGATCATCATGATTTTTTCCAATGGCATTAAGTGCGTACAAATTCTCTGGCAGCCTCTAGTTCATGTAAGTACTAAATAGGCACATATAAATCTGAAAGTACTATACATATCTCATTACGCCTGATAAAATATAAGCAGCAAAGCAATGAGTTGTCCCAAGTTTCATTGCTAATGATATTATTCATTGCTTATTCTGAATTTTAATACTTAAGTTAGATAGATTAATGGGCGTACCACAAATCACTGCTTATCCTTTTGTACCAAAACGATAAGATCATTGTAGTACGTATATCCTACAAATCCTAGTCCTAATATCCTAATAATATTATAAATGTCAAGGTTCGTGCCGATGGATGAATGTTTGTTTCTTCACCACGTAAAAACCACTGAACAGATTTTAATTAAATTTTACTATAACTTAGCTTGGACATCAGAACAACACATAGGTTATTTTATTTGCAGATATTTCGTGTTTTTTTAAAGATATGACAATAAATGCGTACAAAGTCACGGGCAGCCTTTACTTATATTATGTATAACTTCTACTCTGCCCGCACTCGACATTGGCAGAACACCAATTTATTAATTGCCATTTCTGAAAAAAAAACAATACGTTTCGTTTTAAGCAATTTTTTACCCCATCTCTTTCTTTTTGCGAACCTACCATCTTGCTAGCCTTAACTAAAAAGAAAACGAAACGTTTTCATTTTTGACTTTGACGTTTGGTTGCTTTTAATATAAACTGTCGTCGTACTGAAGACTAGGCTGCATGGTCTTTGATCTTTGCCTGTCCTGAATGGACGAATAAAAAAATAAAAATAAATAAACTGTCAGTGCAAGTGTATGAGTACTGTGACTGAGTGAAAACAGTAGATTTCTTACCGTATTTGGCATAACTAAACAGTATTTGATGCTTATATATATACAAACATATCCTTAAGTATTTTAATGATCATTTGATGTAGTTTTTGCCTGCTAATAATAATGGTGTGGTAAGAGTTGGAGCCAGTTTTGATGTTTCATACCCGTTCCTACCAAGCTAGAAACTGGTAAGTTATCGAACTTTATCGTCTTAATTTGCATAGTGAACCCATTTGAGCGCATTAAACACTGCTTCACTTATGTTCCAGTGACAAAAAACCATCTAAGAACATTGGGTAAAATGTTTGCTAGCTTAAAAAGCAAAATAAAGGAAGAAACTGGTAGTGACATTAGCAAATTAACCAGCAGTTGGCGAAGCGGGGCCTTTTTAGGTAGAATTACACTAAGAGATGATTCGGTAAGCACTTGGTATGCTTGAGTTACCTTAGAAATCAGTTATTTTCATAATAAGGACACTAAAAGTAACAAATATGTTTGCAGTCAACTACAAGTCCTTCAAGCTCTGGTGGTCAAGGAGATTCCAATTCGACTGTAAGTTAATAAGAAATAACCTTGTAACTTTCTTCACAAAGTAATATTTCACATTTTGGTCAAACTAAACCTTCAAGGCAATTGTTTTACATCATATAATTAAATAATCATTAATGTGTCTTCAAATATTGTAGTCTATATCACCTCAGTTGGAGACGTACCTAACGGAACGCACTGGTGGACAAGTAGACCAGATAGCTTTACAACAACAGTACACATCTCAGTTAGAAGCTAAACTACGAGAGAGAGATGTTTATTGGGAACAAAAGATTGAGGAAATGAAACTTACTCTTGCTTCTGTACAAGGTGATTACTTGGTTAAAACTTAAATTACTTAATTGAATTCATTATGGAGTGGCTCACTGAGGACAAGAAAACTTGCAGGATGAATTCAAGCCTGTACCAGTAGTAGGATAATAACAGCTAGATAAGATAAAGATAAGAGTGCTATAAGCCAACAAAAACTATTTCATAACCAGAGATATTAGCAGTAACACTGTTTAATTATCTGAGACAGTATCCCACATTTGTATTCTAGAAAAATGTAACTTAAGAGAGTCTCCGTAGTTTATCTCTTTTCTACTAACTTAGCAAATTAGCACTATCTATTCCAATGGTATAATAACTATTTTCCGTCGTGTGGCACCACCTGCATTTTAGTTTGAAACTAATTGCAGCAGAATTTTTGCAGCCAAAATTATGTGACTCAAAACTATGAAAACTCTCGATACCTACTACAAAATTATGCTCGTTTCGCTTCACCATTATCCTTGGCATGTTACATGTTAGCGCAATATTTTCAAAACTATGTTACACATGCATAGGTGAAGAGGCAGTGGCAGCTCAAGCAGTAGCACGTACAGCTCAAGCAGAAGCAGCTAAAGCAGTGACGGAACGGGACGCAGCTGTCAAACAGTTGAATGAGTTACGGACACAAGTGGCAGCTGCTGAGCGGGCTCAGAACAGACTTGACGTTTTAACTGTGAGTTTTTAATGTAGCTATGTGAACAATTATGATTACCTCAAACGTAAAAGTGATATGACTAATTGTCTTTAGTTTTTTGTAAACAGCCACCATGTTAAATAAATGGTTTATTTGACTTCACAAAGCCACATAATAGGTAGTGATGCATTTATGGTTTCTTTGACTACAACTAGGAAATACTAGGAAACAAACTAACAACTGAAGTCAGTGAGAGCAACAGAATAGCACTTTTTTACTTTAAATTATATTAGATTTCCTTATTTTTTATATTTAGTATCTATTTAATCGACCTTGAGACTCAGCTGTGTTTGTTTCATAACAATTGGCTTTATTTACCGTCCCTGATCGATCAGTCAAGTAGAACACACTTTACTTACCTTTAATTTAAAGTTTATTACAGCAAAAATACAAAGATACAAGTCTTGTTTGTACGTATGTATAATTTCAAGAGGGTGATATCAAAGAGGGAAAAGAGATGGAAACAATTGATGACACACATTTATGATTATCTCAAATCAAATTATAGCTTATAATTATTGAAGATTCCCATAGCAAATAATATATTTCTGCAAAAAAAAAAACAGGAGGAACTAGAGAAATCTCGTCGCGAGTGGGCCCGTGAGCGCGCTGAGCTGACCGCGTCGCTGGGCGCGGCGGAGGCTCGCGTTTGTGACCTCGCCGACGAACTCGCCCTTGTGAAGGCAGCCCTACCTACAGACAGCGAACATCATCATATGAATGATGACGGTGAGCAAGTAGGATATAAAATGAACCACGCATTTCACTCATCCAATCGTTATGTTATGTCAAATCTACTCGAACTATAATGTTTGAAATGTTAGTCTGAAACATTATTTATAAAGTTACTTTGTTAAAACTTTGCACATAGGTGTCATGTTTACATATCTCAAGATCACAGGGAGTACAATACAGCTGACTGGAGGTGTTATATTATGTATATAGGGGTAGGAGAGCTCCGGCTTTGCAAGTCCCATCAGAGTCCACCGCCCACACTCAAAACAATCCCGCATATAGAATAAACCGGACACGGTATGGACGACATGATATCGCGAGATATTTGGTCTTAGCAACTTTGTTGTTTTACGCTCGTATCGGAAAATAATATGAATATTTTAATTTACCTCTCTGTTTACCAACCAAATGACTCTCTACCAACCTGAGTCAGGTTCAACCGACCTCTAATTTACCTAATTTCCTCAACAGACAAAAGATCAATAACGCCATCGGGATGCGAACAGTACGATAAAGTATGCCGCGAACGTGCGGTGCTATCCAGACAACTACAAGAAGCTAAGATGGCTCTAGCTGATGTTAAAACATCGTGGAGTGGACAAATAGCATCTCTGGAGACACAGGTAACTTACGCACGAGAAAAAGCTGATAAAATTCAGGGTTTTTGGTAACTGCATACTTTTAAGATTGATAATTATAGTTGTGTTTATTGTGCATGTGATTGCATGATCACTTGACCTTACTAAGTCTACTTACTTAAAATGTTATATGACATATCTTTTGTAACATACGCTCTTTTCACGGCGATAATGTCACTCTAACAGACCTAATTATTGTCGTATAATATTAAATAGACATGTAAATAAAACACTAATTAAGATTCAATGGAAAACTGTGAAGATTTTTTTGTAACATTGAAAAAGGGATCATGAACATAGTCGATCGTGTAAAGGAAATTAAAGGAACCTGTATTGTCATACGGAGTTATGTAACGTAGGTGGCGCGACTATCGCGGCAAGCGGGGGAGGAGGGGGCGGAACGGAGACGAGTGGAGATTGAGAAGAAGGACATGCAGGAGGAACTCTTTAATATAGCGGCTGAATTAGAGAGAGCCAAGCAACAACTTGCTAACAGCGATGCTAAGGTATGTTTTAGGATAGGTATTTGTATAAATTTAATATCATCTAGCTCGAGGCTTGCCAATAACAATATCATTTTATCGAATCACATACCAAATATTATAAGAAAGTAGGGAGGTATGAGTAATTTGATGTTTTTCTGTCGACATATCCATCCATCAATTGGTAAATTTTATCAGAACATGGAAAATATTTACGTCAAATGACATTGCTACATGAGAAAAATATTGTCATTTTTATAACATGACCGGGACCATATTCATTCTGTTTATAATTTTATTGTTGGTAGACGTAAAATATAAAACTATTATTTCATTTAAGTACATCAGTATATTTATATCAAACAACAGTATATTTATAGAAATTAACTTTTGTTTAATAAACTTCGCCAAGTATAGCTTAAATAACGTGCTTTCGTAATAAAATAGCTCTCACAATATTTTGTATTGTTAATGTGATTTATATTGACTAGACAACTAAAATTTTGTAGTAGGCGAGTTGAATCATCTGTTTAAATAATATAAACTATTATATTTGATACCAAATCCATGCTTAATCACTATATTGCGATTATAAGATCTGTAGTGCAATAAATGATTGAGTATTTAATGAATTGAGTAAAGTATCCAAACGTATATTTTCGAAAGTTGTAGACCTATTTTTATAAATATCCAGAAACAAATGACTGTGTGAGTCAGCGTAGATTTGGTATCAAAGCTAATTTAAAAAGGACGCATTCCTCTTTGGCTAGCTCGTTAAAGCTAGTGCGAACTAACCCGAGTTGGCTACCAGGTTGTGCGACTGAACGGCGAGGTGCACTCCCTCGCCATGGAGCTGAAGGGGCTGCGGAACTCCGCAAGCCACGCCGGCGTGAGTGCCAGCCTCTACAGCATTTAGCGTACTGTAGTAGCGTAGCACATTAGTCTAGTCGTGCCGTCCCGTCCATGTGGTTTGGCTAAAGTTTCTCCATCTGTTCTGCGGGTCTTTATCCTATTGATCGCTGTGATATTTGGAGTAGTATCTACCTATTTCAAGTTGTAAGAAACCTCTAATTATTATTTAAAGACATTCAAAACATACCTACCTAGTAGTTATGTAAGTATTGTTTTAAGAAATGAACAATGTTTAATAAAAACAGATTGAGAAACATTGGTAAGCAGACATACGACTTGCAATGACATACATATTATGATCTCATTGATTTAGTTCTTTACTAATGAATAAACCCAAATGACTACTAATCATGTAGCAAGAAACAAAGCAAGCGTCTGTGTGGAAATTACGTGTAAAAAATTCCATTCTTTAAATAGCACTCTAATTTGGACGTGAATCTTGTCATACTAGTTTTAAGTCGTGAATTTTATTGACTTAAATGTGTGAGATTTTTATATTATGTTGCTAAATGCTTCATTGTAAGTCGTACACAACTAATATTTACAAAATAATAAAGGTAACTATTTCCTATTTTTTTTATATTTTCTTATGTTTTAGATGTGTAGATATTTAGTTATTTTTTTACAATCATTTACTTAAAATTATCGTGAATATTGTTTTAGCCATTCTTGACAAATGTAGATATTTATATTTTTTCGTGGGATTATTTCACAAATATTATCTCTATATTTTTGGGATTGATGTAAATGAAGTATGTAATAAAAGAATTATTTTAATATCAAAATTAGCTACACTAAACTTGTTGATGCGAAATAATCCCAAGGTTTAGACAAATTATCAATTTGAGTTCCTTTCGTAAGTTCATAGAAAAAATTAAACTTTTAATATAGGTACCTAGTAGCACGTGTGCTTTTTGTGTGATAAAAAAGGGAATCTTTTAAATGAGTGATATATCATTTTAAGGGGCTTATCGCGGTGTCACCGCTTTCTATATATTTTTATAAACAACACTTAGTATTTCCACAGCAACAAAGGTTGCATATCTACTTTAAAACTACTCAATAAGAAGTCTAGTACTTACATATCATTTTAATAAAGTACGTTTATAAAAATTGCAGTAACTGCTATGTACTATAAAGCACGCCTTGTATTGTTGCCTAGCGTTTAAGTTTTGCTTAATTATATCCGATTTAGTATAATAAGAGATTACAGAAAATGCTAGAAAATGTTAATAAATAGGTATACAATAACATCACACAACTTAGTACAAATTAAAAAAAAAGGATTAGAATCCGTAGACAAGACACGTACATATTTTCACATACCGAATTAAATTTTTGTCTAACAAAAATATCATTCTCATTTTCTTTTGTGTGAAATTAAATTTCCTGTTACTAAGTATTATAAAACTACAAACAGTATTCATAATATGGTTAATATGTCTGTAATAAAATTTCTCATACACTTCAGTTTATAGTAGAGCATAACATAGATACGAAGATTTAACTTATCACGTGATTTTGTGTATGTGTGACGTACCTACGTGATAAGACGTAAAGACGTTGATTACTCAGGTGCAAACACCTCGCATTGTCTTGCTTGTTCAGTTTGTAATCAACTTCTACTCGCGCTATTACTCTACCATTCCTTTCAAACCTATGTGCATTTAAATTACGGATTTAGTTATACTATAAACTATTACGAATTGTTGATACATTTACTAGTTTATTTGCGTGTTATATTTGTGTTTCTTTTCTAAAATAAACCTATGATTTATAAGGTTATTTTTTTTTTAATTTTTCCTCTTTTGTGCAATAGTGCATGGTGCATGGATTCATGGCTTGACTTACCTGGCTGATCTTGAGAGCTTGCATGGTTGTGACTAACTTTAAGTAACATGTGTTTGAGTGAACTTAAGATGAAGTAGGTTTTGTCTCACTGGTGGATTTTTAAGCAGGTTTATAAAGGAGCAGAGCAGGTTTTGCATAAGTAAATTATTTTAATTAGAACATATTCATTCATTTTGAGATAGAAGTATTTGGTCTAAAATCGCAATTTAAGTGAAAATTCTAATATGATTATGATTTATGAATCTTTTGATCAGCAAACAAAACTTCTATCGACGATTACACAAACATTTTAAATAGAGCTTGTGTCTGACAAAACACTAGATACAAATCGCATATAAAGTAGTATTAATAATTTCTTAAGTTTTCTTTTGCAAAATCCGGCTAATTGATCAATTTGCATAACGAGTTGCCAAAATTGCAATTACTAGTGGCACAAGTATTGGACAAGTTATGCGAGCAATTGTTCAAAGCTGGCATGTAGTGCATTACGACAGACCGGTGGTGGTGACTGTTCAATTAACAGTTGCATGGCCAATCTTGACTGTATTAGCTGTACATATTTTCACTTTAGTAACTATTGATTTGTAAATAAATGGTTTTTTAATACTAGTGCTTATACAGTAGATTAAGTATATACGATCCATATGGTTAGGTTTTGTTTAACTTTCTTGATAAGAATAAAAGTTATAAACATCACATGATATTAAATTGTGACGCTGACCTTGGCAAGTTACGTAGTATCAGGTATAGGCGGAACTATCTATCTATCGCTCGTTGTTTAGTAACTGTTCCAAGAAAAGGTGGGTTCGGTGATTTCGTGAATTTGTTATTTTTTTTGGGTATATTAATAACTGGAGGGGTTTTTTTTTGCTGTGTCACTAAGTTGGGTGATATAATGGATCAATGAACAATAACTGGTTTCTTGCACTCAGATAAATTGACTGTTATTTGATTTAAATTCTCAGATACAACTGATTTCAAGCTCTAAAATTAATGTACCTATCACATCACGGTGTTGCAGGAAAAAACGATGGAACTAGAAAACAGAATAGCAGCTCTGACTGAAGAGAATGAGGAACTGTTGGCAGCTCTGGAGAACGAGAGAACCCTGGTGAATATCTTGAGGGAGAAGGTGGAAAAGTCCCATAAAGTTCAAGATGAGCAGAAAGCTGAGATTAATCACCTCAATTCGACTCTATTAGACATGCAACATGATTTTATCGACATTCAAAGGAAGTTTGAGAAGTAAGATTGGTTTTCTTTTTATAATTAAGTAGGTACTGGAATTAATTTAATTTAGCCCCATGGAAATGTGTCAATGAATAAGCTTGACATGACATGAATAAGCTTGATCATCGTGTTTTAAATTAGATGTGTGTAAGGTAATTTTTATGTTATACAGCATCGATGTGTGTCTGTTACCTTAAGTTTTTTCCAGATAAAAATTTCGAGGTACCTAATTAAATAATTCCATAACATTTATGACCTTTTTATAAATTTCAGAGAGCAACGTAGTAAAGACGAGGCATTAATGCGCAACGCACACATGTCGCAGACGCTAGAGTTCAGTCAATGTAACGTGCATCATCAGGAGACTGAGATCACTGAACTTAAAGCTAAAATTGCTGAGTTAGAGAATCTGATTGCGCAACATAAAGAGGTAAGAACATCTCCTGTCCCTTAATTTTAATCATAATAATTATGGATTTTTACTTCGGAAAAACCTCCTCCTTCACTCAAGTGAAAGAGGAAGTTAACGTCATGTCCTATCAAGAGGTCAAGGCACTGGCAGAGGATAGGCCTAAATGGCGAATACTCCGCCGACAAGAGTCTAACTCTTAAATTAAATAATGATGAAGAGAGGATGTAAAAAACTGAAATACTAGTCATGTCTTGTGGACCTGTTAGAATTGGACCTAGTAATAATATTTCAAAACAAAGTCCAGATATACTCAGATATTATACATGTATAGAACCATTAAACATAGCAGTACCTACTTAGCATCTCACTAGATGGATTAACTCTCTGAAGAAAGTACCGCGAAATCGTATGTATGTGGACCACACAAATCAAATAGTTGCGTAGGTTTTTAGAGATTACATTGTCTTGTAGTGGATGGACTCTCATAGGCTGATATGATAAAAAACAATATGTAGTTACCTACCTCTTGTAAAGTTTAGTAAACTGTTATTTCCAGAACCAAGCCGCGTGTATGTTAATAAAAGAAACAGAGGAATCCCGTAAGACTGAAATAGAACAACTGAAAAGAAGAATACAAGAAATGACGGACAGTGAAGATGCGTACAAGAAAAGTATACAAGACTTAGAAACTGAAATCTGTGATAAAAATAAGGTAAATTTTCGATCTTGAAAAACTAACTTATTGTTACTACTTTTAAGAACTGAAAGATGAGTAAGAGTCCTGCCAATAATAATTTGTGTTTGACAGAAGAGCTATTTTATTAGGTTTTTTGTTTGTGTCAGGACACATTAACTACATTTAATACTCTACATTCAGTAGAAAAAAACAGAAATGTCTAAATTAAATGATTTCAGATATCAGTGTTTTATCATGTTTAGTCCGTAAGGAATATTCTGTTTTGTATCGTATTGCCTTGTAAATAAAGTCTTCGTTAAAAACGTTTCAGAAAATAAAATCCTTGGACAACCGGATATCGGATATGAAGAAAACGTTACAGCGAGAGTTACAAAGCAGCAAACCTGATCTGACCGCTGTTGAAGAACAGGATATTAGTAGAAGGTACCATTATTATTGTATTGATAGTTAATTGTACACTATGATAACTATAAACAAGAAGTCTTATATTCTGAATTATGAATTTTAATCTGCAGTATAGGAACAAAGTATAAAGTTTGGCGTAGTACACGGAATTTTTATCAGGACATGTGGGAAAGCATTAAAACCCATGAAAAACTAGTATTCTTGACTTTAAGAAAAATAGAAAAAAGTCAAAAGTTCAGAATTTTAATTTCAATCGACCTTACCTTCTAATTTCTTCGCCAGGTACTTAAAACACGTGGTGCTCCGGTTCCTGACTGCCCGCGAGTTGGAAGCGAGACAGCTGACGCGCGCACTGTCCGTCCTGCTCCGACTGTCGGCGCACGAGGAGGCGCTACTCCGCGCCGCGCTGCCACCGCGCTCCGGGATCTCTGCTTGGTTCCCTTCACTCAACAATACTTGATTGTAAGATTTAGTGAACGGTGGTTATTTTACAAGTAAGTGCATTGAAAGTTTTTTTGTTTATAGTATTGTAAAGGGCCGCACATTTCCGGGTCAGGGCTATCCGTGTTCAGAGTTGTCCGTTCCAGTACAGACGCCTGAAGAGCAGTGTGAACAAGTTCATACAATTTGTACGTAACCGATTCTTGTCGTGTTCCCGGAAATGTGTGGTTAGCCCTTAAAATGTGATGAAAAGACATATAAATGAAAGTTTTATTTCTTTTATAGTAAGCTATTTGATTATGTTACAACCGGGTAAAAAAGCGTGAATTCTAATACTGACAAATAAAAGAGACACTACGATATGAATAAATAACCTTTATCAGTCTGCAGCTACAAAGTGATAGTATTTAGTTATCGCAGTAGACTTTATTTATAGTTTTGTTTGCTAGTCGCTCGTCGTTAGTTGTTGAGAACAACATTGTTTACTTTAGGTATTAATTGTGATTGTTTATTAAAAATAAATCAACAGAATATTAGTTCACATGCTGAGTAATACCTGCGTTCAGTATTATGAAAATTTTCCAAGTATTTTTTAGCGATATATTACCACGCAGGTGGGAATGCATAGTATTTTCTTAACCACGCAGATAATAAAGGGTTAGGTTTATTGGTCAGTTCATACCGATAGAGCAGCGGCGGCGTCGCCACGATTTTTGTATAAGCTTCGTGGCTTTTTAAAAGGTCCTATCTTTTCACATTTAAAGAACTGCCTTACACTCGAGCTCAAGTTCTTTCAGTATGGATCGAGCCTAAAACTTCAAAGACAAACCACAAGTTAGGTATTTTTTTATAATGAGATAAATTTATTTTGTTTAAATACGTTTTGACTAAATAATTTTGATTTTATTTTATATTTAAATTTTTTTTAAAGTCTAATTTTATTTTATCACAATTCATTTGTTGATCTTTGTTGTAATTTATTATGAAGTAAATGAATATTTGATTAAAAATGCCTTAGTAGTCGCTAGTCAATAATATATGAACACATTTAAATTTTAAAGTTTTAAGTGTGTTGAAGTACTTTTAATTTTATTCAGATTTTCTTTATTTTTTTATCAGATCTGTGACAATATTGCAACAGATTTTGTAGTTTATGATACATATGTAGCATTTGGATGGTTAAGAAATATGATATAAATTTAAATTATATGTAATAGAGAAATAAAAAATAAAACACTGCCATACTCGGAATTTTATAAAGTAGCTTTATATGATTAAAGTTTAAAATCTGTTACGGTGTGTGAGATATGCAAACGAAAGCTTAATAAGAGCTTTTTATCATCACCTGCGACAAAGACGGCACAGTGTGTAGCTTTTGTAGATAACTGTAGATACCCGAATAAGTAGGTACTAGAAATGTTGCTAATAAGTACGTAAAAATGGCAGACATCTCATTTTATTTCTATTTACTCCGGAGGTCTATCTACACAGATCCAGGCGGTCAGGAGGGAAAACAATACGTCGTCATGACAACGTGTGTGAACGAATCCATAGAAAATGTATGGAATGATATTTTTTCCCTGACACGTCCCGGCCACGGCCCAGATCTGTGTAGATAGACCTTAAGTGTAATAAGCTTCGTTTATTTATGTCAGACTAAAGTATACTGTTGAGTAATTTTATGACTTGCTTTACCTAAATATTGTCTATTTAATTTAAATGTATAAATACATAAAATAATATCATTGTTACGCAGGCTCTGCTATAGAATATTGAAGTATTTATTTGTAAGTATTAAAATAATTTTGAATAAAATGAGACACTAATTGATGTCTTATTATTTCATTCGTCTGGTCATCCGTCCGTTTAATAAAAACATTTTTTTTACGTTTAATAAAAACAAAAAATTAATCATTCTTACACAAAATCACAAATCATACTCACTCTCACTTGATTACTTTGTTGGCACGTGCGGCTACAACAATCAAAGCGCATGCGTACAAGGTCATAGTACGCTAGCTTAGCTTCCCCGCATCCCGCACTTCACACCCCTAAAACCGGTGGCCACCGACAACCTGAATTTCGCCAGTCGTCCTATTGACCTAATTACGTGCGCGTGCGTCTCTTCCCGAGCGACCGGAACACTTCCGCAAGGTCTTATTACAATTTTGGTAACGCATTGATAAATTAATTACGGTGGGTTCGCGAGTACAACGAGATGGTGCGCGGTTACATGTTAAGTGATGATAGTGCTCGAGATGCAGTGACAATGTATCGGGAAGAAAGAAGCGGGTAGTTTTATCGATCTTAGAGACCAAATTTAAAGCAGCGGTTGATTGTGAAAAAAGTGGCATTTAGTTAACCTTCTTGGTACAAAACAATGTATTGAAACTTGTGTTTGTAAGGTGTTTGTGCATTCAGAGAAATGGGGCTTTCGAACAAAATCTCCGTAGGTAAGTGGTTCGTAAATAATAACTCTTATTAAGTCACCTTGTATCGCGTAGCGGAACAACTAGGAAATAGAGGTAAGTTCTAATTAGTAGTAGGGTGTCCAGGTCCAAACCCATTTAGAAATATGGAACTTTTTTAGTAGGTAGCTGATAAATCGAATTTGCAAAAGAAAAAACTTTTTTCAAATATTTGCGTTTAATATCTATTATATTTTCAAAAATATATTTTGAATTTGGTGGGGTTATAATAAACATAGGTACCAGAAGACATGAGTATTGATAATAGCAAAATGTTCGTTCTCGTGTAGCAAAACGTTCGTTCTCATATAGCATAATGTTCGTTCTCATGTAGCAAAATGTCCATCCGTTGTTTAGAAGCAATCACGTTTTTTATGTCAATTTTATCAAAAGTACCTATCTATTCATACTATAACTTCTAAGAGACTGTATCTTACCTAGCTATGGTACAATAATACAAATTGGAAGGTAGAAAATAAAAAAGTCAGGTATACATTTTACATGCATTTATTTACAACTTACTAATAATTTTAGAGCAATTATTCAACGGCGTTCTAAAACCTTGTCTACAGAGTGTGGTTGTCGTCACAAGGCATAAAAATCTAAATGGAAAGTTTGCACTACTGCAGCGTATAACATTCTTTCAAATATCCATATATTTTAAATTTCCACTTTCCATCAAAACAAGATGCCTAAAACCAGAAAGTAATTTATATAGGAACTCAATATTTTCTAAAGTGCATTTACAATAGATCAAACAAAACACCTTATGAGACTAGATGGTGGAATGTCGTCTACAATAAATTTATCTACGTACATAGGAATATTTGTTCTACACAAGTAAGGTATTTCAAGTAAATCCGAATGGTTAGTTAGCTAGTTGCGTAAAATGTATGACTGTTTATGCAGAGGAATAAGTCCTCAATATCACTGTGAATGTAAATCGAGATTCTTAATTATCTCAAAGCGGTTTGTCTCCCTCCACGCCATCGTACTTAGTGTATTATTTGAAGATAAAGGTGATGCAAAATGCTTGAAATACAATAGTTGAATTCAAAGGTACAATTAAATTGGTAAACCCTACTTAGTTACATTTAATGTGGATATTGGCCGCAGCGACGCGGTACGTGGCCTTTCGTGTTTTCCCTGCACTTCAAGTCAGTGGGTCTTACAAGCTACACATTTACAATCGGGTCTTAGACCTTAGTCTTATAACACAGCGAAATTATATTAACTCGTTATTTACAAACGCTTAAAGCATCCCTGTGCTGGTCTCTTTCCAAAATCCAATGACACATTCGCTACTGTTATCCCATCCCCCCATTACACTAATTCAAGACCTAACGAATATAACATAAAGTGCTACCTTATAATTGAACAGGACTTAGTGTGTCTGCACATTGATTATTCTAATCTATTGTTACAATAGTTAAGCACAAACTTTCCAACTAAACATTTATTTCGTTTAACGAAATCAACAAAAGGGCATCACTTTTATACATATCCTAGGTAAATATTAGAAAAGTAAATACGTTAAAAAAGTTTAGCTTACAAAATCGAGTGAGAAATTTCATTATTAACAAAGAACTCATTCTAACAATTATAATAGTTGATCTAGTCACAGTATCTTATAGTCAAGAATATTCAACGTACAGACATAGCTTTGGTAATTATCTTGAGGATTAAGTTATTAGTGAGCCACAATTTGGTCCAGGTACTTGGTACCTAAATATCCAAGATCTACGCTGTAATTGCCGCACTTGTATTCATAGGTAGCGTTGACGGCACAGCACTGTTCGGTCCTGATAAGGTTAATATCTACCTTATTGAGATCTGAACTGCTAACCTCTCAGAGCAATGCACACAGAGCGTCGCGGCTGAACGCTAGCAATCCAAGTAACCAAATTAAAAATAATATTATGGAATAAGCAATAATTCTGCAATAATTCTAATTATTGTTTTAAAATATCAGTCATATGTTGCTGAGCCTGTTCCGATGACGCGTCAAACGTCTCGCGGCTTTATATCCTGTAACACAAGCTGCCGCGAGCTCTGTGTGCATCGCTGCAGAACTACAGATGTTGTTCTCTTCAAACCTTGTTGTTTCTTGGTGAAAGTGCTTATAGCTTGACGCGTCCAGCACAAATGTCGTTGAAGAGCTGCGACGTGACGGGTACGAAGTCTGCGCCGGAACGGAAGTACAGCGGGTCCTTGATCACGTCGGGGTCGAAGCCTTCCTTCTGGTATTGCAGCTTCTTCAACTTGAATGTAGCTGGAATTAAAATGGCCATTAGGTTTTTGACTTAAGTAACAAAAACTTTATAAGATGCAGAAAAGTCCACTATGTATTATTCTGTAGTCCAAAAACTCACCAGTGATATCAATATCGTTGAGTATGCGCAGAAAGAGCGGGCGCGCGTACGACGGCAGCGTGTCGTCGAGGTCCCGCGCTAACTTCGACAGCTCCAGCGCGCGCGACGGGTCCATGATGGCCGCCATACCCGCGCGACCTTCTGTCTGCGGGATCTGCGAATATAATATTTAACATTTTATATCTTCTACTAAGAGGATTTAATGCCCTTTTTTACCAATTTGACATCGTTTCATTATTAGATCATGATCATGATGTTAACTGTTATCCCATCAAGTCTGTATTAGTCTCTTTCGAACTACTAGGTACAGGCCAATCTCCTCCTTTACCACAATTTTCGATCCTGAGCCCAGCTTTTTTGTTAAGGTAGATATCAAAATTCATTCTACCATCTTTTTTGTAGTCCTCCATCTTCATATCACAGTTCATATCTAATAAAACTCTGCTAAATTCCGTGTACCTATGTTCAATAATGTTCATAAACTTAATTACAACACGTAACGTGATACATAATCCATCTTACCGAGACTCCATAAACAACGCAAGCCTTCTGCTGCAGCGCCCCACTGATGGCGTCCTCGACTTCAGCGGTGGCGACGTTCTCCCCCTTCCACTTGTACGTGTCCCCGGTGCGGTCGCGGAAGTAAAGGTACCCGAGCTCGTCCGCCACGAGCAGGTCGCCCGACACGAACGCCGCGTCGCCTTTGCAGAACACGTCGCGAACTAGCTTCTTGTTGCTGTCCGTCTGTTGAAGGTGATAGTTTTTTGTTAAAAAGTGGTAAGGGAGGTCCTTTTCTGCGTCTTATGTGGTAGTATGGCAGATAGCCTTGTGCAATTACGAGTTCCGTTTGCTAAATATCGAAGCTTTGCGTTTATGAAAATCCTTTGAGTTTGAGAAGCGAAGTAGGTGCCTACTCTTTATGACTACAAAGTAGTCATAAAGCAACTAAATAAAAATTAAATTTTGTATACCTTATCTACATATCCGTAGTACTCTCTAGACGCGTTGCCTTGAGCAATGAGCCCGATGAACATGCCAGGTTCATCTGCAAAGTTGAAATATAGGATTACAAACATTACTTAAGTACTGCGATTTAGTTTGATACATTTTAAATTAATTTATGTTGAAATTGTGATTGTCTCTCGCCAACTTAAGACAAGGAAATAACTTTGTGTCGCCCAACATCGCTCATGTATCGTTACGCAGCCTTTGTTCGGAATTGTACATACGAACAACTGTAATTAATATGCTGTTTTATCATCATCATCATTAGCTCGTGGACGTCTACTGCTGGAAAAAAGTTTGTTGTGTTATTTAAATGGTGAATATAAATAAAAGTGCATACTAGGCGCGCATCGTATGCACCGTCCGTCGTCGCCGCGCAGCAGCGTGCCGTGCTCGTCGACGCGCACCAACGCGATCGGGTGCAAGCTCGGCGGGATCAGCTTCGGCAGGAAACCCACCGCGCCCAGCGTGTTGTCCACGTTTACTGCAACCCAACAACAACTACGTTAATTCATGTTCTATTCTATTGCCAATTCAATGAAAATAAACATATTACTACCTACCGATGCCTATAAAGCTATAACCATGAAAAAGAAAAACTGTAGGTACGTACTATGAATGAAAATGAAAACTACGAATGAGAATGAAAATCTCACTTAATTAGAACTTAATTCATAATTTTCATGAAGAAAGAAAATTTCGTAAGACTGCGAAATTGTGATTATGATGAAAGTATTCAAGGTATTCGACTGTCTAGACTAGCTGGTGAGGAATCTCATCTTAGGTACAATAATATTTTAAATATCTTAGGAAAACTAACAAACAATAGACTCGGTAGGAATTTATAATTCTTATTATAGACGAGTTGTTTTCAATAACTTACTCAATAGTAATAAACAAGTGCATTTGCTTTTTATTTTCGAACAATAACTATGGAGCTAGAATTATTCCCACACAACAGCAACAATCAAAATTATCAAGACCTCTCATTAAGTTTACTTACTGATATTAGCGTTGCCCTCAGTGGCGCCATATATTTCATTTATCTGGGGCACTTTGAACCTAAAACCAAACGATTTTAAATTAATGCACAACACAATGACATGATTACCTCTCAGGGCAGGGACGACGCTCTTTCGACTACCTATTGTATTTATAACAATAAAAGGTCAGAACCAGGCATTTAAATGGATTAAATTTTTACTTAGGTACCTACCTACGTAGTTTCAAACTTTATTGTTTAATAAAAACACAGAAGCGCTGGGGCCGATTTTTTAAATATATTTGCGAGGTTCAAACATATTTTGGTAGGTATAGAAAAAAATAAACAAATGTTTTATATAAAATAAGGTACTTATGCTCATGCTACCTCCGACATATAGGTAATAACGTATAATATTAAAAATGTAAGTTAGGTATAGTGATCTAATAAAAACTAACTATTCATTACTTAATTTTAGCAACTAATACGTCTTCCTCTCTCTGTTTGCCGTGCCCTAAAACAGGGCCCGCAACATGTACTGTAAATTATTTTTAAGACCATTGGTAACTTTGTGGAAGCGCAATAAATATGATTATGACATATTTTTTCTTCCCAAATACATACCTATCGACAATCTGCTGCCAGATCGCCGGGCGCATGCCGTTGCCGACCATGATTCGCACGCGATGCTGCGTGTCTGTCGGCCGCGACGGCTGCGCCAGCAGGTACCGGCACATCTCACCGATGTATTGGGACACCTGGCGATTAACAATGTATTTTACTCATAACAGTCGGTCAGACGAATATCTATCTATATACAACTGTTGTTATTTATAATCACTTCTCATAAAGCCATCGTTTCTTTAATCAAAACGGCGACAACCATAGGATCAAAAGATGCTTGTCAGAAAAAATATTTTTAAAGTAATGGTAATTATTTTAAATAGGTACTAAGATATAAACAAGGATAAAGACTAATAAGTACTAAAGCATAATCACTAGACCACTTCCAACCGGGTGTAGGTACCTAAGATATCTGACGTAGGTACCCGTAAACATGCGGACATCATTATTCTAGTTAAGTTATTGTAGAAGGAAGTCCTACAATGTAAATAAATGTAAACCAACTTTTTCTTTACTATTTGCAAAGACATTAAAATATTTGCAACGTTACTGTAGCTCTCAAGTCACGCGATTAACTTACATAATGTAAAAGCGCTCTTAGTTAGTACAGGAACGAAAACGAAACAAAGCCTTTTGCAAACTATACTTATTCAATCCATTAGGCTCGTAAATAGAGCATTTGTTCAAACTTCTCCTGTAACCTACACAAAGAGGTAGATATAATTAAGAGAGGTGCGAACAGAGCTAGGACGTAATCCTATAAAAGTAAGTACCTAGGTAGATACCTAGTAACTAACTGTAGTTCGCGTGATACCTTGAAGCGTTGAACAGAAGCGAAATTTCTAATCGCATAAAAAAGCAAGAAAGAGTGAGTGCGATCCACTGGGGAACTATAAACAAAATCTTACACAGATACTTATTCCAATCTTGATGTCATTTACGACCACAGCTGTCGTCTACGACTATACTAGGTGTATCAATGCAGTCTGTAGAGTCTACACCAAAATCTCAAAGAGTAACATCAAAGTCTCTCTCACCGTAGCCCCATGCTTGATACAGTCCACCCAATAGTTGGAGGCGGAGAACTTGGCTCGTATGACTGAGGGTATACCGTCGACCAGCGCGGCGCAGGTGCCCACCACTCCACCGGCTGTGTGGTACATCGGCAGCGGGTTGTAAAGCACGTCATTCTTGTTCAAACCCAGCATGTGCACCGTTGCTACCACCACTAGCAAGTACCTGGAAAGATATAGCTTTTTTAAACAATTTTTCATGCCATTAATATCATATAACAGGCTCGCAAGTTTTACTTTCGTATTTAACAGTCCTAGTTTGTGTTTGGCTATTATATCTAGTCGAAGACAAGTATTATCAAGAACATTTAAGAGACAAAGCAATATGTATACCTCTCATTCATGTGTCGTTCACATCAACAACCTGTAGCTTCACTCTTTTGTTTTATTTTTCTATGGAAGTGTCTTCCTTCTTGAGACACCTCAAGATGACGAACTCGTTATCTTTATAACAACACTCGGGTATCGGGTATCGAATTAAAATTGACATTTGCCTATCACTTGGTTGGCCTTTTCTAATAAAAGGGCTTGTGATATTAATAACTCAATTTATACGTGGACAAAGGGTGAAATACAGGAAAGTAGTTTACCTATCTACTATCTGCTGTATAGACTTTTAGTCAACCAACGTCCGATGGAAAATTTAATTATGGCTGCATATTGCAGATATCTACATACAATATACGTACCTACTACCTAGAATGGTGGTATGGTTCAGTAGGATTTGAAACATATTTTGGTCATTCGAACCAAATCCCCCCATCCCCATACTTATTTCAAAAAAGCGAGTGGTCGGAGAATGCAATCTGCTTACGAAAGAAACAAGTGGCAATTTTTAATGGAGGCCACTGCCCAATGGTGGACATCCTACGACTGATGATAAAAGACCAAGTGTATCAACAAATTTATTTAATTCAGGTAACTTCAATTAGATTAGTGTTTCCGATAAGAAAGGTAACAAACAATGAATTCATGTTAAAGCAATGTCACAGCAAACTTTTTAGCCGACAAATATAAAGCTTGTGCAAATGAATTCCATGCTTATCAATTGGCTACTTGATTAAATAATGTCTGCATTTATTTCAAATACAACCTGTGTGTACCTATTCATTTATCCGTAGCGGTCGCGCTCCGATGAACACAACATTATTAGCACTCTCAACAAGAACTGCTAAAGATATCTCATTGCTTGCACACTTTCTTTAGCGACTATTTTAGTCGTTAGATCTAGCTGCAATTATTTGATATCGGACGTACAGTTTTGGTTTGGATCGTAGCAGGATGTGGGAAATGTTCTCGGCCTACCCCGATGGGAGAAAGCCGTAACAGATATGTATTACGTAACTTATTTTACATAACAGCCCGTAGGGGCTGCAGGACAAGGGTTCTGGCGCAGGTAGGAACATCGCAGTAAATACGACACTGTTTAGCTCTTATGTTGTACAGTCGCCATCAGATATATGGTAGCGGTCAAGGTACTCAAATATTTCGGAGCAGCATTAAATTTCAATATGTTCGTTACAATAGATGCGGCCTATAATATCGGAACATATAAATCGTCACAAATATCGGAACATATAAATCGTCACAAATATCGGAACATTTATGTAAAATGTACTTTAAGTCTGTGTAATACAATTTAAAATGCTTGAGATTGGACCCACGAAGTTATCAATAATTTGTAGTGAAATTCACCGAAAAGAGTGTCATTGTGACTGTCTCTTTCAAATACAACAAATATTCTTACCAAACTAAATGCCTATATAAAAGTTCTTTTGACGCAATGTCAAAATTGAAGGGCGTAGAATGATTAGCTTAATTTCGATAAAACGATATCAGATACTTAATGGCGTAGTTGATAGTCCTTTGACTATTAAAGCACATAGTCGTGGGTTCAAATCTGATGAGAGTGCGTTATTTATTTTCTACTTTTTATGGATGAAAATAGCATTATTATTTTGTATGTCTTTCCTTCCACGGAACAATGGTAAAGTAAATGGTAAAAGTCCTTTTACACTTGGTAGGTATAAACAGTGTAGTAGTAGTTATTGTTCTACAACAAAAGAAAATTACAAAGAATAAATATTACAAATAAGTAAGTAAGTAAATAATAAAATAGCAAACATGTTGTTGTTGGTACTTAAAATTATTTTATTAGTATACCTAAGTATCTATCACGATTGAATTGTTGATCAAGTACTAGAACCTACTTGGTAATTATCTTTCATGTCCGAACTCTTTTAACGCGTGTAGTTATATTTGTGTTCTTCATGTTTTCTATATTCTTGACGTTGACAAGTCAATATAGGTAGTACCGAGTTCAAATGTGTACTATGTAGCACAGACTTAAAGTACATTTTCCACAAATGTTCCGATATTTATGATCATCTTGACTGCTTAGATACCATTGACGATTATTTTCGTTCCGATATCATTACCTGATTGTATGTAACGAACTTATTAAACAGTCTCTGATCCTAAATTTGTGACGATTTATATGTCCCGATATTATAGGCCGCATCTATCGTAACGAACATATCGAAATTTAATGCTGCTCCGAAATATTTGAACACCTTGACCGCTACCATATATCTGATGCTGACTGTACGACACCCAGGAGAGTTCAAGATATTATGTCATTCGTCATACACAGTATCAAATGAGAGAGAAGAAATACTTACTTGGAGTTGGGCAAAACAGCAGCCTTCGGCATACCAGTGGTGCCGGAAGTGTAGATGTAAAGCAGAGTGTCTTTGTACTGCGGCTTGTCAGTCACCAGCGGATATTCCGGAGGGTGCTTGTCCAGCTCGCTGGTAAGGTCGATGACCCCCGGGGCGCACTGCCCGTACAGTTGGAATAGTTTCAGCTCATCCGACAACTGACTGCGGATCTCTTCAATCGCTGCGAAGAAAATCACTTGTGATTACAGATGCTACATGTAAGCGTGCTATCTTTCGAATGTTGGTTAACGCAGATTTAGGTAATGCAAGAAAAAGAAAATGCTTTATATAGAGAGTCTACATAAGGCATACAAAAGTAGGTGTATACTTAGGTGAAATATCTCAAACTTACACGAGGCAAGTTGCTCGGAAAAGATAATGGCCTTCGCCTTGGCCACTTGAATGCAGTGCAGCAGCGGCTTATGTCTTAGGTTGCTGTTGATAAGAGCAGACACGGCGCCCAGCTTGGCCATGCCCAGCCACGTCCACACGTACTCCGCGCAGTTGGGCATGAACACGCACACCACGTCGCCGCGCTTCAAGCCAAGGTGCTCTTGCATCACGCGGGACACTTGGTTTGACTTGTCAGCCATCTGCAAATTTATTTATCCATTACCATTGTGTATTCCTCTGATTTTTGGCGACATTATCAGCTATTATTTTTATGGAGCTTTTGCTCAAATGAACTTTTGTGGGTAGGTAGGTAGGTACCTAAGTTACGATTGTGAAGTAGGTACCCATTTAGGTACCTACGTAGATAAACACTTAGGTAAATAAATACAGATTTTTTATGGGATGCCGACCATCAATCATCATTATAATATTCATAATAATAATGAATAAATAATGGTAGGTAGTTATTTGTCCATTTTCAAATATAAGATACTTACGTAAATAATTTTATATTAATGAAAGGAAATTGCTAGCACAAGTAGCTACCTATCTTTATTTGAAATCAATCCAAAATAATATCAACGAAGTAGATAATGTTAAATAATGTACCTATAAATAAATTGAAAAAAAAAACCGTAATCACTTTGATATTTGAATCAGATAGGTACCGAATACCTATTAAAATAATTCTGTTTGGTATCAATGTGAATCACCAAATAACTAACTGTAGGAAGCCATATATTTTGAATAATTTAATTTTAATTCTGGGACAAAGTTCACGCCACAATATTTTGCTTTCTGCTATCCATTGTACCTACCTAAATACATTTCATTTAGCTGCATGAGCCATCTCCGTCCTTAAGAAACCTGCACCGGTTGTATCTCTTCCAAAACTCGTGTGACGCGCAGTTTTAGCTTCGTAAACTTTCATATCTACTTAATCAGGCAGAATTTTCAAGTACCTATCTAAAGCCTACGATACAAGTACTTATAGACCAACATAACCATGTGTCTCTCACCTCCTTAAAAGTCCAGGTGCGGTCCCCGACCACGATGAAGCAGGGAGCGTCTGGCTGCTTGAGGGCCCTCTGCGTGAACAGCTGGGCCACGGTAGCGTTCTGCCGGCCCCATCGCTTCGACCGCACCATGGCGTGTGCGTACCGCCATAGAAATCTGTCAACAATGAAATAGTGATTGAGTTTTGCTTTCAGAAATCTAGGACAAACAAAGTTGTGTGTAGTTTACTTACACATTTAAAACTTTCTATGATTAGGAGAAAAAACAATACGAGTATTTAAAAACAATAGGGATAAAATACATTTGTTACGTACCTAAATCTCATTCATTACAGTAGACAGATATAAAAAGGCAAAACATATGTTTTCTTTGAGGAAATTCCCATGCGTTACTTTGTAGTAGTCTTTATTGATCGTCATCCAAGTCATAAAATATTGACGCGGGAAGATTGACACGTGCTTGTCAGGTCCTATCCCAATTGGAACGTCGATATTATGATGACGATAAGTAGTTTTTTTATACAACGACATACGTGGGTTGGGCCAAGTTTTAATTAGGTACCTACATTAAAAGAAAATCTATTTAGAGTATAAGTATATATCCACATATTAGCTTATTAACCTCTCACATCCCACTGACCCATTATAAACACAGACACAATAGATTTTCTATTGTTCTTTTTTTTCTGGGATGTGTAAGATTAAGTCGGATGCCTACTTTATCTAGGTAACCTATTTACTGATTGCGTATAAAGGTTAAAGATACAGCAGTATTCATAAATTACACCTACTTGTTTTGTTATGCAAACAATCGTGTTTATACAATTGCATTGTTTATACGCCACGTACATTAGACTGCGTTATCGGCTTAGAAGACTAATGAATGGGCAAGTGATATGTAAGGATATGTTACATACAAGCTAAGTAATAGCTAGTTATCGACTGCCTGCTATAAACCTACACCTGTCTGCGGTGGTGCATTATATCAGAGAAGCCATTTAGTTTCAGCATTGCGGAGCCGGTCACGCGACTGACGCGAACTGCCATCATAATCTCATAATTAAATGAAGACAACCTTGAATATAAATGTAGGGGAAAAGAAAAGGTCTGTAAATAACTTTGTGAGATGCACTATTTACAAAGGCAAGCTAATTTTGCCCTTTGCAGAATGTATTGTCTTTTTAACCGACGTCAAAAAAGGAGGGTTCTCAATTAGACCGTACGACTGTTTTTCTAGTGCATGATATGTGATTAAAGTAAAACAGAAAACGTGATCAACTAGGTATTGTGGTAGGATCTAGGTACTCGTCTACAGTACCGAGTTACGTCGACATACGCAGGTAGGTAGTATGCAAGCGCTATTCGATTAAAGTTCAATTCGAAAATAGCACGCGGTGTCCCAACTCGATACAACGATAAACAATGGAGAAAATGTAGGCAAGCAAGTACCTACCTATAAGTAAATTGTTACGGAAGACGACTTATTCAACTAGCAAATCAGTAGGCAGGTACTTAATTTTAAATTGATTAGTCGAATTTATTTAAAACAAAACCATACAACATCATTTAAAATGTACCTACAAAATTTTCTAAACGTTTAGCTTGGAACTAATTCAACCTGCTGGCCTGCTGCATTACCTATATTTTAGCTAAGGTATTTAGGACAGAACGGCACGCATTTGTAAACCTATATATTTACTAAAAAATAAGTTATTTTATTCCAAAGTGGTATTGACTTCATTTATTGGTGTAATAATCAGGCCGATTTTATGGGAATTAAATATAGGCCCTATTATATTACGTATAGGTAGTAAGCTATTTAATTCATAGTTTTCTATATTATGTATAATGATATCTAGCCCCGTCTGATACAGGGGATTCTCTCTGTTTACCGGTTTATGGGTAGCTATTGCTTTCAGATCGCTCGCCTTGACGCTACGTCTGTAAAATTATAAATAGAACATGGTGCTTATTACAAGGTTTTATACAGCAAAAATGTTTGTTTTACGGCAAATACTCCTACAAGGTTTACGTACGCTCTCTACATTACTTTATCTCGTGTTTGGATGGTTATTTCAACAAATAAATAACGAGCACAAAGATAGCACGTAAGATTTGGTACTTATGTAAGTAATCAATCTTTTATTGTAGAAATAAGTGGTTGCGATAACACAATAGAAGTAGTTCAAAATCCAATACAATCTAAGTAGTAAGGTATATGATAAAATCCAACATTGTCTCGTAATATTTCGACCTACATAGAGTTCAATGATAATGGGGTGTAACAAAACTAGAGATCTAATCTAAGAAAATATCTTTTGTGTTTTTATTTATTTTTCATATTTTTATTCCCCGCTTTAAAATTAAACTTATTTGAAGTCACTGTAAACTAAATAAGTACCCCAATACAAATAGAGCTAATTACGATTAAATATAAAGTAAAATAAATTGGACCGAGTGGTTGTGTTGGGAGGAAGGTGGCGCGATGGCGTGGGTGGCATGTGGCATGGTGGACCGGCGATCGATGCCCGGTGCGACATTCGACACAGCTGGCGTGTCAGGGTCACCCTGGCCGTCCTGCAGGATACCAGCCGCTGATAATTAGCAACAGTCCTGATAGCAACATGTTGTGAAAGTTCCTGTCAAGGTTTCTGGGTCATTCGCCCAGATCGCGACACAGCGAAAATATTTTTTATGCGCCATTTTCAACCTACAGTCTCTTTAAAGTAATTTTATGAAATGGGTCGTTTATTACTTGTTCAAGTAAGTTTTGGTTGATATTACTTTAATTTTGACGTTTCATGTTACGGATATTTCGTTTTTACTCAAGAAGTGTAAAAACAGGAAGGAAGTAGGACATAAAAGCTCCCAAAAGCTTTTGAACGGTATCCATTAACCGTTTAACAATTTACTCGTAAGTAAGTTAATGTGAATGTAAATATTCCTATATGCTACAAGCAGGCGATTAAAAGTAACGTTAAAGTAACAAGGTAAAAGCGATATCCAGTTCGGTGAATTCTTAATAAATAAACCACCTTAATGAACTCACTAAACAATCATTCAACTGTAAGCTTCAAATATTAAAATGTACCTACTGTACTAAATCTATCGTTAAATAAGTAAAGCCTCCTAGATATGAAATAGGAACGTAGCCCAGTTAAGTAGGTACCTAATATCGATTTTAACTGAGAACAACGGTTGTTTTCTTACAAAATCCAAATTGTTTAAGCAGGAGAGTAGTGACTGTATAATTACGATACAGAACACCGTAAGTACCGTTATTAATACATCTATTTGTGTCCAACCACAAGCCGACGCAGACGGCTGGTGCACTCCGAAAGCGCATTGAAGCGCAGTGGAGAAGTACAATGACCGGCAGTACCGGAAGCCAATCGCTAGCTTTTTGCACCTTTACACGTGATATTGAACTTCATGGCTATTCAAAAAGACTGTCGCAAAAAGGTGTTTTGTAGTCCAATAATCTTAGTGTCAAGATACATTAATCTGTAGCTACATTAGAAAATATATAAGCAAGGATTTAGATTACTAAGCCGAAAAAAATAACTATCGTTAGAAATGTCTATCGTTTAGGTAAGTATCATAGTTAACATCTATGGCGATTAATCTAATCTCCAATACATTTCCAATAGAAACCAAGGTCTTTGATCTGTCTAGATGTCCAAATATCTACTCTACCAAAGCGAAAAGGTCGTGAGCCTCTGAAATCTATACTAAACAGTTGATCCAAGTAGTTTCGTCGCAAACAATTATCTAAAAAGCTAAGAGTTAATTGTAGCAGTTCAAATGTGTTATTTAATGCACGTTTTCTTGGCCTAGTTATCTGGTGATATTTTTGTAGCGGGGGACAAATCGTAGAGTTCAATTATTGACAGATACTAACTTTCGACGTCTTTATCTAAATAATGTATCATCTTATATCGCAGCTATGATTGACAGTTTACAGAGTTTCGTACATTTCACACGGGAGATGCGATTCTTAAAGATGGAATAGGGATATTGTAATGTGTTTATCGTTCAGTAATCACAAAGGTGCATTGTTAGATATTTACAGCCGTAATTTGAAAATCCTGATATTAGTGATTTTATCTTGTTAAAAGTATGATTAGAAAGTTATTATTTGGATGAATAAGTATATTAAATTAAAACATCCAAAACTACCTAGTATTTATTGAAGATACGGCCGTACGCAGACTATGATAGGATCCACCTCACTGATTCCGGACTAAGTGCGGAAAATAATTAGATAAATAAACAATAAAACGTATAAATAAATGTGTGTAAAATACGATAAACTATTGGTAATAACAGTAACCACTGTAACATTTCCAAACTTACGTTTTTTGCCATGTTAGTATAAAGAGTTGCCTGCATGTAATCCCATGAGGGTTTAAACGTGTTAACAGGTAACGTTTTTTTATAACGTTGCGAATATAATTGAGGTGATTTATACCCCTCGCTTATACTGTATTGTGTACAGGTAATAATAATGATAAACCACTACGCATATGGCTCACTAGACTTCCGTTTTGGACAAAATTTATTCACAAGACGATCATGCGATGTGGACAAAGTGTAATTAAAATTAATTCTGTAGGTAAGTAAAATATTCCACCAGTAGGTAGGTGAGCATTTCTCTTTTTTTTGACCACCAATTTCTAAACTTGTCAAAAATTTAAAAGTTGTTAAATGTAAATATTTTATTACTTAATTTAATGAAATAGACTATAAATAATCTGTTTTTGTCTAAGAAACTCCTTTAATTTAAGTATTACAGTTAAAATTTGAGAATTTCTAAGTGAGGGTACAAAATGGATTCCATTTTTGTTACTTTTTAAATTAACAATATAATAATAGATTGAAATATATACGGTATTTTAATGATATTTTAATAAACTGCATGGACTTAATATTTTATGAAAATAAGAAATTTCAGGTAAATATGAAGTTTTCTTTTTTAATTCGAAGAGAATATATTTTATTTTGTTACTTTAGTAAAATTTTATTCAAACTTTAGTTTTAATTAAAAACTAGCAGAAACTGAATACGCTTTCATATTTTGTCGGAAATTTTCACGTAAATATTTTTATTTCTAATCACTTTTATTTGGATTATTTTAATTAATTCGACAAAAATTTTAAAAAACGTGTAAAAAAATATTGGGACAGTAACAAAAAAAAAACTGACGGTAACAAAATAAAAAATGTAAAGCAGCATCTCCACTTACTCAAAATAAGGCAAAATTATGACAAAGAGAAAAAATGAACAAAAGTAGCGGTTGAAAAAAATAGATGAAATACCAAAATATGTTTTCAGTAATTACTTTTTAATACTCATTAAAATTTCAAGAAAATGTAAAGTTGGTAAGTGCACAGGGTTAGTATGATTCATTTTTTTTGACAATTCTTTACAGCTTTTATCATCTAGCTCCTTTTTTGTACTATTTATTAGTCCTTACAATCCTTACATAGCCATTAAGTTTTTTTTTTAAGTTTAACTTAAAAAATTAGGCTTTAGGTTTTTAGTTTTTAAGTTGATGTAAATAGACCTTTATAATTTTTCTTTTTTGTTACTCAAAATTCCCCTTATACGTTACTACACAAAAGTAACGAAAAAGGAAGTAACGAAACACGTGTACGCAAGTGTTTTTAATAATTTAATATGGTTAAATTTAAACTAATTCTAGATTTTTTTTGAAAATATTCTAGTTAATATATTAATTTCTCTTAAAATAATAGTAAAGAGTAATAATACATTGAATTAACCTCGCAAATTAGTAACAAAAACTGAAACTTATTTTATATCGCCAAGCAAGCAGAACTTTAACTGCGTCAAATACACTGATAGAATGGCAGCTATGCAAAGTGGTGACTGAGGAAATATTCTAAAGTGTTGCCATTTGTAAATGGAATAGAATTGGTAGTTTTAAAATTAAATTTAAGTGTATAAAATAGGTAACAAAAGAAGAATTTTATTTTGGAACATTTTTTTGGGACATCACTAAAATTAAATTTTGAAACACAAATAACCGATAATACTATTTATTCGGTATAAAAAATCAATCTTAATACTACAACATAAAAGTTATATTTAAAAAAAAGTAATGTTTCATACGAATTTTTTACAAGAAAGAAGTTTGAAGTAACAAAATTTGTTATGGGACAAGTCGTTTTTCATACATTGGGTATTTGGACGTTTAGAATTTTATTGAATATATTCTTTTAAACCAATCATTTTAAACAACTCTTGGTAGTTTTACTTTAAGAAAAGAACAAAGAATATTTTACATAGACCGCTTCCTCCTTGAAGTGCTTAAAATTTAAGATTTTTGTAGGCAAAGTTGTGGGACACTGTAAAACATACTGGTGGTCAAAAAAAAGAGAAATGCTCAGGTAGACCTAACTACAAATAGGTAAATCAAAGAAAACAGGACATGTATAAAAACGTTCGTGTAAATAAGAGCAATCATTTACACTTATGCGTCAGAAACACTGCATTTGAATTTCATAATTAAGATAAAACATGAAATTACAACGGACTTGCGTCAATTTGAGCAGTTACGTATCGAGATTTCGCATAGAATTATTTTTTACTTATGTATATCAAATTAATTAACTAGGTACTTCGAGAAGGATGGAAGTTATGGTCCCCGTTATTGGTTTCAGTTTAATCTATAAATATAAGGTACTTTTAGACTTCAGAAAGGATATACACAAAACTACCTACGTCTGTGCTAATGCGGCGAAAACGAGGCGCAAAACTCAATCGATGGACGAACATCGTAACTTAGACTACGTAGGTATATTATATATCGCAACTTACATAAAAAGGACCTTGAATTAAGGGAAACAGTCAAAGTGTAGTACTCACTTGCCATCCCGAGGAAGAGTTTTGACGATCACGTAGATTTGTTTCCTATAGCGGTAGACACAGGGAGCGATGGCGAGGAGAGCGAAAATCGCCGCTTTCGAGAGGGTACTGAGCACGGCGGCCATCGCGGCGGCCAGTGCCATGAGCGCGACGAGAGCCGCGAGCAACGCGTCCATGTTGGCTCCGAGCCCAGTGGGGCGAGCGCTCCGAGTAGCTATGAGCCGCGCGAGCAGCGACGCAGCAGTCCGCGGACTCGCGAAGGACGCCGGCCCGAGCGCGGCGCGTCGATGGACTGAGCGCGGCCGACCCGCCGCACCCCGCGCCTCCTGCACATGCGCTCACTACAGCTGATCCTTCGCCCCTCGCCGTCTCACCACCTTGCCGATATGCCGGCTAAACTTATGTAAACTTCTATAAAAATACAAAAACCGATGCCACAGGAACAATATTTTAAGCGATTATTGTTTTCGTTGACATTTCACTAAAAAATTTACATGGCCATTCCAAATTCGAATTTTTTTTATTGCTTTCTTTGACCCTGTCACTTTAGGCAGCAAAGAGTTTGTATAGTATTACCAGGCTGTGAAAATTAACCAAAGAGTATCGATAGCTCTATGTAACTATGTAACTCTGTGCTAAATAATCCACTAAGATTTCAATCTTTTCAATGCACTTTTTCTTGACGATATGTACCTAGTTATTTTGCTTTGCTTTTAGAAATATAATTTAAGTATATAAACTTAAGAAGCCGAAGACGTAATGAAGGTGTAAGATAAGGACAACCGATTTTATAAAAGACATTGACGTAGTGCAGCTTGGTGCAGTATCGGTACAGGTGCCACAGAGTAAGTAATCACTACAGGTGCATGCAAGACATTACCTATAATCCAAGGTTCTTCTTCACAATAGATAGATATTATAAACTTGTGGCACAATAACCATTGTTTCGCTAAATATTTTGTATGAAATGTGTTAATCGTACAATGAGTCTATTGAACTTGTGTTATTAATTAGCGTAGTGAAAAACAAACATTTATCGATGTGACAGGATCTTCAATTTTGTTAAATATAAAAACAACCTCTTTAAAGAAAAATATTCATTTATTACCCCCGTATCACCCGACTATACTATTAATTACCTAGATATTTATTATGCAAAAGTACAATTTTCTTTTAAAAACGTAAAATATACTTAAATAAATTTGTTCAGGACTGGAATGTTTACAGATGATAACAATAGTTATTTGTAAGTCTTCTTGGGCAAGTCCTTTAAAGGGTTTAACACAGTTTGATGAGTACTTCGAGAATATAAAATAAATTAGTTTTGGGGCTAGAGTTATATTTTTAAAATATTTTATGACTCCTCATGTCTCTTGATATCAGATCACTTAAGTTTAGATATACTGAAAATTTAATTAAACAACTTAATATATTGTGCGAAAATAAATAACAACATAATTCAAGACATAAGTAAACTTACAGTAAATAAAAATTACACCTTTACCGTATTACAAATCGCTCGCACTCTTCTACTTAAGTACAATAAATGTTAGTTTATTAAATAAAATTCAACATTTATCACAACTTTTATAGTACCTACCTAGTGAAATTCTATTTCACATTGTTATGAACGCACTAGCATACGTATTACATGAGTTATTAAGTATCAAAATGTAAAAAATTCGTCAAACTTAAACAAATTTCACAACATTCGATTGTATATAAATAGATAGACAGCTAAACATGGGAGAAATGCAAAAGAATTAACTTAAGACGAAACTTAATAATGATCGATATTTCTAAGAAATGTAATTAAATGTTACTGAATACATTCAGTTATAAAATGTGACATAACAACTACATTTCATTATATGTAAGTTGCAATTCAATAATTACGACGTTATTTATAAGTTTATAACATTGTAAAACATCAGCAAAATACGTTATTTATTTTGTAAAAAAAATAGTCACACGCAAAATCAATTACGCTTAACATACGAGTATATCAAAATAGCGAGTCATTGGAAATAGTTATTCAGATAATTCTATTTCCTAATTATCTAGAAACATCATAAAACATTTCGAAGCACTTTCTATCTATTGTTATTTGAGCTTGAGAGCTACTTATTTTGACAACACAAACTGATAATATATTCAACAACATTAATCATAGTCTAATTTGTCCACTAACAATTTTCTGATACTCCTCCGGGCCTAGAGCTAAATATTTGTTCTGTTTCAAATCTAAATAGTACAGTTTGTCTTTCTTTACCAAAGCAGGATCGAAACCTTCCTTTTGTAGATCAGTCTTCTTCATTTTAAATGTACCTGTGGGGGGAATTATTACTTAATAAATCAGACACTGCATTAATTAGTATAAGATTATTGAATTATATGGCCATGGAAGAGTCTCTACCGGTCTTATGGTACCACGTTATGACGTTACGTCATCGAATAGGGGTAAAAAAAATCCTTACGGTAAAGGTTATGTCGCTTTCTCGCAGTCACTAGCGGCCCTAGGACATACAGGGAGAAAACTACATGACGCTATGACACGGAAACTTTGCTATCCCTGCCTAATAAATTACATTTTTAACAGACATTTCATATTCAAGTGTATTATATCTTACCAGTCATATCAACGCTGGTCATGACACGCATAAAGATGGGTCGGGCATACGCGGGTAGATCTCTTGCCAGGTCTTTCGCCAGTTTGTCCAAGTCCAGTGTTCCGTTGGTGTCAACGATACCACACATGCCCGCTCGTCCTTCGGCGTTTGGCACCTAAGATAGCGTACAGGAAGAATTAGAGTTTTGTTCTACCTTACAGCAGGATTTAGCATCATGCTGCAGACATTTCGCGTTTAAAGTTTACGATATAGAATTTCTTTTTGTTCCGAGCAAGAGACAGATGAATTAGATTAAGAAATTAGTTAGTAGTCTGCACAATAAAAATAAAGTATGACTTCCATAACACGAAAGTGTGTTAGAACATAAAATAATTTATTAGGTTGCTACAGTGATATCAAAAATGAACGAGTCAGCCTGTTCTTTCCCGGAACGAAATGAAATAAAAAGTACTACACTAGAAATGGTCATAAGGTGGCCACGTGCCAAAAAAGTTGGGAAGGTACCAAGACAAAGGGGAGATTTGCATATACTGCGCATTTCGTATGGATAGAGTGATTCAGTGAATAATGGAAATAACCTTCTATTAAATACGGAACGACGACCCAATTGGGATCGAGAATATTGATTAATGTAATTAAATATCAAAGTAAGTCACTAACATAATTAAATACGATTAAATGTTAGTCCTTCCAAACAAAGCTTAGTCTAAACAAGAAATAAACTTAGCGTTTCAAATATGTCGTCAATGTTTAACATAGTTATGTCAAATACCGGTATTTTTATTTAACATAGAATGTAAACAAGGTGGCAAGAGGTTCATAGTCCAATCGAATGATTTTGATAGCAAATATAAAGCTATAATGAAGCTAGTCAGATAACATTGTTCTATTAAGAATATAGTAAATAAGAGAAATAATGAGACTGCGCAAACACAAACAACAAAAATGGTATCTTATTTATTTTAACTCAAGAGTGTTCTTAAGCAGGTGTAATCAGTCATTACAATAATAACTACTTAAGTCACCTACAGATTTACATTTAAAAATATGTTTGTAAAATAGGGCCTTACTGAACAGGATGTTTTTTAAAATATTATAGCATTTGCATCTGCAAATGCTTAAAGATGTAGGTAATAAAACTCTTTAAAAGAAAAATCATGGCTTCTTCATTCATTGTGAATTTCAATCAGCTGATTTATTATGTATGGGAAGAAGTTTTTTTTAATACTTCAATCTTGTTTGAGTATTTGCATTTATATTTCTTAATTGCTAATGTATGTGCAATTATTATCTAACTGAATTCATCTTGATAAGTGAATATAAATAGATGGTAAACTTGATAGAAATCTTGTCGTCTAGACTCAAGCATTTAAACGATAAAAGCTTATCAGTTCCGTTGTTATATCTAGTTTATTGAACTGCAATTAATATATTTTTTATCAAAATGATATTAGATCTGCGATACGCAGATTCTCGATCCTGTGGAAACTTTTGCCTGTCCAATCCATACCTATATCACAATAATTATGTTTGTCATAGTATAACAGTGTAAATTGTGAAACATCAAGAATAGGCTATTTGACAACATTTGGAAAATAATTTTAAATTAATGTTTATATGATAATAATTACCCTACATTGATATTTCCGAAATATTTAATTTTTAATGATGAAAAATCAATGTTGAAATTCAAATTTAATAAAACCCGCGAATAATACTGTTTCTGTAATGGCGCTGGTCACATGTCACGCGTGACGTCACATGCGAGTAAACAATCACGAAAAACACTAACGAAGCGCACTATTATGACAGTTGTTTACTTGCGTGTGACGTCACCAGAATGTCAACAAATAACAGGCCGTTCGTGTTCCAGATAAAAAATTAAAAAATATTACAATTTGTTTATTTTATTTTGTTAAAAATAAACATGTTTTACATCAAAATAAAGTGAAATATATTTCTTTATAATATAATGTATTAGGATTCCCACATTTTGTTGTATATTTTGAACATAGTCAAATACCCTATTACAACTTTTTAACTACAACCTGTTGCGACAGTACATAAAAAAATCATATGAGAGCTGTTTCTTTGTTCTACATCGATACTTAAATGTCACAGGATAATACTGTAGTATTTAGGATAATTTAATTTACAATTCATTACTTAATTATCCATCACGTTGTAAGCAAGTGATCAAAAAATGTGACATTCATCCCTTCTTTGTTCCAATTTACAAACAGAAGATAAGTAAAACAAAGCGCTTGAAAGGTTAACGTTCCCTCCGCTCATACTTTGTGAGTCATTTCAACTTTATAAAACATTTCGTTCCAATTATAGATATCATACGATCCGGTATGTTCATATCACAAAAGGTCTTTATTTCTAACCTGTCGATTATGTGTGTCAATAAACAAACACTTTAACTATGTTACAGGCTATTATAGGTCATTCACATAAAACCTTACTGTTAGAACAGTGTAGTTAAATAATTTATTCCTTATGCTCATGTTAGGAACTCATTGTTGGGTGAGGTCTTTATCATAATAATTTGCAGATCTCTCTCGACACTTTCATACGCGTTTTTAGTATAATTACTCATAACACAAAGTATTCATTGTAAATAAAGGCGAAACTTAAATTGATGGCGTTATAACAGGGACCATAAAGTTTAAGGCGTTATAACAGGGACCATAAAGTTTAAGTCGTTATATTGCAGGTAGGTATAGGTCGCGCCACGTAAAATAAACCCTAGCTGACAGCTGCGCATTAGACGATTTTTGAGTCTGACGTTTAACATTTGTTTTAAAATACCATCGCGCACAAAAGTGTTTAATTTCAGTCATAGTTTTACGCACAAAGGAAAGAAAAATATTATTAATAGTATTAGTCAGGTGGAATATACGTAAATAAAAAAAAATACTTACACAATTACCAATCAATATTGGATTTAGTGTAAAAATGTAAAAAAATATTCGAAAATTAAAAAAGAAACATATTGTTCTTCCATTAAGTCTTCATGGATGGCGCGAAAACCAGATGAGGACGCGGTGTTGATGCCAGAAGTGGCCATTTTATTATCATCGTTGTCGTCACTTTCATAACTTTTGGAATCAGAATCATTATCCCCTACGTATAGTCTATAAGTCAACATACGTAACCGCGTGCGAAAGACTCTTTCAAGAATAAAACGATAAATTGCCCTAGTACTTTCGTGCGAAAGTATACCCATGCGCGAACACGTGATTTTCATTTGTTTCTAAAGTTCTTTTTACGTGGCGCGACCTATACCTGATTTTAAGAAACTAGCAGTTACCGCCCTACACTACGTGATTATAATTGTAATTGATGAAATAAATAAAGACATTACTTTTAAAATACAGTTGTTTTAGATGCAAATAACTAAAAGTACATAATACGTAATGTATAGCTTATAATGTATAGTTTGCTGAAATTAAAACCGGCCAAGTGCGAGTATGTCTCGGACAGAAAGAAGAGTTCCATAGCATCAATTTTATTAATAACAAGAATATCACCCTCATTGACACCCTCTTAAATATTAAAAATTATTATTATCTATAGCTGCGAAAGAAAAACATTTTCTGTGGAATATTTCACTCCAGCTATCACGGTTCATAAGATAAAGCCTAGAGAGAGATGGAAGCATAGCAACATCTTAATAATAAGGTCGCGTTTTTGGATCCTTGGCTATAGAACTTTATAAAACCTTCTCCTAAATGTAACAAAAAACTTTACTGAAAAGCGCATAGAAATCACTACAGCCAAACGAGATAATCACGGGCAAACCTACATACAAACAGGTCAAACTGAGAAACTCCTTTTTTAAGTAATTTGATGATGACGATGATCTATCCTTAAGGGTTACGTAAAAGATATTATTACACGTTTCGTGACAAACGTTACGCATGAGAGAGGACTAGAGAGGTGTAGAGCGTTCCAGTTATCAAGTAGGGTTCCGTTAGGAAAAGTATAATCAATTAGGGGTTCCTTGGCAAAAAGGAATTGGGAACCCCTGATCTATCTGACCGATTTCGGCCATGGCGATCACTTCGACTCCTATAGGTCGGTCATTCGTAAGCCTACATACCAGTACTCCATAAACCACGGCGTCCCTCTGTTCGGCCGCGCTGGAGATAGCAGCCTCGACCTCGGTGGTGCTGACGTTCTCCCCGCGCCACCGGAACGTGTCTCCGGTGCGGTCGCGGAAGTATAAGTAACCGAGCTCGTCCGCTACTAGGATGTCGCCTGGGGAGTGATGGGGTTATTAGACAAGTCTCCTTCATATTAAGCCGGTTGAAATATTTAACAAACTTGAGTACGAGATTATTTTAAGCTCATTATCCATTATTAATTTGTTTAACCCACTTTCGCATCGTCAAGTGGACTTAAAGGCAACCATCAAATAGAATCGAAAGCAAATGAGTCGAGAGGCTACAGACGTGATACGAGAATTGGACCAGTCCTGTCCGGTACAGGGATTGACCACAGCACTAAAAAGTGAGATAAATCAAAATATAGGCAAGTGCTTAGCTTCAGTATTTTTTTGTAGTGACAATTTTCTTTTTACAAAGACTGTAACCTTAATGCTACGCATCTATTAAGATTTCTTGCTTTCTATCGATTTCTATGGTACAGCGAGCACTAAACCGGCATTTCTGCGCTATAGAAGTTATCAAATCATTCCGCTTCGTGCGCTCCGATTCCGATCAAGTGGACGCGTAGTTTTAGCAACAACTGACCAAAAATATATGAGTTGCATTTTAATTTTAGCCAATTTAAACCATAGACCTACACAATCTAGATACCGTCGTACTCACCAGAAATAAATGCGGAATCTCCCTTAGTAAAGACGTCTCTAACGACCTTCTTCTCGGAGGCAGCTTTGTCGACGTAGCCGAGGTACTGCCGCGCGGGGTTGTTCGGGTTGATCTTGCCGATGAATACGCCCGGCTCGTGCGGTTGCGCTAGCTGGAGATAGAAATGTTGGTGAGAAGGGGAGTAATAGAATACATTTATGTAATATGTTTATATATTTGTTTAATTGTGAGCATCCGGGTAGGCAGAGACCACTTCCATCTTTCGCTCCATCCATATTTATCAGTCGCCTCATACATACACATCGATGTAGGGTACTTGATTTGGCCATTGCTTTACAGGTCCCCGGTGATTATGATGGGAAAGAGGCGTGTCAGATATGTATGTATTGCGAATGCAATGCATCATGTGCTTTGTATTAACAAGTTTATGTTCTGCATTAAAATCATGGCTTTTCGCCTATATTTATGATTCTTATGAGGTAAGCTAATTCACGCTGGCAAGTTTACAGAAAAATAAACCTATCATTTCTTCGGTATGTAAAACCTAACATCAAATTTTTGCTTGTAAAGTCTACAATACTCGGTAATAACAACTCTATATAAGTACTTTGAACTAATTTATTTTCCTATCAACTTAATACTCACTTGACAAAGCCCGTTAGAGTCCCGAACAGGTTCCCCGGTCTCCTGATCCACCTTGACGATAGCGATGGGGTATACAGCGGGTATGATCCGCGACACGAACCCGATGGCGCCGGGCGTGCCGTCGCAGTTGGCGATGTTGGCGTTACCTTCCGTCGCACCGTAGAACTCCACCACGTCCTTTATCTTGAAACGAGACACGAAGTCTTTCCAGATCTGAGGGTAGGGGGAACATGGGGTGTTAGTTAATGAGAATTTATAAAGAGGAGCAGGTCACTCAAGTGCCTATAGATCCTTGTAGCAGGATCTATTGGCACTTAAGTGACATTGTCAGAAGAGCGTGGGTGGTGAATAAATAACTCAAAATAATGACAATTTACAAGATGATATCGTTAGTTCCGATTTCTGCTACGTGCCAAAAGATCCTAATAGCACTGTACCTAAATTTAGGTATCAGCAAACTTATTGAACAATAAATGGGTGGGGGAAGTTAATGTACCATCTCACAATACAAATAAGGTCTAATTTAATTAGTGCGTAGTCAATGACATTGCTCAAGATATTTGCCGTCACCTTATTACGTATGAATACAGGTATTTTAATAATTTAAATTTGTTCAGTATTTTATGTTACTCTGGAATTTCAACCAGTTGCATCTAGTTCAACCACTTATTGAATTCATCTAATTTATTTCAAATTCTAACCCTTACAGCGTGCTCGTATTTGCTCTAATGCAGTTAACACATGATAAAAAACATGTGCCTATAGTTTAGTTACAAGTAACTTTTCCATAACAACTCCAAAATAAATAACCATGTTATTAATGAGTTCCGTACCTGAGGCCGCAACCCGTTTCCGAACACGACTTTGACTTGATGCTGCGTGTCTGCGGGGGACGGCGGCGTGGCCAGCACGTAGCGGCACATCTCGCCGATGTAGTGCGCTGCCTGTAAGGATATACATAGGATATTAAGCTTTTGCTCTAATTAATTACCTTAGGTTCAGGGTATTTGGAATTGATTAAGGAACATTCTAGAAAGACGAATCATGACTTCAAGATGCTGATCTTGAAAAATGCTTATAAATGATCAGTATGTAATTTTATAAGGTAGAGGTCGGCCTAAAAAGAGAAGGCGCGACGATTTGGATGCATGCTTGTCAATCTGGCCAGAAGTTGCCGGAGATAGGGTAAAATGGAGAGGAGGCCTGTGCTCAGCAATGGGATTTACCAGGCTAATAAAATTGATTTCTTACGCCAAAATCAGCAACAGGAGAGACAACAAAAAAACTCTTTGCAACCATTGTTTTTTCAATAAAATATTTAACTAAACAACTTAGTACCGTATTAAAAGGTTAAACATACCGTAGCCTTGTACTTGACACAGTCAGGGAAGTATTGCGAGGCGGAGAACCGGTTCTTAATGACGACGGTGCAGCCGAAGAGCAGCGCCTGGCCGACGCTGATCACCCCACCGGCTGTGTGGTACAGCGGTAACGGGCAGTAGATCACTTCATTATCACCGAACTTCCAGAAGTGTAACCCTGCCGCGATGAATACGAACCTGGAATATGAAACGTATAGGATAATTCATGGCCATTATTAAATTCAGGGTTATTTTGTGTAGACGATGGTAACATGATGTATATCGCGACATTTTTAGTAGGTAGTTATCTATTTATAATAATGACGTCCTTTTTTGAGCAGAATCACGGATAAGATCAAGGTGAAGGATTGACATGACATTGTTAACTGTTGATTTTTATTTTACCTACTATTAACATTGATGTGTTTTCCTATATGAAATACAAACAACTTATTTTTGGTTTACAGGAAAAAAATAAATAGGTACCTACTGTCAATGGATTATATTAGCAAACCGCTATTATTTGTTTTGTATAACACATTGGACTCTGATATCATTATCAATGCTTTATTTGACGCGAACGCGACGTTCTTGCAAATATTACGCAACGTTCTATTGTCATTTAGATGATCAAAGTGTGCACATCATACTATATTAACAACATAGACAATGGCGACCTGCTATTAATATAACTATTACTTATTATAGCAATTCTGTATCCTATATAACTACAATGTAGAATTAGAAGATCTTTTGCATAAAAGGCACAAAGAACTATTCACTAGTGCATTTTATTGTAGGTTTAAATACCTACAAAATGCAAAAGATTGCATAGCGCAGCGCAGTAAAGTCGCGTCAACCGTATCCTTGGGTACCAAATGCAATTTCCTGTATGAAATTACATGTGTACCTACTTGTGTTTTCTTTACGAGTCAAATCACACGTAATCATTTTGTGCCATTTACTTACGGCGCATTTGTCAAGTATTGGTAATTATACAATACCTAATATTACTAGTAGGTAAATCAAATACTGCTACGAAGCGTTTTTTGTTAATTCGTCACACTATTTAATCTTGATCGGAATAATACTAGTCTTTACGTTAATGTCAAGAATAGAATAAATTAGATAAGAATAAATAATTAAAATTCATTAGGTACAACTAGTTACGTAACCAATCACCGGCCGACGATACAGTGTTAGCAAAACACGGACGAATTGAATAAAAAAAGCCACATTGTACAATCATGACCTACTTCCGACGTTTACAGTACAAAGTACAAAAACATTTAAATCGTCGCTTACATATTTATCTCAAAGCCATGCGTGACTGACAAACCACAATTTTAAACGAATAAAAAGTATAATTTGAAAGTAAAATACCTCGCGTTGGTAATGACGGCCGCTTTTGGAAGACCAGTGGTTCCCGAAGTGTAAATGTATAGCAGTTTGCCGGTGAAACCGTCGCCGTCAGCGAATGTCCACGGCGCTGGCGGGGTCGTCTCCAAAAGAGATGTGAAGTCCGTGATATTATCACCGGCTCCACCAGATTTAGGGTTCGAAGGGTTCAAAGGTCGATGCGTGAATTTAAACAGCTTCAATTTGGGACTCAACTGACCCATTACATCTTGGATTGCTGGAAGAAATTTGCAATAAAATACTTCTAAATATTTCTTATCAAATCTTTTTTTTAGAATCATGTAATATAAAATGAAATCAATTCATTTGCCATGATCCAAATCATGTTAAATAAATTGATTCTAACTAAATCATAAAAACATAACCACGCATAACTAAGTATTCATGTTTAGTTTAAAATTTGAAAAATATCGTAAATCAATGCATCATAGTATATATGAAACAAGTTTCAAAGTATGTATTGTTGTTTACTTATTTAGTACCAATTAATTTGACGACCAACTGGCATGACGTGTCTTGGTAATTGTAACTTTAGAACTCATTTAGAAAACGTGAAATTAGTTGATTAATAAATATATCCCATTAATATATGTACCTACCTACTATTAAAAGTAATACCTAGTAGAAATATACAATATGACATCTACAACTGTTATTGTTCATGCAAATTAATAAGTAAAATTACTAGCATAGCTTGAAATAAGAACTTGACTCTGTGGATGGATTTTATAACTTTTTGGATAGCATAACAAAAATCGGAAAATTCCGTTACTTATAAATAACTAAAAGCACTGTAGAACATTGAAGTTGTTAATTTAATAAACATTATGCCGTCTTCCTATTAATTTTATCGATAACATTGACAGCTATATGTTTGATGCAGTTTTACTTAAAATCTATCCTGTACTTGAGAATCTTACATACATACATACCGAGACAGAGACCACTTCATTCCACTTGCTATGGTTCAAACACACTTCCTTCACTTTATCCACATTTATAAATCGCCTCATACATGCACCATGCATGACTTGACCTTTTGGGGTCTTATGAAGGAAAGGCCAAGTGAGAACCTTACCTGAATGATATTCATCAGAATAGATGAGCACATCGCATTTAGCTACGTTAATCGAGTGTATGAGCGCGTTGCCTCGCTGATTGGTGTTAATGAGGGGCGACACGGCGCCGAGCCGCGCCGCTCCCAGCCACATCGCCGGCATCTGAGGGCAGTTGTTTACCAACAAACCCACGATACCACCGCGCTTCACATCCTGGGATTTCAATGCTGCTGTCACCCGCAAACTGAACTCTTCCACCTACGTAACAAAGTTCAACTGTAGATATTACTAAAATTATGTAGTTGGCCTCCAAATTTATACAATTTATTTATTAACTTTGACGGTATTTAATGTTAACACATTATTGCTTTTCTATTAATTATGACAGGTATATGCAAGAATAAATTTTACTGATTATAATAACAGTTATTTGCATTGCTCTTAATTCTCATAAGTGGATAACAATGAGTTGACAGAATTCAAATTACGCTGTATATGGAGTAAATCATGAAAGATTGCACTCTGACATCTCCTCATATGTAAATTGTTTATTTAATTACTTGCCAACTCTTTAATGTTACTAACTAATACCTTTGTCTTTGTATTTCAGTTTATGGCATTATTTTTTGTTCCCAAACTTAATATTTTGTTGCCTAAAGTTTAATGCCTGTTAAAAATATTACTTAAGCAAAAATATTCTTTTGTGACCAAAAACTTATTATTTACAATTAAAATAAACTTAAACTTGACAAACCGCTAATTAATTCATCCATAATTAAACACCTACTTCCTTAATTCTTTCATTAAAAGTTCATCTGTTTCATGCATAAATAAAAATTTTCATTTTATTTTACAATATTAACAATTTAAAAAAAAAAAAATTCCCCGTATTATTCTTTTTTTATCTATTTAAAGGTGCGTACGTACAGACCATGTAACATGTTATTTAACTTGTGTTTTATAACACGTCCACACTATGTAACCTTGTTATTCAACATTGCAACATAAAATAATACTGTACACATTAGAATAACAATGCAATATAACAATGTTATATAACCATTGTCGGTTGTCGTTCTTCAGTACAATCCACGCGATCAAAGTTATATAACATTGTTGTACATATCAATAACATGTTACTATACCATGTTTTATAACATTCAGTGTCCACATTATGTAAAACATGTTATATAGCAATGTTAAATAACATGTTATGTTACATGGTCTGTACGCACCTTAAGATTAAAAGATTATAATAGTAAAAAAAATCATCACCAATGAATTATTCAAATAATGTTAATTTTAGACTGTTTTAGATTTGACATTACCATAAAGTTGATTTAACATTATTCCTAATTCAGAATATAGAACTGTATTCGCATTACAATTATGTTTTATTTTAATGTAATGTAGGTAGTAACTTTAGACACAGTATTTTTGTATTAAGTATTACCTACTTACTTAAAATAAGTTGTAAACCATACCTCTTTAAAGGTCCAAACTTCATCTTGGTACAAAAAGCATGGTTTGTCCGGATGTTTCTGTACAGTGTCATGAAATATATCTGGTAAAGTCCAGTTCTTTCCAGAATATCGCCTCGTGGTCCATAGGATGCGTATGTAGCAAGAAAGTGCACTGCAACAAGTAAATCCAATATGTAAATTTAAAATGAACTTTCACTTTTAACACCAAGTACCAATTAAATAATCAGATTCTATAGTTTCATTTGCAAAATGAAAATGTAATGTTGGTAATTTAATTAACAATTATCCATTTGTTGTGTTAGAAAAGAACTCTTTTAAAATGTTCCATGTGAAGTTAATATAATTTTAATTTCAAATTAAACGTACGTAATACAATGACGTGCAAACTTACTAAAGATCTCTAGGAGCTGTTTTCAGGACGACATAACAGAATCTAGAATGAAACACAAGAAGATAAAGCACGGCGAGTGCTAAAGAAAGCACGGTTGTACAGAGAAAGCCTAAATAGAGATAAGTGGCGAAGAAAGCCGCGACGGCAGCCGCTGCGAGCAACATCGCGACCGTCTTTCTCCACGAAACGCGGCGAACTGCAAATCTACGACGAAACACGGCGGAGGAATCTCTTTATCACTCCTTTTAACTTCCTTCTACCCTTTGATGAATAAAATAAGGACTATTGAACGTTTGTTCTGAATGTTAATAACGTTTTAAGCAGAGGAACTGAAGAAATCCACAGTTATTTACCAAAATCTTACGAAACTCGTTTGACCACTTTTTTGTACTTGGAAAAGTGAGTGCGTTCGAAATATAAAACATTATTTTAATATCTTTACTTACGTCAAATAATCAAGGTGTTTTAAAATACAATTTCATTAAATGTAATAGATAAACCTTTTGGTGTCTGTAAAAAAAACATGTAATTTTTATCATGTATCTGTTCGGCATACATTTTACGTGATTTTTTGTAAGTAATTACATTTGAAAGATAGCAAATGAATGACTAAGTGTATCATGAATTAAGTTTTTGAACGCTTCGGCATTGAAACTGTCAAATTGACGTTTATAAATGATGCGTTCAGTTTATTAAATCTTGACCAACAATGTCATGGTCAGGCAAGTACAATTTCAATGGAAAAGGGTGTAAGAAGTAAATAAATAAAACAAAGTGTAAAAATCTTTATAAAATATTTAATCTTGATTGAATAGGTCCAACATAATTAAAAAATAACTTCAGAAGGTACCTATCGAGGTTTTATCACTCCTTTACTGAGTAAAATTCTTTTAAAAGTCTTTGTTTCTTTAAAACAGGAAGTTAGATTTAGCTTAAATATAGCTACCTACATTATCTACAGGTAAAATAAAATTAAATAGATAATACGATAGCTAAGCTACCCATTTTTTAAATTACCTACGTAACAAATACCTACCCAACTTAATTAATAACCCTTAAATTAACGCCTATACTAAAATAAAAGCATTTTATTTTTTGAGGCAATTGGCTTCTACGCGCTTTTAAAGGCGCTCCCTAGTAGGTAAGTACCTATATAGAAATCTATCTGCCCACCTTACTTAATGCTTTGCATTGTCTTGTGTTGTGTATCGTTAGAAGTACCTACTTGATTAATATTATCTAAGCAGTAGGGGCTTCAAATCTATAAGATTTTAAATACCTAGCACCTAGGGTACTATGTACTATCATTTAGGTTCTTGGAATTAGTCACATAAAATAATGACATTTCATCAATTACAGTAGGTATACCTACATTCTGGCAGATTTGCTCTGTTCTCCTTTTAACGTCTCGCTCGCCAAATAATGAAATTATTTTACTTAATGAACCACAAGAATAGAGAGCTACGCAAAGCTATGATGGTCTACAATTTCATAAATGAACTACCTACTTAGAGGTAATATTATTTCTAAAGGACTGCCTACTAACATCTGTGTTAAATCACTAACGTGTGTCATATCATTTTATGGCTCAGCATATTTGACAAAAATTCATCCATCACAGCACCAATTTGAAACTGAACAATAAATTAAATCACAGTCTAATAGCCCCAGACAATATTTTGTCATACTCTTCATTACCTAAAGGAACATATTTATCTAGTTTAGAATCTAAGTAATACAGCTTATCTTTTACTACAGTAGGGTTGTATCCTTCCTTTTGTAAGTCCACCTTCTTTAATTTGAATGTACCTGTAATCAAAATTTTAATATTTAATAATACCTATACATATCAATTCGGTAATATATGAAAAAGATGATCTGCCTGGTGTCTGCCTGCACTCCACTTTCAACACATCCCATGACAATGATAACGGACTTAAGAAGTGAATAAATGAACTAAGCAAGAGTTTTCAACAACACAAAAAATGCACGAAATCTTACCTGTCATTTCTAATTCAGCCATAACTCTGATGAAGATAGGTCGTGCGTATTTAGGCAAGTCCTTCCCGATGTCTTTGGCCAGCTTCTCCAAGTCCAGACTACCGTCTGAGTCCACGATACCGCACATACCAGCGCGGCCATCAGTGTTAGGAATCTATAATTTAAGCACGATTTAGACTTATTATTCTCTTTCTTCTTTTAGATATCTAATGTGTTATTTTGACTTTAAGTAGGTACCTATAAATTTATTCATATTACCTTTGAAAGTGCCAATAGATTCTTGACAACATTAAAAATTAAATAGTTACAAGTTTCTTTACTAATAATTACGGGTACTATAACTTAAGTTACTCCAACGTGATTGGTACAATAAAAATTAGAGAGGCCTTTGCTCAGCCGTGGGCAGCTATAGGCTAACAAGAAGAGGAAAATAATCTAAAGAAAATGTAAATGGTTACTTTTTGCAGTTATATGTGGCACGTACCTCAACACCGTAGACGACAGCATCCCTTTGGTTGGCGAACCTAGAGATGGCGGCCTCGACCTCGGTGGTGCTGACGTTCTCCCCGCGCCATCGGAACGTGTCCCCGGTGCGGTCGCGGAAATACAGGTAACCGAATTCGTCTGCTGTTAATATATCACCTAAAAAGTTACATAAATTCTTTTATATCATCAAATATCATGTACTTCAAAGATAAAATCCTCGATCAGTTAATTGTGCTCAAATACAATCCTGCGAAGCGACATCGCATCGCAACATCTGCAACCTGTTACATCTACAACTTCGCAATCATTGGGAATTTGCAACACGCGTATTACACAGATTTAAAGTAGGTATATGTTGGAACTCTGGGTAGTTTTATGGAAGAATGGTGATCAATCATTTCATTCACAATATGAAGTGAATTTTTTCTTCCTTTGCTCAATAGAGCCAAGCTCACAAAGCTTAGATATTTAAAAAAATACTTTGATTATTAGATATATTACCAGAAATAAAAGCAGAGTCCCCATGGTTGAACACGTTTCTGACAATCTTCTTCTCTGAAGCCTCTTTGTCCACGTAACCAAGGAAAGCTCTTGAAGGGTTGTTCGGATTGATCTTGCCAATAAACACTCCTGGCTCATTTGGTTTCACTAACTGAAAGAAACAATGCAGATTGATAATGTCGTACTATATTATCACAAATTGACACTATCACAAATTGATGTAGGTACCTAAGTATATTAGCGAACAAATGATGCGATTTCATATAAAAGAGTTCAACGCGTTGCTGTAGAAAAAATATCACCTGTAATTGGCATGTTTAGTGAAGGTTCTGTGAAATCTTCTTATTTTCTGCTTTTGGTGTGTGGAAGATGATCCATAGTTTACGAGTATAATACTAAAGTTTTTACCATTCAACGACATCGATCGAACGATTGCTCGATTGCTCTAGCCTAGCACCACCAGTAAAAAAAACTATTTAATTACCTGGCACAGTCCTCGAGAGTTCCTGACAGGTTCCCCGGTGTTCTCGTCCACTTTCAAAATAGCGATAGGGTAAATTTGCGGGATTATTCTTGAAACGAAACCTATTGCTCCAGTTTTGTTGTCTACGTTTACTGTAACAATAAAAGAAAATTAATAGGTTTAAAAAAATAATAAGCTGTGTTAATAGGTAGGTAAGTAGTCTTTTAAATAATTAACTACCCTTGAGTTAAGGAGAGTTTACTTAGTTACCCATGCGATGAATTGATGTCATGACTTCAACAAAAACAGGCTAAGCTTAATAACAATGGTTTTCCGGCTTACCTATATTTGCATTTCCTTCAGTTGCACCGTAGAATTCCACCACCCTTTTGATGTTGAAACGTTGAACGAATTCTGTCCAAATCTGAAAATATTAATGCATAAATGTTTTAAAAGACGATTGGCATTCAATTCTTTTAAAAATCGACATAGTATCATGGACTGATGTAATCTAAGAATAAGTGGGTATCTGAGCACCTACCTACTTTAAGTTTAAGTAATACGAATGCCATTAAGTAGCAAGATAATAAAAATAATAAGTTTACTAACTGTTGGTCTCATTCCATTTCCGTAAACCGTTCTGACTGTGTGTAGCTTGTCGTTGGGTGAAGCGGGTGTCGCCAAGATGTAACGGCACATCTCTCCGATGTAATGAGCGACCTAGAAAACGACATTCATAACTTTACTTATTGTAAACATCATAAGAAAAACGCACCATTTTAATGACATTTCAACTACCTACTTAATATGATACTAGTAACTTATACATATTTAACATTTAATTACAACAAGGCCTTTCTTAAGCTTTGATTTTCCTTAACAATCCAATTACGATTGATCTTAGCAAAGTTGTTAAGTAGTTGGTTTCAATACTCACAGTGCACTTATATTTAATACAATCTGGGAAGTACGAGGATGCTGAGAACTTAGTTCGAATGGCGACGGTACAACCGAAGATGAAAGCCATGCCCATGGTAATGACTCCTCCGGCTGAATGGTACAGTGGCATGGGGCAGTAGATGACGTCATTTGTCCGCAGACTGCCCATGTAGTGAACACCAGATGACATGAACACCATTCTGAAAGGAAATTTCATCTCTTGAATTCCGTAGGTGTTCAATTTGAGTGTAGATTTTCCAAAAAGTGAGGCGTGCTTACCGTGAGGCAGAAATGACAGCAGCTTTAGGTAATCCAGTCGTTCCAGAAGTGTAAATGTATAGCAGTTTTCCGTTGAATCCATCAGAATCTGAAGGCGTCCATTCTGGTAATGGAGTGTTCTCCAATAGAGTGGTGAAATCGTTTGCACTGTCCATAACTTTCACGGATTCGTTTGAAACGTTCAGCGGACGACGAACGAATTTGTAGAGTTTTATCGCTGGATTGATTTCGGTTTTGATTTGTTCAATAGCTGCGAATACAAACAAATCATATTTTTAACTTCGATATCTTAAGATTACGCAAATAAATTATGCATTTTGGTGACCTCAGTTCAAATCAAATCCTTGATTTCAGTAATAAAATACTAACCGGTTTCGTACTCGCTGCCGTAAATGACTGCGTCGCATTTCGCGATGTCGATGGAGTGTTTCAAAGCATTGCCAGTCTGGTTGGTGTTGATGAGAGGAGACACAGCCCCGAGACGAGCTATGCCGATCCATGTAGCTGGCAGCTCAGGACAATTGCTCATCATGACAGCCACTGTATCTCCGCGCTTTATACCTTGAGCGCGCAACAAAGCAGTTGTTCTCAAACTAAACTCCTCTACCTATAAGTTATTAGAAATACGAAAATTAGTAGGAAAACAATGTACATAATAAAGTTAGTATTATGAATGAGGAAAAGCTCGATTCTTGTATCAACTGCCTACAGTAATTATGATAAAGTAAAACCTAGTAAGTATAGAGAGCGATTATAGGAATGCTTGAATGCGATAAGGTAGGTTATATTTCTCAAGGTCGGTTACCTACTTAGTCGAAACGAACACGAGAAGAACCTTCTAAATAAAATCAAAATTCACATATTTATGATGCGAATAGATAACTTCTTATCAACGAAAACGTTCGAGTCGTTATTTTTAAAATTAAATCAAGATATAAAATGCTATAATACGATGGAATTTAATCCTACTTCAAGTGTACCTTGCTTGTGATTTGATTACTGTTATCAGTGGTTGGCAACGTGGTCTTACACGTCGGTATAATTGCCTATACTTTGTAAGTACAGTAAGGTAGCCACGCCACTGAACTTTGATAAGCTTAGTAGGTACATTCATAAACCTCCACGAGACTTGATGCCTTTGAATTTCATATCGAATAATATCAATATTAAAGTTTATCTCACCTGTTGGAATGTCCAGGTTTCATCTTCGAAGAGGAAGCAAGCTTTGTGAGGGTGTTTCTTTACTTGCTCGTGGAATATCTCGGGTATTGACCAGTTCTTATTGCTGAACTTTCTCGTTAACAGCAATATTTTTATGTAGCAATACAATGCTCTGGAATTGTAAGTAGTTGAATTTATTAGTAACCCAAGATAATAATGTTTGTAAAATGTAAGCGAAAAGTATTTAAAAACTCACATCGTATCTCTCGGTACTGTCATAATAGCGACATACAGCCATCTCCAGTAGAATGCTATGACGTAGACGACGACAAGAATGGCAAACACCTGGAGACTGGTCTGCCAGTCCTGGAAGATCCAGGAAACAGCACAAGCTGCCACCAACACACCTACTGCTATGATCATTGCTATAATTCTACTCCAATTCCTGGAAGACTTATTCACAGCACCTTTACCCTTTTCAATATCACTGTTTTGCGTAAACTGCAAGAGAATAATTAAAATATATTATTTTAAAAACCGCTAATATTACAAAGGAACAATAACAACTAAATCGTTTTATCAAATGAAATGTGATACTTATTAAAATAGCCACTAATACATGTATTGATAAGATTATTGTATGTATCCTGGAGAAAAAATACGTCACTTCACTTACTATACTCGTACCTCTACAAAATATAATGCTATCTACCTAGGAACCTACCTACGTTCCAAAAGTAATCTCTCGTAAGCTCTCGTAAAAAAATCTGTTGTAAAAAATTACAGATAATAAATAGTCGGTCAGTGATAAATAGGTAGGTATTTAGTATTAAAATCAATACCTAAAGTCCTCCCACCGACCGGTTTGACGATTTAATTAATTGCATATTTTAAATACCAACTTAATAAAAAAAACCTTCATTATTGATCCGTGATCCAATATATATTTTTTTAGTCTTATTTTGCTACGCACAACTAAACTTTATTATCCTCAAAGACAAACAATACGCTAGGCTATATAGGTAATAATTTCTAGAAATATCGAATCATTTGTTCGTTCAAGTAATCGATACTCAACGGACAAATCAATTTGCCAATAACTTTTACACTAACCCCTTCAATGATGTCAATAACTTGTTAGACAGGTAAACAGTCTTCATTGGTAATGCCGCAGGCGTTTGAAGTGGATTTATTGAGGGCCTAGTACTGCTTGCTTTGCATCGTCAATTACATTGGAGACAACTCACTCTAAATGGTTGGGATTAATTGATAGGGATAAGGCATTGCCAAGGTTAACACCTCCGAGCTTTTGCATAACGAGGACTATCCAATGTCGTTTAAAAAATTTATGACTATTTTTTTCAAAGGGTTTTTTTGTGAGCTATGACGCATTTGTGACGTGCGTCTTCATTTTGACCCTTATATCGTTTATAACAGGTATCGAAGTGATATGAATTATGTATGTACGATATTCCGTTTCTTCTTATTATATTTACGTCAAAAGCGTATAAAATTCTTTGGAATCAATTAAAATTTCTTCGCAGGAATTGACTTAACGCCTACTGACGTGTCATGTAGGTAATTCCTATGCAAATCAATGTAACGTTAAATGATTACGTTTATTTTCCGGGAATATTGAATCTTATGTTATTTAAAAGTGTAATGAAATTGAATAAGGAAGTTATATACAGGTACCTTTCTTCTTAAAGGTACATGATTAAAGTATATAGTATTTAATATACTAAAGAGCACATAAAATGAGCAAAAAAAAACAATTGATTAAAAAATAATGTGTTGCCTACGAGTTTCTCACCTGAATTTTTTGCAAGTTGTCCGTCTTGTTCATGTTGCTGTCAACGTTGGCCTCGACATTTGACATGGCTACGAAGAAATGTACAGTACTGTTTGTAAATTAGAGCCCTTTTCTTGCAAGTGATTTTTTTTCTAAGCTTTGTTTCCGCGCATGTTTCTAACACGCTCAGTATCTGGAACAAAAGAAAGTTATTTAAGTCCAAATGTCATTTAATTAATAATGTACTACACGTTTACCACAACCGTCAAATGTTTTAAAACGTGACCCTACGTTTTTCTATTTTGATCGTAGATTAATTTTAAAGAGTTTTTACTATACTGATAAATAAGTACCTAGACAACCAATAATTAAAAACCTCCATTAAGATTGAAACTAAAACCAAATTATAAACTAGATGTAAAGCAAATGATACCTTATAATTTAGGGAAACTCTACGTCGTTAAGAAACTTGGCAATTTGAAGGAAAATCCAAGAAGACCATAATGATGGTCTCGAGCACTTTAACCACAAGTCATATTAACCTTCAGACCGACGGTTCTTTATAAGATTTCCAATTACCCACCAACTACATACGTCGTGAACATTTCGCAGATATGTTTGTTAAACCCGTTCTATTCCAGTTTTGATTTTTTGTTAACAATCAATTAGTTTGTTACGTATCACTTGAGATACCTAGCCATCTTTGGGTAGATAAGATGAGTTACCAATTCCATTCTGAATTTATCACAGGAGAGGGCTTGAGATAGGATAGAAATAGCGTAATTTCTGAATAATATACCCTTAATTGGTCTGATTTGTTTACAAAATGATGCTTCAATATGACGTAGGTAGGTAGGTACATGACATCAAAATCTTTCAAAATTACCTGCATCAAGTCGAACGAAGAATGCACAAAAAATAGAAAATATTGCAATTTGTTTATCCCAAAATATGTAAAAATACAAAAGGAACGTGATTATACTTAATTTCTTATCAGATAATACATCAATGTCGTTACTACGCTAAAAGCATACCTATCTATAGATAGCTAGAACCTAATTTACGTAATTACGATATCAATAATGCAACACATTGCAGGAATACAAAGGTACTATTTATAAACATTGTTTTACCTTATGTAGGTAGAGCTGCTCTACCTAATTGTTATCGCTCTCTTATTAACTAGATTTTCTAAATTCGTTCTTTCAAATAACAGGTTTACGATACAATTAAGGCAACTGCTCCAAATTACCATAAATAACAATCGAAACAAGAAACATAATTAGGAAACATCTATCTGTAGCGATTGAGGGCACTTCAGGACGGCAGCCCGAAAATAGCAAAGGTCGAAGGTCATTTCGGAGTAGGACACATAACTCACGCGAAGATTGAACACCACCTGAACGAAAGTGAGAGTCAACGACCTCTTACAATTTTATGTTACCGCAGTGAAACCGAAGCTATTGAATCTCTCTTTGTCTTTATGCTCATACCTTTCACCTGACTTATTTTTATACTTCAGCCTATGAAGTTAGAAATGTAAAGTGCACATCACTCGCAGATATGCAAGTAAGCGTCTAATCTAACTTTGGGTTCAAATTAAACTTAAAGCCTTTAGGTGACGCTCCTACGTTATGGTTGACAAAAAAATCTTCTTGTATTCTTTCCAACACAAACAATCTCCGTCAACATTGTAAAAACCACAAACCAACATCAATTAGGCTTTGACACTGTTTGGGAGGATGTTTCTCAAGTAACGTTTACATAGAGGTATTGCTTATGTTGATTTTTATCCGTTTACTTACTACAATAGGCGAAACGTAAAAGAAGTTCCTTGGATATCGCCGATTTAAGTACCTACCTACTACATATCGTTGATTGTTTTGGATACTAATGCTATTTGTGCGTTTTAAATATTATAGATAGATATTAAAATCTTAAAAAATAACTAGTTAAAAGGCCAATTAACAACCTTCTGCAGTTGCTAATTTATGCAAGTTAACAGTTAAACATAATAAAGTCTTAATATAACATTGACTCACTAACTATTTACAAAATCATTAATGGCTACTATTTTGAGCCCACCTATGCAAACAATATACATTATATTAGCTTAATCTATGGTATGTGTACATTAAAATAACTGAACATGTTGGCTTATGTACTTGTACCTATAGTAAACATTTGGATGGACAATGTATGTACAATGTTTATCCAAGACTTGCTTGGTGTCTTCATAAAGGTCTACACATGTCGAGGCTTTTATCTTTAAAGTGCTAGGCCTTCGACTTGACTTTCAGGGCTGGTAATCCTGTTTTTAAAAAATATGCTACTTTCAACGGATACGTAGTTAAGTCGCAAATTTTAATTTTTATCAAGGTTTTTCGCAACTTATTAATCGAAATGTTATTGTATTTTATATTTAAGTTGATTCGATTTACTAAACTTTAAATAATTTATTTTTGCTTCATTTATTCAATGTATATACCATAATATAAAAATTATTCAGTATAAAATAAAGATACGATTATTACATTTACTATTACATGTTGTTAAGCCATGGTATCATGGTATGAATATCATTGCTCATCATTACTGTACCATTGTATCTAGGTAGGAACTATCAAAGCGTTCACTGTGCGTGAAAAGATTCACTGGTGTGATGATTACGTCCAATTACATAACATTTTGATGGACAAATAAGAATTACCAAGCGAAATTCGATAACTCAATACTTAGCGCAGATAATTCATCGAACACGGATTACATCGAATAGCTGTATGAAACGGTGACTAGCAAATCGCGGTTTTTTTTGCAACAAGTGGTAGGTATTACATAACTGCCAAAATATCCTAAGAAGCAGAAGTGAAAGTATTTTTCAAGAGAAAGCTTCGTACATATCGCTCAAAGTCTAGAAATTATGTGAACTTTTTTAATTTTCGTTCGTAATCGTATGATCAACTGTTATTTATGTTGTCTAGGTTTTTCTGACAAATATATTTATTATTTTTATCAGATTCTTCACATAATTGTCACACATCACATGTCATGCTATGCATGAAGATAGGTGGTGGTGAGCTTAGACAAAAGTCGACGACCAGAGTTAACTTATGTAAACAGTCTTTTGTTTTATAAGTACAAAAAGTCCAACCTGTCACAGTAAAAATAATTGAAAGACAATAAATTACATTGGTGTAGCTAATTTGTATTCACATTGAGTGGCACGTGTCAAAGACACCGTGTGCTCAAGCTGCAGACTTTGTCAGGCTATCTGATAATGTGTCATGGGTACTGGGTACCGTTAACACTCACTAAACTCTACAACGATTGCACATGTTAAAATATTGAGATTTATATTTGCTTTGCACACACTTTCTCGACACTTTCTTTTAGCGCTCTCAGATTTATGATTTTTATCGATTGATTGACAGACGCGAATCGATCTTTCACAAATGTATTGTTTGTTAGTCTCGTGACTCGTGATTGTATGCTGGTAGATTCCACAGTGCGCGTGATGTTTAAAAAACGGATATTTTCTTCCTTCGCATAAGTAACCTTTGAGTTGCATAACTTTAGAGGCACGTTGCGGCCGTTATTGACTATTTCAATTTACGGTTCATTTGTGCAAGCCATTACCAATGCTTATCCTTTACGATTATTCCTATTTAAGTGGGGATTAGATACTGATGGCTCTAAATCACGTCATTCGGTGTAATATATAAAACCCCATCACTCGAATTAGCTAGAATCACGTAGTGTTCTCGGTACATGCGTCCTCCAATGAGTTCTGATGCAAGGAGTGTGGCTGTCACTCACTATGCGTTTACGAAATAATATGACTGACTAATGCCAAAGACGTGCTTGAGTGCACAGAACTCTTCTATACAATTTTCTCGCCAAACCTCCCATTGTTAAATACCAACCTGACAGGTAGTAACACTCCCAATAGTGATTGTATTGATTATTGTTCATATCGCTGCGCTTTCGATTACAAGAATCACAATAGAGATCGCATAATGGTTGCCACCGTTGTGTGTCCCAGCTCTTCTCTTAAGAGAAAACAGTCATTTCCAACTGTGTAGAAAACTGTGAGTGTTTGTTCGCGGTTTGGCGTCAAGCCATTGTTGAATGGGAAGTAACGACTAGAATCAAAGGTTATTGATATCGACATTAGTCATGCTAAGGTCCATTTCGTTGACGGCTCTACCAGCGTCCATCATTAAAACATTTATTTACATAAATTAAAATATAGCCGGCACCTTGACCTTCAGTACCTACATATTAAGTAATAAAGTTTTTTTACTTAATATGTAGGTTTTATAATTGCTCTCATAGGTGTTTAGTCAGTTTTTCGTCTAGCAACAATGCTCTTTATTGACGTTTTTACGGTGTACAAGAGTTTTTTTTTAATCCTCGCCTAAATTACATCCAAAGTCTTACCTTATCGACAGTGCTTGCATTGTTACTTCATAGGTCATATAGAGGTCATTTCAATTCATTGGTAAATAAAAAATACTCAACGATAATTAAGCTGTAATTTTAAAACAATACATAACGAACCAAAAAGGAACTTTGCATTTAAATAACAAAGAAACTTGAAATGTTAAATTATTAACCAAGTTGTGCACAAAATATGTGAGACATAATATCTGTATAATACCTTCATTGTAATGCATGTAGGTAAGTAGATACAGTTTTTTATATTCTTGGATAAAAGAAAAACTACGGATGGTTCACAAATTAGCAGCAAAGACTTTACTTACTCGTAGGTACTATACTAGGACTTACTTAATAACGATAATTTTATCACTCTGTAGTCAGTCACTCCAAAATTCATGGGGTTTATTTATTTATTACCTACCCATGTTATTAAGATTCTCTTCATTCTAAGTAGAGCATATCCAATTAGGTAAAATAACATACGATTATCTGAACTTTTACGTAACTATTTTCTTTTACCATGCATTTTGAAGTAACGGAAGGAAACTTCATTTTTTCAAACTCTACTACTTACTACCTATAGGTGGTTATACGTACCTATAGTCTTTATTCTGTAATACTATAAACGACTTGTTTTTTTAACTTAAATATGCATCTAGGTACCTAATGGTTAATATTATTGATCAAGTGAGCAGGTACTATTTAAAACTTTGGAGTCGAGTGTGACGAATTAATGACTCGGGTTGTAGACTAGTTCGGCATTTTCCATCAATGCATTAGGTTAATTCAATTCTGTATTTCCCGGTAATTAAGGTATGCTCTCTTTAAACACATTTTGTACAATCAAGTCATAACACGACCACAAAAACCAATTTTTACAGATTTGCTTGTGTCGTTAGGATCGAAACATTATCATCATTAAGCCAGCTTAAAACTAATAAACTACCTACATCAACATACGTATAAGTGTCAAGTTTTAAAGAAGATGACTTAATGCTCGTCGTCAAAATTACAGGTTCTCATTGTGCTAATTACCATAACTAGACTGATGTTATTAACATAATTTTGTAATAAGCAACAAGATCTGATTCAACTGGAAGGAGGATATCCTCATACATAAACATAGGTTCTTACGATATGCGTTTGAATGAAACAATGGGTTGCAGTTATCGGTTAGCTGAAACCAATCGTAGCATTGAAAGTCAACACTTACTTTGATTTCCTTTCTTACTTTTCTATTCCTTTTAAATAATCTCCTTCTTTAACAAATCATTGAAAAAGAAAAAAAGGTTTTAGTTAGACAAGACATTAAAGATCTTTGGTACTTTGCGAAACATTCTCTTTTCAATTATTACCGGATTTAGGTGCTTAAATCGTGTCCTTTAAACTAAAAATAAATCAAAGGGTGTACCTAAACGTTTTGTTGGGCCATTAATGGTTGGCATTGCGCTTTGTTAAGGCAGATTTAACGATAGGTACATCAACACTTAATACGCCACCATTCGATTGCCATTGTGTCAGTCGGTGGCCTTCGACAAGGTGTACTATGTCTTGTAACGTTTTACTATTATGACACGATATTGTGATGCAGCTTTATCGGGAATCAAATTAGGAATCATGTAGACTCATAAACCGTTATTGTTTTGGTTTTATGAACTACTTAATCGTATGAAGGTGTAATGATTACAAAACATTCGTCAAACTACTGCCACTTTGATATAACCCCATCGTAATCAGATGACATTAAAGTTTTCAAGAGCAATTAAAAACTGTTTCTTACTTTCTCTGCGCTTATTTTTAAGTACCTATGTAATTACCTGCTTATATTATGGGTATTTTAATATTATGTAAGTCATTCATTACTCGAAATTGTTATATTTTATTACAAATTTAAAAGTAATTCGAGAATTAAGTAAGTAAAAGTTAAATAGAAAGGTACCTAAGTGAAGTGTTCTTTCTTTAAAAATATTGACCATTTATATATCAATTTTTGGTCTTCTGGACACTATTTACTCTTCGAAGTGACCAAATCAACAAAAAAGATAAGAAAAAATACTTAAAACGTAATTAGTACCGACCTAGCCAACGTCGTCACTCATGAACAAAAAGCTTTTCACAAGTTACCAAGACAGGCGTTAATGTTTAAAACTTTAAACCTTGCATAAATTGAGCTGTAGGAAACCTTAATTTTTAGGCATTACGAATCTGCAAGTGCTTGTTTGGAGACTGGTTTTATAAAAAAGTGCTACAGTGCGTGTTCAACTGTTCAATGAACTTTTTTGAGAGAGATCAATGCACTTTTCGCAGCACTCATTTGATTAGTATTTTATAAGGTGGAGAGCCACGATAAATGTCAAAATGTCCTTAAATTCACCCAATATTCGACCTACGGCCATAATAAAAGCAATTATGAGGGTTTGCTCTTATCTATCCTAAAATCTTTTACATTTCAATGCCCACTAATCAGCATACTTAATTTAAATCAACCTTTATGAACTCTACATTTGTATGCTGGTAGGTTTTTAGTCCCTACTAAGTATATGATACTAGTTATTTATAATATTATTCTGTAATGTGGTGTTGGAGTATGATATTTCGAATCACATGAATCACGAATAAAATATATTAAACGGGCTATTGACATTCAGTAGCAGAAAATGTCAACAAAGTTAAAAACATTCTTCAAAGTTATAACTTGGTTATAACTGATACTTCCGTAGGCAAAAATCAGAAGAGACGATACCTATTTACTTTATTATCTTTGAGTATCTCAATTGTCTAAAAAATAGAATTAAAATAACTAACGATCTGCATAATTAGACACTATCTATGTAGGTACTTATACATAGGTACCTACTCGTATATGGATAAATCTTAGTTATTGTGTTAGACCGTTTAGTATCCTTCAAGCTAAATTAAATTTTGAGTAAATGCAAACCTTACATAACATACTTACTTAGTTTGCGGCCCACGAAATAATACGACCTCACTTTAAATCTCTTGGTTGCAAAAATGCATGAATAAATAGGTTTACAGTTGCAGTAGATGTTTATCGCAATCCAAAGTTGAATATAGAAAATACGGAGGCCTAACTAATCAGAGTGAAACTAAACAAAAATAAAAGAAAACGTACCTACTTATTCTTCATACGTATTATAATACTATATTGTAGGTAATCGACGTGAATCTAACTCGACAGTGACGACATGCGTATTAGTGAATCCAAGTATTTTTTTAAGATAATTTAAATGTTAGCGTTTTCACCTTGAAATGCTAATAATTAGGTATGCCCATTTATTAATATTCTCTTAATAAGATAAGATTGTGTTTAAGGTAGATAGCGTACAATAGAATGCAAAATTGATATAGCATAAGTATCACCTCGGGTATTAGTAAAAAAATACGTATAGGTATTTAAATTAATTAGATAAACATAATTACATAAGGTATCTTTTAAGTCATACCTCTACAGCCAAAGGAAACAAAAAAGGTCTTTTAGGTATGTTTCCGAAAGTTAAGAACACTGGAAGATATTTTCTGAACTTGAAGAATATCAGCTTTAATCTTTGTCCGATGTAGTTATGGCGAAGGGATAAGGTTCCAACATCATTGATCACTGGGAATAGTAGAAACAATTTTGAACCTAATCTTGTTTCAGTAGGTACTTAATTTGTTTATATGTATGTTTATACTATATTATTTATTAATAAAAATTGGAAGGGGATTAGGTTAAGTAGGTCCCAATTACCTACCTACCAAAGTTTATTTAAGGAAACTGTTGTTAACATAATCAACATAATGTGAACTCTGATTGAAATGTTATGTTATTAAGCATGAGCAGATGGGCCAGTGTATAAATTATCAATATAACAATAGCAATTTATCATCAAAACATTCACAACGGAACAAGAAACTTATCTGCAATTTATATTTTACTGTCTACACATCTCACCTCTCATCCCTCGCTGACCTCGGATAAGACCTTTTTTTAAGTAGGTAGGTATATCGTTGATTTAACAAATATTTAAATAAGTATTAAAAAATATACAGGGTGTAACAGAAAGGGTATATAAAGCCGAAACACAGCGATAGTCCTCATGAAACTGAACAACTTTCCCCGAGGAACATGGGTCGTAACTCGAAAAAAAAATTTCGCCTCCCCATACAAAATGCCCGATCAGCTGATCGAGTAAGTATGGGCGATCCAAAAATTTTTTTCGAGTTACGACCCATGTTCCTTGGGGAAAGTTGTTCAGTTTCACGAGGACTATCGCTGTGTTTCGGCTTTATATACCCTTTCTGTTACACCCTGTATATGTTTATTTTTGCTAAATTTCTTTGTGTTTTTTTGGTTAAACCTCTTTGTTTTACAAGTAAATACAGTTATCATCAATTTTTCTTTTGGTAGAGACAGGCCCTCTCTTGTTTCACGAAAATCTAGCAATAATTTAAAAAACGTAGTCGTATTCTTAAGTATTTATTCACAACACAACACCACATCTTTGCAAATAGCTTATCGTAGTTGCCCTACTAAGTTTGTAATGTAACAAAACAATAGTTTTTGTTACATTATTTTCATACCTATTTTGAAAGAAAAGTCTGAAAAGTTCAGTAAACAGCAAACTTACCATGAAGTCCCACCAATTTCCAGACACTGAAAAACTTTTTCTTAAAAATCCAAATCACCGTTCGAAATTTAAATTGAGATTTTTTTTTAATCCGCGGGTTTTTGTAGAGTTGCGGCCAGCTGCTGAGCGGCTGCTAGCGCGACGTTCGCGTGTTTGAATAATGCGAGAGCGTGCGTGCGGCGGAAGCCGGGTCGCCGCGCCGCACCGGTCGGTGTGGGGTGCAGGTGATTGTGCACTCCAGGACCGGCTGAAGGATGCCACCAAGGTAATTCGCAAGACTTTTTTAAAATTTTAAGTGATTATTATAGCCTCTCTCTACCAAGACTATAAATTACAAAAATGTTTTATTTTCATGAAAAAATATGGCTGGCAGTGTTACAGAAACACGTGTGTTACATAAAATGTTTTATCGGTTGTTTAATACAATCAACGTTTTTTTTTAATCACACTTCTATCTATCCAAGTAATGATAGCGATAAGAACATCGGAAATAACTACTTACTGTAAAAAATCGCAAAATATTTAAATCAAAGATATCAGGTATGAATACGTACAAAGTTATTGAATACGAAATCAACAATCTAACTACAGCTCTGTAGTGTAGGTAATATTGCACACGATATGCCTCCGTGGGAGATAGAAACGACATGGAAATTACTCGGGAAACGTCTCTTCATTGAGACCACGCCAATGCCTGGAAAATACACAATCGGCCTTTCAAAAGAAAGTCGCCACCAGTGTCGCATGTATTTATGGGTTTAAAAGATGACAATCTCACGATATGCTAGTCTCCACTATACAGGGAGTAACTAAGTGTAAATAGGAGAGCATCAAACCGAGAAACTGTGATAGTAAATAGGTTTTCATGAAACGAATTTTCCGAAACAAAATAAACGTGGGTCAAAATACTTATGTAGAGTAATAAAGATCGGGAATCTCCGTAATTCGTTATCCTCTAATGATTAGAGTCTAATCTAAGTAATTAAGTAGGTACCGATGTATTTATTGTCGATTAAACATTTATTTATGTAATAAAGGAAATATTTATGAGATTCTTATAAGTAAATATTGTCTTTCGCTGTTATCCGCCTTTAACACCCTTATTGTTCCACCCTGTAGTTAGAGATTCTTCAATCACATAGAGAGGTGTATGAGTATATGTATACTTAATCTAGCTTCCGCTATTAACGATTTGAGCGTATTATAATGTCACATAATACATTGATAGATGATAGAGTTAGCCTAGAGTTCCGTCTTTCACTTGATCTACTTTACAAAACTATTGAAATTACTTGATTTTCTTAGAGATGTGACGGTATTATATCCATTTATCATTATTAGATAATCATATACCTACTTAATTAGGATAGTAGGTGATTAGATTATTTGTAGGAATTACCAACTCGAGAAAAACAGAACTAACCTTAGAACTAACAAAAGTGCAGTACCTAGGTAAGGTACCTACTCTATAGTGCTTACCAATGAAGTCACGTGGGTGACTTGTTTGATCGAGCAGATTTCTATTTAGTTAGGCTATAAGTGTGCGCCTGACCCAGCTATTCTTGGATCTAAACTGAGTTAGTTCACTAGCAATTGGCGATTGACGTGTCCCGAACGCCCTAGCTCCTGATTAAGGCAGTTAGGGCGCTAAACCACATTAAACCTTAGACAGTAGCAATTCGCAGTCTGCTAGGAGAGAACTCTACAAACAGCATAGGTAATTTAGACGTTAATCTTACCCCGCTAATCCTTAAATATGTAATTACTTGGGGGTTATTTAATTATCTAATCATCATGTCAGAAAGCTTAAAACTTATCTATCTACTTACTTTACTTGTTATTATTGTTTGTGTTAAGAAAGTAGCCCTTCTAAACAATAGGTAAATATTAGTGCTATTAACTTTAATTACACTCATTCATTCTGAATGAACTTAATTTCAGAATGCAGTTATAATCAAAATTGTATAATGCACTTCAAGCACTACCTACCTACACCCACCATACTATAATATAATCAGATTCGTACTTGAACTTGTTCTTATCCGGAAAATAAGTAGGTACTTATAATCACTCGTTGCATGTATAAAATTGAATATAATAGCATAAACAATAGAAGTTCAATTCTTCACATCATGCAATAGGATCTCTGATAAGTGCCTATTTAATACAAATAACATTGTGTATTTAAGTATTTACGAGTACCTCGAATTACTTGCATTATACCAGCCTACAGGGTAGAAACTACGAGTATTTTAGTGTTTAATCTATGCTACAGGTATCTATAGGTAGATAGGTAATATAGGAGGTAACTTCATACTTAGGTAGGTACTCACTTTTGTTGTTACTTTCAATAGTAGGTGCGTGCCTAGGTATAAATAAACATAATACCGTACCGTATGGTAATGTGTTAAGTACGATATAGCCTACATAGCTCACAAAAATAAATATTATACGTACCTATGTAGGTATTAGTAGGTATAACGTGTTATGATATCTCTCATACTAAGTACCGAAATAGGTATGTAGATATACCAACTGGGGTACCTAGGTATTTAATCTGATCAAAACAAACAATGTACGGATTAACTTATTAGCCATTCTATCAATTATTGACGTAGGTAATAAATCGCTAGCACACCACCAAGCTTGTTTTATCAGTAAATATGTAAATACTTACACTTTGACCAACCATAAAATTGTTTTATCGTAAGTACTTAGGTACGAGAAAGTAAATTAAATTATTTCGATAAAATTGAAAGTTAATTGTGAAAGGTAAGTTGGGTAGGGAAGTAAGACGGCAGGACTATTTAATTTAAATTGACACTTTCTATATTCTGTAAATCTTTAAATAAATAGTTAGGTAACACTTATTTATCGAACTTTGTTTGGGAATCATGCATTTAAGTAGGTACTTTATTGTCTACTGATTAATGCATGACGTGGTAGAGCTAGACTTACTAGATTTAGCTACTTAGTCCTTAGAGGGATATCACCAGCAGTAATCTATAGGTACTGGGATAAAATAGCATTAAGTTTAACACAAATTAAGTTTATATTTATAAAAAAAGAAATTGGGGATTTACCCATGCAAAACACTAGAAAGGAACTACTTACGGCCATTTGTACGATTATCAACACAACAACACAAGTTTTAAATCATAATTAAGATATTATCTGTGATAGTAAGTAATCCTAAAAACGTGCTTAAAGTTATCTTTACAGTACAGCAATGTTTGCCGAAGTTCATCTATCCAGCCAACTAGACTAAACCTAGGAATTAGCCTACCTACGGTGCCAGAGTGCCCAGAGTGGAGGTGATCTTTCAAGAAAGATCTAAATAGGTAAGTATGTAGTTAACAATTGAAACGAAAAATACCTAGATAAGTAGGTACGAGTAGATACTTACTTACGAAACATTCTTAGGTATAACTTTGTTTAAAATAGGCCTGAATACAAAACATAAGATTGATGATAGGTACTAACTATTTATATAAGTAGGTACCTACATATAGTAACCAACTGTAATGTGATTATGTAATGTATAAAAACTAATGTCAATTGTTTGAATCACAACTTATTACTGGGACCTCTGCTTTTATAACGGCAGCGGCGGCGCCGCGCGTAAGTAAGCGCCATTTATTTTTAACTTAGCAACGTGAAGTGAAACAAAATATTGCTGTCAGGCAAATAATTATTCTAAAAAGTTTTTATGACAGTTCTTCTATATAGTCTGTGGTGTAAATTGACAAATCTTGACAGTTGCGATCAATGCTGCCAGCATTTTTATTTTTTCCGAATTATTTCTGAAAATAATCCACAAATTTAATTAATCTGTATTTTTACAAAATCATAAATCTATACTCAATACTCAATGGTCTATCAAAAACATTACCTTTTTCTCTTATTGTTTCAATCCTGTATTGTTTTATTAAATACTATCTGAACTAAATGGCTAAAATATGTTGTGAGCCACCTCGTCAATTTTTGTTGCTTTTAGATCAAGAACCGAATCGTATCACAATATTCAGAAAAGTTTTTATTTTTATTAGTGCTGGCAATACTTAAATTTTAGCTCGCTAGTTCACTCAGGCAGGTCAGTCATTCATTCATTCTTTAATTTTATTTGCGGCAAAGAGTAGGGTGCGATGTGTTTGCGAATAAAATTAATTTCTTAGATTTCGTTTAGTGTAGTATTTTTGCCGGTTTGGTATATCTAATAACCGTTTATATCCAGATTAAATTCTGTTCAAGTTTGCTGAAGCGACGGTGGTGTATTTCTGAGGACGATATGGCTAATCAGTCGTCTCATTTTACTCTGGTGTCGTCGACAAAGTCTTCGGACGTGATTCCTGTAAATAAATACGTCTCTCAGAAGACTGGAATCACTGTTATTATAGCCGATGTTGAGGGGCCGCTCGTCCATGGGTTCTTTTGTCTAGGTAAGGCCAGTCGAAACTATACTATTTACATTTCAACTTTCAACCTGCTTGCTTACCAGGATTGACAATTAATTTATGGCCGTTAAAATACTGACATTGTTTTTTGTACCCAGCAACGGAGGCGCATGACGATGATGGGCTCCCACATACCCTCGAGCATCTTATCTTCCTGGGATCCAAGCGGTACCCATACAAGGGCATCTTGGATTTGTTGGCGAACCGCTGCATGGCGTATGGCACCAACGCGTGGACAGACACTGACCACACTTGCTATACGATCTATACGGCGGGCGACCAGGGTATGCTGACCCTTCTGCCCATCTACTTGGACCACATCCTTCATCCAACTCTGACTGATGAAGGGTTCACCACTGAAGTCCACCATATTGATGGTGAAGGAGAGGATGCTGGGATTGTCTACTGTGAGATGCAGGGACGAGAAAATACTGCTGATAGTAGGCAAGTAATTGTTAACAAGTGAAAAATTATTTTTGTCATTGTTGTTTTGTCTATATCATTAAATGTTTTTAATTAAATGTTAAAAGTTATATGATCTAATTTTCAGATGTGAATTGAGACTGCTAAGAGCAATGTACCCTAAAAGTGGGTACTCTTCAGAAACCGGGGGTATTATGAAGAATCTCAGGACTTCCACTAATAATACTAAAGTATGAATATTTCTCATCTCTTGTTTCTTAGATAAGTAAGATACACTTAATCATTAATCCTGTATTTCAGGTAAGAGATTTTCATAAGAAGTTCTACCGTCCAGAGAATCTCACAATAATCCTGACTGGACAAATTAATGCAGATGATGTATTTGAAGCATTGGCTGTTGTTGAGAATGATATCATTGCTGTGGTAAGTTATCATATTTTTAATCTTCTTAAAAGATCCTGAATAGAGACATAATAAATAATAAAACTAAAAATGCTTTTTATCTTCTCAGCTTTTTGTGTTTGTCGATTCCAGACCATTGAGAGCCTCAAACACATTAGCTTCGAAATTCTATGTTATCATGATCAAATTAATATTGCTTATCCTTATATTTTACATTTTGTAGATAGATTTACCTGTTAGGTAATTCACAAACACAAAAACATGACTTCATCTACATAGATCTCAATATGTGAGGTCACATTCATCGAACATGACTCATTTTGTCTTTAAGTGCTCGTCTAGTCAATAAATGGTTTTTTGTGACTTAATGTAACTGATTTTTATGAAGATTAATGACTAGCTTTTTAAATTATATTATACTAATTGTTTGTTTATAGCGAGAAACAGAAGCTCAAGCAAAATGGCTAAAGCCTTGGAGTAGTATCCCCCCTCTTCCTACATATGGAGAGTTGAGAGAGCAATGGCCTGCTGACACTGAAGATTGTGGACAGGTATGCTTCATACATCTTTAAACTTGAAACTACCACTAAAACTTAAAACTTGTTTAAATTACTTACTTCTTTTTTTACTTTTTGTTCTCTTCTTTCTGAGTTTTAATCTACCTAATGGACTTTAAAGACATAATCAGGTTATTCACAAGAGGACCACTTATATTCAAAAGCAGAAATAATCATAAACTTTAATGCCTGAACCAGTAAAAACGTTGATACTAACATGTCACGGAAATGGAATCTTACCATCCTCCAATCAACACTTATTTTCATGAGGAGTTATTAAGGTCTAAATTTTGTTCCTTCATTTCTAGATTCTATTCGGCTGGCGCGGCCCACTGCTCTCCGAGCCTAATGCACAGAAAGCGCTGACATCCTGTGTGGTGCTAGTTCGATACCTTTGTGAGACTGCCTCCGCGCCGCTGCAGCGCTGCCTTGTTGAACGCGAAGATGCTTTAGCTGGCGATGTGAGTGTTTCCTATTATTGGATATAGTTAAGGTTTACTTTAACCAACATGGTGTTGGCTAGTTAATACAGACTGAACGAAACATTGCTATTTTTTGTAACAGTATTCGTAAATAGGACCAACTTAATGTACTCCCGATTTGTCAGGTTGTCGTAAATGAAAAGCTGTGAAAGCAGGTTATTTATGAGACGCAAAAACATAAGTAATAACTTGTTAAAGGAGATTGTTACATAAAACATTTTATGAACAATAGTCTTAAATCCACATTACAGGTATCCTACAACTTAACAGAGAATTTGGCATCCCTAATAAAGATTGAGTTAGACAATGTCCCGATAGACAAACTAGAGGCCGCTAGAGATGAAGCACTTGCTTGTCTCGCGGCTGTCTGCCGTGGGGACGAACCTTTAGACATGGAACGGATACATCGCCTGTTGAGGAAGCAGCTGAGGGAACACATCGCTAATCTCGAAGTAGATCCGCATCATGTCGTCGCGTTCCGGTGTATTGGAGACGCGCTTTATTCGCAGAACGAGGAAGATGTAAGTTTTGTATTTTTGTTTAGTATGAGAAGAACTTTTGACGTGACGTGACTTGTGAGATTTGAAGCCATATTTCTGCTCAACTCGACAATATACGTAGAGACGTATTTGATTATGATAATGAACATTTATTTACAAACTAAGTTACTGAACAGTAAAATAGGATTTTTTTGTCTATTCAATATAATTAAAGTAAGTAGTCGATACACTTCAAAATTCGTCATACACCATACATCTATATCAATATTTAAACATCCGATACTACGACTCGAAATCAAGAGTCTAGAAGTTCCAAGAAGATAAACTTATAACTGTTTATTTCAGTTTATATCCCGAATGAACCCTCAAAAAGACTTGCTAGAGCTCCTGGAGCAGAAACCAGACTATTGGCTGGGTATGTTACGGAAGTACTTCACGGATGACCTTGTCACCATCATTGGTTCACCCAGCATTGAGTTGCAGACCAAGTAAGTTTACGACTAGCTGATAAAACTATAGTTGACCCTTTCATTGTCGATGACTAGAAAAGGATGACTCTATGCCTCGAAGTTTTCTGTAACTTACTGTGTTAGTGCATGTTATTAAGTTATTGGAATAAGTCACCTGTATCGTTCTTTAGGTATATTTTACCATGACTTTGTTGCTTTGAATGAATTATGAATTTTTAAGGTAATAAGGTTTATTCTTATTTGAATTGAATTCTGTATCAGGATGGCAGATGAAGAAAAGAAGAGAATAGAAGACCAGAAAGAGAAGCTTGGTGAGAGTGGACTCGCGGCTAAAGCAAAGCAACTGGAAGCAGCTATAGAGTTTAATGAAGTAAGAACTCAAGTGTTTTCTCTTAGTATGTCTCGTAAACTTGTTAAGATTTACCTATAAATAGGCGTTTAAAACATTGAACAAAAATAACGTAGAGACTTATTTTTTTGTGCCTACAAATTCATAAAAAAATGCACTATGCTTTGAGTACAGATAAATGCTCAAATTTTTGACGTGACAACGTCTTATAATTCGATGGAGCCGGCTGCACGCACGAAAAAACATGACTCATGCGGCGTTACGTCGCTCTGAGGCGTTCCATTTAAGGCTTGAAGTGCAAGCGAGAGCGCGGATCGGGCGACAAAGAGGCACAATCGGCCGCGTTCGGCAGCATTAATGACGTTGTCACGTTCAACTATCGTCAGTAAACCGACTTTTACCTTAGAATTCTTGCATGCCGATTTTTTATTTGACATGAACTATTTCCACTACAGTCTATCGTAGTATGGCTAGTCATCAAAATATAACTCTACTAGCTCATGATATTTAGCCTTCATCGCCCTGTAACTGTCCCCCCCAGCGTCCGCCGCCGGCCGGTACTCTAGCGGCGGTGGCGGTGCCGCCGTGCGCCAACCTGAAGTGCCACAACATCGCCACGTGGAGCTCCGACGGACCCGCCTGTCCGCACTTCGACCTCACGCAGCTGCCTATGTACGCCAGGGTGCACAGCTTGAAGTCTAACTTTGTTTATGTGAGTAGGTTTTTATATTATAGAAAAATTTGAAGCTGAATTTATGATTGATCTTGTAATTTAAAGTGCAAAGCTTATGGTAACAATTAATACTGGGAGACAAGCTGTAACTAAAACCAATAAAGATACAGTAACGAAGTGTGTATGCGTGTTACGGTGACACCGTAACACCGACCGACGACATAATAAAAACCGACAATCGTCGCCTCGCTGCGTGCCGCCCGTGTAACGTTCATCGCTCGCGAACCACGTACACGCTATATTTTTTGTTACAGAGCATGCAACGGTTACAGTTACAGCTCGCCAATGAATAAGCGCCTTTAAGTATACGACCAATTTAAAAACGAACACTCCAAACACGATGTTTTTGAAATTATTTGTTAAAGTACAAAAACTAATAATCCAACTTCTATCACACATTTCCAGATAAAATTAATCCTAGACACAACATCAGTAGACCAGAACACGCGCAAGTGGCTCCCTCTACACTTGAACGCGCTCGCAGAATGCCCAGTGAGGAGGGGAGACAAGTTGATACCACATGAAGAAGTTATTTCTACTACGGAACAATTGTTGGTGATGTTCTCTGGTGACATCGGATTTGGACGCAGCGGTAACTTCAGTGTTGGCACCTTCGGGAACTTTGTTCGGATTGAGACTAGGGTAAGTTGATGAAGTGTGTTAGTTTTGTAGCTGTTTATCATTTATAGGTGACTTGCAATCCGGATAGCCTTAGGGTCAATTTACACTAGGGCAGAGTCGAAGTGAATGTCTAAAAATGAACATAAGAAATTCAACCTTAACTTAACGTCATAAAACACATATTACTTCTTTCTATTCGCTTCGACTCTAGTATAAATTGGCCCTTAATTAAATGCGTACGGTGCGTCAAAATTAGAATCGTGTTCGTCAGTGGCGCACACAAATGAAGCGTGAAAATATCACCCAAAATATCATCAATTCTTTAAAACAATCTTACCATTGAAAGATAAGACTACCTAACTTTAATGTATTGAAATATAAATTGAATTATTATGTTATTTTCAGTGTGAACCCAAAGACTACGAGCAAGTAGTGAACCACTTGTATGAAATACTGTACGCCCCTGAAATCACCAAGGAGCGGCTGCTTGTGTTTACACAGAGATTGATCAACGATGTCGCGCAAGTATGTACACTATTATTTGTAATTAAATATACATCATTTTATTTTTCAAACATTTTGCCTGTAACTGGAGTTCAAGTCTTTTTTTTTTCATAAAACGAAGGCGAGAGGAATGATGGCCTACACATTGGTTTTTATTTTATACGCTGTAGGTACGTCGCAACGGATCTAAGATGGTGTACGACACCCTCCGCGACTCACTCTACAGTAAGGACAGCAACGTGCATTGGAGCTCCGTGCTCCGACAGCAGAAGTTCCTCAAGGAATTGAATGAGCAGCTCAACGCAGGTCTTATATTATAAACAGTTTTAATGTAGTTTGTTATAAATGACTTGTTTTATGTATGGCTGTAGTCTTTTATGAAATTAGTGAAATCGAAGTAAACAGAATTTTAAAGTATTTATGCAAAATTGGCAAATAACAAACACTAATTGTCTGTTACTTTGCATACAATTTGAAGTGAATTAATGAAAAGATTGTCAAGATCGTAAAATACAAGTTGTCTACAATAGGCGTAAGGCCTATAGTATACATAATGAAAAGAGAATTAATATGGGTGAGTCCGTATTTCGGACCGTATCGGCATGGCCTATCATGTGTGTCTCGTCTTATGTAGTCATATTGTATACTGAATTTTAGTAAAGTTAATTTATTTTTTTGGCTACGCTTTTTTACGAGATGTAGTATTTACCGCGTGCGACCACGCCCTATCGTAATGGGCGTGTATTGGTTACTAAAGTAGGCGGCGACTCGGCCGCCGCGGCGCTGCGGGACGCGCGGGACTCGCTGCGGAACATCACCAACAACCTCTGGCTGCATCTCGCCACCGACTTCAGCCGGTACAGCCTCAGCACCGAGCCTTGGAAGCGGTTCGGACAGGACAACGCTGGACCGCCGCCTGTGTTAGTATTACTTTCATTAATGATTTTTTTTTTAGTTAATGATCTTATGAAAGCCGCGTCTATGGCAATTTCTTTCCTCGTTTATAACACATTTAGGGGCTGCCCGCAACTTCGTACACCATTATCGTGATTTCTTAGAAAAAAGTCATGATGTTTTAAAATAATAAAGCCTATTTGTTGTTCTGACATTTAAGCTACAATATTGCCAAGTTTCATCAAAATATGCTCAGTAGTTTTTGCGTGAAAGAGTAACAAACATCGTCACATCCATCCATCCATCAATGTGCGTGACATTTATAATATTAGTGGATTATGTATATTTAACATGTGTTCGATCCGGCCAGCCCCCGGCTGTACTGGGACGCGGAGCTGATGTCGGGGTGGGGCGGCGGGTTCGTGGTGGGGGTGGGCGGCGTGGAGTCGTCGTACCTCGTGCAGCTCAGCCCCGGCCCGCTCGGCTACCACTCCGGCGACCGCGCGCCGCTGCTCGTCGCGCTCAACTACTTCACGCAGCTCGAGGTGGGTACCAATGGCGTACACATTGGCCAGCCGTAAAAGCCGGCGCTCACTTGACGGAACGCAGCGCAGCGCAGAGCATTTTTGATTGTCATGTTATTATCGACATTGGTCTCATTAAAATAATATTCAAAATCAGTTAACGCATTAAATGAGCATCGAAGCGACTACATGAGAACGTTGTGAGTATAGCCTGCAACATATTACGAACAATACAGGCAAAAGCTATAAAGACGACGACGTTGTTCGTAAAAGCATGATACGTTAGAACATATCATCGAGCGGCTCGTTGTTTTATTTATTACATGTTAAATGTTGTAGTCACCTTAATGTTTCATGCACTGTAACCACTGTGTACGTTGTTCGCTAATGGTTCGCGAACCTGCTGCGATCGCGCACCCTGTTTTTTGATTACAGTGCATGCAACGCTCGCTACGCGCTCTTAGAAGTACCATATTCCAGGGAGCGCGCAGAAATACTTAGTTCTTCTCAAAATAATAATTAAAGAAATGTTAAAGATACCGTCACTGGAGACATACCAAGCATCAGTTAACTATACAGGGTGTAACAGAAAGGGTATATAAAGCCGAAACACAGCGATAGTCCTCATGAAACTGAACAACTTTCCCCAAGGAACATGGGTCGTAACTCGAAAAAAAAATTTCGCCTCCCCATACAAAATGCCCGATCAGCTGATCGAGTAAGTATGGGCGATCCAAAAATTTTTTTCGAGTTACGACCCATGTTCCTTGGGGAAAGTTGTTCAGTTTCATGAGGACTATCGCTGTGTTTCGGCTTTATATACCCTTTCTGTTACACCCAGTATAAATGTTTTTCAGGGTCCAATGTGGCGTCTGATCCGCGGCAACGGTCTGTCGTACGGGTACGGCGTGCGGCCCGTGTCCAGCGAGGGATGCATCGCCTTCTCGCTCTACAAGTCCACCAACTGCGTCGGCGCATACACTAAGGCTAAATCTATTGTGGTAAGTTCCTATGGCAACTTTAGCGTTTGGAATATCCTAATTTCAGAGGTTCTCAGTGCGCATGGGTTATTTTTTTTAACACGCTTTTATTAGCTTGGGTTGTATGTACGATGTATGTATGTATGTAACGGAATCTTTGAGCTTAATTTTCACCCATTTCCAGAAGTCTGATTAATTTAAAACTGCATACGTATCCAGGACCGATGACAATGCAATAATTTGATAAAAGTTTTCCATTATCCTTATTAGGACCGCCAGGATTTACAAATTCTTTTCTAGATCCTCTGTCGTAGAGTTAAAGAGACAGAGCTAGCGCGCGGTCTGCGCATAGTCGTCGTATTAAAAGTAAAGTCGTACTAAAAAATGTAAAATAAATAATAGTTTAAAAAAACTAAAAAGACACGCTTTTATAGCAAATCGAACTAAAAACTAGAAAATAATTTTTAATAACAAAGAGTTTATATTACCGTAGCAGAAGGTCAAACAAAATCTTAATTAATTACTTTTTAAATAAAATTATAGTCAAATAAGTTATAAACAGAATCATTAAGTTCAGAGTGAAAAGCGTGGGGTGCATTTCACTATATTTCCATAACTCTCCTCTCAGAGATAGTTGCCAATAGATTGATTGTTACCTTCCATATACCCAAACAGCTCACGACTTTTCACTCTGACCTTAATGATTCTGTTTATAACTTTTTTGATTGGGTATTTATTACTTGTAAATTTAATAAAAGAAGTTTATAGAATCTAGCACACATATAAAAACAATTTCATTCTTAGGAGGAATACTTCGCGGAAGGCAAGTTCGACGAGGACCTTTTCGAGTCAGCGCGCAGTACGGCGCTGTTTGAAGTAGTGGAGTCAGTGAAATCACCCGCCGACATCGTCAACCAATCGCTCTCCGACTTCGTCAAGAGGCTCGGAGATACTAATGTTCACTGCAAGTAAGTTGCTCTTCTGATTAATGTGTAGATTTAATTTATATGTGTAACCAAGTTAGTAAACGGTTAAATTAGACGTTTTGCTTAAAATTAGACTGCGCTACTTTTTGAAATTATACTACTAATTCAATACCTAATAAAGGAGGTGGTCTCAATACAAAACAGTATGAGAAATACAAATATGGGTCTTTTCGCATAATGAACCAAATGCGAATTAAGACATTTCGCAACTTTTTGACATTATGCTTCTAATTCTTCAATAAAAAAGTGTGGTTGCACATTGCGATGACATGATGACAAAGCGATTACAAATCAACGCAATACGGGTCATTTCGTGTCATGGACCAAATGCGAATCAGACCATTTGCAAAATTCTTTTGAGAGATTTTACGACGTTACTTTGTTATTTGCCCCTTCAGGCAGCTGATCTGTGATATCGCGAGTGTGACCCCTGCAGCAGCACACGAGGCGGCTCGACGCTGGTTGCCCACACTCTTCGACCCAGAAAAGTCCAAAATCAGCATCGTGTGCCATCCTTCTAAGGTCAACGATATGCAGGCAGCTTTTGACAAGTTAGTATACTGTTTTACTTAGCCCATAACGATAAATTTTCCAATCACGACCTGTGAAATGCTTTGTTCAACTTTAAATTGAAATGTCTTTTGTTTTCAGGATAAATGTGAAATTAGAAGCTTACGAGTCAATGGAAGCTTCTCATTATAACAAATAAGTCGATTATACTCACGAGTCCGCGCACAAGTGTTTGCATTTCACGACTTAATATAATATACAGCATTTTTGTAATTCGCCTAAAGATTTTTGTACAGCATTTTCGTTTTATACTTATCCAAGATTTTATCGTAAGTTATAAATAAATTTAATTTTATATCGCTTGGCTGTGCCTTAATTCTAATAAACTCTGATACATAACTCCAAGTTTGGTTTATACAATAAAACACCCGGAATATTGTGATGATAATAATTTTAATCACCGTTTATCTTAAAGCTATGTCTATACAAAAAAATATAACTTACATTTTAATCAGATATTTAGTGAACATCATAATAAATCATCTCACAACCGCTGCAACACTTCCCTCATAAAATTCATACCCATCATAGAATAATATCAATTTGTTCAACATTTTTTCGATCAACAGCTAAATTACTATTTTTATAACAAGCTACCATGAATGCGAAATTTTTAAATTTCTATTATAATTTCTGTACTTCTCTGTAGGTACTACATTTTTAACAAACTTTTTTCTTTTAATTAAGCTTTTCCCTCATATTGTCAGCAGAAAACTGAATGTATTCAAAATAAACATTGATTCATAGATTACAAATAACACCTCGAAATACAAATTATATATTGTATGTAACTATGTACAACTCGAAGATATATTGTAATATAACTATTTTGATTGATTGTGTAAATGCATATTGAATATTTTTAGAAATTATTAAGATTGCGTTGACTTTGAAAGGTTTCATTAACAAAATATAAGTCAGAATGTAAAATGCAAGCCGTACCCGACCCGGCCCACGTGATGTGATGTATCGTGTACGTAATACGAAGTTGTAGGCCATCCTCAACACACTCCACCACCCATGATTGCTGAGCTATCCGATATTCATTAATTACATAATTTACTTTTACAGAACATAATAGAATACATTGTACATGCAAGGTATATTTACATTTTACATAATTATAAATCTATTAGTTAAAAATACGATTACATTTGGAAATAAATGTTTTCGAAGTAACAAAAGTTACGTGCGTATTTAATACGCGTCCATAATGCATTTAAAGCACCAACAGTGACCAATATATTGAGCTTTGTCCACTTTTGATCAATTTTCTTCTTTAGACGTCGTGACATATCGATTTTATGTAGATAATCATCAGATGTGGACAAAGCTTCATATCCCTGATACATACTTGTAGCATTTTTTATGTGACCATATAATACTTTATACTTTGTTTCCATGATTTCAAAAATAATCTTTACTCTTTTATTAGAACTTTAAGACATAGTTATATTATAGCGATTAACAATTCGAAGAGGGCACTTTACTTGAAACATTAATATTTTAAATATTAATAACTGCATTATGTGCTTCGAAGAGATTTGGTAAAATGTTAACATTACGCGTAGAATCTAATATTATATTAATTCACTATGGACAACTACACGAATAAAATTCCCTAATAAAAGAACCACTAGCTAGGTTAATATTATTAAGACTATGTAATATTAATAAAAGAGGCGGCCCCATTTACATTACCTAACATCTGTTGTAGGCATTACTAAAGTAGTCATGGTTGCAGTGTCGTTACGGAGGAGTTGCAAACTGTCCATTTTTATTTAGAATTTTTTGTTCATGAAGCGACACTGTAACCGTGATATAATTTTGAACAGGAATGCCTTAATGCGATAAAGCAGTTGACATCTATACACTCGCACGACTGCCGACCCGCACCATATCATTACGTAGACCCATCAAGAGTGGTCACTTCTTTGCCATCTCTATATTTTAAAGAACATTATCAATTTTGGATCCACTATAAATCATTAATGGAAATAAAATTTACCAAGATTATAAGCAAAGTGATGCCATTTGAGAATGTACTTATTTGTAGTTACAAATCTTGGTAACTTTTAAATTTTCTTCAAATTCTAAACATTTATCTTGCTCATCATAGTATACTGAATGTCCTTTATATTGTCCTCACATTTCTCGGTCGTTTGGGGCACGCGCCGATAAAAGGCTCAACGTTATTAGACGTTATTTTTAAAGATTCCGCGTAAATTGTGTTAAAAGAATCGTGTTGAAAACTGAGATCAAAATAAAATATACTTTTTGTTTACTCCTAGAAGTATGTAACGTTGAATCCTTAAATGTAACGTCTAAAAGTTCAGAAGAAGTCAAAATGTTCGACTTCTCTGTTCGTTTAAAGCTCAAAGCCTCGGTTCGGTCGACGTGTTTAATAATCGACACTTTGATCTTCATGTTAATTGCTATAAGATCTTCTTTTACGGTTATCGCTTTTTACTCAAAATAGGCCAGACATTGTCATAAAATCAAACGAAGATCACAATTTTAAAAAAATAACCTCGACTGCTTTAATGTTTGTTGTTGCAATGCTTTTGGAATATTTGTTAAATATTGATTCGATTCAAATATTGCCGTAGCCTCTAATAATAATAAACCATACATTTTGGTAAGTAGCCGATAATCAACTAGATATTCCAAAAACATTAAAACACTCCACAGATATTTTTCACTTCATTCGATTAAATCGCGCGACTAAAGACATATTTATATCCCTTTTAAACTTATAAGCGATCGTTACTGGGTGTCGTACTTTTATAGCGAATACCGAGGCGAATAGAAGGTAGCAGACTCGCCTGCTTATGGCTTAGAGTATGTTGGTGTCGATAGCGGGCGCGTGGTTCTGCAGCGCGTCGCGGATGTAGAGCGCGACGTGCGCGTCGGCGACGAGGTGGAAGAAGAACAGGTGCTCGAAGCTCTTCAGCGAGATGGAGCGCAGCGCCGGCAGCCGCAGCAGCAGCGACGCGAACCGACCCTCCTCGCCACCGCGCGACCGCCGGCAGTACTCGTCCAGGCACGAGAACATCTGCAACCACACAATAAATGCGTTAAAATCGACTCACAATAACCCAATGGCAACCAACTGCCAAAAAGCCTCGCGGCAGACCACGGATAAAGTGGCGGGATGAACTAGACACTTTCATGGATGTCTGGGTAGAGGCGACTCCGAGAATCGAGGAGAGGATCTTTCCTCCCTCTTGGGAGGCCTCTGCCCAGCAGTGGGACACTGATGGCTAGATAAGATAATCTTAAATTGCAATAATGTTTTTATTTAAGTACAACAAAAAAATTGATCTGACTCCATTGTAAACATTGATAATTGAACTGAATTTTCCGTAAGCCAAACTAGCTCAAATAGTAAACGTTACCTTTTCTCGTAGCACGTCAACTTCTTGTCGATTTTTTAGTCCTTTCACGTCTGTAAAGTAATAAAAAAAAATATTGTTACTTTGATGAATTCGGAAAAGAAGTAAACATTTATTTCTGACGACAGCTGACGAACTACAAAGGTGAGACGACCGCCCGAAAATACATTTAGGTACATAAAATACAACATCCCTTTCCTTAAAAAATCTTGGCGGATGAGAAGCTTTTGCCCAGCAGTGGGACTCTAATGGATAGATTAGATTAGATAACTAACCGGGATTGAGCAGCACGATGGCTTTGAGCGCGACGTACTCCGCCTGATCCATCCTTAGCGCGCGCATCTTGAGAGACAACTCGGACAGCACGCGGTCGAAGATCTGACCCACGCCGGCTTGCAGCGCAGAGTTGCGGTGCAGTGTCATACCTGCAAATATTACACGTACTTATGTTAATAGATACTTGATAACACGCGTCTATCGTTGAAAAAAGTAAGAGCCCTTTTCCTGTCACGCGTGTGATAGCTTGCTTCTGGCCACACGCATGCCGAATGACAGGAAAAGGATAAATCGACTATTTAGTGATCTAAAATACCTTAGCGACTTATTTACAAATTTTATGACATGTGAGAAGAATTTTAAAGTAAAATTTGACATGACATAATGTATGAACGGCCCTTAATAAAAAAATCTACTTTCAAGTGAAACTACCTAACGTTACTAAGCAAGAAGTAGTAAAATTGTATTGAAGAAAGAAAACACACTTAAAATATTTGCGTGCAATATTTATCAAAGTGTCTGTCCATCACAATGGACAGTAAATCTGTTGCTACGAGCTCTGTGAAAGCAAGAAACGTTTGAACAGATGTGCCACAATAGCGCAGGCATCAGGCCAAATGTCCGAGATCCACTAGAAATATGAAAACACCCGTGACTATCTCAAGATAAAGGAATTTTGCGTAATTACACTTTCAGCTAGTTGCAGAAAACATAGTTGAAATAAAATATTCATTAAATATCGTGCCATCTTCTTTTAATTTTTCATACAAGAGGTACCGCTATAGCTTTAATGGCCCATTAACTTTAATCGAGTTTCCTGCAACGGGCGGCTGTAGGTGCACTATCTCTATGATGGCACTGCCAATTGGCAGCAATTCTGAACATTTGACGAGTTGACGAATGGCAGCAAAATATTAAGTTTCTTGGAAATTGAACAAAGGGAACAAACGTTTGTTGAAGTGATTGAAGTGCACAATTAAATATTTCTAACCTGGCATAAGACACATCAGCTGTGGCGGCGACGCGCTCCGAGACCCGTCCATGTTTTCACGCTCGTCTTCCAAGTACTGAAACACCATAATTAAACATTTTAATTAACGATAAATGTTCCCACAATACTTTCAATATACTATTTTACTTTCATGATACTAATTTAAATTAAAACGATCATTAGTATATCGTAAAAGAAGACATTCGTAGCTAAGATAATAAGTAGATTGCAATAAATGTGAGTTGTAAACAGGTTAGTCATTTTTATAATCAAGTTGTAGACATAGAACCATCTGGTTTATACTTAGAGGAGAAACAATGACATTAAATATTGCGTCACAAAATGCAAGTGTCAAGACAAAGCGCTCAGACAGAGATAAAAGATTGCACCACATATGCATCAGACAAAGACAGGTAGACCTCTCACCTCCATAGAACGCCAAGCGATGGCGAAGAGCAGGAGTTCATTCCATGAGGACTTGATGAGCAGAACCTGGTCTTCAAGCTCCAACTGGCCGAAGTGAGGAATGTCTCGAGCCCACACTACCAGCGCCGCTATCTGCTTGTTACCTGAAATTATTGGGTATTTCCTTATAAGTTGAGAGAAATGATTAAAGGAGAGGTCCCGCGTGGAATGTGGTCTTCTTTAGGGTAGGTAAAATACATACAAACATCACGATTTAAAGCATTATGATTAAGACAAATTTACTTTTTAAAACAAAACAAAAAAGGCTTTTGTAATAGAATAAGCAAACCTAAACAAATAGGAATACTCTCATAAACACCCACTCCAATATTTGCAAGACAGCGCTACATGTAATAAATCGATATATTTGGCAAAACTTCTAAATTAGGTAACCTCAAGACGAATATTAGTTAGCAGAGGGATCAACTCTCCAGAGGGGATAACAAACAAAAGTAGGTATTCCAAGAAGTTTATTCTCATTTCTTCTGACTTTGATTACAAAGATTTAGAAAAATAAAGAAAAAATCGGAGGAAAAAAGAATCTTCGCAATTTTACCCTGACGACGGCATTTTAATAAAATCCGCTTCTTATACTATCCAGCATATTGAATTAAAGTATTAGGTACGTAGATTTTCCTTTTACTTTTCCTAAAAAGGTTAGTAAATACGTACGTCTACCAAATCAAGCAGACAAATGATTGTTTAAAACCTGTTCAAGAATTACGAATGCTAATTTTGAAATTCTTCGCTTATGTGTCATCAGTCATCACCTCATCAATATGATTTCTGTTTTGAGATGATTTAATTTGTTTTCATTGAAATAAAATAATGTTTTGGAAAATCATTGAAATAATCGGCATGTTGTTTTTTTGTACAATAGCCCATAGAATAGGTGAACTTAGTTATTCACAGCGTGAGGTTGTATATTATGATAGTAGGTACCGACTGGAGCCAGCCATTCCTTTTGCAGAATAACTTTTTTGCAATGTTTACCTTGTAGGTACAATACAATCGTATGCATATAGTCAAACGAAAACAGGTACGCGTAACACTTCTGAGAATCGTGAATAACAAACTATTATTCTGAATGCATTAATCTTATATTCCATTTTTTGCGGCGACGTGATGACGATGGCTCTTATAAAAATCATGTTATTTTCATAATATCAAAGGCGGATCACCTCGATAATATTTAATATGAAGTAAGTAAAGAATCGACATGGAATGGAACAGAAGAGGCGAACAAAGGAGATGTTATTTATACAAAAACAGTCATTATAAACCGGTCACATGTATGCAAACAAGAATTCTCCTCCACATAAAATAACCTCAAATGTTTGTTTAGTTTTATACTTATTATGTTTTTACGTTGAGAGCTTCTGTAGCATCGGCACGATTTGGAACGGCGCAAAAAACTAAGTGAAACTAATCGAATCGATAAATTAATTTGGTACCATTGAGGCCCGGCTAATAATGGTTTTAGTCCTCGATATCTGCGCAAGTCTACTTGATAATAAATTAATTGACCGAAGCAGATGTTGGCAGTGACAAATCAATCGTTCTATTCGAAGATGCTCCAACTAGTCTCAGGTTTTATGACTAAATTGGTCTTAAATTGCTTTTGTAAGTCAGTGGGGTCATGTCGTCATAATCCCGTTTCATAGGATAATGATCGCTGTGGACTGGGAAAATTGCTCCTAGCTAATCGTTATTTAAGTGTACGAAGGACGAACGAAATGATTGCCATTGCATTTTTAATTTCAAACCATTTATAGGTGCTATAATTTTAGAGGAATTTCATATTATTGTTAAGTTTTGTTTTATCGGAGCATATCTTCTTGGGTCTTTGGTACCGCAAGTCAGAGCAAGTCCTAGTTCATATTCAATAGTCCGTAACGACTTTGCAAATTACGAATTTCTATAATTAGTCAGAATTTCATCTCTCTTGATAGTTTCTTAACGAGAAACCACTACATTTTATTCAAACCCATAAAAATAAGATGTACTTACTACCATTATTAAGTTGCGAATACTTTTATCGTTAATCCCAGTAAGTAAATATAATCATAACTTACCTATCTGACAAAGGCTAGATACAGGTGCGCGGTATCTCGGCGGGACGTTGCTGTCAGGTCCCACACGCAGGAATTGGAACTCCTCGCTCGGGTCCGCCACCAGAGACTCCATCTCGAGCAACCTCTCGATTGACAGCTCCTGCAGCAATCACAAGTTCAAAACATAGGAATGATTATAGTTAATAGAACGAGGTACGAAATGGTATCATTTGACGTAAAATAATGTTCATAATTGAGGCTCCGTGGCTACAAATATCACATAAGTTGTTACTGAGTACCCGAGCGGAGTTAGTTAAGCGCTAAACGTTTGGTCTATACCTACTGTAACCCTCTAGTCATTTGCCAGACTTAATAAGACAAAAAAGTTCACTCTATGGAATTTTTGTCGTTTTTTTTTTTGTCGCATAATATATTTCTCAGCATATAAATATTAAATTAGAATTCTAGGTATCTATTATTACAAAAGAAATAATAGTTGAATTATTTCCTAAACTAATATCGTAAATCAACACAAATGAACACATATTAAGAACAATAGAGTATTACTACTAAAATTAGATTTAAACAAAAATAAACTTCGTGGTTTTTTTTAAAATTTGTGCGGTTGAAAATAGTCAATGACGATAAACAAACATCCTTAACAGATGTCACAAGCGGTTCCGTTCCAGTGATTCATATTGCCTCGTTAGATTAGTGCTAACACATCGCACAGAAATATGGAACTCAAGGTCGACACACACTTTTCTTACATTATACGTAAGCGCTGCTGCCATTAAATCACCGAAATATTGTCCAACATACCAGCAAAGTAGCCGATCCCTATCAACATGATTATATAGTCGCATGACAATTGCACATAAAATGTAATGATACACCTTGAAATCACCTGTAGGTAATCAACTGGCCCTTTCTGTAATTTATGATTGTGTGTACCGCTTATTTTTGCTCATTTCAATAGGTAACGAGCTCTGCTATGGTTACCGTATAAAAGAAAATTTCAGGGTAGGTAATCAATAACTCGGCCGCATGCCAATGCTTCCATGAAACATAAATTACGCGGAGTCACCGCATCACGTCGACAAAACAGGTAAAACGATCTTAATAAATCGACAACTAACATTGGATACTTCAACATATAAATCATTAAAAGACAACAATCATGTAATTTACTGGCGACATCTTTGCCGAACCTAATTAAGGAAGGCAGGATTGTAAGATAACAAAAATACCTGAGCTTTATTAAAATCAAAATAAAAAGTAGGTTAATATTATTAACATCTTATTTCTTTGTGCTAATCCGTTCGTATCTAAACATGTTCAGGTGTGCATTGATTGCAAAATAGATCAATCAATCTTCTATCAATAGTTGAAGTTATTATCGTAAGTATATCAGGTAGGAACTTATCTATTAAGTTATTGGTTTTAAGATAATGAAATACCTACTCTCACCTGTACGGAGCTGCTGGGGTGGGCGTCCTCAGCACCCCGCGCGCGATGCCGCTCCTCCTGCACGGCCTCGCGTTTCATCCCGCACGCGAGACATTTCTGGTAGCGGCAGTACTGGCATCGATTCCTTTGCCGCTTGTCGATGATACAATTCCGCTCTTCGCGACAAGCGTACGACAAATCCTTGCGCACTGTTCGCTTGAAGAAACCCTTGCAACCTTCACAACTGGAAATTAAAAACAACTTTAGCAACTATTGTCAAAAAGTTGGAATGTGTACCTACCTATTGCATTAAAACAAATACAGGTACATAGTACACTATAAATTGATGCGGTCATCTTTAACTTTGTTTATTCAAAAACTGGACAAGTGTGCATCACGAATCAATTTAGCTTATTACAATCTATTGTGGCATATATTGCGGATGTAGAGCTTGTTGTCACCAAATAGAAATATGTGGACATGTCATTATGTCATCGTTAGAGTAATAATCAACATGATCTTGTGGCAGAAATGTGCGTAAATTGTGTATCTGGGGGCGAGCGCGGGTGGCGCCAATAATATACGATTACATATAAAAGTTGGACATGTGCGCGTGTCGTAACGGCTCTACCGACGGATATTGAGAAACTTCACTTTCGCCCCGAGTAATGCATAAGATTTTTTTCTTATACAAACATAATAATGTGGTTTCATTAAACAGTTGCTTTCGCCTTCAATGAAATTCGTCTTCTCACTGCATCTAAGCTCTTCTCTTTGATTAGAAAGTAAATTATTTAATTTAATATTTATGATATCAGTCAGTTCAGTAGATAATATCTTCATCAAAAATAAATATGCACGTCGAAGAATATATAAAATAATTCAATATAATTTATAACCAGAGAGCGCCTTTAAGCAGACGTCTGATAAATTATCTCCAAGTAAAAGAAGTGAATACCTACTTAGGTACTTTATAAAAAAACTAATAACTAATAGGACTTTTATATAACTCTAAAACAGTAGGTATAGGCACAATCTTTACTTTGAAATACAATTTAAAAGAACAGCTAATTTGGTAATTGTAGTGAAATTCAGTTAGACGCTTTTCTTTGAAAACAGTAACATAATATTCAATCGACGCTTAATCCATGTTTATTAAAATGAATTACTTATTTTAGGTATTATATATGAATTCAGACGTTTGTTCGTTTTAAATTAGGTATGTATGTACCTATGTGTCATGTAAGTAGGTAATCGGTATTCTACAAAAGTCGAAACAATTTTAATATGTTAATACGTAAGTGTAAATAAGTTAATTTCATTTGATATACCAGCGACGGTCCTTTGTAAACAAGTTATTTCTATTCGCTTGTGCTTTAGTTTCCAATTAGTGACTTATTCAATAACTAAAGTCAAGCAAAACCTTCGCCCGTATTACATTTATTTCTCTCTATTCCTGCCGCAAACCTATTTCGATGGTTCTATTTTTACACTAATTCTTTTAATGTTTTGTTTGGCTACCAAATATAGTTGGTACCTAATTAGGCTTATTCGTGTCTATTAACAGTGTTGATATGTAATACTGGATTAAGTCATTAGGGAATGTTGTGGAATAATCCGCAAAAACGCTGGGATTAAAAATAGAAACACGCGGTATTTTATGCACGTATGTGCCAAACAAACTGTTTGCCCACCTATGTATAGCACATTAGGTACATAGCTACCAAAGTGGATTACATGAATCAACAAAATTAATGGGAACAGACACAGGTATATTCAGTCAGATATTCTTTATTTAACAACACGTAGTTAAGCTTTTTGCTTTTGAAGAAATAAATAATAATTAATTATAAAAGATATTTGAGCATCTTTCAGAGCACTATTTAATATTTATATTAATCTCGCCTACGGCATGCGATTTACTTGGCTTTGTTATAATATGGTTGGTATACTAGGTAGGTAGTTATGGCAAGCCACAAAATATTCTGAAACAAAAAATCTTATGTATACCATTACCGGAGGGTGACGGTCATCGATAGAATTGTAAATTAGTTGGATAATGTATAAGTCCAGATTTCATAAGGTCACAGAGAACGCCACAGCACACGTGACCCTGTGAGGCCCCTCCCTCTTCAACGAAACTGATGGTAACAATAACAACGTGTAAAATCTTTAATTCAGCGCATGCTATAAAATATTCCATTTAACACGCAAATTAAACTACGACCACATCGACATGCCTCACGTATACGTATCTACAGGCGCTACGAGTCTAGACTGCTTTTTACAAACACTAGGAAAGAGACTAGATCGATTCCGAACTACCTACACTTGCAATGACTTGCTCAACATTATTTTCGTCGTGTCATAATAAGGAAAATTGTAGAAGGTTGCGTCCCAGAATGTTGACATTTAATCGCAATTACTCAGAAATTCAAAAGCTAAATTACACATTAAGGGAAAGGACGTTAATCTGGCTTTAAATAAAGCAATATGAATCAGTTCAACGAGTACTTACCAACTGACCCGACTGGTGATTTGTTAGTACGTATCAAAAGTCTCATGAAAGTATCTTATTATGTTTATAAATGCAAAAGTTTGTGAAACTTGGCTGGTATTAAGACATAATAACACATTTTAATACCAGTTTTAGTATTGTAAGTCTATACGAACCCAGTTAGGGGAGCGATATACAATAAATAGGTACTTTTATCAAAGGGTACATGACACGTGCTACGCTACACCCATAACTCATTTTGGAGACGCCCGTCACCTATCAATATTTGAGGATTATCGTTTATACGATATCAATTTACATACAATTTAATATGATCGTACCCTATCATCCCATTTGCAATGCCATATTTGCTATACTTTACGACGTACGTTTAGCATACATGTGGGGAGCCGAGAGGCAAAAAAACTGGACAAAAACTTGGGCAAACGGAAACGTTTCAACGTATGTCCTTCGTCTTGATAGAAAAATAATGAACCTATAAATCGATATAGTGAGAAGCTATCCATAACGTTTGGGAATATCGTTAGTAATCACGATCACTCTGTTTCGGAGCTATTTGTTGTATATTGGTAGTTAATACTGCCAATTACTACTCGGAGGCCTGAATTAATACTTGTTCTTTAGGTAGTACACGAAATAATATTAATTGAGTCAACATACACATTATGTTGTTATTTTCATTTCGTAAGCTCTTTCAATAAAGTACTGAAAAGGTTGATAAAACGTCTTATCAAACAAAGTTTTATTAACGTACTTGAAATGAATTACTACCATTCAGTTTTAAATATTCCGAAGTAACTATTAAGAACCTTAACATATAATCCTTATCTTAGTTAAACGGTAGAAGTGAGGTTTTTATAAATTCATATCGAATCGATCGTAGACCACTTTAAATAGATAAGTATTGATCGACAATTCTAGACAACCAATTACTGGCTGTACAATGACACCAGTCAACGGAAGTATTACTAAGGAATGGAATCCATTTTCAAATCAATTTTTTTTTTTCAAGTGAATTGCAGGGAAAATCTGATTTCCAAATATTTTTGACGCTAAAATACATTGCGAAAACACTATAAACAGAATGATAATGAAGTGTGGGAGCTAGAAACGGTACCTGTATACGCCGTAATGTTTCCCTGAAGCTCTGTCGCCGCATATCGAACAGAGATGCTTAGAGCCACTGAGGGGGTGGTTGGGGGGGTAGTTGCTGTTCTTGAAGTTGGGCGGGGAGGTGGCGTCGTCTCGCAGCCCGTCCAGCATCGCCGTGTCTGGCTTCATCTCCGGCGGAGACATCGGCGACAAAAAGCCCCCTTCTAGGTTCAACCCTGCAACAAAACTTACACTTTAACATTCACTCAAAACTTTGTTTAAATTAAAACATCAGCGAAACCCCGCGACAGGTGCCTATTTCAATTTAACTGGAAAACGAGAAACATCTGCAGAGAAATTTAATATAAAACTTAGCAGACCCAAAAAGTCTACCGCGAATCTAATTAAGGGTTAAAACAAAAAATTATGTGCAGACGTCGGATTGTGGTGCACTCGTTTGATATACGATGCCAAAATTAAAGGAAACAAAAAGATGTGTTTAGAAAAAGCCAACGGAACCGGTCCATTTGCCGAAGGGCTGGCTCAGGACAAAAAGCAAATAAACAGCTACCACCCTTCTTACGAGGTGCTGTGCTCTACAAACTCAAAACTGCTTTATATTTGTCGCAATCTCTTTGTTGTAGCAGCGAGGTATATTAATTGTATAGAAGTAATAGTGCTAAACATTTATGCATCTTAAGTTGTTTATTACGAAACTCATACCTTTATAGTAGTAAAATCTATCTACAGCACTTTAGATCCATCGCTCACCAAAACGCAACAAGCAAGAAATTAGATAATTGTCAACTATTAAACCTGCTTGGTGAAACTCTAGACATCTACGTAGAAAGAACCTATTAAAATTCAGTAAGATAATGCCTAGATCACTTTAAAGAGCTATCTTATCATAAAGAATTTACTTTGCATATTTATTTATAGATATTATTGACACCCACCATTGATTATTTTAAATTTAGTCGTGACATCAACTTCATAAAAGTGCGCAACATCTTTGGAGCATTGGTACACACACATAATTAATTTTGCAAAAAAAATACTATTATTATGTTTTGATTATGTACCTATATTAAACTATTAGTGTAAATGAGATCACATTGATTATTTTTTACATTCAAGTAAATAAAATTTAAGATAAATCAGTACTTTTAATAAATACTTACATACCCTACGTAGTAAGTGGGTAGGTAAGTATATTTTATTTGTTTGCTAACGTAGGTACTCGTATATCTTCGAAATTGAAATGAGATTCGAAATACACAATCTGAAACCCACTTTACCGTATTTACATTTTCTATCCAATTGGAATGAATGTGGTTTACTTTGAATTTTACCTGGAATTTTATTTGTTAATGTCGAGATATACTTTAGCAAAGAGTTGCAGTGCACTTGCAAATATATTTTAAAGATGTTTATTTTCCTTGATCATTAAACTTGTTTAAGACGAACTCAGCGTTTTGGCTTTTAAATTAGTTTTTAGTCAAGCTAAAATACTTTACCGTAGAAGATATTCTACAATAAAGGACCTACTCGTATCAGTCGTAATTTTTAAGGGTGGGTAGGTACCGACCGTCATTGTTCATAATGTGGGGAATACACAATTTTTACCTACACCTACAAGCTTGTAACAAAACTGTGATTGATCCAGTTGTTTATGTTAATATCAGACAAGAAAGACGGCATTAGAAATTCCAATCTGAAAAAATAAAACGCCTTTGGCGCCCAGGATACTTCAAGGTTATTGGCAAGCGGTTGGGTTGAGACAGATTTCTGAATTTATTCCATGTTAACAAATCCACTGGGCGAAAAGATACCTTCGGGCACGACAAAGGAAATCATAATATTCACGCTAACTTTTAATGGGATTATTTTGAAACATCAAAGGCAGTGTAAGCCCTTTCAGTAATAAGAAAAAAAGGAGATTATTTATTTATAAATTGCAAGACACTACAAAGAATAAAATTGTAGACTTGGGCTTAATAAAGCACATCAAATGAACCCCTTTTCAAGGAAGATTACCATAGACGCCTACACAAAGGGAGGAGTAATAATTTGTTTACTGAAAGCCCGGGCATTTGGGTAAATATAAATAATGTTATATTTACTTCATCTATAACGGTAAGAATTAACTCATTTCATATTAATAAATAATTTCATAACATACTAATAAAAGGTGTGGGTGGTACGTATACCTACGTGTTATGTTTTTGGTTGCCTATATTATTTAGTACCAACTAAACATAATATTGTTGAGCCGTAATTGTAAATAGGTACCCATATTCAGAGGAATCGAGAAGGAAAACTTACAATAATGAAATTTCCAACCAATACCATAGAATTAAACTTGGAATAGGCAATAAGGGCAAGGTCCTTTGACGGGGCCCTTTTAACTAAAAAGTAAAGCCTTTCAATTTAACACAGTACTATGCCACAGTAAAGAAAACTTTTCAAACACTTCACACAAAACAAACAAGACTAAAATACGTGACGGTGTACGAAATCTCTAGATTTTCAGTATAAACACGATCAAAATAAATTAAACATAAAAAGTATGAAATAGTTTTGTATAACGTTAATAAGTGTTGTTAAAAGAATCACTGATAAGTTATTATAAAACCAATTAGACACCAACTTAAAACCTAAGTACTTATTAGTAAGTTATTTTGCAAATTCAAAATCGCTTTGAAATTATATTAATCCAGCGATCTCAATTATTGTATGTTATTTTCATGTTTGCGAGTAATCTAATTTAAAGACTACTCGGTGCTGTAAACAACATATATTAACTTTGTAATCAAGTTCAAAGAGACTTGGTAAACGTAACAACAATTTCTACTCTTGTGAAACGAAATAATCATGCCGCGCAATTAATGTTCTATCAGTACCTATTTGTTTAATTAACAAACCATTGTAAATTATGTTATTACTTTAAATTCCACAGACTCCAGGTTTTTGTGGACGTAAGAGCAAACTGATATAAGTAGACATACACATGGTCATCCTTTACAGTTTTTTTTTATAAAATCAAGAGCCCTAGTTCGTGCGCATTATGGATGAGGACATGTTTTACTTATTTAAGTAATCTCTTCGCGGCTATCAGTTATTTAAACGATAGCGTTTTGTGAAATCGATAGTACTTAAATGAAAGTCATGAATAATATCACTTAAATAAATAATCATATCGGCTATTAGTAAAATGGTCGACCGTAACCAGCTATTTGCGTCATAATATTTTATCGATTGAACTTACTTTTTCATTTACATTGGTATATCGTCAGTACTTTAAACGTTGACTACATAATTAATTCTAGTGTTACTTATACCAAACAACGTTTATTTAATGCAGCATAATTTGCAGCAGTACCGTCTAGGGATTGCAATCCCTAGTACTGTCATGTTTTCACCTTAGTTGAATAAATTGTTTGGGTACTGGCCAGACTAAAGCTATAGGTAAACAAAACAAACGTACATTGAATACACTGCATGTCGAGTGAGCAGTCAACGGTGGGCATAGTGGAGGGTGTGGGCATCTGGTTCATCATGCCCGTGGGCATGAGGGGTGCGGGGGACGCGGGCGGCGGCTGCTGCGGCCCCGTCGGCGCCGGGCGCGCCCAGTTGATCAGCGCCGTCACCGACATCGTTGGCTTGTCTTTCTTCGCCACGCTCGACATGGCCACGCACTAACATCCTCACATCACTCTTAATTCACAGCACTAAGGCGGTGTTCGCGACGTCGTCGGCACTGCACAAATTTATTAGCACATTCAATGTACGACTCGATGCACGAAACGATGGTCACGATCAATTTGCGCGCCCGAAAGTGTTGCGAATTATATGACGTGAATAACGCGAATCGCACACCTAGGTATTAAATGGTATGAAAAAACGAGTGAGCAAAGGCGCTGCAGAGAACGAACAAAGCGTCAGAGACGGGGACAAAGCAGACGTCGTTGTGACATTGTGATAGCGACTGTTATTGCACCCGCCGCCGCCGCGAGATATCGCACTGCAGCGCGTCAACAATGCGTCGGCACTCGCGCTGATGCTTAGCCTGTGACTAATGCGTGCTAAAACACGACGAGCTCAAAATTGACAAAAAATATAGGTACCCGACAACTTCCGCGCGGTTACCGGGCGGCGTGAAGGTCTCACCCGACGCGCTCAAGGTCCGCATACAATCATACGTGAATAAATCCCATTTTATGTTGGAAAACGAGTCGTATAATCGCACTTTTTGCTAACAATCTGCAAATGATATCGAATTGAACAGATAAAATAAAATATTTTATAGATGTGTTAGAATAGGAATCATCTAAATAATGCTAGTTGTTAGCAGTTGACCTTCGTAGCGACTACGGCGCGTTTCTGTAATTAAGTTTTGCGTCACTCATGAATTGAACTCCCCGTGCTAGCCTCTACTACCTAATGCCTCTACCATACAGAGTTTTATGCTTTGTCACGGATCGAAAACACCGTAAATAAAAAGTTATCAACAATTTAAGTAACTATTTACTGACTCTTCTCAAGAGGCAAAAGACGTTAATCATCTAATCTAACTCCTCGTCTAATGAGTTTTACTTCATTGAAGCTAAGTCTATTGAGTCTAGATTACTTGCCTATTGAATGCTCAAGACATTAGTCAACATAAATAAATAAGAGATTACTGAGACTGATAGTAATCCTTAAATTGTGTGGAAGAGTTTCAGCACGGTTAACTTTTTCGTCTATGGTTTTCAGCTTAAGTACAAACGATAAACCCAATTACAAACATCTAATTTGAAATAAGAATTGAACTGATGAGTTATATTGAATAGAAAAGTGTGTGGGATGGGAGCTTTAAGGACGAACAGGATACGATAAGACTTCCGGAGCATTTTGTGTTGCTCAAATTGAAAAGCAGCATCGAGCCATTTTAACTTCATTTATTATAGCCAACATTTTCGTAACATGAATTTATTCATAGTGAACTTTTAGTAAGGCATCATTGCGTGAACATTTTCTTGTTGAATTTGTGGATAAAACTTCTTGTAATAGTAACCATAGTAATACGATTGTTCGAGGACGAACACACGACCTTGGTAAACACATAACCTCCAAAAGTGGTTTGCTTCAAGAGTTTTTACTACAATGTTATCCGCTAAAGCTTAAAAATTCAATAGCGAACAAAGCAAGTAACCACATAGTAGTTGTACAAGTAATTTGTTCGTTACTCCACTCCACGTGTCGTTTGCAGAACTTTCCGCTTGCCTGCCTGGTGCACTTGCCAGAGACATTAATTAGTCGACGCGACGACTGGAGAGTTGGAGACCGAACACTTCGCTGCTCCATAACTTTCCTCAACTACAAGCTATAATATACATCTCACTTTCATTTAGCACAGCGTATGATCATAAATAAATAACAATACCAAGTAACTGGAGACGAGTATTAAAAGACTGAAAAATAACCTCATTTATGGTGTGGGCGTTTGGTTGGACATCATTCAAGCCCTATTCAAAAGCACCCAGCGAGGCGCAAATCCATATCCATTTACGTCGGTGTAGGGTGGCAACATGGGGGTATCAGACGTCTACTCTACATTATCCCGACCTGTCAATCAAGCGGTCTCCCCGGCGACCACGACTTGATGAAATTGATAGCCTTTCCTCTTCTAAGGAGAATTTTCTATTAAAGCAAAGTTATGGGGGCCCCCTGTTGTGTAGTGGTATCGAATAAGGTGAAAAATATTCTTTCAAGTAGAGAAAATAAATATCCACTAGATGAAAAGAACCGAACCTCATTCGTATTTAGTAAACAATCTCAGATAGCTCTAAAACTGCTGTCAGTAAATACTGAAAGTATAAAAACTAGATAAGCCACCACAGAACAACTTGCGCGTTCGAGGAATGTCCCCACTTTCCTTCACTTTCTTTGCATCGCGAGTCTATGCATACTTGCATGTAGAGCTGCGAGCTGTGGCAGCGTATCATGACTTCATTCCTCGCGCTGCCGCCGCCGCATCGATGTGCAGCGACCTTGACTTGACGTGCGCTGCGCCGCCCAGCCATAATCAATGATTGACAATACCGTCGTCGCGCGCGCAACACCAGATCAGACTCACTTTTACAATAATAACCAAATAGGTGGGTACTTCAATTTTCTATAAGTACCTAATCAATTTAAAACGTTAAAGGATATCAATCAATTAATAAGATATTCTGATGAGTCATACATTACACCGATAAATAGTTGTCTAATATAATACAACATTTGCTTTATTTTTGCAAAAACAGACAGGAATATGGAATGAAAAGCACTAGTGTAGGATCGGTGCAGTGCTCTCGTGCATTGACCGACTATAGTGACGTCATGAGTGGACCGGTGGTATTTCCAGAGGCGCATACACTGCAGGAGTAAAGTCAAACAGCCGTCGCCCTAGACTTGACCCAGGGATAGTGGGTGTGGAGGCGGGGAGGCGCGGAGGAGGAGACGTGCACTCGCCGCGAGATATGGGTAAACGGAACGCAGAGACGCGCGCCGCGGGGGCCTGCGACCTTGGCGATTCGCTGACGACTACAGGTGTTTTTTGTTTGCACTCTTTATAAGATCACAACGATTCTTGGTCACTCGCCGCTGGTCCAGCCAGACGCGGTCAGCTAGATACGTACCTACGTTATTATCTGGACTCAATTTACTTTTTGTAATCTTGACTAAGAAGCTAGTAAGCTAACAATGACGAATACCAAAACATCCGAATCAAGTGATGAATCGATGCGACTAGATTTTATAATCGATGTGACTTGTCATTGTCAACAACACAACATTGCAATTCACGAATAACATAGTTCAGACTAACGACCTATTGTCTGGACATTAATTGGCATCATATGTGTTGTAGGTACCTGACTATTCCGCAAATAGAGAGCTCGCCTTACTTGCGTTTTTATTGGATTATTAAATCGGAATACCTTCCTACCTACATTGGCCAGGATATTTTGCGACGAGCAAATATGGAATACTGTTAAGATCGTCTGTATGCGCTAAGATAAGTCATCAAAGCTAGTTTTACTTGTCAATAAGAACAAAAGCTAGTAAAGAAAGACAGCTTTGGGCTAGATCGTTTGACAAATAAACTGTGTGTCTAACCAACACATTTGTGTGAAATCGCCAATTGCTGTTATTACTGACTACTTAACGCGCGACAATACTTATTAAAATGTTAATCGAGCATTAGTATGAGAACACAAATGTTTTATCATTTGAGAGCGCGATTATGTAATGATGAACGCAACGTTGTTATAGCGAGAGACCTTGGCCGTGACCAAGCGAGGAACACTTTCCGCGGCATGACGCGACGCCCGCTCAAACTCACGAATACCAACAACAAACGTTTGTACCTATACCTAGCCACACAACATTGCAATAGTATTTAGCAGCTGAATAATCACCAGCCGATTCGCTAGATCTAATAAATAGAAAAGCTGTACAGTCACGATGTTAAGATTTTATTGAATGACAAGAAAATTCGGGATTTTCTTTTGACTAGACATAATTTTAATTTAGACATCATTTTAATATGTTTTTATTAAAACTACTTATAACGATTTATCAATTATAATATATTGCGCCAGAAACATGATCAGTCGCCATTTGCCAATGGCTTACTGTACAAAAATGTTCTCGTGCAACATACAAATGGTACAAATTACTAAGTTTCTTTAATAATCTTTTTATATCTTTGCTATATTTGATGTTTTAGATTAAAATAGTTTACCTTTATTTAAAATCAGCAACAATCATAACAGCTACAGCATTTATGGTTTAATAGCTTTAAGAAGTAATTACTTATTATGTTATTTCAAAGAGTCGTCTTTAAAATTGATTACCTACCTAATTTACAGGCTAGCTAGAGGTAAGTACTACAAATTATTATGAATGAACACTTATTTAAAATTAAAAGTAACGGATGATGAACGATGCTCTCTTTTAAAAGTTTCAGGCTCACAGGTCCACCTTCATTCTGATTGAAGGTCAATTTTAACGAGGTAGACAGATCATCTGAGGACGTGTGCTTGCTCACGTTCTTTTCTTTCTAGCTACTATGTAAGAATGCTAGTAGGTAGATAATCAATTTATTTTATATTACTTGTCATTCTAAATTTTCTAAATTTTACTTGATTGGGATTGCCATTTTATGCGTGAATGGGAAAATTCAGATGTCCATGCACAACTGAATCAAGACGAAATTCGAAACGATGTAAAAAGTAAACGAGCTCGCCAAAATATACATTTATTAACAAAAAGTAAAGTGAGCCATTAGTATTCCAAATGTGAGTTAGCATGAGGGCGGCAATGAATTCTAATAAAGTAGAAGGCCTTGACAGTGATACAATCGCGTTGGATTATCGCTCTATAAAATAAAAAATGTAATTCATTTTGACAAATAAATGACCGAAAGTGTTGCTCTACTCGTCAATAACTGACGGACGATATGGAAGTTTTCTGCAATAAAGGTAAGGCAATAGATTAACGCCAACACTTAAGAGAAATATTTTACAAAGTCGTCTTCGTGATAGATCAACATGGCTAATAATCGGAATTTATCATAAGCATTTTTTACAACTGCGTCCCTCGTGAAGTTGGATTCAATAAAACGATTGAAACCGCAATGAGTAAGACAACAAAAAGAAATTCTGGAAACAGGTTTACAACATGCCGGCGGTACCTAGATTAATATCTTAGAAAATGTCTTGACATAATAGCGCAGCGACACTGCTGAACGATTTCACGATATGAGACTCTATTACTATAATTGCAAGAAAAACTAAGTAGCCGTGAACATAATAGAAGTCGATACACGAAACGTATAAATAAAAGATGCAGCGATTTGTAATCCTGATAAAATCAGCTTAACATTTTGGGAGACTTTTAATGCCTGAGCCTGAGAACGAATAGATATGCATACTGAATCAAGCTTGTCTAACATTATTTATCAACAAGATGGACATCGTGAAATGATGTAGTACCAGTCCCTTTAGCTTGGCAAGCTATCGTCGGTTACATCATCCTGACGTCAAACCATCAAAAGAGGAAACTTTTGTGCTGGTATCTCCTAGTAAAAAAATGTTATTTACACGAATGGAGATGCAGTGGCTAGAGTGATAGAACACAGATAATGTGTATTCAAAACACAAATGTCAATACACTTGCAACCTTGCAATGCTCTATATGACTCGTGTCAGATAAAGACATAAGGGTATAAAAACATTAACAACGTTATGCTCACAGAAGTAAAAATACCTATTATTGCTTTGATTTTAATTCTTATCGCATTACTTCGACCATTTCTTTGAAGAATAATGATGATTTGGGAAAGTGATGGATGATAAACGAGTGGAAACATCCAAACCTAAATCCAAAACTTATCGCATTGGTTATCATATTGTTATCAAATTGGTTTTGACAAGCAAACGATGATGCAAATATTTTAAATTCGGACTAAATAACCAAGAATCGTAACTATCTCTTATAATTTTCAATTCGCTAAACAATTATTGGCATTCACAAATTAAGTACCTAGCTACGTTAAATCTTTAACTGTTATCACGTCTACGCTTTCTCTGGGTGGCTTAACACAGTAATCAACTTATCGGATTTTCAAATCGCCTATATTTGCCTCAAAATATTTACATTGAAAACATTTAATGGCAGGTAATGCGATCACAAACAACATTAAAACGCTAATGCATTAGGGTTTAAAAGGCGGGTTTATGGAAAAGCGCGAGACAACCCTACGCTCGCGTCGAACGGGTTGATGCATAATATCACTGCGATGAGTCGTCCATGATGGATGTCACATCAAGGGCTACTCTCTCAATTAGTACGTTGTATTGTGTTGTGTGCGGGATGCCGGTTACGGATCGTGCATCGATTTTCAGAGCGTCGCGAGTAGCGCCGGACTCGCAGCCGGTGCGGGTGGCGTCGCTTTAGTGACTGCCGCGCCGCGTCCCCGCTCCTGCCCCGCGCCGCCACCGTTTGTTTTGCTGTATTTTCGTTGTTAATCATTCTCCTTGACCTTGTGCGACGTGGAGTGGTCCACTGCACACGACTGCGCACCCCTCGCCCTGCCGCCGCCCGCGCTGCCTGTCGCGCCGCATCACACGTGTTAACTCCTTCGACTCCTTTGCGGTACCTAACCACACCACCGAAGACTCAATTTTATGAAAAGGCTACTAAAGTTTAGTCTGGCTAAGCAATCCATGGCATTCTTCTTATTTGCTCTACCGCCTACGTTTGTCTTGTTTACCCAAAAATTGCAGTGATGTTTCGGAATCAAAAATACAACTTTGTTTGATTTGTGGGTGTCAATTTCAAACTAATAAAATACAATTTTTCGTAGCGTTGATAAATAAAATGATGAATTGATGTAATTGTAAATAATAAAGATTGCCTGGAAGACATTTCTAACTAATAATACGGCTGCCCCTAAACTTGCAATTTCATTGTCTATCTAATGTTGTTCTGCGTTGATTGTGTTCTCATTTGTGTAGGAAAGCTTTTTGAGACACCTAATAGCTACCTGTAAAAATTGGTGTACTGTATACTAGATAATGTCTATTTATAGTTAGTAGATTCCTACTAGATACCTCGGTTTTGAGCCTACTACTTATATGCCTACAATGAATTAAATAATCACATAATTTATTAACTTTAAAATAACAGCAAAAGTCAAAACATAAACAAAGACTGGACAAATATTGTAAGTAACGCCATCTAGGTTCTTCGGGTAGAACTACATAATACAACGCCACCTATTTAACATATCTCTAGTCTACAACTAAATAAAAGGATATAAATGTAAAATAAGTTTAAAAATATTAAGAAAATACCTATTAAGTTTTTTTATTCCATTTTGAACAATCAATGGCTCAAAGTGTCATACACCATTGTGTTAGCCAATAGGAGTAATCATTATAGACTTGTCTTATAATTGATGGATTTGCATTTTTTTGAAACTAAGTATATTTAATATTACTTACTGAACAATATTTCTTTAATATTATACAATAAGTAAAAATGTTGTATTTGTGTACAATCTTCAGTAAACGGTATTTTAATATAATAAATAATATTTTAAATTCTTTGATCAATGTTAATTAATTTTATAATCTTGGTGTTAGTATTCGATACTTTGCGTTGTGTATGTCTTAGGTCTATGAAATAATAACCCAATAATTGATTAACAAACAGCTTTACAACAATTAATTTATGTATTGATTTAATATTACATTACCTAGTAGAATGTCTTAAATACCTTAACGTAAGATCATCACTATCATAATTTCTACTGTTACTACATGTTTGACTGTAATTATATTTATTCTCTCTGAAACATTAGAATAAATCACTTACTGTGTGAAAGCTAACTATAAAGATAACATTAAACCCAAGAGTGTGGTACATACCTAAATGAACCATTCATGTAATAAACCATTCCTATGTACTACTTTGAGCCATAATTTTATTTATGGAGGCTAAAGGAAACTTATGTTGAGCTTTACAGCGAGTTGCATTTAAGTAAATGATTACAATTTTGCAATTTCAATAGAATCTTACTACCGCAAATCCACAACTCAACTTCCATGTTAAAACAGTACCTATGCTTTTTTGTAAGTGCCTTTCTGTATGATTTAAGGTTTTCAAATCATGTTTGCTATAGTTCACATTATCATATCAATGAAAAGCCATTGTATACATAAAGAATAGGTACGGTAAGCCAGTGACAACAATAGATAGTGAATAAAACTGACGACGGAACGAGTACACACGCGATATGTGCTCCAAACATTGATGGCTAGCTAGGCTACAGGTGTAAGTGGAACAAACATTATCATTAATTGGATTAGGTTAACACGTAGGTACGAATTCAATGTCTTCATAAACCCCCAATTTCAGTTGTTGAGTCCTATTACAAAGAATAAAACGAAACGTGCAGGATACCTTACGAGATAATGCATAGCTTGACATCTATGGAAACACTTGTACCAAATGTTCTTATTCCTATATGAATGTAAATGTATATGGTTTATGATTATTGTACTCACCCGGTTCTCTCGAGGGATCCATCATTTGCAGCAAATTGTTTATCGACTAAAGTAACACTTTCATACAAAATTAGTCTCAACGATGAACCTGTCAGTAACAAGGTCGATGAACTAAATATACCTATAGTGGAAATTACTGAATCCTTTTATTCATAAGTATTCAAAGCTTCTGTGAATATCGATCAAACACTAACTTGGTACATCTAAAAATAAGATTATTTTGATTAAATTAATCACTTGAAACACCTAAATAAGCCAAATAAATAGCTATTTCCGTACACAAATGACATACAGCAAGCGTCACGTCACGGTAAGGTTTCGTTTAGAAATTTTATTCAGTTCATTTCGCTCAGTTTCGTTTGAAAACTTAAGCATTCACGTTCAATATTATTTGACAATTCTTCGCCCTTTTTCGATTTCGTATTCTATTCCACAGTATTAAATAATTAGGAATGTTTGTGTCAACTTTGTAAATCTTAAATATTAACTGACCAATTTCACTCAAGAATATTTTGAAAACAATTTTAATTTTCATCTTTAATCATTTTTAAATGGAACGCAACCAAATTCAATGTCAAGTTAATGTCATGATTGTCAATTTAAAAAATATTGTTTTCTACGGTTTTTTCTTTTTGTTAAAATGTACGGAGTAATTTGATTGGCAAATATTTGGAGAATCAATGACGTTATTTATCTGTAAGCCAATCATAGTATTCCTTTGAGATATAACTAAAGAAAACAAACTCATATTATTTCAATCACTAGCGTCGTGAGGAGTGTGGTGTGCCGCTAAAAACTTTTTACTTTTACAAATTAATTCACATAATATTTCGTCTCCGTCACTATCCATTAGTTCCACTTCGTGTCGTGAATCTAAAGTGCCGTTAACACGAGTACATTTCGAGTGTCTGCCGAGTGACTAGTGCGTGCGCGTGATTTAGAATTTAACATGGAAAATAAAACTGATTTCAAGTATCCTCACACATTTGTACTTGTGGGTGCATCGGGGGACCTTGCGAAGAAAAAGATATACCCGACTGTCTGGTATCTCTACCGTGACAACTTACTTCCTGAGAATATAAGATTTATTGGTTATGCGCGCACCAATCAAACTATTGAGGACGTCAGAGAAAAATGCAAAAAATATATGAAGGTGCGGCCGGGTGATGAAGAAAAGTTGGAACAATTTTGGGCCGCGAATGACTATGTCAGTGGTAATTATGATAAACGGGTTGATTATGAGTTACTTAACCAGCACATCAATAAATACGAGAAAGGTCCTACTGCCAACAGAATATTTTACCTAGCTGTGCCTCCAAATGTATTTGAAGATGTAACAGTCAACATTCGAAATGCTTGCATTGCTGTGAAAGGATATACTCGGGTAATTATTGAAAAACCCTTTGGAAGAGATGATATTAGCTCAGAGAAATTGAGTAATCATTTAGCTGGTCTGTTTAAAGAAGAACAAATATACAGAATTGATCATTACCTTGGTAAGGAAATGGTCCAAAATCTAATGACAATCAGATTTGCAAATCAAATTTTCAGCCCATCAATGAACAGAGAAAATGTTGCATCTGTGCTTATTTCATTCAAGGAGCCTTTTGGTACAGAAGGAAGAGGAGGCTATTTTGACAGTTTTGGAATTATCAGAGATGTAATGCAGAACCACTTGCTCCAAATATTGTCACTGGTGGCTATGGAGAAACCGGTTACATTGCATCCCAATGACATCAGAGATGAAAAAGTGAAAGTATTGAGACATATTCCTCCAATTGATATCAAAGATGTCTTGGTAGGGCAATATGTTGGAAATCCAAATGGACAAGGAGAAGAAAAGTTGGGTTATCTTGAGGATCCTACAGTCCCAAAAGATTCAAACACCCCAACTTATGCCTTAGCTCCCCTGTGGATCAATAATGCTAGGTGGCAAGGTGTACCATTCATACTTCGCTGTGGTAAAGCCTTAAATGAGAGGAAAGCTGAAGTGAGGATACAGTACAAAGATGTGCCTGGAGATATCTTTGGTGGCAGATCAAAGAGGAATGAACTGGTTATCAGAGTCCAGCCAGGAGAAGCTTTGTATTTGAAGTTAATGAGCAAATCACCAGGACTGAAGTTTGACCTGGTTGAGACTGAGTTAGATCTGACTTACAGCATGCGCTACAGGAAAGCATCTGTTCCTGATGCCTATGAGAGACTAATTCTTGATGTATTTACTGGCAGTCAAATGCATTTCGTACGTGCTGATGAGCTCAAGGAAGCTTGGCGAATTTTCACTCCAGTCTTAAAGAAACTGGAAGAAAATCAAATCAAACCCGTCCCCTATGAGTATGGCTCACGTGGCCCTCCTGAAGCTGACAACAAACTGTCAGAGTATGACTTCAAGTACTCAGGTTCCTATAAATGGGAGAACCCCAAACCTTAAGCCTGTCTAGATATTGATTGACAAAAAAAGCTGTGGTGATGGGTTTCTTACTGCTTGGTGATATTTTATTATTATTTATGCATAATATTTTTTTGACAAATTTATTTAGACATAAGTTTTAAATTAACAAATAAGTATGGTTAGTGTTTTAACATTCCAATTTTTTGATTGATTTTACATCCATTCATTTTGTGGTAGAGGTCAAATTAAAGTCACACAGTGTAGTTGTGTATTCAATTAAAGTCCAAAGTATTGATACTTAGCTAGGATTTTTCTATGGAGAGACTTCAGTGCCTTAAAGAAATATGTATATCTTATCAGAATTAACTTAAAAATGAAGAGCTGTGATAATCACGTGACACATAAAATTGCGATCCAATAAAGCAGAGCAAAAGTTGGTTGAGCTTGAACGGGTTACTTAGAGGTCAACCAACTTCACCTTGAATAATCTACATTTATTGTCATTGTCGCTTGTCTTTTTGTATTACATTTATCTTTGTTGTTATGCATTTTGGTTACTAATCAATTTTATAAATTAAACTTGCATTTACTAAAGTACAGTCTTCCAAAACTGACTTCCATATTGTAATGATTCAGACATGATTGCTTGACCTAATTGACTAGGTATATTTTAATACGTCAATAACTATTTAAGAGTTAATGTTTTGTTATTTAAATGTTGCTGAGATAATTTTCTATATAGCTGAGTTTTATCAGATATCGTAATTTATACTGTAATTAGCTAATTGATCAGTCATTTATAATCATAAAATATCAAGACCATTTACAAAAGAACATTCCAGATGAAAGATACCTTTAATAAAATGTACCCAATATTTTTGAACAATTTTTTCTCGTAAATAAAGATATTGAACAGACCACTCCATGGAAGATTTTTATTTCAGATGCTTTGCCATCAAATTGTATTTAATTCATTTCTTCTTTACTCATTCATATATTTCAGAGCCAGGCTCTTTTCGGTGGAATAACGGCGGCATCTTTCCTTTACCTTTCTCCTGCCAACAATATGACTTCTTGATACGAAACTACCTTAACTTTTTCTTTCTTTTGAAGTTGATAAGTAAGTACGTCTTGCGGTCTTGGTCTTACTCTTCCTCTCTCCACACATCCTTTCCTTCAATCATGCTCGTTATCTTGATATCGGATCAAATAAGTACCACTCTATTTCCTTTCCTCTTTCTATTTTCTACGTTCTCAACAAACAGGACTTCTCGCCCACAAGTTACAGCAGCTTGTTATACGTCTGTGTTCTAGCCGACCATATTTAAATAAAACCTCTCTGTCCAACTACTAATCGTTCTCCAACACCATATCTAAAACGCATTAAAAAGTACTTCTTGTGAAATAAATACTTAACGCAACCCAAATGTTTTATAGATATATCTACCTACCTTGTTCAGATAGAATACCGACGCTCAGTTTTTTGTTTGAAGCCTATATCCTGATTGTATTGTACCTATTCAGGTAAATTCGGCTAGGATGTTGCCAAGTGTTCGAAGTCGAAGACAAAAAACGCAGCGTCATTCATTCAACGTATGTACCTACATATGTACGAGTATAAACATTTGCATTGCTGGTCTCGGTCGCTTGCTTCGATAAAAAAACCGATATTACCCTGCGTATGCCTTCGGAAGTACCTATATTATATACAGATAAAGAAGGAACATTAATTAAGTAGGTATTACTTACATAAAGTGATGAAATTGCTTACAAAATATTGCGAAATTTCAAAGAAAGAAACCAATTGGATAGGTACTCAAAGGTACTCAGGTACCTAATCTGTGGATCATGTCTTATCATCAGGAGGCAGAAAAACATGAAAGTTGAAGTATGTTAGAGGAATGTGAATAAAGGATGTAAGATTAGTTATGAAACCTACATAAGTAAAAAAAAGAGACATTATACTGATAGGTATGTACCTACTTACCTTCTTAAATAGTAAGGTCATAGATAACAGTCCAACTTATACCCCCGAGTGATATTAGTATAATTATTATAGGTGCCCATTAAAACTTGATAGCGCATGATTTACACTTAGGTACCTACACCTAACCGTTACCTACTGCGTGTAGATAGTAGGTAGTTATTGGATACAAGTTAATTGCTTGCTTGAGAGAGCGGTCAAGATTATAATAATACCTACCAAATATAATAAATAAAATACGTAGCCAACCACAAGATTTTAATATTTGTATATACCTACATTTACAGCAGCTTTCATACGTCTGTGGTACATAGTGCCTAATGTTGTGTCTTCCAACCATTTTGATAACTTAAAAATAACAAGTTAGCCCAATCTAACAAACTACCCGTTCCGTTTAACCTCCTAAGACCCACGCTACAATATGTTGAATTGTGATATTCAACCCTATTGCACATGAGTCATTGCTATTATTTAGGAAGTTACGATATTCAATAACAAGAATATCATGGCCTACATATGGTAGACCTTTTGTAATTGATCAATATATTTTTTGCAGCATTGTAGTCCCTATCGAATTCGCTGTTGCAGTTTGGACAAACCCCGCAGCGGAAACGATAGTTCATGTTAATTTTATGAAACTTTCCTGTTTTCTCATTACAAGTTGAACAAGCCTGTGATGTGTAATGCTCATCTACTATATCAACTATAGTTTTTCGTTGTCGTAATCGTTTTAACAACGAATCATGTTTAAATTTACGCCCTGAAAATTGAGCGTTATTCATGAAACTTGATCCTGCACCATATAATATTTTAATTGTTTCACCCCCTCCATCAAAAACTTCTTTTATAATTTTCTCTTCAGTTTTACCGGTACGTATATATTTGTCAAATTTTAATCTCGTTAACTTTCTATGATCCTCGTAAGGTTTTTGCATTATATCTAAACATTGTAATCTAAATACAGTGTACTCCTTTACATGTTTTGTAGATTTAGATGTCAATATAATATCTTTTTCTCTTTGAATACTTTCGCGAACTTCTGTTTCAGCTTTAAGAGCATCTTTCAATACACGATCGCGTATACGATCACGCTTCCATTCCAAAGTATGGGATCGTATCCATTTTTTTGTAATGCGTTTAAATTTTAAATTGTCACTACACGTAGCCAAAGGTATTTTAGAACCGGGATCTACCGCTATAGTTTTGTTGTAAACTTTATTGTTGTTTATTTTCAAACGTTTCTTTGGTGGTTCTTCTGATTTAGGCTTCTTCTTTACATATCTATTAATGGATAAACTAACACTAACCCCATCCGTTTGTATACAACATCCAAAATTTTTAATATCAACCAACCAGGGTTTCCACAATTCATTTAAATGATTTTCGATTTTCCTCCATTCACTTGTAATTTTATTCGGAACCACTCTACGTAAAAGTTCATGCCATCCTCTAGATGAATACATGACATGTTTCAATCCGTGTCTAGGTTGTGGGAATAAATTGAACGATTTACAATTTTCGCGTTCATTTAACTCGTTTTGAATTTTTATCCAAATGGGTATAGTTTGCCACCACGATTTCTTACAAGTATCTACATTGATCAATTTACATACATCAGATATTTTGTCATTTTCTAAAAACTGTTTCTTGTAAAATGCATCATAAATACGAGAATCGTTTCGTTTAACGTTAAAGTAACGACACAATCTTGAATATGCGTGAATCTCTATATTTGTATGTAGTATAGTTTCGTAAGTTTTTGCTAATTCTTGTATTATAAAACTTCTCAATTTTCCATCATAAGTTTTATTAGAAATTTCTCGATATTTACTCGCATGAGGACCCTTTCCTTTTAATGCGTAGACATAATTTAATATATCGGGTTTATCGAATTTCTGATCCATTGACTTTTTCATGCAATAATTTACAAATACACCTAACTCTATAAAAATTCTCGATAAATCCCGTACATCTCTACGTATTTCTGACAAAAGTTTAGTTTTCTCTAATGGGTCTAACAATGGACATAACACAGAATTGAGTCCTCGTTTAACAACATAAACTTCCAATTTGGTAGAATCATCATGTGTAGTCAATTGTCGTTTTCTTATAGGTGGTAAATAATTTAAACATTTTGTAGATGATCGTCGGGTGTGATCGGTGTTCCCGCATGATTTACAATTTGCCATTATTATTTCTTACTTATATACCCTTGATACAATGAATAATCAATTTTGTAAAAATGATTTGGAGTAATACGTCAAGTGTGTCAATAAAATGTCAAATAAATAGAAAAAGAGTATTCTTTGTTCAAAAAAGTTTAACACATAGAGTTTAAAATAGTTTGTATATAATGTACTTTAAAAAGTACAGTGGGTCTTAGGAGGTTAAAGAAGTAGGTAAGACAGTCGCGTCGTCGCGTTGTTCGAAGAGTTCACTTACATGTTAAGTTACTGGGGAGGTACCTAACTTATTTTATTAGTAATAAGTGGACCGTGAATCAGAGCAATCGATTTATTGATGGTGGATTAGATATGCCGATATCAATTGATAGTTTCTTCGACTACCTATCTGTCTGATCTGGATCGGGTGACACCAGCTCCCAGTTTATTGACTTGTTGGTATTAACTTTTTTCTCCCGATGCGATTTAATTTTTCAGGATCCAAGTAAAATAATACAGATTAATTTTTAAGTTAATATACGTGCACAATTTTGAATGTGTATCACCCAATCATCGCGATATTTTAAAGCGCCTTAAAATAATGTAAAGCAATCTTGATGTAGTCTACTTTGAAGATTTTATTCAATCAGGGAATTCACAAATTGACTGATTGTGTGGGACTGTGCGTAGAACTTCAAGGATTTTTTTATTTTTTCGCTCTCAGTAAGCAGTCCATAGTAAAAAGTCCTTGGCGTACTTGCAAGCTTTTTATGATACATTGACCCTTCGAAACGAATTTTGTAAAAAGTTTACCTTAATAGCGTTCAATGTAACTGGTTCTTTTGTTTGCCTTCGTTTATAATGGAGTTAATTGCCATATTGCAAAATACACAAAATGGTGGTAGATAATAATTTATAACAGAAAGTTGGAAGAGGAAGTTTGAAGATATGCTAACCGTAAAAGTCTCGTATTCTATTGAAATTATATGGCTGGATTACACGTTCGAAGCACATGGCTTGCGTTGTTTAATTTTTTTTGTGTTGCGTTGTTGTTCAGACCCCGAAAAACTGTAACTATATCTACATAAACCTACGTTAATATGAACAAACAGTGCTGTTAAGGATGTTTCCCCCTTCTTAAGTCGTATTGTATTTCAAACATAGGCATAGGTAAGGCAGATTTATAACATTTTATACAATTTGACTTTGTTTAGATTGATCTTCGTTTCGTAATCGCCTCGTCGTCGTCGTCGTCGTCGTCGTGAAGCGCGAAGTGGTTCCGCTTCTTTTCTTTCTTAGTAGTATTTGCAACGTAAGTATGGCAACACTAATTCAGTCTGTCAGCTGAGTTTAGTTGATGATTTATCGAATCGAGCAATGGTGGTGTTATGACTTCAAAAGCTTGAATAAAATCAGTGCGTTTGTGTTATATCATTAGCTGAATGCTGAATTTTAGCGTAGATATGAAATCCAATCCTCCGTGACTCTAATTGTGAAGGATTTGACGAGTGATAGTGATTGTATTGCGCTTTTTCCAGGTACGTGTTTGTGGGTGCTGAATCTTTGTTGTTCAAACGCAAAAAACAACACGTTCCATTTTGATGGTCGAGCCGAGCGTGGTATATCTAATATTATTTTTAGATTTTAAATAAATAAAGAAAGACTTATAATAGCTTGACCCTTTTGCAGTAGGGTTTGCAATTGAACCAATATTTGTGTGACGTTGTTGTTTATTTTCGGCAGCAAGTAAAATGTTAGAATTATTTTTCAAGTGATCTGTGAACTGTTTGGCGCGTAGTCCAAATTGTTATTTGGTATTAAAGATAAATAGGTAATGACTGAGACGGGCAGGCCTTTAAAATAAATTTCTATAAAACCTTTGTATCTAATTTTGGGGTCAGTGAGATAAAGTGGTCTATTTAAGGTAATTTTGCGCGTATTTATCACAACATGCGCAGACCTCATGCATGAGAGGATACTGGAAGTTAGTTGTTTACCTGTTCAATACAATAACATACATAGACATAGGTAATACAATATGATTTATAATTATGTGATAACAACCATTGGTTTATATTACTTTTATTCTTTCCCTTATATTTAAGAAATACTCTATTAAAGATGTTTAAGTTTTTAGTTAATGTTGTTGTAAGTTTTCCAGACAAAAATTAACAACATAATATTTACTTGATATTTATTAAAAAAGTCTATGTAAGGTATTAAATTATAATTAATATTTACTTTAATATCTATAGCTAGTAATAGTCACAAATACATTGTATTAAAAAAAACTCATCATAATACCTAGTATACCTACTAACTGGTACATTAAATTAATGGATTTTTATAAATCATAGTCTCTAATGCAGTGAGACAAATGAGAGTAGAATAAAATTTTTCTTTTTCAGTTTCCATGGAGACTCTTATTAGATGTAAGCGGTAGTAGAGTATCGCTCCAGTTATCTTTTGAAGTAGGAGTTCCACACCGCAACCATGTTGTACGTTTTCCACGTCGATGCTGGTCAAATGACCACCTACGATATGAATCTCACACTGCAAAGGTGAATATTTAACATACTTTATGGGTCACATTAAATTGTATTCTCAGTTACAGAAAAGTTATGACTTAAAACTATTTATATATACAGTTCTTTATTGTAAAGATCGTCGCAGGTTGTAGCTTTAACGGATTGTTAGTATAATGACCTTTTCTGCACTTTGGAAGTAACAGAAATATTTAACCAGAATATAGTCCTTTATAGAAGGAAAGCCTACATATTAAAATGCTATACTGGATTTTTGTCACAATCATTGTAACTACTGGATAAAGTTTACCAAATTCAGATTAAATCTTTAAATTCTAAATGAAATACATAATGTAATTTAAATATCCCATCAAATAATTAACTGATTATTTTAGTGTGTCATCATTGAAACTAGCAATAGAGAGAAAGACTAAGATCCCGGCTTCGTCCCTTGTGCTGCTGGTCAGTGGAGGGGAAGTACTGCAGTCTGACCACATGGTGTCCTCATACAGCGCTGGCACGGACACCAATCCCATTTATATGTTTAGCAAGCCATCTGTTAAGGAGAGCCATTTGAAACATTCTAGTAAGTAATATTTCTTTTTGTTGTTACTTTTGTTGTGATTGGAATATGGTTTATTGGGCCTTAAGTAATACAGTTAATATTAAGCCTCAATTTATATCTTCAAAGCTCTTGAAACATGTTCTCAACAGCTAGCAGACAGTTTACATCTGTAGCCGGTGCAGTTTATTTTGTTTTCGATTGAAATGAAATAACTTAATTGTGGCGCTCAGGTGTCACCTTCAGTGACGAACACCTTAATGATTCCCTAAAATAACTTAGTAGCTATGGTGAAATAAATGAATGCAATGGTAGATGTGGCGATACTTTCAGTAAATGTCTAAAATATTTTTTTAGTGTGTGGAGATCTCAGTCCTATTGTGGAACTAAGTTCAGGAGAGTTCCGAAGTGACACACGGGCCTACGATGGCAAGTCAGTTGCAGAACTAAAAAGTTCTGTAGAGATGTGCTGCTCCATGCCTCCCACTGTCCACACGGTGAAGTCGTGTGCGACACTCGCGCAACAGTTCAGTGATCTCGCCCATGAGGTGTCCAGAAGTTGTGAGCAGTTGGTTCATGAACAGCATTTGCAACATCAGGTATAATAAAATACGGTATTAATTCAAGTTGCGGATTAATAGTTTCTACGAAGAAGGTATCAATTTTCAATGGCATTATGTCATATTATGTTGACCTTGCCCTATAGGTCCAACCATTCGAATGCCAAATATTTGATATGGACAGCTGCCAACACTCCCTGAACACGTTTCCCTCTTTTGGCATAAAATTTATTCAATTTTTCATTCTTTAATTCTACCCAACGTGTCTTATAAGGCAAAGACGTAACGATAAGAGATAAAGTGTCACTCAGGAAGTAAATGATTTCGGTACTATTTATATTGTTGCGTATCGGCGACTCGACGGAAATTATCTAATTTAGCTTACCTAATGTTTTGTTTACATCAGATAAGCTTGGGCTGCCGCTTTGGGGATTGATACAATTTAAATGCATATTTAACTAAATAGTTTGAAGTAACTTGTAATTAATTAATGTCCTCGACCTATTTGTTCACGTTATCTGCGCAGGGTTGGGCAGCCGTCGTCGCCAATTTAGAAGACATATACAACGAATTCTGCGAACGTTCTCGGAATTTTAAAGAGTCGTTTCGGAAGCATCGCCTAAAAAAGGAAGAGTACCACGAAAAATTAAATGCGTAAGTATTTTATTGTAACAATTATATAACAATGGACTGCTTTTTTACATATTCAGGCGTCCTTCCTCTTTGTTATTGAAAGTTTCTTCCTGTTTCACTAATCGTTAATAAGGTTAACGATAAGCAGGATTTAACACATGCTGTTTTCAAGTTTATGATTTCCATATTAGTAATTAAAAACTTGTTCTCCATTTTCACGCGGATTTAGATCATATGTCATCCCATTACGTACATTCGTTATATTTACTCAATATCTAAATATGAATGTGGTTTTTCGAATAGGATTTGACCTTAGAATTTATTGGCGTTTACTTTGAATTAAATATGCTGTATAGACATGCACACCATATTAAGAACGACATGAGCGTCGCGCGTGACCCTGGCCTTAGTTACTAGGCCACTTCACGTGTCATCAAATGGATTAAAAATAAAACACATCTCGTTTTAAGTACCTGTTTAATCTATTGTTATAATCTACCGGTTCAATATATTACAAATGTTAACGTACGCATTTTTTTTTCTTTATATCGAGTTCATTCCTACTTTGTTTACCAATCGTCTGAGGAAGACAAACGATAATTTGATAAGATAACAAATTCGTGTTTCGGATGAATGGGCTTATTTATCATAACTTTTACTTGTCTCTTTATTTTCAAAATTAATTACCCGATAGTTTCTTTAGAGTTGTACATTTAGCACTCAGGCTTCTCTGCAGTGAAGTTTATAAAGTGCAATAACTTTCGATGTAAACTTTCGCCTTTAAGAAGTTTCTAGTCCGTTAATAGGTCTAGCCGTAAGCCGCAACCCACTTGCAGTCCGCTCACCTACATATTACGCCCTTTTATACTTACTACAATTCAAACGGGGCTAATGATTCCGATAAACACTGAGCGTTCATTTACTTACAATTATAAGTACTAATAGCGCACGAATCTTCGGTTTTACTTCGTTAATATTACGAGGTATTTACTTACTCTAATTACTAAGATAGTTGTTGGGATCTTCTGAGCATTTATGTTTCTCTTAACATGCGATTGCCTTAATCGGTAAATAAGTAAGCAGTCACATTAAAAATTGTTCTGCATTAATTTGTACCTACCTATAACGCGAACAGTGAAAACGTCACTCTATTGAAATGTAACTGCCTCTTTTAATAACTATATGAAATCAAATTGTAACAACTACCAACCCAATTCACTTTTCCAGCCTAAACGAAGTTCTAGAATCACTTGGTAAGATCCCGATTCTGCCAGCGTTGCAAGTGAACGCGGAGGCTCATCGGTTCTCGGCGTTCGATGTGTTTGAGGAGACAGACTTTGAAGGTCATCCATACCGGGTCAGCCAGCCGCTGGACAGCAGTTCCGATCGACCTTCCACGCAGGACTATGGGGTTGATTTCAAGCTGTCCGATGAAGATGGTATGTTGTTTGTATTTAAGAGATAGCTGTAACTAAGTTACGTTCCTGCTACAGAGGCACCGGTATATTTCCTAAACACGAAAACATTAATATCATTATTTTCTTTTCGATAGTTGTAAACATGTTTGTATTTTCGTAAACGTTTCATTTACGCGATTTCAAGGTCGACTGTTATCGCCGCAATCTTTGCTATAAGTATGTATTTTTTGCCAAACCTTATATACCTAACATGATACACCATAGAAGGTTAATGTACGCGTCCATAACTTTAAATTATTGTTACTAAATAGAACGTAACATGACAATATATTTGTTGAAAATACGTAGTGGCAGAAGTCTTGAAAACGTGTTTAGAATTTCCTTTGTTATGGAAACTAAACAGCTGTGTAAATAATGGTTATTGCGACATCCAGAATAAATGAGCGGCGCGTGTAGACATTGAGGATATATGAGTGGCCATTCCTACAATATTTAATGTTATGCTTTAGGGATGTTCGTTTGATCGAGTTAATTCCTAGGTTTCTAAACTTAGACCGTCAATTGTTTGACACATTATAATCGAAATCAGTTTATACGAACTAGAAATTATCGATAGATTACTCTAATGCCTATTATCTTATTATTTTCTAATCTATAATTATAAGCATTCTATTATGGACTACTTACCTAATCTAATCTAATCTAGCCATTTGTGTCCCACTGCTGGGCAAAGGCCTCTCTCCTCCTCCGCCATGACCCTCTGTCTCGAGCTTCCTCCGCCCAGCTACTTAAGAAGGTGTCCAGCTCATCCCGCCACCTTTTCCGTGGTCTGCCGCGACGCCGTTTGGCAGTTGGTAGCCATTGGGTAGCTGTTTTAGCCCATAAGTCTTCTGGCATGCGGCAGACGTGGCCGGCCCAATCCCATTTCAGCCTGGCAGCTGTTTTTGCCACATCAGCAATACGCGTTTTAGAGCGCAGTATAGTGTTTCTTACCTTGTCAGTAAGTTTTACACCAAGCATACTGCGCTCCATAGCCCGTTGGCAAACCTTGAGTTTGGACTTTTGAGCTTCAGTCAAAGACCAAGACCTACTTACCTATCATAATAAAAATCTATTAAGACTATAGGCTTTTCTAAGTTACAAATTGAAGTAATTTTCTTAATGCTCGTGTTTTATCAAATTGTTACAAGCACTGGCTATTCAATATTCATATAGTAAATGCAAAAACATCTAAAAAATGATTTACATAAATTTTCTCTGCTTGCAATATTTCAGTTTTTGACAAAAAAGAAAGTTCGTCGTCGAAAGACGTGGTACACACAGAAGCAGAACAGCAGATTGAGGATTCTGATGAAGGGGTGACCTTCACGGCGCAATCAGCTGAGAAAGAGAAGCCTACGCTACTCCACTGGATCCTGGCTCAAGGGAATAAAGCATCTCTGCAGGATATATTAGACTACTGCCAAAAGGGGTTAGCTCTGGTAAGTCTCGAATAGAATATGTTTTTACTCATATTTAAGAAAATACTGTAGGTAAATTTTTCGGCTACACTTTTAACTCCTAGTAAAAAGTGTAACTCAAAAAAATTTGTCAATGAATTAACATTAAAAGAGCATATTAATTATAAGGATAGTAAAACTGTGTTGAAGTTTTTTCCTCTTTCTTAATAAAGGACAAGAGTGAAGACGACAATAGACTAATGTGTTTGGTGTTGGGGTAGGCTTAACAACTTGGTAACAATAATCAAGTTTTGATATAAAATTGTGAACTTTAATAGTGGTTGGTAGGTTATTAAATTGAGACACAGATTTCTTAAACATAGCTCAGACTCTGGTTCAAGTTTCCATAAGATTGGCTGAGAATAGCGAGTCTCCTTATTCATACGTATTTATAGACTTTTACTATATCGTAGTTAAGTGTATATTTCATTGGTAAATAACTGAAATTCCACTATGTAAGTCGTAAAACCTTTATCAAGTGCTATGAAGTGGCACGTTGAGTATAGATTGTGGGCAGTCAACCTACTTATTTTAATGATAGCTATACGAGATCTAGTCGATATTTTCCTGTTTAACCTCGTACAGTTGGTAGTTAATTTTTTAGATTACTAAATGACTTAAAGCGCATTTGCTCATACTTTTGATGCCCATAGTTAATGTTATCAAAGTGCATATAAATCAGAATTCTCAACTACGGAAAGTTTTTGATTCGAATTAATCATGTCACGGAATTATGACACGGAGTTGGTAATCTAGCGAATAACAAAAGCCAAATCTCAGTACCTATTCATTGTTTTGCTGCTGCATATTAATGCTACGTGTTTTCGAGTACATATTATGTGTTTCTAATAATCTAGATTATTTTAAAATATTTGTTTTCAGTCAACTTATTTCTAATTCCATATCATTAGAAAACAAATAGAACGATAATTTGAATAGAAGACTTGATGACTAATGTTTTACATATTACAGCGATATTAGTATTTGTTTTAACAAAAGCACTGAAAGTTATGCCAATTAATTTCAGAGTTCCATGTTTCATCATTCAATACCTTTAAAACTATAATTTCTTTGACAGATCGACGCGGAACCCTTAAAGGAACGCGAGGCTGAGTTGTACCATATATTAGAGTACGCGAACATGCACGGCTTGAAGCAGATCAAAGGCATCGAGGACAGATTGTACGGCCTCGATCAGTTGCTCAGCGAGGTGAAGAAGCTGGAGAGAGATCAGCATGATCAGGCTGCTTCGCTCATTCAGGTGATTTGAGGATTCTACTTTAATATTACGTTTTTTGTCTTTATAGGAAGATAAACTGGCAGTGACTGATGCATGTTCTATAGAAACAGTCCATATTACCTATCTTTTCTTATCTCTCAGTCAGGAAAGCATAGTCTAGTGTTGCTTGGGTCTCATAAAATGTGAAATACATACACACACACACACACACCACACATACATACCTTTCACGCCTCTTTCCCACCGGGGTACTACAATGCAAACACACTTTCACTTCATTCACATTCATCCTCGTAAGAACATTACGAACTAGAATATATCGTATTGGTCGGTACTCTAAAACTTTAGTTTCCGCCTGCATATTGCTTATCACCCTTTATTTAAATAAAGTATATCACAAAATATACAACTTCCTAATCGTTATTCCAGTACCGGGAACGTCTGAACACAGCGTGCGACCCGTCCGTCCTGCCGACGTTAGTGCAGTCCCATTGGTGCCAACTTGAGAAACTGCTGAAAGGCCATCAGACGCTGGTGGACATTCGGCGACGTATTGCCAAGTCTAAAGATGAACTCTCGTTTATTTTGAAGTCCAGATTGGAGTGAGTATACCTATTAGATAAGTATATTCTATAGGTATAATTTATTAGTTATGCTTGTTATTTACTCGGGATCCCGTTTGTTCTCCTATTTTTATTTAAATTAACATACTTCTGTTTGTTTTCCTGTTTCTGTTGTCATATTTTAATTTGATATGTTTTTTTGGTAGTACTTTGATTATCTTCGTTTTTTTGTAGAGTTGGGTTACTTTGTAAGTTGGGTTACCATTTAAAACCAACATCAGTTTTTATATCAAAGCGTATTCGTATTGCGTAAATATTATACTAACCGTACCCCCCATTTTCCAGAGCGGTGCTAATGATAGAGAACTCGATGTCGGTGCAAGACGCGCACGCGATGCTGTCGTTTCAGTGCTTCAACCGTCTGGCGCGGTACTTCGGTATCGTAGCGCAGTTGCACCAAGCACCCAGCGTCTTTGTACGCGCTGTGCATGAAGTGGCAAGGAGGAGGATGTTCTCGCAGGCTCATATTAAGGTATGGTGCGAGTTAGGACGGTTTCTCACGTTCACGAATTGAAGTCAATTAAGACTCGATTTATAGGAACTTGTGTAAAAAGTAATTGATTGTTCTTTTTAAAAAAAAAAGAATGATCAAATCGAATCGTTTTTAACAAATAAATCGCAAATACAATAACATTTTATTTGCAATACTATGCATACTTAATGCGTTTGTTCCAAATAAGAAGAGCTTTAAATTATCAAAAAATATTTCACAATTCGTTAATATTATTTCACAGTGGGCGACAGATTTAGCAGCAAAACTGCTCAAAATCCACGAGGAAGAAGTAGCGAAACGTCAAGACTTCAACGTGTTGTTCGAGGGTCACTTCCTCAAGACGCTGTTCCCGGGGATGTCGGAGCTGCCGCCCGTGTTCGCGACGCAGGCGCCGCCGGTCTTCGACGCCAAACTACCTAAACTCACCGACGAAGATGTAGAATTTATTTCTAGTACCTTCCCCGAATTAGCTAAGGATGTGCCGCAGTATGATATGGAAGCGACTGTCAAGTTTTTTCAACAAAGGTAAGATGCTGTAGGCATGTTTTTTATGTGCTTCTGGCTCATATTACGGTCGAATTTTGAGTATTAAAAAAAACGAAATTATTTTAAATCAAATGAATGTTATTGCAGATTGACGGCATCGGAACATGAAGAGAAAGACGTCGACGTTCAAGTGGATATTTCAAAGTTAGTACATAATTACTACATTAATAACATCAGAATTCCATTCCCAATCATATTAGTACATACGTCACACTTTGTTATTGAATTCAGCTAGCTAATATAATTTATTGCTTACAGAGACTTAGAATCAGAAACGGACACAAGCGATTTCGAGAAGCTAAGCAGACAGGGCAGTAAAAAACAAAGGATGGACACGTCAACGAGTTGCGCCCCTGAAACGATGGCGGTGTCCACCGTGACCGAGGTACACACGGAAATAGCCGAACAAAGCCGAGAGCTCAGTGGCTCAATGCCCTCGGCTAAAGCTGCCAATTCTCGAGACGAGTTCGATCGCTCGCAGTTTTACATCGACGAGCCACTACCCAGCTTGGAGGGGGGCCGGCCCGATCAGGTGCCACCATACTTGATGACAAGTATTTCACGTGCGACCACTTATGTAAACTGGGTTTTTGTTAATTACTAACTTGGGGACTAAATCATACATCTAATTGAAATTGTAATATTTATTATTTAATTACGTTCTATGTATGACTTTGATTAGAATTTGAAAGACATACATTGAATAACTCAGGTTATAGCAAGCTTATTGCCTAGTCACTTCATTGGTGAAAGTAGAAGTGTCAAACTGTTTATATCGCATCTTATAACTATCAATTCCATCTAACGAGTCTCAATAACAAAAAAGCATGTTTCTGACTTCATGTTTGCATTTTAAGATCTTTAATCATCAATATGATCATACCTAATTGCAATAACTCTCTTTAATAATGCTATCAAAAATATGCATTTTATATAAAAGTTTATGTAAGTGGACGTCGTACATTATTTTATGTTGCTCCTGTGACCGGCCCCCAAAGCTATATTTTAGCGATCTTTAGTTTAGCTTACTCATCAATACATCTTAAAATAATTTGATCGGGTTCATATTAATCATGATTCATATTGCTGTACCTTAAAACTTTAGTATTATTACTATAGATATACCTATTCATTCATAATTTCATATTCATCCCGATTGCAGGATAACATGGACACTCATAAAATAAACATGGAAAAACTTCAAGAGTTCCTCATAAAGCTCTGTAGTTTATGTAGAGTTAACATAGTGTTTATAAAGGAAGAACTTGCCAAATTGAAATCAGACGTCGACGAACAGAGAAAGTTCTTAGCCGATAAGTATTTAGAATTACTAAGACAGTGGGAGAAGAACAACGAAGAAACTGCGATAAGGTTCCGAGAAGAAACGCAAAGGTTAACCGTAGACCACGAACTAGAACTAAGCGACATGAAAGCAACTCTCAACCACAAAGATGATGTCATAGAATCATGCAAGAAGGAGAAGGAAGTACTCAAAACTGAACATCAGAAAGAGATAGAGAGGTTGCAAAAAGAGCACCAAAGTACAAAGGACGTGTTAGAGAAGACACGTGAAGAGATAAAAGCGTTTGAAAAGAAAATGGAAGAAGTAGAGCTAAATAAACAAAAGGAAATCAAAGAGTTGCAAGAGAAAATGCATCAAGATTATAAAGCGGAGATTGAGTCACTGCGGTCCAGGTAATGTACCTAATGTAATCAATCAGTTACCTAATTTATAATTTGTATGTCGACAGTCTTTACTAAGTAATCACAAAGTAACCTTCTGTCATAGTTTCAACATAACAAAATCGCAGATTGAAATGTAATTTATGACAATGGGCTGCAGTGGTTCCCACGAAAAGCATTATAAAAAGTACTTGCAGATCCTTGCCCGCCCAGTATAAACACATATTAATAACTAACACAATTATTTCTATCTCTTTTTTCAAGGTTCCGCCTAGTAGCCCTAACAAACATGGACAGATCACCGTCGGAATCCAGCTTGGAGAAGATCGAACGCACAGATATGATAGAGATAACCAGTCACAACGCAATAGTGATGCAGACTAAGGAGAACGCTGAAGTGGAGAAGGAGGAGGCCGTACGGAGCGCCCTGGCTGGGGCGGAGGCCGAGTGGCGGATCAAAATGGACGCAGAGGTTTCCGCGCTCACTGCCAAGTATGAGGCGGAGAAACAAGTGAGTGAAAGAATGAAGATAGAATTTTGTTTCTTTTTTAAAATTGTGGTAGTAGTGATGAAGATAGTCTTTTGTTTTTTTTAATCATGCTACAAAAATAGTGGAATGGTGTGTAAAATAGGTTAACAGAACATTGCAATCATGTAAGATATTTTAGGCACAGTGTAGCGTTTAAAAAATCAATCGTTAGAGCGGTTACGCATTCGATTCTCCGTTCCGATTCTTATTTGATCCCAGAGATCCGAGAACTATTTCTATTCTAAATATCTCGGATTGGATAACAATCGGAGGGAGATGAAAGCGGAGGAAGAAGCGGTTACGCACTACAGCGTTACCGCTCTAAAGCAGTGCGGTATAACTTTTTTGATGTTGATCTTTGTTTAATGTATGATGATGTCAGATTGTCAGGATGTCAGATTTTGAACATTATTCTCAACTAGTTACTTTTTTCTATTTTTTTATTCTTTTAGGAAAAAAAACAACAGCTTTTAAACATATGTAGCAATGAAATATTTGTTAATAGGTATTTAGTCATTGTCAGCTAAAGTTCTTTCAATATCCATTATAGCACAAAAAAATCCTGTCCCTATTTCAGGTAACAATAAACGACGTAACCCGAAGGTTGCTCGTAGAGAAAGACCGCCAGTTGGAGTTACTGAGAGAGCGCGAACAGACGCTAAGTCGAGAGTGTACCAAGTATAGGGAGACTATACAACAGCTGACTGATCCTGAGACTAATGATTATGATGCGCTGCTTAAGACTCAGGTAGGGTGGCACTTATATCGTAGGCTTTAGAATAGGTAGATAGAAATAGTTTATTGCACACAAAGAGATACAAGCCGAAGAAAGAAAGTTTATGAAGAGAATTTATGTCGCTATTCCAGTCGAGTGAAACCTTTATAGTAATTTAGATTTAAAAGCGGGACTCAACTTGAAGTTTTTACCTTTACCTACTTCCGGCTGACAGTAAACATTTATCTAATCTAACCTTCAATACGAATGATCAACTTTTACAAAAATGAAACTTATTATTATTGAGATAAAGTTCACATTTGCAAGTTGCAAAATAAACAAACAAAAGCTTTGCTGAAGTTTGGTAATTATTTTTTAAAGTTAATATGTAATTTTCAGATGGCAACCCTAGAAAACGAGAAGGCATTGTTACAACAGCAAGTTCTAGATCTGAAGAAGGAGTTGGAGAAGAGAGTGGAGGAGGGAGATAAGAGTAAGGAGGAGGATAGCGATGGCAGGTTTGTGATTACGTTTGTAAGAGCGGTAGATCTGTTTATTTCATTCAAAAAATAAAAAATATAAAAGTACTTACAGAATCGACAATCCGCAACAGGCTTCGTCAAAATAAACCTAAGAAACAACAAAATAAATCTGCAACAGGCTTCGTCAAAAATATAGTTAATAACAAGGAAAGTATCAGCAACAAGCATCGTCAAAAAGCGTCAGAGCGGTTAATATAAAGTTAAAAGCTTAGGGATTATTTCGGGATGCTTAAGTTCATGATTGGTTACATTTTTAACTAAATAAAACAATATTTATGTTTTACAATGAAGTTGCCACGCTCTGAGATGTTTTCTCTAGTCTATCTAAATACGCATTATACAGTTAACTCATCTGAATTCATGTCGTTACAAATCTCTAGTCACAAATCATATATTGCTGGCACCGACATATGAACCAGTGACTATTACAAAGCTGATTATATCTATGAAAGTTAGTAAAACCTTGTTTCAATGTACCAGGAGTTCACCAAAGAAGGAAGACCGTCGGTCGCGATGCCGCAGCCACACGCCGGTGGGTCTGGCGGGCGGCACGCTGAGTCTATCGTCATGTCTGCCCGGACACACCGTGCTCGTGCTCTGGGAGCCCGCGCATCTCAACTATACTGTCTTGCAGGTATAGCGTCACTAAATGGTGTTAGGCCAATTGTCCATCGCACGTTTTTTTTTACCAAGCGGCACGAAACGGCAACGTCGCGTCGGCCGCATCGTAGAACCATCAAATCTATGTCAGATTTGATTGTTTCTACTTTCTACGCAAAATTTTCGTGATTTACGTGTAGTAATTGTCGTCTTACAATTGACAATTGAAGAAAACGTGCGTATGACATGTTGTTTTCTCGACAATAAGCCTTGCTTTACTTTTTAGAAATAACTAATGTTCAGGTGATATTCATCAGATACTCGAACTAGATATCCGGAGAAATCCGTTTTCATACCATATCTTCGTCATATCTTTTGTAGTACCTTCTTCGTTCAAAATTACAACTATGTTATCGTTCCATTACAGGAAGCTTCGATAATGTACTTCGTGCACAGTGACTGCTTACCGGCGTTAGATCTCAGTATACATGTGAAGAATGAAAGCGAGAGGAAACTTTACGCTGTTGCTACAGTAGAGTCTAAGGAATACTGCTATGCTAAGAAGGTAAGCGGGAATAAGTATATAAATATACCTAGGTGTTGCCTGCGACTAACGCGTTTATCCTCAAATCTCGGAAGACTGACACAATATCTTAAAATAATATAACCTATATGTAATTCTGGTGTGTCAGCTACAATATTGTGAAGTTTCATTATGATATGGTCAGTGTTTTTTTTGAGTGAAAGAGTAACAGTTTTCAAGCTCAGTAAATAAACGTAGATTTGCTATATTCCAGAGCGGTAACCGCTACCATATGCCGCGCGGTTCGCGGTTCTACCGCGTGCGCGTGCGACCGCTTAGGCCGCATCTCGCTCATCCGTCCTGCTGCGACCACAAACACAAACAAGGTAAGATATGTATATTACAGAATATACTGCTTATTTTATTATCTACTTTTGGGACACGAGCTAAATAGTTCTATATCTAATATCTATTGTGTTTTAGTGATTTAAAAACCCTAATACAGCAACGGGATAGTGGTGTAGTATTTGGCATCTTAAGTCCCGTGTAATGAAGCCTTTATGTTATCACAACTATTTTACCATTAGGTTTAGAATGGTAGCAAAATTCATGATTTACTCGCTTCAAGCTTTTTGTAAAAACATGTTTTTAGAGCACAAATAATTTCGCATAGACAAACCTCTATTCACCGTTACTATTTATTTTAAACATTGTGTAGTTTTATTTTGTGTGCCTTGATACCTGCTGGCGGTCGATTAACCGTTGTGGCGCGTTGCCTTCCAGATACAATGAAGGGCAGCGTGCTCTCCGTCTTTGGAGAGAATCGACCGCTCAAGAAATGGTTGACTTACGTGCATGCCCCAGGTCTCTGCTTTTTATCTTCATCCTACATTTTTATTTTAAGATTTTATAATATTTTCTCATTCGTTAATTCTTCGATGCTTCATGCTGGAGGCTTATTGTAAAATAACCAGCTTTAAGAATAAGTTTTCTATAAATCACCCACAATCTCACAAACATAAATTTGCTTCAGCTAACTTTGCGATCAGTCGCGAAGTGAAACATCATTTAACATAAAATGTCATGTAAATTCATAATGTGGCACCATCTGTATTATACTGTATATTATGGCGTATTATACATTTCCGATGGGTAAATGTTCGCTTAAACTACAATCATAAATTAATGTTATGACGCGAACTAAAATCAAAAACAAAACCGATCTAATAAGCTAATCTCTACTAATAAGCTGTCTTCACTTCTTTACAGACATGCAAAAGTCAGTGGACACAAGTCAATCGACAAGCTCAAACACAGACGAAGCGCGCGCTGCTGAAGTAGCGACCGCCACGCTCATAAACCTGGAGTCACCTGTGTCGACCAGCGAACGCAGCACGAGCGGTGTCGCGCCGGAGTTAGCTCCTGGAGACGTGCCGGGAGAAGACCAGCTTGATTCTATAGAAGCTAGCGAACAGTGGCACAATGCTAGGATGCAGGCTTCTACCGTGAGCGCTATGTAAGTTATGATTACATTATATACATGACTATTGGAGGCTTATTAAATGTCTGAAATATAAATAAACGTAATTTTCGTCTGATTCACCAGATACAAAGTTAGGAAACTATTTCACTAGATGGCGTTGTTGTTAGTAGAATGTTGCATTTGGATATAAGGCGTTGTGATTGAATTTATTGTTTGTTTCAGGACTGATATGGAGTGCAGTGTGGGCCGTGTGGTGGGAGGGGAGCCACTCGAACTGACGGTAAGTATTACCTTGAAATGTAGAAATAAATATGCTCGACAATGATTATTAAGAGTTGGTATAGTTAACCGCAGATTCCGCTAAGTATGTATACTGTGCGCAGGTGTCGGCGGTGTCGGTGGTGGGTCGCGGCGGCGGCGCGGCGGACGCGGGTGAGCTGGCGGAGGAGGCGGAGCCGTGACGTCGCGCCGCGCCGGCAGCTCGCGCCGCTCCTCGAACCTAACCAAGGCCTGATCTCCCACACTCTTATGTCCACTTTCTCTCCCTCGCTCTCGCGGGTCGACGCTTTCCCCTTTACGACTTTCGAACTCTATTTTCTTACGTGATTTTAAAGTGTACTCGAATCTACTAGTTCGCACGCCTCGGTAGCCTCGCCCCCCTCTCCCCTCGGCTGCCCGACCTGCGGTATGTTTTGAAATTCGTTAACGTCTGTCCACCTAGTCGATGTCTTCCAGGTCGGTCGCTAGGCGGCCGTCGTCCGACGCGGTCGGAGTGTCGGTCGGACGACGCGACCGCCCGATTAGTTCCGCGAATCGATTTTGACCGTTTAAAATTCTAAATGCTTTTGCAACAGATGAGTTAAAATATTTTTATTGGAGATGATTTTAAAAAGGAATATTTTGTATAATTATTATATTGAAACGGTAAATTTGCCGGCCCTCTTATGAAGTTTTCGACGTACGGTAGCGTTCTGCGGTGATTTATTTTTGGTAGTACAAAGTGTTTTAGTCGTTTTAAAGCTTTACCGTTTTACTTTGCAGTCGATATTCTCCGTGTTATTTATTAGTTATATTTCTATATGCGTTGTGTTTTGTTTTATTTCTTCTTTTATATTACTGTACTATGTATTATTCGAGCACGATGAGTGTCATTAAATACACACAATATATAATAGTACCTAATGAATATTATACAATGAAGTACATTATCGGTGTAATTATTATTATGGGTGATACTGTATTGTATTGTATGTAGCACAAAAATATTACTAGTTAACTTATCTGCATCAGATTTCTTTGCTCACGCGTTTATATTACTAGGGTAAACGACAAAGTTTCGATTTAGATAATATGTGTCTAATTACATTTAAAACATAGAGTCACGTTCATCCTTAAGATTCTCCTATCTGTAAGTCTATTGTCTTGACACCTAAGTCATAGTGATATTTAGCGGGACTCGCGTTCCTTAGGATTTCTCTTACAAGTGTTGCTAGGCTTCTGCAATGATAACGCTTACACTCGATCTCGCCTCTACTCGGATTCTTTGAATCGTATACGTTTCACAATCTAGTTATAGGTTCGATGACATAGCCGAGCTTCTCTTCTAATATCCACACCTATAGCTTTTGTATTGTTATTGAAATGATTATGTTATCTTGTGTCACAGAGAAATTGTTTATAAACATGTTAAGGCGCAGACAAATGATGGTCGAATAGGTGTATTACTTAAGGGGGTCTCTCACGCTATCATTTTCACAAACCTACTCGTATTCACTTTCAAATAGTTGTGTGTTCAATGTACATACGAGTATTTTGTCACAGTGTGAGCGACCCCGTTAACCTATTGTAATGGCCGACTGTACTTTCTAAATCACTTCAATGTTTAAAATAATATCACAAGTAGCTTCTTGTTGAGGTGATCAATTTAGAGTGGAGTTGCCATTTAGTATTTCCCTCGAAGTTTTGGCGGTTCATGGTGTTCAATAATCACAGTGATGCGCAATCGTTATGAATTGTTATAAAGTAAGAAGACATCGCTTTGTGTCAAATTTGTTTGTGGCCTTATGATAAGTGGCGCCCGACGTGGGGCTACAGGCGTCTCTAGTTGCGTTCCCTGTAGTTGCGAAGGGAACCCGACTAGAGGCGCCACTCTCGGCATCCGCCGACTGCTGTGATAGCGCGTGCTGTGCTCTCCTCGATCCCTTAACGAACAGCTTTACAAAATACAAGAAACTATGATTTTTATCGTAACTTATTGTTAAGGCCTATTTGTTAAGGACGTAAAAGTTAATCAGTAATTTGTCAAAATCGTGCCGTGTATTGGTAAAACTGTTCGCTTTTCATTCTGATTTGAATTCACAAATCGTTATTGAAATACTGATAGATGTAACCGAAGTAGGGTGTTAACCTCGGAGAGAATGTGTTTCATGAGGTTTTATGAACTGAAAACGTAAAGAAAACACATTGTTGTTGTATATAGGTGTTTTATCATTATTACATGTAATTGTAACGAAGTGGAAGTCTTGCAGTAGTTCCGATCGTAACGTTTGATTTGTGTACAAATAGGGAGGTACACGGGTAACCGTATCGACTTCAGACTGTTACTCGTGAGTTGGTAGGGACTCGTGTGTGAGGTAACTGTGCAAGGACTCGTTTGTGCTGGACACAAATGATTATGATTAGGTTGCAGGGTTATTCATTCATCTTTAAAATTACGGTCGTGTCATGTCATTGTGTCACGTGGAAGACGGTTTCTGGAATGTTTTGCGATGCAATGCATAATAATTATAAATCTTATCGTGTGATCGCTTAATGGACTATTTTGTAGTGACCAATTTTATCGTTAGAATTAAAAAATGTAAAATTGACAATTTTAATGTAATTTTTATATACAATAAATAAATAGACGATTTTGTACAAAATCTGTATTTTATTTATCGATAAACCAATTTTTGATAAACGTAGGTAATTAAAAAAATAAAAGTCGAGAAAAGGCTAATAAATAAAAAATATCTATGTTTTTGGAACAATTCACGTGAGTGCCAAATCTTATAATTTCAGGAACAATAACGCTTTAGATTTAACAAACTTACTTCTAAAATTTATACTATTTACACTTTACAATAGAATATTTACAGACTTCACTACTATTATAAGAGGGCACCGAACGCGTCGACAGCCTGCTGGTGCTGGACGTCATAGTACTGCTTGCACTCAGAGACGTCGGTGGAGGCAAACGCGCAGTCCGTGTAGTTCCAGGTCTGCAGGTCGAGGTTCTGCGCGCAGTCCGCTCCGTACCTGTAGTAGCGCTGCTCCTGCATCTCCATCGGCGGGGTCGTCCGGCAGTCCGCCGGGTAGTACTGGCCGTCCTCCGGGAAGTAGGTCTGCGGCGCGTAGGGCTGCTGCTCGCAGTACGCGTCCGCCTGCTGATAGCCGGCGCCGAACAGCTCTGGCGACGGCGTGTCGCTCGAGTCCGAGCCGGCGGCGGCGCGCTGCCACTCGAACCAGTACGCGTCCTCGGGCCGCGAGTTGTCGCCGTTGAGGTCCGCGAACGTCGGCGGCGAGCCCAGCGTCGTCTCGTCCATCGGGAAGTCGAGGCGGATCGGCTGGTCCAGCTGAAAGATCTCCTCAGGGTGGAAGATGTCGTCGGCCGGCAGCGGCGCCGTCTCGTACGCTGGGTGGGGGGGCGCGGGCACGGCGGGGGGGAAGCTGTAGGCGGGGGGAGGGGGGTCGGCGGGGGACCACGCCGCGCCGCACGACTCCGCCGTCGCCGCGCGCCAGCGGCACGAACACTCGAACGGACCGCATGTACACGTCAAGGCTGTGGGGGGGGGATATGGATGTTAATATTCAAGAAAACTGGCGCTAACGAGACAAATGCTTTTATGTTTTGTATAGACATATCGTACTTACTTCTTTGATTATCCGGTATGAGCGGCGGAGGTTGAGGGTGATCAACGGCGTGAGGGTTCCCTTTTTGCGGTTGCTTGTCCGGCTTGACTGTTAGTATCTTATCGGCGATGGCGGCTTCTCTAGCTAGCAGTAGGGCCAGGCTTCTGACTCGTCTCCCGGCTCCGAGTGACCGTCGGACTTCGCTGGCGCCTTTAGCTTCAGGTCTAGGATGGTCGTGCGCGCCTTTCGCTTGGAAGAATATCGCGTGGTCCGTATGTCGCCAGAAATGCGTGACCGGGTATCCGCAGTGTCCTCTACACGGTTGCACTTCTAAACGGCCACCGTTGCATAGTCTATTTGGACAAGGTTTTCCTGTAACAATGGAAATCATTATTGACTAACATAGGAGGAACTTGTCTAAGCCTCATTTGACTTTAACACGAATCGGATTGAATTTAGTAGTAGGTAGCTTTTCAAGTAGAGCTATCTAGTTTAGTCATTCAACTTACCTTGCTGTTTTTTCCGCGCTTTATCACAAATGGCTGGTCGCAGATGTACCCTTGAGCCGTCGGGCAGTCGACACCTCGCCGAACATATTAGGACTCCTAAACAGCTCTTCTTTAGTATATGTACGTTATGATTGTTTGTGTTTCTCATCGCCCAACCCGAGGCATGTCTTCTAGCTTCTTCACAGGCAGGTGGGTATACTCGTCGCACGTGGCCGTCGCACCACTCGCCGAAGGTATCGAAGTGTGTGACTCGGGGGACCACGGCGTCGTTGATGTCCCATTCTGGCGTCGCTGGGCCCTCTGACATGTCCGGTCGACTGGTACTGCAAGGAAATGTTGATGTTAGTCTAAAGGTTCATTATTGTCATTTAGAGTTAGGTTCTCTTATCGGTTGAGAGACCGTAAAGACGAAGTTACTTAGAAAGAATCCAAACGAATTTGTTTATTTAAAAGAACTTTTCGTATTACCTTCCTATTTAAATACGTAGTAGACTATAATATGTTTTACGTGTGTAGTTAAAAGTTAACTACCTTTCTAAATCAATTTCAGTTGCTGTTCTCTTAACATAAAAATCTTGTTAATACCTATGTTTTTTAAATGCATTTTAAAAACTACATAATGTTGAATAAGTTGAATTATGTAGAGATTATAAGTAGAGCCCCTTTCTAATGTACAAAAACAAAAAAAGGCTCAATCACCATCAATGAAAATAATTCTTAAACGAAGCAAATAGTGCAAAGAGCGTGTAATCGCGGAGAAAGCTCCCCTCTTGGTCTCGTTGAGCCAATTGCTGGAATAGACGAGGGGCGGCGCCTTAATTGGGCAAACAGCTTTGTGTACCCACTACGAGGACTCGAGGTAAATACGACAAAGACGTGATTCTTGGATCGTGTCTTTTAAATTATAAGCTTTGTTACAATTATGATTACTAAGAATGCTTTCGTGCTGTTATTTTAAAGAGGTAAGTTAACGGCTGCGATTTTCTTTATAATAAGTAAATAACTTAATGCGAAGTTGATAGCTACATTTTTTTTTGAAAACATAGCAATAAACTCCTTACATACTTATCTATAAACATATTTTCTATCATTCATTATTTGTGCACACATGAGTATTTATCTACTTATTTCTGTCCAAAGATTTTTAAATGGTCTCCGGCGGAGACCAAATCATCTAAGTTTCGGTCTTATTTAAAATTCATTATAAATGCTAAGTATGACAACTTTTGTCTAGCTTTTAAGATCTAGGTACTTATACTTTTACTATTTATGTATTTCATTATAAGCTTAAAGCTCTTCTAAAGCTTAGGTACAAAATATTTTTTTAACGTGTTGTTTGAATTAAAATAGTGACGTCTTTTTACCAAAAGAGAAAGATCGCGTCGACGGCGGCGTCTCAATGAAGTTCAATTAAAGCCAATTGTCGACCCTCCATCACCTTCCACAACCCTCCCCGCTTTGACTACACAATTATTCATCGTTTTATTTTCTAGCTGACTGCTTCAATTGTTTCTCGATGTAGCTGTCTGCTATTCTTTATCTTATAATATGTTGCTTGGAGATGTAGGTAAGAATCTAGATATTTTAAATAACCTAGGTTTCTCTCCTAAAGTTTCAAAACGGTTTATTTATTTTTATGAAGAATTAGAAACTTATTGAATAGAAAGTGAGAATAAAAACTATAGTCAACAAAAACAATTACAAGAGCTTAGGTAGGTACTGGCTAGCTTCTACCTACGGGAATTAAATGATTGCGGAATATTCTGGTTTAAGTATAGGTACCTAATTATATACCTAGCTATAACATTTATAGAGAATATTATGAAAGATTCAATTAAGTAGGTACTATGGTTATTTCATTGTCAAATATTGTTTCATTAAGTTAGTGCACAAGTTGGTGGCAAAAAAAGGAATCAATTAAGTATTATTAATTAATAAGTAAAGTTAGGTACCCTACTTATCGGTTTAATAAGAATATGCACTATTTTGCTGTCATAATTTTGTTGGCACAAAAAAAGTTTAATTCACTTTAGGTAATATAAGTATCTATTGTCATAGGTACACCTCTCTTTTTACGAATTAACTTCAGTGTTATGAAAACTAAAATAAATGGTATACTTACAGGATCACCATCTCCGTAAAATGGAAATAATTACACAATCACAAAATTGTCCTTAGTTCAACGATCACAAACCACAAACCACTGGAGTCATTGAGCGAATGTTCCTTAAAGCTTAAAGTAAGTATAAAAATATATTTCTTTTCGCAAAAATATTGCTTCTATACCAGCATGTACACACGACGGAAGCTTATAGCGTACTAAGTTGAACAACAAAAATAAATATGGGGATGATTCTCCCCACCGTGGTTCGCGGTGGGTTAATAAAATGTACCAATGGCAACACTCGGGTCGACTTGGCGCCGCCTCTCGACCAATCACAAGGCAGAACCAGGTCTCTGATGGGAGTCACCGTACCACACGTTTTCTTTTTTGGAGGAAAATAGTCTGGGAAATTTCAGTGATGCATCGTTTTTGATAGCAGCTTGTATTTTCAGGTAGGTATGTTACTTATGTAGGCTGTGGTAATTAAGCCAGAATTCATTTAGGAGTGATAATATAATTTAAATGACTACGAGTGCCTAATTACGTATGTAGGTGTATTATAATCGCATATTTTCTGACTTGCTGTTAAATTCAATTTGATAAAATGATGTCTAAGTCCGTAGATTATGAATAATATCAAAAGGACCCGCATAAGGTTGAGTAAATTTCCTTAGCTTTCCCATAAATTAACATTTCTTCTTCGTAAAAAAAAACGCAAATTAAAACCTTAGTTATTTTTTCCCATCGGAAGTATAGCTGATATAATGAAGGGAATACAAAAAAATATACAACGTGTGTGTATATGTTACATAGGTATAGTTGTTCATTGATCCGAGAAGGGCGAAAAATGCGGGCGTGGACGTTACGAGGAGTTGCGTTTGCGCAATAATTTAGCAAGAGTTCACACACAGTTCTCAGGGGACGGTTTTATTGATAGATTGGATGGGAAAAGTATTTGAAACTGCCGACTTTTAATGTTACCGAAATAAATTGTACGAGAATGTAGAGTAAATTAATCTTACCTGCATTTTCAGTTTGAATTTTTAATATTCACGGCTCTCCAACAGTTATTTGTCTCTGAAACAGAATATTTAGGTATATCAATTAACGTTTTACATAGGTAGATACTCGCTTGCAAAACTATTAACGTATAACTAAGTATTAAATATATGTCTTTTTATCCTGAACTCTACCTTAGTAACCTACCTACCGTAGTTGAGCTTAGAGTTTTAGTTGGCTTTAAGTACCTATCAGTAAAGTCGGCATCTTTGTTTATAAGTAGGTATATCCAATACATAATCTTCCCAAACTTGCCGCTCAATTTATCAGAAAACCCCCTGTAAAAAGCTTAAAATTATTGGTCGACTAGAAGACCGACGCGCCGACATAAAATGTAGAGATGCCTTCAAATCCTTTGTTTATGTTTTTAAGAATTTAATCCGATTTCACGATACCAAAGATTCTCAATTCTGAGAATGTTTTTTATTGTTATTTGTAAATAGAATCCTTGGACTTAATAGGATTTAATCCGTCTTTTGTCTTGAAACTGACTCCTGTTTGGTTAATCCGTGGTTCCGAAAACTAGAGCTGCCTAATCATGTTGATTAAATGCCGCTTGCTATAGATTTGCTGTCAAATGGAATAATGTTTTATTTATTTTGGGAAATACCATGACGTGGTAGGTAAGTTGCCAAATGTAAAAAAAAGTACGTATGCAAAAAAATTGCTATGGTAGAGTAAAGCCGTCGTGTGCCGGATTCCATCCTGACAATTTAGCACTTTGGTTTTTGCTACTTAGATATTATTACATAGATAGAGATATTATTCAATCATATTTCCAGTAATTTTATTTGCTTGGCTAGGTTCTCTACTAAGTAATGTTTGTATGACCTATAGAAGAAAGCTCTAAAAATCGTTTAAACAGATCAAGTGACCGAGTCCTAAATAATAAGTGCGCATGATTTGTATGTTAAGCGATAAGTGCATCTAAATTAAACATTTCAGTAAAGTCGTGTTTCTACTTGTTCCTTAATCTGTTATTGTTTATAAAAATATCTACCGCTGAAGCAATAAAACAAACCGCACCGACTTAGCGACAGAAAGACATCTTTATGAGCTTAAAATAATCCCTCAATTGTTATAAGGCGGCTATAAACAAAATCTAACTTTTACATAATTGGGTTTGGAAATATCCTTTCTCTCAATCCAGTCAGGTATCCGTCGGCAAACTTGAGGGTGATTAAGTGCTAAAGCAGTTTGAATATATATTTAACTCTTCTAAATAGCAGCTGTTGCTTAAGGAATCATAAAATATTTAATAAACGTAAATCCCATTCCAAATAACATAATTGAATCAACCTCTTTATTACATGATTGAAAATTGATATCCTTAATATCCCTAATTATGTAGACACTTTATAGTACACACTTTACCTACTCGCCATTTGATAACATGGTTTACGTATTCATAACTATTTTGATTAACTACTTATTTTGAAAGAAAGATTACCTATGAACCTATTCAGTCGGATTTTCGAACGAAATCACTTGTGTTTTTTGCTACAATAATGGTGTCATTTTCGAAAAGTACCTATACAGCCAGGGCAGATTACTTAGATCCCTATGTATGCAGTTATTTGATTAATGATGATTTCGAGACATCAGTTTGATTGGCGTAGAGGTCCGCCTTCCGGCGCGCAGTAAATTGTCGCCAAATAAAATAAAACGCGCGCTCGCAATTGGCGCCCCTCGTGGGCTACCTCCGGATGTCGCCAATTCCACAGATTGCTGCTATTGGCTTAAAGAATTGTTTATTTGATTGTGTTGTTTATGAGGCGAAATATTATACCTATACCTTCATATCCACAAGGATACGCAAATGTAAAATAGATATTAAGTTCACATTTGTTTTTTACGTCATTAAATTAGGTATTGTGAGAAAAAGAGAGCTTCTCTATCTCTATAATTAAAAAGCAAATTAAGGCTCTCGATTTATAAAAAGCTACTTATTATTCGTTTGATACCATATATGTATTTTGTGCCTATTTCCCCATATTTAAAGAATCTCTTGAATAGTTGTCATATTGTATGTAAGCAGGTTCTATAGAAAACTGCCGATTATACCCCCAAAAAGTAACGGCTAGTAAAGAAGACTTTTAAGAATAAGCATTAAAATAAGGTATAGATAAAGGGGAATACAGTGATGCCACTAGGGTCCGAAACTAGAGGATCCTGTAAAGCTAACTAGTTTGAAATGGACTATTTAACGTTGCGGCAGCAGAAGGTTGTTTGACTTGGTGAAGTTTATAGCTGCAGACAATGTATCTTAGAGTCGATACTTTAGTTATATACATTTACCTTTGTTAGGTACCAAATTAGGTACCGTAACATAAACAATTTTATAAGATTCGTGTATATTTTGAGAGATATACTTATTTAGCTAGGCTCCTATATTGCTAGGTACTTATCCATGTCCAAGTAAAAAACAACATTGAGAACCACCTCCTTTTTTGGTGGTTTTAGTTTGAAATCGGTTAAAAATAAGTAGGTACCTACTTAGTAATATTTCTCATCAAAACAATTAAAGAATAAACCTTTATTGAATGTAGTCTTGTAAGAGATAAGACAAGTCTATATTCAACACAAAGTCGGATACCTACCCTATAAGAGAAGGGAGTGGAAATTAGTAGGTAGGTTCTTACTATGGCTGTGTACCAAGTCGACATAGTGATCAAAGCTTGTGTACCGATAATACTGCGCCCCTCTAGCGCCGTCGCGCCGGCTGCTGCAGTTCACATACAATCCTGCAATGGAAATCTTTTGTTAGCTGACAGATTTTTTGTATTCCTTAATTTTTCGAGAAAAATTATGATTTTGTAAGGTTAGATTGAAGAGTTCAATCAAATGTAGAGTTTATCTTGTATTTTTACAATTTGTAAGTAACTTTATTATTTATGCCGACAAATATTGAAATCAAAAAAAGAAACTGCCATTGTCTAAAAAGAAAACAAGGGTTTACGGGATTTACTATGAAACTACTTTAGACAGATCTATCATGTCGAATCATCGGCCGTTATACGTGGGACACGCAGTAAATTTTGCGACTCCAAAAAAAAATGTTCTACAGGTTAATATATTTTTATGACATCTTTTCAAAGTACTCTCTACCAACCTCTATACAAAGTTTCATGCGTCTACGCCCGTTATTAATAACCTATCCCAGGGGGCTTAGCATGGCGCGCTGCGACAATTATCTCACGCATGCTGTCCTTATCACATTTAATACTATAGACAGAGACGTAAGCGTGACAAACGCACGACAACGTCTTGTCACGGAGTGCCATGCTAAGCTAGCTGATCCGTTTTTACCAAATCGAGATTGAAAAAACAAAACACCTTGACATGTTTTTGACATAGCAATCCATGGGAGGTACTGTGGGGAGGTCTTTTTCAGAGTACGGATTGGTCCTCTGTCCTCCTAATTCAAATTTTCAAATATAGCGATGACTTTACTGACAAGTGTAAAATATTACAGAATTTCTATTCTGAGTCACAGAGTAACTAATCACTACGTTTGTTCTGAGTTCTGAGCTAAGATTCTGAGGATTTCTCTCATAAAAATGGATACAAGCAGCGATAGTGACTGTGAGGATCTGATTCTGCTTACAAGCGACGAGGAAGAGGTTCCAAGACGCCGTCGATCTCGTAACAGAATCAGACGCCTGAACTATATGCAAAGTCTTGACGAAGCAGATTTTGCATATAGGTTTAGGTTGACAAAACCTGCAGTTCAACTGCTTTTAGATGAAATAATGCCTTTCATGCGGGTAAGATCTTCAAGGTAAGAAGAAACGCTTTGCCTACCTAGGTACCGTTGTCGATTTGTTCATTAATTATCTCATATTCTTTGTAGAAACAATGGAGTTTCACCGCTTCATCAACTCCTATTATCTCTGCGGTTTTTCCCATTAGGCATAATGCTTATATCAGTAGCAGACTTCGTCGGAGTGTCTACATCCACCGCAGGGAGGATAGTGAGTGATGTTGCGTCAGCAATAGCCAGATTGTATGACAAATAAATTTTTGTCCACCAAAATGCTGCTGTGAAATTTTTTAAGATATCAAGATTTCCTCGTGTTTTGGTCGACTGCACGCATATTCGAATACAATCACTTTGTAAGTAACACTCAATATTTATATTATGGTGATCAAATTATATGTTTAATGAACTCATTAGTACGTATTTATTTTAGGTCACATGATTGGTGAAGAATTTAGGAATAGAAAAGGTAACTTTTCTCTCAATGTTCAAGGGGTCTGAGATGCAGATTTGAGATGCACATGTCTTTAATAATTCCATGTTAAGAGGTAAGATTTAGGTACATACGTAGATGGTAGATACCTACATTATTGTCTCTTTCTAAATTCCATTGTCGACATAATACCTTTACACTTTCACTTTTTATATAAGAAAACAGTTGGTAACTGGAATTAACTGTAAATACATTTTCTAGCTCAATGTGATGCTGGTCAATTTGGGAACCGCTGGATGCTGGGAGACAGTGCCTATCCCAACAGACCTTATCTTTTAACACCTGTCTTAAATCCTACCACAGCTGCTGAGAACAGTTACAATGAAGCTCATATTAAGACTAAAAATACCATTGAGAGATAATAATTTTATAAAATATTTAATTGTTAATAAAACAAAGGTCAAACATGTTTGATTAAAGAACAATAACGTTGCTTTAATTTCATTTTAGGACATTTGGAGTTTGGAAACGTCGATTCCCGGTAATAAGTCTCACCTTGCGCTTGGCTCTGCCCACTGTGCAAGCTGTAATCATAGCAACGGCGCTCGTAAGCAGAATCAGATCCTCACAGTGACTATCGCTGCTTGTATCCATTTTTATGAGAGAAAGGAAATTTATCACACTTCAGAAATCCTCAGAAGAAGAGATAGAAATTGCCGGAAGAGCACAACTTATTCATAATTATTTCGGTTAAAAGATTTAATAAAACATTTTATTGTACATATTTATTATTGCATTTTTATTGAGATTTACATAAGTATATAACACCATAAAAACTAGGGCTGCGCTCACTTTGGCCGCGTTTTCGTACGAATTTCACTCGTGCGTATATGTTACCATTTTATCCACTTCCCTGTCCATTGCGAATTGAATTTATTTATTGTAATTCACAACCAGTTCACAGAAATAAACAAAACATAGGTATATATAAATACCTAAGGTAAAGGTAAATGAATGAAGTCAAAAGACAATTTAAATTCATTTTGACATTGTCAGTAATTTCATTTTTGATGGTCATTTTCTTTTTTATATTTCGTTCCTTTCATTTGTTGAATACACAGAGACGTATAAAAACTCTTCTGTGGTTTAATCAAGATTTTGAAATAAAATACGACAACAATCATAATTTGCGTCGTAATAACGTCGTAATATATATTTTAACTATAAAAAATATTTTATAGTTTTAAGAATTGTTTATTTTATTTTGGCTATTGAAATGATATTTAAATTTCAAACATGTCATTTTGCGTAAAACAGAACATGCGGGAGGGAAAAAATTGTGGGCGGGGCGATCCTAATCCAAAAAAATTTGGATAGTTTATTGAGACCGAGATTAGAGTAGGTACACAAGTGACAATATATGTCAAAGTTCAATCCGGATTTAGGCACGGATAGGTTATTAATAACGGGCGTAAACCAATTTTTTAAATACTTTTTCCCGCCCGCCGCAGACACCTAGTTTTCGACCTGCTCGAACGCTGAGAGCGCATTATCCGACGACCACAATTGTATCCCTTTGACTTGATTTTTAATTTTTGGGAATTAGTAGTGGTCACACGGTTCTAGATCAAGGCTGTAAGGAAGATAACTCATGAGTTTGACCGGTGTGTTGTCTAGGTAGTCCCTTTTTGTCTAGGAGCTCATTATCGTAGTGGAGCAGTAGCCCGCGGCGCCTTGTGTTTGGTCGCTTGTAGCTCCCAACAGAGAAAAGTTCTGCCAAGCATTTGGTAGTATACCATTTGGCGTTGATGCTACTTTGGTTTCGTAAAGGAATTGACACTAAGTAGCCAGTCAAATTGAAAGAAATCGTGATGAAAATTTTCTCCCCGGTTCTAGGTCGCTTTGCAATGGTAGGTTTTGATTCGTTTTGAAACACCCCTACAGTCGACTTGCGCTTTGTTTCTGGATCGTATTGATAAATCCAGGTTCCATCATCTATAATAATGTCGTAAACAAGCCGAGACGAGCCTGCTTTGAATGTGTCTATCATAACATGGCACCATTCCACCCTTGCCTGCTTCTGAAACTCGGTGAGGTTGCGCGGCACCCAGCGTGAAACTTTCCTCCGTACCCGTAGATGCTCGTGCAGAGTCTTGTAAAGGCTCCCCGATTGAATCTGCAGTCTATGCTGAATCTCTTGGCATATAACTCGCCTATAGTCTTGGATCACAATTTTCACTGCTAGCACGTTTTCTTCCATAACAGCCGTCAAAGGGCGACCACTTCTTTCTTCTACCCCCAAAGTTAGTCGACCGCACTCAAATTCATTAAAACAACGATACAAGGTTGCCTTAAAAAAGTCTTCATCCATAAATACCATTTTGAAGTCTATCGTACGATTCGTTCGGTTTTAGGCGGCACTTGAAATCGTAAAAAATCATAGCGCGAAAATGTTCTCGACGCAAATTCGTTTTTCAATGAGACATGATAATTTTAATGAGCTCTCAATATCATATTTTTAAAATAAAGAAATAACTGGCCAGCCTCGCATACAAAAAAACTGTGTGTCGCAATACTTTCTGAGTGATCCTTGTATAGTCGCGATAATCTAAGTAAGTACCTACCCATCTACCTACTTAATGGCGTATTGATTCTTAAGCAAAAACCTTTGATCGCAAAGCGTAGGTTATTACGATAACATTCCAGTTGAATTTCAATTAACTGTGTTCACGTTTCACGAACAGGTAGCGATCTGTCGCTGACAACAGATATATAGATAACAGGACATAGAGAACACTACCAATCTCCATATCAATCTCATTGTAGGTACTACCCCACCCTCTATAAGCCTTTCCACACAAGCGGCACTCAAACAAAGGATCAAATTAAACAAATCCGCAGACAATCGCGTTCCGACGAACGACATGAAAGCGAGTTAATCAAACAACTATTTTGTGACTCTATACAAACAGCCCGCCCCCGCTGCCAACTGTCGCGCCAACAAATACGTTTATGATTGACCTCAACTCTCGATTCGTACGTTTCAAGTGTTACTAATGCGATAGTGAAATGCGCAATCTTTTGTGGATGGAACAGCTTTGCCCGGTGTTAGGTTAAGTTAATTTTAAATACGCACCTATTTTATATTTGCTTCGCTGTTCCCATGCTGAGCTGTTGACTCTAACTTATAGGTACGTAGATCTATAGTTTACCTACTTCTCCATTCCATCCTACGTAATGATTTTTCATGATATTAAAAAACAACTCAGAAACACAAAAATTATTATTGTCTATGTAATAAAAACTTATTATTTTTTTTTGCATGTGAATTCCAACTTTACAAGTAATTGACTGTATGTACTTTATATTGTCTTTTGTATCGCCATTAGCTTGAAAAAGAAAAAAATATTTTTAATCATAATTTTTTTATGGCTTTTACAGAAAATATTTTGACATCAAGTTGCCAGTGTGTATAATTTTTTCTATAGAAGTGAATTCTTACTTTTACAAAAAATTAACTTTATTTTCATGTTCTATTTTCGAAATTTGAAATATATTGCCGGAGTGAATGGGTTTTTATAATTAAAAAAGGAGATTTTAAAAACAAATATAAAAACTATTTCATATTGTATTTATTTTTTATTAATTTAAATAGTGACTGCTGTTTTACAATTTCTATTTTTGTTAGTACTGAAAAAAAAGTTTGTTTTAAAAACGAAACATAGATTAGGTACCGTTACCGTAGAATAACTTGCCGTAAGATGCAAATTGTTGATTAAACTGAAATAGGTATTGACATTTAGTTTGTACCTAATGTAGAGATAGGTAATGTAAATAACGTGATTCATTATTAACTTTGCTAAAAGTGCGATATTTAAATAAATGTTTTATATGTAAGGTGTTGTCATTTTCAGATTTTTCAGTAGAGGAAACGGTATCGCCCCGAAAACATCTCATAAGCGATTCTACCTACAAGTCCACACTTTCGGGTAAGTTTTATGTTTTTTTCCTTTTTCATGAAATGGCAAGGTGAAAATTTTATTATTGTGAAATTAAAGTGTGTTCGCTCGCGCCAATTTATCAGCGTTCGTTATCGCGCATGCGGGTTCGACAGAAGCCATGACGACTGCTACAAACGTCTATTTTTTACTATTTTAAATGCAGCACGCGACAAAGTATTCATGTTTCTTGATAAACAAGCGCCTATGTATGCTTTGAAGGGGTTCGTTGAAATTCATTAACATCGTCGATTCTATTTTCCTTACTTTTCACCTAAAGATCAATCTATTATGTACTTACCTACCAGTAAAATCATCTATTTAGCAAGATTTGTAATGTTCTGATAGAAAGATAGCGTTTTTAGGACCTAGAAATCAGTTATTACTCAGGTAAAAATTCGTCAATAAACAAACAATACTAACTTCACTTCTACTTCCCAGTTCGTATTCACTTTTGCAACAGTTTCACACCCTAACAATTAGCTGCCTAATTTGAATTTTGAAAAAAGACTGTTTTGCATAACATGGGCGGGTAATAGCGCTTCCTTCTTTTAGTTGATTTACGTCAATATTATACAAATTGCTCTATGTCCCGAATTTTAAACTATTGTGCTTTTGATACCATTAAATTGATATTTATTTGAACGTACCTTTTATTACTAGCGTTGTTCAAATGAAGCTCGCAGATAATAACAACTTCTTATAAAGTTAAGTAGGAATTGAAATTAGATTAACGAAATGTGATATCTGTAACAATCTAAACTTGTTTGGTACTTACGGTAAACATTTTACACGCTTTAAAGCACAATTCTTACCAGCAACACCCTTCGTATTATGTAAAAAATTGACGAGCAGTAACATTACGATGTAATTATGGTCTCAGCGGTCTGCCTATTTCACGCCGACCCCAAAAACAATGGGTGCATAGAGTAGGGGAGTAATTTAATAATAAAATAAAGATGTTGCGTGATTGCGAGATATCACGACGTGGGAACCACCTTGATTGGTCGGATTTAATTAATGACGTCACTTATATTGTAATCTATTAGTGAAGCGTGGGAAATATTTTCTAATCCTTATTTGAATTTGGCAGTATGCTAAATCAGTTTCGTACCTTCGAAATCTATACCTAACCTACATACATGGGCTAGTTGGCTATCAATACAAAATGCCAAGTAGGTATGTAGTAAGTAATAAGATAAGTTAACATTTAAATATTTACTGGAGTCTAGATCTAGGTGTGTCTATGCAAAGATCCTTAAACATATTAGGTACGCCACCAAACTCCTATTTATAGATCCTTCAACATTCAAAATTTACCTATACGAAACAGCTGACTTCTCTTTTATTTATTTGTTCAGAATTAAACCAAAGTTTAAGTAAACCGAAGATGATATTTTAATTGTCCTATGACACAATGCCCGGATATCCGATATTTCACAATGGCACATTGAAGGATGCAACTCAAAACGAATCCGGCGGACCATTAAATTTTATTTTGAACTCGCGAATGGCGAAGGGTGGCGCGAGTCGTCCGCGACCCGCCACATAAATAATAGCAAAAAAACATATTGCTTATGTTGCTCCACTCATTATGCGCAATTAGCTACGATTGTGACAGCGGACACCATGTGAACGGATTCCATTTTTGATTGTGATACTATTCCCTGTAAACTTAGGCGCGTGCGTCTGTCTTTTTACTGTCTAGGGATGTTTTATGATATAGTTGCTTTGTTATCGTATTCAGTATTTATTATTGACAAGTTGTCTTGATGGTTGTCGTTGAAATACAGCTAGACATTTACAGAGAGCAGAACAACTTTTCGAAATCGAGATGTAGTGATTACACACTCAACAATTCCGATCTATTAATTAGTTTCATTTTTTTAAAACAATTAAATAGATAGTATTTTTTTCCAAATAGATTTAATTTACCAGTAATTTGTAAGTACATGCCTAAACAAAGTTTGATGCGTTACTTAATACTTATTGACCCCTCTGTTAGCGCAGCACATTAGTAAAATTAGAGCGGTGGGAAAGGGTTAACCTCTCTACCGCGAATACTTTATGTTTATTGTTATTAGAACAATATTTGTATTTTAAAGATGTACGATTATGGTTATAGCCGCACGTATCGTATTCCCACTCCTACAAATTACGTATTATTGACAGAGAGAAGCATTAAATATTTGTGAGTGGTATAATAAAAGAAAACGGTCGCTGAATATTTCCGCTAGATCGGAATAAACATTTCCGGATTAAAAATTAGAAGTGTATTCAACAGGGATGATCAATCACGCTCCCCGTGGTCAGTGAGGACACGTAAATAGTATTGTAATGATGTTGATGTCCGTTTAGCCAACAATAGCGATTGACTGCTTGTTTGGTGGACACGCGACACGGCTTCAAACTATTGTTTGAAATGTTATATTCGTACTTCTGATTTGTAACTTTTAGTATTTAATTTAAAATACTTAATTCTCGATTGCATATAACATGATTCTCATTAGAAATAATTAAATACTTTTGAAAACCTAAGTATTTTTCTATTGTTGCAGAAGCCCTTTTCGACTTGAGATACTCAGATATATTAAGAAACACTCATTACTGCAACAAGAAAGAACGAGGTAAGACCTATAAATTTACCTAAGAAATAGATGCTTAATTTACAGTTTTGTGTACCTAGTATTGAGTTTTAACAATTTTAAAATGAACTCGAACAAAAGGCGATCGTTTGACAGATCATCAATAACAGCAAGATGGCGCGTCAGCCGATTTGCGACGGTAATAAAGTGCACGGCTGACACCGCGATTACTGGTGCTAATGCCTATAGTGTTGCATTGCAACTCAACACTCATTATATCCTATTTTGATGGCCTCTTACGTTTCCCATTATCTTGCCCCTTGCTCGTGCCACAGCCATCAGCTGCTTTCAAATTATTTGCGGTTTTAAAGCTCTTTTATGAGTCGTGTCGTATTGCGTTTTAGCTAAAAAATGTTCAAGTACTTTTTAGCAATATAATAACGCGCGAAGTTTATAATATTTTTATACACAAGTAGGATTTTGTTCGATTACCTTAAGCTTTGACGTTGCAGTTGATTTTTGCAAAGAAAGTATTTACCTATATGCTTGGAATTGAGCAGGTTTAAAGAAGTGTGCCTTTTATTTTCGTTATCTTGGTCACACGCCACGAGTTGAGCTTACCTGTATCGCGCGTGCATTGGCGCGTGGAGGTGCTGAAGCGTGCCCGCACGTGGACGCGGCCGCGCGCGATTCCTGACGCAGCGCCATGACGCGTGCCTCTCAACTGAACCTTACTTGGCCGCTACTACTCCTTCTGAGTAGATAGTCATGTTACTCCATGGTACATTACCGGTCTACATGCAGTGTACAGAGCTAATCCTTGTCTGAATCGGGGTGTCGTTTTGGTCTTTTGTTTTGATCGTTTTCGGTCTCTTTAGAGGATTAACCACAATCCACCTATTGTCTGTCTTCCAACTTGGGTTGACTTTTGGTTATCTCTGCAATAAAAGTATTTTTTGTGGGAGATACAATACTATTTTGACAAAATAAAACTCAAAAGCTTATCGTAAAACCGCCTACTCGAGTTTTTGGCAAACGTCAGTCATTGGATTCCCGCACAAAGGAGTGAATGAGAGATGACAAAAGCCGAGCTCGGTGTCGGATGCACCCACGCGATATTGGCCGTCGAACCGATGCGTTTACGTAAATATAGATCGACTTTATTATCTGCGAATTTGGATTGTGGTCGAGTAGGTACGGTGTCGCTCACCCCTCCTATTCAGCAAGGATGATTGATCTACAGCAGATTGACAGATTTTTTATAAAACCGTATAGGGTCGGCACCAGCCAGCGAATATTAAAGGCAATTGTTGTTTAATTTTTACATTGGAAGGGCGATGCGTTTGGAGTGTTGTAATAATGTTTTGATAATAGTAGTATCCGTTTGGGTCATATTTCTTATTCAGAGTGCGTGGGACCGCTTTATGCCGGCGCGGCGCTTGGAAGAGACACGCTGGAATTTTAAAATTTTGGGGTAACCATTTACTAAACACACCTTGCTATTCAATGACCTCTGATCAACTAAATGTCTATTTATTGTTTTCGTAGAAGGGGTATTCCAATAAAAAAATTGAAATAATTTAATTTAATAACTTTTAATAATATTTAAGTATAAAGTGGATTAACATTCGCTGGCTACTTTAATACCTTCAGTGATCGACAGCTTGCTGTTGACGGCTGACCCTTAACGGTTGGTTGGTTTTATTTTTTTATTTAAGTTTTTTATCCCAATTCGGACAATGGAATATTCGATACTTTAGCACAATGTGCCCACTGATCCTCATTGATCGCCAATTACTGGACATTAAGTACCTTAAAGCTTTTCATATCCGCTATTTGTAGCAACAAATCAAATATGAAAGAAAAAAGCTACAATGGACCGTTCAAGATATTATTGAAATACCGTTGGGGTGTTTTTATGTGTACATAAGTTTGGCTTTTTTTTACTGTAATATGTGGTGGCTTGTGGGAGTTTAGTTTGGATCAAGTTAAGCCTACTCTGGAGGTAGACCGCAGTTTTCTGATAAAGAGTATTGCCAGAAAAGAGGACATTTTGATGGCAAACTTATCAAAGTTCGATATTTTGGGCTTTCAAATTAGCTACGAATGTAGCTACGAGCAGTGCGTAGCACACGTACGACGCATCAAGGTGTGCGCTTGAATCGACGGCGGTTCGGGTGCGCACGCGCCACCGGCTCTATTGTCACGCCCGTCACGCTCATTGTGTCATGCTACTGTTGCGTATACAAGAACACATTATTACATTTTTATTGCGCATCTTCAAAGCTTTTGTTGTTTTTTTACCGATAAAAATGTCGGCCTACAACGATATATGTTTTCACGCTGTAATTCGGCTGCTCTGATTTCTTTATTGAAATCGCTGATGTACAGATTACGAGCTAATCATTATTGTAAAGATACAATGTTCTGGATGTAATACGTACTACCTGCTATAAAACATCTTCAAACACAACTTTATTTGAAGACTAACGCGCCTTCTACCTACTGTTTTGAAGAAAGCCAACCACATAAATAAAATTAACAAGTTCTCACATAATCATTGTCTAGCATCAACGTCTCCAGACAAATCAAGTAGGTACTTAGTTAGGTATAGCTCTTGAGCATGGTCAGTGTTGAATGAGTCAGTGGAGCCAGTGCGTCTGGCCAGACATGCGGGCCTTCGCATCACGTCGTCGGGTCACAGTCACGCCTTCTTTTAACGTGCCATGGTCATTTCTTCTAATTCAAAATATTAGCCCTAATTGTGGAAGGTTGGGGAAGGTCGCTAATGTCTTAATAGGCATAGATTACTTGTACCAACACGTAACATCTGTCTGGTTTGATAATAGAAGTGATCACTGTAAAATATCCAACCTATTTTACTTATTTTCGAGACTGAGCTTTCTATCATTTATATTTTCAATCGCTAAGAGCTTGTAATAGCTCATTTGAAATGCTATTTAACAAACCTACTTAAATAAAAGGATGATAATGCATGTTCTATTTTGTTAATTCTTTGTGTGGAACCACAGCCGGTGTCAGTTTTCACCGTCGGCACACGACCGCCGGCAAATATTGTGATAATCCGACTATCATCCTTTGTCACTCGATGACTTGATAAAAAATCATATAAAAATATCGGCCGCTACATCCCCCGGGACCACTCTAGTAAGCGGACTTCTTCCCTTATTCCCATAATCTATTCCAATTAACTGACAGAACCATATTGTGATATTAACACAATGCTACAGCCCCCTTGCGTTATGCAACTTTCAAACCTATCCCAGTAATATTAACCTTATAAGCTTGTGTTTTGGTTTATATTGCTGTGATATTTCTGTAAGCACTTAAATCTTTTAAAGGGCCTCATTGTTCATGTTTGAACTTTGTGATTACAAACTTGCATCTTTTTTAATTTTACCAAATATATCCTACCTTCAGCTAGGCTTTTCAACGTTGGGTAAGCTGAAAAATAATAGTTTGGTAACTGGTTTTTGAATAATTTCGAATACAAGTAAGCTGGTGGGTAAGTGGATAAGTTGTGCCAAAGACACTGCGACGTTTCCTAGATAAGTACCTCCTCTAGTGTTGCGTCACAATCAGACGTTAGGATGTATCCGAGCAGTTAATCCGTTGAGATAAGACTCGCCCCAATCAGCACCCTCCCCGATACTTGATGGGAGCTATTAACTGTGATATAATCGCCATTGTCTTTGCCCTTTCCCACAATCCCCTGAATTAGGGTGGGTCTGCCTGCGGTAAACGAGTTAGTGCCGATATGCGGATGTTGTGAGTGGGTGCTATTCATTTTGAAGGGCACGTTCGTTCAACGGTCCTGTAAAAAATCTCAAAAAAGCTTTACAATATTTTATTTTATGCTGTACTCCGTAGAACGGACACAATGTTACGAATACTTATAATAAATATCTTAGAAAACAAAATCTAAGTAGCATTCCCCTGAAATATCGCTCGCTATCAAATATGATTCCCACGTAAACCGCAATCGATATAGCGAATCAATCGATAATTTTAATGTGATATCGATATAAATCGATATAATGTGAGGTTGTCGTAATTAGTGACGTTCTCAGGAGTCAGCAGGGGTCTCGGGGGTGACTCTATCTTCGTGTGAGATCTGCTATTTTACGAGTCAATCCACAAAATGACTTGCTACAAACCACCGGAGGTGTACACGCTATTTACGGTAGTTTGGGTTTCAATAAAGTAGCCAATTTTTAATTGCCATTCAACGCATTGTGTGTATTTGAATGCAACAACAAATGTGGGGTATGTTAAAAGAGAGAGGTCATATTAAATACTGAGTAACAAAGACGTCTTATCACTTTAACATATCGACCAAGAAATAGTTGTAAGTAGTTATTGTTCACATACCTGTTCATATTTATGGGAAGAATTAGTCGATATTATTATTTCAATGTTTCCAATAATTTCCAATGGGTTGTGTTGTGACGATGGCTATTTCTAAAAGCCACATGTTACGTACGCATGTTCTGTTGTCATATAAAATTATTTCATGTTTTCCTACATCGCTTAGTCTGTTATAAGTACTCACGTACTTATATTGCTAGTGTCCTCATTACTCAATTCAAGCCCTGTGGCGGTCGGTCGCAAGCGCATACTGCACGTCGCGCCGTACTACCCTGCAGGCCGGAATGAAAAGACGCGCAGGTGGCCGACACACGATACTCTATTGATGCAGCATCGAAGCGGAGCCTCTTCCATTTATGTCCTTTGAAAGGCATTCCTGACAGACAACGCGCACTGGTACTAATTATGATTGTCAAAGACTAACGCAATATGTCGATAGGGATGATATCTTTTTTGCCCACTTGGCCAAATTTTGGTTGATGTTAAGATTTGTTTTTTTTTTCACTGATTTGTTTTCGTATAATATTTAAGTTGTCAAGTTTTTTGTCTAGGTGTCTGCCATTGTCAACATGCAACTTTGTTATTATTTTACTAACAAGCTTAGTTATAAGGTAGGTCAAAAACGTTGAAATGAGTACCCAAAGCTAGGTTCATGTCTATCAAATAAAACTTGATATTCTTTGATCCCGATCTGACTCATCTTGCGTATGCGTATCTGACTGCGTGCGCGTCGCGATTCAAACGAAATGAAAAGCGTCTGTTCTTTCATATATTGAGTGCTCGCATGTGCGCTCACACAAAAGCTTTGCAATGTTTTGCACTGATTTAGTGTATTATTGATGTCTGATATTAATTTAAATAAGGAGTTTGTATTAAATAATATAATTGGCGAAAACGATTGCGTGACTGTGATACCAGCATGGTCAGGAATAATTTAAGTAGTATTTATATGAATAAAAAACTACATATCCGGCATTAAAGTCTGCGCAGGGCACGTGCTGCCGCCCGTATCTTCGAGTGATGCTTTCTAACGTCCATCCATAATTGCACAGCGTTTGACCCTATACATGTATTTCCATTTTGTCATTAGCACTTGGCTATTAATTCCTAGATTATGACTAGAAGGCGACATAGGGGCTCGCAATTTTCGCGGCAGCTGCCTCAGGCCATAGATATCTCTGCAAAAACTTTCTGAAAGCCACCTGCGCGTCTGATTCATACTTTATATCTGTTTTTAATCATGACACGTATCGGCACCTAGACTCTAAATGGACCGTACTTGTTATAAATACATTACTATACAAACTCAGTTGCTTTTAAGATAAGATAAAGAATACCATTAACAATTAACTTATCTTTTAATGTCTGTATTAAGTTTTGATTAGTCTTCGCTTTTCTTAGGGATTTTCAAAACATAACATCTGATAAAATTTGCATGTGCTTCTATAAAGAAAGGTGTCTCCTACATTCAATGATCGTGTTTAATTTAAATAAAAATAAATTAATTTAATGTAATCAAATAAAAGTTTTAAAAATTTAGTACTTATTAGTTTACCGGAATTCATAAGTACATACGATTTTAATAATTATACGTAAACGTTAAACACATTAAGTAATATTGGGTAACTACTTATATAACTTTGTAAGTTGTTAAAAGATGAACGATGCGATCAACTATTAAACCAAGTATCTAGGTACTTCCTTTAAAGTGTTTGTGTCTCTATATCATTATAAAAGGAACATTTATTAAAAGTCTATTACATTATCGAGAAAAAAACTAGGGGAAAAAACTGGGTATTCCTTATAAGCAGAGGTTGCGAACGATGTAGCGACGTGCATAGTGATTATCACATCGATACTTATTGCGCAATGCACTCTCAATAAAATCGCGACGACTGGTTTAGCCAGTTTGTTTAGCTTGAGCTTTGATAGGGTTTACATTTTATAATACTAGAGTATTTATATTATTTCTTGGCACGTAGTTGTTACTATCTTACATATAAATAAACGACCTAAGTACACCTGCCTTGTGAGTTTCGGGAATTGTGTGTTTTAAATTCACGTTTATTTTTGGACCATGCAGTGTGAAACGGTGCACGTTCGTATAGGTAGTACCTATTCCATAGAATATATATTTTAATTCCACTTGACGACCATCTTAGTGTTTATATTTAACCACTATAATTAGAGAACATGCGTATTTGGTCACTAGAAATGAATTGTAGATGAACCACCCCTAGAAAGCAAAAGTCACCACCTGTTAACTAAATACTATAGCTAGCAAGTAATCAGCGAGCGCATCTGCCCACTCAGATTATTACGCAATAACTCTATGGAAATACAGTGTCGCCACGACCAGATGTGCCGCAGGGTACATGAACCTTCCACGATTTTTATGCAACCTATTAATGTCATCTAATTAAATGAGGGAAACGTTTGCAAGTTTAATTTAAGACTAATAAAGTTAAGTGTAAACATCGAAAGAGCTTAAGCTTTAACAGATTTCTAATGATGTACTTTTTTGGTTCAATTCGATATATTGAAATTTATGAATATTAGATTGGGATAGATTTTTAGGACATAGAAAAAGAGAGAAGTTTTTCCTGAATAGGTTCTCGGTATTACATGGGGCTAACTAAATAATGGTTGTTGGTCGGTACCTATACGCGTATCGAAAGCAATTTTAATGAAAATTAGTTTAATTGTATAAGTAGTTGAATCTTTTGCATAAAGCATCAATTGTAAGTTCTATTGTGTTGCAATGCAATTGCGCCATTGTATTGTGGTGAATTGCATTTGTATTTGATAATAACTTTGTTACATGCAAAAACAATTTTCTTAAAACTGTTGCAACAAAAAAGTGAAAGAAATTATATTTAAGTACAGTGTGTTAGCCAATTGCCGGAACAGATGTTTAAAACAATGAATAAATACAAACTGTGAGGTGGTCTTGATTACTGGGTCGTGAGTAAAAAGGCCTCTAAACCGGTCATTAGTTGCGTGTAAGTGCGCTAATTCCTCCATTAATGCGTAAGTAATGTCTCAATTACTTTAGGATGTCGATAATTCCAGTAGCCTTAAATCTACGCCTCGTGAAATATGCGAAGTTGTTTATTAACCTAATTGGCTCATATTTTGTATTGTTCTTGCAAGTTGTTTATTTGTAGAAAATAGAAATTGTAGCACAGATTGATTTCAAAAGTTTTCGTTTAGATTATAGCATCTTTGCAGTAATTTATCTGCTCTACCGTACTAAGTTCGCTCTGTGCTTATTAAGTGTCTCTAAATACGCCACAAAAAATCGTTACAAAAGGTAATAATTTCATAAGGCAATATTTTTGAGTCGCGTACATGAGAATTTATTTGTATTCGCATTAGGTTTAGAAGCGGCACGTGCATCTAATTGTGTGCCCGCATCCTCTGATTGACAGAGTTTTGAGCCACAATACCGTTACACTTTCCATTGACACCCTACTTATTTCAATACTCATTATTATATTAGCCTAATCATTTATGAATATGATTCAAGAGTTGGTTGTGAGTTTGCAAAACAGACTTGATGCAATAATCACAAAAATGTCGATGTCAATATTAACAAATCCACTCGTTTACCTACTTGATGCTGTTGTTGTTAAAAAAGAGATAATGTGTTAGAAAATAAAAACGTAACTTTTAGCGATAAGCTTTAGTTTTTCTATAAAATTCATAAATAATGGCAATAAGTTCAAAGATCAACTGCGGGATCAATCTACGAGCAAGCTGCGACAGCGGGTGGCTGACGGGACCACCTGGGCGCAGGCGCACCTTTTTGTCAATAACGCAGTGATAAACAGGTAGAAATGAGCAAATAAATAAGTACTCGGAATTACTAATAAAAGCCAATATAATTTGCGAGCCTTTTCCGATCTGAACAGTTGAATTAAATTTAACTAAACGTCGCGTCGTTAACTGTCGAGTTAATGAAATTTTTATTACTCTTCTTTGACTGATCTACAGTTATTTTGCTTGACGGATAAAATAAAATATCTACTTAATAGCGGGTCTCTGTCTAGTTTCTTATTTTTCATTAAGTGATATGGAGAAATTATTTAAGTTACCGTAATCATCCGTTAAAATGTGTTTTGACAATATATGAAATATTTTACAATATTGTACACTGTAAAATTGTGCAGTTTTATTCAAAGCAACTATTTAACTTAAAAATAAACACAAGCGATTGTGAATGCGGTCAGAACACATGTCAAGTTAAGTGCATGCTCGATGGCCATTTCTTTATGACTTTCCTCGACCGCATAGAGACGTAAAGGTGTTGGTGGTTAACTCATATATGTTCTATATTCTACACCTTTTGTGTCTTCTCAAACGATTCTATTGTCTTTATTTTATTAGATTTATATTTTCACTTTCTATTGTGTGTAATACCTAGATTGTTGTAACATTTTTTAAAACGCCTGCGCGTCGAAACTGTGTGCCTATAGCCTAAGTACTTAGTTATAAATTGTAAACCGGCTATGTGTTCTCATTCCTGGTCACTGTACACCGAACTTAATTTGTTCAAATGGGTACTTGATGAAATGGTTTTCCTTGTAAGTTGATGCTTGCTTATGATGTTGTTATCATCACGCAAGTATAAGATCCCATTGAAATACCTAAAGTGAGCAGTGCTCACGGTATCTGGAAAAGGCTTTCCCTAATTACTCGGGGTGTGTTTTGTTTGGCGCTATCAGCGTGTAACGAGCTGCAAATGGGTCGCCGGTGATCGCGCGATCATGCGGGCCGCCCGCCCCCGCCCCGTCTGGCCGCGCCGCCTCCCACTACCCGCTATCGCGCACGTCAAAGGCCTTTGTATGAAAATTGGAGCTGTCACGGTTATAAGCGGAGCGATTTCAGATGATAAAGAGCATAGGCACCTTTTTTTTGAAGCACATTTTCCAATATTCTGTTTCTTATGAAAATATCCATTGATTTATTATTATAACAAGTCAAAAATATGTTTTAAATAAAAAACTTTTAATAAATATTCAAAACTATATTCGCGTTTGGTAAAAACGTCGAATGCATAACGTTGAGCGGTGCGTTGAGCGATTATATGTAAATTACCTAACTCGCTGATCTTTAGACTGTGCCCTTAATATTAACAGATAAGCTCGACGGCTAGCAGCGGAATCTATCCTTGCTAATGAGTTTATCAGATCTCGTACATGTGTGTGCGCAATTAGCCCATTGAATCTGGCACAAGGATTATTTGGAGGTTCGCGTACGCTGTTAAACCTTTTTGTTCATAGTACTACGTTAAGTATGACTATACGTACGTACATGAGTGCAGACATCTTGATAGTTGTTCTACAAATAGCAAAGTCAGATACTTTTGTTTATATGTATTTTTATGACTGTAAACCAATTATTTGTAATTTAAGTAAGTATACACAATCGGTTGCCCATAAAGTTGCAAAGTTATCACATAGGTATTGTACTAGTATTTGCAAGCACAATAGTATACATAGATGAATGTAGCAGGCTGCCACGTCGATCGCTTATTGGCTGCCGTGAATTAGGTATTCTATACACCACATACCTACCACTGTTTGTGGGCGGTGGAAAATCGATATTGCCGGTCATTGCTACCTCTCTGAACATTAACTTGAATTATTGAAATTGAATACGTAGGTATCTACTTCAATTACCAATTTAAATGTTAAGTTTATTGGACTATTTATCAATCCGTTATTTTCTACTTGTGGTTTGGAATTTTCAATTTTTCAGATAACTAATATGTTTTTCATTAGTTAAATAATTTTCATTCATTGTATATTGAATGTTTTATCCGTTTTTATAATTATTAGGTAAGTATAATGTTTGGACTAGAGTTAAAGGATACAATCGCAAGCGATGTTCTTGCTACTCTATTTTTTTTTATGAATTCCCCAAATAATAGTAACAGTTTAAAACAACAATCGAAGGCAATTAGAATTAAAAGCGTTCGCGTGTCGATGTGGCCGATAAGGTGGCAATTCACAGACCATACTGTGTGCATGTCATTTACATAATTGTTACATGAACGATGCGCTTAGGGTCCTGTCGTTGTAACTACGACTCTAAATTGCTGACCAATACAATTTGGAAACAGCGCTCTACATTTTTTTAAATGTCTTAATAGTTGAAGTGAGTGTTTTTCAAAAAAGATGTCATACAAATAATAGTTACCTAACAGTAACATACCAACCCAAAATATGTGTGTAAGATTTTACAATAACACATTAATTACATTTTAAAAAGACTTTTACGGCAAAACACTAATTTCATTATTGTATTTTCGGAAGAACCCCATTGTTGGCTTGGTCAGCGCGGTGTTGTGAACCGCAACAAGTCCTTGACAGTCCAAGAAGCCTGCGCCCGTGCACCTAGCCGCTTGGACCCTTGCTCTTGATTTATAGTACCAAAAACCGCAGAGATTCAATGTGCCTTTGTTGCAACATACTTTTATTGAATAATAAAATTTCTCCACAAAATGAAACGGCTTTATAGGTCGTTATTCGTTGTACGTTTCTTATAGGCTATCTATTTTTGAAGTTGTTTTGTTAAACACTGACTGTTTTATTCAACACTAAAACAGTCGACCACTGGTATTTATTGGTGTGACGATTAAAACATAAAGGTAAAACACATTCGTGCATAAGATAGCATCACCCTGTAAAACGCGAACTCCGAGATAATGACTCGATGAATAATAATTAGTTTTGTAAGTGTGAATCACCAAATATATTTAAATTGTTATCAATTAAAAGCAATATAATAGCGATTTGAGTCGCGGAGGTCTGGCCATATGGTGCGGCGCACGAGTGCCTCTTGTAGGGCTATGAAACGAGAGTACCCTTCGTATCTAAAACCTATGTAAATGAATTTTCATTGTTTACTGTCCACCTTCATTTGTGCACTTGGAAGTCTCAATTTTATACAATTTCTTTCCTAGGAAAACATATTCTAGTAAATATATAAGAGACTAAATATATAATGTCACCATCATGCCAAATCATACCACTTGATGCGAACTCTACTCTACATTTCTAAAAACAGAGTTAACCATATCTAGATTATTTTAGATAATTTATTCTCTACTTTTGTGGCCTAGTAGTTGATGTAAATTTGTCTGGCTCAATTGAAGTTAATAGGTAAGTACGGAGGGTGAGGTCGGCCAGCTGACGCGAGGTGTTGTGAGGGAATGCGGCCCTCCCTGCTATCCGACGACAACTCATAATTGATGGTCAAATAAAAAACGTATGTTGATAGCTCCTGGTGCTTTACCGTATGCTTTATTTTATTACTTATTCATTGTTTTAATACAAATTTTTAAATAAAATAGTTGCTCGTATTGTTGTAGTTAGGTACTTAGGGTCCTTGAGCTTTTAAAGAAAATATTCGTGTTTCATTTAAAAGTGATTGTAAAACAAATAAAATTTTCTATGTTTTTCAAACAAGTTATACTTACAAGTATAATTAAAAACGGGAAACAACTCCTACAAAATACTACAGCTACATCTTTTCCTATCTATAAGGGTGTACTTATCTATCTACGTCTCATGAATGTTAAACAAATAGGTAGAGCTTTCTTCCCCCTCTATTTGTTGAACTACTCGATTGTATCCTATCGTCAGTAATTCTTAAATAAATAGGGTAAGAGACTTTAATATGATGAAACTTCAATTTAATACTTTGTTTCTTATTTGTTGTTCATTCTAGGTTTTCACTTTATCTCACAGCATAATCAAGCTCTATTCATTTTCGGGTAGGATAGAGCTTAAACATAGTAACCAAGTATCAAAAATATTATAAATTCTTATTTTAACAAAGATTTTTGACGATTTTCTCTTAGGTGGTGCCCCCAGGTGGTGCTAGATTTGTCACCATAGCGCGTGGGTAGGTAGAAGAGAAAGACGCGTGCCTGTGACAGCTGTATAGATTGTCATCTGTTTGGGGCCGCGGTCGCACGTGAGGCTGACCAACACGCGCCCGGCCCTGATGCTATCTCCCAAATCATTTGTTTTATCTTCAGGTAAGTAAACGTACTTTTGTCGCTAATCTTTGTTTTATGGCTATCGCCGGGTAGAAAGTTTTGGGAGGCCTGCGTTTATGGTATAGCAGTTCATTAATTAACAGTGCAAAATCCGATCTTCCACAATATTTATGGCGAGCAATTGAAGAGAATCAATACTGTCTTTTATCAATAAATTTTATTCAAATTATGGTTTTTCTAATTTTACTTACAATTTTTTTTAAGTGTTCTTGTAAGCCAAGATTGTATGAGAGGAAATCAAGAAATATTAAAATTGTATAAGGGAAGCAATTACCTAGTACAAACACGTTTAGTTTCCTCAAATGCAACATGTGTTCATATAAATTATTTAAATTTATTCCTCCTGTATCCTGATTAACATACGTACTAAAGCGTCCATAAATACTATTAATAGCATCGTTGAATTAAAACATATTTACATAATGATTTAGATTTTATAATCTATTATCATTATTAGACAATTTTCAACATAAAAAAAGAATAAATATCATGAGATTAATTTGGTAGATTACAAAATTGTTGCCAATGATAAACTTTGTACATCTCACAATGATATTCTTTGCATCGTTATTGTACTACTTATATCTTATATTTATAAATTTAGATCCTAGTCTATTTATATTTTCATATAAAGCTAGAAAATATTTACAGAGGTGTATAGGTCAAATCAATAGTAATATACATGCTATCTAAGCTTTATTCGATTGGTAGCATGTTTATGCTTATTAAAGGATAAAAATACACGAGAATTATTAGAAATTTCTAGATTTAGTTGCATGTGAATGCAGCTGCGACGCACCTGCCTTCCTAATACAGCTCTCGTGGAATCCTAGTTTGAATTAGATATTGTGATGACTTTTACAACGATTGCTCATGAGATATTTTATCTCTATGATTAAATCATTTACTTTAAGTTGTGATGTGAAGTAGTTAGATGTATATTAATTGGATACAGTTTTAGTAGATAAGTGTGGACCGTTTTGTGATAGTTTCAGAAAATTCTTTAATTTAGCTTCAGAATATCCTTAAATACCTCGAAAGGAAAAAATCTACACAGTTTTTTTTATTTTTAAAAAACCAGACCATCAATTACTTGCCATGACAAGAAGAAAAGTTTATAAACACAGCTGTTCTTATTATTATATGATTATAGCTTATCCGTCACTATCATACATGATATGTAGATATGACATTTTTTCTAGCTATAACGAGTTAAGTCATTAAATCCTTGCCTATATTCTTACCTATGCTTGTCTCTTCGAATTATCATTAGTTTTAATTATCAAGACAGGTCATCATACTCGGCGACAACGTATTATTAGCCGGTTAGTAAACAGTGGCCGACTGTTTATTTACTAAACGTTCCAATCATGTCTGTTCCAATCAGCACGCCTGACTTGAACACCTGGCTAAGTCGTGATCTGCATTATAATCTGCAAAACGAAGATTCGAAACGAATACTTTAATCTTTTGGTCATTTAAAATTATAACGACGATACTAATCGATAATGCAAATTAATAGACAGTAGTAAAATTGGATATCTTTTTATAGCTTTTTATTAAGAACTAGCTGTCCCGGCGAACTTTGTCCCGTCTTAGAATGAACTTTATTGTGTAGGAATAAAATTCAAATTGACTCCACATTTTAGTAAGAAAACATTTGTATGGGAAAAAGAAAAGGTCTGTTTTAGGGCTTTCCCGGCAATTATTCGAATTTTTCTCACCGTAAGAACCATCCTTGGACTTCAATGAACATTTAAAAAAAAGAATTAGCGAAATCGGTCCAGCCCTTCAGGCGTGATGCCGTGACAACGGAAAACGGGTTTCATTTTTAACCCCCGACGCCAAAAGAGGGGTGTTATAAGTTTGACGTCGATGTCCGTGTGTCTGTGGCACTGTAGCTCCTCAACGCGTGGACGGATTTGGATCCGGTTTTTTTAAATTTAAAGCTGGTATTTCTGGGAGTGTTCTTAGATATAAAATATGCAAATCGGTTCAGCCATTTCAGGGTCATCAGCTATTTTGTCGGCTGTGGTAGGGTTGTAGATCTAATATACCAGCAGATATGTCGTGTTTGGATTCGTTTTGATCAGCGTTTAATTCTTAATATAATGCAATGGTGACAGCAGATGAGGAGCTGATGATGGAGACCAGCTCTCGACCTGTTCTTGAAAAATGTAACAGCAGATATGTCGTGTTTGGATTCGTTTTGATCAGTGTCTAATCCATACTAATATTATAAATGCGAAAGTAACTCTGTCTGTCTGTCTGTTACGCTTTCACGCCTAAACTACTGAACCGATTTCAATGAAATTTGGTAGAGAGGTTGTCTAGATTTTGAGAAAGGACATAGGCTATATTTTGTCGCGAAAAAAGGCTTAAGGGGGTGGTAATAAGGGATGAAAGTTAGTATGGGAGATCGTCATTATTCAAAGATAAAACCATGAAACTTTAAATTTCAGCACTTAATACTAAATCCATACTTCCATACTATCCATACTTCCATACTTAATATTATAAATGCGAAAGTAACTCTGTCTGTCTGTCTGTCTGTTACTCTTTCACGCCTAAACGGCTGAACCGATTTTGATGAAATTTGGTATGGTGATAGATGATAACCTAGAAATGGTCATAAGCTATTAATAATCACGCCATCGTTCTTAGGGGGTAGGCAGTAGGTAGATAACTAAATTGAGTTAGTGATTTTTTGTCGTTTTTGTTGGGACTTTTGCTCTTTCACGTCTAAACGGCTGAACGGATTTTGATGAAATTTTGTAAGGTAATAGATGGTGACCTAAAAACGGATATAAGATCAAAATGATCACGTCATCGTACTTAGGGGGTAGGAAGTAGGCAGAAAACTGAATTGAGTTAGTGATTTTTAATCGTTTGTTTTAAAAGTTTACCTCATTCACGCCTTAACGTCTGAACGGATTTTTATAAGACTTGGTTAATTTAAAGATAGAATCCTAGGCACGGACACAGGCTACTTTTTACGGCGGGAAAATACCTCATTCCCGCGGAAATATAGCGTGATCGTGTTAAGAAGCGCATGACGCCATAGCTACTGAAATGATTTTGATGTTTTTTTTTTAAACTGAGTGTTACTAAGACTTCAAGTTAGTATTTAATCACTTTTCTAACTTAGAGGGTAGGTAGGCGCCATAATTTATGGAATTTATGATAAAATTTTGATGCAACTGTCTTTATTTAACAGTTTTACTTGGATCGAAACTTAGCGACATTCCATCACACTACTTAACTCATAGGGTAAGAAGGTACCAAAATTCAGACTACTTTTTACTTCGGGAAAATATCTCATTCCCACAGGACCGTATACATACCTATCTACAACATTAAAACTCTGTCTAGAATCAAATTACGCCAAAACTATTGATCTGATTTGTATACATCAGGGGTTGGCAGGTAGGTATAGTTAGTAGTATTTTAAACCGATTTACATTATTTACTTTTTATATTTACTAAGGAAACATTTGGAGCTATCCATTATGTGCTTAGGTTGCTTTTGAACAAATTTTGATGTGAAGTTGAGGACCGGAACACGATAGAGGGACATTGTTGCAGGGGGACTTACAGCCGGGAGAAAACAAAAAAACTTATGCGGACGAAGTCGCGGGTAAAAGCTAGTTCTTAATATAATGCAATGTTGACAACAGGAGGAGCTTATAATAATATTACAATAAAGGTTTAAAAACTTCGAAATAAAAATTAAATTAAAAATTTTAAAAACCCCCGACTATAAAAAGTAACAAATAAGTAGTATTTAACTTTCATACAAACTTTATTTTGTCGGGGGACCGCTAAGTAGTTAGGTGGGTACGCGAATATAACTATCATAAATACCCAATCATAATGTGATATCAAAATGTAAAAAAATACCTGTGAAATATTTTAAATGAATCGAAAAGTATAATTTAAAAGATTCGTAAGGAAAATAGAATGCGGTCCGTCGACGTGATGAAGTTTGTATGAAAGTTAAATACTACTTATTTGTTACTTTTTATAGTCGGGGGTTTTTTAAATTTTTAATTTTTATATATATAGATGGTTGTGATATGATACGCAAACAGAAACTTCTTTTCCACAACACAAATAAAGAATAATACTTTAATCTATGAATCTATCTAAATAAAGGTCACCTTATTGTTTGTTTTACTCATAGAAATGAATTAAATAAAAAGAGTTTTAATTGCGAGGGATTATGAGAACTTTTCTATTAATTACCCCCTAAATGAGCAAAGCGATCGCTGCAAACTTTTTATTTGCGCTAAACAAAAGGGTTGCGCGAGTTGCGCACTCGAGTTGTATTGTTTTCAGCTATAAATCTAGTGGTACGTAATTAAAACGTTTAATATGTGACAGTTGCTTTGTAACATGTAAATGTAGCTGGAATAGGGAGGGTTGGAGTGGGGTGGGAAACACTGGATGAGACAATATTGTAGAGCTACGGGGCGCCACTTTATGGTACAGCTTGAGCGCTCTTAGGGTTCATTTGATTTTAGAATTTTAATCTTAGTTTATTACTATATGGTCACTAGTACTGTAACTTTTATCTACTAGTACTGTAACTTTTAAGGTTTTCGTTCAAAGTATGAATGATTATAAACTTTTGATTATACTATGTAGAGTTCGTACCGTAGTGATATTAAAATACTTAAAATGATGTTTAACTGCTCCTGCAGATGATATTCACTTTCCTAAGCCTTTATTATACTATTGGAAATTACATAAACCAATACTTATAAGTCCTCAGTCATATAAAGCTATGTCATTAACCGTCTTTAAAATTCTTTTAATAGCATTTAAATGGATTCCCGATCACTTACACAAGAAACAATGTTTTAATGGACCCGCACCGCATAGACCTCTTGAACAACGAATTGTAGACGTATTCGTATACCTACTTACGATTGTGAACATTGTGTAGGGAACAAAGCTTCAAGTGCCACCAAGTAGCTACTTTTATGTGAGAAACTATTGCGATTTCAATATCACCTGTGGGAATTTAGGAAATGGTGGTTTGTGTGTGTTTAAAGATTCATTTGTTCTGAATTTGTTTTTTAAGGAGGAGGGTGATTTACGCAAAATAATATTAAAGTATTGATTACTAGTGGTATACTGAAGCTGCAAAACCAGTCTCTTATGTAAGCGAAGCAATATCTTCGATCAGAACTCCAAAATCAATAATAGCAAGGTATACTTATTTGTTCAATATAAAACTAGTAGCCAATAAATAATCTACAATCATTAGAAAATCCAACTCAATAACAAAGTATTAAAATAACATTTGAGTAGTCAATTAGGCGGCAACGTATCGTCCATCGAGATAGCGCGATGGTGGTCCATTGTGGTCCGGCGCCCCGCGGCTCGCGACTCCTGCCACTCTTGCGCACAATGCAAAATGTGTTATTCCTATTTCATAAATACGGCTTTTGATGCCGCTTCACTGACCATACTAGAGCATGATTTTGTGGGAAGTTGTTACGGTTTCTAAACAACGAATTGCGTTTTGTTGCTTTTTGAACACGTCCTCGAAATGCTGACTCTTTTAAGCTGACAATTTAGTCTTAACACAAGATGTGTTTAATTAATATTCATTTGTAGGTAGGTAATTTATATTAAAATACTGCAATGCAATGTCTGCGATACGATTGTAAACTGTAGTTTGGTTTGTGAAAAACGATGATCATTGGTTTTTATGTTAAAGTTAACCATCTGCGGGTTTTAACATAAACTTAAATAAATAAACCTTTATTTTTTATGATATAAAAACTCATAAATTTTTCGTTTTTATTTTTCCACATTTAACCCTAGCGCAAATCTCAATTTCTAAAGAAGTCGTTAAATAGTTTAACGGCAGCGATCAGTAAATCTTAATAAAGAAACGGTAGTCTTATCACGTCAATATCAAGTGTGGAGATCGTGACAAAAAATAATGGCAAGCTGCCTGGGTCCCGGCGGCCGCTGCATCGCTGGATCGACCTCCCGTCTGCGGATGGTGCGATTGTTACTTCACACCGCCGTCAAAGAGTTAGGGCGCGATCGAGGCGATAGATAAGTACGTTCTCACCTCCCCGCGGCCGCGAACTCGCAAAAGGGTTCGCCGAATAATTGCAACAATCAATTTGGAGGAGCTATCGAGCAATTTGTATGGTATTTGTGCGGGCTGTCACCCGTTGATGCTATCGGCGCGCCTCAGGGTGCCGCCCCGGCCAGTGGGAAATCTTTTTGGCTGTTACTTTCTCACACCTAAAGTGTTAATCGATGTAATTAATATTGCCTCTGTTTTAGATTTGTACCTCTAGCTAGGGTGCCTGCAATTCATTTAATAATCCTTGTGTTCATGAATGACCCTTTTGATTATAATTAAATACTTGTATGTCAGATATCAATGACAAATTAGTGCAAATCTCACTAATTTTCTTACAATTATTTGTTTTTGATTCAGAAAGTTTTTACTAAATGGGTACTTACTTAAACAATAATTTCTAATACTGCAATAGGTACTATTGTGATATATCACGAAATGATAAATACTTCTGTAACGGTCTCCGGATCATTTGTCTGTCTCATGTAACCCTGTTATTTATGATCTACTGCCAAAGAACGAGAACAAAAACGAGCTGCTGTTAAATATTTGTCTTGAGACAAGAGGGGGTGATAATTCGAGGCTATTATGACGTCATTTCACGCCCTTTGTGCGGCCGTCACGTCGTGTCATCTGCTCCTCGACTATCTCTCGATTAAATCTATTGTGTCATTTTTTCAGTGCGCGCGAGTCGGATGTGCCACCGACGATGATTTTGTCCCGTTCGCTTGTCTCGACTTCGCCGTAAAAACACTCGAGAAGCTGTCCTATTGTCTCGTGGCCCTTTTACGAGCTCTGTTTTGTGACGCTGTTATTGTTTGCGGTTGATAAACATCTTACCACCACTAGGTAAGGGATCATCATCACTTTTGCCGGTAGTTTATTAAATAGGGCTCCATTCGATTTGTTTGTCGATTATTGTACTTTGAATGGAATTAATCGAATAGCTTTTTTTCAGAATGGATCTTATGAATAAAGACCTGCTAACCTGGAGAGATACGGACTTTAATTCAAAATCGGTTTTTAAACAAGATGCAAAGTTAGCAGAATCTATAAACAAATTACATTCCAATAACCAACACACTACTGCGAATTTAGGAAATGAAAATAAACTTTTACCAGGACGTAAACTAGAATTTACAGAAGTTCAAAATTTATTGTTAAAACCTTCGAGAATCACTACACGTGAGTATTCAGTATTGTTTAGATGTTAAACTAGACATCCAGGTGTTACCGCTATACTCAGCAAATAAAATGAACAGTTGCAGAAAAGTCTTTAGAAGCACTTTTAAAGGATGCAAATGATACCAGAAAGATTCTCCTTAAGAAAATTGAAGACATACTCAATAAGATTAATTCAAGTGCTGAAGTAGGAGACACACCGAAGCTAGCTATTAGAAATCAAAAGCTGTGGAGTAATTGCATCTTTGATCTAGACAGGTAACGAGAATGGGTCGTACATAGTTTGGAACAACAACACGCAAGTCTTTTAATATTGTGGTTCCTGGTTGATGATTTTATCGAATTGCATTATTTTTCAGAGTAACGTTGAAATGTAAGGCGGAAGCTAAGAAAACGACAGTTGTTTACAATAGCAAGGATGATAAAGCCAGATTTAATATAATAGTGTTTGTTTTAACAAAAGTTCATGAGTTGTTGTCGAAGAATTTGACAGTTACTAGAAGGTGAGTGAATCCCATCGGAACCGTGATTTTTTTTTGTGGATTATTGGTTCATAGGACGCGTTTATATCCTTTTCAGAGAACTATTTTATCAAAACGTAGCACGAGTGCGGAATCAAGCAAATCTAGATGTAGCAGTAAGGGACGTATGTTGCTTGCTGGAATCTCCACCTTGGGATATAGGAATAGTGGCGACAGTAAAGGGTCTGATTGCGGGACCACTTACAATACATGCAAGAGATGGTTCTGTTGTTGATTGTATGACGTCGGGCGGTAGGATTCCTTTGGTTATTTGCACTTCTTAAGCCTAAATTGATTCGTACACAGAACTTGTAGATAGACCGGCTAAGTTTTTGAGATTTGTTTTATACTCAAACTTGAACATTTGTTGCAGGAACTTTAATTCCACAAGATATAAATGGAATAAAAGAGTTCAGGTCTACTGCAAAATATATTCTAGTTGTGGAGAAGGATGCAGTTTTCCAGAAATTATTGGACGAAGGAGCTTTAATTAGATTAGGACCCGTGATTATTTTAACGGTAGGTTATTATTTTACCTACATTGAGGTGTGCAAGTTTTACCATGAATTTGAAGTGTGTAATAATGCGGTTACATCTATTTAAAATGAAATGTGACCACAGCTTAATAGGTTTTATTTATTTTAGGGCAAGGGTTACCCAGATGTATGCACTCGGCAGCTGCTATGCCGTTTATGCAGAGAGCTACGGCTCCAAGCACTGGCACTAGTAGATGCAGATCCGCATGGCTATGAAATATTCCTTACTTACAAATATGGATCTCTGGTAAGCATCAAATCAGTAATCTCACTGTATATATGTTTTGAATGTAATATGTTTGCTTTTAAAACAAGTTGACTTACTTATATAAAAAGCTAATTTCTTCCTAGGCCCAATCTCACCTATCAGCATCTCTGGCGTGTTCATCGATATCATTATTAGGAGCTCGGTACGATGACATCATGACTCTTGCCCCTCCGGAAGCTCGACTTGCTTTAACAGACCTAGACAAACGAAAATTAAGATCCTTGATCAACAGGCCTTACCTGAGCTCTCCTAGTGGTGAGTAGTTTACATCTTTCGTTCAAGTCAAAGTCTCCTCACCTATTCTGGATAATGAACGTCAACGTACACTAAGTTGTGCGCAATGCCGCGAGCTATAGTTTATTTTCAAGTTTAAAATAGGAAAAAATTATCTTATTCAGGTTCCAAAATAAAAGACGACTTGATACTTATGCTGGCGGATGGTGTAAAAGCCGAAATAGAAGCAGTAGCACCGACGGCTGCTGCACTTTGTGACGCTTACCTCCCTGCCAAGATCATCAATGGAAAGTATTTGGGGTAGTTCATCAGAATAAGTTTTAATTATTAAAAGTCGCTTTTCAAACATGTCGTGACATCTATGGTTTGGCAAGAATAGTAAAGCGTCACCCGGCGTACCAGCTGCTCCCCTATTTTATTGCGCTACGGTTGGAGCCCCTCGCCTTATCGGCACCCTTTCATTCCCTATAGATGGCGCATGTGTCTCGAAGAATTACGCCACCTCTGTAATAATATGGGAACTAAGTCAGTTTAAGAATCTGGGGGCACGGCCGTGCCCCCGCCAAGTCGAGCCAAAAAAAACTGCCGTACCATCCTTTTCTCGAAGCAATTCAAGGCCCTTTTGACCCCCCTGTAGCTTACTAGTGGATAAAGCTAGAAGCCAATTTTTTTTAACAATCGAGTTTATATACTATAACTAGCTATTGTACCAAATTTCGTACAATTATTATCAATAGTTTAAAAGTTACCGCCAGTCAAAGTTCACTACTTTTGACACTCACTGACTCACTGACTCACTGACCGATCATCAAAATTCTAAGGTACTTCTAGCAAACCCATAACCTTGCAATTTGGAGGGTAGTGCTTTTATACGGAGTAAATTCAGGAAAAACTTAAAAAATATTAATTTTTAACTGCAATAATAAGTTAATCGCTTCTTTTTATTTGCGGTTGGTAAACTAAATCTTTATACAAAACTTCACTGAAACTCATTTTCAGAGTCGCAAAAATAAGTTTGTTAATACGACCGAGGTTACTTAGGCGCGTGACAAGTTTTTACCTGTCGCGTTGTCTGTAATCAAATCTTGCAAGTTAAATTTGACACACTTCCCGGTTTCCAATTGAGCTGAAATTTTGCATGCATTATAGTCCAGTCAGTCAAGACAATTAATTCACAATAATTCCAAAAGTTTTCAAACTTCGGTCAAGTGAATGGTACATTGGGACGACAATAAATCTCATTTTGCAACCTTGTCCGCAGTCCGGAACATTGTTAAAATTGCAATTAAATTAATTTTTGCTCTAGCGTCGTGAAAAAAATTCCAAAAGTTTTGCAAACTTGGGGAAGTTTTCGATATAATATTTCATATCTCGTATTAAATTTGCAACCAATTTAAGTGTACGGAACATTTTTTGTTATTAAAAATTAATGTTTTTCTTTATTAAACTGAAGCAAACGTTCCAAAAGTTCTGCAAACTTGACACATATATTGGAAAAATATACCGAACGGTTGTATAAATTTGCAACCTTTTTCGTTGACCGGAACATGTTTATTTATAATTCTTTTTAATTCGTGGTCATTTTTTGGAGTAATCTGGTCTCGGAATAATTACAAAAGTTTTGAAACTTGGTTGCAAACTTCGAAAACATCTATTCTGATGTATTTACAAATTTGCAACCTCATACGCTATCCGGAACTTTATGCAATTTGCAAAAATGTATTTTTTTTATTTTTTCACCTTCAAGAAAGTTTCAAAAGTTTTGCAAATCGAGCGGATGGTCTTATTTTGGGATCGATACCACTATTCAAATTTGCAACTTCGCACGAGACCCGGAACCTTGTGTTATTTGCAAAAATCGACTTTTTTAATTTTATTACCGTCGAAAAAATAAATAGACATAATAAGAATTTCAAAAGTATAGAAAAAAAGTATGAGGATATCAAATATTCGTAAAAAAGGTAAGTAAACATTAATGGACGACAATGCGTAGGTGAGTAACAGTGTATTTAATCCCCAGATTCGTTTTATTAATAAAAAAATACGTACCGGCAAAATCCTACGTCCGGTTAAAATAAGCCCAACGGAATTTATTTTTGGCATAATCACCTGTCATGTAAAAATAGTAGGTACAAGTAACACAAGGTTCCGGGTCTCGTGCGAAGTTGCAAATTTGAATAGTGGTATCGATCCCAAAATAAGACCATCCGCTCGATTTGCAAAACTTTTGAAATTTTCTTGAAGGTGAAAAAATTAAAAAAATACATTTTTGCAAATTGCATAAAGTTCCGGATAGCGTATGAGGTTGCAAATTTGTAAATACACCAGAATAGATGTTTTCGAAGTTTGCAACCATGTTTCAAAACTTTTGTAATTATTCCGAGACCAGCTTACTCGAAAAAATGACCACGAATTAAAAATAATTATAAATAAACATGTTCCGGTCAACGAAAAAGGTTGCAAATTTATACAACCGTTCGGTATATTTTTCCGATATATGTGTCAAGTTTGCAGAACTTTTGGAAAGTTTGCTTCAGTTTAATAAAGAAAAACATTAATTTTTAATAACAAAAAATGTTCCGTACACTTAAATTGGTTGCAAATTTAATACGAGATATGAAATATTATATCGAAAACTTCCCCAAGTTTGCAGAACTTTTGGAATTTTTTTCACGACCATAGAGCAAAAATTAATTTAATTGCAATTTTAACAATGTTCCGGACTGCGGACAAGGTTGCAAAATGAGATTTATTGTCGTCCCAATGTACCATTCACTTGACCGAAGTTTGAAAACTTTTGGAATTATTGTTAAATTTTCGATTTCGAATGTCTATAATGACTGGAGTATTATGTATATCGCGTGATAATGCAATAATATGGTAACATGTAACTGATCTGGCGATAGAGCTGGAAGGTGGCCATAGGAACTCCGTAATTTAATGACGCGACCTTATTGAGTTTGGGCTCGTTTGATTTATCTTGAGAAGTACATTCATACTTGATGGTAACCAGGGTCTGATGATGGAGCTGGAAGGTGGCCGTAGGAACTCCGTAATTAAATGACGCAAACCCATCGAGTTTGGGCTCGTTTGATTTGTCTTGACGAGTACTTTCATGCTTGATTGTAACCAGGGTCTGATGATGGAGCTGGAAGGTGGCCGTAAGAACTCCGTAATTAAATGACGCAAACCCATCGAGTTTGGGCTCGTTTGATTTGTCTTGATGAGTACTTTCATGCTTGATGGTAACCAGGGTCTGATGATGGAGCTGGAAGGTGGCCGTAGGAACTCCGTAATTAAATGACGCAAACCCATCGAGTTTGGGCTCGTTTGATTTGTCTTGATGAGTACTTTCATGCTTGATGGTAACCAGGGTCTGATGATGGAGCTGGAAGGTGGCCGTTGGAACTCCGTAATTAAATGACGCAACCCCATCGAGTTTGGGCTCGTTTGATTTGTCTTGACGAGTACTTTCATGCTTGATAGTAACCAGGGTCTGATGATGGAGCTGGAAGGTTTCCGTAGGAACTCCGTAATTAAATGACGCAAACCCATCGAGTTTGGGCTCGTTTGATTTGTCTTGATGAGTACTTTCATACTTGATGGTAACCAGGGTCTGATGATGGAGTTGGAAGGTGACCGTAGGAACTCCGTAATTAAATGACGCAAACCCATCGAGTTTGGGCTCGTTTGATTTGTCTTGACGAGTACTTTCATGCTTGATTGTAACCAGGGTCTAATGATGGAGCTGAAAGGTGGCCGTAGGAACTCCGTAATTAAATGACGCAAACCCATCGAGTTTGGGCTCGTTTGATTTGTCTTGATGAGTACTTTCATGCTTGATGGTAACCAGGGTCTGATGATGGAGCTGGAAGGTGGCCGTAGGAACTCCGTAATTAAATGACGCAACCCCATCGAGTTTGGGCTCGTTTGATTTGTCTTGACGAGTACTTTGATACTAGATAGTAACTAGGTCTGATAATCGACTCAGAAATATTTACCGCCCGGACTTGTCTAAGTTCATAACAACAAAGCCTCTACGAAAGGGCAAAAGGGATAGGGAGTGGGCTTTAAAAATCAGTTGCTGATGTAGGTACAGCAAATCTTAAAGGAGCCGGTGAAAAGATGGATTATTTACAAAAAGAAGTGAAATCCCACCAAAAACAAAAATGTAAAATTCCAAGTCTCGCTGTGTTTTCCTTTCACAGTAAAAAGTTATGAGATCAAATGTCAAACCAAGTCGTATGTACGTATTGCGGTGGTTTTGATATACGCCACCTTTATTTTTCTATAATAAATACCTACAATGACTTGGCAATCGCATGACTTACCGATTACATGGCTAACCAACCGTCTCTATGCTATCTGTTGCAGTCTACCTATTACGAAATCTTCTTCGGGTTTGATCACCAGTTTGCTGTTAAAACTTTAGTCTCATACTATCTATATTGATATAAGATAGGAATGTCAGGCCTGTAAATTTGTCAATCAAGCCAAGGCAACACACTTGTTTTGGGAGAAGCACACGCTCATAATTTCTAGGGACCTAGTAAAGTGATTTGTTGTTTTCATGCGATTGCCAAATCTTTGTAGGTATTTATTATAGAAAAATAAAGGTGGCGTATATCAAAACCACCGCAATACGTACATACGACTTGGTTTGACATTTGATCTCATAACTTTTTACTGTGAAAGGAAAACACAGCGAGACTTGGAATTTTACATTTTTGTTTTTGGTGGGATTTGTTTTTGTAAATGTACGTATGACCCGTAGGTATAGGTCGCGCCACGTAAAAAGAACTTTAGAAACAATTGAAAATCACGTGTTCGCGCATGGGTTTATACTTACGCTCGAAAGTACTAGGGCTATTTATCGTTTCATTCTTGAAAGAGTCTTTCGCACGCGGTTACGTATGTTGACTTACCTATAGACTATACGTAGGGGATGATGATTCTGATTCAAAAGATGATGAAAGTGACGACAACGATGATAATAAAATGGCCACTTCTGGCATCAACACCGCGTCCTCATCTGGTTTTCATGACACCCATCACCCATGAAGACTTATTGGAAGAACAATATGTTTCTTTTTAAATTGTCGAATGTTTCTTTACATTTTTACACATTTTACACTAAATCTAATATTGATTGGTAGTTGTGGATTTTTTTTTAAATTTATATTCCACCATACTAATACTACTAATAATATTTTTCTTTCCTTTGCGCGTAAAACCATGACTGTAATTAAACACTTTTGTGCGCGATGGTATTTTAAAACAAATATTAAACGTCGGACTCAAAAATCGTCTAATGCGCAGCTGTCAGGTAGGGTTCATTTGCGTGGCGCGACCTATACGAGTATAAATATGCCTACTTATCTCCCAACCGTTCCATTAAAATTTTATCAATTATTCAAAGATTATTTGTTTTAGGTTGAAAATGGTTTGATCTCGTTGGTTTATTTTTCGCCTTTTTTTTTTAAACCCATCATATTTCAATTTTATTTATGGTTCATGTCATTGTTCATGTCGCTGTCTTCCAACTGTCTTCGCCTTTAAAAATGTCATTATAAGTCATAACAAAATTGATGTTTATCGGTCTGTCATTCAGCCCTCCATAGATGTCATTTTAGGTATTTTGTGAATCAATCTTTAATTTTTTGTAAGTTTTGTTAATTTGTTGTACTTCTACAAAATGTAACATGCAATAATATCGCAAAAATAATAAAAACCTAGTAATAACAAGCGTTAGCTAGCTATTATTTTCTAGTAAGATGCAAGGTAACAAATTCAACTTGGTAAACTTTTCCTGAGAAATGGAAAACAAGCCCGAAACAGAAAACGAAAAAAAAGTTTTAATTAAAACTAGATCTCATACTACCGAACCGCCAATGAATCTAAGATCTGAGCCTGTAAAACGGAAGTCATTCAGTATGAACGAGGCAGTGATGTCCTTGGACTTGGCTTTAGGACGACTGAAGAAGAGCAAGTTGGTGAACGGAGAGTGCGTAGGGGCGAGTCGTGCGCCGTCGACCGCTACACGGAACGGCTGTCCGTCCGAAATGTTCATGGATTTGTCGAGTCCCAGCTCCAACATCAATCCGGGTATCACTAACGCTTCGCTCATGTCGATGAACTTCTCGCACTATGAGTTGATGCGTAACTTGTCCCGCTCCACGTCCAACTCGGACGGCGTGTTCAGCAGTACGACCTGTAACACATTCCGCCCCTCTGATAACTCGCTAAAGGACGAGCATCTAGAGAAATACTTCCGGAGTGTTGAGATGTGGAACAAAAAGTACAGGAACGGCGGAGGTGGGCCCAGTGTACACTTTCAACTTCCTGAGGAATAGTGGTTTTGTTTGTATGGTAATGTTTGTGTACTGTTTAAAAAAAAACTTCTCAATGAACGATTATGTAAATTTCAAATTTATTATTCAAAGAAACTTTACAATAATAACATAATAATTTCTGAATTTAAAAATGAATCGTACCATTCTATACAACATTGTAACTCTTAAACGAGACGATAAGATTAATAACACTGATTTAACAATAACGAAGATTTTAGTAAGACGCTTCTTCTAGGACCATTAAAGAGCACGATGCTGAATACACATTGATTAATTTGTTTATGTAACGATGAGCCACCAAAACGCGATTACAGAATGTCGTATTCAGAATCGCGCGCGTTTCAATCTATCTGCTACTAGGAGCTTCCGCGGCAGTCTACAGTACGAAGGCGGACACTAACTGTCTGTATCATGAAACTGCACTCGACCTCAATACAAGTATTAGGTACACTGACGTTCCTCGTTCAAACATTAGCTCTACCTATACGTAGGATATTGTTATGCAGGCTTATCGTTAGGTCGAATGAAGTTTCATTAAACAACTTACAAGGGATCCTAAGAACACAGCTTTACTGATTTACATTTATACCACATCCATTGAATCTGAAAAACTAGGACAAGTATCTAAACTTATTGATAAACTATTTTCGAGAAAATGTAACATAGCTGTTCAGAATTGTAATAAGGAAATAATTGACATAGTCATCACATAGTTTTCTACGTTACTGCCCCGAGAATAAGTCGTAGGTAAGGTCAGGAAAATCGCTACGCTGGAAGACTAAAGGACTAGGGCTTTTCAAAGGATAAAGATAAACGTGAAGCGCAAACAATACTTGAGTAGGTTCTATAAAATCAATCTCTGTGCTAATTTCAATAACAATTAAGCTATAACACTAGCATCGTTTTATAAATACTCTACATGAATCGAATTGGTGTTCATTTCACATATTTCATATTTAACTAAGCAAAATTTTACATAAAATTAAAACAATTCTATGCTAGGTAGGTACGTTCTAACATTAATTTTCAATGGGCACGGCGTAATGCTCATTCTACTATACAACATTGCTACAATCGTTTTCATCTTTATTTCACCAAACTTTCTCGCCACGAGTCCCTATTTAACTTTGTATTTCAGCCCCTTCGTGAAAGTTTGTATCCTTAAGCCCAGTGCGTGTTGCTTGGCTCAGTCCGCTTGCATGTCGCTCGTGTTAAATAAAGAAGATCATTGTCAATGAAGTCAATACATTACGTTGTAAAATGTAAAGCACCCGGTTTCCAAACTCTCTCGTATTTTATCTAACTATGAAACTAAAATATGGTATGTAATGGACACGTAGGTAGTCCTAATTATATTGTCCCTATATTTGATTCACTCTAACATAAATTAAGAATTGATTTGTTAATTGGAAGAATTTTGAAATATCTAAATTAAGTTTAACCTTACAACAATAATTAACTTTAGTTTTTACAACGAATTCGATTTGACTAGAGCCTACAAAATATCAGATGAAGATATAATAGTTATCCAATATAATTAATCCATTTCTAGTAATAGTTACGCAATAGAAGAATCACAGCATCCTTAAGAGCATAATGGCGATTGAAATTAATCTCATCGACGTATCGTAGGTATTTTAATAATTACAATGATTGTAAAATTTAGACCAAATTGGCAGTCTTCACAAACCTGGAATGTACGATATGCGTCTATGCAGGTATCCGATAACACTTAACAAATATCGGCAAACTTTTATACCTATACAACAACAATGCATTAATTTATTATTATCTACTTATGATGTATTTGTTTTGTGGTGAAATCAGTTACAATGATCATAAAATTACATAAGTGGTCTACCCACTTGATTCGTAGCTGTGGGTTCGATGGCTGAACTTAATTCAAAATTAAGCAATACTTATTTACGAGTTTTTTGACAAAAACTACAAGTCAGGATGAAATCATCCAAGTGGAAAGGAATCTATTTTTGAGACAAACTTAAATTCAAAAGATTTTACGTAGTTTATGAAACGATTAATGGTTTTCAAATTACATAGTTATTAGATAGGCGAGTATTATGATTTCTTAAGCTTATCAATCTCTGATATTTTTAACACTGTTCAGTTCGTTACAATGAGGATCTATACCCTACTAAGTGATGAATGATAATGACCAAATTTATTGATAACGCTTACATATTAAGTGTACTGCATCTATCGAAAGGCAAATTTCTAGCTCGATTTAAGATTTATTTTGTACAAGATTATTACTTGAAGTATATACCTATTGATTTAAGATATAAAGTGAAGATGCGACGAATTTCTTAGTTTTAGTTTTTCTTCCGGGTAGGCGGATTTTGCACTGCTTTTACTTGTGAGCACAATTTCTACCAAATAATATTGTCTGATTTAAAGTTTAAGGATTGTTGATAGTGGCAAGGTGTGTCGTAACTTGGTAGGCTGGTGTACCTATAAGTATATAATTTTCATAAGAAGATTTTAATAGTTAAATGGCCATGAGATGAAGCAAAAGCAGCTAAGGTTAGGGCATGATCAAGGTCACTTCATGTCTAAACATTATAAGTCACTATAAAATGCATCTTCGAACCATTTCCTTATTTATGATTAGGTTAAGATAGGTATTTTATCTACATTGTCTTTATGAGGTATTTTCAACAGCACTAAGTTAACGTTATAAAACTTAACATTCATCATAATAATACAAGTATTTTTGAACAAATTTATATTATCCTGAGACTTAATTTCTCTACAATACATGATAAGCTCTTCATTGTTTGGTGGCTGATTTCAACCGCAGCGTTCGTGAACGTTCCCGGCGGGTCAATTACTCTTATTTAAAATCACTGTCAGAACCACTCAACTGTACAACTAAATTTTTTAAATGAACGCATGTTATAATCCTGAAAACCAGGCGGGTTTCATACTACCAGCACTGATTTTTATGTAGTTGAGTGGTTTTCATAGTGATTTTGAACGAGAGAAATTGCAAGCGGGTTATTTTTCAAAGTAAGAAACGTATATAACTCGTAAAAACTGTCACGGTACCCAGGTATTTAAAGTGGTTTGTTACATAAATCACGTTGATTTTGATAAGAAAAATGAATAAAGATCTGATAATAGAGACAGTAGAAAAGCCAGTATAGTACAAGAGGCAGTAGAAAATAGTAGTAAAAGCCTAAAGTGAACAAGCTCGAAGTTTTATGAATATTAGTTAGTTATATAATCACAATTCATAACGTGAATAGTCCCACGGATATAGTTCGTCTCTGTATCGGTGCGCGATCTGATCATTCTTATAAAATTACGTAGTCATCATTACTTACTTCGCAGGTTATAAAATTTCCTATCTAGGCTTAAGATTTAGCAGAAGACACAGTATGATAGTTTAGCCAGCCGAAGGGTGCTGAAGCGAATATGATGGAGTTAATGGATGATGATTTATTCAGAGTAGGTAATAATCCTAGCCGAATTAATAGTCTGTCCTCGTAACTATTGAATTCATTCCTCTAAGTATTTCTAATTTATTAGATCCATGCTATATCGGCACACTTGAACGGACTCCTTACTATCATAAGTAAAACGGTGTTTAAGACTAATCACATGCGTACCCTCACATTCATAATCTGATCAAACACGCCTCGAAAATCGAACAAACAACCAAACGCGATACTAAACCAAACGTGTGGGGAACACATTTTATTAAAGCACTATATCATGTACATATTTACAAGAGCAATATGATAACAATATGATCTATCGGGTTCGAGTTATTGCTGATCTCTGGTGGAAGCGCTACTCTTATCTGTCGGGAGGAGGAAGTTTGGTGTCCTCGGGATCGAGGGAGAGGCACTCGCGGAGGTAGTCTTCCATGGAGCGGTACACGTGCTCGATGACGCCTTTCAAGTCGTGACCTTCATCAGCATAAGCCTGCAATCAAGTTATTTACCACTTATATGTCTGTTTTGTGATTTTATCATTTTACTAGCATCTAGATTTACAACGAGTCGTCAAATATTAACCTGATAGCGAAACAGCACTCCTGCGTCAGTAAGAGCTCGTGCAAGCTGCAGTGCGTGCGGGTATGGCGCACTCATGTCTGCCATGCCATGCACCAGGTAAAGCGCATGCGCGGGCACATAGTGCGCTCGTTGCGACGCGTCTGCTTCCACGTAACCTTTGTAGTTCACTGACGGCTGTCCTAGGATGCGCTCCGTGAATGCTACATCTGGAAATTAAAATGGATCATTTTGTATTACTGGACATCAACCATTTTCTAATCTGTGGCTTTCGCGCTATCTAGATGATGAAATGTTAATCAATGATTGTACTTACTGTAATAAAGCCAGTCGGTAATGGGCGATACAGCTATACCACATTTGAGAGTAGATTGCTGCGAGCCCAGTAACATGGCGGTCACGTATCCACCGTAACCCCAACCCCATACTGCTACTCGGGTGACGTCCAAAAATTTGAACGTGTCTAATAAATATCTGGGAACAGATTGAGAGCAATTTTGAAATCAGTCCAAGGCAGACGCTCAACAGAGCTACTTATGTATATTCTCGTATAACTTATCGACATATTATCGCCATTAAATGGTACCTTACCTAATAACAGCCAATTGATCAGCCACCTCGACTCCCCCGAGGCGGCCCCTGAGCAGCGCCCGCGGCAGCCCCCGCGCGCCGGCCACGTCCAGCTTCACGTACACCACGTCGTTCCGCGACGACATGTACGAGCCCCAGTCTACTAGGAACTCGTCCGTCACTTGCTGACTGCCCGGTCTACCGTTACTGGAAGGATTTACTACCATATTAATATGCTGGGCAACTAGTATACAGAAAAAGACACGAAGAAGAAATATATCATGTTATATTGTCTCTATCAAGAACAATGTTCGAAAAATCATGATGAATGACAAAAAAAGGTAAAGTGAATTCTTACACTTGAACTAAGACAGGGAAAGCAGCATCTCTGAGCTCCTCGCGCCAAGAGGGCGGCAGTAAGAGCTGCACCCGCGCCTTGGAGCCGCTAGACAGCTGTACATCAAACGACCGCCGCGTCGGCAACGCCAACTCGCGCAATCGCACTGATCTATAACATTGACGTCAGCAAGTAAGTGCAATCATTTTTTTCGTGTGGTACTGAAGAATTATATGTAAACCGTTCGAAATATTACCTATAAGGCCTCGTGTCATACAATATTCTTTCTAACTTATGTGTTCTAGCATCATGAAGCCCCGCTAAAGGCGGGCCGGGGCCGGCGCACTCTAGGACGTAATGCGTGATGCCGACAGTGGGCTTGGGCGGCGAGAACATGGCGCGCCAGAACGAGCAGTTGGCGTAGTGGAGACGCGCCGGCCATACCGCCAGCTCGCACGTCAGACACCGCGGTTCTTCGCGCTCCGCTCGCGCCCGCACCGAGTTGCTGCCGCCCCCGTAAGCCGGGTCTCGCACCACGTACACGTGCCTCTGCCCAGGCCTCTCGGCGCTACCTGTTATAATTAAACTATATTGAGGAAGGTTCTCGACTTTGTAACATATATCTCAATAATCCCAAGCTTCCGTGGCCGGAAAATCTTTCACAGGCAATGTTTTTCATATAGTTTTTAAAATGTCAATGAGGATGTAAAGAATTAGGTGTTTAAAATGATGGATATGAGTAGTTAGTAAAATATCTCGTCTAAATCAATGAGAACACTCAACTGCACTCAATTTAATACTTAATTTGGTTTGCTTCTTTCACCATATCGGGATGTAGTTTAGGTATGTACAATTTGGCTTTGTCTAAACCTTTAACGAGAAAAACATAAAGTTAAGATTTCAGTTAGAGCAAAAGCAGTCAATATTGCTAATTTTAAGCAATGTTTAGACTTTGGTAAATAAAGTAATGAAGGAATTTAATACCTAAATAATAGACTAAATGGTTTTCCTGGTCCCACGCCAGGATTTCCGCTACTTCAACTTTGCCATGAGACAGCACTGCGATCCGCTGCCGCAGCACGTCCACATGTTTAATGTGTGTGTAGTATTGTCCCCCGCCTTCTTGCACCGCAGCTAATAAAAGAAATGCACTCCCATCTTCTGAATACACCGGCTGTTGATGTACTTCTAACCACGGTTCGTCCGTCGCTTTCTCTGAGTGACTCTACAAAAGGAAATAACTTCATGTTATTCTTGTTACACGTATGCCTTTTGTCTAAACTACAACAAAAAGTACTTACCTCAGCACACGTCCAATTCGGCGCATAGCAGCTGCTATAAACAGTGAGATTCTGCGCTCGATTCATCCACACTACTCCTACATGACTGTTCTTTTTGCCCACCCACTGGGCTGATATGAGATAATATTCCCTGTAAAAATTGATTCCTTGAATATTTGACGTCCTTTTCATAAGTAGAAGTTTAAATTATCAAATTAACTTACATGCCATCTAAAGTGCTTGGAGGTTTGACTTCCCATCTTGGTGGTGAAGTGACATTTTGTACTGCTACTATCCATAACTTTGCTATAGGTATAGAGCTGCCAGGCTGGGATAAAATTGTAGAAATATTAGTAATCATTTCTATTTACGTATATTCATTGATACATGTAAATTTTAAAAATATAGAGAATAACTCTTACCGTAGGATATCTGATAGTAACGTGATCAGGGAAGACAGTGTGTTGCGTGCTGTTGAAGGCAGGCATGAGGAAACCAGCCCGGGTGGCGCCGGTGCCACCGATACCCTCGGAAATGCGCGGGAACCGCAGCTCGGACACGGCACTGTCATCATACTGCGCATACAGGACGAGCGTACCGTCGGCCGAGCCCCACGTTGCCGCCGGGTTCTTTGTCACCTCCTCTGAATAACGGAAACCAAGGGTTAGAAACAAGGTACTTCATGCGACGAACAGAAGATATCGATATCGGAAAAATACCAAAAACAAACCTTGATATAACCAGTCGGAAACACCATTGTAGACTCGTCCAGGACTGGCATCCGTAGTGAGGTGGAGCAAAGGAGCCCGCTGCGCCGGCGGCCCTGGGCGCGCGAGGACCTCGTTGTTGGCCACCAGCAGCAGCGACCCATCCTCGCCAAGCCACGCCGCGTGCTGCCACTCCCAGCTGCCCTGACCCTCGCCGAACAGGGGGATGTGGTGGCTGGAATATGGAACACCACAGGTTATAATTCACGTTTGAAAGTAAACCCTTAGTGGGTATACTAGTAGGATGAAATTGTTTTTTTGCAACGGAGAGAGAAGTTTTATTGAACATTTTTATAAAGGGTAGAGCAAATTACAAAACAAATGCATAAAATACCGGTTTACCTTAGATATCTAAAATCATGTATGTATGTACTATATGAAGTTAGCTATTTATTTTCAAATTTTTAGCAATATCGGAGCGTCTAAAAGTCTAAATTATATAGCCAGCCAGCAAAGTTTACATTGAATTTTATTCGCCGCTTCGCACTAACTTTTAGTTAGCTTGGCCTCGATCACAGAAGAATGTAAAGTATTGCCTCACTCCTGTTCGAGCGCTGTGTCGCATTAAAATTCTACTCACAAAATTTGAAATAAATTGGAAATCGTATTCACGTATCTCTCGTCAAATCGATTTCTGCACCCGCCGGGGATTGCGAAAGAGTTTTTGTAAGCTATATAAATTTATGGGAGAACATTTAGCGAGGAATACTTAAAATTCGGGTTTAAACTATTATTATTTGTGTTAGTTAGGTATGATTACAAAATTATGACTCTAAACATTTTGTGAGTATTTTTATATTAAAGCACCGCGAGAAGAAATGCCACAGGTCCATTAACATTCCACTCGCTAAAGATAAACGCGAAGAAAGGAAAGTAATTGAATGCGTGAAAATATTTTGGTTAAGGTGTGTGTAGGTGTTTTATATTTAAGACAGATCTTAATGTTCCTTCTTCTAAAATAAGCAATATTAGGGTAATTCCGGGGGAGATGGCCGTACGGGAGAGATGGCCAAGTCAAAAAAGTCCAATAAACGCATGTTAGATGGTGCTGCTTATGCTTTAACTTGCTTCGAATTGTGCGTCCGAATACCGGCAAGCAAAAAAAATAGCGAAAATAAAAATAAAAGTAAGTAAAATCTACCTCTTTTGTTTTTAACTAGTGTGAAAATAAAATTGTGAGTTTACACTACATGATGTGTTTGTGAAGTTTCCATCAAATTCAGAGTTTTTATGTTTTTTCGAGACTAGTTATAAGTCGGTCTAAAATATAACTTTAAAAAAAAATAGGTAAAAAAAACTTTTTAAGTTAAACGGTTTTATGTTAAACATACATTGCAATGTTTAAGATAAATGTACTAAAAACCAAAAAATAATAAAATAGATACAGTCGTGGGAATTATAAACATATGCATAGACTAGACTAAAATAAAACCGTGGGGCACGTCAATTGTCTACAATCGTTGATTAAAATGTTTTTTTTTTGTAATGTTACACTATCTATAGGTACCTAATTAGGCAGTTGTTCAACCGACAACGATGGACGTGTGATAATAGACAATTGCCGTGCCCCACGGTTTTATTTTAGTCTAGTCTATGCATATGTTTATAATTCCCACGACTGTATCTATTTTATTATTTTTTGGTTTTTAGTACATTTATCTTAAACATTGCAATGTATGTTTAACATAAAACCGTTTAACTTAAAAAGTTTTTTTTACCTATTTTTATTTTCTAGTTTTTAGTTTTTATTTCGCATTCTGTTTAATTCATTTAGTGCTTCATTATTGCAAGGTTTCTTGCCCGTTACTTTATTGCAGTCCAACTCCTCTATACGTAGTCCCTGCAAAGATCTTACTGTACTAAGAGTCACGTAGGCTTAACCTTCTTCAAACAGTTTCGCACCTAAGTATATTTCAATTTTGCATAGTAAATTATATTCTACTTGTTGAGACCTTTCATTTGATACCCATGTTGATGGGATTGATAAAACCTAAGTTATCCGCCATTTTGTAGAGGCCGCCATCTTGGATTTTAATTTTATATAGTACATTTAATTCTACTGGTTGAGCACTTTCATTTGATACCCATATTGATGGGATTGATAAAACCTACGTTATCCGCCATTTTGTAGCGGCCGCCATCTTGGATTTCAATATTTTATAGTATATTGTATTCTGCTTGTTGAGCCCTTTCATTTGATACCCATATTGATGGGATTAATAAAACCTAAATTATCCGCCATTTTGTAGCGGCGGCCATCTTGAATTTATAATGATAATGAATAAACATAATTGTATTGTCACCAAAATCCAAAGTGTATACAAAATTTCAGATTAATCGGTTGACAGGAAGAGGGTGAAATTTGAATTACTAAATTTGACCCAAGAAAGAATAAAACAAACGGGGTGAGCTAAATAAAACCGTTTAATAAAGACAATAAATCACAGGTATTGGTACTTCTTTGACGTGGATATCTCTCCTGAAAAAAAAGGGAGAGATGGCCACATTTCGTGTTACTATAAGAAAATTTTTCGAAAATTCTTAGATAGTAGTAAAGATGAAAAAAGTCAGTTTTTGCGAGTCTTCAGATGAAAAGGGTGGGCGAAAAGAAGATAAGCGTGTTGAGTGCGTTGATAGTCATTGCGAAACATGCTTTGTCGAAGACTGGCTTCACTGCAAAGTCAATCAACTGTGGGTGCACGAAAATTTTACATAATTCGACAATATGTGTTCAAAGTGTGGGCAGAGGAAGAAAAAGAAACTTAAGAACAGAAGATAACTACTCGGTTAAAAATGTAAAGGCCAGATTGAGTACTGGCCATCTCTCCCATACCACTAAGGCCATCTCTCCCGGGCACTACGGGAGAGATGGCCAGTTGCGTTTTTTTTATTTGTCATTTTTAAGTATGATTTTATTAGAAATGACTTTTTTTGTTTTAATAAATGTGTAGATAAATGTCCAAAGTTTCATTAAAAGCTATAATTGCAACTTACATCCATGTAGTTTTATTTGCACAAGGCTTTAAAAAAACTATGGCCAACTACCCCGGACTTCCCATATATGAATATTTATCCAAAATACAGTAGGTTAAATATTTTTTGAAAATGAAGACATTCAATAAACTGAAGAAGATATTCATAATATCAGGGACTGAGGTAACATCTAGGGATGATCTTACAAATTCCTCTGTACATAAATGCGATTTTTACGATGCCAAGGCGTCAAATATCAAAAGTAACTCACTCATTTGTGACGTCATAAACGGTGTAGTGCGCCGTAAACGTTCGCCGATAAACCTGTAAAATAAAAACATAAATTACGACAGTCGTCGAGACGCGACGCTAAACTCCTTGTAACGAGCGTCTTGTTTGTGAAAAAAATCAATTAAAAGTTTTACGATACAATCGACTGGCGTACCTCCTTGATATTGTGTTGGAAGAGAACGTATCGCAGCGACGGCGAGCACTGATATCCGCGCACATTGAGCTGCCTCTGCGACAAAAGTATTATTCACTGTAAGACTTCGAAAGTTTCGCTTTCAAAAACTTCTCTAGAACTCCATTTTGGGATCATTTATTTAAACGATATTCAATTCTCTTCTTGATAGATCTAATTAGGTATAGAAACTTTACGTTAGAAAATGTTGGATAATGATATATAGGAACGTCGTTTTTTAGTAGTTAAGTCAAAGGCTAGAAGTTTAGCATTAAGAGAACGTCGCGAACTTCTTGCATGCAAAATATTCAGGAAGCATTTTGGACTAGTCAGGGGAAGGCAAGTTGCGGTCACTTAAAAATAAAGCTGTTTAAGTAAGTAGATAAGCTTTGGAGTGGGCTTGTGTTCCAAATAATCGAAGGATGGTGGTTCGTGTTTAAAGTAACCTACATTTAAACGGGCAGTTTTAGCAACCAGACTGAAATCATTTTTTGAAGAGTGAAACGATAAAGACTCTTCATTATGAAACTCCAAAACCCTTAAAAAAACTTTTTATTGCTATAGTAGAGACTAAAGATGTTAGGTATGGAAAAATGTAATCTTACGAGAGTGTGGTTGGTAACGAGCACAGTGAGGGTGTTGTTGAAGGTGTCGAGCGCCAGCAGGCCGCCGTCGTCGGCCTGGTACACGATCTGGTGCGGGCTGACCCACGTGATGGGCAGCCGCTCGCCGGTCAAGTCGCCGCGCAGGAATTCGTCCAGCCGCATGCGACGACCCGACCAATACAGCAACTCGTCCACATAGCTGCAAGGAATGATAGGAATAATAAGATATAGATGAAATAAATGTTCATTCAGACACTCCAACTAGCGAAACTTACCCTAATAAATAAATAGCAGTCACAATCCCAGCTATGACAAAACTGATGACCATCAAAGAAAATATGATGCTTCTCCAATTGTGTCCATCTGCTGGATAGAGATCCTGAAACGAAATACACTTTTAAACAGAAGATCTTCGGTTTCAACCGAATCCAATATTGGAGTCGAGCATCATGAACGGAGGATTCAAATGACAAACTCGACATCGAGAGTTATTGACGATGTTTGAAACGGTGAGGAATTTGAATTTGATTTATGAACACGGGTGTCGCTTTCTAACCTAACACATTATGTAGATGCGGGCTTGTAAATAGCGGGGCAAATATTTGGTTTGACCTCGTCGAAAGGAATGAAAGTTCTGGGGTGTTACAATCATACTTTACATACCGGAACAAAAGCAGAGTTGCGTCATTTAACGTTAACAATACTTAGCTCTTCATTGTTAATATATTTTCGTATGAGTTTTTAGAATGATCGGTGGTCTCTGTATTGGTATTCATAAGCAATTGAAAAGTGAGACAGGTACGACTTACGTCTTCTTTGGCGGACTTGGGGTCGGCGACTTGCAGTGTCTCGTCGGGCGGGAGGCGCCAGGAGCCGCCGCCGCCGCCGCCCGAGCGGTCCGTGTGGCCGGTGGCGTGCATGCGCCGCCGCCGCCGCCGCCGCTGCGCGCGCACCCGCCACCGCGCCGCGCTACGCCCGAACCGCGTGCGCACCCGCCACCGTCGCTAGCCGTAAGCGAACGATCCGCCCCATCACTGAAAACAAAACATCATGGTTATGGTCTCTGTGGATATCTATTTTAGCCTTACAATGAATAAGTAGCACTTAGCTAGCATATAAATCGATTTTTTTTCAGAAAAGATACCTGCAGTAACAGAGTGTTTTCAAAGAGTAGTAAGAAATAAATTGCGGAATAAATTGGAATGGCGTTGTATTGAATGAGAGATAATTAGTTGGTGTAGAAGCGGCGGCGTGTCGATGCGATAGAGTGCGCTGGATCGCAGCCAACTCCAGCGCACGCCGCCGCCGCCCGCCCTGCGATCCTAGTTCCTACACAGAGACGCCTGTTTTACGACTCCGTAAAACTTATTCCAACTGCTCACTCGATTCGATTTTTAGATAGATGGCTTTTTTATTGCAAGAATATTTAGATCCGACGGCAGTAAATCGAAATCTGGCGGCAACTAAAATAAGAGTAGGATGTTTTAAATCATGTTCTTATAGCAATGTGTTCTGTATTGGACACATGTATTTATTTAAGTTCCCATCTACTTGTTACAATAATAATTTATTCACTACGGTGTAAGTTTTACCAGATTTCTGTTTAAAACTTAATACTTACACTAACAAACTTCCAAAAGTATTTTGAAATGGACTGTAAAATAAGATCCAAAAGTTAGCGTCGCCAACCAAATTAATTGCGTGCAATGGACTGCTCCCAAAGTTTGTGGGAACGACAATTTAAGAATGTTTCATAACACGATCCCTGGCAAGTCTTCTCAGTAGCTTTATTCTAGTCTTTATGGCCCAGCCGGCTTAAAGGCTCCAGGGGATTGACTTAGCTGCAATGCAGATGGACCGCCTCGCCCCGCCACGTAGTTTACAATTAGGAGCATAATTTACTGTTACACAACAGAGTGGACGTGTCCAGAAGTCTAAACAGTTTTTACAAGTGCTGCGGGAAAATATAATTTTGCCAGGGCACAGTGAGCGCCGAAAACCTAAGTTACATTATCATATCTAGGCTGGCAAGAGCATTTCGGTGTCCATTGTTTATTTTCTTAATTTTATTATGATCCTTAAGCTGTCAATAGAGTCATTGCTGGCTGCCGGCCAGGCTCTAATTCAATTTGTGTGGCAAACTCGCAGTTTGTTCCACTAGCGTACATGCGGTGCGGGGAGTGGGGATATTTTTTATGGCGCCATAAAAACGATTAAAGCATGTTCCTTAATGCGTTTCGTTTTAACGCCAAGAATGAAATACTTTATAGATTCTCGTCGCCAGATTTTCTAAGAATGAAGTAGGACCCTACTTTAAAACAAATAACAGTTTAATATAATTATTACATGGAACTAAGTAAGTAGTACGAGTTCAATAAGTACTTAATAGAACAGAAAATGTCCTACACGAAATATCTAACGTAAGTATTCATATTTCCTCATTTTGGATTGCATTTTCTGAAGAATTGTTACATAAAAGTAAATTCGAGATAAATTCCGAGCTCCCATGATCCCCTGAGCACAGAATATACACCGTCTAACGTGGACAGTGATTTGAAAGCGGCTTATTTTTGTCTTCAAACCTCTACCTACTTAGGTATGTGCAACTATTATACTTTGCTTTTTGTAACAAGAATGTACTCAATCACCTAACATTTTACGTCTCACTAGAATGTAAATAAATTACAACTATTTACTTTGTTTAAGCTTCGTTCGTCTTGGAAACGTTACTTTATTTAAGGACATTTTGAGCACTAAGTGCGAATAAATATTTACAAACACGCTTAACAATTAAGTGATTGCACATGGGAAAAGCGGCTTACAAAGGACTGGTGCTTGTAGTAGATACGTAGATATACTGAAAGGTATGTGTACTCGCACAAACTACTAGCTACTACCTCGTACTCCGCTATAAACTTGCGGTCCGTGTAATCAACAGATACCCAGCACAATGTTCCCATAAATCTCCAAGGTACAGAATAATTAAGATAATAATTTAAGATAGGTATGAAAAATGAGAACACCTTTCGTCGACCACGCTGGCGAAGTGCCAGTTCTGTGATACTGTTAGTGCTGTGTCGAAACAATCACTCTTTCCTTCCAGCATAATTAATATTTTATGAAAAATTATTAAGTTATAATAGGTATGCATGATTTCGATATTCCTTGAAGAAAACCAACACCTCGGTACTTATCTAAAATAATTCCAATAAAAAATATTATTTTCTTTTGAAAGAATATACTATAGTTATCATATAAGTTCGAGTGTGAGTATTTAACGTGTGATTCGTGGGAAAGTAATGAGGTGAGCGAGGTGTGTGGGCCCGTTCGGCAGAGTAATCCGTTTATCGCTGCGGCGCTGTCCATAAAGAACGACCTACAAAACTGTTTATTGTACGGCCGGGTTATGTTCGAAAACCTCGAAAATAACTGGATTTAATTGTCCTAAATAAAAACTACCTACCTAACATATTGCTTTTATCCTTAGATTATCGATTTTGAGCTAACTAACTAGGTAATCGGGCACGTTTCCTAGGAAGCTGACAAAAAGTTTGTTTCAATTTGAAACATCTTTATTGACCTATCAAAGACTCGAGATGAGAATAGAGTAAGTTCAGTTAACTCCGGTTAATGAATGAAAGCGTTTAATGAAGTAAGCTTAGAATTAATGAGCTCTTTCGGAATGGAGTGGCGTGAATAAACATGTCGGCATGTGCTACGCCGCGGCTACAGGTTTGCTACAAGTTAGCTACGAGCAAGCTACGACGCATAGTGTAGCCCACTGCTTTAGTTCATATTTATGTCGCCTGCCTTTTGTCTATATCTTCAAACTTTGAACGCTCTTGTCTGTTGGTTAATAAATATTCATGTAACACTTTACGTCCGTTCTGAAATACTGCGAATATTAAAACTTAGGGAAGGCGATATTGTTACAACAATAGAACTATTTTACTGCTCTCTTACAAACATTGTATTAAATAACCTGCAAAAGTTTGCTTAATGAGTTTAAAACTACACGAAATATCCGCTTAAAACTAGACTATACAGCGCCCTAATAAAGTTTGTAAACAGCGGAATTGTCAGTACGGGCAATGTGTTAGTTCCTGGTGGGTGGTTGTCTATAAATCTTGGAGCGAGATATCTCACCTGCGCCGGGTGGCCGCGGGCAACTCTTATAAACTTGTAGAGAGGAACGACTACGATCCGGTAAAGTGATTGGTTTCCTCGATCAGTAAAAACTTACTTTTTTAGATTTATTACTAAAACGAAAAAGTTTCCTACTTAATTGATTATACTTGGTAAGGATTTTATTTAAAGAACTTCGGTAAAATGCTATCTCAAAATAAAATTTTATTACTTTACTCGTGTTGATGCGACTTTTTGAAGCTGGTATAGAGAAAGTCGATGACCTACTTATAAGTATTTTCTAAAAAAAAATCCAATTACCGTTTTTAAATCGTTATTATTCTAAACATTCATAGATATCTTTTACCTATTTAAGTAGATTAAGTATCTCTGGTATATAAATAATTTAAAGTAATCTGTTAGGATGGTAAATAATTCTGGCACGACACGCGGTGCGATGTGGCAGACTATTCATTTTCTTCGCTCCAAAAAGCCAGCGTCTCGGGAATACTGCGTCTTATTTATACTTTATAACGAGACACAAGTCTTTTAAGAGTGACTTTAAACTTGGCAGTAATACTTTGAAGTTTAGTTCCACCATCAACGCGACGTAAAAGTGAGCAGTTTACTTAGGTAATAATTTTGTACACAAAATTGGCCATAAATCATAACTTCAGAGAGCAAATATTACGAATACAAGATAAATTGCACTTCGAGGTCGATTCCGAACAGTTGTCGGCACACAAATCCCACATGTCACAATATGACGTCAGTGGAATTGCTGCGATCAGCTGCTGAGTGTGCCAGCTCGTGTCGCGTCGTGCCACTCGCTGCCACATGCCACGTCACGCCGCCGCCTGACACGCGTCAGGAGTCACGACTCGTCTTGTACTCCGCGCACCTCCGAGTCTTTCACATTGACCATTTAAGTGGATACATAACCACAACATAACATAGGTAGGTATTTAGCTTTGGTTTGCTAACTAGTTTCGATCGAGTCTGATTAAAAAAAAGAGTTAAAATTGCGTTTCTATCACAAGTCTATTGTTGTTGTCTGCAATGGTTTTGGACATTTCATCTCTAAAGATAAACTATCACCATATATTTTGTGCTTAACTAGGTGTTTAGACAGTATTTCGTTAATGTAGACATAATTTAAATTTTATGAGGTTCACGCTTATTAAAATTGTAGTTATATATAAGTACTACACGTAAAACAAACTTAATGTTCCGCACAGTATATGAATCATTAAAATAGTTTCGCAAGTCATAAATAGTGAAAATCCGGAACATTTGCAAATACATAAAATGTCAGTTCGCGCTGATTTTGCAAGGGATTTTCTAAGAGAATATAAACTGGGCATAAATTTCGTGTAGGTAATTTACAGCACAACTAGTCAGCCTAATGAGAGTGGAAACAAGGCGTAGCGTCATTTTCTCTCCGCGCTAATCGGTTCTCGAAAACATTTTGAAATATTAATACGGGAAGAATAAGCGCTCGCCTATTTACCTACTTTCATAATTCTTGTTCTCTTTTTACATGCATAGGCTGTTCTTTTGTGGAAATTAAGAAATATCTCTCCATGAAACTGAAGAATTTTCCCCGGGGAAGAAAACATGGACTGATTGCGTCACTTGATTTTTGTGAGGTAGGTAGGTAGGTATATTAGAAATTTTACCCTTAAAAAAAGACAAGCAACCAACAATTACTCGCTATTGTATGGAACAGAAACAGTCAGTAAGTATATTATCCAGTTAATTACTAATTGGGCGGATTTTATTACTTATTTGAAACATGAAATAAAAACTGCTGCAATAAAACCGTAATTGCAGGGGAATGTCCTCATAAATTCAAGTCAGAAAAAAGTTTGTCTTATAAAAATAAAATTATAACCGCATGTAAATTTACTCGTAAGTCGTACATTGAAGTAACTACCTACGTAGGTACTTACTGAACTATCTACTGGTAGGTATATGCACGTTAAACTTTTTACGCTTGTTCTCCATGCTACTCCATAAAATGTGCGTGGAAAAGCTTTGTATCCTACGCACCCTCAATTTAGAACATTAAAATGACTGATTATAAAATAACTTCCCTGTTTGGTTTTCTAATAAATTATCCAATTCTCCGAAACCGGCACAGGGAGGGGAAATTTAATCCTCATCGTACAACCTACACTTAATCTCTGAGCATTCTCTGTGTTTGAACGAAATTGCGTATTATTTAGTTCTTCTTAATCGCGTTTCTATGGAGTTACAACTTTATCTATTTACAATCTGATAGATAGATATTCGTTACAGTTATTATAGGTAGGTACAAAATTTTCCTGCGACAGATTCTAATATCACACTGGAAAACAGATGAATACATAGATGTATTTGTTAGTACCAATTTAAAATATATATTTTTTGTACTTGCCACCACTTAATGCAACGGCTCGCTCTAAAGCGGTGTTTTGTACACGTCGGTATTGTATCAAAAGGTTCCTCTTTTGTGTATATGCTAATGAAGAGTTTTGTGAAATTTAAATAACAATGGACACTGCGTATATGCGTAGACCAAACTTTACGTCATTATCTGATTTATTCCTCCATAATAATAAGCATTAAGGGCATTGTTTAAATATTTACAAGTTTATCTCATTCAATTAATGAATCTTTCGGTTCATTTCTTTTCTAATTATTATTACATTTTCGTATAAGTTCACACATTTTCACTTCCCTTGATTATAAAAATTACATTGTAAATATTCGTTCAATATTTTCCTATGTATGATTTGAATTCTGATGACATTGTACCTACATACACAATAATTGGTGTTCAACGTGCCAAATTTCGCAAATTGTTCGTTAGTGAATATGCAGAAGGTTTGAAATCAAAATATACTCATAGCTACGATAAGTATAAAGAACACGCACGCGGAGGTGGAGCTGAGTCCCAGTTCATTACCCTAAGCCAGGCTGAGCCGGGAGCCGATCCCTCCAAATAGACCCGTTCAACTTTTTAATTTGAGCCAAACATTCACTCTACTTTTTCAGACTTGAAGTAAGAACCATGTAGACACCTATAGGTACGTATAAAATAAATGCTCTCTATTTGAGTTCGTTACACCGCATCGTCTGACATCTTATCTCTCGTCTAAAGGGATCCAAGGTGCCATTCGTAATATCGTTCGTTGCAGGAACATCTAAATTGCGGCTTAAGTATGTAACCTCGTGGACATAATGCCGTTTAGTTCCACTCCAGTTGAGTGAACAACATCAATGGGCATGTCCGACATCCTAATACATGGAAATGGCTAAAGATTACGGTAATTGGTGACTTATATTCTGTTATATTGATGTGGAATGCCTTTTTGCATAAGAAAGTTATTTTAAGTCCTGGATTTAATATCTAGTAGGTAGTTTCACTCACTTCACCGACAAGACAACGATCGCTTTTCCGTTGAACGTGTTTAAGTAACGAATTCTTAAACAGTATTTTGTTCTCAAAACATATGAAAACGTGAACTTAAATTCTTCCAGATGCAAATGCATAGTTAGATACAACATAGTTAGATATAGCACTAAAATACAGCTTTGTTTAATAGGTAAAGTTATTAGAGAATGTGATTAATTGAGTGTTCGCCGTCTGGAATGCAGAAGCAGTAAGAACAGCATAATGCAGTCTGTGAGCAAGCTCCGTGAATACCTACCAAATGTAAGAGCGGCTTAAGTTGCTGTTAACATTGTGAGCACGACTCGGATTGCGAATTTCAAATGACATGGAACACGTTAAATTTTCATTGCAGTCTGCAGTTCAGGCGCTGTTATATTACTTTTTGACCATCTCCTTTGATAACTTTCTACGAGTAGCTTACAACATAATATAACTTCAAAAACTTTAACTTGATACCTACCTACATGGTTCAACAAAATATAAGTTGAACTTGTAGTCATAAATGAAACGCGAATTTTGCAACAAAGAACATAATTTTTGAGTATGATTGCAGTTAATACTTCAAAGTTAACATTTTCCGTTTCATTACAGCGTAATGGCCGTGTGAGCTCCAAAATAATAAAATAAAAATACGATACTTAGTCGAGAGGGATTGAATGAAGTACTCCGCATAAAGTATGGTTTTATGGTCTCTCATTCGTTTTATGTTCTAGTTCATTTTGTCGGAAAATTGGGAGATAATTAAACGTGAGTATCTGAAGCTGATCTAACTCCTATAATTCTTTCATTAACTTGTGTCTACCATGCTCGTATCGTCTATTATTTATTAGGTAAACAATAGAGAGAAGTGTCTTATCTTTATGATACCTCTTACATGCTCCTACTACAAATTCATTGGTGGCGAAGATAAGCTGACTTAAGCAGTTTTTATTATTAATATTGTTGTAAAAAACACACTAATCTAAACTTTAAATGCCATTTCGTATTTTTTCCTAAGATTAAAATACTTGTCCTGTGTCCAAGGCCGTCGCATAGCTTCGGAAAAACCAATAATAAGATATTGAGGGTTCACAGGAATTCTATTATAAGTGAAAGTTCCTTCAAGTCTTTTTATAGATTGCAAGGTTATCCGGTAATATTTCACGATTCGATTAGCTCGCTCATCGCTACCTGAGATTGCATTTATTAAGGAATATAGATCTTCTTTTGTACAATAAAATTTAAAGGAACTAGAAGTAAGTAATAAATAGTTTTGTTTTTACGGGTGAATTTCCAGTGTGTTTGGACAACTGAAAATAACCAATTAAAAATATAAACGAGAAAACACGAAAAATCTGAGGAATTGTATAAGTTAGTGACGTAACAAGCAATCGTGGGTCTCGGACAGTTTGTAGATTTACCCGAGATCTACGGTAGGTACCGCTCGGGTAGACCGTGGGCCGGATGGGGCAGGGTTGCGATCGGGCCGAAACAGCCATGTAGCGGCTGCGTCTAATGGCCAGTCCAACACAAGGATACCTTAACAACTACAATCCAATATAGGTACAATGCGAATTCGATTTCAGACCATAGTAAGGTATTGGAAACAAAACATTGTTTTTCGTTTAAGTAATTGAGAAAAAAAGACAAAATGATTTGCTGCAATTACAGAAGTCAGAAGTTTTCATACGTTTAAACAAATACCGAAACATTTTGATAAAAATAATTAATATCTTCAAATATTGGCAGCCCTATAACGTAGGTCGAGTGGAGGCCCCAGGGACCACAACGGGGACAAACATCCTCCTGTGGACCCGATTCTCAATTTATTACCACTAGCCATAAAAAAATTACAAGCGGGCGTTCCTTTCCGTGATTGAGTGTGATTTTTATTTTATTTTTATATTAAGAGGTTAATGAGTTTACATATTTTATCGAAATTAGAAAAAAAAAATGTCTTTAATTACGTATACCTATTACTCGTATATAATAAAGTCAATGAATAGCTCTTTGTTGCATGCAAATGCCATGGGGAGCTAACTGCAGGTAATCCTGTAAATAACTAAGCCCATAACCATAAAGGCATTAACTATACGACTTTATAGTGTTTACTACTGTTGCACGCACGTTTCATACTATTATATGAAAGAGAAACATTTTCCAGTAAAAGTTCACTCAAAAGTTTGTTTTCAATGCCTGTACAAACAACAATAATAACTAAGCTTACTGAAAACTGTGGTTTCTAACTCGGGTATTGTAGGATGAAAGTTTGAACAAACAATTTAGTATTTTACATTCTGCTCTACGCTCCACTGCAAGAAGTGCATCCGCTCGCCGGTTCATAAAATATCACTCACCATCTGTCGTCGTCAAGTGAATAATAAAAACAAACAAGTTAACTTTGGAGAGCAACAGTACTGACAGCGTACTTTCATCTTTATATTATATGCTATTCATTTTTATCGTAAAGCCAATAAAGAAAAATACATTCTGAGTAGGAAACGCTATGATACCCCCGTGGATAATACCTCTACAAAAGTGCGATCGTAAACAATATTTCAGGTTTAAAACACAATTGCTTTAATATTATAACTATACAACTGGCTCCGAATTTGTTTTGTCTCTCTATCTGTCTGTATTATTAAATTCCAGCTCCTCTAGGCTATTGGAATCGGGAGCACTTTTTACGAAGTCCGTTAGTCCGTGAAATAACTTTCCTGTATTTAAATGAAACGAAACGCTTCAGCAGTTTGAAGCTTTTTTATTGCGATTATTTATAGATAGAGTCGAATGGGTAACGTAGCGCTTTAGAAATATTTTAATCGTCTTTTAATCTGTTTTGTTGTACGCATTCTATTGTTCATTAAAATTTAGTATAGCTCTGCGTAAATAAATTGTACGGGATTTCCCTTTGCTACGGATATAGTGGAGAGGAGTCACGTATTTGTATAGGGAAAGCTGTCGTCTCACAAAGGGCGTAATTCGCCGGCTCACTGGTTGATTGGGTGGAATGATTGGGCGTGTAACGTGGCAGGAAACGTCAGACCATCAGGCTATTTTTAACCTCTCACGGCATACGCGTCATCAGTGCAGTGACCCGTGCCAGAGCGAGGGGTTCACGTCGAGCCTTCGCACCAACACTGATAAGCAATCAAATTAACTCGCTCGCCATCTACTTGGATACGAATATTTTCTATATCTACATACGCGTGTGTATAAAAATGGCATACTTACCTATAAATACTACTAAATACTTTACGTATTCAGTTTGTTTGTGGTAATAGCTTATCTGCATTTGAAGAATAATACCTAAGTACCTGAAACAAAAAAATGGAATTTGAATTAATTTCGTCATTCGTTCAATGAGTTTATCCAAACTAATTCAGTACGAGTAGTAGTAAATCGGTTCTGACGCACAGCTTTAGTTGAGGGTTAAAGTTGAGGAGCGGCCGTATGCGAGACCGCACTTAGCTAATGACGAGTTTGTTGATGTTCTCTGAAAAATAACTAGTGTGCTGAAACGAGCCACTTCGGCTAAGCGGTCATTAACACAAGGCCTGTATAACATGTTCTATTTATATCTATCGCTATAGGTAGGTACTATTCTAAGCTCGACTAGCATTTATAACAATTAGTTTTATAGCTTTTCTATTACTCAAATTGTTAAGCATTTACGTCTTCTGAGCTGTTTCCTCCTACGGTGATTTCGCTTACGGAAATTAGTAAAAAACTAAATAACATACTTATGTGTGAAAGAACCATTATTACGAGCATATATTTATAAGAGAATATAGACAGTAGGTTGCTTACGTGTCTGTGAATAGTGAAATTATTATGTAAAACAAAGGGTAAGTTCCCGAAACAATTCTCCGCTGACAAAGATAAAAGATTTCAGTGCGCGATGTCCAAGGAGTAGTTGTCAGTTGTACCTTAAGTCATAAAGTCGTAGCGGGAAGTTTCCCAAACAATTCGTATTCATACAATTTGTGCTAGTTTATTTCTTGAGCGCGCTCGCGCTTTGCACAGTCAAACGGAATCATAAACCAAAACAATGTAGGCAGGACGGGTGACTGGCAACGAATTAGGCAATAAGTCTCCCGTCTGGCGTTCCAATGAAGTCATTTGTTAAAATCGGGGCCTATAGATTTCACCAGACACGCAATCAGGGAGAAAGAATTATAGCTCTTATTTCACGAGTTCTCTAAATGTTTTTAATTCGTGTTAGAAAGTGTCCTAAAGCTAGGTGAGATCTTTTCGAACCGCTTGCATATTTTTGTTCAGATTTGGAATTAAATTCCTGACGGCGTGCCTGTCCCGCCCCCACAGGCTCGCTCGAGCGTGATATACATTTTCTGCGTCGATGTCTGAATTTAAAATTAATCGGCTTTGTAGGTATTCCTTGCTGAATGTTTAGCTTAGAGGCTTATTACGTAATATGCGTTGAGATGCTTCTTAATCAATTTTAAAATGTGCATGTTTGTGCACGGAATACTTAGCTGTTTATTTTCTTTGTTTGAGTTTTCATAAGCTTTATTTATTGTACTTATTACAAATTGTAGGTATATTGAATTAACTTTTTTAATACTTTTCTAAATCTCGTTCTTCAAAAGCGAGAAATTTTATTAGAGTAAAGTTCCTACTATCTCCATGTTAAAAGATAACGATTTCTATTAAAAACTTGGTAAAAATCCCGCGGTCTGGCTGCATGAATTGCAGGATATTGGCAAATCATAGTATTTTCTTCAGCCCCGGGGGACGCGAAACTCTTCGCAAAAGGAAAAGATTCTATAAAATGAAAGTTGGAAATCCAATAGCAAACTTGAAATGGCTGAATATCCATGAGATACCTATCAGCAAATCACAGCGGTTAAAGCGCTTTGGGGCAGAGCCGGCTTTTACCCAAGAGGAATGGTGACGTCAACAAAATCTGCACTTTCAATATTTGGGAACTCTTTTTAAATCTAATTTGAGGCCGATCGCGCTATGTTCTTCTATAAGTATTTTAAGTACCTATATAATCATACGTGATTAAATGAAAGTAAAGAAATGTAGAGTTGCATGATTTAATTTTAGATGTAATTGAATCAATTACTATTGTAAACATAGCACGGTAAAGAATCCACCAAATATAAAGAATGGAAAACCATTTTCCATTGGAAAATTGTTATTTCAACACAATCTTTTTGTTGTTTTGTAGTTGTTTCATAATGAAAATTTATGTTGGGAGTGCAATAAACGGCTTTGTTCTGACTAGTGGAGGGAAACAAGTGCCGCAGTAGGGGAGATGGGGAGGGGGGAGGGATAGGGACGCTACAAATTGGGATTTTATTTACATAGTAATTAAATTGTACGGACTATAAAAAGCAGCTAAGACTAAATGGCATTCACACACATTAAGATATAATTTTCGGTTTGAGACATAAATGATATGATAAAAGATTTAAAATAAAACGGATAAATAACTATTAGATTGATTATACCTTTTACTATTTTAAAAAGATATCATTTGCAATGCTGTTGGAAATTGAAATTATTTATCGAAGTATCGTAGAACAGAGCATTTCAAAAAATCTGATCCAAAAAAGCGTTTAATGAAAAAGAAAGCAAGCTCGCTGAAAAGCGCGGAGTGCAAAGTAGTGTCGTGGTGTAATGATTGCTGCTAGAGAAGGAGTTTAAAGAGGTGCGGGGAATTCTCGGAGATAGCTCGTGGTTGGCCGTGGTTGGCGGTAGCTGGCGGTCCCGGCGACGACGCTGCACCGGCTCGTAATTTAATTAGGCGGCAATTTGAGCGGCAGCGCCCACGAACGTGCGCTGAATGCCACCCGTTGTTCCACAAATTTGATTAAACGCCGCTCTATGCACGCCGACGGTCTCAGGAGCTACTTCTGAACGGATAAATACTTAAAAACTTCACTAGATATTTACCAGTTCCCAAATTTGAAGTTTGACCTATGATCCCAAAGATGTCGTTAAATTAAAATTTGATTTACAATACTACTCATAACAAAAAGTTAATTTTAGTTCAGAAGATAAAATGATGTTTATGAACATTATCTTTAATTTTGAAACAGTACTTAAATACAAGCTAGGAATACATAATCGTACTTTGTGTATAGAGGTTCAGTTTTGAATACGATACAAACATAGGTATCAAATATTGTGTTTCGTTTGAAACGCTGAACATTCACAAACGACTTTGCTTGTTAGTAGTGGACGCCAACTTTCAAAGTATCTTTCTCCGGAAACGGTGGCATTTGAAATTTTGCCTCGAGTCTTTTAAGCGGTTTTCTACACAACTTCGTTATCTCGCCTTTAGACGGAGTACGGGAGTCGGGACCTATTCTATGAGCGTCGAGGCGATTTTCATACGAGATTACTTAATCTTAAGTCTGAACGGACAAATTGAAAACGCCAGCGGCTAAGTAATTGATTAAGCCGAGCACTTTGTCGAAGCTTATATCTGAGTGTGGCGCGGAGTGAGATAAGCGCCATAAATCAGCTGATAAAAAGTGGAACAATCGGGGGTAGCGATAACGAACTTCCTCCGATGGATGGTAACAGGAGTCGCAGTTATTGACTTTGTCTCACTTTTCTTTTGAGTGATAAAATCAGCGCTCGATTCTTGCCCAAACTTTCTTTTTGTATCTTTATCCCGAGATATACACTCGCACATAGAAGATTGTATTTGTTTCTTTAGTTAGTATCTACCCCTACGTAAATATAAACTTTTCGAATGCACCGTCTTACAAGGAAAATTTTATGGTGACAACGCTATGTAAATGTTTCTTGAATATTTTTCGATAAAGCGAGAAGATAAAACTACGTATACTACTATACCTACTTATTTGTAGGCAATAACATAAACAGTTAACCCGCTGTCACATCGTTTATGTTTTGATTCCACGTTTGCCGTCGATAATTGATATTCGGTTGCCGATGCAACAACGTATCAAAATCCAATTTGCATATACTCTGAAATTAAAATTTATTGGCCAATGCACTGTGAAAGTTTCAATTATTGCCCCATAAATTCACAAATTAAGTCGTTTACAATAACAGTATTTACGAAACAGCTATCTTTTAATGCGGGGTTAATAAATGTTTAGATTGGTACTAGATTTTATGAAGATTTTGAAAAAAGAAAACTACAGGTAAGTATCCGGGATAAATGTTTTTCTTTTCAAAAGCCATTTAATATTTCATAGAAAGATAAGATGTTAAATTGGCAAATTCTAGACGAATTGTATCGGTTACATAACAAGAAAGGAAGAGGAAGGGGAATATTGCATCAAAGAGAATTTGAAATATTGCCAACTATACACGCGTCTCGTTTCGATTGATTCGGGTGCCTTACAGCCGTAGCGGGGGGGTGCCTCGCGGTGATCTACGGATCACGACGTGACGGATTACAAATTATCCGGTAACTGGGGTGAGATGAAGAGTTGATGTTTCATATTCTCATACTTAAGCTAGCTACGTGTATTTCATGGAGGTTTTGTAAACTGAATAATTTAATACATAGCAGGGTATCTCTGTGCTTCAACACTGCAGCCCAACCCGTGCGTGCAGCGCAAGCAACGTATTCGAACAAAGCATGAATGTCTTGATTTTCAATAATGTGAACTGGAAACATCCATATAATGTAGGTACGCTTATATCGTAATAAATATAGGTAGCTATTTATAGAATTTCACTACACGTTTATGTAATTCGGTTTTTTAATTACTTACTTATAATTTAATTTTCGATGTGACTTGGTAAAATCGTGCATCAATACTACTACATAATCACAAAAGGAGACCTGTTGCTGTTTCATTACGAGAGTGCAGTTCACGCCGGCGGTGGTGTCAGCGGCCGCCCAGTAACTCTCTGATGGACTTTTCATAGTCCCCGCTACGTTGCCAGAGTGCCTTTCATTTGCAGCTGGAAACTTTGTTGAATGCATTGTTCTTTTAAAAATGAGAAATTTAGATTAACATTTTTAGTTTTTAGGAGTGGGTGCTTGAATATGTTAAAGCTTATCCCAAACTACGTGTCTGTTTATCGCAGTTTTATGATTCAAAAGTATGGATGGAACTACGATCGATAATAGATACCTATTATGATAATATCCAGCTAATATTTAACTAAAAATGCCATTTAACTTATGTTATGTATGTTGAATTTCAATTTATTTAATTACCTATCAGCTTCGATTATTTTCGTAATTCATACACAACCCAGTTGTGAAGTTCTAACTTAACACGAACTCGTCCGGTTGTGAAATTTAAAATACGTTTTCTATAACATTTTGTATGCTATTAGTTTGGGTAAAGCTATGCACTTGTTATAGGTTAAATTACAATCCTCTTATAAAAAGTAGGTACTACCTACAGTGTAGAGTAGCGTCTCTCCAAGTTGATTTAAACCTTACCACGATCGTTAACATGCCAAACACAGAGTTGTGGTGGCAAATAACTTAATTACTTACCTATTAAAATAATGTTAGATCGATATTAATTTCCATAGCGATAGGTGACTGTTAAATATTTTCACACAAAGACTACTATTATTCGGTGGTTATTAGACACAATGGCAACATCGGCTTATTGCGTGAAGCTGTGGAGCCCATTTACCGTTTAAATCGTTAATTGCGGCGTCCTATTGAATTAAATCCGCCATTTTGTGGATAAATCTGGTGGCCAGCGAGTTGCGTACGATTATATACTGCGACAGATACAATTGCGAAAGCGAACTAGACTAGTTTAAATATCAATTGCATAACGAAGTTGAAAAATTTTCCGACTCTGCTTTTTTCTGTAAAAAATGTCCACAATCCCAGCATTTTCCGCTTCGTAAACAAACACACAGGAAAAGTACGATAAGAACCTACGTTCTATAAAATATACAAAAAATACTTTACAAATAAATAACAAAAAAGCGTAGCGGTATTTGGAAGCCGCAATGCTGCTAAGCCAGGGAATGTAGAGGCCAAGAATAAAAGGAAAGCAAGCACGAGTAAAATAGGGTAGAGAAAATAAAAACGTCCTCCGTCGCAGGTTGCAGGTACCTAATGCCGGGAAATAAATCAGTTTGAATGGCGTGCATTTGAAACAGTTTCAGGATCGGAGCCGGTCGCCGGGGCGTTGGACAAGCGGCCATTCCGACCGAGGACTTATGCTAATGTGCGATTTAAATTTATATTCGCATCCACCCAAATTTGCTTTTCAGTTAAGTTGCTGTGGATCTGAATTTAATTCGTAATTTACTGAACTATGAAAATCACTAGCCGAGTGCATAAACGAGTGTATCATTAAATTTGAATTGTAAGCTTGAAAATCGCAGTATTTTAAAGTGTTTCTACTTATGAATTAGTTTTAAATGGCTTACAGATTGAAAAATTCAGATCGAGAAGTATTCGTGGTCGAATTTGTATCTAACGACTAACATAATGATATAAAGCTACACTGAGAAGGCCATTTTCCAGGATAATTAAAGAAATAAAGACGAAGTACACATCAAATATCTAGAAGCAAATATGATATCGTGTACCGTACAGATACCTAGTTGTTTTATCGATGGCATAAACTAACCGCGGCTGGTTTAGAGACGTTTCATGGCGCCATTTAGCGAGGCCCGTAAAGTTTATCCGTTGTGAGCGCGGTCGGGCGCAGTAAAATTACTGTAACGAGTAGGAAGCTATATTCATAACCCTGCTGATCAATCTATCGCTCTGTGTGAATATTGTTATTACCCATTTAGCTTCTCGTCTGCTTCCAATCAGTTATCACTTTATTTGATCTGATAAATAGAATTGCGCTTGATATCGCGTGCTTCAAAACGATTCCTTTTTATCGAATGCCCATCGGCGACTTACTAATCGATTCGATTCATTACTCATCAACCTATTGAACGTAATAAACATTTCGTAGTTCAATAGGAGCACTTTGGTTTTGATCCGCCTATTTTTTGTATTGACTCACTGCAAATAGGCTGTGAGTGGTCATTCATTCGAGAGTAGCTTACAGCGGAGCCTGAGAGTACGCTCACTCCTCACTCACTCGTCGGATAATCCCACTTTTGTTCAGCTGAAAATATGTTGCTATACCGCAATAAAGTATGTATATCCGATTACTTGAACAACCTATATCCATATAGGTTGAGAGAAGTGGACGATGGTGATAGTTTTCATGTGATTCGGCTCTCCATTTAAGTAATAGATAACATGCAATCTTTTTTTTCACCGATTGGAAGGAATGCAATGACTCAACTCAATTGATTATTTAACAAGGTATACAGAATAATTAAATTCATTACAAACAATAATGAAGAGAGCAGAGAGTATATGCACAAAGGCTTGCATCCTAACTCTGTTGCAAACTTTAATTGACTGGCAGGAAACTGTGTCCGCGCTTATCTCAACTTCAAACTGAACATCGAACTTACTTTGTGTAATCTGGATTAGGCAACACGATACAATGCAACTCATCAAGTGCGGTTACACTGGGTGACTAGGTAACTTTGTACTCAACTATCTTGAAACAAGAATCACGGCGCCAACAAAATCCAATCCGGCTTTTCTTAAAGTCAGTGCTATGCAATTTATGTTTGAGATGAGACTGTTTAATTCGGCCACAATAAAACTTTACGTCGGCGGCGATGTCGTGTTTATGTTAAATGAAGCTGCAAATAAACGCCGTTTTCTTTTCTTTTATTCTTCTTCGTTGAGTTTAAAATTGTATTCTGCTCTCATTGAGGAGCGTTGGCCTCAAGCTGTCTTCAGATGTAGGATTATTTGCAAGTAACAATAGAGTTGGTCGAGGTCGTGCGCTCCTATAGCTCCTACTTATTGAATTGACTTGAAACAAGTTTCTTACGTTTTGAGCTCGATAAAATTCAGTCCCGAAAATATTATTACTGTTTTCCTTTATGTGAGGTTTTCGAAACAGCTATCAAGCTATTAATTACGATATGGCGTTCTAGATTTCTTTTCAACATACGTACTTTGATCTGCAACGACCTTTTATCTATATAAAATACTAGCGGTCGCCCGCAACTTCGTTTGCGGTATGTATTTGTATAGTACCATAAATATACTACTTCCAAACTATGCACCTATTTGGAGTATGGTTAGTTATTTATAACATAAATTAACTTTTTAAAGTTTACATCAAAGTCAAGAGAAAATATATGCGGGGGCGAAGCCCTTGTGTTATGATGAAAAAGTACAGAGAAAATAAGTGAGGGGGGCGAAGTCCCCCATCCATGTCAGAAATATACTGAGACACGATGTACGGGGGCGAGGCTCCCCATCCATTACGGAAAGTTACCATGACGGAAAACTACAGATAAAATAAATGAGGGGGTAAAGTCATGACAGATATCCATGACAGAAATATAATGAGAATCGATGTCCGGTGGCGACGCTCCCCGTCTTTTACGGAAACTTGCAGAGAAAAAAATGAGGGAAGCGAAGCCCTCCATTCATTTATGAAAATGACAGAAAAAAGAAGAGCGGGGGCGAAGCCCCCCACGCATAACAGAACGGTACAGAGAAATGTAGTGAGGCTCCCTATACATTACGGAAATGTACCTACAAAAAAAGAGGAGTTGAAATATTAATTGATGATGATTCATTGATTCATTCATTAATGGAAATTACAGCGAAAAGTATAACGGGGGCCAAGCCCCTATCCATTATAGGAAGATTCAGAAAAAGACGTTAGATTGGATTAGAAGCTTCACTCTCCGCTCGTCGCTTCTCTGTACTTTCTTTTAATAGATGTGAGGGCTTCGCCCTCCACCGTTCATTTCTCTGTACGTTCTAATAAATGGATGGGGGGCTTCGCCCCCTGCTCGTCTATTCTCTGTAATTTATTTTAAAAGAGGGGAGGGCTTCGCCCTCCGCAGCTCATTTTTCTGTACTTTCCAATAAATGAATGGGGGGCTTCGCCCCCTGCTCGTCTCTTCTCTGTAATTTCTTTTAAAAGGGGGGAGGGCTTCTCCCTCCACTGTTCATTTCTCTATACGTTCCAATAAATAGATGGGGGGCTTCGCCCCCTGCTCGTCTCTTCTCTTTAATTTCTTTTGATAGAGGGGAGGGCTTAGCTCTCCGCAGTTAATTTCTCTGTACGTTCCAATAAATGGATGGGGGGCTTCGCCCCCTGCTCGTCTCTTCTCTGTAATTTATTTTAAAAGAGGGGAGGGCTTCGCCCTCCGCAGCTCATTTTTCTGTACGTTCCAATAAATGAAGTGGGGGCTTCGCCCCCTGCTCGTCTCTTCTCTGTAATTTGTTTTAAAATGGGGGAGGGCTTCGCCCTCCACTGTTCATTTCTCTATACGTTCCAATAAATAGATGGGGGGCGGCAGCCATCTTGAATTTAGATTTTGAATAGGGCACTGTATTCTATTTGTCAAGCCCTTTCATTTGGTACCCATATTAATAGGATTGAAAACAGTAAAAGTTTTTCCGCCATTTTGTTGCGGCGGCCATCTTGAATTTAAATTTTGAAAAGTCCGCTGTATTCTACTCGTGAAGCCCTTTCATTTGACACCCATATTGATTGTATTGAAAACTAAAAAAGTTTTTCCGCCATTTTGTTGCGGCCGCCATCTTGAATTTAAATTTTGAAAAGTCCGCTGTGTTCTACTCGTCAAGCCCTTTCATTTGATACCCATATTGATTGTATTGAAACCTAAAAAAGTTTTTCCGCCATTTTGTTGCGGCCGCCATCTTGAATTTAAATTTTGAAAAGTCCGCTGTGTTCTACTCGTCAAGCCCTTTTATTTGATACCCATATAGATGAAATTAAAAATGAAAAAAAAAATTACACGCTATTTTTTGCTTAAAAATGGTTATTGTGGCAACACTGTAATAGTTGGACCAATAGTTTTATGGACTTTTATGCAGATATTTATGTCTTCATGAAAACTGTAGTACATCACTTTGCTCTAATATCAATAGTTTTCTCAGCAAACGCGATATTGTGATATTTTTTTTATACGTTTTGCATACCTTGGTTTACATTATCGAATATTTGACACGGAACCCTAAATATTTTGACATTTTTATATAGTCTATGTTACTCAGGAAGAATGTAGCTTTCCAAAGGTGAAAGAATTTTTGAAATCGGTCCAGTAGTTTCGGAGCCTATTCATTACAAACATACAAACACACAAACATACAAAAATAGGTACAAATCTTTCCTCTTTATAATATTAGTATAGAAGAGACCCAGTCCTAATTACAGACATGTCCCGTACTTCCGCTTGTCCCGAATCATCCCTTGTCGTTTGTGTCGTTGCTGCATCCCTTCCCATTGTGCCACACAAAAGCTTAAAAGCAGCCTTTTATTTTCTCATATATTGCAGTCTATTTACTGTATCGTCAGAACAGACAGTATTTTCCTTCATTTTACATTTGCAACGTTAACTACACTTTAATACCGTCGTGTTTTGCTAATTTGCACAAGCGTTTAATATTCATGTTTTGTCGCCGGCTGCATAGATAAGTATGTAGAGCAGCTTGTCAACCGTAATGAAGGTAAGGCGGTACATTATCTGTGAGTTGGTATCACTTCATAAGTGCATAGCACGCGAGCTGATTGATGGGCCGGCTCGTGATTGATAACTGCTGCCGCCACGGTGAATGACGGTATAAATCACAATGCCATCGACTAGATAACATGAGCTTATGTATTTACTTAACCGTAAGATAACTTAAGGAAGTCTCTTTAATCAATTACAATAATTTGTTTTCTTGTTGCTTTTATGACACATATAAAAGATGTCTCTACGCGTAGACAATAGTACCTATACCTATTTACTTACAGACAGAGTTTGCTATTACGTCATGGGAAGTAAACTAATTATTACCACTAACGATTGCGTGATGAAAACGGGATTTTTAAATGTAAGTATAATGATACAATTGTACGGATTACAGTATGTGGAGTTAAATAACACTGCGTTTCAAGGCCACGAACAACGTAATTATAAAACGTAATTCCGGTAAATTATTACAAGAAATTTATCATGTTAATGAAAAGTGTATCGCGATTTAGTGTAAAAGTCAAGGTTTAGATCGCAGCCAAATTAACACCCTTTGTGCGGTTGTAAGTTCGCGTGTCGGTCAGGTCGGTCACCGGCGGTGGATCGCTCCCGGAAATGGCAGTCGGTGAGGAGGTCACGCCGCCCCTCTGGACTCCCCACAGACTCACTCTATTTAAATATTACGCTCTTATTACCCCACAATTATAAAAACTGGAACAATAGGTATTAATGAGTGAAATGTAAATCATAAGGGTTTATTTTTAGCTAAATGGTACTTTTCAACTACTAAATTAGATATGTAATATGACGTTATGTGGGTTAGGTATAGATAGGTACTAGGTAGGTTCTCCTAGTTGGCTTTTTTCATTTATTTTTATATCTCTCGTAATTTGTAGCAAATGTTTATTTGTGCCAAGAAATATTTTCGGTTTTAGTATTTTGTTCCATATTCCAGTCTTTACGCTGAGTGGCGATAACTCATAAACTTCCTTTTGTAGTTACCTAAAAAGCTTTTTATAGTCTGGTTTCGTAGCCAAGGAGGGTCTCGAAATGGATTGCATTAATATCCATAATAGTTTCAGAAGGAAACTAATTTCTCGTAATTAACAACAAGCATTTTTGTAAATTATGACACTGCGACATCCAACTTGTTTATTACCTTCTTACTTATCTGTGCATACAAAACTGACTTCGTTTTACGTGAAACGCTAAGAATTCCTGAGTTTCATTATTGTGGTTCCGCCGTTACGTTTATTTTGGTAGTTTGAAACAATAAAATAATTTACTGAGTTCATATCTCCTGGCATTTGTGTGATTAGGGGTTTAATTATGCGAGAAGTTTGCGTGTCCGGGCTGGTAGGCAGTGGTAGGCGGAGGTAGGTGGCGGTAGGCAACGAGGTTCACAATCACAATCAACGTTTCGGTGCACGAGTGGTGGGGCCGCAATTTATTGCCGACGCACGTCACTCCCAAAGATACCAACTGCAATTAGAATTGCTAAACAACGTTAATGTAGCTGCCCCTTTATGTTATTTTATTACTTACTGTAGTGTACATGATAAGTATAATATATTATATATGTACTCGTATAATAATTTTATGTAGGTACGCTATAAATATTACGTTTCTGAAGAGAGTAAGGTAATACCTATCACATACACAGACCACATACTACACTCTCTTTATGGATTTGCGTTACTCATACTCAACGAAATAAAAATAAGTTTAGTTCTTTAAATGAAGAGGCATCAATACTCAACGATTCTATTTTAATCTTGATTAATTTTGCAGAACTGAAAGTTTACCCGCGTAAAAAATTTGTTAGGAAATTGTCAAACAATTATAGAAAAGTATTTTTGGGCCAAAATTGATTGTAACAAAAAGGGGAGTTTGGTTTAGTTGGCTGCAAGTTGGGAGTTAGGCATTCGACAATCTATCATCTAGCTTGCAATGATGAATAGCGCGATGGAGCACCGATAAAACCCGACCAAAGCGAGGAATGATTCACTACCCCCGGTTATTATAATACGCCTAAATATTCGGCTCCTGAAATAACTTCACAATCGACCTGCAATCGTAATTTTAAATTCAAATATCGTTCCAGTTTTTGAGTCGAATTTACCATATAAAAAATAATATCCTACTGCGTTTTAACGTGAAATTGAAAGAAAAATTCTAGTTTAAAAACATAAACCAGTATCATTGAAGGAAGTTGCGTGAGTTACAATCAGAAAGATCTGTATCAAGTCCCTCAGCAGTCGAGGTGTCCTTCGGTCACTCTTTATCTTGAAATACGTTTTACGTTTGCGTGTCGCGCTTCATTTACCTAGTGTGCTCTTTAAACATGATGATGAGATAAACTAAATTTGTAGCTTAGAGTAATCGTAAATCTCGATAAGTGACTACAAAATGGGTTGTATTTCTTACTGGATTAAATGATTAATACCCCGAAAACTCTTTGAAGGGCCACTTAGAATGGAAACTTTATTCAATGGATTACTCGTTACTCCAATGAAAAACTTCAAACGATACAGCGTAACCATTTCCGGAGTTTGAATGGAAAATGGTCTAATAGTGGAGTAAGTTTGAGCAAGCAAACATCGGCGTCACGCACATCCGGCCTCAATCTCGTATTAACGACCAACTTTTATCGAAATGCTGCGGAATGCGGCAGTTCCTTTAACACTTAAAAACTTTTAAACTCATAATAGGTACTTATTCAACAAGCAATAATTGTGTTTTCTAAGATAATTGTTTTCCTTACAACTGTCATTCATTTATCCTATAGATAGTATATATCTGTTATAACAATCACTTATCATATGAAGCGGATGCCATCCCGGCCTTATAAACATTTGTGATTATACCGCCCTACTTTCAGAATGTTGCCCAACTCGTAACAGGATTAAGCAGGCGTTTGTTATCTAACTCCATAAATGCATTCAGCCGGTATTAGGCTTCGCAAATGATGATACGGGTGACTTATTGTGGCGCCAGAGTTGCGACGTGGATCTCTTGTCCTGCCGATTCCCTACTCTATTCCCTTTTTATGTTTCCTTATGTGCGAAATTACGGATCCCCTTTTACTGAGCCTATAAAATAGCACCGACATGACACACAAACTTACACTAAAGATGTCGCAGTATTTGTTGGCAATATAAAATAAATTGCAACGACATTTGTTATGTTACGGTCGGTTTCATTTAATCGGCAATCCATTAGTAGAGGATTTATTGAAAATAACTACAAAACTTCTGGATGCACAGTATTGCTCAGTATTAAAGTTTAGCAGTAGAGTTACTGGTTGTACTGATCAATTACTTAGTCCAATGGCTGTATCTAACCGCTCATTAATTAGTCTTCCTGCAATTGATGTTTTGATTGGTGGCAGTGGTACACTCTGCTAGCGAGCATTGACGTGCTTTAGTGCTCGATAATTTTCTCGTTAATCCCTCCAATACTAATCACTGCTGGCCGGTCGCAAACCGCGAAACAATCAGCTTGCATAGTACCGTAAATGCTACGTGTATTTTGCTTTCTGACTGCGTAAGCGGAATAGTACACCTATTAACGGCATCACTGTGTAAATAGAAACTCTGTATTTTACAGAGTGGAGTCATAGTATTACGGCTTCGGCTTTGCTCTTTTGTGACAAAAAATACCATATTTTAGAACTGGACGTAGGCTTAAATATTTAGCTTTGGAATTTATATATTCACAGCACGACCGCCGACAATATTACTGTTGTTTTTTGTATCGATATTATTTCCCCTCGAGTAATAATTTATCGGAATTGTTCGGTGGAGTTATGATTTATACTGAGCTGGTCTGCGGTGCGCAAACCAATTTCGCTACAGTCCGGAAGGAAACGTTCCCCTTCTACTTTCACAGGAACCTGCTGGATATTCGACGAACATTTTATTTTCTCAATACAAATAACATAGGATATAAGCGGAACAATAGTATTGTATGAAAATCAATGAGTTATTTAGTTCTGATGATAGAGTTAAAAACTGGTTTATATGCCATTGGAATATTTTCCATTTTTGTAATTTTAACAAGTTATTGAGTCTCGAAACCTGAACTCATTTGAGTGGCGCAGCCGCTGCGTTTATTAAAATTCGTGCCGTAAGTTTGAAAGTTCGACACGGCGGCGGCAGCAAGTGAAATGTTTCAAAAAAGGCACCGCCCGAAATTTTGCTGGTTTACGATTCGGTCCTAAAAGGCCAGATTTTTATGAGAAAACTTTTCTGATATAATATCCGAACGCGGCGTCGTTTAAAGTGAAGTGATTAAACAAGGAATGTACGTTTCAAACCCTGCGCTCGTAAAACAGCGGTTACATAAAGTTCACATACGTGTAGATAAGTACCTACCTATACAATCTGTCTCGTTTTACCTTTTTAAATTTATATTTCGATGAAACACCACGAAGGCAATATAATATAAGGACCAAATCGTAGACTTTTTAGAAAATTGTAAATACACGTTGAATGTTTTGTAGCCAGGAGTAATAACGAAGAAAACTTTTAGAATCGTAGATATTATTCAACTATTTAGCTAGCCAGGCGAATTTACATATTTTTGTTCAATAAACAAACAATGGTTCAACTAAGTACCAATTTTTAACATAAAAGACTTATGTAAACTAACATCAGCGAGTTAACATTTGTCACTAAACACTACAAGGTGACAAAATGTAATTGGGCTTGCCAAATACGCTAGTGCACATTAAACAGTGCAGGTAACTTGTAAACAGTCTGACAATAAAGTAGTTTAAAGTAGTTTTTTTTTAGTTTTTCAGTTTTATGTATGATTTGTGGCCAAACACCTGCGTACTATTAAAAGCTGGGATATCAAAATAGAATTCAAACAAATCAACAAAGTAAACAATGTTGAATGGAAATAAGCACTAAAATTTAACAAAGCGTTCAGACGTGCATAAACCTCAACAACACTTGCTTTAAAGTAGTAAAAGTAAATCTGTTTTTGTAAGTAAATAACTAACAATGTTTCTTAGCTTTAATTAATGTAAATAAAAAGCTTTTTCCAAGAAATATGGGTCAACAAAAAAGTTTCATCATCCTATACCTACCAATGTCGATCTCACTCAACCATTCTATAAGGAAAATTAAAAACAAAATTTCTAATTTCGACTTACTTCTTAGGAAAATATAACGTGCTTTTTAGGGAGGGACTTCATAAACGTCATATAAACATAATATAGGTATGTGGTTTTGTAAAAGCACCGACACACCCGGTAACGACTTTACTCGTGGTGAAGCTGCCGGAAAGAATGGTGCCCTGATTGCTGCGAGCTGGCGACAAAGAAGCGCCCTCATTATATTCCCAAAGGTCTGATTTCTGTTCAACCGACTTAGCACCTTCCAGCTTTATACTACTATTTTATCTTCTTACTTATTATAACGGTTTTATTTAAAGAAATTCAGGAACAATACTTTCCAGTAATAACTATATACTCATAAGTTAAAAATTGCAAAAGCGATAAGGTTTTGCATGACGTTTATAGCTTTCTGTAAAGAGTAGGTAAGTACTTAGGTAAGTCGCTATGCAATCCAAAAGAGACATAGGTTCTCCTAGAGATTATTTGGACAGTTAATCAGTCTACGCGGGATGGAGGAAAACCTCTTTCACTTGGCTTTACTCCAGAACGGATACATGCGTGCTTACTACAGTAACCTTATCACAATATTATGTTTAAGATTTCGTTATGTAAGAAAGACAACCAAAATTATGTATATCAAATATGTATAGAAAAAGATTATTTAAGCTCTGGTTGGCGATACAATTTCGAAAACGTTAAATAATTTCAAGAAATAAATTATAGTCTGTACCAATTAAGGTAGGTACCATAAGAAAAAGCTGTTTTATATCCATAAGAAGTTTTGTCATTTATGCATGTCCCCAATTTTACAGGCTCCAACTTCTAAATCCGTAAGCAGCTTACCTTCCGTCGGTCATCGTGAAAATGTTACGTAACTTCTTACCTAAATCTTTCTTACTGACTTCAAACTACGGGGACTGCTCATGAAATAAAGATTCAACTAAGTCTCCTAACCCAACTTATAAATCTCAATTTGTTTTGGCATCCAACAGAATGTTTATCCGCAATTAAATAAATCAATAAGCATAACCTGTTCCATATTCACAGAATTATGCGATCCTCGGCTTTTCACTCTGTTAGGCGGATAATTTATGGAAATGGAATTGTCTCTGGAGGTACCTATAAAAGTAAGCGTCATATAACTCAGAGTTAATCAAAAGTAATTTACTAAGGTCAAGTCATCTTATTATTACTCTTTTTCGCTTTTATAAGTCTCGTTTAGGTGCGAATTTAAGACGGAATTTAATTAATTTCAACATTTTCAGCTCGGCTATTCGTCCTTCCGGGTGGAACCCATAAAACCTAATGGACTTTCGCTGTCTAGTGGTAATTTGGTACGAGACGTGGAGACCCTCGCCTGCATTCTTACCAGAGTTCGCAGATAGATTCGTTTACTCACCGGGCGGCGGCGGCGCGGGAGACGGAACTTTAATTAGATACGTCCACTGATGAGGCGATGTCGCCGACACTAGGTAACAGTACGTCTACATTAATCAAACAGTTCTCTGACACAAAACTAGTTTAAGTACATCCATTTTAAATTTTACAATAGTCCAAAGAGACACTCCAACTCAGTTAACTGTTGAAGTAACTTTTGCTGTAAATTATTTATACTTAAAAGAAAGGGGCGATTATCGGGCACTTTCTGAAGAGTCGGCGAGCAATCCGATGCCATATATCGTTGATAAAGGATGAAAGGCTGCGTCAAACTTCTGTCGATTACGTCATTTCTATTCAAAGTAGACATTCGAGCTCTTACATAGGGCTGCCGAAACACAGCCGAGGGATACATTTTACGAAAAAGTACCTTGCGGGGGTCCCATCGGACATATTCTTTGAAATGTAGATAGGGTTATGTCGTGGGACAAAATAACCTGACAGCAGAATATATTTTAATACATCTGCCAGTACGAATGACGGTGGTGATGCGGGAACCCTAATGTCGTGTGGGAGGCAAGTTCAGCTCGCCGCGATTTCTGCTCTACTAACGTAATAGAATTGCGATTCAATCGGGATCTTTCCCCGAGTAAACGATGTCTTAAGCGTAAACTGAACTCTTAAACGTTAATAAAGGCGCGCGGCAGGTATTGTTACTTGTTATTATAGAATAGATAGAGATTTAAACGTTTTTTTTATAAAACGTGGCTCACGTGACCTCATTCGAATTTAATAGTGTAAATTAAGCGCGTAGCATTTAATGCGCTCGTACTATTAGAACACGGAACTGTCAGGACAACGCTGATTTATTATTATTCGTGTAATCTCATGACGATGAGTCTTTTGGTAGTGAAAATGATATTCGTGATTAATTTATAAACATCGCAGGTGATTACAAGTGGCGTGAGAGGTAGCAGTTCACGTGCGGATATCTTCCTGCGCCCGTATTGCCCTGCAGTGTAAATAATCACATGCCGGCAAAAGTTTCAACTTCTTCATTGGCGAGCGTAAAGCCGTAAAAGCAGGACGTTAAAGTTCATATTCGCTTAACACGCTAGAAATGAATAAGGAAATGAAGTTTCCACTATTATTGTGTTCTCTGAGGGAATTCAGGGTACACAATGAGAATTGTAAAGAAAATAACCAGTGAACAATGATTCATAACAGTCAAGATAAAGTTTTATTTTTAAAATACATGCACTAAGCTATACTATAATATCAGTAGATAGGGTCCTACCTTACTTAGGTACCTGCTAGAATTTTTTTTATTTGTAGGTTTCGAGTTTGAAATACTACCTACTTAGTTGTTGTTAATGAACATATATGATAGGTACCAAAGTTTAGCTACAATGTTCCAAGGTGTGGTAATGGTAACACCTTTTACATAAGCATATGAAGTACAATCATAAATTAATTTAAGTAAACGGCGACTGTTCATTTTCATACCATAGATGGCATGAAAATACCTGTTAAAAATTTGACTTACTTGAAACTGGTATAAATGTTCATATGTTACCTCTAATAACATCCTAGTTAATCTTTGCTTTTTCATTCGTAATTAATAAAAAATAGAAAAAGAGTCTTGTTTTTTATTTGTATATTTATTTTTATTTTTATACTTTATATATATTTATTATATATATATTTATATATTATATTTATATATATTTATATATATATTTAATATATATATATATATATATATATATTTGTATACTTTGGAAACTCCTCTTTACTCTATCGCTGTAGTACTTCAGTTGATAGCCTGAGTAAACGTGTGAGGTTCTTTTCTACGAGTACCTATTTACGTTATATACTCTAAGTTGCCCCAAAGCGTCGCGTGTCTAATCTCAGTGTTGTCGCGTCGTAAATGTCAGCGGTGCTTATAATCAAACGATGCCAGCCAGCTACCGGGTTATAGCTTACAACCTGCGACGCGCGACACGCCTCGCGACACGTTCACTGCGACAGACACTGACGTTTCTATATTACCTGGAGGTTTCGTTTATGAATAAATTATTTTCATTTTTCCCATAAAAATAATGCTTTATGAAACGCGCCTTGTGTCTTCTTAAATATCTTGTCTGAACTAACTGAATTTCCTCGCAAATAGACTTCATTCGACGAAATCATTTTTTGGTTTCTACTTAGTTTCAGTTTTCAGTTGACTTAATTCTTGAAACAAGATATAACGATATTATGTACGTACTTTGAGTATGCGTTGTCAAAATCCTAAATGAAAGCCCAGAATTAATTATAGCAAATTGTGTTAATTGTTATAATAGGTATTTGTCAAACTCCTATTAGCTTGTTAGTCAACGTTGCAGCGGTGTATAGGTACGCCAATCTCATCAAAATATTCCACAATACTAATGAGATGAGAACCGCAATCTCACTCGATACACACAATTAACTCCGGAACACACTTTCTGCTGTTTCACTAATTATAACCGAAGGACCTACTAAACAATATTTGGCTTTAAAATTAAGCGAAAATTTAAAGAAGGTACTTACCTAGTACTTTTGTCAACTTTTGTAAATTTTGTAAAAAAAAACTAGTCTACTCAAAACGAAAACTTCGCGTGAAAAACGAATTGCTTTAAAACTTTCGATCTATCAGTTACTTCATTGACTTGAACTACGATCTAGGAAAAACTTCTTTAAAAAATAAATGTAGTGCCGTTGTCTAAGCATCCATTTCGGTCGATACTCTTACTTCGAGTTCAATTTATCTAGATACAAAGTAAAATGTTATGTCCTAAGTTTGCAGGCGGTGCAAAAAGACGCAGTGTTTGCCTGGGTGTAACATTTTAGCGCTAGAAGGCAATAAACAATTTACAATTTAATCACCTTGGCTGTCGTCTGGTTAACGACCTGCCTGCTTCCGACGACGGGTTATTACTTGTTAAAGCTTAAAAGACCCAACCATACACACTTAGCTCAACGAAACTAATTAATTGTCAGCGGATTTTAGGTAACGCAATTCTGATGAACACTATCAAAAAAAAAAAATACACAGTTGCCGTAATCTCGTAACAAACTGCAAAATTACAGAATGTGATTTACCAAGAAAAAATCAGAAAGATAACGACCCAACAATTTATGTAGAATTTAGTGGAACGTCGTCGTCGTGATCAGGTAAAATGGTTTTTAACATTTTCTTATTCCTTACCAACACTTTTTGTATGCAACATTCGTATACATAGTATTTCTATGTTTGTAACGAATAGCACATAGTACCTAACTAGAGTAAGTGAGTCTCTCTGTGCGGGCCGCGAAATGTCTTTATTTGACTTGGGCGAGTTGTTGGAGTTTCTCTCCACCGTTCCAAAGCTTTTATTTCACAAGTTCACAACTTTGCCAGTTTATCAATCTTTAAACAGGGCGCTCGATATTCAAACTTCATCTGTCTCCGTCTAATTAAGAGCTCTTGGGTTTCACGTTATCTTCAACGCTTGAATTAAAACTTTAAAGCAACGATACTTTCGTTTTGTTTGTTTCCAAAACAAAAAGCGTTTGTACGAGCTGCATGGTCTTTTTTTTTGAAACTGCTTAGCACTAGCCTATTTTAAAATAGAAATTCATTAACTAACACTTTAATATCATGTTCGAATAAATAAGGAGATAATAAAGAATAAATACAAGGAGCAATCATGTAACCGTCATGTCCAAACACAAATATCTGTCATCATGAAAGCCAATGGGCTTGTTTGGTAACGTGATCTCATGAGGTAAACGCCATTCTCGATATTATCGGGACATTCGCCTCGATTGAGCTCTGATTCGATTGATATTATGATAAATAATCAAATTGTATTGTTATTTTTGTTAGTCACAAGGTAGCGACTATCCTCGAATTATTTTTATTATGAAGCTATTGGGTACTATACAGTAGGTATACTTTACATAAGGTAAGTATAGCACAACACAACCGAAAGACTATGCTATAAAACTCGACTGCGAGATAAATAAACATATCTTGGCCAAAATAAGCGTTGTACTCGTAATTAGAAAAGCCAGAAGAGTAAAAAATGAAATAATGCCTCAAATTAGGTAGGTTTTGAAATTTTTAAAAACCAAAGTGCACTACATACTTGATCTACTTAACTGGTTTATTCCCTAAATTTTTCCATGTAATTTTGGTCCTGAATTTATCAATAATATTGCTCCTATAACGCTGAAAGCTATCATGAACAATAATTGCGGTCGGGTTTGTAAAGTCGGCAGCACCTCTGTGAGCAGTTGAGAACCGTTTGCCTCTCCTAATACCTAATACCTGCGAACGTAGGCACCGGCAAACCCGCAGACAGTTGGGAGCTGCCATTAATCTCACGGAATTGGCTCAAATGTACTAGTTCGAGCCTCGGCTTATCTACTTCCTGACTTTAATTGGTGTTCTATGGTACGACCCTAAATGTATTACCTACCTACTATTTTGAACTATGTTTTATTGAATTGAATTAATAACTGGTAATGGAGTCGCATGTCGTTCTCAGTGGTATGATTAATAGCGTACCTACACGGTCAAGTCACACAGTTCTAGGTCAGGTCACACAAGTGATGTTGCAATCTACCTATTCCAGAATCGTAATTTCTAAGAAACAATAACTTAACCTAGCATTTAAGTGTGCAAGTACCTAATTATGCACCACTTTCACATTTCCACAATCAAATAAAAGCTATTCGTAAATTATAAGGTATAAGACCGGGGCACATCCATTAAGCGCGACCTTTTTATTATACAAATCAAGGCTGCATACAATGAGCGTTTGAAAACAGAAGGGCGGCGCTCGTGTCCCTGGCCAAACGCAATCGAACGATAATTATGTAAAATAAATAAACCTACCTGTTATATAAACTTTGTAGAACGATGGTAACTCCTTTTATAAAGGTTTAGTCCATTACGGGCTAGAGCTTAGAACCTTCAGGTTTAAGTATAGAACACGAGAAAAACTTTGTCGTAGGTACCTACCTATATGCAGAAATGTCTGGTTTCACAAAGTTAAATTAACTAAACTAAGACTTCACATTTTCTTCGTGACAAAAAGGTTCAATATCTCATTACAGCCAGTATTCAAGCAAACAATAAATTAATGTATCCAAATACGGAAAGCAGTTGCGGCGTGATTCTTTTAAGCGTTGTCTACTGAAATATCAGTTTGAAATACGAGAGCATAATTTACCCTGGTCTTAGCAACGCTTACACAGAGTGGCGTGTTTATCTCACCCTTTAAACTTGCTGTAAAGCTATTTAGATTTAATCTGGAAGCTACCGTTGCGCCGACGAGCATTCTATTAGCTGCAGCACGCAAATAGCTCTTGTATTAAATACCCACCGTGTTAAAAGAATTTAAAGAAGAGTGGACCTTGGTGCGCTTTAATCAAATTCCAAAAAGAATTTCCTTTTATCTTTATAATTTAAACAAATTATATACAAAAATACCTATCTACCAAGGTAATTTTGAAAGTAGAAAAATTAACGACTGAAACTGCAGGTGCTTATCGTTATTTCAAAATTCTATTTTTTATTGAGGCATCAGTTATGAAAAATCAATTGTTAAACTACTTATATGTAGGAAAATTTTAATTAAAGTAAAATTACTTTTAGACAAGTCAAGTCAAGTCAAAACTGGTTATAAATCATTAATCCGAATAGTTGAGTCCGGATTCCCTCGCGGCTATATCTTCGGCCTCGTATATGAGAAACAGATTTAGGGGACGTTTCATAAGATCTTGACAATTTATGGCCTTAAAGTTCGGCTTCAGGTTGAATATGTAGGCGGAATATTAACAATAGGTACCTACAAGGTTGGTATTTGGTTTCCATATGTGAGAACTAACATTTTTTTCAGCAATCACTTGTTTTATTACGTACGAACCTTGAATAGCTGAAAGAGTAGTATACAGCATGTATTATATTACCTGTAACAATAAAGAATAACATTTAGCAAAACAAAAGAGAATAGCAATCGCGCGAGTGGAACATAAATATGCACGGCAGAATTTCACAGAACTCGTTTTTCAGAAGGGTTTTGTACCATCCACGTAAAATGTGTAAGTTATGTTCAGCCCGGGTGTAATAAATTATATTTTGTACAGTTTATAGATGCTTGCCTTACGGGGTTTGATCATAAACACCTCCCATGCTGCCTTTACGGCCGGACTCGGCACAAAATGCCCTAAAAGTACCTGCTCTGCTCGCCTGCCGCGTAGGTAGAGGTGCATGGATGTGCTACTTTAGACAAATTTAAGCCTGGATCCGAACAAATCGGATTTGCGTTCAATTTTCCTAGACTTTCGGAAGCTCACCGAATTCAGAGCGACACCCCGACCCGAATTCGAAGGAAATTCCTCGATTCCGACCCTGCGTCTCCGTAACTTTGAATTTGAGGGATTTAAATCTCCGCTGACTTGCAGAGATTGACCTAAATCGGCGACGAATTTTTTTCACGGACGCATTTATTGTGAACGTTTTATATTCGCAACCTATATCCTTTGAGCTCCGTCCAATAAATATTCAGTCACGAGTTACATTAACGATTTTATTTATACCGGATCTCTTTTCCGTTTTGAAGTAAGTACGGTTTTAAGAGATAAATAAATAAGCATAATACATTCAGTTTCAACAGCAGCTTTAATATGTGTTACCCTTCTAACAGCGTAAGCGTTATATGGAATGATCTTTAGATCCTCAAATCTCCATAACGTTTGAAAAACAGGAAGGAAGAAGTCGCGCAGGTGGATATCACCTGTCGTCGAGTCGGCAGTTTCGAGCGAGGCAGAGGCCGAGGCAGTGAGGCAGCGAGGCAGGCAGGGAGGCCCTCTCGAGCACATTTGTTACCTTTACGGCTAACATTTATTACCTCTCCCCGGTGCCGGTACGCTCGTCTCGGTAAATATACTTAATTAAAATTACCACACCCGACCCGAGAGAATTCGCGTATGAACACGAAGACGCGTTATGAGATAAAACTTTCAACCCGAGTGGAAAGGTCAACCTGTTTATTCTGCCTCGACGTTTCAATATAGGTATACTATAAAATAACACGTTTGTTATGTAAACTAATTAATTTGTATTTGTTATATAATTATAGAAGTAGGTGTGTGTTAGCACAGGACAAAATACCTGCTGAAATATGAGCATTGAGTTGAGACCATATCCTATAACAACCAGCTAGACTATAGAAATCATACAATTTCGTTTGAATAGAATGCAGTTTGAAGTACATCAATGTGTACGTAAGTTAATACACTCAATGCATCACATGTTGCTTTTGAGAGCCATGATGTATTCAGTTTTCTCCCAAAAGGTATTTCATTAATTCTGTTTACTTGCTTTACATAAATATAAAACTTATTTTTATGGAATGAATTACATAAATGCGTGTTTTATTGTTTCATTAGGGTGTTTTTATCAAAATCGTTAATCACTGGAACAATCAAACCAATTACATTACGACAAGTATAAAATTCTTTCTTGTTCTGAATTTATTACTGTTTTGACTATTAATTTATGAAAGCACACCCTTACCTGAATTCTCACAAATAAATGTGAAAGCAGAGGTAAATAAATAAGTATAATGTTGTTTAACAAAATGTATGAAAGATACGCTGTCACTGAAGCGTGATAAATTGTGAGCTCTATTACAAAATGGAACCGAGAGAGCGAACAACAGACTCATCTGTACCTATATAAGCTACCTTGGTTCGTGGCGCAGGTAGGTTAGTACTTGGATTATATACTCAATGTTCTTTTGTCTTTGTTTTACATTACAACGCGCCGCGGGCGAACCGAGTGCGCTGCCGTCATGCTCAGTGACAGGTTATAGGATAAGAAATGCATTTTGCACTTTTCCTCGGTAAATTAGACTTTATACTTACCAGAAGCTTTCTACCGAACACTGTTACTAAAGATGTATTACTTCTAAAGACGGGACGTAAAGGAAAAGATTTTATATACTGTCAATAAATTTCAATTCCGATACTGTCTGCTTGTGTTTAAGATAAAGCATCGCCGCTTTCACCAGATGGTGGCTGATATGAACATATCTTTCAATGTAACGAGGCTTGCGTTGACTCTTTTAAAATTTGGTTTTTGTAAGAAATGGAAAGGAAAATACGAAAAATTTTATAGATGGTTTTTTTATAGAACTCTGGAGACTCGTAAAAATGTTAGCCACAGGTGTGAGAGTGATTCTCCTTGAGTCGATTAATTATCGAGCCGTCACCCGCAGATTAACGAATGGGTAATTAATTTCCAATGATTCGGGTGCCAAGTGCCGTCACAGCAGGTACTAACGCCGTGATTAATTGCTCCAAGGATCTTTCATACAATACATTATTTATAATAACACAGGTTCTATAAACGTTACATAAATAGTTACCACTTACGACGGGGCGGAGGTTTAACGTTTACCTACACATTCCGTTTACGAGAGAGGAGTTATTAAACACTAAAAAGTTTTAGTGATAGGTACCTGAACGAATAAAGTTTATGCATACGGTGTAAATTCGTTACAACCAACAACATTTTACGTTCATTTTAACAACTCTGTGTTCATAAATTGAAAAATTTCAAACCATGGCTATAAACTAAAAGCAATTTAAAAACGATGATCTATTCGTGCTTGTTAATACGAGGTGAAAATTAAGTAATCATAGCAATACGGTGTAAGTTTGGATTGTAGAATGAAGTCTTTGTGTCAGAAAATGGCTGTTTTGCGTGCCTCCACACAACACATGCGAAAACTCATTCTATTTGTGACATGGAATGCCTCGCCTGTCGAGAAATAGAAATTACAGGGGTTCGAGGTTGAAATTTAAATTAATACCTACTCGTGAGAAAGGTCTGATAAATATTTAACATTTATTTTGGTAAATACTCGTGTAATACAAATAAAGATTCCCTTTTTTATAAGAACTCTTATGAAAAATTAAGTTTCAAAACCCACGAATAGGTAGTCCTAATCATGGGTTATCCATGATGACATCATGGGTAGTCGTCATTCGTAAATATTGATAATAAATGATTAATAAATTAAAATAGTTAGTATATAGGTACAAGGTCCAGAAAATGCAGCCATTATTTAATAATGAAGCTTACTTCACAATAGCTAACAATTTCCTGCCGATCCTGATCGTAAAGCGTAATTGCAGTCTACTTTACTCTTTTCTATTAAGTAATCAGTAATAGGAGAATCGATAAAAAAGAATAGGTACCTAATTGTATTCAATCTACTCAGTGATTAAGCAATCCCGCAATTTCACTTCGATTACTTAATTAAAGGCACTTCTGAGTTTTAATGTAACTTCTAAGAAGAGTTCATTTTAACTTATTAGCAGATTCATAAATAATTCATTTTTAATTTCGCATTCATTATGAGCAACGTCGATATTTTCAATTAATGATTCGCAACAAACTTCAGCAAATACCTATATTTAATTAAAAGCGATAAAAATCTCTCAAAGTTACGATGAGTTTACAGTGAGTAATTTACAATAGCCCAGTAAAGTTTGTACCCAAGTTGTTGCTGTATCTGGTAGCAGCGAGTCGTCAGACAAAGCCGCAGTTTGCCAGCACTTGTGTGGTTGGTTGTAATATTTTTTGCCGACACTTAAAACTAGCGGCAAACTGTTGAATGCTACCAAACCGTCAGCCGGCACTTGACGCTACATTCTGTGCTCAATTTAATATGCAGTGACATCGTGAAAAATTTCAAATATAGGGTATACAAACTTCTCAATAAGTTTTCTTAAACGATAATTTGATTGAAGATTGTTAAAATACGATCCCACAATCCAAGCAAAACTAAACTGTAAGTAATCCTATAACCAACTTTTATACGTTACAAGTGTAGGTACCTATCCGCGGTTGGCTGAGCTAATAACGTTATAGAATAGACTAAGTTTCCAATATAATGGAACTTTCAATTTCCTACCGGCTCTTCGCGACGTCTTCGACCTTCGTGCTCCTATTTTTAGATAACAATAAAACAGACGATTTATTTTGATGAACTAGAATTAGCTGTTTGATTGTTTCTGTCACTGTTTTAGCACGTTTCAGTATTCTAATTTATGTTCCAATCTAAACTATTGAACTTGCAAATGGGTCGTTAATCAGGGGTTAATTTAGGAATGAGAATAAATTAAAGTTGGAAATAAATCTAGTAATGGTAAAATAACTGGTTCGAAATATGCAATGTTCACTGAAAAGGAAACAAAAGATAATAACTGTTACATTACACACCTTTCAAAAGAACTAGGCCAATTCCCAGCTTACGAGTACATCAAGCGATTATACTATGCAAATTTTAGCAGGTTTTTACTTAAAAGAAGCGGTGGTACTCTCACGCGTTGTTTTGCGAAGCCCGTTTGTTCCCAACTTTTAATTGGGTAAACAATTTACTGTTAACGAACCCGCGGCAGCCACTGTTCAAATGCTAATAATAGATTTTTATGATTCCAACTTCTTAATAACCAATTTATAGTTATACCTTATTTATAAATAATTAGTTGTTCTATTGTTGTAAACTTATGGAGAGCTGATTTTTAAGAATGTATTTATACTACTTATCTTGTGATAATCACTAGTTTCTAGTTTTTTTTTTGGGAATCGTAGTAGGAAGCTAGTACTTACCTAATGCTATCTACACACCAAAGCCGCCGGCATGCCGCCGGGCTAGGCCGGTGGCTTTAGGTCATACGATCGGCAGCTGTCAAAAAGTCAGTGGCTTTGGTGTTTAGATACCATTAAGAAATTCAGAAGCACCAAGGAGATGACCCACTGAAAGTTGTGTGTCATTTATTTTAATTTCCAAGGACGTCTACAAACTTCCTAATATACAAAAGTACATTTCAGAATCGCCTTTCTCTCTATACTATGTTCGTTATGTGCAAGTCGTGCACTCTTGAAACAAAATGAATTCAACGCAACACTAACATTCTAGTTTCTCTTCACATTATGTTTCTATTCTGTACAGTACACGGTTGTAACAATCACCTGCTGCGTTAGTAGGTAACAAGGAATAACTTTCCCTAAAGTTGTTTGCTGTTTTGCCTTAGTTACGTTTATTAACAGTGACAAGCCGAGTTAGAAACTTGAGCAGTATATGTGGATTACCGCCTTAATTAGCTACAAAGTCATAATAAGCTAGGCGTATGTTATAGCGAGCCTAAGTCTGGTGTGAAAGTTGAGAATTACCTAAACTTGTTAGTTCTTATTAGTAAATAATAATCGTAGCCTTAATTCTAAATTAAGGGAATGAAGTTTAATATTCGATTTGATGTGAGCTGCAGTTCTACGTAATACTTATTCCAATTACATGAGTATGTAAAGTTTCATACTAACATTTTATCTTAAAATAACATTTACTTTCTCCGTTTGCTAATTTCCATAGTGCATTTACAAATTTGCTTCTCATTACAAATTCCGTTCCGGAATTGTGCAAATGTACCACAAGCCGCTTAAACCAATTTAAAGTTGAATTTAAAAAGGGTATGTTCCATTATGAAAGCGAGAAAATGTGGAGTGGTCGCGTGGAGTTCCCGAGTGGTGGTCGGTTGGTATTACAGTTCGCAGCTAGAGAAGAGATCCGGCTGCGTCGGCAGTGTTGGCAGCCACCAACGCCGCTCGCTCTGTAAGCCTCTCAGCCTGATTGGACGATTTTTCAATGAGTGTGGTTTTCATTCACTGTAGCAGCAGCACACACACACTACCGATGTGTTTTACATTTAAATGTAATTGCTTTTTAACTCCGTTCTAGTTATAATTAGCTTTGTTTTCAGTGATATTTTTATTTGTAGCTACTGGGAACATAGGTACGAGCATTCTCTGAGTTTATTTAAAATACAGAGTAACAGAAAGGATATAATTCTGCAAAACTGACCATAATTCATACAAATAGCTCGTAAACTCAGCTATTACGTACGCTACGACACAGGTAAATCACAGTTGCTACGTGCTACGCCGTAGCCCGTACTTCGTAGCACGAAGCAGGATGATCTGACGTCACGAGTGACGTAATAGCCGCACCCCCGCCGCGCCCCGCGCCTGCGTCACTCACCCCCTTCCTATTGACAGAAATCACTTGCCAAAAACAACAATATAGCAACGGAGAAGGACTTTTGAAAATGGATCATTACACGTGGTATACATACAAATATATTGTAAAAGAAAGATAAAATAAAACAAAGATAACTTTTTATATGAAGTGTTTAAATAGGCAAGTTCAACAAGGTCCACTTTTTTGTTATAAAAGTTAGTTACGCAAATCAAATGGAAATGTCAGCACCAGCTCATAGTCGTTACGTCAGAGCTCCGATTCGCAATTCGATTGGAGTGCTCCGGAAATTATCGCACAATGTTCAACATCACTTTGTACAAAGCTATTGAATTAGTCTCAAAGGTAATGCTGGATTGTAGGTTTTCTAACTCTGTTCCCTTGCCTCGTTGCTTCGTAATATTAAAATAATGTCGTCATTTTAGTTGCAGTTGAGTCGCGTAGGTACAGGGGAAATTGCTATTCGTATTTTAAACTAGCGTGCATTGCATTCAGAAGCGTAAAAGACTGTAACGTCTCTTGCGAATGTGTTTGCTGGAAAGTCCCGTGACAACGATATTCATAGAGGTATTATTGTGACGTTTTGGCAAAACTGTGTCAGAGGAGCAATTTTTTGAAATAATATTTTTGTGGCTACAACATGTGTGTGTCATTGATAGGAGCCCATAACACAAAAAAAATATATATTGTAAAAGTGTACAAAACTGTTTTTTGGGTCAAGTTCTAAACTACTATATCCAAATACGATAGGAGTAGAAGGCATTGTATAATCACATGAACGTAGATATTGCGTCTGTCGTCACTGTATCAATTATTCATTATTCCATTAGGCTCCGTACAGGCAGATGCCATATCTCTCTATTGGTTTACCTATTTGCTATTTGTTATAACGAAATAAGTAAAATGCTGATTTATCATTTCAACTTGAGTCAGTAGTTATTTTGTGATTTACTCAAAAATTATTGCTAAAAAATGTTTTCTAACTTTGATATAGGTATCTCTAATGATGACACCGAGAAAAAAAACTCTTCCACTTACATATATTTGTTTGCAAAAACTTAAATAAATGGTAACAATACAATAAACAGCAAATGGAAAATAAAAAGAAAAAAACAGTGTACTAGTAGTTACTAGGTCACATAATACCTGAGACATTATGACGTAACATAAAAAGAATAAAAAGACAGTCCTTGTTTCCCACTACGGCAAAAAGCGGACCAGAAATAAATGAAGAAAAGAAAGTCAGCTATTTGAACATTGGCTTGGTATTTTTAAGTGTCATATTTTTTGTCCACTAGTCTGTTAAACATCTTGCGAGGCTCCTCGGGGAGAGCAGTGGTATAAAAATAAACGACACAAGTACTTGCAATGTTTAGATGTTGGAGTATGTGCGTGGATGGCAGCCGGTGCAATGTGTACTCGATACACTGTTTAAACTAGTTACAATGGTTGCAATGTCACTAGTGTTACTGCACCAGTGGTGTCAGTATGCGGGTATGTCCAATCTAGCTAACATTGTTGGTGTACGTGATAAATATGCGAGGTTCGATTTCAGAGTTCCATGAATTATTAATGCAGAATTTTATAGGTCAGTTCTACAATCACTTAAGTATTTACTTTCAGTTTACAATACAATTTAAGTTCTACAATCTATTTATTTATCTAACGACTTATTACTACCTAATTATCATTAATAAATTGTGCGGATTTATGAGCTACATATTTCTATTTCCTATTTATAAATATTCATGTTCTCCATTATTTTTTATCGATTTTTCAGTTGAAATAAGAGACAGATTGAGTTTCAGATTTTATTCTCCTACCTTTCACAATTTACGTCCAAGCGTCTGGTCCAAGCCTACTGTAGTAATGTGTATGTAAATTCAATGCTTATGGTCTCTCCGGAAGAGAAACAGTCACATACGTTTGAGTTAGCAATGCATGCGTGAGAGATGCAATACAATGGCTGCGATTGCGAGACAACGCCGCCGCCGCCTCAGAGACCACGGAGTACGGCCCGGAAACGACGACTGTTTCAACCTCTTTTATAACCGCTTATGGTTTCTGCTTTACGATTTAGAATCAGTTTTTATCGTGGAATTCTGTGGATCTACTTCGATCATGAAAATTTAGAGCACTTTGAACTCCGTATCTAACATGCCAAATAGTTATCACACAAAGCCATTTAGATAAATAGTGATCACAGCGCACTCGTTTGCGTAAGTACAATAAATCTATAAATAGGATTCATGTTTATTTAAATAATATCTGAACTACGAATGTATTTCGAAAGAACGCAAAGTTAACATAAAGGAGTTGGCAAACAGAAATATACCTAACCCAGAAAATACTCACAATAAAGAAACCGCATTTTAACATATCGAAAACATCGATAGTAAATTGAACAGCCTTTGAAAACATGCCCCTCGCCTTGTCTAAGGCAGCTATTGTTATGCGGATTCCCTCGCGGCTCCGCAAACTTCAAATACTTACTTCTTTCAAAGAAAAATCTTATGCACGCCCGCATAGAATCTAAGAGGAAACAATATTATGAAGACTGTTTTGTAGCAGAAGTGACGCAGCATTTACTTGGAATGAAAAGTGTGGAAATATTTGTAAGCGACCTTTTTATCGAGGTAGTGTAGTGTTAGTAGCAGGCTCCAGCATAATGGAAATTACGTTCCATTTCCGGCGCGTGATTGAGGTCTAGCGCCGCGCCCCTCTAAAGGCAAACTTACAGGCGTTACAGCCGTAAATTAAATTACCTCTACTACGTACGCTATAGGTAGTCGGGCTATTTTATGTAATTACATATAAAAGCCACTCTCTTTACACTTCAAGAACTCTTCGCTATATCCTTCGCGTTTTAAATTGAGAATAATTTCGCAAATGAAAACTTTATCACTAAAGGTAATAATTATACCATATAGGAAATATCCTGCATTTGCATTTAACAATATTGTTGTTATCCAAATGTTCACAACCGGTAATCCTTTACAAGCAGCACATAAGCCGTATTAGTCGTTAGCCGTGTACGATGGGACATTAGACCGGGAGCAGGTGATTTCACGACGCCAATGGCCGAAACACTCGGACAGGCGGTCCGGTCCGGATCACCGTCCGACTAGTTACGACCTATTGAATACGTGGCACATGCCAATCGGACAACTTGATTTACATGCAGTCACTTTATTTGCTACGGGCACCTACGAGTTGAATTACAATGATGCTTTGTTTTGACGGCCCGCAGCTGATTTCAATTGATCGTGAAAAGTTACGAATAATATTTATGGGAATTGGTGTAGGCATTTTTGTAATGGGTGTTTTTGGGCTTAATAATGAGGAGCTAAGTTTACTAGAAAGATGAAGAAGTTTTTTAAATACTTATATGAAATATTATGGCCTAGGTAGGTAATCGCTACTATTGTAACAGCAATTCTAAAACAATAAACAATTAGGTACTAAACGTAATCTAATCGCGGTTAAGACTTTATCACGAACATTTATTAAGTACTAAAATACTAAGCAACACGTTATAGCAATTAGAGCTTTCAACCTAATATTCCTAAATAGAAATTACTTTGTAAGATAAGGGAGATGTTGTGATGCATCACATGGTTTAGGTACAATACCCGGTCAAGGACATATATTTTAATTTTGTCAGAGTTCCAAGATTCCAGACGCATGATAATGATGTCTAATCTCATTCAAAAGAAACAGTTAAATCGTACACGCCAGACCTATTGTCTTTGTCGTTTTAAACGAATTTTTAAGTTTATAGTTATGTTTCAAGAAGTCTGTAATAAACACATTTTCTTTCTTTCGAATGTATGGCTAGCGAATTCAGAAAACGGACACGTAGGATTTAAATTTTGCTTGGTACATTCTTTTTTTTTTGCGCTTATAGTAAAGAGAAGTATCTGTCCATATGTAAGTACCTATACTTTACCCAAGTATAAAATAGGACTGCCCTAATGGTACCTGACATTGATTCTTTCACTATAATAACTTTATGAAATTTTCCTGTAGCGCAAAAAGACTGTTACCGGATTAAAAGTTACCGGATTTTTTATAGAAAACAAATTGTGAAAAGAATAGATTAAGAATGAGGTTATCATCGATTATAGCATCAAGAGTTATGTTCTTAGCATCAATACATAAGAAGACGTAACTTTAGTACCTTTCAATTTCCTTTACGTTTTATTAAATGTTCAAACAATCATCCATCTGTTTTCCTTTCTTTCTACATAGGTATAGCTGTTTATATCAACGACGCACCTAAATCTAGAATGGCTACATTGGCTACCAAACAGTTGTATGCAATTCTATCAAGTCAACCGAATATTAGCAGTGTAAAATAGCAAGTCTCAAGCATTGAAGGAGGAAATAAATCAAGTGCATCGTGGTGTGTCACCAGATAGCTGCCGGCATTTGGGTCCTCGCCAGACAATATCGTTTGCATGCAGCGTCTCGTGTTTAGCACTCCACTTGTTTTTCCTCTAGCACTTTTATTACAATAATAGTTGAAATATATACTTTAACGTTTTCTGCTTTAATGGAAAAAAATTGAATATATGTCATGAGACGGAGGAAATAATTTTGAACTTAGTTATCAATTTACTATGTACGGAGTGTAGTTTCTGATATAAATAGACATCCAAGTATACATGTCGTAGGTGATTCATCACACAATTTTAAAATTAGGTACCTACTGCATTACGTTGCGTTGTCCAAGTACATAAACAAACAATCACTAGAAAGATTAATTAGAACGTTTTGTTTTATAAACAAAATAAAACCATAAACCAACATAAACTTACTTTATTTTACAACATATTCAAGCCAAAACAATAATTAAAATCACTTTTTACCATGAACATACAAGAAACTATTAGATTCGATCGCGTACACTTTAATCCAAAAGTTGTATCCTCTAAAAATGGACGGGCTATCTAATTCTATGGTGACAGATTGTTGTCCTATACCTCCCGCTTTTATGTAAGCTTCTCCCCACTTATCAGTCCTTAAATCCATAATACTAATTGCATTGATCACTTCGTTTCTTGAACAATTCACTGTAAAAACATCAGATCGCACCCAAATCGCCGGATTCTCTTGATGCACTTTATTATAAATTAATTTCGATGTTGCGTCTGGATATCCAAGAAACAAATCGTGTGATGAAACTAGGGATATAAAGAAAAAACTGATCACAATAGTTGATAAAGACATTTTTGATACGGGCGTTTAGTGGAAATGTAAAAAAAGATGTGACGCTGTTTTGGAGTTTTTCAATTTATGTTCGTTTGTTGTGTTACAATACGGAATTGATTAACGTCCGTATGCGAATAGGTACATACATGGTGATTTGGTTATTAGGTGGAGCAGGGCCCAATTTAGTAGGGGGGTATACACGTGTTAAAGTTTGAAAACCTAAACTTGGTTGGGTTAGGTGGATCATATCACTCAGCCACCCTGCAATTCTGTAATTTGTTGGAGTTGATATACCTAGGTAGGTACTATATTGACAAAGGATGGCATAATCGCAGTCTGAATTTCTTTAGAAAAGCACAACCTTTTCACTGAAACTCAAGCATATAAGTAACGTTTACAAACTTTGTATTAGGTTATATATTTGTCTGCGTTATGTAAACACAAGTACGTCTATTTATCTGTAAACATAATTATCATTAGGTACCTCCCTGCTAAACATCTCTGAATACGAAACTTTGAAAACCGCTGTAGTGAACAGGAAAACATGTAAACAACTCGTAAATCCTTAAAAGTCGATTGAATTGAATGGGATTTTACACAATCATGACTATGACAATGATGTCATTTCCTCGTAAAATTAGCTATCAATGTTTAATTTATTTTCTTAAAAATGACTCTTTATTGTTAAACCTACGTTTGATGATTGCATGGACGATAATTTATATGTAGATACCTAAAAATGAGTCACTTTTTTAGTTAGGTAGGTACTTTAATAATTATTACAACGGACTATGTTCGCGATGGTCTCGGGCTTGAAGAAGGCTTGTTGATGAAAATTAAAAAATAAATAGGACAAGCGGTTGTAGCAGATAAAGTTGACTTTTACATAGGTCATTTATAATCTAGATATCTAACGCCCTACGGGTAGATACAAATGGAGATTGCTAGAATTGGCTTCATAGTGATGATTTTGAAACAACATTAATGCGTCATAAAACACAAGTACATCACAGTTTACTGCGAATGATCTCACAGAAATGTTAATGAAATAGCAAAACACTTATAAATACGCCACAAAAATAGACCGCTCATTTACTTTACAACTGCGGAAGTAACACGACAAGATGGCGTTAAAAATCTTCATTTTTTTATCGATTTTATTAGTATCAGTGAAAACAAGTGACTTGCGACTAGGTTATGTCAATCAAGGTTCTAGATTGATCTACAGTGAAATAAAAGAAGCAAGTCCGGCAATATGGCAAAGGAGTGACGAAATTAAAGTAGATACTTCTGGTAACGAAATAATCTCAGCTATTATCGTCAAAGATTTAAGAGACGACAATGAAGGCCAGGTAGATATCGTATTGGGTGGTATAGGCACCAGAAGTGTTACAATCGGATTGAAAAGCCCAACCGTTTTTAGAGGATATAAGTTTCAGATAGAAGTTTACGCTGAAAATCAAAATGCAAGGTGAGACAATCCTTTTTTTTTCAATCTATTTAAATATTGAATATTCGTTTCAATTAGATAGCTGTAATTAGTGATTACAAAACCAAAGCCTCAATTCTGATAATTGATGCTAATGATAGTCCGAGGCTCGCTGCGAGCGCCCAAAGACATCTTAGAGCCAAAAATGATCATAATTGCTCCCCATAATTAATAAATAAAAGGCTTGATTTCATGAAAATATTTTATATCTATCTTTCCAGATATAATCAGAAAGGTGGTTACTACGATACGAATAACGCAAGAGTCTACTATCCTCAACAAACAACACCTAATTACTACGATGGGCAATATGCAAGAAAATATTAACTGTTTTAACACTACAGGTGTGTGTGGTGCTTTATGCCTTTTCCACATGTTCCAATTGAAGGGTAGCCGGTCTCAGTAGTAACGCAATAGAATAGGCTGTGTGAAAAACATTGTAGGCACATGGCTATACATTACACTGCCAAATATCCGGTATCAGCAAAGAGTAGAGTAAGTAATATAATTATGTTTAAAATTCAGCTGATCTGAAATTGGAACGTGAGAAAAAGGCGTTTATGTAAAGTGCTACTGCTCCTAGATTTTCCCTGTGTCACTTGACGCGAAGTACATGGCGCACGCGCGTCACTTAACGTCAAATGTCATACTCCCGTGCGGGCACCGTGCGGTTAAAAAAAAGGGGTCACAGTTTAAAACAACACCGGCAATTGTTTCTTTAGTTAATTATTATAACGTTTTTTATTTTGTATTTTTGTTTTGATTATCGATTAGTGACTGTCCAAGGTTATCCAAATCGAATCATTTTTCATTTTCTACCTTTTCAACTTTTAGTAAAAACATTTCACCTACAGACAAAATCGGTTTTCTGATTTATTATATCACCTGCTTAAAGATCTTTGCCAGGTTACAAGAATTGGCTTTATAAAACAACGAATATGCGTGTCAAATACATAGATATGTTTAAAAATCGGAAGAATAAACTTTACTTTTAAAGCCTAACTGGACATACTTTCGCAATATGATTCAAAGATATCTTGAAATCAAATAAAATAATATATTTAAAAGCACTGAAATGTAAAATTTCGTCCATTTATGGCAGTTGACACAAATAACTTAGATATGTAGGTACTCGTAAAAAGTCGATGGATGTGGAGATGTTTATTACACAAAACCACTAAACAGATTTTTTAATGCGTAAGAAGTCGCGGGCGGGCGATAGTTATGACAATAAACAAACACTTGCTAGGAAATAGCGATTAAAATAATTAACCTTCTTGAAGGCCACGGCAAATGTCGCGACGACACTTTGGAATAAAGCCAATGGATGTGATGTGATAGTTCGTACTACTAAACTAATTTTATTGAGTTGATATACATACAATCACAGATCTTCAATGATATAAATATGTCATTGAGATGACTCTATTTGGTATTAGTTAAGATATTGTAAAACCCTTATTTGTAGAGCGATGACGGGCTAAATAATTTAGAAATAAGTATGTTTATCATTTATTTCCCAAAAGGAATTCGAATCAAATATAAGTACCTTCAATTTCACTTATACTTAAGTGTTTCACTAACTACTACTACATTTATCTATTAATTAAAAAGTTCTCTAATTGTTTGTTACCATAAAGTAACAAAGTGGCATTTTTATTTTGTGAGAGCATTTTTCAATTAAATGTTAAAGGAAACAGAGCATAAATTAGAGCGAACAAAACACTCATTAAAATGATGACCCTTGTGGCCCGAAGTAGCAGGCAGGGCGAGCGGCGGGAAAATGTCGCAGGAAGCCGCGACTTCCCCGACACCAGCCGATCGTACACCAGCCGATCGTACAATGCGATATCGACCTTTTTTCTCTCCTAACTTATTAACGCTTCTTCAAACTTTATTAAAAACATTCTACTTCGTTTATTTATTTTCGTACGACAGAGTTGTTACCAATAAAACCAGTAAACAAACATGTGTGCCCTATTTCACATCCTCAAATAAAATATGCATCTTTTGAACATTATTTTCGATGCCAGCACGTCTATAAATAAGACATTACGTGTCGAATAGACAAGTCGCGATGCTATTTGCGTTACTTTGAAGTTAAATTGAGAAGCTAGTAAACAATGACTTACCTTTATAACATAATCGGAAAATCTCGACGCGGCCGTGTAGAGAGAATCACTTTCTGTTCTATTCACTAACTTTCTATGCAGTAGTGTTGTCCACAAAAGTATCGACACTCGTTCACTGTAGCCCGACGACACTAAGCTATCGAAACTACTTACGACGATTAACCGAATTGATATTAATTTTATTTCTAACGTCAACTACAACGAACCTTGATGAGGCACTTTAAATATTGAGAATGTTTATTTATCTAGCGATAATTGAAAAGCACTTGCTTACACACTAACTTTTGAACAAAATGTCTTAGTTTTAGAGGAGAGAAAGTTCAGAGACGGCCTAGGAATAAAGTGCAGACTTCGCAGCGCGGTATTGTTCAACCAGCATCTGCAACAGAAATTTTATTTGATTAATTATGCTTTATTTGAAGTATCTAAAGAAGTAGAAACCAACTAAATTAAAGAATATAAACATCAGTATCTACTTAAGCAAGTCTACGTATGTATTCATATGCTAAGTAGTTAAGTACGCATATAAAGTGAGCGCTTTTTAGATTTTGCGTGCGCTTGGTATGCATTACATAATTAAACTTAATCAGTAAATGGAAACAGACTGGATGGATTCCCTGAGGGTGTTTTTCTAAGTAAAGCACTGTAAAAAAACGAATGTAGTCAGTTTCTACACCAATGAAGTCTCGCAATTTTTAAATTTCAAATTGAAAAATAATTGTGTGTGTCAGGATGGCGGGTGTACTTCCCAGATTGCAATAAATATGTTGGAGATATTTGGTACCTTCTGTGTACATTTACACTACCTCTCATGAAAATCTGTGTACCTACTCCCGTAGAATGATATTCTATATTTTTTATAATAAATAAATGCATATAATCCCAAATAAATAACTATCGATAAAGAGAGGATTATACCTATTCCCTGTTTACCATTGAGCGGGCGGCTACGGACGTGACTAAGCCAGTTTTCAGCTAAAATATATTTGGGGTCTGCTCAGACCCGTAGCTAGGTTAAGTGGCGTCCTCGCGTTACTTTATTTCTTTACTGTGTGTGTAGACTTGAAAACTAATGTTTAAAAAGCTAGAAATAGACATTAGGGTATAAAAACTATCACAAATAATTTTCTCCGCCGAAACCATTGAGTGAAAACATAAAGTATGTTTGGATTTTCTAATTCTAAATCGAGCCATTCTAAAGGCCACATCTAAAGGGATATTTCAGTAAATTTTTATTTCAGGCCCTTTTTGCGGGCCCAAGTATCTCTGCAGCGGACCCTGTCCAGCAATCACATCCGCGCTCTGCATTATCATTCGTATTACAAAGGCTTTTACGTAATAACGGATCAACATCTCGAAGAATTTCGCAAAAATTTCGCCATCAATCTTGTGCGTGCAAAAAGCCGGCAGCTAGACACTTGATTTATCTATTTGAATATTAGCTTGCCAATGGAAGTGGGTCGTTCCCGCACCTCTACGGGCTGCACAAAGAGTACGAATATTTTATGTTATAATATCAGGTCAAAAGTGCTTTTATTAATCCAGCTCAGGCGTAATGGACGGAGCAGTTGCGGAATGGCGTTTTACATCCTATGGAATAGAGAAATGTTACTTTCTTGACAAAAGATTCTGGTACTATGACACAAAATACTTACTAATTAGTCAAAACATAAATTAAATTAAGTTATTTATTCTAACTCTGTTAAAATATAAAATACCTAGATATATTACTTCGATTCTTCGAATGCTGTAATTAAAGTTGTCTGTAGTTTTAATTAGCAATAGGCATAAGAAAGTGAAATCATATTTGCTGAACGTCACTAACGCCCGTTATTAATAACCTATCCTGATCCGTTTTTACCAAATCGAGATTGAAAAAACAAAACACAATTGTCACTTGTGTACCAAAAACATGTCAAGAACACAATTGTGTTTTGTTTTTTCAATCTCGATTTGGTAAAAACGGATCAGGATAGGTTATTAATAACGGGCGTAAATGGCTTCAGAAACCTATCGTAGAAGTTAATGCTTAACGCACCTTTACTGTTAAACCGATTAGTTTTAATTTGCTTAGCATTTTGATTTGATTTCCATTTGACATTCTACCCCTAACATTAATATTAAGTGTTAGTAATAACTTTTTAAGAATCGTACTTATTCTCCGTGATCTTTATAAACATCTTGAGAAATTCAGTAACTATGTGTAAAAATACACCTATTGACTATCTTAGGCTTGATATGTACCATTAACGATTGTGTCACAATAAATATCTTAAATCAAAAACGTCTCGACTTCGTACATGAGTCATAATTTAGCTAAAACGTTCTACTTATCATCGGTGGCGATATTGTCTCGGTTTCCCTGACAAATTTGTTTTGAATCGCGACAGCACCGCGCCCCGCCCTTTACTCACTTTGAACAACACTAGTTCCGCACTTTCGACTCATCCGTGCCCTTAATTGCTCTTCAAATGTCAACTGTAGGTTATCTTTATTGTTTAAACACTGACATGTCTTTCAACATGTTTGAAACGTTGACTGAAATGTGAATAACACTATCGAATAGTATTTCTGAGGAAACTACGAAAGATTCTCTGAAAATGTCTGAAAACTTGAAAACCTATTCTAGCTCCTTAGCGCAACATAAAAACTTGCATGAAGATAATTTTATTACTAGATTTTAACTCATATACCTAGAGACTGCGCAGGTAGCCTATTCATAAATATGTTTAGGTACCAAACTTTACAAAGTCGAATAGGGAAACTGGCGATATAAAGTGTTTGAATAGGTTTATCACTTTTTTTAAACTGTGGGAATGTCTTTTTAAAATCCTTCCAAAATATTCGTTGTAGCCACACTAGCCACAGTTATAAAATTAACAGTTGGCAAGTACTTAGTTAGGTACTTACCTAAACGCAGCTAACTGAAAACGTAAAACAAACACAAGTTAAACAAACCAAACCTGCGCTTTTCTATTGTTTCTGAAAACACGAATCTCTCGTAAAAAAGTTCAACAAAAAGGTGAATAGATTTAAAAGTGCGCTGACGCGAACACGCTGGCGGATTCTCAGTGAGCATTGATAGCGATCGCGATGCGACTCAAATGAATAATGGAAAATATAGATTCGGCTGTCGGCGTTGAATGGCAATTACTCCCACGTTCGATCTCTCAGGTGATTTTTGTAAAACACACAAAGAATTATGCTTTATCCACGAATATTTTGCCTACACTTTACCCTTCATTATCTATTTGTTTTTATAACAGAGATGGACAGCGAGTTATCACTCCAAGGTGTAATTATTTAATAATCAGCATGAGTAGAATGCCAGATTTATATCTATACAATGATTGATTATAATAACACAAAAATATTATGGAACGCTAACTCAAAATCACTTTACTATCTGACATTTATCATCTAGTTAGTTCTTTACACATGAAGATTTATCACGATAATATAATCCAGAGCGTAGGTAATTAGACTTTGCTTCAAACAAACAAACAGAGAAGTAGAGAAACGTAGGAACTGCAATTAAGCGGTAACTTTTCAATTCCACGGAGATACACACTTCACAGGAGCTCTCGTGAGTGAACATATGAGCTTTCGTTTTAATTATTAAACTCTGCTTTCTCCCCCTTCGCAGTAATTAGGCAGAGAGAACTGTGAGATACGACAAGCATATCTTTACAAACATGTAATCAGATATTAACTTTAATATTTTTTGGTTATATTTTCTAATTAGTAAAATAATGCTGCAACTATGATAGATTATTCCGATCCAATAGTGTTATTCTTATTTATTTATAATTCAATGATATATCAGTGATTATCAACCCTGTAAAATCTATACTTAGATACAAAAATTTACATTTTTGTTTTCAGTAGGTACCTACCGAAAAAGTTTCATCTCGCTCATTACAAAGAATTAATTCAGAGCTGAGAATTTCAGATTGGCAATTTAAACATTGAATCCTATTTATCATTTCGGTTGTTAAATAAATTGAAATGATATTTTTGCAATCTCGTTATCGGGATTTCTTTTTGTTTGATGTTCATGAATTAATAGAGGCTGTATTGAGTGGTACAATTGGCCGGGTGTCAGTCAAATAACTGGCTGTGTAGAAGCATCCCAGCCACTCCCAGCCCGGGACCAATTAGACGAAAGGGGAAATTGCATCTCTTGGGAGAGCTCACAAATTGTCCAACCGTCAGCACATCAGCTAAAACGCCGATTTGCCATTCCTATTACTTGGCACAAACTTGGAAATGATATTTCCCAAATGCTGCACTATTACACTAATTGAAATCTAAAAGTTTTGATTTCTCTAATGAAATAGGTAATACTGGCTCTACGAATTAGGTTATCTGCTTTACAAACTTTGACGACAAAGATCTGCAAAACGTTATACTAAAAATAAATGCAAATTAACTTTAAAACTCAAACGGCTTCTTTAATAAAGTTTATTTTAAAATGATTTTTTACTACGTAAACATCATCTTTTAACTACCCGAAACTACGTGGCTGAGCTAAAATCTAGTCCATCCCCCATCATTCTCATCACCGAGGGCAAAGTCTCTTTTTCATTAAAGTAATTGAGCACCGTACAGCTCCCAAAAACATTGATCGACGCACGTGACTACGGGAAAGAGGCGATTAAACGACGGACTAGGAAAACCAAGTTTTCATGTACACAGCACTATTCTTAGTACCAAAACCTTGTCGAGGTAAAGTTATAATACAATAGGTATACAATCTCATACAGTGAGAATAACATTTTAATCATTCAATTGTAACTTAGTTACTTGGCTTAGTTAGTATATACCTGCAGGTAAATGTAGTTTGTATAGATTTAGATGTTAATTATGATCAGGGTGTTCCGTGACTAGCGTTGAACTCTTTTGTTAAGGTTTTAATTTAATTACTCTTTTGCATTTCGATAAAAAGTTGTTTTGTTTTTTTAAATAATCTGGAACTTTAGTAATTACAATATAAAATACTTTATCCGTTTATGAAATATTTTTTGTCTTTTGAAATTTAATTAATTAGTTGCTATTGAGTATTGAAAATATATCTTTACGGAAATATATTGTAAACGCTTCACTTCTTTTTTCTTTTATCTGTATAAGCAATTTTCAGGAAACATGAAATGAAAGAACATTTTGTCACGTCACGACCCCTCCAAATGAAGAAAAACGAGGTGTACACCGCATCATGGTAGCCGAAAAATGTAATGGGTAGGCGCTCGGCGCGTTGACTCTACTCGGACTTGGTTCCTCGTCGTTCTTAATACATTTCTAAAATATTTCTACTGAAAGATGTGTGTCGCGGTCGAGATTTGGCAACAGGCCAGTCCTATTGCTCTTTTCTCCCTCACGACAACTTAGAAAGAGATAAAAAGCAGCACATTCCAGTTCCGAAACTAATAAAATAATTGCTTCATCTCATTTTGTTCCCCCAGCAGTAGCGTTACGAATTTTCCGACATTTCGTTGCTTCATTATTTATCAGGACTTCAGGAGTACCTCAATTACGTACCTCAGAGATTACGCATGTCTGTTTTCATTTTCCGATAGGTAACGGTACCTAAGGTCATTTAGAATATTAAAAATATAAGTGAGTATTATGAAAGGCAACATCGTCCTGATCGGCAAGGTGGCGTTATGCGAAGCTTATTCGGAAATCAAACACTACGAAAGCCACTAACCGCTACAAATTCAAATCTGGAAATAATTATAACCCACGTTCTCTTCGGCGGGATAAATGAAAAGTGCACGAGTGCAAGTATTTATGCGTGTAGCAAGTGATTTGGGGGTGCAGTACCGCGGCGCGCGTACCTGTCCGCGAGATCGAGTTGCAACGTTGCAGTGGTAGAGCGCAGGGCGACGCGCGCCGCCCGCCTGCTCGAAGCGACTGGCGCCCGGCCCGCCCGGGCCGCGCGACGCCCCTCCGCACCGCGCTACTCAGCGCGCATCACGCGCCCTCGCGCCTTCGCGCCCGGCGTCCGCTCCGCGCCCTGCATGCTCCCACCAGCACGCCACCACTCGCCGCCGTCACCACGCTGTCCTGTCTTGGCGCCGAGCAGCCTCACGCACCACGCGAATATCGATGTGTTTTGCGAAAAGATACGTCGCGAGGCAGCGGGCGCGCGGGGCTCGGGCACGCACGGTGCGGGAGGGGGCCGGTCCTGCGCGCTGCGTCACGCATCTGTCTCGCAGTCTCTTGCGTGCTCCCGCAGCCCGCCATCCGCAGAGACACGCCGCGAGCAGCGCCCCGCAGCCGCCGCTCCCGCCCGCCTCACATTGCGACGACGGTGTTAATGCCCTCCGTCGCCCACGTCAAATTACTTACCTTCGAAAATCATATCACTGACAATAGATTACATTTTCAGTAATACTGGTAGGTACACATTACACATTTGGAACTTCACAATTCGTTACTACTTTTGCTTACTGCAGTTTAATTACAACAATTGCAAGAAACTAGGTACCTCAGTAACTCTTAGTTCATTTATTTGTCATAGTCACTATAGTTTAATTAATTGATTTAATTTATATTGACTTCTTGTAGGCTGTTCGTAATTTATCACTTTAAATTGAATTTCTGATCGTAAAAGCTTGTGCAATCAATCGCGTCTCTTGAAGTGTACACCTTTGAAACTGATGGTACCTATAAGCAATTATTGGCTGTGCTTTAAGTAATTAGGTTACGCATGTTGAAAATTAGTATAACGTGTTTTCTAATCTGTGGTATAACATAATAAATATTTGTAAGTTAGAAAACATATCCAAGGGCTGTCCGTCCAACGAGTATTATTGAAACTAGTACCTATTTAATTAATTATTTGAACGGCTCTGTCGTGATAATCTCGCCCAACTTAGATACACTTTTAATTTCTTTATGGATAATGAACGGATACTTTTTACGGTTTACATATAAGCAAAAGTAGAGTTTTATGTGTTATAATAATATTACGACAAAAACAACACGTAATGACATAAAACCATATACTTATTGACACCTAAACATTGATTATAATCCCACCGGTGACTTACCTTATGTTTAACGACTTATAGTTCTCAGACTTCAAGCTATTTTTGAGTCGTTCTTTACATATAAGTATTTACTAAGAAAGCGTTTTCTCTTTATTGGTTGTCGAAACTACAAGAGACTGAAACCAAAATTTAAAAGAACACTTCGCATTTTCTTTCTTTTCTAGTTTCAATTCAATTTTAATCCTTACTTAGTCATTGGTTTGTTCTGTTCAGTGTTTGTCGTCAATTCTTTACCGCATTCAGAACAAGTAGTTGTTTTTGCGCCACATTTAGGACAAACATCAGATGCCGGTACAGTCATGAGCTGTGCTCCTTCTTTTTTTTCATCACATACTTTACATCTAGTAACTTTTTGCCGGCGTTTTATGAGATTGTCATCAATTGGGTTTGGTGGACCTTGATATAGATTCGTTAGGGATGCAACTCTCTCAGCTTCCCTCATCCCACTCAGTCTCGCTCCTGCTACAGTAGCAAAGTGCCCAGGTACCGTTGCTTCTCCGGCAAATAACAAGATAGGTGGTATAGGTTCATTCGGTCCCGGTAAAGGGCAAGACAACGCTCGATGCGGACCTCCATCTGAACAGCTTTTAGCGCAAGAATATGCTCCTAAGAAAAATGGATCCGAAGACCAATGAGATTTCATTACAGCACACGGATAAGGCACATCAAACCCAGCCAAAGCTCGCAGTTTACTCGTAATTCCTTCAGCTACGTCTTTGTTGCTCAGACCTTCTGACATAAAAGCCTGTTTTCCTAACACCCATGCCATCATGACATGTTTGCTATGAGGCACAATTTCTATCGACTTTATTCCACTAGTCCAGTCCAAGCCAATGCCAAAACAATTTTTAAAGTTTAGATTTCCTTCTTGCCAGTACCAAAATGGGCGACTATACTCTAGATAGATTTTGTCGCAATGCCCGAAACCGAGACAACGCATGGCATCTATTTTTGAACAAGGTAATGCCGGACAAAACATTGTATTCGCATATTCGTATAATGCGCCCAGTGATAATGTTACGATCACATAATCTGCAGGAAATTCCTCTCCATCCGTACAACGCACCACGGCACGATATCCAGTTCTCACACATGTTCCCCAAAATACGCAATTCACTGGTTTGCAATATCGAATAACTCCTGGTGGTATATCTCGAAGTAAAGGCGCTAGAATACCAAACGTGCCCATTGGAACTCGCACATCTCCACCGGGTAAGTTCATGTAAGTGCCAGTGTTGTCAGCGCAAAGCAGTCCCATATCAACAGCGGAACGGGCAAAGACTTGATGGCACATTCCAAACATGATTCGAGCTACGTCATACTGTTGTTCCTCGGGATATTCATGAATTTCTTGTTGTATTCTCAAACTCATAAAATGTAGCAATGAGCCATGTTGTTTGTGTCCACCGTGGCAATAGATTGATGCTGCTTCCTGCTCAATTTGTCTAAATTTAAAGTAAGCCGAGATAGACGCAGGGAAAGGCATCTTTGTTTGAGAGAAATTATGGAACAGACCGCGCGAGTATTCAGCGGCGGGCTCACCGGGTCGCGGGGGATCTTCCACGGCTGACATTCGGTATACAGGGTGAGTGCAGCAATCGTCTTGCTTCCAATGCGCACCGAGCTCTGCCACGACATCTCCAAGCCAGCATGACAGAATGCGGCCTCCAGGTCTGAAATTGATTTCTTTTGAATTATCTTTGAAACTTGCTAAAATATTAGTAGAATAGTTATGAAAATAACCTTTGATAAGCTTCAAGTACCACAATATTGGTAATGCCGAGTTTAGCAAGTCGAGCAGCGGCTGTAAGTCCCGCCATGCCGGCGCCGATGATGACGACGCGCGGCTGCTGGTGCGTCAGGTCGATGTTACAGGGATCTATAGTGGCAATGCCGCGGTCCGCCATATCGGGTCGGTCATCGTACGGGCCTTCACATTTTTCAGGGTTTTGATAATGCTTTATTATCACCTCTTCTTTATCACTTACTGTTTTCCTAAGTGTCAAGTTTAGTATATTAATTCATATTCAGTCTATTTAAAGTAACACAATCAGAATGTTTCCTAAATAGAAAGAAGTTTCAGTAACATTTTCACTGTATTAATTTGAGTAGATTACTTGCCTAGATATCTCATGGTAAGTGCATTATAGTAAAGGTACATCGTCTGTATACCCGAGCCGTGTAAACGATAACAACACAATAGCATAACAATAATGTATTTTTATAAAATAGATGGTAAGGTAATTCACTTACCACCGTCTCGTAGGTTTTGACCGAACCCGTATCAATTTGGCAAATAACTGCAAACTGGAATTTCTCATCATAGCTACCAATAAATTAACAAAACAATTTAACACTCAAAACATTAATAACACAGGACGAAAATAAAATAAACAAAACAAACGGTAAACAATTTGGACAACTATAAAAATGGTGAAATATTGACAAAGTCAAACCAAAGAGACATGAGATGGACGTGGACGAGTGTCTATGAACGTTCCAGAGACCTCAAAGCTTCTTAAAAGTGTAGACATGAAAGAAGTTTTTACAAGTTGAAAATATTACTCCATCTTTGAGTTGAAGGTACAGCCGTGGGCCGTGTGTGATGTATGATGTATCAACCAATCAACTAAAATAAAACCTTAGACCCAGAACACACGGTGAAACGCAATTGCAACGCAACTGAAACTGCTAGTTACTTTTGAGTTGCATCGCAGTTTCTGCTATAGACTTCCTAAGAAAACCACACACGACGCAACTAGTTTGAATCGTTTCGTTTCAGTTTTGGTTTGACGCTTACTTGTAGATATTGCATGACGGGATCTCCAATGACTAAGTAAGTCTAGAAAACACCGAAATAATCAAAACACCGAAACAATTATTTATAAACTTTATTTACATTACAAAGGTACCACTATGAACAGAATTAAGATTATTATATTTCTTTTACTATACAAGCGTTTTGGAGATCTTGGCAACCATCGTCTTTAATTTCACTATTAAACTAAAGTCACATAATTGAGTTTCTAGGCACTATGAAGCGAAGCACTCGGTCCAGAAATGGTCTAATGTGTGGTAGAAATGTCTGCTTACACCAAGCAGCGAATGGGTTTCATCTGTGTAACTCTGAAAACGAAAACATATACGTTAAAACTGGGTATTACAGCCAATTGCAGAAAGTATCAGTAAACTTAACGCTTCATTAAATATTAAAACTATTAAAAGGTCTCACTTAACCAAAAATATGAAGAATACAATACGATATTCAATAGATGCTTAACTTTTACCTAAGCTTTCCTGAAACTGGAGGTGACTATGCAAAGTAGGTATATATGTATCAAATTGCCCGGTCATTATGCATAATGCCCGTCACCTATTGGGCAGAGTGATAATAAACTTGTTTCAGTACTTTTTTTTATTTTACAATGAAACCTTATCTCACCTAAACCTAACTGAAAGTCAAATAAATGTGTAGGTATTATGAAACTTAAAATTCTCATCATTTCTTCATAGGTTAAGTTGGGTTTTAGTTTTTTAGGTTATTAGATTGGTCAAAGGGTGACATGCGCTGATTTCCCTAAAATACTTCCTATATCCCTAAAATACTACTTCCCTAAAATATGTGGAAAGGGTTGATGGCTGGCACATGCGTTGAGACCTGTGTGAAGGTGCTGCTGTGATGGCCGGTCATGTACCTATGTGGATTCTATCAAGCTAATAAGCCTTTCACTTTTCGGCTTCCCATTGACTTACCTATACCTTGTTCTGGATATTGCAGTGGCAATTTTTTAAGAATTTGTAAAACTTAAATTGAAAAGAGCAACCCAATAGAGTTTCTTGCTAGATTCTTCTCTGGGGGCACTCTTGCGCATCTAGCATTAACTTTAAAAAATGACCCGTCCAAAGTGTTGTCAATTCTAACCTATTTTCATTTTCATTCTCATTCTCATTCCCATTCCCATTCTCATTCTCATTATAACTCGGTTAAAATGCCGAGTACTCGGTGCAAATAAATCTACATTGCGCATTGGATCTGCTTGGTAGATCATAGTCTAGTTCCTTCTAATGATACATATTTAGTACTTTGCCCAGCAAGAGCAATGTTAAAAGCTGCTATTATCATAATTATTGAAAAGAAAATTTTTATTTTTATTTTATTTATATATTTTTTTTGCCACTTGACGCGCGTTTATTAGTTTCATTCGAATAATAAATTCGCGGGATGAGGAGGAAGTGTCAAACACCATTAACAACACTGCCTCCTTGTTCGAGTACAATTCTACCTACTTCAAGTTAACCAAGTAACTCGGCCGAGTACTCGGCTCGGTAAACCTTAAACCGAGTAATACTCGGTACCTACTCGGTTACTCAGTAAAACTGGTACTCGGCCCACCACTACTTTTTATAGTCGGGGGCTTTTAAAAAATTTAATTTTTTCATTCTCATTATTGTATTACAATTAGAAACTTTAAAAAATCTTATAATGCCGAAATTATGAGCATTTCTTTCCTCTAGGTACCTTTGCAGAACATACGCAAAGTTTCTAAAACTTAATTGTGTTGAAGTACTTAATAACATAACATAATTATGAGATGCCAAATTATTTTTATACTCTACTTCATTAATCTTAGTTACTAAAAATGCAGAAACCTAAATTCTACCTAAAGCAATGACCTAAAATTTCTAAAAAAATTGTCCACTAATATGTCCCTGACAACGTTTCAAAAATTTGGCGACTTTAGAATTATCGCAACCGACAATTATCAAGTTAACAGACTATTATTATCAAATTGCCCAATGGTCATTGGGCATTATTCATAATGCCCGGGCAATGTGATAAATAGCACAGTTTTGATAGTAATTAATCACATTGCCCGATACAGCTGGGCATTATTCATAATGCCCGGGCATTATGCATACTGCCCGCATTAATCACATTGCCCGTAACATATACATACTTTAACTTCTAAGTATCATATATTTGTGAACTTAGGACTAGATCCTAAAAAGGAATTGAAGACTTTTATAATTGAAATACCTACCTTTGTTACTCAAGAAACCTCAAGCGTGTTGGTCTACGCACATAACAAGCCATAAATTAGAATCCTATAAATATTATAAATGTCAATGTTTGTGCCGATGGACGGATGTTTGTTACTTCATCACGTAAAAACCACTGAACAGATTTTAATGAAACTTAGCAATATTGTAGTTTATACATCAGAATAACACATAGGCTATATTATTTTGAGAAATCATGATCTTTTTCCAAGATATGACGATAAATGCGTACGAAATCGCGGGCAGCGTCTAGTATTTTATAAAGAACACTCACCATTTGCTCAAACGCTATATCAGAATGCTGTAAAACTTTAGCCAGTTGCAAACTGTGTTGGTAATGCACGTTGTCGTCTCCAGTGCCGTGAACCAGGAGGTACTTTCGACCTCGTAGTTTCTCAGCCCAAGCCATCAGATCCGAGGATTGGTACCCGATCTGGTTCATTTGAGGAGTGTCCATGTACCGCTCTGTGTATATCGAATCTGCAAAGGGAATTGATTAATTAAGATCTCTCGTTAGCCGAACTGCGTTTTTGAATATGGCGTTAATGTGTGGACCCCAAAAATGCTGCGTGACTTTGAAATCAGTGGACAAATGGCATCCTGTCCATTGGCATGATTTAATGAATGATACGAACAACTTTTATTATGAGTCGCACTTTGTTGGCTTTAAAAAATGGTATCCCCATACAATCAGCATCAGCTTATCAGTGCAAAAGGTATGGAGAGATCGAAGATTTTTAATCCCAACGAAGTTGGTCTTATAGGTAATAAAAATTGATCGTATGCATTAGTAGAATAAGAAATTGTAATCTGTAGACAGATGTCATAATCACTTCGTATTGACTAAGCTTCCTAACTTTTTAACAGAAATCTCTTCTAAATATTTTTTACAGAATCACTGTGCCAAGTCAGTGGCTATACAAATAATGCTTTCTTACTTATACTTCGGTAATCTTGAAAGAGGCGACGCAATAACATCGAAGGAGAAGCAAACAATCTGTATAATGGAAAATTTTCATTCTAATCGATCACCCTGCTTAGTATGGATAGAGCGGTTTTGCTGTATCATACTACTTATTATAATCTTGGGTTATAGGAAGTTTGCTCGCAAGTTTTTTGCTTTGAATTTTGTGTTACGGCTATGATGGTTTTATAAAAACATTTTCTTATTAAAGGAAAAGACTAACTTTTGTAATATTGAGGAAGTGCAATATTTACTTAATTAAATAATTATGATTACGTCTATAGAAGTTTTTCTAATAGCAATTTCGGTTTGTAAATGCAAATGTTGATCACAAAAGGTTATAAAGTGGAAACGCTTTTTCCATTAACCCCACAGTGAACTCTTTCGTTGCCAAAAATTCAACTTTTTCTGCAATAATACTTATTTACGAAGTTATTTAAATTCGGGTTGAGAATTGAAACAACCAAAGATCTTGCTTTTGTTCTTATTTTTCAGTTGATACAAGACTATTGCTTTACTTGAAAACTTATTTTTTTTTAATGTTAATCTAGAAATCCAATAAGAATATACAGCCGACCGTCAGTTGCAGATTAATCATCAAGTCATCTTCTAGTGAAATTTAACAAGGAAATTGTTTAAAATGGTTTAGTAGAGAGAGACGACCGTCCGTATTCATCTGAACGGTTTGTTAGGGAGGTCGTACATGGACTGATTCAAGTAGTTGATATCTATAGGTCACAGCGAGGTCACGGTTTCAAACAGTCGGGTCTGAACTGCTTGAAGCAGTTCGTCTACGGCCGTCCTTAGTTTGACATACCATAATAGAGCCAGGAAGTAACAGGAGCGACAGCGGCGCCACACGCGATGGTCTTCTGGTCGTCCTGTATCAGCATCATCGTGGTGGCGAACCCGCCGTAGCTCCAGCCCCACACGCCGATTCGCTTCGGGTCGATGAACGAGTACGTCCGAGTCAATATCCTGGTGTACAAACAATTATCTGTTTACACAAATGTTTAATTCAGGTACTTAATTAGGTAAGATGTTTGATTATCTTTTGTAAATAATTTAATTGTGACATTATAAAGTCTGCAAATAAATCACATAGGAAATAGGAATCACATTTCATAAGATTTAATCGATTTCTTCCTGTAGGTACCTTTGTTATAAGTGAATAACAGAAACCTACTGAAATCGTAAAAATAATGGCCTATATTTTTTTGTAAATTAATTAAAAGATGGGTTGTAGTATCTATAGCTTACCTAATAACTTCCAAAGTATCAGTAATTTCTACAGTTCCTAGAGCATTGTTAATAGCATGTAGCGACTCTACATCCATCGCGCCGGAGCCTCGTACGTCTATGGACGCCATTATGTAGCTACGATTTGTTGCTAAGTATAAATTGTAATATTCTGAAAGCAACATAGTTGATTACGAAAAACAAATTGCTGTCTGTTGTCGCCTTACACCTTCACAGTACATCGCAAGTAGTGCGGCAGCAGCGCGGCAGTCCTTTTTTTGTATGGAGAAAGCAGTTCGACAACCGCGTGACTGCTACTTTAAGTAGCATAATATGCGGCTGTCGCGCTAATGTAAAGGCACCCTTACTCAAGATTTAATATACGTATTATTATATTAACTAGTTGAATTAGTTAATAAAATGTCGCCTAATTTTGATTCTTACAAAAAAGTACTTATAAGTAAGCTAAAAGACGCAACGTCTAAGCTTACCTAAGTCGAATCCATCTTTAACTCTAGTAGTGCCAGGACCAGCGTAAACTCGTACCACCATAGGATATCTCTGATCTTTCCTCACTTCTGGCGGCAGACATAACTTCACATGGGCCATTAAATCGTTGCCCAGAGATAATTTTGCGAATAAGGTCATCGGCAGTTTGTACTGACTTAATTTTTCCAGCAGTTGTGAATTGTCTTTTAATATTTTAAAGGTGCTCTCCTTAAAATATGAAACAAATTTACTATCATGCTTTAAAAATGGAATTAATGAAGTATTAAAAAAGCTCAAAACCCTTACCTTTGTATTATACAAGAAAATTTTTGGTGGTATATTAGAAGCACTACACGTTACAACACCATAACTGCACTGAGGAGAGAACATTGCAGTGACCTGGTGACACGATGGCTCTTTACAAGACAGACATCTCAGTTCACCTTTTTCGGAAACCCACAACTGTCTTTGCCATGGCATATCCTCAGGCGACAAAATAAAATACAAAGATTCATTTAAAGAATTCCAACCGACAATCTCAGTAACTGTCGAATTGACTGGAGTTAGGTCGTCAGTTACTAAAGTCTCGAAGTTAAAACGTGCCGCGTGCATGAACCTCGTCTCTCCAAATTGCTGAGGTTCTATTTCTATCATTTGAGTTCCTTTATCGTCAAACAACGGTTCGTTGATGTCAATCCAGCCTGTAGGCTCGTCACGTTGCTTCACGATGCTGCATTTGTCTTTCAACAAGTCACAGTTGACTAGAATACTGGTGCTCTGTCGTCTGTTTAACCAGAGCACTATAAGGTTTTGATCGGAAGCCCAGCTGACTCTGCCGAGGATAGGCTCCATGCCGACGACGTCAACCGGAGCTGGTATACTCCATGCATCCGTGTGAGGTTCATTCGGTTTATAAACTCTCAAACCTGGGACGGGATTGGTCCGACCTACCTGGCGATAATAAAAATATGTTTTTAAACTTTGTCAAATAATCAACTATTAACCTAACATTTTAGATTAGAAAATCAAGTTTTATATAACCGATAAGAGTATCTAGGTACTTATTAGTCAAAAGCACACACCTTGGGATATTTGAATCGTATCTCCTTAGGATACTGAAAGTTGAGGTCAGCAGGGTGTCCATAGAACGGGTACACAGTTGACTCTACATTCGTGTCATTGAATGACGCCACAGCTAAGTAGGTGCCGCTTGGAGAGAACCACAATGCCTCAGCTGCGTTAAAGATTTCCTCTGGGAACAAAATAACAATAGTTTTGGTATGTAATCTTAAAAATAAATATGTTTCTTAACTGTTTCTTACTCAACTGACAATCCATCAGAATCAAGGTTCTTTTGTTTGGCGTTTATGATCTTCTAGCGTAAAATAGCCGAGCTAGAATCATTTCCCGATTGTCGTTTACTTCTTTATTTTATTTTTTTAATCAACCATTTACTTTTTTCGACTTGAAGAGATATCAGAAACTCACCTTCGTAAATCCAATCGGGAACACCGAAATAAACTTGTCCATTTACGCCCTCGTTTGTAAGAGCGACGTTTATTTCAGGTTTAGAGCAGTCTGGTACGTAGTAAACATTGTTATCCTTCACGTAGGCCAGAGAAGACCCACCACCCCATACTACGGTTTGGAGGTATCCTGGTGCTATACTTACTATGGATCTGGTGAGAAAATAGACAAGTGTTACGGAGTATGCCAATTAAAGTATTTTTTCCCATAGATTTAGTAATTACTTTACAGTGGTTACCACTTTAAAAAGAACTTAAAATGAAGGAAAATAAAATTAAAAATCGATGTCTTGTTATGTTATAACTTATAATACTCATTTAAAACTAATTACATCATATTGCTAAATTAGTAATGGGTTTTGTTCTTTTATTTATTTCAGAGTAACAATTCTAATCAATCACGCCTTGTTATAGATAATTTATATAAGTCAGATAACGATTTCAGTTTAAAAAGTTCACATTTGGTAAAACATGATTGAAATTGTATCCACATATTACATAACAAATTGCTGGTGAATATAATTGAATGATCAAAGTACTAGTTAATGATTCAAATCCCATTCAAAAATACGCGTTAGTTTATAAAACGTTCAGTCGTTGATAGAAACAGATTTGAAATATAAACTTGAAGATGATGAAGATTATAACAGATAGGACTCAAAAGTAACAACGCATAAAGATCGAAGGAAAAACTCGCAAACTACACAGACAGTACAGACATATAAGAACCCATTAAGATTTCCAACACTGACTGACGTACCTAAAGTTTTTTCCATAAATTTGATTCCTGAGAAAATATCACATAATTAAGTTTACTTAATTTGTATTTAACGCCAACATATTAAAGACTTATATATACCTACGTCATCTTTGTAAAAACTAAATGGACAAGTTAATTAGCGTAATTTTACCAATTTGGACAGATGTAAGTACGCTGACGTTCAAGAAGTGAATTACAATGACCGGCGCGGCGGCGGTTGATTTTTCACATCGGGTATTGTTTTTGTTTCTGTTCAACGCATAGACGTCAAATTTGATAGATAGAGATGGGAATCTTTTCCGATCTGTATTATTTACTGCTGGGCACTATAAGTAGGTAAGTAGGTACCTATTGAGTACTTAAGTAATGTGTGATACAGTACCTACGAATGAATAGATTTTCAAAATTAAAGATTTATTGCCATTTTACAAAATGTACCTACACCTAGGTACACATTCCTACACCTATACATTTGCTGAATAAAGCAAACTCAAAATAAATTCTTTATAATGTAGAATAAGTAATAAATCAATAGTAAACAGGTGCTTTACGGTTTGTCAAAGCAATCCGGCGTTTTTGCTACTAAGTAGAAAACATTCACATTTCGCAAGCAGACTGGTTGGTATATTAAACGAGTTTGATATGTGATAACTTACTTATTATCAAGGTCGTACACGGAGTATTCTGCGACACTAGAGTAACGATATACCTGAAAAATACAATTTTAAAGTTTTTAAGCATATTAATATTAAATATTTTACGAAGTGAAAAATTTGTGCCGCGAGAAATTCACGCTTCTCATAGTTTCGTGAAAATAAATGAACAAGATAGTTTATCATTCAGCTTTCAATTCAAATAATCTATATTCTACATTTCGTAAACCAATAATTAGCACTTAAAATAATATCGCATAAAACGTTATCTTCGCAAATTAGCAGTTTTCCTCAGACAAGAATCTAGCAAGAAACTCTACAATACTGAGCTCACTAGTTATTTTGTTGTCAATACATTACTAGCTGTTAACAATAGATTTTTTTTCTGTAACACCTACCATTGTATAGGTGGATAATTGCTTAGTTTAAAATATTTTAGACGATAGGTAGATAATGAAGTGACGATAAGCCTTGACCTCTTCATGATTCGAAGTCAACTCATTTAGATAAACTTTGTTTTAAAATTCATCTTCATAATAAAAATACCTACTTTGTGCCGTATTCGCAATTTCTTCATTTTATTGATATCTAATAGCTGATGATTAGAATATATTAGAGTTGATTTATATCATAAATAAAAGCTAAGGAAGATAATCTGCTCTTGGAACTGAAAAAGAAATCCCAAGAAACACACATCGAAATTTAAAAAACAAAAAGTAACCTATCCTAAGTCAAAAAACTTACATTTGTAAAAAGTGATCAGCTGATCGACTATGGGAAGATGAAAAAACTCGACCCATATTTTGTAGGGTCCGTTTTATGGGGCAATTATCTATGTCCCTTGATTTTCGTCATAGTCATAACACTCAGTTTTACTGATATTCTTTATTTTAACGCTAAACATAAATCTTATAAAGATGAGTGTGAAATGTAGAGAAAATATGATTTTTTCCTACTTATTTTGCATGTGTAACGACTAAGAACGTTCCAATGAGTGGAGAGTGAAATTTATTTCACGATTCTTTATGAGTTTTCTTTCATGTTGTTATTGTGAAATCTTCTCTCACGCAGTAAATGGCATACCTAAAGGCAATGAAGCATTAACTTAAATCGGCTTTTTTGCAACCTGCTTAATGATTTAAATTAATATCTTGGTACTTACTTTTCTCCTGTTCGAGGATAACAATAAGTATTTCCCATCTTTGGAGAACGACGACACGGAGAATCGACTTAAATTAAACTGTAAGAAAAGATTTGAATCATTAACAGTTTACAATAAAACATACTAATTCACGTGAATTAGGGTGCTCTACCGATTTTTTTCTAGATTTTGACTCTTCATTCAATGAATGTTCTTTATACAAATGGCATTTTAAGGTAGAGAAAACCCCATACTAAATTGGTTGATCTGCTCACCTGCCCTATTGTTTCTATTTAAAACAAAAGACGATGTGATTGGATTCTTATTTAAAAGACGACGCAAGACAAAAGCAACAATGTGATGAGGTTTCATACAAAGTGTTTAGAAGTGCAAACAAACAAATGCAGAGAAAAGATAAATAGTTGCTCTCATAAGCCTAACGACTTATTCATAATGACTACCTACATTATTCATAGTTTGAATAACGAGAGGCCAGTGCAACTAACTGCATACAACAATAATATTGTTCTAATCAAATTAGTTTAGTTAACGACGTATGTTAATGGCTTACCAGCTCTAATACGTCTACAATTACAGCAAACGTGTCAGAGGCCGCGTTGTATTTCCTAATTCCAATATTCGGCTCGCTGTATATGTATTCTGTGTCTGGAATTAGGCATATAAAGAATATTAAGAATGTTTAACTATGAACCTTTCTTTTTCCTCGCACGAAATGCATCAGCTGATGATTGATGCGTTATATGGGTACATTTAAATTTTTTAAACACTATCGCAGTTGGTCTAACATTTCAAGTTATCCGTATTCACAATTAGAATCAGGGATTAACATTAGTGGACAGATTTTAAAATCGCCTGTATAGATACGCTGACTTGCATACGAGCATAACATTAAAAAGTGGATTTTATTTAACAGCCTTGTTGGAGTGTGGACTGACAACAAGGTGGACTGACGACTTGGTTAAAGTCGCTGGAAACCGTTGGATGTGGGCAGCGCAAGACCGGTCGTTGTGGAGATCCTTGGGGGAGGCTTTTGTCCAGCAGTGGACGTCCTTAAGCTGACATGATGATGATGTAATGATTTAACAGCACCTCAATTATTTCGAATTTTTTTCAACTAATATTACCTTTGTTCCGCCAAAATATGTTCACTAAAATAAGTCATCAAGTTACCTGACGTCCATTGTACACTCAATCTATCGGGAAATAGTTCTGCTGTGAGTGGTACTAATTCCTCAAGACTGAATGTTTTCAATTCTGCCGGGAACGGGGAAGACTCTGTATGGTGACCCAGCAGGACAACGATAATGATTGCTAGCGTCTTCTGCAAGTAAATAATAGAGTTTGTAGTAAAATTAATTGAAATAAGTAAGAGTACGAGTACTAGGTATCTATATAATAGGTATGCTTGAAATGATTTATGATTTTTTTCCTTTCAGTTGGGCACTACCTGCGGTAGGTTTTGACTTGGGTACATAGGTACTTAACCTACTTAACATTTACTTGACTAATTCCACGAGTAGTTTTGTAAATTATTTTGGTAGTCCATTAAAATTGTGTTTATTAGTTTCTGTAACTATTATTATTCTAAACGTGTTACAATTATGGTCTTAGTTGAAAATCTATGAACTTTGTAAGTACATATTTATTTATCTTGGATATAAATGTTTTTATGTAAGCCGCCCGATTTGTTGTGGTTATAGGCCAAAGCCCAACAACCAACAAACACAATAAAAGGACGAAGCAGCGACCATTTTCCCTTGACTCAATGTCAGAAACCGTCCATACTAGAAAAAGTTGAGGAAGGCCCCTGCCAAGCAGTGGGTCACAATCAGGGATGTTAGGGAGCTCCGTAACCGTAACCGAAACTATCGGATATCCGATATAAAAAATCATCCGTAACCGTAACCGAATCCGAAATAAAAGTTTCGCATAGTATCGGATAGGGGTGGAGCCTAATTGAGACACGTTATTTGTATTTTACTTTTGAAATTCCTTAAAAAATTTATATCCGTAACCGAAACTAACGGATAATCCGAAATAATTTATTATTCGTATCCGTAACCGTATCCGGTATAATAATCATTCCTAAATCCGTATCCAATCCGTATCCGAAATTTCATATCCATAACATCCCTAGTCACAATGATCCTACTACTATTATAAATGACAATGTTTGTGCCGATTGATGGTTGGATGGATGTTTGTCTTTCACGCAAAAACTACTGAACAGATCTTGGTGAAACTTGGCAATATTGTAGCTTACACAGATCAGAATAACACATAGGCTATATTATTTTAAGATATAAAACATGATATCGTACTTAAAATATTAAAGCCAATGTTTTCTAAGATATAACGATATATGCGTACAAACTTGCAGGCAGCCTCCAATATTTATACTTAGTACTATAAATGTTTTTTAAACTAAATAGGTACCAACCACGGTTATAATTTCATACACCTACTCAAACCTAAATAGTATAGGATGATTTACTGATTTTATAGCTATTTTGACGGATAACTCACTTGTACAAGACTTCTCATTAGACAAAGCCATATCGTAACCATAATTTGATAGTAAATAAACGATATAAAGTGTTACATTTATAGTACCTACATGTTCAATTTACGTCTACGCTTATAATTATGACTGTCGTAAAATGTTTCACACAAAAATGTGCGCCGCTGCAATGTAAATACCTGAAGCTAAAATATTTAAAAAAAAATGTAATGTTGTGTAGTGTTAAAAAATGTAAAGTTTAATACAACCATAAAAACGAACAAAGTTGTAAGTATGTCAATAAAATACGATAAAATAATGCATTCGGAATTTGACGCTGGTTTCTACAGTTATGTGAAAATATAATCCTAAAATGTGCATTTCTTTGTAGAAAATTATACAAAAATGAAAAGGCAAATTATAACCCATATTAAGTACAAATTGCTGTCTAATATAACGATTGAAAAAGTAAACAGAAAATTCCGATTTGCTGAAATTTATATCTTTTATTAAATGATAAATTGTTTTAATATTTATTGAAGAATATAGGTATGAAGGAAAAAGTGAGTACTTCTTAGTGAAATGTTTAGGTAAGTTAAAAATGCATGAAAAACCGTAAGTAAATTAAGATTCCATACAGTAAGTATTTTGGTGGTATATAACATATATTTTGATGTTCGTTAATTCTCTCAAAAGTCTATCAATTCAACATGTAAACAAAATCCGTATTTAAGTACTGCCGTAACTAAAATATCTTCCGCATTACTTTCCAATGTTTGTACACGCTTCTCTATTGTCTAAATTCCAAAAACAATAAATAAAAAGAACAATCATAATCTTCATGACATCCACATAATATATAAAAATAAAACCATTATTTAAAAAATCACGATTTCAACTATTTCCTGTAAAATGATCATAACTTTATGCGGAACTTAAGGTACCTAAGACATTGCTACGGTCTACCTACAATAACACTAGGTATCTCATAAAACCAGAAGCATATAAAGTTCCTAATCCATCTAATGGCACATACAAATTCTTCTTAGCTATATCATAATTACTTATATTTAAAAATAACTATAGAACAAAGTTTCCATACAAACTTAACTAGTAACAATAACAGTTGTTACCATTGATTGTTCTTATTATATTGATTGATAAAAAATATAGAACTGTACCAAAATGAAAAACAAACTGTTACCTTTTCATTAAATTAAAAGTTTAAAGAAACAAGTAGCTTCTTACCATGTTGTGAATTAATAGACGCAGGACGTGATGCCAAGCCTTCCTCAATGAGTTAAGTGGTCCAATAAGAGGGCATCACTCGCGGTTAGACACAATTGGAAGCGTACGCGCACGTCTGTCTCGCGTCTGCGCGGTCACCGACTGCCACTCGCGCCCACTACACCACTTCAAAACAATAAGCCCCGGAATCTGGTTCCTCTGATTAGAGTACTCGGACCTTTAAATGTCATGGATAACAGGGACTGACCTGACGTGTGTATTATGCCTACATAATCTAATAAAAAAATATCGATCGCAGAGTACTATCCGGTTATGTTATGTAACACTGGTTCACATTACCTCCTTATTGAAGGCCAACATCGCCAAAGCAGTATACAACATTGTCCTAGAAAATAATTAGGACCAGCAAACGTACTTAGGTACCTTCTGTAGGTGTTCAGTAGCAAAAAGCCACTTTAGATATCTATATTTTTGCCTCCACCATTTCCGTACCCTGGGAAGCAGGCAAGCAAGACCAACAATGCGAGTAGGTATTGCCAAGGCTTAAACTATCAAAATATCGTAGGAAACTTGAAAATTTTAACTTTACTCCAGAACGTAATGTTTCATAGAGTTAACCTTGGTTGCCAAGAAATCTAAAAATTGACAAATGCAACTAATAGCACAATGCTGGTAATGAATATGCATTAAGTTATGAATTAGCATGCAAAGTAGTTTTGACGCAACTTGTATTCTTATATCTTTTCATCTACTTTGTTGGTTTTTAAACCCATCTTTATAAATATCTAGGTACTTATCAACATAATGTAATCAACATCATCCCAATTATTGTGGAATGGGCGGATAGTGCATTATTAAAACACTTCCTTCAAACCTTACTCACTTAAAATTTCATAAGATGCATTCTTGACGCAATAGGGTTCTATCAACGTCAGATTTAATTAAGAAAGTTTTTCAACAACATGCGGTTACTTTAGCGGTGAATCTATGATGTATATGAAAGTATACTTGTGCTACACCGAACAAGATGGAAAAATTGTAAAATACTTGAAAACAGAATAATTTATTGTACCAACCTCTACCGCTCATGTTAATGACCATAATCAGCGGCCACAAAATTGTGGTATAACGTTGCACATCCGCATAAGCCTTTAATAACCTACGTATAGGCTACTTTGTACAGAAAATTATTGATACCTACTTATTACCTAAGCTGTGCCTATTAAACAGGGAAGTTTATTCAGTACTTATATACATATCCAACGAAAATAAGAAGGCATAGGTACAGATATTTTTACTGCGGCTCGTTAAGCTTCCTCGATGTGTCTTGAGCCTGTATGAAAACTATATGAACAAAATGAAACTTAAATGTATGGAAAAAAAGATCGCTTATTACAACGACAATCACTGAAAGCACTCGCACTAATTATAAATTAGTTAATAATTATTAATACTGGATATTGAAATCTAAAATTCAAATATCCGGTATTCTTATATTGTCTCAGTTTCAAATCAGAATACAATGGGATTGTTCTTCCTTTCCTACTATAGTTACATTTTCAGACCATACCTATTATAGCAACTGATTTGGAATTACCATAAAGACGTCGTCCGTCATTTGAAGAGCAAAGTGATAAACAAGACCAAATATGAGGTTCGTCATAATAAAGTTAAGAACAACAATGCAAAGAGATAAACAAAAGAATGGCGAGTTCATTACCCTTCCTGAAGAGTCTAAATTACTTATTGGCTAGCTAAGGTACCTACCTACTTCTAAATATGTGATTTACTACCCTAACGAAATGGAAATTAAGTACAGAATTTACATTACCTTGTATTTAATTACTTTCGATTTTTATTGTCATCGTCAAGAAACCACTATCTCCTAACAAATGCATCTTCGGCCAAATGACGTAACGAGTGAGTGACCGACCAAAACCGTAGATAATGCTGTGATACGTAGGTACTTCTACTCATTTATCTCGTATATACGTAAGTTAAGACCTTTCACATTGTGACCAATAAACTTATTGCTCAACAAGCGCGAGCAGTGGTCTAGACTTGAGAAGCAGTACGACCTAATTGTCAAATGCAGCGTTGAAAACCTGAAACACGAGAAATGTAATTAAATTAGGTAACTAGATTTTAATTGGGTGACTTGTAATTGATGATAACAGGAAACTATGAATGTGGTACCTACTTGCCTTTGTCGGAATCTCGAATTCAGTTGCAGTTTTCTTCGTCCACGATAACATTGTCGATCGACATATTTTTAAGGATTGGACATACTTTCACTGAGTTATTTGATACCTAAGTACCTATATCAAGTCCAAGAGGTACGGTACCTATACCTTTTGCATATAAACGCTGTAAATATCAGTCATTAATTGCACGTCGTTGTATACCATTGTATAGTCCCGTGTGAAAAAAGTAAATAAGTAGCTGTCATTATTTCGTCGACCAATTACTATGTCAGGGTTTACAGTGTGAGTACTAAAATAAAACTCGTCTTGTATCTACAATAACACTAAATAAGATTCCCATTAAAACTTAATAATGCCACAGGTTAAATGCTCTTCAAATTGAAAGATCGTGAGACGAAATAACAGCTGTAGCTATTATCTACGACTACATTTTAACTGCACGATCCTTGCAAAATTAGGTATATACGCATTTATTATAAGAAAAACAATGATAGATTTTAATGTATGATGTTATACGTGTGTAAGACAATAATAAAAGTAGGTATGTGTATAAAGAATCCTTCGCGCAGTCCAATGAATAAATTAAGGGAATTGCGTCAAGGCATAACGTCGCCTTCGCACGTCTCGTTCGTGTCGCTGGCGCTTACATTGCATAATGAACACAGCTACTATTACACTATAGTATGCTATAGTGAGAAAGTGGAGTAGCGAGGTCTATATGCCATTACGAGCTATTACCCTGTTACGAATGAGGAAGACGAAGTAGGAAGGACTTAAGTCCCAAGCAATTGCCTGTTAGGTGAAGGCAACGGCACTTGGCAATATATTTAGATGGACGTGAGCCAATTCGTAGTAAAAGCACTTTGAGAGCATTGGTTTAGATTACAATATGCTTTAAGGCAGCGACGACATTTTGTAGGAATAAGAAATAAATGTTGGAATGTAAATGTACCTCAAACTTATGGTAAGTTGATAAAGTAAAATAACATAAAGATACCTCTATCACCCTACTTCTTCGAGTCATGCATGAGAATACGTAATAAGTAGGTATGGTGCATTGACGTAACAACATTGCAAGAACTCTCTTATGACGACTTGAACAACGTTTATTTTTATATTGCTCGTCAACTCAGCAGAAGACGCAGAAGTCTTTCAACATTTCTTAAAGGATTAATACCGTCGCATAGTTAACAAAATAAAGCAGTTTCTTTTACTATTTGATAGAAGAAAACGTTCTATCTAAAGCATAAAAGGTAGGTACAAGTCCAATGTCACAAAAACCCAATTACTTCACGTCACGCTCCAGATAACGATGGAGACAAGAACGAGTGACCGAGTACTCTAAGTGCGATGCGCGTGCGCCACACAATACTGCAGAAGCAATTGTGTTATTGTATAATCGTGATCGGTCATCTTGTCCTTTCACTTTCGGTTGGCGGCGATATTAAGACCCTGTTTTAAAATAACAGATTTTGTAACACACGTGGGTTAAGATACGCAATGTTTGTGTTGGTTTTTTAAATGCCGAACACGTTTTGTTTTGGTGTTGGGTGCTTAAATTTTAGTTCAAAACGCGCCACATTCAAATTGTCAGAGATGTAGGCGTGAGAAGACGATAACAATGTTTTGTATTAGCGCGTATGCTACGGTCGCAGAATATGTTACATCAGGCCTAATATTAGGGGCAATATAAACTTAAAAGTTAGTGGTATAGAACTGTTTTTATGATAAAGAACCTTATTTTTTCTGACGTCCTAAAACTGTAGTCTTCTATAATGAATGTACCGAAGTATATAGTATTGAAAATAGTTATAAACTTCTTAAAACTTTTGTCTTGTCGTAGAGCCAGCACATTAACTACAAACACGTCGTGAGTTTCAAAACAATCCACAAGGCCGAAAGTCCTGGTTGGACTAATTTAAAACGATGTTCTTATTGTTTTAAACACTTTGCGTCGCATATGGGTAGTTTCATAAATATTTAAAAATGCATAAAGGTGATACCTATGCCCACTCCTAATACATTCATATGATATATAAATGAACAGCTTTTCTCAATTAACAAAGGGTCGAAATGCATAAACACCCTGTAAAAAAGGTATTCCTCTATTGAATGGGTCATTGGTCATTCCAATGATGACAAACAATAACCTTTCTTATAAGGAAATTCCTTGTAACGTAAGCAAAATATTCGATGTAGGAAACAAACAAACAAACAAACAAACAAACAAACAAACAAACAAACAAACAAACAACTCATAGGCAAATGATTAATTCTTCACGTTAAATATCCTTAGTAAATATCTAAATATAATAATTACGTCCTTATTAGGGATTGCAATCCGGTCCGGCGGATCCGGTAATCCGGCGGATCCGGCGTGTTTTTGGACCTACCGGATCCGGTGAGTCGGCTCCGGATCCGGTACCGGATCCGGTAAAGCAAAAAATACGCATAAAACAGTACTGTACGCAATGATTTCATAAATGATGAAAATGTGACTGAAAAAGCAGACAAAAATATGAATTCCGGTTCCGATTCTGATCTACAGTTACTTAATTAACGGCGATTAGGCCAACTAGTGTTGAGGCAGAAAGAGCCTTTTCTACTGCGAGTTATATTTGTAATGCCATCAGAAGCAGATTAGGAGACAGTACAGTCACGAGCAATAACATTATGTGTACACTGTCACATTTTTAAACTATCGTAACTTCTGTTGTTTCAAAAATATATGTTTATCAATTTATTTAATAATACAACCAACAATCATATAATTATTGAACAACTTGACAAAAACTTCATTTAAAACGACAGAAATTACGATACTTTGAAAATGTGACAGTGTACACATATGAGACTCGTGACTGCACAATACAATCAACATTATAGGTATGTTTTCTAAGATCGTATTTCAGGCACAGAAATAATATTCACTTGCAATCTGCATTGCAAAAAATAAATGCTCCTTGTTTTATTGTTAGGATTATGGACTGAAGTTGAATTTATAAGTACAAAAAAAAACTGTTTTGTTAACTTGAGCCTATGTAGATTATTAATAACCGTTTAATAATTATTATTACTGAAGTAACTACTTTCAGATACTTACAGCAATAGGTACCATAATATCATATAAAACAATAAGTGAGAGTCTGACTTTACTTTATTATTTAGAATAATTTTATTTAGTACAAATAGTACCAAAAAATAGAATTAATACAAAAAATATGATTAAAAGTGATTTTATTTTAATTTAAAATGTATTTTATTTATCTTTTTATGTATTATTATCAAAACTAAAAGCACTAAATACTAGGCCCTAAGTTACTTTCTAATCCGGCCGGATCCGGCCGGATCCGGCCGGATTGGCGTCAATCCGGTAAAATCCGGCCGGATTGAAAATGATACCGGATTGCAATCCCTAGTCCTTATAAGTATGTCTAATCTCTCATAAAAGTGCGTGATAAGAAAAAGCAATAAATATAGAAAAACATTTTATTAAACAAACTGTCTTAATTAATAAACAATTAAATATTAATTACGATGGCAATAAAATTATTAACAGTCAGATTGAAAGGAAATATCGTAACAGCATTAACAGCATCCAGTTTTGTTCAAATGTGAGTAAAAGTAACCATGGTTCTCACTTCTCAACGTTGGCGTGTGGCCTCGATTGTAATTCATCGGCGACATCCTTACGATGGCTGAATTGAATACATTGCGAAAGAACAAAAGAACTCACTGACAGACCGTGGTAACTAATGGCAGGTATTTTTGTAAAGTTAACTACTGTATTTATGGATAAGTAAAGTATATTATTTACAAGTTGAGGCACCTTGTCCAGTAGCGATCCATTGCGTTGTATCGGTGCATGTTTACTCCTGCGAGACTGTGAGCTTCATCGGGGTATGACTGTTGACAAAGAAAACGAAATTTTAATTTAATTAAAAAGACTTAATTTTCCATCTAATACAGTGCAAATCGGTGCGCCTTCGTCCTAACAGTGTGTTCTGTAATAAAAGTTTTATAAAATAACGCAGCCATGACGTCAAATGGGTCTCTAATAAATATTACAATAATTAGTATAAAGTGCCTAAATCCTGAAAATACCACCTGTTATAAGAATGTGGTATTGTGCATTGACCTTGATATCTAGACAAGGTTTTCATACGCCTGAATCAAAACAAAGACACGCTTGCACTTTGTAACAATTCAACAATCGTTTATATTAGAATCTAAAGTTTAACTAACAACACATTAAGAACAATTAGTCGAGCTAACGTCACAAATATCACTCTGTTACTAAGTTGATATTTCATCCGTTCCCCTTTTTCCGCATTTGTTTTACCGAATGGGGTAACCACAAATGACTTTACAGATTTTCGTACCAATTGACGAAAGCAATGATTCATTTTTTATAAATTTACTCTGAATAAGTCTTATCACTCAAATAATTTTCGCACGGGGCGGACAAAGCGACACGCTGCGGTTTCATTGAACAGCACTTGTTACAATTTAACACGTGTTTGTACTCGAGTAAGGTTATTTTTACATGTTTTACAATACATTATTTCCGCAATAGATTATAATTACTCCTAAAATCCTGAGATTTAACTTACCATTTGCTCAAACGGGATATTTTTCTCCTGCAGCGCTCTCATGAGTTTGGCGGCGTTCTGGTAATGCACGTTGTCATCGGCGTTACCGTGCATAATGTAGAAGTCATGGCCCTCGAGTTTGTCCACCAGTAGAGTAACGTCACCCGCCTCGTACCCGGCGAGGTTGTCCTCCTCGGTCGGCAGACCCATGTAGCGCTCCGTGTACATTGTATCTGAACGTAGAGTATGTTTTAACAAACAGTTGCGAAAGCTATTCAATGAAATCTATAGCTGGTTCTTCACATCAGAAGACTGTTTTATTGACAAAAAGAGAAAGGAATAATTGTGAAGTTGGGTTGGGTTTTTCTCTTGCCCCGCTTTACAGATCAGATGACTTCCTGCTTCCTGTACATGCAGTATGTACTATACGTAACAGGAAAGGATATTAACGCACGCGGAAAGCTTCTCAAGGTCACGAGTCTCAACAATGTGTTTTAATAATCCAATCACATCATTTGCGTTTACGTTAGGAAGCAGATAGCAAATATTCATTTTAATGGATATTTGCTATAGATTTGTGTCCCAAATTGTGTTCCAAACTTAAGGTGATGGGAGAATGGTCCTTTTATACGAGGCCTATAGACGAGACAATCTAATAAGCCAGGCCAACATTGGCTTCTTGAGAATAGTTTCAATCACTGGCCTAGACCGTCTCTTATATTCCCCGTGCAAAAGGACCATAAGACTCACTGTAATAAAGCCAAGAGGTGACAGGCGCTCCAGAGACCCCGCACTTAAAGAGATGTTCGTCGTCGTGCACGAGTGTGAGGAGCGTCGCGTACCCGCCGTAGCTGTGGCCCCACATAGCGATGCGGTCTCGGTCGATGAAATCGAAGCGGTCTAGGACTTGTCTGCAAAGAAATTGGCAATCTTACATCCGTAATTATAGCAAAGCCTTTTTTTTCTTACAATTACATATTAATAAGAATACTTATTTAACTTTAACCAACTATTGAGCTCTGGCTGTTAGTGAACCACAACCAGTGGCTTTTTTCTCATCATTCATCTGGTATTATGGGCCAAGTAAAATTTTCTCATCCTGTCATTATCTTAGATGCCTACTAGAATTTTTCTCAACTTATCTTTCTGAAGAAATAGATATAAGAGCCCTATTTGTGTCACATTATTAAAGTATCATTATCGCTTATAAATGATCTAAACACGCACCTAAGAATAACAAAGTGATCTTCAATCTCGACGGTGCCGAGAGCGTTGTTCAAGGAGAAGAGAATGTCTTGCCCTTTGAGTCCGGAGCCGCGGCCGTCCGCCAACATGTAGATCATGTTACGGCTCGTGGTTAAATACGAGTGGTATCCTGGGGAACACAAGTAGATACATTTTTTTGTGAGTAACAGATGTTATAATGTCGCGTACAATCTCAGAAATATACCATTGCTCTTGTATGTTTCTCTTTAAAATAATATTAAACCAAATCATATATACACAATACAAGGTTATGAGAAAATTATGAGAAAAAATCATCAACGCCATCATACGCGACATGAGAATATTTTAATAATTTCTCACACACCTGTCTCTGTTTTAAGTTCGCAATTGACGAGGATGGATGATTTTATTCACGACATACGACTAGCATTATGTTAGAGCTATTATATTCTAAAAGATCTCAAAGTCTGGAATAGGTGTTAACTGCATGCACTAAGTTACAAATACATTCACCTGGATATCTATGGAGCGACTAACTAGCTGTACCACGTTATGGCTACATCTTTTTACTTAAGGACATAGTAACTACACTGTTATATCTTTTATCATAGATCTATAAAGTCAATGTAATATAGGACTGTGATCCATTTCGCATAGTCAATTATCTTGGATCCAATATATGATCGTATAAATCAAATTATCTAAGAAAAGTAATAGTCTAATACCCCCCTCAAAAATAAAGCCACGAGCACACAACACTTACCAACAGTAAAAGTATCATAAACAGTGTTGGTATTAGGTCCGGAATACACGTAGAATATCATCGGGTATTTAGTGCTGTTGTCGTTGACGTCGAGTCCGGGCGGGAGGTGGAGTCTGACGGGCGCCGGGAAGCCGTTCTCTAGCGGCACTGTGAATATCATGCTGACAGGACGGTCTTTGCCAACAAGACGCTCGCGGACTACCGAGTTGTCTTCCCAGGTGTATAGGATCTCGGCTTCCTGGTAAAAAGATGATGGTTTTTTATGTGGTATTTTGTACGTAATGAAGAATATTCATTTTTTTTTATTCCCAACAATTAAATTGCATTTTCGTCTTTTCTCATTCCCGTTTCAAACAATGGTCATTATAACTTTTATTATCTAAAAGCAGAAGAAAACGATAATCCCCGTTATTACAAAACGAGTTTTAAGTATAGTTCTACAACTAATGTCATTTATCTGAGTTAGCTCTAGAAGTATTCAAAAAACTTTTGTATTAACGGGGAATATGTTAAATAGATAATTTTGACGGCCTTTCCATCCGGATATAAACGTTTGCACAAAATCAGCGCTGATTTGTTTGAATGGTGAATTACATTGAAAATATATGCAATCAACTGTAAACTTACGAAAGGTTCTATAATGTAGACGACAGCGGGATTGTTAGGCGTGGAACAAGTGACAGTCATGTAGGAACCACCGAGACTCAAGGTCGCAGTGGTCCAAGAACAGATCTCTCCTTCAGGGACCCTTAGGCTACAGCTTACACAACCCGTGGTTACACCAGTCATGTATACTTGAGATTGCCATGGACGGTCCTGCACTGTTCTTGTGTAGTAACTGTAATTTCATACATTTATGAGGTTTTATTAGATAGATTTGGGTAAAAAGGGAGGAGAAAGGAAAGTAAAAGGAATGAGGAAATGAGTAACGCATCGTAGATTCTTATTCATGTTTGAAGTGAAGAAAAAGTGCACGATAGCTGCGACGATAGTTAAGAGTCACGTAGTCAAGAGGATGACAGAAAAGAGAAGATATTACACTGCGTAGTATGGCTTCAGCCTCTATTCTTCGTCTTCAAGTTCGTGAAAAAGCGCAACATCAACAAAGAAAAGTCGCGAAATATTTCAAAAAACGTAACCCTCCCTTACACAATCGGATACTTACTAAAGGTTCCTATCTTCATTCATCCCGATGTAGTTATTGACAGTGTAAGCTCCAGGTGTGACGGAAGTGGAGATAACCTGGTCTCCGAGCCTTTGGGAGACGTACAGGTGCTGCCAGATGTTGCCGTCGGTCTGGCGCTCCGACCAACGCAGCGACACGTAGAAATCTCCATTCCGACTGAATCGGGGCAACGCGATCGGAACCCAACCGTTTGGTTCTTCACGGATTTCATCCTTGATGGGAAAAATTCGATTAGTATAAGATTGCATTTAAACTCTCTTTTAACGATACAATAGTAAGTAGGTACCTACTTTTTAAATGATTACCGCGTGAAGTGACTTAGGTTATGTTATATTATAGTGATGCATAAATATGTTGTTTACGTTATGTTATGTATTAGTTTCACGCGGAACAATAAAGAAGTTTTTATGCTAGGTAGAATTCTAGGTAAATACATACTAAGCACTTGCTAAGCACATACTAAGACAAATAAATTAGAACTAAAAGAAGAACGTATAAACACGACCTCTGACTTTTTTCTTGCAAGGTTTCGACTCATAATTAAGCCTGAGATCAAAAACCAATACAAACCTGACAGGAAGCAATAGACCCATTACTAATTTGGCAGATTCTCAGCACAGTGTAATTCTGCCTCCTATTGAGCCAATGTACAGCGATTTCGTCTGCTGTGGGCCATGTGACTCCTCCTAGAATATGGTCATCGGTGACTGCTTCAGGGGCCGGCATTTCTATGAAGTTGAGCTGCCCTGTTTGGGTGAGAGTCATGAGGTCTACCACGCGAAGACGGGCAGTAGGATTCTTACGACCGACCTGTAAGAATATTTTAATAGGTATGTTTTATTAGTCAAATATAGGTAATTTTGAAAAACCCCTTCTAAACCTGCAGCTGGCACTTTCATTGTCTACGAAACTTAATCAGAGATCGGCCTTTTCTGCAGTTGCATCTATTTACTTTATTTATTACAGTTTAGGTACCAATTTATTCGTCATCAATTGGTAAACGCTATCATACAAATCTGTCACGCCTCTTTCCCATCAGGGTAGGTAGAGAACTTCCTTCCACTTGCTACAATCCAAATATACATACTTCTTTCGCTCGATTCACATTCATACGTCGCCTCGCCTGATACATGCACGTTGGTTTAGGGTACTCTTGACTAGCTACTAATCACCTTGTAATAAAGATCAATTTGCATTACCTTAGGATACTTCAAGTCTTTGAGCTCAGGGTAAGGATCATCAGGGTCCTCTTTGTCAACGAAGTAGTAATAATAGTAAGATTCCACTTCGGTATCATCGAAACTAGCGAACGCCAGGTACGAGCCGTCAGTGGAGAACCAAGTCGCTTGACCCGTGTACATAACATCCTCTGTAATTAAAAAATCAAGGTTCAATATTGCATGTGAAAGATATTGCGAGAATGAGGTCTAAAGAAAATGGGTTTAGCATTTGGTTATATATAATACAGAAATCTGCAGTTAAAGCTACTAGTACAGTAAGACCACAGAAATAAGTCACAACATTGTACCTACCTCCTTTTGAAAAACACACAACTGTTGGTCAATTATGACCATTTGAACAACTTCTAAGGTAGGTATTTGTTTCTAGGCCTATGTTATTACAAGTATAAAAAAATTGCATATCTTGAACGTTAGAAAAATACCTGACTAACTTATTGAGTAGTACCTGCGTACTTTTAATCTACACCTGCTCAAGAAGGATTAAGAATGAAGTCCAAATGAGCGCAATTAGTACCTTCATAAACCCAATCAGTATGTCCATTGTAAACAACCCCGGGAATACCGTCGAAAGTAAGTTGTATGGCTTGTGTGGAGTTTTCAGGTAGATAGTACACATTGTTGTCCAGCACGTAGGCCAAAGAATGCCCGCCGCCGAAGATACACAACTGAAGCCTTTGGTGGTCTGCTACCAAGTTTGTTGTACTGGAAAATTGGTAGTAGGCATTATAGAGATAGAAGAAACATACCAAAACATAGCCGAAATCAAAAAGACCGGTTTCGCGCTACTATCGATCCGAAACCGGTCCGGTAAAATTACCATAGAAATAATTGTCGGATCTATACTAAACATCTCAGACGGATCGGATTTGTATCAGATGTAGTGCGTAACCGCTATAATTATGAATAACTTACTTTGATTCAATGTGATAAAGTGCAAATCTGCCTGTAGTAGAATACCTGTAAACCTAGAAAAATATATTTCATTAGGTACATTCTGCTAGGATGGATAGTTAATTTGCAACTTAACTCCTTTTATTTTTTATTTTACGCTTTTTTCCCGCTTTTTCTGATTTAAAGCTGTTCACTTTCATGGGTACCTAGTACCTAAGTAGATAGTTTACCGAGGCATGCATTGCCACTCTAATTCCGCTAGGTAAAGATATAATATTCCTTCAATTAATTCCATTTATTATATCAGCATTTACTACGCTGCGATAAGATTTACCTATATAACGATAGATTGTAAATTGTTTAGCATTTATGAACCGAACTTGATAAGACTTCGGCACTTTTATTAGTTTATTTTTAATGCATCTATCTATAGTTTTAAAGTATCTAGAAGTACTTACATTTAGAATTCTTATATTATCTGTTCAAAAGGTACTTACTTATATGTACTTTTAAAAAAGTAAATAAGTTATTAGTAGAGTCCATAATGGGTTGCAACCAAACAAAACCCATTTTATTACCGGCTCTTATCAATTGATAAAATCTTCTTAGCTAAAAATATAAATCATATGTCTAATTCTAATAACACTGCAATCTACAATGATATTGTTTTGTTACTTACTTGCTCTACCTCACTGGAAGCCAGGATGTAAGCTCTATCTGCAGATAGGACGGGGTTATTCGTGTTGAGGGACGCCTACAAAATAAGTTGAGGTATTGATTAGGCTCTGCATACTTCAAGTCATTAATTATGTACTCGCTAAATGACATACCATAAGTTCATGTGATACAAGCACTCTCCCCTGCAATGTCGGGACATCAAACACGTAAATACCATTGTCGTTAGGGTCCTGTACGGTGTATGTGAACTCAGTATCTGAAATAAGACGTTACTGTTTATTATTCAGCTCTAATTTTATTGTTTTATCTAGAGATGCGCCCTATTTTATTAAATCGAGGACTATATTAGGTACTTAGAAAATCACATTTTCAAGCTTAATCTAAGTACACTTGACTCTACATTCAATTTTTTAAAACTTAACCGTAAAAAATCTTCGAATTTATTTAGGAATCTTATTCGTCCATCTCTACTTTTATTACTACCTACTACTTACTTACTAGATACTAATTACTTTTGTAGATTGCTTACTACTATCATATCTTTCGACTTGTACACGTAAAATTGCTAGTTACCTGATATCCATCTTCCTGTGAAACCCCTTTGACTGAACTGCCCGGTAACGAATTCCTCGAGTGTGAAGGGGTTCTGCGCCGTCACAGCTGCGATCAAAGCAGTGCATACGCACCACCACAGCGTTTTACCCTACAAACATTTTGCTTTAGTACCTATTTTAACCTGGTACTTCCAGAGGTTAACTGATCATTTTGAATGCTATTGACAGTGCGACTAGTCGCCAGTAGCAAAAAAAGGATGTGACTTAATTATCGGTTATCGTATGAGGTAGGTACTGTCTTTTTCTAATATATGACGACAGTACAGCTGTTGGTTTAATTAAATGTTTACATAATGTAATCTTTTCTGCAAATTGACTGTAATAACCATGATTTACTTACCATTTTGAAGTCCTAATTATATTAATATCACAATTTTAACAAGTGCCGGGGATTGACGACAGCAACCCGCCAGCGACTATTTAGTGTTATCAATAAGAATTACTAGTTATCCCTGTGATAAGCAAATATCTTTGATAATGAGATAACATTATATTGGCCGAATTTAATAATCTTATGAGCTGATTATATTTTTAAATGTGCGTACAATGAATGTAAGTATAATTGCTAAGATATAAGTTTATAAAGATATTACAGAGGCAAATTCATTGCATTACAATTACAGATAAGGAATGGCCAATTTAGAATTTAATGTATTGATTCTGTAGTTTATTAGAACTAGGAAAACTTTAATTCTTTGACTAGTATTATAAGATTGGTGTAAGTAAAGGAAATTAATGTTATAATGAATAAAATACAAAATTAAGACACGATACACTTTTATTCAAGTCAATGAAGTAGTTTTGGAAAAACAATCTTCATAAAAATAATACGAGAACCGGCTTAATTCTGGTTTAAAATAGCGAATTTTAAGTCCAATCCACGAAGTCACGATGTATGTAGTTTGCGTATAATTCAGCATCACGAATTTAAACTTTCACCCGATCCCAGTCTGTAGTTCATTTGTGTCTATCCTCATTATTTTGTGGGTTTAAAATAACTTATTTCTATTCCTTCATTCATTACTTCAAAATTCAAGTTTCTTTTCTATTCAAAATCTCCGATTAAGTATAAAATCTTCGTCATGAACATCGAGGATATCTGTGGCTTCAATACGCTGACGATTTTGATTCCACAACATACGATACAAGGGTGTACTGTATAATACGACCAAACAAGCAAGTGGCGCTAGTTCAGTTATCAACGCAGGATCTCGACGGCATTGCATGTCAAGCAAGAGTCGATCGCAGTGCGTCTTTTCTCACTTTCAGCGGAGTTCCCAAGTCCCATCTCGTTTCGTTTCGATCAAGCGACCGCGGTACTCCGACGACGAATTAAATCATAGGATTTCCTCCAAGCGTGCCTTTCTATAACATTTGTATAAAACAAATTCACAAGTTCATCTCTTAAAGCCTTTCGTGACTGGATCATTCCATTTAACCTATATCAGTGTCACTAACGAATACTAACTTAGGACGTCTTCTAACAAGAATTATTTATAAATCAAATTATGTATAATAAAAAAGATGCCTTAAATGAGAAAATGTGTAACCTGAAAAAGAAAGGGTCGTCCAAGCGACTAAAGATTAATTGTTTAGTGTATGTTTGTGAGTGTGTGCATGTTTATGAGTGTGTGCGTGTGTGTGTGTAGTAAAGGGAATGGCGGTGAGTTAGTGTAGTGTGTGGGGGGAGGTACGTGTAGTGGGACGGACCATGCTAGTGTCGGCGGTGTTGGTTGCGGCGCAGCTCCTGCATGCGCCGCTCGTGCTCCGCCATGTGCTGTCGTCGCTGCTCCTCTTTTACAGCAATCTACAATAAAATTAACACATTAATAAGACTCCAAATGTTTCATTATTATGTTCAAACCATATTTTACAATCAGTACTTACCGTTTCAGCTGATAATGGCAGCCAGTATATGCATGGTGTGGTTTTTGTCTTTCGGAATAGATCATCTAGTAGTTTGGCAGGTGCCTCCTCCTCTTTCTTTTTGAATTTCCTTGCTGTAAAATTTAAAAATTATTTTATGAATAAAGCAAGTTGAGATTTAAAAAATGAATGTTAAGCATGTTGAGATGTGATTATACCTGGTTCGGGACTGCGTTCCGACGAACGATGCCGACGTTTGTCGGGCACACGGTCATCCCTCCTGATGAGCAATCTCTCTTTTTCTTTCTCTTTTTCATTCTTGCCGACATCCCACTCACGCATCGACGTCTTTCGGTCGGATGGCTTATCCTGAAAATCCTTCAAATATTAACATAACATTCAAAAGTAACTCAAAAAGCAATGTTTTGTTTTTTATGTTTGTTATTACACTTACAACTTCTCCCCTCTGTTTCTTTAAATCTTGTTCACGGAGCCAGTCTTCAACAGTTCCAGGAATGGTCGAAACTTGAGCACTATCTGACTCTTCATTTAATCTGGCCTTGTCAAATGCCTCTAGAGTTGAAAAATCCACTTGTAATGTTTTCGGATTTGACACAGGCCATGTCACTCCATGCAACGCATGGCGAGTTTCCACAGCTTGACTGTAATGAAACATTACATTACGTTTAAGTATAATAATAAAATCAAAAATGAAAAAGAAACTTTAATATAAATTATCCCACTTACTCTTCATTTTCATACTGCACAAAACATTTAGATTTGATTCTATCAATCCAGAATCCATTTTCTGCAATTCTTCCTGTTCTTTGCAGCAAATTCTTCAATTGTGGAAGTGTAAATGGTCGTACAAGGTTGGTAATGTATAGTATATTTGATTGCTTGTGTCTTGGAGGACTTGGTGGTCTTGCAATTATACTATCGTTTTCCTTAACTATGGATATTCTTCTATTCAATGACAAATTAGTTTCCCTTTTTATGCTTTCCTTTTCATTATCGTCATAATCCTTCCTATTCTGTTCGACGGTATCAGTATTATCAATTATGATCTTGGGCAGTACTGGTCGTTCCAGTTTTTCAGTAACTTCAAACTTTTTCAGTTTTTTCTCTTCAATAACTTCATCAAATTCTGCAGGTTTTACATCTGGTATGATTTCTTTGAGAACATCAGTAGAAATCGTGATCGATTTTTGTGAAGTAACTTTGGGTCGGGAACCCCATTTTCTTTTCCTACTGACCACAATTGGTGCTGCTTGACCATTATGAACAGTTTCTTCTTGTACAGATTGTGTGGATTCTGAACGATCCAAATCCCTGCTCCTGTATCTTGTTGAATCATCTGCATCCTTATGTTTGTCTGAATCAGTAGACATCTGTCTCGATCTCCTCATTTCAACATTCTCAGAACTTTCTACAACATTATTTTCATTAGAGTTTTTATCCTTTTCATTTGGAGCAGACTCCACATCTTCAGAGATGCTCTGTTTGCTTTTATCTTCAGAAATACTTACCTCTCCTTCACTGGATGTCCTCTCCTGGACTCGGGATTGCTGTGCTTCCTCCTTCTGGGTTTTATTAAAATGCTGCTCCTCTTTAGATTGTTCCTTGGTTTCTTCATTGTCATTCAGTTGATTTGATTCTGAGGATTCAATTTTGTTATCCTCAGCATGGATCTCCAATACTTCAGATTTCTCAACTGACGGACTCCTCTCATGTTCTGGACTTTCCTTTACATCAGACTGACTACATTGATTGTCCATCTTTGGAGAAGCAACAGTAGTATCAGCATCAGATGATTTATCTTTGACTTCCGAATGACAAGTAGTCTCTTGTTCCATTTGGTTGTTATCCTTTGCTTCTTCATTTGTTGTAGACATGGGAGTATCGTCTGACTCTACTATTTGTATTGGCTCAGTGCTTTGACTAATTTGGTGATCTGATTTATCAACAACAACCTCATTTTCTGCTTCTGGCTCATCTCCTTGGCTATCTTGATTTCTGTCAGATTCATCTTTCGACTCCCTAGATTTCTTTGATCGCCGAGTCCTCCTCGTCTCCTCTACACCTTCAACACTGGGCGTATCGCTGGAACTAGTAGCACGTGAATGTTTACGCCTGCTGCGAGGAGATCTTTCAGGACGTTCAGGCGTGGAAGGCGGTCGTGTTAAACATATCTTCAATTTTTGAATTTCACCAGAATCGCCAGAACCTTCGGCAGTTTTTACCTGCCACACCTGATCTTGCGACTCTTCTGGACTGGCCTCTTGGGCCGGAGTTGCTGGGTCCGTTTGTGGTGCTTCAACTCGTTGTTCACAGACCGGACTTCCTTCATCAGACTCATTTTCGGAGGACGACGATTGTTTACGACGTCTTGTTCTAGTTCGCTTTACTTTTTCTACTTTTTTCTCAGGAGACGCTTTCGCCTTTTTGGTAGCCGTGCGCTCACTTTTGCGACGCATGGTACTATTCAAAATACACGTATGTGCTATTATATTTGTTGGTTTGGCAATTATATTTCATAAATCAATTCTTAGACAAATGACAAATATCAGCACCGGCACGTCTATAACAATTATTTTCGAAAATAATAACCAAATTCGCTAGATCGCAACAAGATAGGCTAGTCCGCCATATTTGATTATTCAATTTTATTTTTAATTTCTACCTGATGTTGCCAGTTAAAAATTAGTTTATGGTTGGATTAAGATGGCGATACACCGAGTGCATTTACTTGCTTTGATTTTAGTGAGGCCCTAGTTTGAGGCATTGGTTTGTCTTACATAACATAGCACAGAAAAATCTCTTAAAAGCTAATTTTTGCTATTAATACCGTTTTACATGTATTGTCTATATTTTAATTGATGAAAAGCGGGCGTTTACGATACTAATCGATAGTACATCGATAGTTAAGTAGGTGTATATCTAAATGACATAATATCCATTTCAGGGTCCTTAAAAAATTAAAGTATCCGCAAACACTTATGTTAAGATAAGTCCCATCCATGTGCAAAACATACAGATGGACGTCTAGTGACGTCCGTCTGATAAATTTGTTTACGGTGGATGTATATACCTACCCTGGCAAGACTGATCTCCTGACTCTGACTGACACACTCACCGCTGTCTTGTCATTGTCAATGAAAGCGAATGAGCGATAGTCGAAGCGAGAATTCATTTTCCCTTGAATCTGTTCTAATTTTATTGAAATGGGTAAAACAATATAAGATCTCACAATGCTAAGGTAAGCTGCATCTTCATTATAAAAGTAGTGCGGGTTGGCTTTGAACGCGACACGTTTCAAGTGCTAAGTAGTTATAGAATATTCATGGTTCCCTTTTGTTTCAGATATTATGGGCCGTTTATGTCATTCTTGTGGATCGGCACGCTATATACGCGCGTTTAGAAGTGCAGCAGCATATATAGAATGATAACAAGCTGCTATTAACAATCACCATTTGTAATTAACAATGGGTAACCAAAACAGTTGCTGTTGTTACCGCAGTCCTTCGCCGACCGGGAAAGAGATCGTCAAACTTGAAGACTATCTGCCGGAAGGAGAGGTGAGCTCTAACAACATCCAGCACATCAGCGAACGAGAGCCCGACGATGGAGACATTGACCCCTCCCAAGATCCCATTGCTGGGACCATTTTCATGGAGAGATCTAAAGCATCTATCGAAAATGGTATGACTAGGAAGAGAAGTCAACACCAAATTGCCGACAATAAACTCAAAAAGAGCAGTTCTTGTTCCACTATTTATTTAGATGATAGTACTGTTTCACAACCGAATCTAAAGAATACTGTCAAATGTGTTGCCCTTGCTATTTACTATCACATAAAAAATAGAACCTCTGAACGTAGGTTAGATATTTTTGATGAGAAACTCCACCCGTTGAGCAAAGAAGGTGTAAGTGATGACTATGATAAGTACAACCCAGAACATAAACAGATTTACAAATTTGTCCGAACACTGTTCAATGCTGCCCAATTGACTGCGGAATGTGCTATCATCACTTTGGTGTACTTGGAGCGACTACTGATTTGTGCTGAACTTGACATAGCTCCATCAAACTGGAAAAGAATTGTGCTTGGAGCCATTTTATTAGCAAGCAAAGTTTGGGATGATCAGGCAGTTTGGAATGTAGACTACTGTCAAATCTTGAAGGACATTACTGTTGAAGATATGAATGAACTGGAAAGGCAATTCTTGGAGATGTTACAATTCAACATCAACGTGCCCTCTAGTGTGTATGCTAAGTATTACTTTGATTTACGTACACTGGCTGAGGCCAACGACCTAGCATTCCCTAGTGAGCCTTTAAGTAAGGAAAGGGCACAAAAGTTGGAGGCCATGTCTCGGGTCATGGAGGATAAGATAGCTGCTGAAGTTGTTAAGAATGGCATCAAAAAATGGTCAAGCTTGGATAATGTCAATTCAGGTGCTGGAGTAAGGCGAAGCGTAGCCATATTGTCTTAATATTTTAGTCATGAGCCAAACTAGTGGACCTTAACAGAAACCACAAGTTATTCAATAATAATTGTGAATTTTGTACTAATGTATCTAGAAACTTTGCACTCAAATTGATGATTTTTATTTTGTAATTTGTCACAAGCTTGTAATTACAGTAAGGAGACTGCCAATCTATTAAGATCTGCTGTAAGCTTGGTCAGTGAACACATGGTAACATGTACCATCTCAATATTTATGTCTATTGTGTAAGTGATAGGATTTAAGATGAGGTTTTTAATTAACGAATTACATTTAATTGATTTAAATGTGCACAAATAAATGCTATTAAGAGTTAAACACCATCATGCAGTCTACACAGTGCTGCTGTGCTGTTAATCTGTGTAATATCTTTTTTTTTCATATCTACAAGTAAAACTACTTGTAGTCCTGCAGTCACAGGAAAATTAGAAAGACTTGTATGTGGTCCAATCTTATTTTATATGGATAGAGTTCCTGTCTGCATTGCATTATGTTTCTCCATTCATAGTGCTGTTTGTATAAAAAACTGTGTTTTCTGCAACAATCAAATAAATCACAGGATCATCTTGCAACACAGACAGGTTCTCTTAAATAATTTGCTACTTAATATTTATTTTAATTGGCTTCCATTGAAATTTTATTTAGTTAGGAGCACTTATAATTATAACATTAGAACTGCTTCCAAAACTATTCAGCTTAGTGTAAACTAGTGAGTATACAAGAATGTGCAATTGCATTTTTGACTGAAATAAGGATCTTGTGATTGAAGGTATTGGATGAATGATGTGAATGTCTTAGTCATCAATTATTATAATTTTATATTACAAATGCATTTAGGATTTCTGAAGTAGGATATAAAAATATGCCAAATCGTTATTTTGTATATCAAAAGTATATTAGTATGACGAGCCGCAATAGGATTTTCTAAATTTCTGCTTTACAATAATGATGATTTGTATTATTCTATTTAATTTGAACAATGGATATTGTTCCATAATTTTTACAAAGTGATTGAGTTATACAATCCATAATATTATGTATCTTAAAATGTAACAATTAAGCAGAATAAACATTTTATATGAGACTTTAAAATTGATTTTTATTGGTATCAAAGAAAACTAAGTTAATTCATGTTTAACTATTTTTATTTTTTGAACATTTTACTAAAGTGTTATGCTAGTGGTTTCAGGTCTTTCAGGTATGAACTGTAGTTTTCAAACATTTCTACCACTTCACTCTTCTTATTGATTTTTTCATCATATTCTGGTCCAACTGCCCATAGAGTTTCTAGGTCATATAGTTGCCTCACTTTATCGGAAAATATGTGCAAAGCTATATTACCTAAAAAGAAAAATAAACATTTAATATTAGTACCCAAGTACTTTGGTTATAATTAATATTTTAACTAATTCTAATTTCTAGTACCTAAATCTAGTGCCATCCATTCATCAGAATCTTTTCCTTCAATTCTAGGTATTGAATCAGTTTTAAAACATTTTTTCTTATAAACTTTTCTAACAAATTCTGCTAGAGCTTTAATGTGCCTTTTACTGCGAGCACTGACAATGCAAATATAATCACAATAATTAATCTCTTTTGGCATTGAGGCTACAAATATGTCTCTTGAATTTTCCCTTTTAAGTAACTGTACTAGATCCTCAATCTCAAACACTCCAGTTGTTCCTCCTGAAAAGAATATAACATTTGTAACATTTACACAGAATGAACCTCTCATAATGTGGTTGTATTGATATTCATTTTTCTTAAATGTAAAGTGGCAAATCCGAACTATTCCGAAGTCTGTATTAACAACTTACTTTCTAAATTAATTCCGTCAAATTCATCACTCAAAATAGGATACTTTTCCTGAGAATGAATTTCATCAGCTGTGTGTTCAATTATAGGTGAATTATCGTCTGTTATCACCTCGTACTTGCTAGATATAGCTGGAAATGTACCGTCGTCGGATTTAGAACTATGTCGAGGATATTCTAAGCAAACTCCACAATGTATTTGCTTAAAGTGCGTAACTTTACAAACAGTTTTGTAAGTCGGTAAAATGTTGGTTCTGTGTAGGCACGTAATAGTCTGAATTAAAGCTTTTTTAAACATTATAGAAAACTAATAGATAAATAGCTTCAATAGCGCGGAAAATATTATGTTATTACACACAATATTGCTTTTAATTTTAGATTTTTATAGTACAATTAGTACGTACAGCATAACCTAAACAAATCAGCAAGTTGATTGACAGTTGACAGCAATATTACATACAGGCAGACAACTTGCTTTTGGGCTAAATACCTATGCACCTAGCATGGAAGCCAATAATAAAAAAAAAACTTGCTTTTGACAGTGACAGTGACGTTAAAGTGTTACCAGCCTAGTTCGATTTTTACTATTAAACAGTATTTACTTTTACTGACCCTGTAAAGAAAATAAAGTGTCTGATAAAATCTGTGTTCTAAGTTTTAAATGAAAATTGTCTCCGATTTTAAATTTAATATTATCAGAATATGTTTTTGACATGGATAAAACAGAAACAAACAAACAAACATAAAAATAAGCAAAGCTGGATAAAAATTACTAAACGGGCAATACCGACTAACTTTTTAATACGTGCTTGATGGCAAAGGCAATAATAATTAAAAGTCTCACTGTCCATTCTTTTCGTTAGTTCTTGCTCAGTTTTCATCAAAAATATTTTTTTGATACAGGAAAAAACCTGTGGAAAAAAACAAAAGGATGATCCAACAAAATGGATGCAAGGTGATAGTATTTTTTAAAACTGGCTACACCTTTTGAAGGACAAGCGGAGAACGCGAAAAGCGGAAACAAAGAAAATGTGGAGACAATGTAAAACATTTTCGTAGATAGAGAGGTACCAAAGTATTAAGGGTACTTACAGTTTGTGAATACAATGATTTACAGATGAATTAGGCTTTCATTTACCAGTGGCTTTTACTGAAATAAATCGTGCTTGAAAAAATAACTTGCATGATATTTAAGTTTGAGTTCTCTTCTGAAATAAGGAAAACCATCAGGTTCTTCCCTCGTCTAAGTACCTACCTAGTAAAAAGGTACCTCTACCTACATCAATTATTTATTAATGCGTGCAAAAGTGTGTCATCTGTTATCAGTTTGACTCAACACTTTTATCTAATCTCTTAACATCGGACATGGGTGGAGGGAATACTAGTTTACTTAGCATTTGAATCAAAACACAACTTACTGAGTACTGGACCTAAAATAGCAAAATGATTAAGTTAATACTTTTAGCTTAAGCAGGGTGGACATTATAATAAACGATGGTTGCTTGTGAATTAGACAGTGAAGTGTCAGGAGATATTCTAGGCTGGAAATTACCACAATGGCAGGCGCTGCTTATACACAGGGTTCTACCATCATGTGGAGGACTGCTTGTATATTTGACTCTTATGTGCTACGATATAGCGCTTATTTACGAACATTATTACAATGGTCACAATGGGTAAGTTCTAATTAGTACCTATCTAACTACTTACTTAGGTCATCATATCTAAATGCATTAAGGTAGCTTTTGGTTCACGTATATAAATAAAGTGGGTGGAATATAACATTTGATTTTGACGATAAAACTGATAAATTATGATGTAGGTAGGTACCTACTTACCTACCTGCCCAGTTATTATGATATTAACATATCGAGGATAAAAAAACGTCTTCCTATTTATTAGATAAATAGATATGCATTTTGGTACTGGGGGGGTATATGGTGAATGCAAGCCGCTTCCGAGAGAGGTAGCAGTGGGCGTCCTACGGCTGATGATAATGATCGGTGAATCTATTTTGTAGAATAGGAGCATTCTGCATCATCCTGATGGTTCTTCCTCCGATCATATCTCTGATCTTCACCCTGGCGTCGCCACCTCCGGGACTCCAAACTGAACTCACTGCGTGTTCTTTCTCCATTCAGAAGACAGATTCCAAATGGATCTTGATGCAATTCGTCAACTGTCTTTTCTTTCCTATTGCTGGAATCGGCAGGTGCGTAAATTTTAAGTAGTAGGTACCTAAGTATAAGTAGGTATAGAATAGACTTACAAAGGTTTAGGTACATACCTACCTATGTATTTACACTAAAATTTTATATCTAGATACCAACATGAAGATTTTATGATGCAATTATTGATAAGGTTATTTAATTTCTAGATATCTTCACCAAATATTCTGGTGGGTGGAAGCTGTGTACGCCACTCGCGCGCAGGATAAAGACAGAACTCTGGAAGCATTGTCTAGAGCTCGAGCACCTTCGCCTATAGAACTCTACTTGTTTCTACAAGCCTTCATTCACGCGGCACCACATGCTCTCATAAATATCTTAGATTTCATGTATCGGTCTAAAAATCCAGCGTTCGGCAAAGGTCAGTGTTTTTTTTCTAAGATTATTGAATGAGTTTGTCGCATCTTTTTTACATTACATTTTAGACATTTTCTTTATAGGTAAATAGATAGAGCAAGCAAGTTAATTAATCTATTTATAATAAAACTAAAGTAGAATAATTTACAGTTTCAGTTCAAGCGGTAAGCATAGTGGCGTCTATACTACGAATGGCCAGCACAGCCACAGTGTACCGGCGATTTGATCGGGAAAAGATTTGTGGGCGGAAGTATCCGTGGAGTTCAAAGGATACCCCGGAAAACAAACAGGATGCGGACGAAAACAAAGAAACCCATATTGATAGTAAGGAGGAACCTATTTATGAACCTATGCTAAGTAAACAAGATGTACCCATTGACAACGCCGATAATAATGAGACCAGGATGAATAGCGATTTGATACAGTTTTCCCCATCGGGTGACATTAGATCGCCGTGGGATGACGATAGTTGTTCCGATTCGGGCAATAGTTCCGACTATTTGCCCCCTGAACCATTTAACGAGGATTTACGCCGTTCTTCAATAAACAGTGACGATGAGTACGTGCGGCCGGTGTCGATTATCGACAGAGTAGCACCGCGTCGACGAGATACACAATATACAATTGAAAAAGTTAACATTACTCCTCCACCAAGTATACCGGCGCCCCGGCCAATGTCACTAGCAGTGTGGGCCGACAAACTTGTGGAAAATGCTGAAAATATACCTAATTGGCTCTCAGCGCCTACAAGACGACGTCATGTGCAAGATATTGTGATACCTGAAGAGCCCGAGCTGCCTAGACGTGTGCCGCGGTCTTTCGTGCGAGGTTTGGAGCCACAAGATGCTACGGCATCGTTAGTTCAGTTTCTTGGCTGGTACGCGTTCTTCGTGTCACGTCTGCTCTCTATAGCCGCATTTATTGATTGTATGCCTGTCGTCTCTATCATAGTGTTAGGGTCGCACTATCAAATCATGCTGCTCCTTTTAATAGTTCCCCAAGCGAGCACTGTGAAGAGGGGGTTTTATGTATTCTTAGCATTTATATACTTATTTTGTCTAATGGAGTTTAAGATTCGTTTCCGGCACGTGCGCGTATGGCATGTGTTTTGGATCATAGTCTGTACTATAGAGACCATTGTGTTCGTTGGGCTTTGGTCCGGAGTAGGCAATGACTACGGGGATTGGTGGCGACTCTATGTAGTCAAAGTAATATTATGTAGCTTAATTCTGAGTTACATGTGTTTCCTTGTGTATTTTGTATTGTTGAAACCGCGAGAAACCGTTGTTTATACAAACAAAAAGCACGTTTCCACTAAATAGTGTTGTGTTTACAAATGAAAATCATGTTCTGAAAATTGTAGAGTCACGTTCTATTTCAGATTTTTTGTCATCGTCTTTTGAAGAAAATGTGAGTAGATATTCAAACTAATTTATTCGACGATTTTTATTTCCATAGATATTTATAAACATGGAATTTAAAATATCTAAAGAAGTGTGTGTGTACTAACTCACTTTTCCTAAAATGTTTATGTGATATGCCGTAAGAGGTGTGCTCTGTAACAGTGCAGCAATGGCAATAAACACAATGCTTTGTGTTACTTCAAAGTGCTTTCCAGCTGTGATTGAAGTCTTCCTTTTGTTACGCATTCAGTTGTAAGAAAACATTTTTAAGTGGAATAGTATAACGCCTTTGCCGTCCGCTAGTATGTTTCGTCATCTCCTTCCTTAGGGATTGATTTTACGCAGTAGTTTCAAAATAGGTACCTAACGTTCAATTATGTGGGATTTTGATCTAGGTCTTTGGATTATAAACTTACTTAGGTCACATATCGTAAACCAGGCCAACCCAAGCAACTCAATTAATTGATAAGTAAATAAATAAGTATTTATAATGTACTACTTATATTAGGACTCTTAGTTACGAGTATCTAATGTGAAATAAGTTCAAGCTTTTAATTAATAATCAACAGAAGTACGAGTATTGTAACTGTACACAAAAAAGTGTAAGATAAGATAAAAACTTATACTTGAAATAAAAAGCCTCATGAAAATGTAAGTTCCGATTTTAATAATGTAGCCATAGAGGGACTGTCGGCCTCGGACTTTAATGTTCGTGATTTTATTTTTTACTGAATGGCAGTACAATCTGATGGATTCCATGTTGGTTTGAAGATGAAAGGGCCGCCCGGCGACGATGTGCGGAATAATGATCCAGTAATTCGCCGTAAAGTGCTTTATTCCATGTCTATAGCTACATGCAGAGGTAGGTATGTACCTACTCTTCCAACATTAAATCCATTATTCCATTTTCAATATTACTTAGTACCTGCTTGCTTTGTTTACCATTTTATAGAGATTCGGAGGCGTTGCCGGCGACAAACAATTAGAATCCATGGAAATTAAATAGATAGGTAGGTACCTATCTATAGATGTACTTAATTCAAACTTTAAAGTAAGAATAGAGAAAGGTAATAAAAATTAAATATTACCTATATTGAAATCATTTACCTAAATTCTCGGGAATACTTATAGGTCATTAGTTTAGATATTGTCACGAAGTGCGCAGTTAAACTTCTAAAAAGTGCGTTGATAAACTTCTGTAAATGCCTTTAGTAAGCAAATCGACTGAAAAAAAAAACTATGTAAAGAAAGTAAATAAAAACCTCAATGTGAGCCTATCCCGTTAACATCGATAAAAGTAGAGTATCATTTTATACTATGTAGATACTATCGGTTATATGCGCATCCTGTAAGAAAGTAAATGCAGACTTATACTTTGAAAGCAAATTCTTTGTAGCGGTTGCGATAAGTTCAATGTGGCAAACAACCAGTCGATCTCTCGGATACATTACTTGATTCTTTTTTACTAATCTACCGTAGACTCTCCATTGCAGAGATGAGAGAACCACCCATTGCTGCCAGGAAAAGGATATTATGATTGTTTTAGGAGGTAGTGGCTGGTACGCATATTACCTAGAGATTGAAAAAAAAACTTAATGATTCTGATATAAATAGCTTATATTTAATTGCAAGGTTTCATTGAAATCCGTTTAGTGGTTTCTGCGTGACGTGAACTCAATACTTAACGGCTCAAACGTATCTTTCGTTTTAAATACAGTACCTAAAATAAAGTTGATTTACTTTATCTGGTTCTTTCCTAGATTGCTTACCTATATACCTCGAGATACCTGAAAAAACATAGCATAGGTAAGTACTTATATTGTGACAATTTAAAAATGGCCATATACTTAAAGGCCAAATAAATACCCGAGTTAGGATGTTTAAGAATTTCCCGTTGAGAGGGCAGGCCAAGGCCCTCCGCCCGTCGGACGCTGTAACCCGACGCCTCTTGTACTCAATCTCCTCCGCTAATTTGCGAGTAGATACGCCTTCAGGGCTGTCATTACGCACCGTACCTTATTTTCCCTCCGGCAAGCCTACGCATGTCACCTAAGTAGTGTTTTTTTTTTAGCTAGAATAGAATATTTCGAACCCTTATCTGTGAACAAAAATGAATGCGCATTTGTTTTAGGAAACCACCCCAATAATTAGATGAGTATACTAACACCAAATAAAGGTCATCTATTAAAATAATAATTTAATCACTGACATAAATTCACACCCAATAACTACAAGGAACCCGTTTATAATTTGCGGCCAATTACCACTTCGTAGGTGACGGCAATGTCAATAACGATTTATGGCTTGGAAACGTGTTCGTTAGCGAAGTGAAGCAACGATGTTGCGTGCAGATAGCTCTGTTCGCCGCCCTCTACTATGATATTGAGTTTGGCTTTCTATCTGTTGTTAAGTGAAACTAGTGAAACGGAATTTGCGATAAGCGATCGGGATATTTGTTGTTGTGATGATATTTTGGTGCCGGGACTGGCAGCCCTAGAGTACGCGAGGTCTGCCAGCGCCGCACACAACGGGCTACATTGTCCTGTGCGCTAATAAATCGAAATTCGCCGACGACAGCGCCGTTGTCTTTTGAGATAAACGTCCATGATTACTAAACTTACGATTATACTGTAAAGAATCTAACTCCAGTCCTTTGCAGGCTAACTTGAGTATGCTAGCCTCTAGGGCTCTAGGCGATGCGTGTGAGTCAAGCCTTGCCTGTTGACTGCCATAAATCACAGACTAAATACAATATCTATCATCATACAATACATTAAATCTTCGTGACGTACCTAAATACATAATCATCATTGAAATATTACTTTGCTCTTGCAGTGCAATTTATTACTTAATAGTCATAATTTAGCACCTAAGTACCTACTTAAATAGAATGAGTAGTAGAATGTAGGTATGTGAATTAGCTAAATTTTCGTAGCAATAGATATCATTATGCTTCCACTTTGTGTAAATGTTTTTGCTTGGTACCAAGTAGGTACCTGAAATGATAAGCCAGCTAATAGCAGTGATTGTACATCAATTAAGTACAAAAGTGCGGATAGCCCAAGTTTTCCTCATAAGGGCTACCGATGATAAGAAAAGTTCCGTGGGCGACGGCCGTCCTCGATGCATTCCAAGTGCGCAGCCATTTCTCCACACAATCCACCACTGATAACGTAATGACTCGATTGACTCACGTCTCAAACGCATGTAGTTCCATGAACTGACAGATACTAAATATATGTCACGAGCTATCGAGAATGTGGCATTTGTTTTCCGGCGTTCTTATATTTACTGGCTGTGATACGCCATCTCATAAAACAAAGGTACGAATTTAGTATCATAATACTTATTTTCTTCTCTTATATTCTCCTTCATTAATCGTTTTGAACGTTCTCTAATTGCTCTTCATGATATTTTCTGTAGCTGACGAATTCATAACATAAACGTTAATAATTTGGAATCAATTTCATCCTGGATTAGGCGTGTTGGGATCCAAACTGAGCATAAAAAGCGTTATTCACTGCACATAAACTAAAACGAACGAAATTTTATCAAACATTATACGAGTATGAGTACCTACTAGGTGGTTATTAGCTTTGCAGCTGCAACACATACGTGTATTCAATAAAATCGGGTATTGAAAAAAGATAACGGATCAGTAGCTACTAACAGAGTTCAGAGCCCATTTCGAAGAGATCAGCATGTTCTTTATAAGGTACAACTTCATGTGTGGTCCGCCATTTACCGATGTGATATCACTACAATGATCCCCAAAAAGGCCAGCTAATCTTAACTTGCGTCATAGTGCCAAAACTTTGTCCAATTAAATGGTGATTGATTAAAGTTTATATTGTTTACACGACGATTTTTCTAAAATTAAATGTATTCTATCATTTAGATATATCAAAGTAAATTATCTTACTTCACACAATAAATATTAAATTTTCATATTTTCCGAGGATTCACTTGTAATAAGCATTATTAAAACAGGTAGATACAAGGTATCACAGAAAAGAGACGGCAGGGTATTCTTCACTCAGACTTCAGTTCATTGTTTCATAGCTTTTATTCGAAGAATAAACTGCATTGTAGAATTAATATTTAGCTTTGTTTCATTTCAGAAAACGCTATAGTATAGTTTTATAAATTAATAACTGAGCATCTAGGAACAAAAGCTATTTGAACAATATCTAGGTTGAAAGTTGATTCCTATTCCAAGTTGGTACTTTGATCGAATACTGTAGTTTTGTTTGAGCTTACGAACGTTATTGCTACGATCCTTGTGTCTATTCAAAGGTACCGAAACAATGAGTTTCCTTTATTGTTATTACCTTTCATTGTTTAGTGTAATTTAAGGAGACCAAGAAGGCTCTAAGTGAAGATGTACACAGGTTACAGCTGCGCGTGCATGACGCGACCTACTTCCATCAATCGTAGCCTGCGCCGGCGCACTTCACTATTCAAGACACGGACACTTTGGTATATAATTACCATTATTTATCTGCCACTAACTTTTATTTCCCAGGGATAGTGTGGAACACCTCAATCATTCAAAACAATAGCCGAAGCTGTATGATAAATATATTTTATCTATAAAAACTTTTATAATAGATAAATGAGCACATAAGTAAATAATTTCGAAAAGCCCTTTACGGAACTACCCATGTATGTCCTGCTTTAAAAAAAGTGTTTTTATTTCATTTTTATACTACCTAAATCTAATTTGTTTAAGGGACTTTTCCTTGAAAGTAAACCGCATGAATTAAGAAAAATGTCAGTTAAAATCCTCGAGTAAATACCTTCATTAATTTTAACGGATTAAAGTTGACCGTTTGCTTGAAATTGTTCGAAATGAAATTATTTAGGAAACATTAGTATAAAAGGTACCTAGATAGTTCTTTTTCCGACTGTCTGTATCCACGTTTGTGCACGTCTTGGTAGGTAGTACCTAAATAATTTACGTAAAAATAAATCTATTAACGTTTTGCAATTAAGATATATTTAATACAATGTATTAAAAACTATTTATAGGTAATTAGTTATTCTCATACCTCATGTGGCATGTGGTAAACTGTGACCAGACTTCTAATCGTCCTACTGGCTAGGTAAGTATTAGAAGCTGCGCATAACTATGGGTTTCCAGTTATACGATCGTTGCTGGCTCATTATGAAATCTTCATGGGAATCAAAGCCCTCGCACCACGTGCCGTGTTTTGCATACCTATCTCTGTATTCCAATCGAAATAGCCCATCGCTTTTTCCTAATAGTTGTTAGTTTTGATAAATGGAAACACAGTCACATATCACACGAGTTATTAGTTCGTGATGGCCATATTTCATGTAAATACGAGGTAAATAAGTATCTAATCGTACATTATCTATGCAAGCCATCTCTATATTTTGACATGAATATGAAAGGTAGGTGTCGATTTAAATATAGGTAAGCTTTTTTATTTAACTTTGTCGATGTTGATTTTTGTTAATGATTTTTCTAACAAATAGTAAATCAAGTTTACTATTTTTTTTAAGCAATACAGGTACTTAGCTCTACCTACATCGCTGTCAATTATAAAAAAAACTTTGATTTGAGAAAACTTTTTCTCAGGACGCAATTACCTATAGGTAGGTACTTTGAAAGTCCTGCCCAAAAGTTGTACTAAAGTGAGTCCAGTTAGATTAAGTAGGTATTTTCAAGGTCTTGGAACAAATCAGTTGGAATAACTGTGAAAAGCAAGTTCTTATTGTATAATGTACATAGCGCGTTACTATGCACTGCACTCCATGCATGCCTAACGACTACACCGTAATATTTTAATTGGATACACGACGATACCGAAGACAGCGGGTCTCTTTGTGGGACCTAATACTGAACCATTGTATATTACTTATATTTATCAAAATGTGCACATGACTACGGAGATCTTTATAAGATACTAATTTGATAGAACTGTTTTAACTACTTATTCAATATTATTATAAATTCTGCCAAAAATGCTTTCTTTTTCTGAAATAGGTACTTTAAAATTAGTTTTATGTCCATGGATTTAGCAGTAATTAAAAGAGCTTTGATTTTATTATAATCTTAATAGATATTATAAAGATTTTGAAATATTATTTCACAAGCGTATGGACGTCAGCGTCTTCGAACTAAGATTAGGTACGTAAATCGTAGGTTTATAAAATCACAGCATTATGTTATACAATTCAGAACATTACATTACAATTAAACTTTTTTGTAAGTGTAACAATAAAATATTTATCAAACCTAAAACCTGCTTTGTTGTATGTCGATGACACTTCCTGTTTTGTAACTTCTTACAGCCCCTGGGGCCGTATTCTTCTAATTACCAAATGAAAAATAGTGTCTCTCTAGAATGTGAATTGTATGAATTGACACATTTTGGTATTCTCTTAACAGATAAGTTGACAGTGGACAGCGATCGGCCGTACATTTTATTACTTTACGCTATAATCGGTATTCTACTCCGCAATGTCACATGAGTGGCAGTTCCAAACGGTATTCTCTTCGCTATTTGACAGTAGACAAAACCCTCTAGAGACTACTAATCGACTATTAATCGACTATTGATCGTGGCACTTAAGAGAATACCAAATTTGTGACATATTGCTGTCGAATGTTTATCTGTTGGCTATAGTTTGGTCGCTTAACTTAATTTAGCGGAATTGCTACCCAGTTAGTTTACTTGAGTTTCCCCCTTGTCGTCTTTGCTCGCCCACGGATAGGACCCACGGAGTTCGATTTACCTACTTCGATTCCCTACGAGTCTATTTACTTGCCAACTTTATAAGTCAATCAAGTATAATTAAGGTAAGTAGATGCAGACATCATTAAAGTGGTTAAATTCCTGACCCGTGATTGCCGTGCTCTGCAAATGATTGTCGAGGAATGGTGATGATTGAGTGAAGCTGTCTCCTTGATTGATTGATTTGTGATCGCTTTGACATATTAAGGTCGAACTTTGAAAAATGTATCCTGTCATTACATCAACTGGATATTGTGTTTCTTAAAGCTAAGGAATGTAAATTGATCAAAACAACAAATCTACTTAATTAAACGTATCCGAAAAAAATGGGTTTTTGCAAAAAGCTTCCATACTAACTTTAGTTTTAGTAACTACGAAATAAAACGTCTAGATATATGGAGTAAACGCAAACATCTATTTATTATTTCGTTGTAGAGTCACTGAAATTTTAATGGACCTTTATGCAATAACATCATATAAAACTGTAATTTAATTGAAAACATGCCTGCTTCAGTTATTATAAGCGATCGAATTTCAATATAAAATACAATATAAAAACGATCTGGAGTGGTTATTACATTTGAAGTTTCTGGAGATAAGAATACGTTTGATACCTTGACGCTATCATAAGAGTACGTTTAATGAAAGGTTCATTTAAGAACTTGGCAATTGGCCCGTTCTTAATGCTTTTATTCAGAAATAATGCCTAGTTTAGCATAAATACTTGACAAATTCAATGCGGATATCAGATAACGGGATTATTATTCAAATTATTCACGACCATAAAGAAGGCGTGTTTAACTCAGCGTGTGCAGTATTTCACTAAATATTACGCCTATGGATTTCAATTTGGTCGTAAATTGTTTAGTAGCCACTGCGTCGGGGACCGAATAGCCATTACCTTCGCCGCTTACGACTGCAAACGATTCGTTAACAGTTATTTATCACCGTAACGACAACTTATGAACGAGTTAATGTCAGCCTTGTCTTTGACTTGACCTGCAAATTAAGGATTTTAACACATGCCAATTTGTTTCTTATTATGATTTACAAGCGCTCGTAATTCTAACCCAATATTTTAGTATAATTTTAATGATTTATAGTGTGAAGTTTATTAATCTCAATAATTGATTTATCAATTAATAGAAAACTTAAGAAATACTGTACATGTGAATATGTTATTAAAAATACTACACTCTAATAAATAAAATATAACCACTAAACTAAACTAAACTTAACCTAACTAACACTAATCCGGGAATAATCCGCCCCTGGTCTCTCCTGGTGCAAACGTGCCCATCACCCCAGCTGCGTTTCCACGCTTGATAGCGATAGACAACCGCTGCAGCAGAAAAGACCCGGCGGCGGCGCGGGGGTCACAGGTCCTCTCCCTCAGTCTACTAGCTAGCTCTCTGGTAAACATTTTGGCTTCCTTACCAAAGCACCCGGTCGTTTCCACTGCAAATGGAACGAATACATATTGGCGAGAGAGGTCCGCGTTTTAATTACTTACGTATTATTATATAAATCATCATGACACAAATTGTTTAAAATAAGTAACTCAAATAAGTACTTACATCAGAATCCAAAGAATGGATTCACATTAATTATTTAGATAAGTTCTATTTTCCTAGAAATGAGAAGTGGGAGTAGCAAACTTGACAAGTGGGAAAAATTTAAATTGGATTTCCTCCAGATACGTTTCTAACAAGACTCTTCTAAAAATAATTTTTAATTTCCTTTGGAAAATCAGTAGTAGGTACTGAATTCCTAAAATTCCTGTAAAGAATTAATAAACACATTTTATTAAAAGAAACTGGCATTAATAACGTCATTTAAATAAATTGCAACTTATGTGCGACTTCAACTACGTCCAAAAAGGTATTTGGTCTTATCATCACAAACACTGATCTAAATAAGTTTTAAATCTTATTTGGTTTTCAGTCATGTCACGTCATAGACAAAACGTCATGGATATGACATTTACGTGAATTAGTTCTAGAACTATGTTTAAACCTCGTTTTGTAATAGCACTGAAATAGTTTTAGGGTAACTTTCAACAAGTTGATGCCATCGGGATTTGAGAAATTTGTATGTATGTACCTTAACTACAGTTTCATCTCCATTTAGGCGTGATTTAACTATACATACTTACATACGTACAATACGTCTAATATAAAGTCTCCATTATTAACAGAGATTTACCTACCTCTCTACTAGCAAAGCAACTCTTAACAGTAAACTTTTTACATAAGTATAAACATGCCAAGCAAGGGTTAGTTAAGAAGGAAAGTCACCAAGTCGTAACGAATTATGCGAAAACTTTTTGATGAATTCGTAGCAACCTACACGACATTCCATGGGACTCTCTCTATACGTAGAAGTAGTCCCCTACGGAATGGCTTAATGTTATTAATTTTACGCCGCATATTATGCAATTTTCTCTAAAATCCAAGTTTCTAAGATTTCAATGCTTTCTAAGTCGAAGTTAGCGATTGGGTTTGGCAGTAAGCACTAGCATTCCAATTCCAACACCTTCCTATTAAAAGTACGACCGATTCAATTTGTATGCGGCGGCGTCGAAACTAGTTGACGGTTATTACAAACTATTGAATTGACTTTTAGCAAAAGCACTCAATCAAAGGAAATCACTATTGAGCCGCCAACTCTGTAAATACTGCTGTAAATATTAGTGTTATGTTAAATTACTAGCTGAGTATTTTTTGTTTACATGTTGTCATTAGTAAATGATAGGTAATTATGCAGGGTGAGTACGTGATTTATCTGGGCGTGTGGGTGAGAGCAGCGGGAGCGGGCGGGGGCCGCAGTCGGAGGCGGCGTGATGCGAAGGATCCCACTCTACACTCCACCGCTCGTTGGTACTGCAGCGCGTCGTCTCCAGCCCGTTACGCTACGCGCGAAAAACTTTTCGTTACCATTCTTCAGCCGGGAAATCTTAATAAACACCCGCAATACAGATAAACAGGACCTGCGCAAATATTTACGCCACAACTTTGGATTCTCGGACTTCAGTGTTTTGTGACAAGTGTATCTAACAGGATTTTTCACAAATTAAGTTCAGAGAGTTAAAATGATTTACCTATGGATTCCTTGTGAAGTGAACACCTTTTTGTGTAAGGATTATCTGAAAAGTGAAACGCTTAGAAAATATTGATGTTTGCTTGAAGGATTTTAATGATACCGTCTCAAGATGAGGAAAAAGATCCACATTGTAACGCAAGAGGCGGAAAAGCCGAAAGGAAAACGTAGGGTAAGTTTTGTAGTTCAAATAAATCGGACTTTAATTTGTATGTACTCTTTATACTCGTCCCTTAGAAACCTATACTTACAATACAGAGGATTGGCATCATACTATGCTATCGATATCCTATCTATCAATAAAATTTTCAATTGCTTGAATTTTTGCGTTTGATACACATTCGCAGTGCGCTTGACAATAATTGAATCGGTTAACTTGTAAAAGTCAAATCGCGAATGCGGCACTCACATATTGTAAAAGCCCTAAAGAATCTTTTTACTTTCTCTACCTACTTAGGTACCTTCATTAAACAGTAAATAAGTAGATATAGGTAGGTACGTAACTAACTGTTTCGCACTTATAAAATAAAATTGCGGATACAAGAATACCAATTGATGCTGTAACTGTAACCTTATACTTCGTTTGTAGCTGTTCACATACGGAAATTATTCGTTCGAATAAGTGTAGGTTATCATACGTTTATTACTTAAATTGCATATAAATGGCCACATAAAAACGCACTTTGCCTGCAAAGGTGTTTAAGATGACTCCATAATCAAAGTACTTTATTTGACGTTTTCGAATCCCAATGAAATTTCTGTTGCAATTTATTTATTTATTTATTTATTTATTAGGTTTGCCAACAGGTAACAAACACCTTACTTGCTAAAAAAATACATCACAAGAAAACAGGAGTACGTGCTTACCCAATTACAGGCAAACACAGCTTATGTAGAACAGAATGTGCTTAAGCATTATAACTTGTGTAACTATAATAACTTATATTAAATTATAACTTACCTACATATTGATAACAAAAAAAAAAAAAAAAAATAATAACCAAAAGTATATAATTTTTATGCTGCTGGGCGCGAGAAATTTGCTAGGCTTATTTTAAATTTATTTAAGGAACTGGAGAAGATATCAGTGTCAGCTATTGAATTGTACAGGTTGTTGTGTTCTCGACAAATTCTCGGAACAGTGCTATAGCGACCCACGTTGGTTCTATAAAATTTGACAGAGAAGGGTCGGTAATTTGCTGCACGGCTGTTACGTCGAGGTATGTAAAAACTAATGAGGTTCAATAATTGTGGGCAATCAATACAACCATTTATGATTTTGTAAAGTAAAACTTGATCTATTATCCAACGACGCTTTTCTAAGGTTGTAAATCTGAAATACTCAAGTCTCTTTTTATATGATCGAAGATCCGACAGTTTGCGCTGGTTGATAGTCGCAAGAAGCAAGAATTTCTTTTGGATTCTCTCCAATCTATCTATATGGCATTGGTAATGCGGGCTCCATACAGGAGAGCAATACTCCAACGAGCTGCGTACAAGAGATACGTAAAGTAAGTTTAGCGCAGAGACAGACTTAAACCTCTTGCAATTCCTCCAAATGAATCCAAGCATTCTGTAGGATTTTTTTATAATAGTATCTATTTACATTGTAAACATAATAAAAGCCCAACGTGGTTATTGAAAATTTACGAAAAAATATATTACCTATATCCATAAAGTGTTTCGAAACAACTCTTTAAATTTATGGAACCTAAAAGTTTAAACTCAATTCATATGTTATTTACATATACCTAATTAAGTACTTATTAATATTATCTAGATAAATAGAACTAGTGAAGCTAATTTTCTAAAAACCTAGACCTAAACCTTTTTAGAAAGAAAAACTACCTATGTGCTACTAATTTAATTACCTAAATTTTAAACAGCTATTAAAATGAATTTACATGAGAATTAATTGAAAATTTTAAACAGTTTCTACTTCTATAAGTCTTCTCATTATGAACTTCATTTTATTTTATTACACTAAATATTGACTTGTCTTCGGCGCCTAGGCCATATACTGGAAAGGAAAGCCCTTGGGTACTCAGACCATGTTCTATAGCACTTTAATTATAAATAGGTACTTTTTATAGCTTACTTACGTAATAGGTAATTTTAGTTCTCTATTTCGGGTGATAGGAAATTCGTGTAGGTTTGTGTTTCAATTTATTTTAATAATGGTAACAATGGTAGAATAATTTGGTGTGAAATATGCTCTTGTCATGTAAATGAGTCTAACAAACGACCACCGTAACTCGATAGTGCAATTAAAATACGTCAATAGGGATTGTTCTCGCGTCCTATTAAACTGCGAATATTACGTAAATAACGAAATTTTCCAATAGAAATATACCTAACAAAATAGCCGTCTATTTAAATCAAACAACAATAATTTCTTTCTAAACATTAAATTCTTTGGTGAGAAAGCAATTTCAAGTTCAAAATATCTAAACTACATACTTATTAGGGCATCCCTATTATGAGTAAGTATTGGAATTTGGCTTTGATTTTTCAAGATCATCAAGAGGTTTTTCCTGTCTTATAATGTTTAATAGGATGCCAAATGTTTACTTTTTTACGCACGCGTACGATGAAAGACATTTTATCCTTGGTGATATTAAAAACTTTGTCTACACGAGCATACTCTTAGGAAAATTAAGTCTAAATTATTCCAATTGACATTTCCAAGAGGTATCTAGGTACGGGAAAATTCCACAAGTTTTAAAATGCTTAGCAGTTAAAGATACCAACTTATAGTAAAGTAGGTATAATACGAATTAGAATGAAACAAGTGACAATTGATTTACGACTTAAATAAAAATAATAAATCTGTCATTGTTTTCGTAATTATAGAACTTGTTTATTGGCAGTCAATTGTTTCAAGAAGTCAGTCTGCGCTTTTTCCTTTGGTAAATAACTCAGAATTTAATTTTATGTTATTGCCGCATCTCGGCTTGGGTCACTTGGGTCATAAAAAATGGCGGGTAAATTAAATTATAAAAAATTAAAATGGAATCGATCGGGGTCGGCAATTCTTCAAAAAGGAAAAATGTATCTTTGGGCTTTATCGCTGTAATTTTAGTTTATTTAATCAAACATAGCACAGTGTGCAAAAACTAATGAATGGATGACTAATAAATGTTCCGGAGAAACCAAAACCCTGTTTTAATTAAAACAAAACAAAACAGTACTCGTAACTCTATCTAAAGCGTATTTCTTTTTTTAATTTTTTAACGAAGCCTTATCATATCACAGTTACGTACTGTATTCGAATGGAGAGCAATAATAATATGACCTGTGCCCTTCGTACATACAATATCTTGGTAAATATTAATGTAGTTACGAATTCTGAGTTCCTTTGACGGACGTAATCGCAGTTCAATTGAAGTATACCGACAACTACGGTTGTATGTTGTACTACTTTTGCTCTACATTGGAGTAGAGTAGTACGTTAGTAACTATTTTCTCGATCATTTTTCTACCTTTGTGTGAGTTCTTTGAGATGCTTGTTGACTAGGGGTTCCTATGGATATTTTCAGTATTTTTCAGTTAATAGAAGGTTGAGTTTCAGTTACTGACTCTACTACATATAAACATGGCCACTATCCTAACCTAACATATTAGAACTTAGAATAATGCCAAATACCTACATTGGGAGGAATTTAATATCCAATCTCTAACCAGTTAAATTGAATAGGTAAAGCAAATTCATAGCGTTGATTTGTTGAAGGGTGTGATGGAAGCTTTTTCATTGAAATCAATTACCCATGCGTAGACTGCTTACGTATGATAGGTATTTATCGGAACACCACATATACCTATATAGCTGGACCATTTTTATATGCAGATAAAAAGATTATACCCTTGGAACATCCGTTTAATAATCGGATCCGACAAACGCTGGTAAATACGTACTTGAAGGTTTTACTGTAGATACAATATTACAAGATAAAATTGGATATAAATAAACCAACGAATACGAAGTTTTATAATCAAAAAGCAAAGCTATTTTTATATTTTTATTTATATTTTATCGATCGATAGCCTCGCTCAAATTGACTGATACAAATTGCTTCCTACGAAATATCATCGTTACAAACTGGAAAAAAAAGGAGCTGATGCAATTCGATTTTATTAAAAATCACGAAGTATATTACAATAAAAATGCAAAATACTGAGAAAAGTAATTAAATAAATTTATTTTATTGTTTTTTTTTAAATATTTTAGTTTTTATAGTACCTGAGTTAGGTTTATACGGGGATACCTACCACTTTCTTTCAATGCTTTTTAAAATTATTTTAACTACCTATTTTTTTCCTCGGAATAACCTAAAACAATGTTTATATCAATTAAGTTTTAGTAGGTTAATAAAGAGATGCGTAAATATGTATAGTAGATTTAGTCCAGACACGCCTCAGACCCTAATCGTGGAGTGCCACTTTGGTCCCATATTCATTCATCGTTTAGTACGTGCGTACGGCGGCGGCGCGGTCCCCCAATGTCCGGTGAAATCGCGTCATTACACTATATCATCCGATTTATTTTTAGGCAAGTTCCTGTGTTGACTCAATTTTTGGGTGCACACTAGGTATAAGGCTTTATTATATCTTTCCGAGCGGTAACGATTTTATGCAAACCAAAGTGTGTTTTACCAGAGGTAATTAACGTACATTTTTCTCTATCATCAAAGCCTCGTATCTTTAGTATAAGCAATCAGCCATAAATTAGTTACACTTTAAACGTGGTCTGCACCTTCTGCCGCCCTGCCTAAACTAGGGCACAGAATAAGTACTTACCTAACAAATTCGAAGTTAAATTGAGTGTTCCGACGTTTCTATGAAATGCACGCAGTCATGTCATCATTCGTAAGGAAGGACGACTGGAAAGCCAGTTTCATAGGCAAGAAAATAATTAAGTAGTACGTAATAAAAAGTGTCAAAATTCTATATTTAGCTATGGTAATGGTAGAAATATACAATTCGTAGCATACCGTCCTTCCTACAATAATCCAAAATCATGAAAAACATTGCTTCGCGAACTATCTATGTAATCTGTGATACCTGAATCTGAGAAACCTTATTGAAGTAGGTATCTACTGAATCCGTACCTTAATCATAGTTTAATAACTGCTATTCATGTCTGGCGTGTAGACTAACCTTAAAAGTTCACCTCTCGTCCAATACGCAGAACCATACAAACAAGTTCATTATAGCATTATTGATCTTCAATGAAACTTTGTGCGACTTGTAACATCTTGTAACATGTTATTTGATCTTGGATTAAACTAATTCATTTATAAGTGCAGAACTCTTGTCTTCGGCGTTTGAATCGTTCAATCATTTTTCAATCTCAATTAGTTGTATTGTATGTAACTTGATCGGTTGGCTCTCGTGAGCTATGACGTGATTATATGAATAAATTCTTGCTTTGAAGTGAAATTGGAAACTTTCGGGACAAGTACCTATCCAATAATAGGAGTCTGGCCTTTGGCCTTTAATTTTCAAATTCCCTAGACATGACATAGACTAGTACCTACATTCTAATAGCCACTTGCAAGAAAGTACATCAATAGGGAGCGACATTGCCATTGCCAAAAATCTAAATAAGACGATGTTAAAAGGACAATTAACTCTAAGGAACCTTTCATGCAACTGAGGATAAGTTAATCATCTTTTATGCTGAACTTAATTACATTTCACGCCATACCAGCTTTAGAGTAAAAGAAAGCCGTATCGAAATTAAACTCAGGCAAGTTTAAACGTTATCGAATTTTGTAAATCACTGGCAATGGTTATCGGAAGATCATTTAATAACACGGACAAGGTGGTCCCGGTCGGGTATCGTAAACAATCGAGCGACAGATCGGCGTTCCTAAATTAATGGCCGCGGGAGTGAAACACCCGGCATTTATTTGCGTTGGTCTCCGACGAGTTGAGTGCGCGGTTGAGAGGGCGGGCGGCGCGGGCGCAGATAGCGGGGTCACGTTCCCGAGATAAAGCCAGAGATAACACCAACGTCTTCACAGTCCGATTGTCTTCTCCTAACGTATAAATGCATTTGTTTTTTTGGAGTCCCGGACTTCCAATGGTGTTGCACAATTACCCTATCATAAGTAGTGTTTAGTGGATTTGATAATGCCTGTATGCACCAGGTACCTTAAAAATGTGGCTTACTGAATCTGTATATAAGTACAAGGTGTCCGCTAGACACAATCTTCATTTATTTTATTATTTGTTTTATTCTCGATTAAGCGTTTTTCTTCTGAATCGAATTTTTAAAAGCCCGAGATTTCTAGGAACTTTTGAGTTGAAAATGTAATTAAAAATGATCCTATAAGCAATAGGTTATTTATCTTTAGCTGTTACAGCTTACAGTTACAGCTGTTACGCCTCTTCACTGTCAAATGATTTCATTTCGTTTTCCAATTCTTTTCTCATTTTTTATCAATTATAATTTTAACTTTAATTGGTACTTAATTTTATTATTTTATAACTTTTTATCTCTCAAGCGTTATTCTAAAAGATATTAAGTGTTGGACCTCAGGATAATCTAGACCAGACTAGACAGATCTTGATGAACTGGAAACCCTAGATCTTAGTGATTATGACAAATAGGTAACGCAAACCAAAGACATTTTAATTTATTTTGACTAATGACACAACCTGCCGGTAGTACCTACTGTTGCCTATTTATATTGGTATTTTACTTTTAAATAAGCGACTGGAAGTCTCTATACACCTTACAAAAATACAAAACATCTGCTCTACGAAACTATCAGCCTACTTAGAAGAGAACAATAGAAGAAACTTTTTATTTACTTACTTATATTGAGTGAGTTAAAATTTAAATAAATACATTTATAGAGAGGCGTGTATTTATTTAAATGAAGCCATCAGAATATAATACTGCCCATATTTAGAAAATGAATAAAAAGTTACTTATTTTGGTTTTTTTGTATGTATTGTAGATTGTAGATTATTAATCATTGGATAACACGGCTTCGGATTCCCGTTATGAGAAAACTTTTTAAAGTTTGTATTGAATTATTTTGAACTTGAGGTCAGCTTGATTTATTAGGAGTTCTCAAGTGACCTTCGGGATGGGAACCAATATTTCTGGTTGTAGGTGACTGTAGTTTGTACCTTGTTAGTAGACAAATTTCACTCGCTGTAGGCAATTGTCCTCTTTTGTAACGATATGTGTTATCTGCCTCATTACACACGTAATTAAGGATATATATACCTACCTCTAAATTCATTCACATATTCACATAAGTAAGTATGTTGACATGTAAATGATAATTTAGTACCTATTTAGGCTACTGCTTGGAAAGAGGCACGCAAACATTAATTAAATAATATAAGATTTTATTTTAATAATATTAAATTAAGAATATTGTTCTTCAAATATGTTTGCAACGTAATTAGTTCTAAGCTAAATGTAAAGAAACTGCTCCGATTTCAATTAAAATAAATATATCTAAGTACGTACTTAGGTGAAAAGTACAATAATAATAAAGATATTCGAATAGACCAATAGATGTAGGTACCTACACCTATACTGTCCAAGTTACCATAAAGCTCAACTTATAATGGTTTTAATTTGACCAGAATACCGGTTTATGATGAGTTCTGGTCTAGACTGCAACTCGTAAATGTAAAAAATCATTTGTTTCTATAATTATCATTCACATGGTAGTTTACTACTTTGAGAAAATATGTTTTTGCACGTAATCTTGCACTAGAAAACAGCGCTGCTAATGATCAGATACAGCTTGCTTATTTTAAAGACTAATGATGAAACAAATAGTCATACGAATCACGAAGAATCTAGGCGTTCTTTAGCTGTAAGTAGGTAGGTAAGTACTATAATATTTACCTGGGTTTACTAATGTTTGACATAACTTAATTTGCAATAATTTCATTGGCTATAATTTCATTAGCCATAATTTTATTTGACATAATGATTTAGGTGCCATAACTAACGAAAGCAATAAAATTATTTGCAATAACTTTAATATTCATAACTAATAGAAAGACATAATCTTCATAATAAATAATTTTACATTACATACAATACAAATGAGATAATTTTAATTAAAGAAGCTATTTAAAGAAATAGATGCGAATTCTTAAGAGCTTTAGCCTCAAATTTGAGCTTATTGTAAAACTTCTAACCGCCTATTTATATTTCTTTTATTACATATTTGATTTGATTAGTCAATCTCTGTTTTATTTGACCTATTTATTACTCTAGCAGGTAAAGCAAGCAGCATGCAATGCATGCCAGCAAGCAAGCAAGCAAGCATGCAGCAGGTAAGCAAGCATGCAGCATGCAAGCAAACATGCAGCATGCAAGCAAGCATGCAGCATGCAAGCAAGCATGCAGCATGCAAGCAAGCATGCAGCATGCAAGCAAGCATGCAGCATGCAAGCAAGCATGCAGCATGCAAGCAAGCATGCAGCATGCAAGCAAGCATGCAGCATGCAAGCAAGCATGCAGCATGCAAGCCAGCATGCAGCATGCAAGCAAGCGTGCAGCATGCATGCCAGCGTGCAACATGCAAGCAAACATGCAGCATGCAAGCAAGCATGCAGCATGCAAGCAAGCGTGCAGCATGCATGCCAGCGTGCAACATGCAAGCAAACATGCAGCATGCAAGCAAGCATGCAGCATTCAGGCAAGCATGCAGCATGCAAGCAAGCAGGGATGCAAAAATCATGTTCTAACCTAACCTAACCTATCCTATCGGGGTTGCCTGGTATTTTGTTTTTTCTCTGCGGGGGGCTTCGCCCCCCGAGCCCCCCCTCGGGGGCTCCGCCCCCGGACCCCCTCTGTCACGTCAGGTTTTTTTGTATTGTAAGTACATTCATCTCATCTAGTATAATAATACGCACACGATGGCATAATTATAATATGTCATCTGTAGATTATGTATTTAATAGTTATAGAAAATTATAATTATGGCCCTTGTTGTTTATGAAACATAATACTATGGCTAATGTTAATTATGACTACTGAACCATTATGTCCATCGTTGTTAGTATAAATAATAATATAGCATATGAACTTTATGACTGTAGAACATTATGACATGTGAAATTATTGCAAATTAAATTATGAAAAACAAAATAATACCATTTACCTGTCCGTGGAAAGAAATTACTAAAATGCTAAAATGAACTTTTTCTACTTACACCGAATCCTATTAAAATTGTAAGATTTCGTACAGAAAAGGCCGTTGATTATACTTATCGTCATTAAACATTTTTTTCATTTCAATAGTAACTACTTAATGTGCTTTGTATGTTTAATGGAACTTTAGCGATAATTACCTTTTCTACAACAGGCTTATATAGGTTAATTTAATTTCATTATTTTCAAGACTTCGGCGAAATACGGATGCGGTATTATGCTACAGACATTTCTCTATTTTAAAGCTTACATACGGTGTACTGTACTTACATGATAGATAAAAATTATTAGTTTTATTAACTGCCTCTCAAGGGATTAGTAAGAGTAAAGTCAGGGAACGTAATCTCATTAAGCTTTATATTACAAATCCTCAAGAAATAGGTATCTGTTTGTATGTGTAATAAAAAAAATCGAACTTTTCATACAAAGTGCCCGATATGATTTGGATCTATTTTCTAGCATGATTAGGACATAATTTTCTTTCTCGTATTTTATTTGAATTTTTAGTAGCGGATTAAGTTCCTTCATTTCCGTCAGGCAGTCTATAAAACCCTGAAGATATACCTATCTTCTATATACCTACCTACTAGAGTAGGTATACTCTAGTAGCTAGCTTAGCTACTTACTTAATTTAGCAAGAGGTCTTAAGATAAAACCGCAGAAAAGGATAATCTAGAGTTATATCCTACTATGGAGTCATAAAATGGTGTCAAATAGCATCTAAATACGTATCTATTGCTGAGTTGACTAATAAATTTATCTTGATTGATAGCTGTTGCCCTTTTAAAGACGCAATCAAACCATTTTGTAACTCATAATACGCCTTTGCTACCAGCCAACGCGCTTGAAACCGGACATTCAAGGAAATAATTAATTTTTAACACCTACACACTGTAATTGACAAACGGAATTTAAGAGAACTTTCCAAAGAATATTTAATTTAAATATTCTCTTTTAACCTGTAATTAATTAATCACGACGTTTATAAGAATCAAACTAATTACATTCTAATAAAATACAAATACTGAAACTGGTGATTTGACTTATAATAATGAACAACTTTAACAATGGAACCTTAATAATGCTATCTCGAAAAAGAAAAATGTCTTCTCATACAAAATGAAGCAACTGACTGATCGACAAGTGACTGTGCAGTTGCCAAAATTTATTTTTTATTGGAATATAGCTTCTATAATAGAAGTTGTATGTTATCTATCTTCGTCGAGTATTATGACCAGTTTAAATATTTTCATGTAAGTAATTAGGAATGTCAGAAATATCATCAGAATACCATCAGTAGGTAATTATATCATCAGAATGTAATATTAATCATCAGAAAACTTTTACATACTTACAACATATGATTAAGTACTTCCCGCCGGAATTCTGTTGTTTATCGTTCTGTTGTTTACTCGAAAGGCGATAATTAACTACTTATGTGATACTAAAACAAACATAATAACTTAAAATAGCATAGTATGTGTTATCCTGATTATTCCTGATGCGCGTGCAAGCTGCAATATGAGAAATTTTCGATGAAATCTGTTTAATAGTTTATGTGTGAAACAATAAGATACATCCTCATATTCATCGGCACAAATTAACATTTATAAGGTTTAAAATCTTACCCAAAGAGTTGTAGCAGCATTTTAGCCCTTGTAAAAGCAATGAGAGGTCTGTTCGTTCCTAAATACAATCCAAATAAATAATATTAAAGCACGTGACAAAACCCTAATCTAGGTAATAAGTCGAAGCTTTATCTCGTACATTAAACGTTTATGAGAAATCTTGTAAAAGAGTTGATAACATAAGGACAGAAACATATCTATTATTGAACTAATTAGCAACTTATTACTTATACGTTTTATCATCGCAACTCTTAAATATGACTCAACCGTATCGCTTTAAAACACGCTTTGAACTCCGAAGAAAAACTTGCGTGTGCGTTGCTAAACTTTTGCTCACTAGAAATGGCCTATGATTTCACAGATTGGATGTTCTCTTGATATTTTATCGAGCAAAAATAGCCAATATCGACGTCGGCGTTAAGTGCTAGACGACAGTCGAATAAACACAGCGGCCGGCTCAAGGGCGGTTGCGGTTTTCTATCGCTGCACAGTTCTCACGTGTAAAACCTTATTTTATTTCAGAACACGTATCTAATCGGCTTTTTTGTTAACTAGACCGAAAGTCTTGTCCAGCAGTTGGACACAAATGACTAGATTAGATTAGATTAGGTGATTTTTATACCAACTTTTATCCTTTCCTTATAGTTTTCTTTGTAGTTCCTTGTAACACTTGAAGGAACATTGATTAGCTTTTTCTCCTTCATACCATAGTGTTCGGTCTTGTCACAATAATTGCAATCACAAGTTCAATGTTTTTATAAGTAATTTACTTTCATGATACATTAGAGAATTAAAGCTATCAACGAAAATCAACGCCACATAATATTTCTACACACGTAAAATATTGAGCGTATCAGTGATCAATCAAGTGGAATAAATTTAAGTGAAGCCAAGTAATCTTTTGTAGATTGATTCATATCCACGTAATATCTTTTTGTTTTTAAGTAAAAATCTACGAGTAGGTACATACCTACAAGGTTTCAATAGCATAAACTGAAGCCTGAAAATATTAAAATTAAAAGCGAAATATAGATAGGTACAGTCACGAGATATGTCTATGTTACGGGCAATGTGATTAATGCGGGCAGTATGCATAATGCCCGGGCATTATGAATAATGCCCAGCTGTATTGGGCAATGTGATTAATTACTATCAAAACTGTGCTATTTATCACATTGCCCGGGCATTATGAATAATGCCCAAAGACCATTGGGCAATTTGATACTAATAGTCCGTTAACTTGATAATTGTAGGTTGCGATAATTCTAAAGTCGCCAAATTTTTGAAAGGTTGTCAGAGACATATTAGTGGACAATTTTTTTAGAAATTTTAGGTCATTGCTTTAGGTAGAATTTAGGTTTTTGCATTTTAAGCAACTAAGATTATTGAAGTACAGTAGAAAAATAATTTGGCATGTCGTATGTTATGTTATTAAGTACTTTAATACAATTAATCTTTTCAATTTAAGTTTTACAAATTTTTAGGCTAAAACACAGAAACAAAAATTAAAATTTACATTTCATTAGAGCTTAAATCAATAAACAAATAATAAAAAAGAGAATGCTCAAAAAATACCCAGGCCCGGCGCAAACGAAAAATATCTCAGTTTATTAGTATAAATGAGTAATAAACTGTAGCATAAGAACCATTTTCCAAATCGGTGGCTAAATGTCAAAAACTGCTATTTGTATTTTCGTAGGGGTTAATTTTTATGATTATTTTCTTATACCAAGTAATATCTCATTATTTTATTCAGATTAACAATGCAATTGAAGCATTAAAGCAATTAGGTTAAGTGTGGTTTCAAGAAAGGTTAGATATCAGGTTAGGTTAGGTAACATGAGGGTTAGGTGAGGTCCTAGGTTACCCAAAACGTCACCTAACCTAATCTAAAACCTTATTTGACCTAACTTAAAATCTCACCTAACCTAACTTAAAACCTAACCTAACTTGATATCTAACTTTTCCTAAAACCTCACCTAACCTAATTGCTCTTATGCTTCGATAGTATGTCAATCTCAATAAAATAATGACATATTACTTAGTTTTATTTAGGAAAATAATCATAAAAATTAACCCCTATGAAAATACCAAAAGCAATTTTCGACATTTAGCCACCGATTTGGACGATGGCCCCTATGTGACATTTCATTACTCATTTATACTAATAAACTGAGATACATTTTGTTTGCGCCGGGCTTTGGTATTTGTTCCATACTTCATGAGCATTCTCTTTTGCCCTTGCAATATCCAGAATCGAGAACAAGGTATAGGTAAGTAAATGGGAAGCTGAAAAGTGAAATGCTTAGCTTGATAGAATCCGCATAGGTACATGATCCGGCCATCACAGCAACACCTTCACACAGGTCTCAACTCTCAACGCATGTGCCAGCCATCAACCCTTTCCACATATTTTAGGGATTTAGGAAGTATTTTAGGGAAACCAGCGCATGTCACCCTTTGACCAATCAGAGTCCAGAATGGCCTAACCTAAACTAAAACCCAACTTAACCTATGAAGAAATGATGAGAATTTTAAGTTTCATAATACCTACACATTTATTTGACTTTCAGTTAGGTTAAGGTGAAATAAGGTTTCATTGTAAAACAAAAAAAGTACTGAAATAAGTTTATTATCACTCTGCCCAATAGGTAACGGGCATTATACATAATGCCCGGGCAATTTGATTAATTGCATAGTATTTATCACATTGCCCGCTTATATTGGGCATTATTCATAATGCCCGGGCATTATGCATAATGCCCAATTAATCACATTGCCCGTAACATCTACACTGTCACATTTTCAAAGTATCGTAACTTCTGTTGTTACAAAAATATGTGTTCATCAATTTGTTCAATAATACAACCAACAGTCATGCAATTAATGAACAAATAGATGAAAACTTATTTTTGAAACTACAGAAATTACGATAGTTTGGAAATGTCACAGTGTATGCATATTATTACTCGTGCGTGACTGTATAGTACACCTTCTTTTTTTTAAAACAGGTAACAATTTAAGATTCTTCAAACAAACGCAGAATTCACGCCCGTTTGATTTCTTTTCTTGATTGCTTTATGTTTTCTTTCCTAAGTAACGATTTGCTGCAGAAAATTTAAATCAAAATAGTAACATGAGAATGTAATTCAGGAGCACGTGTAAAATAACATTTTGTTTTATAAACAAGTCTTATTATTGACGCTTATTGACCAAATATAACTTTAGAACGAGGCTGGACAATGTGTGGACATTGCAAATTAAACTATTTAATATTTCTACGAAGTGACAGTAGTACATACCCAGCCTATTTTTTTATACCAAAGCTAGCCACATCGAGCTTTCCTCTTAATGAAGGGGGCACTAATTGAATTGTGGAATGTAGATGAGAAAATTCTACGATAACACAGTTGACACTGTTTAAGTTCACCAACTTCTTATTGTTATCACAAAATCATCGTGACTGCAAGCGCTCCGTCGATTTATCGCAGCTGGCCTCTATTGCTCTGTAAGCTAATCATGACGAATACTTCTACCTAGTTTGATTGAGATGTATTGACTTTGATGTAAAGCAGGTGCAGTGTTTACAAACACGAGGAATCAAACAAAAGTAAATATACAATATTCCCATACCAGCTAAATGAGAACTTGGGAAGTTAGGTACTTAATTTTAGGTATAAGTAGTATTGGCTTGATTTTTTTTTTCGCCTATTTCGTCCCAGTGCTGGGCAAAAGCCTCTCCCATGCCTCTCCGTGCTCTCCACAGATTTTTGTCGGTGGCTGCTTCCCACCAACCCTTCCTAAATGTTTTTTGGTCGTCGCGCCATTTTTTAAACCAATAAAAACTATTCGCTTGATATTCTTCTACAAGCAATGACTTGTAATATCCAAATTTCCCTAATATTAGTCACAAATTGAAAGCAAATTGAGTCTCCTCAAGCTTCAAAGGGTTCTAAAATGTATTATATGGGTTCTTCGAAAGCTTACCCGTGATAACCGTGTTAGTTTCATTTGGGAAGATAACAGGATTGCGTTATACTTCTTCATTAATCAGGAAAACATCTCTACATATATTTCTTGAAATTAAATTGTATCTACCTATTTCAATAATAATGACAAAAATGAAAAACAATTTATTGTTAAACCCCATTATCTGCGTGGTTGTCGGTTCTATTTGTATTGGACTCTTCATTAATCCCTGTACTAGATACTCTACATTAATTCATGTACTCTACGTCTACATCGGATTCTAACTATTAGTTGGAATTTTTACTTGAAAATAATCAAAGTAGCTGAGTGCAGTAGAAAATTATAAAGAAATGGGTAGTTAGGAATGATTGCGAGAAGTGTACGCACTACGCAAGTGGGTCGTGTCGCCGGTCGCTTCAGCGTGCGTGTTTCCGAAATGGAATACGTGTGGTTGGCGGACTGCATGCCCCAAATGCACATATCCGTATTAATATAAGCGATACTAATGTTACTGAAACTAGGCACCCCGTGCAATGACACTTTCATACGAATTCTTATTCGATCAAAACTCTTGCTTCAAATGCAGGTACTCAGCGTATGAAATATATACCAATATAAAATGAAAATATATTGGTATACCAATATAATATTCCAATATATTGTCATTATTCAATGTAGTTAAGTAGGTACTTATGTTTAAGATATAAATTATACCTATCCCGAATATGTTATCTTTGAAGTACATAGGTAGGTAAATATCACAAACACATTTATTTACAAAACAACAAGATTTTCCTTTTTCGCGGAAATGTTATCTATCACCTCCCTAGAGCCATAGCTCTATGCATAGGTAAAAATAAAAGAAGGAAAATAAATATCTATAAGTATGTACTTACCTCGAATAAAAGTGAGAAAAGAAGTTTTGCATTAAATAAGTAAACATTTCTTTGGTTTATCCCTAGCAACGCGTGTTTTATCAATTACCTTATTTCTTACTCACTTTTACATAGCATGTACTCGTTATTGCTAATAAAGTTTATTCCTATAATTATTAATTCCTACAACCCGTAACCCGTGGTTTCAACTACCGTAGTATCTAGGTACTCTACGCATTCATAAGATAATTAGGTGCCTATAAAATAAATATACCTCCATTAAAAATATATTATTATCGCACTATCTAAGTATATAAATAGAAAGTAGGTACCTATCTAGTATCTAGAGATGTCTACAAGTTGTTCATTTTTGAGCCTTAAATAGGTAACTTATTTATTAGTACGTAAATCTATCTCCGCTTCTTGTGATTGTGACGAAATACGTGATAGATTTTTATACGCTGCCAATTCAATTAAATGGAATACAATTTTCCCCAAATACCGAGAAGGATACCCACCACAAAGGTGTATACAAAAGTATAAAAGGTGTCATGAAATAGGTAACGCTTGCCAGCACATTTTGGTTACGTACTATCATAAAATAAATTCAATTTCACATTTCTCATTTCTCTTTATCATTTACAACAATAATGACAAAAGGTAGGTTATATATAATTATTTGGATATCATTTCACCCAAAATCTCTACGATATTAGCTTATAAAAATAAAAAGCAGTAGCTACCTAATTATATTATTGTAATTAAACAAAGTGCGTTCGCCCAATGTATTTGCACATAATAATATCAACATGAATCAAAAGATTTCTCTGAAAGGCGAGAGAGCGAATCTTTTTAAATATGAATGTCTTTGAACATACTTAGATAATGTTTGTGTAAGTACTTAGCAGTAACATGATATATTAATTGTTTTATTTGTTTATCTTGCCACATAGTTAGCGTGAGAGAATGACATCTCAATAAATATTGGCAATAAGAGGTAGGTTTGTATTTACCTCCCTCAGTTCCTACTTGCTAGTCGTCAAATTACATCAGTAACTATGTAACTTATTCTATGTATTTGTATGAAGGTACTGTAGTGTATATGCCGCAGTTTCTTGTTCCATGTTATTTCTTATGAGGATAAGTACGTAATTATGTAGTTATAATTTGCAGAAATGACTTGTGCTGTGCCTACCAGAATAAACAACCCAACTAAAATAGCCTAAGAGTATTTGGGGCGTACTAAAACTATTCAAAACATCGTTTTATTGACACATAAACCTGGATAAACTATTTCGTGAACCACATTACAATTGCATGTCAAGCCGATTTATAATAAATTTATAATGGATCGTATGTAAGCGTAAAAGTGCGATCGGTAGATCAAAGCACGCGCGGGCGGCGGCTCAACCTTCGCGGAAGATTTATTAAAAATAAACACTTACGGAGCACGGAATTGAGGGTTTACGGGTTGATGGGATAATAAAAAAGTGTTCTTTCTGACACCAATCTGGTGTTTATTATTTGGGACAAATGTGACCTGTAATCCGATACCGCGCCGTCTGTCGACTGACTCCTCTTGTCTTGTTTGATCTACTGAGAGCTTTTTAAACTTTTTATGTCATAGTTTAGTGCGCTTTAGGAGCCTTTATGGCTGAGTAAACATCTCGGGATTATCGCGGTCGACGTTGAGCTTAACGAACTTTTTCGTTTTGAGTTTTGACACTTCCAGTCACTTTATTTTTGGGATTTTGATGTATGCCACACTTCGAGCTTTTAGAAGGTTAGCAACACCGCATCGCATGTATCTCAGTTTCTGTACATTCGATAGAAGAGGATTCCTTTCAATAAATATTTATGTTTCGAAATTGCACAACGCGCTTTCAGCATTTTATAAATATTATAAGTAAACTTAAAAATTGTATCAAGCAGTATCGTAACAATGCGGAGAGGTTCTCTAAATGTAATCAAAAACAAATGAAAGATATATTGTACGATAGCACAGAAAAAAACAAATAAAGGGCTATTTCCGCTTATGTATTTAGATTGAAAGCGTATATTCGTTGATATGTTGTTATAGTTTGAGGAAGACTTTTGTTCTGTTATGTTGAAAAACACAGTCGGATCTGAGCACCACGGTTGATGTGCCGACACTTTAGGAAAATAGACAGAACATAATGTTGAAGGCATGGGGTTGGTTTATGCAATATGAAGCATATGAAATTTCGTGGAAGGTATATCTAAAAATATAGGTTTTAGATATGTCTACTGAGGTATAGGCAGAGGGATGCATTTTATATAAATGTGTCACAGATGTGTCTATGTTAAGCACGGAGTACGAAATATATTTAAAAATTGAATAGATAAGAGATCTAAGTAAGTAGAGAAAGATAGAAAGTTCTAAAAAATTAAATATAACCATGTATCAGAAAATTTCATTATGTGTTCCACATTTCAGACCTGCCCTATTTTATTGCAAGTATATATTTAAAAAAATAAAAACTTACGAGTAGATAGAAAAAATATTTAATTTTCAATTTGGGATTTTTTCTAACGTCTGTAGTTAATACAGTCTCGTTGGTTCTTTCTTGTATAAAGCGGGTCGGCGTTAAGCGGTCGGATTTTTAAATAAACATTTTTAATGATCGGCTCGCGCCTGCGCTGCCAGGTGTACGCAGACGGTGCGCCCGCGCAACCCTCCCTCGGCCCTCTTCGAACCCCTCTAACACCTAAATCTTTTGTTCCTAAAACAGTAACCTATTTACTTAATAAAAGGAGTGGGCTTTCGTTACAATAAATAAATATGGTGTGTGTCTGTTCTGGCCTCTGTTATCGTGAAGGGAAAATCAAATAAAACAAGATAACTAACAAACAAATAATCGTTCTCGTTTTGGAGTAAACGAATATATATTTTTTCATTTATTTACTTATATTAAGAGTGCTTAGATAAATTAATAAGTTAAACTAAAATGCTCATTTCATGTAGACAGTTATTTATTAGAAACAATTAAGCACACTACCTGCAAATTAAACGTCATAAAGAAATTAATATCTAACCTAAGTAGGTACCTAAAAGAAATAACTTTGAAAACATTTTCAACCAACCGTACCGGAAAAGGAAATAAATAACTTTAGTAATTTCCGCTTCTCAGTTTAAAACTCCAACGTAATGTTTGAAACAAATTAATCTTAGGTCCAGATAGTTTAAGGCGTCACTGACAACGACTTATTGACAGGAAAAATATTTGAAGCCGACGGCGAAACCGTACCACGAATTACCGGCTATTGTTAACTGCTTGCAACATTCTAGAATCTATTTGTAACTTTTTCTAGGTAATAAAAGGTGGGCACAAAAGAATAAACATTGATTTATTACGTATGATCAATCTTCATGCGGTTTTTCTCTGACAAGAGTAGTAGACAAAGAAATCGATGTAAAACAAAAAGTTTGAGTCAACACGTTTTTGATATATTTGTTTTCGTCTATACTGTTCGAACGTTGTTCATTAATCAAACAAAAATAGGTATTCAGTACTTTTTAATTATTTTGAGCCTCCTTTCATTTTACCAATAGGTAAAAGGTCAGTTTTAAAGTTGGTACCTGAAGAAACAAGCAACACGGCTACTTGTTACTAACTTTCAAGGCGGGAGAACTTTCAGTAGGTAGAGCAAGCTTCCAAAATTTAAGGTGCTAGACTGAATTTAGTTGTTTAAGTACTAACTTGTATAAAACAAGCAGTTTGTTCCTTAATGATAACGTCTATACTTCATATTAAAGACGCTGCTATGCAATTTAAAACTATATAACGGCCCAAAGTTAGATTGAATTCAAATATTTCTAATCAACGAAACAATACTCCAAAACTTTAATCACAAAAGGAAACGAAGTTTGTTTGTTACAAACATCTCCGAGAATGTCTTAACAATCTATTTGGGCCAAGAATATTTAAAGCCCGAATTTTGTCACGCACAAACTTTTAGTTAAATTCAAGTCTCTGCGGCATAAGTCTCTACCATTTTATACATTTACATTGTATGGATATACTTATCAAAGTAAGCAGGTTTTGTAATATTTTCTATAGCACCTATTAACTTCTACTACAGTACTGTAAAATACATATAGGTACATTGTATTTTTATGTAGCTTAAGTATTGCGATATTTATTCGTTCAATCACGCAATTTACGCACGCACTATGTTTGATCGATAGTAAAATTTATTACTTAATATGAATAGGGTATACGAATGGTTATAGTTTGGCAAGTTAGTGCGCGACCTTCCTGCGGGGTGACAGACGTTGGCGGGGACGAGGTAGCCACGAAGTCAGCGGGTAGCGGGAGGTGTAGCGGGGAAGGGAAACGCGTGCATTTGCGCGCCAAATACGGCAGTCTCGGCCGCGCTGTCGAAGCGGCCACACATGCTTGTTGGTCTGTATTTCTTTGAGTTCGACGCACATGAGATTATTATCCGGAGATGAATAAGCCTGTCTCAGGACAACTTAAGGAAGTTGTAACAAATTTTATTAAAAGTCAAAAAAATGAAAAAACATCTGTCGAATACACAAATGACACTAGTCGTAGGGGAGATCCTTGGGGGATACTTTTGTCCAGCAGTGGATGTCCATAGGCTGACATGATGATGATGATTCTTAGTTTTTTATTTTATTTTTCCTAATAATTTATCTTCAGGCACAATAAAAAATTATAAACAATAAAAATAGTTTTATATTTTTATTCACTCTTATATCTCGTCAAAACATTATCCGCAAGATTTATCCTGGCAATTTTTTCTACGTGTATAGCCGTGCACTAGAATGACGTCACTACGGCGTGCTACCTCGTCCCCGCCAACGTCTGTCACCCCGCAGCAAGGTCGCGCACTAACTTGCCAAACTATAGTAAAATAATTATATCACGTCACGGAATAAATGACTTTAAAAATACTATCTTTGAATAGCTGTTCTTATTAAGTATCTGTAAGTATGTGTCAGGAGCATGGCTAATTTATTTTGTTGACGTTACGTGAGGTCCTCAGATCAATCGCATCGAGTCCTCAGCTATGTGGAGCTATAAGGATGTTGGGTAATATTACCCGTTACGTTACTTACTCTCCATGAATACACGCTGATTGTTAAATCTCGTCATGTGCAATGTTTTATTTTATTACCTATTAGCCAATAGCAATTTCGTACCTACGCATTTATCGGAAAATATTGGAATGCCTGCAAAATACCTTAAATGTGTTATTCTGGTTAAAGCTACAATGTAGTAAGGTTTCATTGAATTTTTTTCAGTGGCTTTTCCTTGAAATATTCATCCATTTAAACATCCTGACATCGTTCGGCACAAATTAAGTCGGTTCGCTGCAATCAAATGTATGAGAGAGGATTGAGAATTTCGTTTCACCGAGCTGTTAATAAATCAAATAATAGGAACCTATAGGTAAACCTGTGTAATCTGTAATGTAAAACAGCTATTTGTAGAGATGGTTAGAAAGACAGTAGAAATAAATTAATAAATCCATAGTTATCCAATCTTGGAAAGGAAGAGGAAAACTCAACTTAAGCAAAATCATGTCCATCGATAATTTTACTCGTATTATGCATTACTAGTTTACATTCCTTCATAAGAAAGTTCAAAACCTTCAAATATAGAGACTAGACTAAGCTAGCTCTAGACTAAGATAGAGCTCGGAAATAGATGAGCTTTCTTTCGATCCCGGCCACTACGGTTGAATTACACAATGACCATGTTGAAGTAGGTACTATCACGTCTATAAAACTCTCGCCAGGGTTTATAGGCAGTCTGAGGCTGTACCTATGTGTCTCACGATAAAAAAGGAATTCGTAGTAAGCCTTATATTAAACATACTTACCCTAAATTTAAGCCTGTCATTTTTACTGCAAAAAAATTCAACAGATTTTTGTTTGAGGGTCGTAATAAAGCTTACTATGTCATCCGGACTAAATGAAATCTGTGCCTACAGTAACCGTAAAGGTACATATTTGTAAATGTATGTACATATATGTTCCTTTACGGTTACTGTAGGCACAGACTGTAGGTACGCAGTAAATAAGTGCGGCTTTTAGGAATAAGTACTAACCTAATTTTATATAATACTTTCACGAAGGTGACTAGGTAGTGTTATTTAAAGTAGGTATAGTTAACTTTGTTGAGTATATTTATTTAACAAGGATGTTTTATAATAGAATTAGAGAAGGACTGTGTGGTAGATACATCTGTATCTACCACACAGTCCTTTTCAATCTTATCTATGTAGATAAGATTGAATTTTATTAATAGATAATAAAATATAATAATAGGTAGTCTTGAATTAGAATAAGTTTAACAGCAAAAGCATGAACGAAAATTATTATAAAACTGATATTTATAAGCAATTGAACCCAGATTCATATTGAGCTCTTCGTAACGAGGTCTCTTGGTAATCTGTTTGAAGTAGCTTCAGTCCATGATTTGTATCATTTATGGTTATTGTTATGAAATACTCAAAATGGTAAATTCAATCGTAAATCGGTTTTAGCTCTGTCGTAATGCAAGTTTAAAGCAATGTTTACTGATATTGTGATCAGAAAGGAAACCACTTCATTCGCTGCATCAACTTTAGAAATTGAATCGGTCCTACATATTTTAGGTAAATAATGAGCAATTAGTTTGGTTATGTGAGTTGATATTTCGTAAACGTACATTTATGAACTTACTCGTTTATTTAATTACATAGTTGATAATTATATTAACTCACAATATTACTTTTGGTACATTATAAATAACATAACATCCTACCCTTGATTATCTTACGTTGATTTTATTTAATTTCCTAAATTAAATTTACCTATATAACCTTCTATAATAACCCCTAACTTTAACACTAAATGGTTCATTGCTCTTAGCTTAATGTCTCCTTCTGAACTTCGAAATCAATTAATTGAGTAATAATTAAATTTCTATTACGTACCTAAACAATAAAAACATTGATTTGCTGCTGGTTTGATGATATTCAATAATTGCCTATTCCAGTGCAAATAGCATGTTCATATCTAATCGCTATCTGAAATCAATTTCAAGTCACATGCAGTCTATTCCGGCACACTCTACATTCCACAAACACTAGTAACGACACGAATCCCGAAATTAAATTAGTGTCTGTTATTTCAATTAATCTTGTTTAGAGAGAATTAGGTTTATGTGTTAAAATAAATCAACTGAAAGTGTTGTTTATTTGAAAGGATCTTTTACGTCCTACAGAGAATTCATGAAATTGTCTCCTTTCACGTATTAAATAATTCATTTTTATTTATATAGAGATTAAATAGACTGTTCAATATTTTAGAATTTAGATATTCGGAAAAAACTGAGCTTTCAAAATAATGTTTCTACTACGATTTGTACCCAACGTCGAATAGGCCGCCAAAGCTAATGAAACGGATATTTTCTCCTCATTAAATGATTGTTTATTCTAAGTATATCGTGGCCAGTACAATGCTATTGAACAAACATTAATTTGTTTGATATATAAGTAATTCACTTATTGATATTATTGATTTATTGTTACGGCGGGCCGAGGCGGAGTGCGCCACTCTCGCGATAACGCAGCCAAAATAACTCGAGCATCTCCACCGGACAGATAAAACGCTGCCCAATGGCCTTTTATTTTTATTTCATTATAATAAACCACTCATAACCTCTTACGATCGGTAATAGGTCCGTCATATAAACTCAAATAGCTCTAATTCAAGAATAAGAGTCCGGAATCTTACATTATCGATGTAACTATAGTTCTTGTTTGTCATAATCTTCTCTCTGGCTATTTTTAAGCAGTTTTTGCCTAGATTACTACTTAGACTTCTTAGTAGGTATAGATATTATCTATACCACTATACCAGGCAAAAACACCTATTCACTGGAATTTTTCAAATCCTTTGATTCACCTATAAATGTGCCACTTAAGTACGCTAATCATGGAAATAAATTGTAATGATTTCTATTGAGTGCGCTGCAACTGAGCTCGCAAATACCTACCCACGACATTACTTGACTAGAATTAAACATTGATTAGACAGGTATTCGCCAACTTCGGTAGACAAGTTGTCTCTAGAGCGTACCAAGAAGTAGAAAACCTACAATTACAATGAGAAAGTTTGGAAATAATAGAATTAGTTAATGATATAGTATATAGGTGACTAAATTCGACTATATGGTATGGGAATAGACTTGAAACTTTTTATCTACATATCTAAGCATTATATTAACATTTCCAGAAACAAAAGCTGGCCCGAGTAGCACGAGAGGAAGCCAGGCCGGCGGCGGCAGTGGCAGAGAAACAAACCAATTTGAGTAAGTAATTATACAGTACCAAGTTTTAAACTTTAAATAACCTATCATCTATACGGTAAAAGTGATGACGATGACGTAGATACAGAAAGAAAATAAGTATACCTACTTATTATCTGTCAGTTTTGCTTAAAAGTTTCGTACCTATCGCTTCACGAAAATAAAAAATTTCCCATACTTGAGCATAATTATTGATGTCTCATAATCATGATATAATTTTCAGAAAAATTACAACTTGGAAAATGTGGACCTCAGTCTTGTGGCGCCAGCGAGGAAATATCCTGCTCGCAACACAACAGCACACACCACCTCTGTCTCTGCACTAGCAATGGGGAACCGCCCACAGACGACTACAAATGCCCAAGGAGCACAACAGGTACCTATCTATCTTGTAATGAAGTATTCATAACTTGGCTTAATTGTAACAGACAACTGGCAACGATAGTCTATTGTTACGAACAATCGATCGTAGGCTGAATGCTGGCTGCAACATTTTGTTTTAGTAACTGTGAATATGTAATTAATTACTCAACATACCTACTCACTGTTATGTAATTTTAGGCTTTAAATTCAAGCATAAGCTACAAAGAATCCGAAGCATTGCAGTTCCGGCATTGATCAACTACACTACGTTCCCACTTGTTGGCATAGTGCCTACGGTTTTTTTCAGCACTTCTTAACACACAACAAGCGGGAACCAGCTACGAGTAGCAATCCTATAGGCAGCGTACTAAGGACTGCTTTATTTTCAGTGGCAGGGACTTCAAGGCTAATATTGGTAAATATAAATCATATTGGTACCCGTATGCAACGTGGCAATCGTTTTCCAGCAAAGTACCATCCGGGCGGATGCGAGCCCTTGTCTTGTGGCTCTGAGGCGGCCTGCATGCCACACGGCAATGATCATCATTACTGCCTGTGTACGAGCAACGGAGAACCGCCAACGGATGACTTCAAATGCCCCCGAAGTACAGGTAACCTAAACTGTCTAATTTATAATGTATTTCTATAGCTGTACATATTATTATGTAGGCAAATACATACGTATGTTATTTAAAAATGTGAGATGTTAAAGTACGAGTACCTATCTTCTTAAATTTTAAACAATAGAACTAATGAAATTGATTGACGTGGACTGCATTCGTCCATTCCATTATCTTTAAAGCTTCACTTATTGAACAATGATAAAAAATGCATAAAACATGAATTTAAAAAAGGAGAGTAGACAAGGTTAATGGCCCTTCCTTCTTGAACGCGATTGTACTCACTGTTCGCAAAATCACAGTTTTCAATGACCTAGTATGAGCTTTGTGCCCTTAAAATAATTGCTCCCTGGAAAGGTCAGTCAATAACTAATTTATTGAACCATCCTAAAATACTGCAAATAGTGTAAGTAAGCTCATAAAGTTTTATCTTATTCCAGTGCCAGTGACACCAAGGCCGATTCATAATGTCATCCCGCCTCGGGCAGCGAATGCCACTACCGACAGATATGCGCCCTTGCCCACCGCACAAGTAAGCGTCTATCTTCATTATTCTTTGTTTTTATTGTTACTTATTACTTATATAAATGAGGTCTTGTAGGTAAGTAATTAATTGTCGTTTACCTAGGTACTTATTATTGATTCATAGATTTATAACATCTATGTAGGTTGGTGTGTTGGTGGTATAGAGAGCAGATTTTTTCTTATAACACTAATCGACTTACTTATGAAATTACATTAATCGAATAACATCAAACCTAGTAAACAGGAAAATATGTTTCTGTATCCGTTACACATAGGTATAAAGGTTATCCGTCTGAACTCCTTTTCGGCGAAAAAGTGTTCTTAAAATTATTTTTATTGCCTAATGCAGATAAAAAGATGTAGGTATGCCGTTAAACCGCCTTATTTTATTTCTATTTTGTGGTAAACGCCTTAATATTGGTTTTGTCATTCTAATTCACATCTTAGTTTATAACATTATTAACCCTTCAATGTTTTAATATTATTTTTTTAGTAAGTAGAGTAGGTATAGAGTACGTACCTATAGTAAAAAGGAATAAAAGAAAGATGTTCAACTACTTACTTATTGATTTACAAGAGACATGAGTTTAGGTACTGAACAAGGACATGGAAAAAACAAATCAGTGTTTTTCCATCGAAACTGATAAATATTCATGATACGCGTAGGTCAGTGGCGATAACGCTGTTTGATGTCACCTAAAATACTGGGATAAAAGATAGAACTTAGATCAATATTTTCGGTTCAGAATATGAGTTAGCTATTAGAATTTGAGAAAATTTCACAGTGGGGCAAGATAGGACTACTTCCACACTACTTAAAAAACAAAATTAAGTACCTACTTCATAAATAATAAGCTGACTTACATACATGTAATAGCTTTTCCTAAACTTTCATTTACATTTTTGCAGTCACCAAAGTCTCTGCTAAGCGGAGGAGTGTTAGCAGATCCAACGTCCAGCGTGTATACCAGGAACCCCTCAGACCTAACAGCGAATTCAGGAGCGTTACTAATTGCCATGGTCATCGGGGGAACCGTCGTGCTGGTGCTTATTCTAGCCACAGTCCTCGTCTGCTACGTTAGGAGAAGAATTAGACTCGAGAATGGGAAATCAGAACCGGTAAGTACCTCACTGTTTAGTTCAGGCCACCATGTCGTTAATGGACGAACGAGAACTTCTTTACTCAGTTCACATTGCTAACGTTAGGGATAGAAAACGTATGAAAACTATGAAACAATGTTCGATCGGCTTGCTCGCTCGCTTAGCCTCTGGCGGTATGAACTGTGCAAAGAGTTAACAATAGCACAATGGGCTTTTTCGCAACTCGTTGTCATCGCGTCAATATGCGCCTGTTTTGTTTAAAATGTCCAATGTTTTAGCTCTAAAATCTGCTTTGCGAATCACTTGTCATCCATCAAATCATCGCCTTCCATTATTTTTAGCGCATTCGCCCTGGGGAACCTCTACTTGCTGAACGCTATATAACAAACCCTCAGTACGGAGTATATGGAGCCGGCAGCGTGCAGACAGGGATGACCACTCCAGGGTCTGCCGCAGACGACACCCAGGAACACGTACCACTGCTGGATCGACACGCGCTGGAGTTCCTCGAGGAAGTTGGCGAAGGATGCTTCGGAAAAGTTCACAAAGGTAATATCATCATAAAATGAGACTTAATTTTTTTTTTTAAATCTTAATGTTTCCTGATCATTCTTTCATAGCAATAAAACATTACGTTTTTTAAACAGGATTGTTGAAAACGAATGACGGAGAAAAAATTGTAGCGATTAAAGTGCTGAAGGAGAGCGCTGGGCGGACAGCACAGGAAGACTTTGTGAGGGAAGTGACCATAATGTCAGCGTTCCGGCATCCGAATATCTTGTCTCTCATAGGAGTCGTTTATAGAGGTAAAAATCCACTTCTAAATAAATCTTGGAAATCTGTATCTTTACATAACCATTTTCAATAATTCTATTAATTTCAGAGGATATAAATGCAAGTCCATGGATGGTATTCGAATATATGGAGTGGGGTGACCTAGCAGGAGTACTGCGCGGGTCTCGCGGCGGCGGCCGCGCTGCTCCCACACTGGACGACCCGGCGTTGCTGCACGTAGCGCTACAGGTGGCCCACGGAATGCAGTACCTCGCATCCTGTCGTTTTGTGCACAGAGATCTAGCTGCCAGGAACTGCTTAGTCGGCGCCAACCTCACCGTCAAAATTGCAGACTTCGGAATGTCTCGTGACGTCTACACCTGCGACTACTATACGATGGGAGGGGAACGCCCCATGCCCGTGCGCTGGATGTCACCTGAAAGCATCGTATACGCACGCTTTACTCACGAATCCGACGTTTGGTCATACGGCGTAGTACTATGGGAAATATACAGCCGTGGCAAGCAACCTTTTTACGGACATAATAACGATGGTGCAACTAAACTGATTTTACAGGGAATTGTGCTCATACCGCCCGAGGACTGCCCGCGTTTCGCATGCGAGCTGATGCGAGAATGCTGGAGGTCTGATCCTCGGGATAGAATAAGTTTTGATGAGATTTGTAGAAAATTGGAAGTAGCGAGTGCAGCAAGTGGGGTAACTCAAATTCGGCTGCCTCGTCCACCGCCTCCACCGCAGGACTCGGCGGGGTATTTGGTTCCCGCGCCGCGGCCCCCAGTAGACTACCTAGCAACGTTGCCGGACCCGGAGCCTGAGTCGGAGTCGAGCGAGGACGAGGATGAGGAATACACCTGACGCGCGGCCGCGCGGCTGTTGGGCCCCACACTGGTGCCTGGGACAAACTACGTGCAGCGCTCCTCGCCCCTCGCTCTGAGTCCACGGCCGTCCTCACCTTCACATTCCTACCTGACGCCGATCTCGACTGCGACGCCGGAAATTAGTGCTGATGTATCAGATGTATCTCTGAATGAACTAGTTTACATACCTGATGGTGTGGCACCATCACCACCTTCAAATACTCAACTCGATGACTACTAAGTGTGATATTTTTCATTAAAATTTACTACCTAATTACCTACGTAGCTACCTTAAATATGTAAGTCCCTACCTTATAAAACATAATCATGGTTTTACACATTAAGATGTACCTACTTGCGTTACAAAATTATACCTACTGTTACCTTGAGTAGGTATTAGGTACCTATCTTAGATTATATTGATTTGTGCCGTATACCAAAAATCTATCATAAGTTATGTACCAAGGTAAAAATATTTAAAATGTATCTAATTAATTGAAAAGTAGATACTTTATCTAAATGGCTCACTTGTATATACCTACATTTTTCTAAACGGATTAAAAAAAATTAAGTAAGTACCTTTAATAAAGAGGTACCTACCTAAAGAGGCAACATTTAATTTTTTGACGCAATTTAAAATTAAAATAAAAACTAAAATTAAGTAAAGCGTCATTGTTGTCGAAGCTCTAATTTGTTATCTTAAGACACTGATGTTAAATTATTTATTGTATTATACACTGTGTACCTATTTCTACACTTAGTTAATCATTATCTACAGTCAAATTAATCGTTTCAAAATAATACAATTTGTAAAAAATAATATATCATGTTTTATTCGGAGTTTTTGACCCCAGACAGAAACTTTTTTCTTTGCCGGTAGTCTGATAGATAAATCTCATACAGCTTTGTAAGCTAATCTCGTCACAAGATCCTAGCACCAAGATAACGTCACAGTCAGTGGCTGCCCATATCTCTACCCAAAATTGTTTGAGAAAAATAAAAAAGAGCCTTTGTAGCACATTCCAGCAGCATTTTATACGTCTGTGCTTTGTACTGTATCGAGTTAATCGAATTAAATTCAAAAAATTAAATGAAACGAGCAAGTAACGAGTTGGTAACGAGTAAAAAACGATCGTACAATCGTTACTTTTAATGAAAATTCAAAAATGGCAACACATTAAAATTTATATTGTCTATGGATAACTGTCAAACAGACAAAAATGTCATTCAGGCTATCGGTCGTTTTGCGGGAGAGATGTATTTTTCGGCGTCTTGTGTTGAAGATTGATTTCTGCAAAATGTAAACAATTAACAAACGGAGTTACTGTCATCGCCTATTTTAGCCGTTGTAAACTTGTGCTAATTTAACATGCCTCCCGTTAATTCGAAGGCGAAGAAGAACGGCGGCGCTGAATATGAGGTAAAAAGTGTTTTTAACAAAATGTGTTTCCAATGTGATTTAGAAAAGAAAGCTATTACATTCAACTTATAATAGAATAAATTTTAGTTTAAACGGTCATAGGTGTCCCAGTTTATCTACAAAACTCGTCACAGACCATGGCGAAAGCTAATTTCATCTCAACCTATTTACCGATTTTCTAATGTTTGTTTTACTGGAGAAGTGGTATTGAGTGAAATCGTTTTTGTATAGTCGTCGGACGAGCTATAGATTTTCTCTCGACCATTAACATTTGTATAGTACTAGCCAGATAAATCATCACAGTATACATGTTTGAGAATTATTTACATAACATTATTCTATTCAAAGTTGTAAACAATCTTGGGATAGTATTGAGCTTACACATTTAAATGTTTAACTATCATCAAATAATATACTTATAAGTGTAAATTGTATTCACTATCATTTTTCAATAGGTATAAAATAAGAAAAAATATTTAGAGTTTAAGTAAGAATAAACAGTGCTGTGAATTAATCTTTTAATATGTTTAGAGATAATTATATTATTTATAACATAACATTTTCGAAACTACAAAATATAGAAATAATTAATCAAAACTTGAATTATTTAACTATTTTAATTTTTTCTTATTTCATTATCTGTTCATATCAACTTCTACATTTTATTTAATTATACATCGCCTTTCAGAATATAATCCCTACCAAGTGCACAGCATTGGACTTTGAGCGATACATTCAGGAGAACAAGACTTTGCTCTTAAATGATCCTCTTAGGGATATTCTACTCTACCCTTCTGATGATGTTTCTGTAAGTATTTTAATAAATATTCGCATATTATTTTAATTATAATTGTTTCAATACTAAAATTTATTACAGCCAGGCATTGGATTTTAATTACAGTGTGCATAGAATCATTAAAATGTGCACATAATACAAAAAACTCATACAAACTCATAAACCGGTGTACGGACAAACCTAAATAGGTTTTTGTTACGCCGCCGTTGTAGTTTAATGTTAGCATAATTTCTAAATTGTAATTTTAATAAATAAAATAAAATAATGTAGTGGCCATAACTTCATATTTTAAGATAAATACTTTTAAAAATGACAGTTAAATAAGTTACAAACAATAATATTTATGCATAGTTATAAACTCTATCTACAATTGTCCAAAAGCGACAATGCTAAAACCATCTTTTTTACTGTACCAAGGTCAAATGAAAGTAAGAAAATAAAATACCTAATGAAGTGAATAGTAATAAATTGTTTTGATTTATATTTGTTATCTTCACAATAAAATATGCACTATTCAATGATAATATTATTATCTTTATGCACATTATGTCAAGTCAATACTTTAAAATCAATTTCTCATAAAGCAGTAGATTTTATCTCACAATCGTTAGGAAGAATCACTTACATAATATGTCTAATACAAATACATATCCTAATATGCAAATGATGTTGTTGAAAAGCAGCTTACCTAATGGATTATGAAAGTAGAACACAGGAAGATGTCATCTGTACCCATTCATCTTCATTCTAGTTAGGTAGCTGGATATTTATCACTATAAATAAAACACAGATTTTCTTTTTTTCATTCCCTTCATTAGTGACCCTAATTTATTATCCAGATCTATCAGTATTTATAAACCTCATTAAACATATTAACCATTCGGAAATAACAATTTAAGACAATATTCAGTGAAATTTTTTTGTTAATAGAGTTATTGTTTTGCCAATCTTCGGAACCGCGAGCGTATCTTGACCTATGGACCTCAATTTGAATATTAATATTCAAAGAGACGGTGTTCAGAAAAATTACGTATTGATGACGTAAATACTTTAGTAGCCCCGCCCATTTTTATTTACCAGCACTCACAGTACCCAATATTTGTAGAGTGTAGTACTACCAAGGAGATGGAGGACCGTGACCACAGCAGTCCCAGACGTAAGGACCGCCTCAACCTGCCCTTTGCTTACGAGGCAGGCTCTCTTAAGTTACGCATCCAGTTGGAACCTCATACACTACAAATATAGTAGTTATTCTGGAACTTATCTCAACTTGCCAAGGTATGTGTTTATAAACGTTATTAACTATGGTTCGAGCCATTTGCTAGTTTGATTTTTCAGTCATGGTTCCTATTCCCATATTTGTGTATGCCTAATTTCTAATTATATTTTCGTGATAAGTTAAATGTTGTGTTAATAGAATTTTAATGACTGCTTTAGTGGGTGAGGAAGCATTATGTTAATGTGTGTACCTACTTAAAGAGAGTTCCTTTAGTATTTCCCCAAAAACGACGTAAAATCTTGGCACAGTGTTAGTAAAACAACTTTAGTCACGCTAACGTATCGTAAATAAAAGTTTTCCGTCTAGCTCAAACCAATTTAGCGATCAATAAGACGGGACGAGCTCACACCTTATAATCTTACTGTTTGTATTATAAAAAGATCTAGAAAGACCAGGCATTATTCTAAATATTTATCTAGGTATCGAAGATTTAAATTACTACTTTAATTACTTATTATGATCTATAATTGTGGTAATATGTTAATGTCAATTTATATCTAAATCTGTTCACTGTTAAGGTCTATTATGGCATGTACTTAATGGTCGTTCGTTATGTAGTTTATCCTTGACTTTCAGCATTTTGAAAATCAAATATTCCTTACGGCATGTGTTTATATTTATATCGATCTAATGTGCACATTATTCGTTAACGAGAACGATTTGATTTTGATTCCGCAAATGAGAAACGTTTGATTCGGTTACGAAATAGAATCAATTATATATGGAGATTAGATTATACAAATTAATAACAAAATAATAAATGAGATCTGTGTTAGTTAGTGCAGCTCTAGAAAGTTGATCGCATTTTTTAAATGTTATCTTTTAAAGCTTATAAAATAATAATGCTGTTACAGATGTAATTAGATTATATTAAGCATTATTATACGAAAAAAAAGCATTAATTATAATGTTTCTGTGCTAAGAGGTAGTTACTTTACTAGCGTTACTTCCTGGCGTAGGAATAAACTGAAACAATATGTAATCATATTAACCTACTAGATTAAAAAACATTAACTATGTACTCTTCATAACAAGCATCGCATTTTACGTCAGCAAAAGCGGAACTTAAAACGAAAATTGAAATCAGAGAACATTGCATTATACGAGTTATTTAAACAAAACAACTCAGAATCTCATTAGCAATATAATTAGTAGCTATTTCACGGTCGCGGTGGTATCCTCTGCCAGTACCTAACTTTTGATACCCGTCGAGGTCGCTCTACATTGTGCACTCATGATTCACATCCTAGCCCATGGTAGAAATGAGGATAATTAAACCGATAATCATCCTTCGCTGGTATGCAAATTGAATCTTAATACGCTGGTTTTAGGTTAATTTTAGAGCGGGTGACGTAATGAAATGATTTTATAATGAGGAAAGGTGTTGCATCTATTTAATTTAGCTGCGCATTTCCTCCTTACGGCACCTAAACACGGAGAACCGTTGCGTTTCAATAAGTATAATAATAGATCTGAACTCACAATTTGGATTAGATGTGGCGTAAGAGAAAGATCGGGAATATTTAACAGATTGTATGGCTAAAACGTTTTCTTTATCAGCGCATGTTAGAAATCAACATTATTTTGTTTTAACGCCATGCCAGTTTCCAAAGCATGAAAACTTTCTTCCAAAACAATCTTTATTATAGAAACTCACTTTGCTTTAGCTTTTAGTAATAACTTCAACAATAATTTATTAAATGAAATTACAGAACTGTAGCCAATAAATTGCCGGAAGAAGTATACGACTTGGACGCAGAGACTGAAAGCGACAATGAAGCTCAAGCCGCGAAGGTTGACGTTGGTACTAAGGAAGGGTATTTGCTCAAAGGTAAGTACCTATTATTTTTATCGGAATTTTATGTTTAGAGTTGTTTTGGAAGGAGGTGATATAGGCATTTGTTAATTTGAATGGATACGCGTGCCGTTTACAAATCGGACTTATAGTCACGTCACGCGCGATGTTGTTTCTTACAAACAGACGTCAATCATATCTTTTCAAGTAATATTAGATGGATGGACTTTTAAAGGCTATTCAATAATGATAAATAACAATGTATTTAAGTTGTCAAGTTTTAGTAACATTGTGTGAATCATTAGGAAGGAGTATTTTATTTGGTCATGCAGTCATATCCTTAACTTTCCGTATTTGTATTGATAATTTAGTGATAATGGCACAAGACCGCTTGTATGACAAATTTTTCGGCAAACACTCATAATTCTTGCCAAAGATAACAAGTTAATCTTCGTGTTTCCCCTTATTTGTTGCAAAACTACTTCGGCATAATGGTTGTAATATACCTAAACAAACTTATGTGGATTAATGGTACCTAATTAATTTTTAGCACATGATTAGGCGATTTCAATTAGATGTTTAATAGCAACTCATAGTTACAGAATGATCCCACGTACGCAACGTACACAACGCATTATGACAATCTGTTTCATAGTAATATTATGATTAGAAACAGACTTGTGTCACGTCCACGTGGGATAGCGAAGCGTGTGACAAGTGCGTTTCTAGTCATATTGCTTTTACTTGGCTCTGTATGGCAAGAGTCAGCAATAAAATCTAGGCGGTAATCACTCTTATTCCAACATCAGGTCCAGAAATCGGCTCAGAAAGGATCTTCAGCAACCTTGCTTCTAAATCCTTCAAGAAACGATATTGCTCAATGGTTAGAGAGGCAGATGGCACTTACATTCTTGAAGTGTATAAGGACGATAAGAAGACGGACACTAAACTTACGATCGTCATGGATTTCTGCTCGGATGTTGTCAAAGTAAGTGAAAATACTTATAGATGTTATTCTATGGGAAGAGCGGTTAAGCATTACATCCGATTTTTGTCCGAACCCAGATATTTAGTATGGTTCCGAGAACTATTTCTTTTCTAAATATCTCGATTCAGATAAGAATCGGATGTAGTGCGTAACCGCTCGAAGGATGATGCAGGCTAGGCTAGATCTTGGTTAATACTCGTAGTTAAATGTAATGTTTACTTCATAGACTATAAATTATGTGAACTAGTAAATAAAGTTTTCAGGTGTCCATTAAAGACGATTTTCTTGTTTTGCTCAAAAAGTTTTTAAGTTGACTTAACATTAGATAACTTGCTCATCAGAATCCAAAACGCGGTCGCCACTGCTTCGAGCTGCGAATGTCCGGCGGCAAAGGGTACACGTTCTCGACCGACAGTGAGGAGGAAACGAACGACTGGATCAACGCGTTCAAAGCCGCGTTGAAGAAGAGCCACGAACACCAGGAACACCATCAAAATGATGAGATATTAGATAAAGGTAGGTTCAGTTTGCTATCAATATTACTTAGCGTAGCGTATACAAAACTATCGTCGTTTGTTTTGGAGTTAGACCACAACTAGATTGTTTATTCGGGCTGTCTTTTTAAGAACTAAGTGTAACTGCTAGTTGTAGCAAAGATCAATAAGTTAACGCTCCACTCCAGGTTGACACACTCAAAAAACAAAAGAAGGCACAATGTATCAAAATATGTCTTCCTTTTCTGCAAATGGGACAAGAATTAAAGATTGTCATTTTTTAAAAATGTCCCTCTATTCAGGGGTCTCCAATTTCTTTTTGCCAAGAAACCCATAATTGATATACTTTTCCTAGCGGAACCCTACTTGATAACTGGAACTCTCTGCACCTCTCTCGTGCGTAAACAAGTCGGTGCGCGCCAAAAACGTTGGTTACGAAACGTGTCATAATATTTTTTCCTAACATAAAGCGGTTCCCAAATAGTCTTATACATGTATCAGTTAAGTTTTACACAAAGAATATCTGAAACTCCTTTCAGACGCGGACGTGTCCCTAACAGCGGAGCCGCCTCCCCCCACATACGGCACCCTAAAAGGCTTGGAGCACAGCATGAACCCGCTCCTACTGCGGTACTCGCGCGAGACTGACCTCTCGATAGCGGCGGCGAGGAACGAGTGTCGTACTGATATATTTACTCTGCCGTATAAACGGGTACCTTCGCCTGAACCTCAGTTGGAACCTTTTAAGTATGTTTTTATATTTCAGTCTGTTTTGATAAGTTCAGACATCAAAATTTATGTTTCTAGGCTTGTACGCTGATGAATGAGTTTAGACTATGAAAACTGAGTATTCATTTCGTGACTCTGTTTTTTCTAAGTTCTAATAGTCCAACCATTATTTTGAGCATTAGATTTCTATGTTATCATGAATTTATACCTATTATATATTTTATGTCAAATAGGGAGTTATTAATGTGTTATTTAAATTACTTAACTGACTTTTAACCTAATGAAATTCCAATTCCAGAGAACACTTCGGCCAAAGAATATTGCTCAAATGCGAAAGCCTAAAATTTAGATTACAAGCTCCAATAGACGGGGACAAAGAGTTACTATGCCAAGTAGAACCCTACTACACGTACCTAGCTCTATACGACGCTAGAAGTGGCAAGAAGTTGACAGAGAACTTCCATTTTGATTTAAATCATGACGCGGTAAAGGATCTAGTCAAGGACACGGAGTGCACAAAGTCATTAGTTGAGAATTTTAGCTACGATGTTAAGTTAGATATTAAACAAATACCAGATGAGTGGTTTGCTTCAAAGAAACAGGTGATTTCGATTTGTATTTACTAATTTTATATAAAATCACAATGCATGTAAAAAAACTTGTATTTAGTGTTTTTATTAAACAACAAAATTGATATAATGGCCTTTGTATGATAGTGGGGCACCATATTGTGATGCTCAGATCAGCCATGACTGAAATACATTTTCAGTAATCAGTGGGGTTAAGATGGGCACTTAGTTAAGTAGAGTTTATTACTCTATTCTATAAAAAGACATTTTATGTAAACAAAAAAAAACTCGTTCACGCTCATCTAATTCCTATAGAACTTAGCTATAACTAGATCCCTAAAACTCCACTATTGCAAACCCAATGTCGATAAATCAATTATCTCTGCGCAAATACAGCTGTGCGTAATATCAATTCTATGTTATAGTATAACAATACGATTGTTTTACAATATTGTTTACAGGTTCTACTATCAGTAAACAATCCACACGCGGACTTGTTTATAGTAGTGAAAATAGATAAAATATTACAAGGACACGTGAGTCATGTTATGGAACCGTATTTGAAGGCGACGAAGGACCCGCGTCTCGGCCTCAAAGTTCACAAAACTTTGCAAGCTTATGCTAACAGAGTTGGGAATTACAGGATGCCTTTTGCTTGGGCGGCTAAACCTTTGTTCAAGTGAGGATAATGAATTTTTAACTTGATTGCATCGTCTTAGGGCGCATTTAGGTAAAAGCTGGTTACCGACGCCGATCGGCAGTGGTTCAGTCAGCTTTCTATGCGCATACGCAATTTTGTAACACTGGATTTTACTAACAATAATATTGTATTATTATTCCATTTGTTTATTTATTAATCAATTCAATATTGCGTAGATAACAAGGACTATTAAACATATGTTAACTTCATATATCTGCGAAGGTATTACAATAGTAGTAAAGTTGATATTTGCTTATCAATTTCCACGACTATAGTACTAAGTGACATCCACTGTTTTAGATTATACAGCAACGATTTAGACACGACGCCGGAGTTTCCCGCCATTTACCGACAAGAGCCGAACAAAATGTCCGACGAGGATTTGTTGAAGATTCTCTCGGACTTCAGGAAGCCGGAGAAGTTGGCCAAACTCACTGTGATACCGGGCTGGTTGAATATCAATATACATCAGAGTAACGAACAAATACCTAGTGAGTAGTCGACTTACTTCCTACTAATGTTATACTTGCAAAATGGCAATGTTTGTGCCGATGGAAGGACGTGAGGATGTTTGTTACTCTTTAATAAAACTTCACAAAATTGTATCTGATACATCAGATTAGCACATAGTCTATAAATATTACAAATATTGTATATTTTTTGCAATGAATGACGATAAATGCGTACGAAGTCCCTGGTCTCTAGCAATTGTATATTATCTTTCACCAGATTGCATGACAAGCTCGTACTCCGCTCTGAAACCATTTCCACTGCCGCCTACATCGTCGCTTACCTTAGAACTGGCCACATTAAACTTGGAACCAGAGCAGCCGTACGCAGCTTACATACATCATCTATACGTACGACCGCTGACGCTCAACTTTGAGTCGCAGAAGATGTTCGCAAGAGCTAGAAATATCGCATGTTCGATTGAGCTGAGGGACTGCGATTCGGGTGATAATAAGCCTTTGATGGTAAGTGAATTTTGTTCATTAGGAGCTCTATTGCATGATATGTGTGCAATGAACATTCTCAACTAAGTTGTATAAAAGGTACATGTATTTCGTAATAGCGCCAAAAACGTTAAGATAATGAAAGCTATAAACTCATATGTAGAACACGCCCTTTTGTAAAATATCACTCGTTTCATAAGTATCCTCCATTTTTGGTCCATAAGTACATGGTTTTCTTCTGTGATATGTAAAAGTTGAATAATCACATTTCCTTTCAATGTTTCTTCTATAGGCCGTCTACGGACGTACAGGCATGACAACCCAGTACCGATGTTCAGTATTACATCACAACGCCAACCCGTCGTGGGGCGATGAAGCCAAGATCCGATTACCGGCTACTATTACACCGCAACATCACTTGCTGTTCACTTTCCATCACATATCCTGTGATCTGGCTAAGAAGAATGAGTCTAATGTTGAGACTTGTATTGGGTAAGTTATTTACTTGAAGACTATTACGAGCCAGTGTCAGAAAAGGTCGTCAAAGTCGTTTCATCTTCATATTTAAGAACGACGCTCTTGTCGGTGGAGTCGCCACTCTGCTCTATTCTCTGCTGTCCGTTTGAGCACCTGATACGACATAACTTCTGTTCCTTCTTTTATTGAAGTTCTTCAATCTTCTTCTTGTATTTGATTTCGACAATGCAATAAATATGAGTAACAGGTACAACACTCGCAGCGGAAAGTTTTGAAAGTATTACGGAAGAGACTCTTGCTTATCAGTTGAATACATTTTGGGTTTTAAATACCTACTTGATGATCTATAAGAGAACCTATATGACTGCTGTTATTTCTTGTTTAGTTAGATACGTTTTGTACATCGATAACTTTATATTCTAGTTACGCATGGGTGCCTCTCCTTAAAAACGATAAACTAGTCGACGAAATTGTAAATCTACCGATCGCAACACATCTACCATCAGGCTACCTCGCCATCCAACCTCTTGGACTTGGCAAAGGAGTGAGTATTGCAGATAAGATCAACGGTCTTTAAGTAGTTTTGAAAACTTTTGAAATAGGAAATTCTATTCTTGAATTAAACAAAGTGTCATTTTTACATTCAGAACGCAGGTCCAGAAGTTGTTTGGGTGGAGAGTGAGAAGCAACTATTTAGATGTCAGTTGGTACTGGATAGTACAGTGGCGACTCGCGACTCGCACTTACATAACTTGTTCATGCAAGCGGAGAGACTGATCAAGTCGAACTCGCCGCCGACGTCGCCGTCTCCGCCGCCGTGGAATGACGTACTGACGGCGCTTAAAGCGGCGCACGCGATTAAGTTGAGCTCGCTTGTTGGCTTCTTGCCGACTATTTTGAATCAGCTGTTTGAGCTAATGGTAAGTGTACATACAGACATTCATACAATCACATTTTTTCTTGTTATGAATGAGTCTTTGATGTGATTCGATTGTTTTATAAAGTATATAAATTTAATAAATATCCCAATATTATTTTACAGACCGTGGAAAAAAGTTACTCTCACGATATGGGCTACCAAATTGTAAAGCTGATTGTGCATTTTGTGCACATGATACACGATTATGGACGTAAAGATTTGCTGGATAGCTACGTCAAGGTTGGTTAAGCATTTGTTTTTAATAGAGTGCTATATCTACATTGTGACATTATTTAAGGTCCGGTACCAAACAGACTGAAAGTCAGTACACTTTTTGTATCACCCTATAAAATACGTATCCACATAATAAGAATATTAAACATTACTAAACTTTTACAGTACGTATTCAACTGCGTGGAATTCAAGCTGCATACAGTACTGACAGCCCCTCTACACATGTTTGTGGACCCGAACCAACAGGACTTTCTGCTTGGACACAAGTTCATGCAATATTCCAGCTTTTTCTTCGATATCATTACTAAGAGCATGGCTCAGTATTTGATCAATACTGGTCGGATAAAGGTAAGCTTATTCGAGTACATAGTAAACTAAATGATACCCTATTGCCCACAAAATACAAAGGAAAATTGAATTCCCTTATATACTTCATTGGTGCTAAATCTTGCTAGAGCTGCAATTCTGATAACTGATTTTTCAGATGTCACGTCATGAAAGGTTTCACGCGGAACTTTTAGATAACATTGACAAGTTAGTGACGACTGTCGAACCGTCCTACATACTACAACAACCGATGCAGACGCACATATTCAATAAGAATCTCGCTGTTTTTCTTAAGGTAAGGATACAACAAAAAAGCTATTAATATAGAGAAATTCGCATCTAGTGTCTTTCTCGCTCTAACTAAGGACGATTTTGTACGGCAAAAAGAGAAAGATTTACGATATCCCATTAATTCTTGTATTTTTTTTTTTTTTAATTTTATTCTAACAATTTATTTTTCTTTCAGTCATGCTTATCATTCATGGACCGCGGATTCGTCTTCCGTCAAATATGTAAATACCTCGACAAGTTTAAGGCGTGCGATCCGAAAGCGTTGTTTGACTTCAAATTCACGTTCCTACAAACGATATGCTCCCACGAACACTTCGTGCCGTTCAACTTGCCATTGCAAGCTAATAAGCTGTTCAAAGACTGTGATGAAGACCCAGCTAAACTGAAACTTACTGATGATTTCATTATGAGGCATTTTCTTGCTGGAACGCTGTTGAAACAGGTAAATTGAATCTTATTGCATATGCGGTTGAGGGATAAATTATAGCCGATTATAATGAAGTCTAATCTTATCTGCGTCAGTCTCCCACTATTGGGCAAAGACCTTTTCCCTACCTCTCCATGAGTCCAATTTTCAAGTTTCAAATTTTATATCCCCATAGTGTAGCTTGGCGAACCTGAGCTTCTACTGTCGTGTGATTTCCTTAACTCATTTTTTACAACCGAATTAATTTAAGTATATAGAATGATAAAGCAGTTTAAGCTGGAAGTCCCTAGACTGGATTATTACTAATTACTCTTACCAATTATTTAGGTAGAGCAATCTCTCCGCGAAGCCCCACAAAAACGTCGTACAGCTCTGGGCGTACTACGAGCCCTTCTAACTAAACACGAACACGACGATCGGTACCGCACAAGGCAGAGTCGGGCTAGAATCGCTCAATTGTATGCGCCCTGGCTATCTATTGTACTTGGTAAGTCATACTTTTTTAATGAATTATTTTTATTTTCATTGACTGTAGAAGCAGATTTTTTTCATGAATAAGGACTATGAATAGAAAGATCCAATATACTTATTTTATCAAATGTCTTCTTTGGGAAACTGCTTTTTCGGTCAATTCTAGACACTTAAAACTGTTTAACCCTCTTTAGAAGCATGATGTTTTGTGCTGTAGGTATTGCAAATAAATAATTGCATTTTCAAGTTATGGTTGAAACTCAAAAATAGTTTTGATTTAGCGATTTTATCAAACCCATGAATGTCTAGGATATGTATCATCGTATTTTTTTTTCCTTTTCGAATCATTGTCATTGAACCATCATATTATTGTAGAGAACGCCCACCGACTCGTTACAAAAACATTAGCAAGTCCTATACTAGAGAATGGGCACGACAAAGTTGATGGAGATGCGACTTCAAACTCCATACTGAGCTGCCCTCAGAAAGAGGTAGCGTCGGCGAACAGTACGCCACGCAAGAATAGACTGACGCTACACTTCGATCATACGCCAATACGACACTCCACTCATTATAAAGAGCCGCCGACTGTACAGATACAAACAAATAATTTGTATATAAAAGGTATGTATATTCTGTAGTTTTGTCTGTCCAAATTGAGACTACAACATCACCTTAGGTTGTATGTATGAACTCTACCATTAAATGTAGTTTTTATGTTAAATTCGTGTTCGTTTCGTCTGTAGCAGCTTAAGCACGCAAAATTTCCATCTCAATCTGGAATTGCCTTGTTTCATGAAACTATTTCACCGGTATTACTTTGTTGTGTTTCCAAGGAATTGGCTTTGTTTGTAAATCACAATAGCATTCGAAAATACACGGAATTCGTAATTTAGATAACACTGGGTTGCGTTCTGTCATACTGCTGTCTCCAGTAATGTTGGACAGTCAGTGTTTTCTGATGAACACTATTCGATTTAAAACTGTTACCGTACCTACATAGATTAAATAAGTAATATTGTTCGTCAGCAAAAAGTGAGTTAACTTTATACGAAATGGTATCATAACTTTAAAGAAACTTTTTAAAAGTTGCTGTTTTGGAGATTCGAATATAAAGAACAGCCCTCAAGCCTCAAGCTTTAGTAAGTGTGTGACACCTGCCTATGTCCGTAGATCATGCAAACAAATCATCACAGAGCTCTCTAGAGTCCGTGTCGACCATGTCCGGGGGAGACTCACTACCTCGGAATATCACGCGGTTGGATTTGAGCGAAATTGGAGATCAGGTCAATAGGTATGTAAAACTGTTACTGCTCAACTACTACTGATAATGTAAGTGGTCTGGTTGGGCCAAATATCCAAAACTTATTGAAACATCTTTTTTATTTTATTCAAGATCTCATAAATTCAGTCTTCATTGACTTAACTACCTTTTTTAAATTACCAATAACTGATTTATCAACCCTCCTCATACCAGTTGTTTCGTTGAGATATGGTATCCCTAAAGTCACATGTTCAATGTTCATGTCATGTGTATGTTTATTTTATGTAAATGTTTGTGTTGTCCAGATTTGGTGTGATGTCCGCTGAGGAGGTGCGCGATGTGCTTTTATGTTTCCTGTTTGTGTTGAAATATCTGGACGAGGATCGTTTGGTGGAATGGTGGAAGACTCACACGCCAGCGCAACAACAGGCCTTCTTTAATGTTTTAGAGTAAGTTGGAGCACAAAGACTTTATATTTAGCGCAATTGGCCATCGTTTTGTGCAATGTAGCTGCAGATTTTGTGCATGCCAGTCACAGTTTGATAAATCATACTATGTCAGTAATAAATTAGTAAAGAGGATATTTACGTGAAGTTTAGGATAAAACTTACGTTGTAGGTTTGTAGGGACAAAGACTTCTAAAATTCAAATAGGTTAGTATATGCTTCGTACTAACACAGAATTATTATTTTGCAGAATCTGCGCAGAACAGTTCCAATACGTAGGTCGCAAGAGAATCCTATCAGAGCTAAAAGCCACGACACCCGACTGCAACGGGAAACCGAAGCCGATCAAAGCGAGGACTTTACCAGCTAGAATGAGCCCGCCAGACTTCTCTAAGGAACCGCCTATTATAGTCGAGAAGAATAATACTGTTAACAGAGAGAATCTTGTTAATAATACTGTTACTTCAGGTTGGTAAATAGTGTTTAATTGAGAGCGATTTCTCACTACGTCCGATCGGAAATAGTATAGTAATGATTCGAAATAGAAATAGTATAGAATTAGAACTATTTCTAGGTATGGTAACCACTCTAAGATACTAGGCAAAGTTGCGGACGTTTTCTTTTTTATTATTACTATAAGTACCTAATTAGCATAATTAGAACATATTTTTATTTTCAGAACTGGAAGCGATAGCAGAGCATTCAGTGTTATCAGCTGGTTGCCTAGCAACGGAAGTGGGTCTTATCATAATAGACCGCGCGTGTTTGTTTATGAAGAGTATGGGCGCCGCCGACGGAGTGGCCGCCAAACCGTATCTCAAACTACTGCAGTATCCGCAGAGCGAGACTCTCTACAAACATCTGTTTGCTGCGCTCAGAGCGTATATCAATCAGTTTTCCGAGACGCTTTTTGAAGGTATTTACAATTTGTATTTTTATGTCGCATTTTATTTTATTAGTTAATTTATTTTGAAAAATTAAATGTTTCGAATGCGATTGTCTGGTTTAAGCTTTCTTGTGTTTTCATTTGTTTTTTCACAAGTATTTCTACCTATTTACAAATGATATTGGTTTGCATGACATCTTTGGCAGCAGTGACACCGTTGGTACCATTATCCGCTCATTCTTGGATTTGCAATTATAGATCACCAAGTTAATTAAGATATGAATGTCCGATTTTGCGTAGGTGGCAGTACCCTATGCGCGGGAGTGGTCCGGGCGGTGGTCAGCGTGAGTGCGGCGCGCGCAGCTTGCGTTAGACGGGAGGCGGCGGCTGCGTTGTATCTGCTCATGCGCGCTAATTGGAACCACGTTACACCACGGAATCTTACGCGCGTGCATCTTCAGGTATGTAGTATAGTAGTTTACTTCTTTTTCTTTGTTTATTATATTATATTTTGAGGTAGTGCATTTAAAATGTAATTGATGTTACCTAAATATTAAGCAGAAAATTAGCTATATATTTTTATGAGTAAAATACTGCATATAAATGTCACGTAGGACAGTAAGGGTTCGTTTCACTACTTACAGATAAAATTTAACTGACAGATAAACCTGTCTATTTCATAAAACATTATATTTTAGATGGAGACAGGTATAAAACATCTGTCAGATTTTGAAAACAGACCCTAAGTCAGAGATCTGTCTAGGTACTATCCTGTGAATCACGTTAAAATCCCCTTTCCAGGTCATAATAGCGGTATCAAAACTGCTAGACAACTCAACCGCGTTGAACTGCAAGCGGTTCCAAGAGTCTCTGTCAGTGATAAACTGCTTCGCGAGCGGAGACAAGGCGATGAAAGGCACGGGGTTGTCCAACGAGGTCGCAGAGTTGATGCGCCGAGTGCGGACCGTGGTAGGGGCGAGAGCTAGGCTGGCGGGCGTCGCCGGTGTGACTGGATTAGGTAAATATTATATATTGTTCCTACTGAAGTATAGCTTTATCTACGATTTAAAAAATCGAATTAGTTTCGTTTGACTTATGTATCCTTAGAGCAGTTACGCACTACGTCCGATTCTTTTCTGATCCGAGATATTTAGTATAGATCCGAGGACTATTTCTATACTGAATATCTCGGATTGGAAGTTTTCGCAAGTTTGGCTAATAATTCATACAGGTTAGAAACGAGACCTTAATCATATGTTTCGAAACTATCAATAAATATTGAAATTAAAAATATAATCAATCACTGGAACTCAAAAAGTATCACTAACCACATCACTTGAATCAATTTCGTTGCAATCAACAATCGTAAATTAACTCAGCATTATCATACAGCTGGAGCAGCCGGTAACGTGCAACTAGCGGAGCTTCAGCACGCTCTAGCCGCGTCGTGTCGCGCGACGCCGCGACTTCGACACGCGTGGTTGGCCACATTAGCTGACCATAACGCCAGGCAGGGGGATTATGACGAGGTAAACTAACCAGTAGCCGTTGAGTCTCGTTGGATGCAGGTGGCGTTGAATCGGTCGCGTTGGAGAGGTCACGTTTTGGTGCTATTGCAGAGGCTTATGCTCAGCAGTGGGCAGCTACAGACTAGGAAATTAATTATCCTTTAACTACAATAGTTTATTGCTGAGAAAAGTCGCGCTAAAAAGCTATGAAAGATTTTTTCATTTGAATAATGTAACCAGTATCATTTTTGTCTAACAAATATCAAGCGAGGTCTTTGTTCAGTAATAGAGTCCTTGTAGTTTCGAGTTACCTCTAGATTTTAATTAGAAGTTAAAGTTATTACAGTGTTATTCGTATATTCGCTACTTCTTCCACTGCAAAAATTCTAAGCAGCCGAGTATTGTAAATGTTATACCTCAATTTTAATATAATTTTCACCAGGCAATGTGCTGCCACCTGCATATAGCGGCGCTAATCGCGGAGTACTTGAAATTGCGCGGCACACAAACCTGGGGCGCGGATGTCTTTGATGAGATCTCATTGAATATACCTAAAGACGAGACTGGACTCAAAATTGATGAAGGTAAGTCAACTATTACTTGAAGAAGTAATAGAATTTGAATCTACGGGAAGATTTTCTTTCAAGCTATTTGAAATAAGAATGTTCTTTCGTTTTTTATCATTTAATAAAAAAGAAAACCTTAATACATAGCTTTAAACATGTAAAGATACGTAAAACTTATACCTACACACATTAGTTTAATTTTATTTACTAAAGTGATGATAAAATTGATACACTGTGCAAATAACATTACATTGTCGGGGTGGAATAACATAAACTATGTGTATAAAATAGATGACAAACGCTAATCTACGTGAGTTATACTGATAACAAAATTATTAAATAGTGCAAATTATTTCATCTTATAGTCCATTTTGTTTTTATACTATAACCACAGCCTCTATCACTTTTGTTTGATCACCGACATCAGTTTGGGTGTTTCCAAAATGGACCGCCGGCCTTTTCTGGCCCCGCCAAATCCACCTCTATAATTCACTAAGCTAAACACTCGCGAGGCTATGCAGTAGGAACCATTTCGCAGTCTTTCTTATAGTCATGAGACACTGTGTACTTGGTTAACTCCTGGAATTTGTCCATAGGGCAGAAAGCATTGCAGCCAGGTACCTCCATTAGGCGGGGTTCGGCTGAGTCGTCGTCCCAGTAGTATATCTGAAAGTTTAATAGTCTTATATTTTAAGGTTGTATCCTATTCTTCCTATTAGCTGAAGTACGCTTGAACTATAAATGCTATAATAAACAATTGCATAAAACTTTTATGCGGGCTATTGTTTCGAATCATCGCCTTCCGTTTCGCTAAATGAGAACATATCTGGGCAATACGGACATAGGTAATAGGCGGCACATAAGACAGATATGCTACATAAGACATCTTTAAGCGCCAAACCGACCTATAGGCGTCTAAGTAGTCGCCATGGCCGAAATCGATCGGATAGAACGGTAGAATAGGCACAAGTAATCAAAACTCTTCACAAACTATCTAAAACATACCTTAAAACCAAATCTCTCTCCGTCGCTTAGAACCTTTTGTTCGTTCTTTTCTTTGCCGGACGGTAGCTTCTCGTGTAGCTCGAAGAGTATGGCGACGCCGGGGTCGGGGAGACGCGGCGGGGGCGCCACGCACGCCGACAGCAGCGCCGCCACCGACACCGGCGTACCTGTACGCACTATCACGTGCAGGGCCTTCGGGTCTAACGTACTGGATATTGCTTCTCTTATTATTTGCTGGAGTAGCGCGCCTGTCAAATATATCGTTTGTTTAGACTTAAGAGGTAAAGACAAAAATTGTGATTTTTCTATCCTATTACAAAATTGAGGTAAAAATTTTCACTAAAATAAGTTTTCTATTAAAACATGTATTAATTCGACTTACCTCCACTGAGTTTCTGCAGCAGATTATTGTGCGCGAAATTGATATAAAAAGTTTCACCAAAATAAGTTTTCTATTAAAACATGAATTTTATTATTGTCTTCCGCTTACCTCCACTGAGTTTCCGTAGAAGATTATTGTGAAACATCATCGAGTATTCGAGTCGAGCGATGTCCATCAGTTTTCTTTTCACGTGCTTAGCCCATTTTGGATTCGCTACTTTGATGTCGTCCTAAAAATATTATGTGTTTTATTTACGCATTACTTTACCTAGAAGTGGATATCACACTGCACGTATCTAATTTTTTTATTAAAATAATGGAATAATGCGAGAGAAGCTTTGCCCAGCAAAATCAATTAACAACAGAAATACCTGTATTAAGAAAAGATTGTTCATGTAAAAAGCTTCCTGTGGCGTACTGAAGTTAGTGTTCGTCATTTGTGCGATTTTGTGAAAGAAATCCCGGTATGGCGTTAACAGTCCTTCCTCAGTAAACGCGTCGAGTATTCTTTGCTTTTCTTGTTTGTAACGAGGACAGTTTTCTTCGTAGAGAAGCTGAAAAAGGTCCCATTAGAATTTAACTACTTACACACGTCCACACGTGTCATACTTCAATTTTGCAAAAATTATAAAGTTTTCAAACTTACAAAGTCTTCATCTGGTGGTGGATACGTATAAGGCACGGGTTGCCAGAACATTGTATCGTTCCAAGCTTGACCTTCCGGAGGGGGCCACAATCCCGCCGATATCAACAATGCAGTCATCTTACTGAGATCCGTGTCCGAAGCTATCACTATACTTGTTTCTGCAAGTATTGTATTACTGTGGTTAATTAAATGTTCGATTAAATAAGAACTGTTACAAGTAAACATAAGAAAAGTTACCAGGGTCGTAGTAAGGTCCCATAAATTCATTATACCGTTTCCTAAGTAATGCACCCATTTCGAAAGTCAGCATTTTCCCCTCCTGCAATCAAGGAGAATGATTGAGCGTTGCGCAGTTATAAATAAAGCGACGTCCACACGTGACGTTTTCCTGACGCTCGCCCCTTGCGGTTTTCTACCTATATGCAAGTGGTCGGTGACGTGTCACGGGCGATGAGCTATAAATCATTATTAGTGTCGGGCGGCAGTCGGCGTGTGTGCCGGTAGCACCTCGTCCCTGTTTAGCACCTTTTGACCTTCGGCTCCCGGCTCCCGTGGACCAGGAAGTCAACGCTTCGTTATAAAGTCATCAGTCTTGGCCGACCCTGTCCTTCTGACTGGCGTTACAAGTTCAATATCAATTGTAATCATTATTTATATCTTGTATTAGTACCACGAAGGGACCATGTAATTTCATACAAAAAGGGCTGCCCGAGTTAGATAAATTGAATAAAACATTCCAATGATATGGCAAGTCATATGATATGATTGAATACCTTTATTACGTAATTAAAATCAGCTCCATCAATTGTTTCGTGATATAATTTATTGTGATTGATGGCTCCACATTCACGACATAGTTGTTTCAAATTGTATCTTATTACAGTTGCGTTTTGAAATTATTTATATTGTAAAAAATTACGCATGTAAGGACACACCCTAAATACATAGATTCAACATGTTTGGAGTACTAATAAGTATTTTGATTTTGTAAAATGTTATGGTGTTAGGCCATGAAAGCATGAAAGCGAAGTTGCGGCTAAAGCATAACCTGATTCTCATCGCGAAATGAAATCATGACGTTTTATAGTCGAAGTGAATTGGTTACGGGTGGCGTCATCCATTCTGTTTCCGGAATAACACTGAAAGCCTTTGTAATAGATAATCCGCCATGAATTTAACATGAATGCTACTTTAAATGTGATATATATATTCATGCAAATTTTATGTAAGCTACCTACTTCAAATAATAGTCTTTGAACCAACTATAGGTATTGGTTTTGCTATTCTGAAATATTTTTATATGTCTCTCAAATCTGTGCACTTTCATTGGAGCAAGCATTCGCAACAAGCGCAGCTTCAGAGACCAGCATTAGTTTAAAATTATTGTGATTGCCCACTATACTTACATTGGTCAACGCGCCAGCGCCGTAAGGAGCAAATACGTGGTCAGGCGGGGGCGCGCCCAGCATCGATAGTTCCAATTCACTTGGGGTCCGCTCTCCGTGAGACATCAACTGAAACGTACATACTTGTTTTTATTGCGGATTGGCAATTGTCTATTAGGTACAATAAGCATAACTGGGGGCTACTTACCACATGAACTTGCCTTAGAGCTGTCAATTCCACAGTTTTGTCCTTCATCAGAATCACTGCTACGAGGGCTGAATATAACAAATAAAACAATATTATTTTAACATCACGCTTAAAGTCAGCAATGATATTTTACATATTGGAATACATCAGAGCTCTATCTTATACCTATAGAAGTAAAAGGATAACCAATACCGCAGTAAGTAGGTATGTATATCTGGAAGTATCGAAGTGACAACCCCTAAGTAGGGTAACTAGCACCTAGTAAATGCCTGTAAGATAATGAAAAATAGGTGGTGATTGTTATACCGGCGATGAGCGAGACCCCCACCAACACGGCGACGCAGCAGCAGGTGTGTTCGGTGCGCATCCCCGGAGCTGCCACCGCCGCCGCCGCGTTGGTCGGCTCCTCCTCGCTACCGCCCTCTTTCCTGCGCACACGCAACCACTAATCTTATAAACATCGTTATTGCTTCTTTAATAAGCATTATAATAGTGCACACTCACACAAACTCTACTGATGAGCACTGAACAGTCGCAATCGCAACCAAATTGTTAAGTTATCGACTCGAATTAAATTTTTATTCATTATTATGGAGAACGAAAATGTACGTATAAATTGACATATCCATTCCATAATAATCAGCAAACCAATAATTAGTATTATCCTATAAAGTTAATTTAGGTTTTTAAATTAAAAGTAATACTCACTGTTTTTTAAATGGATTGAAAATGATGGGCATTCTAAATTGAATGAATATCTACGAAACAAATATTAAAAGTAGTTCAAGCTGAAATCAAACGAACAGTAACAATTCAAAGGCGGGCTAATACAATCGTAGCGCGAGAACTCCAGTGTTAGACAGCCGAAGTTTTAAACATCCGATGAGGCATCGCGCGCGACATCGCCGTCACTTACATTTTCCTTCGCCGGGTGGGCAGCTCTACATCGTGCTCCAATTTCTGATTGGTTCTCACTCACTTTCGTGTATCATATTCGTGATTGTTTACTATCATCCCATGTATCGATCACAATTGCACCACGAAACGACGAAAGGTAGTGTTGCGAACGTTGCGCAGCGGCAGGAAGTATACGGCGCGCGAGGCGGGGTCCCACTGATTCGCGCGGGACGCTCAGCCAGATTCATGGTCGCCGCGACCTGCCCGCTCAGATGATTGACTTTGTCCAATCGATTGTGCTACGGTACCTATTCACAAACGCGCGCTCCGTCCGGCACCGCTGTTTGTATGGATACTCATCACGGCTCCTGGTAACGCCCTTGCCGACGTCATTTCGAATTCAGAACTCTGATTTTATCTTGAATACTCAACTTGGTATAAGGGAACACGTGTTTTGTGTAATTCTATGAAGGCATATAAAGAGCATTCAAAACCTGACTACCTCATATTCATTTCCTCTATTTATATGGTATTAAATAATTTGTCCATTGTTGATTAGAAAAAGAAACCTTACTTAAATGAGTTGACTTACCCAATGCAAATACTTATCGAATACACCATCTTGAGTACAATCTTAGTAATTGGCATGCACTTATACCGTTTAATTGTTTAAATTACATACTAAATAATAACACCAGCCTCTCGTGTAATCACTATGATGAAGTATGATCTTGATCGTAACTTTTTCTGTAACTAACTTATATCTATATGAATGTGATTATATCTAATCTACGTGTAATTAACTATAGGTAGCGCAGCATCTTAGGTAAATAACCTTATGATGTTGTAGTAGACACGACGGCAGTGGGTGTTTCAGAGTCATTGTTTAGCTATTAACAGTACATTCGCTTTTATTTGTATAAATATATGCCTTTGTCTGGCAAGGACATGGTCTATCTGGAATTCAAAAGAATTCCCTATCTTTATAGTTCTGAAAAAATAAATAAAACAATCAAGATTGTTTATATCACAGCCGTTTATTCGTCATCATTATTGTATTTTCGTTCTCTTAATTCGCCACGCACTTACGTATACATATATTGATAATTCAATACTTATATTTATTTGACTATTATTTTTATTATGCGTTTTACAGAAATGATATTTTTGTACGCAACTTATACTATGGTATTAGGTAATCCTTGCAGTCTAGGAACTATGATAAATCGTTCTCAAACTGGTATATGGCACAGTTCTTTGTATTCTTCTCTCGTCCACGCATACTCCTTAGTCATTTGGAGAAAGGTTTCTATGTCGCATAAAATTCTTCCTCCACAACCCACTGGCATTATTAACTCTTCTGTTTCTTCGCGATTCTGATAATATACCATCTGGAAAGCAATAAATGTTTACGGCAATCATTACAATTATGTAATAGTATCAGCAAATGCCATTTATATCGGAAAAAGAGATCGAATTTCTCCCAAATGTTTTAAGCCAAGTTCAATCTTTGTCAATAGGGAATGAAAAGTACAAACCGCAATAACATAACTGCCACTGTCCTTTTTCCTCCGGAGCTCTATGGCGAAAGTAGCGCCGTATTGTGGCTGGTGAGGCTTGAACGCGCCCACTGCAGCCATCAGTGCGGCGACGTTGTTCTCGTGGGCGGAGTACAGCCGTACTTTCGGAAAGACCTTCTTACCTGTAGCGGCTAGTTTTGTATAATTTCGTATGTCGTTGATCAATACACCTGTTAAATATTTAAGAAGTTGGAATTAAATCATATTTCGTACGATTTATTGTTAAAACGTTTCGATTGTCAAATGTTTTTCTGTTGCCTCCAGTATCTAATGTTTTACCTGTAGCCATGCGTATCAAATCTGTATTGTAGAATTCTATTTCAAACTCGAGTTTTGTCACCTCTTTCATTGCTTGATGCGCGTCTAATGCCCACTTTGGAAGTTTATGGTCCACGTTTAACTGAAACCATATAATTGAACCTTAATACCGTAAGTACATCATGCCAAAACTGTTTTTTCTCAAAAACAGCATATTACTTACCAAAGCTTGAAAAAGATTGTCTAAATAAAATACGTCCTCTGCCTTTGTTATTTGAGATTTAGTTTTCTCGCTCAAAAAGTCATAAATATGTTTAAATGATAGAACTCTTGTTTTAATTTCTGGCAGTTCGTATATTTTATTCCTCAACCAAAGATATCGTGGGCAGTTGTACCAGTAGAGTAACTGAAAACACGTGATTTTATTTAAATATGTTCTATACGCTTTAATAACCATACAATTTAATTAGCATAAACTATAAATTATTTATTTTTTGCTTTTTAAAAATTGCACTCATTTTAATCATCTCTGTCTCCTGTTTTTGTCAACCACTTATTTTACATTAAATGTTCTTATAAATCTACCTTATTTCTGCAGTTTTTGTGCGTTGTAAATAATTAAAAATCGAGTTATTGATTGGTTGAGTAAGGTCTTACGTCATCATCGTAGTATGCCATTGTGTCGTAGGGTATAGGTTGCCAATTCAAAGATGGGTTCCACCTCTGAGCTGGTACTGGTGGGTACATCGCGGCCAAAGCAGTTAGCGCTGTCATCTTGGTGCGGTCGTAGTCTGTAGTCCGTATTACGATTTCATCTGACCGATATAAAGGTGACAAGAAATCTTTGTAACGTTTCCTTAGATATTCACCAATGCGGTAACCTCGACGTTTTCCTTTCTGAGGAAATAAAAAAAAACTAATTTTTGATAATTTTTGCAAACGGTGTAGATATGGTCCCCGATGCCTTGTAATTGTACTCCTTAATTTCGACTATTCATAAAATTTATCAACTGCGAATTAACAAAGTGATACTTTTACTCATTGATCTACTTTTTAATATTCAATGAGACTGATTAGTTTATCGTATTGCTTCTTATTAAGTCCCAAATTGTAACTCTTGTAAGTAGGCTCGTGCCTTTAGTGGGGATATTAAAAAGGGTTGCATAAGATAATCATGTATAAAAAACTGAAAGAAAACAAAAGCTACTAACATTAGTCAATGACTTTGGTCCATAAGGGAAGAAAAGCGTCGCAGCATCTTCTTGGGCATATAAATCCAGCTCTTCTAAATCAGGTGTCCGGTCGCCATGTCGGAAGATCTAATACAAAAATTTTATTGACATCTTTCTTATTTTATCAACTTTTAAGTAAATGCGAGACTAATAATTTTATCATTATATCTCGTTATCATAATTAATAGTGCAAGCTTAATAAAACATCCAACTTTTTTGTATACAATTTATCAAGGTCATTTTATACGTTCTTGTCGACATTTTAAAATATGGATTATCCAAACGTCCTGTATCAAAGTCATGCAAAGGACATGTACCTACATAGAAAACAGTGTATTAAATATTAAGAACTAGGTATCAAAATTGATACTAGAGGTATAGCGAAACGGCAGGCATATTATTTCTTGAGTATCTGCTGTTTTCTCCAGAAATAGTTTTTTCATTCTAAAAGAGTATTATATATCTAGTTAGCTTAAATATAGCCTTTTTGTGTCTAAAATTCTTATTTATGCTTAAAATTACACTAAAAATTAAGTTTAATTGACGTAGTGTGTTTAATTGAGCCAAGATTCGATTGAGTCGTTGAGATTGACAAAATATGACTAAATTAAAGATACATTTTAAATAGTGAAAAAATCGATTAGCGAAATTATTAAATGTAGTTTATAAATCTGACGATCTTATTGTCACGCGTCGCCGTTGACTCGAGGCTTATTGGTTGAGTGTTCCGCGGTTTGTATTAGCAAGCTATCATTACACGGAGAGCTCGCGTGATATGCTATACCTATATACTATAGCTATATACTTATGAAATGAAAGAACCGTTTTTACAAGTAATCCTGGAAGAATACAAATAGTCCTACCACAAAAGAAAGCACCAAATCAGTGTTATCTAAACTATTCAATTCGTCGTAATCTGGTATCGCGCCGCTCGCAAAGGGCTGCACCGTGTCCTTAGTCTGTTGTTCACTCGCGACCACCACTAACACCAATCCGAGTAATAGCGGCAATCGCATCGTAATATAATACCGGTAGAGAAACAATGAGCACGTGTCGCCGTCAGCGCGCCGCCCGCGACTTCAACTGCACCGCGCCAAGCCTCCGCTCCACTTATATATACAACTACATAGAATACCTATTCAAAGAGGTCGACTGATTCTACGACACACCGAACACTCGTATTATAACCATATTTATCTTTTTGAAACAAAAACATCTTCCAAAATTTTCATGTTTTTTTCTGTAAATAAACATAAACAATCTAAAGCAAATAAACAAATCGTACCCATTGACCTAAGTTTTTATCAATCGAACCTTTTAATTGGTAATCTGCTTGTCGGGATTTTTTCTAAATATTTTATCTTAAACTGGTCTGAAATCATTAGTGAATTGTTCATACTTTTTATCTCTGCCTTACATTGTACAGAGATGATAAGATTAATGCCTTGGCTACGTGTAGACAATTTAGTAAAACATAAGTTATAAACTTTTTTTTCTTTTTCAGGTATGACAGACTCGCACTACAACGAGCAAGCCCTTTTAGATCAACTACTAGTTTGTACAGAATTCGTCGATAAGGCTGAAAGGTACGAGCTGCTGGGTCCTTTATACCGCCTCATAATCCCCATTTACGAACAAAAGAAGGACTATCAAGCTCTTCTCACGTGCTACCAGCATCTTACCAAAGCGTACGCGAAAGTGATCGAAGTGACGAACTCCGGTAAACGTCTCCTCGGAAGGTTTTATCGTGTAGCGTTCTTCGGGAAAGCGTACTTTGGTGAGGACGAAGAAGGAGTGGAGTTTATATACAAAGAACCAAAGCTGACGTCACTCAGTGAAATATCGGAGAAATTACAGAATTACTATGAGCATAAGTACGGCGCGGGACACGTTAAGATGATCATGGATTCGGCTCCGGTAAGAAAACATTACCTCCTGTTATTTATTATATTTAATTAAAAATAGAATTATATCTTTAAAACCCGCAAAAACTGATGCCCGATCTATACTTTATTACTTTTTAAGTTGTTTTTCAAACTGTGAGTTTTTGTTATGGAAAACGTGCGAGTAAACCATTTCCATATCAAGAATACATAATCGACTACTTATATAAAAAAAGAACAAGTAGCTTCGTCAACGCTTTACAAAATGTATAATACGTAAAGGAAACCTTATTTTGGGAACAACAAAAAATACTAACACAATATAGGTAAGTACATAGAATCTTTTGACTAAAAGCTTATCTACTTACAAAACAGGTAAACCGCGACGAGCTGGACAGTAAACTAGCGTACATCCAAGTGACGTGGGTGCGCGCGCAGACGGAGGGCGCGGGTGCGGCCGGGTGCGGGGAGGGCGCGTGGGAGCGCGCGCACAACGTGCGGCGGTTCCTCTACCACACGCCCTTCACCAGGGACGGCGCCGCGCGAGGACCTGTGCATCATCAGAGGCTTCGGGTTACGCATTTGACAGGTACTTTTTGATTACTATTTTTCATATCCATGTTGCAGTTAATTAAACGGAATGTCACATAAGGGCCTATTTTACTACTTACAGATAAAATTTAACTGACAGATATTTTATACCCATCGCTGTCTAAAATGTATTTTTTTATGAAATAGACATGTTTATCTGACAGTTGAAACGGGCCCTAAGCCTAAGCAAAGACTTACTCCAGAAAAAGTATCATTATCATCCTCACGTCAAATAAGTTACTTAGTTATGCCGAAACATTTCAGTTTTGATCGGTTAAGAGAGACAGTGCTGAAGCCTTTCTCTACAAACTCAACTACCTCAAACAAACATTCGAAAATATGTAGTAACATTATCCTGAATTGACACACAGCACAGAATTAAACCAATATTTTTCAACAGCTGAAAACTGGTTCCCATACGTAAAGCGGCGAGTGCCGGTCATCGAAACACAAATCGAGGAGAAGAGTCCGATCGAGGTGGCCGTCTCTGAAATGGAAAGTCAAGTCGCGGAACTAACTGAAATCGTCAACGCTAAATCACCTGATCTCAAGAAATTACAGCTAAGGTATATTTAGTTATTATTTATAACCTCGTATCACTTTAAATCAAGAATGATTTGAAAAGAATGTCAATTGTTTCTACTCGCCCAGATAACATAGAATGTTCATAGTAATAATTTATCTTAAATCAAATGTTATTAATGTTTAAATTGCATTCATAGTAAACTACTACTATACTACTATTCGTAGTACTATTGAGTAAAGAACATTAAAATACTTGTCAATAATCCTTTCCCAGTTAACATAGAGTGTTCTTATTAATAACGTTCTTTAATATATTGTCTCCTATATTTGTAGGCTTCAAGGCAGCGTTTGTGTGCAAGTGAACGCGGGACCGATAGCCTACGCTAACGCCTTCTTGGATCCAACTCTTGCGCAGATGTACTCCGAAGAGTTGGTGGATAAATTGAAAGCCACTTTCAAGTAAGTATCCGTTACTAAATTACCATAAAATAAGGCCAGGCGATCATCGTGTCTATACTTTTTTATCGATAACTACGTATAGTCTATGGTCTGCATTGAAAAAAAAAAGTGAACACAACGCGTTTACGTGATTTTAAGTTATGAAAACTTAAAGTTAACTGATCTTTGTTAATTTTGTTTCAGGGAATTCCTTACTATCTGCCACTCAGCTCTTCAACTGAACGCTAAACTAATCAGCTCAGACCAAGTTTCGTACCACGAGGCGTTAGAAACTAACTATTATAAACTGAGCGATTCTCTTGCCAATATACTGGGACAGAATTTACAAGATATCTTAGTTAATGGCAGTCTTAGTACTACTGTCACTGGTGTTGAATTGGAATCCAGTAATGCGTGAGCTCTTATTTTAATAGAGTGAGTATGTTTGCATCGGTCAGTTTATGTTGGTTCTTTACGTTACTAGAAAAGTTTGTAGGCTTATTGACTAGGTAGATCAAGAGCAGTTTATCCAGAATCTATATAAGCCTGAGTACTGACTATCAGCTAGCCAAACATATCAAATGTCTTTTCTTTTGATTTAGGCTGTGTGCCAACGATTGCCAATTTCTACGCGCCTATTTTGGATGAATTTAATGAAGTTTGGATGTGTGGGATGTCATTCTTCACACTAAATGAAAGCTCTAAAAATCGACATTCGTTTGGCTGGCAACCGAAATAGACCAGTTTATAGCCGGTCCTGGCTTCCTTTCCTTCCTAGAGTGACGTAAAAATCATGGGCCAGTTTCGTGTGACGAAAGACTAGTGTTAACACTGCTTAGTCGATGTTGAAGCTAGGTAAATAATACTCTATTTATTAGGTATTAAACAGAATTTGTGAATCAATCATCTTATAGAGAACAATATTAAATAATTTAGAGCTCCCAAAGATATTATTAGTTGGGAAACTTGCTCACGGGTTATTTATAAAGAACAAGTTAGCTACGGGTTTTTTCTTTCATTCACAAGACTCTTATCCTTGAAGTTTAACATAGATAATACATAACGTAAGCAGTCTACGGACTTAACAGAATCTCATGGCGTTTTAAAAACATCTTGTACGTAAAATATAAGTCCAATAATAGTCACAAACAATTTTAATAGTCAATTAACGTTTCCATCCTAAATTTTCTACGATTTTGATACAATAGTGCCATGAAATCTTGCTTGAACTGTGGCCATAATAGCGTGGATTATACTTTAGTAACCACGCCACGTAACGTAAATTTTGTAGCTAGGATTTTTATACACCTCTTACAGCAACTGGACCTAAGATTTGTGGAAGTTATAATATTGCCATTTTAGTATGGAACATAATGTTGCCACATTTAATTATTTATTTATGTTTCTTCGAATTGTAATTTGTAGTAATTATTTTGTAATATTTCTTCGTTGTGATTTCCTATCGTGTGTTAACTGTCTCTCTCTAATGAAATGTAACTACTTGTTTTACATTGTCTCTGTTTATATAAGTTTGAATGTATTTGGTTTAGATGTATTCGGGACCTGACTTGTAATAAATTTGATATTTGATTGTGCTCCTTACTTTCAACCTATTACTATTATTTATTTCAGAGAATACTAATGAAGGTTACGATTGAATACTATTTTAAATTCTATAAATACCTTTTATGTGTATGAACAAAGTTTGTACAGCAAATAATTTTAAGCACCTTTTATTTATTTTGTTAATTTGACTCAAATTGCGAGTCATTTATAGATGTTTTATTATTTCATTCATTCCACGATCATTGCATATTTTTTAAGTTTTTCATATTTGCATCACATCAGTTATTGTTAAAAGTAGGTATAAAATTGAAGAGTCCTTCCATAGAACGTTGCTATTTATACGCGTTTGTACTTACTAACAGCAAATATTTTAACATTTTCTTCAACATTTTATATAAAATTGTGAAATACTTTTAAAAACCCAGCCATAGATAAGCATTATGTATTTGTCTAAGATTAAGTAGCAATATACTCTCATAGTCACTATTACAGTAATTATACGTACATGCTACTTGTTATAATTACTTGCACCGTATTTAAGCGGACTTTTGTATCTTCAACTTTGTAATCGGACTTTCACTGTTTTAATACATTTTGTAAAGATAACAATGTGGCTTTTTCTTTCCTTTTCGTACAATACAGTCATGTGTATAAAATTTTGTCCAGGTGAAAATTGAAAAGTTGATCTGCACTTAAAAGTGTATACAGTGTGTATACCTTTGCCATAGGTACCTTCACTTTATTATTACCTATCTACAGACATAAAGTTCTTCAAAAGTCTTCAAACTACATATTACATGGCAACTGTTATTATGATATGGTTGAGATATGTAAAAACAAATTATAAATCAATTTTTATTCTAAAATATTTGTATTTGAACCGTGTAATGGCAAATTAGAATAGCATAAACATAGCAAGAATGTGCTAGTTTTGGAATTTGGATTTAAGTCAAGGTTCAACTCTAGTATTAAATGACCCTTAATTGGCAAGATGTTATTTATACTTTCATTGATTGATCGTGGATCGATCATTGAACACAGGATCAAAAGTATGATCCTGTTTAGCTTCATTGACGGAAGTGGTCGCAAGTTCTTTAATCTTTTACATTTTTCAGAAACAAATACAGGTTCATAATGGCAACACTAAATTTATTTGTCATAATTTGACATTGACATTTACTTGCTTTCTTTCTTCCTTGTCAACGAATCGAATGAGTGAGCCAGTGATTGATTTTTCAAAACCGTGTTTTATTCAAGAAAACCAGCCTTTACTACGTAAATAAAATATTAAAACGCGTCCTATCGCTGTTTTCACGGTGAATTATAACTACGTCAACACTAATATACTCCTGCCAAGGACATGGAAGACGAGTTGGAGGACAGAGTGTTGTATCAAACATATCTTTCTTTTATGAAAATCTTGACTCGTTTTACGAGTAGTGTCCCATTTGATAGTCCGGTGAGCTATTTATGGAAAATGGTGCGTCTTTATTTACTACGGTCAGAATTTTTAGTGTTCTCTTTAGGCGTGATATTATTCATAATGTATCTTCAAACGATTGAGCTATGGAGTCGTACATTGCTAAGCAGATTGTCGCAGGCCTTGAGCCCTATGAACGCTGTACAGAGAATGAAGTTCATGGAGGGTTCGGAGGCAGATAAACAAAGCTGGGAGCTAAAAGGCTCACAGAGTGCCGCTTATGCAATCAAAGGACGAAGAATGCACATGGAAGATAGGTTTATTATCAACGAAAACATTAACAACACTGGTATATCACTGTTCGCTATATTCGACGGTCACGGCGGAGAGTTCGCCGCTAATTACGCCAAAGAACATCTTATACAAAATCTATACAACAAGATTGTAGAACTAAATAATGTTAAAGATGGGAAAATAGCTGTAACTCCAAAGGAATCCCCAGAAGAACCGAAACCCAAGGAAGAAATCAAAGATAAAGAAGCTAATGTTGAAAGGAAATCTAGTTTCAAAAAGTCTGCGAGTACTGCTGATGATACATTGAAAAAGGAGATCACTGATCCTCAGCTGTTGGCTCAGTTGTCAAAGGCCAGACCTATAACTAGAGAAGTAAGACCAACTGCTACACCAGTGAGAACCATTGCTATACCTCTGACTAGTTACATGGACCGGGGGAAGATCAATTATGGCAAACTCCTCACTGATGAGGTACTAGCTGCTGATAGGTTGCTGGTTGAAGCAGCAAAGCGCTCTATGAATGTTGCTGGCACTACAGCTCTCCTTGCTATTATGGAAGAAAATAATTTAATTGTAGCCAATGTTGGTGACTCTAGAGGAGTTATGTGTGATTCACGTGGAAATGCAATTCCTGTTTCCTTCGACCACAAACCACAACAGGTAATTGTATTTTATATACATATATTTCATTGCTGATATTCGTATGAGTAGCTTCTTATAAAACTTACTGATTGTTCTAATGAATCTTATTTATTTTAGGTCCGTGAACAAAAGAGGATTGAAGCTGCTGGAGGATACATAGCGTTTAATGGTGTATGGAGAGTAGCTGGAATCTTGGCAACATCCCGTGCAATGGGTGACTACCCCCTCAAAGACAAGAGGTTTGTTATTGCCGACCCTGACATACTCACCTTTAATCTTAATGACCATAAACCTATGTTCTTGATTCTTGCCTCCGATGGTCTTTGGGACACCTTCACCAATGAAGAAGCTATCAAATTTATCAAAGAAAGATTAGATGAACCAGACTATGGAGCCAAAAGTTTGACCCTCCAAGCTTATTACCGTGGCTCAGTAGATAACATTACAGTTTTAATCATAAATTTCTTAAATAATAACATAGCCTCTGCAGCTATCTCACAGTAAATCAACTGTGCCATATTAAATTCAAAAGATCAGTCCATATCTTGGTCTAAACTATGAAACTGACTGCCCCATTATTGTTGAAAAACACTTGAAATAAAAATGTACGTAGATCATGGATCAACATAGTCATGTTTATTTTTAGAACTTTATGATCGAAAATATCATTGATCGGAGTTTTTGATGTACAGGCTGTGAGAGAGCAAATGTTGCTCAATTGTCAGCTTCATGTCTCACTTGCATTAACAAATAATGGAATAAGGAATCTGACACCTATCAGATAGGTCATGTAACTTAAGAATTTGATAATGGGCCATGGATTTTGACTACAACTTATTAGCCTTGTTTTTACCATATTAATCATGTTTGTATTTAAACATTTTTAACTGTACGATTAATGTTGTATTTAGAATTAATAAAAAAAAACATATATAATAGTATTATGTATGACACTCCTGTGAATAAATTCTGTATGAGTTACATTTTATTCATAGGGATTGTCCCAATGTCTGTAAGTAGTTTGTCAAGTAGAAGATCTATTAAATAGATGATAAATAAAGTCACTATATTTTTAAATATTTTATGTATATTACAAATATGTGTAACTATAGTGTCATATTTTTGAAAACAAAATTTTGAATTTATGGATGGTTGTGAACACAAATATTTCACAAAAATATTGTAAGTGATTTAGAATTCTTTGTAACTTGAGTTTTCTTATTGGAAATCTTGTAATATTACGTAATATATTCACCATATTTGATTCTATACTATACTATTTGTACGCTGTAAAATATGTTTATAATCTACATTTATTTATTTGGTTGGGTTTTAATTTCAAGTATATATTTTAAATATTAACATATTTGTGGGAGTGCTTGAACATTGAATTATTTAAAAATACAGGATGTTCATTGAACGTGTGACATTGCTTACGTATGTGTTAGGAAAGATATTTTTTTCACTAGATTTTAAAGAAATTGATATAACTTTGAACTTTTGGTTATAGTTTTGGACTAAAAGATATTTAAATTAGCCTTTCTGAGAGAACATTGACCCTTCAATACTCAACAGCTAAGTTTTGTCACACCTAAATAGCATGAATAAATATATCAAAACAAAAACCTTTAAAGTCTGTTTGAAACCACATAATATTTTCTAATAAATAAAAGTAAATCTCTCATTATGTATAATAAAATAATATTGTATTTTAATCATGTATGTATGTGTACCTGTGTACTTATAAGATTGCTATATTGGCGTGTTCATGTTATGATGTATTTTACCCTAGTAACTAGTTCATTGAAACTATTTTGCATTTGTCCATAATCGATTTGTGGTAAAATATGTAAAGGATTTGTTTGTATCTTCATTTGTACAATTAATTAAGTACATATAGATGACGTAAGTGTCCAAATTAGCGCATCATTCGATTTGTTCTTGGTGCTAGTCATGAGTAATTTCATTTTAAAACTAACAAAACATTTATCTTTTGTGTTAGATTTAATTGCAAAGTTGTGTGCATTAGCGTCAGTTGTAGTTTTTTGTTTTAATAATGATAAAAAGTATGGTATACTTTTGTATAATAAGAACTTTTAAAGAGATTAATTGGGCCTATGAAAATGTTACCATCCATTTGAATATTTGTTAACTTGGGGCCAAAAATGTTTGTATTGGACTAGAATGACCGGTCTAAATTATATACATCTTGAAGTGCCAAAATGTTGCTTTCTCTTTAACATTTTCTTTGTCTTGATTAGCGTGTATCTTGCCAATTTTAAAAGCGCAATTATGATATGCGCAATGGCATAAAAGTCCGCGTCAAGTACGCATTTTAATTGTTCCTATGATGTGCATAATATTGTAAATAATATAAATTTTTGTGATCTTAAACTCTAACCACTCAAACCTCCACAGTAGTTACAGTGTCTATTAAAATCATTTGCTGTTTTAACTACCAAAGTATATTATTATTAATTACGTATTAAATAAATGGTGATGTCAAAAATATTTCTTGTTTTCATTTTCATTACCTATCTACTGTTTTATGAATTCAATTATTATTCTCTGACTTGCCGACACACAACTTTTTGAATGAGTAGGTAGTTAGTAAAAATAGTAAACTTAATTTAACACATATTCCATTTATTATAAAAATAGTAATAGTATTTGAGTCTTTGGCTGCTCCACTCAAATCTTTTCCAAACATAAAGTACTTTATTACAATGCTTAAGCATATAAACTTAAACTTTATTACTTAACACATAAAGATGATAACGAACTGCACATGTACATATTGGATGCAATTACCAAAGTTACATGAAAACTACACTTGCACAATGCAGTTCCATGCGATTCCTAGTGTTACCTTTTACACAAATTTACAAAAAAGTTTATATACCTACTGCTAAAACTTAACTTTAGTGTAAAAATAATAAAATACCCACTTAAGGGTATTTAATGGCATGAAATTGGCTCATTTTAATAAGTCCTTAGACAACTGCCTAAATATGTTTTCAGTCACACCACAATCCATGCAAGAAATCATATAAAAAATAAACAATGGTCGCCTTTATCTATAAGTAAATACATTTTTATCTGTCTTGTGATTTTTTGCAAACGTGATGTTCAATCTTGTACCAAACAACAATCATAAACAAGTAAAGAAATTACCTTTGGTAAATTAAACGTGATAGTTTACTTTCGTTTCTTAATCGAAGAAGGCACATCTCCTGCATATTATATGAACAAACGCAAGGCGCGTGTGCCGGCGGCGTGCCGGGACAGCATGGTCTTGTCTGTTGTTATAGGTACATGATACGTGTATCGCTGACGTATATATCGTCGACTTTTCTGTAGTTCGCGGTGTAAACCAATGTAAGAAGATAAATATTCACTACATCAATTGTTTGCTGGCGATGTACTTGAAGCTTATAAATCCCTCAACCTTCAACTTAAAATATCAGTGACAATATCCAATCTTGTGCCTATTTACTATGACTAGAAAACTATTAACGATAGCGACCTCCATGAAGACACACAATTCTTCTTAATTATAATAAATTCCGTGTTTCTATAAAAATTGTGAGCCAAAAGTAATATCAATGGTCGCGAGGCGCAATTTCGTGGATGACGATAAATCGGATGTGATCAATTATTGTACAAATAAAAACCTGAATCTGGATATTTCAAAGGCACTGCATAATTCTTAAGAATAGCCCACAATACCCCAATTTGACTTCATGCAACATTCGAGCAATTTCACTTTAATATGCAAAACTACGAATAACTAATATGTAAGGAAATGTAGATGAAATGTCTCAATCTATTGCTTGGAATGCAGTTTTACATACTATTTATTCGTAGCATAAAATCAAAAATGCTTAGAACCTATACCTCTTTACACATTACATTTTCGAGTCTATAATATTTCATATATTATTTACATTTTAAACAACATAATTCCACATTACTTTTGTGGTGTATCTAAATTGCATTATAATTTTAGGCTTACAGTATTTCGAATTCATTGTCTGAATCGTCGAATTGTCTATCCACATCTTCAAACTCTGTAAAGACATACAAATCGAATTAATCATGATATTTACAAATTACGTGAGTAAGTAGGGAAAAAATCATGAATATCCAAGTATAAAAATGTATAAAACAGTATTAAAACTTACCATTAAATAGTGACGTATTCTGTAAGTCAATATCAGCAGTAGTACTGGGCCCCCAATGCGCGGGTCGTTTCTCACACAATTCAAACAAAGGCTGGCTCTCTGCCATCAACTTCTTCTCTATAGTTTCACAAATTTCGTCGAAGTCACTTCTTGTTCGGCAAAGGAAACACTGGAAAAAATATATCATTGTACTTATGTATGTCTTAAATAAAAATAAAACATATTTAAAGCATATTAAAGGCATGATTTATGCTTACCACAGCTACAGAAGGATCCATCGCAGTAATAGGTATTCGAGATGCGTATTTACAGTGGTAAGTGCAGTCCATTTCTTTTTGTTCATCAGTCATTTTATTCTGAAAATGGATAATTAAATATAACCTTTATAATGAAAGATATAATAGAGAAATAGAGGGGTGGATCTTCAAGAGGTCGAAAATTTATGTCTCGCCCTATCATTCATAATTGTAAAAGAAATTCAAAACTTTTTATAGTTATTCTACTACCTAAATAAATGAAGTAAAAAGTTATCAAAACCGTTCAGTGATTGAATAGCAGAAAAACAAGCTATTAGAAAAAAACGCTAGAAAACCACGATATTTTAGGTGTCGCCTTTACATGATTTTCGATATTTTATATCATAGTGAAAATATTATTAATAATAGAGTAATCCTGTCTAGGAATATATTATTTATCGTTAAACAGGCAAGATATTTTAAAGAAAATAAATTTAAAAAGTAGGTGGTAAGTTAATTAAAAATTAGTTCAAACAATGTTCAAAAAATATTCGTCATTATTGGTAACACGTTTACTTAGCATGATTAAAAAAAAACGGAAAGCACCCGAAGCGTCACGTCTAACTTAAAAGTCGCAGCCCCCTCGTACCTAAGTCGAACACCACTCGTCATAGTGAACGGACGCTAATTTTTCCAATGATAATTAATTGAATATCGTTCTCCAAAGATATTCATGCCACGTCGTCATTGGTTTCTTTTGCTGTATTTTAAATATAATTTATGGTAAACTCTTTATTTATTTACCATGGCGAACTTATTAGGGAAACAGATAACGTGTAATGTTTGTTTCATAATTTAATAACCTATTTTGCCAATAGCAGCGATTTTTCCAAAATTCCTCATTGTTGGTAACATCATTATTCCCAACATTGTGTCTGACGACGATGACATCTGTCACCAATAATGATTATTTGTGTAGAAAACAATGACGTTTGTTACCAATAATGATTATTTGTATAGAAAACGACTGATGGCAATAAATTATTTTGATGTACGATTATCATTAAAAAGCATGTTTTTCATATACAGGGCATGCTACATCATTTGAAAATGTTGAACCGGCAGAAAAATGGCAGCCCGCACTCCTGGAGGCTCCCATTCTTCATGATGCTATTCCAGCTGCCTTAACTTAAAAAACGAAATAATCTGCCGGGCGCGCCAGCATCTGAAGCAGCTGCCTGCGCATGTGGCCTTAACACTCTTCCGTAGTTGCCTATATGTCCCAACACTGGTGTATAATATGAGAACGTCTCCGACTTGGTTTTTATGAAATGTCTAAAATCGGCGAAGACTTCAAGGTGACATTGGAGACGATTCTCAATGTAAAACTTAATGAGGCTCAATGACAGCAGACTTCGTTATCATCCGCTACGGCAGATTGGGTGTTAGAAGAATGCAGGATATCAATATATCGGCGTTTTAACCTCCTCCCACGAGGTTAACGGTTGAGTCGCTTAAAAACTTCATGTCCAAGGTGGCAATCTTCTTATTAGTTTTATACGGCGGAGGCTTTAAATGTTTGGGCAACTGTGTGTCTTGAGCAGCCAAGGGACAAAGGTGTCCAGCGCTCTTGGCACGATCACATGTACAAAGCAAGCAGCCGGATTCTAATGAAGCGGCTGTGGGTAGGAATCTGGCTATGCTTGAGGCGGCATCAAGCCCAGAGTCTGGCCGTATTTGGGCGCTGTAATCAACGAGCTCATTGAGGATAGTAATTTATCTGCGGTTGGATTGTCACGTCTGTGGTACGATTGCGGACTCTTTGGGACATCAAGGGTTGAGTTGTGTCAAGTCAGCTAGACGATTTCCTCGTCACTATAAAATATGCTTAACGAGGTTGAGCGGCGACCCCGGAACCGCCAAGCCTAAATCACACAAATGGCAAGAGGACTGATTGATTAATCCTCATCTCTCGGAAAGGGGACGCTGTCTAGTTTAGGATGCAACTTGCATAAGTACCTTCGCCATGTCCCACCTGCCTTGTATATGTAGGGCAGCTAGTGCAGCAGCAGAAGGAGCTGCCATACAAAAGCATGCTAAATATGCTCCCTTCCAAGACGAGGTAAGTACCTCTTTGTTCCCGTCGTAGTGGAGGAAAGCGGGACTTGGTGTACGGAAGCTAAGAGTTTGATGCGTGAACTAGGGAAGCGCCTAAAAACAATAGTCGGGACCCTTGCGTAGAATTTTACTGCGCAAAGGTCCCGACTAACCTATTTTTCTCGCTATTCAGTGTGGGAATGCTGCTAGTGTCATAGCCACTTTTGCATCAGGTGCGATTCAGGGTGGGCTTTTGACCTAGCCGTCTTAGCTAATTTGTAATGGATTGCATGTTAACGGTAATTAAGTTGTAGTTAAAAGACAAATAAAAAAGTATTTGAGAATAAATATTTACATCAATAATATAACTCAAACGTCACTGTCGGTAACATTCCGTCATTACATTCGTCACTGTCGGCAACATTCGTCATTATCAGTAACACTCAAATTTTTATATTTGCCAATATTTTCTAAAATATTAAATTCTTTAACGTGTCTTTAATATAATATAGCATATAATTCATGTGTTTATAGATTTAGCTTAAAATAAACGCCATTCTCGGGGTAAAATGTGATTTTTTTTTTTTTGTATGAGGAGAATAATCTTGAGTAGATTCACCCAGAGATTGCATTGTAGTATTTGTAGTAAGTAAAATATCTAATTAGCTTTTCTTACAGTGGGCGATAACGCGCCCTTGTGGGCGCTGTAGGCCTAAAGGGCGGTACGAGAAAATGAGGAAGGTGTAAGAGGCTTAAGTAGGTAGAAAAATAGGGGAGCTAAAAATTTAATATTCTCAAAGTAGGCAGTAGACAAAACAAGTTTGTGGCACCCCTAGAAGAAATACTATAACAGAGATATGATTGTCTTACCTCTACTAATCCTGATCTCTGTGTGGTATGAGGATCGAGGTAGATAACCTCATCTCCAACACAACCAATCAAGTACAAGGCCTGGTTCGGTTTACCCCCTATCACACCAATAGATTGAGGGGATTGGAAGCACATCTGGAATGTAGAAACAATTAACTATAGGCAGTGGAGAAATATCTGTTTCTGGGGACTTTCAAAATAGTTCTGTCTAGATTCTTTACTCGTGGTAGGTCTTATAAATCAGTAATATCGTCTAATGTGTTTTTGATTGCCTTTTACAACAACAGAGAAAATAGATTACCTATATCTTTTTATATATATCCTTGTGGTATTATCATATCATTTTTAATGACTACATTCTTCTAAGATCTTCAAGAGTTAAGTAAACTATAATTAGAATATACCTACCTTCAGTCCATCAATATAAACTGGGTTGATCTCACTGAGGCCCAACCTCAGAGGCACTATAAGCAACAGAGGCATCCAATCTGTTACTACTACATTGTCAGGGGCACTAGAACTATCTCCTCGGTCATTCTTTACTATGCATTGTTGTACTGGAAAATAAATCATTGAAAGTATGTACTTTTTATTTTTGCTTTTGTCAGATTCTTTTAATGCATTAATGGTAATCAATTTCTTTCATGTTGTAATCAATTTCTTTCATGCTGTAATCAATTTCTTTCATGCTTAAGAAGCACCATAAAAGTATCGATACCAATTTCTAATTCTAGCTATAGCATCATGCAGCTGAATACACATAATGGATACTTACAAATATCCTCTTTTACAACAGTGTTATCTAAAGCAACGTGGATCACCAAGGAGCTCCATTTGTCATAAACAATAAGTTTCCTGAAAACATGAGATTTAATATTTTAGTTTGAGCAGGCCTGTCCCACTTGCGCAGGTATGTATTGTGTCAAACTGTAAGTAACAACAGCGACATCCCCAAAAGTGTTAATCAGTATGGGCTCACGAGTATGATTAGAATAAATAATTTAATTAAACAGTTTTTTTTTATATTTGTAACCTGTTTAACATTGGGACCAAATTCACACCAATATCTAGCTGGTGTGAATTTGCAAAAACTCTGCAAAATTTAGGTCATAAAGTACTAACATAATTATTCATTATTCTGACTGAGAAATGATAACAAGTCCATCATGCAGTAGAGTCATGATAGATAGAAAGATCCAGTTAATTATATTACTTATCTATTGTACATTCAGTTGTTTACACAAATAAATACTTCAATCAATGCTTACTTCAATACTTGTGCCACTGTGTTGGGACCAAACCACTGGCCAACTTCTTTCCCTTCAGAGGCACCCATAAGGGCCACCTGATGGATGGAATATGGAGCTTGTTTCCTTTCTTCAAACCGCTGTACTATCTTTAAATATGTAGGGTCTCTGAAAAGCAAGCATGAAAATATACACTGGAATGTTGAGCTTTACATTTGAGGCATTTCATTTTCTTGATATCCTAAGGAAAGGTGTAGGCACATGAAAAGTCAGTGTAATTACTAGAGATAGGCTACCTGGTTTCTGGAGTCCACACCCAGTCTGCAGACAAGTGAATCCTGACCAGTGCCACTCCCAGCACCATCTGACCACACCGTAGCATGCAGCCCCATCCTTTATCAGAAGTCAGCCCCTCGTCCCCAATAGATACGAACCCTTTTCTATATGTACACCAAATGATCGACGTTATATCACGTCTAATACGATCCAAATCTAAAATCAACAAGTCACAGATATAGATATGAGTAATGTACAAACATTGTTCTTCTTGTTAAAGGGTTTTGTTTGAATATAATGTATGAGGTTTAAGCTTACGCACCTTGGATAGCGCTATACTTCTTGCCCAAAACCCAGACGTTATCCTTTGTCTTCGGAATATCATCTGGCTCAACATTATTTCCTTCAGATGATAAGTAACAAATATCAAACATGGCATCCATCTCCGAACATAATTTTGTAACTTTTCGCCAAAAGTGTAATTATTGACTGCAAATGCACTGGAATTAACAAAACAAAACTATCGTCGAACAAAAACAGAAAGAAAACAATTTTCGTTTCGATGTTTTTGATGACGGAATGAATGAAAAAGGTATGGTCTGATTTGACATTGACTGACAAATTTTGAAATTTTCATTCTTTCATAACGACCCCTGTACACTGGCATAAACAAAAGATTCTGTTTTTCCTTTGGTTTTTTCCATAAAATATTTCACACGGAGGAAATCAAAAATAAGGGAATATTATATGGGGAATATTCAAGGAATATTATATAAATATTTTAAAAACTCATAAAGGGAAAAAACTACACTCGGCTTCAAAAAAATCGCACGTCCGTAAAAATAGGCTTTATGCACTGTTAATCCTTAAGACAAGCAGTTATTCGTAGCAATATTGGTATCATTTGAGAGCCCTATAAAAACTCTTTAAAAAAATATCCATTTCATTTGATTAAAGAAAAAGCTTAAACACTTTAAGTCACTGTGAATGACAATGGAACTGATTCTCCTCTTCAAATTTTGTTTGTATTGTTTTGTTTTTGGGGTATAAAGGGGTATACAGCTTATTGGGGGATAAATTTGCTACCAACAGTCGAAGAAGATACAGAAGAATATCTTTCATCAGAAAAACGTCCTTGAAGATGGACACTACTGCTGCTGAAGCCGCCCAAGTTATCGCACTACTGCAATCAGGACTACGTCAGTGTGATGTTGCTCGGCAATTGCACTTGAGTCGCTTTTCTGTTCGAAGAGTGTACCAGCGGTTCCTGCAGATCGGTGGCTTTGTCCGAAGGCGTGGGTCTGGTAGAAATCGCTGCACTTCTGCGAGAGATGACCGATTCGTCGTATCGAAGTCTTTGAGAAATCGGTTCTCTAATGCTGTTGAGTTGCAACAGCAGCTTCAAGCAGTTCGTAGAAGGGCCGTGAGTGTCTCTACAGTTAGAAGAAGACTAAAGGAGAGAAATATTGTGGCTAGAAGACCTGCCACAGGTCCAAAATTAACCGCAGCGCATCGGCGAGCACGCCTGCAATTTGCTCGCGCCCACGTCAATTGGAACCTGGACCAATGGAGAGCTGTTCTCTTCTCTGACGAAACGAGAGTGTGCCTTTTCTGCAACGATAGACGCAAAAGAAGACAATGGGAACGTTTTGCCCAAGCCTGCATCCAAGAGACGGTAGAATACGGGGGCGGTTCCTGCATGTTCTGGGGCGGCATATCTGCCGACGGCAAAACTGAACTTTCTTGCGTCTCTCGGACCGGCGGTGCTCGCGGGCAAGGGTCGATGACTGCTCACCGGTACATCACAGAGATCCTGGAAGAACATGTGGTCCCCTATGCTGGATTTATTGGCGACGGGTTGACATTAATGCACGATAACGCTCGCGCGCACACTGCTGGAATTGTGCAGGGCTACCTACAAGAGGTTGGGATCCCTGTCATGCAGTGGCCAGCGAGAAGTCCAGATCTGAACCCGATAGAGCACCTCTGGGACCAGCTGAAACGCAAGGTTAGATCCCGTGATCCCGCTCCCGCGACTCTTCAGGAGCTCCAAGACGCCGTTATTGAGGAATGGGACAGAATCCCTCAAGAAGAGGTCCTAAAGTTGGTGCGATCCATGAGGGAGCGCATGGAAGACGTCATTAGGGCTAGGGGGGGTGACACTAGGTTTTAGGTTAGTTTTAAGCAACTTTGTTTTGAAAAAATTATCAGATTTCATTAGGGTTTTTTAAGGATTTTTATTGTTTTGTAAATTTTTCTCAGTTCCAATAAAAAACATTGAATGAATTATTGTTTTTGCATTCTCTGTTTCCTTACCTTTCAAATGATACCGAACATTACCAATATTTCATAATACAAATATGATTGAAAGATATTTAAAATAGATTTCTTAAAAGGTGCGATTTTTTTGAAGCCGAGTGTATATTATACGGGATTATACCAAGTTGTTACTCGATATGCACAGGAAAATTTTCCTTTGCTTTGAAATCCGACAAAAAGTTATATAGTTGTCAATGTCAAATCCAGCTGACAGCCAGCGGGTTATGGCAAAATAAAAACCGATTCGATTCGATGCTGTTGTGGAATTACGAAATATTTATTTTAGATCGCATTGATTCAAAATAAATAATTGCAAAGATGGAAATGAGTCGTTTAGATTTTGTGGCACAAGCTAGTATGGACTTAACAGAAGCTTTGAGCGCTAACGATGCGGATAAAGATACTTTGATTACCAATCACATCAAAAAAGTTTGGTCGGCTATAAGCTCCGTTGACGATTTTAAGAAAAGTATGTTATATTATAACAGAATTCAAAGCGTAGTTAGAATTTTCAATTAATTTCCTATTGAACTTTCCTAGTAGGAACCTACTTACAGTTCTTCAATTTGTTATTGTGTAAGTCATTCATAACTTATTAAAATAACTGTTACTTTCAGACTTGGAATGGGTTAATGTATCGGAGCCGATTTCCCTGGCCCTGCATTGCTCTGAGAAGGTGGTGGTCCTTGATTTCTGGACTTACTGCTGCATCAATTGCTACCATGTGTTGCCAGATTTAGAGAATCTTGAAAAACTTTACAAAGTTACTGATGGATTAGTTGTGGTAAGTTTAATGTGTTTATTTTATTGGAATTGTTCATTAAGAAATCTTATCGTTAATTGAAAAGGGAAAGTTATACATTTTCATATAACCACAATAATTTGTTTAAATTTTTATTTCATGTCAATGTTAGGTTTTGGAAATCTCTTAACTCACTTTAAGTTTCCAGAAGATTTCCAAAACCTATTTTAGATTTGACTATTTTAGATTGGAGTACACTGTGCTAAGTTCAGTAATGAAAAGGATTCATCAAACGTGTTGGCAGCAGTGCAGCGATACAATATTCAACACCCTGTTGTAAATGACGCAGAGAGCTGTGTGTGGGAATCTCTAGGAATCCGCTGCTGGCCTACATTGCTTATTTTAGGTAATGCGTATAATAATAATTATACTTTTTCCTCCAGTACATAGTTTTGATAGATAACTATGGGACATATTACATTGTCATATCTTCGATCATAGACCTATGAAGTCAATGATATTGTATAATGTAATATAGGACTATGATCAATTTACTCATAGTCAATTATCTTGGATCCAATATAATATATGATCATTTAAATGATCCAAGAGAAATGATAGTGTAATACTCCTCATCATTAAACTTAAGAGCTTCGCTCTTGTCGGTGGAGTCTACGCCACTCTGTTCTATTTTCTGCCTTCCTTTTGAGCACCTGGTACGACACAACTTCTATCCCCTCTTTCATTTGATCTATGTAAGTTCTATGTAATACTCCTATCTACCTATAATCTACCTTCATAATGCAATGTAATTAGTAACATTCTAGTTAAGAAGTAAACCCCCATTTATAGAAAAAGCTAATTAATCAAAAATCTTATTTAAAATATTGCCAATAACTCTCAGGTCCTGGCAACAGACCACTGTTTGTTTTAACTGGTGAAGGGCACAAAGAGGAGCTGGTGTTGTATGTTGACGCTGCATTGAAGTACTTCAAAAGTCGAATCTCACTGTACCCATTGCCGGTGTCACCGTCTAAACATGTGAAAGCTAAGGAAGTCAGTTTATTGCGTTTTCCTAGCAAGGTTTGTATATTTGAAAATTGTTTACATTTCAATATTCTGTGTTGTCTAAATAAATTCTCAATGTTTCATGCTGTAAAAAAAAATCATGCTATAAATCATTCCTTAATTCCTATCTTAACCCATATTTCATTTTATGCACATTCACATTTAATATTGTGAAAAACAGAAGGCCTACGCAACAAAGCTCTTGTGGCATTCTCGCTATCCTTAATTTCAGCGGCCTTAAAATGGATACGGCAATAGCGAGGAAACGACCTTTGTTGCGGGACTGTTTAACCTTGTAGCTTACCCCCGAATATTTTCTAGGTGGCTCTAAACCCTTGCTACCGCGGCCGTGCCGAGGAGCCGTACCTAGCTATCAGTGACACTGGACATCATCGTATTCTGCTCACTGACTGCTCCGGACTCATCCTACGCATTATTGGAGGCCCTGAACCTGGATTTAAAGATGGGAGTTAGTATTTGAAGACTAGACACTTTTATCTTTAAACAAATAAAAAAATATATTTATTTGCAAACTTAAAAGTTTTTGACGATTGGATGTCAAACGCGCGAAAACGAATGGATGGATTTATAACCTGGATATCAACATACCTATAGAAAAGCTCATGTACGATCCTATGAGTCGGTATAGATTTCATATAGACGAAGTCGCTGATATAAATTCATGTAAACGAATAATGCATACGTATTTCAGGGTCAATAAGGTCGTTGTTCACTTAAAAGCAGTTTCATTTCAATTTAATTATCCAATTTTTTTCTATCTTAGACCATTTCTGAAATTGGGTTTTTAGCATCATTTCATACTGCACTGATATACAAAAGTAATATGTGCGTTATTCTGTTGAGTTAAAGTTGAATTTCTTATGTCCAGTTTTGGAAATTCGCTTCGACTCTGAGTCAATATAAATTGAGCCCTGTTTTCACTCACATAACAACCGCATTCTATTTCAGAGTTCTCAGAAGCGCAGTTCAACAGTCCGAACGGCGTGTGTTGGTTGTCGGGCGGGGTGCTAGCCGTGTGCGATACTAACAACCACGCGGTTAGGGCGGTGCATCTCGACGACGGGTCTGTGGAGATACTCGCTGGGACCGGCCGGCAGTCTGTGCATGGGGATCTAGGTATGACTTGTGATGTAATGTACATGTAGGTAGTCATATAATAAGGCAGGTATTTGTTTATAGATCTCTAGCTTTAGAAGTACCTATTTTAAAAAGTCAGATTTGAAGGAGAGTTTCATAACAGGACTGTCTATAACCATCACTGCGAGTTACTAATTGCAGTAAAATGTCTAAGAGATAAATTACTTCCAAGATCAATGTTGTCCATTCTATAAAAAATATATATATATTGGACACAGTAGGGACCTGTGCTGAAGGCTTCTTGCCTCTTCTTAGTGAACCGGCAGTAGTTTTAGATCAAAAAAGTGACATCAAAAAAGTGTAATGAATTTTACCTATTTTTGAATAAAACAGCTTTCATTTTCTTATATTGTAGTTTTGTGACATGTTTTTTGTTTCAATGACGTGTCTAATACATAAATAAATATTATTTGTTTCTACAGGCGGCAAATGCCTAGGCCTCCAAGCTCTGTCGTCCCCGTGGGATGTAGTACTGTACACGACTCCGGATATGGACATGTCGGTGCGGCCGCTACTACCACCGCCGCCGCCGCCCCCGGGCGCCGCCAGCGATAAAGATAAAGAGGAGAAGGAAGCTGGGAAAGGTAAATACATTATATTGACAGATTAATTTGTGCTCGTGTATTTGTACAGTCGAAGGCACATTATGCTTTGTACTAGGGCACTTTATTTCGTTGTGACATAAAAGCGATATTAGTACTGTTTTCATTGCAACATAAGGGAGATATTGACAAATTAATTTTGGCTCGTGTATTTGTACAGTCAAAGGCACATCACGCTTTACACTAGGGCACTCTAATTTTATTTCGACACAGGGTTAATATTAGAACTATTGTGTAAAGGTTGACTTGCTCTCGACTGTACTAAGTTATTAAATGCAGGTAAAGCAATATTCTATTCAATGTTGCTCGGCTAAGGTTTTAAATAAATATTTTATTACTGTTTAAGCCACTTACAAAACTTATTAATCTAATTAAAATTACAGAAAAGGAGAAAGAGAAGAAGGATGACAAACGCCGCGTGCTGCTGATCGCGTGTGCCGGCTCACATCAGATCTGGGCTCTGTTCCTTGATACCACAATCTGGTGGAAGTACAAGACGTTTACTGAGGGTTAGTCGTCTGATTGATTCGAACCTACCGCGGCGGATCGTTCGGTTCAATACGCTAGCAATGTGTTTTAAATCTATGACACATCAGTAGAAATTACGTCCAATACATTTATTCCAGCCGTGTAACGTTCCGCGCGTTACGTAACGCAGGTGTGTCGCGACCCTTATAAGGAATTTGAACTAAACATGACTTCGGTTACATTCTATTAATATTATAGCAGTTAAAAAGATACAATCAAAGAAAGAGCAACCAAACAGAGTTCCTTGCTAGATTCATCTCTGGGAAAAATTGCCCCCCTTGCGAATCAACATTAGCTTTTTAAAAAAATTACGCATTTCTGGTTATTGTAAAAATTCAATGAAATGTGAAATAAATGTATATTCTTCGTACGTGTGCAGGTACGTGCGCATGCGTGGCGGGTTCGGGCGCGGAGGCGGCGCGCAACAGCGCCTACCCCAACACCGCGGCCTTCGCGCAGCCGTCCGGGATCACCGTACGCACTGGTATATAATATGCTTAGTATTATTATATTTAATGTACATTTTTTTTTATATCTACGATTTTTTGCCTTTGTGTTATTCTGATGTGCAAGCTACAAGATTGTAAAGTTTCAGCGGCTTTTGCGTAAAAAAGCAACAGATATCCTCACATCTATTTCCATCGGTACAAACTTTGACGTTTATAATACTAGTAGGTTTCGCATTAGGTTCAACATTGATATTATTTGGTACGTGATTATCTTATTTACGAAAGCTTTATTATTATAAAAACAGGGTCCAGCCCAGAGGCGTTTATTGCTGATTCTGAAAGCTCCTCGATTCGGAAACTCGCGCTGTCTACTGGACAAATATCGACTCTATGCGGTGGTGATAGGAATCCTTTGGTAAGTAACACTTTGTTTTTGATATTTTAACATATTCACGAACAAGAGAAAGATAATTCAATAATATTAAGATTTTGAAATTAAAAAATACTCTTATTTCAGAATCTATTCGCATTTGGAGACGTGGATGACATAGGTCAAGAAGCAAAACTCCAACATCCGCTAGGTATCGCATACTGCGAGTCTAACAAAACTCTATACATCGCCGACACCTACAACCACAAGATAAAGAAAGTTGATGTCGCCCTTCAGAAAGTGACCACACTCACGCCCACGCTGCTCGAAAGCACCGACCCAGTGACGTTTAATGAACCCTCAGGGCTAGCCGTCAGCCCTGACGCTAAATACATGTACATCGCAGACACCAATAACCACTGCATCAAACTCCTGAACCTAGCCAAAAACGTCTGCCAGGAATTCAAAGTACGCCTCCCAGATCCAAAGTTCACGGAACCAGAGAACCTTATCTTGTACAAAAGCGACCTCTTCATCAATAGAAAGTTTGGCAACCTGATCATTTACTTCAACGTGAACTTGGACGCGGACACGAAAAACGTGAAGTTCACGCCGGGAGCGCCGCAGAATTGGAACGTTTGTGTCCGCGACGACAGCAACAAGAATGTCACCTTGGACGATTTTGAGTTTATCGGCAGCTCGCACAAAGGGAACAAGCTCCCCGGTAGAGTCGAGATGAAACTAAAACAGAAAACAGATAAAACACACTATAGGTTGTATCTAAGTTTCCACACAGCTCTCTGTGACGCAACTGTATGTTTCTCGCATTCGTTTACGATTAGATCGACGATCTTAGTTAGAGATTCTGTTAAAATGGTAGAGTCTTACAAGATTACTTGCAAGGTTAACCCTGTTAACAGAACAGATAAGTCTTAGACAATCTAGACATATCTTATTTCTATTTACGTAATGTACCTAACACTCAAGTACCTAATTAGGTATAATGTATCAATGTGCTAACATTTAAAAAAAATATTTTGATTTAAGTACCAACTCTTTTTATAACACCGATAGATATTATAAGTTTCAAATGGAATAACCAGATTATTTTTAGTTGACGATTACACGTATTTTTTACTATACTTACTACTTTTATTCAATTATCATTTTATATAATAAGTAACCAATAATGTTTTATTTAACGTTCCGTGTAAGACAGGAACTAACATGCAGGTACCAAGAAAGTGTTATAATAAAAACCCTTGACATTTTCTTATCTGCTGAATATTTGCAATTCATACATATTTAACTCGTCCATTGTTGATCCTATTATACTACGCTATGCGGAAATACATTCGATCTGTTTTCAAGAGAACTGTTTTTTTAAAGAAGACATTTAAAAACATTTTCGATATAGATTCCGGCCTAATTTACTTCGCTAAACTTGTACAGTTTCACGGCTGCCAAGTGTGTTCCTGCTTCATACACCCTGTATATTGAGAGCCTATTACTAATTGTAATACATATCAATTAATCGTAAAAATAAACAGGCAATATAAAAGCCCTGTTACCTATATTTAATATGTTAATGTTCAGAATTATAATGTTAAAGTCGTTCCAGGTCCAATTTAAATTATAAGTAGTTGATAATCATTTGGGCATATCGGTTCGCATTAAAATTCCTTTTATTTCCTGAAGAGTCTGAGACCAAAATGACTGGACTATGTTTTTGTGATCGGCTCAGCAAAATTAAAACTTATATCGAGTGTTAATTGTGAAACTCTTTTTATAGATACCAAAAATGGAACAAGTACAAAATAGAATTGTAGTTTGTTAATGTGCGGGAAATAAGGAAAAACCATAAGGACGCTGCGTCTTCGTCATGCTCAGACTTAACTTCTAAGATCGTGACCCTTCTTTAATTATTTTCCGTTAACTTTACGTATCTACACGTAATATTGACATGCGTGAGGGTCAACTGCGGGTATCGTTTGTGTTACATCGATCGACGTATTCTTAATGAGAAATTATAACATTAATATTGAATGTTAGATCATGATGGCGGCGACCTCGGGCAAGGCCGTTTCTTGCACCGCGACATGCTCGTGAGACATATCGCTCGCGAATCAAAATTAAACATTATTTCAAAAATACAAGGCGATACGATTAGCGTCCGAAATAGCGGTCTCATGTGTCGAGAAGGTCAATACCATATACGCCGGACTGACTGACGAACATCGTAAACTTTGACCTCCAATAACAACTGCTATAATAGATTTACCATTCCGCGCTTTAAATGGGTTTTAAAGCTAGTACGTACTCGAACGATCGCTTATATCCGGCTACGAAACTGAGAGTCTACCCTTCGTTCTTGAACCGCCGCCGCCGTTAACCCAGCGCGGGGCGTCAATATTTAAAAGTTAATGTTCATTGTTATTTCCAATTGCTTCACACTTAGCTCTACGAAATCTTGTTAGGGCGTCGTATACGAAACGCATGAATCCTTTACGATTTTTATTTGTAATACCTAAATAGCGAGCTAAGTACATACCCGTGTATCCAATTAACTAAGCAAAGATCACAATTGTAACAAAATAAAACATGGTTGCTATCTCACAGCAACATAAAGCATTGTATTCGAAGTGTACAATCTAAGACCCTGGGATATTAAAAACCTTGCATTTTAAACGGCTCATCTTAATAACAAAATCTAGAACATCGATCTTTTTTAACTATCGACGTGTTTCAATCAAATAGTTGATACCTAACTACGTTTGGTGTTTGACGAGTTTCAGCAGGCCCTGACGTAACAAGAGATGATTGATTGACGGCTATTCTATTAGTCTAAGCATTAGCACAGTTAGTTTGTAATTAATAATGTTGATAGGCAACAATTTGTTAATTGTAATTTAGTTTTAAAGAGAACCACAAGTTTCAGCTGTTTGCGTTAGTTACTAACATTAGATAATGTTGCTTCACTGTTGAGTATTTTCACTTTCATTGAAATTCCGAAACAAATGACTATTTTAGATCCTTCAATTGTATGGCGAATGTTAATCAGAATAATAATTGGCAGTGCAATGACCTGTGAAACCACAAACATCGACCGTCAAATCGGTTATAGCTGCTCTAAGTTGATAATTCTCAGTGGTCCAGCACTCGGCAACAGATGTGCTCAAACCGGGCTAAGGTCGTCCCAATCATTACCGCTTCAGTGTTCGTCCCAAAACAATCGCGGCGTGGGTTGCAAATTAGACCCTTCGCGATCGTGCGTTAAAAACTCATTTTCTGTAATCTACGACTGAAAATCACAGTAAATATTGGACACTTTAAGGACTTAACACGACGTGTTTGTTTTGTTTATCTAACGGTTACATTCATTAGAGTAATAGAGTAGTGGAAGTGCAACACTAGCACGAGGACTTATAAGGCGCTCTCGTATATTTATGTCTTTGTTACCTACGTGATAAACATCGTCTAACCATATTAGTATCTCTCATACTTTGTTACATATTAGAGCATTTGATATCATACTTTGAAGTCTCTTTATACGTAAATTAAGTAATATAAAGCAGACAAATGATTCATTAACCACCTTGTTTGTCCATAACAGTTGATAAGTAGGTAAGTATGAGCGATGCCTACGCGCCATCAAAGGATGTTATTTCCATTCTTCGTTTGCATTCCATGCAGCTGATGGGACGCATTGAAATGCATCGCTCCGTCTGGGCTCTAGGCGCATCAAGCTAATTCCTTTATCGTTTCGCAATACAATGACCGTGGTATTTCAAAGAATACGAGCTTTGTTCTTAATACAAGCTTTGTTTTCGTGAGTGTATCCGAAAAGAGATTGGACTTAGTCGTGACGATAGCGCCCTGTAAAACCTTTACTTAGTAACGCAGCCGCAGCGATGAACTATCGGCCGGATATCAATAAATACTGAGTTTACTTCAACAGTAACATTAGCAATTCCATTGGGTTATAATCAGTATTGACTACCAATACGAATAAATACAAGTTAGCGTAATCTTCATTGTAAACAATAAACATAGGTTTGCTAAATTACAACGTAAAATACAGTGTTTGAATATTCATTGGCCTTTCGACGTTTAGTCGGAGCATGTGATCTCGATGGCAAGTGAAGGCTAAAATCAGCATCATATGAAGGTGAACTAATTATAAAGCTAGTTTATATGCTGCTCCTCTGATTGACTAAGAAGATGATGATAGAAATACACTTAGCGTAGGTTAGGTACCTAGCTATAATTGCTACTCATAATGAGGACCAACAAAGAACGATAGCTGATACTGGAAACATAAATGACAACCGAAGGCTTAATTTATTAGAAAGTGCATTTGTATAGATATACGTTTTCGTGGATCCTTGGGTAGGTAGGTACCTACTTCAAGTGTATAGATGTGAGTCTTTGATTGAGTATTCAAGTTATTGAGTATATTTTCATTCATTAAGTAGGTACAACTCTACAGTTTTGCACCAGGCGGCAGAAGGCCTAAAGCAACAAATGCTCACTGTCGACTTTTGGAGTGAAGCCTTCTTATCTCATCTTTCGCTTGATCGGTATAAAAAGTCACATGTTTATATTCTAGAACAAGCTGTATAAATGCTTAATAGAGGTAGTACATAGATACAATCTAGATGGTTGGACTGTAGGAACCTAGATCGCAGTGATAGATTGAGTACTAATGTATTGTTTCGTTTCGAGTACTGGCTTGCCTTTTCTCTGTGACAATAGCTTTCCCACGTAACGATATTTTTTTAAAGAACAATTGCTGGCGTTTGGCAATTGTTTGGAGTAAATAAGTACACTTATAATTTACACTGATCGCTTATTAGACAGCAATTACGACCTATAGTAAAGTGTGCACATAAACTTATGAATGGCGACAGGTTTATTGGTATACCTAAGTTATTACCTATTTGTTTAGCTACATAGCTCCTTAAATACTAAAGTAACCCCGTAATTAAAAAAATATTTACTTGGAAACTTAGTGGACTTCATTAACCGCCTGATATAGTACTGTAATACAATAGAAACTGAATTTCTCTGAAAACCTAACTCGTTACTTTACGTCGAATGGAACATTTTTGTTGTTTTACATTGTACTTAGTTAATAATATAAGTAGTGTATGATGTTTGTTTACCCTACTTGCATCGTCGTCCTTCCTATGTTTAGTACGTACCACATGGGTAGCTAATACATCATACAGTGATTTCACAATCAATGAATCACTTTAAATACAAGTAGCCATGGCAGGGGTTAACAGCCTTTATGCAATTAAACAATTTCGTATAATAAAGTTAAATTACGGATTTATGACTTCATATCTAAACTGAACTGCCTTCATAAAGTAATCTCATTACTTTTGAATTGAGACGGGTAATTGACACCATCTTTTTACTGTTATGTGTGAAACTTAATTTTTTTTCCTACATAAGTTTCTGAAAAAACTCATATAATCGCACACTTAGTTACATTTCAGTTTCTTGGATGTAGAAGGATCAGTTATTACCAGTAATATTTATAGGCACCTACCAAAAGGCACATCGGTCCCTTTCATATTATACTGAACTTAATTCATAGATCACTCGAATGAGAGTTATCTGCAAATGAATTAGATTGAATTGGTACGTACACAGGTATTCATTTTAATTTGATTAGCGTTACAACCTTAGATATTAGTATGGACTAAAAAATAATACCTACTTGCTAAATACACCTACATTCATAAGTACGCTAGAAAACTGGTAGCAAGTAACGGAATTTGAATGTGCAAGTTGTCACCCCTGACATGATTATTGTTGCGGCAACATTGGCGCCCGAATCGCCCGATAGCATGGTGATTGATTGGGTTGTGGTTGGTGCCAATTTCTTTTTGTTTCCCCCACGGGCGGCGGCAGGCACCGTGACGCAATGCCTGCAAGACCTCCAGCATCCTTTTACGCTTTACACTTGTCCAAGTCACGAGGTTTGGTGTGTAAACACATTCTTGCTTAAATTAATTCTTTCGCCTTTTATTTATGCACTGTCTCTCCTACATAGGTATTAAATCTGTACCTTCACTTATACGTATAGAAAAAAGTTTTTTTTGTCGCAACAAAACTTCTGATTAAGTAAGTAATACTTAATAAACACTTAAAATATTTATAATTGCTACCATGAGACATGTTTGACGTGTATTCCGATGAACCGGAGATCCGTCTGTATCGTATGATTTCGACATCACTACGTTTTATCGATGATCTCGCACATGATCAATGTCAGTAACAAACAATGATCTAACAAGCGCAACATTAAAGAGGAGAGTTTCTGTTTTTCCTGTACCTACCTACTAAGTAGTATAAGATTATTAAATCGTCATTATCTTTTTATTATGGATTTTTTATAGCTCAGATCTAGATTGGTGGATTTAGGGGTTTAAGTAGTATTGCAATCAAAATGATTAATTACACTCGAGAGCAATGAATCCGGGTCACTAAACAATCCAAAAAACTCGCGATCCAAGAATGCTAGCTTAATGGAATAAATTGTGTTTAATAGACAATTTTATACTCCTTCAATGTAAGTAATAACATTTATGAATCACAACATTTTAATGACAGAATTTTAAGTAAAGAAAAAAAACCGATGATCTAACTTTGAAACTAAAATGTAAAACAATATTTTGTTTAAAACAACATATGAATTTTCTTGAATTTTAACATTTCGCATTGCCTCCTCGTGCTTCCATTCGATATTCGGCATGCTATATACCAAAATCTGCAAACGGCGATTTCATTGTTATGACATTAATATAGGTAGAAGTAACTCAGAAGTTTTATATTTTCATTTAACAAACATTTATTGGTCTCTTAAACACATGTTATTTCATATCGCTAGGATTCTTAGTTTTCGAGATATTTTAGTTTTTTGTTTACCCGACCCGGATTCATTGCTCTTGAGTGTAGTTACCTACATCACAAAGTAGGTACCTACCTACCTATTAGGTTCGATCAATTTGATATTCTGTGGTTCGATTTCAAACACCTTTTGAGTTGAGAATTAAACGTGCTGAAGCTAAGAGATTTTCTGAGAATCTTTAACGGAAGTAACTGGACAAGAACTAAAAATAAGTCGAAAGTAATGATATCAAACTATATTAGTACCTACTTATTAAAATAAGTAAAGAATACTACAAATGTTGCTAGCCTTGAACTTAGGGTAGCTACATCGCTTCCTCGACCTGACTATTGCGAACGATTACAAATCGAATGTAACGTGTTATCAAATGATAATACTACTACAACATACTCGTATACTTACCTACTGCCTTCGCTTATTAAGTGTCCTGGCTTTTTACTAGATACCATCAACGGCTTCCTCCGAGTTTCTAAAAACAATTCAATAAACTTCGTAATATTTGAATTGGTAATTAACATGATTAATTAAATTTTGAACTACTTATAGGCACTAGACTACTCAAATAAATATTTCAATTAAGTCACTTTTCTAGGTAATTATAATAAGTAATTTAAGTATAGACAGAACTGATTGCTTACGAGTGCCAACAGCTTCTCCGCGAAGTAATTATTTATTTTATTGATATAATATTTACTTTATAGCTTGCTTGAGATTGCAAATATAGCATAATTCTAGGAATGCCGACACGTTTATTCCATAACCATATGATTTTCCGGTAGTGGTCATCGTAAGTCAATAAATGCGTATGTAATTATAAAATAGTCAATGTAGGTACGTCTGTTAAAGAATTTACTCAAATTATAAATGATGGATGATATATACTCTTCAATAACAAAATATTTTCGATAACACCGGAAACATAGAGGAAGTCAAAAATTAAGAAGGCCTTATCAATTACAGTACAAATTGATTTTAAACAATAGTTAGCTTTTACGCGCGGGGGTGAATTATTGGAATTCGGAACCATTTACTTAGACCTCTAGCGCGTACCACAATATTTAAAATTACGTGCGATCGAGGAACAGCACACTGGTAGTCAGAGGTCAGTCTAATTGGTAGTTGGTGCTGGCGCGTCTGTCGGCGGTGTCCCCCCGTGCGCTCACGCTGCTCGGCGCGCATCCCCGCTACGCTCACTATAAAAGTCTTGGCCCAAACCTGCCGCGCGCTATTACAACAGTGCCTCTGTGATTTTTCCCGCCGCCTCATTTGTTTATTTCATAAAATATAAAGGTAAGTGAACTCGAATTTACGGAATCCAAGGGATGATTCGGGATGAGCTAACAATCGGATATCCTTAACTTAATTTTTTTTCTGACATATCCAGTAAAATTAAAAGTTCCTGAAATAATTTTAAAACAAATGTGAATCCTGTAATCATCTTTTGTATGTAGGTAATATTAGATAAGAATCATTAGTATTTGCTTAACGAAGTAAAGGATCCCTGACCTGTCATATGATGAGTGGGTATTGCAACATATCACGTGCAAGACCAAGTAATAAGCCGGTCAATTGAGCTCTTGTCAATTTGTCACAAAATGTGCCAAAGTTGGCAACGTATGGGTCCTGGTAGCCTGAAGCAGGCCGCATTATACCAAGCTCGTATGTGTGTCAAGCCGCAGTTGCAACACCGCTAATGCTGTGATTATGACTGAGAGCCCTTTTCTATGGTGTCATTTCATCACTTAACATCATTTTCAGATCATGGGTGCTTATCTTTATGCTAGTTTAATTTATTAAGTTGTACAAACATTTAAGTGATCTTGACTTTTGGAATGTATCAATGAAAACTTTATTCGGTACATTAGAGGCATACTTCAGTCACATTTAATTCAAACGTTGTGATGCAATCGTGATGTGTGAAGGTCAGTGATATAAAAGAAAGATCTAGGTAGACTTTCAAATATCAGCACTGATTAAGATTGAGTTAAGTAATAATTTACTGTCACATGTCGCGACAACCTGTTTAACGATTGTTATTTTTAAAATAAAACGGTCACTTATTTCGGCGTCGAGTGAATTTAATTAATAGAATGGATTTGTCTCGTTAATTAGCAAAATCTTTAAATCTCAAAGAAAACCTTGTAACGGTTTTAAAAAACTTAAAAATGAATGAACTAAATTATTTTTATTGTTATTTTAAACACTTAACCGCGATAAGTCGTTCAACTTCTCGATGCGTTGTGAAATCAATTCCAAATATTTTGAGAATTTAAATTCACATTTTGAAATTTATGTAGAGCAATTTCCATTTGTGAATACTTAACTCTAAGTGTGTTTATGAGTGGGCATTATTATGTTACTTAACATTATTTATTACCAACTGTATAAGTATTGAACTTTTTGTAATAGGTACCTATTGTATATTGAAAGTAAAAAAGAATAGGTATATTGAAATGTCTTTTACATTCTTGGATTTTTATAGATAAGTAGGTTACAAAAAAACATTTATGAGTATTTATATTATAGCTTAGACTGTGTTAATTTATTCAATTTGACATAAAACGTTAATTAACTTACGGCTCTATGTTAACATTAACATTTGCTTAGGTATTTTTTGTGTCTATTTTTATTTCTAAGCAAAAAATAAACTTTTAGAAATTACAAAGATGTAGGTAGGTACTTTAGTAGAGACTGATTAATAAGCCAATGAACATAATGTTAATCATTTAGGTACATTTAGTTATAAATAAGTAAACATAGTTTTATAAGAAGCGTATTAAGATAAAAGTAAAAGAAGTCATGTTCTCTCCACAGTCTGTTTAGCCGTGCACTTTGTTCAAGCTAGTTAAATGGTCGCAGTGTGAGTGGTGTGTGTTACGCGTCTTTGTTTCACGTCTATGAGGCGCAGCCTTCGTCGGCGCATCTGCCTGCATTACCTATGTATCTGTGTCACAGGAAAACCGCGTGCTTAGCCAAAGATGACCGTCATCAGACATAGGCCTACTGCTCTACACTTACCTACGTACTTATAAAATCTAAAACTTTGCTCTCGTATTTTACCTACTTATTACGCGAACGTAATTCCGGATGTTAAACTTAATAAAAAACGTTAATTACGCAATGATTCGCTAATATTTTTTTATGCTTATAATTACATTTTATTAATTATAGTATAATTACATTACAATAACCAAATTTTAATAATATTACGCGAACTTAGGTTTTGCCGTGAATTATTGAAATTAAATTGCATTTTCTGCACTTACGTTTCGTATAAGAATATTTTCTCATTAAAGCTTATCGAATTTAGAAGATGAATCTGCCCACACTTTGTAATTAACTGACTTGGCGCCAACGTTATTTTACTTCTCATTATTTGATGCTGAAATAATTTCGAAGTCGCTTCTAATGAGCTACGAACAAAGATAGGCGTAGGGCGTGTTTAGTATTGCAACATTTACAGCTGACTTCATTACTAGTCAATCATTGCTCATTAGGCTTCGTTTTCATCAGTAAAAAGGCGGTCCCCCGAGCTGGGGGCAACACAATGTGCTCGGGGTCGTATAATTAGTGGTGGGGTCGCAGCGCGGAGCCCCGAGTGCGGCCGCGCCGTGTGACACGAAGGACGAGTTGGGAAACAACACTTCGGCGAATTAGTTCGGAGACCCGATAATATCGGCCGACTGTGATGATGCTTATCTGTTATTACCTGTCGTAATGCCTCAAATCGGGTGCCGGTAACTCATTTCGAAAGGCACGCACACTATGGGTACGGACAATACCGATACTTGACGTCTACAAAATGTCAAAATTGCGCAACAGGTCAAGGCTACTACAGAGATGTTTTATAGCGAAACGACACTGGCCATAAATATACGATTGTCATTACGTTTTTACGGTGGTCATCTACGAGAATCCGCTTATGAACGAGCCTCGCGTGTTATCCACTCATTTTATCTGTCAATTAGCTGAATATGATAATTACAACCATTTGTTAACAATATAAAGGTTTAATAAAAAACGCCGGAAATAAGCATTTGTAAATTATAGTAGGTAATAAAAAATATTTAAAATGAAGCGAGCGCGTTGATGTCTAATGTATGGCGACACGTATACTATAACTTCAGAGATGGAATACACGGGTGTTTATTAAGGATAATTAAGTTTTGCAAGTCCGCTAGTGGCTCAAAGCTATTGCGGGTGCTTTCCTCATATATAATAAAAGCCACTAGTGCCTATATAGCCTATTATGCACCATCATTGACGATTTCACAGTTTAGAGCCCGCGAACTTTGCTTGCAATTTACATGTCTAATAAACTGGTGATCACTATTGCGTTTATTGCCGTTTTTATATATTTTTTAAATAATGGATGTTATTTTCGATTAAACTTTAAGTACTTCACTGTCATTTAAAAAATGATAACTTTGATTTTATAAGGTTTTTTTTATAATTATTTTATAATATTTTGTTCTTCGAAGTTCTTCGAGGCTCAGTAGCTTTGTCTATTTTATTATTTATTTCTGACAAATGTATTTAATCTTAAGTTTAACGCGCAGTGAGCCTAGGTATTATTTATGTACAACAACTCATTTGTATCGGTAGACTTTACTTAATTTGCCATGAAACATTCCGCTTTGGAACTGTTTAGCCAGTTTTAAACTCTTGGTTAGGTACCTACTTGAAAAAGCCAAACTTTCTACGTACTTTATATCCTTGTTCTAGCGACACGGCCATAAAAGTTACACATTTGTAAATAGCGGTCGACACACGTGACTGAAATTCAAATACAGCACAGCTCGCTGCAAGATTTCGCTTTTATTTTATTGCTTGCGAAACTGTTGGGTCTTTAAATAGCGATTTGTATACTTCATCGAGACCGGCCGACGTACTGAAGATGAAGCTATCAAATCATTGAATTAACTTAAAATATAGACAATTTGATTGACAAACGTTTGTTTGCTTTGTCTTTTGTTAACTGTTATGCATAAAATGAATGTAAAGGCGTGACTTCGAGCAATACTATTGACGGGTGCGTTTATCGAGGGAGTGCATTGGCGTCTTCGGCTGATGCACGACGCGGCAGGATCGTGACCGAGCGGCGGCCGGCGCCCGGCCTCGACCGCTTGCGACACCCCCGTGGAAACACATTGTTTCATTTAGACCGAGTCTCGCACTAAATTCGCGATTAGCACACAGATCCGCGAAGAATACCATTGAACTCGTGTACAAACGAGCGGTTACACATTGTCTAGGTGCGAACGCTTTGGATGTAATGTGTAACGCGGTGTGAACGAATAACCTATTGTGGTTCAAGTTAAAGGAAAACTAATAAACATTTCGTAAAGTTTCCCGCCTTTAACGAAACACAGGCTGTTAAAAATAGTATATTCGACGCGATAGAACAGATCTAGCGAAATACAATTTATTTAAACCTAGCTTTAAAAAAATCTAGGTAGTTCTTGTTTTCTTAGAATCTGCTTTCGATAAAGGATAACCGACCGCGGAGTCAAAACTTTAATTTAAATTCCGATTATGTAAATTGTAAGTACGTTTGTTTACGCTTCCCATACGTAACGTAACCAACAACTTGCAGAGAGGAAAACGATTGCAATCCATGAAAAGCTTTCTTTATTGCACAATAAGTGACCGGATGATTGATGCGCCGTAAAAAATTGACAGAACGGTTGTGATCTACTGACAATATTGGACATAATGCCCATGTTCGGGAGAGGAAGTCAATTATTGCTAGCCCTGAGTGCAGACGACACATACACATCTTCGTCTTTTAAAGTGAGCGATGACGCGGTTCTTATGCTTTATTGATGAGGTGGGATCGCAATTATCCGCTTACGGTCATCACATCATGCGACATCAGTTAAGAGCGCTCCAAGCGTGTCAAGGGCGCCTCTTGGTGACTCGTGATCCTCCGCCTGGCGACCGCCGCTTCCGGGTCTGCTTAGTAAAGCTCACTTCACGACATCATTACAATACAGATCGTACACGTTTTTGCTCATACACCATTACGGATGTTTCAATCCTCGGTAATCGCCACCTCCGTTTTTTGAAGGTTATATTTCTGTATCTACTTATTTACGTAATATAATCCACGACTTACTTAGTCATCGCAATAATAATCGCTCGGTGGTCTTGAAAAAAAAGTTGTATCCTTAAATCTCTGTTATCAAAGTAGCGATTTCGTGTGACACAAATTGAATGGTAATTAGGTCGATAATGTTTCTTTAAGCTGTTGTGCTGCGGCCGGGTTGACGTCGTCGGCGACGCCTGGGGCCATCGACTCGGGGCGACACTCGCTTTACGTAACTCGTACAACACAAGTTGACCAATGAGCTCCAGCTTAACTGACGGCACTGACCGACGTAAAAAACAATCATATCGTTTGTTTTCGGTTGTCACTAGTGACATCATAGGTACGGAACATAGGCAAACAACTGTGCATACTCGTTTTTGTAGATGTTTGCATGACAAACTTAGCTAAATAATAACTTATCCAACACGGGACACAGTTCGGTTCAGTACGAGACTCTGCTCATTAATATCACGTTAACAATCCTAGATAATTATGAAATCGCAAAAACTTACTCAAAATAAATTGTTGACTGCAAGGAGTATAAAAAGATACGAATTTAATTACTATAATATAATAACGCAATAGGTAGGTACACAGTTTTATTGCTTAGTGGTTTAAAGTTAATTGTGAACTTGCGATGCTGCATACAATTGCCAAATCATACATAAAACTCGAAGGGCTTTGAAGGCTTCAAATTTGTGGATAATATTGAGGTTTTTAATTAACTCCACGTGATGTATTGCGCCACGAGCTGCACGACCGAGTGTGTACTAAAAGTCATTCGTGAGAGCCGCACGATTGCGTCTGCTCGCATCTTCCACCCGATTGCTATTGCTATTAAATATCTATTAACCCCATGTTGCCATTTAAAGAACTCTAATAGAGATTCAAAAGTGCAACGCGTGCTGATATCACACACCTACTTAATCCTTTCCCCAACAAATTCTAGACCACATAGGTAATTCAGTTATCGCAATCGTGAAATTCTTTCGCAGTAACGCGGGACGTCAACATTTTCAGTCGTATTTAGATTAGTATTCATTGCTACAAGGTAGATGTAGTTATGTAGCTAGTACCTATATACATACCTACCAACAAATTTAGAGAACACGGTATCTGCCTCTGAGACTATTTATTTATAATTCTATACTAACGGGAACATGACTTTTCATCGAAAGTTTAGGCATTTTATTCGAAGTAAAATATTTGTGAATGAATACACTGTGCTGTGCACTTACAGTACATGTCACGTATGCACGTGGCATAGGTCGTACAGGTGACGGGGGATCACGAATACAGCCATTATGCTAAATTAATGATCCCTTGCCGCAAGGATACTCGCAACATCTCAATAAATTTGCCTAAATATATACCTACATACTCCTCATCTAATAATGAATGTTAATTAAGGAAGAGATTGATTGATAAACGATTTGTTATTGCCAATGTGTATTGTGTATTGTTGTCATAGAGTTCAGTTGTTACGCTTTAGATAAGTTTAAGTTTACTAAAGTGTTCTGATCTCAGTGAGAGCTTCGCATATTCTGCATATAAATATACCTGTTTGTACATTTCAGATGCAGGCGTGGTTGGTGGTTGCATGCGCGGCTGCGCTGGCGACACTCGCGGTCGCTCAGAAGCCAGGCCGCTTCCTCTCTCTACCTAACCCACAGAAATGTGCTAACCGTAAGTCCTTATCTTACTCCTACATAAGTCCAAAGGCACAAGTTACATAAAACACACACAATAAACTTAGCTTCATAAAATAAAATCATCTCTACATACTGCCAATGAATATATTTATTTCCAAAATCAACGTCAGGTCTGACAAAATTAAATACCTATTTTCAAGAATTCTGGCGAAGTGAACACACCATATAATATCTGACAAAATTGTTGGTTTCCAAAGCTTGGGTTTTATCATAAACTCCTTTTATTTCTAACGAGTTTTACCTAATCGTCTCCAGCCAACAAATACCTATCTATTTTTGAACATTGACTTTTATTAGGTCACGTACCTACTCAATACCTAAGCTAACCGGATCGACTTGAAAATCTGGAATTATATTCGATAAGACGTTACTTTTTATACCTAAATGTTTGTCTCTAACATATCTTTCTGGTAACAAATAGTTTATAAAAGATACAAGTATGGCCTCAAATAAAATGGCGATATCAAATCGTCTTAAAACTCGATTAGAATCTTATTTGAACATCCTTGAACTCTGCTAATGCTAACCATGCCATAAAATATTTTAATATCTGTATATTATGTCAGCTATGTCCAACACGCTTTTAAATCTATCGTTATCAAATTTCATTATCTAATATGGAAAAACTTGTTGAAGGAATAACTTACTATAATTATTTTTATATCTTACATACTTAGTTCTGTACCTATCTACGTAACTAACAGTTAGATAAAGAACAACGTACCTAATAGTGAAAGTATAAAACAGAGTTCTATGCCCTCTCAAGGTTAAGGTCGCGTTGGAGGACGTTCCCGCTCCACTCCTCACAGAAAAGTCGTAGAAAAGCTCTTTTTCTTGTGTTGACCCCTAAAGTTGTTCCGCGGGGAACTGTTATCCGATTACTTTCGAGATGTATTTTTGACTTAGATTAGGTACTCTATTTGCCAACACTTTATTTTTTATATGCCTTCAGACCGTTGCGTTGAACTTTTCTAAAAAAATTAAAATACGTTCCGGTTCGTCTTAGAAATCTTGATACAATACGAGTATCAAACACTCTTTTTATGAAAACTGTATAGGTATAAGTAATTGACTACACAAGTTTTGACATATTGACTTAACCTATATCTACACAACGCTTTACAACGATTTAACATAATTAAGTTGCATTGCATCGCAGCAGCCATTAATGTTTCATAACATAACTTTATGATAGATAATAATTCATTAAATGATCTTCTCGGATACTAAAATCTGTATAATAATGGTAGATCTCAGGCGGTTTCGAGATGTTTTTAAAAATGTCTTGATTACTTACTTATTCTTTAACATAATAAGTATTTAAGAAACCTCTCTAAAATAAAAGAAAAATGAGTCTTATGATTTATCTTTAAAACCGGTTTATACTTCATTATTGCCTAATAAGATAACTTAATAAATAATATCACGCGGGATTACCTAGTTCCGTAAATAAACTGGTTTTTATGTTGTTTCTATGGCATATTTGCTTATACCAACCTATTATATGGAATCGAAGTTGTAGCTGGCTAATAATTCGGAGACTTAATAAACAATTAATCTTACTTCGGGGTTTTTTGTAAGTTATTTAATAACTACATTTCTGTAGGCGAAACCCTACAATAAGTAGATAGATAATTAGATGGACCAGTTAAAATCATAATAAATCTAGTTTAAGTGCAATAAATTATACAACAATTTTCACAATTGAATTTACGTGTAGCATCTCAAAAGATATGACGAAAGTAAAGTTTATCTCGTGACTTCAAAACATTTCCGTGTTTACCTGACAATGGATATAAGATATAATAAGATAGGTAAGCTCTCACCGCAAAAACCATCAATGTTTAGTTTTAGAAATGGCGGAAGATTTTGTCGCTACTTCAAAGGAAATTATATGAAAATGAATTTGCCTCGAAGACGCTAAGGAAAATTAAAAACTGTTATTTTATACGCGATGATACTTGTAGATTTTTGATGTTTTTTATGATTGATGTAGTAATCTTTGGAAAATATACACGGATGACAAAACCCGTAGATCAAGTAAGGTGTTATATTACATATAAACTCATACATTATGTATGCCGCCCATCTGATATTATTTTGCATAATTACGTCAGATTAAGCAGCCCTATAGCTGAATAAATTCCACTTAGTGAATTATTTGATATGTCGCCTCTCTGTGCCATACCTACTGACCGCTTTATCTACAATCCTACATTTATTTTAAAACGATGTAGGTATTTAATGATAAAAAGATACATGTTTAAAAGTATAAATTCACGCAATAATTATGTATGAAAATCCGGTAAGGTCCTTTAATTAAAAGAGTTTCCTTATACATAATGTAGATACTTAATGTAATAAACTCGTACTGTAGGAAGACTGTAGATATTCGTTTTCGTAGATAAGAACAAGCAAAAAGTTAAGTTAATATTTGGCTAACACAAAAATAGCTCGTACTCGAATGCAATAGCATGCCAAAGTAGACACAGCTATGCGACAAGATACACGTAGAGCACATCGTCAAATATTTTATATGCAAATAAATACATAACTCGGTAAACAATATCAATCTACAACTTTTGCAACACTGCTGCCTTGACAACTTAAGACATCTTTACTGTGCTTGCAGTAGTAAGTTTAATGAGGAGTCATTAAGTCTGAATCAATAATTTTGTGATAAGTAAGCGGGGTCCTCTCGTTTCGGCTCAGGGCCGCCTAACGCCGCCGCCCCTGTCTCGAGAACACGGCACTTTGGCGCCAATAGGTTAATATTTAAAAGCGATACCAATTGAATTCATATTAGGTACCTCTTTAACATAAACACTTTATTATACTGAATTTTCGTCTGTTGTATGCGGAAAGAGTCTCAATAATATCTTAACTAATCTTCCTGGTTGTAAAACTGTCGTTATAATAAAATATTTATTTATAATAATATTTATGTGATTAAATTAGCATTGAGCAGAGTACCAAGAGCGGTTGTTGTTGCCGAGATGCTGGGTCGGTTTCGTCAGTAAAGGTCGAATAATACCAGTGGACAATAATCGGTTGAGTAGAGCTTTCATCACAACCGGTGAGCTTTCTGAATGGAATGCGGACCCGCTGAGCCAGGTGGACTCCCAATGAGAAGATTACAACATGGTTTCAATTAGTCATAGCGGCCATTTTATGTCTCTTTCTTATAAAAGAGTATTACAGAACTAAACTACTTATAATGAAACAATTAACGAAACCCAGCTTTTGTTTAGTTTCTAAAAATCAAAATATACGTAAAGTCAATTCTCAATTGCAAAATTTTGTGATCGATATTAAACATAGCGTGCGTCCTTATGGCTAAGAGTAATTACGTCTACTTCTCAAATGTTTGTTTTTATCTTGACGATATCGTCACTAGAAATCATTTTATAATAAAATAACGCTGTCAATATTGAATGTAGGTATTATAAAATAACTAATCACAATAAAAGCCAAAGACCTATCGCAACTCAGCCTTCGTCAATTCAACCTTTGCTGAAAGATATTTTCGTATAGCTTTAGCTATTACACTTCAAATTCATTTCTGTAGTTAAGTATTGAAAATTTTTATAACTTTTATTTTATTTTGTGTAAAACATCAATGCAATCAACCTAAATATCCTAAGCTTAGGTTCTCACACACTTTTTGAGTCTTTACTTAGGAAGATAAATTATTTATCTCTGAATACAGGATAATGCATGTACAATTCTCATGATGTTTTTTTCTAATACAAACTGATGATTGCCGAGTGGAGAATAAACAATCGCACATCTGTCTGTCTGTCACCGCGCAAGGTCTCAGACGATAGACGCAATGATTGTTCGCCATGCGAATTCACGCATTCACATCACAATCAAGTCTCATTATTTAAGTTTGCACAAGATGTGACTTGATTGGGTACCTACAAACTTTTTAAAGTAGTCAATATAATGGGTCGTAATTCTGTTATTGAAGTATAGATATCTAGAGCGAGGGAAAATCTAAAACTGAACAATAATGTTGATTGCTGTGATAATAAAACACAAAACAAAAACGCATCCGGTAGGTATTATAATATCGTTGGCTAATGTTTGAAAGGTATGGCCGTCATGTCTATTAAGATTTGAATTAAAATAGAGATTTAAAATCTTCTTAAAATTACCACTAGCCAAACGATCGTATCAATCCTTAATTAAGCTAACTCAGCGTATTTGAAAAATTCAATATGATGTAGAACCCATACAAGTAGCATGATTTGATTGATTTAAATAGGAATTTAAATGCGGTCACTAAATTTAAACAGATAATTAACATTGTAAAGCGACATCCAGCATTCATTAGAATAAAATACGAGGACGACTCGTTTACAATGAGATTCCTTTAGATCTGCATAAATTAAGCCTCAAGAAAACCACACGATGTTAAAATATTCGTGACAATGTACTCGTACGACAAAATGTGATAAATGTTATCGTAATTATCCGAAACGGAAAGGTCGCGGATGTTATGTAAGAGATGTCTTCCAGCGATGTTGCAATAGCCTTATAACAATTTAGCGCGATTGTGATACTTACGTAGAGTAAAGCAGCGTCAATGTCATGACCGTGATGGGACGTCGGAGCGCACACACGAGGGTCATCAGCCATTAGCGCTGCACTTGGCGTTGCGCCTCATACCACATTAATTTCATTGGATGTTGCAGCCGGATACGTGAGGTTAGAACGTGTAACCTGTGTCAGGGATTACTATTGATTATTTTGTTGCGAACTGAGCATTATAATTTATTATTCATTGCTTTAAGTTAGCCTTGTGCTGTGTACTCTTTGTGGAACCTCCATTAGTTGGTTTTAAGTTATTTTTGAGGACGTTGAATTTTGAATGTAGATATATTTATTTTTGTGTTTTATTTAAATGATGCAATATGTTAACTAACGTACCTACACAATTTGTTTCAGGACCAAAGGAGTTCTTCTACCGGGGGCACCACTACTTCTTCAGCGGCCACGTTCCCGCTCTAGCCAACAGGAAGGTTGACTGGTTAGATGGCCGCAACATCTGCCGCGAGTACTGCATGGACCTGGTCTCCATGGAGACCCAGGAGGAAAACAATCTGATCTTCAAGCTCATCCAGCAAAGTAATTATTCTGTGAAATGTCATGTTCTATATAAAATGTATTTTTGGGCAATTAATTTTCATATGCACGTATTCACTCATAGATGACGTACCTTACATCTGGACTTCTGGCCGTCTCTGTGACTTTAAGGGCTGTGAGGGTCGCAAGGACTTGGAACCCAAGAACATTCTCGGATGGTTCTGGTCTGCTAACCGTGAAAAGATCACTGCCACCAACCAGGCCAGTATTTTCTTCTGTTGTACCAATACATTTTACTCAAATATGATTTGCTTATGAATACCAAAAAGTAAAAAAAAACATAAATAAAAAAAATCTGGGATTAATGAGACGTGTTTCCCTTCAGATCCCCAACGGCTGGGGTTACAACCCGTGGTCTCAAACCGGACACAAGAAGCAGCGCCAGCCCGACAACGCTGAATTCGACATCAACGGCACCGCCGAGTCCTGCCTGAGCGTGCTCAACAACGTGTACAACGACGGTATCGCGTGGCACGACGTCGCCTGCTACCACGAGAAGCCCGTCGTGTGCGAGGACTCCGACGAGCTCCTCAACTACGTCGCCAGCACCAACCCTGGCCTCCGCCTGTGATCAAAACCCTCACCTAGCACATAATACACACTGACAGCTAATTACCAACAGTTCGTTTTAGCAGGACGCACGTCGCACATAACAACTACGTGCCGTCAAACTGTTTAGTTGAAATTCCATAACACGGCAGTAGAAATAGTTCGTATATTAACTGTAGGTACCCTTTCTTCGTCACAGTATTTATTAGTGCACCCTGACCCTGTACCCTACTCCCGAACTTGCCATAACTTCGAACCGCCCGGATCTCTTCCAGTTGCACTGCCCTAATCCTTCGTACAACTTATGTACAGAATAGTATTTAAGATTTTATACCTAAGTTAGGTTCTTAGCCTAAGGGAAGAATTTATATTTGTATATAAGAATAAAACTACCTAAAAAATTCAATGAACTTGTTTTTATTTTAATTGGTACAGAGTTTAAGTAAAAACAACAACAAAGACAAACTCTACTACTGTCTTGCTAAAAATAAATGTCATGCTAAAAAACGAAAGAACAAAACGAAGTAAACAAAAAAACAATCTTTCTTTGAATTTGAAAATCAAGACAACATGATATAGCATAATGTCGACTTAAATCTAAGTAAGTACCTATTTAACTTTTTCAATAAGTAAGTAATAGAACTTTTTAAAGAAAAATCTAGCGAAATTTTTTTTCTTACAGCTTATTGCAAAGTTAGGAACTTATTCTTAATATAGTAGACAGTCATTTAAATTAAATCTTAATACGTTACTTAATCTTAATATTATTCATAAACTTTTTTGCTTGACTCTTGTACTATAATAAAAAAAATCTATAAAAATAGGAACAAAACATTATTCTTGAATCATATACTTATCCGTAATTATTAGTAAGTCCTTACTTACTTTTTTAAAAATGTAATAAAGAAAAAACAAAACGAAACATTAACTCCAATGGCCACCACATAACAAGGGTTTGATAGATTAATCCTAGTTAAACAATACTATGTAACGATTTAGTTTACTTGATCAACAGATCAGGATCTTATCTTAGAGATTAGGGACTGCTTCTATCAAAGTTAATTTCTGACACATCGGTTCCGAGAGCACGCTCTACCAATGCCTTTCAAATCATGGTCCTGATACTTCATGCAAATATCAAGATCCTTCAACTTGTTCAACAGAACGTTCAAAACATTGTACTCTACGCCGTTATGCGTAATATGCATTTGAGAATACTTTTCAATTTCTTCAGGAGTCAGTCTATAAACTTCCCCTTTACATGTAGTTTGTGAAAGTACGGTAGCGCCATCTTCCGAGCTACTGCAAAAGTCGGTTTCTAACTCGAATGGAGGTGCTTTGGCACAGATAGCTCGGTAGTTCTCCAAAGTGATGTCGAGAGTTACGTCTGGTAGAGCAGGGTGTTGCTCGAATTCTGACTTAAGCAAGGATGCTCTGTGCTTACGGCGACTTGTGTAGTGTATTGACAAATCTAATAAAACCAGAAATAGTGTATATTGTAGATTGCCTTGAGGTAAAATCTGAATATCTAATTGCCCAACAAAGCTACTTCTGATTTCGCGCCGCCGCCAGTTGCCGTACACAACAACTTTGTTGGTTTTAAAATATTACGCAGAAAATCTGTAGATGGCGCTTTTCAGACTTTATGTTCCTACCACACCTACCTACCAATCTCACATTTCTGATTCAACTGTTTTTCAATAATATTAGAATGGAAATATATAAAGTACTTACTTTGAATATAGATCTCTTCATTTCTCTCCAGGAACAAAGGCCACATTTGTAGTTGGTCAATAATGTTCACGATAGTCTTGTCCTCTAACTGCAAGTACAAGTCGCCAAGTACCTGCAACGAAAAAATAGCAATAAGGTTTAGAGAATAAATGTAAGAAAATGTGAGGAAAGATTTGATGTCCAGGCACCTATAACTAGCTTTATTTTGTTGTTAATTTGGAGGAAGCTTTAAATAAAAATTTTAGGTAAAAAACAAAGTTTGAAAAAAAAGTAAAAAAAAAAAAGAAAAAAAGAAAGTTATTCATGAATAACCTTTGATAAAATATTACTGTATTTAATTTAATGGGGCAATAATGATGGCACTTTTTCTTATAAGTATTTTTTTAACTTAAGCATATTGTCTATGTATTGTTACAGAGCTTTTTTCTTTTAGAAAGTCCTTTCTACACTGACACTACATACATTGATTACCTATCAATACAATTATGTTAGCTCCTGTAGGTATGTCATGTGAATGCTATAATGTTAAAAATGCAATAAAAATACTGTGTATTGCACAAATGACACAGAGATAAAAATAAACAATACAATATAGACAAAGAAGTAGCAACAGGCGGCCTTGTTGCTAGGTAGCATTATCTTCCAGACAACCTTCGGGTAAAAAATGGAGAAGTGTACATGACAGTGAAATATGACTTGACACACATGGAGAAATAAGAAAGAATATCTAACAATAATTAAGAATTTTGAAGTAGGTTGATGTACTTACCACAACATTATGTTTGGTGTTCAAATAAGCAAGAGGCACAAAGTATTTATTCAGTGCATTGGAGATGAGTTCCTGAGCCCTGTCTATAGCACCTTTGTTCCAATAAGTTGTAATTTCATTCACAATCTGACAATCATCTGATAATGTCTGAAACAAGTTAGATGTTGTTAGAAATATATTTCTTATTTTATGGTAGGTAGGTATAGTTTAAAGAAAGTTTTGAGATTTTACACACATACTTATCATATCTATACTTAACATAAAATTGCAAACAAGTTCACAGGGTAAACACCAAGCTTTTTTTTATTTATTTATTTAAGGATATCCACAGCTATTAATACTAATTAGTAGTTAAATAGGTAGGTAAGAAACTACATAATGATTATTTAGAAAGTTCTCACTTTATCAACAGGTGCAACTCCATGGATACTGGCTTCAAACACTTTAGTGGGATATTTCTTGTAATTATCAGGTAGGTCAGTAATCACTGTTGAGTCATTAGGCCGCAAATATAATCCGTAATCAACCAGCCAAATCAAGAACTGAGTCTCCATTGTGACAATCCCTCGAACCCATTTGTCATTCCACATTACTGCAACATACTAAATAATACCAAATAGGTAAACCATCAGAAAATAAGAAAAAAGTTTTACGAAATTGGTAAGATGTTTAAAAAAGTTATTAACTAGATACTTAAAGCCTGTGTTGTTGTATTTTTAACTAATAGATACTTATTTATGTACGTAGGTACCTACTTATTTTACTGTACAAACAAACAGCGGCGAGGCAATATTCTTGAAACTTGATACACAATAATGCCTGCTTGCTCCCTTTTATAATTATTAAAGTAGGCAATTAGGTACTATGATTCTAAAGTAAATCAAAAGCAGCTACTAACCTGACCATGGTTGAAATCCGATATATCATTCCTAAAAATGCGGCGCTCAGGAATGTTATCAACAACATTGCTCTGAATTTTGTCTAAGCGCTCATCGTCGACCACTGGCTTGCAGAAAAAGGAAAACGGATTAACAAACGTACTTATTGATACATTCATTTTCAATTTATAGCAGTGGGAAGGTGTTTAAAACAAATGAATAATTAGTTTCCGAAGTTTACGACTTTCGTTACAAAAAAAAAATACAAAACACGACGAGCGAATGAATGAATACTACTGAATGAATGTTTTTCGCGCTTTGATTGAATTGACAGATAGTGAGTGACAGCAAAAATGACAGAATACTTTTTTAATATTATTAGCCTAACATTACTTAAGTTTTCTTTTTTTATCGATAGGAATAGGCAAAACTCAGGCAACTCATACATATATACATATCCGTTAGGGGGAGGCGGGGCACATTGATACTTGGGGCACATTGATACAGTACCTGTTTTGAAATACTGAAAAACGATACGCACACGGACACATCATTAGAACGCTCAAGGACATCCACAAGGATGATAGTTGTGACGATGCTCGCCGCCTACTCGCCGCCGCCGTTTTGCTTTTACAGGCACAAACGTGTTTTTGGGACCGACAACTAAAATTTTAAGAGCAATGTGTTTGTGTCTCAGCTCCATATTATTAGTTGTTTTAATTGTTTTATTTTACCAAAAGTACGTTTATACTTTAATAAATGTTATTTAATATGTTTATTTAATACAATATTGATTTAAAAAATAATAAATTACTTTTTCGTGAATATAGTCCCTTGGGGCACTATGATACAGTAAAGCGCGGGGCAGAATAATACGTATCAATCTGCCCCGTTAGTGTATTAAAGTGCCCCTTTAGTGCATTAAAGTGCCCCGTTAGTATTTTAAAGTAGTCTTGAAAATCTCATTTATTATAGAAAATTGTCCGGACGTTTTAAGTTAAGCAGAGAAATGTGAAAAAATCGTTTAGGATTTCAGTTTTGTGATGTTTTTGATTATGAGTTTTAAGAAAAAGTTCCTATAATTTTGATAGAGGATTTTATTTTGTTATTTCTATATTTCACTATGCCCAATTTTGTAGTACTTTTAGGCTGATTACTGAGTAATTATGTTTAATTACATGTTTAAGATCTTGATAAATTCTAGATTTTTGATGACAATTTTATTTCCTAGCTCATTTCATTATTAGGCTGATTGTGATTATCGTTAATACGAATAATAACGAATAAATAACGTGATTTTTTCAGATACCAAGCATTATTTGCTTTTTATTTGGTCAATTAAAGTAATATAACGATTTATTTTGAAAAAATATTATAATATTTACGGAAATAAAATACGCATCAAGCTGCCCCACTCTCTGTATCAAGGTGCCCCACCGGTGGGGCAGAATGATACAAAATCGATTTTTTATAAAAGTCGCCATAACTTTTGCCCTATTCGTTTCTATCAGCTTTTTTTAAGCTTATTTATAAGTTAACATATCAGGCCATGCACCCGGCAAAAAAAATGATCAAATATGTTGACATTTGTGTATTAAAACGGAGTTTGAATTTTTGTGTATCAATGTGCCCCACTTCCCCCTACGCCTCTCTCCCATTTGGGTAGGCAGAGAGACCACTTTCTTCCACTTGCTACGATCCAGACATACTTCTTTTGCTTCATCCACACTCATCAGTCGCTTCATCAGACAACACAACAGGCATCTATGACGAACTAGGGCGGAAAGGCGGAAGTTTTTAAATGTAACGTAAACGTAATATAACCCTATCATACATGATAATGTCCGAATATGCGATCGAAGAGATAAGTTAAGGGCGATTAAGTTAAGAACCGATTAAGTAGGTATCATTATCCACAGATATAGCTTCTGTTGGTTGAATCTTTGCTTCAAGTAGCCTGCCTGCTCAATGCTTACGGAGGAAGACCTGAAACAATATTGGGACGTCTATCTTTACCATTCTGAGCATCGAAGTCATTGTCAAACATCACTTGCATTTCAGGCTCAAACCGTCCTCCAAGTCCTCCGTTGAAGGCCGATTTCGATTAACAATGTTGACCGATCAATCGCATTGAAATGCATGAATGCAGTTAAACCGTCTTTTTAACCCAGACACAAGTGATATGATAAGTAGGTAATCTTAAACTCTGACTAAGCTATCAATTAATGTAAACCTACGACTAGGTACGAGAGAACCCGCACGTCTGCACTTCACCAACGTGGTGAACATGGTGTTCGATTTGATTATTTTGCCTTATAACTAAGTAGGTATGTACGCAGAAACTAGACTAGATAGGTGATAAGGTAGCTGGAAGATAATAAATAACTGAAGCTGAATGGGTAAGGTAGGCAGGGTAATTCTAATGTTAACTAAGGGTTCTGAAATCATTATCATGGCCTTTCCGCTAACTACCCCGAAAAATCCCACTTAAGTTAATGAAAAATCGTCACAAACTAGTTAAAAGTCTTTAAATCTTCGAACAAGAATTGAATTTAATTACTTAACATTCGCAAAGCTAGTGTTAGGAAGGTACCTGTATAGATTAATTAACGGATACAGGCAATATGCATGCCACATAAAAGCTAATAGTAAGTAGGTACCTACTTACCTACCTAAGTACCTACTTATGTATGATTAGGCTAAGGCTTAAGGCTAAGTTAACTGGGAGTTAGATCATTTTTGATATACTTACGAGTACCTAGGTAAGTACGAGTAGGGACTCACGTTAGTACTTAAATGTTGGTATATTTACATGTAAATTCCATACTCAAGTCCATGATACACCTACCTACCATCAAACCAGAAACTACTTAGCTGAGGACTGATTGACAGATAGATACCCTAACTAATTACCTAGAAAGGTACCTACTTGCTTACTCATATAGGTACCTACCTAATTGTATCGATTCTTTGTTTCCAGCAGTTCTTCTTTGTTATTGACGGCAATTAGTGGTAAAATTAATGCTATACAGATAAATAATGGATAAAAGTAGGTATGCTACTTATAGGCAATCATGCATTTAGAACAAGAATTCGCAGTGATAACATGAATAAATACTCAGGCAGCTAGTTGGTAAATCTACGTTGTTGGGACATTACGAGGGTCACTTAGAGGTGACATGCGAGTGGCGTGAGTGCGAGATACAGGGAGGCGGCGACGGCTGATGGCGGCCGGGCGGCGGCGGGCGCACGCACGGAATGCAGCGCGGGGCGCGGGCGGCAGGGTGGCGGCCGCTGCTGCCGCGGCGTCGCTCCTGCTGCCCGCGCCCGCCAGTCCGCCGCGCGCCGCCGACACGAGTGTTGTTCCACCCGCGCGCCTCACCAACACGCCGCACGCAGGTATGTATATCTACCGCACGTGACACTACTTTATGTTATATTATGTACTCACCTACCCATACCCGCCTACTTCCCGCGGCTCTCGACACCGTTCGGGCGGACTACCTACGACGGCCGGTGGCTCGCCACGTTTTGTCGATGCTCTTCAGCAGGCAACCATAAATAGCCGGTACCTCCTGCATCCTAGTCAGCTGTTAAAGAGCGTCGGCGTCGGCGGCGCGATGACCCGTCAACGTTGTTGTTTGTTTGCCAAACGAGAATCTCTAAATACTTGCCGGTCATCGCTTCTGCGGCTTTATCAGTGTTACATATTTATTATTTGCCGGGCTGTGCGGCGGCGGTGAGGTCAGCGAGCGAGCGCGGTGATGTGTGCCTTATCGCGTGGGCAGTAGGGTCGTTGCCGGAGCCGCAGTGGCAGCGACGCGGGCGCGGCCTCGCCTTCTGCTCTGTCTGCTCTTGCGTCGTCGTTCCCATTTGATATAGGTAGGTACCTACTTACAAGTAGGTACACATACGTTTCTACAAACTTTCTTTGTGCACAATCCTGCCGCGTACCTACAGGGTAGATATAGATATATAGGTACCTCTAGATAGCGATGACGGTAGGTGAAGTTACGTTAGATTCAAATCACAATGTCTTAAACATTATCAATTAGGTAGGTAGATATATCAATTTGTCAAAAACAATAATAAAGTAGTACTATATAATGAACTAGAAAATGCATTTGTAAGTCTTGGGGCTACCTAGAGGAAATGTCTTTCAATGTTAGGTACACCCGTTGTTGTGCATCTGAATCAGTATAACGAATGGATAGTGACACCTACACGTGCGTCATCGGCTCATGAAGGCCGTTCTTGGCTTGGAGCGGCAGTTAGCGACTTATCTACTGTTTGAGATGTAGAGTGCCAAGTGGCAACGTGACTTGTCCATTGAAGCTTGTTAGTTGCTGGACATTTCACACGCTTAGGCGCGGTGATGATGTTGTACTCGCAATAGTAACACTATCCGTACTTGTGGTACCAACTTTGTTTTTGAAATCTACTTAATCACTTAGATTTATATTAAAATACTACCTACAATTACTTTAGTAGGTAACTCTTATAGGTGGGTAAAACAAACAAAACACAGACCGAAGTAAGTAAATAGGATTTCTGGCGCAGCAACGGTTTTGAAATAATTCTGAATATAAGCGCGGGTTGCCCGGCGACAAGGGATCCGGTCGGCCGCCGGTGGTGTCTTCGGCAGCAACAGCGGCAGTGCGTGCGACCGGCTCAGTGCACGCGACCCTCGTCCTTACCGTTCACGCAACATGCTCTGAAACTCCACGCGCACCTGCTGCCGCTTATTACTACCCTACACGTAGCGTTGTCGACCTCGAACCATCGTGGTTCTTGCCAAACTGGTCCTAAAAGCTACGACGGGTAGAGTCGTTACTTGTCCGACGCTTTGGGGTACTAACAGTATTTCGGAGCTAACGCTATAGGGTCGAGATCCCCGAGCCCGACGCACAAGAGAGTGAAAGTCGGAGGGTGGGTGACAGGCGGGGTGGCGCGCTCCCTGCAGGAGTGGTCGACCCGAGACTTCCAGCAAGGATTTGCTAAATCTGCTGCTTTTACGTCGACGACGTTGAAAAAGCAAAATTACTTAGAACACTGTCTTTCACTAACTATCTACGTGTTATTCTGCCTGTCTTTCATTATTAACCTATCTCATTATCACGCGATTACTTATGTTTGTTTTGTTTTGGTGAACGAAAACCAAAAATGAGCTAGTTCAAGATAAATCTTTCGTGAAAGCACACGGCCTATCGAGTAAACACTCAATACTATTTAGCTTCCCAATCCCATAATGAAACAACCCATCGTACCTATTAACTAGCACTGACGTCCATGTTAATTCCAATGACTAATGTATAAACAACCGAGATGATGGAGGAGGTAAACTCCTGTCCGTCTCTTGATGTGGCAATGGGAAAGCTTGCAAAGCTATAGGATTATGTGGGAAATGAACGCCTTGACCTATATCTTCAGAGAAATGCCTCAGACAGGCTGGAAAAAGACCTTTTTCTGGCAATATGCTAAACAGTATCCGTGATTTTATTGGGATTGGATTCTGCGCAAATAAATAAAGATTCAAAGTTAGATACTGACTAATTAAATTACTTATTAATTTTTGAAATTTTCAGCTTCTCAACTGTTAATCGGCCAAATATGCTTGAAAAGTCGTAATTAGATACCTACTTAAAAATATTTATTTTCTAGTAGTATCTATGTTTTGTACAAGTAGTTAATTAGTATCATACAATACCTACTGAAAATTATAACGAGAGTTTGTGTAAAGTATAAGTAGGTACCTAGGTGTAAAGCCGCGTTCGCCCTGTCCGCTACGTCTCCGCCAACAAAATTATGTTTTCCTGTTGAAATGAGTCTTCCGAGACACGAATTACTCGACGACGAGACGTGGCGATAGCGAGCCTCTAATCAGTTTAATACGTAATGCTCTTTAAGAACCACTGATAAACCGAATAAGCTTAACATTACCAACTTATTTACTCAGGGCATATTGACTATCAATTCTTATCTATTTAAAAAGGTCTAGTAACTGATTCAGATGTTCTTAAAAAAATCTGTTTTTAAATAGAAATGCGTACCCTAAGAAAGACATTCTCCTGTAAAACCGGCCTTCGAATTTTTAAAAGCTTTTCCAAGCACCTCATAATATTGTATCCCCATGAAACGCACTGCAGAGGCCCTATAGCCTAGAAAACAGTAACACCTAATTATACATAGGTAGGTACTTCTAGAGCGCGTAACAGCAATAGACTCTTGGTGACTTGCAAACTGACATGATAACGAAATGGTAAATACCTATCTGCGTTATAAAGTTCTTATCTTATTGTATCGTAGCTATTTAAAAGTGCTGGCTGGCAATACAAAGATTTTTACTAAGTTATTTACTTTCTAGCTTTATAACTTAACCGTAACTAGGTAACTACCTCTATTCGTAGACAGATAGTAGGTTATTACCTTATTATATCTTAAATTCTTAATTTGCAATTAGAGGTAAAAACTAATCTTATTGCCTACCTATTCAGTTATTTAGGAATATTACCGTCTCCCCCTAAATGGGACCTGTGTTTGATAGGCTCATATATATTACCACTGTAGTTTTACTTTGAATAGTTATTTAGGTACATAGGTACTTGGTGGTAGGATCCAGGTAGGTATTTCTCGTCCCTCACAGCGCGCCTGTATTAGACGGTTGAATAATTCGCGCGGTGTCGTGTTGAGATTGCCCTGCCCGGCTTGCCAGAGCCCTTGCCTCGAGTTGCGCGGCGGGCGCGGCGGCGGACCGGCGGCGCCCCGGCCCTGCTTGGCAGCTGCATTGCAGCTGGCGTCTGCTTTTGCTCGTTTTGCTGCACCGACGAACAAATCCTACACACGCTCCAGTGAGTCTACTATAGATGTACCCGTATGTAGGAACAGACACTCTTTGCCACGTTTAAGGAGGTATGCGATCCGCTGTAGGTGTAGTACCTCTATAGGTAATATTGTAAGGTACCGAGAAAGGAAAATTTTGTTACTTAATTGAGTTTGGTACGAAATTTCCTTTTTTTGATGGCGTATTAGTGGGAGGTAACTGAGATTCATCTGCTTACCACCTTTAACGATGACGATAAGTAGTCATAAATAAATAGGTCAGTACATTCGAGATAAATGAAAAAAAAAAAGCCAATGAAAAGTATAACAATTAGCTATTGTTTAATTTGGCAATTTCATTTCGAGATAAAAAAAAATTTGCAGCAAGACTAATCTTATGAAAAATAACATAGGTACCTACAAAATCTAAAAATCCTAGTTGTCCTTTATACTTACGCAAGTAGGTAGGTTATCACATTTTTTAACATTTGTTGAGTAATGAGTATCTTGTGTGAGATATACTTAGTTGGTAGAGAGGAGTGAGAGCTTGGGTTGTTGTGAGAGAGGTCGGGCGTTGGGGCGTCCGGGCGGCCTCCCGTGTCGTTCCCCGCAGGCTCCACGAGGCAGGGGGTTGCTGCGGCCGTACTCACATTACTTACTTATATTACGTGTTCTCGTAGTCCGTCAGTCGCGCCATGCGCCAAGCTTGTTCGTCCGGCGTCCTTGGCAGGAGACTTGTAGGTACCTCAACTAGGTCAGCTCTACTAGTCGTTGAAGACAACCGTAATGCACTCCATTATTTACCAAGTGTTCTTTATGCATTATTATTGTCAGATTACTTTTTAATGTTTAGATAAAATCAAAAATCCAATAAAGGCGACATCTGCAGTGGTGATAATGCGAAACCTTAGATAACCTTTTTAAACGTTGTTGTGATCATAGAATTTGCTAGTAGAAGCGATTTGAAGCCATCGATTGCGGTTAGCGGTGGTGGCGAGCCGCCTAGTCGCTCAACGTCGGCGCGCAGCTCTTAACTGAGATAACGTTATCAGCGATAGCCTTGCGGAGAGGATTCTCTGAACAACCACGCCAGAGCAATCCGCTTCGCACGACTTAGTCCCCGGCTTTCACTTTGCATGACTTTAATTCATTCATTTCCAAAAGTACTTTTATACACTTAGGAAACTGTATAAGTCTGTTTATAAATGTCTTATTATATTTATACGATAGGTACGTACTTACAGAATATGTAATTAGAATATAGATAGTAATAATGTCTGAGTACAGTCTACGTTCACAAATAAATATGTCGCAGCTTTACATACAGCAGCGCTGCTGCGGCGCATGGTGAACAAATTAACGCAATTATAACGAGGTCCCATAGCTATAGGTATATCGTCGCGCGCGTACCTACAGGATGCGTTCATTTCGTCACACATGAGTAGATAGTGCGGCTCCCCCCAGGAGAGTTACGTCCGCGTCGTCACTGAAACTAAAAGAGGTCGTCTGTGTGCTGGTGCCGACCGGCCGCGTCGCTTCCAACAATAAGCAGCGCTCGCTGCCAGCGTTGTGAACACACGTAATCTGTATAGATAGGCAGCAGTAGGTGGCACGTAATGTAAGCGTGCTCGCTCTCGGCCCCGTATCAATATCCATGTTGTTTGTTGGTTGCGGACGGGCGTCGCACTCCAGCGTGACCTCACTCATGTTGATCGCACCACCTAAAATGACTCGAGTCTAACCATTGTTTCGTTTCCCTTTCATCGAGCTCTTGGTAAACGACGACGCGACGGTCGTTAGAAATTGTTTTCTTCTCTATGCAATTGCGCTACATACAACGTTCGACGTCAGATACCGAAGCGACGGCTGTAAATAATACCGATGATTACTTATTTACCTACCTACTACGAGTAGGTATGATTACGGCATAGCTCGGACAGCAGTCGTCGTCATATCAAACGCACATTCTGTATTATCCACGGGTATTAACCATCGTCAATTTTTTGGATTTCTATCGTAGGTAAATAAGTAAAGTAAGCAGGTACACCTACTTACATTATTAACTTTATTCGGGATATAAGGATTCCTTTTCTTTAAGGTATCTAGTAGTAGGTATACGTATAGTTACCTACTTATTTTATCTAACATTCCGTTTAAGACAATGGGTATCCATTTTCTCATATACTAACTTAAGTACTTACTACTCGTACTTATATGTGGTAGTAAATACATTCACGGTTAGGTGGGTACCTAGTACCTACCTACTAAAAGAAACTGTTTTCAAAAACTTAAATCATATCTCCATATTTTCATAGAGAAGCAGTAGTGAGCGTGTTTTCATACTACTTTCTTATACGACCATATTTTTACTCGCTATGTACCTACACTGTGTTGAACCGAGCACCTCTTCAGACGAGACTATCGCGTTTGTTAACCGACATTCGAGGTCGTCGCTTAATTGACTTTGCTTTAAGTACCTCAATTAGAGTTAGCCACCGGTGGTCGCACTCGATGCGCAGATATTGAGGTGGCAGATAGTAGGTACTTCTTATTGGAGTGCGCGACTACGAGGCCACGCACCACCTGACACGAGAGCAGCTGGCGGCCGGCTGCCTATGCGCTTGCGCACAACGAAACTTGTTTCCAAGCAGACGATTCAATATGGCGAGCCACCACCAACATCGTGACGGTATAATGATGATCATTAGCATTACAATATTATTAACATTTTGATTTTTGTCATTTCGACCGACTTTTGATATGTTTTTACATAGATACTTACTTAGATGACTGGTTGATTATATTAGCAAACGTTTATGAAAGCGGTTGTTTTAGATGCGTTAACTATTATAAATATAATAGATATCGCTCGGATACAAAGCACCCGCTTCCGAGAACGCTCGAGTCTTGGATTGCTTTGTTGTCGGAGCGCATTGTCAACCAACCAGTTGCCCTTTGGCGTGTCCATGACGTGATCGTATTTTTCCATCGCTCTCTTTGCTGCGAGTATCGTGCCTTTGTAGCCCTGTAGACGAGAGATAGAGCTGCGACTGCGACAGCCAGTTTATATAGGTAGGAAGGTATATAAGCTAGCAGGCGCGTAGGCAGAGACCGTCGTCGTGCAGCCCGCGGCTGTGGCGTCGTCGCACGACCCTGATAATTTGCTGCGCTTATGTTACTTCAACGGCTTCTTGCGACACGTTGCGGCCGCTTTCCTGGGTTTCTACACCCTACCTTACTTACACGCTCGATGTAAACATACACATCTATGTAAAGCACATGCGTACTACAACATAGTTTCAAAACAAGATGCGGCCTATCCTCATTGTAAAATAGAAATAGAATATATATGGTTAGTTCTTGACCTGTTTTGTTGTACCTAAGTAGGTATATTATCTATCTACAGACTGAGTATCTAGAAACTGAAATTCAAAAGAGAATTTTTCAGTTTTGTTTTCAGAAGAGGAATATTCCTGAAGGTATGAGTAGGTACCTTATTAGGTGTTTGTTTTCTTGTAGCAGCTAAGCATATATCTATAAGTATTATGTGTATGTACATACGTACAGGTACCTAATGTAGGTAGAGTAATTAATACCGACCTACTTAAGTAGGTACCTATCGAAGTATGTACAAGTGTATTGACTCATTAGTACATTATATGGTACATACTAGGTAGATATACTTACACATGATGGCTACATTAGGTACAAACAAATAGTCGTGATTGTGGTCATGCACGGCTCGGGGCGGGCGGGACGGCGGCGGCGATGCGACACTCGGAGCGAGGCGTCCGTGACACCTAAACGATCGAGCAGCACCTCTGCTATCTGGTGGTTTGATAAGGCACATTTATCAGCGGGCCTCGGCGCGGGAGAAACGATGTAATCACGGTTGCGGTCGAGTCGGTCCACGAGTGCTGGGCCGGGTCGGCGGCGGCGGACGGTCGCAGTCGGCACGGCTGCCGCACATGTTGCGGAACGTGCAACACGCGCGGGGTGCGGGACGGGAGCGCCAGGGACGGCGTCAGCACTCCCCGCGCCCCGCGCCGCCGCACCGGCACGCACACAGGCGCGCTGCCGACACGACGACGCCCGCGCCCGAGGAGCGTCATTGCGCCTAAGATTGCGCCTTATCGCAGGCATCTTTAAACGAGCACAGTGCACGCCACCCGCGCTGCCCCGCTCCGTATGAATTCCATTCCGAAGCGCTGTTGCTGCGACGTCCGCCGCGGCCGATGAATGCACTCTTTTCATTGTATGAATCCAGCTATGAATAGGTAGCGGACAATTCCACAAGGCTACTGGTAGCCAAGTCAAATACTTACTCAAATAGGTCGAGGAATGCACCGCTGGAACTCGCTTGAGTTCAGCTAGTGTATAGCCAGCCAGCCACAGAGCGAGCCAGTGCGTTGGTACTTCAGACTGTCGAGTTGCCCTTTTATAAAAGTTTTCCTCTAATACTAACTCATCTAGTCATGTTTTTCATTTACCTTATTTACTACCTATAGGTATAGGCTACACCTACAGATAGATATCTGTATCGGGTAGTAGGTAGATATAATTTTTATGTGCCTGAAGAGAAGAAACCAGCATTTAGCAGCTCATTTTTAGTATGTAATAAACTCACTCGATAACTCGAGTCTACAGATGAGTAGATTGAGAGAGTTAGATAGGTACAGAGTAGGTCCCTATGCTATTGCGGGATTGTCGTACGAACATCTGTAGGTAGCCTCACTAGGGTATTCTTACGGCGACCATCTGTATCGATCGGGAGGGTGGTGTGGGGCATCCCGTCGCCTACGTCTCCGCAACGGCGGCTCTCGACGCTTCCGTAAAATCCAGGCTAGAGGCTGTCAGGCGGGTGATAAAGGAAAACTGCCTACGTAGTCGGCCCGGCATGGCGGGTGTTCGTTCGGCGTGGCGTGTTGTCGCGAAGCTATATATAGCGCATGTTGGTTGGAGCCGGTGCGACCGCGCCCGCCGCCGCCGCCGCCTCGCTGCTCCGACGACGCCGACCGACGAAAGGTCAATTGGCGCGCAAATTATTTGCGTCGCAAATCCGCAACGTCGCTGACGATGCTGCACCATAGAACACTGCAAGCTACAAATACCTAATATCGGTAATGCATGCACAATTGCGTTCAAACTAAATATCGCTCAATGTACCAATGTTGAGCGATATTTAGTAAGCTAGCGGTTTATTAAATTGATTTCATAAGAGCTGTATGCGCATTCTTTATCATTGTCATATACAAAGACGCGATGTGATATTACGATTACGTTGATAGCCAGAGCACAGGAAGGTACTTAGCTAAATTAGGCGAAGAAAACTTCTTGTTAAAAGCACGGGGTAGAGTTCTTGAGTTGGGTTGCAAAAGACCTCGTACCTGGTGATCATACCAGTTGAACAGAACGGGTTTGCATGCAAGAAGTAGTTGGCTGTGGAGGCCATAGCGAGGTGAGCGCTTCACTACCTATACCTACGTACTTGCGACTGCGGTTAGTCACGCTCGAAATGCCTACGCCAACTCCAACAAGAACGCACCAAATGAAGCCACTCGGCGGATACATTTCATACTAAGTACATTTCAAACCAAGCGAGGTTTCCAAACAGATTACAAAAGAAAATATACTACTCAATAGCTGTTGTTTTCTAAAAAGCCATAAGCTTACCATCTTAAATTATATTTTCGAAAAGCGTATTGCTAATGATAATAACAATTAAATATCAAGCAATTAATTAGGTAATTCAATCAAAATATGTAGAATAGGAACTCATAAGAGTTTGCAATTATTAAAGGATGGTGCGTTTTTTAATAAAATCGCATAACCAATATAACCATGGATCCATTTCTCGATTCGATACTATGCTTTATAAAAACAGTGATGCCAAGCAAGCAATGAATATCGTGTAAAGCTGTTAGAATATTCGTTTTTTTTAACGCCGAAAGCAAAGCATGTTGACAATAAAGCATGCACCTGGTCAAAGCAAGTTCAATGCACCATGACAAAACGTATAATTGTTGGTACATCATATTGTTTAAACAAAACTAAATACTTATCTAAATATGGGTATAAGTAATGTTTTATTTTTAAATTTACACCTACTTAGCTATTCAAATACGGTGATTATGATAAAGGATTTTTAAAACTAAATAGTACCTATATCAATCTACATCTCTAATTCTCTATACTTACTTAATTTATCAGGAAAAGAAAAAGTGGTCTCAATCAACTACATAACGTATGTTCCATTCTAAAGCAGCTAAATGTACGTATAGGTAGAAGACAGATACATAGTTACCTAAGGTAGAGTAGACGCGCCGCCGCCGCGGCGAACGAAAGCAAAAGTGTGAGCGTCCTCGATAACGCCAAAATGACCCGATACGGCCGGCGTTGGTGACGGGAGCAGAACTTAAACAAACGAGAGTGAAACTTTTTATTTATGAAGTAAATATCAAACCGCAATCGGATTGACTCGTTTTAACAGTTTGTATCATAACACAGAATTAACCAAATTGAAAAAGTTCAGTCAAACATATCCTTGCATAGTTTAGTGGCGATTTTAGTATAGATTCGTTAAATCACAAGTGCACTTTTCAATATGTTATAACAACGGGTAAATAACGTTACGTTTAGTTTAACGATTGGTTACCCTTGCTGTAAATTTTGTACACTGCATAAATGTTCAACATGTCCTTTTCAGTTAAATGAGAATTTGAGATTTTCAGAGACTGCAAAGCTGCTGTGCAGCGTAATAGAAGCCTAATTGGAATGTTTTTTTTTTAAACATAGTTTTTCCTTGTTATACCTTATTTATGAGTAAATTGGCCGTGGATAATACAAATAAAAACTTCAAACCACTCAATCATCGTAATGCCACTTCGATAATGCTTCTTGTTTTAACTGCGATAAGTATATTCGGGCCTTTACTAAGACAAACGCCGAAAATCCTATGTGGCATCGATTGCCTATCTAAAGATATATTAGGTAGGTAGGTTACCTAGTTCTTTTGAAGGGTAGGTATATCGTCAATATCGAATACCTGCATGTTTGCAAGAGTAGGAACTCAATTAAATATGTCAAGTGAAATTTTGCTAAAAGTATCATTCGGCAGACTAAGTAATGAGCAGTTGCTATTTTTGTATTCATTGTGACAAAATATTACCACGCGGGCGTCACCCACACGGGTGCGGCGGCGGCGGCATGCGTGCGAACATCGCGTGTATGGCTACAGCTACTCTACATAGGTAGATGTCGATGGCCGTGGTAGAGTCGACATCCCTGCATCCCCGGGCTGTCGGCTCTATAAATACACAGCAGGTGTGGTGGGCGAGCGAGTGGGGCGCGGGGAGCATCCGCCTCTGCAGCGCTCCAAACCGCTCGCAGCGGCCAACGGACCTTAGCGACGCCATATCGATTGCGAGGGCTCCCCCTGCGGCGCGCCGTCTCCATTGTGCTCGCCTCGGCTGGGATACCTTCTCCGGCCGCTTCCTGCCGCGGCCTGTGAAGTTGTCTGTCGACGATCCGGCCCCCGCCCCGCGCCCGCACCGTCCCTCCAGGACTCGTCCGCCAGCTGCCTAACTACATAAGTGCTTCGCTCGCACACTCAGCTCCCCGATAAAACATTCTACATCGCCGGGGACGGCCTCGCGACCACATTTGTTTTATGATAATTCACTTCGTCGGATTTAATGCATGCGAAGCGTATTATTCGTGCTAATTAAGTATTCAACACAACTCATATGCGCAGCGCTCTATCATTCACTTGTTGATCCCGAATTAAAAAGGCTAACTAGCAAGACGCATAATGAAAAATAAAATAACGTATGTTTACTAAACAGTTAGCTGCTGAAAGGTCAGTGAACTTATCGCTGAAACTTTCGTTGTCAAAAATAAGAGAAATACGGCATTAGGTATAAACCTTAGGTACATTATATACCGTATAATGTACCTAAGTCGGTACCTACTTACTTATCATTTACTTTAACGGCCTTTCTACAAACGGGATAAATGTCTCAGTCCGTCATTAAAAAGCTAACGTGTTACTTTGGTCTAGTTGCAGGAAACAAAGATAACGACCTTCAGGTATAAGTGTTTGCTTTAATGGCTTTTTATGAAACTAGTTGTTAAAAAATATAAATTCAAACTCTATTGGCTCATCTACCTAGCTAAAAAAATGTATTTATACAAAGCAATGAAGAAGCGTCATAACTAGGAAAATACCCTAATGTGTAAGCGCCGATGACATAGATATTATATTATGTGACTTGTAGGTATTATGCACCTAAATATTTTAGACAATTCACTTTATCTGTTGAAAGTTTTGGTCGGAAAAGCAAGATACGCATCTCAGACACGCCCTTGACCAGCCTCACGACAAAATTTAACAAAAAGTGGTAATAGGAGATACAACGGCTAATACACCAAAATCTCTGCTAACCGTAATAAGTAATATGATGTTTTAACATTAAAGAGTTTCGTCAAATTAATTCAATTACCTATTTCATATATACTCTAAGCCTATTTCATATTCGATAACTGTAAAATCCGTCTACATGAGTAACAAATTTACTCTTGCCTCTCTTTTTAATACAAAAGACATCAACGCAATCCCCTTTAAGAGGTAATAGGAAGGAAGTAATCTTTTATAATCTTATACCGTGCATATAGTTACATTTAGTTAGCGTATTAGAATCATTTCAACCGTGAGTACAGTAACATACCTAAATAGGTATATCTATTTACAGTACATGTGCATCTTTTTCGGAACTGCTTACGTCTTAGTATCTCGAGTACCTAGGTAATGGAGCTCTTTGAATATTGTGTAAGAGAATTAGTGTAGGTAGGTTTGAAGGCTTTCTACGAGTAATATACCTAGTTCTATTATTATGATTGCGTTACTTCATAAAAAATCCAAGAAGAATAGTCTCATTAGTCGACAGCAAAGCGATCGTCCGCCGGCTCCCCTAACCACTGTCGCCGACGAGGACGATGCAAAACACGAAGCATCCCGTCGGACCGCGCGCCCGCCCCGCTCGCCGCAACCCACGCGCCCTCGGGGCCGGCCCCAGCCGCCATCGGCGCCGCTTGCCGCTGCGGCTCCGGTCGCTCGCCTCACCGCCTCATTCAGCCGGCGACGCTCCCGCGTACCACACACGTGTGGGCTGCAACGCTCTGGAGCGCCCCTCGCACCCCTCACTCGCGTCTCGCGCGCCAGCGCGCGCCATCGTCTCGGAACGTTTAACCGACCCCGAGCATTGTTTTGTTGCAGCGGAGTATGCTACAGCAGATGTCCTCGCCGCCGTGCGCACAAGCCGGCGAGGTCGAGAATCTAGTGCGTCCCTTCGAAGACTCCGTGTACTCAGCTTCCCCTGCTGACTCTGTTGCATTAGTATTGCCGCAGTGCAAGACGAGAAGAAACTACAGTTGCACTAAGTGCACATTTCACACGCGAAACTCGCGCGATTTCCTGTTGCACTCTCGTGACGTGCACTTTGAAAAGTTAAAGATATACGAATGCCCCAGCTGCGTCTACGCTTGTAGACATTACCAGAAATTAGTACGACATATGAAAGTTCATTCGCATCCGCAGTCGGAAAACGAAAACAGAATGGAAACGGAGCCCTCGGAACCAATCGAGTGCATCGAAGATTTCTTAGAAGAAGTGGAAGAGGGTGAAGATGACCAGATAGAGTTAGAAGTATGTAACGAGGAGTTCGTGGAGCGCACAGTAGATGTGGACAGCGAAGGTATAGAAGAAGTTCCCTCGGCGAACTCTTCGAAAGATAAGAGCAAATTTTATTCTTGCAATAAGTGCAACTACGTGACACATATTCGGGGGAGATTCACAAAACATGTGAAGTATCACTCGATGCCTATGATTAAATGTACCATGTGTGACTTTCGAACACCATATAAATGGAATTTGGATCGTCACAATAAGAACCACGGAGGCTCCGGTAGCTTCCACTGCTCGATGTGCAACTTCACGGCGGACATCAAGCAAAGTCTGACAGTGCACGAAATGAATCATCACACGCCGCCTGCCGGCCAATCGGGCGCGAACCGTCGCCGCAACCGGGTGGGTGCCAGCGACTCGGCGCTATCCGCCGCCAACACGCTCGTCCCCAAGGAGGAGGAAGGGAGCGGCGACTCGCGCTCCTCACCGTCGGCCTCGGTGAGTGTTGCCCGCAATGTGCGAGGGGCCGCGCCTGCTTACGTCACGCGGTCGCCGAGCTGCTGCCATAGCCGCTGATATCACTATATCATGCTAGCTCGTAGCCTCGATATTCTCAGCAATCCCCCTTCAGGAATTGTTTTGACTATGCATGTCGTATAAACACTTGCAATCGCGTTATCGCTTGCGTAATGATAAAGCTATCAATCTTGCGATCAAAACTAAGTATATCTACTTACGAGTACCTATCTACATAAAGTAACAATCCCCCTAATCTGATAAATTAATAAAAAAGTACTTAGATTCCTAAAAAACTAAACTAATAAAAACAGTTTTGAATTCAAAAGATTAAAAGTATCTATGTCTAAAATTCGTTTCGCATACCTATTGTTCGCAAAGTTCAGCCACAGATAATAGTCACTACAGTCACTACTTATAAAAAATATGGATCTATTAGTCTCCGAGGCGCGGTCAAAACTTTAATAGAATAAACAAGCAGTCAAATATATTTCGCTACATTTTATAAGCAATAGTCTTGTACATACGAATAGTTAGCAGATACTGACAGTACCATTGTCTTGTACATACGAATAGTTAGCAGATACTGACAGTACCATTGCATATCCGTGTCGACAACGTACCTGAAAGATTCTGTCTTAGTTTTATAAAAGACAGTATGATAATAGGAGCATCGTTGAAGCTGCCGCGTTACAAAATTACAAGTTGGCGGTACCCGTTTGGCAGTCTTTAGTTGTACGCGATCGCGTACAGCTGATTAATGTTGACTAAGCTTATTTTGTTGTCCTTCAAAACTCGGAATAATTGAACGTGAAGTGTTTCCCTTTAGAATTGTTATCTAATACGTTAGCTGTGTACGTTAGTCACTGGCTTTAACATCTCTAGAAATAGTGTTTATACCATACAAATAGATAAATAAATATAAAAAAGATAAATAAGCAATATAAAGATGAATTTAATTTAGCTACAGCAATTTTTTTAATAGATAGAAAACATATTTAGAGAATAAGTACCTACCTACTTCAACATTTATAGAATACTCGATACTTTACAAATCTTCGCCTACTTATTGCTTTAGAATACCTAAATAACTTATAACACCTACTTCTAAAGAAGCTTTCACTGATGACTCCTTTTTCTTTTTTCAGGATATGGGTTTATTGAATGCAGAGACAGAAATAATAAGTAGCAACAGTGATTCCAATGATGCAGCCATGGATTCCGCAAAGAAAGAAGAGTCTAGTTTTATGCAAGATGGACCAAATGGACATATTAATATGACGTCAGAAGATGGCAACTATCAAAAACAAAGTAGAAAAAAGGCTAGACCACCGCCTCCCCTAATACCACTAAATGCATCCACACCTAACCAAAACAAAACTTCGGAACCTCCCACCAAGAAATTCAAAGAATCTAACGTAGAAAACGTCAACAAAAAATATGAAAACTTACCGGTAGACATATCTTTAATACCAGTTAATATTTCAAATCCAAAAGAAACAGTGGTTCGCAAGAAAAACGAATCATTCTTTGATAGATTAAAAGAAAGACTTTTAACAGAAACTGGCGAGGATGGATCACTGACATGCAAAAACTGTGGATTTGAAAGTAAATGTTTATCGGAACATTCCGTTCATGAAAAGAATTGCACTCCTCTAACTAACCGTATCACAGCTAATGCAACTGTCACTAGCTTAAGCTCAACACGATGCCAAAATTGTAGACACCGATGTAAATCAAGCGCTGATTTGTTAATTCACATGCAAACTTGTAAAAAAGAAGAAGTAATTGAGATTGACGAAAATAGAGACGGCGGAAGCGAGGATAATACTGAAACCTTGCCGTCAGTGCAAGACAAAGAAGCGGAACCACATCCCATGGAGAATGTAGTTTTTGTTTGGAATAATATCGATCACGACGCAAATAAATTTGAAATGCCGCTAGATATTAGTATCAACGATGACTCTACTCTTCCGGAACTCAATAGAAGCTATGATAATGAGATCACAGATGAAACAGAAAGTATGAACTTATCGCCAAGTCAAGCAGCTGGTAAGAAAGTTTTCAAATGCCCACACTGTCCGTTCTGGGCTTCAACTGCATCGAGATTCCACGTACACATTGTTGGACATTTAAACAAAAAACCATTCGAGTGTTCTCTTTGTAAATATAAATCAAATTGGAGATGGGACATAACTAAACACATCAAACTGAAATCAGCTAGAGATCCAGAACACAATGAAGCAAAAGTTCTTATGACTGACGAAACTGGGAGAAGGAACTATAGTAAGTACAATAAGTTTTTGGCAATGCCCGTGATCAATGAAAACGGAGAAAATGAGTTTCACTACATTGATCCAAATACCTTGATCGACTCTGGAATGGAAATGGACGAAACTTATAATGATGGTAATGAAGTTATGCATCCAGTATACGAAGCACAACCTCTCAATTTGCAAACACAATATACCGATCACAGACCTTATGATAACAACGACGGACGTAATGACGACCTCAGAAAACCTAAGAAAACTTTATGGAAATGCAAGAAATGCAATTACAAGTTAGTATCTATATTATTTACTTATCAATGTTTTAGTAGTAATTATAATCATGTAAAAATAAACACATATCTAGGGAATAATTTCGTTCTTTTAAATTTTTCAGGAATCCGTCTAAAGATGCTCTACTGGAGCACGTCCGCGAACATTCCAAAGTGGACAGTATTATTGAGGAAAACAGAAAGAAGAACGATAATGCTCCTGATCCGGCAGACCTAGCTTATAGATGCGGTCATTGCAATCAACTATCTAACTGGAAACATGTTATTCAGGTAAAAATAGTAAAATATTACTTATTTAAAAAGCAGTTAGGTACCTAGGTTTCCAAATAAGTATACCTATCTACTTTTATATACCTACTAAAATAAAAATAAATAATTTGTTTACAGAGACATTGCCGTTTGAAACATGATGGGATCATAAAAGTCATAACTACAGTAAAACCGAAATTGGAAACGCCCTCGGTAATAGGAGGTGAATCATCATCTCTGTCCGACGGCTGCACGAAGTGTCCCTTCAAAACCAACGACAAAAGCGTCCTCAGTGCGCACCTCCAGCAACATCAGCCCTCGGCACAGTCTATTTTCAAATGCTACTTTTGCGCCTTTTTTGTAAAAGATGAACAAGAATTAATGCAACATTTAACTCTACACGGAATTACTGATCCGGAAGATTATATAGCTAAAGCGATGGACTGCAAGTCACCGGTACATGATGAAACATCAGCGAAGACTAAAAGACACAAATGTAACGAATGCCCTTACGAGACCAACAGCAAGTCACAGTTTATGTATCACGAACAATTCCACAGGCTTCCAGCCGATACTCCATACAAGTGTCCTGAATGCAATTACAGTGTGTCCAAGAGACATTTACTTCATCAACATTTGCGAGTTCACGGAATATTCCCTAAGAAAGGTGAAATGGAAGCTGAATTGGAGGCATCTTCTTCATCAAACAAAACTGAACATAAAAAAGAGTTTACAATTCTAGACGAAATACCATTTGTATGGGTTTCAGCTAAGAACGAGTTTCACAAAATGTACAAATGCCGATACTGTTCCTACGTCAATTCTCAGAAATGCAAAATTCCAAATCATGAAAAAATTCACTGCATCGTTTTTGAAAATACTGATATAACTATTTATAAATGTTTAGAATGCAAATTCACGTGTGACAATGCAGGAAGACTAACAGAACATTCAAAAACTCATGCGGAAATATATGGCCGCATTTACTGTCCCGTTGAAGAAGACGTGCCCGACGAGGAACAAATAGCTAAACTGCGTAAAGTAATTGAAAGTGAAAAATTAAATGAAGACCTGCTCAGAGAAGATGGTGCAGACAACAGGGAGATCAAAATTTTATATTTTTGTCATAAATGTCCAGCAAGATTTTTCACTGATAACGAACTAAAAATGCATGATAAATTTCATGATCTGACTTTCGAAAACAAGTGTAAAAATTGCGAGTTTTCTGTCCCTCAGGAAGCTGATCTACCAGCACATGTATTTGTCCACACCGATGAATATCACACCAAAACCAAGATGCTTAAATTCATTCATGACGCCCATTCAGGCCATAAGGAACCGCACTTAGAACGGATACAATGCCCTACATCTTCTGAAGTTGTATGGGTTGTATCAAATCCTGGCAAAAACTTCGAAGAAAATGTCGCAAGAAAACCGAATGAACCGAAACATACTTCTAAACAATATTACTGTAAAGAGTGTCCCGCAAAGTTCTTCAAAAGTTCTGCATTGAACTACCACATGGGATTACATGGAAGTGATGGAGACCATAAATGTAAAAAATGTAGTTATGCAGTGAAGAATGTAGGCAACTTAGCCAAGCACGAAATATTGCATGAAAATGAAGGCAAAATGTCTAATTGCGATTACGACTCTGGCGACGACATGGACTATAAAAACATACCATTATCAGGGACCGACTTGTTTCAAAGAAAAACAGAAGCTCAGAAACGTGTTCTTACGGATAAAGATAAGTTGGTGAAGCCCAATGATCATTTTCCACCAGTTCTGCAAGCTGATCCACAATTCGGATACTTAATGCACGGCAATCCAGAGTTTATTTATCCCACGTACCTTAAAAACGGACGTCAAAAGGAAAAGCGATACAAGTGCCACAAGTGTCCGTCAGCATTCGAAAAGAGGGAACAATATAAAATTCACCTTTCATTACATGGTTCCAAACAAAGGTATAAGTGTGAATTATGCGATTACTCTGTTAAGTATTATGCTAATTATGTACAGCACATGCGAAAACATCAAATGAACGATGAAGCTCAAGCAGAAAGAAAGAAAGGGTGTAATGAGTTTACTGAAATAGATAATAATGAAGAGAAACAGGAAGACAGCTCTGAAAATATTAAACTGGCCATTAAAACGATGCCTAAAGGAATACCAAAGAGTGACTTCCAGCAATTCTCGGTCAGTGATCAGCAAACTCTAAGATTACTACAACGTAGACGTTCAATGAACTCTGCAAAAGAAGCGAGTACTACAGATGTATCACCGAATAAAGAGAGGAAGCTACATATGTGTTTGTTGTGTCCATATACTAATCAACGTCTGGATGCTCTTAATAATCATTATAGACGACACGATGAAACCGATCTTTATAATACCGGAAATCATAAATGTTCGTACTGCGACCTAGTGGTTGTTCAGTCACATTTCCTGAGGGATCACTTAAAAACGCACTTTCAATATCAAAAGAATCTTACCCCAGAATGCTTCGTGGCTAATGAAGACGTAAGTTTTACTGTCACGAAGTTGGATGAAGAAAATGAAACTACTGATCTCAAATTAGACATGAAGAGTAGCGTTATATCGTGCAATGATACTAAATTATTTGTGAAAATTAAGACAGGAGAACTTTTAGTTGAATAAGTGTTACTATGATATGATTTATGTAATCGAACATTAAATATTAGATTAAGTTGTTGTAAACTTTGAACACAAAATAGCTTAATAGACGTAAGCCAAAAAGTCGTAACTGTTGATATTCACCAAAGGGTAGCTTGCCATATTAGATTGTAAAAGTCCTGGCCATTTTGGTTGAATATTGTATTGTGATTAAGCCAGGTTTTGTGTATACGTTTACTAATTTTTGTTAAATGGTAAACAGTAATTAAGTAAACAGCACAAGTAAACTCATTTCATGGATTCTAAATTATTTAACTATTTTATCTCTCGAAGTGTGTATAAACGGTAAACTTCAAAGTTACCAGTTCATTATATTCTTCAATAGTTAAGTTAATTTACTTTAAATTAATTTTTTTTGTTTAATTCTTCTCATTGTGCTTGATATGCATATTTTATATAAAGGATGTTTTAATGTGACAGTTTACTCACAAATGAACATTTATAACAAAAGTTAAATGTTTTGGATGGTTTTAAAAATCCCTTTTATAAGAATTCCAATTTAGTCCTATAGGACACATTCCTGAAGCAAAAGTAAATTTATTAATAAAGAGTATTATCATGTAACCTTGGCTATTTTATTCATTCAATCTATGTACCTATATGTATTTAAATGAAAGTTATTTTACTCTTAAAAGCAGATTAATTTATTTAATTTAAAACTAAGGTTTACTTTCCTTATCTACACATGATTTCATTGTCAGTGACAGTAGTAAGGTCAATTTGAAACAAATTTCATTCCATCTCATTTATAAAGTAAAGTATAATTATTATGTGATACAATAGTGTACCATGAACAGTAATGAATACACCACAATGAAGCAGTCTTAACAGAATTTCCAGCGGTTGCCGCACTCATTACAGAGTACAAATGTTGTCATCGGCTCATCAGAACTTCTCGTTTGTAACTGGTTGTATGTACAGTTCTTCTTTTTACATTTCCCGCATTTGAGCATTTCAGTTTTGGTACCCTGGACTGTGGCAAGCTGTGCATCATCAATAGCTTCTTTGATGAATTTCTCCCTGAGCTTCTTCATCTCATCACTGGCCATTTCTTCAGGAGTCATTTTTGCAAGACGTGCTGCTGAGATTACACCGTTGAGATAATTTGTACGCAATGTTGGATTTTTAGGATCTTTGAGATTTGCAACTCTTGATCTAACCCTGTTTTTGTACCTCATGTCAGTGTTTTTGAATTCACTATAGATGCATTCCTCAAGTTCTTCAGCCAACTCTTCAGGGCTGCCACAGGCACTTGAAGCCTCTCCATCAGTCTTGAGAGCCTGCATGAGTAGTTCACGACACTTCAACCTTACAGCATCAGTAGTGTTGGATTGTGGCGGGAAAGATGCCTGGATCTTCTTGTCTTTATCTTTATCATCTTTCTTATCTTTCTCTTTGCCATCTTTTTTCGATTTAGAAGAATTCCCTGAATCTTTTGAAGGAGTACTAGAAGTGGATAAGAACTTTTTCCAGTTTTTAATCAAAGTTTTGCACAAAGAAATTACCTCCTCATCCTTGCTGGACTTACGTAGAGCATTGACAGTCATACCTATTCTTGTTTTGGTAAGGACATCCAAGTTGATTGCCATCGTCTGCAGTGTTTTTAACAGCTCCAATGCCTCTTCCTGACCCTGGAAATTGAAAGAAAATGATGTTATTATTATAGTTTAGTTCCAAAAATATCTCCAGAGTGTTTTCAGCAATTTCCACAATCCAATAGGTACCTACTTATTTCTCAAGGATGAAATGTCATAAGAAATGAAAAAAAAAATATCTTGACTGTTATAACATTACGTAAATAAACAAGTACTTCACTATCTATTCCACTATGTGGTACTTTCATTGGTTAAGTATAAAAACACTGGGCATATTATTATTTTGATAGACACAGCTTGGTTATACTAATTACGGAGCAAGTAACGAAAAGAAGACATTTCGCTGCAGGATAGATAGAATAACTCATATTCCAATTAGATAAAGGATATAAACCGGGAAATTAAATGTTACTTTGACGATCAATGAAATAAAAGACCGCTTCACTTCAGGTTCCAAAAATGTAATACTTACAGTTCCATCATCTGATGTCATTTTAGTAAGTTTCTTCTGTATCTTCATTACATCTTCCTCGACACTCATTTTAATGTTATTTATCAGTTTATCTTTCTTCCCGCTTAAAAATATTGGAAAAATGCAGAAAATATTGATAATCGACCACCACACCGAGAAACGCCACTACAGGGCATAGACAAGCTCATATCTTTAAAAAAAAAACTGTAAATATTTTCGAATGATAAAGGTATTTTTTAATGAACCAAATCTGTACCTAAATGAAACAATATTCTTGAGAATCACTTATGAATTTATTTCATACTAATATAATTTAAAATCATATTTCATGAACAGTCGAAAACTAAAAAAAAAAAAACTGAAAAAGGAAAAAAGCATAGAGTAAGGATAAAATTGCGAGCAAATCAGTTACTTATAACTTTTCCCGAATCTCACTAGATGGCGCTATTTGCAAGTTTGTACAAAGATCGCCCGTCCGTGGCCGAGCGAGATGCTTCCGATGTGCGATTATCTGTTTAGGAAAATACTAACCTATCTATGTGTTCCATACATTTTTTCTTCATTTAAGAGTTTATTGTTTCTTCTTGTCCTTTGCCTATAGATAGTACGAAGACCAATTGTACTACCCCGTCTAGTGAGTCCGTTGTGCGCACGGGTGTGCGGTCTAGTTCATAAAGTTCAGGCTCAGAGTCTCAGGCCCTCGCTCAGGCCACACTGCCAGCAGACGGGCAAGTTTTCGTTGCCATCATTGATGTACAAGAAATAAGTTTTTATTAAAATAAATCTAATAGAGTCCAACTAATACGTAGGTATTTAATTTTCATGCGGGTTAGGTTTTACTTATACTCACCTAGGTAACAGGTAAAGCCTAAGACAGATAGATACCTATACAACACCTTCCAAAAGAATCACGTCGCTAAATTTTCCTCGTTGGTAAAACCCATTTCTCATATTCATCTAGAAATGAGGCGAACATTTTTTTTATTACCTACGTGTTGCTTTTTCAAGGAAATAAGGAAAAAATATTGCGGTGGCATATTTTTCTCACATCGTACCTACGTAGGTACCTACATGCAAACTTTTTCAACTAAGTACCAAGAAAGAATTGAAAATAGCTATTTAGATAGCAAATACAATTTCAGTTAATTAGGTAAGTTTTTGTAAGGTCATCGAACCGACGAACCTATTGGCTCCCAATTTACTCTTAAATAGCAAATTAATTAATCGCTTTTATTTTGTGATGTAGGTAGAGCTACACTACATGTCTGCCTTTAACTTAAATAATAGATATGAGTTTAAAGGTACAACTACGCTAGTCTATCTCTTGGGCCTTTTAAGTTCGTTCGTGGGACATAAGAGTACCTACTTAAGATATTGACTTTGACGAAATAAGCTTACGCTGACGATAACACATTTATTAAGTTAACTAACCGAATGTCAAACAACCTAAATAGGTAAATGAAAGAGAAGATAGAGTTTCTCTACCTACTACTCTATGTATCAATGAAGTCTTAACGGATATTATTTCTTTATTAAATGTTTATTAAACATTGAACTAAGTAAGTGGGAACCTATTGTTAGTAAGTGGAATCAATCCTGATTTTTTAAATATCAAATATTCATGTTACGGGCAATGTGATTAATTGGGCATTATGTATAATGCCCGGGCATTATGAATATTGCCCAATATAAGCGGGCAATGTGATAAATGTTATGTAATTAATCAAATTGCCCGGGCATTATGCATAATGCCCATCACCTATTGGGCAGAGTGATAATAAACGTGTTTCAGTACTTTTTTTATTTTACAATGAAACTTTATCTCACCTAAACCTAACTGAAAGTCAAATAAATGTGTAGGTATTATGAAACTTAAAACTCTCATCATTTCTTCATAGGTTAAGTTGGGTTTTAGTTTAGGTAAGGCCATACCGGACTCTGATTTGTCAAAGGGTGACATGCGCTGGTTTCCCTAAAATACTTCCTAAATCCCTAAAATACTACTTCTCTAAAATATGTGGAAAGGGTTAATGGCTGGCACATGCGTTGAGACCTGTGTGAAGGTGCTGCTGTGATGGCCGGTCATGTATGTGGATTCTATCAAGCTAAGCCTTTCACTTTTCAGCTTCCTATTAAATTACCTATACCTTTTTCTGGATATTTCAGGGGCAATTTTTTTATTATTTGTTTATTGATTTAAGCTCTATTGAAATGTAAATGTTAATGTTTGTTTCTGTGTTTCACCCTAAGAATTTGTAAAACTTAAATTGAAAAGAGCAACCCAATAGAGTTTTTTGCTCGGTTCTTCTCTGGGGGCACTCATGCGAATCTAGCATTAACTTTAAAAAATGACCCGTCCAAAGTGTTATCAAACATAACCTACAGGATTAAAAGAATCTTCATTTTAATTTTCATTTTGGTACCTATGCAGCACATACGTAAAGTTTCTAAAAACTTAATTGTGTTGAAGTACTTAATAACATAATTATGAGATGCCAAATTATTTTGTACTCTACTTTAATAATTTTAGTTGCTAAAAATGCAAAAACCTAAATTCTACCTAAAGCAATGACCTATAATATCTAAAAAAAATTGTCCATAATAGGGTTAAGGAGGAAACAGTTGCTCAGTCGGGTACAGTGACTCACCATCGGTTTTTAAAGAAGGATAAGAGATACGGTCATTTCTTTTGCACTAGCGCTTGCGCGTACCGAACGCTTCTGAAAAATGCAAAAGAGATGACCGTATTTCTTTTCTTTATTTACAAACCGATGGTGAGTCACTGTACCCGACTGAGCAACTGTTTCCTCCTTAACCATATGTCTCTGACAAAGTTTCAAAAATTTGGTGACTTTAGAATTATCGCAACCTACAATTATCAAGTTAACGGACTATTATTATCAAATTGCCCAATGGTCTTTGGGCATTATTCATAATGCCCGGGCAATGTGATAAATAGCACAGTTTTGATAGTAATTAATCAAATTGCCCAAAACAGCTGGGCATTATTCATAATGCCCGGGCATTATGCATACTGCCCGCATTAATCACATTGCCCGTAACATTAATAATCCATTAAATACAGAAGAAAAAAATTCAGTAGCTGCTGTTACTGTATTTTTTAAACGGAGCGCTATCTAAATTGACCTATCTTTGCAACTGACTTATAGTTTCATAAATAAGTAACTAAAGTAGGTGTACCCACCAACCTACTAGGTACCTACGCAATCTAATTATCATCCAAATAAAATTATCCTAAATAGCAAATCGAACACCTAACTGTCAATGGGTAATCTATAAAATACTTCTATTACAATATCGGTATTATAACAACATAAGAGTGAAGATTGAATAATAAATACCTACCCTACAATGCTTCAACGTAGGTACCTAGGCTTTGTTTGCATTTGCTCCCTACTCTTCCGCTGGCTTGAGTTGAGCGGTGGCCACATATATACCTTCAGCGAGGCAAGCTGACCTTATTTCAAGACATTCACAAGACCGCACAACACACCGTTGTTAAGAAACCGATTGCCGCAGAGGTAAGTAAAAAAATCACAATATTTATAAAATAAATTCTCTTACCTGCTTACACAATTGAAGGACCAGTTCTGTAACACCAATTAAGATTTATTTTTTGGTAAAGACAGCCGTCCTCACTTTATTACATCACTGAAAAACACAGGTTATGAGTACATACCTAATAATATAGGCTCGATGATTTTTTACATTACTTATTTAATAGTCCTTAACCTGTTTTAATTAACCACCCAAAATTTCATTGATGTTAAAATATAAGTATATGTCGGTACCTACTTTATCACCGGGATACTAAAGTAGATACCTATGATATACTCAGTAATTAATTATAAGCATTAAGTACATACTTATAGGTAGATAGATATAATAATATATTGTTAGATAATTAGGGACCTAACCACTTGATCCCTCTAATTGATAATTTTAATTTAACTTTGATAATTAACGATTTATAATGTATCTGTTTAAATATTTTATAATACCTATGTATTACCTAGAAACATAATAAATCTAGATAGCTTCGTGACTGTTTCGACATTTGTTTACAGCCGGCATAATGATGCTGGATATATCCAATTAAGTAGAAGCTTTTGTATTTATTTATTTACAACATAAGAATAAAAGGTCACGGCGATCTAGCACCTAACATTGAATATCTTTCACAAATTTATGCGTTTGTTATGGTTTTATTTATTCTGTGTATATTGTTTGTGCAATCGATAGACGAATGCGTTTGTCGGCCGGTAAGGAGAGTTACGCCATATTTTGACGAACGAGAGATAACCTGTCTTGGTTTTTGAGCAGCTTTGGGACTTGAGTTTGAAGACCGAAGGACCCTGACCTACTTGAATAAAATATATTCATGAATTTGCTCTCAGAATTAATTTTATCCAAAATTCAATCCCTCTCACACTGTATTGACATCGACGCATGTGCAATAAAGTACGTACCTACTTCTAAGATAGCCTTATACCTACTTAATTTTATTGTCGGTAGGCAAATGATAGTCCAATAAAGAACAAGAACAAAAACTGATAACAACAAAAAGTACTAACAAAAACGTTTTAATTACTTTTGTTTTTTTGTCAACAGTTAATAAAAACAATGAAGTTCGCCATAGTTATCGTTGCGGCCGTATTGGCGTACGCCGACGCGTTCGGGAGTGGGGCCCCAGAGTCGGCCTGCGAGGACATGGTCCCCAAACATCCCGTGCCACCCCAGAAGACAGCCCCACCTTATACCATCACCACTAGCACAAAGGTTTTGGTTGTTAATTTGATACATAGTTTAACGAGAAAGGGAGATTAACTGACGAATTTGGCAGTGGCATTCCAGCTTCTATTGTTTTTGTAACCCGACTTTTGAGATAAGTGTTGTGAATTTTATTACGAATGCACACGTAATGTATTGTCCCATCTATCCTATATCGTCATTGTCCCACTGCTGGGCAAATGCAATACGTAGGTAATAGTATATACCTATTATACACAATGTTTTTTTTCAATAGGCGGCCAAAGCCGGAATTCCCATGGAGGTTGTTATCAGCGGCAAGGACTCGTCAAACACAATCGGTGGCCTCCTGCTCCAAGCCCGTCACAAGGACACCCCAGTAGGAACTTTCGAAGTGGCTCCTACTGATCCCTTCGCCAAACTGCTGAACTGTGGTTCTCCTGCCGTAAGTATTATTTGTCAATTTACCTCTACAATTTAAGTTTCTTAAAATAGACAAGATAAGGCGACGACATTTTTGTTCATCATGTTCCACGTGAGTTTTCATTATGTCTACTGTTATTGTAAACCAAGTTTCATTTAATATAAATTACAATGGAAGACATTACAATTATATAGCTATGATTTGGTTAGCTGTTGCGTAGCTACTTGTATAATTACATTTATCTTTTATCACGATTACAACATAATTAATACATCTTCCTATACAGAGACCCCTTATTTGTGTCCAACTTGTCCAAGGTGAAACTATTTGTCTTAAATCATAAATTATAAAGGATGGAAGTACAATTTAACCAAAAAACACAAGGAAGGTCAATATCTAACGACATACAATGCAACTATCTCACCATAAGTTTGTTGTTTAGTCAAAGTTCCTCCTCAAAGCTGTAGGTATTTACAATCAAGGTGATATGTTTTTAAAATGTAGCAAAAACTGTAGAATTAGACATGGTACGTTATTCACTTTTTTTTTCTGCCGCCCGGTGTGATAATTAGTTGAGCAATTCAGTACTATTGTAGTACTACTTATGCCGAGTTTGTCAAGCTTTCCGGCCATTGTAATTTAAGTATCTAGGTACACGTCTTATAGCAAACTAGATAAACAAAACAGGCTATTTTTATACAGATGGTACTTATTGTACCTACTAGTTTGTTTCGTAATAAAACAGAAATTAATTATCTAATATTCATGAATAACGTTCTTTACTGGATACGGAAAAACATCTATGAAAATATTTTGCATGATTCAATAACTAACTACTTTGGATATTACCGCCAAGTTGCATCTAATTAAACATACTGAGCTCAACAAAAGACAAATACAATAACTATTTAATTTTATAAACTTCCTGAAATGTATCATTTAATTAAAGATAATATTATCACTAAGGTAGCTCAGGCATAAAAGGCCCGGCCGGTAATAAAGCCCAGTATTTAAAAATGACCATTACAGTAATAATATTCGTTCAACAGTTCACACAGTCATAGAAGCAAAGGATATAAAGAGCTGGCAACAACGTTTTTTTACGCTCGCGCCGCCATTTTGTCAGTAGCGTCTCATCTGACAGAACAAGTAGTTGCGGCTAGGCTGAATTATTTTTTTAAAGAAATGTTTTACAGTTTTTACATAGATATTTGGTTGTTTTCTTTCTTTTTTGTGCTCAAGAGGACAGATAAATTATCTAGCTACATATAAAAAGATAAGGTTGTATTTTGATGGACATATTTATATGTAATTTTTTTGATTATTTGTAGAATCTATAATGAGGCTTAAAAGGCCCACTACTTTAATAGGTAACAAGGCCCGGGACTTATTAAACCTATGAGTTGAAATCATTGATTAATAAAAAAACTTTACATGACTTAGGTACGAATTTATGTTTTCTAGAGCTGAGTTTCCTTAAAAATAATGAACGTTCAAAAGTTTTCAAAATAAGCTACTTAGATCTTAGTTACATACATCTTAGATAGTTTTTGAATTTTTGAAAAGTTTTTCGTGTAATAAGGCCCATAGAAATTGTGGCCCAGCGACAAAGTGCAAGCGATTTCGTTATTTTTTTGTTTATATTTTATATTGATAGAGGTTTAACTAAAGGTGTTTTATTTTTGTTTTTTTACCCACATTTTAGACTAATGTGGATGATTTTTCATAGCCTTAGTTTATTAAAGCCCAAGGCCATATATTTATAATAATTACGAAATTACTCTAGCTGCGAAGGCAACAAATGTGTTGGTAGACATATATCTTTTGTTTAAAAATTCATTTAACTCTTTATTATCTCAGAATTTTATTTAGTTTTTGGGGCTTTAATACCCCGATGGTGTTTAACAAGGCCCATAACCTCAGTTTTAAAAAACTTACGATTGTTATGAATATTTATATAATCTCGTAGTGGTTAAGGTAAAAAGTGAATCTTTAATAAATAATAAATCAATCCTAAATGTTTTATTCATACTAATCTTTCTGAATTTCAAATTATTTTGTATTAAATAAAGGTGGGCCTTATATGCCTCAGTTACCTTATAAAGAGAACAATAACCTACTTTAGGTACTTATAGAATTAAATGAATAAGTATAAGTACTAAGTAAGCTTCTGAGTGCAATTTATATCATGTACCTATCTTAATTTCGCTAGCCGTTTCCATCAATAAATCATTTTATTACCTATCAATACACGAAGGTAAAAAAATATATCTAAGCTCGTAAATTTTAAAATAATGTCCTTTACCTTTATGTAGTAGAATGAGTTATCGTTGCATCAAAATTTTAATAAGATGCGAGATCAAGGCAGAATGCTAAAGGTTGAGACATGGACAAGAGTGATTTATTAACAACGATGAATCTAAAAGATTATGGAACCATACGGAATAAATTTAGCATATCTATCTACATATCTATTGAAGAACGTAGGGTATAATAAGCTATATTAAACAGGTATTCCAACTATATCTGTGATGATGAATAATTCAATCACTGAAACACCCTAATTTGTATAATGAAAATTTTAAATCATGATTGCTAAACCAAGGTTGACGCAGTATGCTCTAACTCAGCCATAAGTCCCTTCACTCCAGCAATGCGGTCAACGAAACGCCCAATAATCTTAAATCGTCTGAGATTGATTACATTATTATAAAGTACCTCATAAATACAATATTTTCGGAAAAACTTGGTGCACCAAGCACCACCTGCAGCTGACAGTTTACCATTCATTACAGTCAGTCTGTAATTCAGACGTTTAAACTTTATAAGAAACTATTTATCCAAAGCATGTTCGTTTCTTCATAATTTTATTAAGATTACTTCTACTTTAAAATCTACACTTATTTCTGTGACTTTCATACTTGAATGTTTAAAACAGTAACTAGGTAATTAAATTATAAGAATTAGTTTTCTGTGTCATCTAAATGAGGTCGACAAATTCCATAGTCAGCTAGATAGGTATTATACGCACACTAGTCGCAATTATGAATAAAACTGCAGTAGTTAGTACGTGTAGATGTAACTAGGTAATTTGTAGAGTTCTTAGGCAAAACCTTGACCGGTCGGATGGCAAGCCTTCATAGATATGTAATTTTGCTACAGCTGACCCTTGTTAGTAGTAAATAGGTAAATAAGGACTTACAAGTATATAATCATATAATTCACTTATAAATTACAAGCGACAACACAATAGGTACTACTATACACTAAGCCTGTAGCCCAATGTTAGAATTAAAGGTCACTTCTCCGTAGGGGCGTTGAACTAAAGGATTTTAGCGAAATTCGCGCACGTACATTTAATCTTTAATTGAGGATTAGTTCTATGAATTCATTTGGCTTCGATTAAAAGATGTTGTGTTGGTTTCAGAACGCGGTCACCCACAAGAAGCACGACAAGTCGGCCGAGAAACAAAAGTTGGTGTTCACGTGGATCCCGCCTAGAGGCTTTAACGATGAAATTAAATTCAGGTAACTATTTTGTATTACCTATAGGTACTAATTATAATTAACTGCTAATGTAAAATAACTAACTAAAAAATAAATAAACTCAACCGATGACGAAGAATTCGTGGTGTAGGAACCTACCTAATTTTAAATAATATCTTTAAATAATTTAATAATACATTATATAAAACTAAATACTAAATTAAAGTAAATAGGTAGGAGAAATATAAGTAGTTAATGTATCACGTAGGTAATGTATAAAAGTCAAGTTTAACAAAACACCAACGGAAAAATTATGAAGTTCGTTTTTGCACTAGTTTTTGTTGTTCATCCACAAAAAAGTGAGTATAGAAAAGCGATTGATTGAATCAAGCTATAAAATGGCAGTGAAAAGACGTAAGTTATTTCAAGGTTGTAACCGTTGGAAGGACATGAAGTTCACGGTTGTCTCTATTTAAATAAATAGAGCCTGAGTAAAAAAATACCATGTTACTTAAACTGCGAAAAAAAAGTATATATTCCTACCATAGTTTCATAAGACAAAAAATGCGATATATGTGACTTACCCATTGTTTTCTTGTTTCAGAGCCACTGTTGCTCAAAACGGCGCTACATTCTGGGTGGGCGTGGAATCAGGCGCCGTTAAAGTGACTAATTCCTAGAATGTTTATCAGGTTTTTTTAAGGTAGTGGACCCCATACTATTTGGGTACGAGATGTGTTGTAAATAACTATCTTCTTTTTTTTATATAAATCTACAATTTGTTAGTATGGACTTGGAGAGCCGGTACAAACAAAATGCAGATAAACCTTTAACATCGCAAAGTATTATTTATGTAAGTGTTATCCGAACAAATAAAAACTTTTATAATTTTAACAAATACTTTTTATTTTAAACATAGCACCTAGAAATTTGTCTTCGAGATCTTTTACAAAGTTTTCAAGTCTCATTAAGTGTGTATTGTATATGGTAGGAACAAAAACGTAATCAGTATTCAAAGACTTATCAATACAGGCCTTATGAGCTGCACTTACATTATTTGAGTAAATGGATGGCTTTACTTTTCTATTCGAGATATGCAATGACATACATTTAAAATTCTCATAACTAGCTAGCTACCTAGTCTTTGAATAAGCTTCTCGGAGCTCGTTCTACGCAATACATACACAAGTACAAGTTGTCAACCTCTAATGTAATTTTACGTTTATTTACAAAAGAAAAGGAAAAGTAAAAAATTCGTTATGTTTGAGCCTCAAGAGCCAGTGTTAAAGACCACCCGCCCGCAGCTAGTCGCCTATAAAATCAACAGCTTCAAACTACGTAGCAATACCAAAATAACCATCTTTTAACTTATCAATTTCATTTCATTCAACCATGTTGATATAAATTATACCAAAGAAACCTATTAACTACTACATGACTATAAAATATACAACAGATAAGAGATTGTGATAGGGAAAGCATAAGTTTGCAAACACTCGCTCTATATGTGCTGAAATACGTGCTTTACAAGGGATTCCAAGGGTACATTCTATGCAACAGTAGATATCACTAGTTTATGGAGATGAGGAATCACATGGATAAGACATTAATTATATTATAAATGAGCAATTATTGTAATGTATAAATGTATCGAAAACACTAATTGACTACTACATTAATCCCATTATTACAGCCAGAGTAACTTTACCAACATCGATCTACAACAGCAAAGATATGTGACATGAAAAACTGGTTGGAATAAATAAATATATAACTATCTTATTTATTATACTGGAATGACTTAAGGTGATTGGCAAGACAAGTCATTTTAATACATATAGGTAATAAATAACTTATGAGATAGAATGCAAGATTCCAAAAACTAGATTACATAATATGCTTAGATACAGAATCAATCTAAAAATAAATAATGAGACTAAAAAGAATAGGAGTAACTAAGTCATTTGGTGTAAAGTAAATGCATTCGAATTTGAAGAGACTAACCTAATCTAAAAGTTAAACATCACAGTTAATACTGAATAAATAAACACATACTTTTACGATTACGGTTTAGGCTATCATTGGTTCTGTATGAAGTAGTTTTGCCTCTTGAGCTGTCTGTATAGAGATATGTATTTCCCGGCAGCAGAGGTGCGGGGAATCACATACTGCTTACAGAACAGCTTTGGGTCATGTGCCTTTTCAGACAGTTCCCCACAGTCAAGAGCTCTAAGGAAGGCAAGAACAAATGTGAAACAGTTATGTCTCTCTTCGTTATACCTATCAGCTTCCCACAAAGGACTCAGACTCATCTGAAACAAAACCAAATGATTCATTAATTAACATTGTTTTTTTCCTAATCGGTTTTCACTGAATACTTTTCCTATTTATTTATGAAGCTGAGTGATCAGTTCATGCAGGTGCAACAATGACTAATTAAGGTCAATCAAGTATTCATCATTAATAAATGACATATTTCCTAGAATTAATAAGGAGATAAAATATAAAGAAACTGTTTGCCAGCATCATTATCATGCCTATAAGTTCTGATATTTAATGGAAAACTTGTTTGAGTTCATGATTGGAAAATTAAAGAAAATAAAATATATAATTTTGATACAACATAAATACTTTTAGAGAAGAAATATTAAATAGTAACATAAATAAAAAGAAGCTAGATAGGTACCCAGATTAAATAGTATTTTATTTTAAAGAAAATATTACCTTTAATAGCACACTATCCCAGATCTCATTCCACAATTCATCAAACTGCTCCAACAGGAGGCACTGGTCCCAATTGGCAGTGGTGTCCACGGTGCTCCACTTCCTGGTGGTCAGGTCCACTCCACGGATGCCCTCCTCACAGAACTCCACCACACATCCGTGAGAGTTGGTCACTCCAATATGCAAGTCTTTTGAGTTATAGTAGTCACTGAAAATATGTCAAAAGAAGATTATGATTTTCTTTTATTATAGGTAGGTATAGGAATATCTGAAGATATAATTATGAAAATGTTGTTTAAGTTACGCAATAGTATAGAAAATTAGAAATAAGCAAATATGTAAGCTTCATTTCACTTTCCCCTCCACACTCCACAAGATAGCAGTTTACGATACTGCATAATGAGTCATTTCCTGTAGGTTTCATAACAAAGAATTCTTATATGTGTACTTACTTGAGGAAATCTCCATGCGTCGGCTTCATGACGATTGCCCTCGGGTGCTGAGACGCTTTTACAAACGGATACGGCACTCTGAGGGACAAACGGACCACTTAGCAACAACCTTCTATTTAACCTTCAAGTATTGAATATAAGTACCAGAACAACGAACTTACCTAAACGGCAATAGATTGTAGTCGTACCTATCTAATGTCTGTTTACACACTGGGCATTGTTCAGGAATTATAGTACAAAATACTTTGTGATCGCAATGGTGGAAACAAAGGATACCCGGATCCATTTTCGAATGATAAAAATCACGGTATTTTCAATGGAAAGCTAACTTTTTAATATGCCCGTTTGAACTTGGTTTGAAAAGGGATATTTTAGGCAAAATAAATGGTCAAATTAAAGTTAAATAACTCATCCACTAAGCAAAAGCTAATTAGAATCTCACAAAATCCACCTTTCACATCTTGAAGCCACTTTAGGAAACATTCGAAAGTTACAATATATATCATAAAAAAGGCTCTACAGTTTTTTAATGGATTCTGTAAAACATTCTTAATTTTTCAAAATTTAATTAATATTATCATTTAAAAATCTTGGTTAATATTGACATCATTATGTAGCTAAATAAAATCTCTTTATCTGTTGAAACAAATAATTTTACTAAAATGTACATCATAAAATAACTTAATATACGAGGTTACGAACACAACTTCAAAACGACAAGTTGAAAATGTCAGCCAAGAACAGATGACGCAGACCGCATTTTTTGATTGGTTAGTCAATACTTTTCTTGCATTCTGATTGGTCAAGTTACGGACTCAAAAGGCGGGATATTTTAAAACTTTTCCAATTCCTACAATGAAAAAATTAATTGTACGTACTTAAATAATGTACTTAATTAATTTTATTGTTTAGTTAGTTAAACGTGCTTAACAAGAGAAAAAACGTTGGAAAACCTATAATAGAAGTATTTTTTCACATAAGGTGTAATATAATATATGGGGTAAGTCTTATCCATATGGGGTAAGTCTTGTTAAAAGTGCCCAACCAAATAGCATTGGTGGAGCTATATAATATTTATTTTTTAAATTTATTTATAGATACCTACATCCCTACGCAAACTTGCTATATTATAATCATACAAAAGCTATAACCAATAAGTACTTTGAAATACATGCAAATGCGTGACAAGGTTGTTGCATGTCTGAAGGTGGTATACTTACCTATTCCTATCGATAGTATCACGAATTCATGGTGTTGGAATTTTATCAATAATAGAGAGCACTGAGTAGCAGCCGGCATTGTGTGTTTACGAGTTACCATGACAACGGCGGTAAACCACACCTAGGTCGCGAGGCCCAGTTTTTCGTGGCAGTGAGCGCTAACACGGTCAGACATTATAATTTGTTGGTATTCCGTAAATGTCACTGGACCATACACTGATAATATCCAGTACTCAATGCTAATAGCTGTCTCAGTTGTGTTAACGTAATGGGTTTTATTTATTTTAATGAAATGCTTTAATATCCTCAAAGATAGTTAGATGTGTTATTGGTAGGGTGCGGTGTTATAGTGAATTTAATTTATTCAAGAATTATATACTGGTGTTAGTTGAATTCATATTTGAAAATCGAATACAATAATTCCGTAGTTTTTTAAATTATTGCAATAAAATCTTTTTGTTTCGTACGTTTCAAATTAAAATAGACGAAGTGGATAAAGATGGAATACGTTAAAGATTTATAAGTAAGGGGTGAAGCGAATATTATGAAGATAATGGAGCGGGGCGGAGTCCTAACCACTCTGTGGTGGGTACTGACCGTAGCCCCGGCGGTGACTGCTGGGATCGCCTGTCTCAGCAATCCCTGCCTCAATGGAATCTGTATCGACGATATTAATAGGTAAGAAGAAAACTAATAAAAGCGTGTTATAAAATTACTTACCTAAGTACCTAGGTACTACTTTTTCGCATACTTATTCGTATTTTTGAACACCTAGATACCTACCTTATATTACAAACCTTATACATAGATTATGTAGGTAGATTGATTAGTATTATGAAATTCATAGGTAGATTGAATTTGAATTAATTTATTGTACCTATCTCTAATAATTCGCACCACTTTATGAGATTCATTGAAGAATTACGAATTTATCAGGCACGCAAACTCTGTAAAAAAAATGTTTGTTGTAAGCAAGAATAAAAAAACAGGAGCACCACGAAAGTAATGAATTTGCTCAAGTCACGCATCCATTGATATCTACTTACCTAAACAAGCGCAACACAACATTTCCAAATATTTAGACGTCCAGACTGACTACACGCAATCTGTCAACATTTGCATGTTAACGATTTTAAAACGCTCTTAGCTCTATCTCTATATTGTTAGATATTGTCTATTTCAGGATATTTAGATAAATACTCTTGTGACTAAAACGCCTATTGCTTGCCTCTTGCATACAGTGACTAAGTTTACAGAGGATTTCAAAACCCTGTGCCAAAACCATATATTTTTTTGTGTTTTCAGCACGTACTCCTGCTATTGCGTAGATGGGTACACTGGAGTGCAATGCCAGACGAACTGGGACGAGTGTTGGTCGGACCCGTGTCTGAATGGTGGCACCTGCATCGATGGCATCGCGGCTTACAATTGCTCCTGTCCTGATGGGTTTATAGGTTTGTATATTACCTCTATTGCCTCCATGGTTTATTGGTTAGTATAATTATACCGATATTGCCTCCATCAATATTATGCCAAAAGACCAGACTGTTTAATCAATTTAAGTACTTAGACTGGACAGTAGTTTACTTCTTCAAATGTTGGGAAAGTAATCAGTCAATGTCATAGGTAGGTACCTAAAGTCTGTTTCAAGGAAACTTGCTTAATGAGTTGTTTTCTTTGGTAAGGGCAATATTTGTCTAATAATATGTACCTGCTTACCTATTCACATTATAATATTTAAAATAAATATTTCCAAAAACAATATTTTCGGCAATTTATTTCTATTTAACGTAATCAACTTCGTTTTTGGATCATGGTCGTTTGTTGGTGTTTAGTCAAAAGTGCCATCTTTTCTAATCAATGTTTTAAACTAATGGTATTTAAAAAAAAACTTGTACTAAATACCTATTGATACCTTGGTGTAGGTACCTATAAAGTTGTAAAGTACCAACTCATAATGAGAAATTGTCATTCAATTCTTATTGCTTTTTGGTAGTTTTTAAGAAGAGCGCGCGTTGATGTCTTTTGTATTGAAACAACGAGTAAAAGTATAAAAATCGTTTGAGATATAAAGCGATACAGATTTCAAACACTGTATGATTCCATTTCTATTCCTTTTACTTACCATTATCAAATTCATAATGATTTTAAAGGTGAAAACTGCGAGACGAATTTTAACGAATGCGAGTCGAACCCTTGCCTCAACAACGGCACGTGCATCGATATGACGAACGGCTACGTGTGCTCTTGCGCACCCGGGTTTGCTGGGGATCACTGCGAGGTTGACATCGCTGTATGCAACTCGACTGAAGAGGTCCGATGTCATAATGGCGGACAGTGCATTGAAGGACCTGGCTTTAAGTTTTATTGTAAATGTGCTGCGGGTAAGTGAGATAGGTATTTTTTTTGTCAGTGACTAAGCTTAAACTGTAATGTTACTCTCCTAGCTTCTAAATGCTCGTACACTCACGGACACATTAACCTATTCACCTAATATTCGTAACTATAATTATTCTACAGTGTCTAAACAAAGCAAGCAAGGGACAAAGATATAGCTCGATACCCGGTGCGTGACTGAGAAGAAATAACAAAAATACCTATAAGTATCGCACACTCTAGCACGTTCCTCTTAGAACGGTTCAAAGTCCAATCAGACTAGGTTGATGTGTCTGAGGGTGTACATAGATACAACTAGTAATGGAATTAATGATTTTTATGAAAATGAGTATTATTTTAAACAGGTTGGGCTGGTCCCAGATGTGAAGACCAAATTGATGAGTGTGAATCAAACCCATGTCAGAACGGAGGAGTTTGTATTGATCTGCATTCGGATTACATGTGCGCTTGCGGTTATGGTAATTATATGCTCTAATATATTTTAATATTTTATTGAATCACGTCGCAAATTCGCAATATCAAAAATAAAAGTGATTGAAAATTAAATCTCGGTTATTTTTGATGCTTATATAAAGAAGCGCGTTAAAGTCTTTTGTATAAAAATAACGCGTCATAATAAAGATATAAAGGGGCGTTCGATAAAAGATTGTATTTACGAGTGTAATGAAGTGTCTCTCTTCCAGAAAAGTTCTTAAACCTGTAGGCAGTAGATAGCTATCTGTACTGTCATTATCATTAATGGTTCAAAATCTTTAACCGTTTCACTTATTACAGATAAAATTTTACCGATAGATTATCACTTTCTAAAACGTCATGTCGTGTTATGCAATAGGTTTATCTGTCAGTTAAATTTTATCTATAAGTGATGAAACGGGCCTTTATAACCATATATTTGTAATGTAGGTTACACTGGCAAAAGCTGCGAGGTACAGATAGAGTTCTGTGCCGAGGACAGTTGCAGCGAGCACGCGCTGTGTGTGGTGGAGGACGGGCTGCGCGTGTGTTACTGCGTGCCTGATTACCACGGGGAGCGCTGCCAGTTCCAGTATGACGAGTGCTTGTTGGGGCCTAGGTATGGAGGGAAATTTTCAACTTGACTGTCTTTTGTCCGTAAAATGATAGCGATGACGCTCCGGTGCCGCCACGGTAACCACGCCACGGCTCTTGTAACGCGCCGTGTAGACGGGCTCTTACTTCGTTGTGAAACAGTATTTTGTTTAGATTTTTATTAACGTCTCTTTCATTCACAATTTTTAATTTTTGTGGTGTCAGGTTACAAAAAATGTTGAGATTTTGCTATTACTACTGTTGTTTCTCTCTATCTTATAAATACCTACCACAGACAATTAGGTAGGTACTGAATTGAAGTTACGATTACTAACAAATATTGTTTTGATGTTTGCCACAATTGTATTATTAAGCCAATCTCAAGTTATAGATAACTTAACTTTAACCTTCAATATCTCCATTTCAGATGCATGAACGGCGGTACATGCATAGACGGAGTGGACAACTTCACATGCTCCTGCCCTCCGCGACTCACGGGTCTTCTGTGCGAGTGTTTGATACTCGACGATGACACTTACGATTGCGACTACGTCAGACCTACTCCATACCCCGATCTCACAGAATCTACTACTTCTATTTCAATAAATGGACGTACTACTAGTGGAACTACCACGACAGCTTTCAATGAATCTAGTACTATGACTTCAGTTAGTGAATTTTGGACGGATACAACAATATTTAGAAGTGTTACTACAACTGATTCAAATGTAGATACTACAACTGAGGTTACTACTGAAATTGTTGCTACAACTGACGAAGTAACTACAACGACGACTGAAGTAACAGACACTATTGAACCTAAAGAGACTATAGAGTCTGGAGATTCTAAAATAGAGACAACTACAGAATGTCACGAGTCTTGTGAGAAAACTACAGAGTCGACTGTTAAATTACCTCCAATAGACATTGAGACTACCAGGTTACCAGAAACTACCACTACCAAAGAATCAGTAGCAACAACAGAAACTGTATCAAACGTACCACAGACCACAGAAACTACTACATCGAAACTAGATGCTACTACTGAAAGAATGTTCACCGATTCACCTACTGAGCATGCTGTTACGGATATACTTACGCCAGTTACTACTACAGAAGCTATGGATATGACTACAACAGTTGAAACAACAACTTATAGTCACACTACTGTACAATCTGAATGTAATGACAATGTTTGTAATGATCACGGGATTTGTACTGATACTCCTCATGGTATTCGTGTGAGTAGAACTATTGCATTTGTAGTTGTTTTAAATAGTCTATAACTGAAGCTATTGAAGTATTTATTTCGATTTTCAGTGTCAATGCACCTTCAACTACAAAGGGATGTACTGTGACGAAAAAATTTCCATAAAATCAGCTGCGTTTAGTGGAAATTCCTACATAGTCCACAAAATTCAGAACACGACATCAATAGCTATTGAATTCAACGCAAAGACGCTATTAGCTGATGGACAAATGATGCATGTGGAGATAGCTAAAGGAGTTTACATGCAACTCTACATGAGTACGGGATTGTTGAAATTCAAATTTTCGTGCGGCTATCAGACGATGCTGTTAAGTGAACTGAAGACTTTTGTCAATAAAGGTTATCCTATGAAAATAGATACCAGGTCAGTAGGTACATGAAAATTGAAGAAACATAACACTGAAAAATATATTCATACCTTAATATTTTTTTTAGATTGGATTTGTTTCCAAAAGAACAACATTGTAACGCGACACTCCGGTTAAATGACACAGTGGCAATGAGCGGCGGACAAGTTGCTAACATTACAACTTTGGACAGCAATACCACGATCTATTTAGGAAACGGGCCGACCGCAGCCGTAAAAGATTTCAATGGCAAACCATTTATTGGATGTTTGTGGGATTTGACGGTATGAATTCCACATAAGTGATACTGGGCAAATAAAACTTAATAATAACATTAAAACATATACCTACATAACTAGGAACCTCTTAATTTTACAACAGCCCAATTTCTAAAAACAGTGATTAATAGGCAGCTATGGCATTTTTAAGTTTCTTACAACCACCGTGACTGCAGCCGTATCAAGTGCAAGTGGCTTGACTTTCAAATAATCACATCACTTCACTCGTTATGTTGCTTGGTTGTTACCAAGGTTCTTCACTTTCTCAGATAAATGGTGAAAATCGGGAAATATTCTCAAACGCGATAGACGCAGGGTTTGTGAGCGAGTGTTCATCGTTGTCCTGCTTGTCGGGTCCTTGTCATAATGGAGGGTCTTGCAGCGACGATGGTGAAGGATTTTCATGCTCTTGTACTAATGGGTAAGTTAATTAAATGGATGTAGTGAGCCTAAACATAGCGATAGGAGCAAAGAACATAAGGTAGGTAAAATTATTTAAGAAAAAAACTTCAAATTGTCCAATCAGCTGAAACAATATGGATTTATTCTTGGTTGATGTGCCTTGGAAAAGAGTTGTTCTGTTACTTTGCTGTACATCCTTATTGATACGCCCTTTTACATAAAAATATGTTAATGAACAGGAAATTCATTGCGATTACTTTTTTTCTGATAAGATCGATACTTCATTGGGTATTAAGTAAGTACCTATGTCTAACATAGCATATGTTTTTCCATGTAGCTGGATTGGTGACCTCTGCAACCAGTCAGTATGTGATCATAATCCGTGCAAGTCAGGCGGTAGTTGCGTGCCACATCCAGGCAGCGGCTTCCTCTGTCTATGTCCTTTCGGGAAACATGGGATCTTCTGTGAATACAGTAAGTTTCATTTACACTTAAAGCTAGGCAATATTGTCTGATCTTGTATATTTCAAGACATTTAATTACCTATACATAAAGTTATATGATACGGGCATATAAGTTCTGGTTTATAGATGCCATCGTCTGGACATTGTTGCATAATATAGCATCTCTGAACAGTGCAGTAAAATTGCACAATTTATTAAATAGCTGCCCATCAATGTCACGATTGTCACGAAATGTTGCAATAGGTGCAATCTATGAGACCTACCTATCCATCATTTTGGCTGGCCTTACGATTTTAATCACTGCGATTAACTGACTATAGTTACTATTTTTGTACAATCTGTGCAAAATGATGGAAAAAACTACATTTCAATCCACAGATGCAGAAATAACAAGACCATCTCTCGCACCAATAACGACCGGTGTATCGTCCTACATCATCTACCCTTTGTCACCGTCTGTGATGAACTCGGACCGCTTCGACTTGCGCCTGCGTTTCCAGACCCCCGATATGGATCAGATCGCGCTTCTAGCGTTCGTGGGTCAGAACGGACGACATTACTCGCGTAGTCAGCATCTTGCATTGACGTTTGTGAAGGGGTATTTGATGATGACTTGGAATATGGGAAGCGGTAAGCTTTTTTCACTTTATCTGAACAAACTGAGCAAATGGCAAGCCAGCGATCTTTTCTCTTTTCCTTTTGTCCTATGGTTAGGGTTAGGACTCCAATTTATTCAAAGTTAAACCCATAATGAATTTATATGTATTTACGCCATTAACATATACTTAGGACCGAGGCGCATCTTCACTGGACGCGCGTTGTCCCCGCGCCGCGGCGGGCACTCGGTACGCGTGTGGCGCCGCGGACGCTCCGCCGGGATCAGCGTCGACTCGCGGCACAACGTCTCGGGCAATGCGGCAGCCAGTGATGCCAAGACTAGCTTGTTGCCTTACATTTATATTGGTAAGTTCCGACGGGGCGAGATGCCACTCCATATACCTACCGGGTCTATACAATAAAACAAATGCCCGTTGAAACCCAGGAGGGCACCCATCAGTGAACTTCCGCGATTTGCCACACGACCTGCCGCTGCACTCGGGCTGGCGCGGCTGTATCTGGGAGGTGAGCGGCGCGGCGGTGGGCGCGGGCGGCGCGCTGGGCGGGCGCGGCGTGGGGCAGTGCGGGGTGGCGCAGTGCGGCGGCGGCTCCTGCAGCGCGCCCCGGGGAGTCTGTATACACTCACCTGCTACTTATGGGTACACTATTTGCTACTTTATCACTAAGGGGGTATTACATTATTTGATGAATATTTGATCCAAGAACTTTGATAGTGTAACACACCCCTAACAGCTTTTCCGTGCAAAAAAGATAAAACAAAGGTCATTTCAACATTGTATACCCACAGATGCATCTGCAACGAAGGCTGGTTCGGCCCAACCTGCTCAGCCAAGAAAAGCCCATGTGACCGTTCTGTCACGAAATGCCGAGGGCGCTGCGTTATCACAGCCGACAAGGCTCAGTGCGACTGTCCCTATGGAAAAACTGGGGTTAACTGCGATCAAGGTAAAAAAATATGATTTAAGTACTGTTAGCCAGAATATATCTACGCGCATCTCTACTAATAACAGTGAAGAGAGCAGCACTAGTGACGCGAAGATGGCGCCACTGATACCCCCTCTCTCTCCCTCTCGCCCGAACGAGTATGTGCGCGCGCGATGATTATCTGTTTTATTCTAATTGGAAATAAAAGTATTGCTGCTAATTATTCTTTTAATAGTACTAACCTACTATAAATTTGTATTCTCTTTTGCTGTACCTACGTCAATTCAATATCACATAAACTGCTTACAACAATTTTATATGGTGTGCAACAGTTTTTTCTTTTTTTTTTCAGATTTGATCCCCACCGACATTTTATTCACGGGTGTGAGGTCGTACGTTCAGTTGTATCCGCGTGCGATATCCAGCGTCAGTCTCGCTTTAGAAGCTGAGATCAAACCAAACACAGAACGCGGTCTTATCTTGTTCGCGCAAACGCCTCACTTTTATACAGCTTTGTCTGTGCAAGGTGGAGTGCTGGAGTATCGATGGACAGGCTAGTATTTTAAGTAGATAACTACCTCTTAAAAGAACCTACCTAAAATGTAGATAATCCGTTGCAATATTTTCTTTCACTGACTTCTCTCCCCTTCTGCAGAATTTCTATATTAACTATTGTTTTGGTATTTGGTCTGCTAGATAGATCTGCTAGATTCTATAAACAACCTTCTATCAATAACTTTTACAACTTACATCCCCCCAGACCGCGCTTCAGGCCTGACATCGCTAGTTCGCAGCGGCGTGGTGCTGTCGATGCGGCAGTGGCACCGCGTGAAGGCGGGCCGCTACGGCAGCCGCCTCTACGTGTGGGCCGACGGCGCGCTCAGCACTGACCCTATGTTGGCGCACACATACCCGCACACGCTCACTAATGCTACACTACTTGTTGGTGGAGCTAAAGACTTATCAAAGCTACCCTTCGAAGCGATGTCGGGGCCGCCGGAATCATTCAACGGCTGCATTAGAAACCTCCACGTCAACAATGTGCTACTGCCTCTGGAAGCTCATAATATTCAAGGTGAAACTAAAAGTAATAGGTGGATACGAGTAGTCATGAAAACCCATAAGCAACTAGCTAGACTGCTATATGTATATAGTATTATCCCCTATTTAATGCAGTCTGGAATAGGTAATAAAGTCCTGATTGAATTCCAGAGGGTCAGAACCTGGGCGACTGTGACGGCACCCCGTGCGGCAGCGAGACGTGCGGCGGCAGCGCGTGCGCGGTGGTGGACGGGGGCGCGCAGTGCGCGTGCGCCGCGGGGGACGCGGGCGGGGGGCGCTGCCGGCGCGGGGCGGCGCGCTGCTCCGCGGCCGTGTGCGCCCCGCCCGGGGGGCGCTGTCGCGGGGGGCGCTGCGTCTGCGCCGCTGGACACACGGGGGACTACTGCCAGCATTGTGAGATATTACTGTTACTGTCACTATTTCTGTCTATACCTGTTGACTCGAATTCTAGTATAAATACATACCAATACATAACCGTATTGAAGTCTTGAAACGTATCCGAAGCAACCTTTTTGTTTAGAATGTCTACAATGTGAATGATTGTTATCAAATATATATCCAGCAATAAACGTATCGATCCCGCAATTCTCTGGCGAGTCCCTGCTGTCCCCGTGGCGCCGCAGCCCGCCGCTGTGGGGGCAGCAGCGCGCGCCGCCGCCGCCCACGCACGTGTCTCTCAACTTCACCACCGCCGAACCCGACGGACTACTGCTATGGATTCATTTGGTAACTATGTAATATGGGTACGATGCTATTTAACCTTGAACCTTAACAACACCCATACAAGGGATCTATTGTCGCTCAACTCTACCTGTACTGGTAAAGACCACCATTTGATAAAAAAAAAACATTCTAAGTAGAATAAAAGTTCTTAATTTCCGGCTTCACGGGAATGGCGAGACGCTACCGAAGACTGTGTCACGGGGAGGCCTTTGCCCAGCAGTGGGATCTTGATCGCCGACAAACAAATCCGGCTTTAAAACATTACTGACTGAAAAATACAATACCTACATATTCCATGTCCAATTAACTCACATTTTACTTAACCTCAGGATATGGATTACATCGGCATTGGGCTTGAAAATGGATTATTAAAAATGGCGTGGCGCTTCCACCACGACAACTCCACCATAGAAGTTTTCAATACAAAGACCTCGAAGCTTCCAGTATCTTCCAAATATCAATCGCGATTGGTTCCCCACGCTGGGTACTTGGCTGATGCTGAGTGGCATATTGTTACATTGAAATTAGAGAAGAAAAAGATGATTGTAAAAGTTGACCAGCTCCTCGCTTATGTAGAAGAGCCTGGTTTAGGATCAGACGCTGACTACAACGATATTGACTTGTTTATAGGTAACATGCACCCCCTTTTTAGAAACTAGTTTTGAAGATAGTTCTTCTTTAGTTCGTTTAGATTGAAGTTTTGTCCATAGCCGAAATGTCAAACTAAACGAACTAACGTCGGACTATTTTTAAAACTCGTTTTTTAATACCAGTGGCTACCCCCAGTTCTAGCACAAATTCCACATTGATTTTCACCAATTTTAAACAGAGCTTATTCTAATTTTCAACACTTAAATATGTTGGTGAGATTGCACCCTCAACAAGTTTCTTTTTACAGGAGGTATAACCGCAGAAGACAGTGCCATAGCAAAGGCGACATTCCCCAACAATTTCAAAGGCTGCATTGATCAAATATCGACCAAAGAAGATTCCTATATTACTAATTTTATTGAAGTTTACAGTGAAAATATTATGTCGTGCCAACTGTTCCCATAATCTTCTAGCCAGGTAAATATTTTTACTATTAGTTAGTAGGTACTTATCCAAAATGCCTTATGTTAGTGAATCAATTGAAGTACAAAACTTTTCTAGTCTTTACGACCAAATCGACGTGTTGTAGTTAGTTATTTATTTTTTAGATTAAAATGAATCGTTTGTAAATAATTGTAAGTGCCTAAATTATTCTTAACTGTCCTCCAATCTAGGATTTTCACTGGTCTTGTTAGAAAGAAAATTAAACATTTCTCGTACACAAAATATAGTTTTATTGATATATTCATGTTTAATAAATTGTATACATAACATCATCAAATATTATATTATAAACATATACATTTCGTTATACGTCACTAATTCAAACACAAATACAATATGAGATGTTATCCCCGTTAATTATTTATACGTTTAGTCTCAACACTGTAATTTCCTTGGCATACATGTTCAGTACTCAGCCGCCTCTTACGCGAAGCTCATGTCATGAACATCAGATTTATTTACATTTCAATAAAAAGCAAGATGTACAATTACAAAAGTCGTAGAATTCATTAGGCCTATTTACAAGTGGAATAACGTTGGAATGCTTGACTGCAGTACACAGATTGTTTAGCTTGATCGGTGTATTGTATTGTACAACATGTAAAACTCGTTAGGAACATCGATTCCTTTACAGCACGACAAATACGACACTACAATATAGATAAACTCCTAAAAATAAATATTATGATATAAGCGATAAAGAGTAAATAAATAATTAATTGCACATTTCATTCATAGTAAAATTTTAGAAAATTAAATATATTCTGTTATGTAATTGTAAGCTGTGCTTACTTCTTTATTTAGATGCCTTACCAATAAATATACAGGCACGAAGTGAATTTTGGCTACCACACAAATAAGTAACAATAAAAGTAAGTATCTAGAAGTGAAACAGAGTAAACATCGGGAATGTCCAGTAACAGTAATAATAACATGGAAAAGATAAACTGATACATAAGCTGATCACAGGAGAAGTAAATATTATATATTTACGAAGTAATTAAGCCTACCTGTGTGCCACGGGTGGCTCACTCACGCACACAGCGGACGCCGCCGCGCGCCGGCTCCCGGCCAACACATTGAATGCGACGAGCTGCGTGACAATGCTCTATCTTATTATGATTCAAGTTATTATTCAATAAATCTCAATAACATTCAATATAGCGAACAATGATACTAGAATAGAAACATCCATTAAAATGTAGATCCCATATAATAATGCACAATTTACGCTAATTTTAAATAAACGAATACAATAAAAGATGCTTTGCTTATCTACAATGAAAATTGTTATTTAAAATTATATCTTTACATGAAAAATAATTTTAACAAATTGTTCTAATAATGAATATATAGGTATTTAATATGATGGGCTTTGTAATAATTATGTTTTCATCGTTATAATATCCTCAGACATAATTCCTTAAAAATAGTTCTAGATCGAATTAAACAATTCCTTAAGTTTTACCGACTGGTAACAATCTCGATAATTCGTAATCTCTAAATTTATAAACAAAATTATTCTATAAATAATGTCATTAATAAAGTCATGTAATATGGATAAAAACTAAGTGATTGGAGTATATGTAAATATATGATTGTTTACGATTACACCGTGCTACAAACAAGGTGCGCGGGCGGGCGCGGCTCGCAGTGTCGCGTACCGACACGTACTAGCCGCGCAGCACTACACAGGCTGCGCGTCGCACATCGTTATATCAAAGCATTCTATGAAAGAAAACTTTTATTTTAAAATCAGTCTCATTCGCATAAGGAAGTGATCACAGCACACACACTGGAAACTCGTTGCAGAGCGAGGGGCCACGTCCCTCTTAACTGAACTATAATAATAGAGCACCTTTTTTTTTTTTTTGCTAAATTGCTATACTAAAAATTGTTAACATATGCAAGACCGAACGGAAACTACAAGAATTATGGAAAAATTGACAAAATAAGGAATACGATAACGGTGGTCGTATTTAATTATTGGAAGTTCATTTATCACTATAAAATAATTATATTACAATGTAAAATTTGGATAGGTATATTATTATTATGATAAATAAATATAAAATATATCGCATCTCCCGTTGGAAACGAAACAACAAGATAGAAGCACAGACTAGACGTAAAGGTTCGTGAAGCAAAGATACAACGAGCCGGAAGCGTGACGACACGCATCACTCTCGCTGGCTAAATATTCATACACGTTACTCAAATGGCAACTTCACATTTACGCATAAATCATTTTACACATGTGAAGCTATAGTCAGGAGCTTACAATTTAATATTAACTATTCGCTTCAAGTGATTTCCGAGGCCGATAGTCGAGCGCGACGCGTCTCACTCTAAGCCTTTAAAAATAAACCGCTCTAACCAACCGTGACATGTCGTTTTCACCAACGAGTGACGAGCCGTCTCCTCACTCACTACTAGTGCCTAAACGAAGCCGGACGACATCGCGTCGCCGACTCACCCTCTCTCGGTACACAGTACTATCACCAACATGCATTATCTACATAATTACATATAAATTATGTTAACAAATATAACATTCAGTACATATATAATCGATTATTATAAAATTCTAAGAGTTGCCAAAAATTACCCAGGGGAACGTCGCCGAAAGTTTCAGTATTCTCGTCGAAAGATTCACAGAGCCGCAGCGATTCACTGAAGCGCCTACCACGGCGCACGGTCGGGGTGGCAAACGCGGCAAACTTTATAAAAGTAACGAAAACGCGGTAAAAACCTGCCACGGACTATCTCGACTCGTCTCCGAACCGAGACACCGGGTGCGATCGCTCCGTCCTCGTCTCCCTCGGGCCCGGAACGTGCGACGCGTCTCCGTCACGGTCCAGCGGCGGGAGCGGCGCGCGCTAGATGCGGGCGAGCGCGCGCGGGCCCGCCGCCGCCAGCGCGCGTCACGGCAGCGGCTCCACCAGCCGCTGCACCAGCACCGCCACCAGTACCGCCAGCACCAGGAACCCGCCCGCCATCAGCAGCGCCGTCTACGACACAACGACGGTTAGATTCGGAATGATCACAGGAAAATCAACTCGGCACGCGCGGATTCGACGAGTCCTCCCGTTGAATCTTAAGGAGGTCATAAAATAAATAGAGAGCTCAGTGCGTACCTGCGTGGGCGAGAGGAGGCGCTGCTGGCGGGCGCGGCGCGGGCGCGCGGCGGCGGGCGGCGGCGGCGCGGGCAGCTGCAGGCGCGCCACCGCCGACCAGCCGCCCGCCGCGCCGCCGCGCACCGCCATCACGCGCAGCTGGTACTCCCAGCCCGCCTCCAGCTCCTCCAGCTCGAACCGCGGCGAGCTGCCGCTGTACACCTGCGAATATAGCCACGTTTAGCTCCCGGTCCGGCCCTCGATCGCCTACTGAATTTTAGGCGATCTAAGTTTTCCTTCGGTCGGTCGTCGGTTACCTGCTTGAAGACGCCGTCCTTAGCCTTGGCGCACTGCAGCACGTAGAGCGCGTCGTCGAGCGCGTCCCACGTGACGAGCGCGTGTCGCGACGACAGCGGCACGGCGTCGGGCGCGCGGGGCGCGGGCGGCGGCGCGGGCGGCGTCTGCACGCTCAGCGGCTCCGACCACGGCCCGCGCCCGCCGCGCTCGTCGCTCGCTCGTATCCGGAACTGGTAAGTCGTCGCCTCGCGGAGTTTTTTCACCTTAAACGAAGTTTTAACGTTAATATATTACGTTAATATATTATGCTGTACCTTTTGTATAACTTCTCTTTTTTTCTGTCTCTATGTACTATCATCTTACAATAAACTGTTAAATAAATAAATAAATATTTTTTTACATAACATTATAAACGAGTAAAAACAGAAGCTTCGCAAACGGAAGAGTTAATCGTAAACCTACCTTGCACGATCGGGCCGGACCGCGGTAGACGGCGCGGAACTCCCGCGCGTCGGCGGCCCGCATCTCGACGCAGTAGTGCATGTTTTCGCCGCACGACGGCCAGTCCAGGCGCAGGTGGTTGTGGGCGGGCGCGGCGGCGTGCAGCGGCGGCGGGCTGGGCGGCGGCGGTCGCGTGCGCACCGTCTCCTCCTCCGACCAGTCGCCCTGGCCCAGCGCGTTGACGGCCGCCACGCGCACCGCGTACGGCGTGTCGGGCTGCAGGCCCTCCACGAGCCGCTCGGGCGTGGGCCCGTCCGTGTCGAAGGCGGCGTCCCCGACCTGCACGCGGTAGGCCAGCACGTCGGCCCCGTGGGCCGCGGGCGCGCGCCACTGCAGCCGCAGCGAGTCGGGCGTGGCGTCGTGGCGCAGGCCGGCGGGCGCGGCGGGCGGCGCGCGCTGCGTCAGCACGTCGCGCACCGCCGACCACGCGCCGCGCCCCGCCGCGTTACTGGCCGCCACCCGGAAGAAGTACGGCGAGAACGGCGTCAGCTTGCCCACGACGCAGCTCGTCTCCACGCCGCGGTACACCTCCGAGAACGCGTCGTCCACGTTGGTGGCGCTCATCTCGAGCCGGTAGTCGACGATCGGCGCACCGTTCTCCTTGGGCGCGGTCCACTCGAGGCGGGCCGAGCGCGCGCTCTCCACCGCGGCCGTGAGCGACGGCGGCGCGTCGGGCGGCGCGGGCGCGGTACTGAAGTACAGCGCGGGCGACGACGGTCCTGCACCCACGCGGTTGCATGCCACCACCCACAGCTTGTAGTCGCTGCCGGGCGTCAGGTCCCGCAGCACGCACTCGCAGCCGGGCCCGGAGTGCGCCAGCCGCAGTGTGCCGTCCGGCTGCACCAGCTCCACGCGGTACTCGGTCAGCGGTGCGCCGCCCGTGCAGTCGGGCGGCCGCCACCGCACGCCCAGTAGCGTGGCGCGAGGCTCCGCCACCGGCTCGGGGGCTCCGGGCGCGGCGGGACTCGTCGCCTCCGTCGTCACGGTCTCGGTTGGCGACCAGTCGCTCTCGCCGGCCACGTTGACGCAGCGCACGCGCGCGCGGTACGGCCGGCCGGGCTGCAGCCGGTCGCAGTGCGCCTCCCGTTCGGAGCCCTGGTACGCGCACTGAAAGCCCTCGCCGCCGTCGAGCTCGACCGTGTAGGAGTCGACGGAGGCGCCTCCGTCGTCGATCGGCGGGTCCCACCTCAACCGGAACGCTCGCGAGTGGATCTTTCCTCGCGCGGCGGGTCGTCCGGGCGGACCGGGCCGTTCGGGGAGCGTCCGGTACGTCACCTCCGTGCACCAGGGGCTCTGGCCCTCGCTCGACTCGCAGCGCAGGCGGAAACGGTAGTCGGTGGCGCGACGCAGGCCGGCGCACGTGTAGGATCGCTCGGGGCCGGTGTACACGGGCAGAAACCCGTGGCCGCGTGCCGCGTCGTCCATCTGCAGCGTGAACTCCTCGTCCGTGCGGTGCTCCCAGGCCAGCGTGAGCGCGTCGTTGGTGGCGGCCGTGAGCGTAGGCGGCGCGGGCACGGCGGGCGGGGAGCCGGCCGTCCACACCGTCGTCACGTCGCTCCACTCCGCACGCCCGCATTCGTTTACTGCCGCGACGCGGAACCGGTAACACGTCTGGGGCCGTAGGTTATTGACTGTGTGCTGCCGAGTCCGGGGCCGCGTGAGCTCGACGAATCCTTCGCCCGAGTCCATCTCCAGCACGTAGTGCAGTACGCGTGCGCCGTTGTCGGCGGCGGCGGGCCAGCGCAGCAACAGAAGTGTGCGCGCGCGCTGCGTGACGCGCGGCGCGGGCAGACGCTCGGGCGGCGCGGCGGGCGCGCGGAACGTCGCCGCTTCGCTCGGCCCGCTCGATAGCTCACCCGCACGGATGCGTAAGCACACCGAGTACTCCAGGCCCGGCCGCAGGTCCCTTACTCTGCGCATACAGACAATTTTTTTTAATGCTTCCGTATAGATACTTTCCAAAATGTATGGTGTAGATGCAAAATCATCTTACCGGCATGATAGTGATGGTCCGCTGTATATAGCTTTGTAACCTCCCCGGCCTCGATCGCCCAGGAGAAGATCGTACGTCAGCTCTATAGACGGCAAGGTCACACCCTCCGGCAGAGGCGAGTTCCACTGAACTAGGGCGCTTGTTGGGGTCATATCACTGACCTAGAATAGAAAAATATAAACTCATAAATTCCATTTTATACTGAACTAGACCAGAAAACCAAAATATTTTAGGAATAATAAATAGAATTACATTGTGTCCATAAAACACACCCTTTCTAAAAATATTTGAAGGCAGATACTAACTTGTGGTGTTCGAGTGGCAGAGAGCAAGTCGAGTAGTGCCTGCGTGTCGTCATCGTCGCCCTGCACGGAGGCGCCGGCGGAGGAGCCCTCGCCCTCGGACCAAGCGCCCGACGACGCGCCGCCGCTGCCGCCGCCGCGACCGTTCAGCTCCTTGCGCGGTGATAGCGACGGCGTACTCGCACCAGAATTTACTTCTGCAATTTACAACATACTTGTACTACTTTGTCTTAAGGCAAACACACGCAAATCAAGGTATAATTGAATACCACAGTTACAATCCTGTTAATATTATAAATGTCAATGTTTGTGCTGATGGATGGATGGATGTTTGTTACTTCATCACATAAAAACCACTGAATAGATTTTGATGAAATTTGGCAATATTGTACCTTGCACATCAGAATAACACATAGGCTATATTATTTTCAGATATTTTGTGAATTTTTTAAGATATAAGTATTAAATGCGTACGAAGTCGCGGGTAGCCTCTAGTATTTAATAAAACCAATGTTCAGACGTACCTATTCCATTATTTCTATTAGTTTGTTTGCGCTCCAACTTTTGCTTAAGTTTAGAATACTGTCGCTGGGTTCGTTCATCTTTCTGGTAAACTGGAGGAGGTGGGGAATGCTGCATGTGGTGGGGAGGAACGTGATGGAAGTGGGGAGGGAAACCAGCATTGTAAAAGTGCTGTGGACCACCACCACCGTTTGCCGGACCCTGAAAACAAATAAGTACATTATATGTGTCATGATTATTACAAAAATATATTGTACATTTTCATAAAAATAAACTAGCAACACTAGCCACCACCGATTTGCAGTTAACTCTATCCATTTTAGGGTGGGAAAAAGTCTGAGTGGGGAGAAACGAAATCGGTGGTGCAGTTGTTACTTAGCCTCGATAGAGTATAGTTGTGTTTAAGAAGTGTAATTGGTGAAATGAACTAAAGTGAATAAATAAATAATTATAATTATTAACACACGGAGTTTTTATTTCTAAAAACTCAGAAGTGGGACTTTCTACGCCTACCGGAATTTCAAAAGGTATGTACCACATTCTTTGATACTAGACTACAGTGTATTTGATTTTATAGTAATTATTTACCACATTGTTTTAACTATATTGTTGCGTGGTATTATTTAACACTTGATGGGGGCACTCCCCGATAGTGATTTGCCAGTACATTTTATACAACTGCACTACATTATAAAGTACTTGGTCGAAGCTACTCTTCGATAGTATTTATTTGACAGTGTGGGGTATAAATTTAAACAATGATTAATTAAGGCTAATAGGTAATTGATTCTATCCACGTGGTATTTTTTTTTTCTTTTTTTTCGTTCTTTAATTATTCAAATAGTCTTTCTGCTGCTGCTATTGAGTATATTGTCTTGTACTATCGACGTAAACGCTTGATTGGGGCTACTCTTCAATAGTGTAAATCGGTGGTACTGCAACCTAAGCTGAAACTTCTATTTTTGTTGTTTCTTTCCTCTTGTTAAATTACCACGTGCTTAGGAACAATTCATGATGAGACGAGTATATTATTTAGGTACCTATGTATTGTTTAGACCTTATTAGTGATATTAGGAATGAGATATCAAGGGACTAGGTATGTCACTTGATTAGGCCGTGTGTGTCCATAGTTTAGCGACAAGGTATGTCTGTTACTTTGGACCATGTGAGCCTTTAGTTTAGCGACTAGGTATGTCGCTTGTTTTAGTACATATGTGCCTACATACTAACGACTAGGTATGTCGTTGGTTTGGAGCGCATGTTTTCAAAGGCAAGGTATGCCGCTAGTGACTAGGTATGTCACTAATTTAAACCATGACATAGATGTATTTATATTTTAGTGGCAAGGTTCGCTATTAATAGTGACTAGGTATGTCGCTAAATTGGACCATGTATGTCTACATTATTTTAGAGGCAAGGTATGCCGCTAGCAACTAGGCATGTTGCTTGTTTATATGATGTTACTTCATTGTAATTTGCAGATAATTCAGTTTAGATTTGAGCAGGAAGAATCTACGTTAAAGGGCATAAGTGACTTTGAACTATAAATTAATTATTACTATATATGTATAATTACATTAAAGAATAACGTACCTAATTTAGGTGCCTACATATAATTTTTAGCTTCATTATGACTGCAATCGTTTTTCATCATTTAAGAACATAATAAAAGAACATTTAGGTACTTATGTTTTATTTTTATTGTCGAATAAGTAAATTCACAAATTTAAATAATGTAGTAACGTAGCATAAATATAAATACCATATGTAGGTAATAATTTATTTAACTAATGTTTATTTATTTTTTTAAACATTTTGAGACTATGGAGAGCCAACACGGGCAGAACAGAGGACAAAGGCGAAAGCGAAAGGGGTCGGTTTTTCCTCCTGCTTCAGTGGCAAAGCGACGACGACTGACTTCAGGCAGAAGAGAGTATACGATGACTCCTTGGGTCGTTGAAGAGGTCAGTCATACTCCTAATGTCATTACACCAATTCCGACTGATTCATTAAACGGTGTCGATGATTCTTCAGCAACATTCAATGCTGAAGAAGTATTAAAACTTTTAAATTCATTTCGTCACAATGATAAACCTCGCCAGTTCAATAACAATAATATGAATAATGTAATACCAGAATTTGATCCGGCTAGTAAAACTCAGAATATTGATTGTTGGATTAATAAAGTTAATGAATGTTCAAATATTTATGATTGGGACGAGAAGCAAACCATGCATTTTGCCTTGCAGAAATTGACAGGACTAGCTAAAAAATGGTTTGAAGCCTTACCCTCAGTTGTTTTTAGTTGGGAGGAATGGCAAGCAAAATTAAAAAAAGCTTTCCCAAACGAGCAAAATTATGGTCGGCTTCTCGAAGAAATGTTAGCCCGAACAACGCGACACAATGAGTGTTTTCGCGAGTACTTTTATGATAAATTAACTTTGTTAAATCGTTGCGACATCAAAGGCAGGAGAGCCGTGGATTGTATCGTTTATGGTATAATGGATAGATCTGTTAGGAGTGGCGCACAAGCCCTTAACTGCGAAGAACCCGAGGATCTGCTCTGTTTTCTGAATTCTCAAAAACCTACTGAAAATATATCTGCCAAAAAGCGTTTCGAAAATGCGACAGGGAATCGTACTACCACCGCCTCAACCGACCGTTCATATAACGAAAATACTATATGTTTTAACTGTCGTGAAAAAGGGCATACATATTATAAGTGTCCTAAGCCAATTATAAAATGCAATAAATGTAAAAGAGTAGGACATGACTCTGCTGCTTGCAAAACAGATCAGATTGACTCTAAAGTAAATAACAAGATCTCCAGTAGCGAGGAACGCAAAACTCTAACTATTTCCACAAAAAGTAAATCTAATGATAAATATTTTAAAAAAGCTACTGTCGAAGGAAAAGATTTTGTCGCTTATATTGATTTTGGTAGCCAGTGCAGTTTGATGCGCGATTCTGATGCTCGTACATTAAATCTCCATCAGAGTTTTGACAATTTGCCAGCCATTAAAGGTTTTGGGAATAGTACTGTGACACCCTTACGTAAAAGCCCTATCATCATAAAAATTGATGACGTGGAAGCTAAAATTGAAGTCCTTATAGTAAGAGACGAGTTTTTGCAGACTCCGTTATTGGTGGGTCAAGATTTTACAGAGCTTGAATGCGTGACTGTTCTTAAGGATCACTCTACATTATTATTTTATACCAACCCCAGCTTCGAAAGGGAAGTTTGCGTTGATAATATTAAATTAACTGTTGTGCAGGCTACAGAGTTACAAAAAACACATTTGGTCGATATTTGTACGGATGATCCCTCTTTTTCCGGTGACGTTTACGTAGAAGGGTATGACAATGGCGAGCCTGGAAAGGAGTATCACCTCCACCAGGGCGCTTATAAGATTACCGATGGTAGGGGACATGTCGTTTTGAGTAATTTGTCTGACTCAAAACTGCTTTTCGAGCCAAAAACTGTCCTAGCTAGAGCTGTCCCATTTGTAGAGCAGACTGTTCGTTACGTTAATAAAATTGCAGTGGACACTTTGACTCTGACTCCCCTCGACAAATCTGATATAAAAGTTGGCGATCAAATTGATGATAAGACTGTTGATAGGTTACATAGTCTCCTGCAGTCGTATCGTGACTGTTTTGCACAGAAACTAGACGAGATAGGTTGCGCTAATAATGTAGAGATGACCATTGAACTGATTGATAACACACCAGTGGTCTACCGTCCGTATCGGTTATCTCATTCGGAGAGGGAACAAGTCAGAACTATTATTGATGATTTAGTACAAAACGACATTATTCAGGAGTCCAATTCAGATTACGCAAGTCCAATTTTGATGGTAAGAAAAAAAACAGGAGAACAACGTTTGTGTATCGATTTTCGGGCATTAAATAACAAAACCAAGAAAGACTGTTTCCCTCTCCCTTTGATTGACGACCAGTTAACTAACCTGAGCGGAAATCAATATTTCACCACGTTAGATTTGGCTTCCGGCTACTATCAGGTGCCGATGGCAGAAGAAAGTCGCAGATACACTGGCTTTGTGACACCGGACGGCCATTATGAATTTAAGAGGATGCCGTTCGGTCTTGCAAACGCCCCGGCCGTATTTCAGAGGCTAATTAATCGCATGTTAGGTTCAAAGCGGTTTGAATCCGCCCTCGCCTACCTTGACGACATTCTTGTGCCATCCACTGATTTAGAACAAGGGTTCGAAAGATTAGAGGAAGTTCTTAAACTGCTTCGCGAAAACGGGCTTACTTTAAAATTGAGCAAGTGTAGATTTTTCGATGATAATATAAATTATCTTGGATATGAAATTTCAGCAAGTGGTATTAGACCAAACGAACAAAAGATTTCAGCAGTTAAAGAATTTCCAACCCCCAAGTCTGTACACGAAGTACGTCAATTTTTGGGGTTGGCCAGCTACTTTCGTAGGTTCATCAAAAATTTCGGTGAAATTGCTAGGCCTCTCACTAACCTGCTGAAAAAGGATGTAATTTTCCGATGGACCCAAGTAGAGTCAGATGCATTCGTTTCTTTAAAAAATAAATTGATAGAGAGACCTATACTGTCACTTTATGACCCTAAACTAGAGACAGAGCTCCATACGGATGCAAGTGCACTTGGTATTGGAGGAATCCTCCTGCAGTGGCAAAATAATCCTCGAGTTTTAAAGCCAGTGGCATATTTTAGCAGGCAAACCACGCCAGAAGAACGTCACTTGCATTCGTATGAGCTAGAAACGTTAGCAATAGTGTGTTCTTTGAAGAAATTCAGGGTGTATCTGCTGGGTTTGCAGTTCAAAGTTGTAACTGACTGCAATGCGATTCGTACCACCCTAACTAAACGCGATTTAGTGCCACGCATAGCTCGTTGGTGGCTACAAATAAGCGAGTTCACGTTTACGATCGAGTATAGGCCAGGTACCCAAATGGGTCACGTAGACGCGCTTAGTCGCAATACAAAACTATCAGAGTTGGTCGAAGAGTCTACTGCCACAGTTTATAATATTGAGAAGGATCATTGGTTGTTATCACTTCAAATGCAGGACCCCGAAATATCACGTATTGCAAAAATTTTAAAACCAGAAAATGATGAAGAGTCCAAAGATATTAAAAAAAATTATTGTTTTAAAGATAATAAAGTTTATCGGAAGGTAGATGGAAAACTGTACCTAGTGGTCCCACGGCAAGCAAGATTTCAAATATGTAGAGCTAACCATGATGATATAGGTCATTTAGGTATAGCTAAAACAGTTGAGAGAATTCAGAGCAGGTTTTGGTTTCCAAACTTACGGCACTTTGTACAAAAATATATTAATTCATGCATCGATTGTGCTTTTAACAAAGACAGTGCCAGTAAGAAGAAATCTGGCCATTTGTTTCCCATCGAGAAAGTCGACATACCATTTCATACAGTCCACGTCGATCACCTTGGCCCGTTTGTGAAGAGTCGCAATGGTTATACTTATATTTTAACTGTTGTCGACGGTTTTACGAAATATGTGTTTGTGAAGCCGGTGAAGAACATAAAATCTAAAACAACGATTAAAGTACTTGAGCAAATCTTTTACGATTTCGGCTTGCCTACGAGGATCATCTCTGATCGAGGGACATCCTTTACATCTGCTGCATTCGAGGGCTTTTGTGTTCTTCACGGAATAAAACATGTCCTTAATGCAGTTGCTTGTCCCAGAGCGAACGGTCAAGTCGAACGCTATAATCAGACAATTTTAAGTGCTCTAACGAAATATAACGTAGGCGGAGACGAGCGTGACTGGGACAAGCATCTGGGAAAAACGCAGTGGGGCATTAATAATACTATTAACGCGTCCACTCAAAAAACAGCTGCGGAGGCTCTATTTGGCATAAAATTTCGAGACGTTCTTTCAAATAAATTAGATGCTGACGTAGATCAGTCAGAGACAGTCAAAGACATAAGAGACAAAGTAAATGAAAATATTAAAAGAAATCAGGAAAAACAGAAAAGAAATTACGATGCCGATCGAGCCCCCGCTACTGTCTATAAAGAGGGTGACCTTGTGAAAATAACCAGAACCAATTATTATAATCAGGGTAATAGTACCAAACTAATGTCTAAGTTTATAGGACCATTTAGAATTGATAAGGTAATCGGTAACGACAGATATAAAATAGCTGAAATCCCAGGTTTTCATCAAAAGAAACGGGTATTTGAAAGCGTGGTCGCTGCTGACAGAATAAGACCGTGGATAAATATCAATAATTTAGACCCAGAGTCTTCTAACTCTTCAGAAAGCGAAAGCGAAGATGATAATATCCCGCTGTCAGAGTTGCGAAGACGCTTTCAAAGTGTTGAACCAGCGAGCACTTAAATAAATATGATTGTGTGTAAAGTACCTACTCTTATATTTGTGAATGTCATGATTTATTTTTACCTATTTATGTAACTTATTTTAATAAATAAAATATAGTTTATTAACCTACACGAGCAGGTAGAGTTAAGTTTAAGGAGAATTATTTGTAAATAGTGTTGTTTTTTTTATTTTTGTTTGATTTGTATGTGTACCGGGAGGTAACACAGAACAGGATAGCCGATTGTCATGATTATTACAAAAATATATTGTACATTTTCATAAAAATAAACTAGCAACACTAGCCACCACCGATTTGCAGTTAACTCTATCCATTTTAGGGTGGGAAAAAGTCTGAGTGGGGAGAAACGAAATCGGTGGTGCAGTTGTTACTTAGCCTCGATAGAGTATAGTTGTGTTTAAGAAGTGTAATTGGTGAAATGAACTAAAGTGAATAAATAAATAATTATAATTATTAACACACGGAGTTTTTATTTCTAAAATATGTAAGTTATAGCTCCATGTATCTTCTCTTCTTCCCACTCTTATAATAAATGTGGAATTTGGTTAAATTTAAGTGATTTACCTTTAGTATGCACTTATATTTGGCTACATTTTTCAATAATTTTACACCAATGAAATCAGGAATAAGTTAGGCTATTGATTCTTGGTTCTTCGTACTTGATTACCATAATTTACTACCAATTGCTTGTCTCTATTAATGAATCTATTCAAACAGTCAAAATTCCCTATTTTTTTCAATATTCCACACCTGCACAATTACTATACAGGACTATTGGTTCAACATTTTGGCTATTAATGGCATCAAAAAGGACTTAACACAATTTTAAACAACATTCTATACTGAGAAATATATACAATAATATCATGGTTACCATATGTTTAGGTACACAACCACAGTCAATAGAAAAGGTATAATGCAAATAATATTTGACACATACTGACCTTCCGAGTCTTCTCTTGTGGCTCATCTTTTACTTGATTAGATTCATTCATTTTTACTTCTATTATCTTAAAACATTTACAACACAGAAGTTATCCGAAAGAGCACGTCACTGCCACGTACATACTGCCACCGCGCTGGCAGTTGATAACACAACACTACCGCGCGTCCACGCGCACCTATACAACGCGGCCACAATCAGATAACAACCAAACAACTTCACAATCCGCCCGTTGAAGTGAATACTTGAATTAGTCGGTTTATTCCATACCTATGTACGAATACAAAAGCAGAAATTTACAAGCGAAACAATCGATAAATCAACGGAAATTGTTTGCACAGTAGGTATATGTTTGCCTTTTGACTCTTTAAATTTTAAAACAATATCAATGCGTATTTTACTTATTACTTATAGAAGTATCAAATAGATAAGGAACTAATCAAAATTTAATTAAAACATTATGAAACAAGACAATCCACAATTTGCAAGTAGCATCACCACCAAGCACTGCACAGCACATCATCAGTCTTTCACAAAAGACACTTAACATAATTATGCAGTCCTACTTATTAAGAGAATGGAGTTCTCATTTATATATAATATGTATTGTGTCGCATCGAATGTAATAAATTCCACAAAATTCACAACTTCGGACGCCCAACACGTTCAACCAACGACCAACGAACGAAACAAACAAAACATTTTTGACATTGACATTGTGACATAAAGACATGTCATTATTAAAAGCTTTTAAAAGAGAGAGGCAAAGAGACTGTAACGGCAACAGACAGAAAATCTTAATGTGTAACACAATGTTTAAAATAATAATCCTGAAAATGTAAATGTAAGTGAAAGTAATTGGATTACTATCAATATTACACGATTCGAAAGACAACTATAGTTAACAGCATTAAGTACCGATGAATTTATGTTAATAAAGCGCCACCGCTTGGTTTACTCGTAGTTTCAAGAAAAATGTAGCCAAATTAAAGGTTATAAAGAGGCCGGCTGAACTAAGATGCGACATTATCTACCAACAGCTGCAAGTCGTGGATTGTTCCATTCCAACGTATACTTACCTTAGTACCTAACTTAGGTAGGTGGCATTTATATTTCGTAGGTGGAACAACCTAGGTACTCACGAACAAACTCCAGATTTTGCTAGGTTTGTCCACCCTATTCAAAGTTTAAACTTACATAATGCGGTTGAGGTTGATGGTGCGGTGGCGGTTGGTGGTGCGGCTGATGGTGGGGCTGGTGCGGTTGGTGATGTGCATGCTGATGCGCGTGTGGGTGCTGCGGGTGCGCCACCAGGTAGTGCCGCATGTTCTCATCCAGCACCGGCGGCAGCATTGGCGGCATCATTGTCGCCGACGTCACCACCGGCATGCCACCTGGAAGTGCAATAATTATATATTTTTTTAATTTTACATTATTATACTGAAATCAATCACACATATGTCTAATACAATGGAAAAGTGATAATTATGTTTTCTATACATAAACATGGGTAGGTAAATCGAAGTTCGTTAATTATCGACCTACCTACCTATAATCAAATTGAAAGACATAATAGGGATCTTCCTGTTGAATGAACTGATGTCTACAGAATTTCCTAAAGTAGATGCCTTCATTACATACTCTACCTTATAAGTTGACATAGAAAGGCCTCAAACTATAAAATCATGCTATATATCTACCTATACGATATTGTTTTTAGTTGGTAGGTAATTACGACATTTCGCGAAAATTCATATTGATATATAATATTCAAGCTGAATTGTAAAATTTTATGTCACATCATGATGCGCATGTGGCCTTGCGCTCAGCCGTCACGGGCGGCTAGGCTTCCTCTTTTATTTTGATTTGACATCGCCGACAGGCGGCGGCGGCGGCGCGGCGACCGTTTCGGTCCGTGGCTCTTTGGTTTATGAATGAACTCGTTTTGGGCATTCGTAGAATTCGCGGTTCGTGGGATTAGCCGAGGATCATCCACAGAGAAACGCTCGCGGCGGCGGAAACGTGCGCATACTTGCAGACCGGATTGCGATGCAACCCGACCGCACAGTGTTGGGCAACGCGCACCGAGCACTAGGCAACCGACTCGTAGCCTTGGATCTCTTTGTTTCCATTCCAACTCAAAGGTTCTTCAACGTTTCGTTTATGATAATATTATGACACAATTCTCTCTAATTGATTGTGGTTTGACGGAGCGACGAACAGCGTAAGAACAGCTTCTATCATTATACTTAGGTTATAGCGACTTGCTTATTAATGTTATATCTAGGTTATGTGCCAACATACAAGTGTCTACCTAAATACTTGCAGGTTTTGGTATGTAAAGTGCAACTAGTATCTACATACATAAATCATATAAATTATTTGACATTTACTAGCTGCATACTACCATTTCATACAAGTTTTATGATAGTCCAAGAATTACACATTTAACGATTGGTAGAATAATGAACCTACTTACTTACACGTTTAAATTACATAGCTACTTAAAAAGGCGTAAAAAAATTTAAGGTACCTACTTACTTAGGTATTTGAAAAATTAAACAAGCGCGCTAAAGTATTGGGGTAATACTGCAAGGTACACATCAACAAAAAAAAGTAATGTTTGCTATATATATTAGTAGTTTAGAGATTCCTATTTGTTTATATCAGCATCCGTTTGTACTTATAAGTATTTATCGACATTTGAAGACGTAAACTGTGAGAAAACTTATAGATTAAGAAAGAATTGCATTAGCTTCGGATTTACGAAGGTAATTACTGTGCTTGGACTGCTGTGATCTTGAACACTAAAAATAGACGTAGAAAATGTCATCGTTCTTTAGAGTTCGTAGCACCTTAATATTTTCTTTTCACGCAGACGAGTTGCATTCTATAGGGTGCCTACCTAGATGCATTCAAATAGAAACTGCCTACAACACCTAACTAGCAATAAGCAAGTGCCCTTAACCAGGACACTGAGACCTTTGTATTGTAGCAGTCCTTGAGACCAGACTGCTTTTATTATACACTAGCTAGTAGATGTAAAAAACTGCCCTGCTTGTATTGTACTGCTTTGTTGATCTCGAACCTGAGCAATAAAATATGGAGGATACCAATATTTATGGCACTTATTTAAGTAAGAGGATCCAAGTGGTAGGTATCTACTTATAATGTAAGTACCATCTGATTCAAAGAATGGAATTCTCTTATAGGTACAAATGTTCTTTAGTCGTTACAATATACTTAAACACTGATCGCTAAATTGCTAAGGTCATAAAAGCTTTTATGAAAACAATCACCTCCTACCGTTAGATTAAGTACCTACCTATTCAAATTATAACTCACATAATAGGCTAATAATGTTCTTAATATATATTTTTAAGCATATTGTTTTTCTAAAGAAACTAAATGAGATATTGTGTGCATACATGAATCTAATTTATCTTGTAAGCGTATCCGTGATGCTGCAATCTCAGAAACTCACTCACTCGGTGTTGTTCCGCACGGGAGAATATTCACGCAAACAGTGAGATGCTGATTCATGTTGACGAATAGGACATCCCGTTTTTAAACTTACCTATTTACAACTCAATACTCACATTACCTACCTACCATATAAAACGGTATGGAAAAAGGAACTTTCAGAACAATTACCTACCAACCTATTTAAAAAATCCTATTGCAAGTGAATCATTGCGAAGAAAACGCACAGAAAAACAGGAAGAGAGTATTATGAATACGAACCGTATTCAGCGTGGACGGTGCACATGTGCGCGTGTTGCGGATGTTGCTGTGGGTGCGGGCACATCTCCTGCGGCACGTAGTAGGGCTCTTGCGGGTAGTACTCGCCGTAGTAGCCGTCCCCGGGGCCGCCGCCCCCGCCGCCCTCCGCGACCCCCACGCCGACCATGGCGGCCTCTAGCAGCGCATTGCTCGCGCCGCCCGCGTCCGCGCCTCTCAGGCTGCGTACGCGACCGCCGCTTGCGCTACGCACGCTTAATCTGAAACAACAACAAACATCTATTAATGTCATAATATTTAATAAGAATTTCCACATCTTGTCAAGAAACAAAAGAGCATAAAGCCCGGCCGCAGCCGTTTCATAAATCGAAACCGATCCGATCTCGACACTCGCTTGTTATTCGTCTCAGAGAAGTGGCTAGTTAGTTAGACGAGTAGCACAAGAGGGAGGATCACGTCGATATCGACAAATCCGCGCGAGCACATCGTGACCGCATTTGCCTTGTAAATAGGGTGGTGTCGCGGCACGTCACGAGTCGTGCGTGGATACACCACAAACTGTGTCAGTGAGGGCCGCATGAGCAGCTACAAACACCAAGAGTGTCAGTTTCGAAAGCTTAAATTCATCACACCTTCAGATTGTGTCCAATCTTAATACAGATCACATGCACAGACACGTTTACCTATCAATACGCTATTAAAAACAGTTAGCGTGCGTAGATATCATTTCTTAATGGCAGAATAGTTATGCGTACCGTATAAATTGCATTTCTTTTCTATATCTTTCGCGGATTTTTAACGACATTATCGTGCCTTTATCGGAATATTGATAGATAACAAAATGTTTTTTGTAAATAAACAGAGCCGGTTTTATCTGTTAGCATGAAATCGGTATGAATCACGAAAGTGCCCCCAACAATCCATCATTGCCAATGGACAAACAAAACGGATAACAAAGCGTCCCGTCGCCTTTAGGTAGGTACTTTTATTTACTTGGAAGTGTTTACCGTTCAATTAGTAATCAAAAGCAAAGTTATAGTACGTATCGTATATTAAAGAATTAGGAAAATATATAGCTCAACTCATAATCATAATATAGGTAGTAGAAACCAAAATCCTGAGAACCTCTCTTCCTACTCATCCCCGTAATTTTGGTACCTACATGGGTATCTTAAGTCATCATCATACATAATACCTAAGGTCTAATCTACTTATGTTTCAATTACATATTAGTGAAAGTAGTAAGAATAGTAGGTAAATAATCTGCACGTACCTACCTACATATCAGAACCTATACTTTATACCACAATCGTCAGCCGTTCTATCTGAAGAATGCAACCATATCAAATCCGTCCAGTGGTAATATTTGTGACAACCATTGTGTAAACAATGGATACTGGTGATTACACGATACCAGACTTTTTTTACTTATCACTGATAGCTAATGTCAGTCGAAGTATTAGGTAGGTATCTACTTAGGTACATTTGATGATATGCAACAATTAAATGCCTACCTTACTTACGTTTCCGTTCACGTTTTGCTAAATCGACTTCTAAGATATGGATAACCACTAGGTATCAATACTCGTACTTAGGTAGTTGGTAAATAGTAGGTAATGTAGGTTTTTATATTCCTCATATTATATTCAAATGCTTTTTCGTCGAAGCGGTTTCTGAAATCTCACTTTTGTTTTTGGCCAGCATTGTCACATTTGAATTAAAATTGTGTAGAACCCGAAAGATGTCTTGAGTTTGTTTGGTTGTTACTTATTATCACGCTCATAGCGTTATGTAATGTACCTACCCAGCTCTGTTCAAAGCAGTCATAATTATGGATTCTTAGAAAGCGAGTTTACATGCAGTAGCAAGAAGCTACCTACATAGATACCTACTAATATTCATAAGGAAAAATATCAAATATTTTATTGCTTAACAACTAAATCTGCGTCGATATTCGTGGAAACCTTCTAAATGACACCCAACTGAGCTTAAACAAAACAACAACTGCATTTTGCATCGGGGGATTTCCCGATCAACACGACACTATCTAATAAAGTGATTACTTCGAAAACATTTCGTTTTAAATGGCACATCAATAAATAATTTTGTACACAGCAACATATCGTATTACTACTTAGGTTTACCAGTCTATAGGTAGGTATTCAGGCATCATAGGTACGTATCGTACTCTTGCTAAGTCATCAACTCATCAGAAATCCAAATATAGAGGCCTGGATCTTCGTCCAGTTGCGGTAATTTGCATTCATAATTTCCAAATTAAAACGATATCCGCCTTTGTCTGTTCAAATGTTTCGTTGGCCTTGTATGTATTCCTAGAACCACTTGACTAAAAGTCTGAGAACAGAGGTGCGCCAAGTGGATATGCATAATATAAGTAGTTTAATTTTGAAAACTCGTATGTGCTGGGTTTCTATACATATCAACCGATTAGACAGAGAGTTTTTAGAAAGTGTTTTATCCGCTGCGTGATCATCACTTTTCCTAGTAGTCGAAGGTATCTAATTCTCGAGAAGTCGAGACAATAATTCAATGGTCCCGATCTGTTCGATTGAATAAACGTGGAGTGAATGATGTGTTAGTTAGCGCCGAATCATGTAAATAGGGCCACGGATGAGCTGAGTGACCGGTCGCAGTCGCCGGTGGCTCGGCAGGACGGCTTCACTCAGACCAGGGTCACGGTCGGACGCGCGATGCCCTCACCTCACACACAGCATGGACGCAGCCCTCGCTCATTATCATTAATAACGCCTATCATAGATTCGATACGATAGCCACTCCAAGAAATACCTCAATCGTTGAAATTCCGCTATAAGAAATCATTGCAGAAACCTTTTACTTCTCCATAGAAGGTATAATTTAATTGTTCGTAAGTTCAATGTAACCATTTAGTAAACTTTCACCAGTGAGATGAGTTACAAAAAACTTTATAACAAAAACAAAAATCGGTCAGTGTCGTATTTACTAACTATTTACAAAAGACAATAAATACTTTGCTGAAATGCGGACTTTTAGGAAAATAGGGAATGTAAGTAGGTAATACCACGTAATACTTATACCTACCTACGTACTTTATAAATAGATTATATGTAAATGTAAATAATAAACTAAGTATGTAGTTTCCATTCTACGAAGTATATTAATCTTAGATATAAGTACCTTAGTACCTAAAACATCTAAGGTTTTATATAGGTAGGTACCTGTCCAAGTCAATTAATGAAGATAGAGCTTTATAACCATCGACTACAAAGTCTTTCATAGTCACCGTTTACAAATAAGTAAGTAGGTACCTACTAAAGTAGTTATGTTAAGCACATAGATGAATAGCTTCGATTCTATTGATTTCACGTTAGGTCGTAGCCAATTTAGCGAATACATTTTTATGTTTTTCCTATCGGTAGGTGGGTAATTGAAACGAAACGTAATCTCGACGCTCTGACGAACAATATACCTGCCTACCTACAAGCATATCGACACAACTATTAAAAATTACGATAAAAACCAACTGGTTGAAGTGAAAGTCGGAGCTTATAAATAAAATACTGAAAATGGCCCTTGTTTTATAAGTCCACGTAAAGGCACTAACTGAACTAGGTAACTTAAGTTTTAACATAACTTACTTGCGTATGTGTTTTCCTTGCATAAAGATGAATTACTTTGACTATGTTATCAAGCTCACAACCCAGTTTAGACAAATGACCTCAGTAATTAAACTTCGGGATTCCCAATCAAAAAAACGATAACAGTTCGAAAGGAAGATTGGGCCGAGCGCCGTGCGTCTGGCTCAGATGAGACGTTCTGAGAATTAATTTGCATTGTCAATGCGAGGACAGACATCCGCTACCGTCCGCCTGAGTGGACGGCGACACCTCTAGTCAGGGTTTACCATGCAGCTCTCCTCCCTAAAACACGAGATGACCGGCATTTGTTTATGACTGGGTAGATAGGCAAGTTTCAGCTTATTGTATAGGTACGCCTCAATATTACGCCTAAAACTTAGAAATCTAAAAATAGAACTGTACTTATAAGGTCAAACCTTCATGTGGACAACAGAGGCAAAAAGTACCTAAGCATAACAATATGTTTGTCATTACTTGGAAAGAAAATCCACCTTTTCAACATGAAAATGTTGTCAACCAACTCCTACTCATTATAATGGCGATCAATAAGTTACTTATTACACGTTTCATGTTATAATCGAAGGCATTGTGTGGGAGTAAAATAATACATTGTGGGAGTAAAATAATACGTCAGTTCAGACGCCTCCACCACCAGTAGACAGGAACGGTGGCGTCAACTGTCGCGTCTCCATTAACTTGTCTATTTATTTAGTTTTATGTCGAACGGTTGACACCATGTATTTTTCCGCTTAGCTGAACACGTCGAACTATTTATACACCCCCCGCCATCACCAAGCACGCGCTAAATGTCACGCATGATAAGTAGACACCTACATACGAGTAATCTTGTACCAATCAGCTATCGGCCAAATTCAACGCGGGTAAAAATATTTTCATCTGACAGAGTTCCCATCAGTTAGTGAAAGAGCAAGACTTCTTGTCTCGCGGCAACTTAATCTAATATTGTATGAAATCAATATTGAACGAAGGAGATGTCCTGGTAGATGCGGTATTAGATGCACTATTAATAGACGGAGCGGTAGGTAGAGCCCGGGGATGCGTGTAGGGTGAGAGCGCAGTTTTGCCAGGACGACGCGCTGCAGTCGATAAAACAGGCGCCCACAGACTTGCACATTTCTTTTACCCGATTATTACTTATCAATACGTTGGTAACTAGGAATTCTGCTTCAGCCACTTTCACGCTATGTTTGCTTTGAGATATAGCAACAGGTATGGTTAGTTTATTTACATGTCGTAAGTAAATACCTACGTAGGTAGGTACCAAATTTTTACCTAAATGATTGCAAATTGTTAAAATTATCTACATTTGGAGAAAGTTAATTTAACACCCTTTACAGAAAAATCAATTAGCTAGGAATGTATATGCCTTCGGTAAGCTATTCACGACTTTTTTACAATTGCTTTATGAAAAATCCTGAAAGAAATGTTTGGAAATAAACCGAATGTAAAAATAAACCTGCTTTTGTATCAGCCTGCGTGCGTAACCAGGAGTTGGGAGGAGTGCGCAGACTCCCGGAGCCACCCACGTCTGGTCGCCTACGCAACCGACCACCCGACTCGAGCTTGACATTTACCTACTACGTAGGTTTGAGCGAAATTTTTGCACCCTAGTGTTAATCGATGAAGGAATGTTAATTAAGTAGGTAAGGTGCTTAATATTAATGCAGGATTATAATTATAAGCAATATCTATACATATTTTATTATTTTCCTTGAGATGACGTCTGTTACTATAGAGTAGGTATTTTAGTAGTATTTTAAACACAAGCGTAGGAGTACCTATCGAAGCACCGTCTAATAAAATACTTATAAACTAAAGTTAACGGACGGTAAAAGAGACTTTTGAAGTTGAAAAATCAAGAAGAAGACGGCATGATATTATTTAGATGAATAACTATAGGGACTTCTATCAACTGGGTGTTCTAAGTTAATTGGCACTTGGTACAATGTCAGTTAAAGAGATTACAACCAATTCCGTGGTTAACAACTACATCGGCGCCACTGTTCTTAGCCAGTGTTACTAGCACTGATACTACGGAACCCGGAAACGGCGTACACTTGAACTGTGAATGGCCTATTCCTGGATCGAGGCCAATACGACAAACTGACTTACTCACTGACTTATAGACCCAGTAGCCATAATGATTTATTCTTTTCCTAATTCCCCAGAAATAAAAGTCCAAAGTAAATTGAAACCAGGAAATTGGTAAATTTCTTGAACATCTAATTCTGAAATCATGAAAAAAATATATAGGTAGGTAGTCATTAGTCGCAAGCAATTAGAAACTTGTTTTTGTTTTGTATCGTAGGGGTTGTTTGTTAATCATGGCCAGTTCTTTGCGATACCCTACACTTAGCGAGTTAAAAATAGCTTCCACCCTAGGCTAACCGTTTCTTTAAATAAAAAAAGTTTTCCAGTTGGATGGAGTCACGTGCAAAAACACGAAATACTTAATAAGTTTTCTTCAAAGGTAGGTACTGAATATTTTGCAAGCCCCAAACATTTTAAAACCTTTAGGTCAAGTTGTTTTTTTATTCGTCTCTCATGCAGTAAATAGGTACCAAATAAAATAATAAAAGACATTAGCCAAATTCAGACAACGTAATTATTCATCTTGTATTAGATCTTCTGATTTATAATAATGTCAGTATTATCTAGGTATGTAGGTATAGATTGGAGGTAAAGATTTATTAAAGCAAAACTGCAACAGAGATATAAGAACATAACCTATTTCGTTCTCTCGTTTAACAATACCAATCAAATCGCATAAGCTTAAACAAATATTAATGAGTAGGTAATCAATTGTATTGGCCAAGCAGACAAATCAGGCTAGACGTGACGCAAATTGCGCCTAGATTTACTAAATGCCTATCGAGACCAATTAAATTTCATATTTATCTTTGAGAGAACACGATAATTTCGTGCGTCAGAGAGAGAACTTTTTAAATTTCATTTGTGCAATTTACCTTTGTTTGTTGTATTTACGTAAGTATATACCTATCTAAGTGATGTATTCTAAATTAAACTAATTCAAATCATATTTTCCACTCAAGTTCTTATGTATTAACTACCTAATTGTTAATATAGGTACTAAAAATACTAAACGCAGTGTGGATTATAAGCACAACTTACAACCAAGTACCTATCTAACTGCAGCGAAAGTTTCGAAGGTTGTATGTTACCCTGAATTCCGAACTATCCAAACTTGTTTGTCCCAAATTAGGGTAAGATAATGATGTGATAAATGAGAGAATAATGAATGAAAAGGGCGAACTACAGTGTTAAAGTCGAGCTAGTTCACTGGGGCATGATAACAAACTCTATTTGACCAGTGACAAAGTTCACATTACAACATAACAAAGCGTATAGGAAAATCCTAACTTTGCTAGATATTATGCTGATTCAATTTCTAGAATAAAAACTCATCGGGTAGGTAGGCAGGTACCTATACGTAAAATTTTATTTTGAGGCTTGCGGTTGTCGGAAAGTACCTACATTTTATATTGTGTTTATTAGTAAGCGTTATTAGAAAATTCATTATCTACCTACCTAAACATTAAAACTGACAATGTAGGTAGATACTGTGTGTTTCTAGAATAAGGTTCTTTTTAATTATCAACTCGCATAGATGTGAGTTAGTAGATAACTCAACATCTTCAGGCAACAAAACTTCATATAAGTTCCTAAAAGGAAAAGGTAAGGTATCTTACCTACCTAAAATAACGAGCTGAAATCGTTTCGCAAAATAATGAGGCGTACTTTGTGTAAAGGATTGTTTGGAGATTCTCTTCGTACATTGACCTCCGAATGGTTAGTTTAGACAGGAGGCACACGAGAGCAAAACCAGCGTTCATCGCCCGACTTCATGTCTCCTCTGATATCTGAACCGAATAACAATTGAGCAAATTCTCCACACAATTGCTTAGTATAGATAGATAGACACACAATGTATCGCGAGACACGTAACGGTCGTCTGCAACGATCATTCACATTATTATTCGACTAAGAGTTTGACTTTGAACACTTAACCACGTTTAAACAATAGGGAATTTACGAATACCACGGATACCATTCACAAAATCTACGAATAGTTATTTTATGGGCTTACATTAGTTACTATATTTTAATTCAGATTTGTTGGAATAATAGGTAGGAAGGTGGATATGTTTAATAAGTACCTTCCTACTTACTTGTTTATCTAATTATATAGGTTCTTATTATTATTATATATTCTAATTATAATATAATATTATATTAATATTATAATATAATTATAATATATAATTATTATTTATTACATATTCTAATTATATAGGTTAGTTATGTAGGTACTGACTCGGTCTAAGTGCAAAAGCATTATCGTTAAGTAAGTTTCCCGGACACGCCGCCATTTGCAACACATCAGTTTTTCCACAAGTTTTATTGCACATAAAGTCTATCATATTACACGGTCACAAAATAATACTCAGGCATAATCTATCGACAATATCGCCGTAAATGACTATAATTTTTATTTTGCCATCGATCGTGATAACGTAAATGGAGCACGAACTATGCCGCATACATTATTCACAATGTATAGCGTGGAATGCGCACACGCAATCACATGGAGTCGACATAAAAAATGTCATTAGCATTACGCCTAGTTTTAGTGTCAGCTTGCACTTAGTAGAGAAGTTTCGCAATCATTTCCATTGCACATTATGTATTTAAATGTGAGGCATAACTACATTAATTAAGCTCAAGTAATTTAATCAAAGTGGTGCATTACCGATGAGGCTGAGCGCTTATCTTCCGCAGGATACGGTGCCTCTTCCGCTAACCGCCGCGATAGCTACACCTACGCCCTTCTCGCCGCTATATCGCACACCATATCTCTGCACCATAAATACCAAAATATTTTATTCCAAAAACTAAGTACCTACTTACTTAAATCAAACCTACCTAAAATCACATACACGACATTCTAACCTGAACAGGTTGTTTTTAGTGTTGTATGTAGGTGTTTTAAATCATATTAAACTATGAATGGTTTACAATATACCTAGAGAACGCGTGTCCATTTCATTGTATTCGTGCCGGTCAATTAGCAGCCCTTAATGGATTCCATTCACGCGACAGCGGTGAATGAAGCAGGCAGCCAGCATGTGGAATTATTAATACTCGGTTGCACTTTACAGTTCATAAGTTATCCACCGTTTTAGGGGGTCTGAGGTCAGGGGCGCGTGGGCGGGCCGGCATGGCAACTTCACTGTTCCCGAGGAAGTTAAACAAATCAAATAAGTACGTAAGTTAATTACTCAGTTAGAGTTATTGTAGGGGCCTCCCCCTACAATAACTCTAACTTTAACTCTAACTCTAAATCTTTCATCTTCCTGAGTGAAGGTGATCCGAAATAAATAGCTAGGTACATATCAATTTATAATACATAAATGTTTTTTTTTTGTTTTCATTTTCTAATACTTATTTCATTAGTCTAGGTAGGTACTATGAAAACATAGGTATTTAACCAGCTTGTAAGTACTTCAAACAATGTGGGTACCTATTCGACAAAGCATTGACACATCCAAAATGCGATTATAGTTTAATTTGAGTCTATTTCCGGGCGGGTGTAAAAGCACAAAGAGCGGCGCACGCGCTGCGGTTTCTCTTGAGAACCGACACCGCAGAGATAAAGTGTGGTCGGGATATTATTATGGTACAATTAGGATGTTCTGATACTGTAGCTTCCAGACGCAGTCAAGTCAATCAGCAGCCCGGCTTCTATTGACTACCACGTACACACGCCTGAACAATACAGAATACCTAAGCATCTTTATCTTTATCAATAAATTCTAGATGCCTGTGAGACACTGTGAGTAGGTACTTAATACATACGTAAGTAAGGGGGTTGTAAGGAAAGTTATGCCCTCGTCAAACCATTAAATTAACTACTTAACTAATTAATGTGATATATCTACGCTAAAAAAAGAGCTCATTTTATAATACCTAATAAGTCAGTCGTCTAAATAAAGACTGGCGCAGGTGCAGCTCCCACGCGAAAGCAACCGCGATTACATTTCCCTCCCCCCCGGCCCGCATACCCCGCCCCGCTGCGCCTGCGTCTTCAGTGCACAAACCATGCACGGCACGACCAATTACCTGCCTATTTCGCTGCTGTCTCCGCTCGACTGATTGAGATTGTATAAATCCTACATACACGCGTAAATCTTAGCAGTTCGTCACGAAAATGTTTCATTTGTATTTCGAACGTTTTGATTGCTTAAATACACACAAATACTGGTTTGTGGATAAGTATGTGCATTTAATAGACTTGATTGGAGGCATTACAATGAAACAAGTAACTAAATGTAACGTGTGAAGTAGTTTCTCCCGAGTGGGCAATAGTGCGGCAATCAGGGCGGTAATTGCGAGCCGAGAGCGGCCGGCGAGGGTAGGACCCGCAGCCGCAAGGGATTCGAACAACGACCTGCGACACGCTCACTTGATTCCCTGTTAATGACACTAATGTTTGTATGCAATGTCTTTTTAAGTGTTATTAGATTACTTCATAGTGCTTCATCGCTTCAATTCATTTTATGATATAGTAGAGTTCCGCTTACTACTTTGTTACGTGTGACCTCTAGGTTTATCATGCCACGTGAATAGATAATATAGATAGGTGCCTATAAGAAAACTGATGTTAATAAAATAAGTCCTGTTAATTCATAGTCATCGATTCATTCATTCGAGTCTTTAACAAACTACAAACATTGGCATTTATAATACTGAGTACCTATTAGTAACTTAAATTCAAGGTACCTATTTTCACCGTGAAAGATAAATTCGAACGATGGATTGGTTGTATTGTAACACAAGTAGGTAGGTAAGTAAAACCGCCAAGAGTGCAACAGTTCTCAGGCTGGGAGAGATGACGCGATAAGTATCCTTGGTACCTAACAAAGTATACAGGGGCCACCACCAGAATCAGTTAATGCATGCCGCAGCCAGCTTATTTGAATTTCACACATAGCAGATACCAACGCGGCTTCTGTTTTATTCATCCGGTCAAAGATCGTGACGTCACCTGGCTGGACCTCCAACAAATAGCAAAAGTTTCTGCCTAGTAACTTAACAAGAATACATTCGAAAACTACCTTCATTCGACTTTGTTAAGAGTTAACATTATCAAGAGATTGGCATATGCTATTATTAGTCACCGCGCCAATATTCTAACTCATCGGCAGTCATTAAAATTCATTTGGGTCCTCTGAATGTCAATAAACCAGTTGCTATGAGAATGGGAGTGGTCGCCAGTTTGATTTAAAGCGACGCGACCACAATCAATCAAGTCTCCAAAAAGGAAGCAATGTGACTCTGCTTCACTACTTGCATAAATAGTATTGCCACCTAGATATTAAATAAATTAACTCTATGTAGGTAAATAAACAGCATATTTAAAGATTTCTATAAACTACCGGAAATATTTACAACATGAGTCAGTAAAACTTTACCCACTTAATTTGAAAATGCTAGGTTGGTAAAGTAGAGTTTCGATAAGAGTTACTAACTCTCACCGAGTCGAGTCATAATTTGCATTTTATCATGATAAATCTTGCTGGTAAGTATTTATGTATATTACCTATCTACTGAGCACTAGGTATTTAAAATGTTATGTAATATTGAACCATTATTTTAGTATAGCGCTAACATTGTTATCCATTGCCTACCGAGCCGTTGCGAGAGCGCTACATACATAGGTTTGACATAATGTGCGAATTTCCCTCATTGTTCTAACTACCTACTACGATGTGGGTATGGTAAAGGAAGTAGTAATAGTAATCCGAGAGTAATACACACATTTCGGTAACGTAGCAAGCAATCTTTTGTTTTCATGGACGCCATTGTGCCTTTCGTTAGTAGGTATAGGTCGCGCCACGTAAAATGAACCCTAGCTGACAGCTGCGCATTAGACGATTTTTGAGTCTGACGTTTAACATTTGTTTTAAAATACCATCGCGCACAAAAGTGTTTAATTACAATCATGGTTTTACGCACAAAGGAAAGAAAAATATTATTAGTAGTATTAGTAGGGTGGAATATAAATAAAAAAAATACACAACTACCAATCAATATTGGATTTAGTGTAAAATGTGTAAAAATGAAAAAAAAAAATTCGAAAACTTAAAAAAAAAACATAGATATTGTTCTTCCATTAAGTCTTCATGGGTGGCGGTAAAACCAGATGAGGACGCAGTGTTGATGCCAGAAGTGGCCATTTTATTATCATCGTTGTCGTCATTTTCATCATCTTTTGAATCAGAATCATCATCCCCAACGTATACTTATTATACGTAACCGCGTGCGAAAGACTCTTTCAAGAATGAAACGATAAATAGCCCTAGTACTTTCGAGCGTAAGTGTACCCCTGCGCGAAAACGTGATTTTCAATTGTTTCTAAAGTTCTTTTTACGTGGCGCGACCTATAGGTACCTACCTACTTATTGCGTGGAATGTAAGTAATAAGTTGTTATTTTTAAAACGCAATGACTCTACCGTCCTTAGCAACGACTACTTGACATTACACCGACGTCGTATATCTAAGCTCCTGCTGTGAATCACGGCGTCTCTGACGTGTGAACCTCATCAGAATGTTTGGCATGCTCGCTGTTTGAAGTGCAGCTTTATAGCAGCCAGTGAGAACACGGCCTCTTTCCACATTATTATCTACCTCTAGCTTAGATAAGCGTATGACCTACAGGCAGCACTGATGTTTGGTAAATGTGTTTTTCCAGCGAAGCTTTGACGAAGTGATTAGTCGCACCGCCGCCGACATATTGCTAAGTTGCAACAATGTAGGTACATACCCAAATACTGAGTAATACATTTTGTCGATCGGTGTTATGAGTAGATAGGTAGGTACTTAAGTAAAAAAGATGATTAAAAGTAAACATACATTCCTATCCTCCCTTTTCTTTATGGGTGATAAATAATCGAAATTTCTATGGCAACTTAAATTTCAAATCCCACACTATTTAAGGTTTTAAAAAACCTATGAGTAAGTACCTATATATACAATACATATTTACTTTTACAGATAATAGTCAATATTAACAAAGAACATAAGTAAGTAAATATTATCTGTTTTTTTACAGTTACGTGATTACTTTATTAGCAGTTCGTTATCATTAAATAGACATATTTAGGTACCTAACTATTGACTCAGTTGTGTTGTGGTTCAAGAGAATTCAGTGTATTGATCATAGTTTATTCATTTGTAGTTACATACAAAAGAGTAGGTACCTTTCATAATTTAGGTAGCGAAAAAGTCAATAAGGATAATTAAGTACAAGACAAAAAACCTACGTAGGTACACATGATACTTACCTACCTAACAAACCAAGAACCTGAGCAACGTTTAAGTCTAATGATACATGCTACAAAGATTATTTTGGGAATATTAATGACTGTTACGAAAAAGAATTCTTGAAGTTGGCTATAAACGGAATGAGCGCAGATGAATCCACTTTAGATCTTAAATAAATGAAACCTCAAATGGAAAAGAAGTTGTTGCGTAGGCGCAGCTTGCAAGTACCTTCCTAGGTGGGTACCTACGTAACTGTCACCTGTCGCGCGACAGCGGCGGCGCGGTACTAGTAGGGCTTGAACCCGGAAGCTCGCATAGTTGGCGCATGGATCAGTGGTCGCACACGACGGCGACGCACCGCACGCCACACGCCCTTCATAATATGCTCACAATTATGCAAATTTACAACAAAACAACAGCCCCCGAACAAACAATCTTCGCATTTGGTATGCTTGAACTCAGCTTACTAAAAAGTTACTCAACGAGTTTCTAATTCGGTATTTTATTAGCGACTGGCATGCTTCAAGTGTTACTACATACACAAGTGACCGGCAAAACATTTTGTGTTTAAAGGTCACAGACAGCGTTTAGTGGCTTGGCATATAAATAAGGAAAATAGTTATGGTAGTAATTATGACACGGTTGCGAAATAGAACATTTAAAACGAATAAAGTAAGACGTTTCGATGTAAAGTGAGGTATAGACAGATCGGTCACGATCCGGACCGGAGAGCGAGCTGCATTGTTACATCACGCGCACTTTCTAACAGCCGCCGACGACGTGGTAGGATTTATATCGCCATCGGCTCTAATTAAAGTGTCCGTCCGACGGGAGTTGATACTTTGATACTGCTCGAAACTACGGATGAATTACACGCTACAAGTCATGTACGGACAGAGTACCATAGGACAATAGCGTTGTGCAACGCTGGCTTACTTTCCATTTCGTTTTAAATTACTGCAGGTATATCATTCATCAGTAGATTAAATTAATTGATGTAGGCAATCGTACCCAATTTTTAAAAGATTAATAGCAATGGTTATAAAGAAATAGTCGCATCGTGTCCTAAAAGTCTAGGCTACAGGCTAATGCATCGAGGCACAATCGAGGATGACGCGTAGCTATTGGAATGTTGATGTAGAATGCATGCGCAGCACACAACGCTAGATAACTGGACCGCGCGCCAACGGCCGTAATAAGTAGAGAAGGACTGCATCCGCGACCAGCATATAAGTAGGTAGGTACTACTAGAAAATCGTGGTGTAATTCGATAAAGTAAATACGAGCAATGAGAACCGGAGCAAGCGTAACTTGAAGCCTCAACTCAAGAATGAAGATTCAGGTATGTAAGATATAGAAAGTACATTAGAAAGGAATCGAAGGTGCGCGTGACCTGCAGACAGTGAGGTGAGCGGCCCGCTGCGGCTGCGCAGTCGCCAGCATTGCGACACTACGCGGAACTGGCGGCCTTCGCTGTCAACCTTTTAATTACTCACTTTTTTGCATAGGTAGGTAGGTACCTCCTCACTACATAGTAGGGATGTAACGAATATTCGCATTCGCATTCGCATTCGCGAATATTCGCATGATTTTTGATATTCGCATTCGCATTCGCGAATATCTTTTGAATAAATTGCGAATATGAAATTGAAAAAATACAGAGTGTCAAAACAATATTAGGTAAAAGACAAAGACAGACACAGTCTCCCAGACTTACTGTGGAAAAATTACTGTTGAATCATACCTTATTTTAAAGGCCGAGACATCTACAATCTACATGTACTGGTTTAACGGAATATGAATCATAAAAGTATGATTACTTTTACCCCCTTAACTATTTTTTGTATAAAATCTAATAATAATCACAATAATGAGGTAGATATCATAAAAAATGTGTCGTTCTCTCGTCCCCTTTGCCGCGTTCCACGCCTATATGATGACCTTAGTCACTTTTTGTATTAAATTAATTATTTACTAATATTATTGAGCACCTATTACATTTTGCGAAAATTGTATTATATTTGTGGTCAAGTTGGTCAAAACCACTTTTGACTGCGATAACCAGCTGTTATCCATAAAAAGTTATGGTGGTGAAAATTAAGAGGAAATTCACGTTATTAAATAATTTCCAGGTAAAAATTATAATATACAGGGTATTTGGTAGCTGATGTATTAAGCCAAGACATATCTATGTTCCTTACATACATAATCCAAATTGTGATTTAGCTATTTTTTTTATATCAAATCGATCAGATGATGGACCCTTTTGTGTGAAGTCGATTGTATAAGCACAAATCACGTAAAAAAAGATTGTATGACATTACTGTGATGATTTTCCTCGTAATTTTCACCACCTTAAATTTTACTGGACTGGTGGTTATTGCAGTTAAAAGTGGTTTTGACTGGATATGAGTTTTGACTGTAACATATACAAAAAATTGCACAGTTATAAAACTTGTGAGGTTATCCAAAAACTTCTATAATTTTCATTCATGTTTGCAAAATGGGTCAAGAAAGGTCCCAAGTCCCAATGTCATTTAGGAGGTTATTAAGTACTTAAAGTAATGCATTGATCTGTCTTTGTCTTGCCTACACATACCTACATATCTGTATATTCGCATTCGCATTCGCATTCGCGAATGTCAACAACAGATATTCGCATTCGCATTCGCGAATGCTTAAAAACCGACATTCGTTACATCCCTACACATAGTTTCCAGTTTTTTTCGTTTTTATTTTTATTTTATGGTATTATCAATTAATTCAATTTGAACATGCAAACCCATCATTATTTCCCGAAGCGAATAAATGTCAGCAATACTTATTTCGGTTAGAGTGCTTTTCACGAAAGAAGTCCCCCGGATATTTTTGGAACTAAGTTTCGCAGGTCTATTTTCCCTATTTTCTGACCTTTTCCCTGATAGTAGGTAGAAAACCCCTTAGTTATCTTAATAAAAATATATTTTTTACGTAACAGAAATAGAGCTCAATAGATATTTTTATCAAAATGTAAACCATCATGGAATGACTAAAACACTCGACGTATGCATTAATTAGTAGTATTTGATAAATTACAAATGAAATATAAGTAAATAATATAGGTAAAATTTGTACTCAAAAATGGCAAGTTTGTCAATTTTGACATAATAAACAGCGCCGCGGCTAGGGGACTTCTTTCGTGAAATGGACTCTACATAGAAATTCTAACAAAGCTATTATAAAACAATATTATAAAGCCAAGGGCACATAGCAAAATTTTCTATACTTTGCTACCAGCAACTACAAAGAGCAAAGAAGAAGCAACATTATTAGATTGTGCGCAATATCTGAGTATGCTTCTAGTTCTCCCAATCACCGCGGCCTCTCAATTGTCGTGAGCTCGCACTGGCCGAGACCGGCCTTAAGTCGGGGGCTTCAATAATAGGTAGTGTGGTGCTTGGTACAGACCGGCTGTATACGATGCGGCGGCAATGTACTGATCGTTTAAGCGATGAACTCACGCGGCGATATTTAGATGTAGTGAGGCGAGGCCACGTCGTCGCTCCCAGCTGACTCTCAGCTGTTATACCCATCAGCGTGGCCTCTTGTTATGACAGACATATGGAGTCGGTAGTCTAGCCATCGCTGGTTCAACAATTATATTTGTCTTAGCTATACAATGACCTACATGATTCATACATTAAAATATAAGTAGCTATTATGAACTCATCCTTTTTAAAATAGATCGTAGTGCATAAATTAGTAATTAATTAATTAGTATCGTAGTATCTAAGATATCTAAGTTCAAACGGGTTTGAATTAATCTAAAAAGGATGACGCAATGAGGTACCTACCTACCTCAGTAAATGCAATTTGAACAACGCATATAAACGTTCAGAGATCTTTACTCAATCAACAGTCAAGCACTCATTCATTTAGCGAGACGCTCTCCATTCGAAACAATGTACGTAGGATGCATATTCCTGGATAACATTGTTATTGTTGGGAGCATGATAAATAACTGCCGAGAGCATTAGTCATCACAAACTAACAACCGCCCGAAAGATGCAAGCAGCCAGCAGACAAACATTACCGACAGATTAGATAATTTTGAGAAAAACCCTAGCTATATAAGTAATTTACCGGTTGATTCACTACAAATAATAGATAGCATTACGTAGGTTAATATTTTAAATGGTATTAAAAAAATATGGCCCTGGTTAGTAATCCAGATAAAAAATTAATTCATACTATACATAGGTACCTATAGTAACATACTTAATTGCAAATGATTATCTCATTAATGACACATGCGACATGCACATGCCCTCATATTAATGAGTTTGTAAATACCGAGTTCAAAGTTATATGTAACAAAGAGCAAAGGGGTGAATCATCGACAATATTTCACACTACGCGCCAAAGAGCAAATGATAACGGAATCGCTGTTACCCCATTGATAAAACGCTCAGTTATTAATGGACGCGAAACAAACAAAACAGGATAGTAATTTTATACATAAAGATAAAGACGTAAATAGGTACAATATTTAATTTGAGCTTTAATTTAAGGCTGATTCCACCGTTTCGTGCAAATTTCGACCATTCCACAAATTTTTTTTTTTTATATCGGTTTCGAAAATCGGTATGCTAAAAAGATGCGTATATCGTCTAGATGTATTAAACTAGTTTGGACGTATTAAATTTTTTTATAGTTTTCGAGGAAATCGTTGGAGTGTAATGAGGCAATGGAATGTAATGAAATATCGTGAGAGTGTAATGATGTTGTTTGGAAGGTAATGAAAAAATATTAGTCAGTATTAAAAAATTGATTAAAAAATCAAACTTTTTCTTCATAAACGTACTTATTCATGAAAATTGTATGTGTCAAAATGAACACAATTTTTTTTTACGTATTAGGAACATTTCAATAGACTTATAAAAGTATAAACACCTAAACTAGAAACTCACATTGTGGCGACCTGCTTAATAGGTGACAATTATAACGGCGCGGCGAAATTGTACATCTTATATTTGGAGTTACATGGTGATATGACTCTAGGCAACTAGACATAGTGATGACTTGGAGCTATGCTGCAAGACGCTGGCCGCGCGATGATTTGTGCGGACGTGTTAAGCTACGTGATTGCTGATGCAGTGGAACCATATCGATGCAGGAATATTTTCACGCTCGCTGACTTGTCTTATCTATCACGTACTCGAGGACCGCACAGTACTCCCCCCTTTGGAAAAGAAAATGAAAACAGGACTTCTAAATGCCGCTAAAACCTCGCTTGTTGCTCCTTTCTTCGCTGAATAGCTGCACCCATGATTCTTCCAGAGTAATCGAAGGAAACTAAAGCGTTTACCATTAATCAATATTTCTTCACAACAAATAACTGCAGAGCGTTGCGTTGCGGACATCATCGTGGTCATTGCGCAGTCTCATCATAAAAAAATCTTCAAATTATTTATATTAATTCAATAAACATCAGCAGTACTTCCACGCTCGAGCGTTTCTCTTACAGTCGTGGGCTGCATACACTGGCGGTTATCAAATCCTGCTCATGGGCACCAAGCGTTCTTAATGTGTTTCATTGTTTCACGTTATTGCAATGCAGAGTCTGGTACAAAATACCGCAAATACGGCAGTGCAAGGAACTTCTGACTTCTTGCTGCCAAAAACTAAAAATTACTGCGAATCTAACGACGAGCCTTTTCCTTTGTTATTCTCTCCAAAAATGGTGCGTGTCGTGGCCATAACGATGCGTAGTTTGTCCAAGTGATAGTCTTAATTTCAATAATTGTAGTAAAATTTCAATGTAGCGTGATTCATTGTAAACTTGACCCTGTTTCGATGTTCGTCCATTTGTGCTGCTTCGTGCGTATTTCTTGCTTACTGAGGAACCTGAATTAATCGTTAAAGTAGCTAGTTGTTGCAGCGCCGGGTCCAGATGCTGGTATTGTACTTGGCCGAAACTACGTACATAGTGAATCACTTTTTGATCCAGAGTCGGTGAGACCCGCTGATGGAAAGCAGAAACTAGATTGCCTCGATGAAGTACTTGCATTGTCTTTAGATCCATCTTCAAAGTAGCGAAGTTGCGTGTTCAATCGGCGGCGGTCACCACTGCTGCGGCGGCCCGGCAGAAAATAGGTGCCAATAAGATGGCACAGCGTTGTTGCAGAAATTATATTTAAGGTTACATAGTGATATGACTATAGGCAACTGGACAATAGTAATGACTTGAAGCTACGCATACTAAGACGCTGGTCGTGCGATGATATGTGCGGCCGTGATAGGCTACGTGATTGCTGATGCAGCGGAACCATATCGATGCAGGAATATTTTCACGCTCGCTGCCTTGTCTTATCTATCACGTACTCGAGATCAGCACACACATAAACTCTAAAGAATACTCGTGTCAAAATCTAAGCAAAATGTACTGTCAGAAATTTTTTTCATATTAATTTGCGGTCTGTAAGAGTATAAAAAATAACAATAAGGCCAACCATTAACATTTCAATCTGAATTTCGTTAAGTAAATAGGTACCTAGATAGGTTGGTATTTTTTGAATAACATATGTTGAAAAAGTATGTGATTGCTTAATATAAAAATTTAGGCACGACAATACTCATTAAGGTAGGTAACGTTGTATTAATAATGTTATTTTTACAAAAAACGTCAGTTAATACCGAAAACATGATCTTTATTAGTGTTTTATATTACTACTTTAATACCCGTAAAACTATTTCATTAACTTCCAAAACCTTTCATTCCCCTCCGCCAAAAAAATTGGAGGGAATGGAATGTAATGAATTGGAAAGGAATGAAATTTAGGAAGAATTTCTCGATTTATTTCGAAACTAAAAGTGCAATGACCTTAATAAGTATAATATGAAAACACCCACATACAAGCTATAATTTTATCTAAAATAAAATTAATTTGATCATGAGCTTACTTAGAAATGCAATGGAATGTAATGTGTACGAACCTGTGACAAAAGCGATTTTCAGAACTTAAATCGGAAATATTTTTTAGTGTGGCTGCGCGTGGTCTTTCTCGGTAAATTGTTAAGACAGACAGAGGGGCGCGGGAGACGTGGGCGTGGGCAAAAGTAGAAATAGGGTTGGGAACACATTATAATGTTGATTGCAATTTTCGTGGAAGAGAATGAAGTTTTTCGTTTGACAAAATTTTAAGTGCGATTCTTTATATATTGCGCTATGAATTATTAATGTTTATTTATTAATTATTAGGGGGAAGTGGGGCACATTGATACACAAAAATTCAAACTCCGTTTAAATACACAAATGTCAACATATTTGATCATTTTTTTTGCCGGGTGCATTGCCTGATATGTTAACTTATAATTAAGTTTAAAAAAAGCTGATAGAAACGAATAGGGAAAAAGTTATGGCGACTTTTATAAAAAATCGATTTTGTATCATTCTGCCCCACCGGTGGGGCACCTTGATACAGAGAGTGGGGCAGCTTGATGCGTATTTTATTTCCGTAAATATTATAATATTTTTTCAAAATAAATCGTAATATTACTTAAATTGACCAAATAAAAATCAAATAATGCTTGGTATCTGAAAAATCACATTATTTATTAGTTATTATTCGTATTAACGATAATCACAATCAGCCTAATAATGAAATGAGCTAGGAAATAAAATTGTCATCAAAAAGTTAGAATTTATCAAGATTTTAAACATGTAATTAAACATAATTACTCAGTAATCAGCCTAAAGTACTACAGGATTGGGCATAGTGAAATATATGTAGAAATAACAAAATAAAATCCTCTATCAAAATTATAGGAACTTTTTCTTAAAACTCATAATCAAAAACATCACAAAACTAAAATCCTAAACGATTTTTTCACATTTCTCTGCTTAACTTTAAACGTCCGGACCATTTTCTATAATAAATGAGATTTTTAAGACTACTTTAAAATACTAACGGGGCACTTTAATGCACTAAAGGGGTACTTTAATACACTAACGGGGCAGATTGATACGTATCATTCTGCCCCGCGCTTTACTGTATCATAGTGCCCCAAGGGACTATAATCACGAAAGAGTCATTTATTATTTTTTAAATCCATATTGTATTAAATAAACATATTAAATAACATTTGTTAAAGTATAAACGTAATTTTGGTAAAATAAAACTATGAAAACAACTAATAATATGGAGCTGAGACATAAACACATTGCTCTTAAAATTTTAGTTGTCGGTCCCAAAAACACGTTTGTGCCTGTCAAAGCAAAACGGCGAACAAGCGGCAAGCATCGTCACAACTATCATCCTTGTGGATGTCCTTGAACGTTCTAATGATGTGTCCGTGTGCGTATCGTTTTTCAGTATTTCAAAACAGGTACTGTATCAATGTGCCCCGAGTATCAATGTGCCCCGCCTCCCCCTAATTGTAATGGTGTAACTTGATATTCAGGTACAAAAAACCTGAACATTTACCGTAGGAAAGTGTACTAAAGTATCTCAGAAAACTCAGGGTGGGTATCTGGATGAGGAGTGTAATGAGATTTTGACATGTTTTTGTTCAGGGTTTTTTTTATTTAATTAATTTAGCGATTAAATGGAAGATGCGTCTTTTAGCTTTACTTATACGTGAACTTTTTCAATTTAAACATTTTAGCTAACTGTTAAAATCATATGAGTTTTTGGTCTGGATGGCAAATCTGAACGAAACGGTGGAATCAGCCTTAACGTTCTATCGATAAAGATACACAAAATGAGTAGAAACAATCTCTTAATTCATTGACATAATTTGTTTGAAGACAACAATAATTCTTGCAATAAACAATTCAGTACCTACCTTAGTACCTCAATAAATAGAATGTGCTATGAAAATAGCTTACCTAGGTAAAATAAACTTTCTATTACAGGTTGCGCAGCAGATATCATTATAAACATAGGTACTTATACGAGATTTGATAATGGGTTTCAATCTACAGTAGATAGTTCCATAAGCACGCAATGTTGATTTTATCGAGTCACATACATTAGAAGTAATATCCGATAGTTGTTTGTGGCATTGTAACCGACACAGGAAAACATGAGCGTTGCATGATGCGCCGGCGGCGGCGGGAACAATGACAAGGTTTTTAAAACATACCGTCTCGGCCCAAGAAATTTCAATTGTCACATTATCGTTTCATTTCATTTATGACTATACAAGTTTAAGAACTTGCTAATTAAAATATACCTAAATAGGTACTTATTTTCTTTGAAATGAAATAAAAAGAGACAGTATACCAACTGTTTCTGTGAGAGTGAGAATAATTAACCACGAATACCTACTAGGCTAGGTAGGTCGATTATTGTTTTTGAATGAAGTAGATTACCTGCTATTATTAAAAGATTTACTAGAAAGTACATATCTTCATTTATCTTTGTAAGTATAAAATTCTAAATAAGTGCCAATTAATTTGCTTCAACTAATCAAATGTTTTTCAATGAAGCGATAACAGAAGTCATTTGTTTATTCTTAGTAATATCAATAGATAGGTACCTATAAGTTTTATTTGTGTTTAAACAAAATAATAGAGATAACAGTTCATTTAGATAAATTTATCAAAAAGTAGGTAGGTAGGTATATGAGTACCCACGTAGCTATTTAATTCAAAGAGTGCCTAAGTAACCTACATAAGAATTGAATCTACTAGATTACCTAGGTACTGTGGATTAAATAATAAGCCCCGACATTCATTAAGTACTTACCTACATAGAAAATATAAGTTCATAATTATATAATTATAAACACTTTAAACTTTAAACACTTTAAATAAACTCTTGTTTCCTTTCTCACTAACGAAACATAACTACGAATTTAAAAAAAATATAACCTTATTTGTCGTAAATAAACAATAAAATAATACGTGTTGAGAAAATTGACAACCGTGTACAACTTATACCTACTGAATCATGAAATATGTAGTTTCTCTGAAGCGTGTCATACTGAAATATGTTAAACGTTTCGTGGAAAATTGTACTACGCGTATGTTTGTACAGAATAGAGGATGTCTCGCGATTCGAAGTTATTGATGTTTTGTTTATTACAACGTACCTACCAAAAGTCCAGCGTTGTACAATTAATCATAATTTTCACATTTATCACAAAACACTGCACATTTAACATGAAAATCACAACACTTCTACAGATGTCTATCCCGAATAGTGTGCGCCAACAATATTTTGAGGTAAACGAAATGCGCAATAAGGTAGGTACAATGTATGTAGGTATACCAAAACACCTCAAGTCGGATTGTGGTTACGCAAAGACGTGGTTATCCGTATCCCGGCGGAGGGTGATTTGTGTCAACTGTGAAGACAGGCGGCCTGGCCGGGCTCCAGCTGACGTGGGAGGCCCCCGCCCGCTCACGCCCACCAACCCTTATCGATCGCCTCCCCGATGCACCACTTGTTACGTCTCTCATAGAATAGTGTTGAAGATTCCAGACGGAGTAACTGGATGCCTACTTATTTTATTATGATACTAAAAATAATTCGACGACATGGTACGTTTGAGCTTCCGGCGATTTTTAGTTTAGATTTCGTTAAAAGTTTGTATAACATGATTCACGATGTTACAAAATTACGCTTTAACGTGCAATTATTCCAGATTGTAAGAAAATAAATCTGTTTCATAGGAACTCTATTTATACGATATCAAAGTAATATTTCGGTGCCGGCAGGTAACTGGCAGAGTGCCCAGCGATTAGGTTTAGATAGTGGCATGGTCGTGATAAAAGAAAGTGGTTAGTGCAATGTGACGTTCGCCGTATCAAGAGCGCCCACCTCCGCCGATAACATGGTTATGGCGACGGCAGCTGTATCCTCTCTTCCTATCGATCGCGGCAAATCACAGGTTTTACTTTTATCGGCGCTGTTATTTACAATATTGTACGTATTATATGATATTTTACACATTATCACGAGTATAACTTTATAAAACAGGTCCTTAATTATTAGAAATAATATGGGTGGGCTAAACGTTATTCTTTTTTTGACTCGAATACGGTTGCTAAGATATAACATTAGAATGTTTTTTATCTACCATTGGCTACATTGTCGTCCTTACGTAGTTGCATGCGCGATTGCGCGGCGCAAATAACTACGCGTTGTATTTAACGAAGCTATGATTGCATTGCTTGCGATGACTACAGATGGAGAAAGTACCAGTGATAATAGCACAAGCAGCATGAGAGAGATCGGACGCAACCATTTGGCGATTAATGCAGTTAGTCACCAGGCACTCATCTTTACCTAAGCATGCTATGTCATTACTTCTTTTTTTCTGATCATTTTCTCAATGCTCGTAACTAATGTTACTAATGACCGTAAAGGTAATCAGATAGTTATTTGAGAAAAGTTGCTTCTGTTTATATGGCATCAAACACAAGCAGGTAATAAGTATTTGCGCTCGCTATACCTAAAATTTTTATTATAAATACAACACGGATAAAACAAGCAAATAATAAAGCTCCCAACCGACGCATCATTCACAACCACGATCCATCAAGATATAAGTAAGGTACGCATCCACGTCATCACACGCGATGGTAACAACAAGGAGGAAAATCCTCCAACATCCTGTTTGCATTCACGCGTATGCGCTTGCGTTTCTATTTAAAGAACGTCTTTACATTAAAACATGATGTTTATTATTAGCTTTTAATTGTAATTTCAAATTACCTACGTTCAATACCTACCTACACTCAAGTGAGATTCGTCTCAAATAAAGTCACTACTATCTCTTCATATCATTTCACAAAATATAGGTACCTAGGCAGGTATATTTTTAATTTTTTATTGCAGATTGTTGTTTTTCATCTCAAAGAAGTTATATTCTGAATGTCTGCTATGCATCTTTGCATGTCAATTTCGCAACTCGTGTGAAGTTGCAATCGCACGAAAATAAGCACCAGTTCTACGAAAGTAGTTTATTTCGAGTTTAGGTCGACGTTAGCCAATAGCCACACTCCGAACTTACTAGTTCCGTGGTTCTTGAGCAAATATACAAATCAATGGATATGCAGCTTCGTATTCGCGTTGTATTAAATAATGTTTGTATGGTGCGGCACCCGACGGCGGTCAATGCTCGGTGTCGCACTCGGCGCCGCCGCCTGGCCGGGCCCCAAGCACCCGCCACCACCGCCGCCGCCGCCGCAAAATAATGCACGCAAATCACACGTCACGCGCCTTATTTGACAATATTTTTATGAACGACCTGCCCAATTGGGAAACTACAAAAGGCAAAAGTTTATTGTGCTTATTTTTTCATGACGAACAATGATGTAATACGTTGGTAAGTAGTTACATAGAATGCATGCATGATTATATTATAAAATAGATTCCCGAATAAAATAACTTATGAAAATTCTAGTAGTCATAAGTATGAATGAAACATTTAAAAAAATGATTTTTTTATGCATGTGCCTAGGTAGGTACTTAAATTTAATAAATAGGACACAATTGGAATGTAATTAATAAAACTATTCGAAGTGAGAACTTCTATGTGACTAATTCATACGTACGTACCTACGTTTAAACAATGGATGATTAATAAACACACAACTTTACTATACACAAAGAAATTGTAGATATTCCTTATAAATATGTGCAATTTACAAGGATTTCTGGCATTTGTCAGATAGAGGCGAATAAAAGGAAAAATTTAAATATTTCTTTTCATTGGATAATTATAAGGAATCCTCGGTCTTTATGTTATTTACGAGTAATCAGGTTGCAAACGAGTTGTGGTGTGGTGGTATGGTGGAGCCGGGGCGGTAGAGGCGCGGGGGCAGACACGGGCGCGTTCAACGAACGTCCGCGGACAGGCACGGGCCCAAGGTCGCAGCGTTCACTCGCCCGCTACTCACCACTCTACAATCCACCTATTTAGTACCCAGTACCCGCACTCGCACCCTACTACTATCAAAATAAACAGCTGTGGGTGCATTCGAATCACCAAATTATGGAAAAAGAACTTGATATTGTAATTGGAATTGATAGAAACATGATTTAGCTACCATAACAGCATTGAATAGTGGTAAAGACAACGAAGTAACTTTTTTTGCTGAATTGAGTAGCATGTTTTTGTATATGTAACTAATATGTTTAATTAGCACAATATGTAGGTTCCACGAGTTAACTAAGTTATTTAAGGAGGTATCAATTTTGCAATTTTTACTAGGTACTCATATTGCTTAGTTTTTATGTCGAAACTAAAATATCAAAGTAAACAAATTTGATATTGAAAATACGTAAATAAATCCTATATAGTAGGTAAAGGTTTGGTTTAAAGATAATATAGGTAGTAAAATATCTTAACAAAACCGCTGGGTGGCTAAAGCAACGAACAAAGTTGCTTGACTAATTGTTCAGCCATTGTTTAATGCCACAGGCTTCGCCTTCCATTCAACCAAATATTTTTTTTTAATGACAGTTACTTGCTCGATTTCACCCACTCTTATATTCAATCAAATATTTAGATACTGACTTTAAAATTCTCAAGTTTTTAACTGAATTGTTCAATCAGTTACCTAGGATGCCTAGACATTTAAGCTAGACAAATGTGTCATGTTAAATTTATTCGCAATTTAAGTCAAGTTAAGACCCATTGGCAGACCGCGCCCTGTCCCGGTATGCTGGTGATTGCAAAACGAACGGCACACGTGTCTACGACAAATCGCCTCTGGCAAACTCATTAATGACAAACTATATTCCGACTACCAATTCGAAACCAATAAACGGTTTCGGCACGGATTACAGAGAAGGGCTTTTTAACGCCATGAGATTGGCGCCCCCACCATTTGTAGTAGTTTTCTTCTTCGTCTGCAAATGAAGCGACGGCATTGGAGAAATTCCTTGAGTATTCGGTTCAACGGCCGCGCTACGGCGTGAGCGCTGCGACTGTGTTTGGATGTGAGCGGCGCGCACGCACACACGAGCCCGCACCCGTGCCTCTGCAAACACCGTCGAACCGTTACCCGCTATGCTCCTACACCTCACCTACCAGGGCCTCCCCTTCGACCACCATAATCTATCAATACAAGAGGCATTGACAACATTGAGATAAGTCTTTGTAATCGAAATAGTTAAATTAAAAGTTTTTGCTAAAAAAGCTAAATCAAAAACCGTCGGAGATTTTCAGAAGGGAACAAAGAGCTACTGAAGGAAGAGAGAAATAAGAGAGCTTGATTCTAAATTAACTTGTAAAAACAATCGGCAACGGTGTGCAATAAATAAACCATTGTCAGAGAAGAAAGGCCCACCGCAGAATGCGATTATATCTCGGGGTTTCAACACTAGAAACGACCAACTCATCTCTTCACTTAGCTAGGCATCTTCCCTGTTGCAATTTACGTAACATTAGAGTCGGAATACGTTGTTTAAATGAAAATGATCTGTGGAATAGGTAGTATTAGTAAAATATTTTCGCAAAAGCAAAGAGTTCAATTCAGTTCTTTCATAACGTCTAAAATTACATCATTTAGTTAGACGATAGATAAAATAAATACCTAACTGGTATTAAAAATTAAGTGTGTCGCAACATTGTTGTTGGAGCGTAAAATTTATAATGTTAAATATCTATAATTTAGATTTAGATGCACATTACACGATGATCGTGCATGTGACGGCGCTGAGATAAAACGTGAGTGGTAGGTAACAAACAAACAACTCAACGTACCTACATCCTTCTACTTCATATCGTGAGCTGACATCCTGACCGATTTACTTCGTAATTGAATGTGATTCAATCTGGAATGGATTCACAGCGGCAGAGGACTTTTGTCTGCTTCTGTCTCTACAAAGTATCCACTAAACGCAACAAATAATTTTAAGAAATCATAGCCTTAACATTCAAGGACCTAACCTAATTAAGATCAAACATAAAAAGATAGATACACTAACGTACCTACCTACTAGATATGTTGCAATTGCAGCTGGTAGCTTGTTAAATACGTATGCAACTGCATATTCGTAAATTCATAAATATTCTATTTATATAGATAGTGTACGGTAAGTATTTTAATTTTATACTATTCTATATAGATATCAGTCGTCACATTAAATTAAGAATTATGTTCTCTACAAAGTTAAAGTCACAAATGTAAACTACATACGACATGATTATTCTTGACTATTACTGGCTTAGTGGTTAATGTAAATGAATATTTACGCAAATCCAGCCATACCCAATTTGTAAAACCGATATACCTAAAGGGGTTTTTTTCCTTGCTAGTCGTTATCAGCCCGATATCATTTTACTCATACTATGATTAAACAACCCAGACATTGCGAAAAATATTAATTTTGAATACATTTAGCTGGTAGATAGGTACTTTATTTAGCTGCTACTTTAACAGTCAACGTTGGTTATTCTCACCAGGTAGTACAAGACTCAAAAATTCCATTTATTTCCACTTTAACATTTTCCTTATTAGGTTAGGTAACTAGGTAGGTATCTACATAATGTAATTACAAAATGATCAAATGGGCAGTTATCGTAGCTGTAAACAATAAAATATGAGCTGGTTCCAAGAATTAACACAAAGGAACGTGCTTTAGATAACTGAAACAAGATTAAAGGTCACTGTGATTGTGTAAAGATCCGAGACCCGGACACCACTACCCACGTCATAAATTGATAAAAAAATTGGACTCATCGCATCTGGATGAAGCAATGAATGAAGTAACTAGATAAATAATAGATACTACTTATTCATACTCAGACGACTATACGGATACCCTGAGAACCCATATAACTTCTAGATTATCAGTTTTAAAACACTACGTTTAAAAGCAGTATTTTAACCGGTTTACGTTGGATGTAAGTTTTTGAAAGTAGCCACGTTAATATATCAAAAATCCTAGACAAGATACTGTTGCACTGACAACTAAGTCATTCGTAAATTGTGGGTCACACGGCGGAAGCGGCGACGGACGCGTTTCGAAATATAGCGCACACTATCGAGCTCATTACACTTACTAACAGTAGTATACCAAATCACGATTAACTAGCTTGCTTCAACTTTTGCTACGCTTGTTTAAAATAAAACGGATTAAAGCATGTTTAACGAAATAAATATATTATATGCACCATTAAGACTTAATATTTGATAGATTAATAGCTAATAAGAAATTGTTCTACGTGATGGTAGATAGACTAACCCGGAATAAATTGAGTGTAGTCAAATGGACTTAATCGACAGTCTAAAATTCTACGCATATCTTTAATATGAAAGCGTGGGCGTCCCTAAAGAATACGAGATCTATGGTATAATGTAGGCTCACATAGGTAAAACATAAAGTAGCTTGGGTGAAACATTGTTGCAAAAGTGCATCGGGTAGTGCAGGACAGTGCGTGCGAGTCCGAGTCACACTGACATTGCGTATAATCCGGCACTCCGTATGGAATGCGGCCGCCCCGCCGCCGCCGACCGGCCGCGCACCGCCCCGCGCCGACGCCCGCTCTCCTCCATGTTTTCTTATTCACTTACTTCCGTCCACCATATGGAATAGTGGGATAGGACCGCTCTAATCAGATTCTAATCGGTCTTATAAATTCGCAGATAAAAAACTGCTCCTCGATTGTGGGTCTATGTGGTAGGTACATCTCTGTGGTACATCTAAATCAGATGACGTCATATCGAAGTGGGGAAATAGTGAAACGTAAATATCAACCCTACGTATCTAGAAGGATCGCAAAACGACGTCGCTAGTAATACTGGATTTGTTTAGAAATTTTCGCCAGCAATCAAAACACAAGTAGACATTCCGGGGCGTATCGACAAGTCGGCGACGACGGCCGCCGCCACGTAGCGGCGTAGACGTCCCGGGCACAGGCAACATTCGCCGAATGGAAATTTCACTCACCTCCGTGGATAAGTCGTGGAAAGTTAGATATTATCCTCCGACACGATCGCACAGGTAACAAAGCTATCGGACGTACAACACAAATATTCACCACACCAAAACGACAACATAAATAAACGCGCGAGGAGACATCGATTCCCGGAAGGATATGTCACAGACGTTTCACTCTCGCACTAATCGGAATGCAACTAGGAAAATGCACAGGGCGGGGTTGTCAAATGTCATAAACGGGCGGTTCGAGAGGTCGGACACTTGCGACGTGATCGCGGAGAGAGCGACACACCGGTGGGTAGAGCAACACCGCGGAGCGGACTGTGGCAGCGACGAGCGAGCGCCGAGCGGCGGCGCGGGGAATCCACCCCCCCCCCTCCCCCTCCCCCGCCGCCGCTTAGCAACGCGACGCCGACGTCGCCACGCGCCGAGCCACCGTCAGCTCCTCTCCTACACTCCCATACTACCCTATCGAATGACCTATCTCCAAGATTTTAGAATAATTGATCCGCCTACGCAGATTTATAACTGACTACCTACTAAGATCATCGAGGCAGAAATTGTGCGTTAGACATCGTACTGTACGCTCAGTTCCACTTGCAAAGAAATTCACCCGAATGCACAAACGCTCCAAGCATAATTCTGCAATTACTGCACTTTCTTTCCCATTGTTAGCGTGATGAAATCAGTTTTACTATCTCTAGCGATTGAGTGAGATTGGCGAGCGGGCGGGAGGGGGTCTTGTTAGCCGCGCACTTGATGCTGTCCCGGTACTTTCACCTATGCAGGTACTCTGTCACTTATGCACATGCAATCACATTCACATCATTCTTATCCTATACCTTCGGTCTAATAAAGAAATACTAATTCATTTTCTTGATACACGTTTATTGTTACGGTCTAAAATCACATACTTAACCTAAGCCATCTTAATTCAGTATGAAATACCGAATTAAATGTTTTGCACATAATCTCCACCTTAAAATATAACAAAATCTGATTCAATGAAAACATCCTATCTACGAAGCTCAAAGTAAATCTATCAGTCAAGTAAACAGAGATAACATTGCATTAATGTGCACAAATAATTCGGATTATCATTACTTTATTAACATGAGTTATAATTATAGCATTTATAAACTAATAATACCTACAGGCTATTGCAATTCAGATCGATAGCTCGGCTGCGAACAAGATGGATAAAGAGAGGACGTCATTTATCCGGCTCGAAGGACCAAAAATGTGAGTGTTTACAGCCAAGGGTGCCAAGCGGGATCCATTCGGCATAGATTATCGTGGCTGTTGGCGGCAGTGACTAGCGTCGCCACCTTGCTATCGGGCCCGTCGAACTGCGCGAGAGAGTTGAGGCGGCTCATGATGACGGTGACGGCTTTGTTCACCATGTTGATGATAGTCTCGTTATCCATCTCCATCGGTTTGCTCTCGGCCGAGGTGCCCGCGGTCGGCATCCCTGATTTGTCCTCGAGCCGCTTTCTGTAGCCGGTTACCATTTCATCCCTCAATATTGTACGAAGGATTGACTGAATCTGAAAACAAATGGAAATTATAGTTTTTTATACATATTAAACGTACCAAAATGCCATTGATTTTGTGGAAATACTAACTTTGAAGTTGGGTGTGACGAGACACCTTGCGACGGCGATGCAGCAGGCGGTGAGCGGGCCGGTGATGCCGATGGTGGTGAGCAGCTCCGAGATGTTGGGCGTCAGCCGGAACGGTACTGGACGGTTGCCGTCCAACTCGCCTGATAGACCACGTTACATTATATCAATCAACTTAGCTTTCTTATCCGGAACAAAACATGCAAAGCTTGGCACAATTCAATTATTGTCATGCAAATGTTACTTTCAAAAAATGCCTTCCGTGCGTAATGATTAAAAACTTTAAAACGTAAGCAAATAAAGTGTTGTTAACTCGTGCAAGTGGAAAGCAGTGCTAAAAGTAGCTTCGGTTATAATAACAGTTATCCTTCCCTGTTACAGAAGTCGAACGAAGATGTTATTATTTATTAGTTCCAATGTGACGAAAAAAAGCAGCCAATAAACATTCGCAAAAAATAACCTCCAAAACAACAAGGATGCGGAGACACGACGAAACAAAAAACAAACGTAAACACGAAGGTGCATAAAATAAAGTGTTAAAATAAAACATAACAAAAAGAGCGTGCAAAAAGTTGATATACAACAAGAATAAAAGAAAACGGATTTGTTGAGTAAGGCGGATTAGGAGACGTACCTGTGGTATCGTCGACGTCAAACTTGTAGTAAGACACGTTGAGAAGTCCGGAGTCTTGATGTACGTACATCATGTCGGGATTGAGTCGCGTCAGATGCAGCACGTACTCGGCGAAGCTGGCCAGAGACAGCTGCAGCGTCAACATCTTACGGAACGTCCAGTAGTCAGTGGGCGCCGCGAATGTAGCCGCAGCCCATTCACGAACCATACCCTTTGGCACCATCGTTGTTTGGACCTTAAGGAAAGTAAATTCAAGCAAATTAACATCGTTTTTTGAGCTTACATTAATTCTTATTTTTGAAAAGCAACCTAAAGGTTTAGTAATATAATTACCTCTCGTAAAATATCCCGAAGTACTTGATGCGAGGCCTGAGACCCGCGAGCTTGCACCGCTGCCAACCGCTCGTAATAACGTGCCACAGGGGCGTCATACTCCACGCCCCTATAACAAACAAAAATTGTTATAGAATACACAATAACACTTCAGTAACAAAACAAATGAAAGCGAAGTGCATTAGATCATTACCTGTTAGCACATTCGGTGCGGTAGATGTCCAAAAGCGATACGGAACTAGGATTATCTTCGACGAGTCGCATTTGTGGCGACACAGATACCACTCTAGGCACAGTGAAATGTAGGAACCTGCGCGAGGTTTCCTTCTGTTTTCCCAAATAATGGTTTAGCATTCGTAACAACTGTAGGACGCGTTCTTCTCTCCTGGCGTCTCCTAATCCCGAGTCATTGACGACAAGATACGGGTAAATCTTCCCGTTGTGTCCACGTATGTACAATCTGCGGGCGGAGGTGTTGTGCTTCTGCACGATCTCGACGCGTGGCATGAACCGCGCTATGCGGACGTGATAGTGACTGTGTTTGGGAAGTAGGAACTCTCCCGGTAATTCTACCTCAGCCGTCTTCAAACTGAAGTTCGATAGGAATCTACACTTCTCTTCTATGAGGAATGATCTGAAAATAAATATTCACATGTTACTATTTATAGTTTCGATGATGTTAGAAGAAACGATAGTGAAGAAGTGAACATGAAAGTGAGTTAATCTACGCCTACGGTTGTTAGGTACTACTCATACTATGAGAAGAAGATGCAAAGATGTTAAATGGACGGCACAAGATTACATAAATTCACTTCTTTACCTTGTTCGTGTGATTGTTCTCGCGCGGGATGCCATATGGCTGTACTTACTTGGGCAACACCTTAGTTTTGGCCTCTAGTATCTTGACCCACTTCCTCAGTTTTTGTATGAGGTTTTGCAATTTCATAGCGTTAGGTTGTGTGAAGTCAAAGTCAGCGGTGAACTGGCTCTTCATCTTCTGGAAGACGGGGTCTTGCACCGTGGCCTGGGCTCGACGCGCCAGGCTCTCCGATGCAGCTGAAGAGAATGCACCACTTACAGAACTTGAAACACTTTCTGTCGACATACAAAATGGAGGGCCTCCTATAAAACCACACTCGCAAAAGCCATTAATGAAGCAGATTAAAAAAAGTTTTGAAAGTACTCAATTTCACTGCGGTACCTGTAAAAAAATAAATACGTAAGTAATAATCGCTCAGCAAACTTTACGTGTTGCCACATGAAAACGGTTTATCATAGGTTTCTTTTTATTTGGTTGTGCAACTTGTTTAATCTGGTGGTGAATCGTTACAGGCGGTTTACTCGAGTGACCGACATTTAATCCAAAGTAAAGAAAACTTTTTTAACTTATAGACTAATTTAGAGTACGATCAATAACAGAAAACAAAATAGTGGCTCAGTGTGTATAGGGTCGGCCGGTTCCAAACAAAACAAAAGAAGTCAGGAGTGAAAGCTATCTTACTGATGCCGATGCCGATGCCGAAGGTGGAGACGACCTTCTTGATGAAGTTGAGCGTGTGCGGCGTGACGGTGGCGTCGGCGACGGCGGCGCGGTGGTGGAACGCCACCACGTGGCACTTCGCCAAGCCCGCGCGCAGCTGACGCAACACTTCCTCGTACCAATTTTCCCGGAACCATACCATCTGACGAACACGACTCCAATTTAATTTTTCGATTGTAATTCATTCATTACTCGTCGTCGAGCAAATTACCGTATAACGAAAAGGCCTAACTAATATTTTAAATGTGGTAGTTTGGATTTCTAGTTTCACTAGATTTAAATAAAAAATACCGTTTACCTAAGGTTTACACTTCGTGGGAAGTTTTAACTAAATGATCACGAAGTCACAGAGATTAATTGCTACGAATAGCGCAGAAATGAGTGTATTGGTCCTGACCTGATCTACGATGCCCTCGAGCGAGGAGAGCACGGTGGGGTGTATCTCCCTCTGCAGCTGCATGATCTTGGAGCAGCGCCACATGGGCAACGTGGCCTTGATCGGCCCAGTCTCGCCGCCCGTGGGACCGCCGCTCCCCGATGATGCGCCATCACTCGCCTTGCTGCTACCCTGTTTATATATTTTTTACTCTATAACTGTACTTAAGACTAGAAATTCAAGACCTGTCTCGTCGAGTAGGCTGACCCAAAATGTCTCTGCCGATCGTCGTAAAGTCACAGGATGACAAAAACGCCCAAATTATCCCCGCGGCACGTTTGATTTTGTTATTTGTAGTAGCAGCAATAAAATCATAAGCTACGTGAAACAATATAGAATGAAATCTCAAGCTAGACCAATATGTAGCCTAAATCTATAAAATTTAAGATCAGAATCAACTTACAGCAGCGGCGGTGGTTTGATGTGGTATGTGTGCGGCTAAATTCTCGGCGCTCTTGTGTCTCTCTCGTTGTTCTATCTTCAATGTTAAGTACAACGTCCGGATGGGGAAGTACACGGCTTGCGGGTAAATACGACCAACCTAACAAAATAAATTGTAACTTTTAGTCACTATTTTTATTCGCACCTCGTGATATAGGACGTCCAACGTCTTGAGTCTTGCGCATAAGCATCAACTAGGGCTTTGTTACTTAACAAATTTCTATATGTAACCGTAACCCTGCATTTCGGTAGGTTTCTATACAAAACTCACAAACGAATATTAAAGTAATAAAATTGAACGACACGGCGGCGTGTTAATTGATAGGTATTTAAAAACAGCTTCCTGCGTTAAATTGTAATCTAGGGCCTACCTAATAGGGCCTGACCAAACATGAATGGATAATAATTATCTAGACACGAAAGAAAATAATAAATAGATTCCAGCATGATGAGTGAGTATTTGACATACGCCGAGGTTGAGGCGACGGCATGTGTCTTTACATAGGTAACGTATTATTTTCACGCGTTGTCTGTGTAATTAAAGAGAACTTACATGACTGAGTAGATTGAGTATGACACTGCCATCATACTGCACGAGGCAGGCCAGGAGCTGCGGTATCCATGGCAACCATTGCACGGGCGGCACCCCTACTGAGTATTTGTCCAGAGCTTCGGCCAGACTGTTCTTTTCGTCATCGAAGCTTAGCATCCAAAGAACCTAAGGAGATATGGAAAGTCACATATAAACTCTTATACAGGCCACCAAAGCATACATTAAGTATAGAAAAACTGAAACGCAATACCAAACATACTTCAGTTAACGTTATTGGTTATGGTTATATACCTACCTATTATAAGCACTCATATATAAAGGCTGGGATTAGAAATTCAGTATGAAGAAGAAGAAGAAGATGCTGTCAGCTTACCTTAGCGCAATATTTCCTGGATTTGGACTCGTTCTGATGCCTACAAGCGTGCAGGAAACACGTCATAGCGGACACTCCGACAGACACTTGTCGCGGGTCACGAATAAAGATCTGCTCCAAATAATCGCCCCATAGTGCCCACGCCTTTACCAACGTATCGTGTAGTTGTACCGCAGCCGCAAACGCTTTATTTGCATCTTCAGAACGTCCCAACTGAGCCAATAACAGCCCTTTGAAAGCGTAAAACTCAGCAGTCATTTCTTTTGTAAAGTACTTAAAGTTAGTCGATTCAATCATATCCAAGCCTTCCTGTAATTCATCCTTCCCTTCAGTCCAGGACATCTGAATGTGGCATTTGACTTGCTGCCGAATCTTTTGGAAGCAATCCACTATCGGCACGCTCGGTATCGTGTAAATACGGTGTAAGGAGTCCAGACATACGCCAGATAAGTTGTGTTTTCTGCCTATCTTTGCGAAGTGTATTATGGCCTGAAAGAAAAATTTATATGTTGAAATGACATTTGGACCGCGTATCGAAATTTTTTCTAAAAGAACGAAGTATACCTGTGCACTAGCATGCACTCCAAGCATGCTATGGTTGGCGGCGTGTTCCGTCTGCGAGTCGTAGTGTGAAGCAATGAACTGGTAGTGATGTTGACGCCACGTGAAGATAGCGCCCCAATGCGACAGCGGGTCGGCTACTACAGGCAGACGGTTGCGCCACGTCTTAACTATCGCTTTCATGTCGTGGAGAGAAGTCGGTCGGCTGTGTAGGAGGCCCTAAAATAGGTATTGATAAGGACTAGCTTACTCCTTGAATAATCAACTGTGTATTGAAGTATCGCAATGCAAATTCAGAAAAACTTGCTACTGAGCCTGGCTCGTAAAACGACATTGTGTACTTTATTACCATTTACGTGATTATTTATTAACAGATGCAACGTAATATCGCTAGTGTTACTTACAGTGTGTATCTGCGCAGCCTCGCTAAGCTCCATGAGCTGCTGCGCGGCCCGCAGTAGCGGTAGATGCGCGTGCGACACGAGCCGCGGCAGACGGCGCCACTCCCGCAGCGCCTGCGCCGCCGCCGCCTCCGCGTGCCGCTCCACGCCGCCCAGCTGCTGCTCGCCGCCCGCGCAGATGCACAGGTAGCCGCGGTACAGGTTCACTAGCCACGCTGGGGGAAAACATGCACATTACAATCATAAGTTTTATAATTACTAACATACAACAAAAAACAGACTATACTTTTTCACAGAAAACAAAAAGTTCGAATTTCTTACCCAACTCCTTAGGACAGTTATATTCCACTTCAGCGAGAGCATCCTTCATAGTCGGCCAATTAGGATTACGCCACGAGCTTTCAAGTATCAGGAAAGGATCGCGAACGCTCCGTGTGAGTCCTAATTCCAACAATGAGTCCCATTGGTTCAACTCCTTGGCGCACTTGGTCCAATGGTTGGTCCACAGCGTGCATTCCTTGTGCATGTTGTATGACGTTGGGTTGGCTGTGTATTCCTGTTTTAGTTTGGCCATTGCTACGTCGTATGCAGCCTAAAGATGATCAACAAGTTAAATCAGTTTCACAAAATAAAAGAAATAAACAAAACACTAGAATTCATTAATTCGTTCATAACATTATACGCTCGTCATCTTATTAACTTATCATAAAGTTCTGCCATCGCCAACATCATGCTAAATGATTAGTAAAACGACGTCAAAAACACTACTTCCTAGGTGTATGTATACCTGAGCCTGTTCAAAGAATCCTTGTTGTTCGTAAGCTATGGCGACGTTGGTCTCGCGGTACCGCGCGTGTTTTTGCCACAGTCCCGACCACATGTCCTCTTCTTGTAGCAGTTCGTACATGTCACTTAATGAGTCAAGTACCTCCTAAAACAAAGTTATTTCTTTAAATCTAATTTCTAATGAAAACTTAACCTTTTCCTTCAGTAAACGTGGAGAACTAACCAAACACGTTTCCTAAAAGTGAGTCGAAGCAGTCAGTCACATTGAATTCAACTTGTCCAATATTTTCGAATTTAGAGAGACATTGTGCACATCTATTGATTAGCAAACTAATCAGGAATATATTATTAAACTTCAAACTTACGGTAGGAGTAGTAGTCTCAACGTCGTAATCGTATATTTCGAGTTGGTCCCTCGGCGTGCGTCCGGCTGCCTGGTCGATCGCCATTTGTTCCAGGTTTAGAGTCATCCGGTGCCATAAGTTGTGTGTCTTGCCGAGGTATTTCATCATAGGCCTGTGGTATAAAAAAGAAGTATTTTGTAGGACGTCTAAACAATTTATTTTTATTTTACTGAACACAATGGAAAAGAGTCAAACAAAACAATCTTTAATTCGTAGAATAATTCACATATCACTTGAATTATGTCCATTTTAAAGCCAATGCTAGATTCGCAAGGTAGCAAGATCGCAAGGTTAAGATTAACCAAGCTCGTACAGTATTATTAATTTTCATCATTATTCTTTAATTAATTAGGCAATTAAAAGGCTTTCTAAAAACAAACTATCCCAAACACTAAAATCTAAACAGCTTCAGTTGTTATTAAAGACAATGTGAGATTTTAGTACTTAAATATGAAAACTTACGGTTTAATAGCGACCGGAGGGTTGCACCGGGCGAGCGCTTCAATAAAGGTGTTCAAAGCACTCAGCGGCTGGTCGCGTTGTATCACGTGGATGCCAGAGATTATGAACGGGACTATCTCGTTCATTACCGTCTGAAGATAGTTTCGTAGTTTATTCGTATTGTCAGTGTTCAGTGGTTAAATTAAGACTAGACTGTTTAAATATGCGTTTGAATATGATAATAAGGGCCATCTAAGTAAGCAAACATGCTATTGTAGTGAAAGAATATAGTTAAATTAACACGAAAATGTAAATATATCATAGGGATCTCACTGCCAGGTTAAGCAATTGCAGAGATCTCCAAACTATACCGCCTTTCTCTCCCATCCTGGTAGCTTTAAACTATCTAGGGCGACGTCGAGACGTAAATAAGATTATCATTACTTGAATTAATTTTTTAGAATCACTCACCCCAAGTTGCCTTTCGTCCAGCGTGCTCCACAACTTAGGGAACAATCTCAGCCACGTGTGGTGCGCGAGCGCATCGTCCATGTGACAGAGTTGCGCGGCCGCCACCACTAGTTGCTCAGTGCGTACGCGACGTGCCAGTTCTAGGAACTCTGATTGCTTGGCTACTATTTGGTTTAGGGCGCGTTGTCTGGTGAATTGAAAATAATTAAGGGTGAAGATTCTTGTTTAATATAAAAGATACTTAAACAATGGTATTACAAAGAACGGAAAATACTCCACTGAGAAGAGTTTAATTGACCTGTTTCTTGCTTTTAGGAAATATTTCTGCCTATCAACAACCTTATACACTGCAGTATCTTTTGATCTTCGTAATTTCTAGAACTGCAAATCAAATGTTAATAAACATATAATCTGTATTGAATTAATAATTTCTAAAATACTAACCTGTTAGGTACATTCTTAGTCGTATCTTCTTTCTGAGTAGAATTGGAATCAAGGTCCATATCGAGTACGTCTTCTTTATCAGGGTCCAGAGAATCGCTGAACCCGTCGCTGGATTCCTCTTTGACTGAGCTGAATATCACGAACGACTTGCGTTCCTCACTGTCGGCCCAGTTGATTACCGATGTTATACTTGGTAGGAAGTACTTTGAGTGCGACAGACGGATTTGGGTACCTAGTGGGATGAAATAAAATTACATAGGTATTTTCTTGGGAAAAAAATCGTCCCAAGATTGTTATCTTGCAGTGAAAAAACACACTGTTTAGTTTAACAAATAAGATCTTCAATCTATACCAATTTTGGATACTTACTCGAAACACAACAAACAAGCAGCAACTCAAGGCACTGTTTGATCCAGAAATGTTGTCCAATATGTTCCCAGTTTTGAGAGCAAATGATATACAAAAGACGATCGAAAATTCGTCGTCGTACACTCTGGTCGTATACTTCGAAGAACTTCGCTCTGATATGTGGTTGTGGGCAACGGAGTCCGGCTAGGAAAGCTGGTTCAAGTTTCATCGATAACTCTGTCATTTTTAGGTGTTCATCTCTGTAGAAAAACATAGTGTTTAGTAAAGAACGTTATATCCACCAATTATAATTTTCAATTGTGTTTTTAGTAAAGAATCCATTAGTTAGTCAAAGTTGGTGCTTTGTCCTTTTGCTAGGACAATATCTATTAGACATTTAAGTGGCCGTAAAAGTTATCATCCTAACTCGAATCCGTTCAAGCTCTCAGTACACAGAACATCTTTATGGTAAAATCATGTTATACCAGTTACCTGTAGACATAGTTGATGATGTCGAGGAAGTGCGCGTTGAGGTCGAGGTCGTCGGGGAAGCGCTTCTCGACGTACTGCATGAGCTTGACGAGCAGGATGGACTTCTCCCGCAGCGACGGCGCGCCGCCCGCCGCCGCGCCGCGCGACTTCACCCACTCCTCCACCGTGCGCGTGATCGCCTTCATCACCTAACATGTACGTTGGACACTCTATTAGAAAACTCGATGTAAAGCAACTTACGTCCAGTGCTATGTTAATGGCACGGAAGGGTGACTTTTGATATCGACTAATACTTCCGACGGATTCAGAAGTAGTGATTCTTCATGTACAAAAACATGACATGAGAGCGAAACATACCAGGTAAACGTCGATCCCGAGGATTGTCTATTTATTCTAAGTTATAGTTTAGAAAATTGTAAAGTACCTTAGCATCAGTAGTCTTTTCTATAAGCCCCACGAGTACAGTTCCAATGAATGTCTTTCGGGTGTCGACTGGCATGACCGATACGCGTCCCTTCAGGAGATCCAGTGCTAGAATCTGAAAATTACAACATTCAGATTAGTTGTATCAACAAATCCGACGATAATCAAACTTATTTGTTTTTACTTACGAGTAAATCCGACAACACAGCATCTGGGCTGGACGCGGCGACGTGATCCTTCACCATACGATGTAGCACTCGAATCAACGGCAGTAATAGTCTGTCTATATACCCCGGGTTAGACGAACAGCATGCTTTTAGCATCATCAGGGGTCCAAGTAACGCGGCCGCTCCATTGCCGGGCGCAGACTTCTCGTATGTAGCTAGACCTTCGAACGCGTATTTGCTTACGCACGCGTATAGTGTTTCTAGTTCTTCGTACTGTTGAATTAAATAAATTAATTATATATAGGGTGACTTCAAATTAGTGAACGATAGAAAAGGGGGTGCATGTACTGATCATAACAAACAACTTTCCCAAAGAAACTTTTTTTTTGAGCACTTTTTTACGATGTTAAAAAATAATACAAAAACGGTGTAAATGCGGACGCAACGAGCCACGCGCTACGATCAGCTGAGCGCTCAAACATCTGATCGTAGCGCAGCGGGCCGCCGCCGCCGCCGCCGCGCCCCGCTCCCCGCGTTTTTGGTTTTTCTAGTACCTACCTATTAACTATTAACTACCTACCTAACTGTTAACAAATAAAAATTATTTCATCGAAAGTACCTACCTACTCTCGATCACACATACGGATTCTGATTCAGACTTTTTCATCACAACTTTCTAGGTTTTAGACTAACAACCGCATACCTATCTACTTAGTCAAGTAATCATAAGCTAAATACAATTCAAAACAAGTAAATAGGTAAATAACACGGTATTGGATCGACCCCGCCGCCGCCGCCAAGAAGCCAGCTGAGACAGCCAGCAGCAGCGGTTCAACGAGTAGTAGGTAGGTACATAAGGTAAGTCAGCAGGAAGATAGGCTGGCACTGGCGGCGGCGTGTCTAAAAAATTGGAATAAACTCTTTAAAAGTCAGCTTATTTACTTACTTACAGCATTTGTTGAAAGTGTCCAACTTGTAATAATAATACTCCAACTAAATAATGCGTTGCAAACTTGTAACGATAGAGCCCTAGATTCACTTTTCACTGAGGTAGGTGTATCTACCTAGGTACACTAATTAAACACAGATCAAGGGGTTCCCGGGGCGTTGGTCAGGCGAATGTTTTGTTTTCTATCTCTTTGGCAACAAAATTTCACTAAATTCACTTGTTTACACTACAAATTCATTTCCTTATCCCGACACTACCTACCTACTGTTTTCGCATAGACGAGGACGACCCGTGTCCCGAGTGAGCGAGAAAGAAGTAGAGACGGACGCGCACATGAACTACTTATGACGCCGCACGCGCGCTATTTAAAATGCAATGTTTAGTATTGAAAATTGATTTTTCATTAAAATTGAACCTAATTAGTCAATGAATCAAGAGATTTAAATAAAATTCGATACATTTTCATGCAGTAAAGGGTTATAATAAGTTAAAATAAAGATATTTTAGCTACTGATTGATAATCACTCTTTCATTCATTTTGACTTTTTGTCAACACTATCAGTAGGTACTTAAGTAAATGTTTTTATTACGTCACGCACTCAGTCTCCCCTGCGCACTCGTTGGGTGTGTACCGACGTGTTTTTTTTTTCTGTGGACTTTGTGTACCGCGACGTACCAGTTAATACTGCCAACGAATTAAAAATGAAGATCGAAAGTAGTTTTCAAATTGTGAAAAGTGACTTTACGGTGGTGCTAGTGGTTAGCCGGGCCAGTTTGTGCGTATACCTAGACGTACCAGGTGGACACTTTCAACAACTAGGTACTGTAGGTAAGTACCTAGGTAAATCAAAACTGCAAATAAGTTGATTATTACATTTCAATCATTGTAAATACTTTAGTCGATTCGAAATTTGAATCACGCCAGTCTTACGTAGGTAGGTACCTACTCGTACTTAGGTACGAGTTTTCTACCACTCGTTAATGACAGAGAGAGGTTACTTCGCATTTTTATTCATCAAAAGTAGCGTCGATAGGAAGGAAGACAAAAAGTTAGGTGAACTTAATTTCGGTAGGTAGCTACTAACAGCGCGAAACTCGCGGAGCGGGGAGGGGCGCGGCGGCGCGGGCTGAAGGCTATGTCGCTCGGCGCGGGCGGCGCGCGGTTGTTACTTAGCAACGTTTGTTATTTTTTAATAACAAAGAAAAAAAGGGCTCAAAAGAAAAAGTTTCTTTGGGAAAGTTGTTTGTTATGATCAGTACATGCACCCCCTTTTCTATCGTTCACTAATTTAAAGTCACCCTATATTATTTATTACTGACTTGTTGGACTTGATTAAGAAAATTAAAATTGTTATTTAAATATTACTTACTTTAGAAGCCTGCGCAGCGCCAGTGGGTTCAGTAGGGAATAGAGCCGTGAGTTTAGCCAAGAGATTGTGCGTCAACCTCACTATCTTAGTATTAGTAGAGGCCACACACACCGCCAACCCTCGCTGCAAAGGTTTCAAGGCCACCAGGATCTGGTCCCGCCGTAACACTCCCAGTAGGAATACCAGAAGTTCTAGTGCTGTGCAAGCATTAGCACATGCCGCTGCGTTCGTATCTGCTGTTGCAAACACCTGCAAATATACAAGGTAGATAAAAAAATTCATCAATAGAAGAAGAAGATATTTAATACAATGAACTTAATCTTCTTCAGAAAACAACTCTACACTCTTCAGTTTTCTTACTTTCGATGAGTCCTAACTTTATTTAGACTTCACTCTATTGCATTCTGAAGATCTATTAAGACAGTACCTTATCAAGCCAGGCCAACTTAGGTTCGCATAGATGCGGCCACACGTCAGGTTTGAGCGCCATCTTGAGTAACTGCACGCAGCGACGAGACAGCTGCTCGCCCGGCGACCCGCTCGCAGTGCCGCCTGCCACTACTGTGCCTTCGTTCACCTGATGTAAACATTAAGACGATTGTAGTAAATTAGGCACGTCATCATAAAAAAGATTCCTAAAAAGATGACTTTCGATGTTAATCTTAGTATGAGTTGGAAAGACCTAATTAACTTTGATTACCAATCATATTCGTGGTAATTAGTACTATTGAAAGGACTAACGTTACAATAAATTTACATTAAACATACACATCTGCCACCGCCTCTTTTTCGTCACTTCCTTCCACTTGCTACGGTTCAAACACGAAGAAAAATTGCAATAGTTTTCATACCTGGCAAGCAAGTCTAAGCAGCAAGTTGACAACGACATCAACGTGCGTTCTATCCAGTGGTTTGGCGGCGTCGGGCTCCATTCTTGACGAGCTAGCTTGGGGACTGGCCCAGCCCGTGTTGAGTGCTTTACGCGGGTCCGACATACTGTCGTCCGAGGACACGCGCTTCATGGCACCGCTGGGGGATGTCGCCACCTATGAAGAAATAAAGGAATACGTGTCATTTAGTCAGGCTAAATAACGTTACCAAAGTTTGTCATACAATATGAAAACGACTCTTAATTATTGCTTCATAGGCCTTGGGTTGCAGCGCAAGAACAGTTTGTAGCTTTTTCTAGTTAAAACGGGTTTCCGGCCTGACTCCGCGGACGCATGATGGCAACACTACCCCAGAGAAGGCAAATACCCAATTATATCACATACCACAGTATCAGGATGCGCATGATCCCGGATGCGTTGCAGGTCCCACTTGAGAGCCACCTCAGCGAGGTCGACAGCGAGCCGCCGGTGCTCCAGCGACGCGGTGGCCGAGAACCCGAGACGCTGCATCGCCGCCACCATGTGACCCACCAGCGCGTGCCGGACTGGGTAGTATACCTGACGAAGAGGGTTTCCCTAGTTGGTACTTACTTACACTGCAGATAATTAAAACAATTGAAGTTAATCGGAAGAGATGTAGACCACGGAGGACTTCAATAGATCAAATAACACAGAAAATTGCAGTTGTGTCGTAGCAAGTGCTCAAACGGACGGCGGAGAATAGAGCCAAGTGGCGAGGACTCCACCGAGAAAAGCGACGCCCTTAAATATGATGATTAAAATTCTTACTGTTATGTGAGTTCTATATTTTGTCTTTTTATCCGAATCAAAAACTTATGCCCTTCCTAAGTGATTGAGATTAGGCTGCTAGGTTGAAAGTGGTCCACAATGCCCACGAATAATGCTCATTACTCCTTTACCTTATAATGTCTAACAACAAGCTGCAGTATATGGAAGAGCTGTTGCACTGAGTGTCCGTCTTCGACGATAATCTTCTTGGTCCAGTGTGTGAGCATAGTGTTCCCGTCTTCCATACGCTGCGGCATCGCCGGCGTAAGTATTTCCAGCGCCTGCCGCACCACGGACCGCGCTTCTACCGCGTGCGCTTTTAGTAGGCTATGGAATACTGGGAACGGAAAAAGGTTTTTGTTAAAAAATACCTAATTCTTCATATAGTCACATCGTAGTTTGTACGGATTACCACCATTCTTTGACGGAATTTAAGATTTCGTATTGAATCAAATATTCACAATCTTACACAATCTTTACAGTATCTCATAAACTTGCATTAATTTAGCAGTGTTATTTTGAAGTACGTAGTCATAATACTTGCTTAATACTGTTTGAGAAATGAGATAATGGGAAATAGGATTTTTCCATGGCAGACTTACCTTGCAAGACGATGCGTTTATGAATGGCGAACTTCGCAATGATGTGACTTAGTAGCAAATGTCCGTGGTACCTGTAGGAAGGCACAAAACAACTCATAAAATTTTATTTCGATTGCATGGCTTCGATTACCACCGATGTAAAAACAGGGTATGTAGCTTATTTACAATGTGTAACAATGACTGCTTACATCGTACTTGGTGCTAATCGTCATATCAATTTTCTAATACCGGAGTGAAGTAAACACGCGTGTTTACTACTTGTACAAAGTTCGCGATACGTCGGTCATTATATTCAAACTTATTTTACTGCACAAATAAATAATTTACCTCGTAGCAGGATCAACGTAATTCTTCCCAAGCAGACAAGGCCAAGCAAAGGTCATGAGTCGTCGCAGCTTGTTGCCTTGTTTCTTATTGTTCGCGTCGTGGATATGTGCCGACGCCTGTTCTAATAGAAGACAGGCGAATTGTAGCAGTGATATGCGAACCGCGTCTGAACATGCGAAGGGGTTCTCTGGGTCGATTACCTGAAAGCAACCAAATATAACGTAATTATTGCCACAATAATCACCCCATTTTCATTTCCGAGTAAACGAATGTACTATTTGCCTGCGTGTAGGGCTGGTTGATATAGTCAATACTTTGAACAAATTGCCGATGCCCTACAAATTATGGAAAGGTGTATTCAAACTACTTACATTATTAATGAAAACCGAAACCACATTATCAGGATTATCTTGATACGGCGCAGGCGGTCCGCCGACAATCTTCTGTCCTTTCTCAAAGCTAACAGCGAAGCAAGGGATCAAGATCATTTGCAGGACTTTCGCCTTTAAATCCTGGGACATAGCGTCGCTTGAGAAGTGCTCTACAAAGCGGAAGAACGCAGATCGTTTCCATTCCACTGTGTAGTTTTGGGCCACTGTGTTCTCTAAGAAGTCACGAAGGAACTGAAAGTAAGGTTCTGTTATTAATTTATGTTGGAAACTCTTCCAAAATAACGCTGCAAGTGTTACGTTTTATCTGAGACTAGGATGCCCCAGAAAAATGTAAGTGACATGTAACGGTACCAATTCAGATCAAATAATGCTTGCACCTCACAATTCGCGCAAAACACTTACGTCCTATGCTGCTGTAATACAACATTTTTACGATAATCTTGGAAGTTGAGATTGCATCACTAATAAATATGGTACATAATATGTGAGTATGAGTATACCTGGAAATCAGGGATAAACCGATCACACAATGCTCGCAGCAACTGGAACAGTAAGTCGATGTTGTTAGGATGGTGACAGAAGTAGTGTAACAGGATCTTCACTATCAGCTTTGGTTCTTTCCAGTGCGTGCAGTCTATGTTCTCTACTTTTTTGTGGTTTTCCTGTGGAGAAAATACGTAACTTTAGGAATAAGTATTACCAACTCACATTCATTGAAATTACAAAAGAAAAAGGTCCAAAATCCATTTCTTTGGGCTTGATTGTTACGGCAATCCCTTTTAATTATTTTGCTAGTTATTTTACTCATCGGGATGTGTCTATTGAACTAAATATGAAACTTATAATACTCAAAATGAAATACTTACATGATACTGATCATTACACCAAATTCGTTTCAATAGTTCAATCAAATCGTGCTGTGTAGACATCCATTGGTCATCAAACTTGATCAAGAGCGAGATAACCCTAATAGCTTGGAACTGCATCTCAGCTCTATCGGCTTGAGGTATATTTGAAGCTGTGGTACTACTGTTAGCTGCCAATAGTTGCATAAGGCGGGGTTTCTTAGCTGTGTGCAGAGCTTCTCTATACGCGGCTCCTGCTTCTGGGTGCTTCACTAGGTAAATGAGAAACCGGCTCCATTGTTGGTCTTTGATATTTGAGTCCATCATTATCACGTCTAATGTTTCTTTTGGGTACCTGTAGAAATGTATTAAATATGAACTTTCTCTACGTACAAACAAAAGATGATTTTTAAAAGAAAGCAATTTTTTTTGCAAGTGTAGTGGGTAGAAGATATTTCCACAGCGGTATGTGAAAGGTACTGAGCATTTGACGTAAAAAAAAACTCGCGTTTTTTCCTTAAATGAAAACACCAGTTTCTCTTGCCCCTTCCATGCCGCCGGAATATTTTCATATGCAACACACTTTTTAATAAAGAAAGATAGTAAGGGAACCTACCTCAACAAAAACTTAACGAGCGGTTCCCTAAACGGTGACCCAGCTTCGATCATAAGAGACTTCTCCGTGTGGAATATAAGCCGGCAGAGTACGTCAATGAACCGCGGCGAAGCGGCCGGGATTTGGTGGAATATACCAATCAGGATTATTATCTTCTGCTCATTCTCCATATTCTTCGACACGCTTTGTAAGAAATTGCTTCCTGTTGGAGAAATAAAACGCCCTTTTAATAAATTGATTTAATGGAGAATTTCGGAAACCACAAACGAAACTTCAAAATCGTACTGTCTTCCTTTATTTCGACGAACTTACCCCTATTAGTTTGAATTGAGTAATCAAGCAGTTTCTTCAAAAGTTGCAAGAGTTGTTCGCACAATTTCTCACTGAACGTCGAAGGGAACAGTTGTGTCAAGTATGAAAGCCGTTTAGCACCATTGACACTTAAATTACGATGGTCACCCAGCGTTAGGAGTAATGGCCGCATCACTGGATGGACCATTTCCATGTCAATTTGGAAACCAGATAAGAACTTCTGCATACATTCAAATCCAGCCTGGGAAAGGAGAAGCAAAGTTATTCTAAATCATTCCGAAGATTATTTAAAAAAGTGTAATTTGTAAGACTAGTTTCCTTACCTGTTGCAACTCAGTATCATTTTTCTCCAAAGACTTATAAAGCACTTGGAATATCTTGTCCCGGCAATGTTTCTCCTGTATGTAATGACAGGCCGCGAGAGCTCTGAGAGCCGAAGCACGGAGTGGTACTAAGTTAACGCCTTTGTAGCACGGGAGTTTACCTAGCATCGCGTCTTCTGCTTCGCACAGCGATAGTAATTCACGGAAGAATACTTTGTGCTCATTTATGTTGAGATCTAGAAGAGAAACAAACAGTTTTAATCGCCCTAGACCCTAGACGACATAAGGTGAATCATAAAAATAAAACAAGTTATTCTTATTAAAAAATCTGGTAATAAAACTAACACGTACCTATTGTGAATAACCTAGGCTTCAACGTAGTACAGAATGTCGTTCCATCCATAAGTCCCATCTGAGCATTAGCTGGCTGATGACGCAGGAGATGTTTCTTGGGCGGTATGATATCAGCCAAGACCTCTCTGTGCGGATCCATCACTTCCGTCACAGTCTTACCTTGGAGTTCCGCTATAAGCTCCAAAGATTTCATTGCCTAAAAGTACAGTATAGATTGAAATGTCTACGAAAGAGAAAATTTATACTTGATTGAAAGTATGGTTTGAATCTACCCACTTGTTGTCTCACAAGAAGATGAGGACTAGTGACTTGCAAGACGAGTTCTTGTAGCACGTCGTGTAGAGCGCGCGCTTTGGCTACAGCAACGTCACCCTCTGGCTCCACTCCTTGTCCAGCCGGCCCCGTCACACACACGCGCACTAATCTCTCCAAGTTCACGGTCGCCATGTCGATAGCCCCCGATGACACTTCACCAGTCAAATCCATCATCACAAACAACACCGCCTTCAGGAACGTAAACACGTGTTTGTAAACCCATTCGGGTGCCATCTTCTCGAACATGAACTTAACCGCGATACAACCCCCCAACTTGGCATACCACGCCCGCTCGTAGCAAAGCGCTGACATTCTTTCAGCTAGATATTCCATCAGAGGCAGACGACACGCGCGTTCTTTGCTTCCCAGTACGGTCGCCGCCGTTTCTATCATGAGCACCAGAGCTAGATGTCCTGGCTTGCAAAGTTCTTTCTCTTCATGACCCATCACAACTGCTATAGCGTCTACGAGAACCAAAGCATCGAGACCTTCCTTCGGGCTTCCAGACCCAGCAAAAGGTCCAGCCTCCTGCGCTATCGCCACCAGCGTGTAATGCCGCACTAATGACACCATTGTTTGAAGAACGTGATGACGCAGTTCCTTTATAGCTGCAGCAACAAACATGCCCGTCAATGCAGTGCGGTGTGTGTTTCTCACCAAAGAATTAGTGCACTTGTAATATGGACCGTTTTGGGACATGATCTTGCCGTCCAGGAAGCTGGGGTGGTTGAACAGTTTCTGCAATGTAGCTTTGTCATCATCCAAGTTCAATGACGAGGCTAAGTAACACCTCAGAACTTCCCAACATTGTCGTCTGTAGAATGGATCGGTGGTACTAGATTTTAGTGCAGCGAATGCCGTTTCTATAACCTTATCTACCTCAAAGTCTAATGGTTTCGGTTGATCTTGGAAGTAGGCTTGTACTGCCGGCGGTGTAGCATCGGTCTCACGGTACTCTAGCCTTTGCGGCTCGATCATCATCTTACGATTTCCGCCGCCGAATTTCCCAAGGACCCTGAATGCTATCCTTGCAACTTCGTTATTTTGCAACGTCCTCCAAAGAGCCTGCATCAAGTCTGCTCTTACTGGTTGAATGTGTTCGTACAAAAAGTCTGGCTGCAAGTTATCCACGCAGAGCTCGAGAGTTCGCAAACCTTGCGATATTAAAGTGTGGGAACCGTTGAGAGCCGATACTAATGGATCCATTAGCATGGGCAAATAAGGTAATAGGCTGCTAAGTCTGACGGGCACGGTCAGGCACAATTCGACAAAAAGATCTTTCATGTGTTGTTTGTGAAGGCCGCTCTGAAGGCGGTTAAGCCCTTCCAGTAAATTAGGAAGCAGCGGGAGGAATTCTTGATAAAGTAGATCATGACTGCCGCCTCCGATCGATCGGAACAAAGCTCGCAAAAGCAGGAAGTAGTTGTAAGGCTCTTTAGCTGTCATGGCGTAATCCATGGCTTTGTTGACAATACTGTGTAAGTGCGGGCGCAACATCTGCTCATTTTCAGTAGGGAACAAGCTTACTGAACCGAAAACTAGTTTGAAAAGTCTGAGGTACAAGTTGGACCTTTCTATGTTAGTGCCCATTTCCTCCATTCGTTTAAGGAGGTATTCGACAAGGACTGTCGCAAATATCGGTGATGTAGCTGGGTTAGATAAGAATGTGTTTGCAATTATTTGCAGTGTCATATTTTTGTTGATTCTTTCCACCATGTGGGAAATTGTCGCCGTGAAGATTTCTTGGAATGTTTGTGGGTTCATCATGGAGAACTGAAAATATTTTCTTTTTAATTTGCCATATCCAATTTATGTACTCTATATAATATATTATATTATACAAAAACATAAAAACACTTACCACTCCGCTGAAATGTTCCAGAACCTCCTTTTCTTCCTTTGACCTCACGTGAGGCATTGCAGGTGGCATAGCTGGTGCCCGTGGTGCACACAATGTATATATATCTAAGGACTGAAGGCCCCATCGTACTAGTCTAATAAATACAAGCGTTTCTTTGGCGCTTAATTGCTTTTGACCGGTTATTGTTGCTGCGGGCTGTCCCTCTGTAGTTGGTGCAGTCTACATAATAAAGAAAGACGAATTAGTTTTACTGTCAAGTATTTGGAAGAAGTACCTGTAAAAAGTAATACATACCTTGCAAGACGCGCAACCCCATGTAATAGTCTTGACACCACAAACCAAAGTCTTCACCAAAGTGCGATAGTCGCCAACATTCAAGTTGCTCATTTGAGAGGTAGGGAAGCCTATTTTAGACTTTTCTTCAGGCTTTGATAAGCTGTCTAAGAAATCTGGAGTAGGCTTCTCGTCTTCCATCTTTACTTCAGTAGGAGGGGTAGGGGCCGGGGTTGTGGGGGTACTCGGATTCGTACCATTACCATTTGCAGGTACAGTCGATTGTTTACTAAAAACAAACATAATTCTTTAAAACTTTTTCTTTCATAATGATAAATTACATTTAAAAACTTTGTTCTCTTACCACTTCGCCATAAGAGCAGGCAATTGGAGCTTGGAAATAGTCTTGAACTTGAGCACGAAGACCTCAAGAATCCTCATAAGTAGCTGTCGACCCTGCGGTTGGGCACCTGACGCCGCAGCGCCTTCGCTCTCTGACCGTTGGCGAATGCAGTCTACCAGGTTCAGAAGTAGTTTGCAAGACATTGTTTGGATGCTACAAAAATATGATCGAGTTAAAATCATATTCTAGTGAAATCAATGATCTTAGGAACCAAGTAAGTTCTGTGAAAGTACTCGTAGCCTTCTAGCTAGCTCCTTCTAGCTTCTAGCTAGATTATAAAAAGATCGCGTGACAAACGTTCACAATAAGGTCGGCTTGCACTTAAATTAATTAAGAAAATATTTAAACTAAATCAACAAACCTCGTAGGTAAGGATTCATCGTGCACATTCTTAGAAAACAAATGCGCAGCGATCGCAAGGTCAGTCAGCGGCAGATGCTGCCGCACGTGATGCACAAGGTCTGCAAGTGTGGAGTACGCTAACGGACGCAGTGTCTCGTGGACTGTCCAGCCGTCTCCGAGAAGAACATCCTCATCAAATAAACGCTCCATGTAAGGCACGAATTCTGAAAACATAAGCTGTAATAGTCTCTCTTTTCTTTTCTTTAAGTCTTGAAAAATATTTCAAAAGATATTATTTTGCTTCTTAAAATAATATTTTTTAAAAGGTTAGGTTCCACTTACTCAGCCTCAAATCCGTAGCAAGGATATGGCGAGTGGCAATAACCAACTCTTTCCTCAAATGTGCCACTTCTGGTGGGCACAGGGTCAGCAATCCTATGATTCCTTTAACCATCAAGCTGGCATGGTTAGCTATGGTTTCTTGGTACAACTTGATGATAAAGGCTAGAAATGCCAGAGTTTTAATCTGTGCCCCCATGAAATCAACAAACACTTCTTTGTTGAATGATGCTGATTGTCTGAAATAGAATATTAACTTTGGTTTTGCCGGACTTAGTTTAAACATGCAGCAAACATATGCCATAAGTTGCATTTGCTATTAAACAATACATAAAACACTATAACAAAATGCCACAAGTACCTATGTGTAGCAGCAGGTTGGAGAGTGATAGTTTCCATGATGAGAGGTATGAAGTTGCTGACTTCCTGATGCACATTCTGTTTGTAAAGCTGGTACATTAGGACTACTATAATTGGCAGCTCCTGTATCACCTTCAGTGACAGAACTGATCGAGGAATAAGGTTGTACTGAAAAACAAAATACAATGAGAATTTATGATCATTGTAACTAAGATTGTTCTGTTTATATGATGATCTTCCCAGAATCAATAATCTGACCTTAGCTGAAAAATGTCCTGATAAAGAAATACTTACAGTAACAACACTTCCATCCAGCAACTTTTTCTCAGTGTGAATAGGTGTAGTTGTATAAGTTTCTTGAAGCAACTGTTCTATGTTCACTTCAGACAGGTCCTTCACGCGGATTGTAGGCTTCGGCTCAAATATCTTAGGTAGATGGTTTGGCAAGTCTGAGTAAATGCCTTTAACCCATTGCAGGAATTTATGTATCTGTAGAAGAGAAAACAGGTATAATTTTATTTATTTATTTATTTAACAGTTTATTGTAAGATGATAGTACAAAGATACAGAAAAAAAGAGAAGTTATACAAAAGGTACAGCATATTTCTAAAAGAAATTTCTTCCTGCAGACCCCACAGAGAGAGAAGTGATAGCATGAAGGCAGGATAGTCACTACAATAAACAATAAATATATAAGTATAAACCTACACATATATATATATATATTCGATAAATACACATACATAAATATTATAATTTATATAAATATATATTGTATTCTCTATGATAAGGAAAGATAGTGCTCTTTAACTTTCTGTTTGAAAATGTGGAGAGAGTGAGTGTCACGTATAGTGTGTGGCAATGAATTCCACAGCCGGACTGCATGAACAGAAAAGGAATAAGAGTAAGAATCAGAAGAGTGAGACGGGAAATCAAGAAGGGATCTTAGGTGAGAGCGACAGGGCCTATCAGGTTGATAGGTGAACCTGAAACGCTCGCGGAGGTAGGAAGGAGCAGCAGGATTATGAAGGGTTTGAAATAAGAAGTTAAGGATATGAGCATTCCTTCTGAGGCGGATCGGAAGCCACTTGAGTTGGGCACGAAAACCAGAGACATGGTCAAACTTGCGCAGACCAAAAATAAATCTTATGCAAAGATTTTGAAGCCGCTCAAGTTTATTTAGAAGTTCTTCAGACACGTCTAGGTAGCAACAATCCGCGTAGTCGAGAAGAGGTAAAAGAAGAGTTTGGGCTAGATGGATTTTGGTCTTCAGAGGCAAGAAATTAAAAAATTAGAAATTTTATTGCAAGTGGGCATTGATGGATTTCATAATCAGATATATATTTCAATCGAGCCACAAATATGAACATCATAATTGACACATTAATAAAAGTAGAACTTACATCAACTTCAGTGCTGTAGGCTGGCCTGTACTGCTTGTGCAATTCCATAAAAATCTTCAAGCAAACCAGCACATTTTCCTCATTCTCAATTTCCATCAATTTTAACATCAGAACCAAAATGCTCCTGACATGATTCCTTAATGTCTCACTGATGGGCAGTCTATGTATCATTTCCAGTATTAATTTCCTCACTTGCTGTATGTTATATTCAGCAATAAAATGTGGTTCCCCTTCCTGAAGTATCTTTAGGAAGATTTTCAAAGAGTGTTCCAGAAATTGAGGGTATTGCGGAGAGCTTAATATCACCTGTAGATCAATCCATTATTTATAATATTGGTGATTATAAAACGCACCTGCACAATATATGTTAGTATTTTAAGTATCAGGACGCAAACAGAAATAATTTTTAAAAACAAAAAAATGCCACTCATACTGGTAATTAGAATAACAATCTGTAATTGGCGGTATAGCATAGTACTTGTTTGGGCATTCGTGGGACATTTAACATGAAGGTACATTCAAATACCTTCATCAGAAAATACCATAGGTGGTGTGGTATTTTTGTTATTTACCTTCTGATAATAATTCATTTCAGTATGCTATCAAAACCTAATGAAAAAAGCGTGTTAAAAAGAAATGGAAAATACGTCGAAATTATTACAAACCTCAAAGTTTTCACTTAGCTCTTGCGCCGCTTTGAGTTTGATCTCATCTTTGGCGCCGGGGTCCGCCAACATTGTCACATAGCTACGATAGGTATTCATCTGCGTGTGGGGGTCCCCAGGGCCCCCTGCAGACATAGAAGACATCATATTACACTGCTTAAGCACTATTCATAATAAAAGATGTGAACAAAATTCATAGTCCTCGACATGACTTTCGAGGCAATAGAATCCATAAACAAAAAATACAAACTAAAAATCTAACTCATAGTGTTTTCTAAAGGTCCCGTAAATTGTTCATAGTCTAATAAATCACATCACTTAGTACTTTTACTCAAAATAAAGTTAAAAGAGAATTAAACATTTTTCAAGCCGATGCCATCCGACATCCGTCTACAGATGCAAAGCAAATGGGAGTGAATGAGTGAGTGAATAAATAAAATATGAATGTAAAAAATGAATGAATAAAGGTGGTCGATTCTGCAACATTCAAGTAAATAGGCCATAGGTGGCCCAAGAGATCAGAAATTCAATGCACTTGCTGAAGTAGAGCACATAACAAAAATGTACTGAAAGTTCGGTGCATTTCGAACACAGATTTGTTTCAGGTTTCGGACAGATTCTGATTATTAACCTAATCACTAATTTCGGCACGGATTTGCTGTTTGCGACTAACCTTAGATGATAGAAGTATAATTTTCAAATGGCAATAATAATATTGTCTTTGGTATGATGATAGATAAAAAAAATCTATTGTTTATTCCATGTCAATGGCAGGCATCGATAAACGCTTTTTACACTAATATTTTTGTAACAAAAAAAAATGGGTTGAAATGAATTAAAAAGTGTATTGTGGATGTGAAAAAGTGCTTAATAAATATCAAGAAGCATAATAAGATGTAATCATGGCTGCTATTGTGACAGTATTACTCATAACACTCGGGCTTCGCTGCACACTTTTGTATGGATACGAGTTTGTATCACAATATCCTAGTCAAAATGAAACCTACTTCTTCCATCATCTTGCAGTCGACAAAGTTAGTGGTCAAGTGTATGCCGGTTCCTTGAACTGGCTTCATCAACTAAGCCCAGACCTAAAACCAATTCATGTGATACGGACCGGACCGAAACTCGACAATCCTATGTGCCATGCCAGCGGCTGCCCTTCCCCTGATATCAAAACATCGTGGATGGACAATGTCAACAAGATATTAGTGATAGATCAAGAGTCGAGAATGGTGATCGCGTGTGGTTCAGTGGCACAAGGATCATGTTTCAAGTACAAGTTGGGAGACCTGTCTGCGGAGCCGGAGTTCGTGGCGGTGAGTGTTGCGGCTAACGACCCTGACGCCTCGACGTACGCATTTATTGGTCCTGAACGGTACAATTCCTGGGACAGATCTAATGTACTCTACGTTGGAACAACATTTACAAATAATGGAGAATATCGACACGATGTTCCAGCTGTAGCTAGTCGTGACCTCATGTCTCTAGAACTCGCACAATTTACTTTTTCCAAACAGAGTTTAATACAAATAGATGTAAAGTATAGGGACAATTTCTTAGTGCAATATGTGTATGGATTTAATGCCAGTGATTACGCATATTTTGTGATCATCCAAAAACACTCACATCTTGCTGGTAATGAAGAACTTGGCTATGTATCGCGCTTGGCGAGAACCTGTGTAAATGACGACAACTACAATAGCTACACTGAAGTTACACTAGAATGTCGTGTCAGAGAAGAAACTGTTAATGGTAAGAGTGAAGTTGTTAACTACAATCTAATCCAAGATGCTAAAGTTACACGTGCTGGTTCAAACTTGGCCTCACAGCTCGGTATTGAAACCGGTGACCCTGTATTAGTAGCTTCGTTTAGTCCTTCCAAAACAATAACTAATGAACCAGTTGCTAAGTCAGCTATATGTGTATTCTCTTTACAAGAAATAGAAATTAAGTTTAATGAAAATGTGCACATGTGTTTCAATGGGAGTACTAAATCTCGTAATATGGGCTATGTGTCCGGTATGATATCAGATGGGAAGTGCCCCAGTGTAGGCTCTGTAGGCAACATATTAAACTTCTGTGAGGTAGGCCTAAAGATAAGTGGTTTGTATCCAATAAAAACAATGTCACTAATTCATTGGAATGACACTCTGATCTCTGCAGTTACCATGTCTGTTACCGGGCTACATACTGTTGCATTTTTAGGCACAAATGATGGTACATTAAAGAAAGTATTGATTGATACTGAAAAAACACTAGAGTACGCCAGTGATGAAGTCTTACCTGGTCAACGGATACTTCCTGATACTACTTTATCACCTTATCAAAAAACTTTGTATATTTTGGGCAGAAATTCGATAGTACAGATACCTACTGAGAGATGTGCAGAACATGGCAATTGTTCATCATGCCTTGAGTCCAATGATCCACATTGTGGTTGGTGTTCCTTAGAGAAGAGGTGTACTGTGCAAAGTATGTGCCAGAAAGGTACACAAAGTGCTCCTAGGTGGTTGTCTCAATACACAGGTCAACAGTGTATTGATTTTGAACAGATTTTACCTGACCGAATATCCATGAATGAGGAAACTACAGTACAACTTGTTATCAGAACACTACCAGAGCTTCCTTTTGGAGCTAAATACAAATGTGTTTTTGGAAATACTCCTCCTATAGATGCTGCAGTAACTTCAAATGGCTTGGCTTGTCCGACGCCTGATCTAAAACATAGACCTAAAATAGCAGCAAACCAAGATCATGTCTATGTTCCTCTATCGGTACACTCTTCAGAAACAAATAAAGACTTTGTTTCTCGGAACTTCGCCTTTTACGATTGTTCTAAGCATACAACGTGCCATTCCTGCATAATGAGCGAGTGGGCGTGTAATTGGTGTATTTATGATAATCGATGTACACATGACACCTCCGTGTGCCAGAGGACCATAATTAGTGGAGAAAATAATCCCACTAAGTTACTAAATCATGGTATAGGTCATTGCCCCAGAATAAGGCAATATAAGAAACCAATATTGCTGCCGAATAATGTTCCGAAAGAATTGGAACTTGAAGTAGAAAATTTGCCTCATTTACAGCCAGGTCATACAGGATTTCAGTGTATTGTCAGCATTGAGCTAGCGAATATGATACTTCCTGCTAGAGTAGAATCAAACCATTACATTGTGTGTGATAAGACTACATATTCATATGAAGAAGATGTTGGAGAGTACAATGTCAGTGTTAAAGTAGTTTGGAATCATAAACACTATATAGATACTATTACCATAACATTATACAAATGTGAAATACTTGGTTCTCACAGGGAACATGCGGACTGCTCACTATGCATCACACGTAATTCAATTTACCAATGCACATGGTGCGGCAATTCCTGTTCTTACACTGAGACTTGCATCGAAAATCCAGTCACTGAATGTCCGAAACCTAGAATCGATATGATCAAACCATTGAGTGGTCCTATAGAGGGCGGTACTATTGTCACTATTGAAGGCAGTAATCTTGGTTTAAGAGTTGAGGAAGTTACGGGAAAAGTTCGTATTGGTGATGTCCCTTGTGAAATAGTAGATTTCGAAGTGTCTGTAAGCATTACTTGTCGCACAGGGCCTTCAAATGGGTCTTCTGTTGCGCCCGTAATAGTTGAAAATGATTCAGGTTATACAGAGTCGTCAGTATTATTCAGTTACAAGAATATAAAACTACAAGGAATTTATCCTACTCTGGGACCTATGTCCGGCGGCACGCAATTGGCAATTGGGGGACAACATTTGAATATCGGATCTAAAGTCTCTGCATATTTAGATGGTTTACCATGTTCGGTCAATAAAACACAAACATCAAATAGCAGATTGATTTGTATCACTCCAAAAGCAAACTCTCCTTCAATTGTTACAACTGTAACAGTTTCTATTGATAATGCTAATCGTACTCTAACTGGCGAATTATATAACTACACAGCAGACCCCACGATTATGGAAATAAAACCTTTAAAGAGTTTTGTATCTGGTGGAAGAATGATTACAGTTCATGGTACTAATTTGCATACTATTCAAAAGCCACTAATGAAATTGTATTATGGTAATGAGGTATTACCTGTAAATTATACAGCATGTGTAGTCTTAAACTCTAATCAAATGGAATGTCCAAGTCCTGCAATAAATAAAAAATACGACGATATTTTACAAGCAACTAAATCCCAAACCAGTACTCCTCAAGTTGCAATGAAAGTTGGCTTTGTAATGGACAACGTAGAAACGATGCACGATTTAGAAAAATACTTTAACCCGCCTAGAACTCATATGGTATTTGTTGAAGATCCTCATGTGTACCAGTTTCCTAACAGAATTAAATCTTATACTGGAGATCCACTGGTTATTGAAGGTGAGAATTTAAAAAGAGGAAGTGACGAATCAGACGTAGTTGTTACTATTGGCACTGAACCCTGTAATGTTACAAGTTTAACAATGCAACAACTTTTATGTACACCACCTCTCATTCAACCTTCTAACACTGATGAAAATGGAGTCCAAATAACTGACATAAATTTACCATTAGTTGTGGTCAAAATAGGGCGCAACCTAAGATTTCCCATTGGATATCTTCATTATGAACTGCTTAGGAATTACAACTTTCCGCCGGAAGTAATCGCTGGTATTGCCGCAGGAACATTTTTCCTTGTACTTTTCTTTATGATTATTCTTGTAGTCTACAGGCGACGTAGCACTAAGGCGGAAAGAGAATATAAAAGAATCCAGATCCAAATGGACACATTAGAGAGTAATGTCAGGTTAGAATGCAAATTAGCATTTGCAGAATTGCAGACTGATATGTCAGACTTGGCAGCTGATTTGGAACATTCAGGTATCCCTACTCTTGATCATGTAAATTACGTCATGAATGTATTTTTTCCTGGCGTATCAGATCATCCAATATTGAACGTGCAGCGTCAATTCATTAATACCCCCAGAACTAACTATGACGCGGCAATGATTCAATTTGAACAACTATTGAATAATAAATGTTTCCTGCTGTCATTTATAGACACTCTTGAAGCTCAAAAATCATTCAACATTAGAGATAAGGTAAACGTCGCCTCATTGTTAATGATTATACTAATGGGGAAGATGGAATATGCTACCGATATATTGAAATCTCTTCTTCTACGTCTCATTGACAAATCAGTCTGTAACAAACATCCTCAGCTAATGTTACGTAGAACTGAAAGTGTCGTTGAAAAAATGTTAACAAACTGGATGGCTTTATGCATGTATTACTATCTAAAAGATTATGCTGGCTCGTCATTGTTCTTGCTTTTTAAAGCAATCAAACATCAAATTGAAAAAGGTGTTGTTGATGCTATTACTCACGAAGCTCGGTACTCTTTATCAGAAGAAAAACTTTTAAAGGAGCAAATGGACTACCAAACTATAACTTTGCATGTAGTTCAAGACGATTTTGATGAAAAGGTTCAATGTAAGGTTTTAGATTGTGATAGCATATCGCAAGTAAAATCAAAAATACTCGATGCCCTATTTAAAAATACTCCATTTTCGATGCGACCTTCAGTTCATGAAGTAGACCTAGAATGGCGACATGGAAGAGGTGGACACGTCACTTTACAAGACGAGGACGTGACAACCAAAACCCTTAATGGATGGAGAAAATTAAATACGTTGGCTCACTATGGAGTCAAAGAATCTGCCATCATGTCGTTAATATCAAGGCAAAATGATACTTTTAATGCGCCGTACAAAATACCGTGCAAGAATTGTACAGGCATATATTGTTCGAATTCTCACATTCGAGTATACAACGGAGATATAACAGATCAAAATGTTCACTACTATCATTTGGTAAAACCCATTGAATATCAACACATCGTGAATAAAACTTCTGAGCAGCATAGTCACAAAGCCATACCGGAAATATTCCTTACAAGATTACTATCGACTAAAGGTACAGTTCACAAGTTTGTTGATGACTTCTTTAGTACGATACTCACTGTTAACGAAGTTCTACCACCAGCCGTTAAATGGTTGTTTGATCTGTTCGATGATGCTGCTAGAGCGCATGGAATTATAAACCCCGAAGTTGTACATGCATGGAAGTCAAACAGTTTGCCACTACGATTTTGGGTAAATCTTATCAAAAACCCTGACTTTATATTCGATATTAACAAGACATCTACCGTTGACTCATCATTATCTGTGATCGCGCAAACATTTATGGACGCCTGCTCATTAACTGAACATCGCTTATGTAAAGATTCCCCATCAAATAAATTACTGTTTGCTAAAGATTTGCCGACGTATAGGGAAATGGTTATTCAATTTTATCAAGCTGTCTCCCAGCTGCCTCAAGTCACTGATCAAGAGATCAGCACATCAATGCAACAACTTTCCGTAGAACAACTAAACGAGTTCGATACTCTGTCGGCCCTGAAAGAGTTGTACATCTATGTCAGTAAATATAGAGAACAAATCATATTAGGCCTAGAAAACAAAATGCACTTAGCTCATAAACTAGATAATATAGCGTGCACAATGGAAGGTGATCCATCGTCTATATGCTGACTATATGATACCGAGACTCACGATTTAATAGAATTTACGTAATTTATTTATATATGTAATTCTATATATTTTGTAAAAAAAAAGAAGCTTTAATTTATTCTGAAAATTATTCTGGTTTATTCAGACATGTATAAAGAGTGTAAAATAGCAGCTCCATAAATCTAGTTAGAAGGTTTAAACCTATTTTTTTTAATGGATGTATGATGATAATTAATAATTTGAATCCTAAGGTCACTTATATTTTCGATTAATGTATGTATTGGGTCATATTTTGTAAGTTTATCATGTAGAGATAGAGTAACTGCAACTGTGTAAAAATGAATCTCAAAATACGCAACTAATACTCTCCTAGCGGCCATATTTTAGTGTCCATGCTATTTTTATGATTTAATTTATAAATCTGTTTTAATTGATGTTTAAGAATCTCATTTCTTAATGATCTGGCACTGAAGTAGATACCCTAAGTACTGTAAAGTTTCTAAATGTCAATGGTATCTATCCATCGTTTGCATGTATGTATTTGGAAATACTTAACTATGAATGTGTATGGTAATAATAAGACATATTTTGTAAAGAGGAATAAGTTCTTTAGATAAGAAAATGTTGTGATATTTGTATTTGGAATATTTCTAATATGCTGAGTAGGCCGGATATTATTTTGTGATCTAATATTTTTAGAAACCGCGATGGAACACTATGTATACCTATGTATTAATTTCGTTAGCCATAATTATGATTACATGACAAATATAGTTGAGCTAATATTTGTTAAGAAAATATGCGAATTTTTATTGCAACTTGAATGTAATTTATAAGATTTTAATCTTAAAATACCGGCCTACATTTTGAAGCATGTATTTTTTCTTCTAACTACTCATCATATATACCTACCTACTCAAGTATTCGTCTATTTATTGTTGTATTCCCATAAAGGGTGACCGTGTCGATTAATTTGAACTTGCTAAACGACTGTAAATTATAAAGATTGAATCGACTAAAAGTTTAATGCCCTGAAATATTTCATGTACCTAAAGTGTTTTATTTCAAAGGCAATATACTTAATTAAAACATATGGGAAAAACATCTGTTTACAGCTATGTAAATTTTAATTCATCATTTACAAGGAAGTTTTTATGTAACATATTGGATATCCAAATAAGAGACATCGAAATCATGTTCCGTCATATCATCAATGCATTTAGAAATACAAACAATAGGCATTTATTTTGATCTCATTTGTTTTGCTCAATTCCATAAATTGTCAACAGAACTACTGAGTTGCAAATTATAATATTCCAATCACAAAATATTTTGTAAGTTAGTATTAGATAATTAATTGTTAGATTTTAAGGCAGTATAAATTCGCCCGTCTTAAAAGTTTTATATTACCTATTGACTAGAAATATACTTATTTATCAATCTTTTTGTATTGAATAATTTCGATATGAATGGGAATACACGTAAAAAATAAAACATGATTTATCATTTCATACCAACATTTATTCATAAACAAAATATTACACCTTCTGGCAGGTTTTACACATAAAGCAGCAAACAGGCAAACCCTTAGAAAAAGTTAAACGAAATGCTTCAGCCTTCATTTTTATTTTATTTTTTCTTGAGTCAAAATTAAAAAGAAATTAAAACTTCTATTACGGAATTAGTCCTTTTTTAGTCAAGTAACATGCACAACACACAAACTACCTACATTGTGAATGATAAAAAACATGGTTTACAATATTTGACCCCACAAAAGGGTAAGTAAAGATATCCACAGCGCTACATTATGAGCACCACTTAAATAGGTATACAATTTAAACAAGCTTTTCATATTCTAATACACAACACGTATATGTATACCAAAACAAGATTTAAAATGTCAAAATACCCAATGTAGTCATAATTTCATAAAGTTGCTTGCATCGACCATCTCGATCGGTATTTAATCTCTCTTTTTTTTGCTCACCATAACATTAAATATAGTAAACTGCAGTAAGCTTTACACAAAAGCAAATTATGACGACGCGCTAAGAATGAGATAAGAACGTCATTATAAAACTTTATCTGCATTTGACTGTACAAACAACTGGCCGTTGACATAGCCTTTTGTGTTTATGACAATTTTAACGCTAAATACATACAAACATGATTTGCTCAAATTGAGCAACTTTCGAACACTTGACTAACTAACATAGACATGTATGGAATATTGAACGCATTAGGCCTTATAGGCTCTATTTTGTTTACTCAGTAGTCGGAAATACACCTGCCATTTATCAATGCACCATCTGTTTAAGTCCTAGGCACTATAAAATCTCAGTACAAGTTGCGAATTATCTTCAATCGCAACCGTCAATTCAAATAACACAATTTTTCCATAAAATAGAAAACCTACTTGCTCAAAGCCTTGTGGAATTCATGTTTAGGTATGTACAGGTAGATCGGACAAATGCAAAACTCGGTCTTTAAATAAAGGCACCTTACTTCGTCGCACTAAGGTCGACATTGCAACGTGATTTTAAAACTTGATTTGCACTTGACTGCCTACCTACCTACCTAATGGAAACTTAAAGGTATTTCTATTTTGCTACAAATCTGACAAGCTTGTCGCAATATTTTGAGATCAGCAACTTGGTCCTTGTATAATGAAAAGCCTCTATTCAACATCTAATATTCAGTATGATATGGACAAGTTAATAGTTCCATATATAATAGTTACATCAACGTCAAATAACCACTGGGCTTCTCATTATTACATAACAAATATGTAATACATAAGTAACAAATATGTACTTAATACAAAACAAAAAGTAAATATAAGTACCGTTGTAATCACGTAAATTGCAAATATTACTATCTATTACACATTCATTTGTAAACTATTAAAAAAGGCGAATAACTAAACTTTAGCGGCAATCTAAACACCTGTTATATCACATTAGATTTTCTCAAACAACACTGACTGATAAGTACTACAGGGGTGTACTATTCGAACATTACCAGCATCAAAACTATTCTATTTATCGTGGCATTCCAAATTGGACTTAAATAACATCAAAAATAAGATGCAGATTATTGTCATCATATCAACTGTGCGACAAAGAATTATGTGGCAAAAAACATTTCTCAATTGGACTTTAGCAATGAAAAGATTCATAAAGTAAGTATATCAATAATGTATCTTATGGTAAGTATTTGATTTTTATTAATTAGGTAACCATGAACACAAACTAATACTTGAAAATTCTTTGAAAATTAAAAAAGAACATTCCCCTTTTCGTAGACTAGCAACATTTACGCCAAAACGCTTTCGACATAAAATAATACTACCTGATTTTAAGGCCATAATTGTAGGCAAGTTATTGGTATTCCATAGATTTAGACGAGGAAATTTTTACGTAAAGTTTTCCTCACACTAGAATATTAAGTAGTCGATTATTGCTACCTATATTGTGAAACTTTTACAATTTATCTCTTTGTTAAATTGTGCTAAGCACTAAGATAATAGACTTATTCAATATTAGATATTTCATTGAGATTACCATATACTATTTAATACCACTTTCATTTTCCTTCCAAATACAATTATTGTGCTTGAATCTATTTGTACTATTAAATATTTAATTCATAAACTAAAAATAAATTATTAAACAAATGAAGCGACACGAGTGAATTATAAATTATTTAAAAAATGTGCAACAATTCTCTGGTCTAGAAGTTATAATAAGTAAAATCATTCAAACACAACAAAATAAATAATTACTTATGTATAAACACGTAAGTCATTTCTTTAACAATATATTGTGAATGTGAACAAATAAATGCAAATATAATACAAATATAAGTAATTCAATCTCTTTATCAAGTAATAAACGTATGAAAGTAAATAGCACAGCTATCGATTTGGGCTTGAACTCTCATAATAGTACCTACTATGTAAGTACTCGTAAACAAACAGATCAGTGAGGTTATAGTATAAAGCAAGCTAATAATATTACTCCAACTTCACCCAATTCAAATTGTTTTGTGATTGGACACCACCAATTTATAAATACAATATGTTAATATTGTGAATACAAAAGAGTTAATTTTAATTTGTAAGGCGATAATTTTGTTTCTCCAACGGATCTCGGTACAAGATCGTTGAGGACTTGATAAGGTCTGACTCGTCGTCGGAGAACATTTCATTGTCCTCGGCGTCGCCACTCTTCGGCGTACATTTGTTGTGAGCCATGAGCAGACCTCCAGCGAGCCCGACCAGTGCCCTGTCCAGCCAATTCACTGGGTTCGCATATATGAGACCACCCTCGTAGAAACCCAAATGGCCCCCATGTGCTAATTCTAAATACATAGCCTTATCACGCGAACCTGGAAAGTAAACACGTTAATTATTAATTTATAAACATTGCATGTAAACAACTCGCTGGGAGTGGCCGTATTGTTAAGAATGGGTATTGAGAATTTGCATTATGGCATTTAAAAAGTAACACCCAGTTACAATTACAATGAAGCATTATACAGTAAGTCATTAATGATCAATAGGTACGAGAGCGTATAATGTGGACAAATGATTGTCCTTGAACTTTTACGACATCGATAAAATATTGATTAGGTAAAAGAATGCTTATTGAAAGACTGACCTCTACCTATATTTTGTTTCTTATTCCTAGTAGGTGATTTTAGTCCTTAGAGAAAATATGAGAACATACTATAATGCTACAATATAATCATAATCGCTCGGGAAAAAAACATACTAATGAAATTTCAATACTACTACCAGACTCAATACTCGGGTACCTACTACCATCCAACATATTTGTATGGATTTCATTAATGGATACTCACTAACATATTCCCGGATTAGCGGTAGAAGGGGCTCCGGCACGATTGGATCGTCGCGCGCATTTATGAAAATCATCGGGGTTTTTGTATTTTGTAAATAAAACGCCGATGAACTCCATCTATACAGATCAGCGACGGATTCGAAATTATGCACCCTCCTGAAACCAATCATATAATTATTAACTACCTAGTTATTAGTAATTGTAAAATAACTAGGTACCCACGGCTTGCTTTAAATATCGGTAGATATGATAGGTATCAAGGATCTAAGTACTTAGTTGCACTGCGCAAGAGCCACTCATGCGTATCACGTTGTTGAAGAGTGACAATTAATGTTCCGCCGCTATTTTAGTATTAGTTAGGTATATGTACAGTACAGTACAATGAACAGAAATTTTAAACAATAAAAAATAAAGAACGAGAGCTTTTTTCCTTAAATCTACGAGCAATAAATATAAGTTTTTTTACTAGCCGCTGCTGGGCAAAGGCCTGCCCCGCGACTTTCCATTTAACACGGTCTCCGTAAATAGAAGTTATGAGCTAATATTGAAGTACCTGGAATAAGCTTCGTCTAAATCCGGCAAAGTACCAGCCGACACAATCATGTTTTCGTCCAGCGAATGTCGGTTCTTCATCTCTGGTGTGAGCAGCTTACTTTTATGCCTAGTTATAATATTTCTATAGTTGTCTGTCATAACGTAAAGGTAAAATCGTCTGAAATTCTGCCATTGAAGTAGGTATACCATAGAGCTGAAACATAATGACCTCAAGCATTAATGTGTGGGAACTATAATTGTGCGAAGAAAGTTAATCTCTAACATATGTTACTCGTAGGTAATACGTCGATCAATGTTGCAAAGTACCTATAAGTACCATTGATTTAAATTGCACAAGAACAGTAAAAGAATTATGTTATTGCATACGTCGGCAACTGTTTTAAATTGATAGAACATTGTTGCACAAAATACGAGTATTTTATGTCGCCTTACTTTGTATTATTTATCGTTTGTGCTTATTAACAAAGGTGTCGGTTTAGTAATCCCTACACAAAATAAAAAGCAAATGAAAGAAACTGTCGACATGGGTGTAGTAACTTACTCAATTGCATTGTATCCCTGACATATGGAAATGCCCCCTATTATGTTACTAGGCTTCCTCCTGTCCTCGCCCAAGTATTTTGTAATCAAGTTGCCGCCAAGACTGAACCCGACTAGAATCAACTTTGTACTAGGATATCTCTCCAACAAATTCTCCAGCATGTAGTTAAAATCATCCGTATGCCCTGAAATATGATTTATTGTATGTAAGTAAATGTAAGATACTCGTATGTAGAGCGGTTAATATGAATATTTACTTACTCTAATGACCTTTTGATAACATTAAATTCTACACAAGTGCGGCTAATGAACGTCTTCCCAAATATTCTTTATAGGTGCATTATCTATATGCGAACATTAACTACCTACTTATTTACATACAATATTCCTACGTAAAACCAAACTATACGTAATTAAATCCACCCTCTGAGTTGAGTCCTCCCATCTTTTACGAACTTGTTAGGTACCTACCCTACCTGTCTTCGTAATGTAGGTATTTTAATACAAAGTCATATGTTTCATATCAGACCATATGTTTATGTAAAGGTACCTACCTAATGGCAATGATGATCTTAGTTAAAAATAACGTCTGACTCCCAATGATTCATACCTTTAATAAATTATGCTTAATTTAGCATAATGAAATAGGTACCACGTGTGAGATTTAAATTCGTTTAACGTCTCGAATTTTAAGTATCTACAGATACCAAGTCAGCTGAATATACTAAACTATAATAAAAGTCAATTTTTATCTGAATCAGAATTACGTCATCGTGAATCACCCATTACATATTTCCTAAAATTCATATCAGGAAACAATATTATTTGGATAGGTAAAGCATATAGGGCAATAAAGATAAGATTAACTAAAATTTTATATGTTTCATTAAAAATTAAAGACCTTTTCTTCCTTGATATTAAAATATGTCGAAAATCCTCCCAAAAAGTGGCAGTAATAACATGTGTCCAGAAGAGTTTACGCAACAGTTAGGTATTGTATGTACGGCCGCAGAAATTTCTAGTCTCAAGTTTGTATTTCTGTTTAGCAAGTAATTCTCGTATGTTGTATTTAACACTACGCTGCCAATAACTTTGTTAAATTCACGTTGTCTGAGTCAACGTTTTATCTGGATCGTAATATAAGTATATCTATCTACATGAGACAATAGTATCTAATTGATAAGTTGAGTAGCTTTTCATGTTAAATACTTCTATGTATGTAGGTACGTATAGTAACTTATCTAAATCATATAATAAAAAAGATGAAATAACTTCGAATTTCAAACGAACGTCTTATCACTGTGTTATTAAACAAAATCATGGACTGTGTAACCCTCTTGTAATGATACGGAATATCAGAAAACTGTAGGTAATGAGTGTCATATCAATCAGGCACGATATATTTCGAGTTTAGTAGGTATATAATGTAAATCATTTGTATTAAATAAATGAACGACTTTTCTGGAAACTACTAGGAACGTAAAGGTGGAAATGTACTAAGCATGCGCGCGCCAACTGAAGGGGAGCACTAAACCCACTGTTCAGTAGGTGACGTAGCTTTGGGAGGTGAGTATTTACAATTCGTTAGGTGTATAGACGCTATGACTCACCGTACGAGAAGATTCGATTGCCTGTGACCGGCACGCTGTTCAAAGCGCCGATATGATTGAGAACGGCACATCGGTATCCGTGGCATTGGGAATAATGGACATAGGTGCGAATGTACACACTCTCTGATGTGTTCCCGATGCCTGGGCATATCGCTACCGTCACGTCATCTGCGGGAGAAAATAAGAAATTATTAAACATCAAAACTACTTCAATTATATTATTAAATAGGTACTACCGTGAAACTAAAATAAACGTGCTTTACGAAATAATCGCAAAATAAAATATGCCGCTTTCCAAACCACTGGTTTTAAAACCAGTCTTATGTGTTTAACAGTAATATTGGAATTTTGCATGATATATGTACTTACTTATTACATGCGTACTAACTATATTTGTTTCAATGCATATTGACGAATGCTCCATTATCCAACTAAGTAAGATTATATGTACTTATGTATGACAACGTTATTATGAAAGTCTTTACCATACAACATAGTTGCTATAGTTATACTTGAACCAGCCCGTACTTTCGTCTTATTCTTTCATTCACCAATCGTGTGCAAAGGGCACAAACGAACGTTGTACAACTGTCCCAATATTTATTCTCCAAACTAGTTTTAAAAACCGAATGTTATTAAGAACCAACTGTTGACCTTCACTGCAATATCTCCAAAAATAGTTGTATGGCGAAAGCACTCTAATCTACGTGAATATTAAAACTTAATAAGAAATCCTCCAGTTGGGAGTCTAATTAAACCGGTAGAGAAACAAAAGTACGTGTAGGTTACATTACAAACAAACATTAAAACAACGTACCTACGTCTTAAGTGGGAACAATTGGAGAGTTTATCAATGGGAAAAATCAGCGGTAATAACTTATCCAGCTTTCTGACGCCTAGCACGTTTTAACGTTTTTACATTTACGTTAAGCTTTCAAAAAAAAAGTAGATAAGATAAACACAGTTTACGATTAACGAAGTACCTAAAGGTTCTTTACAAGTGTTTGCGTGTGTCCTCTCATTAAGATAATAAATAAACTAACAACACAATGTGAAAGTAGAGTAACGCACGGAGTTTATAATAATGTTATGCTCACGTTAGGATTGCATTTTGCATTGTACAGAGGTTGTAAAAAAAGTAAAATGGAGCTCGGTCTCTACAGCAGACCTATTAAGCAGTAAAGAAAGTACTTTGGCTATAATAAAGGTATCAGTTTTAGGTACCTACCTATCGTTTACGTGTCAGTCGGAATAAAAACTGTATCTAGAGTTTTCCGTAACTTCATGGTAAATATCGAAATACTCCTAAATTTAATATTAAATAAGGCTAGCTAACGATTTATAGTAAATACTCATACCTTCATGTTCCGAGCCAACTGGTTCATACAAATCGTAGGTGAGGGTGGATCTATCGGGTAGTACTAGGGACACTCTGCCGCCAATCGGCCAGGGGCATCTTACGCGCCCTATCAGGCTATGCAAGATCGTCTGGACATGTCCGCTGAAGCCCCAAAGTCGAGTTGGGATGTATCTAAAAAGGGAATTATGGATTAGAAGGTTTAAAATTATTTTATTAGCTTATTAAGTGGAACAACGCCTTTAAAATACACCCACCACGCGACAGGAGTGTTTGGAGAGGCATGGGAGAGGCTTTTGCCCAGCAGTGGGACGAAATAGGCTAAAAAAAAAAATAAGTTCATGAGGCGTCAAATCCTATCCTTATTCAAGACCTGAATACCAAATTGTGAGATTAGCTACCTATCTACCTACCTTATTATGTATATTACCCAGAGCTAGGAGTTCAATAGCATTCTTCAAGTCATCAAGAAAGTTGTTATGATTTCGGTTCAAAGAATGAAGCGACTAAACAAAACAACGTGACAACAATTGAAAGAAAAGTATACATCAGAGCAGATCTAAGTGAGATATTTGCTGCAAGACTGCAAGTAGGTAGAGTTAGTCACCGCAAGTACTGAAATCCAATAGATACCAAAATTAAAAGCACAAAATAAACCTAAAAGCTCTACCCCAACTCTAAATGTCGCAAAACTGCGTAAAAGTCGTAATGCTTGGAAAAATAGGTCGCGTGGATATAAACATACCTATATTAAGTTAGAGCTTTATAAATTGAGACGTGTTTGCAGGGAAGTGCGCAGAATGTAACATTATATTAATGTATACCACACCTATAAGAGAGGTACCTACATTTACCTATGAAGCAAGCGTAAAGGAACAATGAAAATTGCTCCAACGCTATCTGGGGTCAATTCATTTATTAACGGACTAAAAATAGCAAATGGTTGCGCCGTTTTCACGCGGGGGCGGATTTTGTTTATAAAATATACAACAAGAGTATATTGATCTTAGAATATATATTTTTTATACATAAGACGACTAACAAGCCTTAACTTTGTACCTATTTCACGAAATTGGAAACCTACTACGACTTATTCGATTTCGGTTGTTTAGGGCTAGTTTTTAACATGAGTTTGATTTGTGCAATCACATAGGTAGCTCAGAGGGTCATGGGCCTTCGCCGTCTCGTAATTTCGGCATTCCAAGAGATTGTATGCATGTAGGTACCATAGATATCAGAAACAAAGGTACCTATGTTATGACATGGTATCATCTATCTGTAAGAGCAAGTTGACTATGCATAGGTACTTTTTAAAACATTAAAATTTAATGTAACCAAAAGCAATATTTTTTCAGCATTTAAATTTAATTTTAGTGCGAAGGGCAAATTTAATAGACTATCAAACTTTCTGAATAATTATAAATACAAATTTACCTTGGAATATAAATAAATACATACTTTTAGTAACACAAGATATGCTAGGTACTTAATGTTTGTTACCATAAAGTTTACTCATTTTAATTAAAACTTGTATTGTAATATTAATAGATTCTTATTACTTTAAAAGATAATTAATGACGAATCTTATTGTACAGAGATATTTCTGTTTCAAAGTAAATATTCAATCGTCAATTGATGTAAGGTCAATGTGGGCAAGATCGGCATACTTTTCTAAAATTTGACTTTGATTTGATTTGATGAAGAAGATATAAATTATAAACAGCGTCGTGTGATCAGAAATGATAAATTATTCAATTGGCTACACGTAGAAGTCGAAATCTATAAGAAAATGCCATAATCTTTTGATATACAATCGTTTTTTTAAAACTTGACTTGTAGACGGTCTTCCCGTGTCATGTGAGGCAACACCGTCTAGTAGTGAATTTGTGAGTTATAAGTCGTAATAGTGCGCCTGTGTGTATGAAGACAGTTTCACTCGGTAAATCATTATTGCCATTCAAATATGCAATTTAAGTATTTGCTAATAAGGCTTTAATTACAAAGATATAACATCCTACTTTTTTTTAAGGCAAGATCGGCATAACTGTCGTGACAGAGGTTCTAAACATTTTGGTAAGAAAAAAAAATTTTTTTTTAATGTAAGTAGGTAAGCACGTAATTATATTCTTACCCGGAATTGGAGATCACTTGAATCAGTCTAATCAGTTGTCAATAAGTCTGTAATATCTAAACTTAACTTCCAAAAGTCTGATTAAAAAAGTTTTATAAAAAAAACCACCCGTGTTTGAAAATTGTACGATCGAAACAACTTGTGTTATATATAAGTATATTTTTATAAGCCCTTACAAACAATCGAACGAAGAAAAACATCCAAGTATAATTGTTACGTGTAGTTAAAAGTATTTCATTAATGTTAGTTAGTAGTTACCTACAAGCCCGTTAGATTTGAAATCAATAGGTAAATAGAAAAATAAATAATAATTAACAATTTTATAGTAAGATAGCTGTGCATAAAATATGCACTACATAAAAGGTTGACAATATCTGTAATGAGGCAAGATCGGCATATGACGGACTTCCCTTTTCTTAGTAGACGGTCTTGCCTAACTATTTAATTTTAAAGTTAAAAACTTGAGATTAGTGTAAACACAAAATTAAGAAGATATTTCTAATTTCAATACCACAAATAAATTAATGGATCAATAAATTACTGACGTAATCAAAGACACACATAAAACTCCCTCAATTTACCACTTTTTTCTTACTAATTCCCGGCACTGTTATAAACTGATATTACCATAGAATAGTTTAAAAAATTGGCGAACCGATTCCGCTCAAACCAATGATTCCAGCGACATCTGTGTTTTTTAGTTCAAACTAATACACTGAATAATGTTAAATCGACTTATGCATATGGTGTTAGCTATTCAAAACTAGAATTTATTGCCACCAGACGGTCTTTTACCCCAGACGGTCTTACCCACATTGACCTTAATCATTAATTTAGGTAGGAATAATATACTAGATTTTTTTTTGGTTATCCATTAAGATCCCACTGCTGGGCAAAAGCCTCCCCCGCGACTTTCCATTTAACACATAATTAATTACTTATTTTAAAATTTGAAGAAATGAAAACTGATAATGAAGTGAATTCCCCCAATCACTTAGTGGGTTAATTATTTTTGTACTTTATAACATTAATTAATCAAACACCTTTATCCCATAACAAGCTTAATCCAAAACAAATGGCAGGCAAGCCAACAAGTTCATTGAACTACAATATAGCACACACTACAGTAGATATTATATGATCATGATATAAGTAGTAGAGTCATTAGTCTATTGCTTTAAGGAAACTTGTGTAACATTTAAAGCCCATCAGAATAAACATACAATAAATAAACAAGTAAATCATTTCATTTTATTACATAAAAGCATTAATTGTCCCTCTTTGTGGAATACTGGCACACAGGTCAATAGGGATTTTTGATAAATAAATGCTGGTTAGAGATAAGGTAACTCAAGCTAATAGGTACCTACTCTATTGAGCCTATAGGTGACACCATCGTCAGAAGAAGACGGACTCTATTGAATTGATAGCTTAAATCTTTTTTGCACTATTCTAATTTAAATAGTTGCACATTAGACAATACATTATTTTAATAAAAGAGCAGTGAACTTTCAGCCAAATCTTATTAGAAATATAGGTACAGATACGGATGTACATAAACAGTGTCTCCTATTCGTATATTTTTATGACACCTAAAAACAAACCTCAACAGTTAAAATAAGTAGATTCTGACAGTTTTTTAAACATGTAAACAACAGCCGTTTTGTAAAAGTTTCGAGAAAACTAAATTTGGTGCAATAAAATCTTTCACAAGGCTACACATTTGAAATACCTATAGATTTCTAATAAAATAGTTTTTTCAAATACAACTTTAAAATGTATAAAGTTGGCTTTTTAAAACTTCACCGTATATAAACAAATATGAAGAACTACATAATAGGTACCCATAAACAATACCGATCAGAAATCAGTCCTAAGTTACCATGAACAGATAAAGTGGGAATTGCTTAGGTACAGAAAATTACTACAGTAGACACCTATCTATTTAGATTCAGGCTCTATCATCTTAAGCATTACTCATGACATCATCAAACACGCTCCAAACACATGAACGATGGAAGCGAGGGCATTGTTTTGGAAAATCTGAAACTAACTTAACCAAGTTTTTGGTAAATATACTTACGGTTCATTTAGGAATGGTGATATAAACAAGATGTTTTCAATAAAACCTCTATCCCTTCCATAAATTAAAGGTTTTTGGGGCTGACTGTTCACGTTCAAAATCCGAAATAGTATACACAGTATAACTGCAACAACAGCTAAGAGTACCGTCGACATTTTATGGCAATTGAAACAGAAGTAGAAATATAAAAAGATATACTACATAATCGTAAAAATAATACTCTTCAGTAATGAAACGAGAGAGTATTTTTAAGGAAAACACAACCACCCCACACCACAATACTATCGGAACTAACTAACTAAATTAAAAAAAATCTAGAAAAAAATTTGTTGACTGTGGAGTGTTTCTATTGGTTAGCTAAAATTGCGCGTTTGATATAAGGCTCTCCTATTGGATAATATTGCCAGAAATAATTAACTCCAACAATTTCATTGGACCTTCACTTGTCAAAAATGTCAAAATAAACTATATTTTTATAATAAGTTTATAGCCTAGCTACTTAGATTTAAAAATTATGTTCTAAAAACTTAAACCCGAATACCGAAAACAGCTATTTTTTTGCGAGAAATAATTCTTGTTTTCTTACCTACTCCGTAAATACTACAATGACGAAATGATGTTTGAAGATAGTCGTGTCCCGCTTCTTTTGACTTTGCCTTGCCATTGTTGCATCGAGGTTTTCATTTTCATGTGTAGGGGGTAGGTATAATTTCTAATTAAAACAGTTTTGCATAATTTTAGAACATCGTTTTAATAGAGGGAAAGATTGTCGTGTTTATAATACTTGCTCAAAATAACAAATTAAATTGCCAATAAATAACATACAATTTATTTTGAAAATATATCCATACTAATGAAAGTACAGCCCAGACTACAACATTGAAAAATTAAACAACTTAATATTTTCAGTACCTTCTGAAATTACTTAACTTAATTATTGCTCATAATTACGATTCAATTAAGCAAACAATCTAAGAAAATATTTATTTTATTATAATTTCAATGGAAATACAGTACCTATGAAAAACTATTGACACGCCCCTTATCCAGAATCATGTATTTATAGAAAATAGGTACCCAAAAAATCTCAACAGTACCTATGGTGGGACGGTAAGAAAGAACAACAAGTCCATAAGATCAATTGGATATAAATAAGTAGATAAGTAGTATAAATATAGATCCTGCACTATATTCGAATTAAACTTAGAGCATTATAGCTTCATTAAACATTTATACTTACATTACAACTATGTTTTTGTAACATTGTGAAAAAATTACATACTGTAAAGATTTCTATTTAATTTGCAGGTCTAAAGATTACATTAACTATACTTTTGTAAGTACCTATGTATTACTTTTTATGTATTATTTTAATCCTCTAATATTTTGATTCAAACATGAGCAACATTTGGTATTAGCACTACATTATTACATTACTATATTTTTTTCTGTTTGTTAAAAATATATAGTTATAATAACTAACCAAGTCAGCAAATAAAGAGAAATGAATACGGTGATAATTGCTTGAACACCCTCTAGCTGGCCAATTTGCAATACAACCTACAGTACGGTACTCTGGTACAGCTCTCATTTGACTTGATTAGTTTGTAATAATCAATAACTTTTCAATAATATCTTTCCCCATATGATTGACGACCATACAACATCCCAAGAATATTTCCACAGATTCAAGGGACCATAAAAACAAGAGATCAAAGATGATAAGAATTAATAATCAAAGTCCTCCTACAACTACATGAACCAAAACTTGTGTGTCGATTTAAAGCATTCTTACAAAAATATTAAAGTCACTAATAATAATCACTATTACATAATACTTAGTGATTCTCGTGTAATGAAAAAAAGGCATACTATGAAATATCTATCCTCTGTAAGAATAATGAAAGAAACGTACCACCCCCACTTGATATTTCAAGCCTTCACGTGTCAATAAATATCTGTACAGATAACTATAATATACAGGTGTACGGGTGCATAGAGCACTATTCGAAGCAATAACCCACTTACTTTACATACATACGATAAAACTAGACACATTCTCACAAATATACCATAAAAACAAATGTGATGATCTAAATGACATTAAAAAATTATCATGGCAAAAACAAACCAGTGTTTCAACTCACTCTCTAAATATTTGTGTACTCTTAACAACAACTACTACACTTACGTTTTAAGAAAATATAACAAACTCCAGTATCAGTAAATCTAACTAAATTATAATTATTCAAAAAATGGCAATTTGTGCATAAATAAATGGAAAATATTACTTATATGGGTTGGAGAAGGCAGCTGCAGTTATTTCAACTATAGGTAGAATTTGTAGCAATATGCTTTTAGTAACAACACAGGTCTGTTATCGTAATTTCTTATAAATAATCATGACATAACAAGTGATTTTTTATGATTCAATAAGGCTATTTTATTAATCAAGTCATATTATTGCTTCAGTGTTTCAATGTTATAATTTATATTAATTATCTATTTTGTGTAAATATTTTCTGTGGCTGCACTGTCATCTACATAATTAATAAATTCTATGTAGTTATTATATACATTATGATAGTTAAGATTATATGATTCTGTCTTATAGACGGGAATGGCTTCACACTACACATTAAGAGAACATTGTCCAATATCATTAATTACATTCAATCCAATCGTTAGCACCACCATTCCTAACATTGTACTTCACTTTAGAACTGGCTCGTCTTCTTAACACACACCTCAAAGTAATTGTTAGCAACACAGTGGTCACTCAGAATGCGCCCACGGTCACACCAATTTAATAAACTGTAACTTTAGGGAAAATAAGTGATTTATACAGGCACTTCACATACAGGGCACAGAAGACAGAAGGTCAGGTGTAAGGCAGTGTCAGCGTATGAGGCAGGTGAGGCAGAGTTCCGCCGAACCGATGCAGTCGTCGTGGCAAAAGGCGCCACATTTTTTACACAAGATCATCGCGCGCAAGTTGCACACGCAAGAATCCTCCGCTCCTACGCTTCTACATCTCGCCACACTCTGTAAATAATACAAAAGAAATTTAAAAACTTCAAGTAAAGCGACAACTAAATAAGACTGCAAGTTTAAATTAGAATTCATACTCACAACATTAGAGTTAGGGTTCGTAGGAGGCGCACTAGACGCTCGAGGCGCTACGTTCGGTGTTCTCTGGACGAGGATGTACTGTCCAATGTTATTCGTCCGATTTTCAGCCTGGAAAATTGTGAAACAAAATTTAAAACGTGGGTTAATAAATAAAAAGCTCCAAAGCGTGCATTCTCTAACAACATAATAGTAAGACGTGGCCTTGTGTACAAATAACATAAGGAGCTTTTCTCACTTCGTTATGCGGCACAACGGAGACGGGTCGCAGCAGCACGGGCGGCGGCGGGTGCGGCGGGTGCGGCGCGGGGTGCGGCGGGAGGGGGAGGGGGAGGGGGCGGGGTGCGCGGGCGGCGGCGGGGCGCGCCAGCAGCGCGGGCGGCGGCCGGAGCTGCCCGCGCAGCGCGTCGCGGTTGGGGCTGTTCTGGATCACCGCCTGGCAGATCTGGTAGCTGCGCTCCAGATTCACCGCCCCCGGGGGCACTTTGTTCACGCTGCGATTTCTATGATTGTACATATTTTTTTATTAGTTTTATTCGGTAAAGGCTTTTTTAAAGTCTGTTTAGTAGTAGGTCGTTTACGAATGCGGATAGATATACTATTTAGGACAAAATCACCAAAATGGTTTTTAGAAGTAGGAGTGAAGTACCCGATTGAATTTCAAATAAAGTACTTATGCAATTTTTTATTTATCTATCCTATCTTACCTGTTTGAGTCTTTTCCTGATTTAGATTTCTTGCTGTGTCGTAGACTTTGTGTAGTTGTTGTGGAGTTAACAGGATTTATGACTGTGGAGCTTGAGACCTGGCTAACGGTCGGGTCCTCTTGCTTCAGGGATACTTCTTTCATTGACTGGGAACTCTCGGATGAATTTGAGGACTCCATATTAAAATTTGCATCTCTTTCATCCTTGTACATACAATTTTCATCATTTATGTTTGAATCTTCCATGCTGGTTTTGGAATCTTCACTAACATATTTTGCACTCTCTGTATTCAAACTTGGAAAAGTATGCAAGGTTATAACATTGTCATTGCTATGCCATTCGTTTTCATTTTTCCACAAAGAAGCTGCATTTTTGGGTTTGGCTGGGTCTTGCATTGTATCATCGGGATAAGACACCATCTATAAACAATAACAATTATATGTTATTTCCTTTAAATTTATAGATAAAATTATTGAGTTAAAATATTAACTTACAGATGTATTAGTCACCTCCATCATAGGTATTGAAGGGTTGTGTGTCATTGGCATAGTCACGACAGCAGTCACATCTAAAACATAACTAAATATTAAACAACATCAGAATACCTAATAATATCGATTTATTATGGCAATCCATATGCAGAGTTGGTAATTTTACCCTTTGATTTTACCTAAGCAAGCAGCCATACAAAATCTGTGGGTACTATAGAGAAATGACAAAGTATACCCTCATAAAACTTACTTGTTTCGCTCATGTATGAAGATAGTTCCATTAAATTTGGATGAGGTGTGTATTTTGTATCTTCATTATCTGTAATAAATAAAATAATTCACATATTATATAAATCACACTACGAAATCAAAGTTATGTGTGAAAAAGTGAAAATTGTTATTAATTATTATATACTTACGAGACGCAAGGATTGTTAAGCCACTTGTCTCCATTATGAATGACTCTGCATCTTTAAAGTGTTCATCATAGTAGTTTTGAACATTATCATTTGTCCTTAATTTTTCTTCAGACTTTAATTCGTCTTCAATTTTCGCATTAGAGTGCTCAGCAGTCTGTGGGACATGGCAATCCAAGTCTTCAATTTCAATGTTCTGATAAGACATACCTTTTTCTACTTCTGAAGTTGTTTTATGTGGCGAGTCAAGGTCTGTTCTATGATCATGAAATAACTCTTGTGTGTAATCATTCTGAGATTCATTTACAGGTGAACATTTGAAATCTTCCTTCATGCTCTCTGCCAGCTCAGCTGATTGTGCCACAGTATCACATGCATCTGATTCTGCTTCCAGCTTGGAATCAGATACAGCATTATTGCTATCTATTTTTAAACTTGATATTGAAGAAACACTTCTTTCATCAAATTCATAAACTGATGCTGTAGCTTTACTATCTTCACTATTTGTATCACCATGTTCTTGTTCAGAATATATGTGTAATTCATCATTATGACAGACTGGTTCATTACTATAGTTTGTTTCAATATCTGAAGCATTGTTACTGCCATCTGGAGCCAAAAACCCAGAAGCATGAAGTTCAAAATCATCTGCAAGTTTAAGTCTCTTTACTGAACCATAGTAGTCATTACTTTCAATTAATCTTTTCTCTGGCACATCATCTTTAAATCCAGGTTTTGCTTCTTCTTCACAATCCTTTGCTACACTAGACTCATCAATTGTGACAACTGTAATATCTAAATCATCTTTAGTGTCTTGGCGCTCACATTCTGCATCAGGCAACAACAAGGGATCCACAGGGGTTGTGGACACTGATTCATCTAACCTCTGCAATGATGATGAATCAGAGAAATTAAAATCCACTTGACATTCAACATATCCTTGAGACTGATTCTTGGCATGTTTTAGAGGAAGCAGATCTGGCACAGGGACTGTTGACTTGGTGCTAACAACTACTGGCTCATCCAGGGATTCTTCAACTTTTACTGATGACCGTGTCACCGCACCTACAGAGCGCATCCTTTTGTTACTGGAGGACTTGCTCTTTTTAATCTTTGGAACTGTACTGCTACTTGTTATTGAAGCTGTTGGCCTCAACTTTATAGTAGTCTTCAATGAAGGTCTTTCTGAATTTAGGTTGATAGAGGATTTTTCTCTTCGTGATTTTTCTCCCCAAAATGGTTCAAAATGTTTCAGTTTCCAGGGATCAATTTTGCTCTTTTCTTTTTCAGCTTCAGTCTTCATTTTTTGTTGATTTTCAGGTGTGAACTCTCCTCCAGAAAGACAGTCTTGCCATTCTAAACAAGCACGTGCAAAGAATTCATTGTTCAGACTAGAAGAACTCAAGCGGCCTGATGTGCTAGGACGGTCTACAGAAGGAAGGAGCTGTCCCAATTTATATTGATATAATGGAGGAAGAAGTGAAAATGTGTGCTTATTTAAAAGTGCTCTAATGTTAGTATTAACCAGTATAGAATCTGGAGTCTCCAAGTCGATACATCCTTCTCTAGTTTGCTGTAACTGTGCTGCTGTAGATAATTTCTTACCGCTACGTTTTCTAGGTTTTATACAAAAGCCAGGTATACTAGCCAATACTTCACGCATAGTAGATGGTTTACTAGAAGCAGAAGAAGGCTCTGAATAGGAAGAAGCTGCCATCCATTCTCTATTTTCGGAAGGAGGCGGTGGCGGTAAAGGCTTGACTATTATCCTTGGGAGGGGTCTCGAATGATTGGAGCTCTTTTTCCGTCTTTTAGATTGCTTTTTAGAGGAATGTTTACTGGTCTTGTCTCCATCTTCAGGAATTCGTATTACAGAGAACTGTTCATTGTTGTTACATGTTATATATTTACTGTCTGATGAATTGTCGGAATATTCTATATTATTCTGTTCAGTGTTAACAGGCGATACTTCCAACTCCATTGTAGCATTTATTTGTGTTAATATTACAGTATCACCAAAGAATTCTTTAAACGAACTTCAATGTACCTTGCCGATAGCAATCACTGATTCAACCCATTATGTATGTCTTCATTATACGTTTTGCACAGACATTACAATTTGCCAGAAAATAGTAGAGGCCATCATATCATAAGAAATTAATTTCTTATTACTCAAATCACAAGAATTCTTAGCGTAAAAGTAAAAAATATGAAATATGAATGTCACAACAACGCAGAAAATGGATTCCTTTTTTTTAATGTACTGCGTAGTGCAGCCAGTGCTCGCTCACGAATCGCTCACACAGTTGCCACTCCTCCTGTATCGATAAAAGGATTAACTATTATCGACTATCTCTCCAGCTATTTCGAATGAATGATTTTAAACTTTTTTTGGCGAATTTGAGTCAGAGAACCTAAAGAAAACACTTTAATTAAATTCTTAAAATCAAATGTAGAAAGTAGTTCTTACAGAGGTACATCTACCTATTATTTGCCCTTGAATCTTTGCTTTTTTGTGATCGATTACTCTGTTTTGGTGCAGCCGCAGCCACAGGGTGCAGCTCTATTTTTTTTTTGACGTCTGTATATCCTTTGTCTATGGAAGGAAGTGCCGTTATTTCTTTCTTGTTCTTGCGCCATTTTGTTTTTCTAGTGAGTGTGCACGCCATTGAACTATTTTGTGGCATTATTGTATAAAAATTGATATTTCAAGACGTGTGTTTAGTTGGTAGTTTATGAGATTGTGCAACAAATTATAATCAGGACTAAACAATGGGTAGAGGAAGGTAAGTTTTTGTATTATTCGCACTTTTTTGTCATCTTTCTACGATCGATAAAGATACCTACTTCTTTCTTTATTGGGTGGCTTTAAAAAGTAATATTTATTCAATTTTAGAGATCGTAGTCGTGACCGACGTCGTAGTCGTAGCAGGAGTAGGAGTAGGACTCGCAGTAGAAGTCCGAGATACGGTCTTGGTTCTGGCGGTGGCGGCGGCGGCGGCGGCTATGGCGGCGGTGGAGGTGGCCGTAGAAACAATCCCGGTGCAAATCTTCGTAAACCAAAGTGGGATCTTAGCCGTCTCAAACCATTTAAAAAAGATTTCTATGTACCGCACGTAGATGTAGAAAACAGACCCGATTCTGAAGTAGAAGCTTGGAGAAGTGAAAACGATATAACACTGAAGGGTCGCAACATTCCTAAACCGACGCTAACTTTTGACGAAGCGGGTTTTCCCGACTATGTAATGGATGAAATAGATAAAATGGGATTTTCCAAACCCACACCTATCCAGGCTCAAGGATGGCCTATAGCTTTGAGTGGGAATGACATGGTTGGAATAGCATCAACTGGCTCAGGAAAAACACTTTCATACATTTTGCCAGCAATAGTGCATATTAATAATCAACCTAAATCTAGTAGAGGTGATGGCCCTATTGCTCTAGTATTGGCTCCCACCAGAGAATTGGCACAACAAATCCAAGAAGTGTGTGATAAATTTGCAAATACCTCAAAAATCCACAACACATGCTTGTTTGGGGGAGCTCCAAAGGGACCACAGGCTAGAGATCTTGATGCTGGAGTCGAAATAGTTATTGCTACCCCTGGACGATTACTAGATTTCTTAGAGAGTGGAAGAACTAACCTAAAAAGGTGTACATACCTAGTCCTAGATGAGGCAGATAGAATGTTAGACATGGGTTTTGAGCCACAGATCCGAAAAATAATTGAGCAAATTCGACCTGACAGACAAACATTGATGTGGTCTGCTACATGGCCAAGGGAAGTACAAAGCTTGGCATCAGAGTTCTTGAAAGATTACCTGCAAATAAATGTTGGCTCCCTGCAACTGGCTGCCAATCACAATATTTTACAAATAATTGATGTTTGTATGGAATATGAAAAAGAAACGAAATTGAGTACATTGCTTAAAGAAATAATGGCTGAAAAAGAAAATAAAACTATAATTTTTATAGAAACTAAACGACGTGTAGATGACATTACCAGAAAAATGAAGAGAGATGGGTTAGTATCTGAACTCTTTTTCTTACTTTTAAGCAAATCATCATTTAACATTAAAACATCATCATTAATATTTTGTTTTTAACACAGATGGCCAGCAGTTTGTATTCATGGAGATAAAACTCAGAATGAAAGAGATTGGGTACTGCAAGGTAAGAAACTGATTCAATAAATTGTTTTTATGAGTTTTTAATATTTTGTTTTATGAAAATATTTAAATTTTACCTTTGTGCAAAATTCAGAAGGTTTTCGAATTCGTACCTGAGTTAAGTAAATTTTTCATAAGCACACTGTACAGAAAAACGAAGAAGTATCACAGTGCTGTATCATAATTTATGCAATAAAGTGGAAGTCGAGAAGCGGTATCGGATCAGCGACGCGAGCGCGTCGGGTGAGGGGTGCAGCCCTAGCAAGGGGCCGGTGGGCTGCGAGCAGTGTCTGAAACGTGTCTGCATGTGCAGGCTGTGGAGCGCTGCGGCCGGGCGGCGGAGGCGGCGGCACGCGCGCGATCGTCGCCGCTAAGCACCAGGCGGCGGCGCCGCGCCTGCGGCCGCGTCCGTTCCGCGCCGCCACTAGTTGTCGGGGCTAAGCCCTCTCGGTCCGACTAGTCCGCGGCTTGTCTGAGCCGCTTCTCGCAAGGCCAGCGTGGCCGGTGGGCGGCGGCAGCGCGCGGCTGCCCTCACTGCCGCGCGCCAAAGGCCGCGCACTGCGCTCTCGATTCTCGCCACTCGTGCCGCCGGGGGGCTCCTCTCGCTCTCGATTATTATTATATATGTGCATTGTTCATCACGATTATACTGGTGGAATCATATTTTTAGTAAGTCACATGTTAGATTTCCAAGCTTTGCTTAAAACATCTCCCATTACACCTCCTATGCTATCTATACTTCTATAAAGGTAGGTGTATGTATTTATATCGACTATCGAGTAGTGAAGGACTTGAGAAGTATATATCATAATATTATCGTAAGTATTCATAATTATTTTATCACGTCGATCTGGTCTACTATCTATATTTCTTTTATATTTCTCAATTTTTGTTTAATTACAACTTTAGCCACATCAATGGCCTCTAAGAGGTATAATGCGAGATGAAATTATTGTGATGAAACATGTTTGGATTGCTTTGTATCATTTAATATTAAAGATAGAAACAGCACATTTGAAAACAAGATGCCATCGGGTTATTAGGTTTTACTCTGTTTATTCTCTATTTTTATGGAGGGTAAAGATAATTTCTTTTGATCATAGTTTCACTGGAGTGAAACTTGGGAGTTGTAATTGGTTGAATATAGATAATTACTATTAGGAGCTACCTATTATAGGAGACTCTTTAATAAATTGGTTTTTGAATATTTTGTGAATGTTGGACTTAATTTTTTAGTAAGGGTAACAAGGCAATAACGAGAGTATTTGATATTTTGGGCTCTTTGGAATGAAGCACATGTCTTATCCCAAAATTAACTAATAAGATTCTTCAATTACAGATTTCCGTTCTGGAAAAGCCCCAATCCTTGTAGCTACAGATGTTGCTGCAAGAGGTTTAGGTATGTAAACTGTCATTTTAACTTAACATTCATATTTTGTCACCCACTACACTAAATACAAATGTGTTAGTAAGCAAACTAACCATACCTCTTTTTGTTTTTTAGATGTTGATGATGTCAAGTTTGTTATAAACTTTGACTACCCAAGTAACTCGGAGGATTATGTACATCGTATCGGAAGAACTGGGCGCACAAATAAAACTGGCACGGCTTACACATTTTTCACACCGTCCAACGCGGCTAAAGCTGGAGACCTCGTGTCGGTACTGAAGGAGGCCAAGCAAGTTGTTAACCCTAAGCTCCAAGAACTAGCTGAACGTGGCAGTGGTGGCGGTCGACGTAAGTTCATATGTTTTACTTAGCCTTTATGCTTGTGTCTCTTTACATTTTAAGTTAAATGTATTAAATACAAGATTCATAAAAAGCAAACATTTGTAAGTATTCTGCAATTTTGACTTTGACGTCCAAGAAAGATCTAGTATGAATCCTATTTATTGTGCTTATTTTTATTTTTAGAAAAGAGATTGTTAAGTATATGACATTTTTACATGTATAGTTGTTGATTTCCTTAATGGAATTGTATTGCAGGTCACCGAGGGCGAGGGGGTAGATACCGACGCGGCCGCCGCTCCCGCTCCCGTTCGCGCTCCCGCCGCCGCCGCTCGCGCAGCCGCTCCCGCTCCCGCTCCCGCTCCCGTGACCGCAGGCGTCGCCGCCGCAGCTCTACGCGGTCCTCCCGAAGCAAGTCGTCGCGATCGTCGAGAAGCCGCTCCCGTTCCCGATCTCGAAGCCGATCTCGTTCAGGCAAGTGCAGCCAGCAGAAGTCAGCCACTAATTCGGGGCAGTCTGCTTCTCAAGGCTTGCTGCCTACTCCGAAGCCGCTGCTACCCACTCCCATCGGTCCTCAACTTCCCACGCTTCAAACTGACAAATCGAATGGGAAAGGCCCCTCTACTCCTCCTCCTCGTAATAACGAACCGAGTAGTCAAAATAAATTTGCAAATCATTCACAACAACCGCCGCCGCCAGATCAAATTCCGCCTCTGATGGCTCTCAATCCACAGATGAATATGTGCGTCCCTCCCCCCATGAACGGTCAGCCTTTTGTAATGCCCCCGTATTTTCCCGCTGAGCAGTACGGTATGATGCTTCCCTCGTTCCCTCCCAACAACCTGGTCTCCGGCGGCTCGTGGGCGGCGCCGCCTCCGCCGCCGCCGCCGCCGCCGCCTCCCTCCGACGCGAACTCTAGACCTCATACCTATCCCAGAGGTAGCGGCCTCGAGTCAGATTCCAGGAAGCGAGGACCTCGCTCCGGTGGGCCCGGCGGCCTGGCCTCTTCCGGGGATTCCCGTTACACTGGAGGCTTGGGCTCTGGAGGCCTCGGCTCCGGTGGCCTCGGCAGCGGTGTCAACTATGACGGTGGTCTCGGCTCCGGCGGAGGCCTTGGATCCGGAGGAGGCCTAGGCTCCGAGGGTGGCCTAGGTTCTGGCGGGAGTCGAGGCTGTGACAACGGCTCACGCTCCAAAGGTGGTCGGGATCGCCGTCGACGCGGAAGAGGACGGAATCATGACGAGTCGTCCGACGAAGGCACCGGCGGACTCGGGTCCTCCGGCCTTGGAGGTTCGGACGGTGGCGGCTTGGCTGCCGCCCCTGGCTACAGTTACCCCTCTGGCGGTCCAGGTGCGCCCCATGGGAGCCTATTGCCGCGCATGCTGCCGCAGACCAACGCTACACCGGCGCCGCCGGGCCCCAATTTCACTGCGTTTGGTTCTTATGGAACTAAGAACATTAAAAGGACTATGCAAGGGAATGGAGAATTTGACGAATATAATCCAGCTATGTATCAAAATGGCATGGGAGGTAACCTCTTGCAGAACCTGGGGCCTGGCAGGCCCTTTGTACCTGGTGCGGCACAGGATCAAAGCGATGCGCAGGCAAATGGCTCTATGGGGTACCAAAACGACCGCCAGAGGAATCGCCAACGGCGGTGAACTCGAGGTTTGTTGTATTCAAACCAATGAAAATTCGCCCTTATCACTATGTACATAATATTACTTTACGAAGTTCGTTAACACCTTAAACCGTTTTTAGGCTACTACTATATCTTCTTTTTACGCATTGGTGATATATAAATTATTAAATAGGTGTTTTTTTGTTTCACAGAAAATGGACACAATGGGGACTCGCGTCGACGCAGACGGCGTTAGAAGATGTGACGGTAGACATCGCGCTTGATGTGCTTCAAGTTATGTGCAGTTAATTTTTTTACTATTTCCGCTTAAGAGTTCCATTCCATGTTTGTATTTACATTGCTAGGAGATTGCATCGATTTCTTTACTTATACTTAATAAGTTAATAAGTAAACATTAATATTAATACACAAATAACATAACATTGTAAATAACATTTCATTTTAAATTCGAAGCTTAAATTAACGGACATTTCAATGTAACCATAATTATTATAGCAAGTAGTATTATTTTTCATAAAATATCAATGTCTATCTAGCCGACAGCAATAGCAGGCAGAGTTGTAGCCATTTGTAGTATAACTATAGAATGTTTTGTGTTCATAAAGTAAGTACATTACCCAGACCTATTTAATGGGCATGCATATTGCAATTTGTGTGATGTATGAATTATTGTGTATCAAGTTTATTGAATCTTCAGTTTTGTGTTCATTCCTTTTATATTTTATGCTAAACATTTGTTCTGAATTTGAAAAGAGCATGAGCCTTTAATGATGTACCCGTCAAGTCTCAGTAGTTTGGTTATTATGTTGGTGGACACAATTATTATTGTGACTTCTAATCGCATTTTATTGTTGATGGTGTAGGTATGATTTGGAACCAACCCACTGAGACAACCGATAAATACTCTTATGTATAATTTATACCATGGTATCAAATGAACTTTATAAGTGAAAATACAGATGTTTGTATTGAATGCCTTCTTTTATTTCCACTACACTGTTTGCAATCCTATTCTACTCCAACCAAGTAAGGTGCGATGGGAACTGGATAGGGTGTAATGTAAAGCATCGCAATGCTAAGCCAGCTGTACACACTCGTTGAGACAACCGTGAGGCAATCCGAAACAGACCGATTGCGATTTTGTTTAGGGTGCTAGAGCTCTCGCCTCGTCTCGCGATGTCGGCCGCAAAGAGTATAAATCTCGGCCGTGTGTCGGTTTTTTGGGCCCGCTTAGAAGGGAGACGAGGTTGCGCCCGAGGACGAGTGTGTATGTATAGCACGTAACGTCTCGTCACCCCACCGCTATTATATGGTATCCCTATCCTTATAGCTTATAGTCTGTGTAGTGATTAACTCTATGGTCTGTGCCTATCACCTTGACAACCAGGAATTGTTGGATCAATTTTGATTAAAAATATAAACTTTACAAACAAACACATTTTTTATGTATAAGCAAAGAGCCATTTAATATATTTCGAAAACATTTATTTATTGCAGTTACAAATTATTTGTAAGATGAGCTTTTGTGTAGATTTGGTATCTGAAGACTCTTTTTATGAAAATATAACTTTAGGCGTAACAAAACTCTTGGGTTAGTTAAAACTTATTTCTTGTATTTTATTTCATTGATAAGCATTAGCTTTATGTTTTGGTAGAAATATAAATCCATCAGGCACTGGACCCAGTAACATTTCACTTATTTTTATCCAATCGGCACAATTTCCAGAAGCCATAAGTGTCTCCAAATCATCTCTTCCAAAATATGAAGGTGGTCTTTCATTTATTTTTTGAGGTGGTGTCTCTAGCAATCCAACTGGAACATAGCGGTATAGGAATGACAGCCATTCAAGTAAGAATCTGCGAGTATTTTCAACACCTTGTGTGTCTGATCCCCAGTGTTCTAAGCCAAAGTTTGTAAACTTTTTAAGTATATCAAACCTTTCATTACTTCTTATATCCCACAGTCTTTGCTCTTTTATCTCCGTAAATATCCAAGGTTTAATTAATGCTCCCCTGCCAATCATCACACCTTGAACAGAAGGAGCCATTTCCCTTCTCTGAACATAGTCATCATAATTCATGATATCCCCATTACCGAAGATAGGGCATGGTGCTGCTGCCTTTGCACATGTTTCAATGTACTCCCAGTCAGCAGAACGTGTATATCTACCTTCTCTAGACCTTCCATGCAATGTGATAAGAGATGCTCCCCACTCTGCTACCTTGGGCATGACAGTATGGGCAATTTTTTTATTCTGGTAAACTCCAGTCCTCATCTTTACTGTAAAAGGTATACTGAGAAGTTTTGAAGTGCACCTCACAGATGCTTCTAATGTTGGTAACCTGTGCAGCATCCCGCAGCCCCCACCATGTTTATAAATCAAATCTATTGGGCAGCCTAGATTTAAATCTATGAAGTCTAATTCTGTATTTTCTTGCAAAAGCTGTGCAACTTTAGTAATAGTGTAGACATTAGTTCCACATATCTGTGCTCCAAAGAGGTCTTCACACTCATGCCTCTTAACAAGAGCCCATTCTTGTTTATGGCCTTTAAGTAAGGATTCACATAATGCCATTTCTCCACAAGTAATATCTGCACCAAATCCTTTGCAAATTCTTCTGAATGGTAAGTTTCCAACAGTAGTCAATGGGCTCAGATAAAGTTTATCTCTCCAATCAATAATCTTTTTCTCCCTAGGCAGCAGTCTAATAAGATCCTCATCAGTGATAGCTCCAATTTTAGATTTTTGTGTGGTAGCTCCTTCATTGTTCACAGATGTTACATTATCATTATTTGTTGCATCATTATGAACCTCTGAATTCCCCTTTTTATTCCTGGTGTCCATTGCTTTTACAAGTTTTTCAGCAAAACTTAAATCATATTTCTTTTTTTGTAGTGGTATTTGTAATGATGATTGAATTGTATTTTTTGTGTCATCTTTCCACTGACTAAACTTTTCTTCATTAACTATATTGTAGCCTTCTTCAGTGATATGACTAGATCCAAACCGACAGGCAATACCTCTAGGGCATCTTCCACGTAATTCAAATACATGACATGTTTCCGCAATATCCTTATGCTTATTCTTTAAGTAATCTTTTGGATTGTGGATATACTTGCAATTGTTGAACTGACATGGTACCAAAGCGTCAGCTGAAGTTACATCAATGATACAAGGGCAAGGTTTACTTTGTTTATCATCATGGTAGGTCTTTGGCCGAGCTTTATTTTGTCCTCTATTCTTGTTCTTGTTTTTGGCTTGTTGACCCTCATTACCTACATTTTTCGCTTTCTTAATAGTGTCAGCATCTTCTTCGTTATTACCATCTAACTTACGTTTTCCAATCGAATTTGTGTCGTTGCTATGGTTTTTATCAGGCCTTTTAATTACGAATTCTTCTTTGATAGCACACACACCAGCATTGGCGCTTGTCATTTTGTAAATTAATTAAATCTCAGTATAAATAGGTACTTAATTAAATTCATAAAATTATCAACAATTTCATAATATTTTTAGGTTATATTCACGAGGTGTTGTCTTATCAATAACGTAATGTCATGTCACTCAAACTCAATTGACAGGTTTGCAATGCTGCCAACAGGGAAACATAATGTTGCGTTCAAATAAACAAAAGAATCGATTATGATCGACACTTTGCATAAAATTAAATAGTACAGTCTCATTGATTTTTCCCTATTTACTGATTCAATTCGCTTTACAGAAGCTGATTCTCGTATTTGCAATGTAAACGTGGATCGCAGGCATCCTTGCGATCGTTCTGCCATATCTACTTGGGAGCAAAGACATTCGGCAACATTACCAGACGATCTTCGAAATTTTTATGCTTCTAGTGATGGATTTCTGCTAACTTGGTCTTACAAATATTCAGGAAAGATAACTCTCCATTTAATTATACTACAAATACACTTACCTTCATTTTCAATTTATAACTTATTAATCTGTATTATTTCCTGTTCCATTTGAAACTTTATAATTTAAACTTTTGAAATATTTACGGAAGTATATTTAATAATGGGTTAAACATTACAGCCGACGAAATTTTGCCAGTTGGTTCAATTCGTGTAAATTCACTTAACGAGCTGTGCCTGACACCAGCACTCAAGGATTTACTGGACTTCTCTTTAACTCGGCAAAACAATGGCCCGCGTCCAATTTTAAATACGAAGAGCAAAGTTTTCGAATTGGATTCATGTCGCACTATCGGCAAGGTATAGTACCCTTCCTATCTCGATACAGTTGAGTGTAGTTCTACCTTTACATTACAAAGTAGCTCCTAGTGCTTAAAAAGTTTGTTATTTTCTAGATTGTACCTAAGTCTTGAGAAATGTGGTCGCGGTAATTAAACCTCAAATTTAGTACCCACATCCTGTATAATTTATTTATATACTTTGTTAAAGGTGTGCCTAGTTTACTCTGGCAACGCTTGGTCGGTGTGGTTGGCAACGCGGGAAGGCGCTTGGGGTTTCCTGGCTGAATCTTTTACCCATTACTTCAGAATGGCTCTCGTGCATCTCGGTCTACCGGGTTGGCAAGCAACCTTTGCTAACTTGCCACTTATTCCTTGGGCTGAGGTACCTACCTACTACTAATTAAACTAGATAAATTCTTACATACAACAAAAAATATCGAGGACTTACTAACGGGTTTTTTTTTAAATTGTAATCATTTCGCTGTGTTATTATTTATGGATATATGTATACTGACTACGTTCCGCAGCAATTGTTCCTGTTACTGGCGCCTCATCTACTGGATAAGTTGGATTCTGCAGACAACGCTCTTGTATCCGCAACAAGTGAATCGGTTTTGAATCATATCGACCCTAACATTTTCAAGACTTCTGTACGACAATACAAGAGCAATACTCGACAGACTAATCAATAAATTCCTTATTTTGTTTCTTGAACGTCAATAAATTATATTAAAGTTATGTTAAAAGTACGCTAACCATGTTTCAATGTTTTGTATTCATTAACCACGACCGCGAGGGACAGCGCTATACGGTTTAACAGAGAGAGGTAGCATAGCAACCTAGTCTTTCTGCGTGTTATTATTACAGACGTATGAAAGCTGTTGTAACTTGCAGGTTATTTTATTATACAGGGTGTTAGGAAAAGTATCACTTTCCTTTTAACCAGGCGTAGTGTTAGCGATGTAGAACACATCCCACGAGAAAAAAATTTTGGAACTCATTTTTAATTAAGAATTACATTATTATTCGCGCGCTCTAACGCAAAGGTCATTCAACTCTCGGCGCGTAAGTAGGTCGGGCGCGCTCGCTCACTACGGGCGGCAAATATTTAAACCTGAAAAAGAGTTCAATTTTTTTTTGTCTCGTGGAATATGTTCTACATCACTAACACTATACCCGGTTAAAAGGAAAGTGATACTTTTCCTAACACCCTGTATGTACTATAGGTACTCCATATAGCACTATCTATTACTGCCGTGCTTGCGGGAAGTACACGATGAGTAAGGGCTAAAACACTTGTGAATAAAAAACGCTGTGCAGTTACACAATGAATGTATATTAATATCTTGATACAATAAAATTTATAGCTAATTAACAAAACAAAATGGACGGAATGTGAGATACTTACGGAGTAATGCTTTTTATATAGACACAGCATACAAGCAATTAAATACTTTGATAATACAAACTCAATGGGATAGACAAAGCTTGCAACATAAGCTGAGATTCCACTGAATGCTTTGAACTCTATTCTAATAACTTTAAAGTTCAATCTTTTTTTTCCCGACTACGGCGAAGCCAAGAGGCAAGGTAATGTTTGTGATTCTCGTTGTATGTGATGTATCTAGGTACTAGAATATTAAACATAGCATCAAAAAGGAATTAAGGCTAAAGCAGATAACAGATACCGCGATAGTTTTATAGGCCAATAGTTTAACCTCTATTGAGGCTACTCATTCCCTTTTGTGACGAGCGAACATTCTTTAATACTGGAAACGTGAGTTTTACATGATTTCACTTACTCTAAGACAATTTCATATAAAATGCGTATCTTAACAGAGATCTACAATTTTAAAAATATGTATATCTTACATTGTCATAAATTGTAAAAAGCGGTTGCCTTAATTTTAATTACCTTACAGCTAAAGTTATAAAGTATTAGAAGCTAATTGTAATGAACATATTAAGATTATTTAGTTACACTATTTTGTTTTTTAACATTTTGGGTATCAGGTGGGGACTATCGTATTGAAGGGGGGCCCAATATGTAGCTAATTTAATTACCTATGAACAACTGCATTTATTTAGAGAGGGGCAGGTATGTACCTAGTGGTTGTTACCAAATAAAATACACTATACTTTGCAAAAAACGACAGAATAACACAGATTTATTAAACCTGTGAATAATTGACAAAGATGAAAAGTTTTGGTAACATGAGTGAATAAAAAATTAAATTCAAAAATTGTAAAAAATAATTTCATTAAACTATAAATTCGAGAAAAATAAATTGATTATCAATAAATTTTAAGATCATAATTTGTGATGTCTATGTAAATAAAAGCATACAATATAAAGTTGCGATATCTTAAGATTAAGTACCTATGGAAGTAAGGTCAAAGCAAGTTTTAGGCCTTTAAATTGAGTACAAATTTATACATGTGACAAACATTTATCCTTTTAAAATTGAGCACACGTAAAATGGTCTTATTGTATAAAAACGAAGTATAAGTACACTTTTGTGGTGTAACTTTACTTTAAAGCAATGAGGTGTTTTCTATACCCTTTCTAATAGTTTGATCTAAGTATAACTTGCAATTTAAAGAATTCTGAATAGTTTGTTTAGAGCCACCAAGACCTATGAATTTTTCATGATGGCTTCCATTCGTCACAAGACTCTTAAAAAACAGTTTCAGTTGAAATCGAAATATATGTAACCAGCTTGACACAATGTTTAAGAAAACTCCTCATTACAATTACATTATTTTATAATAGGCCTAAAGAGTCTGTACTACTTTTAAAATTTCCTTCCAAACGCAGGAAGACTTTTCAATCAGCTAGACATACAACTCCTTCCAAAGAATTTTAAAAAATGCTTGTTTTTATTTCAAAAATCTTGGCTAAATAGTGCTCAGTAATTGAACAAAATTTGTGGCCTGTGATAGTGTCTCATTAAGCCAGTTGGGTTAATGATAAGCATAAACTTATTATGACGAATGACCATACAAAAGTATTAACCCATTCACAGCACATCACGATTGGCGAATGATGTAGCGTGGCTTTATCTGGCACTTGCTTGCTTGGCGTTAGTTTCCTTCAGCACGCGGGGCCAATACAGGCACTGACCCATATTAATTTGAACTAGATTGGTATTATAATTAGTGCCCGATTCACCGTTTACAGATAAAATTAAACTGACAGATAAACTTGTCTATTTCATAAATCGTGATGTTTTAGACAGATACAGGTATAAAATATGTGTCGAATAAACTTTATCAGAAGATGGTGAAACAGCCTCTTAGTATGGCAGACTGGCTTGCTGAAGGGTTAAATACCTAAACGGGCGTATATGATTGTAACTGTTGATCAAATATGTACTCTATGGCCATAATTAAAGAGCTAATAAATCCAACTGACAGGCACCCACTGGTGGTCAGTGGACAGTTTGTGGAGCGCGTCCATTATCTTAGAGTATGTAGTATCTGTATTGTTGTTGGTGATCACCAAGTCGATGTACTTCTCATATTGGCGTTGGATACGGGCGCTGTCTTCCAGCGTTTGCTTCATGTCTTCCTCCTGGGTTTTAAAAAGGTTTTTTAAATTTGGAACATGATACAGTTGAATGTTAGTATGTTGGTCATAGTGCAGTGTTGGATAACGTGTTTGTGGAAATCTTTACGTGTATTACGAAAAATCATAACCCTATCAATAGATGGTAAAATATAAAGTGCTGGTGCCTTAATTACCTAGTTTCAAATTGTAATTTTTAGCGTGTTAAGTTGTACGTTAGTGCATTATTTGTGTTATAGCTTGGACCGTGCCTATCTGGTAAAAACATTATACCTAAAATTTTACTGTTAATATATCAACCTAATCGAAAAGAAGCCTTCTAAAAACAACAACATACTCGGTATACAGTATTCATGCAAGAAATACACTATAACTTAGTTTGAAAAAGCCAATCACACATAAATAGTTTGAAACTTACCTCGTAAAGAGACGCAAGCGACTCGAGGGTGCGCGCGCGCCGCGAGCTGAAGCGGATCGAGCTCTGTCTGTCGAACTACACGCATGCACAACACGGCAACGATGCACATACAGATCATGGAAAAATAAAAGTATACAATAACAAAACGAAATAAAAAGAGATAATGATGATAACATTCGGAACAATGTAAACCAGTCTACCTCATACTCTGTATTGTTTTAATTGGAATAAATTAATAATTAACTGGACACAGGCTGCGTCCGTCATTGTTGTAGTACCTAGATTAAATCCTTCTAAGGGCAGGCATCATTAAGTAAAGCAATTTACTTAATTTCAATGTACAAATAACTCAATGGTAGCAAAAAACAGTAACATTGAAACTGCTACGAAAACTATGTACGACACAGCTACTTCTCAGATATGCAAGCATCCGTAAAAAAACACAAATACGTTTTAAAAGGTAAAAATGACGTTATATAACAATACATACGCTTAAATTCCGATTGGAAGCATGCGTGAGGTTCTTGAGTTGCTCGATGCCGGGCGCGGCGACCATCACCACGTACGGGAGGAATTCGCTGCTGTTGTGAAGCAGTCTTAAAGACTGAGGGGCGCAGTCTAAAATACACATTTTGCCTGAAAATTCAAGATAATGTTTGCTTTGTCGAGTTTGGAAAATTATGAGTCTGGAATATGAAGAATTAGGAACATGAACAATTTAGAAAGTGCCTTAAGTGACTAGTTTAGAATATGATCAATTTCAAATCAATTAATCATCATCATTATCATTTGGGGTATTTAATAACTATTTGGGGTCAGCGCCGTTTTATACTCACATTCGCTCTTTCTTATACATATTTCTTTAGGAAGGTAATCCGTCTTCCCTTCCTTGTAAACTTAGTCCCCAAAATCCGATAAGTAACATCAGCACGGATTGAACGACCGCTTTTTTCTTGACGTTATTTACTTTACATAGACCCAGTAATTTTTATGGCATCTTAAACAATTCTATGATAAATCACTAACCTTCCTTAATAACAGCCCTAATAGAATCAAGATGAGTGCCGTAGAGATGTCCGTTATGTTCCCCGTACTCAAGGAACCGACCGGCGTGAGCGTCGCGTTCCATCTCCTCGCGCGACACGAACCAGTATGATAGACCGTTCTCTTCTAGAGGTCGTGGAGGGCGGGAGGTGTCTGGAAGTTTTGGTTAGGTTTTATATTTTGATAATTATACTGGTAGGTATGTATTTCGTGTTATTTTTTTGCCTTATTGCCATCTCATAGTGTACGTAATGTGACACCAAATAAACCTTTTTTTCTATTCTATTCTACGATTTTTCTTCAGCACAACTAGTACAGATCGCAATAGTAACAAGGACAGAGTATATGAGTAAGCGATGTGTGCTAGACGTGCTTAATCGCGGGTTTATGAGATTTTTTAAATATTTGATTTACATAGATTTAGCACTTTGTTTTAATAACTGATTTGATTTTCTTTCGAGAAAGCTGGTATATTCCTTACATCTACATTATCAATTCACTACTCCATAAATACAGGCTCGTTTCTTATTTCTCACCAGTGCTACACATGGGGCTAAAAACATCAGAAAATTCTCAATAGCGTCACATCTACTGCTAAAAATGTCTGAAATGAGTACTCACGAGGCACAACAACCCCGAACCGGTCAGGATGTTCCTGTATCATCCTGTTCTTGAGCGTGCGCCTGCCGACCCCCCGGGTGCCGACGAGCGCGAGCACGCGGCGCAGGAAGGGCGGCGTCCGCGCCACCTCCTCGTACAGCGCCAGCTCCGCGCCCTCCAGCTGCACGCTCGAGCGGGACTCGTATACGAACTTCTTCTTCTTTTTCGATATCTAGTGAGAGGTGAACGAATATGTGATTTTCATATCCTCAACCCTGCTCGCTCAACCTAATGGTTCTTTTATATTACGCCAATATACGAGACAGTCCAGTGGGCTAGGCCAGTGTTGGGTCTCGGCTTCGTGGGAATAGAGCCTGGCCAATAATTGGTTATTTGATTATTTTTCGTCTATTTGCCTTGTGTAGAAGGACAATAGTTTTCAAATTCCGTTAAAAAAAATTACATCGGCGATTTGACAGGTCTTCCAAAACGTAACACTATCTTTTAGTAAGGTAAGCATGGTAGAGTCGATATTGAGGGATTGAACTATCATCATAACATACCCTAGCACCACAAATGCTGATCTTATGCACGAAGTCTGCTTCAGGCGGCACGTAAGCTTTGCGTCTCTCTTCTAGCTCCGGGGAGGGGATCAACCCCACAATGTCCGGGTTCTGAACGTGACTCGCTTGCCACCAGTTCGGGTCTTTTCTGTCTGATACCTGGATGAATGGATAATTATATATCTTGTAGATTAAGAACACAAGATAGACGACGAGAAGAGAAGAAAGTAAAAGAGATACTCTCTATCTGTGTAAATCTCTAATTGGCCTTGTCGTTATCTATTTACTTCAACAATTATTTATAATAGTTAGCTCTAGATTAATTGATTAAATAAAATGATCGCCCATTATCTAGGAGATGCAATTTTGATCCCTGGCCTCTACCTCCTAGATTCATTTCCACATTATGGATTGACTATTGGTTTACCATTAGCTAATGGTGAATGAAAACTTCTTTTTCTTTAGAATGCAACTTTTTGAAGGATTAGTTGTCAACTTACTTGTAAAATGTCTCCCCTTTTGAATTCCAATCCAATTTCCTTGCAAGGTAATAATGTGTCCTCAGTTGGGTTGTAGTCGAATAGTGCTCTCATGTAACACTGAAAAAAAGAATTAAGTCTTAGCTATTGACTTACTTTATCCCTAATTTTGCTGAAAAAAGACTTGTTTAGCGACTAAACAATTCTTTAGTAATATTTATTCTAATTTATTATAACTATTTTACTATTCTGTTCTACCTATTCTATCTTTGATAACTTTGTCAGCATTAACTCTATAGCATCCTTTTGAAAACTCAAAAATATCTATGTTCATCCAGCCTAACCTATGAAACTTACAAACATCATTCAAATTATTCAATTAAAACTCCATGGTACTTACAGTAAGCTTATTAGACAGCTGCAAACTCTTCTCCTTAAGATTTGGTCCAACTTTGAGCGTGACCCTATCATTGGGTTTACTGACGGCCTCCTTGAGCTGATCCTCTGAGTCTATATGCTCTCCATCCACTTCCAGCAAGACATCACCTACTGAGAGTAGTGCTTGTTTTGCAGCCGCGCTACCTGCCATAATACGGGCTACTATCAACTGCCCATGTTCATCGGTTGTGACCTGTAATATTATTTGTATTTTGAATTTAAGTTTTGCAGGCTCTAAGGTCCTTTAAAAAGTATATTAATTCATAAAATTATGTTTAAAATATATGATTATTCAAAATATCAGCTAAAACCAAACAAAGCTAATTTTAAGTTTTAAGATTTATGTACATATTAGGATGAGCAACATTTCTTCAGATCAAAGCCACAGCTGCTGATATTCAGAAATCTTATTAAATTGTTAAAAAAATATTAACTTTATGTGCTCAACATCTTGATGTTTTAAATGACAGTGCATTTAATTGTCAAAACAAAAGACAGTCACATAATTCTATTACATTGTTATTGTATTCATGTATCTTCAAAATCAGCATAAACATAAAAACGTCAACCAAAACAAAATGAGTCATGTTGCATTCTTGAACGTAAATAACAGTACACGTTTCGCTTCACAGCTGTTTGAGTGAGTCATTGAGTAACCTCCTGACTTTGCATGTCATGCAATATTACCTAATTGAGGTGTTAATTACCTGTGTTACACTTTCGAAGGATTATACTTTAGCCCACCATACCATTATCTATTAATACTTATACTTTAAGGCACTTTAAGGGTTTAGATACAAAATATAGACATTCATTAATAAGAACTGTTACAGAAAACTCTGTACATCCTTTCACAAATTAAAAAAAAATACTTTGATATTTTTATTTTAACCTGCTTATTTACCAACTTGCTAGTTACCTAGATTTTACTAGTCTCAAGTTTTTAAAACTGCACAGGTTTCTATGAATTATTCTAAGGTCTTAATTACTTACAGTTAATCCTAAAGGCTGTCCAGGCACTTTCCTAAGGCCGACTACTTTGACTGTTTCTACAGGCATGTCTTCGTTCTCTTCTGGGGTCTCTGCTTCTGCTTTGTCTTTAGCTGCTTCCTTTAAAGCTTTCTCGTCAATCCCTGAACCTCTTTCCAACCAAATTGCTCCTATTTGATCGTGTGCATCTATTAAAGCCTGAAATATATTGAATAGTTAGATAACATACGGGTCGATCGAGGAAATGGTAATGTGTTTCAGTATGTTACGTATTTCGTTGTTCAAAAGTAATCAGAGAAATACTTGTTTTTTTTATTACCTTTTTATTCAAACCCTATAAGATTCTCGTTGGAATTTAGGATTTTGTTTTTAAAACAAATGAAATAACTTTTATTTAGCTCTGATAGGTAAACTTACCCTTAAATGTACCCGGGACAGTAGAATGGCAAGTTCGGCTTGTTCGATAGTTCGAATATTGTTGCCTCGATACTCGCTCAGCAACCGGATTGTGTTCACGTTATCCAAGGAGACCGGCTTCACAATCAAATCCTCCTCAGAGTCCAGCGACTGCAACAAGCCATCGTATGACAATCAACAACCGCGTAATTTTAGGGACACTGTAAGGCGTGGCACTCCACACTGTTTTTGAATGAAAATCATCAAAAATACGCTCAGATATCACATGAAATAATTTAGCTAACAATGATTACCTAATTGCTATAAAGCAAGTTAATCGAAACACAGATTTAAGATTGTTAATCGCAGAATTATATTCTTTTATAAAAGAACACACCTAACAAACACTTCTTTTCGATACCCGTTTTACAATCTGACAGGCGTCGAATCGCCGTGTTTATCATTTCGATTGATTCAGTTTAAAATCCAATGTAAATCAATTCGTTTGTCCAATTATAATCTTTAATACGCATATGTAAGTCTTAAAATAGCTTGTGAGATTTTGGTGTTATTGCATTTTGTTATAAAAGAATGAGTGTACCATAGACAAGAAATATATCCTGTCAACGTCAATGTATAAAGAAAGAGATACAAGATATAAAGACCTAACGCTTTAGAAAGAGAGCGATATAGTATTGTTCGCTTACCGTAGACAGAAAATTTCGTTCACATTAACGCGCTAAAATTGAAATTCGTATGGCGCCCCGGGCGCCCCAAAAAAGTAGAGAATTTAAGTTTTTTGATCATGACAATGAAGTTTCATGCAGATAACATCAATATTTATATTGCATAGGTATTTTTTAAAATTATGTAAGTTATTTACATAGTATGTAAGTTATTTACATATTACTATAGTAGGTATTTATTTATTATTTTATTCTTTTTTTACGTACCTCATACTTTCTTCCAAAATCTGGACTCTCTACGATACTTCTCAAAAATATGACCTCATGGTTTGATAAATCTTCTTCTGGCTTCTTTTCTTCCTTTTCTGAAAACAAATCATTTTTATGTAATTGTTATAACTAGGTGCTATGTACTTTTTCGGAAAAGGTAGAGTCACTAATGAAGTCCCTATTATCCAACTTCCTCCTAATATTTCAGTTTGTGACGATATGGACGGATGCGAGGAAGTTTGTAACTCTTTCACGCAAAACTACAATAGATTTAATTAAATGAAACTTGATAGTGTTGTAACTTGCTTACATGATACACATTATCTAAGTATTTATAATATCATGTAAGTACATTTTTAAAGATATGACGATAAATGTGTTCGAAGTCACGGGCAGACTCTGTAGGTAACTATATAACCTTGTCCGAAAATGAATAAATCCGGCCTCTTACGGAAGCGGAAGTGTAAAGCTACGTTCATATTCAGTAGGGTCATATGATAGCGCATGGTTAGCTAGCACTGACAAAATTACGGACGCGCAATCTCGAAATAATGTAGAGGTATGCCATTTCTCCGGTCAACATTTACCTCCTCGGGCCTGAATATCGTGACATTATTAGCTCTGCGGTATATGCCTAGGTACATATTGTTTCAACTTTCATGGGTTGGGTGCGTGTAAGTTTAGGTATTTAGGTTTTGCGGTTAGGTACTTTACGAAATACTTTGTGTATTATGAAATACATAACATCTTAATTTCTGCCTTTTCCTTATTTAAATTAGGTAGGTACAGATTGATTTCCTAAATTCCTAATGAGTAGATATCAATAATGAAATAAATGTACCTAGATATCTACTTATCTAAGGACCTACGAGTATATTTAGTAAACCACAGAGCCAATTACGTTTCATAAAGTTATATTTCCACATTGCTATCATTAGTTTATAGGACGGGAGTGGCGCTTATCCTTGGTTTGCAATGCCATATAAATTATATTTCTGTGCGTTATGTTAAAAATAATTGTAGAGTTAGTCAATCAATAATACAGAAGGCAAAAATCATTAGATATTCCTTGCGAAACGGCTTATTTACTATACATAGATAATGTAAAATGATTAAACTGAAGCTTTCAGTTGACAAAGTACGTGACGTGACTGGTGTACGGTGTACACAATGGTTAATCCCGAGTCCACCCTCTCGCAAATCAAACTTCATTAGTGCCGTCAACCTGGGTGTGTGGTTAGGTTAGGTTAACCAAACCATTTTATTACTTTGTTAAGCTTTTCAGCACTTAATTATAATTTGTAAGGTGTTATATCGATGTTGTTTGTTAGAGAAAAAGCCATTTACTTATTGGAAAATCCGTTCTCTACATTGATAAGATTTTTTACAACATATTTACTTAATTATTATTTTTGTAGTAAGATTATATAGATAAACAACAAGAACATTAAGTAGTTAAGTATATGAATCTTACATACCATCATTTCGCGTCGTAGAGTAGAAGAAAATCTCAGCCATGACTTAAACGTTTTTATTTAAATAAAGACTCAGTTTTCGTCTCAGTCAGCTCCGTTCGTGACTCACGATCGTCAAAAGCTCTCAAACAATTTTTCACAAGCTTAATATCATATGCGGAAAGCGTAACTCAATATAATTTCAGCGAACTCGTTTGAGGTTATGTCGGAAATTCGTTCGTTACTGAAATATGTTGAAATGTACTGACGAATGCGCTTTTTTAAGCTTACCTTCATCTGGTGGTTTGTTTCCGAACGCGAATTCTCTGAAGCCGCGCCAGTTGACGGTGTATCGTCCGCTGCGTCGCACCATCATCGGGAACGGGACTGGTAAACACAGGAACGGAGCTCGGGCTCAGGTGCACGGCACCGACTGGCCACCGAGCGGGAGCATCGCGCGCTGGGAATTGCCGGGCGTGCGCGCTGCGTGGCGCAGTGGTGGCGTCACGGCTAGGCGGCTCGCGACGTCAGCTGTGAGGCACGTCAGCGCCGACTCGCCTACGTACCGCGCACGCGCTCTCCCGCCCGCCCAGGCTATTTCGCAACCGACGCCCGAATGGCTATCCCGTATTGCGAATGTTAGCATTTACGATGATTGCTATTCACTAGTTACAGATAGCGTAAACAAACACTAGACTGAACAAAAGACGATCAACATCGTAGCTGTCGTCAACATGTATCAAAGTGAGAAGAGATCAACAACGCTCGCAATTTTCTTTTTTCAGATTCAAGAAATAGAACAGACAGGAAGCAGATACATATAAAACTTTTGGAAAACTAGGTGCAATACTTACCTACCTGTCTTAAGTACCTACTTAATAAAACTTTTCCGCCCTTCTTCTTACCTGACAGAGACGCCAGAGACTCTACAATTTAACATTTAAGCATTTGTATCAATTCTTCAACAAAAATGGCGTAAAATCTTAATAAATAGATATTGTGTTATTTATAGTCTAGAATAGAGTGGATATGAAGACAAGTCAATAAGGAAACGGGTGGAGTCAAAATTGCGTGCCGAGAGCCCGAAGCTGTTAGAGCTTCGTGGCCATCATAAAATTACACGCGCCTCATAAAATTACGCGTGCTCTAAATATCTCTTTATTGATACTTAGTCCTTACCTATATAATATACCTACCTTAGTTAACCAAGATACCTACCTACAATGTAAATAGTAGGTATGATCCTTAAGACATGACTATAAAGTTCTCAATTATATTATATGCTTTTACACACTGTCTGCTGTCATATAGGTAGATATGAGCAATAAGACGATTTAGTTGTATTTACAACTTTGTCTGTACCTATTTAGTTACTTGAATGCAATTGCAATACCTACCTATTTATTGTATTTGATTATTATTATGAAGTTCAGTCAATAAACATTTTTGCTAATAAGTTTAACTACTTATCGGGCAAGTACCTATACGGCTTAAAGAAAAGGTTCCCTTAATAAAAAAAAATGTTTCACAATTTGCTCTACGTAGATAAATAAATAGTTATTAAATAGGTAGGTATTGGGTAGATACCTACATTTAATAAGAAGGAGGATGTTTACAAGATACAAAATTATAATAAGTAAGAGTTAATTTAATTAGTAATTTGGAGTACATTGACTTGAATTATCTTGCATGTGTAAAAAGTTTTATCGCTTGGCCGGTTAACGCTGTCCAGATATTAAATCTAGCTCTCACTAGTTTTACGGGTGTTTTTCACACAATGCTAATTATATTTTGATGAACGTAGAAGAAAAAATAGCAAATACAGTTTAGGAACAAGTGTCTTTTGCGTAAGGATTGATCTAAAACTAAGTACTTACTTACCTATAAAATACCACATTTAGGTTTCTAACGCAATACAGGTAATAATTAAGTTGTCCAAAAACAAATCTTTTTTGTTTTTAAATAAAATCTTATCTGAATAGGTATTGTATTAACCCTTGGCCTTGCTATTTGTCAGTTCTTCGTGCGTCACGCCCGAATTTTATTTGATAGCTTACATAGATAAACATTTCTTAAAATAACTTAGCGGCCTGTTGCCACGTGCGCAAATAAATGTTGCTCCATTGTTAGAAGAGTAAATCACTCATTTGTAATGATAACGTTGTCGGGTCTCGTGACTTGGATTCAACGAAATAAATCAATGTTTAAGATGCACTTATGCTTGTAACATAAATAAAGGAAATGATGATTCACTTATATTCAAGTGAAAATGCTGAAATTATTGATTTGATAAGTTCATTATTTATGCATCCCTTCCTTTTAGCAATTAAGAAGAACTCTTCTCAGAATCATCGAAGTGTATCATTGCTTAGGTTAATACGGCGCGTTTGTCGCGAAGTGCATTTGTATCTACGTAGCTATGCACAATTTAGCAATAACAAGTCTAAAATGGTCTAAATTTAGCTATTACGATTATTCATATAAGTATTGGGAGTACCTAATTTATTGTTTAATGTAGTTAATTATTGTTTTGATAATATTCAGTCAGAAATGGGCGCGTGCTCGGCTTGATAACAAGGGTCACGGGCTACTCTTATAAGTAGCTACTGAGACACTTCCAATCAGTCTTGTGTGTTTTGTGCCCGAGGCGCCGACGCAGTTTCTTACACACTTTAAAAATCAAGTGATTTAATTCTTTTCAAAATGCCGTGGACTAGCACTAACAGGTACTTACTTATATTTTGTTAGCAATTTACGTTTTTGATGCTTTTGAAGTTTTTTACTTGTTAATTGTTATTACATCGTATTTTCATTATTTTAAGAATTTACGCGAAGCCTTCTAACACTGAGTCTGTGGAGGGTCCTGGAGCAGGTCCGCTGGGCCCGCGGTCCACGCCGACGGCGGCGGCGGACAGCGGTGGCCGGTTCGAGCTCAGTGATCACGGCTACGGCAAGAGCTCCGTCAAACTCCTCCACGTGCACCGTGACGGCGACTACCATACCATCCGTGAGTTCGAGGTCTCCACCGAACTCAAACTCGCCTCCGAATCCGCTTACGTTCTCGGAGACAACAAAGAGGTAGTCGCCACTGATTCGCAGAAGAACACCGTATATCTGCTCGCGAAGAAGCATGGAGTGAAGACACCGGAGGAGTTCGGGGCGGTCGTGGTGAACCACTTCCTGTACATGTACAAGCAAGTGGTGGAAGCCAAGTGCAGGGTGGAGGAATATCCTTGGGAGCGGCTGCAAGCTGGTGTGCCTCATAATCATGCGTTCGTCTTCTCACCGTCTACGACGCGTTGGTGTGAAGTGTCGCAAGCTAGGCACGGTAAGAATACTTCTCTTGTGAATTAATTTTACTAGAAATTCCTGTAAATTTTTAAAGTACCTATCTGAGGAAAACATGCAAATAATATTGTGTTTTAAAGACTAAATACTTAATTGATCATAGAGCTAGTTACATTTCATAAAATGAATACCATATATTTATTGTAGGTAAGTTTTATCGATGTGGGTTTTAATAACTACAAATATTTCAGACGCCGTGGTAGTAAAGTCGGGGTTAAGCGGTCTCCGCGTCTTGAAAACAACACAATCTGCCTTCGTAGACTTTGTTCAAGATGAATACACAACTTTGACGGATGCGGCGGAAAGAATATTCAGGTAAATAGACAAAAACGGGTTCAAGAATATTATCTCTCATATTGTTTTATATCTGTAGTCTAAAAATGTAGGACAGTGTAAGATATTTAAACTTCGGTTAAAGTTTCCAATTTTCTCATTTTTTGTCTTCTGTAGTACTGTGGTGGAAGCAGAATGGACGTACGACAACATGCGGACGGCAAACTTCGACAACGCGTGGTTGACAGTAAAAGACGCCATCCTGGACAAGTTCGCCGGCCCGCCGGACACCGGCGTTTATTCCCCATCTGTACAACACACGCTCTACCAAGCTGAAAAAGTCGTATTGGAAAAAGTTTCTGAGGTATGATTAAGTTTCTTGTTGTTGACTAAATCTGTGATGAGTTTGTATTGTAGATAGCAGTTTGTCATGTATTAACCAACAAATTCCATATTTTCCCATCATCATTATTTAATCTTGAGTTTCTTATCTTCATTTTGTTGCAAGTCCGACTTATAAACTTTGATTTGTATAATATTTATGTACTTAGGTATAAAAAGCTAAACGTCGTCACAGATAGTAATGAGAAGTAGTCATTAGTGAGATAAGAGAAATTAAATTGCAATTCAATAAGGAAAACAATACCTATAGTATAGGTACCTACTTAATTATAATGTTAGGTGGTTATGTGATGGATGATGTATACGAGTAACAGGACGATATTAATCAAGTAAGACTATAGTTTACGAGCGAAGGCGGCGCGTGCGCCGATAAGAGTCTGTCTAGATATCTTAGTGTTTAGTACATACCTATTTTGAACTTACTGGTATTTATAGTTGCAGACTAGCAATAGAGTGAGAAATATTGTCCAACGTGTCACTATGCGAGGTTTTTTTGCCAATTACAATTTTTTATAAATCAAATTGTGCAAAAAAAGTAAAAGTGATTAATGTAACGGGCCTTTAGTAACTAGAAAACAAAAATCTCGTCGCAAAAGTCACATAAAATTGTTATAATCATAGGTTAGTCATAACTGTCATTGTTTATCATATTAAATGATAGTCGAGTAAATGTAGTTGGGTCATACAGACATATAAAACAAAAAATGTCTCTCCTGTTCCCGAAAGTTAAGGCCACTGGGAGCTAATTTCTTAACTTAATGCATATCCGCATAATCTGTGCCCGATGTAGTTTTGGCCTGGATAAACATTTTGAGGATTGGCTGCTCCAGTATCCTTAATCATCAGGAACAGGAAAGACAATTTTGAACCTAATTATGTGTATGACTCACTTACTTTGATATACACATAGTAAGTGTGTTCTTATTATTGCTATGGACGGTGGACAGTCACATGAGTAGGCCAAAGATTATCGCCTCGCGGATTCTGGTCACTGGACTTCATACTCATTACTTTTTCGCCTTGTTTGTAGTTTAGTATCTATCGGAGACAAGCTTTATCTTTCCAAATAACAGTTCATGGATTAGGTTAACCAAAATAAAATACAGTCACGTGCTTAATTTAAAGGATATTGAATTACTTATAATTTGATATGTAGTTTTCAATGTATTTAAACAATTTTGTTTTTTTTTGTTCACAGATAACTTGGATAAGAATGACGATGCCAAACAAACACTATCTTAACATCGATATGTCGAAATTCCCCGCAAATGTGACGAAGGGAGATCCTCGCCACCATATCTACCAGCCTATCGACAAGCCTGCAGGACTTATCTACGCGCAGCTACGCCGTAGACCTAAAAGCCACTTGTGACGTAAGCATTAGGCTACGCCGCGTAGCGTGTACTACGAGTTATTGCCAAGATGTATTTATTACATCGAAATGTTCCTGAAACTTGTCGATATTTTTGAACCCCACACAAATAAAGGGGTTTTATAATTTTAAGAAGTATGAACGTGTAGTATGTGTGCACAAACATGAATTGAGAACGGTTTTTAAATCAGGTTTATTCTAAGATTGTTTTTGTTTACCATATTTTTATTGCAGTTTCTAAGATTTATATTATAAATTAATTTCAAACTGATGTTGTCGTTTAGAGACAGGGGTTTTAAATTATTTTGTTTTAATTCTATGCCTAAATCAGAATAGCACTGAGCGTGATTGTTATAAAGAAATAATAACTTTTAATTATACTATTTTTAAGTTAATATATTGTAGCAGTAGACATGTTACGTTTTGTAGATATGATTCATAGCTATCAGATAAAAAAAAAGTTGTAAATCCTGAAATTGTAGATTGTATCTAGTCAAGATAATCAAAACGATTTGTTATTTTATAATCTACTCTGTACCTACCTATTATAAATAAAATTATTTTAATTTATAAGTTTTCCTTATTTGACAAGATCCTACATACCAGAACAAAACAGAGCAAACATTTTGGGACATTTATTATTACAAATCCACATTATTGCTTACTTATTCTAGTTTCATTTTACAGTATTTTTAACGTTACATTTTCATTTGATATTACGAAATGTTGTTTATCATACTATAATATCGAACAATTTTCTTCTAATGAGTTTAAAACGACTCCGATTAAAACGAATGTTTACACTTCATTAAAATAAATTAAAACTATTTCGTACCTAAGCATTAAGTCGTTTAGTTCCAATTATCTTGTCAGCCAACGCGTATAATTCTTCTACAGTCTGAAAGAGATAAAAATACATAAGATAGTACCTACGCTAGGTATCATTACTTAGGTAACCTAACCTAAGTAAATAATCTATAAATAGTGCTTCGTAAAAACCTATTATTTCGAAACTATTAATAACAAAACTACAAATAAAACTATTAATAAAATCACACACACACTTTTCTCTCATTCTCTCTCATTTTTCTCACACTTTTCCAGGAAAATAGATTTAAAACTTGAATCACAGTAGGCTAATAGAATCTAAATGAACCTTATAATAGTTCGTTCCTTATTTATGTGTCTGAGAATTAATTTAAACTACAGCGTTAGTCTGTTTGGATAGGTATTTATTTAGGTGTGGCGTGTCTGAGACTACTTCATGTAAACAAGCCTATGAACTTGACCTAGCTCTAGAGTGGTTTATTATTTATTTATTCAATTGAAAATCGTACTACGTGAATTATATTAATTACTTATGTTTTGTTTACCTAGAGTGTCTTTTTTGATAAGTAGACAGGTGAATCACCAAAATGGTACAATTCTAGTTACCTATTTGTAGTAAAATTGAACAATTCGGATTTTACTAAGACCTTAGTAATCCTATACTAATCTTAATTATCTAAGTACGAGGTCATTATAGGTAATAACAGTTCTAGTATCTGTTAACCTCCTTGCTGAGCAAAGGCCTCGTTTTTATGCAATTGGTAGGGATGCGACAATATAGTTTTAAAGTTACGAGGTTGCATTATCTAAAAGTTAATTAGTACTTATGATTAATGTCCAGTTTAAAACTGGTTCCCACTGGTTTCCAATAAACATGTGATAAGATAACTTTGGCTTGACAGTCCAGTTTGTTGATAAACTAGGACGCGTGTCCGTGTGTCTAAGAATAATCTGGAAATATCACTAGCATAGTTATAGAAAAGTAGTTAAATATTTTAAAATGTATGTGATTAATTAATCGTACTTTTTTAAAATTATTATAATTTGGGTAGGTACCTCTATATTTAAAAAAAATATAATAGCCAAAGCAGTCACAGAAAATCTTTCAAATGTCATTGTAACTTACTCTTGATGTGAATTGAGAATTTTTCAGTTCAGTTATTTATAAGTACCTACTTATTGATTTATTTTGATCATTAGGGTTTAGTTTATTAATTCTTTTGTTTAAATAATAATTTGTTTCCCATAACGTAATCACATTTTCAACTATCGGGTGAATGATCTGCATGTCTACAATACCCGTACAAATACCTAAATAACCTGATATAATTTAAACTAGAAACAACAGTCTAGGAATAGTATAAAATATGATTGAACCAATGAAATTCAAATAGGTATTTACTTTATCGCTCAGACAGGGTACTAACTTTCGTATTTGATGTCTGTTTGGTACGAATGATATTTATATCATCAAATAAATAAAATATTACGCTAAGTAGAGCAGTCGTGTTCATTTTACGCGTTGAATACTGGCTCAAGTTTGAAAAGTAAGTATTCGCTGGCTCGTAAAATGAAACTCAAGTTATATTACCCAGAAAGTTCCACCTCAGGTTTATAATGCCTGAATAAATGTCTATAGCTTAGTATTATTACGTGATAGACTCGTGCGCTTTATAATAATTGACACGTGTTAAGTTCATAGAGTCGATGATGCGTCGATTAAAGTCAGAGGTCAAACCGAGCCAGAATGTAACCAGTTTAATCTGGATCGCCACGAGCTCCCTCTAGTTTTATAAACATAAGTAGTTACGAATCGAATCAAGGTGAAATGATACAAGACCTAATAATGACCACTGATAACGCGCGTCAATTGTTTATATGCACTAGACGCGTGGAGAAAGTAGACTTTGTAATACAGTTACTAAACATGCATCTATTGTTTTAGTTTTAAGTTGTATTTGTATTTCTTTGTGTGCAATAAAGAATTTCTATCTATCTATCTATCTATTTATCTTTTCCTGATGATTTCATCTTTAGACTTTTGATGCATCAAGATGCAAAGTGCGTTACTTATGTGAGAAGATGAGATTAATATCTAAAATGTCCAATAAATGCATCGAATACTTCAATCTGTAAATAATACTTACTGTGAGTTTTTTTAAGGTTTTGATGTCTGGGGTTTCATATTTTAAAAGGGCGAATTGGTCTTCTGTAAAGCGAACTCCTCTCTCAATGTCAAGAAGCTTTTGCTCTTCAAGCTCCGCGTGGCATTTCGCCAAGAGCTGTTCTGTGGTCAGCTGCTGTTCTTCATCTACTGTTTCTTCCTCTTCGACCTCATCGTCCATCGACTAAACAAATTATTAACAAAGTTATAATTTCATCATCACTACATTATATTATAAGACGACCACAGATGGTCAAAGGCCTCGGCAAAATGTAGGTACATTATAATATTTTCAAAATAATCAGTAAAGAAGGTTTAAATGATAAAATTCGAAACAATATAACTAACCTGCATAGTTCTTTGCGACGCTTTGAGTTTTCTGTAGTAATTTTCCGCTCGCTTCTGAGATGCCTTCGCGACTTCCTTGTTCACAATCCTCCAGAATACAAACACTGGATGATGGTACAACTCTGGCGGACATTCCTTCAACGGTGTTTTACCAACGAGGATTAAACGTTTGAGCCTTTCCATCTCGTCCATCTGTAATAAAATAAATTGGATTGAATTCCATTGCGTCGAGTTCGATTGTGAATTAACACTGAAATAGTTTCGTTTAGTTGATTAAATTCTTGAGCTTGATTGCTACAGCTTTTGTTTTGATTTTGTTGAAAAATTCACAGTGCTTTTAATCAACCTGTTTCTTTGCTTTTTAATGGTAATATTTGTATATTGATACCCACGACTCTGGCCAGGATCCTCTTGTTGAGGTTCTCCTCGTTGACCTCATGGATGCGGTCGTCCAGGTCGTTCATGTAGCTCTTGTCCGTTAGCCGCACCAGGTTTGTTCCCATGTGCTTCTCCAGCCGCGCCCGGACATGGGGGTGCGCGAAGCTAACAACATACCAATAATATTAGGTAAAGGTATTCAATCTGTTACTTACTATTTTATAGAAATATAGTATAAAGAAGACTTGAGATTTTTCCTTATTTTTGCAAAGAAGCTCAACGTTGAATTTGGTTAGAAGTAAGTCACAGATATCACGGCGACTTTATATAAATTTTTGGTAGGTACGATTTTCAGACAAAGTATGTAGTTACAAAAAAGGTGTAAGAAAATAAATCGAGGAACTTACTATTAGTACGAGATCCGGCCGCTAAAAGCCGTACATATCACGTTTTCGCTTGAAACCAAGTCTTTAAACTTATTTATGATTAGGAGAATTCATATTAACTAGGTTGCCTATAAAAATGTGGCCGCAAGTATTTTTTTTTAATATGACAAATTCATACTGGGAAAGAAACTTCACCTACCTGCTTTTTCAATAAAATGTTATCCACTCTCTAATGTTATCACTATAGTAAAACTCATGATTGTACGTTATGGGTGTAAAGATGCAACAGAATTGTACCTCTTCAAACCTGGCTGCGAAGAGGTGCGGCCAGCTCAGCAGCGGCAACCATGGTTTTTCAGAGTCCTTAAGGATATCGCCGTAAGGTGAATAATATTTTATTGAAAAAGCAACTTAGGTGAAGTTTCTTTCCCAATATGAATTTTTCATATATTTTTTTAAATACTTGCGGCCACATTTTAATAGCAACTTAGTCAATATAATTCTCCTAATCATAAATAAGTGTAAAGACTTGGTTTCAAGCGAAAACGCGATAGGTACGGTTTTTAGCGGCCGGATCTTAGACTATATATAAGAAGATGATATTTTAGACTCAGTAAACACATTGTATTATAATACATTCGCGTGTACAGCAAATACCAATGTGCAGATTGAGAAACAATAAACAAAAGAATGGACTCCACAAGTGGTTATATGTAAATGATATTGCATTTGTTAAGTATATACTTTTTGCAACAACGCCAGAAACAGCGAATATTGGAGATCGATAGGTATTTACAGTGGCAACACCAATAGGTAGGAAACATCTCCATGACCAGGAGCGAAGCAAATCATAATTGAAATAAAGACACTCATGTAAAGACGTAACTTCTAAGACTTACCGCTCAGCTGAAGCGTCCTTTTTGCGGCTCGTTTTGATAATAAAAGCAACTCAGAAGAGAGAACAGACTGCCTACTTGTCGGCGCCGTGAGGTTTTAGTTTTGACGCTACAAACCCCGTGTCATAGTTGAGACCTTTATCGTGGTATACGATGGGGCTGGCACGGTATGGCACGACCCCCACCAACACCACATGTACGAATTTTCGTGTAAAGAGGTGTGCTCATATTCGAGAATGTCGCTAACGATAATACAATGGGTATAACAAAATCATTCCAAAAGTTATACTTTGCATTTCAAAGAGTTTCTACATTTTTCCCGCGTCTGTATATAATAGACCTTATAGTCACTTAAAGTCCTTAAGTCTCAATTTATGTAACAGACATATGAGTAGACCTTTTTCTTTTACGCTAAACTGGTTGAATCTGTTTTATTTTTGGAAATGTGATCTTGGTAATTGAGTATCTATTTTCTGTGCCAAGGATGCTATTCATGCAAATATTTGTGTAAGAGGACAAGTGTTTCCTCTGAGTTTGAGCAGTCTGTGCGTGTTTTATGACCTTGACCTAGCCTAGAACGCTCTGGGTACCTACATGTAACGTAAACTAAACTTGAAATGAAATGAAATGAAAATCATTTAATCTTATAGGTTTTGACAACACTTAAGACGGGTCATTTTTTGAAGTTAATGCTAGATTCGCAAGAGTGCAGTTTTCCCCAGAGAAGAACCTAGCAAGAAACTCTGTAGGGTTGCTCTTTTTTTAATTTAGGTTTTACAAATCTCAGGCATACACAGAAACATATAATAAAATTAATATTTCAAAACAGCTATCCATAAATAAATAATAAAAATTTGACCCCCAATATCCAGGAAAAAGTAAGGCAAGTAAATGGGAAACAGAGAAGTGAAAGGCTTAGTTTGATGGGTTGAATTTATAATCGTTGCATAATTTTTCTTAAGTACTGTATTTATTTATTTTAGTGATATTGTTATCATACTTCGGCCTATTATAAAAAAAAATACTTTTTCAACATACCGTTAAGTCTGAAAAAAAAGGGAATAACAACATTTTGGATCACCCAATATCTCATGTAATAAACAACCCTTCTATTTTAGACCACACATTAAAACAAATACCAAAATCTTACAGCAATAAATATTGTGCAGTCGTCTTTAATTTACGTGACTTGAGGATGTTAAACCGAATGTCATACGTGATTTAGGAATGATTTCGTAGCTTGCCCGAACTACTGCAGGCAGATATGAGCATAGTAAATAAGTTCTACTACCTAAATAAATAAACGTAGCTTAGAATTTATGTTTTTATTAAAATAACTATAGTCTATCAGTCATTTGAAGAATAGGAATTTACTTTTAAGTTATTATCCATTCGTGCCGTCTTCTGCAGATTTTTTGGCAAAAAAAGGTTCAGCTATTAGTCGATGGAGCGTTGATTTTAATGGTCTTTTGTACTGATTTAAAAAAGCTGGCTGTATGAATTGTACATTATGGTACCTATTTCAAACCTGCATGGCTATAGGTTAGATTAGACGATATTACAGAGAATAATTAATGACTTTGTTTATATCGGTGTATCCTAGTAAAATATGTTGTTTTATCCATACAAAAGGTTTCCATGGTTCCTTATTAAGGATAGTAGGGAGAGCGGTTTAGGGTCGTATTTATTGAAAACTTTATTATAAGACTTTTTGTTTAACTTTATTTGAATACAAAATGTTTCAACATAGATACGCTTCAATAACAAGTTTCGGTATAATATTTTGTATTTGTTACGAAAAAGTATTTTTTAACTTGAATTATTACTAATATACATATGATTAGGTATAATAAATAACAATTTAATCATGTTTTTTCCTATTCAAAGTCGGTTAATAAGATGATAATAGTTGCTATGTTTTTTATAATTACTTATTTACTTGATGGTCACGTGTCATCACTAAACGAATTTCATCACAATTTGATAATTAAGTAGGTAAGAAACGGCTTGATACCTCCTTCAAAACGACGTTGATATGAAATTTTATCTTAATAATAATAAAATGTGTTTCCTAAATGTCTAATCAGTTCATTTTATTACTTACCTATTTTCTACGAATAACTTTTTTCGAATTAGGTATTGGTTTTTGCTAAGTTGTAAATTGAATTGATTAAAAACGCCTCTTTAAGAATAAATTTATCATTCATAACTCCAAAAATACTGTAGGCAGAGATGTTGTTGGTGAATTTTTTTTTAATTCTTTTTTTTAATTTAGTAACGATCCTAATTAACAGGTAACATTTTGGAATATTTCGGGTGGCGGTTAAATCATACCTAGATTATGTAGTGTATTTGCAATGATAACCTGTGCAATAATTGCTAAAAATCATTTTCCTCCTGATTTCCCGAGATACACCTAAACCTACAATACAATACATTGATAGCGATAATTTAAATATGAAATACTGCAGTAAATAAGCTTGTTATGAGAGATAATAAATAGTATAATAGTAAAATGCGATGAGTAGCAAACCAGAAAGAGGCAATGTGTAGAGTTTCGGTCTGTTTGATGTTGAGTGCTGTTCACGATCGCTGTTGCAAGTACAGTCAACAACGCGCTGTTATAAACCATCAATGCAGAGATTCTAGGAATGCTATAAGCGTTTCTTAATTCTCAACTTTAGGTATTATTTGAGTAAATAGTAAACACTGATTTAGGTACTCAACTGCTTGATATTCAAGTTTTATTCTAAGAAGTTCAGCGCAGAATGTTTGTTACTCGTGCTAATCTCCTTTTTGCATTCTTTACATTATTATTTCTAAATATTTTTGTAGTCTTTTCTACGCTCTACGTGCGTTTATAAAGTGTGTTTATGAAAAATTTTACAGCGAATTTTGTGAGTAGGTTAGTTTAGCGGTGTCTTGGCATTAGTATGAATGAATAACCGAAATTACGACGACACATTTAGCAAAAACGAGATTCCTGCGCGCTGCTGCCCGCCCGAGGAATGTAAACGTCCCAATTCGGAATGAGTCGTCCTCATCGCGCATTTAAACTTACAGCGAACATTTTTACAGTCACGCAACATATTATGATTCAATTGCGTTTCGAGTAAGTATCAAGTATTTACAAAGATCTCATTTCCTTATTAAGTCTACAAAATGTCTCAATTCCGTAAGCGACATTAAAAGTTTCAGCGGCAATTTTTGGAGCCTTGTCACGAACGTATTTGCAACCTAATTTAATTCAGTAGGTACCTAGTAAAAAAGGAGGAAATAAAAGTAGCAAATAATTAGGAGTGAATTCCTAATTTTGTAACAAAATTGCATTCACAGTCAAAAAATTTTTTTTTATATAGAATTCATTTTAAATTGTTAGAGTGAATTCTTGTTTTATCATCTTATTGGCATTTACAGCTAAAAAACTTTTTTAAACGCCTTTTGAATGTTTTTTTTTTAAATTAATTTATAAGGCATTCAAAATATTTTTTTTTTCAAGAAAACAGCCATTTATTTTAACCAAAAAATAACCAAAAAGTTTGCATACTGCAATCGTATATTATAATGGGCGATATGCAAACTTTTTGGTTCTTTTAAAAATATACAACTTAATCAAACTTTTTATTGTACCTACTTACTACTATTTTAATTTGTAAACAGAAGTTTAGCTCGTTTAAAAGATGTTTATTTATAGCTAATCTCATTTTAATCAGTGGCTACTAACAAATAAAGTATCAGTTAATTGTTTATTATTTTCGTCCACTTGAGGAAATAATATCTTTTCATTGATGATACCCTTGAGAAATGAATAACAATTATTTTGCTGTTCAAGACCAAGTACCTACAATATCACGTTTGTCATTCACATAATATATCTACCTACGCCACGACGACGATTCGTAGTAAAGATAACGAAATGATTTTCTTATTGTCTATATTGCACTTCCAATATATATTTTATAGCCGATATAAGTATTCACTTCAGCTACGTCCGATCCTATAAATATTTATAAGTAAGTCGGCAGCCCGTAAAACTGTCCGTAATAAAACAAAAAGCCGATATTTTTAAAACCGAACAGTCGTTACGTCACCGATACTGAAATATTTAACGTGGTGTTCCAGTTACACTTTTTCTGTTATGTTAAAAAGATTAAGTGCCTTCAACATTGTTTTTCTTCTTTAAACTATGAATATTACGTAGGAGTTATCAGAGAAAAATATTAAAATGTTACTTTTTATTTTTAAATTCTAATGAAAACAAAATATAAGCTAAGGAGAGGGCAAAAGGGGCGTTGATGACTCAAGGATGACTCAAAAATTTATAAGTGGCTTGCGATGAACCAATCATAGTGCGAATTGAAAATGTGTGTAAGTACTTACCTACTATGTGTGAAGGAAATCGAATCCGCTATAATTTTAAATCTAGATGGCTTGAATCATATCATAGGCTATGATTTAAGATTATATTTTGTTACAAAGCTAATAAACAAACGGCCTTGGGACGGAGAGTATGAACACATCTATTCAGCTCAATCTAACTCACGTAATATAATACGTTTTGCGTACAGTTTCGGGGTGGTCTTTCAGGTTTCTTTAGATATGTAGCTAGACAAACTTCTACTTAAAGGCGAAAAATACATTTTTATATAATTTATTTACATAAACATTACTATCTCATGACATGACACAATTACAGAATGGTATATATTTCATTTAACAGAACATAACTGTAAAATTTGTAAGTGCCATTGTATTTATTGTCAATAAAACAATCGTTACAAACACTTTATAGCTTTGATAGTTTCGGTACTTATTTGAATTGATAGCGACCAAACTACCGGTATCGTGCAGAAAACCATTCGTTTGTAGAGTTCAATGGCCTTTGAGTAGGAAATGTCCGGGTTGATACCTCATTTACTACGAGTTATTGTATAAATTATATGCTAAAGCTAGAAAGAGAGTTCACTAAAAGTATCTCATCTATTAAGGAAAATTATTGTTGATATGCAGTTTCGGCAAAAATACTTTTATTTATAAAACATACGGCAATGAGTTTATCGATGATGATGAAAACTTGACCTAAATACATAAAATATTATTTTAAGCTATAAAATAACAAACTCGTGACATGATAACGCATAGAATGTTTTCATTCCAATTATCTATCACTGCCTGATTTAAGTAGGTATCTATTATAAATAATATTTTAAGTTGACAAACGGTGTGGGCGAATATTAGAACTTTCGCCATATAATGTAAAACCGATAAATTGAAAACTAGGGTTCAGTGGCAATCGCACAGTTTCATCACGAGTTTACGACTCACTATAGATAGACAGAAGGAAAACGTACTTATTCGAATAGTTCTATGTAAACATCCTAACAATTTGATTTACAGCTTAATAAAAGTGAAACATTTTATAGACTCGAAGTTTGAAGATTAACTACCGCATCCTACGCAATCACGGGTCGATGTTTTCCTCTTGAAACTTTGTTTGAAAAGAGCTTCTTGTTTGTGCATTGAAACTATTATCATGTTGATAAATGTTTTGAAATAAAATTAGATCAATGCAATATGTAAAAGTTACCGAATAAAAGGTAATTCATGATTTTCGTACTTGCCTGCGTAATTTTAAAATGAAGTGCCAAGTAGATAACTTTTTAAAGTAAAATTTAAAGAATGATTGTTAAAAAGCACCTGAGCGAGGACGTTGTTCTGCTGGGCAGGTCGAGGTGTTGGAAATCATCAACATCATCGGCTGAGCGTCGTCTTCGGCCCCTGTCTGCTAGTAACTCTATCGTCGTCCAGAATGTGTCTTCGGAAGCACTCGACGATGACCGCTCCATGGTGACTCGCATGCACTAATGAAGTCTGCGGTGCATGTTGCTTCCCTCGAGGTTGAAGGTGCAATGACTGCCGCCGCCATGTTCGCTTAGTCCGCGCGCCACCCCGGCCACCCCACGTGCTTACACGCGAACATTAATCTCTCCCCGACACCTTTCACAGGTAATATCACAACCATTCAACCTCCACCTACATCTACCTGAACAATTAATACGTTGAATATGATTTTGATTGAAGTTAATCGCAGCTTTTATGAGCAAGGGCGTATGGTAAACTTGAAGGCCAATAATTAAAACTGGTGGTTTGCTGATGATTGGAATTGGCGGTTTTTATCGTAGGTGTATGCACTACGTAGCAAGCACGTAGAGCTGCTACGAATGTTTTGCAAGGATATGGTTTGTTTTTAACGGTGGGAAGCCTGACCTATCTCTCTTTGCGTGGTGTACCCTGACCTGCAGCGTGTCATTGTCCTCCCCCCGCATGCAACCCCCCTGCCGGATGACCCGGATGGCGCCAACGTCTCGGCCGCGACCGGGTCAACCGGATGCCTTCCAGGCGGCCTTCGCGGTTTCGCGAAATTAATTCCTATGTCATTTTAACTCATTATTTTAATGCATTTTTTGCGTTTTTTGGTTACAATTTTCCGTAGCAAAAGAATTGGTAACTAGTGACGTAAGTATTTGTGGTATTAATGTTGTTTACGTGACCTATGTACCTATAACATGTTTTGTAGCAAATCGAATGCAAGCAGAAATAAAAATATCAGTTACGACCATTTTAAAGAAACTTGTAAAAATTGAATGGTTTCTAAAATTGCTCGAAGAATAGCACTCCACTATACATGTGATATATTTTTCCTAACATTTTCTAAAACAATGCTTACGAAACTCATATCAAAATGACTTTGGGACACGTAATCCCGCACGTGCTAAAATATGTTTACATTTTATACATATGCCAAAACAATTTGATTCGTCGAAAAGATAAAATTTTACATTTTAATTATATGTTTTTTCCTTAACACTATTAACTCTTTATATTAATTCTTGGATCTAGTTTTTAAAAGGCTGTTAGTCAATTACATAGGAGCTAATGAATAACTGCTAAAAACTACGTATCTATCGTCAATGAAAGTACTTAGGTACTCAATTATAAGAACTATGGGTTGATGTCCGATACAATATCAGATCTATTTTATTGTTAGTCCTTTAATTAAGACTGCAATCTCCGCCTAGCTCACAATCAATTGCGCTGTGTATAGGTTATCAAAGCCATTCAATATCAAACTGAAAACACTTGTGATTGTATCTTGCGTCAAAGGGGTCGTAGGCCAAGAGGGTGTGGACGATTACAGCCTCTAATTACATAATAAGAAAGACGGATTTCTATCTAACATTGCAAATCCGATCGTAGGTAAGTAAGTAGCTATGTGAAAGTATTGAAAACAAGAACATACATTCAAATATTGCATTAATTGTGTCATTTTTTGATCATACAAAATGTACAATGAAATCTACTGCTTACATCACGTACCTACATGTTTTTTCAAATGAATGCTGACAAAAAGTATTTGGAACACCTCGAAGTTCAAACTTATTTCTACTTCTCTTAAGAAAATGTACTTACGCATATTGAATGACTTTGGCCTGCCACCAGCGAGGTAAGTCAGGTAGTTGGAATCTCTTCATTTTCTTCCGGCCCATTTCACCTTCGCCGACGTCATCTTCGCCCTCCACCTGAATACAGTGCCGCAATATTTATATGGGTCGGGATTTGCCATGGAAAATCAGATTGAGGTAGGTACAACATTAATTTTATACAAAGAAAGACTTCAAACTTAAAAGAAACACACAAAAAAGGAACGTGGTGCTTTTCAATTCGGCTGTTTTTCGGTAACAGTGGCAGTGTTTTTCTCAGTTATATAATTATTATACTTACATGTATTTTTACTTGTCTTTTATCTTTAGGATCATTTGTAGCGTTTTGATCAGGCATTTTGAATTTTGTATGAAGATTAGAGAAACAAGAATTTAGATGTACACTAGAATTTTGAATTTAATCGAACTTAAGCTGTATAACGAAACAAATTTTGTCTCTAATCGATTTTAAATAAAATTTTGAATCCAAAATATAAATTCATATGGCTATGACTGTCATTTTTGAATTGTTTACCGTCAACGTTAACGTCAACGTTAACGTCAACTTTAACGTCAACTGACTGGCAACTGACTGGTGTCTAATTTCTGTCTGTCATGTAAAAGTTTTTTTAAACTAAGCAAGGTTGGCAAGGTCTAAGATTGAAATGAACAAAAGAGTTTTACTGTTCAGCTACGGTTAAAATACTGCTCTGGCTGTGCCTGTGGTGTGCAGTAAGTATATTTATGAAAATAATTTGTTTTTCTATGGCAACGACAACTGCTGAAATCTTATGAAATAAAACTTGAATAAAATTATCAAAAATATAATTTATTTGGACAATGAAAATAAATAAGCCAGTTCAGTCGACTTCACTTGATCTATCATTTGTTTCAGTTGAAAAAATATTCTTAGTTTCAGTATAAAAGAGTGTACAGGAACAAAATTGGTCTCAATTAAGCGGTATTCCATTTTGCTCCTCCTTGTTGGCCAACCATCTTTCCCGGATCTTAGGTTCTGAAGGCCCCCACTCTTTACTTGGGCGACAACTTTCACGGATGCGCTGAAAATATTTCGTTCCAAAAGTTACAAACGATCACACACAAATAACAAACATAATGAAAGTTGCTCTATTTCAATCGTTTATAGCCAAAACCATGTTTTTTTTTCACCTGAAGTAGAGGTCCTCTTGCTTGGTAGAGCACCCTTGTAGCATGTATCGGTACGCAGATAACAGATACCAACGCTACGCTCCATCCCGCCAAACCTGCAGCTTCGCGCATTGTCACAACGGTGATTAACTGTAAACAAAACTTAATTGTTATTATATCAACATTGAGAAGATATTTATGTGAATACTTTTAAAGTTCGAACCGAATTTGAAAACGAGAGTATAATGCTAAAATCGACAAACTCGACTAACTGATTTGGTTTGGGTTTTATTTGGTTGTTGCTCAGGTATACGATTTGAGAAAGCATTATGTTATTTTTGTTGCAGAGAGGTTAGCCACATTTTCGATGACAGTGTAGTTACGAGCAAAGCGTGTAAAAATACAATAAACATATGATTATCTTACCACTAGTAGAACAGGGATGATGTACCTCCAAAGAATCAACCAAGGTCTACTCAAAGGCTGACCAATCATAAAGAGAACATCTCTGCTAAGTTTCTTGGGGCCGTATGTGTAAACCGCCGCCACGATTTCTAGTAGACACACTATAGGGACACACGCTATGGCCACATGGGAGTCCAGTAGTCCTATTACGTGCAATCCACCCTGAAAAGTGTGTCTGAATAAATAAAAAAAATTGCATATAACAATGATTTTATATAAGCTTACTTTCAATCAATAACAATTTATAGAACGCCTGGTCTGAGATGAAGACTGTTTCGATTAGAATCAGTAACGAGGTCGCGGAGAAGTTTTTGCTATGATTGAATTGTGCTTTTGGATAGAAACATAATAGTAATTGGAAATCATGTCGAATTTATAAGGTACCTTGTATAATATTTTCACGGAAGTGTTCTTGTGCATTCTCTACTAAAGTACAGTCTAAAGTCATCAAAAACTATTTACTTAAACTCCAATTAACTATCTAAGTGCTTAGATATGTAGTGAATCAGCTTTATCACAGGAAACTTTACCCATTAGAGTAACACGCGAACGCATTTCAAACATTCTAAAGAAACTATGTGATACATAGTTTTCCTTTTCTAGATACGGTCTTGTTTGTTTTATTTTATAGTCGTACCTACTTAAGTGTTAATTTAAATTCTTGACTTCTTATCATGGAAGATAGTTTTACAGTACTTTGATCTACACTTTGATACATAGTATAATACGTAGAGATTTTCGACTTTGCCAAATCAACAAGGTTAACAGTTTTTTTAAATATACTTATTCTAGCGTATGTAATCTCTTACCTCGGTATTGCAGATGATGGATAGTGCAAAAAGTGCCAGACATGTGAGAAACGTGACAAGTCGCTTGTAAGCACGTAGCTTCGGAAACTCGTCCAACACACCTGCTATTACCGCTTCTATTGTAACGAACTAAAACGACAATAGAAACCATTGTCTAGATGAAGTTTAAATAAGTATGTATTACTTATTCATTTTGCACATCTAGCATAGAAAATAACGTTTATTTTTGGTTTTATAAAACATGCTCTACATTTTTTATTAATGCATTATTAAAACAAAATTAATACTTACCATAGTGTCTATGCCTAGGAAAAACAGCATGATAAAGAAGATGATAGCCCAGACATTAGGTGTGGGCATCATGGTGACAGCTGCGGGGTAGGTGACAAAGGCTAACCCAGGGCCGGCGGTGGCCACCTCCCCCACGGGCACTCCTGCCCTTTCTGCCGCGAAGCCCAGCACGGAGAACACTACAAAACCTGCCCAGATACTCGTACCACTGTTTACAAGTGGGATTATTACTGATGACCTGAAAACGGAGGCAAAGAGTTATTGTAAGTTCACAATGTCCAGCTTGAAAAGAGGTTGACCGATGGCCCGCCGCGATCGCTGGCGGTGTGGCCTGAGCTTTATACTATAAAATATTGACAAAAATGACGTACTCTGTTAACTGTAGCTATATTTTATAAATGAAAGTCGCACTAAAGACGTAAAGTACTAATACCTTAGATTATTGTAGTGGAACTTGTTAAAGCTGGCCATGCTAACTAATCCTCCCCATCCAGGGCCGAGAGAGTAGAAAACTTGAGTTGCAGCATCCACCCAAACCTGCGCATACGTAACTCTATAGAAAACATTTAAAGAAAAAAATCTCAAACCACTTACCTAATCTATCCAAGAAAGCTATGTCTACCAGACTATTTTAGGTATAATTATTTTGAATGTAAGTCAGTACTTTTTGGTATTCATAAACTTACTTTTGGTTTCCGCAGCTGTTTCCAGTCAGGAAGAATGTAAAATGAAATGCCTTGCCAAGCGCCGGGGAGAGTTACGCCGCGAACGAAAAGTATGCAAAGCACCACGTAAGGGAATAACACCGTAAAATATACGATCTGTGAAAACAAAACTTGTGTTTTATCTTGGCAACTTACCAAATATACGACTACATTCTAAAGTGTCATAATGTAGTATTTTTGTTACCTTTCCCACACTTTTAACACCGTTACAGATGCACAGGTAAACTATTATCCAACATATTACGTTGCAGTAGAAAATCGGCCACACTATTCCTCCAATATCGTGAATACTCTCAGACATACGTAGTAATCGTATACTGCAATAAAAAGAAAGTAGGTATTTATTTTATGTAATTCAAGTAGCTATGCGACTAGCGCCCGCTTTTACTGTTTTCAGATACCGTCCATATTTACCTAACTTTGCGCATTGAAAGTTCTCTAAAAAGTAATGTAATGTTACCCTTACTGGAAAAACTCGTCTTCTGGCGTAGTCACTGATCCGTTGGAATGGAAAAAACTTGAATTGCCAGTTATCTGAAAGTTAGAGGTCATAATGTAATATTAGAACGAACTACCTAAAGAATAAATTGTCTTTATAGGTAGGTACTAGGTACGTTGTAAATACTTACTTCTAAACATTTATCAGTGTTCCACGGATTCCCACAAGACTTCCAAGGTAGAGGCGATGAAAAGGAATGATAAATGTAAAGTATTGGATATGACATTATGGCGGCAAAATAAATAACCCCCACAATATTAAGTATGACAACTGCATAGCCCGCTCCTGAAATCAACAAAAGTAAATTATATCTTTAAACTTTCCAATGGCTTTAATTTATAAAACGGATTAGTCTAGCAGCATAAAAGCTTGTTTAAATAATTTTAATATTGTACTTTCTTCTTCGGTTTTTCGACAATGACTGTCAGCTCCACCTGTAAGTCAACTTTTATAACCAAAAACGTTGCACACTGACTAGCCAGCAAAAGATAGAAGAAAATAAAATAAACACTGTATTTACGTTTACCTTTAAATAATGGATTGATGTTAAAGACAGAGATACATCCAACATTCGCAAACTGTCCGAGCGTTGTCTCCAGATACACGAGAGGAATCCCGCAAATAAACACGGTTAGGAAATATGGAATAAGGAACGCACCTGGAATAACAGAAATATAAAAAATAAGGAAATTAAGTTGTAAAAAACGCGCATTTTGGTGGAAAATTTTAAACGATTCAAATATGGTTACGGATTTGGTACTTACCGCCCCCATTTCTGTAGCACAAGTAAGGAAATCTCCACAGATTACCGATACCGACAGCATATCCTAAACACGACAGTAAATATTCAGCTTGGCTGCCCCAACGCTCGTGTGGGCCCCCCGCCATCTTACCGCGACTCGCTCCGATCAAACTAGCACAACACTGATCCTGTCTCAGGAATCAGGATGTCACTGATTGCCATCTTCACAAATTGTTCGTTTCGAAACGTTATTGGTATCATTAGACGCTACTATATCTATGATCTGCGATTTGACTCCCCTTGGTTTAAACTAGTAATTTTAACATATTGTACTTACATTGTTTTGAGTAGGTACAATTAATTGATAATATCTTTGGATGAAAAAACTAAGAAAAGCATTTGTCTTGGTTTTATCATTTGTTTTTATTTTTATATTGTTTTCTGACATGTTGTATTAATTTTAAGTTACCAACTTACCAATTCATCCTGCCGTATAAAATGTTCGCGTTGCGACTAAAGTAGAACATAAGAACTTTTATAATCTCACCATCATTATCTATATTATGTTCATGTAAATAAATGTTTTAACTTTGTCATTTTTTTGTCGTTTTATGTAAATTATATATGTGTACTTAATTCATCAGCGCATTGTTTCAATACCGAAACTGAAATGGCAGGTCAAGTTTTCTGGAACAATTACTTTGTCAAGTTTAACATCGGCTTCTTTACCCTTTACTGGTTTCAGTATTTGTAGTTGATATTGTAGAACCTGAAACATCAAATCAAGGGCTTTGGATTATTTGTATAAATTTTTGGACGGCGGGACGGAAGACAGAAGGCATTAGCTTAATTGATCTTTCTTGCAACTGACTGATTGTTCCAAATCTTATGGTGATTTTTCCATTTCGATTCGACGCCCTTTTAACGAAAGACACAAAATAATGTTTGGCTGATCTCTAGGGTTACGTAGATTACCTTTAGTCCCCTAATATACGACTAATTAAGTTGAACTTAGTCAGAAAAGCAGGTTTGGCGAAAGGTTTGCTTACAGAAAGATCACCATCTCCCCAATGTATGGCTTCATTGGTCCCAAGAGTGTCATCCCAGTGGAAATGCTGGTACGGCTGGCTCCAGTCCACATCGGTGAGCGTACACTTGATTGTTGCTAGAGTTACTAGGTAATCTCCTGGATGAATCTTTGTTAAAGCCAACGCACTTTTCTTGTCAGGTTTCTTCACAGGATAGTTCTATTATAAAAATAAATAGGGAAAAAGAAAAACTTAGCAAATTAACAATTTGACGTGAAAAAGAAGTTATGCTCAGCCCACTAATAAATTTATTGCTATTCAAATAGTATAATTTCTATTTTCTTCATATGAACCCTTATAAAACAAAAACTGTTATTAATGTATTGTTTGAAGACAATGTTAAAAATATCTCTTACCAAACAATATTTGAATCGGATAGTTATAGTTGATCTAAAGGTGTTTCTCAGAGCAATTAAATCGGGGCAAAATATTTTCAAAGTAGGCTCTTGAAAGACCATAATTTTGGCCCACTGCACCCGAATACTTTCAAACACATTATAATGGTACATTATACGGGAACTCTTTGGTTCCAAATGGGCAAATATATCCGATTCTTCGCTTGATATTTCACTTTCACTTGCCTTAACTGAAGACAATCAAAACAATATTTTATTAATATTAGAAATGATCTGGGAATATGTACATTTGACGTGTGTGGATCAATCCATTTAACATTAGAAAATAATAAGAAATTAGAAGTAGAATTAATATATGTAATATATATTATTTGAAGAATGGAATTAAATAGATAATAAACATCCCCTCTTTTACAATTTGTAGTATAGGTGCATTTATACTCGCAGGACAATGGATTCATATTTACCACCATTAATAGTTTGCTTGCTACTTTTGATACTAGATTCAGTCTTGGTTATTGTATTTTCGTAATCCTCGGGTAATGGAAATAACTCTTCAAGCGACTCGTAATTTCGATACATAAGAAAAGTTCTTCGAACAGAATCCAATAAGGGTAGTTCCAGTTCTACAAAGAATGTACCTGTTGCTCCCTGGTTTCAAATCCAAGAGAAGATAAACATCATTAATTAGATAAAAATTCGCAAATTTTAAATCAGGATTTATCCAGCATATTTTAATATCTAAACAAAGTCATCATCGGCAGCAGCCTTTTTTATGTTCCCTGTACAGGGACTCCAGTCTACTCTCGTTTACGAGACTGTATGGGGTTCATCACGCTGGATGACCAATGTAGGTCGATGGATACGCCTTCGAGTTTCCCTCACTATATGCGAGTGAAAACGAATATTCATATTTCACATAATTAAGGTTAACTTTATTTTATTTTCATTTAATAAATTATGAAAAAATCGAGTTAGGTATAATGGCTTTACTACCTTCTCTGGCTTCGGTGGTATAGGAGCCGACATGATCCTTAAAACGCTGAAGGTGAAGTAGCAACTCCTCAGGTCATCAGGATGAGGGTTTTGCGCGTCGTCGGGGTTTAATCGGTCAGTGGGCAGCACTTGCCGGCTGTCCAGCCATCGCAGACGCTGTAGCTTTGTCAGTAAATGACGTGCGTAGACCGTGCACAGCTTACATGTAGACATACATTGTTATTTTTATAACTATTGTAATAAAAGAGATTTTGAGAGAAGCGTCTTGCCCTTAAAAGATGTGACGTATTGTCGCGCGAATTAGAGACTTAGCTTGCATAGTTATAAGTATTAGAAACTCTTTGTCATAAAAGTCCTTATACCCATTTCTATAAGGGGCTTATATGTCCTTGACTTGACAACTAAGTTTAACTTTGCGATAAGAACGTACCAAATCGATTTACATAAATATTTTTTCTTATCTATTTACTAATATAAAAAAATATATATTATATAACGCCATCTCCCGAGAGAATATCGAACTTCAAGTTAATCGTTTCAGTGCCGTACCGTGCAAGGGTTCCCAGTGAGTTGCAGTGCTGTGAGGTTTGGCAACGAAACTAGTTCCTCTATTAATGGATCCAAATGGTAGATGTCGTTATCAGATAGATCTAGAGTTGTTAATTTGTGTGGTAACAATTTTATGAAACCCGCTATGGAATCTGTAAACGAGGCGAAGATGTAATAGTATGTTGCGAACGACCTCATATTTGTACGTACTCTATTACGTTAACAGTAACAAAGAAAATCCTATTTAATTAGTGTTATTGGGCGATATTAGTGTTATTGCTTGAGAAACAAAACAATCTATTGAAGTCCACTTCTGGGCAAAGTTTTCCAAATGACTAGATTAGTGCTGCCGGCATGATATTTGGCAACTTTGCATCGATACTTTTTAAAACTAAACTAGGTATATGATTATTGAAATAAAAATACCGTTAGTAAATAAGTTGTTGGATAATCCAAGATACATTAGCCCAAGGGGAAGTTCAGCAAGAAAGCTTAGATCGCACAATCTATTTGTACAGAGTTCAAGAACTCTCAAACCGACTGGTAGATAGCTAATTTCAATACTTTTCAAGTAATTGCCACTTAAATTGAGAACCGTTACATTGGAATATTTTAACAATTTGTCATCCAATTCGGTCATCTGAAAATGGTCATATTGTGCAGGTACTGCTTTTAATTATGAGTAAATAAATACTTCAAGTGTTCAGAAACAGTATAAGACCGTTAATAAGGGAAAACAATTTCGATACTTATTTACCTCGCTGTTTGTAACTCGCAGTAAGCACACTTCTTTTAAGTCTTTTCTTAACATTTTTTTATCATTTGCTCTCACTGCTTTCTTGATATATTTAAGCAGATTATCATTAATATTATTTTTACTTTCAAAACAAATCTTGGCTTCCTGGTTACCGCATTTTTCATTATCCCAAATTTCGATAGGCAGAATAACATCCCAATAATCTTGAATTGACATAGTGGCGTCTTTTTCAAGAAAACCTTTCAAGATACTATTCATTTCTTTATTATGCAATGCTTCAGAGAATGTTACTGTTCGGATATTTTCTCGGAGACATTGCTTACAGTGATTACGTATTGCTGAACCATGAGTGTTCCAATCGACACACTGATCTATGCGATCCTGGAATCCTGAACAAATACAAACAACATATTGAAAACAGTTACAACTCTATATCCTAAGGTCTATTTAACCTGGGGTACGCTAAAACAGTTTTTACCAATGAATTTTACTATACTAAAAAACAGTAGAATATAAATAGTGGAGCTGGTTGATCATCAAAGTATTACCTTCCACTACGTCTTCAGGCACATAATAAAGACTGGAAGTACTTATGGGGGGGCGCAACACGTTACTTGCAGGCTTTTTGGCTTGTTCTTTTGGAGCTTTTGGAGGCATAATTATTTATAAAAATAAATAGCAAAAATACAACTCATAGATAATACAAAATTTTAGATCAGAAAGTAATAAATAATAATAAATTCTTTATTTTTCTCCCACACAGAAAACAAATAACAAGTATTGAAAGTGTTAGATCAGAAAGTGTCAAATGTTTCAACACGTCAAAACAACAATATAGATGGCAATATGATATATGAATAGACGTTTAAACACTTTCAGCCCTGAATGAAACCTGATTGAAATCAGTTTGAAAAAGTAATTTTATTAGGTAGGTACCTACTTAAACAGGTATAAGAAAATATCGTGATAAACTACGAGTATCCTGCTGTCGAATATGGTATTGTAATGTATTGAAACTAGTTCTCTCTCTCAGTTTCCCGCCGTTTTCCTGGAATTTTCTATTTCCACGCGGAGTCGGTAAAACAGTGTCGTCGGAAGCAAGCACCGATAGATGTCGACACCTGCTTTATGTTTATGTCATAACTCCGGTAGGTATTCACGCCCGCGCATTCGCGAGTGTCAAGCGTGTGTTGCGCGATGTGGTCGCTATTAAATTAATCAGCATTGATAGCGGGCAAAGTGCAACTTGTATTTAAAACACAACAGAACTTTGTTTTTTCTCGAATGATACACTGTTAATTGATAACTTTCAAGCTCAGTACTCTTAGCATTACCCGTTCAAGCCCCGATGTCTTTCAGTCATAGCAAAATATTATCGTAACATTTTCCGGGACTCGGTTGACAGTTCAAGTGAGCGTTTGGTGCGCATGGCTATTTGACATTGACATGAAGTGCGCGCGAATTTCGAGTAAGTAACTCATAAAACTGAGAATAAAGTTATTCTGTGTTGACGAAGTTGTCGGGCGAATGTGTGTTAAGTGAAAGTAAGGTGCGTAATGCGGTTATGTGGTGACGAAGTAGCGGCCGACACGACCCTCGCATTCCTGTACTTGGCAGACTACCATATGTGCAAGGAATCCAACAGTCTTCCTCATGAAGATTGATATTTTTTTAATGTAAAGGTCAGTATTGCTTACCTTTTAAAGTCAAAAGTACGAAACTTGTTTCTCTGCTTGTTATTTTGATATAAATCTGCTTATAACGTTATTGCATTCAGTTGTTTTGGCACATACATTAATGAGATACCAACTTAAAGTTTAATTTCCTTAAAGTTCATCACATTAATCATTGTACGAGTTTAATAACAGTACCTAATAGCTTTAGTAGTACCATAGTAACTTAGTACAGGCTGACTATTAATAATGATGGATGGTATATCTAAAATAGAATGTTCTGGAAAGTGTAGTACCTGTGCTTGCTTCAAAATAAAACTATCGGTCATGGAAAGTTTTCAATCTTACTCAAGTTCATAACTTGAATGTAAAAAACAAATCTCATAGAAACAACAATTTTACTAAAATTGTGAAATTTTATTGATATTTCTTTAACGTAGTTCTAGTTTTATTTATATCAAACACTGTCGGAATGTCTGCTGGGTTGGTTACACGAGTGAATTCATTTTCTAAATTGTTGTCGACTATGTTTTGATAAAGCTTGATCATTGAATTGACATGCAAGTGCTTCAATTATAACTAGACAATGATAGTTTGTCACGGTAAGCATTCTTTTATGAATCAATGTAATACGTCTATAATATTGGAAAGTGTTCAGTATTTTACCTTTTGTTTTGTTTTGCAAAATACTGATAATGTTATTACTTACGAGGTTCGTCACGGAAAGAAACTCTAAACATGCCCTTGACCGTGTGCAACCTACACCTACGTATTTTGTGTCATTTCGGATATATTTTAATGTAAAGGTAACACCGCCCAACACCTACCTAATGTCATTTTGGCCAAAAATAAAGATTAACAAAAACTTCCTGAATTACTTTTAAATTATTGGTGAGAGATTTGTCGTCGTTATTAATATATTAATGAAGTTCTAATAAGTAGGTACCTATGCCGAGGGGGCTATCTTTTAAAAAGTAAAATTGATAAAAATATATAATGTTTTGATCATTGTCCCGAATTAACAAGTTACTTAGATTTTTCTATATTGGCTGAAATACTCGTAGCTATATAAGCCATTGTTTATTTGCAAGTAAGTACCTATATATCATAAAATGCCAAGATTCTAAGTGATCGTGTGCCTGATTTGGCATAATTGATTGTAAATAAAATAAAACATATTAAAGATCTTATCATCATCGTTTGTGAAGCAGGTAGAAAATACAAATGTTTCAAATTAGCTGATGGAAGAAGTACTGGGCATTGACCCCGTTTGTCGTCTTTAAATAGGTATCGTCAAACTTAAATGACGTCAAAGTTACGGCTTTGTGCACATTTCATCAGAAATAAATCGGCGCCGTCAGTAGGTAATAGGTAATCAATCACCTACTACCCAATGCTTACTGTTTATTGAATGACTATTCGTCACAGTGTGAGATAGGTAATGCGAGTAATTCGTTTCTGGAGTCAGTCCAATTGTATTCAAAGTCAAAGACTCATTGTCTTAAAAAAAAACTTGTTACATATTTGTGTCTAGTTTTAGATGACCTTTGTTTTTGTTTGCTTGACAAAAAATGGTACAAAGCTTGATAAAACGTACGCAAACACTACCAAGAGAAGAAAGTACAATTAAACTCAGTTCTATCGTATTTTAATTGATTACGAATCAACAATGAATAAAACATCTGTGATTGACATTACCTACTCGTAAACAAAAAAAAAATCCTGAATATTCTTAAATAGGCGTTTCGGCATTTCATTGTATTCTCGTGTCCGTTTGTTCTGTGGTTTGTCTCTTAAATAATAACTTCATAATAAGTATGACACCCCGCGCAGGTATTAATAACATAGAATCTATTTGCTTCCAATTACAATCTAAAGACGTCATTGAAAGACGCAACTTTATTGCAACTTTAGGTAAAGTTTTTTTTGTGTTTTTTTTTAGTATTGATGTTGACAACAATTGGTAATCTTCCTCATTGTTTGTAAAAGGTTTGTTAAGGTATCTTTGATTATCTGTCAAAGTCAAAATGATTAGCAATTTAGCAGCACAAATTGATAACTTTTGCTGTTACGCGTGTATGATATTGAAAATCTAATTATAATATCTTTATTACCGTGACTAATTGTAATCCATTGCACATGATTTCAATATTTAATTACTTTGCATAAATCTTGTTAAGTTTGGAATTTAGAATTCTAGATATAAAAATATTTAAAGCCCTTCGAACTTCCAGACTCTGTCTGGAAGAAAAAAGAGGTAACTATGCATAAATAGAAGAAAAAAGCAAAATAAACTCAACTCTACTAAAATAGACGTATCCTTTGACTTGAGAAACTTGCCTCAATTTAATAAATTATTATAGCTATATTATGATACCATCACTAAGAGGCTTAGAAAGTACCGTGCGAATACCATAGCATATTTTCTTCTTTTTCCATTTTCCTTTTTATTGAGCAGTGTTAAAAATTGTGTGGAAATGCACTCTTTTATATTTAACTAGGGCATAAAATATTTTCTGCTTGTATTGAGAAAGTAATATTCATCTATCGTAGCGTAGTTTTCCATTGATAATGTTCAATAAAAATCGACGTATTTATCTTACGCAGGAAGGGTATGGCACCATTTAAAATGACTGAAGGATCTTTTGAGACGTGGGATTATGCGGTGTTCTTTGTGATGGTCACGTCTTCCTGCGCCGGTGGTCTCTGGTACAGTGCCATCGGATCGCGCCAAGAGAATGTTGAGGATGTTCGAGACTACCTCCTCGGAGGAAAATCGATGAAGACGTTTCCTGTGTCCATGTCTTTAATAGCCAGGTAAGAGTTTAAGAACTTTTAACTGTGTGAAGGTTGTTTACTTAACTGTAACAGTAAATAGAGGCTGTATTTTTTTTCTGAAGCATGGTGCGCATGGTAGCTGCATTTTTGAAAATTAGTTCCGGCTGTTAATTTACGTAGTCACTGTAGTTGTTTATCGTTTACATTAATTTTATCTGTGGCGGATTTAAAATGTTATTAAGTAGTGAGTTTCAAATCCGGCTACTTTACTATCTTTCTTCCTGTACCATGCTATGCTACAATGCAAATAGCAGGCGCAATACATTATCATACAAAAGCGTCTATAGCATGCCTGTCGAGTCCATAGCAATAAGGTACATAATAAGTAAATGTCTGAATAATTTATCTGTTACAGACTGGCTTTTAATAAGAAAGTAGTCATTTAATATTATCTAAACACTTGAATGTCGTATTAATAACCTTTAAAAGCTAAAAAACACTAGCTGATATCGTCTGCTATTTATACATAAATAAGATTAACGATTCCATTCAACCTTTTGAACGGTTATAAAATCGTTAAAGTATTTTTGGTAGTATAATTTTTGCGACTTACACGAGTATTATATCATTTCCTTGTTCCTCGTTTTTTCTCATGTAAAATGAAAGACGAGTTGTGAGTTCTAAGTCCGTATTACTTACGTAACACGAAATTAATATTACATTGAGTATTTTCTTCCTTGTTTGTATAGTTACGTGTCAGGGGTGACGATATTGGGGACCCCAGCAGAGGTGTACAACTACGGGTCGCAGTACTGGCTAGTGATCATTGGAGTCTGCTTGAGCTGCACCATCGTGGTCCTCGTATATCTGCCGGTGTTCTGCAATTTGCACGTGCATTCGTCTTACGAGGTAAGATACAAAGAGTAATAACTATTTAAAGTAAGGAAGTATATTTAAAGTAAGTATCATTCATATATAAGGTAGTTAAAATTAATCCTTCAATTAAACTTATAATTGACAGTTTCCTTGTGAAGAACCCTTGACGCCCATTTCTGCAACGTGGCTAAATATTTTCAACACTCAGTATGACATGTCCTTGTATTGATTTAAGATAGAGGTTGCTATACCAGATGTTTATTAAAAACTTTAAAAAAGTATGAGTCGGACTCGGGCGCAATGTGTTCCGTACCAAGAAACACAAAAAAATCAAGATTGCCCCCTTAATTATTATTTCCATTCTATTATTCGTAATTGGTGTTATAGCGGCAACGGTAATATACACCATTTGTCGTGTTAAAGTCCTAACTATAAGAGATCATGAGGTAAAGCCTGTAGGTAACGGACGAACGGACGGACGAACACAGAGATACGGTCCCGTTTTCACACTTTTGGTACGGGCGGAACCCTAAAAAAGGTGTTGCCATTATCTATTACATGTCATTGATTTACATCTAATCAATCAATGCCTAGATATTTCCGTGCAGTTACGAGTTTTCTTTTGAAGGTCATTATATAACATTTTTACGAAGGTTGAATGAAATATACCTAGGTCGATTGGGTCACGATCGTATTGCTGCGTCTTCATTTATTTCTCTAGAATTTTGCACATGCCTCGTGTCAGATGTACCATAACATAACTGACAAAGTAAACTAAGTAATAAATTGTATAAAGCTATTCAGTTTTGAAGAAAATATTATCGCTCGTGGCCGTTATATCACAATTATGAATAGGTAACAAAGTTTACTTTTCTACGCAAATGAGAATTAGATATAAAGTAAAACATTAGTTTTTATTACATTTAAAATGATTGTATTTTTTCTTAGGTATCATTTATACTTAGGTGTTGTGTGTTTTATAATAATAGATAGGTAAAATTACTTGTTTAATTTATAATAGGTCTTTACCTATGAAATTGCCGTTTTACAGTACTGGTCATTTCAATTAAAAATATTTTTTGTTTAGCTAAGAATTCTAATTTCAAATTAATTTCATTTTAAAAATATGGAATTCTTTTTCCAAAAACAGTCATTTGTTTATTGGTTAGTGTTACATTTTCATTGCATTTCAATCATTTTCGTCAACATGGATACGTTAAAAATTCGAGTAATTATGGAATATGAGTTCCGTCGTGGCAGCAACGCGGCACAAGCGGCTCGCAACATCAACGACGTGTACGGAGCTAACACTACAAACCAACGAACCACTAGTTATTGGTTTGCTCGCTTCCGTTCTGGAAATTTCGACCTGAAAAATGAACCCCGCGGTCGTCCGAAGACTTTGGTCGATGCAGACGAATTGAAGGCGATCGTGGAAGCTGATGATACTCAATCTACGGCTGAATTAGCAGCAGCTTTCGACGTTAGCATCAAAACAATATTGGTCCATTTGCGTCAAATTGGCAAGGTAAAAAAGCTTGACAAATGGGTGCCCCACGAACTCAATGATCGCCAGCGCCAAGTACGCGTCGAGACGTGCCGTGCATTGCTCAACAGACACACAAATGAAGGAATTTTGAACCGCATTGTCACCTGTGATGAAAAATGGATTCTGTTTGATAACCGTAAGCGCTCAGCAAGTTGGTTGGATCCTGGTTCAGCACCTAAACAATGCCCTAAACGAAAACTTACCCCTAAAAAGGTGATGGTTACTGTTTGGTGGTCTAGCACCGGTGTGATTCATCACAGCTTCTTACCAAATGGGGAGAGTATTACTGCAGATGTGTACTGTGACGAATTGAACACAATGATGGAGAAGCTGGCACGTCTCCGACCAGCATTGGTCAATCGCTCGTCTCCGCTGCTCCTGCACGACAACGCGCGACCTCATACCGCACAAATGACGGTCTCCAAGTTGCAAGAACTGGGGTTGGAAGCTCTCTCTCATCCACCGTACTCACCGGACCTTGCCCCTACAGACTACTACTTTTTCCAGAATTTGGATAACTTCTTGACTGGAAAAAAAATCAATAACCAAGAGGCAGTTCACAACGCCTTTGAAGAATTTGTTGCCTCTCGTCCAGCTGATTTCTTTAAGAAGGGCATTAATAAACTGCCACTGCGTTGGCAAAGATGCATTGATTGTATGGTTAATTACTTCACTTAATACAAATAAAAATTATATGAAAAAAAATCGTTTGAATTTTTTCATACAAAACGGCAATTTCATAGGTAAAGACCTAATATTTATGTAACTTACCACATAAATTGTTGTATTGACAGTAACGTTAAATTAAAAAGGTACACTTTATTGTAGGTAAATAAAGGAAGGTAAATAATTACCTTATTGTACATTTGCATTTGCTTTCGTATATTTGTTGTACAAACGAAGTTCGCAAAAAATTAACCTTACGATTTGCGTATCTTATACAATTGAGATCTTATCACAGTACCTATACGTATTTATAATAATCATAAATTATAATCTTCAATATCTTTCTGACGTGCGTCTCTCGGACTTTGCTCTCACGCGAATATTTTTTGCGCATATGAAAGAAGCGTATTTTAAGACAAATTTTGATATGATGTAATGTACCTACAATAATGTGATTGGGCGTTTTATGATAAAATGCTAAGAGTACCTGCTAAAGAATTTTGCTTACAATTCATCGATTACAATAATTTTCAAAGAATAATAATGACTTCGATAGATTCCAAACAAAGACATCTCATTTTTGTACTTGTTTCATAATACTCGCAATAAATAGTCGTTTTTATTTTTGTTCCAGTATTTAGAGCTAAGATTTAATCGCCACGTTCGGGCTGCAGCTTCTTTTCTGTTCTTACTAGACGAGGTAAGTTTTCAAACAAAATTTCCAAAATAGATATATAAAATCATTGAAACCGGCCGGGGTAGTTGAACTTGTTATGTTAATGTATTCGCAACATTAGGAACATATAATATGAGTTCAAAAGTGTAAATGGTGTGATTTTTACAACCAACGAAATCTAATAAAAGGAAAAAATCTTTTTAAATATACACAGTGTCATAGATAAATCAGCAATTCTTATGCATACAACAAGTTTGCTTGCTGTAATTCTGGACTTTGTTCTCATAATGTCAACTCACTATCAACATCAATTGTACGCTTCATTAATGAACATAACTGCTTAAGGAATGAGGTCATTAAAAGTTTCTTTTTGTCATTAAAATGTTCTATTTTTAAATAATCAAAATGTTCTCAAACAAAAGACAACCTAGAACCTTAACATGCAAAAGGTATCCCAAGTAGTAAGTTTTGCACCATTGTGTTATTTATCTAAACAAAACGCGGTGCATATTTATCTTTTGTAAGTCATAAATACTTATATAAATAAAAAGATTCTAAAAACGTAATTACCCACGAGTGCAAAAAATATGATTGTAACAGCAGAGTCAAATATCAATGAAACATTTTAATTGCTGACGGCCAAGGTCGCCAATTGCCATTGATGTGGACTTTGTCCTGTTGGTAATCAGATCATAGCAGAACTAGTAATTTGTCAATTGAACTGTGTCTTGTTAGTTTAGCTTGTTGGCGGCACGATGTTTGCTTTACTCATTAATGACTGCTTCCTTGTTTTTAAACGGATGACTTGCAATAAAAATGTGTCCTTTTTAAATTGTTAATAGTACTATTGATAATAGTAATAACATATCAATTTGATTGAATGGTTAGATAAATTTATCGATCTTATTTCAGATATTGTTCCTGCCTATGGTAGTATATGTTCCTGCGTTAGCATTTAATCAATGTGAGTATTTTATAACTTTCACGAGTAATACTTATAGTAATAAAACTCCGTGTTTTTTTATTTCATTTTTTTCCAGTGACGACTTTTAACGTTTATGCCATCGGGGGTATAATGGTGCTCATATGCGGTGTTTACACGGCGCTAGTAAGTATTTGCACTGCTGATGAAGTGATGACTTGGACTTGTTTTGTATTATTTGCTTTTTTCGAATATCTACATTCAGCTTAATGATTTCTTAAAAATTCTTAAAAATTTCTATCAATTCTGTTTTACGTATAGGGTGGTCTTCGAGCAGTAGTATGGACGGACTCTATTCAGACCCAGATCATGTATGTGGGCATAATTATGGTGGCCGTCGCGGGCACCTTTGCAGCCGGGGGGTTCAACACTGTCATCAAAGTCGCTTCTGATAATAACCGCTTTGAATTTTCCAAGTAAGTAATTCTGATTGATACGATCTTACATACATTTGTTTGCATTTGTATTAGGTATCCATGTAACGTGTTGAACGAAGTGATCAATTTTTACTTTAAAACGTATGTATTGTTATTAAGTTCATGAAGTTAATTTCATCTCATCATCATCAGCCTGTTGCAGTCCACTACTGGACATAGTCCTCTCCTATTGCACGCCACGGAGATCTATCTCCGGCTGCATCTATTCATTGTTAAATAATTGCAGTTTTCCAAGGTGTCTAATGTGCAAATCGTAATCGCCGGCATATGTTGATAATTTTGCTGCAGTCCATATACCTAGCAATCATGCACTGAGGCTGCTGATTAAATTAACTTCAATAAATTAAATGAACTTAATAACAATAACAAATGTTTCGTGAATGTTTTCAGCTGGGACTTCTCCCCGTTCGAACGGCAGACAGGCTGGGGTGCGATCTTCGGCGGTATGATTTATTGGACTTGCTTCAACTCTGTGAACCAGACCATGGTGCAGAGGTACGTGGCGCTCCCAGCCAAGAAGAATGCTGTACAGTAAGTTGGTGTTTATTTCAATTATTTTTTCAGATAATATTAATGAACTTAAATTTTCTATTGGCATTTAACTTTAATAGTGGAATTATTCATTATTTGCTTTTAAAATTTTGTCAACAAAGCATTTTGAACCTTTTAATGACAATATTTTACAAGATTTCCAATACCAGGATTTTTGTGCCCCAAAGTTTTGGCTTCTTTGTCATCTTTGTCATCTTTGTTGAAATTAAAGCTACCATTATTTGTAGTGCTCTGATAATATTCTGCTGTGGAGCAGTGGTAGCGATAACTCTATGTGTGTGGTGTGGGCTGTCGGCGTGGACCGCGTGGGTGACCACTGGCTGCACCCCCACTGGATCACCTGTCGTCGACGACCGTCTACTACCGGCTTTCGTTACTTATGTATCCAGAAAACTAAGTATCCCAGGAATCGCTGGAGTTTTCTTAGCTGGAGTGTTCGGCGCTGGACTAAGGTGAATATGGTTTGTGAGACTATTGCGATTTCCATAAGAGGATTAATACAATGGTTTTTAATGTAATTTTTATCCAACTTGGACTATGAACGGTTCCTAAAACAATGAAATAATTTCTTTACTATTCTATTTTACATAAGCTACTCTTGTATAAACGTGGGATCTAAGTTTATGTCTACGAACCTAGTAATTGTATTTTTAAAACATCACCTATTGTTATATTAGCAGTTTTCTAACACAGGTTTCTGGAAAGTATTACCTATTCATTTCGATATAAGTATCTAGATGTTTTTTTTATTAGGGTTCCGTGCCTAAATACAATTATTTTATACGATTATTAAAAAGACTTCGCTGTTCGTCTATCCGTCCGTCATCAGGCTGTAATTTTGGAATCGTGATAGCTAAAAAGGTGTTTTTTTTTTACATTTTTGTTTTTATAAGGACAATACGCACCACATGGTCGTGACCGAGCCGAATTACATTTGGCTGGTGTTTATTTTTACAGTTCCTTATCAGCAGTGCTAAACGCGTGTGCCCTGGTGGTGATTGAAGATATATTCCGAGGCTGGATGCGACTGCGCCTCAAGCGGTTGACCGAGGGCATCACAGCTAGACTGTTCACTGCTGCTCTCGCTATGGTCTCCATTGCTATGCTGCTTGTCATTTCCAGACTGGGTGGAGTGTTAGGTGAGTTCGAAAAAAAAATTATAATGTTTTATTATTAGAGTACTGGGGGGGGGGGGAGGATAGTATTGGGAGTTGACATAGATTGCTTCAAAAACCCTTATTATTCCCACCATATTTATACCTAAAACAATAAAAAATATAGGCTGAGCATCTTGGGGGGAGGGAGGGGGGTCGCTAAAATAAGCCAGGATTCTTCATTTAACTCCTAGCATCAATTTACAATACAATATGTGCCATTTAATAACACCAAAACACAGTTTTTCATGTTCCAATACTGGCGCCACTAGTCTATCTTCGACAGCCTATATCTCGGAAACGTGACGCTTTATCAAATTTTTTCATGTATACTTTCGATTTGTATTGACCTGAACTATCAATTAGTGATGGTTTCATGGGCTGCCGCCACGTTTGGAAAATTAAAAAAAAAAGTTGTAGGTAGGACACTCTCCATACTAAAATCTTCAAACCCCTTTAAATTTCAAGGGTTTTGTAATACAAAAAAAACATACTATGTTCAGGTGTGGCGACGGCTCTATCAGCTATAGCAGCAAGTACGACGTGCGGGATCTTCTCCCTCGGCATGATGTGCTGGTGGGTGGGTCCGCGAGGCGCGCTGGCGGGCGCGGTGGCGGGGTCGCTGATGGCCGGCACCATCAGCTTCGGCACGCAGACCGCCGCCGCACAGGGGCTGCGCGCACCGCCCATGCATTTCGACGAACAATGCGCTCTCAATGCTTCCTACGTATTTGGAACACAAAAAGTTGTACGTATCAAGTCTTGATTTGAATTTTATACTATTGATAGAAATAAGTTGAAATTTTACTCCTGCCTCTGCCAAAATATAACGAGGTAGTCGAATTGTGCTTGCGCCATTGGTTACGCATAGGCTACTTATTTTGTGTCTAAAGGGGTTTGAAGATTTTAGTATGGAGAGTATACTACACCTTTTTTTTTTTAATTTTCCAAAAGTGGCGGCTGTCAATGAAACCTTCACTAATCGATAGTTTAGGTCAATACAAATCGAAAGTATAGATGAAAAAAATTTGATAAAGCGTCACATTTCCGAGATATACGGCCGAATACTGAAACGTCTCTCAAATACAACGATCAGTTGAGCGGACCTCAAATCTAAGCATCCCCTAAATTTAAGTGGTATTCTCAAAGGCTACTCAAGCGATTTGAATGCATGATCAGCTAAGCAGCCCTCAACTATTTTACGCCATGGCAACATTCACGATGACTCGTTTTACGCAACATTTTTTAAATGTAGAACATGTAGAATTGAATGTAGCATATATACATAATTGAGCTACAATAGTATTAAAAAAAAGAAATTTTGTTTGGTGCATGATTTAATCTATTTATTATACAATTTTCTTACAATTGATGTAAAAAAATTCATGAAAATAAACGTAAAAATACGACCAATTTGTCGTAGAATGAAACGGCGGCGTTAAGTGACAATGACAATTTTGACAACACATCATATTTGTTGTGTTGTTATTTATTGGTAGTTATTTTTGAAATTTATTTTCAATTCTCTTGACGATTATTAACTATTTCGATTTGCAAACATGAATAAAATGGAAGAAAAAAAGGAAAGGGGTCGGAGAGTCATGTTAAGGGCGGTTCATACTATGGGTGTATTAATAATGTGTCGGAGAAAAGTATTCTCTTCGAACTGGTAAAAAGTGAGTATCAATACAACTAATCAATGAAATACTTTAATCTAAAAGCAATATAAAAAGAGTATAACCAAAGTTAATGTAATATCTCCAATAGGTACAACTATTAAACAAGAATACCTATATAACACGTCGGAAATATCTGCGGACCTCGTTGGAATGCGCTTTCCCCCGCGCTTCCTCCGTTTTCGCCTATCCAGTATCGTGACGAGTACGTACGAGTTGCATGACGTCATCAAGCCAGGTCCGCAGATATTTCCGACGTGTTATACCTACTTAAATAATACCTTAGAGCGTACCTAATCACCTAGTAAATGTGTTTATATTTTTCAGAAAGAAATCAATCGCACGGTGATGAGTCCTATATAAGCACCCTTCCTGACCATAAAGCTCAAATATTAGTAATGCCATTGCTATTACAGATTCTGAGACCATTGCTAATAATATTATGTTGATGCTACACTATATTTTGGTTAGTCCAGTATTAATTTTATTTAGAAATAAGTATTTTATACACTAATATTTTCACATTTATATCAATAACTGATTGTTTGTTTATTTCAGGTGATACAGACAACACCATTAGAAATGGGACTGCATTTGACGCATCATCTTCTATGATATTGTGTGAAACTGTTGATATCCATAAATAACATGTTTTTATTTTTGTTAACATGGGTGTATTCATGTATGACAAACCAATTAATGTTATGTACTATTTTAATTGTAGGGGATCAAGCAGTATTATATCTGTTTCAGCTAAAGTCACAAATCCGGTCGTTGTGGAGATCCTTGGGGGAGACTCTTGTCCAGCAGTGGACACCCGTAAGGCATGATGATAAAACAACAAAAAAATAAAAACCAATACAAGTAGTTACTAGTCTTTTGAAATGAGTTGAACTGTATTTATTACTTTGACTAATTTTGGCTAGATATTAATTTATGACATTATCTAAACAACTTGTTTTTTTAATATAATGCCTAGTTTACCTTTGTATAATTGCTATGTATAACACATTGACTGTAACGTATCCATTGATTCTGTAATGTGCTATTACTGTTTAATAGAGGTTTTATAAAATGTTACTATGTTTTATTTGAGTAAATTTGTACCTACCTACTTATTACATTACAGTGTCCTCACAACAACATTTTGATTTCCATTTTGCCCTAAAGATTGTGCTATAAAGGTTCTGCTTCAAGATTTGCTAATGAAGGTTCCTAGTTCATCTTGTATGGATAGTGTAAATAGTGCAATGTTGTACAATACTGCATTTCGTCGACTCATGTTAGTTCTTTTATCATCAGAAAGAAAATATAATTACGATTTCGACATTATTTTAATGTTTGAACAAACGAATAAACACAATCGCAGATTTAAGGGACCTCTCGACCACACTCAAATCTGAGCGGACCTCAAATCAGTTTGATAGTTCATTTGACAGCTAATTGAAGATAAGTTGCGTTTCAGTATACGAATTTTATATTGAGTGGGGTTTGAGTGGGACTTAATTTAAGCCGAATATTGAAACGTCTCTCAAATATTTAAGTCCTACTCAGGACTATTGAGCAGTGCTTAAATATAAAAATGTCATTTTCAAACGTCTAATTTAAGCACGTGCTCAATTTGAGCAGTGCTTAAATTAAGTCCCACTCAAACCCCACTCAATGTAAAATTCGTATACTAAAACGCAACTTATCTTCAATTAGCTGTCAAATGAACTATCAAACTGATTTGAGGTCCGCTTAGATTTGAGTGTGGTCGAGAGGTCCCTTACATCTGCGATTGTGTTTATTCGTTAGTTCAAACATTAAAATAATGTCGAAATCGTAATTATATTTTCTTTCTGACGATAAAAAATCTAACACGAGTCGACGAAATGCAGTATTGTACAACATTGCACTATTTACACTATCCATACAAGATGAACTAGGAACCTTCATTAGCAAATCTTGAAGCAGAACCTTTATAGCACAATCTTTAGGGCAAAATGGAAATCAAAATGTTGTTGTGAGGACACTGTAATGTAATAAGTAGGTAGGTACAAATTTACTCAAATAAAACATAGTAACATTTTTTAAAACCTCTATTAAACAGTAATAGCACATTACAGAATCAATGGATATGCTACAGTCAATGTGTTATACATAGCAATTATACAAAGGTAATAACTAGGCATTATATTTAAAAAACAAGTTGTTTAGATAATGTCATAAATTAATATCTAGCCAAAATTAGTCAAAGTAATAAATACAGTTCAACTCAGTTCAAAAGACTAGTAACTACTTGTATTGGTCTTTATTTTTTTGTTGTTTTATCATCATGTCTTACGGGTGTCCACTGCTGGACAAGAGTCTCCCCCAAGGATCTCCACAACGACCGGATTTGTTACTTTAGCTGAAACAGATATAATACTGCTTGATCCCCTACAATTAAAATAGTACATAACATTAATTGGTTTGTCATACATGAATACACCCATGTTAACAAAAATAAAAACATGTTATTTATGGATATCAACAGTTTCACACAATATCATAGAAGATGATGCGTCAAATGCAGTCCCATTTCTAATGGTGTTGTCTGTATCACCTGAAATAAACAAACAATCAGTTATTGATATTAATGTGAAAATATTAGTGTATAGAATACTTATTTCTAAATAAAATTAATACTGGACTAACCAAAATACAAAATAGGAAGACCCAGACGGACGTTCCTAGAACAGGTGAAGGAAAAAGCGGGTGTCATGTCGTATCAAGATGTTAAAAAGAAGGCAGAAAATAGGGAGGGATGGAAGAGGCTCCACCGACAAGAGCTTAGCTCTTAAATAAGAAGAAGAAGAAGAACCAAAATATAGTGTAGCATCAACATAATATTATTAGCAATGGTCTCAGAATCTGTAATAGCAATGGCATAACTAATATTTGAGCTTTATGGTCAGTAAGGGTGCTTCTATAGGACTCATCACCGTGCGATTGATTTCTTTCTGAAAAATATAAACACATTTGTCAGATGATTAGGTACGCTCTAAGATATTATTTAAGTAGGTATAACACGTCGGAAATATCTGCGGACCTGGCTTGATGACGTCATGCAACTCGTACGTACTCGTCACGATACTGGATAGGCGAAAACGGTGGAAGCGCGAGGGAAAGCGCATTCCAACGAGGTCCGCAGATATTTCCGACGTGTTATATAGGTATTCTTGTTTAATAGTTGTACCTATTGGAGATATTACATTAACTTTGGTTATACTCTTTTTATATTGCTTTTAGATTAAAGTATTTCATTGATTAGTTGTATTGATACTCACTTTTTACCAGTTCGAAGAGAATACTTTTCTCCGACACATTATTAATACACCCATAGTATGAACCGCCCTTAACATGACTCTCCGACCCCTTTCCTTTTTTTCTTCCATTTTATTCATGTTTGCAAATCGAAATAGTTAATAATCGTCTAGAGAATTGAAAATAAATTTCAAAAATAACTACCAATAAATAACAACACAACAAATATGATGTGTTGTCAAAATTGTCATTGTCACTTAACGCCGTTTCATTCTACGACAAATTGGTCGTATTTTTACTTTTATTTTCATGAATTTTTTTACATCAATTGTAAGAAAATTGTATAATAATAGATTAAATCATGCACCAAATAAAATTTCTTTTTTTTAATACTATTTTAGCTCAATTATTTATATATGCTACATTCAATTCTACATGTTCTACATTTAAAAAATGTTGCGTAAAACGAGTCATCGTGAATGTTGCCATGGCGTGAAATAGTTGAGGGCTGCTTAGCTGATCATGCATTCAAATCGCTTGAGTAGCCTTTGAGAATACCACTTAAATTTGGGGGATGCTTAGATTTGAGGTCCGCTCAACTGATCGTTGTATTTGAGAGACGTTTCAGTATTCGGCCGTTAATTAGACGTTTGAAAATGACATTTTCATATTTAAGCACTGCTCAATAGTCCTGAGTAGGACTTAAATATTTGAGAGACGTTTCAGTATTCGGCCGATAGGCTGTCAAAGATAGACTAGTGGTGCCAGTATTGGAACATGAAAAACTATATTTTGGTGTTATTAAATGGTACATATTGTATTGGAAATTGAAACTGGAAGTTAGATGATGGATCCTGGCTTATTTAAGAGACCCCCCTGCCTCCCCCCAAGATACTCAGACTATAATTTTTATTATTTTAGGTATAAATATGGTGGGAATTTAGAGTGGTTTGAAAATAAGTGTTTTTGAAGCAATCTATGTCAACTTCCAATACCCCCCCCCCCCTCAAATACTACCTATCTTTTATTTTGCTTCTGCGCTGCCCTGTATACATGTTAAAGGGGGTACTGTGGTGGTGGGGTGGTATTGGGAGTTGACATAGATTGCTTCAAAAACTCTTGTTATCAAACCACTCTTAATTCCCCCTATATTTATACCTAAAACAATAAAAATTATAGGCTGAGCATATTGGGGGGAGGGAGGGGGGTCGCTAAAATAAGCCAGGATCCTTCATCTAATTTCCAGTATCAATTTCCAATACAATATGTGCCATTTATTATCACCAAAACACCGTTTTTCATGTTCCAATACTGGCGCCACTATCTTTACTATCTTCGAGAGCCTATATCTCGGAAACGTGACGCTTTATCAAATTTTTTTCATCTATACTTTCGATTTGTATTGACCTGAACTATTGATTAGTGAAGGTTTCATAGACTGCCGCCATTTTTGTCGAAAAAGGTATATATGTTACCGGAAATGTATGTAATCCGTAATTGTATACAATTCCTATGAAATGTATGTAATTCCTAAAATGGCACGGAAATGTGTGAATTAAATTATACTTTATACATTTCCAAAATAGCAATCGGAAATGTAAAACATTTGAGATAGATATTGATGGTTAGGTTAGGTTTCAATCCCAGGGTTCCCCCAGTCTGCCTGAGAAGACCGCCGCGGAGTTTTAGTGCGTAAACCTCTCGTCTTAGAAAGGGAGTCATGCCTGGCCCCACGGGGGTGGCGGTATGCGTAACACATTTCCCCGTGTTAAAAAAAGGTTAGGTTAGGTTAGGTTATGTTATTATTTTCATTTTAACCACGTGTTTTATTTTATAGCAGAAATCATTTATTTTCTACATTTCCTAATACGATATTAGAATTATATAGATACAATTCCGGGGAAATGTACACATTTCCTAGGATATCTATGCATTAAATATATTTTCAAACAATATTTTATACATTTCCTAAACAGCATCGGAATTGTACACATTTCCTAGGATTTGTATACAATTCCTTGATTTCATACATTTCCGGTAACATATACACAAGTTTAGGTAGGACATTATCTTCAAACCCTTTTGGTATGGAGTGTCGTGGGCTGGATACGCTCCCACTCGTTCTATTCTCTCGCTTGGGAAAAAAGACCCTTTAAATATCTAAATATCACACACATCAAACTTCAATCAGTTTATCTTTTTTTTAAAAGCTTTTTATGAATATAAACTACTTATTTGATTTGTAGGATCCGTCAAAGATTTTCCCATTGTTCCGGTTATCCTATCACTGGATAGCGCCGATGGGCCTGTTCACGACGATGATTGTCGGGATGATCGCGGGGTACTTTCTCGACAAGAAGGATCTTAGTAAAATGGACGCGGAGCTGTTCACACCGTTCGTTTGGCGATGGTTGCCGCCCGCTATGCACGCGAACATTGGCCAAGCGCGGCGGGCGGTCGCAGCGAAGGAGGCTGACTACCTCAGCGCAGCTGATGCAGCCTCTACTAGATTACTTTTAGATAAAATTAGTATAAACAAGGCTTCTACTCTGAGGTATGATGATTGATTCAAAGACATTATTGCTATTATTGTGTGGCAGGACTTTCTTTTACATACCTACTCATATTTATTTCTATTTCAGAGATATGACGTCAAAAACCAAGACGCAAAGTCCCAAGAAGGACGATGACTCGACGACATCAAAAGATAGGCCGCCAAAAGATGCGGCAAAGGAATCCTGTTGAGATAACTTTTATTGCAAGTTAGCATTGTTGAAGTATGTTTCTAATCACTAATATTAAATGAGTTATCGTTTGGGCGAGGATGTCTACGGTCCCCGAAAAATAAATTATACAAAAGTACGAGTATGATGAAAACGTGTGTGTGTGAAAAGGATCTTGAATTTTTGAAATTTCTCATAACATTCCTACAAATTTTCGTATCTGTAGAACATATACCTATCTATGATTCATGTTCATCCCTTCTCGAAGCTGTACAAATTTAACATTTTACTGCTGTACAAACCCGTAGGTATAATGAAACTGATAAAAGATGGCAGACAACATGGAAGATAGTTACAAAATATTCTTAATTCTTAAGAAAGTGATTTTATCTATTTAAAAACATTATAATGAAAAACTATTTAGGTACCAGCAAGATTACATAGGTACGGATTGCAAAGTTTCAATTGAGGAATAAATATATTAGGAATTATTTATTTACGGATTTCATAGTATTGTCTTTTTACGTTGGAATATGGTGTATTACATTTAATATTTAGAGTGTTTCAGATATCATAGGTATTACCAAAAAACTTTATACGTATGTACTTACTTTAAAATAATTGTAGCAAACCCTGCTTCAATATTCGTGTTAAAAGTGAAAGTTTTGTAAAGATATTTAGTAAACCGGGACCAATTTCTCCCGTTTCTTATACCTAATCTATTTATAGCACATATTCTCAACTGTCATTATAAAAACTTGTGCCATTTTGGTGCTATTTACATATTGCTATTGTATCAAATCGTAGACAATATGGAATCTCAGGTGCCACATTTAAATAGTAAGTACTTAACAATAACTTCATATCACATTGTGTTATTAAAGCGAAGATTTATATACAATATATTATAATTGAGGAAATACAGGCATCATTTAGTGGGTTATTTAAAAAGTGCAATGCTGCGTCGATCTCTCAACTTATTTTTTTCTTTTCTAACGATATACTTAGTACTTAACTTCGCTTAAAACGAAACGTCTTTTGTTGTCACTCGCAAATTTTTAATTAGATGTACAATCAGTATATTTTATTCGTTAGTATTTTGTTTTGTGCTTAAAATTGACAAATGGATGGTTTATTATCAAAATAATAAGTAGTAGAACTGTAAAGATTTATTTTTATTTAGAGGATTTTATTCTAGACTTTTAAAAAAGATTGTGAAAATAATGTTACGTACGTATTTAATTATATTTATTATAAAATTTATTCTAGTAGTTTGAATTGTTTAAATGCCTTGTAAGTAGGTGCACACTACACATCGAGGACGATTGGCTTTATAGCATCGAAGATGTATTGTTACAATCTTGTGATCAAATATGTTATACCTATGAGAGATGCTCGAATTCTCTATTTACTGCCCCTTTATATTGCAGAATGAAGCTTGTCTTTAAATTTTAATGTCGATAATTTAATGGCTGACCAATTTAAGTACTTAAATTCCCTCGCTGAAGAGATAAAGTTAGAACAGAATTATTTGTGTAAAGTCGCGCAATCTGCCGCTGAAGTTTGGGAAGTTATAACATTTCTGTGAATGCGCAAGTAGACAGGTGTTTCTTGGAGCAGGGACGGCTTTGAAGTCCTTTATCTATCCATCTCAAGTAAGGTAAGTAGGTCTTTCATCTGTTAAGCTTTTTCCCCCGTATCTTATCAGATTGGCGAATACCTTTAAAAATATACTGCGCAGGACGTATCCGTCTCCGCAAATAAGAAATCCTAATGTTCTAGTTTTTTAACTTATTCCTCAGGAAAGTCCACAAAATATGGTTAAAAGTGATACAACTATTTTCCTAGACGCTATCTACATATGCTATAGGTATCTAAGTAAGATGCGATTATAGCTGTTATTACCGTCTAAATATTCTGTTCAAGTCGTATACAATGAACCATGTCTTCCTTGCAATGTAATTGTTCCCGAAATCTCTCTAAAACCGTCACTGGTAGCGACTCCACTGATTTACATTCACTGCACGTTGCGCTATTTTAAGTCTTACAAAACGTGAATTGCACAATCCTGGATCCCGCGTCATTATTTATGGTGTCTACATGTTTATTTGTAAGCGAACAATAATTTGCAGAAGTGAGGCATCAGGGAATGAATACAGCTGAATTAGGTTTCAATAGCGGCGATAAGATGTGCGTGCCCATTGAGAGACCACAGCGTAAAACACCAAGATGTTAAGATGATGTAAAGAAATAAGTTCGAATACACCAAGATGTAGTACGAGTTCAGAAAGAATTGTAGGCGAAAGAATTGTATGTGTTATAGATCGAAAGCTACGACTCCAAAAATGTGACCTCTCACACAAACAAATGGTTCATGAGTCATGACTATAAGTAGTTTTAAGAAGCACTAGGACTTGTCTAATTTATGCATTTTGCGTTGTTTAATGTCACTAACGTTTAAAATGGCAAGGAGCACTTCTCAGTATCATGTAGGTAGGTAATAAATATTTGATAACCATTGCAGTTAAATATGCTTCCAACTAATTGGCAGAAGTTCCGTTTCCCTGCCATTACATTGCAATACCAGCAATAAAATTACAAATCTAAACATTATCGTCGTAAAAGTGTAATTGCGGCGTCGAAAAGCCTCGAACGGAGGTTCGATCGTAAACTGAATTGGACCTCGTTTAATTGCGAAAACGTATTGAACCTGTAAGTGAAGTGACTTGTTTATTAAAAACGCTTCTTGTATATTCCTTGGAAGTGGTTACATAATAACAACTCTTTAACAACTATTGATTAAATTACCTATTACTCGCACTGGAAATTCGATTTCAGACCTAATTTTGCGAATTGCGAATCTAGCAATAACTTTAAAAAATTACCCGTCCTAAGTGTTGTCAAAACCTACAGGATTAAATGATTTTTCATTTCATTTCAATTAATTACCTACAAACTCACGGACCGAAAATTTAATACTTAGGTGTCTATCTAGAGAGAAAATAGCAACACCTGTAAGTAATTCTAATTCCTTGTAAAAAAAATTCACTTCTACGTTTATACTCATGAATATTGTGTTAGTTTTTCCAGGTTATGATAATAAATGCATACGAACTCGTGGGCATAAGTGTAGGTACTTAGTCATAATCAGTTAGTACTGGGATCCAATCCAGGCACTAGCTACTCGCGATTGCGCTCGATGACTTTATAACGCCATAAAAAGCACGAGGCCCTTTGCGGTAAACGACGCCCAATTAATTAATGAGCCAGCTCTAAAATGAATTACCCTATAGAGACTGGAGGTGTTCTCTTCGTCAGTTTTCAACGTCGCCTTCGAACGTTAAACTTTATTGCTACTGTGTTAATTTAGCAAAACGGGTTCTCTGTTAAATATCCTAATTTATCTATTTGTTTATTTAAGGAACAAAAAGTAGTAGGTACCTATCTATTACTAGGTACTTTACTGTTTTATAGTTTTGTTTTTATATGAAATAAAAAGATAAATAATTAGGTATCAATTTCAGTGGAACATCATAATTTTTAGTTGTAATGAACTTCTGTCTCTGCCGAATCAGTACGTCAGCTCTCGTCTTACAGATAAGTACGCGCCAAACCAATAAGTATAAACCCTCTAAAGTACAAAAGATAGCTTAGAAGAAGACGTTGATTATCTCACCCTTATCAGTAGGTGTCGGCCCTTCGCCGGCCATTGGTCAGACCGCGTCGCCCATTTACGCCCCTCCGAACAATTGTCTTGACCTCATAAAAGTAATTTCGTTGAGATTCTTTTGAGGGTTTGGAAAAACGGGTTTTTTACTGTACGAACTCAAAATTACCAATAACTTCTAGGTGTCACAGGACTTACAATTTAGAGAAAACTGTTACTTGACGATTATGTGCTCTGCAACTGGAAAATTTAATTATTTTTCGCTGAAATTTGTAATAATTTCGTTAGATACGAATACTTATAGGTAATGGAATTGTCGAATGGTTTTTATTGTTGAATAAATGCACCAAAGTTCGTACCTACAATAATTACAGAAAATGTTTTTTATCAACATAAGGTACCTAGATATACAAAAAGTACACAACTCCGACGTGGAACAGCAATAAAGTTGATTCTCATTCCCACTAAAACGGTAATTGGAAGCGACGAGCTAAACCGTCGGGTGGTAATGCGAGCTGGTTGATTGTCACCGTTGTTTTAATTGAGTTTTCTTCCTTTGTATTGCACCTTTGTACAGCATATCCTTAAGCGGTATCACTGATGAGGAGAGAGGACAATAGATGTGTTATAAACCTGATGTTTAAATGAGACTAATATTTAAAAAATGGGGCGTATAGATGTAACCTTTGAGGATCAGAAACGGTAAGGTAATTTTTAAATACTTAAACATAGTTATGAAACATCAAAAAAACTATGCGCTGTAGTAACTTTGGTATACCTAAGTTTCTAAGCTTCTCTCTTGCGAGTTTTTGATAATGTAAAATTGATAATCGAAATTCGGCCAACGCATTACCTACCCAATAGCAGGATGACAAATTTGGTCAAAAATCAGCATTCTTTTTTTAATTTCCTCTGTTCAAAGTTGATTAGAAATGTTTTCCTTTCCAACCTAATCAATATTAAGCAATATCTTTAGCATAAATACTTTATAGAGTAGGTATGCCACCATAAAATCTTCGAGCACTTTCCTACTTCCTGATTCCTGAGCCTCAGACAGCCAGTATAACGACGTTAGTTCATTTATTCGCCACATTACAGGTAAAGTGCATCTCTCACATGTAAAACACTGCGGTGGGTATTTAAATTTCCACCTTTCCCGGTAATTCGTCGAGAGCAGACAAAGGCATCAGGGAAACGATGTTAATGTGTTACCATGCATTTTGCTTGACACACCTGTGTTGCTTGCTGTACCCGAGTTTCAAGCATCGCCGATGAATAATTACTTTAAAATTAATTCTCCGTGCATTTTGAAATAGTAGAGGTAATTAACAGTAATACTTGTTGGTAAATGTTTCAGGAGTAAGTAATATTATTACTACTTATAGGTAAGTATATTATTTACTTACTTAGGTATTTCATTTTTGCTCTAATTGTTATTATTACATATACTTAGGTATCTACTTATATAATAATGTCTTGCCAGAACCAATCTGGTACCAAAAGAATAATGGAACACGCAAGTAATAGTAACTAGCACATAAAAGACGGAAGTCCTTGGAAGATTGTGTGCCTCGACAACTCTTCAAAGTTTCCAATATATCAATGCAATATTTAGGTAAGTACCTACATAAATATTTTCATCAAAACCGACAATTTTAAAAGGGGATATTAACATCTCAGTCCATTAATCCCTTCGTAATAAAGAACCCAAAGAATTGGGGAAAACTAACCTCGGACAGTGGTAAAAAAAACGGGAATAGCAGTGAGGAATCAACAAACGAATTTCCCACATGTCAAAGTAAATCTCAGCCGACAGAACGAATGGCAATAAAATCCTCGAGGGTTCAACTGCCGATTGGGAAGTTGGGAAGCTAAGCCCTTCCTCTGAGGTTCGTCTCTATAAGTATAAACATTGCAAATGAATTTAGGTAACATTTTTAAAGCAGGTTACATTTTTCTTTTTTTTCTTTTGTAACAAAATTTTAAGCAATTCTTCATTTTCATATACTAAAGTGTAGGTACTTATTGTTTTATAGGCTTTGTTAGTAAAGAAAAGAAAGGTAGGATGAACACTATGATGCAATTAACCATTGAGACCTACAAGTCTTCTAAATACACGAATAAAAGTTTCCTTTGTAGATTCCAAAAGTTTCACTAGTCTCTATTACAAATATACTCGTAATCACCGTTAGAAGGGGAACTAATCGCCACAAAAAGGACTTACCGTAGTTTTTGAGTGTCTGTGTTAAAGTAGTGTAATTCGCAAGATAAGGAGCGGTTTGTCGCCGGCGGCCGTCGGTCGCTGCCTCACTGCGCTGATACACATCTCTCGTAGGGTGCAAACGGGACACGTTGATAAAAAATACGTCGCTTTTCCCGGAACAAACTATGGGATTAGGGTGTATTAATGATTCTAACTTTGTTTTTAGAAAACCGATTTTTTTTGCAGATCTCTTTTACTTTCATGGTGTTATTGCAAGTTGGTCGCAATCACTTAATTCTCAATAGGTCTCCGACTGGCCACCCTGCGGCCGCCAGGTGGACTCTTTGTGAAACTCTGTTTGCTAAAGTCCTCGTATTTATTTTAAATTCCATTGTGCTTCGTTCCGACGCTTTGTCGGGAAATAGCCCTCCACCGTACCGACGCTTTGTTAATTTTATTAATACGTGAAACATTTATAAAACGCAACCGCAAGAGCGAATTAATGAGTTTTATTGTTGAACAGAGAGTAATGTTCCCGAAATGAAGCGCGCCTCAGCTTAGAAACATCTAAATTCATGCGGAGGGAGCCCGGATTGTCATGTTTTAATTTATGCACCTTATTTTATGATTGCCTCCTTCACACACACCCACGATGAAACACGGGAATGGGTTTCAAAGCATCTGCTGTCCTGACTATAATTTTTATTATTAAATTGTTCGAATAACTCTTTCCCTCAAAGTTTGTCTGCTACTTACATTCCTAGATGAATGGATTTTAAAAATTGCAATGCAAACAATTCATTTTGTCCCGGGATCTGCTACGGTTCAAAAGACTGGAACTCGCCTGGAATATTTACGTTGATCCCGTAGAGCCTGACCGTACGTAAATAACTGGGCATTCCGGCGGCCAACAAAAGAATTTAATAAGACCGCAAGGGCAGGTCGCGCGTTACTGCGGGTATAGCGGCGGCGGCGGGCCGGCAGCCGGGGCGGGCGCCTCCATCCGCTGTAAGCTTATTATCGCGCCCGCTGCGGCTCAAGAACATATTTGCTTTGTTCACGAATGTCACCGGCCGCCGCCGTCGCCGCCGCCTCCGCCCTCACAAAGTCAATACCCAGAGTTTGTGCGCCCGCTTAAACATTTAACCGTTCACAATGTTTAGCAAAGGCTCAAATTAAAATAGGCTTTATGCGAAATCTAATTTGAGAAACACAAAATCAAAAGGGTCGTTTGAAGAGCATCTTCGAACAGGTAGATGTTTGTATTGGCAAGGAACGAAATTAAATTTTAGAGTGAATCAGTTTGCTGTACAAATAAGCTTTAGGGTAAATCCGGGATATATGCCAACCCAATTTTATTTCACTTATAATTCGTAAAATAAAATCAATACACACTTAGCATAAATTTGTTTACTGTCTTTGTTACTTTATTTAACTATATCATGCTGCATTTTGTAGAATAATCCATAAATAAATGATTTATTTCGGTTTAATCGTAAAATTGAATTACGGGATAAATGCCACTTTGGCCGGTTATATGCCCTGTACCAAATTTTTTGGAGGGGATAGGTGCCCTTCAGAATAAAATAAACATTTTATACATGTTAAACATTTTTTACATTTTTGTTTGTCAAATATGCATAATTATGTCTTTAGCGTGTTTTTTTAAGATGTCATTATATCAAAAGTATTTGTCAAATCAAAACTACTTAAAATTATATCCAGCCAATATTCATTTTTGAATCTAAGAATGGGTAGTTTTCCTAAAAACATAAACACATACTTATTATATGTACAAGTTATTTAAAAATATAATATTTAATCACAAGTTCATAAGTTTGGTTAGATACCCAAAGGGGATGCCCAAAGGGCATCTAACCCGAAACTTATTAGGGCAAATATCACTTTTTGCATGGATAGACGCCAACTAAGAAAAAATAAGTTATATGAATGTATTTTATTTTCAAAGTACAATTAAAATAATCTTTATACTTCAGTTCTCATTAAGAACCAAAAATAAAATTAACTTACCGGTAAATAAGAAAGTTTCAGTAGTTCTAAAATCATCCCCAAAGTAAAATTACGATAATAATAGGTATTTTATTGGCAACTATGGGCTCTTGAAACCAATTGGTTAAAAAATTAAAGTGATTTTAACAGTTTGAAACATGGCTACCGTTTTAATAGTTTATGAACATCATCACAGGAGCGTTTGTGATGTGAAAGTTCAAATACGGTCCTTATTTTCCTTGATTTTCATTAACCTAAAGCTCGGCGTTTCAAAATAAATAGCGAACCTTTCACAAAGTTGGCAACTAGCTTACATTAAATGAAACTATATTAAAGATTCAGAGGGTTCGTTAAGTTACACCTAACCGCAGGTGGAGTGCCGCGAAGCCTTTGCTGGGATGATGAATAAGTCAGCAGGAAGGGGTTAGGTCCTGCTGGATAGTGCAAGACTTCTTTAACACATCATGCTATAAAAATCCTATCAAGTGCTTCTTTTATAAGTAAAGAATAAAGGTACTTCTGGGGATTTCTTTGTCTTGCAAAGTTATGGTGATGGTTTGTGGTGAAATGTATTAGTAGTAGTAGCTAAGTATTTGAATCATACAGTTGCAACGTCATAAATTTAATAGTTATTTAGATACTAATTGTTTTATGCTTCAGTTGATTTAATACGTTTATCTACATAAAAATACACAAGCTAAAGTTAAGTAGTGGTATCCCAAGTTGTATCTTTAAATCTGCGGGCAAAGTTGTAGGCAGACGACGTTGCATTCACCGCTTATAAGGCACTCGGGATATTTTGATGGACAACAATTTTATTCCAGAACATTTTACTGTCAGTCAGCCGTAAAGTGTACGTTCGCTTCTATATTTCAAGTAAGAGAAGACGTGAAATTCTAAGGAAACTTTATGCTAACACAGCAAGATGTATTTATTTAAACAATATGGGTTTTAAGACGCAACAGTATTTCCTACAAAGACTTCATACATTTGGATTAATTCCAGAGTTGTGTTTTTATTTTATAATACAAATTATTCATGTTTATTCTGGAAATGCTAGTCAGTTTGGTGTATGTCCGGTTCTCGCCACAGCACGAGGGTAATCGGGTTAGCTGACCGCAACCACCCGTTCAAAGGACTCCGCAAAAACCCGCCCTTTGACTCCGTCTTCAAATATTTGCGTCGAACCCTCAACCGCGCATTATTTTCAGTACAAACAATCATAATCCATCTACTGAACCCGACGGTCAAAGCTGATTTCGTTTTTAGGTAGCCGTTCTCGTTAAAGTCCTGAATAATTAGATGATTAGAAATTGGGTAGCCTTACTCGCAAAATGACGTCCAGTTTTCCAGTTCATATACCTTTATTAAGAGTGAGGAAAGATGAGCTTATTTTTCATTTCATCGGTTAAACTAGTTAAAGGAAGTAAACTTAAATAAACACTTCGAACATTAAATAAATTACCGAAGACATAACTTAACATTGTAAACTAATTAGCAGTTGAAAACTTATTATTAAATCAACTTAGTAAGCAGAATTAGTTAGTAACTAAGCGCGCATCACGACAAGTACACAACAAGGAACCCCGTTAGTTCACGCTAATCGAACAACCGTGATTAAACTGGCACGTTTGCCGTCGCTTGCAGATGTTTGCTTGTTGTAGAATTTAATATTTATAGCGATACAGGAGGCAAATAGTTTCGTAGAGAAACACCGTCGCTGCCGCCGCTCAGATTCGCAACTAGTGGCTGCTCCACCACTACACGGCATATGTCGACTGTTTTCACGCTTAACTTAGTGTGTATTAGATTTCAACTTAAAATACGACTTCAAATGCAAGTGCCAGGGGATTCCGAAAATCCACAACGTACCCTTCAGTCAAACAGATGCCTCGACATGCCAACTTTCATAAATATCAAAGCAGGACCCCGAAAACAATTTCTTGTGAATTCTCGGGCGGCATTCACACGTCGCTCCGACAGTGGCGGCTAACACAATTTTATTCGAGCATAAAAAACGAGCTCATCATGCAAACGCCAAAGTCGTGGGACGTGGCTTGCTCCCGCGGTAAAACAATTTATCTGCATCGACGGAATTACGAGCGGTGCGTCCTGAATAAAATATGTCGCCGGCTGTCAGTCGGAAGAAGACGTTGTCTGTGAGCCCCAGCACCGGCAGGGCTGCTGCATTCAACATCAAGTACTTATTCCCAAGAAACTTTTATTATTTGGTATCGAACATGATAATCCTACGAATTGATTTTGGTAAATATCAATAAGCAATTCATTTACTACATATCCTATTATTTATATATGACACATATACTAAATGCAACTTTAAAGCATTTAAATATTGTGCTTTTTCTTTAAAAAAAAAAATAGTCAAGAAAGGTGTGACGTTCTACTTACTAACTCTACATCAATACTCGTAAGAAGAGATTTAGGACTCGAGTATTGTGTCTAAATATATTGGGTAAGTAGGTAAGGCTGATTCCACCGTTTCGTTCAGATTTGCCATCCAGACCAAAAACTCATATGATTTTAACAGTTAGCTAAAATGTTTAAATTGAAAAAGTTCACGTATAAGTAAAGCTAAAAGACGCATCTTTCATTTAATCGCTAAATTAATTAAATAAAAAAAACCCTGAACAAAAACATGTCAAAATCTCATTACACTCCTCATCCAGATACCCACCCTGAGTTTTCTGAGATACTTTAGTACACTTTCCTACGGTAAATGTTCAGGTTTTTTGTACCTGAATATCAAGTTACACTATTACAATTAATAATTAATAAATAAACATTAATAATTCATAGCGCAATATATAAAGAATCGCACTTAAAATTTTGTCAAACGAAAAACTTCATTCTCTTCCACGAAAATTGCAATCAACATTATAATGTGTTCCCAACCCTCTTTCTATTTTTGCCCACGCCCACGTCTCCCGCGCCCCTCTGTCTGCCTAAACAATTTACCGAGAAAGACCACGCGCAGCCACACTAAAAAATATTTCCGATTTAAGTTCTGAAAATCGCTTTTGTCACAGGTTCGTACACATTACATTCCATTGCATTTCTAAGTAAGCTCATGATCAAATTAATTTTATTTTAGATAAAATTATAGCTTGTATGTGGGTGTTTTTATATTATACCTATTAAGGTCATTTCACTTTTAGTTTCGAAATAAATCGAGAAATTCTTCCTAAATTTCATTCCTTTCCAATTCATTACATTCCATTCCCTCCAATTTTTTGGCGGAGGGGAATGAAAGGTTTTGGAAGTTAATGAAATAGTTTTACGGGTAGTAAAGTAGTAATATAAAACACTAATAAAGATCATGTTTTCGGTATTAACTGACGTTTTTTGTAAAAATAACATTATTAATAAAACGTTACCTACCTTAATGAGTATTGTCGTGCCTAAATTTTTATATGAAGCAACTACATACTTTTTCAACTTATGTTATTCAAAAAATACCAACCTATCTAGGTACCTATTTACTTAACGAAATTCAGATTGAAATGTTAATGGTTGGCCTTATTGTTATTTTTTATAGTCTTACAGACCGCAAATTAATATGAAAAAAAATTCTGACAGTACATTTTGCTTAGATTTTGACACGAGTATTTTTTAGAGTTTATGTGTGTGCGGATCTCGAGTACGTGATAGATAAGACAAGTCAGCGAGCGTGAAAATATTCCTGCATCGATATGGTTCCGCTGCATCAGCAATCACGTAGCCTATCACGGCCGCACATATCATCGCACGACCAGCGTCTTAGTATATAAGCGTAGCTTCAAGTCATTACTATTGTCCAGTTGCCTAGAGTCATATCACTATGTAACCTTAAATATAATTTCTGCAACAACGCTGTGCCATCTTATTGTCACCTATTTTCTGCCGGGCCGCCGCAGTGGTGACCGCCGCCGATTGAACACACAACTTCGCTACTTTGAAGATGGATCTCAAGACAATGCAAGCACTTCATCGAGGCAATCTAGTTTCTGCCTTCCATCAGCGGGTCTCACCGACTCTGGATCAAGAAGTGATTCACTATGTACGTAGTTTCGGCCAAGTACAATACCAGCATCTGGACCCGGCGCTGCAACAACTAGCTACTTTAACGATTAATTCAACTTTGTTTTTATGATTGACGACGACCCGGAAAAAAAATTTGAGAAATATTGAGATGAATTTTTGCAATTGACACAAGCAGGTTCCTCAGTAAGCAAGAAATACGCACGAAGCAGCACAAATGGACGAACATCGAAACAGGGTCAAGTTTACAATGAATCACGCTACATTGAAATTTTACTACAATTATTGAAATTAAGACTATCACTTGGACAAACTACGCATCGTTATGGCCACGACACGCACCATTTTTGAGAGAATAACAAAGGAAAAGGCTCGTCGTTAGATTCGCAGTAATTTTTAGTTTTTGGCAGCAAGAAGTCAGAAGTTCCTTGCACTGCCGTATTTGCGGTATTTTGTACCAGACTCTACTCTGCATTGCAATAACGTGAAACAATGAAACACATTAAGAACGCTTGGTGCCCATGAGCAGGATTTGATAACCGCCAGTGTATGCAGCCCACGACTGTAAGAGAAACGCTCGAGCGTGGAAGTACTGCTGATGTTTATTGAATTAATATAAAGAATTTGAAGATTTTTTTATGATGAGACTGCGCAATGACCACGATGATGTCCGCAACGCAACGCTCTGCAGTTATTGGTTGTGAAGAAATATTGATTAATGGTAAACGCTTTAGTTTCCTTCGATTACTCTGGAAGAATCATGGGTGCAGCTATTCAGCGAAGAAAAGAGCAACAAGCGAGGTTTTAGCGGCATTTAGATGTCCTGTTTTCATTTTCTTTTCCAAAGGGGGGAGTACTGTGCGGTCCTCGAGTACGTGATAGATAAGACAAGTCACTGAGCGTGAAAATATTCCTGCATCGATATGGTTCCGCTGCATCAGCAATCACGTAGCTTAACACGTCCGCACAAATCATCGCGCGGCCAGCGTCTTGCAGCGTAGCTCCAAGTCATCACTATGTCCAATTGCCTAGAGTCATATCACCATGTAACTCCAAATATAAGATGTACAATTTCGCCGCGCCGTTATAATTGTCACCTATTATGCAGGTCGCCACAATGTGAGTTTCTAGTTTAGGTGTTTATACTTTTAGAAGTCTATTGAAATGTTCCTAAGACGTAAAAAAAATTGTGTTCATTTTGACACATACGATTTCCATGAATAAGTACGTTTATGAAGAAAAAGTTTGATATTTTAATTTTTTTTTTAATACTGACTAATATTTTTTCATTACCTTCCAAACAACATCATTACACTCTCACGATATTTCATTACATTCCATTGCTTCATTACACTCCAACGATTTCCTCGAAAACTATAAAAAAAATTAATACGTCCAAACTAGTTTACTACATCTAGACGATATACGCATCTTTTTAGCATACCGATTTTCGAAACCGATATAAAAAAAAAAATTTCGTGGAATGGTCGAAATTTGCACGAAACGGTGGAATCAGCCGTAACTAAAAGGCCACTTGGAAGTTGCCCTTTTGCTAACCCTGATCGGAAATTTGAGTGACGAAGAGCGACGTGCATCGGGCTGGGATGTTCAGGAATTAGGTCCGGACAAATATACAGTACATTGCGGCAGTATTTTTGTGGAATTATTTCTTCGTCTGTATGATGGGTGTCAGTATAGAAGACATCACGTGTCACCCACAAGTTAACCTAAAAGGTAACTCTATTGGGGATAATAGTACTTTGCCTACATAAAAATGAGCCCATTATTCTTTTAGCTATACAAGTTGGTACCTTATTATTGTTAAAAGTGTCTGAAATGTAGGCAGATATTAAATAGGGAGTCGGTGTATTTTAAAACCACGCAGGTTTAGTTAAATAAAGTGAAAGTCTCGCTTATCGTCTATTACATCGCTATATAAGGTAAATGCACGTAATCTCGTCATTGTCCGAGAACTCGTCAGGTTCCAAAAAACTGACAATAACTTAATAAATACTACATATACCAAAAAGATTTGAATTGGCAATTATTTTTGGAAGTATTCCGCACATTTCAAATGGCAACACACAGTTACAAGTGTAATAGCATCGCAATAATAAGCGTCTAAAGTTGAGTGTTCCGAAAAAGTGTTATTTTTCCGATTTTTAGCAACCAAAAGTAACAGTTCCCGTTCTACTTTCGATCTTAAGTTTCGCGAACTGTGTCAGGTATTTGACGTAAGCGATTGTGTTGCAATATAGTTTATATATCATTTTAACGGTATAACATGTAAAATAGGCTCTAATTATTATTTTTCTATTTATTTTAACGGCTGACAGGTACTGGTGCCGTCAAAACCATGATTGTCCCAAGTATCGTCATACTCAGACGAGTATCAGGACATGCATGTAGAGTTGTCTCTGTTCTCGTCATATTTGAACATTAACACATGCAGTGCGGATTTTTTTTTATTTTGTATCTAGGCGACTGCGCCAGAATGAGGGTAACCTAAGTTTTTCGGAATTTATGTATGTAAGAGCGGATGTGTATATGTATAGTTCATTAGCACTCTCTGCAGCCTGAACGGGTTCATAGATTTAGACTTGAAATCGTCATAAGATTTGTATGTACTGTGCGTAAGAGTGAGATTGGGTAACTGTATCAAAATAAAATAAAATCTATTCTTAACATGTATTTTTATTCCTAATAAAAATAAGGTGTTAAAAAAAATAAACATTGTCAATTCGTCAGCAGTGTAAGGGTTAACTTCTAGCATTAAAACTGATGAGTATTTTGTAACACTGACAGGAATAGCGTCGTATCGCCGAGTACTAGGACACCTTTGAAAAATACGTATGAACTCTGTGTCCTAACATATAGAGTTCATATTAGCGATGAAAAAATGACGAGTATTGGGACGGCTTTGACGAGTATCAGGAAATTTCGGCCGAGTACTGGTACATTTCGACCTTTTTTCAGTATTTTAATTATTATATTTTTTTCTCAATTGATAATAATTAATTATTGTATTTGACAGAAAGCCAAATAATTAATCTTTAACCTCGTGCCATCAGATTTTTCCTACATATTACAGTTTTTGCGTGGCAGAGCTCCAAAGTCAAGGATTTTCGAAAAACGACGAGTAATGGTACTTTTACCTTACTTATCGCTCAGTTAATTCAATGACTATTAAACTATTTTAGAAGTGTCTCCTAATCTTTAATCTCTTTCGGCAGACATTTTTTTCCTCTATTGTCACTCACAAAGTTTTAAAGTTTCTGGTTGTATGTAGGCAGTCAAATAACTCGATATTTATTAACAACAATTGTAAAACTTATCTCGTAGCATTGAAGCACCCTCAAATGAACGCTTCGTAAAGAAAATGAACGCAAAACGTGGCAGAGTTCCATAAAATCAAGAGTAAATCTTTGAATAGTCTCCATAATTTGTCGTCGGTGAATAAAAATTCCGAGTTAAATGTATGACAAGTGTATTTTCCGGACGATTGGTTCGCCGCTCGAATGTCAATCGGGTTCTTTGCATTCCGGTCGGGATGGCGCGGGCGGCGGCGGCGGTGGTGGGATAAAACAAACTCACCTAGAATGGCGCTCGTTAACGCATTAGCGACTTAACTCTACAATCTACGTGCTTGGATAAACCCTGTTCCTGAATAAGGAAAATCTTTCTACCTTTGGAAAGTTTGAACTTATTATAAGTTTCCACTTATAACAACAAATTACAACAAATTAAAGAATATTGCCTTCATAAGTTTCTGATGAAAAAACACGTCACAAAACTTATTTGTTGTACCTAAAAACTTAACGAGTACACTATCTATAGTACCTACTTATTGATTTAATTTTATATCAATTTAAGTACGAGTATTTAAAATGCATACCTACTTATCTATCCTTGTAAAATATCTACGAACAGCAACTGACTATTTCAAAATGTTGTGTTTTAATCTTTATCCTGCCTGAAAATGTTTTTGGTGTTAAAAACGTAAGGAAAATGCGAAGTTAGAAGATATTGGATATATAAACGCTATTAATGAATCACTAATCGTAGGAAAGCATATTTAAAAAGACGTAGGCGTACCTGTTCGTAATTGTCTCTAGGTCTGTAGTTCATTATCCGATAAGATTTGTTATCGTTAGGTTTTTGTCTAGGTAAAGACAAGTGCAAGTTCGACACGTTTGGTTAAGGTATTTATACCTAGTAGATACTTAGGTACTTGTAATGTTGACCTTCTACCTCCTCGCTCCTTAATTAGCTCCATATCTATCTAAACAGAATGAAGGTCGAAAAACTTATCTTTTCTTACCAATTTTGGGGACATAGATGGGTAAATAAGAAGAAGAATTGTCAAGTGTAAAGAAATTCAAGGTTCAAGAGAGAGACATCTTTTCAACGTGGAAGAAGCCAGCCATATAATCTAGAACCTACTTAGGCACCTAACCTTACCGCATAATTGTTAAAATCAACTATTGGAAACTTGTGACTGGAACAATTTCAGATGGCTGTATAAATACCAGTATTTTACGAATGTTGTTCGGCAATACGATGGTTTGCACCCAAGTATTTATTCAGGATGGAGTCTGCTCCATCGGTTCCTGTGGTCGCTGTGCAAATGGAGTGTCGACAGTCATTATTGGCGACAGGGATTATGGAGAACGTGTCCACTGAGCCGAGAATCAATGTCTTGATTGCATAGAGACATCCATACTTATTAAACGTTTCCAGATAGCAAGCAGAGTTAGATATTGGAAGGAACGGAACAAGCTGTAAGTAGTTTCTTCTCTGCAAATGAAAATAGTTTGTTTTACTCAAATTTGGAAAAAAATTACATACCTTCTATTATTACGTATTTACTTAGATTGGATTTTTACCCATAAAAGCATAATCAAGAAGTAGAAGATTTTAATGTTTGTGATGATTGTCAAATAAAAGATTTGTAAGTGATAATTACTTATTTTATCTTCTTTTCATTTATATTATATTTTTTTGTTAGTATCAACTTGTTCCAAATTCTATATTTGGACTGAAAAGTTATCATGTTTTTGGTAGGTACAGCCAATCACAGACTTTTGTAAGTTGGTTTCCGTGTTCGACCGGTGATGGAAATTTTTAGAGATGCGCCGAATATTCGTTTAGTATTCGGTATTCGGCATATAATATTCGGCACCTCAACCGAATATTCGGTTAAAATTACCATTTGTTCGGTTATTTTGTTTAGTAATAATTTACTTGCTAAAACCAGATATTAACCTCCTATTAAATTATTTAAACCAAGGGGCAGTCAATCTTATATCCTCATTGTCACCTTTAGGTATTACATGAGTTATTAGGAGATGATAAAATAAACATAAGCTATTATGTGACACTTACAGACTTAATTTAAGAAACCTAGACAATCTGCTCTATCTAGTGACAGTCGATGGGGAATAATGGCGATCTTCTTCATAAACCTTACCCATTTTGTGTATCAAAATTGCTCTGACAAAACAACCGAACATTTCGGCCGAACTATTCGATTCGGTATAGTTTCAAACCGAATAGTATTCGGTATTCGTTATTCGGCAAAACCCATATTCGGCGCATCACTAGAAATTTTATATTAGGTCTTTACCTATGAAATTGCCGTTTTGTATGAAAAAATTCAAACGATTTTTTTTCATATAATTTTTATTTGTATTAAGTGAAGTAATTAACCATACAATCAATGCATCTTTGCCAACGCAGTGGCAGTTTATTAATGCCCTTCTTAAAGAAATCAGCTGGACGAGAGGCAACAAATTCTTCAAAGGCGTTTTGAACTGCCTCTTGGTTATTGATTTTTTTTTCAAGTCAAGAAGTTATCCAAATTCTGGAAAAAGTAGTAGTCTGTAGGGGCAAGATCCGGTGAGTACGGTGGATGAGGGAGAGCTTCCAACCCCAGTTCTTGCAACTTGGAGACCGTCATTTGTACGGTATGAGGTCGCGCGTTGTCGTGCAGGAGCAGCGGAGACGAGCGATTGACCAATGCTGGTCGGAGACGTGCCAGCTTCTCCATCATTGTGTTCAATTCTTCACAGTACACATCTGCAGTAATACTCTCCCCATTTGGTAAGAAGCTGTGATGAATCACACCGGTGCTAGACCACCAAACAGTAACCATCACCTTTTTAGGGGTAAGTTTTCGTTTAGGGCATTGTTTAGGTGCTGAACCAGGATCCAACCAACTTGCTGAGCGCTTACGGTTATCGAACAGAATCCATTTTTCATCACAGGTGACAATGCGGTTCAAAATTCCTTCATTTGTGTGTCTGTTGAGCAATGCACGGCACGTCTCGACGCGTACTTGGCGCTGGCGATCATTGAGTTCGTGGGGCACCCATTTGTCAAGCTTTTTTACCTTGCCAATTTGACGCAAATGGACCAATATTGTTTTGATGCTAACGTCGAAAGCTGCTGCTAATTCAGCCGTAGATTGAGTATCAACAGCTTCCACGATCGCCTTCAATTCGTCTGCATCGACCAAAGTCTTCGGACGACCGCAGGGTTCATTTTTCAGGTCGAAATTTCCAGAACGGAAGCGAGCAAACCAATAACTAGTGGTTCGTTGGTTTGTAGTGTTAGCTCCGTACACGTCGTTGATGTTGCGAGCCGCTTGTGCCGCGTTGCTGCCACGACGGAACTCATATTCCATAATTACTCGAATTTTTAACGTATCCATGTTGACGAAAATGATTGAAATGCAATGAAAATGTAACACTAACCAATAAACAAATGACTGTTTTTGGAAAAAGAATTCCATATTTTTAAAATGAAATTAATTTGAAATTAGAATTCTTAGCTAAACAAAAAATATTTTTAATTGAAATGGCCAGTACTGTAAAACGGCAATTTCATAGGTAAAGACCTATTAATTGGGTGCACATTGTGCGCTAGATGCGTTTGTTACCGAATGAACATATTTCAATAAAGGAAGGTAAACTATAGTTTTACAGGGATTCGCTAATCCCTCATGCAACGGCCAATTTCGCTGTGAATGATCCGCTGGCGCAGCTTTTGTGTTATCCTCGATTCTAATTGAAACTATTTTGGGCATAGGACAATGCAGCATTGTCCGCGTGTCCGGCGGTGTTTGCCGCCTTTATTAATTCAGGTGGGCGTGGCCGCGGGTGGGCGGTGCGGGGCGGGGCGCCGGCGACCCCGCCCAGTGCGCGTCGCGTTGCAAACGCTCGCTAGTGCTCGGGCCTCCGCTCAGTCGGGCTCTCGACGCGACCTCCAGCGCTCATCTCCGCGCTCATACCTCACAACTTTCCTACTCACGATATGCTCTAACTTTGAAGTCAGATAAACTTTTTTGCTTCAGCCTAAAACGAATAGAGTAGAACTTTCCAGTGTATTGTGGACTCGGTGGGCGTGTGAACCCACGTGCTTGATTCTTCGCCGCACCCCACACATACACGCCAAGTAAGTTCTAAAAACTATTCAAACTTCTTAAATATGTGTCTTTGAACTTTATTTTTTACTTTTATTGTTACAAACTCTGTTAAAAGAGAAACATCGTGAAAATGTCTCGTGCAAAACGGTATTATAATTAATCAAGTAATTACTTATATGTATTAATGAAGCCAATTTGGGTAACTAATTAAAGTACCTATGTCATTAAAGTTCTCTCTAACATGCTTTGATTTATGAAAATATCAAAACATCGGCACTTATTAATAAATGTCGTGTCTACTCATACAAACAAAATATTTTCCATCTTGTAAAGTTGGTAAGTATGTGTATGCCATAGTAGGTTTGTAAAAAATAGGGGGAGTAAGTAACCTGTTGATTTATTGAAATACTTTTATCGTAAAAACGTTTCTGAAAAACATGTTTTGATTGTACATATCAATTTTTATCTTTAATAACTTCTTATGTAAGTATCGAAAAAAAAGTAGAGAAGGAACCTATATCTACCTAACCTGTAAATCCATAAAAAGAGTAATAACAAGTACTACGTACCTGCTACTAAGTAGGTACTAACAGAAAATACCAAAATTTCATATACTTATTCGTTAAGTATAATTTATCTTATATAATCCTACTTAACCACCTCTAAAGTCGATAAGTAAACATTCTTGACTCTGAAACCTGGGTTTATGTTGTTCCTTACTAAAGTGTATAAAAGGCTATTTATAGGCTTAGTTTTATAGGTGTCGTAAGTTAAGTTAGGATTTTTATATACTTAGCTAGAAAATATTCTGTGGAGATATCAGGAAGTTTTGATCCTCCTTTGTTGTTATTATGACGCTATTTTATATTGTAATGCAAATTGCTATTTACGAGTATGAATGGGAATATTTCCAGAAAAAAATATTTCGTATTATTTTTTCTGGAAAGAATTAAGGCTTTAAGATCGAAGCATGGTACCTGTAAATTTATAATAAAAAGCTTTTTACAGATAAAAATTAATTAATCAGGAAAACGTCTGTATTGAGTTTAATTAACATTTGTGGCTCACTTGTAGTTTTTTGAGCATGACGGCTACAAAACAGGAAAATCAATGTTTTTAAGAAAAATTGCTAGATATTTTACAATGATTCCCAACCAAAACCTTGGTTTGGTAAATAAGCAAATTCTTATCATTTTTGTGTTTTACCTATATAAATATAAGATTCTCTAAAAAGACTCCTCCAGACTTGCCCAGTCCAGTACTTTGGCTATAATAAACATCTTAGATTTCAAGTCAAATGGATACCATATCCACCTCATACCGCTCGCCTTTACATGTAGATTCTATCCATTTTATTTTAGGATTTGGAACTTATTTGGTCGGAAACAAATCAGTCGTCATCGGCCGGTATCGTTTTCAGATCGCTTTTCCTCTCGTTATAGGGCTGTGCTGCTTGCAAATATATATTTTTAGGTTATATTTTTTTTTAAGTTACCTACTGAATTAATTCAGTAGGTAACTTAAAAAAATATTTCAAAAATAAGTTTTTCATGAAAAAGATATGAAAGTAAACTGATTATTTTTACATTTAGGATTTGACCACGGGTTGTACGTAAAGTAAGAAAATCTTTTATGAAATAAAATCACAAGTGCGTATTTACTAAGTATCTAAGCAAGTACCTAATATTTTAAAATTTCCTTTTGTTCCCACTAGAGATTCTGTATAAAATTATATAAGTATTTTATTCACAAAATGTTAATTTAGACTATAAATATTTACCTTCCGCATAAACTAGAGTAAGCTTACCTATAAGTAGAGTTTATATACTTAAATCAGGCAAGCCGATTTTTTTATCCTTTTTTCTTGAAGAGAATCGTCCAAATAATTTATTAGAACATCTGTAAAATATTCTGACATAAAAAAAAGTCTTTTTTTAAGAATTGGTATGTAACTTAAAAAGTTGAACTGCGGGAATAAGTTCGTTCTCTTAACAACTTAAAGGCAATATCAATAAATAACAAGCAGCACTCTCAATCTATCGACTTGATTGACTACCTAGGCAGCCCTGTGCTCGTTTTCCTATCGCGGGATAAAAATGTCCGCCCGCCCAAACCGTGTCTCCGCCGCTCGCGCGCCCCGCCGCCCCCCGCAGCCCCGCTCAAATCATCGCTGACAATGTCTGTTCGTTTTATTGGCCGCGATCTTTTTATGGCAATTGCCGAGGATCGTTTTTCCATTTCGATTGGGGTGCTTTGTCGCTGCGGTTTTCTATCGCGAATTTTTTTGTGTTGAGAAAGTGAATTTTGATGTGGAAACTTTTAAGAGGAAATGGTTGGTGTCGTTTTGTTTATTGGTTTCCATTTATTATTCTGTTTGTGTTGACAATGTTTTTTTGTGTTGAGTTATAGCTTCTGGTGGCAATTCTTTTGTGAATATTGTTTCAAAATATTCAGCTGCTATTTTACAACTTTGAGGAGTAGGTACTTGTTTACGTGCTAGCATATAAAGTTAAGTGTTAGAGTATTTTACCTTAATTTGGTAGCTTTCTGGGGAAAACTGCATCCTTGTGAATCTAGCGTTAGCTTTCGATTATCTAACGTGTTTCCAGGTGATTGTCAAAATCCTACGAAATAAAGATTAGGAAGAGAATAAGTAGGTATTTGATTTTGAGGTTTCTAAAACTTATTCCAAGCTGAAAAACAATCTCCACTTCTATGCCCATCCTAAACTATGCCGAAGCCTACCTATTACCAAATGTTACATTAACTTTAAAATTACTTATTTAAATATCAGAATCATGACTAGTATACTACTATATTGTGCCTGTCATGAGGCACAATATTCTGTCCAACTTTTCATATGTCCTTCGAAGCACTTATTAATTATATTAAAGGTATAATAACTATACGTATTGGCAAGGCACGATCGCTGTACACAAGGTGCTAGATAAAACCAAAGAACTTTAAAATGGTGACACTAGAAAAAATACAGACTTTCCAAATGACTAGAAATAAATCTACGTTCCAAAGGAGACAACGAGATCTGGTTTTAACTAGACACCTGAAATCACAGAGTATTGTATTGTTTCCTCGTAACAAGCGAGCCAAAGGATTCAGTCGCATTAAAAGCAGATGAGGTTTAAAAAGCAGTTCCCGCAAATGATGGTAAATGATCTGTACAGACGAGCGCACAAGGCTACCGTCCAGCAACCCAGAAAGCCGTTTAAACATGCTTTTAAAAACTTTTTATTAAGTTCATATGCTTTACTGGATAAGGAAAAATATTTTATGATTTGAGCTGAAACAGTAAAATGATGTCAACTTTTATTTAAATGGGCATACTTCTATGTAATGTGGACTACTCACATTTACAATCGTTGCAGAAACAGCTTGTTTAACTTAATTATTAATTAAACATAGTTTTTTTTATTCTGAATTTTTACAATGATACTTAGCATCAGTTATAGGTACATAAACGTGGGAAGCTTTTTGCCCTCTTCTGCAAGTGACTCTTCAGCATTTAGTTCTATCTTTTATCATAGGGTAACATTAAATCGTTTGTCCGCTCGTCTGCGTGGATGGCACGGCCGATTGGTTTAGTTAGCAGTGAGCGTCGCGCCTCATTTGCTTGCCACCGCGCCACCCGCCCGCGCGCGACTTTGTTACCACTCTTTCATTCCAACACTTCTGGCTCTATCTATTCTGTGATGCGATAAATCTCTGCTACAATGTTAACGATATCAACCTTTTTGTTTGTTAGAAGTTTCGAGTTAATGAATTTACAGAGATTTTTGTCAGATTCGGAAAGATAAGTATATGATTGAAGATGATTTGAGATTTGCGATTTCGTTGAGTTATTTTATTATGACTTTTTTGGGACGACGGTCAACTTAAATAACTTTTATCAAAATTTAGGATTATATTTATTTATAGTAAGTATCTATTTATGCTTATGGTTATATCTATACCTGCTGCAGTGTGATTCCCGAAAAAAAAATCCACAAACTACGCGTAGGTAGTACTCCAATAAGATGTAAGAAACCTAAATAAATATCTATCAATAATAAAAAACGTTTGTAAGTACCACATATTTTAAAAACTTGGAATATATTTTCCGCAACCCTTTAACAGACAAAGAAATGGGGCAGGAGCTGCGATAGGGCATCGGTTGAGTGGTGGTGGGTCGCGGGGACTTTTAATGATCCCTTAATGATTGAACCCCGCGGGCCCACGCAAACGATGTGTTCCCACTACGCGCCTATAGGTATCTACATACATACCTCTACGTTAACTATAATGAAGGTAGAATTGATTTTTTGCTTTTAAATAAGCAGTTGGCAACCGGATAACATAGCTGAGAAATATAGACGAATTTCTTTAAATGAAAAGAACAGCAATTTAAGTAGCAATTGTAGATAATTAATAGTCATTAAAATGATAGAGATATAATAAGTTTTGATTACAACATTAATTGCAAGTACTCTTACTCATCAATGTTCATTTGTTCACTAATGATTGCAATTTGACAGCAATCATACGAATATGTGTACTTGTAGTATGTATCTGCAAATATATATTTTGGACAATTTGGTTGACGTGCAGGGTTCCTTCTGCTAACGGCAACCCATTAAAAATAATCGATGCTCGCGAAATATCGAGGGGTTTCCACTAATGACATCGCGCGAGAAAACAAAGCTACCGGATGCTGTGTGCCTACCACGAGCCACGAGCACGCAGTCAAACAAGGAGGCGATAAGACGCCGATAAAAATCCCGGAAAACGTTCATGTCAAGGCGTTTCGTCAAGCCGTCGACGTCTCGAACTTAATTTTGTGGGTGCTCATTAAACACGCAGAAAAGCGGAAGCGCCCGTCAATGTAGATTTATGGTTCCCGAATACAATTTTACGACTGCAATAACTGAAGTTTATTTCTCGAATTTGGCGTTTAATAGGTTAATTCACGTGGAAGATGTTTGCGGAGCGCCGCGAACCGCCGCCCCCGCCCCTCGGCCGCCGGTACCGGAGCTAATACCTCCGCCTTGTTTTTCTTACAAATGAAATTATTGCGGGAATAAAATATTTTACTGTCTGTCAATTTGCCCGGTTCACTTCGGCGAAATGTTCCGGCAGATATTAAGCAGAGGTTAAAATTTTATTTGCACGGAGTTATTGCCCGAATGCCGTCGTCTCGGCGTGATGTTGTTAAATTCTCCTCGGTACATCGGGCTCGTTCGTGGGCCATTACTGCTTGATGTAAAACAATGCCTACAAATAAAGCAAAATAGTTATCCTTATTTATTGCTTCGTAGAATATCATGGGGACTCTCTCTACCTCGCCTCGAGTCGTGATGTAAATAGGCATTCATAGAAAATTGATAATAGTTCATTTTATGGCACACGAGAAAATGTTTAGTACCGTTTTGTCTCTCTTGATGTTAATTTGCGGTATATTGAATTACCTAGTCAGTTTAATATTTTAAATACAAATGTGTATGGTGTTATGTCTTGTATGCTAGTTTTAAGTTTTGTTTAAAAGACAAATAGAATTCTATATGAATACGAAAAACTATTTGCTGATCGAATGGAACATATAGGTCAATATGCACGCTGCATGGAACTATGGGAGCCGTTAGAGCACTCCAGGTTGAATGGATCTGTGATACGAATGCAGTTTGCAACAAAGCGACGTAATTGGTGCATTGTAGGGTGGCCGCGGGCTGGCATCGTTAGCCTTTCTTTCTAGACGCGGTTTGTCCGCCTTGCTAATTAACTATGAAATTAATTGACGCAGCAAAGTTTCCGAGTGAAACTTGAATTAATTGGCACGTCCGACTTCAGCCTAATTAGGAGCCTGAGGCTTTTCAGTGTAGCTCTCGAGCCCGTGAAAATACACAAAAGTGTTGTGAGTGAATAGTTTGCACTCGGGAAATTTCGCTCGATAGACATAGATCGTGCGTGATTCCGTTTGAATAATTAAACTTGTCTAGTAGCTCGCACTCGCACGGACTAGCGCTGAATGTACAACCTACGCGATATGAATTACTCCTTTCAACTGCCTACTAATGTAAATGGTAGTATGGTGTACTTAGTTAAATAATTAGCTAGTTTTATCTATTTTAAAACTGAGGTTTTGGTTTTTGGTTGTAAGCACAATACATCATCGCAGACTGAAAAGGTTTTACTGGAGTGTTTTTTGTATGTTTTTGGAAGAGTAGAAAAAGTATTTTTATAAAAATTAGTTTATAGATAGCAAAGATACGGCGATCACAATTGATAGGTAGGTACGTTTTGTTTAAAAATACACAAAGTTTCAAAACAAAGCACCATCGATTGTCCGTTGCCTTGGAGAGGTTTGTCCTGGGGCGAAGGAACCTCCATAATTAACATACATTATGAATTATCGAAAACAACCGTCTGCGATGGCCCTAATTACATGTTGCGGGTCGTCCGGACCCCAGTAATGAATAGGTTTGTGTTACATTAATACGTGTTTTCATCCATTATTAGATATCTTTGTTGCGACGGTACGAATTTTATAAGTTATTACGTACTAATTGGACTTATTGGGAACATTTTTGCTTTTTTACGAGCTATTAACTATAACAATCGTATTTTGATCACCGTTTATCTACCTATAGATATAGATAGATACATAAAAATGTCTTATTTTTTGGACATTCTCTTGTCGTAAACGTTATAGAAACAATAGCAAACCATCCGTCCATAAGTTGACTCGACTAGAAAAGTTTCTTTCACATTTTCTAACATCATCGATTTTTCCAATGGTTGCTCAATGCAGGAATCGTTTTCACAAAAATATGTTTTTGATAAATTTATGTTTCCGCTCGGGATGTTTTCTTGTGTCGTGCGGAGTGGAATCAATCGGAATAAGGTGGAGTAAGCGCGTTGGCGACGCTTCTGGCTCGCCGAACAAACTCAACACCGTATTCACTCAATGTAAGGAAGGGATTTTTATAAGCTCCTGAATAGCAGCTGCTTCAAATATTTCTGGAAATGTAATTTTATGAGTGTGGTATATTTTGACTCGAAAAATAAATATACGAGTAATTACCAGATATTTAAGTAGGTTGCTGTTATACAATGGCGTGGATGATATAAGCCGCCCCTAGTTAGTTTTAGACATTTCCATCGGAAACAACAATAGAAGTAATAGAAAACAATAGCCTACTTAGGTTGTTTCGATTTATTTCCCTAATATCTTATTCATGTAAGTATCAAAAATAGATTCCTAAAATCTCGGTAGCCTTCATTAGTGACAAAATATTGCTTAACCGCTTAAACTAAATTGTAGTCATTTTAATTCTCATTAAGATCGAATCAGCTTTGGCAAAAGGCATCCGACAGGTTTTTTATAAGTTGTCCACAAATTGATACAAAACGACTGGAGTGACCATTAATGATCGCCGCTTGTGCAAAATCACCTCGTTAGCGGCACGACCATTGTCGTTTAGAGTTCTCCTGATTCTAGCACAGATAACCTTCTTTACGTTCTTGCTATTTGATGATCGATATTTTTTCCAGCGTTGTAAATTCTATAAGTGCTACGGAGTTGAATGTCGAGATTTTTACTAGATGATAATGACGTAAAACTATTTTCGGTTAGGTTTATGAATTGCAATTATCGCGACGCTTAGCAAGCAATTTTGATGATCCTATACGACAAATGCTCAGAAACTCAATATTCTTTACTTACTTGTATTCTTATTTATTTTAATATTATTAGAAAAGGTCACTATTAAAAACAAAGTTGTAGAACTTTAGACTAAGTTTAAAAGTCGTAGAAATAACGCATTATTCTGCTTGAAAATAGCTTAATAAATAACATTTAGAATACACAGGCTACACGACAATTTGTTAGTCGTAACAACAACAATCGTACAACAATAAGCCATTAGACAAGTTGCTGGAAATTTTCCGGTTATTTTCGATTCACACCGATTGTTACGGCCGGCCGGCCATTCCAAGGGCTATAACTTGACTCAGAGCTGCGTCGAGTGGGGTCTATGGCCTATGAAGCTTGAAATGGTATATTTATGGTATATTTGTGGTATATTTACGGCCTATATAATGCGCGAGATTTATTGGGTGCGGCGTAATTAGCACGCGTTTAAATTTATAAAGCAATTGGATGAGGCTCGCGTGAATCATTGGCGTGAATAGATAAATAGTTACACTAATGAGATGTTTATAACTGGCAGAAACTGATGCGAATATAAGCTGTTTATTATTAGAATACTTTCTACACAATAGCAAGAACGTCTCGACCTTTCCCTGTGTCATTCGGATCCGTATAGGTTGGTCTCTGATCATGAATTTGCACAAACAATATAGTAACTTTAATTCACGAGGCAGTATCACTAAGTAAAATCGATGTTTATCTGTCATAAATTAGTATAAATAAGGTGGTGCAGGCGAATGCGCCGGCGCAGCAGGCGCGCGTAAATCACGCACAACCGCTTATTAAGTTGTTACAGCCGCCATGTTTGTGGCCCACGCGTGCGTCCGCGCTGGTCGTCTCTCGCGCACTTTGTCCACGCCCTTACGTCGTCGGCGCTGGGTTTCAAAGTTACAACCTCTCGTCTATATTCCCAATATTACTGGTACTGCACTCCCCGTAGATAACTTTACAAAGACACATTTTACAAGGTCATTATTCTTATAGGTTTGTCTTGGAACACGATGTCCCTTCTCGAAACCTTACCTTGTTGATAAACAGAACACAGAGAACACATTATATCTTGAAGCTTCTCGATAACATACAATAAAAGAAAAAAAAAAAAAAAAAGAATTTCTATCTATCTATCTATCTATCTATACGTACGAGTAGGTAAGTACATATCTTAATTCCGTTTCCAAAGTTAGTATAATCATAATCGCAATAGTCTGACTCTTCATAAAATGTAAGACATCTTCACGATCAACGAGCAGTTAAACTAGACTGTTGTGTCGATATCAGCTTAAATTCTTTATCAAACATAATAAATTAAATAAAACACTGTTTCGGGTTAAATATTGGCATGTTTTATTGTTAAGTTCCAAGACTTTAAGGCTCTACAAAACAATAAGTGACGCAGCCTCTACCGGGTCTTCACGGTACTTCATTTGAGGCAACCCTTTGCCATTTTAGTTCCAGGCTAAGTGTCCGCACTATTGTGCAAGAGCAATATCTGTGAAAGTTGTGTGCCTTTGTATAGATGCAGACAACAATAAGCCATTTCGAATTAACCATCGATTTATCTGCGAATGCTTTTCACGACTCCGTTTTGGATCCCCGCCCCCTCCCGAGGAATGCGAATCGTCGAACAAACGCTAGAAGTTGCTTGACCTCAGATGTTATTACAAATTATTCAATTATTCTAAAAAATATTTATGCAGTCAATAAGGAAGTAGCATTTACTAAAATATTATATACTAGGTAGTATAGGGAACTTGGCACATGACTCCTCATTAGGAGATAAGCAATTCACTTTAAACCTATTAGGGACATACTTAATGCAGTTTTATGACAATATCCTTCTTATGAATATCGACTTCTCAGTTATAGAGTTCATTTAAAAAATAACGAAAACCAAATGATACTCGTAATAGACCGCACTAACAATGTACCTATACAAGTCTATATTGAAGATGGATAGGTATATTTACATCGCCGACTAAACCCATCATTTGGAAACGAAACGTGATCATTACTCTATTTGCAGACAATTTGTAAACCAGCAAAAGGCTAGCTTTGATTTACGACCTCCTCCCATTAAAGCTTTATTTATTTCGCAACAAAAAATACGCAGTTTGAAACACTATTCGATTTGAAGTTAATTTCTGGTGGATAAATAAAATTTAAGAATCGAGGTAACACAGGGAAAAAGTTGGGAGAACAAATGCAGCTCATTTTAAGCTATTCTGCAATTACAAAAACTGAAAGTGAAAATTGCTCTACTTCTAATTATAGACAAATGGGAGAAAGGAAATTAATGAGTTCCCCTGCAGTGTATTAGATCATTAGTGTTTTCTTAAATCGGGACTGAAAGGCGTGTACACAAGTTATGAGTACAGCACGAACAAGGGAGAGAGTCAATACTTTGCGTGAGAAGTTAGTTCCACTCAGCATTCTCACTCGTTATTGGCTGCCCTGTTTGTTATTACCTTTATGGCCATTGATTACCGGCAATTGTATTCAAATACATTACAAAAAACTTTAAAAAGCTTGTTTACAAAATATAGACTCCTATGATCAAGATAAGTAGAGCTGATATTGGATATTCATAGCTTAGGAGCTTCCATATACGTGTTCTCGATTTCTTTGTACAAAATTAGGTTTAATACCAGACAGCGTTTTGTACTCCAGAAGTCGTTGGAACTGCCAAAGCCTCTGCTCAGGTAGATGATCAGCCATCATTGTAATCACGTCATTACGTCACTACACGTCGCGTCATTACACACACCACACGCGGCCTTATGACGACATTACTCCGCTTTTTTCGCAATTTGTCTGGAAACATTAATTAAAACACTCCCTCGGTATTTGAAACAGTGAAGCGACTGGATTTGTGCTGGCGGTGTACTGGGAGCAAGGCTTCGTCGGCTTGCAATTTAAGATGGATGGTAAACACCGGTTATCTTATATTTTATTGTAGGCAGAAAAGTGTAGCTGTGATATCAGTGTTATGAATAGACCAGTTGAACGATTAACGACGTTTTACGCCGCTCATACCGTAGAAGTGTCCTGCGCGCGTAGTGTGTCCCTCGCTTTGCTTGTCGTCATTTCCTCGAAAGTAATTCAAATGGAATCGTGTGCGCCGTTATTAAATATTTCATAACTTACCTCGCCCCCTGCGCCGCGTGTCTCAGACCTCGGAGCCCAGCGACCGCATATTAAAGTCATAAAAAAGGGTTGTTTGATCTATCCCCTAAAACAATTTACATATCTCCGCTCAGCTCGCCGCTAAATTATTTAATTAAGAGAGGCATAAGTTTTTATTATTTTAATATGTCGGGCATAAAATTGTGTTAATGGAACAATGGCTGCCATCGCGGCCTCAGGTTTAACCCTCGAAACGGTGAGATTATGAGCCGAGGCTTACGGTGCATTAATGCCGACGACGTTACCTTGATAAATTATTACATATTTTTGCAAAAGAGATATTAAATTTGACATTCCACCTTATTCATTAAAACTAACCCTTTTTTCTCGATCTCACAAACCAAGCACTTAAAGGATAAGACCAAAATTGATTTTTAATACCGCAATCTTACGATTATAAATTGAATTTTACCCACGGCGGCGTTTCCTTTGCAAACCGAAACTACTATAATTACTTCATACAAAACTCCAAACAATTAAACATTGAATTTATGCATTTTCAAAGTAATTGCTTCTAAATTATAGTTATTAATGACGGAGCGCAAACATTACTCGCTCAATTATTTAGGTACCGCAAACAATTAATGATAATAATTTTCATTTTATTGCCTCTTTAATTTAAAGGCCATAACTTCTCTCTGTAAACCATAAAAGCTTTTTTAAGATATTCGCAAACCGCGTCCATTTAGCGGCAAGTATGCAATTACAGGAGTGTTACGGAAACTGGCGGTGGTGGCAATAAACAGTGGACACAATAAAAACAATGCCGGCGTGGACCGGACGGCTGCGATGGCTGCCGGAATGCCTGAAGCCTGGATGTTACCGGACCCGGTATTTTAAGCAGCCGGTAATGAAAACCGGTGCACGATTACTAGTACGATCTTTGCGACACCACCCTCCGTGTTACAACCCCTACGCTGTATTGCAGTGCGTTATTTACTTTAAAGTATTTGCTACTTTTGTTTTTTTACTTTCTGTAGTACAAAAGACATCAACGGGGTGCTTTACAATAATCAGGGATAAGTTCTTGAGTTACATTTTTTCTTTTTTAAATTTAAATAGTTATAATAAAAAAAAGGATTTATGATTTTAATTTTAATAAAATTCAATAGATCCGCAATGCTATTTGTACGTATTTAAACTATGACTATAATATGTTGTATTGGATTTTAATAAATGGTTGGTATTTATTGGTTCTTACTCGGACACTAGTACGTAGTTACCTTTTAGTTTATAACATTATCACTTTTTATCGATATCCACAATAAATCGTCTCTAAAAATGTTTCAGAAAAGCTCGCACAGTGTAACAGCGAGCGTACCATACACTCAACCACATAGCATACGATATGCAGGGTGGTTGTTTTTGACCACCCCAGGTTAATGAGAGCATTTTTATGTGCTCTCGCAATGAGGAATGCAAATTTGGCGACGGTTAGCGCGTTACCCGCCATTGTTTTAATGCTGTCGCTTTATACCACCCTTGGACTTTTGTATACCTTTAAATTCATTGACCCTCCACTGAATAGCGCAAGTCTTTATCTCCTTTTATTGTTTCGTTAATCGTTTATTTACACAATACTCAGGTAAGTTTCAAAAGGGTGGAGACATTTTTTATTGCAGAAAGTCGTATAGTTAACAATTTCAGTTATTGTTTAATAACATCAAAATAATAAATACTATTTTAATGTTTGTGGACCATTTTTTTTAAATTACATTTTGACGAGAAGATTTTTATATCCTGCAAATTGTCTACTTTAACAATAAATTAAAAAGGCACAATGCTTATTTAAAGTACCAATGTAGTACATACAATAATGTTGAGTGTTTTGCAGTAAATTATAGGATAGGAATTTATGTGAGACGGCCATTGTATTATTTTGATTAAAATTACTTTGTTTTGACCAATCAGTGGATTGTGCGGCGTATAGTGTGAGGACCAGCCATCTCTCGTTGTTAATGAAAAATACTCGCAGTCACTGGATATGATAACATTTTTAGAATATTTTCTGTGGACAATTTTGTCTCCAGCTCTACAAACATACCTGTTACATAACATATTGTACCTCATTAGTATTGAAATACATTTGCATTTATATTCTGTTAGTAGACATTACGATTAAAGCAGTTCTATTTCATTCTTATACCATTACTTTGCGTTCTATTCGTGTTTAATGAAAAGAAAACTTTGAGTACATTTAACGAGGTTTATTTGTTTAGTTGTTATGTCTAAAACTAGAAAGTTGGTGGTAATAATGACTCGTATAGTGTTTCCCAGACACAGCAAACTCGCGACACAAACCCGCCAAATTGCGAAGCTACCGAATGAACCGTGTTTTCAATCCAATTTTTCTCAAAAAACGAATATTGTAAATGGGAACGTGCAATTTATTTCATTCACTCGCGATTGATTGCTTATGATGTGATTGGTAACTGCGTTTTCCTCGTTACAACGCCATTTTTCAGCCAAATGAAACATTCGTAAATATAGTTAGTGCTCGAATGCATAATTAAACATTTAATTCCAACGCAAACACATTTACTTTATTTTCTGTAAACATGTAAGTAGTATGCACGTAAGGCAAAAAGAATATGCCCGGAACAAATGAATATTGTTTGAAACTGATTCAATTGACTTTTAGCAATCGGTTCGATATTGAATTCCCAATCACGGCGGCATTTGGAAGTGTGACGATTGATTTTATGTGTAACTTTTTTAGTCCGTGTCGGAGTTTGCAACTAGCTCGAGGCAGGTTCAATTACGGCGGGGCCCGTGCAGCCAATAATTGGCACCAGACTCCGCGACAAAGCACCCACAATGGGCCCTGATTAATTTCCGAACTACCCCCGAATTCTAACTAGCAAACACGCTACGAGCGCAGCGTCACTGAAATTACTCCCTTGTTTTGGCCTATGCACTCATTCGTTGAAATTTTACAACCTACTTTTCAATTGATTGCATTTACTCATGGACTTTTAATCAAGTGGAATTTTCACCAGTAGTTTTGTTTCAAGGTTTCAGGGACAAGGAAGGAAATTAGAAGATTTATTACATTTTTCGGTTCTGAAAAAGAGAAACATGAAAGTGTATCAAACTATAGATAAACGTAATCAGATGCATAGTTTTGCATTCATTCATAAATTGATTAACTGGAAAAAGTATCAATTTAGCACAATGCAAAAGTTGTACAGTAATCTGAATGCAATCTAGAGTTCTGGAATAAAAGCTTGTTTCCCAACAGCGTGTTAATTGAATCTCCATCAGATTAATGAACAGAGAGTGAGCGCGGCCGACGAGGAAATTAAACGTCATTCGGTCACTTTCTTCCCACTACAATGCAGATTTATCTACAGACAACAATCTTTATTATGAAACTGCATTAGAGATCTACTTTTAAAGCTTCTTAAGTTTATTCCACTACATGTTAGATTTATACTCGTGTCAGATCATTATGAATTAGCAGTAAATGGTAACCTTTATTTATTTAATTTAAATTTTTCACATATGTACTAAATAGCCACCATAAATAACATTTTATCTTAGTGATCTTACTAAGATAATCTTTTAGCTTTTTCTTTTTAGACTAAATAACTTTTGGTACTAATTTTATAAATATGGAATTTTTGAATTTATTATTATCTATTTAATTACCGAAATTCAAACACGCTCTAGAACACACTACCCTTTTCCCTACTTGAAATTAATTGATTGACATAAAATTATAGGTGCATTGTATAATAACTGAAAGAGATTCAACAAACATAAGACGATATTCGCCAAATTGGATAGTTACGTTGGTCTTTGTCATACATAGCTTGGAGATATCTAATTAATTAGTTTTGGAGTCGTTTATAACTAGTCCACCTCCCTCCGAAGCGTGCAGTGCTTGACTCTGCACACGGAAATTAAACGCCAACACGCCTTGACGCCGTGACTGGGCTGAATCTCCCAGCTCAATTAAGATGTTAGCCTGCACCGGACTTTATTATTTACTTTCCAAATATCATACTAATACAATCTTAGCTTTAGTAATTGAATGGCGCCCGGTGGTAATACAGAGAGGAGAAGGATATCAAATGTTATCTAGATTATGCACAAAAAGCCCAAACATTTGAAAATTACATAATGTTATATAATTATTTTAATAGCCCCGCAATATTTTATTGAGGTACATTATTTATTTTATTACATTACTCAACTTTAATGTGTTAAAACAGCAATTAAAATTAATTCGTATATATAGACGCATATAAAATTTAATCGACTACTTTTACGAATCATCATTCTAAACTACCAATAAAATGCAATCAATCAATATTTTATGAAATTTGACACGTGCTAGTGATTAACACGTGCGCTTTACCAACCGATTTCACAGAAAATTTTTAATAACATTATTTAAAATTTGTTACGGCGGTTGGTGGGCTTTTAATTTCCTACTCAATTAAGGCTCAGTCAGAATGGAACTGTGGACTTGAATCCATTAGTAAAGCGTTGCAGCTTGAGTGACGTGACGACACAGGGCGTCGCGGCGCTCGGCTCGGCTAACTGCTATGCTGTCCACACGTTTAATTTCCTCCCGACCGACGCCGCGCGCCGCCCCGCTTCGATTCTACCAACAAAAGTGTAGTCCACAAGATGTGTAACTCTACTCTTCCACTATTTCAATATAACCTTCTCTAACATCCCTTAATTGGAACAGGACTATGTACGTATCTCATTAGGGGAACAGCTTTTTGCGTTGTACAAATGCTAGTAATTAAATCTGGATGCCGAAAACAGTTCAGCAATAATTAGCGTAGCGTGCGTGGTATCCGCGGCGGATCTAGCGCGTGCTAGCGCGGCGTGCAACGCGCGACGTGCTGGCGTGCCCGCGTGCCAATTAGATGTTTGCCGCACCACCGGCTAATGGGCCATTAACACTCGCTTTACACCGCGCGGGCATCGCTTACCTCTATCTATTCGCCTGTTGCAACACGACCAATCTAACGCTGGCTCCACCGTCGCCCCCACTCGCCCACCCCGTGTAGAAGAGGGATCCATTGATTGATATCGTGTGTCTGAAATTACTTCTCACAACGTATTCTAATAACCTTTTGATCAGTATATTGAGGCCACTTTTAAATTTTGACGTCTATGTTTCTGTTTCTTTCTGAGTTTTCCGAGTTATTTCTGCTTCCTCCTTGTTTGTCAATAGATCACCAGACTAAAGACAATTCTTATATACTTTGACCAAGTTTTGAAAAAAAAAAATGCGTTTATAATAATTATGCTTTATAAATATGTAGTAAAGATATATTTCTATCCTAGTCTTTCTTAACACCATAACGGGACAGACACTTTAAATTTATAATTGGCATCTTGATTCTAGGAAACAAACGGTTCAAATTAAAGTGGAAATAGCAGTCACCACTAGTGTATCCACGTTAGTACAGGAGGAGCGATGGCCCGATGCAGTGAGCAGGCTACGGTAATTAATTGGGTATTTTCACACGTCAGCGGCTAGATCTCGCCAAATAGATCGGCGGGCAGGCCCTTAATTAACTATATCGAGCGAGCGATCTGCGCCCGCGCACTCCACGCCAATTTGGCGAGTCTTCGAAATAGCCGAGTATAGGCGAGATAACACTAGAATGCTCCGTAATAACCTCATTATGAAATACGAGCTTCTTCTGTTTGTTTGATTCTCGGATTAGGTACTACATCCCAACCAGCAAAATTGTCCTGGAATCCAATTTTCTAATGCTAAATGGACTTATATAGCTCCGATGATGGGTTTAATGTGTGCTACTGCGCTTTTAACAGTATTAATAAGTGCCATTTTTACTTCAGTATGTTTAATCCTATAATTTTAACTTATATCGGTAGGTATATAGAATCTTTTTCATGGCTACTTCTGGATTAGCACTCCTATAAAAGCTGGGAACAAAACTAATTGCACTTAGGAGTAAATAATCCTGTAGCTCAGACTTATATGTGCCTATAAGATTACATCTCAGGAACACTTTAATCTTAAATTCCTCTAGAAGCATTTACCAGGAGTATATACACTTAAGTGCAATCGCTCCTTTTACTTATACTTATATCCTCATATAAGCTAATATATTATGGTCAATATAAGTAACTACAATTTTAACTATTGAAAACCATTTATATTTTTTGTCTGATTTTAGAAGCGATTTTATATCTAATATTCAACGATTAATAAAATCACTAAGATTATATATCACGCAAGAAAATTAGATGTTTTTATATAGAATTATCATAGGCCGTTATAATCTTACGTACACTTACAAAGACATTTCAGAGTAGTGTTATAGTCTCAGTAATCTTAAACAATCCTGGCCAAAACTCTTATAAGATAATTTGTGCTTAAAACGACCTATATAAGCAAAAACACGCTATATATAGTTTTGCAAATTCTAGTATAGGATTTGACATCAGCTATGAAGATTGCAACTAGTGTTGCCACTCGATAGGCCACTATCGATAGCCTATCGATAGGTCGAAAAACATGTACCCTATCTATAGCACAATCGATACTATCGATAGTATCGATTGTGCTTTCGCTGCAATAGTATCGATAGTATCGATACTATCGATAGTATTGCTCTCCGATACTGAATACACAATCGATAGTGATCTTTTTTTCGATAGTATTGCATTCAGTAAGCAGGCATAATAGGTGGTAGATTCGAAATTGCTGGCCAACTGACTGACCATACTTACTTTATATTCGTCCGTCATACATTCTACCACCCATTTTGCCTGCTTACTGAATGCAATACTATCGAAAAAATTATCACTATCGATTGTGCAAAACTATCGATAGTATCGATTGTGTATTCAATATCGGAGAGCAATACTATCGATAGTATCGATACTAGTTATAGTTCATTGATCGGCAGCGATCGAAACTATCGATACTATCGATAGTATTGCTGTTAACCGATACTATTGCAGCGAAATCACAATCGATAGTATCGATTGTGCTATCGATAGGTTACATGTTTTTGACGTTTAACATTATCGATTGTAAAACTATCGATTTTTCGGCAACACTAATTGCAACTAAGATTGGTAACAATATGGCGTCGGTTTTTGGGTTTGAGCACATGCCAATATAGAACTAATATTACTTATATTGGCGCTAAATTACACTTGACAATGCTCACCGAAAAAATGGCACCTATTTATGATATTTTTATAGAAAACTATTAAATAATAAAATGCCAATAAGTTAGATACGAGAGGCGCTTTGAAAATTTAATTAAAAACATGCCAAAATATTCAGTAAATTCACATTCCCCTACGAATTTACAACAGACTAACAACAGAAATCTTTTGATTTTGTACTATGGCTGACAGTTTAATAAAATAAAATTATGTAGTATTCATATAAATACTCAGTAAAGTAGTTTAACAATTCCTAGATTGACAGAACACAATTCGACTGTTGACAAAATGTCAGTTTATTATTAGGATTGTGAGGCGCGAATTAATCTCACTTTTTCCTATAATTTACTTTTATTGGCATTTTCAGGACTGATTGCATTCACATAATTCTATTACAAGAGCAATATAGGAGTAAACGGTATTGAAGCGGGCTAATATAAACCCGATATAAGTAAAAGTGTACTTATAAAGTGGGCCCTTTTCCGGGTTTTTATGTGGATGTAAGTCTCATATAGTCCTAGGAAAATTGATCCTGAAGAGAGATTAAAAACCACTTTTTGCTAGTTGGGATTTTATTTGTGTTTCATACTAAATGCATGCTTCAATACAAATATACAAGTTACTATAGATACCTATAAAGAACCAAATGGTTATTTAACCTATGACTAAGCTTTAATAATGCTAATGTATGACTTTGCAACTTTAGTTCTAAGATGAAAGTTAACATCATTAAAATAATTTAATACTCATTGAAAATGCTGAACAAAATGAAATGACAAGCCGCAATACACGTGTCGGGTTCATTGAGAGCGAGCGATCGTCGGAAACAATTACCGCAGCTTTTTGTCAAGCGCATACGTCGCTAATTACAATAAGTGATCATTGACTTTTTTAATTACGCCGCCCATTCACGCGTCGATCATCCGGCTAATAGTTGCCAGTCAGTGCACTTAATAAACTACACCGCTACTTCGGAATGTCCATCTATAGTTTCACTCGCGGAATTCTATTAAGATAGACTCCTCTGTAAACCAAACTTCTATTTTGCCGGCGACCCGAGTGAACGACCAGAAAGAAACATTGACATTACTCATTTTAACAGCGCTTCTTTAAATATTTTGAGACAATGAGGTATTTACCTACTTATGGGCAGCAAAAAACTTACTGTACAAGTATTAACCGTGTACTTAACGTCGGTCGTGGCCGACGAGAATATTTATTCAGTATGACTTCACCGAGTTGTAACCTGTTTTTGTGCTGCGTGCGCGGTGCATTCCTTTCATAAATGCTCATAAGTATGAGAGATGTGCGAGTGCGAGTGGCCGTCGTTGTCCCCGCCGCCGGCTCCGGGAGCGGGCTCGCGACCGCGGGCTGAGTTGGCGGCCGCGGCCGGTACCGCACCAGACCGCGACCCGGCCCGGCCATCGCCTGCTCGTGAGAAACGAATGTTTAAAGTCTCTAATTACGCCTTATGCGATATCGCCATTTAATTAGCAACATGTTTCCCATTCCGAAACATTAATTAATATTTTCATCAGAGTTCTCCGCATTTAACTGTGCTTTTATTACTCGCTCGAGATTTTAATAAAGATTCTCGACCACCCTCGTTGGAGTATTATTGTTTAAAAATCCTTATTAAGATTTTTTATTGCCGCGGCGACGAAAGCATTTTATTTCTGTGTCGACGACTTTTCGATCGAGCACATTATGATTTCCTTTTGGAGTCGAGTAATCCAATAAATAAATGTACGGTTTTTTGAAGCGATGACAAGTGGTTGACATTAAAACAGCGGGTTCATATTCAATTGTTTTTGCTGTAATAAAGATGTGTTGACGTGTGTTCGTGACAGTGAGCAAGAAGTTTATGAGATAAGGTGACGTCGAAAAGTGTCTTCGCCAGATAAGGGATACTCGCGCGATATAATACCGACGAATTAATACGATGATTGGCGGGTAATTGTGCCGGCAGATTAATAATCGATTCACGTCTTGGACAAATTGCGGATGAACCGTAAGTTAACTCGATGTCAGGATGCTGTACGACATCTCTTTTGCTGTTCAACGCTTCATTCATTTACTGTGTAGTAGCTTACCACTGAGCACTTTAAAAGTACTATTGTAATAGAAAAAATGGCGGCATTTATTATAAGATATTCGTTCAAATTGTTCCACTCAAATCCACCACAAATAAATAAATATTGTCATCTTAATTTGGACAGCTGCACCTGATGTTTCGCCGTAACATAACTCAATAATATAACAAGACTATTGAATGTTGTCTGACTTAATTGCCAATATCATATCTTGTGGTTACAATATCCTTGGCCTGTATATTACTTATCTGTTTTTTTTATCTTTCCTACGAACCTCATTAAAGTTAAGTAGACGTCATTTTGTTGTATTTGCATAATTGAAACTGATGAAATTCCTATTATTTCGCAGGTCCGAGAGCGTGAGAACCGCCCTCGGAGGAAACTAATTATTACATTGAATGCGGCTTGGGTCTTCGGTTAATTAGAGACGGAGTGGTTCAACCCTCTTAATTAATACTTGTGCTAAGAAGGTTTCATACCTCGTCTGTTTTGTATCATCGCTAATTCCAGTTAGAACATTAATTTGAGGCGTGTTAGTGTGTAGCTAGGCTGGATCTATGCGTCATGATCATGGGTCGGTACTAAAAGTAAGTCTTCGTAAGGTAACCAGTGAGCGAGTAGGTGTGTGCGTAGGAGAGATATTGGACGACAGTGGAATAAGATAATGCATATAACTTAGAACAATTTCTTTTATTTTTTTATGGTAGGTAGATTATAAGAACATTACCGTTCTTCATAAAAATAAGTTGTCCAATGTTTCTTCAGGAAAGAAGTTTCGAATTCTCTCTTGACTTCACATTTTTAATTCAAATGAGTCTAAGAACTTTTAACGCATCGCTTAAGTAATATGTTTTATATAGGTAATTTTAATGAATATCTCACTTTTTGTTTCAGGTAAGTAAGTCTCTTATCTGGAATAATCAGGTAAATGTCCTAACACCAGACACATTATCATGTTAAATACACTTACTTAGCGTATTTTCATTCCTGGCGCCTTATACATAGATTAAGCTTAAGTAATTGAAATTCCACATTTTATGAACGCGTAGATACTATTTTGTACCTTTGATAGTATCAAGCAAAATTGCTTTTTATTCACTTACTAAACTCGTTTTCTATCCACTTAAGTGCAAATAAGGATGCAATAGAAGATGTATAAAGTAATATTTACGACGTGTCAGAGTAAAGTCGTAAACGTGAAATTGTCCACGGCTGAAGTGATGGCGTATTTAAATGGGCATCCCAATATCTACCCGCGCTGTTGTGGGTATAGCGAGTGCCTATACAGCACTGGAACGACACGGCTCTTCGATTAACATAAAATCGAGAAGATCACTTGCGATCCTGCGTGGGCGCATCGCCTCCCGCATCTCCCCTCCGATCGACCTCAAACACCGAATGTAAACAATTCCATAAATGTACAAAAAAAACTAATTAGCCAAGTTATTTCCTCTAACCGCATTATTAGTACGCCAGAGTAATCATTCGAAATTGTTCGCGACCGCTAAACCGCGTTTAGTCAGTTAGTCATCTTTAAACCGACTGATGTCGCAACGTAGTCGAAAAATAATTAGCAGTTAGTCAACCTCGCATCCTGGCGAAGGAAAACCACACTAAGGTGACATTGACCCGACTGGCTGCCGCCTACAGCACTGTCTACACTTCTTCACTCAGCATTAACAACAGATACATGCATAATTTACTTACTCCCAAGCGTACTCGCTTTACAAAAAAGCAAAGATGTTTTAATCGCACACTAGCAATTTCCATCCAGCCACCGCTCGAACCGATGATTACCACTTGCGAGATCAATAATTCATATCCAATTAGCTGATTACCGCAGGATGCAGTTACGTGATACTGCTATTACACGTGGCGTTTCAATTAATTTAACTCAATTTAAATAGTGGTTTACAAACGCAGTACAATGTGGACTGACATGTTTGATGCTGTAGATACGGCGCGTCGATAACATTCCGGTACAGGATTCGAACACGAAATTCTTGACGTGGGCAAAGCCGAGCCATACTTGAGGTTCAGAGGGCTGCGTTTAGACGTGTGTCCGAATGCGAGGAATTTACTGACGATTGATTGAGGCGCGTAGCCCACTGAGCACTGACTGCAAGCTTGCGAGCTGTACAGCGCCGTGTTCTGCATTCCAGCAGCCGTCGTACCATACTACAAGAGGCCTCGTCAGTCAGCGATAGGATCGTGACAGAGAATTCATCGGCCGGTTGCCGGAGGAATGCGAGCTGTAATTGATTTGTCCTGCGTAATCGACGGTTTGACTGGATTGACAGGGATATCGAGACGCCACGCCAATCTCGCTGCCAAACCGTCCCGTTCGTCGCGACTGAACATACTCGTACTTTAAATTCTTAAATGCATTTGTAGTACATTTTCATCTTATTTATAAATAACACAATTTTAAAGTTTGCGAGACCTAAATAAATAAAGAATTTTCGTGTTGAGTTAAGTTCCCTAGAATCGATCTGAAAGTAAGTACAGCTAAACCGCTTGTAAATATCTAAATTACAATCTAAACTATCGTAGCGGTATTTAAACTTTCGAAGAAATTATTTAGCTTTCTTCAATTGACTGTTTACGTAGAAACGAGCGTCGTGGAGGGCGAGCCTTCGCACGCGATCCTCAAACTGGTCCGGGTTAGTGCGCGAAGCCAAATAAAATTAATATTCATAGCCGTTGTATTTATTGGCTTTCAATTAGTATAATCTTAATGGAGCATTAACATACGCGCGGGCGGCGAGTCGGAGCATTACCATGCCGGCTGTAGTGTTACCAGCGTCAATTTGATCGTTGTTTCTCGTATTTCATCAAAAGCTCATACTTAAGTATCAGTATAGGTACAACAACCATAATGTAGCGACATTCCACGTAAAAGCACGTAAAAGCAGCAAGAATACTTCAAATAAGCAAACAGTTTGGTTGTTATATCATTGGTAAGTCAGCGGATATAACAAATTCTCATTTATGGTTGAATACTATCAGCGACGACAATGTTATGCTCCTCTTCTTGGCAACTTTTTAAAAAATTGAATTATTTTTGCCTTATCTCACATTGCGTTAAGATTAATAGATGTATTCGTAAAAGGAGTTGCATTACGGTTTGTCCCAGTTTAGGTCGGTTCAAAGAATTACCGAGATATGGTGATTGGAGCCGGCGCGGTGTGAGCGGGCAACACTGGTCGCGGAAGGCCCGCAGCCGATGACCTCCGCCGACCGGTTCCCGCGCCCGCACGCCCCGCACTACCCCCGCCCCTCGCGAGACGTTTCATTACGTTATTATTATATTAAATGCTATAATACACATTGTAGGCATTAGTCCCAAGACGTCGTCTCAAGAAAGGGTAATGTATGGCCGCCGTCTTCTTGCTTTTATTCGAAAGCTCTCAAGGATTAGCGTTGTGATCTTTATGGCCTTTTTGAATGGCGAATTGTTCTATAGCCAGCGATTTTTATCATACTCAATGCGCTGGTTTCTCGGTATTTTGTTCATATTGTAGAGTCGTTTTGTTTTTATCACGTCGCAGCCATTATGAGGAAATACTTGTGTCTCATAGTTATTTAGTAGGTACTTAAATTTACTTTCTTTTGTTTTTATCCATTTGTTTCACTAGACAGTAATAAAAGTAGTGTCCTGCAAATCTGTTTAGTTTTTTAAACTTGTTAGTAGGTATCTTATTTCATGAAAAAACTAATGAGATGTAAGGTACATCGAGTGATACCAAAATAGCGCCTAATTAAAAGTGTCCGCTATACCACACAATGTGTCGCCACAGTCTGATCTAATTATAGCCGAGGCCAGTTCGGCGCGGGCGCATCTTCGGAATAAAGCACCACAAAGTATCGCGTTACATCGCGCGGTGCACTTGATCATGCCGTTGTCTGCTCTCTTTTATTTGTCCGTTTTATACCGTCCTTTATTTTTCCCCGTTCGCTTTGAGCGACCACCGCACCGACCGCAGCGCTTAACTCTCGCCACAAACTCAGACCAAAGAATTAGCCTCACTAGACCCCATAATCTGAAACCATCTTTAAAATCAATATCCATTTACGATAAACATCTCTTGCGGTGAAAGCCATTGTAAATTCAAATAGTTAGTATCCGCGGCTGGACGTGTTAGCCAGATCGAACGCTGATCGCTTCTCCTCGGCAAATATTACCGTCATAACTATCTAAGATAGTCGTAAATCCGTTTGGAACTTATTAAAGCACTCGTTAAACTAAGTAGGAGTGCGGATCGAGTTGGCACGTCAAAATATCTGTGGTAATAGAGCGGGTGGAGTGCGTGCGCCGAGGCCGTGCCCCGGCCGACCAATTTATTCGTCGGGACGTCAGATTTCGAGGGCCTCGTTACGACTAAGCCTCCAATTAGACTTATCCCTAATTAAGAGATGCCAATAAATTACCCTCCATCACGGGCTAACGAAGACGCGCCGCACTAATAACGCTAATTGATTTTGAGTAATGAGCTCGAGTTTTGATGGAGCTGATTGGGGGACGAAGGGGCGCCATCGATCGCGCCGAGCGCCGATATGCGAATACCTCGATCACGGCACGCTCCCCTTACTTTTGTGTGGCTTTCTTATCTGGTCGTCTTACGTTAATCTAATTTGTTAATTGAATTTGGTGATATTTACGATCCGGACGGGTTATTTTCAGTGATACCAAGCGACTTTTAACTAGGAATTCTTTATTCCAGAAACCAATCATGAAGTAAGATCTAACAGCTTAACGAGTAACTAACAGTTTCGTTTAATTGAATTCCATTACCATAGTTAAAGTTTACATTTAATTATAGCAACCAAACGTTGGTCTCGCTTGAAATATTTCCTTAATATGCAAATTACGTGCGTAATTATCTTAGCCTGTAGGTTCTAGCCTACACGTCCAACGCTTTTTAAATATCTTAAAACAGCTGGGTGGAACAATCGTCTAAGACTTGTATGATAGTTACTTAAAAATAAATTAAAAAAGAAAGCCGAGACAAAAGAATGTAGATGGCTCAATAAGATAATGGATCACCACAATGATCAATTATAATTCATCAATATTAATTTAAACATAATTTATTGTCGACACTTTATATTCAGCTTTATGTGAAGGCTTGTTAAGTTGAATTCTATTGGCATTTGTGTAGTTAACGACTCTGCATAGTCACACTATACAATAGTAAGAGTTAAAAATGTGTAAACGTAACGTAACCAAATGATTTACGATAGGTAGATAAGAGTTAGGTATCAGAACTAACAATTGCATATTTGTACTTTTATTAATGTTGTCTTGGTCAGTTACTGAAACACCCTGTGGACAATAATGGTTGATCTCGAGGACTATTTTAAGTAACTAAGTATACTATTATACATATTGAACATACTATAATAGGTGACTTTATAAAGTTATTTACATTTGTAGTGCTTTCATATATTTATGTAACTTAGTTTAGTACATTTATAAAAATGAAACATTTTTTAAAATTATATTTTATCAGCCTTCAAATTGAATTTGGCATGGCTAAATAAGACTGTAATTCTGAATACCAAGGACACAATTGCATCACGACTTCACAATTAAACGATTGCCTTATAAAGCTCGACTGGAAAGGAAGTTTGATGAAGTTGTCGGCGCGAGCGCAGCGCAGCCGCTATCTACAGATCCTATCGCGATATCCCCACCTCTCACTATTCCTCACAATCCGATTAGGAATGTCTACGCGGCCTTTAGACGCGTAATTTCGTTTAATAATGTGTATAGATTGTTTATCAGAGAATAAATCACAGGCTTTGTATAACCTTATTAACTTTGAAGTGCTTTGAGATTGTCGGTGGTGATTTGAGGTGGAATTTTATGTCCTAGAAGTTTAACCCTATGTTTTTAATACCGAATTTACTTCCCCTATCAATTTTTTTTTAATTGAAAACCAATATTTTCTGACTAAAAACCACTATTTTTCATAGAATAAAAAAAAGTCTAAACAAACTTTTAGAATCAATTACATAATCTTTAGATCGCGCATAATAACCATTATATTAGATCGAGATGATGGATACTGAGCCCCTCGTTATTTTGACCGATGTAGGTAGTGTCTTTTAGACCGGAGACACTGAATAATGATCCACGGAGAATTTACAACACCATCACTTACCATAATGAGCCTGCTTAGATAAACGTAATGCGCTTAATTGGGCAAGTCAGGGTTTAGGACTGCTTTTAAACAGGTAACTCTCGGATTTTATCGGTACTCACAATTATAGAGGCACCACTCAATGTAATTAATGATATAATGCAATCGTTTGATTGTGTAAGTTTTGCATCAAATTATTTTTAAAAACACATTTCATCTTTAACTAATAAAAAATAATTTTCGTTAGGAAAATAAGATATAATAGCTGTGCTGTATTAATTGCGTGTTAAAATGCTATATAATGTTATAGTTAAGGTATGCAATTGCAAATTTTAAACTCAAATAAAAATTAATCAACAGCTCGTTTTTTGAAATGCGCAATTTAACATAATAATTACTGGCAGCAATTAAACAGTAAGTAAGTCTGTAATGAGTTGTTTTTAATAAACCGCCGTGGACAATCATAACTTGATTGATTAAGTTGCATATTTCTTACCTAAACTGGTATTAAATAATGAGATATCTTAATAAGGCTGGCAATAATATCGCAATATGGCCGTTCACGTATCAAGGTGAGGTGGAGATTAATTGGCGTCTGGCTAATTAGTGGGGACTCATTAGTGGCCTTAATTGAAGCTGCGGACTTTCCCAGATTTCTTCTCTTTATGCGTACTTGGTAAACAAGTCGGTGAAAGGAGTATGCAGTACTCGACTCTTCAGAGATGACTTTGCATTTTGAGAACTGTCACTTAAGAGCCTGAGATGAAGAAATGACAAACACTTGCAAAGGTGTTCCATCCCAGACTTTCTGCTAACTCGCAAATCTTACTGTTATTGAGTTTCGTAATCAGCCAGATGATTTGTGTCCTTCTTTTAAGAAAATAAATAAATAAAATAAATAACACTTATATCTTTGAGGCGATAAGACGATAATACTACGTGACTATCAAAACTACACTCTCTCAACATAAGACATAAATGATTCACATTGAAGCACATTACATAAACTCTTACCTTGAAAGATTGGATGGAATATCGAATAGAAGTGAAATAGGACGGGACATAAAGGCGAAAGATTGCATTGCACTGCCTGTACGTACCTGTACTTGGCCTGGAAAGGGTTGCACTTACGCTAAAACTAGTTTATCGATAAAATATTTATATTAATACTACTTAATTCATCGACGTCATAACTAGCTCAAATCCTTATAAATAGGTACTAAACGAAAACAGTTGCAATGAAGTATAAAATCAAATTAAGAATCGTTCGTAAAACTAAATAAATTCTTTGTTATGAAATCGCAATTTAGAAAGGAAACCGTAAGATAAAGACAAAAGGAAAGAACTGAAGCAGTGCCAATTAAAGCCGGATAAAAATAAAATTAAGTGGCTAATCGGACATCGCCCGTCAATTTATCCGTATTGAGCTGCATGATAGATAAGCCAAATTAATACAGCTAAACAACGGTGGATTTGGAACGGTTCCGAATCAATTTAGCGTGGCGTTTACCCACTTATCGAGCATTGTGGGATGGAGAGACTTGCTTTGTAACGTGTCCCATCCCTACGGGCGCCCGGCGGGGGGTGCTCGATGATTGATGGCTGGCCGGCTGCACGCCGTGTGTGAACGGGATGCTGCTATCTGCAGACCATCGGCCTACCCTTTCTAGCACACAGCGGGCTGGCTTCGTAATTGAATGGCAATTACCTGGGCTGTAAATATGACACAAGCGCGTAATTGTAGGAGTGCGTGAGGCCCAAGACCGCAGTCACTGTACACGCTGCCTAAGAGAAATGTAACAAAATAATTTAATGCTATAATAACCGTTGTAATGAACACCACACCACCAAACCAGTATAAAATGAAACGTAGGAGTGAAGAAAGAAACAAAGTAGCTTTTCTTTAATAACACGCAGTTGCAACTTGATATTTCCAAAAAATATTGATGGATTATCGTTATCAAGTTATCTTTTCAACTTACAGAATAAATAAATAAACGTAAGCAACAAGAATTCAGTTGGTAGTTCGGATGCAACCGCAACTAAACAGGTACTCACAAAACAATCGACAATGGGTAAAAAACAGTTACATATTTTAAAAAGCACGGTGACACTTGACACCGGCTTCATGGTCGAGACAACTCAAAAAATATGACTACACGTGACTGGTGTCAAAAGTCACGAGTCCCACCTTTATGGCTCATATTTCAACTACTGAGTTCACTGTGCTCTTTTTTTGTAGACAATGAAAACTTACTTTTTACCACATACATGTTTTTCTTTCTTCTAATTAAGACCACTTAAAAGTTTTGTCTAATTAAAATGACTTGCTTCTTTCTTACAAAATATTTTTCTACATGTAGAGACTCGTAATTATGAGTCAATCCTTGCTTATTATGAATCCACTACGTAAGACAAAAAAATATCCATCTATCTAAAATCTTTGAGATAGTAATGTGCGTTCGATGAGCCGCCTGTCCTGATCATAAAGTCTATTTTTACGCAGCAGCAACTGGACTAATTAGTAGAAATTACTATTATAAATGATGCGAAATTGCACTTTAGCCAAACAATAAAACATCGAAGACTCCAAAGGTTTATAATATGTAAATAGAGAGAATATTTAGATCCAGCTATAAAATTAACAACTGACTCGGAATTGCGATGGCTATTACATTTATAGTCAGGTAATGAAAGTAAATGTTTATGTTTTTAGCTGGTAATTAAATTTTTAATTTACATAGGAATAGGCGTAGGGAAGCATGTGAGAAGGACGTTGCGCCGCGGGCTCCCTTGCCACCTGTCACACCGACACACGGTGCACACTGTCCATCGGTCTTTTGTTGCTAGCTGCATACCTCTACACTGCATACACTAAATACTACACCATTGTAAATCATTCTAGCGCTGTCCTAATGGCATTCTGTTCAATAAAAAGAGTATAGCGATGCCGATCAATGTAGGTTTATTATTTTTAATTACTATCCTACTACCTAACACAGAAATGTAGATAATAATTAATAGGGTTCTATTTTTAATCTAGTTTGTCTTTTCAGAATATAAAACAATAATTTCTGCTGATTGAGCATTCTGACAAAAAAGATAAACCGACGGACATGTTTTTACTTGGCATTTCTAATATGTAGATAATTTTAATTAAGTATGGTGTTAATTCAGTTATTCTTATTATAGTTCAGTATTTACCGTACAGCCTGTTGATATAGGTCTTGTTACACAATGCACTTAATTAATTACACAATAACAAAGCGGTCGTTTTTGTTTAACTTTTATTAACTACCAACTACATAAATGTACAAACCTAACCATTATACAGTGACATTGTGTAGAGTCAACTTTATAATTTATTTATAAGAATAAATAACAATCTATTGTATTTTAGACATGAACATGACATAGCGCCAGGAGTCAGATTTTAATTGGCGTGGTATCGGGTTCGGGTCAGGCGGGGGTGGTTGTTGCGGCAGCGGCGGGTGGGGGGAGTGGAGTTGGCAACACGCTCGCCGACACTCACTCAGTTTTTCTCTCACCCTCTATCGCAACAGGTGGTTAGATGAACTGCCGAAATATCCGAAACAGAGACATCCCAAACCTCCAAAGGAACCTCCAACATTCAGCACTAATTGTGTTAAGAAAGTTCCTTCGTTGTCAACGTGTTTACTCCCTCGCAGACAATAGAGCATAATTCGCGTTAATCTAAGCCACTTTAGTATCAATCCTTCATTAAACCAAGCCCTCGACACAATCGTTCATTTGGAGCGTTCTCACGCCTCATTAAAGTCTTTTTCGTGATTCGGCGACCGCGTCTACCGTTTCCCCGAACACAATGAGCGAGTGATTCGGCGGCGAATAACGAGGGCATTTTGTCGGCCGCCTCTCACGTCCGACGCCTTCCGACGCTCAATGAAAGTTTACCTGCAGCCGTAACGAGCGATTTGTCCCCTGGCCCCGGCCCCCGCGCCGGGCCCAAATCAAAGCCCATTCACATCTGCATGCCGACACAATGCTGGCAATTAGGCCGCGCTTGGCCCTACAATCGAACGTAATGCGCTCGTTCGATGGAACACCGTCCCGTCGTCGCCCGCCCCGCCGCCGCGCCGCCGACACTTGGAATCCTGCAAATCCTCACTCTCGCAATTTGTGACGTTAATGCCAATTTACTAAAACTTCTTTTGGTATTTACCTGTCCTCCAAGGAACTCGAGCTCGCGTGCGACATAGCATTAAGCGAAGCTTTGATGAAACAATAATTTTAATACTTTGTAAGTAGATTCTTTTTAAATCACGGTCTTTATTTCACCTCACTGATGTTAATCTGATTAAGGAGACTTTGCATTCACGACTTTATTGCTTTTTTATCTGTTGACGTTCATTGCTTTTTTACTTACCCTTCTAGGTTAGCGGTTATAAAACGAGTGTTGAAAATATAAAAGCTCATTTTGACAGCTGCGAGGTAGAGTTGCCGGGGTCAAACGTGTTGCGTGGAACGTCGCGTCGTCGCCTCCTTTGTGCTGCAATTTGCTGCCGAGGTCTGGGTCAACCGAGCACCGTAAATCTTTCCACCTGCTTGTCACGGTTGCCACAGCCGTAGAGCTATATTCCTCATGTAATTACCTTACTTGGAACTTTTGCAGTAATAGCCACATGACTAATTGACTGTTGCACTTACGTTACCTACTTAACTTAATGTTTGGCATGTTTATTTATTTCTAAGAATTTTTGTTTCCTGTGAACATTAACATAAATGCACAAGAAGGGTAATGAGTCAACTTATCTTACTTATTATTTTCAGGATTATACATATAAGCACGATTGAAACACACTTGCAAAAAAGAAGATGGCTACAATAAAACCCAAAATCACACATAAGGTGTTTTTTTTCCGAAAACAATTTCGGTAACTATAAATATGATCCGATAACTATAAAATGCTTGGCTTAGCAGTCTCTGTGACATAATTAATTTAATAAGAGCTTTACATCAATGCGGATATGTGTTGGCAAATTAATTAACCTCTCCTCGCCTAGGACGAGCCAATAAATCTCTAAATTTACTAACTAACGCTGCCAATTAAAATGTAAAAAATGTTAGTGGAATTGAAACTTATACGTGTACAGGGCGTTTGGCACTCAGCCCGGATGCATATTTATAAAACCTATTACGCTCGAACAAGCAAATCGAATAGCTCGAGCACGTTTCCAATTTCTCTTGAATTCACCACAGACATGTAAATATTGAAGGTTTTTAAATTGATGGTCCGTTAGTGCCTAAGAATTAATTAAAGGGAATAAATTCGCACATGGATATTTCTTTTGTTATGCTACTTTCCATTTGAAAGAGCATATATAAAGCCTATTTGTATCTTTATATTTCTTTAAACGGTGGTGTCAGGTGTTTGCACTCTTGCGACACTAGCTGGCAAACGTCACCATTTTTGACATTTAGTGCCCTCATAACGTACATTAACCGTTTGTCTCGCACTGGTTTTATAATGAATAGCCACATTCTGCTCGTACGTTCCACATTCATGATTTAGGGATGAAATATTGCACTCAAGCTTTCGTACTTTAGTACCTACTACCCGCAATATATTCTATTTCAAGGCGGTCAAAAATAAAAGATGTTTCAGTCTTCAACATATGTGTCTGATGATAATTCAAATAAATATTAGAAGTATAGGTCCCTACCTACGTTGTTCTATGTATTAAAAAGACGTCGGCATCTCTATACCTATCTAAAGTGTTGATGTATGTATTTGCGTACACCATAGTAAACAAGTCATGCAGACAATGATTACAAATTAACAATCGTGCAAATGCAGTGTGGGTGACGTCTCTCACAGATGCGATGCGAGTATCGTGCCGTGCCGCTGCCGCCGCCGCCGTGCCGACGTCATTAAGGAGCATTCACTGTGGCCGACAATATTCTTCATTTGCGTACCGGGCGGCAGTCATTTGGCGTATTGTGACTGACGAAGGCCCACCCTTAACTGCAGAGGTGCAGTATGCCACCACCTTAATTTGGTACCCTTGTTTCGTTGTCACCGTACGTTACCACTACAGAATGGACCTTTAATACCGAGCGTACGACGACAAGCTACACTGAATTTCAATTTCATAAAGATGCCACCATCTGGCAAAGTTAAATAAAAGTTAGTCTATAAATAAAAAGCTCATAAACATTGTATTTATAATTTAATGTAGCACCTTGAAATATATAACCAATCAACACATATAATGAAATGCTAATATAAATTGATGAAATATAACTAGTAAACTACATTTTGAAGTTCATTTGCGTTTTTATGACAACCAAATTATATTTGATGAACTATAATAGCCTATTAAGAATTAAAGCTTCCTGGCAGAATCGGAGTCTAATAACATTCACGCACCCAATTAAAACGTGTGGTATTAATAACACGCATTCACCTGTCACTCTAATCTGTACCTCTAAAAGCTTAGCTTCAGTATTGAACTCTAAAGAAAGGTGGTATAGTTTATATTAGTTTGAGCTGAACATCAGTTTGGTTCAGGTTGTGTAACGGTGCATTAGTTTTCGTAATAAAAGCCTCGATATCTTTCGGCTGAGTCACCGATTACCACATAATATTCATCTAGACATAATGCCTGTGATTAATAAGCCCCATTAACTTTAAACAAAGATTAATTTCGAAGCGGGGCTTACTCTGGCGTCTTGGAAAAGATATTACCCCGTACCATGAAAACTATTAAATTGGCTGACACAAATTTGTTTACTAGTGTTGGTTTCTTTAATTAGGTATACAAGCGAATCACGTATGTAGGTAATTTGCATGTTGCATGCGAACCTCTGTATCTATAATCATCAAATGTACAAATCAATATTAAAATTAAAATATTCACTGATAACCTTTTGCTGTTTTTGCTGCTTTTATTTATAGATTGATTTTATATTGCAAATGAATTGTTTTATTCAGATAATTAATTCCGAGTGTTCATGATGTAGAACAGATGTACCTAACCTAGGTAACGTTCATAACTGAAGTATCCCCTCTTATAAAGGACTGTATGGAATAGTCATCTAATAATAACGTTCTTTATTGTTTAATTGAATTTTTCCTTTCAATCTCGTGGTACGGGACAAGGAAGCACGCGCACCATAACCAAACACCTGCGCTCGCACAGCACTGATCGATCGAGCTTAAACCGAATTAGCCTGATAATGGCTCATCAAAGGAATTATTGAATTAACCCGAAATTGTTACCGAAGGGCCGTCCTCTTTCTTGTAACCCGACGCTGGCCGTAACGAGTTTCCTGTCCCTACCTCGTCTCCTCCAACTCGTCATGCGTTCGCCTTCAAATTCATTCGTGGGAACGCGGGAATCAAATCATGCAACTTGAAAATGTTAATTATTAGTATCTATTCATGATTATTTATTTAGCATACGTATTAGCTCAATTTTTGATAGATTTAAGATTTGCGTAGTGATGGCCTAGTACAATTATTTGTTATTTGGGTTTAATAAGTGAATTTTCTTTTATACTCAATCTACTTTCGAATTGTCGCATTGGGTGTTCAAGTTCACATACGAGTCGCATATTCCACGTCCAGAATATATTTTGAATCCTTTTCTCTCGCTCGCAATATTTTCTGACGTTGCTTGGAAGGTGCATTGTTAGCCGGTCTCGTTTGCAAGCATCTGACTTCGTCAAAATAACTCACTCCGACTTTGTTTTACTTCAGTATGCAAATGCATTCCAATTAGCGGGATTTTACGTTTCTCAGTACCACTCATTAATTTTCAAGTTGGATTTTTTCCTGCGGGCGTTCCACGACCGTCGTAATTAACCAAGAACGAGACGGATCCTTCAGTTTGCTTATTAACGTCTAATCTTTGTTCGCGTCTGTCGATCTTAATTAATTCAATTAAAGTATTAAGGAGTAGGTGAAGGTTGCGGTCCACTCACTGAAATTTAAAAACTTAACGTCGTTCGCCGTAACGACTCGCCGAGTATACAAGGGGAGGCGAATTAATCAAATAATACCGCGGGGCGCGGGGAGCGCGCCACCCCGCGCCGCCCCCCTCCGCCGCCCGCCGACGACCGCGTGGCTCAGTCGCGACCGAAACGCCGTGTGGGGAAGTGTCGTCAATCCCCGTAAACATTACTACTTTTTTCGAAGTTCTACACACAGTTTTTGTTTTAAAGTTTTACAAGGAAGTTTTATGTGTTCAGTCTTTTATTCCCTGGAACTCGAGGGGTCTGAGACTGTTTGCGACGGTGTAGTTTATTAAGTTCTGCGTTGATTGTGTTTTTTTTGTTATTGTTGAGTTTTTTGTTTGGTGCATCGTGCCGTTGCGGAGACCGGGCGGTCCCAGCGAGGCTCCGAGCCTGGACACGCGGCTGCCAGACCCGAAACGACAAAGCCTTTAGGTAACTATCTAAAAACCCGTACTTACAATATTACCTACCCAATAAAATTGCTTTAACCGTTGCACGTTGTACGCTTTAATATTTGTACACAAATCGTCTGCTTATAGTAAACTATAACTAACGTGTTATGATAATAGTATTGCTTATTGTAATAGAAACATCGATGTAGACTGTAAGTAAGTAGTATGTTGTTGTCAACCAGTGTGCTTAGCGACGGCGGCGGCGAGACCACGTGCGCAGCTTTCCAACCGGCATTTGTTATCATCAATATTATCTCATTGTTGTTATTAAATCAGTATTTCTAATAACATTAAACAATAAATGAGCAAGTATTACCGCAAACTTGCCATGCCAAGACTCCAACGACAAAATTAAAGTAAGACTGAAATAGAACTCTACAACCATTAATCATTTTAAGTGATTTTACTCGGAACAATTACTTGTATAGCAAAGTTATGACAGCATGTAACGAACGAAAAGGTAGGCTATTAATAATGACGTCTTAGTCAAAGGCAAAATACTGTTTTGAATTTGTAATGCAGAAATGTGCAGAACAAAAAATTTTACCTACAATTACTTTTTGTTTGTTGGGCCTGTTAGTAGGTACAGTATGTTAACATATAAACAAGAAGCATGTTAAAAAGAAATATAATATTAATAATAACTGAATTTTAATTTCACATGGCAGCAAAGACATTTAATTGAAGACCGACAAAGAACAGTCCCCTAAAATTATTACGAGCACACATATTTCTTCATCAGGTGAAACTCAATTACAAAGAGATAATTAAACCATCAAGGATTTATTTACTTTGCACATCAATTTTCTTTAAAATAAACCTACTTTTAATTAAAGCTTTAACGAAAAACAAATAGAGAAGAGGAGAGAGGCGTACAACCCTTCCACAAGCTTTTCGTCAGAGGGTTTCACCGTATTGTTATTGAATCCGTAAGCCAATTATACATCGGAATTAGGTTCTTATAATTTGTTTTATAGACGCCGGTGAAGGCAAGTAATTTACGCAGTCGATTGGATTCAGTCAATATTTATAAAAGTGAGAACAAATACCGAGAATCGACTCAAGTGTTTAGATGAGGAACTTCAAATTACTGACTTCATCTAAACCCCGCTATTACTAGGTATTTAGTACTGTTATTACCAAATACCAATCTAAAATTGAAAGAAAGATAAACACATACAGACAAATATTGGTTATGATTGTTATTTCGTTTCACCATTAGCATTAATAAGACGGGTTGAAATTAATTTAAAACATGTCTAAGCAATATTATACGGACCACTTCATTTCATCGCTGGTTTAATTAAAAACGAGTGCCCGCACCCCCTCCTTTTCGGGTTGAAGTACCCCCTCCCCCTCAGCCCGCGTGGGCGTCCCGCTCCGCTTATATTTAGATAATTGTACAATCATCTAAATTAATGAGTCCTCTCGTCCGGTCCTGGCCTCTATTGTATTATGTTTATGCAAGCCACAGCGGATACATGGTGACAATGTAATTTGAAAAATTATTATTTTATTTCATTTTTCACTGCGAGAGGTTTTCCTCTAAAGAAATAAGAAATATACATTACAAACGAACAATATAAAAAGGATGTAGAAAACGAATCCATTGTTTATTGTACAACAAGGAACTCAATAATAAAACTAATACGGATGATAAAAGAGTAGAGGCCGGGAGGGTGTTCATTACTCCCGCTGTTGACGACGTCGACAGTGATAGAGCTCAATGCAATTAAAAGTTTCACTACGTGCGTGGCCGAGGCACCCGCGCGCGAATATCTACCTTAATTTATGCCAGCGATAAGCTCAAGTTATGAGAGCCAATTAATTACTTAATACACGTAAATCTTAAATTGAGATTTCATTTATTTTGGAACGAAACTCGCAGTACCTTTAAATTGTTTTAGTTATCCCCAAATGGAAGAACTTGTGATACTGCCAGGGCAGGTAGATCATTTACTAACAGGTAAAGGCAATGACCATGCTCTTACAGAATAACAATAGCAAAGGTACTCATACTATAATAACTTATATCAATTCTTGGAGAAGACAATTTGTAAAAGCTTTTAGCTTAGCTGTCGCTAACCCTTTATCTTTTGGATTAAATTAGCAACGCACCCATCATGCGTTGCCAAATGTAATGCATCAAGCAAGAGAAGGCTGGAGTGGGCAGGTCTCCCCGAAGCCTCCGGCTATCTAATGAACCTACGCCACCCTGCACCCTGATTTATTAACGAATTAAACGCATTCTCCTGCACCCTCATGCAAACACCGATAGGCTATGCAAAGTATAACGTCATTAAATCTGCTCAATTTAGACGGAGTATCCCAAATAAATGTAATTAAAAATCAAAGTCATATTAAAATGAAAACTTTCAAATTGAATACAAAATAATTTCAGTAAAGAAATTTGACCATCCTTGAAGAAAAAGACATTGTTTTATTTCAATTCTAAGTGTTATAGGTACACTCTAAACGAAAATATATGTTATGAAAATAGAAGCACATATTTCAGTTCAGATTAAAGAATAATAGCTAAATCAGGTATAACAAAGTCTTACAAAGTAACTGCAATTATTTAACACATAAAGACAAGAGTAATGGCGATTCACTTGAAGACATTTGAGAAACAAGTGGTGTGCCAAGCGATACACAAGTAACCATTAAGTATTTTACTTAGTGAGAACATTACAGTACAACATAACCAGTTCCGCTCGGCTGACTCTCTACCTACACATTAGTTCCTTATATTTAAATAGCAACTAAACAAGTCGCTTACTATGCAAATAAAGCTTACAACAGCAAGTTGTAACGGCGCCATAGAATTTTAGAAAGTTCTCTTATCGCTAATTGTGACTACCTACTTAATGTTCATTAAATTATCCGTGAAAACAATAAGTGATAAAGCTTATTTCGAATGAGGCTACAATCTTTTTGTTTGGTATCTTACACACCAATTATTTCCACATTAATACCATGGCCAGACGCTATTCTATACTGAGAAATACAGGTGTCTGTTCCCATGTTTCTCTTTTAAAAGCCTTACTGAGGTTGTTATGCTGCAAGCTTTGTAAACGAAAGTTGTTTGCTACGATTATGATAAGAAGATTAGGAAGGTTCTTTATTTTAATATTTATTCACAAGTCTTTATAATTTGAATATACATATAAGGTACAAACATGCATTTCGATATTGAATATAAGGATAGTGTAGTCTGATGATATTATTCTTGCATCCATTATTCAGAGCTCAGGCCGGCAAGGGACGCCGCACCGGCGCTGCTAAATTATTAAACACACGTTATAAACACACCGCCCCAAACTCGTCTTCCTCAAGTGTCTTCAACTCACCCCGATGGGAGAATCATTGGGCGATAACCAAATTTACAAAGTTTGCCATCCTTTCCTCAATACTCGATACGATTCAATTTTAAGTTGTAAGCTTCTAACAACGTTTATTGGACTATGTTTCGCTTTTTCTTTTTAGTTGCAGAACTAAATCTCAGCTAAGCCATTTAAGGCTCGACTTGGAAATGTTGGAATTCTCATTGAGGCAGTAGGCTCATAGTGGAACACCTGCTTTGATATCGCATGCCCTCTCCCCACCGTAAGTCCACATTGGCCAAACCGGTTTCGATTACTGGTTATAGCTGCCTACTTATCCGTTTGGCGGAAAAGAACTTCTCGCGTCTCTTTATGCATATTTTATCGTGTACAATACCATACTGAAATCCTCCTCAAATATGATTATTCATATAGCTAGATAAATAATGGAGTCGAAAGCATTTATTCATTTGTCTAATCATGCTTTAATATTAACGTGTAAGTTTGACAAGAACTATTTACAGAACGATTACCCGCGTTACCTTCCATTCCGGGAAGAAGCAATTCAACTCTCATACAAAAATAAACAAAGTCACCCACAGTTTATTTGTCTTGTGGGGAGACGAGCTCGGCTATGGAAACTAATGATTGTTTAAAGAATTTAGGAACATTAGAATGACATGAATCTGCTTTTAAATTAGTTACTAGGGATTCTGTCGGATATTCATTTAACTAGTTTATTTTATGTAGAGGAATATACTCGTACATTCTCATAAAATAAAAATTTCAAGAGAACTTTAAATAAATTCTTTACAAAAAACATTACACACAAAGACAAATGTTGTTTTACGATCATAAAGTTTATTTTAAAACGAAGCAGTTAAGTAGCCATTAAAGTTAGTACTCATTGTGGATGATTATTATTTAATTTTTAACAGCTTGTAAAATGTTGCAAGCAATCAAAAAGAAGCAAATTATTTGAAAATGTTTTAAAGGATTTAGGTGATTTCTATCTAACTAACTTTTTATTTACCTATGTGCTTGTGGAATGTTGTCATCTCTTACAAGAAAGACGAAGAAAAAGAGATAGAATATCGTTAATTCGTCTCCGCGTGCGGCCACTCAACTTGTGCCAGTCATCCTATTTGATTGTAGAGAGGATTTCGAGTCGTAATTGGTACTAATTATTGTTTTGAGAACCGTCTTCTACACTGTTATAATGTCTGTGTTATCTTAATCGCCTTGCAATCGTATATATTATAATGTTATTATTAGTATTATGCATTACTTATCACTTTTTATTAAAAAGTATAGCTGCATCCACAATTTGTTAAGCAGGAGCCTAATGTTACATAATGCTCTAAATTTAAACTAAACTGTAGCCGTTTACTCTAAAACATAAACAAAAAAACCTTTCATAATACTAATGAACGTTCAGAATTGGAAATGTAGGTACCTAAGCAGATCTAGATCCTACAAAAGTAAATTATTTCTACTCAGAACAGCATTTCGTGTTTTAGCGGTGGTGGTGCAATCACACCGAAAGATTAAACGATAACACGATACAATTGCACACACAGTATTGTAATACCGGTTGAAATTAATAGCTATCCTTAGCTAATAACGGCAATAAGCGAGCTAAAGACAGGGCCCATATTTCACTACGTTGCCATGGAAACGGGCGCGCCAAACAACCACCACCGGGTGAAACAACCGGCCAAAACAATACGCGTACAAAATTAAATAGTGCTTTTTAAACTTTTTAGAAGCCTCATAATAACATTAATAGCGATATTAAACACTAATTTGTATTGGTGATTAAACTGAGGGCTAAAAAAAATATATGGCGCTTATTATAATGGAAGAAGAAGACTGACTCAATTATTCAATACTGAATCTAATCCCAACCGCAGTGATTTCACAACGCTTCTTGAGCTTCTTAACTTTATGTTTAAGGTCTATAAAACCATAAAGTGAATATAACCAATAAGGTAAATCAGGCAAAACTTTATAGACACGGATTGCGTTAACCACCAAAGACGTCTTAAAGAAACCCATAAACGGCGTTTAACTAAAATCATCCGTATCCAATGCCATCAAAACCATAACTTGACTTTTGAACAATATGTTGCTTCATTATCGGGGCGTCCGGAGCGCTAACAGCAACTAAGTAGATAACAATCAGCTGGAGGCTTGTTCGAGACACGAAATTAATTAAAACAAGTTTGTTCGCGGATCCTATGCAGGACGAACAAAGCCGTGCTGAGTCACTAGGTAATTACACTACGGCAGACGCGGCAGGCGCCTCAAATCTAGCATTATCTTGCCGCCTTTTACTTATTAAAAGGGGACTGGTGATCACCGTTCTTTTCACTTCAACTGTTTATTCTTTTAATAGATCAAAATTAAAATGAATATTAATTAAATCACGACCTTATTTCATAATTAAAATCATAATCTTTTACAATATTGTCTTTCCTTCCTCGGTAATTTTCATCATGCAAATAATTAGATTCTTCTAAACTCTTTCCTTAACTCATTTCGAGAGCTTCTTTTTAACAGTTCCCTGGTGAATAACGTGGTGATCGCGCCTTGTCATCGGGAATTTTAATTATATACAGTGATTAATTATGTGTAACGCAAAGACAGAGAGGGAGAGGGCTATGATCGTTGATTGATTACACAACAACTTCTCAGTTTTGTGCCTCGCCTCGCGTCTTCCACCGCATTGTCTTGTTCTAATCGCGACGATATAATTTGGCTACGAGCATTATGATCGTATTGCTTCATTGTTTCCAGTATAGTGGGTGAATTTCATTTAACGTTTAAACCGAGTCATTGTTGTTATTAATTTTATAACACGAAGACAATGCAATGTTTACGAGACTGCAGCTGAATCATCCCCGATTACCTAATTTTAAAGGTCTGTAAAATGTAAATATTCGAACGTAAAAATGATTTATGACTAATGTTCTTTATATATGCAAAAACATGCGTGTTGGCAATTAGTGAGACAACGGGAAAGGCATGGCTTATCTTTGCGTCTAAACACAATAAGCCATCTGTTGCCGCAGTGACGACTGACGATATCCGTGACCCATTGACAGAAAAACCTTCGCGTTATCTCTACGTTGCTGTGCCATAACAAAACGCTGTTACACTTTTTAGACATTTTACTACAAAAATTAACAAATTGCTTCAAGCTATCAAAAGTCTTTTCTATTTATGTGAATTTCATTTCATACGCTGATTGTTGTTGACTACGAGTATGACTAAGAACACTAATTATGATGTTATAATATTGGTGCAATGCAATAGACTTAAGTCGGAATGTAAATAGACGTGGCGATTGCTCGATGCGGCATATATTATTAAACAAGCGATTACTCCTAAATTTAGATCTGCATAGATACCGGCCGATCCGGGAATCCGTTGCGCGCGCTTCCTGCAAATCCCTCAGCTGTGATCAAATTATGCGCATACGTTTAAACGCTTTAAATTGTGAGTTTCATTCACCTGCGATAAACTATTTAATTTTATTTGTATGCGCATATCAATAGATTCATTTAAACGAAAGCTACGCAGCATATTCTCGTCTATAGGAAAAATATTTTTCTTTAGTGCGTTTCCATTAAATAGCTTAAATTCTTTTATAGTTTGAAGATTGCAATCAATGCAAAATATTCTGAGATAAAAAGCTAAAATTACTATAGTACTTAGCGTGTAATTTGCACATAAATGTTTGCAATTAAAAACGTTGTTTAACATCGCATTCTTGGCAGTTCCCACGTCGTTCGCAGCCGCCTTCGGTTTATCTAATCTGCGGGGCGGGATATTTGCACGGCGATAATGCAGCCATCAGCCAACGGCCCTTATGACACACTCCATTACGCTCCACTACAACTTGAATTCAGTGCTGGTGTTGATTGACAAGAAATTTAGCTAAAGAGCCAAATTTGTTTTAGCACAAAAGTTGCTTTGTTAAGAGCACCAGTTTAGATCGATAGGAACATTTGAAACCACTGCAAGCAATAGAGGCGAAAATTACGGTTGACAAGGTTATCATCATGATTGAAAAACTTTACAACAATGTGGAAACAAAACAAAGGAAAAATTGGAATGTTTATCAACTTGAACATAAATAAGTTAAATACTACCTAAGATATTCACCAAAGTTTACACGCACCGAACCACAGGGATAAGAAAAACGTATTGCTCTTGCGAATTATAAAAATAAATAATAGAAACGCAATAAAAACATACAAGACCCTCGACCCGTCACCGAAGGGTGCCGTCCAAATTGGCAACGGTTTCTGAGGGTTGCTCCCATACGTTAAATACGCAATTCCGAGCGCCATACAATCAGCCAAATGAGCTCGCATTGGTGCAATCAATTACGCATCTTTTTACCAACTTAGGGTGATGAGTTCACTAGGTCATTACGAATACTTGTTGATCATCACATCCATTCTGTTCAAGATTTATTTGATTCATTCATGTAACTGGGAATCACTTAACACTAGTAATAATAGAAAACTAAATACAACTCTTGGTCTTGGCCTATGATTGATTCAAAAAGTCAGCATTTATAAATGTACAAGTCAGCAATACTTGTGCATTTTCCTTTAAAAATTCTGTAGGTACCTACTGGGTTTTCCAATTATACATTTTTGGCACGTAAGTAAGTACTTTTATGGATATAATGTACCTACCTCGCATACGAGTACCTTGAATAATGAAAACAATTGCCAGTTCCTGCCATTAATTAAAAGTTAATTAAGTAATTTATATTACAACTGCTTGCTACTTCGGCCGTCTCTGTATTTAAGTAGTAAAATTGTAAATGAGAGTCGCACTTTATCGTTTCAAATCCCCAAATATAGATACGTCATCCATTTTATTAAGACCATATACGGTTTTTAAAAATGTAACGATGTTCGTAACGCCGAAACGAAAGACAGAGGTCAAATTAAATTAGTGTGATACAGCAACGTATTGAAAGCATAATAGCTTGTATTACAACTGCATAGGGTGTACAAAAGCTCAGTTGGCGTTGTTACGATAGTACCTGCTATTCTTTGTGCCGTGAAATTCGTTTCCGTACGAGTCTTGTTTTATCGACCACGATCTTACCAAGACTTGTTTTCTAATACAATGAATCGTGCGTGAAACAGAAAATAAATATATTTTATTGCCAGTTTTAACATCATCGGTGCGATGTTTTTTCATTCCGTAGACGAAGATATAGATACGTACCCAGTACCTACTTAGCAAGAATCGAGACAAAATAAGGCCCACAAGTCTTAACAACTTGAAAATTACAATTTTCACAACCACTGGCGAGAAAATGAATGGGCATTAAATTGTACAAAATAGTGTCATAAAGTGCCATTATGTTCGTTGTTGTTTAAACGGCGTGACTGACAGTACGCGTCCATGACTCCGTGCCCTCGGCTTCCGTTGTTGCCTCTGCTGCCGTCGTCAGCGCGAACACTGACAGCCTGCGCCCGCGCATCTGTCTGTCATAGAGTGCAGTTGGTTTTTCATATTTATTTATTTATTGTAAGAACTTTATAAATATAATATTCATGAAATTATGGAATAATAATGAAATATTGTGTCCTAAAAAATACTAATATTTCGTTTCGTCAATGAAGGAAGTTACTTATATTTGTATTAAAGAACAATAATAATAGTTAGCGGCGTCATCCAGTCTACACTAGAAGGGAAACAGATAGGGCAGGGAAGCCGGGGGAACCCCGCAGGGCGCTCGTTAACTACTCTTAGATAGATAAATTATTTTTATCTGCCAATTTACCCCAATCTACTCTATTGTTGAAACGCGCTGACAGCTATCATTTAGCGACAAAACGTCAAAGTGGATTGAGGGGATTCCCATTTAAATAACACGACGTGATGACTCTGATTTTTATCTTTTTCGCAATTAAATACACATTGAAACACATACAAAAACAAATAATAAAAATAACAATCGTAGACATTTTAAACAATCCTCGTAAGTCAGTATACATTTCGTAATTTTGTGATGCAAAAAGTAAAATTCAAAATGATAAACATCCCAAGTCCGAATTTGAGCGCCGCCGTAAATTTTGTTACGTGAAACAAAAACCTTGTGCAGCAAATTACCGTCGTTCATTCACCCCGCGCCCGATGCATCCAGTTCAAACTCTTAAGTGTAAAATCTTGTTTTTGTTTTTAAATTTTTCACAAATAATAAAGTGTGATGAGTTCGCGGTGCGATCCGGCACTGGCGGCGGTCCGGGCCGGGCCGGTCCATGAGCCGTGTCTCCGGCGGGCCGAGCGCCACCGCCGCCGCCGCCGCGTTATCTTATCATTACCGCCCCATCCCCGCATGTATTTCCATACTCCCTGCTTATTATCATTCCCGTGTACCGACACACCGCCACGCATTGTTTACGAGCGGGAGATGACGGATTTTCTTCCGCTTTCACTCTGTTATACTGGTTTATACCACGTTATATCGTGTCGCGTTATACCTCTTTATAGCGCTCCGTGTTCGTGCACCAAGCGAATATTTGACTTGTAATTTAATATTGGATTGGAATGCTTTGCAACTTCGTAGCTTGGACTTGGTATTTCATTTCAATTTCGATTAGCTACAATTATTTCGTTACATTTTACTTGGGTTCAATTGCTCAATAAATTGCTATTTCTTAATAATAGTCGGTGCTATTACCGTTATTGTTTATTTATCAATATTGCTTTTAAAATTATCAATGTCGAATTATGTACTTACCAATTTATATCTATGCTTTCATAAGTAATCCATTAATCCATTTAGTCGGAGGAGCCATTTCGCTAACAGCTGGTTCCACACCGGCTATATCCAAAGTATAATGTAGTAATGCGCACTTAAATTTAGGGAGCACTGATAAAACGAGAAGAGTAAGTCTTAAATTACTCACTTACAGGGTAGTTATCCGAAAGAGCTTTTAAATCATTCACAAAACACTAATGGACGTTGGGAGCGGGCGCGGGGGGGCTCGAGGTGCGGGACGGGGAGCAGATGTAGTCCCTCGCGACCAATGAAATGGAGATATAACAATATAGGTGTGGGTCTGAATTGCCGTGAATTGCAATCCGACATAGTAGACAGGCGAGGAGACGACACACCGAGACGACATTAGGGAAATCGAATCCCGTTTTCCTGTCGATCCAATCACCGTTTTTCTTGTGATATTGTACCAATAACAAGATCATTTGAAGTCCTCTAAAAGTCATTCAATAAAACTTGTAGTGACATAAAACTCTTCTTACGAGTATTTTTGTTAAAGAATTAAAATAAGTAGAAATGCTTGTATTGAATGTGAGTGTCAGTGATATGTGGCGCGATGTAGAGCTAGAGCCAGGTAAAGCGGTCGGGCAGTGTTGCAGGCAGGAATAATAAATGTCGAGGGGTCTACGAGGGGAGCCGAGTGCCATTATTATCGGCGGCAATTTAATTAGATCCCCTGCGTTATTACCACTGATTCGTTCTGTAATGCCGCTCTAATATCCGCCAGCAGCGACTGTTTGTGCAGCACAATTAATATGACGTTTTAAATTACAGCTATTGGCGCCAATTTGTCCTTGTAAATACACGCTGACAATAGAAATTACTGTTTACATGATTTCAATAATTATTAGACCATTTAAGTAAACATTTCAGTACGTAGTGCAATGTGTATTTTACTCACAAATGATACTTGTATCGGCAGGCTTCGTAGCACACACCACAATCATGTGCAGAGTAATAAATAACATATTCCATGGCGAAGTGACGAAGCAAATATTTGTTTTTCCAAAAGAGACGTCCTACTGTAATTTCCGATCCAACTAAAAATTCAGTTTAAAAACCATAAAATTACTTTCTGATCGTCGGAATTTGATCACCCGACGCAATCACCCGGCCCGATAGGCTTCCGGCTCATCGATATTCGTAACGAATCGTCGAAATTCAATAATTATCCCGAACACGACTTCATTCACGAAAAAACTCATAAAAAGGTGTGAATGGAGAGAGGAAACTCATCCGAGGCGGGCACTAGCCAGTTTTTGTGAAGCGAAGCCGTTCTCCGGATGGTCGCAGTATGACGGTCACTTCTTCTCGTGGCGTTCCGATACGAAACCATGTTGTAGATAAGATTAAACTAGCAGACGGTAATCAGTGCGCGACCAAACTGGTTGAATGGAAGCGATCGCGTTCATTCATGAGCTGGGATGCCATCACGCAAGGGTCGCGGCGCTTTCCGCCACACGGCACGCGGCCGTTTCTACTCGCCGCACTTATTTGCGATCCGATCGCACCTTCTCATTATCGCGGCTTATTAATTCATAATTAGCTACCGACTTGTCATCTTCTTGACTTACAATTATCAGGTGTTCGCACGTCTGCACGTCGCTCATTACCGATCCATTAGACTATCATACATACCATTATCGTACTTTACGATGAACATTGCACACGCTTGCTATTGAGCATAAACGCTTGCAACCGGTTATTATAAACATACGAAGCAGAAAAAGTAGGTCATAATAAATTCTACGAATTCACAAAGTTATGATGGAAGATTTGATAAACTTCATTCCCCCCGAGCTTTGATCTGTGTAAACAGGTCAAATCAAAGTGTAGGAAATGTGTTAGTTGTATTTTTATTACCGGCCGTATTAAAATTTATGGGTGGTAGGTACACGTGCGCCCACGCAGCCTCCTGATCTCACATGTAAAATAGTCTCTACGGATCGTCGAAGCGCATTGAAATAAATATGAACCAAGGCCGTTTATTCAATAATCGCGTGACTAATGATCTGTTCGCTTCTCATTAGGTGACATTTGTCTTTATTAAAATGCCTGCGTCAGTGACGTGTCGGGATCGGGGTTAAACCGTGATGCTGTTAGCATTTCCTACTCGGATCAAAGATAGATTCTTTGAGATTCCGATCTCAGAATATTCAATAAGCTGACGAAACGAACAGCGTTAAACTTAAAATTTACGATACTGCATTTTCGTAAAAGGAAGGAATCGTTAATCTATCTATTACGTTGAATTCTTATTTAAGTTTGATTTAATAAAGGTTTTAGACACTAACATAACATATTATTATTTACTAAAACTTTTTTTAAATAAAGATATGATAGGTATTTCTTTTACTTAATTTTTTTTTCTTGTTACTGGTAAGAATCGAGATTACTACGCAGCAGCACTTTGGTAGAGCGCCAAATAACATTACACTTTCATACTGTTAATTCCTTACGCTTTAGGTATATGTAAATAGGATTTAAACAGACTCATTGACCTATATGCGTAGCTAATTAGGTTTTTCAGAGAGTCGTTGACCTGGTTAATTTTATTTCGAGTATTTTCAATATTCTTACCTTATTATATTTTCATAACACGAATGATCCAATATTATTTACAAAAAAGTTTTATCTTAAGTCAATACAATCAAAATGACAGTATAAATAATTCCCTTCTTAGAAAAAAACATAATCCGAAATGAAAACATAGAAAAAAATATGGTCCAAACTATTTTTTCTACTCTGTCACCTTCGGTCATGTCTGAGGTTTTATTAATCCTTTCTCGCATTTTAACTTTATGACAAACATTCTTGGATCCCATAAACGTGGTAGGGATGATGGAGTGGGGATGTCTCCGGAATGCGGCCCGTACCTGCGCGGGAGTCGACCACTGCTAATCAATTTAGCTTTATTAACGCATCAATACAAATAGTGACTGCATTTTTGGTTGTACGAATATAAATTAATTAAAAATATTCTTCCTGGTTTAATTGTTTATCTAGTAGGTAATAAGGAAAATACAATTTGTATGGTTGTAAGTCGGTTTCCTTTATGCCACCTAGCATGACAAAGATTATTGTACCTACTGTGTTAGATAGAACTACACAGCGTCTCATCTGACTACAAATAACTAAAACAAAACTAGGCTTTGCTATCTGTTGGCTGTTAACACGTTCAACGCGTTACGGGAAGTATTTGGCCGTATTTGACTTTCGGCCTGTGCGGCAGCTAATTGTCCTTGTCTTACTCCTGGTGCGGCGGTGAAAAAACTATGTTCCCATACACGGATAAAAGAGATAACTATATTCCTGACATTCTTGCTTCATATATCAGTTTTTTATTATAAAATGTACGGGAAGTATTTTTGCGTAACGCACAGAAAAGAAATCATTTTCATCTAACGCGGCCCGGGAACTATTTGTCCGTATCTCCAACCCCGTACCGCACAGACGTGCGCCCGCGCGTCGCTTCAGTGTGCACTAGTGCGGTGCGGTGTGAAGTTCACACGTCTCCACGCTTCTTTTTGCCGTCATGCGTGAAATTCGAAATGAAAATTGAAATGTATATTACATTATGGATTTATCCTGTAGTTATCGTAACAAGTTTAAAATTGTCAAATTATTTAAAAGTTTTTACATAAAGAAGTAAAGTTTACTCGGAACGCGTGTTGGACAAGAAAAAGTTGATTGAACCATTAAGTATTCATAACAATAGTCAAGTTCATTATTTTATGATTTATTCAAAAAATCATATTCAACTCATAATCAAAATAAAAATAAAAATTGTGTTGTAATTGTAATAAAAATTATGAGGCTTTTGTATTTACGAGTGTTCCACATCACTAGCGTGACATCTATTCTATGCGGCAGGGGAAGTAATTTCCCGTAAAATCACTGATTTTGAAAACTGCCTATAACTTTTAAAATATTGCACTGAACCCCGGGCGACGCCAGCTGTATATGCACAAGGGTTTAAACAATCAATTTGTTAAAAAAAATTGACCTGGTGATGAGTTTCCATGTCTCCAGAGACCTTTGAAGTCAGGACCTGATACGGGAAAATAGTGGTCGTAACGCACAGCAGACATTCTTGCTACGGGAAATATATGACCCGTATAGCACCAGAGGTAAGTTTAAGTTTCGCGTTGCCGCGCTGAAGGTGTTAATCTACTAATCCGTGATATCTAAAGATATACTAAAAAAATATAACTAGAACAATTCAAACAAACCATTGATTAATATTAACTGCTAGTTAAAAGTACATGTCGAAATCTTCTTGCTATAGGTATTGTACCTTCCTTTATATTACTCTGTGTTTGCTTTACCCAAAGTCATTCGGATTATTTTTGTGAACGAAACGAGGGGTCGACTGCTTGGAACTTCGCTTTAGTATTTTATAGGTAGTCTAACTTATTTACGAGTACATTGAAGTTTTATGGTCCCATGGTAGTATACTAAATTACAAATTAATAGAGCGTTAAAAACATTTTGCTATGTTGAAATTGAAACTAACTTTTAGCATATCTCCTCTAACAATCCTGATTCCTGTCTTCAACATAACATTCCCTCATTTTTTGAGCACACAATTGTACAACTACAACGTATAATAGATAAAATGAAACCTAGCTAGATGTCAAAGAACCAAACGATAAAAATTTTTAGCGCTCTAAATATTTTAATTCGAATTATCATCTCGAGTGGTCGCAAGTAACATTCCGCTGGGACCGCGGACGGTGGACCGCCCGCTGCTCCCGCGCTCCAGCCCCGTGTCCATCAATGTCACTGCTCATTCGTTGAAAAAACATACCCATCACCCATTTGCCCATAAATTTCTACCTCCATAACGTCCAAAATAACAGTTACAACGTTTTTTATCAAACTAGTTATTGAACCGAGAATAATATAATTAAAAAACATTCAACTATAAAATTAAAACAATCTTAAAACAGGTTTTTTGAAAAAAAAATTATGTCAAAAAACTTTGTGATCTCCTTTTGTTTAGATTACGAGCTTCTTGCGGTAATTATGTACTACGTTAAGGAAAGATGAGACCTTTAAGGCAGGACTACCCGAAAAAAACACTTGTATCAATTAGTAACAAAGAAACGAAATATTTAGGCAAACAAAATACTGGTACTTACTTTAATTAGTTTAAAAACAAAGGTATTTGTTTCTGTTTGGAATAGAATGACATCACCGTGGCCCGAGGGTAGAGGTAATGAGATCGTAATGAGGTACTTTTGATTAACATCCGATTGGACCATTTGTTATCCGGTCGTGATTTTTCATCCGCGATTAAATTAATATCAAAGGCCACTACGAAATGCTAATGATGTGCTTGCTTGAAATATGATAAGCTGGCTCATACCGGATTTAAAATTCTATTTAGTTATTGATAAATCGTTAGCTTAGTGTTATAGTTTTACGTGGGTGTTCCTGTAGGTCAGGATCTAGAAATTGACTTTCTACTAACTAGTAATTCATTATATTTTTGGTTGACCTCCTCTGTTTAACGGTATATAATTTTAAAATGACGAACCAGTGTGAGGTATTTCTGTCAGCAACAATCAAAGAAGAGTGAATACGACTACTGTATTTTATAAGCCATTTTTCTGTATGTTACTTACTTTAAAAAAAAATATGATTACATCTTTCATAGCTTTCTAGTTCAGCAATACGAAAAGCAGCTGCTTCTTATAACAAGGGGACGTCAAGCAGAAAGTACTCCAGATCCAATATCTATTAGAAGGCTATTAGGAGCTAGGTATCGTGACTGCCCGTGAACCCCAAACGACTTGGATATAATGAGGCCGCGAAGGTCCGACTATTAACAACATCAATTGAGTCATTTGTTAAGCGGGCCGCACAAAGCCCGCCTGATGTCAGCTAATTAGAAGTATTATTTGATTGAAATTAGCTGCGTTTTGTTATAATTGAACCTTTTATATTCTCAATATCGTCTCCAGACATCTGCGACCCTACAAAGAGTGTAATTTATGAACAGCTATCAATAAATAGAACGTGTCGTTGCGGAGTAAAAAAATAATACGACATGAAGTACACTTCATTTGAAGAATTGTATATGTACAAATTAACTCGATATTTATTATAGAATATTTTGTATAACTCTACTTTTTTAAATAGGTACCTGTCAACTTCATACTGTTCATACTATAGACATTGATTTGTATTTAGTCGGGTTATACAAAGCTTTCGTTCTCTCCCTCTACTCTACATCGAATGGACATTTGTGTTACTCCGTCACTAGTTGGTCCCAGAATAAGTAAAGAATTGAATGTTGCGGTTGACATCGCATGAGTTGTCTAACGGTTGATCATCGGTGTACCGCTTAACTTAAACAGTTAGGTACTTTTCTGACAAAAAATGTAAAGACAGTTCTTAAATAATAATAGGTATGGTGGGCATGACATTTTGTGACTGTTTTATGTAGTTTTACCAATAACTTACTCAAAAATTTTGCTTAACTAAACCTTGACTTTTGCAATATAATTATGTCCCTAATTATACCAATATTTAGTCCAAAATATACCTATATAGAGTTCGCAAGTGCTTATTTTTTGTTATTTCCATGGCCTAAAATAAAAGTGGGTTAGGTATGCTTAATTAAAAAAATGTGTTTTCGGCAGATAAAAGAAGCATTTACTTTTAATTAAAAAATGCGTACGTAGTAAACATGTTAATTAAGAAACGTTTAATTAGTGAATATTAATTTAAAATAAGATAATGGAGGGATGTGGTGAGCTTTAACTTTTTATATTATTTTACGACCATCATGCGTAAGTAATTTCGCATACGAATTTCGTAATTAGGCAAAGTACTTGATTATTTTTATTATAATTTCGTTTTTAATCACCTCACATAGTTAATTTCATTACTTTTAGGTTTCGATACGCACTTGAAGGTTTAAATATTTTTGTATTTTTTATAGAATACCTATCTTACTATCTACCTATAGTAATTTTCAATATTTTCCATGGTAAATGTGAAGACAATGGGTATAGAGCGTTATCAATGTTTATTCATCAAGAGTCACGTGTTAGATACTAAGATTGATAACGCGTTGCATTGTTTGCCAATTTGTTAAAGACCGATTTATCGTGATTTTAAACTGCAACGATACTGATTTATGAGATTGGGTGTGCAATAGACTACTATCGCTGTTATATATAAATTCAAGTCACCTACAAAAACCAAGTATAAAGTACATTTCCAAATGAATATAATTATAATTCAAGACAAGAGTGTGTCAGCTGCAACACAACCGCATTATCGTCTCAATCATTTTTCACATAAAAGACAGAGACAGCAATACTAACCTTCATAAAAAAATATACTGCCGCACATAACTTTTCTTCGTATTTCGGAACTGACCTACGCGTTGAGTAACTCACATCACAGAGCAAAACTCTCGTCATGACCTGTAAAAAACTTCTGACTACTTTAAAGCAATAAAAACAGCACACTGAATCTTGCACACATAATTTTATTGTCCGTGACTCTACTTCACCAACAGAAGTACTAGCGAAACAACTAAAACTATGACTTGTATTTTAAACTGTATGTTGTGGAATGAGAGAACATAATGTGACAATTCGTTCGAGTCTATTTAAGCAAGATAGAAAACAAAAAATCTTACTTTATTTTCAATTTATAAGAGTAACGTTTTTCAAGAACTGGTTTTGAATGTATAATGCAGAAAAATATCAATAGTTGAATTTTTTTAGATTTTGTCCTTTAATTATGTAAACCTCTGGTCCCCTCAAATGAGCTTCATCTCACCTTGTGTATTTGCAATCAAATATCACCTTGTTCCGCGAATATTTTCGATCTTCAATTACAGAACAAATAGGTTTGTTCTGTAATTGAAGATCGAAAATATTCGCGGAACACACGCTCGTTGTACTCAATTACGACGTTGTTAAAAACACGCTTTTTCCAAGGTACACCTGTTTGACAACAATGACAAATCTTTGTCAATTACTGTACGACAAAACGCTACTTATTTCAAATGACCGAAGTAAGTTATAGCATTTAAACACAACATGACATTGTTCTCGACGTGTGTGACTTAACAATAATTCAATGCAACATTTTTACTTCAATACTTTTATATGATTTTCTATTCGGTAGAAATACCTACGGAAAGATGTTTTGATTTAGGTACCCAGTCACGTTAATATTATCTTATTTAAATTGCTGGTTTTTTGTCACTGATGAAATACAATGATTTTTATCGTGAAAAGTTTTTCTTTTAAATTTTAACACTGCCTTATTTTATTGATACCAACTGGTGAAAAAAGGCAATCGTTCTTTTTTACTTCGTCGAATAATAATATTTTCATGTTTCCCAAGTCTTTCCTATACTCTAGGCACAATACAATTTAATATTCGCCTGACCATACATAAGCTGATATTACGATTTAATTGAAAAGATAAATGTGTTCGAGCTTCGGTTCTCGATAAAAACAAATAAGAGCAATGAAAAACACGGATTAAATGTTAATTAATATGTCTTAATGTAGTTTGCCTTATCTACACGATACAATTGCTATATCTTGATACAGTGGCCTATAAATGAGTCATGACAGTACTAATTAAAGAAGATAAGTGGATGAAAGATAACCAGATAGCAATAAAACATATTACATGTATGTATTTCTGAGGCTTTAGCGAGCGGAGAAGCCCTTATAAACTACAGTTCTTTGTATAAAGTACGTAAAATTGGCTAGTTTTTAATAAAAAGTGGGTGCAATATCTATTTCGAGTGATGTAGATATATCTTTACGGCACATGTAGGTAGGTGTAGGTACTCTACATAGCTCTATCATAATCTAAGCCCAAACGGTTCAAAATTGTGACTAACGAATGTGTGGCGTTCTGCCTGGATGTGGATATCGAGGCCACTATGCAAAATGGTTTACTGCTCACTACAATAGCGGAAGTTATGTATTGCATAATAAAATAATAATACAAGTAATGGCTAAATAGTAAACCTTTGGTATCTTTATTGTCAATCCTTTTCTCGTTGCATTTTAAGGTCTTTTCCATGACTAATTTCCATAATAAAGTGTTGGTTTTATATACCAGAGTTTCGTAGCAAACAGCAATTTTGATTCTCAGATGCCAACATCGATCAAACGGTTCTTACGTTTTGAGGCCGATCAGACGTCGGCCGAGGGGTCATTATATGCAAATAATATTACACTTTAGCCGTGTTCCATAGCTCTTGTTCAACGGACCACGTTTCTAAAACAAAAGGTTTTTTTTAATACATCGTCAAAGAAAAAACTTTAACGGCACATTATTGTTTTGTGCGTTTTGATTCAACTGTGTTATGTATGATGTTAACTGATTACTCTTTCATAATCTATTGATGCCTGTGCCCTTATGACACCTCAATATGGAAAAATATTCACTCCTTTTAGGGGATACTACTATAACAATATTTATACTGAATTCACGAAAACTTCTTTGCACGACTTTCCTCAAAGATTATAAAAAATTGAAACAGATAATAACTGAACACGAAAGCTTTATTCAACTTAATGAAGCATAACAATTAAGTAATGAAAAAGTTGAAATCGCAACCGATTGGATAAAATTAATCAATGGCGAGCGGGCCGTCAATGTAATGGATATTTTATGTTCCCGTGGGCGAGGAGTGGGCTCCAATTTGTCCGCACTTTTTTAATTAGTATGAATGCGAGAGAAAACGAATTGGTTTTATGCTTGCGTCCAGCCGTACTACTACTCCACGAGGTAGAAAATGCAAAGCGTTTTAAATTTATTACAAGACTAAAATATTACGTCCATAGTTTTTATTTCCCAGCGGTTTTGGGAATATTTTTATTAATTAAAATATAGAGTTGAAAACTATTTTTTTGTGCAAATTACAGTCGGATTTTTATTTTAGTATTTTCTCTATATTTATTCCGTTTTGGTGTCGATATCACATAACGAGTCAAGACGTTGTCTGAAAGTTGACGTACCACGACGGCGGCGTCCCCCTATGCAGTGCATGGTCTCTGCGGGGGCGGGCGGCAGGGCGCGGGGGGAGCGGCGGTGCAACGTCTTCCCCCGCCGCCCCCGGCTCTAATTAGGCTCACATTCTCATTCCGTTTTCGCGTTTAATTTCGCTGGCGGTTTCGCCTTAATTACGTTATTCGCGGCGGGCGGGCGCTGGGGTGTTGTTCTTACGGAATCCTGCACTTAAAAACGAGTGACCGATACGTTTATTTAAAAACACCACGTATTTAATTTGCCGTGACTCGAGTTTACAGTACGATGAACCGCTTTAACATGACGAAAATAAATTTGAAATTTCTCCCAAAGTAAGATTTGTCTTCGTGTTAAGGATGAGTTTGACTCACTTTCGTTTCGCCCGCGGCGAGTTTTTAATGAAGCCTATTTTTGACGTTTGCGTAGAATCATGGCGCTTATTGCTGCTGACACATACTTCAACGTAGGCAAAAGAGAGCGCGGAAATAAAACATTCACTAACAAGATGACTTACAGTTTTGAAGTCCTTCAGCACTATGGAGTTGCGAACCTGCAGCTCATCGTTGTAATTGAAAAAAAATCACTTAACAGGTAAATAGAGGGCTGTGAGGAGGCTCATCGCGGCCCGCTTTGTTGTCGGGCGGTTGCTAATAAGATTTTTAAACGGCAACAAAGTATCCAATCAATGGGGCTTGAATAATGAAAACGGCACCTGCTAAGTTCCCAGGCCTCCCCACAAACCTAAACACGCACTACGTCGCGACCCTCCGCCACTGACGCATTTACAACTTTAAACTTATTGCAACAACATTCAAATTAGCTCAACAATTTTTTCTAAAGTGATTTGTATGATAGAATAGATAGAGTTTGAGTAATTATGCACAATAGTATTCGTGACTGAGCCCTGACATTATTTTCAATATAAATGTGTTCATTCTAAACTTTATGCCGAGTGGACACGATTGAAGACCTATTGACCTACCTAATGGAGTATTTGCATAAGAATTATGATAATTTTACCATTATTTACGATTTATAACCATTGCTCTGTCGATTAAGTTAACTTTATTTCTTTATTTCATTTAACGGCGTTCTCCATTTACAATTTTCCAAGTTTTTATGAAGCAATATAGCAAATGAGCAATTTATAAACACGATACCGATAATATTCATGATGTTAATGTATATTATGTAAATTTATTTGATCTGAGGTGTACATTGGTTTACTTATTTTAACTTTAGTTTGTGTGTGTTTTTGGTAGTAGAAATATTTGAATAAGACGTAATTAAGTTATACACTCACGTCTTATTCAAATATTTTTCGCCATAAAATTTTATGAATGTCCCCTAGAATCGTAATTCGAACAAAAATATTTGAAAAAGCTCTAAAAGTTTAACAGCTTATTATGTATGTTGTAATAAATATTTTTTGCAAAAGCATCTACGCGTTATTTTTTTTATATTTGGTAATGAAAGTTATGTTTGTCTTCTGGTGACGCAATAGTAATCAACTAACTTTAAAAGAAAAATATATGAAAAATGAACAACGACAAGGCAAACTTACTACACTTAGATAAAGTTTTTAAGCAAATAATAGAAGATTTTTTTTACCATACAAAAGACATCAACGCGATACAAAATAATCACAGCAACAAATATATTGAAATGAGATAGGATTTAGTTAGTTGCAAACATGTAGATACTGTTGAAACAATTAAAACAATAATGAATACTATAGGTACCTACCTACGTAATAGCTACCAACTACGTCGGTATTGTACGATCAGATCTACAGACAGGGTAACAATTTATGTCAAGGACATTGATAGGTATCTTAAGTTTTACTCAGCTCAAAACGAGTGTTTGCAAAATTAACAAAACAAAGACATTAATTCGGGTTCCTTAGCGCGTACTTCGGGTGCAATTTAACGAAGTGCGAGCGGTGCGCACGCGACGCCGCTCATTAGTAGACACGCAACGTGAGCGGGCGGCGCGGCCGGGGCACGCCAACACCACTAGCCCTTAGCCTTCATTAGACATGCCCGACAACCGGTAATGTGTTTCCACACGCTCTTCTAACACCGACCCACCGGCCAACATCTCCACGACTCTACCCGCTGTCATCTAATTAGCATCCACTAAAACAATCCCCATTATGTCGGACACGGAAATTAAGCAAATTACATCCAGCAAAGCAAATCGTTCCAAAAGAAAGGGCTACTAAAATAATTGTCTACTTTACTCCCGGAGAAATAGAATTACAATCTAAATTAATTACGCTTTTAAAGCGTCCGTTATTCTTAATTAGTTTCTGCACCGCAGCGGAAGCTCCGTACTCCGCCCGCGTTCTCTTAATGAAGGGTAGTTTCAAATCAGTGCGTTTGATCAACTCTGTGCAGTCTTAATTACGGCACCCGTTCCGCGCGGGACAATCCGGTTATTTATGACTACATAAGCTTGATTATTCTTTAATGAATACTTGTTTTAAAACGTTTAATTAAGTTTTATGGCGACAGGGCCTCGCAGACGCCGGCACGAGAGCGGGCGCGGGCGTCCCGCCGCTCCGCCGGCCGCGAGCTAATTGGATCGGGTTGACGTAAACCTCGTACCCCGCTCCTTTTCCGACCTCCCCCGCACCTCGCACCAACTCACCCCGCTCCTAATTGTATGAAATTGCTAATTGGAAAATTTTATAAACACGCGGCCGCCCGCAGCCCTACGGTATCTTCTATGTAGAACCCAAAAGCTGCCAAGAAAAATCATTGAAAGGTCACTTTTTAAATACTCGCAGTAAGGTTCTAAGTATGTTAAGTCAGTTTTGATTGAAAACGCTAGATTATACCCATCGAGCACAATTATATTAAAAGTGTGTATTTATTTGTCTCCAGGGCGTGTAGTTGTTGTGGGCTGTGCGAGCGGTCCCCGCTCCAACCGTCAAGCTGGCAGCGAGCGCGCTGAGCATGAACCCGCACTACCACGGGTACGCGGAGCTGAGCTCGCCGCACCCGCCCTCGCCCGAGGCCGCCTTCTCCACCAACGGCCACGACTACCCGCACAACAACAACAACCCCGCACTCAAAGAATGCGCCGGCTGCGGCGGCAAGATCGTCGAGAGATTCCTTTTGCACGCACTGGACCGGTACTGGCACCACGGCTGCCTCAAGTGCACGTGTTGCGGCCAGGCGCTAGCGGACATGGGGAGATCCTTCTACTTCAAAGGCGGAATGATATTATGCAAAAGCGATTACACAAGGTGAGTCTTAGCTCTATTTAATAACATACTTTCTAAATATTTTAAAGTAAAAAACTACTTAAAGCAATCCCTGCTAAATAATAAACGTTTAATTAGTAGCAAAAAAACAAAGAGGCAATTAGTGCCAACTCTCTGTTACGAAGGCGACATATACTATTCAACTCCCGGTCGTTATATTTCCCATTGATTAACGATAAATAGTTTTTATCTCGTCATCTAACGATGACAATGGCGTGTCTGTCAAACGAATCAAACGTCCAAAAAAGGGGAGAAGAGAGCCGCGGGCGCATTGTTATGAAAATGTTTCGAACCGCTCTGTTTTCTACCTGGATCCGGACAAAAACTGTAAGTTTAGCACACAACCGATCGGCGGCATCTCGTGGACTCTCTAAATTGGCTTCGTTAAACGTTAGGGATTAATTTAGGGCGTAGGTAACAAAGTTTTTACTTCAACTCCTTCACTAATTAAACCTTTTGTCTGTCTTACCGCGTCAGTGTTTATTTACGGGTATGTTACGCTACGGCTATGTAAACAATTATGGAAATTACTTATATGTCTCTTCGCCATCTAATGAATAACCATAAAGGCTCTCTGTTCTTAATAGTAGACTGTTATTTGCAATTCATTTGCTAATGTCGAACCAAAGAAATTCTGCTTAAAGAGTCGTAAGGAATAAGCGAATGAGCAATTACTTTAAGTGCTGTATGAAGTATTCTTAAACTTTTATTTCTACAATAAACTTAATTGTGGTAAAAAGTATGTGTATCTACGTATATAACTTTTATACACGCAGAGATTCAAGTATAAATAAAATATGTAAAGCTTAACGTTCAATAATTCTCACTTTAAATTAAGTAAGTATGTGCCATTTTTCATGATCTCGATTAGGTGTATCTTCATTATGTAATCCTAATATAATATAGGTTATAGTACATTAACATCTGTCTTTATCAAGGAGATATTTATTTATCATTAGGTAATGAACGCAGGTTAGCTCTGGCTGTGGAACTAGCTGCGACTGCAAGTGTTTTGCGTATAAAATAAAAATAGCCTTTATTCGACAATATACAAAGTTTATCTTACTGACTAAACACATTATATTAATTTAATATATATATATATATATTATATAGATAGATATATATAATATTTTATTTTAGACACCGGTTTATGCATTGTCTTGCTTTGCAGCATAGGCCTCCCCCAGAGTTCTCCACAATGTTCTATCTTTTGCTTGCCTCGTACGTCTGTCTTGCCTCGGACGAGTCGAGTGTTTTGCGTATACTGATCACTAAGCTACAAAGCTACCTACGAGCATATGTAGAGAATTGGGAAGCAGGGGAGAACAGAATCAAGTCTGTAGGCAGAGGCCCGCACATGGACCGCAGCTGCCTCGAGGCGCCGCGCGCTAATTAGCTAAACGCGACCAATCCGACCCAATTAGCTACCTATGTCTTCCACCCTCTGTCTCACTGCCTACTGCGCCATAACCCGTAACTCTAAACTTACTTTTTTATGCCGACCTTGGATTGTAAACTGAACTTTTGTTATGTGGAGGAGACAGATAGTATCTGTATTTATATATATATAATAAGTTTTCTTCGTGAATATGTGGACCTTGTACCTTAGATCCGGTATACCTACCCGTGAAGTGTAGAAATTACAATTCCTAACATAAGATAAATTCACAGATAGTTTACTTGGTATACATGCTCGTTATCTGATCCCGAGTTAGATGATAAAGGAAATGTAAATTCGTTTTACTCTGATTTCTGCTGTTTACTAGTGGTTAGGAGCCAAACTAGAGCGAAGAGTGGGCCAACCGCGGCGCGCGGGTCGTGCGTCGTAGATTCGATAAAGCTCGTCTCACAGTTGACAGAGACGGCGCGGCCTAACGAGCGGCGAGGGGGCCGCGCGGGGCCCGGAGGGAGACGAAGAAGTGCGGTTCCGTGCATGTCTCTGCTGATTGACCCGCGTCACTCGGCAAACAACAACTAACGAGTCGGCCCCCGCGCCTCCAGGTACGGGGTAATTCGCTCGAATCACTCCCGCGGCGGCCGCCCGCCGACTTTACTTACACGTCTTCCCTGATTGAGACTCCTTAATAAAATTAATGCTGCTCCCGCGCAAACAACCGCGACGTATATCAGCCTCCTTTGTCCCGATATGATGGATTGCGGTCGCTCGACAAAGACGCTGATGATGTTTCGCGCTGCTGATTGGAGTGTGTGTACGTAGGATTACTCGGCGCGTTATCACGTGTGTTCGCAGCACAAAGACGCCGGAAGCGTTACATAAACATAATGCCGCTTTATTCGTAATTTATAATGATTTATGAAGTCTATTGTTTGGATGAAGACATTAGCGTCCGTTGTAACGCCGATTCCCTGAGCGGTGCTCAAATGAACAAAATTCCTCGGAGGTTTCAACTTCAATCGAACCAAATTACGCGGGCTCGGCTACCAGTTATTCACAAAGCATTCTGCTTCGGATGTCAAACAACTTTCTGTTACTTACATTGGATATCTTTGTATTTACTTAGGTAGCTATGAAAAGTTAACTTATCACTACTCACTTTACCTAGCTAGATCTCGAAGTTATATAAAACAATGAAAATGTAGTCATTACACTCATCATTTTCCACTATAAGTAGTAGTTTAATGGAAAAGCATATTACTCATGAGAAGCGTAGTACTCACGAGGAAAGACCACAATTCCTTCAAAATAATGCTAGAATAGGTAGGTTCATACAACATACGACAAAATAGATACAACAGGTCACCTGTCAGGAAAGTGCTAGTAGGGTAAGAAGTTGGCATCTCGGGGTCTCGTTAGCGGCGGCGTGGCTGATTGCCGATTGAGCAGCAATTGCCCTGATTGACGCCCCTCGCGCACCGCCGCCCCCGCCGGAGCCCCGCGCACCCTAACGAACCCGCTTTCAGTGTGGACGTGCTCCCCACGAGGTTTTACAGCACTTTCAAATGTGAAATAATGAGCCATTTACTTACCCATTCCAGTTAATGCGGAATTGAAGTAGGTAGAGTGAGTAAATTGACGTCGTTGTTATCATAATCAGTATGAGGAAATTTGTAAACGTTGGATTTACTACTGCCGTTTACTATTCTGTAAGTATACTGCTACGGACAACTGAAGTTCCGTCTTTAATTTTAATTACTCCCGAAAATAATAAAGGACAATTAACGCTCACACTTTCCACAATCATGCCAGTGGCAATATTTATTTAATTCGGTCTTTTGACGCGGTGTATTTATTAAAACGCGTGTCCAGGCGTCCAATTTGGGTGCTCGTTAACGCGCAAAAGACGCACACTTTAATTGCAACCGCTCGCCTCTAATGAGGCTGTGTCGACTCGAACGCTCCTCGCTAAATTGACATTGTACGTAAATTCACGCCAAATGTTGGAGATAAAGGATGTCGTAAATAATAACAGTATTTTAACTTTAATTGTCGGTTTTTGTAGAAATATCTCTATGTATTAGTATTTGATTCTAGTTTATTTTATTATAAGTGATACAATGCTTTACTATTCAACTATTGAGAGCACACATCGTAACGTAACCTCATTTAAAGTGCAAACACACAAGCTTTGTGAACTGACATCATAATTTGCAGCAATTTGGACTAAGTTTCGTGCAAGTTAAGTTTCCGCCGCATCTGATCCCTGTAAAGGGAGAGCTGCATTGCGATTAGATTAGCCAGCGGCGCATGGCCCCAATTAATTTCGTTTGTCTCTTTGTCCATCCGTTGGTCTGGCATTGGCCCCGCATTGGCCCAACGTTCGTTCGTCGCCGCCGACCATCCGGCGTCTCCGCCGGCTGAATCGAAACTAAAGAGCATCCGCCAAACGACCAAACTAGTCTTCGACCGGGATTGGATTATTGACATCCAACTTGTCGTGCAGCTACAAAACGACGTTAAATATTGTCCAGCGTCCATATTTCCTGCTCTGAACTGGACAAAGCATAATAGGTATAAAGGATACGTGTTCGGTTTCAAGTCGGTTCAATGATTTGGTTGGATAGAGTAACTTGTTTGTAAGGAAATGCATGTGACAAATGATGAATACATAACATGTGATAATGAATCTACTAATAAATCCTAGATTTGATCTGAATTCTAGATTCGGTTGCAAACAAATAGCTACAATTTGCAACCCTTTCAAATAATTAGAATATTTGCATTAAATGTTTGCATAAACCACATTACCTATACATTCATAGAATATCAAAAAACAAGCCAATTATTCAAATTATTGGGCACTAATCCCTAATTAGTGGAGTGTAGGGTATTCATTACAGCAGGCTGGTAGGGCAGACAGTCGGAGCACATTTGTCAGGAGCAATTTAGTAGATCCTGCCGACGACGGGCGGCGTGCCTTTCACGTGCAGTACATATCTACTAATACTAAATCATTGCTTATTGTATTTGCATTTGTTTCATAAACATTGCAGTTTTTCACATAAACATCTAGTATTTCATTTATCTTTTTAGAGTTTAATTTTATACGTATTAAGTAAGTACAGAGGAACATTCATTACATGCTAACAGAATTTCAACTCAATTTACATAAAACGAATTAATTAATTAATTATTAATTTACGAATTAATTAAATTAAAAACGAATTAATTAAATTAGCTGAAATGGTCTAAAATGAAACAACTTATTTAAACTCCTCATTAACCGCAAGTTACAATTTTACAATAGATACCATAGCTGCTGCAGCGATAACAACAACCCTCATAATTGAAACTGACAAGATAGGAAAAATACTCCATTGTTTCTCTCGTAACGTATCATTGCTTGGTCCGATATTTGTCGTATGTCGTCATCAATCTGGGGACCGGAGATCGTAGCCTAGGTGTTTTGTCAAACGTCGTAAGTATATCGCCACAAGTCATGTTACAACGTCTCGTCGTCGCGTCGCGTCCGTTGTCATCTGTCGACCACTTTCAAAGCCGCCGAGAATCCAGATGAACCAATATTGTTCGTGTACATCGCAAAGTCTTTGTTACAGAAATTGATTGAACATCCCCCATCTTACAAAGTCTAATCTTACAAATTCACTTGTGGGGTTAGATATAACTACGTATTCTCTATTATATTTATACTAAGTATACCATGATATTTTTTGGTAAATAAATATATCATGCTAAGTGAATAAATCATTTTTAAATTATTTCATTCAAATATTTTAATACCTTTCAATATAAAACAATAATTTTTCAGGTTCGTTAACACGACCCGTCCATTATTTTTTATACATATGTTATAAAACTACGGCAGATAAATCGAATAGAGTACAATCCTATTTCCATTCTAAAATTAGTCAGTCAGTGTGCTTACCACAGATCCAATGTGATGTTAATTAATAACGTGTGTCTCATAGGAGCCGGCGACAAGACGACGACGTCACGGACGTTATTTAGCCACCTGATTAGTTGGCAAAGGCTCTGCAAAGCTCCTATCTGCCAGTCAGGACACCTAAAGGATATTGACACTAAGGTGCTTTACGTGCGGTTTCATCATGCTTATGTGAAATTTTTCTATTGAAATGTGGTTACTTTTAGGAGAAATTACATGATTATTATGACTTATATCGAAAAGATTAAGATTGACAGTTTGCTCTTATCATTGTAATGTAATGACAATACGGTGTATTACAGACTTCCAGAATGAACTTTTATTTTTTTATAATTTTACCTACTTACTAATACCTACAAAATTACCTACTTAAAGCATACGTAGGTACTATAATATTCTAGTAACAAAATCGTGCTCAAAATTTGTATTTCAGAAACTACTAATTCATACGTGAAACGGTCAACAGGTTGACTCTATTCATTAAGAATGGTAATAACTATGTAATTGGCTCCAGTTTGTAACTTTAGATAGGTACCTATTAGTCCAAAGAGAAATAGAACTGAAAATATTCGTAATAAATAATTCAATTATAAAATAAATTCAAAAAAATAAATAAATAAATTGACAGGACCTGCCTGCACTGGGCCATTGTACTTTTACACGAGTATGAAAACGATTCACAATCAAGGCTCAGTGCTCTTGTCAACATAACGGCCCCAGCTTTATTTCTATTCTATTATTAAAACGTTTAATTTAGGGTAACAGTTTTACACACGAACGCAATCTGCTGGATTCGACCAAATAGGAAACCTATTCGGACCTATTCGAAATTGATATGGGTGGAGCGTGGAACGCGGCCGCCGCTGCCGCGTCACCGTGCAGTCTCGTAAACGGCGCCCGCGCGAGATCAAACGTCCTAACACTACTAAAAACCACGACTCACCTTTAACCCTATTTCAATGTAATAAAGCTCAATTTAACCCCCACCTAAACATGTTCGGCCGATGAATTTTGTTAATAAATAAACGCAGTGCCGCCGTCGGTCGTCCGGCTGGCCGTCAAAAAATAGTAAAAATCGCCTCCGGGTGAAAATTTGGCGCAAGTATGACAGCCCAACGTACGCTGGCGTGACGTACACAAATCATTATTCGATAGCCACCACTGTGAAAGGAATTTTTAATAATGTTTACTAGCAGAGATTCAGTTGGTGCCAGCCTCGGCTTCCACTTGTCATATCACGGATTGTGTTTGCAAGATATTGCCGCGTAGCGATTTCATACATTTTTACTGCTGACACTAATTCCTCTTTTTGTATTCTGTTTATAGGTATCACTTTAATTTTAAATTCGAAAACAAAATCCTTGTTTACTTTATTGTTATTTTATTACATAAGTTTATTTATTGTAGCAATACGTGAGTTACTTGTTTACTTGTTTCAAAAATAAATAGGTACTTAGGTACCTACCTGTAATAAGCGATATTTCAATTCTAATGACATAAATTAGAGCCATTAATTAAAATAATATATGCAGCCAATTAGAGAGTGCTTCGGATGACGATCAAATCGTATCAATTAAGGGGGAGCACTCAGCAAACTCACGAGATTCTGTGCAGTTAGCTAGTTATAGGTCGCGTTTCTAATCTTAATTAACCTCATGTGTTAACCTCGCCATAACTATAAGACGCTCCCTGCCTCCGTCGACTTAGGAGTACGACTTACTATTAATAACAGAGGTGTGCTAGTGCCGATATGTTAATTTATGCTTAACTTATCGAGGTAGATTAATTACGTACCATAGCGAAGATAATTTGTCAGTAATTTCCGTAATTTATCCTTTGAGCCATTATCATTTGATTCAACTCAACCCGGCAATTTGTCAAGGGTTCGTACCTAAGCTACACAATTTCGCTTCATGTTATTGATTTTCGACTTTTCCAACTTTCTATTTTCTTTCGCGAGTTACCCAAATAACTACAATGCCGTATAAATGAGCTTTTCGTGTATCGCAGAATATATTTCGAAAATATAGTTTTCCCATGAACTTTATACTTACCTAAGTAGAAATCATTATAAGTTACCAAATGTGCGTTCCTATCTGCTTAATTTAGATACGGTCTTCTACTAGTTAACAGCCCATGAAAGGATGATAATAGGACTCATAAAGCGTTTCCGCAATAATAACGGAGGCAGTGTGGTGATGTGCGGTGTGTGCGGGTAACACGGCGCACGCCACAGCCAGCGTTCGCCGCGCGGTCATCAGACACGGCTATTTCCAAACTTTCTAATACCTAGTTCATCAACAAATTCATTATGTCGTAAAAGAGCGTGCGCGAGACCGAAATATCGCGGGGCTCGTAAAACCGCTCGTAAAGACGTTTGTTTACTAATTCGAGTGGGGCAGGTGGGGCGAGACCGCAGCACGCGAGGGATGCTGCTAATAATAATAGCACTAACACGCCACGGATGAAATATACCCAATACAGTGCTCGACCTGAGCCGAGTGATAGTGTAAAGTCAGATCGTTAATAAGTCCGGGTGAAGTCGTCTCGGGCCTCCAAATTGCCTCCTCCGCAGGTCGCAACTTTTAATGAGACGAAATTCCCCGTCGGACTGGATCGCGTCGTCGACGCCAACGTCGCCTTAACTTAATGCAACCTGTTCGTTAGCGCAAAAACGGGCCACGCTAACGCGCGATTAGAATACACCCCCAACGAATATGCTATGACTTAGGGGCACAATAGGTGCACTTACTTTTCACCAAGGTAAACGTCCTCTACTTTTAAAAGTTTTTGAAATGTTGTCGTGTGTAGATAACAATATATATTTTGTATGCATGTACATACAGGTGGTTGACACGAGTCCCTGTTCTCTTTTCTTGGTGTTAAACAAGTCAAATAATTATAAACGTTTCACTGCTAATAAATAGCAATGATCATCCCAAGATAAATACAGCTAGGTATGTGTTTCGTCGCTGCTCAAATTGAATTAATTAATGTTGCCAAACAAAGAAAAAACAAAAAAACATTGACAAGTGAAAAAGAAAGCGACTTGGTTCTTGGTATAGCTAAGCTTAACCGAAAAGGATCGTCCTCATTTGTGGCGGGCTTTCTCTGTTGTTGTCACATTAGCGAATAACTGCAGCAACTTCGTCGATACGTTAATGATGTCGGCGGGACGTCTATTAAGAGGAAAAAACCCCCTTTTGTGGCGCGCCGTCCGGCCCCGCTGTCTCTCGGGCTCGCACCTGATTTGTATCCGATATTTCTAAAATTATTCAACGTGTTAGCCATATGTATGCAATAAGCATGTGTTTTTATTAAAATTAAGGTTAGCCTTGTATTACGATGCCTTGTATTTTTTATTATACCTACATAATGTCATGTATTGCGCATTTTTCAAATGACGGCGTTATATTCATACCTAACACTACACACGTCAATACCTAAACTGGCTGCCACTCACGTAAAATGCTGAGGAAATCAAAGTGACTAAGTAAGTACTTACCTAAAAACGTAAAATGTTTTAAAGCATAGGTATACCTATTTCAATCCATCACCTTCTAAAGTCATTTATAAATGGCATTGATGGTAATTGCACCACTCTAAAACAATTGAAGGTCGCGCTAGTCAAATTTGTTATTTTTATTTTAACAACTAAACGATTTACGTCTTTAGACCTCAAACTCCAAAGTCGACGTAGTACGAAGTAAGTAGGTACATAAACGAATAAGAAAATTCGTTTCATGTTTATTCATAAGGCCACCGTCGATTGTTTGCTTATAATCTACATCGGAATCTACTTAAAGGCAAGAAACTCATTTTTCAACTTCATAAATTATCGGCCGATATCTGAGGCTATTTCCCTCCGCCTTTACCTACCGTAATGAGGTTGTAAACAACACTGTCTAATTAAACTCCTTAATCGCGAAACTCAAACGGTAACCGCTTTTAAAACAAAACCTCGCAATTTTCAGAGCGACCACCGCGTAAATAGCCTTCGTTATATCGGAGCGGCGATCGCGGCTCATTACCTTCGCCCCCACTCCCTAATTAGGCACCCTTCCACTCCCCCCGTCGCCCGCACCCTGTCAGGATTGTTTTCTAATAATTGCTTTATTTCCGAACACGTTAAGTTACTAATATACCTGAGACTCATAAATACAAGATGATCATTTATCAACGCGAGCTTTTTATAAAGCTTATTTATTTTGCTGGTTATTCTGAATCATTCGTACTTATTTGTTACGTGTATCTTATCCAGGATAGGACTTGCTCGTACCTTATTTAGATTTTCAGTTAAGTAAATGTATATTTTTAAACAATATTAAATAAATACGTAGGTATGTGTCTTGCAGTCTTGCCGATACGTAGGTAAGTTAAGTACAAAACAAACAAAGGAATCATATTTTTATTTTGCTTTGTAAAATATATTTATTAGCATCCTGATTGAAGGAATGCAAACCAATAAATCGTAAATCCCAAAATGTACGAGTAATAGCCATCAATTAACGCCCGTTATTAATAACCTATCCTGATCCGTTTTTACCAAATCGAGATTGAAAAAACAAAACACAATTGTCACTTGTGTACCAAAAACATGTCAAGAACACAATTGTGTTTTGTTTTTTCAATCTCGATTTGGTAAAAAACGGATCAGGATAGGTTATTAATAACGGGCGTTAATCGATTCGTTTCGAAAGAAATTCAAATTGGGCTAGGTCTCATTTCCTGTAGCGGCCGCGAGAGGGCGCTCGACGCACGCACCGAGCACCTGTGTTCCATATCCGGCCCGGCCAATTACTAAACCTTTTACCCTTAATAAAGTGCTCCAATCGACACTGAATGACGTAAAAACCAGATTCATTTTTTATTAATTTTGCATGCATGTGTCCAAGTATCAGAACATTTATTTACATACAGCTAATTTATTAGCCATTGTTTTCATGCTTCTAATGCTAATGGGTAATAAACACGTGAAATAGGTCAACTATATTAATGCAGGTTTGATACTAACAGGCTTGGCGAAATATTAGCTTTATAGAGTAAACAGAATGGTCCGACGTTCAAGGGGTCGTCGACGCAATCATGTAAATAATTTAACTTCGCAAAGATAATAATAATTTTAGCGGTTACGCAAATGGTAAGTAATTGTATAATTGTGACGTAAATATAGAAAAAATCGTAAAATCAATAGTCTCTGTTTAATGTAGGTATTGGCAATAAATAGCTCTATCATTCTCTGCCTATTGACTGCAGCAAAATGAGTCATGCCGACGTTCCCAGATTTAGAATTATTCTAGAACACTGCATCGTGTCTGCAGCGAATATGAGAACTTTCATTAGGTACCAACACCGATGAATGATGGAGTGCAAACCTACCTCGTCTCGTTTCCACTACACCATCCATCTCCACTGTACCGTAATTGAAAGCAGCCACTCACCTAGCACCTTAAAACAATCCTATACAGCTCTACATTACTTTATTGAAAGCGAACAGCGATTAGATTTACCTGGTATCGTTTCAGTTCTATTTTCGAGAGCAGAAGGGTTGTTTTGGCGTGCGAGTCTAATGTCGCGAGCGACACGATAAGATCTTCGCGACTGGCATCGGCACCTATTTATTTATTTATTTAATCAGCCTGAGCGACGGACAATGTGGCATTGTAAGCCCTGATTTATTGTCCACCTCACATCTATAATGGAGTCGATCGATTCTTGTACCGACAGATAAGCCATGTGCTAAGGAAATTAATTGCTCATTATTTTCTTTGAACATTTGTAATACAAGTCCTTGACAGTAACTTAATAAAGTTTTATTAATAATATTTGTATAATTTTGAAGTAGATTTAAAAATACTCAGCTATACCGACTTATGGTTTGATGTGTTAATCATCGACTCTACAATTTTACATTAGCAGTCGTCCTCTCGATATAAATAACGTAGGTATTACCTACAGGAAACCATTCAATGAACATTAAAATTATGCAAACCAGTTTTAGCAGTCAAGATGATAATTTAAATCTAAAGTGCCATGATATTTACTTTTTGCTAATATTCTCCATATAAACAACTCGTTATTAAGTCATGGAAACCGACATACGTTATCATATGCCATATGTTATAGAACGGTAGTTGTCGCTGTAGCTATTCACTCTTCGTTTTGCATTTAAATTAAAACTACTCTGTATATTAGCATAGAAATGGGTTCGATGGCTAATCGTTGCGGTGTCAAAAATGTTTAATTAAAAAGATTGATGCTTACCGGTAGAGCTGAGCACCAGAAGTACAGTCGAGTTGCAAACTTATCTAATTAGTTAGCGGCGAGGGGGCACCCCGTCACCCGCGGCAGGGGGGACAGGTGCCGCCGGGGGGAGGGGAGCAATTAGCGGTGATAGTCGATTAGCTCATCGTGCGAGTGCGGCTTCTGACAAATGTTTCCACTAATAAATTATTATTTATTCGTGTTACAGGTAATTGGACTAATTAATACAGTGGCTGTAATTCAAGCTGACGTATTTTATTTTGAGTTCCGACGCAGCTTATTACATTTTAATTGGCTCCGAGCGTACTCTATGATATAATACACAAGGAAGGTCATTACACAAAAGTGTATCTAATGAGGCTAATTTGGCTCCCTTAATCTGCTGCAGAATAAAAGAAAGATATAAAATTAAAATTATGACGGCAATATATTTGAGGGAGACCGCGAGCTGATGTCTGTTTGAAAACGTTTAGCTCGCGTCGTGCTGCTGTGCTGTTACAAGGTTCAGGCTACTTCAAAAGATTGATTAGTGAAAGTTTCGTAATAAATTTAGAAGCCGTAATGCCGAGATAATTAATTCTAGGACAAGTTAATTGATATTGACATAATGTTAATTAGAAAATTTAGAACTTGTTTTGTATTTTAACATAGAGTACCTGAACTAATCGGTAAGCGTGATAGATTAATTAAAAGCTTAATAATAGAATTTATCGATAGATTTTCATACAAACTTTCCTCACGTTTTTAATTTAACTTCTCAATAAAACTTAATACATTATCAAAACAAGACCACTACCCACCCACCGGACAAATCCTACCTTTACTAATATTAATAAGGTACTTTTCCAGATAATTTATTTACAGAATACATTGAAACTCAATGAGTTCTAAGATTCAATCTTGCCTTTTTCTTTTTTCAGTAAAATGGTTCAGTACAATCAGCCATTCTATTTCTTATGATTAGGCAGGGAAGCCCGAATTTAAGATAGGTACCTAATCATAATAGGAGAAAAATAAAGAATACTTTTAACTTCGAACATCAATGTGATTAGATGTTCTTATGAGTCCGTCTCATCTTGTGGTGAAATCTGTAGGTCACGCCTTTGTAACAGCAGAGTAGTTTTTCCATGTTAATGGTGTAATAGTTTTGCTAAGCGAGCGTCGGCGGCGGCAGTGGCGGCGGCGGCGGCGGCAGCCACTGGAGCAGAACAAGGCGTTTAATTAAAGGACGCTCACCTCACGGCTCACGGCCTGTTGTCGGCCGCTCACGGGCTCATCGCATGCGCCTTAATTAGTTTCAGACCGCCCTAACGGGCTTATTTTGTTTTTCTCGGATAATTTTTAATTAAACGCTTGATTAAAATGAAAGTTTGCGTAAGTAGCGAGCGAGGAACAATCGAGCCAGAGTTTAGGATAATGAATTGATGGTGTTACTTTGCTCGTTTGCGCGCTTGGGACTTAATTAAAAATCGCCGATAGAGTGTGTAGAGGGGAGTTTGAAACGAGTTTATGGAACTTACTCCTACGCTCTGTTGTTTTACTACGTCAAATTTGAATACGAGCTTGTTCGGCAGACTCTTGTTTATGAATCTAGATACAAGAACGTGATAGTTTTCTTAGTTTTAAAACTATTTCAGCTAACGGACATGGAAAATTGTTAGTGACAACTCTACAAAACATAATGTGTAACGAATAATAAAGTAGGTACCTGCACTGCTATGTAAAACACTTCCAACTTTATTCTATCAACCCTTTCAATTGAAGTATTATGCGGCGACAAATTTCCCGGCGTGACGCAGTTAATAAACGTCATAATGACATAATCACAATGCATGTAGAGGCGGTGTATCAAGTTAGCACGTCGTTAGCGCGAACTCGTTAGCGGCGCGTGGTGACGACAAGCCAAGAATTCGCTAATGACACATGCCGCCCGCATCCGCGACATACAGTCTGCCACGAAGCCAGTCGCCTCGCCACACACCACCGCCATGCTGCGCCACAGTACGCCACGCTGCATACAGTTATTGCCTACAAATCCTACTAATCATATTGTTTAACAATTTCTGAAAGAACGGCAAGGTTTTCATATTATACCCACAAAGTAAATATTAAGTTCCTAATCCTAATCATTTTATTTTTCATATGTTGAGGTTAGTGGGGTCAAACATTGATTAATTTAATTGTCTTTTTTAAAACATATCTATATCTACTTTTGTTTTACTAACTTTAATGCATTAGGCTTGCTATTTTTTCCGCGAGGAATATTGGAAAGAACTTTTTATGAGCTGTTTTTACCCACGACGGAACGGAGCAGGTATATGCGTTTGGGGTGAGAGGTTTGTTTGTTTGTTTGTGTGTGCAAAGTTAATGTTCCCTCCTATCTTCTAAACTAATGATCCGATTTTGATGCGGTTTTCAATAACGAGTTTGTGTTTGATAGGTGCATGTTCTTAGACAGGTGTCATTGCTGTAACTCACTAGGGGGCGCCACAATATTAGTGCAAAGCAAAGTTAATGTTCCATCTTATCTTCTAAACTAATGATCCGATTTTGATGCGGTTTTCAATTACGAGTTTGTATTTAATAGGTGCATGTTCTTAGACAGGTGTCATTGCTGTAACTCACTAGGGGGCGCCACAATATTAGTGCAAAGCAAAGTAAATTTTCCCATCTTATCTTCTAAACTAATGATCCGATTTTCATGCGGTTTTCAATAACGAGTTTGTGTTTGATAGGTGCATGTTCTTAGACAGGTGTAATTGCTTTAACTTACTAGGGGGCGCCACAATATTAGTGCAAAACAATGTTGCAATATAATCAAAACGAAACATCGGATTACAATTCTGTTTTCAGAAATGTGTTCATGGTAGGTTAGCTTAATGCATTAAATTATAAGCCTTATGCTCTCTAAAAAGTCTAAAATAAAAATAAACAAATTTAAAAATTTTGAAAATACCCACGACGGTAATTTAATCTAAAAATAATAAAATAACTCAAAAAACCCTCGACCGAGGAATATCCGTCGGGGGCTGCCTTTTCTACTAGAAATTTCAACATTGAATTATACTCATAAATGTATTTTATGTAATCGTTAAACATCAATACTTAATTGTATTCGCGTCACTACGAGTAGAAATTTTTAGCTGGTTTAAAGGCAGCCCCCGACGGATATTCCTCGGTCGAGGGTTTTTTGAGTTATTTTATTATTTTTAGATTAAATTACCGTCGTGGGTATTTTCAAAATTTTTAAATTTGTTTATTTTTTAATTACCTATAAGTACATATAAAAAACTTTGTGTCTACGGTATTTGACTTGCCGAAGCAACAAGTTAGAGATCCCGATCTGAACGCATCGTTCCCGGCGATATTGAGAGCCATTCGTCTCCGGGACCAATCACCTCCCCTTCTCCCCTCCAGCGCACCCCTCACACCCTTAACAACTACTTATTACTTCTCACAGCAATTTTCATATTATATAAAAGCTCCTTTTATCGTTTTGATATTAGTTTGGAAAAGTTTTAAAAGGATTTTCGCACGAACGCAACCGAGTTTAATACCGTTAAGTAGTCTTCCTCATCTAACAAAAGGATAGAGCTGGAAAACTCTCAGGTATAAAAGTTAAAATACCTACACGGGTAGTATTATAACAATCACTTTGTTAGCGATACGCGCATACGTTCTTCTTGCAAAATGTGAAGTAAAATTAAACAGATTTTATACTTATGGAAATTTTATGCCCGAGACGGGAACGATGTACTCATTTCTGCTGTCATTTATTTTTAAGTAAAATGGCGTGTTAGGAGTAAGGAGCTATAAATTTTAAAGAGATCTCACGTATGCAGCGATGTAGATGTATGACAATTTGGACGATAGAGACGCGCCCGCGCGCCCCACTCACCTGCTCCGCCCCTCGCTCTAATGATCTTGTCGAGAGGTTTTAAATTATGTTCCTTATACAACAATCCGAAGTCGACACGTTCCCAACGCCAACCTGCGCCTTGAGATGCTCGTCTAATGAATAAAATAACGTGTCAAGATACAGTCTTCATCTTAAATTAATGAGGATTCACGACGTATTCAATTTTACACATAACGAAGGCAAATAAAGTTCGACAAGGTGCGACGACGGCGAGACGGTCCCAACTTCCCTATTTTATTAAACTCGAGCTAAAACACACATTCGTTAATTAATATATCGTCATGAAAGGATACCTTAAAGTTACTGGTCCTTTACCGTCTACATATTCTTAATGGATTTCTCACATCGTTCAGGCTCGAAAAGTACAAAACTAACTTTATCAACAAACCTTTTGGGATTTGAGAAATTTGGTGACAAAGTACAAAATATATGCTTCAATAAATGGATTGGATCTGACTCATATCTTGCTCTTGACAAATATTACTTATCTAAAATAGTAAATATATGAAAATCTATTTACTAAAATCTAAATTATCGATAGTAAGGTATAAAAAGGCGTTCCTCCTATGTTATTAATTAATATTAGATAGGGGTGTACACATTATTTGTTGTTTTTGTCTCAATAGGTGTAGCGGAACTCCCGCGAGCGTCCAACACAAATAGATTCGTACATGTTTGTCTTGGCTCGGTTTAATTAATTTTACCTTCATACGCCGATACTGTTTGTCGGCGCTCCTTAATTGAAAACGCTCTTACCGGAGTAAATGAAACGAAATCCTATTTGCTCCGAGTGATTGAAGCGAATTTATCTTTTAAGACTTTCAAAATTTATCTTTCGAACCTTCCCTCGGTCGTGGATAACCCGAAGATGCGCAGGTAATTAAATTTTGATTGCTTGCGAATTGGTATTTCTCGTATTTATGAATGTACGACTGTAAATAATGGCGGCGGTCCGCGACGCTAATAGCAATCGCAGTAATGACTCATTAAGCATTAAATATGGTTATTAAACGATTGAAATGCAAGTTTAATTTATGATCCTTATGGTTTGCCCGCCAGAGTTAATAGTCTTTCGTAATAAATACGCATAATTGCTGATTTAAGCCACAACGACTATTTGAATGACTGTGTTCATTTCCTACTCATAAAGTTATTAAAGTTACAAATGATATTTTTCGATATAATATGATTACTTACATTAGTTATTTATTACGTAGTTGATTGTAATATATTAAATTATTTTCTTAATTTTTCCATTTGCATTTGTTTTAAATGAACAATTTTGGATACAACGGTTAATTAAATATACCTACAAAACATATCGGTTTGTCTATTTGAACTTGATTTACGTAATTCTGGTCTCCTTATGTCGTTATTTCGCTTTAGTAACCATTTATCAACATTTAACGAGCACTGGCTGTAATCACCGCATGCCACTGGATTAAAACATGTAGTTAAACAAATAGCAAAGTCGTAAAAGTTATTTTTCATCACGATATAGGGTTAAGCAGGAAATTAAACTGTCTTGAATATAGCTTTGACCTTTATCAGTACGAACTTTTCTAATTAAATTGCGTGTTTCCTAATCAAAATCCATAACAGTACTCTACATTCTAACCCTTTGTTATTTCTTGCAGTGATACCTCAATTTTGAGTGGATATTATTAACCTTTTTTATGTCAATAGCCTAGCAAGTCGTTTTATGTTTTTCTATTGTTGTTGCAGAATGTTCGGAGCGGGCGGCGCGTGCGCAGCCTGCGGGCAGGCGATACCAGCGAGCGAGTTCGTGATGCGGACGAGCGCGCCGCAGCAACCCCTCCATGTGTTTCACATAAAGTGCTTCGCGTGCTCCAAGTGCGGCTCACACCTAATGCAGGGCGATAGGTACGTATCTCTACTCACATACCTGAGATAGGAGGTAACGTGACTTACAACTTACAGCGCATCACGCTCTACTCATTGTAGAGTTATGTATGGCAGCTAACAAAAAGTGGTTTTTAATCTCTCTTCAGGATCAATTTTCCTAGGACTATATGAGACTTACATCCACATATAAACCCGGAAAAGGGCCCACTTTATAAGTACACTTTTACTTATATCTTGTTTATATTAGACTGCTTCAATACCGTTTACTCCTATATTGCTACTGTAATAGAATTACGTAAATTCAATTAGTCCTGCAAATCCCAATATAAGTAAGTTATAGGAAAAAGTGAGATGAATTTGAGCCTCGCAATCCTACTATAAGCTCACATTTTGTGATCTGTCAGATTGTGTTCTGTCAATCTAGAAATTGTTAAACTGCTTAACTGAGTATTTATATGAATACTACATAATTTTATTTTATTTAACTGTCCGCCATAGTACAAAATCAAAAGATTTCTGTTGTTAGTCTGTTGTAAATTCGTAGGGGAATGTGAATTTACTGAATATTTTGGCATGTTTTTAATTAAATTTTCAAAGCGCCTCTCGTATCTAACTTATTGGCATTTTATTATATAATAGTTTTCTATAAAAATATCATAAATAGGTGCCATTTTTTCGGTGAGCATTGTCAAGTCTGATTTAGCACCAATATCAGTAATATTAGTTCTATATTGGCATGTGCTCAAACCCAAAAACCGACGCCATATTGTTACCAATCTTAGTTGCACAAAGTTAGTAGCTAGCTAGTTTCACAAAAAGTTTGTTAAACGTCAAAAACATGTACCCTATCGATAGCACAATCGATACTATTGCTCTCCGATATTGAATACACAATATAGTTAATAATATAGATAGTTTTGCACAATCGATAGTGATAATTTTTTCGATAGTATTGCATTCAGTAAGCAGGCATAATGGGTGGTAGAATGTATGACGGACGAATATAAAGTAAGTATGGTCAGTCAGTTGGCCAGCAATTTCGAATCTACCACCCATTATACCTGCTTACTGAATGCAATACTATCGAAAAAAAGATCACTATCGATTGTGTATTCAATATCGGAGAGCAATACTATCGATAGTATCGATTTTGCTATAGATAGGGTACATGTTTTTCGACCTATCGATAGGCTATCGATAGTGGCCTATCGACCGGCAACACTAGTTGCAATCTTCATAGCTGATGTCAAATCCTATACCAGAATTTGCAAAACTATATAAAGCGTGTTTTTGCTTATATAGGTCGTTTTAAGCACAAATTATCTTATAAGAGTTTTGGCCAGGATTGTTTAAGATTACTGAGACTATAACACTACTCTGAAATGCCTTTGTAAGTGTACGTAAGATTATAACGGCCTATGATAATTCTATATAAAAACATCTTATTTTCTTGCGTGATATAAGTATAATGTTAATGATTTTATTAATCGTTGAATCGTAGATATAAAATCGCTTCTAAAATCAGACAAAAAATATAAATGGTTTTCAATACTTAAAATTGAAGTTACTTATATTGACCATAAAATATTAGCTTATATGAGGATATAAGTATAAGTAAAAGGAGCGATTGCACTTAAGTGTATATACTCCTGGTAAATGCTTCTAGACGAATTTAAGATTAAAGTGCTCCTGATATGTAATCTTATAGGCGCATATAAGTCTGAGATACAGGATTATTTACTCCTAAGTGCAATTAGTTTTGTTCACAGCTTTTATAGGAGTGCTAATCCTGAAGTAGCCATGAAATTGTTTCTATATACCGATATAAGTTCAAATTATAGGATTAAACATACTGAAGTCAAAACGGCATTTATTAAAACTGTTAAAAGCGCAGTAGCACACATCAAACCCATAATCGGAGCTATATAAGTCCATTTAGCATTAGAAAACTGGATTCCAGGACAATTTTGCTGGTTGGGAGTTTATCTGATGTCCATATTAAGATATACGAAATTACGAATATCTGCTCACCTTCTTGACCAACGAATGTCAAAATACTTTCTTTGATGTTTATACTCTACTTTTAAAAGTAACTTACTTGAAAAATGAGAACTGTAATCTTTAATACCAGTTTGATCAAACCTATCAGAGATTATAGCCTGATACTCTACGAAGACAAATGACTGTTTGGTCTATCATTTATCTACTATGCCCTTTCTCAGGTATTACATGTTGGCGGGGTCGTTAGTATGCGAGCAGGATTGGCAGAAACTAATGAAGAGTGCGAACGCGACGCCTGGCGCGCCGGTGCGCAAGGGCAAGGTGGGCCGCCCGCGCCGCTCGCGCGAATGAGCGCCGCTGCCCGCGCCCGCGCCAGGCCCACCGCTAGCGCATGCGCATGCACACTCGCACAGGGACTATGAGGAGGTCAGTATCTAAAATAGTATAAGTATTTTTTTTATTTTATATAATTCAGCCTACGACTTCCCATTCATGAAAGAATACTGTACCACATTTTATTCAAATGTATTACATACTGACTGGATAGAATAGAATTTCTTAACTCTACTTATTATAATTATTTCATGGACTGTGGGCGATCCAATAATAACAAATATAGGGCCAATGCTTTATTACGAAGAGTGGACACGTACCAATTTATTCAAAGAACATCAAAACCAGCCAGTAATATGCATTGACCCTAAAAAAGACTCGCCACGCCTGACCTTTGCAATGTTATTAAGTTACGTCGTGACTCGAGGTTTGATTAGGAAATACCTTAATTAATTACGCTAATCGGTGCCCTCGACGCGAGACTCTGATTGGCAAGTGTGGTCGCGCCCCTTGCTTTAATTAAAACGATATGGCTAGTATCATGTGCGCTTATTTTTTTATGTAGACAATTAAAATAGAGATCTTGTGACTGATTAATAAATCTAAATTAAGATACAAAAGCAGTAAAAAAGTATTACCTCCTTCCGATTTTTCAAAACGAATTAAAGCAAATTCTATTTAGATTTCTGTGCTTCAAGAATCCTAATGGATTTCAATGAATGTAAACTATTATCTAGAAATACAAATTAACAAAAAATACGCAGATAAAAGCTAGTTTGCATCTAAAAGTAATCTAGTCTTAGATATATTTTAATTATAGAACGACTTTCTGGGTGGACCACGTAATTTGCTATTGTTACTATACGAGCGATAAAAGGGGAGGCTCGTAAACTACGTGATACGCGCACGTGCCATACCCCTTTGTCAGGTCTGAATATAGTCACGTTGTAAAAAGTAGTCGCCTAGTAAATTGGGCTTTTAATTTAGACTGGGCTAGAACATCGTTTTTTAGCTGCCCGATTAATTTATCTATCGTAAAAAATAGAGACGGTATTTTAAGGCAATTAATCAATCAATTCGTAACAGGAGAATCCTGTTCTTTTTTAAACACATAACAATCTTACTGATGTGCTGATGTATCTATATTATATAAAATATCCATAAATATCGTCTACCTTTCCTACCAAGTGTCGTATCACCCGTCACATGACAACGTACACTAGAGTTCGAGTTTACGACCTTCATTTTGTAGCTACTGAATATTTAAGTAAAATAATTTGTTTATTTATTCAAAGTGTATTCGTAAAGAAATTGAACAAACAGCAACGAGCCGAAACGAGAAAAGAGCGCAAGTGCTCAAGTGCATTTATTCATCGACCGCTACTTGAGGGAACAATTTACATTCAGCGCATTGTACAACGAGCATTGCAAGAATTGCAAGTCCTTTCAAGGTCTTAAAAATTCACGAATCATAAGCGAAACGTGGGGACTATGGAGGGGGCTTCCCCTGCTACACATCACTGTCCATTTGCACATCCGACACGCGATATTCAATATTTATACCGAATTCCCCTCTTTATCTAAACACTAATTAGTATTCTTCCATTTCACCACATTTTCTCTTCAGGTATTACCGACAGTACCGGTATTTTTCCTCTCGGGAGAGCTTAAAGAATTAATCCGATTATGAGACGTGCAAATGCCGCAAAGAGAAGTGGCGAAGAAATGCAATTAAGCTGTTCATTGAACACCACACAAAGACCGCTTTGTTTATATGAGCAAGTCACTCGGTTGGAACGCGCCAACTTTGGACACCCTGCATGATAATATACCAGCGCTGCGTCCTTCCCCGCCGCCGCACCTCGCATACCCCGATTCTTGCATGTCAAACTGACCGGCAAACACTCCGAAAACTAGTAAAGTTCGTCTCAAACAGCGTTAATGATATTTATTAGCGCTTTAAAGCAAATTCCTAATTGTAGTCGTCGCGGCGTAGTTCATAGAGTTAATTATCTCGTCTGTGCGACCGGCGTCCACCGTCCACGTCCACTCGCCGCCGGCGCCGGCTCGTCCTCTCAGCGCCGCTTGCTTACGGCGCTTCCACTAAATGCACGAAACGATCCCAAACTTTAAACACTCTCAAACTTATTTGGGAAACTAATAAAACTATTGTTGAACCCTGTTTCTAAAACAAATAAAAAACATAATAATACTCGTATTAACATACTTCAAATCTTGCATTAAAGGTATTTATTAATCTGCTTACATGCTATAATACAAATTCTAGCAAATACTTCAATGCTCTGCTAACGTTGCAAACTCAATAAACGTCGGTCTGTAAAAAATAAATAATGCCAGCATATTTATTAGAACATCAACAAAGGTTAATTTCTACGACAGGTCTTTATTAACTGCTCAGTTAACTATAGGTAACAACAAAGTGTAGTTCGATTACTTTGTGCGGATACGATGGTCAAAGGCGCAATGTTAATTGGAAAGCACCTGCAAATGACAGCGGCTTTATGGGGCGTATGTTTGGCGTAAAAATCAAGTCGGGCGCCGGCCCTGGCGCACCCCTCTCCGCCAGCTCAAAGACTTGACCATTCACCCGGCGGCTTTGTAACACGATTACGCCGACTTGTCGAAAGTTAATTAAATAACGTTTTTCCAAATTACCTGGCGGGCTCGATATCAAAGTGCCCTCGCACTCGCTTTGCGAATCTCTCCACAAAGGGCTGGCTGCGGGCGAGGTCCGGCGCCTCTGATCTCGAACTAATGCACTGCGCTGGACAGGTGAGATCTTTCAACATTTTGTCAGACTTTGTTAACTCTGACAGCGTTTAAGGAAGCTAAGACTTAGCAGTAACCTGTAGCACCGCACTTACTTAAACACTTCGGTGTATCCTTGGGCAGTCGTGTTGCAGTGGCGGTGACAGTTGATTTGATTGATGACCGATATCAATTGTCTATCAATTCAATCGGCCTTAAAACGACCGGCTCACGCGAGTGCGGCCACGCACGACATGCAAACCTGAATTTAGAAATACAAATGCAGCTCGGCGATTGCTATCATACTTAAAATCGAAGCTTTTCATCTTCAAACAAACATTGGAGGGCTGTTATTATTATAATTACTGGCATTTGAAGAGTAACATTTCCTCTCAGTTGTCGATAATGAGTTGTTGTGTACATAAATGTGTATGATATTTGGAGTTTGAATGGTTTATTTCGTGAGAACCAGGCGGACGTCGAACCCGCTACTGTTGCGTGCTGCAAACGATCAGCTGCTCTCGCCTCTAATCACTCCGGAATAATTACCAGTTTCATGCGACGAAGTAAAAACTATAATAGTTTTAGAGGTACCTATTTAATATTTATGTATCTGTCTATGGCAAAATTATTGGAATTTAACTAAAATTAAGATAGTAGTAGTTCATGGTGCTTATTTGTGATTAAATATGCATAAATAAGGACCTATTGAATATTTGAAGAAGGTAGGTACATAATTACAACACTATTTCCACTATTTCTAAGTAAGTGCCATCTTATTTAAATCGTGAGTCGTATAATGAAAAGACACCGTTATAAGCAAGTTTATTTAAAATAATTTATGAAATGGCACTCGCCATTACATTATAGCCCATTACATTAACTTTAAATGTAGAGAGCTAATTACATTAACCAATGTCTTTGAATATAGTTTAGGTGAGTAAAACTTTATTAATTACGCTGTAACTTTTTATCACCACATAACCAGTAAGTAGTTTTGAAGTCACGTTAAAGTTATATCTGGGACGTTTACACAGTCAAGGCAATCCGCTCAGACAAAGTATGTCAAGAAATTAGTGTTTAATTTATTCATTGGCCCGGGTTCGTGTCTAGTTTAGTTATTACGGAGGTAGTTAAGGCGTCAGGAGGTTTAGAAATTAATCAAGTCGTGACAATAAGGCCCTGCACTCACTCCACATACACGAAAACGTGCTATTGTTTGCCTAACAAACTGCTCGTAGACGTGCAGACTTTGAGTATTATTTTAATCTATTTTTCGTTGCGTTTTACGTTCACGGTAGCTATTAAAACCAGAGACAATTTATTATAATTTTGTCACAAAATAACATTTCTTTTATTATCTGAAAAAGTCAGCTCTATAAGTAATTAATATCAAAACAGAATCTTACGCATACTTACCTAAAAGGAATTCCAATACACATTTTCCACATAATTTTGTAAAAATGTAATAAGGGAGAAAAAACTTTAATTAACGCTAGCCGCCACATGTGGGGACAATTTACGTGTCTGCCTCTAATTTAAAATTAATACCACGCTGGGGCTGGTGGCAAATTTGAAAAGTTTGAACGACGTCGCCGGGCCTTCGCTCCGCCGATTGCATTTTTATACGAGTAAGACAACCTCTTAGCTTATTAGAGAAGCCAGTTATTAGAGGTCCGAGGGATTTCTCTGTGGACGCAGCTCGTGGCCTCGAAACGACTTCGCCCCAGTTAATTAGTTAAATGGATACGTTGTTTTTCTTGCTTGTCCTTATTTTATGGACCTTACGAGTAGGTACAATGAACCTAGATTTATTATGTCATGAATCTTCTTAGTCGTAGCAGCCGTCGCGTACCTATCAGGCGTGCAATTTGGGACAGGCGGTGACGCTCCTAAGCAGCGGCACGTTTCCCACAGCCCAGTGCACCGGATCTCCATCTGTGCCCGACAAAGGACATCCGGCCACAATGCCTCCATTAAAATAATGCAAGTAAATGAGGATTTGCGGAGACGAGTCCTCCAAATCCGAGCGGGGCGGGCGGCGGCGGCTTCGCAAGGCACACAATGCTGCACTACGCGCCGCCCGGTGCGGGGATACCCAGGCCTCTCTACGACGCTTAAAACACTATACACGAACATGTTTCATTAGCTAAGTGGAGGCTTTTGGTGGCTGAATCCGTGTAATGCAGCTCGCGTCGCTTTTACTTAAACGCTGTAATTAAAACGTCCCCTTCCCGCTAAGGGCGCAGTTTTAAACTCGCTTCCACTAGTTTCGAGTGGCCAATTTAGTTTTACTGTTACTCCGTGTTTAACTTACCAATTTTTAAATTGCTGCATAAAGTAGGTACTTACGCTCGTATTGTGTGGTATGCTTCAATTGGCATTCATTTACGTAAACGATTATCGTAACAAAATGTACAACAGCATGTCACGGTAAACATCGCGAGCGGCTGCTATTTAATAGTATTAAAATAAATCGTTTACGTTGCATGTTTGCACGGAGGCATCAGTGCCCGCATTTAATAACTTTATTGATCACTAACGAGGAAAATTGATCGGTATTAACGATCTTAATAGAATCGCGGCTGGCGTCGTTCCATTGCGTGTCGATGCCCCGATCTCTAGTTAATTTAATTGAAACCGAGTCGGTAATTAATTAGTGGCGAATGAGAGCTCTCGGGTGGATGGAGCGTGCAGTCGCCGCCCGGCGCCCGCGGCTGCAACCAGCCATCATACTACATCATAAACCTTCCTTAAACCCACTCTCTCCTTGCCACACCTACATATAATTATAACAAATATTATTACAAACAAGCAATAGTCTTTTGATCGCCTCACTAAATACCTATGGCAAGAACTAATTTATTTAATCCTGTTTTCAGTAAGAGTAGTGAACAAAACTTGTTCAGTAATTTTATCTGACCTGGGAAGTTCCTGAGAACTTTTCATAAAAATACGACACCCGCGTTTGAATTAGCTTAGAATAGAACCACCCGATTTAATTCTGTGAGTGTCATAAAATGTGAGTAAGTGTACCAGAACTACATATAGGTAACAGAGTATGACAGAAACAGCATAACACTAGGCTTTTTATATTCTTTTTAAGAATTTTGCAAGTGGCCATTTTGCCTAGAAAAAAAGAGAAGAAAAAGAAAAGAAAATCGGAAAGAATGCAAACAGTACCTAATGCCCGTTTCAATTTACGATTCATATTTATAAAATTAATTACGTAAACATTGTGAATCTGATTGCATGCAAACTACTAAAATCTACTTTTACTCCGCTTGTAAGATGATAGAAAGCAAAAAATCGTAAGGCTATATCTATCAACTACTGGGCAAATAGCAATAAAACCTCTTAAGATTTATAGAGAGTGGAGTAGACCCACCCACTCACAATATAGCACAGCAACAGATCTACGTATTTACTTGATTGATTTAGCTGAGAGCATCGCGACCCGTAGGTTAATAGCATTTAATCCCGCTAAAACGCTAGGCGATCCGTCATAATGAATATTTATCCTCGACAGAAGTCGGCGCATACTTTTATGACGAATACATATTTTAGTAGCTCAAGTAATTCCACTGATTACTTTCTTTAATTTTTCTGAAAACGTTGCGTATGTACGTTAGCTGTGTGGATATCGTTAAGTGTATTAAAGCTTGGGGAACGGCAAATAGATAAGCGAATGAAAAGTTAAATAAATTTTCTTCGTGTTTACTTCCTCGTGCCCTACTTAGGTTACAGCAATACAATACAAGGCATGAAAAATCTAGTAAACGACATATTTTTTGTTTCATTTCATATTTTTTATTAAATAAAGTACCTACGGTCCTATTCTAAAAACATCTCATGATATAATATACTCGAAACTTTGGAGCAGAAGCTTCTTTGGAAATTGTCTAACGAGATCTGTAATGTCGTTTGGGAGGACCCTTGGGAAATAAAATATTATTTTAAAGCATCACCGATGTCGCTCGATTAATTGCTTTAACTGGCTCTAATTCGATAATGAATAAGCCCTCAGGTCGGTTTGACGTCGTCGTGGTATACCGCCCGCCTCCTCTCACTGATTCATTCGCCTCGTAATTTTATAACTCGTTAACTTTAATTTAATTACCCCTAAATGCATCTCTTTTATTAACTTTCCCAGGGCAATATTGTAAAGAAGAATGATACTATGTTTTAGAATACGTAATAATGATAACTTTTTAAAGAAGTTTGTTCTGAAATATTTTGTGATTGAACCTAAGTAGTTAATATGTAAACTTGAAACCTAGTTAATAAAGGATTTATGTGTGCTAGTTTACAGTAATTAAGGTGTGTATTTGTTAGAAATTCCGTTTTACGATTTTTATCTCACTATACTTGGGAACCACTTTATTTAATGCAGGTAATAGAGAGGCATACCTTTTTTACATTAAAAATAATTTATGTGGGTAATTTTTGTTTAACGTGCCGTTCCATTAGTCATATGAAACATGTGCCAATACAAATGATATGGAGGTTTATGAATGACAGACGGCTTTGGGCGGGGTGTGGGGGGAGGGACGGAGGTTCCTCTAATGGATTACATTCGCGCGAGTGAATTAGGATATTGTCGTTGGATCTGTTCCGGTGCACTCCTTTATGCCTCTCCCTTCCCTGGCATGTAGTAAACAGATGTGATTAAATATTGATAAAACCTGAGCTATTAAGTGCAGGACCCTTTTAGATTATCAAATTATTTCATTAGTAAAGTGTTTTTCTATGAATGTGAATGTAGTATAATTTAAAAGTTTGTGTTAAAATAACTTAAAGCACATTGAAATAAAGATATTATTGTTTCGTCTTCATCTTTTAGCAGCCCGGCTTTGCATTGCATTGGTAGACGTTCTAATATAAAACACCGGAGCCATACCTAAGTAATTTTATGTTTACGAAATACTTATTATAAAAAGTGCTCTGGTACCGTACCGTATTCCGTGTCCATAAAATACGGTGAATTTATTATAATTGCCCTTTAGCCGGTTTTATTAGGTCGCCTCAAGCTTTCCCTTCTCTCGGCAACTTCCTAGAGACAGATGTAGACTGTCATTGCACTTGTTCCTTCATAATGTCGTAAGACGTAATGTCCTAAAAAATATGTACCTAACTTAACACTTTCATCACGGGATAGCAAATGACAACCCTGGCCAAAAACAATTAACGCTGGTTAATGCTCGTAGTTAATTGAATGAAATGAACTTATAGGTAAATCGAGTGAAAAAAATGATTAAATCGATACGAAATAATTATGAAACCGGTGATTGAATAAAAACTTTATTTTGTGTAATAGAGAGAGAGGCATGAGCGTGCGTCGCATGTGACGGCCCGGCATCGGCAGTGCCAAACTCTAGCCTTCGCGCTACAAGGGTTTCAACTTATCAATTACATCGTTCGCTACTTACCGCGCGGAAAGGGCAAATTGATTTAATGTAACCAGAGTGCTTTGACGAATATTATTAACGTCTTTTTGCACCCTCCTTTGTGGAGGCGTAATGCGCGCTTTGTTCTTTCGCGCGGTTTTGTGTAACATCGAATCACACTTATCTAAATCTAAGAACGGGTTGAGGTAGAGAATGATCCTTTGTCGTTATTGTATCTGTTTATTGCGATACTCATATAAAACACTTGCGAAAAGCGAGCTTTAAATATATTTTCAATGAAATGTGAAACTTGGTTATCGATGCACTAATGAAGTCGGGTGATGGACAGCTTCATTTTCGATGCTTCAAAATCGCAATTTGCGTTCGGGGTAGATTTTGCTAGGACACGTAACAATACGCCAATGTGCGGTATCGTAATAAATACGTCGCGTACAAGTCCTCTCATTAGAGTGCTATAACTCCTCATTAGGGGTTGCTAATTAATGTGACGTTTACGAGGTCCACCGGCCGTATTTCACACCGCTGTGAAACTAGGGCTGTGCGTATTGACACATACATTGTATAATAGCTATTAATTTAAGAATTTTTAAACTTTCTATATATGCCATCATAAAAAAAAGTTTTAAGTCAAGTTTTACTGAGGTATAGGTATTTTTATAAACAGATTTTCACTAAAATCGGTAGGGAAGTAGTTTACGACATTTAAACCAAAAGGAATCATTTGGCGTACAAACTCCTACAATGGGTGGGTAAGTATACCCATTTTAGATGTTGGGTATAGGTAGCTTAAGGCGCAACTTGCAATAAAACAAAAAATATTGTTATTGTTATAATAAAACTTTAAGTGCAAAAGCCTTTTATCGATCATAAAATTTTATTTCCTTCTAAAATAATTATAAACCTTTAGCAGATAGTAACATTGATAGGGTTTTTTGCATTCATACTTCGACAGTTTGCATAATTTGTCATTATTCACGAAACAGTTGCACTATAAAACTGTACGAGGTAGAACTGCAATAAAATAAATGGGACTAAAAGTTGTTGTTTTCAAGATCATATTAAGTACCTATATCAGTTGTATGTCGGTGCGTATAAAATAAAAGAGTGGTGCGTTGCAAACGTAGCGGTGGTATGTGGTGCTCTTTCTAGGTGCAGCGTTTATTAGCTTCGAGTAAGTATAATATTATAAAGGTGAAGCGGCATATCACAGCGCGCCATCGGGAATCACCGACGTAATTAAAGCTTTAGGGCAAAAGTTGAACGTGAAGATTGTAATCGCGAGCATAATTTTAAATCAAATTAACACTTCAACTTTAAACCGAGGTCATTAATGCCATTACAGCGAAACAATATGGAATCGTGACCGCGCCGGCCGATATCTAAATAATAAATAAATAGGCGGCGGCTATCACGGCGTTGCATCTCCGCGTTAATGCTCTACGCCGGACTTTTATAATTAACAATAAATTCGGTATGTTTTTTGTCGGCCCTATGTGGGCTCGCTGCAACATCAATTTTTCCTACCCCCGATACTGATCTTAATAACATACATTCGCCCGCCCGCACCGGTGCGTGTATGGCCTAGAGGCCTAGTCCATTGCTCTCTCAGCTCGTTATGAACTAGACTCCCTTGCTGTTCCCGAGCCAACCGTCTGAAGCTGTCAGAATAGAACCAGAAATAATTAGCTCATTCTTTCTCCTCCGGCACTTGTTAACGGCTCCTCGAAATTCCTTGAATTTCGTTCGAAGCACCAAAAATACTACCGGGCGCGTACTCGAGTGGGCTCCGTTATCTCGTTATCCTAATGAAGTCTACGCTAATGACGAGTAGGTAAATAATAGGGCGGCTAATGGGGGCTTTATCATTCTCGAGTGCGCTCCAGGTAAGGGCCAATTAGAGAGGCCGACATCGGCCCATATTGTTCGGCGCAGTGCTCGCTTCGATTACGATTATTTCCGAACGGCTCTCGGAACTGATAAATTGGACCAACTATTTGCAAAATGACATCCGCGGTTAGCGCCACCGACGTTAATTTCCTGCAAAATTATCATTTCCACGTGTATTTGATAAAGCCACTGTAGGTTAATATTGAGGTTTTTAACTGGTGTTATAAAGTACCTAAGTATAAAGTAACAATTTTTTTTTAATGAAGTAAAAATATGTATCTATCTTTTGTAAAATTTGAATAGGTAGGTAATGGCGAAAAATTTCATGAAATATAATTTTTAAATTGTATAATTAAGGCTCTTTCACTTTCCTTGTTCCATTGTTTTTTCTTAATTAGTGTTAAGTAATTGAAGACAATTATTGGTATCCGGCAAGTCGTCGGTGTAGGAAGAAGGAGGTAATTATCGCATCCAGCTCTCATTACAAGCCTGCCCCCGGGGCGCGGGTGGAAGAGGGTGAGACAATCATCTCTACGAACCATTTTGCTGCTACAATGAAATACTTACACCATAAATAATATCAATTTATTGCTGTGAACAATGTAAACAGCAAACTTGAAAACGATGATAGCTCATAATATGCAGTAATTGCTTTAGCCTCATTTTGAGTCTGTTAAAAGTTAAACAAGAGTTGAGAGTCTCGACAATCTATCGAGTGCTCTCAGGACAAATTCTCGACACAATGAGCCAATTGCCCGCACTAACAACCTGCGCGCCGTGCTCCGACCACCTCTCTCTCCACTTTTGTTCCTTAACTTCACGTTTTCAAAGATTTACAAAAATAGTAAATATAGGTCGTGAAATATACGAAGGACAGAAATAGTATATTGCAAAGTGTGGTAGAGCGCACGGGTTGGAGGCAGCAGACGTCTTCAATCCCCGGGCCGCTAGGAAACTTCCCGCCCGCTGTTTTTTATTGCGCAGAATTTAAATGCATTTTTGATGTTACGAGATGACACGCGGCGGACGTCCGCCCCGCCCGCGTCTCTCCCCGCGCCCTATAATTTCCCAACTTGAAACTTCACTACGGTATTAAGCCTTGATTGCTTGAAGAAACTTGGGACATTTTGCCGTATTCTTCGGGCTCCCAGAAGATGCTATGGCTCTAGCGCAGACGTTATTATTAAGAGTGATTTGAATTAATTTAGAATTTACATTCGCGAGAAATTATAATGTCTTAGAAGCGAGCTATTTCTTAAATTAAATTCGGCAACATGGATTCCATGTTAATTTTAATTGGGTACAATTTGGTTACGATCCATTGAGACACAATACAATACCAATTAATTTGGCGTGTCACACCTCCGATATCCCAATCGAAAGGGTTACCGTGTATTTGGATCTCTATTACGGTTTTCAATTAAGTAGTTGGGGTTTAGTTTGGACCACATCAGGAGCGGTACATGACAATACGTTTAGCGCGGCTGCTGCGTCCCGCAGGCCAGGTGCCGGCCGCAGCTCGTGGCTTGACTTTCCCTGCTTTAGTTTTTAGCGCTTACTAAAAGGATTGCCGTGTTCGTATCGATACTCGAGAACCAAGTACGAAAGTTCTTCTAGTCGAAAACATTTTGCTTTTAGAAAGTTTTTTGATTAAACTTTCCCATGGAAATGAATTGCAATTGGGAATAAAATTTAACTAATTTGACTATTCCAATTGAATGTGAGTCATTGGTTCGACGTGTGCACCGAGTGACGCGGGTGAAGGCGGCGGCGGCGGCGGCGGCGGCGGCGGCGGCGGCGGCGGCGGCGGCGGGCGAGGCGTCCGAGCGAGCTCCGCACATTAATTAGCGGGGGAGGGCTCATGAAAGTTTACCATTTAATTAGGAGCAGCCGCCCCTCACCTTTTGTCGTAACGCCACGAGAATTAGCGCAAGTTAAGGTTTCTCATTAGTCGGGTTTCAAGTCGCATCGCTTTTCCCTACTCATTTCTTGGCTTGAATAAGAAAACAATATTTTATTTTTGTATAATAGCATCAAATTCCGAACAGCACTCGTAGTTCCGAGTTACAGAGAGTGACGACGACGTAGGGGCGCGTAGGTGCACTATCCGCAACCCGCGTCCAATTAGGCTAATGGACACGACCTGCATTCATACTCGAAATCCTCCACACCAAGCTGCAGCTAATTTTCGCCTTAAACGCCATGTCAGTATAGACGGGCGGCCGCCGGCTGGCACGTGCCGAGTTAAGGCTGTCCAGTTTTGTTAGCGTACAGGAACACGTGTGTCTACCGCTCAGCGCGCTGGCAATTTGTGTACATTTGTTTAGCAGTCGATGAACATCGTTTACTGAGTCATTTAGTAACTACATATAGAACTTTAATTGCAGTTACAAGCTTCGCACTAAATCCGCTAAGTAAACATTAAATGTGAATTCCATGTAGTAATTAATTCTCAAATTGCCATTAAAAAGTAGGTAATTATTAATTAAATTTCACTTACGTGATTTCTCAACGTAGGCGTAAGACGCCGCCCGTGTGTTTGCGCCTTCCTTCGCTTGCATCGCGACTCATTACTCCACTAATGGAGGCCGTAATGAACCAATCTAACAGATTGCTCTCGAATCTTCAGCCAACACCGCTGATTTGAAAGCCTTTCCCTGCGACGCTCCTATCTTTTAAATTAAATACTCTTAGGAAAAGCGTGGTGTAGAGTAGGTAGAGTTGAACAAACAACAAACCAGAGCTCATGTACGCTTATTATTTAAAACGCACAATGATCATAGCTCTCCACAATAATAATTAAAGAGCATAACTCAATTAAATCCACGGCCATAATACGTTCAATGATCCGCATTAATTTAGTATCAAATTAAATTTGTTTGTCGGCTCGGCGCGCAGGCACTAATCGTCAAGGTTAAGGCGCGACTTCCCGCCAACTTGTTCACCAACTCCAATTTGTAGCTACGTTTGTGCGACTTGGAAAGTTATATTAAAAGGTCCACAGTAATTTTCTTGACAAACATAATGAATAATAAATGGCGCAATATAAAATTCGGATTGAGGAGGGCGCCTCGTCATGTGTCCCGCCCGACATGTTTGTCTCTCTTAATTCTGTGTGTTTTTGCTAATTGAGTCCCGCTCCGGTATCACCTGAGCAGTTGCTGTCTGCCGCTGCCGTGCTCCGGATATCTATTATTCATTTAGCGTCGACTGATGGCGATGTGAATAGATCCTAATCTTGAATTACGAGGTGCTCCGAGTGCGACACGTTTCTTCCTCACCGTGTGGGAATTCAATCAACTCCAAACTCAACATAAGGCGCAAGATTTATGATCGACACAAATCGATTTAGCTAACAAACAATATCGTATTCGGGGCGGTACGTAGGATACGATACGAGTATATCAATATTGCAGGCGCTATTAATACGTCCGTCTCATGAGCGGGCGGGATCCCCGCGCCCCCGCCGACGCCACCCGCCCCCCTCGCTCGCCGCTCTTAATTGAATGAGGAGCGGGAATTGTTTCCCAAAATGAAACAATTAATTGTGCAACGGCTATTCCGCCTTACATGGATAATACGTTCGTTTATAGCCTCCTAACGTGGCTGCACCGTCCTTTATTGGACCGACTCTACGAATTTGTGTTCATTGGCGCTCGTATCCAAAATTTAATCGAGAATTTATAAGATCGTTCCTTTGTTGTCGCGGATCTGCGAGAGTTTTTGCAGCTGGTCGCAACCGAATTGCATTGTTAGAGGTATAAAAACATCTCGTTCTAACCGAAACCCCGAATATTTTGCTTAAAATTGCCGGTTGTGGTGTTATATTTCCTGGTTTTCGCGGTCATAAAGAACTATTCGGCATCCTTTTAGTTTGAGCTAAAGTTTAAAATTTTCATGGTCAGGTATAAGCATGTGTAATGCGCTTGTAGAGCGTGGAAATCCAGCAGAACACGTGAACATGTGGCGCATTCAAGTTGAAGACGCATCGTAAACCGCCTTTACGCCTCTCCGCGAGAGCCTCTCAAAACTTTTCATATTCCCCGACCGTAAACCGCACCAAAAAATACGACCGACGAAAAACATTGTAAATGCTTGCGGGCCATCGAGACGCGGGCCACCATCACCGTACTGGAATTAGTTTTAAAACATAGTTTTAACGGTGCTTGTTGCACCCGAAATTACCGGTTTTTCCGTTTTAGTGCCTGCAAGGAGAGGGGTCGGCGCTGTCGTGTTGTAAAAATAAATTGAACTAATTTGTACCAGCACAGGCAGAACTTATTGATTGCCTTAATTTGGCGTGTTCGTTACGTTTTAAAAAAGAGTTTTGGTAGTTGTAACCTCTGCGACATCTCAATAAAATTGTAGGTTGAAGACATTACAAGTGTAGTGGCACACAGACGCGCGTGTGGCGACGAGGTGGTCGTGGCACACAAGCAAGGGCACACATTCAATTTGCTATTTATCCGGGAATGGATCTAAGTCATTACTTAGCTGAGCGAGAGAGATGGGATGGGATGCAGTGGAAATTACACAGGGAGGTACTGGCATTCAGTTGTAGGGAGTACGTCGCATGTGTTCGTCTATCACGTGCATTAACTAGCGTAATTACTGCACACTATTTCGGACTGAGGATTCCCTCTTTAACGGGTAAAGGACTCTAGCTAGATATAAGAATATTTACGTTATGTTTCAATTTTGATTAAATTTTGTTATATCTATGTCATTAATTAAATAAACTATAAGTTCCTAAAACAGTATCATAAATTATACGATATACTGACCTACATGTTGCCGTTCCGTTTTTCCATTCTACATAAGAAGGTAAATTAGGAAAAACTTTAAAGAAATTACTTAAATGAAATAATGAAAGTCATAGGTTTGCGCGGAAGGTTCCTGCCAGAGCTGAGCGTCCTGTCCTCAATCACAGGAAGTGCGCCATCTCATCGCGGAAGTGGTTTCTCGTGTCGTCTCGCTCACACGCGGCTTTGTTTTGTAAACTCGCGCGCTAATGGACGTAGCTACCCATGCCCATGTCTGATGTGCTCCGATCGAATGCATTTTGGTTGATGAAAAAATCTAGTTACGATCTCCTGAACCCCCACATCAATAGCGCACAGCTAGGTTAAATAAATGCTTCAAAAATGATTTCTACTCGCTAAAATTCTTACTACTATAGGCACCATCAAATAAATTAAAATGTAAATCAGCTAACCGCTTCAAAATTAAATTCCTTTAACAACCAAATAAGTAGATTGCTTAGCCCTAGATAAAGGTGATTAAAGTGTGAGAAAGTAATTTAACGTAACGCGTATCTGATAGAGGCTCTGTTTTTAATTTGGGCCGTGTAATTGGTTTCCAGCGGCCGATAAAACTTCACGCCATTTCCTAGAAAGGTTCAAGCCAAATTTATTTTGTGTTTTCCGACCGAATACATTATATTACCTAGGTACTCCGTGCTCATCTATATCTATACTAATATTATAAAGAGGAAAGATTTGTACCTATTTTTGTATGTTTGTGTGTTTGTATGTTTGTAATGAATAGGCTCCGAAACTACTGGACCGATTTCAAAAATTCTTTCACCTTTGGAAAGCTACATTCTTCCTGAGTAACATAGACTATATAAAAATGTCAAAATATTTAGGGTTCCGTGTCAAATATTCGATAATGTAAACCAAGGTATGCAAAACGTATAAAAAAAATATCACAATATCGCGTTTGCTGAGAAAACTATTGATATTAGAGCAAAGTGATGTACTACAGTTTTCATGAAGACATAAATATCTGCATAAAAGTCCATAAAACTATTGGTCCAACTATTACAGTGTTGCCACAATAACCATTTTTAAGCAAAAAATAGCGTGTAATTTTTTTTTTCATTTTTAATTTCATCTATATGGGTATCAAATAAAAGGGCTTGACGAGTAGAACACAGCGGACTTTTCAAAATTTAAATTCAAGATGGCGGCCGCAACAAAATGGCGGAAAAACTTTTTTAGGTTTCAATACAATCAATATGGGTATCAAATGAAAGGGCTTGACGAGTAGAACACAGCGGACTTTTCAAAATTTAAATTCAAGATGGCGGCCGCAACAAAATGGCGGAAAAACTTTTTTAGTTTTCAATACAATCAATATGGGTGTCAAATGAAAGGGCTTCACGAGTAGAATACAGCGGACTTTTCAAAATTTAAATTCAAGATGGCCGCCGCAACAAAATGGCGGAAAAACTTTTACTGTTTTCAATCCTATTAATATGGGTACCAAATGAAAGGGCTTGACAAATAGAATACAGTGCCCTATTCAAAATCTAAATTCAAGATGGCTGCCGCCCCCCATCTATTTATTGGAACGTATAGAGAAATGAACAGTGGAGGGCGAAGCCCTCCCCCATTTTAAAACAAATTACAGAGAAGAGACGAGCAGGGGGCGAAGCCCCCACTTCATTTATTGGAACGTACAGAAAAATGAGCTGCGGAGGGCGAAGCCCTCCCCTCTTTTAAAATAAATTACAGAGAAGAGACGAGCAGGGGGCGAAGCCCCCCATCCATTTATTGGAACGTACAGAGAAATTAACTGCGGAGAGCTAAGCCCTCCCCTCTATCAAAAGAAATTAAAGAGAAGAGACGAGCAGGGGGCGAAGCCCCCCATCTATTTATTGGAACGTATAGAGAAATGAACAGTGGAGGGAGAAGCCCTCCCCCCTTTTAAAAGAAATTACAGAGAAGAGACGAGCAGGGGGCGAAGCCCCCCATTCATTTATTGGAAAGTACAGAAAAATGAGCTGCGGAGGGCGAAGCCCTCCCCTCTTTTAAAATAAATTACAGAGAATAGACGAGCAGGGGGCGAAGCCCCCCATCCATTTATTAGAACGTACAGAGAAATGAACGGTGGAGGGCGAAGCCCTCACATCTATTAAAAGAAAGTACAGAGAAGCGACGAGCGGAGAGTGAAGCTTCTAATCCAATCTAACGTCTTTTTCTGAATCTTCCTATAATGGATAGGGGCTTGGCCCCCGTTATACTTTTCGCTGTAATTTCCATTAATGAATGAATCAATGAATCATCATCAATTAATATTTCAACTCCTCTTTTTTTGTAGGTACATTTCCGTAATGTATAGGGAGCCTCACTACATTTCTCTGTACCGTTCTGTTATGCGTGGGGGGCTTCGCCCCCGCTCTTCTTTTTTCTGTCATTTTCATAAATGAATGGAGGGCTTCGCTTCCCTCATTTTTTTCTCTGCAAGTTTCCGTAAAAGACGGGGAGCGTCGCCACCGGACATCGATTCTCATTATATTTCTGTCATGGATATCTGTCATGACTTTACCCCCTCATTTATTTTATCTGTAGTTTTCCGTCATGGTAACTTTCCGTAATGGATGGGGAGCCTCGCCCCCGTACATCGTGTCTCAGTATATTTCTGACATGGATGGGGGACTTCGCCCCCCTCACTTATTTTCTCTGTACTTTTTCATCATAACACAAGGGCTTCGCCCCCGCATATATTTTCTCTTGACTTTGATGTAAACTTTAAAAAGTTAATTTATGTTATAAATAACTAACCATACTCCAAATAGGTGCATAGTTTGGAAGTAGTATATTTATGGTACTATACAAATACATACCGCAAACGAAGTTGCGGGCGACCGCTAGTACATTATACGTATTATAACGCGTTTAAGTCTTTTATATGAAAGTCATACGCCGTATAAAAAAAAATCCTATTTTATAATTAAACATAAATTGAAGTTACAATATTACGGTCCGTATGTTTTAGTTTCAGTTGGGGTGTACTCGTCATTTTCCGGGCACTTGCGCCGAGCAGTGCACTGATAAGGGCGCCCGATTAAAATGAATCACAACGGTGCTGCTAATTGGGCTGGCCCGGCGGCTCATCCAATTAGCCGGGACTTAGAAACCCGCCCGCAGGCCGCCGGGAACTCGTCGGCCCCGCTCTAATCTACCTCGCCATACCTACTTTACGCGATGCGAGCTCTATGGACCGTCATATTAGCGACCAAACTCTACCATAACAACCCGCTTCAAAATCACTTACATCTCCAAGAATTCACCACATTTTTGACAAGAGCCCCGTTGTTTAGTTGGAGCGCGGTAACGACGCCTGACGAGCCTCCGCAACGCCTTTAATGACATCGAAGTCAGCCCGGAGCTTGCGTGCGCAATTCTTGTTATTTCTTTATTACAAAGGAGTGCCTCATTAATTTGGCAGCCCTCGAGCCTCAGGGTTGAGAGAGTCGCGAACCCTTGACCTCGTTCGCGAGGGCCCGCGACACTGAACCGCGCCGAATTGAAATGGCAACGCACCTTGCGATACATAATTAACGATACTCATTACTGCGTAACAAATATCACATCACCCCTCCCTCCTCGTCTTCGAGCACGTGCTCGTATAATCTATAATCCGTCTCTTATAACTTAGACGCCACGAAGTACGACCGGCGTGAACCCCCCATTGCACGCCCCAATGAAATCGACATAAAATTCTAACTTAGATCATTTCTGTTGTCGACATAATTCCTAGTCTCATCGAACTTAGCATTTCCTGTTATCCTTAATAGCGTTGGTAAGAGTTTTAAAATGGCTCAGATAGTAAAACTTGTTCTAGAAAGTGTTCGCAACAGCCCATGCAGAGTTCGAAGTTGGAGGAAGTTCGGTATTGAATGTCGCATTTTATTGGAGAAATTCAATAGATAGACAATGGTGCAACGAGCTGCAGTAAACGACTGAAAGATGGGCGGCGTTCGTAGCGAGTAATTGAGTTGTCGTCGCTCGGTTGGTTCGGGTGTTCACCGCACCGCGCCGCGGCTAGCCAAGACGGCCGGCTAATTTGGAGAAGGGATGACGCTAAACAGGCTAATGAACGCAGCCGGGATGCGGGTGGCGGCGTGTCCGCGGACTCGTGCATTTTTAATGGTGCACGCTAGCACACTCACTATTAATATTTACCGAACACGTCAAGAGGGTGCACTTTACCTTTTAGTTAACTAGCGTCCGGCCGTTCATTAAATTTTCACGCGCGTCAGTTTCGGGCGAATTTTCCGCGGCGCTGACCGGCAGGGCGCGGGAGGCAGGCGGCCGATAACGAGCGCGGTCCACGCTCGTTACAGGAGAGAGCCGCCGACAACCCGACCAAATTTTATTAATAATAAACTGTAACTGAAACGGTGGCTTTGAAGTAACAACTCAACTCGAATGCTCGTTATCGGGAATTATGCAAAATCCTTTGACCTACAAACGTTATTCCAAGTTAACATTTGTTCGGCATTGTAACTTTGCGACTGACTAGGCACACTTACGTAGTTATTTGGATAGAGCGTAAGTTCGATCGTCTAAACTTTCGGAAACCAAAAATTACTTTTTACAAATACGAGTTTACTTACCCACTATTACAATTAATGTAAAAAAATGGCTTCAGCATGTTTCATGAGCTGACCGCAGTTATCTGTGTGGCTAGGAGGGCTGCGTAGAGCGGGCCGCGCAATGCGTGCTCGGGCCGTATGAATAAGGAATGAGCGCGCGCGCACGCAACGCGACAAACGGCCGCGACGCACGCGACGCTCCCTCTGCCGCCCGCCCTCGCTGCGCCATTCACCCCTCGCCCTAATTTATTACCGCCCAACTGTACTTCACTATCACTCTTATATCTTACCTTGTCATAGATATCTCTCCACCTTTGACTGCACGTTTATGGGTCTGACCGTCTGACCAAACCTATCATGAAAAGATTCGTTCAGATATTTACAAGTAAAATATAGCATCTTAATTTCGCAAATTTTAGATAGTCGAGACTTTAGATTCACAGCAATCACCGTAGAGTCCACTCTGCGTATACGTCATAAGTGTGCGTTTCTCATCTCATAAGCAAGGGTTCTAGCCGTGGGCACAATCCGGACCGATGTAAGTCGTGTTTGCTAAGCGCTCCAAGCGCACAACTATTAAATTATTTAGGCCCTATACGCATTGTCTCGCGAAAGTCGGCTCGGCGGCCCGACCGATTGTCGCCGGCCGTAGCTGCGCCAATATAAACAGTCGTTAGTCGTTACAATCCAATAGAATCTGACTTGTAGGGTTGTCAACTATGCTGACAGATAAATTACCTTATTTTATGTATAAAGTTGTCCTTAATAGTACCTCTTCCTTCACTCACCAGTCAAGTAATACCTAAGTATTACTAAATGATTTTATAGGTCATAATTATCATTCGTCTGGGCATTCAAACATTTTCAAATAGGTTTAAAAATTTGAAAATCTAAAAGGTATTTAAGTCTAGGCGACCTCCAACAAATGTTGAACTAAATAGGTATTTTTGTGGTACTTACTTTGATTTTTAGATATAGGAATGTAACCCTAGCATTCCAATGTCCAAGTATCGCTCACCAGGAATCGTTCTGTATTGAGTTAGTGCCCGGATGCGTCCCGGTATGTTTGCACTACTAGTTAATGGAATGCCGATGGGCCATTGTGGCTTTAGACGCGTTTTCAATTCAACGCCGTTATTAAATTGGACGACGTGTAGGTAAACGTCTTAGCTCGAGTGGGCTTTAACCAACGAATATTATAATATCTAATATAGATACCTATATAGTTATTGATTGTATTACATCTATGCAAGTATATGTACTTACTTTCATTTATGGATTTAAGACATGACCTATTCTTCAAATGCAAAAAATCTATGATCACTTTTATTCAAAAATCCAAAAAAAGAATAGATTACTCATACTAAAATTTAATCAACACACCGCAGGAGGCTAGGTATTGTTTTAACATACCACGTTTACTGATTTATTAAAGTACCTATTTAATTAAACATAATGAAATGAAATGAACTCAAATGCGCTTTGTAAACATATACCGCACTCTATTAGTATTAAAATAATGATCGTGCACCAACGTTATTTAGTCACGTAACGTTATGATTTGTATTATTACGGGCAGCTCGTGTAAGGTATCGTGTATCGGTCATTATAGTGCAGTTTGAGAGACGAGGGCGGGCTGACCTCGACCTCCACTGGACTCTGCCACATCCGTGACCTTTGCAAATTACTAGGGTTCCATAAGGTCATTTGAACAAACTAAATCTTACCAGTACTTTCAGAACGTGGATATGCAAGACAATTTTACATTACGAAGACATTGCTAATCGTCAGGCTCTACTTAACCCACATGCCTTTTAATTCGTGTACTTAATTATAATAAAAATTAACTTATCAAACCCTGTAATATAAAAAAAAAATTATTTATTTTATTTTTATTTTTATTTTTATTTATTTGGTAAATCAACAGCCAATTGTTACAATGTTTATCATAAAATAAGTTGTTATGAAGCCAATTACAGATTCACACTTATAAGTAATAGACAATAAAAGCACATTGATAATTTTAACATTTCGAGTTGAGAGAAAAGAGAAAAAAAAAAGAAACTAAGTATTAGAATGTAAGACAAAATGATAAGATTTCCAGAAAACAGTATCCACAGTAGAGGATGAAATATTTTTTATGTTAGGACATTGTTGAAAAAATCATTGGTAAGCTTTTGTTTGATTGAAGTACTACGAGTTTCAAATATGTCAATGCTCGCTAAAATGGTAGTGTCTGCAAGATTTTTAGTAGCTCGAATAAAGAAGGAATTTCTACGATATCTAGTTTTGGCAGAAGAAACATGAAATATAGAACGTTGTCTCAGTCTAAGTTGATTTGTTCTAAAGTATATTTTGGAAGTCAGCTCAGTACAGTCAACACCGTTGTTTACTATTTTATAAAGATAAAGAAGATCACTAATGTCGCGTCGTATATGTAAAGGCAAGAAATGATAGCGCTTGCATCTGTCAATATAACTGGGGAGCCTCTGATTGCACTTAAAGTCCAAATAAAGCAAAAATCTTTTTTGAATGTTTTCAATGCTGGTAATGTATTTTGAATATTGAGGATTCCATATTGAAGAACAATACTCGAGGTGGCTGCGGACGAAAGAACAGTACAATATTTTTAAAGTTTTTATATTGTTAAAACAAGACGATAGTCGTGATCGTGATCGTGATAATGATCGTTATAGTTTTAAAAATGAGTACAACTACACGATGCCAAACTATAAATTAACTTGCTGTTGAAGTTTCTGCAACGGGTAAATGTCGCCACAAATTGAACAAACAATTAAAGTTTAATTAAAACATTCTAACTTAATAAAGCTATATGGTCGGCCTAAACATATTGTTTCATGTCTCGCACGATTAACCCCTGGCGAACACTTGGCGAAGGCAGTATTAGGCCGTTTCTCTCGGGCTACGAAACAACTCTATTATGTAAATTAATTAAAATGTTACACACAAATAATTCATGGACTTGTTCCCGGCTAATCAAATAAGTATTCATGGATACAGCGGGACAATTTTCATTGTTAGCGGGTGACAAAGCAATGTTTCGTCCGCAGAGAATAGGGCCCACATTCGAGCGGATAAGTTTCAATAGCGTCCGTCCGTACTCGTATTAGTTTGGAAGCTAATTGTTTCGTAGCGCCCGGCGCCCGAGCGGCAAGCGGCGGCGAACCCGCGCCGCACGACAATGCGATCTGCACGTCGCGTCGCCTCGCCTCACAAATATTATGCATGTTTAATTAACGCCATTCCTAATTCATAATCCGACAGTGATAAATTAGACAGCTCCGTCCGCCCGTAATTAGGAACGCAATTATCGCGGGCCGTTTGAATTCATTACTTCCGAAAGTATGCTCTAGCTAGGTATGAGCGTGATTTATTGCGAAGCAGTGTCTTGCTGATCGTAATTAATATCGTGTTACACCTGTGCCGACTCCTACTGACGAGTGTATCAATTACACGCTAACTGTTTCCGGTTCATTTTTAACCCACCAGTCGCCGGTGGTGGAGCATGAAATAATTAATCAGCTACGAGATCCTCATATTGTTCCCTGTTCTATTATTAGGCAATAAGCGTGTTTTCCGCGGCCGCCGAGCGCACGTAATTGGAAACCCTATACGGATATTTAATTTACCTAGCCGCGCCACCTGGCTCGATGGCGAAACAATTGCCGAGCGCCTAATTATATTTTAATCGCAACATGCCCCCGCTGAGCGGGCGTCGCAGGGTGCGCGGGGCGGCATGGTGCGGGCGGGGGTGGGTCACAACACCACTAATTCATTTGTGCGGCGAGCCTCGTCCAGCGCGCCTCCAGCGACTGTTTATTCTCATAGGACAGTTTAGGTCTTCTAAAGCAATACTGCCGCTAAACACATTACCCAAAAGCGTTTAGGTACGTGAAGGGTTTAATTATGCACTTTACGTTCGAGCGTACAATGGCGGCAAGTTAATTAAGTTGTGCACATTGTTTAAAGACGTTTATTGCAGCTTCACAGTAAATTTAATTTATGCATGAACTTTTTAATTCGACTTTACATAATAACGTAGAGGGAGCGTCTTATACGCTGCCGCCGCCGCTCGCACTAACTCGCCGAGAGTTGATCAAGTGCAATAAATATTAAAGTTACAATATCATTGTTAGAACACTCTGTATACACGAGTAGCTGTTACCGCGAACTATGTCAATTGTGTAGAGGGCTTTGTTCGCGGCATTAACTATGAAACTATTACAATACATCGACAAATCAATTGATTTGTGGAAACATTTCACCCCCGTTATTGTAAGATATTTGTAGAATTCAACACCGGCTGATATTGGAAGGTTTAATTATAGAGGTTGTTTGAGAATGCCGGCCACCGGCTCCGCACGTCGCACAATCAATTTCACAGGCGATGTGTGAAAAATGGAGGCACACCGGCAGCGCCATGATGTATGCCGGCTAACGCTGTATTTTTAATTTCTTTAAGATGTATTGCCGGACGTGAGAAACAACCATGCTACCTCCGCGCCTCTACTACTTAATAATAGTCGAGAATGAATCAAAGTGCTTCAAAGCTTCTTACAAAATGTGTTAGGTACATCCAATCTGTATACTTTTGTAATAAATAGCCACACTGCGTGGCGGACATGTGATGCGATTTAAAGGAACTGCTCTTGCGCCCACTTCGCATTAGTGTGAAAGCCTCCTCGAGCGCGGCGGTAGAGAAGCTGCGCATTGGCCATTAGCGTGATTAGAGGAACCCCGCCACCCGCGAATTCTTTAGGCCTCTCATCTCATAATACTTACTACATATTTCATTATTTATGTAAGCCCTGTTTTACTCCAATCTACTCTCCCGGAGATTACAATATACTTGGAGCTGAGTAACGAGTAAAAATCAATTTAATAATGGTGAACGTTGTTATTGTTCCCAGATGATGGCGTGCTCATACTTGTCGGCGGCGGGAATGAAGCCTGAGGCTTCGGCTGCGGGCGCCGAGTGCTGGACGCCGCCGAGTGCGGTTCACGGAGGTCTCGTGGGCCATGGGACTCTTGCGGGAGGTCACAGCAGCCACGTAGAGCTTGATAGCCCGTCTTCCGGGTCGGGATACCTGCGGCAAGCGCTGCCTCCGCTGCCTCCAGCCGCGCCCGAACCGGCGCTCGACCTCACCACCGCGCCGCCGCCGCACGCCCCGCGCCCTCCAATCCGCGAGGACGACTCCGAGTGACAGTGCTGTGCCAGAGACTATTTAGACTCTACCGAGAGTGCTTCAGGACATCATTATTCGCCTCTTGATCTGGATTAATATTGATAAAATTAAACCCAAAGGCCAGTAATAATGGTCCTGGAGTCAATGAACTGTTAAGTTATGCTTTAGTATCTATTACATATTTAATTTCGGTTGTGAAAATGGCAATTTACGTAAAATTTACTCGTTCTATACTATACATTCTTATGTATTCCGACACCTAAGTATTTAAAAGATGTGTTGAACACAAACATTAATTGTTGTGGTTAGCAAAATAAAGTGTATTTTTGTCATTTTATCTATAGAAATATGTCAAGCACAATTTTAATATTGTCATTCATATTTAATAAATAACATTTAACTGTTTCTATGGAAACTGAACAAAAGTATCGACTTGTGTTCTGGCATTATTTTCCTTTTACGTGCGCAATGCGAAGAATATGTAAATTACAAGGTCCCTAATTAAAATGTTATTGTGTATAAATATAAAGAAATACAAAACAGGTGATCGTCGCTTGTTATTGTAACAGAAATATACCGTGTTTGCACTTCATAAGTTATTTCATTAACTGCGACAAATCACACATGTACACTTACGTCAACGTCTTTTTTGTCACGTAGGTAATTACATAGGTTACCTGCTAAGAGTACCTACTTACCGTGGTAGGTACCTCATTAATAAAATTGTGTTGTAAATTGTATCGAGTCGCGCGCACGCATTCTGTGATTCGTAATCTTGCTCTGTAAATATCCTCTCGAATAGATTTGTTATTTCGTATATAAACAACGAGTTGTTACTTAAACTTCGACCCGTTAATTTTATTCTTTTAAAATGTAAATATTAGAATAAACATTTTAGATTTAAGTAGACACATCTTGTACCTAAAACTTTAGGCGCGATACTTCGTAGCAATAATTTTGATGCCAACATCTTTGAAGTTTAAATTCATGTTATTATCGGTCTCTGTATATATTGAGCTATGTTAACCGTCAAATAAAGTTGTTTGAATCTGAATGTACTTATACTGTCAGTTTATGTAAGTAACCTTAAACGCTAACATTCCTTTTTGTGTAGTAGCCTATCTGAATTAGTCGTATTTCATAATACATAATTCCATACAAAAATTGTACTTAAGGGAATTTTCCTTATTAAGTCATGAATACTTTTATTTATATTTCAAGCAATAGTATTTAATATTTTATAATAAAATACAATGTAGATAACGATATTATGTGTACTCAAATCTTCGGAACAGCGTAAGCAATTTGATGTTAGCGTTTAGTGAATCTTGCCATCTAAAGATACGTTTAATTTATGGAAAACTGAATGGACTTGAAGTAAGCAGATTTTATTAAGAAGGTTTATGAGACAATTGTTTTTAGAGAATATGCTCCCGTTTTTTGTTGTTATATCTTTAAGAAAGTTAAATTACCTACTATCACTTTTATTTAACGTAAAATTATAAGCGATTGACACTGTAAATGTACTTATGCATTGAAATTACACGGTCCTTCAAAGTTTCATGATATAGAAGGTACATTCTTAATACCGCTCTTTTAGAGCGATTCACATTGGTCACTGAACAAGATCAAAATTGAGTCGCCCTGTATAAACCAACAAAAATACTTTTTAAATCGTGAAAACTTTGAAAATATGAAAAGTGAAGCATATTCATAAAAACAGTCTATACTTTGGCATTTATTGAGGAATGCAATGCTGTAAGCACTTCAAGTTCAGGATGTTAAATTATAGAAATGACAGCTGTTAAGGTGTTACCAGTACCTACACAAAGAAAAACTTTGCAACTATACCTAGCCTAAGAAAGTCGGCGGGAGAAGAAAATAAAATTTTGTAAATTAATTCATTGTTTTAATTTAGCCACTACTACTTACAAAATCTTATAGAGCTTTTCGAAATACCCTACTATAACCAATCAGCCACATGTCACTGCTGAACCTAATGCTCTACTTTGATAACATTTTAAAGGAAAACTACACCTTTGCTGTTTACTTTATGACGTTGATTAGTTTCAAGTTTAGATAATAGGTACCTAAATTTAAAAATCACAACGTTCAGTAAATTGCTATTTAATATAGCTATTAAATAGTTTTATTAGCTACATTAAATAGTGGTTTTACTGGTGCAGGAAAAGTTTCTAAGATAAAAGGTGGGTGGTAAAAACAACAGGGATTAAAATTTAAGGACGGCAATACTTGTGGCTCTAACTATTTAATTGAAAGAAATATTCATTCCATAATGGCATAAAGGCACAAATCGAGAAAAGAATGGATATCTACTTACTACGAAAGCGACAGCATAAAATATTAAACAAAGATCAATCAGCATACATTATGCCTTTATATACCTAAACTAATACCTATAGGTAGGTAAGTAGATCAGTAAACAGGTGACATTTGAGATAATATTATATTTACAAAATTTATAAAACGTCATGTCGTATCTATCAAGAAGTCAAAGCATTGGCAGAAGATGGGCCTAAATGGCGAATGCTCCACCGACAAGAGTCCAACTCTTTAATCAAAATGAATGAATAAAATAATAATACCTACCTACATCCTTAAACCTAAATACTTAATCTAAAAGTTATGTTTTCAATCGCTTTACTTAAGCAGGTACTTAGTTTTAAAATGAGTCAAGTTGCGAATGCATCTAGAAACTGCGAAAAAGTTTTAAACTTGGAAATGTAGACGTCTTTAACTGGAAGGGCATAACATTTACTTCGTTCCAAGCTATTTCCGTAATCAAATTTACATGTAAGATGTTATTTGACTTAAGAGGAGATTATTTTAAAGGTAAGTATTCAATTTAAATCGTTACAAAATTAACTATGTTAATAAATACAAAGAATTCAAATAACTCTTCCTCTTTGAGGTGGCCACTGTTCTGTCGGGGACATTTTATTTTTACCATTATTGTTTTCGTAAAGCAATATTTCAAATTTATTTAAATTTATTGCCGACCGAGCGGGTGTATTGTTTTTAAACAAAAAATACAATGACATTGTGTTGGATTAAAAAGCAAGAAAGCAGGCGGTCGTGCTGTTTAACATTGCAAATTGAACGATTATGTAAACAAGCCTTTTCGAAGCCTTTTTTGACGGCATCATGACAAAATAAGTAGATGAGATGCTCAATTAGTATTCGGAATTATTTCAATTTTATTCCGCGACATCGGGGTTTGAAAACTTTGAATCTTTTATGTAACATTTGCTTTAGTTATCATAAGAAAAGTCGTACACTTAAATACTTTACGTTACTAAATTATTTAATAAAAATAGAAGTTTTCAGTATCTTAGATACTATATGCTGACGATAATATGCCACCTATCTTTATAAAAGGACAGATGCATATGTTTTTTAAATTAAGTTATGAAGTTCATTATTTTTTAACGTAACAACAATATTGTGACAAAGTCTTGACGTCCACGATCCAACGGGTTTCCTATCCAATGGTTCAGGATAAAATCCATCGAATTGAGCGTACATCTACCCATTTGTAATCCGCGAAACTTACCACGGGTTTCATGTATGGTAACGGCTTAGAAACCGCTCAAAATTGATAGGTATCTCGGAATTAAGCATTAACTGTAACAGTAAGTTAGATATTGATGTTGACGATGGAAAGAAAAGGTGCCTATTTACTTACTTCTAGCTGAGAATAATAAGTAAACAAACTCAGATTGAAAAATTTTAGGAAACGTGACTTGGATGTGAAAATACTTATGATTTCACTTCGAGAACCTATCGTAAGGGTGTAAATACAGTCGATAGCTCTTCACGCCTGTTAACCATCAGTTTTGGGGATTCTAACAATTGGATTATCCCGATATGGAGGTGTACTCTAGCTGATGGCGGCTATCAAATTTTTAAGTAAGTACATACCTACATAGTACCGTATCTAAATAGACATACCTACCTACTTATGTCAAATTAACAAGATGATAGAAAAATAATTATCTTGACATTTACACTATTTTACATGGTCGGATTTAAAGCAATCATCTCTAAAGTTGTAGTAGAAATCTCATACAGTAGTTACCTACTTACTTATCGAGCTTGTTTTTATCTAGGGTAATTCCGGGGGAGATGTCCGTACGGGAGAGATGGCCAAGTTAAAAAAGTCCACTAAACGCATGTTAGATGGTGCTGCTAATCCTTTAGCTTGCTTCGAATTGTGTGTTATAACACCATCAAGCAAAAATAATAGCGAAAATAAAAAGAAAAGTAGGCAAAATTTACCTCTTTTGTTTTTGACTAGTGTGAAAATAAAATTGTGATGTTACAATACATGATGTGTTTGTAAAGTTTCCATCAAATTCCGAGTTTTTATGTTTTTTCTGGACTACTTAAGAGCCGGTCTAAAATATAACTTTAAAATAAAGACCATAAATCACAGGTACTTTTACTTGTTTGGCGTGAATATCTCTCCCGAAAAAAAGGGAGAGATGGCCACATTTCGTGTTACTATGAGAAAATTTTACGAAAATTCTTAGATAGAAGTAAAGATTAAGGAAAGCCAGTTTTTGCGAGTCTTCAGATGAAAAAGAAGGACGAGAAGAAGATAAGCGTGTTGAGTGTGTTGATAATCATTGTTAAACACGCTTTGTCGAAGACTGGCTTCACTGCAAAGTCAATCAACTGTGGGTGCACGAAAATTTTACATAATTCGAAAATGTGTTCAAAGTATGGGCAGGGGAAGAAAAAGAAACTTGAGAACAGAAGATAAGTACTCGGTAAAAAATATAAAGGCCAGATTTAGTAGTGGCCATCTCTCCCGTACCACTAAGGCCATCTCTCCCGGGCACTACGGGAGAGATGGCCAGTTCCTTTTTTTTTGGTTTGTCATTTTTAAGTATGATTTTATTAGAAATGACTCGTTTTGTGTTAATAAATGTGTAGATTAATGTCCAAAGTTTATTTAAAAGCAATAATTGTAACTTACATCCATGTAGTTTTATTTTCACGAGGCTTTAAAAAAACTATGGCCATCTACCCCGGACTTCCCATACTAGTAGTTTAACTGCTAGGTAGGTACCACGAGTACTATAATTAACTGTGTAAATACCTATCCCTTAAACGTAAAAAAGCTCTACATTTAACCAAAACAGTAATTAAGCATTCAGTTGTCGAAAACTCTAGGTTTTGTTAGGTATGCCCCCGGCAGGTCCAATTACGCGCCGTCTTCCTTCCTGGCGGATGGACCATCAAATATGCACTGCGTCCGTCAGGGAAAAATGGCGAAAACACGTCAAGCCGTGCCGAGCCGGGAGCTTGACGTGTGGATTCTGCGTTGAATGAATGATGGCTGGAGCCCGAGCTTGACTAATCAATAGCGCCGCCTGCGGGCCCTGTAATATTCACGTGCTAATGGCCGAAACCTGAAACCGCTCTAATAAAGCTACCCTAAACACGCTGCTGCCAAACCTCCTCGTTACCTATGAGAGGAGGATTTAAACTTTAAAAACCGTTAATAGATATAACAACTTTTTTAATTTATCTACCTACCTGCATACCAACATACCTGAATAAATATGATTTCAGTTATTTTACTTAGGTACCGTACTACTTAGAGTACTTAACTAAATACCTACTTATAAATCACGACTTTTATTTATTAGCATTCAATTTTATTATCTATTAAGTATATTGAAATAAATATTCGACTTGTCTCAATATTATAAAGGTCAGTAGGTTAATTGGGCTGGAAACAAATCTGGTAACATTCAAACTAGGTACGAGTAGAATATGCATCGCTCCCTATCACCGGCCCGTAGCCCGCAGGTCTCTTCGTATGTTACCGTAAGGGTCACTCGCTCCTGTTTTGTCCACTGTACACCACACACAATAAGTTTTACCATACAATTTTAGATGTTTTGCTTCTTTAAGATGCGAATTATGTACCTATGCGAATCATACATAAACTACCGAAATATCAGGTAAATAGGTACTACACCTTCCGTCCTGCTTTTGTATTTTTTTTATTGTATTGATTTGATGCTTAGATAGCCGTTGTATAATAACTTTGATTTAAACGTAAGGCAAGAAAATTACATTGCTACTTATTGCATCGGCGTATTCTTAATCATTTAATGTAATTTCCTGATCGTAAGAAGTTAAAAAGCTATTATACGTAAGTACTCGCAAGTACCTACTGTATACTTAAATAATAAACATTGTATGAGAACCTTTTTGAATCTCCGTACAGAGTACTTTCAGTCTGGGCTTATTATAATACTGTGTAATAATGTAAGCATACATCATTATGCGTGTTCGTTGTCCAGCCAGCCAGAGTTAACATGCCCGAGCCCCACTCGTTACTATAAGAACATTCCTTCAACAACAACTCTATTTTGTTTGAGGAATACTAATGAAGGACCCTATGACGTCGAACGGTGTTTTCTTAATGTAAATTATATTCACATAGATAAACTAAGTAAACACCCAGCCAACAAGCCCGTATTCAAATAGCTTCAGAAATTATATTCATATTATTTGCTTAGATACGTTCTAAACTAAACTTAAACCGTATTCGTAAAGGTACCGTCTGTCCCAAGTAGCTTACTCAGCCATATGTTCAATAAATACGAGGGAAGAGTACCTATATACAATTTATTTATTACTTGTATAATCCTAGAACAGTAAGTAAGTACCTATCATTTTTATATAGATAACTGTGAAACGTAGGTACTTTCTAGAAATAATGAAGTGAGTAAATATTCATTTTCTAAAAGCGTCTTATTTTATAATCACAATTAATTATGCTGCTATTTGGAACAATAATGTTAAATTAATTAAGTTTCCTAGTGACCTATTAAAAGAGTTGGTATTTGTAAAATGAAGACATGAAAGCTCGGCGAGTAACGAGTACGCGTGTGGGTGAAGGCGTTAAGTATAAGTAACACTCAAACGAGATGGAGCTTAGTTAGAATTATGAAACTCGTGTACCATCGATGCCATTAGCACGGCATATGCTCGCATGTAGGCACTACTTGAACGTTGTAGCTCGTTAATTCCCGCAATCAGCTTAGTAATAAATTAACGCCATTACTAAATTATTCCCAGTTTCTAGATTAATCTAGAAGTCGGGCCGCAGTCCGACGCGGCCGCTCTTACATTATTACAGCATTCATTAGAGTTCGCTAATTACTCCTTGCTTTAATGAATAAGCTCTAATGAACCACTTTCTGTTAATTAAAGGCGGCGTGGGGTGGGGTAAGCGGGGGCGAGGGTTGCGGGCGGAGGAACTTTTCTCCGGGCTCTGATTGCAAATGTGAATTTGTGTAAGTCTGAGTGGAAAGAGTGTTTCTGAAAAGGGGTAATGAGGCGGTCGAGTGAGGCCAAATTAGTTGCAACTGCGCCGCTCCAAATTGCGTGCACTATGATCTTCATTAGTATTAATTAATGCTTCAAAAACCTATAATTACGTACTTAGCATTTGACGCGCAACTTTGTTCAAGTTGAAACGAACGGATACGACAGCAATTTAATCAAATTGTAGATGGAATCCTGTAAAAATAGGTACGAGTTTTTTTATACCAATAATGACCCGTAAATAGCTGGACATCAATTAACAAAAAATACATTGCAATATCTACTAAAATGATAGTGAAATAGGGTAGAGCGTGAAACAGTGACAACACTGCATAAATATGGAACATTAGGTACTAAACCAACCAAGTTTGGGTAATGTGATTGTAAACGCAGTGAATAATGCATTGATAAGTATTAATATTCATTAACGAACAATATATTGCAAAGGTATGATAATCAAGAATGACAAGAGTATTTTTGTAATATCCAGGTACATATTTCAAAATGTGTCAATTATATCAATTTAAAATAGAAAATATCTAGTTAATAGGTCAAAAGGATTACCTACACTAATTTGTTCCTGAATCCAGACTACCTACAGCCACAGATTAGTGTTAAACTCATTACATTACCAGACTTCAACACTTTCGACTAACTACTACGTACTTTAACCCTTTAAAGATATCTTTCCACTTACACTGCCTTAACATTTACTTTATTAATTGGAAACATATTTAAGCATATAGAAAATAAAGTTTTCCATAACGTACCTATCTAGGTATCGTGCAGTCATGGCGTGCAGTATTACCTTGTTTATCGAATTTTTGCCTCTCTTATAATGTCCCGAAAATGTAATCCACTCGCAATGTTACAGCAGCAGAAACAGGATTCTGATGAAACAAATAATGAATATGTCTAAGCACTATTAAACGATTACTGCGGTACGGAGGTCCGACGATTTGGACGACAAGTTGCGTAAATTGCAGCGTATTTCCAATGAATGCGAATACCTAATAAGCGTGAAAAACTGAAGGTTTCCTCCAGAATTAACTAACAGTAGTTGGTGCGTATAAAATGCTGAGCTCTGTGTAAAAAGCATCATATCACTAAAATATCTTGGCTGATAACGTGCCTATAACAAATTTTTAACAAAATCAAAATGTTCGGCTACGTGGCGGTAAGTTCTTTTTCTTTTAAAATGCACTGTAGTGGTACCTATATATTTTTTGTCTATTTTCATAGTGTCGTCCTAGTGAGCTGAACGAAGATTAAGTTCAATAGTTTCAGAAAATTATTTAAAAACAATATTTTTGTTAAAGGTAGTAACTACTTAAATGGATAGCCTGTGATCTGAAAAACTCACCACGGTTTTTTTGTACAGATCGCGTGTTTCGTCGGAGTGGTAGCCGCGGCTCCCTCTGGACTTTCATTGGCACCGCTAGCACCCATCGCGGTTGGAGTTGACAGTGTCGTAAGTTTCTCTTATTTCAATATGTTCTCATTATTTTAGAATTTCCCAAAGTCTACAATATTATTGTTTATATTAACAAAATTTGTTCCGTAAATGATTGGTCAAGATTCAATGTTATGGGAAATCTTTACAATTTTATCGTATTTGATAAAATAATAGTGCTACGTTTTCAAACAAAATATTGTGTGTGAATGCAGTGTTTTGATTCAGCTTTCTTATTTACTTAGTAGCAAAAGATTTCAGTGATAGTAAAACAAATAAATATTGCATTGCAGTCAGTACCTCGTTACAACTTCAACTACGCGGTGAACGATCCTTTGACTGGCGACAACAAGCAGCAGACGGAGGTTCGTGACGGTGGAGTGGTCAAAGGATCCTACTCTCTGTCCGAACCCGACGGCACCCTGCGAGTGGTCGACTACACAGCCGACCCGGTCAACGGATTCAACGCGGTCGTCAAACGCGTCGGCGCTGCGGTCCACCCGCAGCAGATCGTCGCGCCAGTTATCAGCAAACCTGTCGTGGCTGCACCCGTCATAGCGGCCGCGCCCATCGCTCCTATCGCTGCGCCTATTAACATCGGTTATGGACTCGGCAGCATCGACTCCATCCTCGGACTTGGCGGCTTAAGCGGTCTCGAGCTCGGCTTAGGCGGTCTCGGCCTCAAACACTAAATACAAAATACCAACCTAAGTGCCAACTTTAACGTTATTAGGCCTATTGTGTTTTCGTATTATACTTTCCTGACTCATGCAATCGAAAACATCTTTAGAGCTAGGAGCTGAGCAATGGCTAATTAATTAATGATAGTTAAATAAATCTTTACACAAGTATTACTGAATTTGGTTTTCATTTACTAAAATTGAGTTTTGCTGCCTGAATCTACATGTGATAAAATCTTACGTCTTCTATAACAGTTTTTTTATAAAAGGTTGACTCACTAGATTCCAATCTGGGATTTCGAAGGTCGAGCAGCGCCAACAACCATCATATCTTGTCAATTGTAGAGACAGAACGATTCAATGAACTATTCCATAACTTATATTGTTATCTTATCACCAAGGAGTTGTGAGGTACATATATTTTTGAAGCTAAAACACTCAAAAGGCTACACTCCAATCAAAAACTTGAAAATTACAGAATACTTCGTTTTATTTTCTTAGATAATTTGTTGAAAACAGAATCAACACAGACAACACGTGAGTTATGTTGCTACACATTTATACATAATATCATAAATAAAATAACGTAACACATTCATACGTACTTAAATATTTGAGCGGTTATTGAGTCCCTATTTGCAATTTTTAGTACGCTATAACGTTGTTTTGACGTATCTATTTACTTTATTTTTATTGGAATATTTTTTGGAACGTGTGGTTGGAGCGCGAGGCAGTGACTATAGGACGAACCGGCGGTTGCCCTCGCCGAATAACCAGAGACAGATGCGATCCGCTAAGTAAGCAAACAACATGTCGGCGATCAGTACTTGCACTAAGATGAGTCGGTACTGAAACAAAACAATACATTTTGATCATTAAGAGCGGTTATGCACTATACTATACCAGGGGTGGCCAACTTTATTAGACCCAATATCTCTTACTTTTGTATCCCTGTGCGATCTACCAATTACATACTTATTGAAATCTTAAACGAAACAGCATAGATCATCAACGCATCATGTGAGTAGTATTTTTTATTTATTATGACACGTGCAAATTATTCTTAGTAATTAGGTACTTATTAACTTTATATTAGTGTGAGTATTGCGTCTGGGATTCTTCCACCAGTTTAGATGCGAGGTCTGGTTTACATATTTATATTTTTTTTGCCGTGCCACGATCTACTGGAATAACAGTCGCGATCGACAGGTCGATTGCGATCGACCGTTTGGCCATCCCTGCACTATACTATATCCAATTCTTATCCAAAAAATTTCATAGAAATAGTTCTATTATTATATCTTCATCTAAATATCTCGGATCGGATAAGAATCGGATGTAACCGCTCTAACTAATTATGATTTTATTACGTTAATTTTGGTAAACATTTTCGAATTCGTAAAATACTTACGTCAGGTGGAAAATAGACTATCTCAAACATTTTAGAGACCTCAGGGATGAGACCCGCAGCGAGCGCTAACACCGCCCCGCCAGATATCATAATACTGTATAGAAGCGGCTTGTTGTCACGGAGACCTTCCATGAATGGTTCTCCCTGGAAAAAAAGTAAACAAATTATTTACATTTAAAAATATAGTATATTTTGTAAACGGGGTGCTAAATCTAAATTCAGTATACCAAGAATCATGAGTAAAAAATGTTGTTCGTCAAAATAAGCTGGCAATTAACGGATGTAGTTTATATTTTATTAAGTGAGAAGTTTCAGTCCTCAATATTGGCAATACATTGAAAATTTCGAATCTTATATGAACATTCTCTGTAAAATTGCAACATGAAGACAATAATAAAATCGTAACAGTACTTACTCTGTAATTGATAGCGAATGTAGATATCTGTAATGCCATAGATATGATATACACTGTGCTGTTTAGAAGATCTGGAGCAAACTCATGTTCCTCGTCTTCAGCCAAATCCATATCTAGTTTTGGTTTGTTATCCCTGGAAATTAGAATTGTAAATGAATTTATCTAATAATAAGAAAGCGATCCTCAGTTTACGTAATATATTTTTTGCGTGATAATATTGTCTAATTGAAAACCATCATAAACGTCTTTGCCTAAAAGCATTCAAGTTAAGCTCTAATAATATTCGTGAATTTGACAAATACAATCATTCATTTTTGTAAATATGAAATCCTCACCTGCCCGGAGAGCGTACTGTAGCTTCGTGCACCAAGTAAATAAGGCAGAGGAAGTGCACCATAAACTGAGTTAGCACCGTCATTATAGTGTACACGTTGAATATGTTTGGCAGTGGACGCCGTTTCGATAACTGTTTCAGAGGCTGAAAGAAGCAAGGAAGAAGGAATCAATGCATTACCTCATTATTGCCTACTTTAATTTAATTATTGCCTACTTGTTGCTCAATTAAAGTTAGTAGTATAATGCTAGTATTTACCTTAGATCTCGATATAAACAAAAAGCAAGAGGCAAGTAACAAGCTCTGTAAAGTAGCTTGCGTGTCGCTGAACTTGATTCCGTCTAAATACAGCACGGACTGACTGTACGCTAATATCAACGCGTTTAGAGCTAAGATCTTGAACATTTGTAGCGTCGTCACCAGCGTGCAGCGGCCTTGCTTGATTATGTGGCAGACTGAAAAATAAATCATTTAAATGTCTAGTTTCGTAATTAAAAAATAGCAAAAGAATCATCGTCTCTCAAAACTTACTACAAAGAATACTGGACAAGCGGCTAGTGAACGGCGCAGCCACACTTGCGTCACCAAGCCTAACGAGTTGCGGTTGTTCTTCCTCCTCGACCTTCTTTATGGCGCGTCGTATCCTGGCCGCAGCTTCGGCGCGGGCTTCAGCGCGCGGGTCGAGACGGGCCCCCGCCGGACGACGCGGTTCTACCTCGCGTTCCTCGCGGTGTCGCTCGCGCTCGCGCGGACGTTCTGGTGCGTTCGCTAATATTGCTACGCCAACCTGGTAATGTATCATTTAGTTTTTACATCATACGTACTACAAACAGTAGTTCCTTATGGACACTACAAGCATTTATAGTCTCCAAGGTAAACTATCCATATAATTATGTATACTCACATCCGCATGTTTCAAAGCGCCAACATCGTTAGTTCCATCTCCACACATCAGTGTCGTGTACCCGAGCGACTTCAATGTTACAATTACGAATTCCTTCTGTTTCGGGGCAAACCTAGCGTACACCTTGATATGGGGCATAAGTTCGATCAAAAACTTGCGGTGAAACTCATTCAAGTAGGTCAAACCCTCGCCAGTAATACATAAATCAAATTTCTTCGTCAACTCACTGGTAGACTTGAACGGTTGTACTGGAAGGTTGAATGCTTCGTCGATGGACTTCCATGTCCACGTGTCATTAGTTTGAGTCAAAACGAGAACTTCCGGCTTCTGTGTGAAACTCAATTCCTTGGCAACGTGACACGCCGTTAAAGGATTATCCCCAGTTATCATTACTACCGAATGTGATGCATTTACTATCTCGGCGATCGCTTTCTTCGAGTCGCTCTTTAATGGGCAAGATATAATTACAAATCCGGCGAATGTCAAATCAGATTCGATATCTTCCCTCGACAAATCTCTAACTTCTTGCGAACTTAATTTACCTAAATTGCGATAACCCAACGCGAGCACTCTAGCACCTCTCCGGGAAAGTGTTAAATAAACATGGTCATAATGACTAGGAACCTCTTTAAGCATAGATTTTATAGTTTCCGGCGCACCCTTCACACTGCTAATGTAGTGTGTTTCCAAAAATCCGCGTTCGTTTATTTGATACCCCGCTATTACAGACATTCGCTTCAAAGCACTGGCAAAGTGATTTCTATGGACTATCTTCAACCCCGGTGACTTCCCTTTCTTTGGCACTACAGCATCACCTTTTGTTAAGTTCCATTCTGCTGCTTTCAGTGTTGCTTTCTCTAGTGGATCTCCAACAATGCCATCGTCAAGTTGCACCAAGGAGTGACAAGATGCTAATACTTGAATAGTTTCCATGGGAGCATCCGAAAGAGGGATGACAGACGCATCTTTGTGGTCACCTATACCAGCAACACCTTCTACTACCAAATTATCACTAGTCAATGTTCCAGTCTTATCAAAACAACAAATTTGAACTTTGCCTGCAAATGGTATCCTAAATGGTTCAGTACAAAACACAGCAAGTTTCGATAATGATAACAATGACGTGTTGACTGCCAGTGACAATTCAATGGGCAGTTCAGGAGGCACAACAGAGGTCAGAATCAAAGTACACTCTAAAAATAGTTTATACCTATTTCTTTCTGGGTCTTCGCACCCTTTAATCCAGACGTATGCCGCCGCCGCAATGGCGAATATCAATAAGAACATAATGAAACCGAAGGTCTCAAGATTGTTAGCTGTTACTCTTTTTACTCCAAATAAAATAGTTCTTAATAATTTACCCTGTGAAGTATTAAAGCCATTTCTAATAACATAACCAATACATCCGTTGTCTGGGGCTTTCAAACCTGACGTTATATTCTTGCTTGGAGATGAGTGTTGGACCACTTTAGTTCCACCAAAAAGCATGTGGAGTTTGCCATCACCTTCTGGATCTAGGTTTTGTGAAAGGTTCTTCTCATTCTCTAAAGACTCTTTCATTTGAGGAACACTTTCACCAGTCAACATAGATTCATCCACTATACAAGAACCTCTTAGTAGCACAATGTCACACGGTACAAGGTTTTCATTGACAGATCTTGTGAGTGATACAATATCACCAGGAACTAAACAATCACTCATAATTTGCCTCCACCTTCTATTTCTGTAAACATTGATGGAGTATGGTTTGTTCCCCATTTTCCTGATTTCTGCCATATTCCTAAGCTGCTGTTGGACGAGAGTGCATTCAAACATGACAAGCATCACTAGTGTGAAGATGGAGTAATACCAGTATTTGTCAAGGCACCAGAGAGCTACACAAAATACTTGGAATACAAAGAATGGGGCAGTTGCTCTTTCCTTAAAAAGTTCCATGAATTCTGGTACAACCTGAAATCAAAAATATCACATAAGAATATCACAAAGGTAAACTATACCTAACCTCTTAACAACAAGAAAATTCTCAATTAATTCTATACTATGCTTGTTGGAATCTTATTAGCTATTTCTAATAGGCCATTAGAAGGTATAAGACCACAATCAAACAAAATGATCCAATGCAAGTTGGTAGATCCCATACATACTTTTACATACAACTTTTAAGCTATAGAGTGTAATTTTAATGAACTGAAAATTTTGCTTACCATAATCATTTCATTTTTCCCAAATTCCTTTTCAGCAGTGTCAATAGCGTCATCATCAGCATATCCTTTCCATTCCACATATTCTTCATAAGTCTTATTAGTTGGGAACACCACTGTATGGAAGGTCTTCTTGTCCCAGTCATACACATATTTACTTTTTTGGAACATAAACCAAAGGTCTGGAGTTGTGCTGCCCGGTTTAGTTGACTGGAATATAATGTAAAGTTTATTTAAACACTGTGCAAATGTAGTTGATTCAAGAAATCAACTCTAGATTTTCTGAAGACATATTACAAGCGTTGAACTGTGTAAAAGCTGCTTAGAATACTTATCACTGGAGTCTGGTATGTTAGGTTACTAATCAAATTAAAGGATTTGTGTCTATATGAACAATAAGTTTAAAAAACCTCACCTTTGTATGATGCAATCTGACAATTTCAGAAAACCCATTGTTACTCGTAGGTACTACTTTAACAATTTGAGCGTGAAGTGGATCTTTGACCTACAATGTAAATTGAAATAAGGTTATTTAGGTTATATGTTATACTTACATATTTAAATATCTCTGCAATACTTACAGATGTACAGGATAAGAAACAGTGGATGTGGACACTCCAGTAACAACACAAGCATATCAGGATCTGGATGAGAGCAACTACAACGACGGTAACAAATCCAGCCTCAAAGTTTTCCTCAAATCCGTAAATAAAAATCCACGAATAAAACACCACCGGATAAATTAACAGAAATGGTAATATAGTCCCTTGCATCAACAGCGGTACCGGCTTCGCAAGTTGCGTATATTGCACTAAATCGTCCAGTGATGTCTGCATTTTTTACCATTTATTTTACACTGTTACAAATATCAATATTTTTGCAACTCCTCCAGTGAATGGTTTCCAACAAACTATTTCGCTAAATTATATTGTCATTCAGGTTTATTAACTAGAAAGGTCTTACAAAAGCAACCAATTTTCCGATAATAAATGCATTTTCTCAAAAATTTACAGTCGCTGCCAATAACATGAAAAGAGGAGAGAGAGGGGAATGGGGAACCGAGGGATGAATGATGTCGTGTGACTGACGGCACAGGGAATGACAAAAAGAGACAGACTTATACAACTTCAGTAGGATAGTAGGAAGTAAACGATAAAAGTGACAGACTAATGACAGCGAGCATGCGTGTCATGTTGTCAGTGCTCGGCTTTGTCACCTGAAACTCTTTTCACGCAAAAAATAATAATAATATACTTTATAATATAAATATAAAATCATGATATCTAGTTAACTATCAACAGTTTTATTTTTACTTGAATAAAAAAATGACTTGGACAACTACACCAATTTTATTATTAAGATTAATTATTTAGTTTAAAAAAATGTTGATTTATTCAGTTCCGTTCGTTTGATCATTTATTCCGCGTGTCAAATCATGAAATTGACAATGTCAAAAGTTCAAAACTGTCAATTTTAGGCGCGAAAAGTGGGCATAGTGACCGAGCTAAGTGTATGTAAAATAATTTATTTTAAATTAAAATACAAATGCTGTGTTTATGATATTTTTAAACGCGTATAACACAAACAGTAGTGTTATATTATAAGTTAGTCCAAGGATTCTTCAGATATGGATCTCCAGATAAAAAGGAAATCAACAAAAGCTCCAGTGTCAGGAAGCTTGGTAGAATTATATCCTCATGATCTTCAGATGTACAAAATCCCGCCTATTGATAACATATCCCTACAAGAGTTTGAAAGTCTGGCTTTAGAAAGATTGTCGCTGTTGCGAAGTTTGACGACTGCAACAACTTTAAAAGGATTGAGGTTATATTCCGATGAATGGAAGGACCATGTTATTTCCGATTTGAGAGCTCAAGGTTTGAAATATTATGCGAAACTTTGTGACAGTACAACATGTGGCACGCAAGACGCCGATTTGCAAGCAAGACGTAAAGATCACATAGCTCACTTTATACTTAGACTGGCTTACTGCAGAACGGAAGAGCTTCGTCGCTGGTTCATCGCCAGAGAAACGGAACTCTTCAAAATGCGATTTGCCAACATGTATAATGAATCAGTAGCAGAGGCTTTCTTCAAACTTAACAATCTGTGTTACGCTAGTATCTCTGATGAAGAAAAAAATGAACTTCTACATTTCTTACGGGAGTCCACATCACATCAGAATATAGATAACATGAAGTTTTACAAAGTTAAATTCTATGAGGTTTTAGACTTGGTGAGGGCACGAAAAGTCTATTTAAAGGGCGGATTTGCTTATATTCCCCATAAAGATTTTATTTCTGTTCTCTCTGCTCAATTCAGGACACACTTGAAACAAAGTTTAGCTATAGCTTGCCATCACCTGGGTGAGATAGAGCAGGATGAGAGGTTGGTGAACTTGTTGAAGGGCTTGCACCAATCCTATGCTGGCAATGACTACAGTGATACTAAGTCGGTGGTACCAATAGAGAGCCTCGACTTACTTTCCATAAAGTCCTTCCCACTTTGTATGAGACAGTTGCATGAGCAACTAAGGCTTGCACATCACTTAAAACATGGAGGCAGGTTGCAGTACGGTCTCTTTTTAAAGGGCATTGGAGTTACTCTTGAAGACTCTTTAAGGTTTTGGAGAGATGAATTTACCAAAATCATGGATTTGGATAAGTTTGAGAAACAGTATGCTTACAATGTACGATATAACTATGGGAAAGAAGGCAGCAAAAGGAACTATTCCCCTTTCAGCTGTATGAAGATTATGAACAATTCTGTTGGGCCTGGAGACTGTCATGGATGTCCTTACAAGCATTGTGATACTAGCAATTTAAAAAACAAGTTACAGGGATACGGGTTTAATGCCCAAGGTAAGATAGTTGTAAACCTTGAAACAATTCACTTTATTAATACAAACTTTTACATGTTCAGCAGATATAACACTGAAATTTTTTCGTTTTTTTTCAGCCATAAATGATATTATTGACCTGGCAAAACGAGGACATTACCAGATAGCATGCAGCAAACATTTTGATGCAGTTCACAACACAGACCTTGGATTGCCCATCAACCACCCCAATGAGTTCTTTGAACACAGCCAGAAACTGGGTAAAGGAGACATAAAGATTGAACCCAAAAAAGAAGTTAAAACCAATTCCATCAAGAGGACTCACGATTTAGAGGAAATGGACTTTGACGAGATATCAGAATGGAAAGAGTAGCCTGTCTTTTCATGTGCTATAATTAAAAGTTAAGTAAATAAACATACTTATTAAAAACTAATAGTTTATTGACTTATATTGACTGATTTTATACAAAAATGACCTATTTTTTCTTAACATACATGGCCGCTTTAGTCAAACGACCGCAATATAAACCAAATATAAAAATTAACCCTACCACTGAAATTGCTACAACTAGTAGGTACTTCTTTGATGGTGATGCTGATATCTCCTTGTATACATCTCCGAAACCCTCCACGACATTTACCTGGAAACCAACATTGATTAGTATACTAGGTAGTAAGTAGTAAGCTTAAGTAGGTAACATATTTTTTATGTCTTTAAATGATACTTACAGAAGCTACATATCTATACATTTCTAATCTACTTGAGAGCTCCTTTTCACACTCAGGTTCTAGTTTTCTGTTACTATCATTTAATATTATTTTGAGACATTTTAATCCTGCAAACACAAAAACAATTAGAATGATAAACTGATAAAAATGACAATAAATTAGCTACATTGATTTCAGTATTAACATTAGTATACTTACGCCTGCCGGCTCCATGTTCTAGTTCCTTACAATATTTGAGCAAGTCTAAAGCGCATGCGCGTTCCAGCAGTGGATCTGCTTCTATATCTACTTCAGTTTCTTCTATAATCTGCACCACCTCACGGGCGCATTCAGCAGACACGATTTTGTGATTTAGAAGTGCTTTTTTCAGACATTCTTCAACCTGAATTCAAAAGTCATTCAAAAAAGAATTCAAAAGTCATTAGAATGATTTCACATAACACTATTGTGTATACATTTGTAAGTGGTACTAAATTACCTCGCCATCTGTATTATAATTGAGAGCTCCTGATGCTTCTGAAGCACAAATTGTTTGTATCTCAGCATTGCACAGCTTTCCCAATAAAGGATCAAGTCGGTAATTTAAAGCTTGCTCTTTTAAAACATTAGCTAATTCATTCTCACAAGGTGTAGACAATTTCGATTCCTTAAACTTCTCTTTCAAACAATGTTGCACTTTCCCTTTAAGCTCTACATCTTTCGGTTCTTTTTCTGAAAATATTTATGAAATAAGTACTTATACAGCAATCTAGCTCTTTGCCTCACATTAAGCATGAATTAAAGATATACCCACCTATAATATCAGAGCAGTATTTTTGAATATCAGGTTTGCAAGCACTCTGCAAATTGGTGTTGAAACGATAATCCATGTGCTGTTCTATCATTCTCTGTACAATCGTCTCTTTGCAGCGGTCATTAAAATCTGGTTTGGTACGGTGAACCTGAAACATGTAATTATGAAATATTTTAATAAACAATTGAGAGATGATAAGAAACTAAAAGAGTTATATTATTCTTACCTTCAAACAATCAAAGATTTTCGTAGTTTCTGTATTGTGGCAGTAGAGGTCAATCATATCATTGCAGCTGGTGATTAAATTATAATCAACTGCATTATCAGTAAAGTCTTGTTTCCGTATAACAAATATTGCCTTTTTACATTCTTCTGTGAGTGGTAAATGTCCAGATGCTGACTGAAGGCACAAAAGAGCCTTGCCTTCTCCATGAGGTACATTAGGACACCACAACGCCAAATCTTTCTTACAAGCCTCTTTCAGTTCTGGATCTAAGTCCAGATTTTCTTTCTGTTGGAAAAGTTGACTTCTAAGTTGCTGTCTGCAATCCTTGAAGATGGTATGTTTCCTTTTAGCCAATGTATCGTTTCTTACAATTTCGCTCAAACAGGCTACCACTTGACTTTTATTTTGTGCTTTAGGACAAAACCTAACCACATATGATTTACAAGCATTCTTAAATTTTCTAGTAAACCTATAATTTTTCAATGAGATCAATTGTTCATGTTCAATTGCAGCCCGACATTTAGGATCAGCCTTTATCTCTGGGTCATTCTTATGAGCTATCAAACATTCCATGACATCATCTTCATATTTGTTACTTTTCAATTCAGAAGAGCAAAGCCTCTCTATAGGAATTCTACAGTTTATACTTATAACACTATTAAGTTCAATATGGCCACTTTGAGTTTCTGTAAAATTCGCAACAGCGATTTTACACTTTGGTGATAGATCTTTTATTTTGTTTTGTAAGCATAGTATTTCTTCGCCTTTACCAGTATTTTCAAAACAATAGTTTGATAAGTCATCTATACAGTTATCTTCTATTTCTGGTAGTAAATCTACACTTACAGCTCGTTGCCTCATTACTCTCCGTACTTGTTGTTCACAAGCTGGTTTCAATATCCCTCTCAACTGGGAATTGTATGCGTAATTATACAAACATGGTAAAATTAAAGGATCCTTTTCAGATTGGTGCTCTGAAATATCAGCCCATTGGAGTTTAGCTCGACATTGTGTAACTGCATCAAATTTACAAGCCTTATAAAGCTGGGGATCCAATTTGAAATCTCTGGATATAAAGTATTGTATCTGTAACAGAGCTGTTTCACATTCACTGGTCATCACTACAGTCCCAAGTTTTTCCATGAGGCAAGACATCACTCTACCATTGCCCCCATTGATTTCCCTGCAGGCTCGGTCTACCACAGGCTTGCAAGCTTTCCTTAACACAGGATCTACTCTCCAGTCCTCACCTACATCAGCTTCCTGCACCAATGTCTCTAATGCCTTTTGACAAACTAAGCTTATTCTTTTATCTTTTCTCTTTCTAGGCCTAGCGTGGGCCATAAGACAATGTATTGTTTTACCACCAGCTTCGATTCCCCTACATAACATGGTTATGTCATTAGCACAATTTTGCATCAATTCTGGCGATAGTCTGTAGTCATCCATAAGCATTTGCCTATGATCTGTCATTTCAGAAATGCACTCTTCTGAAAGCTTTACAGTCTCATTCTTAGCAACAGTCTCTAAACACAGTAAAATTTGTGCAAGTCTCACATCCTTATCATCAACAACACCTTTTCTACAATGATACTTCCTAATATCTTCTTTACAAGATTTAACTAGGCCTCTACTCATTTTATAGTTCATTATCACATTTCTTTGGTCATAAAACAATAGATTTTGACAGCGTTTTGTTATTCCTAAAACATTAAAGGCAGTTTAATAAAAATAAGACAACAAAAACAACAGAATGCAATAGTGGCAATATATTAAAATTATTTCAATGCAAGTTTAGGCTAATAGACCATTAAAACTTACCTTCCTCAAATTTATGCCTCATGAGGCATTTATACATCAGCCAGGATTTAGGTTTCTCATCAGGACAGAAAGTATTCTGTTCAATGTTGCACGCTGCAAAAATAATCTTGTCCAATTGGAGGTTGGAATATTTGATTTCACTAAAAGCAGCCATTTCAAATTGGCACTCTGGTCTGAGGACTTGCTCTTTACTTTCCAAACATTTAAGCGTTGGTGTTTGTGATAAACTTTTAGGATCTGCTGGTATTCGACCACATCCATGAGCTTCAATATCATCCAGACAGTTTTTAAAAAATTTTACTATCAATTGCCAGTCATTGAAACATAATGACTCAATTTTATTAATTACTCTCCAGCAATTCTTGTTCCGTACACTAGATTTTTTTTTCAAAACACAGTCTATACCCAATTCTGAAGGTTTTAAGCATTCCAACAGAGATACTTCATCCTGACAGGGTTCTCTTAATTTTAAGTCCAAGAAAGAATTATCCAAAAGATCTGCCTGGTGTGTCCATATTTTGTGTTGACAATCGGCGACTATTTGTGTTTTATTATTGTGGCATGCGTTGATAGCACAAGACAAAAGGGCGAGGTCGTCATTGAGATGAGCGCATTGTTTTTCTAATGCCCCGCAACCATTTATATCCAAGGTGTATTTATTCCGTGATGGTAATAACTCACCGGGTATTTGCGCACCTTGCACGTTGTATTGGATAACAGCTAAAATCCATATAGAAAATGCTATATGGGAAAGCATTTCGATGCCGGCGTGTCCCTCTTCGCAACTGTTAGTACAATACTTCAACCATAATTTCAATATTTTCTAGGAACACACTTGAAACGAATATTTGGATGGGAAATTTAGGTAAGATTCATAATAAATGCGATTTTTTTCTCAAAATATCCAAGAGCCTTCTAAAACAAAAACACGAAATGAGTGAACGATAAACTGATAAAATGACAGCGAGTAAACCAACCTAAAACTAACTTCATGGGAATGGAATATTGACATTACAACTTTCGTTCATTATTCCATAAACAAAAAGACCAAATATTGTGGGTAGGTCATATACAGTGGTGCGGTTATTCTTGTTTCGAAAATACTCAGAGTTTACGTAATAATAATATGTTTAATGAAATTATATAAAATTAAATATTCCGCATTTGAATTTTCTCCGCGGTTGCTGCTGTCTATTTTGTGCTATGCTGGCTATGCTATGATTTGATCACAGTGTAGTGTACCCAACCAAAAATAAAAAACAAGCTGTCATTTTAGTTTTGACGTTTTTATATACTGAGTGACATTTGTACTGTACACACACCAGCATAGTAAGCACACAAATAATAGCATTTGACTTAATTTTAATTTGTATCGGCGATTATATACGTGTTTTCTGTAAGTTCTGCTGATGTAAATCTGTATTAATATCAGTTTCCTCAAACCGTTTAATAAGTGTTTTGAATAGAAGTGCAATTACAAAAACATGGAGGGCTTCATTGAAGTGAACGAAATATCAGATTTCGTATCTTACATCCGCAGCGTAAGTTTTTAGCATTATTTTTGAATATTCAGTAAATGTGATAGTTCGTACATTAGCATTAACATTACTATGCACCTTCGAGTACAATCGGTGCGTTTAAAGTTCAAATGATTTATGATAAATGAAAGATAAATTTTACTTGTTTCGTTTGCCGCATAGGTGACCCTGACACTGATTAATGTACCTACATACCTACAGACTTAAACCCCAAAACATGCTTAATTCCAAATCTGTACAATAATAATCGTAATCATCACACTGTGTTTACAATTATTCATAAACAGTTATTATTATTTAACAGTATTAATCAAACCTTGCTAATGAGCTAGGTATTACAGGTTAATCAAGTTTTCAAAGTTTCAATATGAAAAAAAATCAACTTTGAATATAAATGTGCATTTTTATTAACCTTTGTGACCATGTTATTGTGTAAGCATTATAGAGTATTAAATTTTAGTGCCAGGTCACTGTTTGGATAAATAATTTTTAGTTGAGAGCAGAGATACATTTTATAATTATTCAAAATGATGTATAGGGATTAGGTAGATAATTTATAGATTAATGTATTTTCAGCTGTCTGGCAAGAAACATTATAAATTAAATTATGTACATATTTATAGCTGTATCTATGTATAATACTTGCCTAGCAACACTCGTCTATTCAATATTTGTATGATTCTTTATAAAATTTGTTCCAGATCGAATGGCGTGATCCGTGGCTGATTGCACTATTGTCATTCCACGTAATAGTAACATTCACATGTTTTTCTACTAGGAATTATGGGAATTTTCAAATCATACTCTTTATAACGCTGTGTAAGTATTTTATATTTACGTAATCTTTTTTTTAAAAGCTCTGCTGATATTTAAGCGTTAGTCTGATCTGAAGTCAAAAAAGAAAGAGGCTTAAGCTCTACCTCAACCAATGTTTTTACGAAGTTTTTAAAATAGTAGTTTTTTGTAAGATTTATTAAAACCAAAAATTATGCTCTTAACTTACATTGTGAAAATGCGTCGTTGAAAAACAAGGAGTTATTCTCCAAATTGAAGATTAGAGCCGTCAATCGCGGCGTTGTTACTACCGATGTCAGAGTCTAGTTCGCGATCATCAATACAATCACAAATGCAGGAACTGACTATAAAAAAATCTCTTCGTTTCATTGTAATTAACTGTAATAACGTGATAGAACGTAGGAAATTGTCTATTAAAGTGCCACAGACAGATTCCATTCAAATTCTCCAGTGGCTTAAGATAACACCTGTTTTGAATCTGATATAACTATCTTAAGTAGATACCTGTAATTTTAATGCCGTCCACTTATAGAATTACTTCAAAAACTGTGTCGTTATTTACTACTTCTAATCTTATTAAAAGTTGTGATTTTCTTAATCTAAATAAATCGAATTTATTACAATTTTAAGTTCATATTGGTACTTAAGCCCGGCGCACACCTGAAGGAGCGCAGCGCAGAGCATTTTTGATCGTCATATTATTGTTGATATTGTTGTCATTAGAATAATTTTCAAAATCAGTTGACACAACAGTCCCTTCGATGATCCGGTGCTCGTTTGTTGTGTTAACTGAATTTTGAATATTATTCTAATGAGAACAATGTCATATGACAATTTAAAATGCTCTGCGCTGCGTTCTGTCAGGTGTGCGCCGGCTCTAATGTAGCAGATACAATAATCATACGTTTGGTCTGCAATTTTCAGTGCCGTAGTTGTAATTGTACTGTACCAGCCAGTCCCAAGGTTAAATATTACCAAGGTCGAATCGAGTTGGCTGCCTTTATTATGTATTTAGATGTTTTGTATTTTAACTTACTTACACGGTTAATAGAAGAAACTTTTCTTTTAATAAATGATTGTGGAGTTAGGAAAATGCGAGAGTAAACTTTCTGCAATTCATATTGATAGGTAGGTTTCTTAACAGGCACCTATTCTGAAACAGCCATAGTGGATACTGAGTCAGTTTGGTACCTTTAAGAGTGGTGACGCACTACATCCGATTCATTATTTAGTATGGATCCGAGGTAGATCCGAGAACTATTTCTATACTAATCTCGCATTTGATAAGAATCGGATGTAGTCCCTAACCGCTCAATAGTCATCCTTACAGCCGGTTTCTGAATTGACCATTTCATGTCGACCACGTTCATAAACTCTACCACAACTCTACGTATGAATAAGTAGTTGATACGTTGACACGAGTAGAATTTGAGATGTGATTATTCGGGAACTGGCGCTAATACTTTTACAATCAAGACTCGCTTTCATCCGACAGAGCATTCGATATCGGGTTCCAATAAAAATAAGTGTTCATCTTTCCCTTTTCAGTGTTGCTGGTATATTTTTCGGAGAGTATAAACGAAGTGGCTGCTAAAAATTGGGCGCTGTTCTCGAGACAGCAATATTTCGACAGCAAAGGATTATTTATATCAGTCGTATTCTCAATTCCGATTCTTTTAAATTGCATGATTATGGTGGTAAGTTTTTATCATAATTATAATTTCTAGATAGTGTATTTCAATGACTCAATGCGTTCTTTGATTGTGCCTAGTGATGCCGTACTATCGCATCGGTATTATTGTTATCGATAGGGGCTCGAAATTAAATACAGTTTTATACATTGATTATGATAGTTTTATCGTCGAATTTATCAAACCGTTGCGCCGTATTTTATTCATTTTGTTTTTTTTGTTTAGGTACTGCACACCCTAAAAGATATCAACAATGTACAATTTAATCAATTACTTTACCATTCCAGGGATCATGGCTATACCAGTCGACACAAATGATGGCAAAGTTGAAAACTGCACAATTAAAGCAGCGTTTGAAAGAACTCAATATGCACAGGGAACAACAACAACATCTGAAAGCAGAATGAAGTCAATTATATAACAAATGAAAGACGAGGTAATATTTTTGCTGATCTTGCGTGAGTCTAGTTATACGAATTTTTTATTTGTTTCATTCGTTGCAAGGAGACTCGATGTTGTAAACATCAATTTATTTTTAAATTGATAATTGAGGACTATGTTATCTTGTTTACGCTGTCTTGCCAGGCTTTTTCAATGCGTTATTAAAACAATTTAAACGATTTCACCTAATTTGATTTCTTGTCACACAATTTTTATTATGACACATTAAAATCGAAATATCAATAAAAAAATATTCGATTTCGAAATACAACTAAAACACTAAAACATCACTAAAACATCGACCTATATTTTTGTTTAAAGACTGCAATTAATAATAATGGTACCTATACATTTTCCAATTTTCGTATTTTCTTTAAAATTCTTTCCATTATAATTTATGTATTCGGTACTTAATTATTTTTAGATCTACAAATGTTAAGATTTATGTATTTTCAATTTTTTGTATTTTCTATGCATTTCTTTTACAAATCTTTTAATTTTATTAGTTCGGAAGTTATTCAACCAGTTCTAAGGGTAATATTAATTATTCTCAGTCACTTATTAGAGTACTTTTACATAGGTTGGAATTTAACCAAAATTATATGAGGTAACTCTAGGTACATAAAACGTTTTGGATTGTTTTTTTTTGTAACTATTAATGAATTAATTCCAATATGTAAATGAACTGGCCCATTACAGTCAACGTATGATTAATCTTACATATTTACTTACCAGTTCTCCACAATTTGCAGTAGGTACTACATTTCATTGCCTTGTATTTTTGTGGTCCCTTCACCTTTGTAAAGAAAGTGCCATTTGGATAATAAAGCGGTTATATTTTATTACCGCTAAGTATGTATGTGATAATAATATAATTAAGATTATAAAGGTATGAACGACGTATTTTTTATGTAACGGTGCAATGATAAATATTTAGTTTGTACAAATTGCTAGGGTAGCGTGTAGGCACTTGTAGTTAGCAAGTCGTTTTTGATAGTTATTTGGCATTTTTATCACTATTAATTTACAACAAAAATAATCTCATTGATAAATATGTGATAGAAACTCTGTTGCAGAACAGAACGTTAAGTTACTGACCTGTTAAACTGAAAGTCTCGGCTAAAGCTTCGTGAGACCCCTGTTTTTTTTTTAAATTTCGACTCTATAACAATAGAATACGTTTCAGTTTTGAATGAGCATTTTTCACCCATTTTTGGTGTATTCCACCTAGAGCACCTATGACGTGGTAGGCTAGTGCGGTGTATTTGTTTTCAGAAACATCATAAAATGAAAGACATCGATAATATTATTTGTTACTTTTTACTCGTATCCCCAATGGGAGAGAGGCGTGACGGATATGTATGTATGTATGTACTCGTATTACAATGCTATATATTTTATACTTATAAGTACATATAGCTACATATATGCATGTGAAAGAACATGAAGTTACAACTTAGTTTCGACATCACCGAATTGCGAATCACGGAAGTGTGACACCGCTATACTGCGAATATCCAAACTTCGATATATTGAAAGCACGTCTCTCTCCCATTGGGGATACGAGTAAAAACTAACAAATAATATTATCGATGTCTTTCATTTTATGATGTTTCTGAAAACAAATACACCGCACTAGGCTACCACGTCATAGGTGCTCTAGGTGGAACAAAATATTAAAATAAAATTCATTCCCCGTAGCACACCAGCTAAAATTATTATTGAAATTTGGCTGGGTGCTCTAGGTGGAATAGGCTGGGTGCTCAACGGATAGTTGCTCTAAGTGGAATACACCGCATTTTTTATCCGGGCCTCAGGACTTTGTTTCATGGAAAGTTAACTTAAAAGACTTTCTGTAACTGTGTGTAAATCTGTTGCTTATCTCGCTAAATTCTATTTTCGCTCTTTTATTAATTAAACCATTATATTTGCCTACATTATATCTATCTATATGCTTCTTAAACTTAAACCGCATGTAGTTCGAGTCACTTTAATAAATTACGAGCTTATTTAGATATCAGTTAATAAAAAATAATTTCATTTTATTATTTTTGTTAAATTGCGATTCATTGTTGCCTTATTAATGTAGTAACCATAAAATTATTATCAAAATCTAAAAGAAAAGCTTGACCACGAATAATATAACTACTGCTAGTATTTAGATGCCACTTATGCAAAAACGGACACAAAATGATGACTCGTTGTACATTAAATGCTAATAAATGGGCATTGTTTGTCTTAGTAATTAACGTTCTCTTTCTTTTTGTATAATTTCATAGCCCTTTCACTTAGTTCAGACGATAATATTCCGTCGTAATTGAAGGGCATAGTTTATTAGGTCCATCGGTATTTTCTTAAATATTATTTTAATTATTTTCGTAATTGACCTTACGCGGTGCCTACCACAGGGCAGTAATATTTGAAAATCTGGTTGGCTGAAATTCGCGGTGTTCCGTCTATTTAAAAATATATGCTGTTAGAATCTTCTTAACTACTAAATTATTTTTGCTAATCATCACATAAAATATTGGCCTAAGTTAAAACAGAATTCGTCCATAGTCACAAGACGAAGTGCGCTAGATTTTAATCTTAGATAACCTACAATAATATATAATGTAAGGGACTCGAGTTGTCTATGAATAATATGAATAAACGGAAGACTGAGCTGTGTAAAGAATAATGTGATTTCAAAGTCATAATATTAAGAATCAATCCTACTTACCTACAATTATACCGTAGCATCGCTTCGTGACGTACAGTCTTATTATGTGTGGACATGTTTAATTTATATAAATACCTATCTAACAACTTATGTTTGATGTAGGTAACACTTACGCCGGCACCTACACGTTAAAGGTTAGAAAAGTAATAATTCAGTGATTTAATACAAATTGCACGTGCGGATAGTTTCATACATTCAATATATAGTATGATATCGCAGTGAAAACTGCCTTGAACTATTGTTGTGAAAAATATTGGCTTAGGTATAACCGTTTGGCCGCCATGCCTTATTTTTTTATGTGATTAAATTTAATGGAAAAGAAACATTGTTCACTCGTAATAAGATCCATATTATATAACAGAATATAAATAGATTAAGTGCAGATAAATATAACATGTGTATGCTTATCCGCTTTATGACGAATCAGGACTTTTACCAATATTTAAGGTAACTGATGTTTGTTTGGTTATGGACGCTTATAAATAAATGAATTGATTCAATCAACGTGTTGTATTTTTTATATTTATTCACCTCTTTGCTAATAATTTAACGTCATGCACCTTATTTGTAATACTTAATTAATTTTAGACACAGATTAGGAACAGTTCCTCCACGAGATGGCAATTGTTTCTATCGACAAAATCGCAACTGGCGCGGCGACATTTTCTATTTTTGACTCAGAATTTCAATAAAAATTAGTTTTAGTTTTTACCAAACCAACTAAAGAACTATAAAAAGTAACAAATAAAATAAGAAGTATGTTATCAACTGAACATCGCTTAATATTTCATACAAATTGACAACTTCTACTACTTATTTTATTTGTTACTTTTTATATACGGGGGTTTTTTTAAATTTTCAATTTAAGTAATTTTTATTTTGAAGTTTTTAAACCTTAATTATATAATTAATAATAAGCTCCCCCTGTTGTAATCATTGCATTATATTACGAATTAAACACTGATCAAAACGAATCCAAACACGACATATCTGCCGTTGCATTTTCCAAGAATGGATGGAGTGCTGAAAATTCTGACTCCATCATCAGCTCCTCACCTGTTGTGACCATTGCATTATATTAAGAATTAAACACTGATCAAAATTAATCCAAACACGACATATCTGCTGTTACATTTTCCAAGAATGGATGGAGTGCTGAAAATTCTGACTCCATCATCAGCTCCTCGCCTGTTGTCACCATTGCATTATATTAAGAATTAAACCCTGATCAAAATGAATCCAAACACGATATATCTGATGTTACATTTTCCAAGAATGGGTGGAAAGCTGGAAATTCTGACTCCATCATCAGCTCCTCACCTGTTGTCACCATTGCATTATATTAAGAATTAAACACTGATCAAAATGAATCCAAACACGACATATCTGCTGTTTTATTGGATCTACAACCCTACCACAGCCGACAAAAGAGCCGATGACCTTGAAATGGCTGAACTGATTTGCATATTATATATCTAAGAACACTCCCAGGAATACCAGCTTTTTATTAAAAAAACCGCATCCAAATCCGTCCATGCGTTTAGGAGCTACAGTGCCACAGACAGACAGAGGCGTCAAACTTATAACACCCCTCTTTTGGCGTCGGGGGTTAAAAACAATTAAAACTTAAACTTCTGTATTAGTATTTTATGTATAAGTAGATTCTTAAGTAGTAAGTAACAAACAATACGTAGATAGGTATAGGTATCTACGCAAAGGACGCAATTTAATTCAGCTATAAAACATAAAATTAATATCCATTAGCGGCTATCTTCTCCCTGACTTCCTTGATCATAAGGGAGACGAGGTTGTCGAGGTTGACCTCTGGTTTCCATTGCCAGTCGCGCCGCGCCTCGCTGTCGTCGAACACTTGAGGCCAGGAATCCGCTGAAAAAGGCACCACCTTTAAACCCTTAGCACAGTAAGTATACTACCTACAAACAGTAGCTAGAGTTAAACCCTAAACTAAGTAAGCTGCTTTTTTGGTAAAAATCAAGAGAAGGTGGAACTATATCGGCCTGTAACCTACACATAAAAATAAACAGAGGGATCTTGTCAGCAACGGCCAACGAGTTGCCAAAATGAAGACCAATATTTTGTATAATCTGAATATTGATCAGCATCTGCTAGTAATTTTAAAATTACTCGAATAAAAAATACCTATAAATACCTATTAAACAATCAATAAATTTATTGCTTCTAACAAGTTGCGTGGGCAATTACACGCTCTTTGAAGTTTTGAACACTTGGCTAAATGCGTGTTTGAACGAATAGTTCTAAGTAGGTAGGTATACTAGGTCTACGTTAAATGTTTAATGTAGCATTTACTTAACCGACATTTCTGCAAGTCGGTGTTACTTATGAACTAAGTACTTTTTAAATTCTTTTTAATATCTACTTAGGCTTCGCATCATCTTAGACAATAACCAAATCTTACCTATATCCTGCCGACTATCAGGCTTGTAACTCAGTTGGAAATCTTTCAAATGAACGTTGATTTTGTCAGCGAGCTCTTCAGGGGTGAAGCTCATTGCAGTCACATTGTACACTCGTCTATTTAGCTTCTCGTTGGGTACTTCTAAGAACTCAGAGAGGGCTCGGAGAGCGTCTTTGATGTGCATCATAGGGAGCCGTGTGTTGGGCTTGAGGTAGCACTGGTACTGGCCTTTGCGAAGAACATCGTGGAAGATAGCAATGGCGTAGTCTGGAAACGGTGAAGATTGTTGAAAACTATTCGACTAATGAAAATAAGCGTTCGTAGAAATGAAAGTAAGTAAGTACTAAAAAATCTTGTGTTCAAACATGTAACCGTGCCAGTCTCCATTCCGGGCAGAACCACTACAAATTAAACTTCTAAAAATCGAAATCACTTTGTGGAAAATAAGTATAAGTACAAGGATTCAATTTTTATTGAATAGGTAGGTATCGATCAATGATACTTATTGTGTGATGATTACCTGTAGTGCCTCCACCTGGTGGGTCGCTAGAAATAACTCCAGGGAATCTCAAGCAGCGGAAGTCCAAACCAAACTTATGATAATAATATTCCCCTAACAGCTCCGCATGTACTTTAGAAACACCATAAATTGTTCTAGGCCTCTGTATAGTGATATTTGGCGTAGGATTCCTCGGCGAATCGGGTCCAAACGCTCCAATGGTGCTGGGTACGAAAATTCTAAGTTTATATTGCTTTGCAAGCTCCATTACGTTATGCATGCCTTCTATATTGACTCTTACGGCTAGAGGAACATTTTGTTCGCCTATAGCGCTTAGGAGAGCTGAGAAATGTATCAGCCAATCAACTCTGTGACCGACGACAATTTTCTGTAGCCCTTTGAAGTCTAGGATATCGGCAAATATGTAAGGGCCGTCGTTGACGACTTCGGCTGTCGGTTTAATAATGTCTGAAAGAATGACGCTGTCTCTTCCATATTTTCCTCGGAGATATTTGGCGCATTCCACCCCAAGTTGACCAAGGCCTCCTGAAATTAAGAAGGGACCGCGTTTAAGTCTAATGTGTGGGGAAAGAATAGTTTTGTTTTAGAATTTGTTTGATTTTTAAATCTTATTTATTATTCGCTTATCTACTAAAATTGCGATTTATTTGTGATGTGAAATGCCATGTAATTAGGTACCTACCTAAGTTTAGAGTTACACAACAGTTTTGTTAAGTATTTAAGTATTAGGTTTACCTATTTAAGTGCCTACCTATCTAAGACTTTTTTGTATAGGTACTGCAACCTCGCCTGAAATACCATGCTTGCTTATGTAAGTCATACACGTGTAAGTTATAATAATAAGTATGAATATTGTCGTATTTATAACATTAGTTCGCAAATTTGACGAGGCTAAAAAATAAGATACGTACCTACCTTCCTACTTATAATATCTACTTACTGTTCGCGACAAACCTTCCAAAATCCACCACTAGCAGCGTAAAAAAGCATCCTCATACGTATAGCACATACCACTTTCCATAACATACATTAAAATCCATATAAATACAGAAATAGAATAGTTTAGAATAATATTTCGGCAAAAGAAAGTTCTACAAAATACGCGAGTACAGAAATGTCAAAACAAACAAATGTCAAACGCGAGACGTCCAGAAACTTCGCACGTCATGGAACACATTCTGCCAATTCCAGAATCACGAGTACATATGAAAAACAGAGACAGAAATAGTAATCAGAAAGAGAAGTCCGAAGAATGTTATCGAAGTTTCCTAACGCGACAATGTAAGACAGAAATAGATATAGATTAGAAAAAGAAGTCCGATTCGGGAATTATCTTGTGTTTTCGGGACCCGCGTATGAGGTATTTAAGCCGGGCCGGAGCGGCAATTATCAATCAGTTTAAAATCAGTTTTCATTCAGTCTCAATCGAGCAATCAAGCGATCGAAGCGAAGAAGAAAGCGAAAATAACTCGAAGACAAGTGAATAAATAATAGTAGTGAGTTCTCATAGTGTTGTCAGTGCAAGTGATAGTCAGTGAAAAGTAAAGCCCGCGAATTTTGAAATTAGTGCGTTCCGTTTTTTAGTGTTTAAAGTGCGTTCCGTTTTCAATAGTAGTTTTTGTGATTTCGTAATAGTGTTTTATAGTTTTTAACTGGTCTATAATAGTTATAGTTTTAAATAGTAATAAATACAGTCCATATTTTAAATAGTGTTTAATTAACCAGCAATAGGTGCAAAGGGGTTGTTCAGTGATATCTGTGATTAGCTACAGTCCCGCACATTTTGGTCCTTCGAGCCGGATAAATACAAGTGAAATAGTGCAGTTCCGTGTTTATAGTCCAGTCGAATTACGATTATAGTCCAGTCAATAAGTGCCAACAGTGAAGTGAAATAGTGAAAATGCCAGTTACTCGTTCGCAATCTGGAACCGTACGTCGGGGACAACAGGAGGTCATGTCAGCACCCATGGAGGTGGAAGTAAGGTCAGAGGAGGTGGTACTGGAACCACGAGTAAGAGATATGCCACCTGCTTCTCACCAAATAGAGTCCCAGGAACGTTTAAGTGAAGCACGAACAGCTTCCACGGCAAGATCCAGATGCTCTAGTAAGGCATCGATAAAGGCTCAAGCAAGACTAAAACTACAAATAGAGCTAAACGATGTTGAACATGAAGCACTCTTAATCAAACAGAAATTACAGGAACTAGAGGACTCCGATGATGACGAATGCGGTTCAATAGTATCAGAGGAAACAGATCGAAGCCGCATTCAACAATGGGTAGAAAATACAGACTTCGTGAAGGAGACAGAACAGGAACAGAGCACCTTCAAGAAAAACAGTATTACTCTTCGAGAAACAGATAAACAGGCTCCAACCTGTACAGAGAGTAGCTTTCTTCACCACACCGCGCTTAACCACAACGCCCACTTCAAACAGTATCCAGTATCGGACGTTCCAGTTAAGGCGACGGTAATAGAAGGATCGCCAAACATCGTGCCTAACAACGACGCCGTTTATATGAAACAGCCAGTGTACGGCGCCGTGAATAGATGTATCAAGGCATCGATGAGTAGTGGGTCACAGGCTACCACATGTCACCGCGACGTTACTTATAAACAGCCAGTTTTCAGCGCCGCGGCCATGTCAGTCGACACACCGGTAGTCAATAGTTCGAGTAATATGAGACCTGAAAACCTGAAGCCAGTAATAGAAAAGGAACCAGTGCTGCAGAAATCATCAGGGAATATGATTGATCTGTCTGAATTAGCCTCCGCAATAGCACTTGCAGCACAATCGGGACAGCGTAGGGAGGTTCCGAAATACATAGGAGAGTTGCCGTATTTCAACGGATCTCATCAGGACTGGCTCGCCTTTCGTGCTGCGTATATAGAAACCGCAAGTTACTTCAGCCACGTAGAGAATACAGCACGACTCCGAAGAGCGCTAAAAGGAAAAGCGAAAGAAGCAGTGAATTGCCTCTTGATAGCCAATGCTCAACCGGAAGAGATTCTGAGAACTTTGGAAACCAGATTTGGGAGACCAGATTCGATCGCACTCTCAGAACTTGAACAACTTCGAAACATTCCAAAGGTGTCAGACGCACCAGGAGATATTTGCCTGTTCGCGAGTAAGGTACAGAATAGTGTGGCAACGCGTCAAGTGCTACAGCGAAAACAGTATCTTTATAATCCGGAAATTATTAAAGCACTTGTAGAAAAGTTGACCCCTGCGTTGAGATACAGATGGTATGACTTCGCAACAGACAATCAAACAGTAGATGAACCTGACCTACTGACATTTAAAAGGTTCATAGAAAGAGAAGCCAGTCGCTGTGGTCAGTTTGCTCCACCAGAGATTATAAAAGGTGAAGATAGAAGAGAAGATAGAAACAGATCATATCACTGCACCTTTCAGACTAATGTAGAATCAAGGAGAATAGTAAAAAATAGAAGACCACAGAACAGAAACCGAGAAAAGACTGGGAAACGATGCTCAATATGCCAGAAAATAAACCATTGGACTCAAGACTGTACGAAGTTTAAAAAGGCTGACAGTGAAGGACGATGGGAACTAGCCAAACAGTACAGATTATGTTTCCGTTGTCTAAAGTATAAGAAAGCGTTACATAAATGCAGATTCCGACGTTGTGAAGTGGACGGATGTATTCGCACTCATCATCCCCTTCTACATCATAATAGAACAGTGTCACAGAAGGGAGAAAAAACAGACACAGCTAGAGTGACATCAACTAAGTCTTGCGAGCAGTACACGTTTTTGAAGATTTTGCCAGTGCGCATATCAGGTCCAAAAGGATATGCAAACGTTTACGCACTTTTGGATGATGGTTCAACAGTATCGCTAATAGATTCAGAGATAGCAAAGCAAATAGGAGCACATGGACCTACAGAACCACTTAAGATTGTAGCCGTTGGGGGTACGAAGATAGATGCTGGAATTTCAAAGAGAGTTACCATCGGTATACAAGGGAAAGGCGAAAAAGAATTTGAAATCAAGGTTAGAACCATCAATAAACTTCACTTAGCGCCGCAAGCCGTGTACGAAGAAGATGTCCATGAGTGCGAACATCTACAAGACATTAAGGACAGACTACTATATGAGGGAAAACCAACCATTCTTCTAGGACAGGACAACTGGCACCTCTTAATAGCAGACGTAACGAGAAAAGGTCAATATAGTGAACCAGTTGCATCGCACACGCCATTAGGATGGGTTCTCCATGGCGCAAGTTCCAGAAGAATCGGACGACAAGTGCACTACTGCCAAAATATTATAGAAGAGAAAATGAAAATAGGCAGAAATGGAACCGATTCGGATAAAAAAGAAGATAAGAGCTTACAGAAAACAAAGAAGAGTCTACAGGAAACAGACAGTAGATCACAGAAAACTAAGAAAAAGCTACAAGAAATAGAGAAGAAATTAGAAGAAAAACAGGAAATAGATCCCGACAAGAAGGTTAACAGAACAGGCCTAGAATCTGTGCAATCTCTCCCCGGTACACAGAAGAAAATGTATAGAAGCAAAAAAGATACAGAAAATGACCAACAGGATTTGATGCGATGTAAACACCGGCGGGAGGGAACCTCGGTAAAGAGCAAGAAACGCGACAGATGGCAGAATAACTTTTTGCTGGAATTGCCATACCGGCGGGAGCGTAACAAATCAGAAATAGCAGACAAGAAGGAAGAATTTATAGTGGATCGGGCGATGCCTAGACTAACCTGGGACAGAGGGAAAATAGTGAAAGTTTACCCAGAGAAAGTGAGAATAGTTCGTGCTGCTGACGTACAGACTGGTGGAGTTTTACCCTACAAAAATAAATAGTTCTAACAGTGACAGAGATAGTGAGAAGTTTGTCGCTCCACGGACTTAAATGCGGCGCTGACTTCGCTACCGCCGCACGGCGGGAGTATGTTCGCGACAAACCTTCCAAAATCCACTACTAGCAGCGTAAAAAAGCATCCTCATACGTATAGCACATACCACTTTCCATAACATACATTAAAATCCATATAAATACAGAAATAGAATAGTTTAGAATAATATTTCGGCAAAAGAAAGTTCTACAAAATACGCGAGTACAGAAATGTCAAAACAAACAAATGTCAAACGCGAGACGTCCAGAAACTTCGCACGTCATGGAACACATTCTGCCAATTCCAGAATCACGAGTACATATGAAAAACAGAGACAGAAATAGTAATCAGAAAGAGAAGTCCGAAGAATGTTATCGAAGTTTCCTAACGCGACAATGTAAGACAGAAATAGATATAGATTAGAAAAAGAAGTCCGATTCGGGAATTATCTTGTGTTTTCGGGACCCGCGTATGAGGTATTTAAGCCGGGCCGGAGCGGCAATTATCAATCAGTTTAAAATCAGTTTTCATTCAGTCTCAATCGAGCAATCAAGCGATCGAAGCGAAGAAGAAAGCGAAAATAACTCGAAGACAAGTGAATAAATAATAGTAGTGAGTTCTCATAGTGTTGTCAGTGCAAGTGATAGTCAGTGAAAAGTAAAGCCCGCGAATTTTGAAATTAGTGCGTTCCGTTTTTTAGTGTTTAAAGTGCGTTCCGTTTTCAATAGTAGTTTTTGTGATTTCGTAATAGTGTTTTATAGTTTTTAACTGGTCTATAATAGTTATAGTTTTAAATAGTAATAAATACAGTCCATATTTTAAATAGTGTTTAATTAACCAGCAATAGGTGCAAAGGGGTTGTTCAGTGATATCTGTGATTAGCTACAGTCCCGCACACTTACGTATAAGTCATTATATCGTAATGGTAGGTACTACCACAGAATACCTAATAGTAGGTACTACTACAGACTACTGCTTTCTATAAGTTAAGTACCTAAATTGGTAGGTAGGTATATGAGATGTTTTGCCAACCAGTATAGGTATAGTAGGGTATCATTTAAAGACATTTTTAACAATTTGTTCAAATATTGTATATGTATCTGCTTACCATCTTTATTACCTAAACATTTGTTCTATAGCACAGACATTATTATAAGAATTAATGTTATAATAATATTATAAGAATTAATGTGACTTATACAAATAACGATCGAAAAGATGAATCATTTATTTTCAGATAAGTAGGTAACTAATTTCAAAAGCTTACTAAGCTTTTGGTTTCATGTTCGTTTTGCGTTCATGTTTTGGAATTCATGTTTATCAAATCGCTTATCCTCAAGAGGCGAAAAATGAACTAATTTATTTAATAATACGTTCCTGATTACGGTATTGTTATGGCACATAAGTATGTCTCGGTAAAGCTATTAAAAGTACGTATAAGATGAGCCTTGACTCACAAAGTGGTCACCGCCACCGCCTACATTCGTATCCGGTGCATGTGCATAGATTATAATAACAATTGCAGCCTGTAACTGTAACTCATTCACTGGGCTTACAGTCAGATGCAAGGTCGGTAAAAATGTTTCACTAAACGTAAGTACCTAAGGTAAATAAATGTAACAATGTTCAGCAGGTGTTGCATTTCCTAGGCAAAAAACTTCATAGAAAAGTTTATCGCAGAAGTCTGCTGACATGAGACTGGAATTAAATTGACTTTTTGTACCTCAAATATAATACAAGTAATAATATGTTTACCTACAGGCAATATAATAGGTAGATACGCTATCTATATTTCTACTATATTACTTAGATATTATATAAACTGTATAAAGTCCGAAACGTACCAATACTCGACTAATTGTCCTAATACTCGTCGGAAATGTCCTAAATCTGGACATTATTGTTTAATCGCGAATTAAAACTCTATCAATTAACACATAGAGTTCATAATTATTGTGATGTACCTATCACCATGTCCCAGTACTCGACGATATTTGAATCCAAAAAAATCTAACTTGTTTACACTTAACTATGGCGTAGGAATTACTTGGGTATGTATTTATTGCATCAATCAATCAATAGACCTTACAATTATCAAATTTCATTAATAAAATATATTTATAAATAATAATATAATACATATATTAATAATAATAAAAATATATATTAATAATATTTTAATAGGTATAATATATTTTTTTTTTTTTCATTCAATTTTTTTTTGTCAATTGTCTAATAGGAACAGATAAACCTGTTTACAAAATATTGCAGGTTTACTATGTCGTATGAACGTAGTACCTACATACGTAAACAGGTAATAAGTATTTTAACACGCAGCATGCTTAGAAATTACCTACGCTACTCTACACGCGTGGAATTACGAAAGGTTATAGGTAAGTTACGAGATTAATAGTCAATGCTTTGATAAGGTGCCCACAAACAAAACTGAACATTCACGTTGCTCGAAGGGTACCAACGAAGCATGATACTACGTTTCTATAACCTAGTAGTGAGATTTCAGTGATTTTGCGGTGGGTTACCTTAAGTTCTATATGAGGCACGCACGAGACGACGAAAACGTGCCGCTATCGGACCTTAGGGCACAGCTGAGAATGCATAATTTGATCACAAGCTACAAGTGAAGTTAATGTAGGTCAGTTGAATTCTTTAATAGCTAGGTATTATTTATTATTCTTTTAAACTCTACATTTCTTGCCATAATTAACTAATTTCCTCTGTGTGAAAAAAAACTTAAAAAATATGTACCTAAGTAAGTACACGTGAATGAAAAGTGTGAAGTGTCTGTCTAGGTAGGTTATTTTATTTATTACATTTAATGCGACTGTTGGTATGCAGTATTGAATAACCATATCAAGGTGTAAGTACACCTTAACTTTCATTTTCTTTACAGTTCACGTGTTTATTAGATTATGAATGTTTTATTTAGTAATTGCACGTAACAACTCACCGGTAATTAAAATTTTTGGCGGGTTTTTTCTCGGCACATGCGCACTGTAAGTCCTAGTTTGCAACCCCGCCGAAATTCTACAGAGTGTTCTCAAAAACATTTTGAATAAAACTAGCCTATACTTGGCACGATAAATCCGTTTGTTGGACGAGAGGCAACTGGTGCTAAAGCCTTTTCTATAACGTTAGAAGTCAATAAGAAACTGGTTGCGTGCGTGCTTGCGTAGTTGTTTCGGCGGTGTGTCTCGCTTCAGTACGTTCCAATAAGAACCTTAATTCCAAGACTGTTGATTTACAATATTTACACAAATGGCAGAGGTAGGTGTGTCATTTGTTAGCGTACATGACATTGAAAATTTTTAACACATCACTTACGTAACTTTAGGTTAAAAATGTTAATTCGCTCGCTCTTCCTGTCTGCCGAATTCTGGTTAAGAAGATATTTAGTTATCATAGGGTGGATAACATTTGTCACTTAGCTCTTTAGTCCTTTTGGCTAAATTATAAGTAGGTAACTAGGTAATATAAAACTGCCCATTAGAAATTGAAAGACGATCGCTTTATCCCTGGATGGAGTAGGATGGCTTGTTGGAAAAAGTTGAGGTAGGTCTTTTCCCAGCAGTAATGAAACGGTTTCGTAATGAATAACAAAAATCGTAGATATTTGTTTATTGCTCTAGGAAGAAAATCTGAAAAGATGTATTCTCCCCAACAACGCTACTCTACCGCCCGCATACCTACTAAGTCCGCCACTATCTGGCTTTTCTTAAATGATTGACTTGACAGTAATATGGCAAGGCAACAATTCAAAGGTATGTATAGGTAAATTAACATTAACATAAGATTATAATAAGAGATTTTTCCAAAGCTAGGTATAATTTGCTTTTCGGCGAATTAAAGTGAACTTTTCGCTATTTTCAAGGTGAACGAGTTTTTTTGCTCTAACTGGCTCTAACTTTAGAACGAGCTCAGCAGCAGGTCTAACATATCTTATCTCTCAAAGGTTTTGCAATGTTTTGTCTCTATCTAAATTTTGCGAATGTAAAGGATGACATGAAGACCAAATTTAACTCATGGCGCGTATATTAACCTATAGTATCGACTTCACGTGTTTTTCTACACGTGACTACACGTATCGTATTTTTATTAAGGGAGAAGTGTAGAGGATGTTTTATAAATAACATGGTAAATAAATTCATAACTTACGATTTTATGTACCTTTTTGTTTCAAGAATAGTTTAGGGAGCGGGAACCTAACTAAATAATTATTAATTACTTAATAGATATAAAGGTCATGCCACACCGCTACCGAGCGAGTGCAGTTTAAAGTTTTATGCTGACGAATGATAGCTCTATACTGCAGAAGCATCATTTCAATTTCACTGTCTACTTCTTCCTTATTATAAAACTTATTATTTTTAAATATGCAAGTACCTAGATAGGTACCTTTGTTATAACAATGTAGTTCAATTATTTTTTCTTTAATTGTTAACACCGTCATTTTTTTATAATTGGCAAAACATGTCAATTCCATTGTCCGAGTGTATACGTACTGGCTTCCCTGTTACAACATAACGAGATTTTATCGAGATGTGCGGTAAGCACTCTTCATTTTGCAATTTGGAGTCAAAGAATAAATACCTACTGTCTTGTTTGTTTCTACGTATAAGTAGTTCCGCATTCTTCACCTGCGACTTCAGATTGTAGTCATATTTAAAGGGCCACTTACAAAACCTTTTTACTTAAGACTAGGCCCCGAAAAAATTTGATCGACTTCCAGCCAAACTCCTCCCTGTCAATCAAATATAAGTAGGGTACCTACTTACTCGAGCTTAGTCAAAATTATTGTGTGTAAGTACCTACTTAATTTCCTTTATTTTCCACGGAAAGCAACACAGGACCTGACTAACTCGTCCAGCGACAGGATCAATAAATCAAAGTATGAAATCAGGTAGGTATTTGAGCTTACCTACATATAACCACATAGCCAGTCCAGTTCCAAAAGAGGTTGTCGAAGTTCATAATTCTTTAATTATTGTGTCGTCTTGGAAAGGGTTGGTTAGACCGTACCTATTTGTTAAAAAAATCAACAACTGAATGTAGGTAAGTCTGATATCTACCTACTGGCACATCTGCGCAAAGCACGGAAGGTTCTTGACGCGGCACGCGCCACAATGGTGAAAGATAAGTTACTTGGTGCGCATCGAGGTGTGAACCGAAAGTCTGGTGTTTACATGCGAAATAGACTTCGCATCCCAGTCCGTGTTTGGCCAGCACGAGCCTCGCTTGTCCAGGATTGTTCTGAAAGTGAATTGACAGGTGTTGCGTAATCTAGCTGCTGTTTATTACGAAGTGTCTGCTCTGTTGGATCGCTTATCAAGTGGTAAAGAGTCTGATCAGTTTTTGTTTTTTTAGGTTTCAGCGGTTTCAGTTTTCGGGATAAAGCTATCTACTAAAGTAAAATGAGTTTTTGTGTAAGATTGAATTGTATTTTGTTGGTTAATTTTTCCATCCATTTTTGACATAGTGTGAGAAAAATTTACCTAGTTGCAGTTATTTTTATCAAATCATGGAAACCAAAACCGCAAACTAAAATGCGTTCCTACAAGTTATTTATAGAAAAGCATGTGTATCTCGGAAAACCGCATGGTCATAAATTGATAAAATAAAATGTATTATTTATGCATGAACGAGATACATGCAATAATTAAGTAAGTAGTAGATATCATAAGTAACACTAGACCCCTGCCCAAACGTTGTCCTGAAACTACATAAATAATTCAATTCTTATTTGACAATATTACTATTTACCTAATTTTTACGAACTTCCTGGCATTAAAATGAACGATGTCCTCTCACAATCAAATTAAGTTTTCAGTAGCTGGTATCCTTTCACAAAACATGTACTTCATGTTTTCCTAAGAAGTGGGAAGGTTCCCTCCTGATACCAAAATACTAAATATCTACATATTTCAAAATTGTTATATTAAAAGAGATAGGTGGGTAAGGTAGGTACCTGTTATACGTGGTGTCCCATGCAACCTGTATCTACTAGCTTGAGGATAGGAGATACTTGGTAGGCAATACTTGGTATTGGGATGGGAGTCCAATAGACAAGTATTTATCGATCTTTTTAAGTTTTCAAGATATTTTTATTTTGTTGGGTTCCAGCTAAATTTTTTGGGTGCCACAAGGCTTACTTAGCTTTTAAACTAATCACGAAACTCGTTACCAATGAAAAAGTAGTCCACGCTTCATAAAACTCTATAAACAGTACAGCTATATTGTATAGCGATAAAGTGAAATGCACAGGATAAGAATCTTTACCGTGTGCAAGCGCATTGACCTAGCTTTCAACTATGCACATGCATATGCCACACGTCAATTTAATTGCATGTAGGTAAACGTAAATAACATTATACTATAACTACATGACTAGCATAAAGTCATGGCTGTCTTTCAAAATCTAATCCGCAAAACGTAGATAATTCGTTGTTGGATCTGTAGTGTCAGTAGGTATGCGTATGAGTTGATTGATACCAACTAGGTACTTAGATCAAATTAAAAATCTAGGTACCTAACATAAGCCAGCTACACATTGGTAATAAAATACCTAACGATGCTGATAGCCTACTTAGGTACTACCTGTGGTACTACCCATATCAAAAATCATATCTAAATGTCTAGATATTAAAGACGAAATTTCAATACTTGCACATTGCAATACTACGAGTATAGAAATGTGTCTCAATTCAAATCTATTTCTGTACTGCATCTACTCACGGTATAGTAACATGGTACAGTAGCATAACACTGATGTTGGCCTACCTCCGCAACACATTGGAACGTTAGGTAGGCACTCACAGGATGACATCGCGACAGTTAGAGATAAGTATGTAACTGTACAATAATGATAACTCGTCTCGTTGGTTGCCTTCGTTGATGTTTTAAGCTCTTGCTGTATGTACTTTACTAACAGCTAACAGTAAGAATTGGAGAAGTGTATTTTGTGGTTCACTTAATCCGAACCGGGATTTGGTAATAAATAATAACTTAAAGCCAAATTTACCTATATCTTTTAAAGTCTGATTGAAAAGGGACGTCTGCTCAGAAATCAACTTACACGTAAAAAAAAGTACCTAGGTTCTAAAACGTAAATAAATAAATAAATTCAAAATAGAAACTGTCAAATTCTAGTTAATCCTGCTTAGGTAGAGAAGATTTAGTTTAGACGGTACCTACAGTTTATTTATTTAAGCTTACACTAAAACCAACAACTTCAAATTTGTACTTTTTAATTTGTGAGGTAGCTAGGTACTATATGTATTTACCTAGGTAATATCTTTGTACCTGCACAGCGATCTGATAAAAAGCTAGGATTCCGTCTAAGAACACTAATGTGATGTGCTCGTAAGTTATTGTCTGTGACGAAGTATTTCCACAACGTAACGAGATTAGATCATCACTAGATTTTTAATTGTCTGTGTTTATTGCTTACCTACCTTCTAATTATCTAAGAATAGCAGAGGTCATGAATATTTTGAAACATTTTCAGTAAAAAAGGCATGTGGGAGTGATCTTGAAATCTAGTTTAACTCAATCTTATTTAATGTTTATGCTGATCAGTAAAGAATTGAAAACATCTGACCCATTTCCAAACACAATGAACAGAATTCAACCCAAATAAGCATGTCACGCATGATGTTGTGACCTACATTAATAAAACCCAAAAACCTCTAAATTAAATGAGGTTGTGTAATCTCTAAGACAATGACGCAAATAACGTTGCATGAAGTTCCATAAATCGCCAATAAGAACAATAGGAGCGAGTGAAAGTGCATCTAACCACCGGACCGTTGTGCCTGGTCCATTGTTAGATGTGTACTTATATTGTTTTCAATGCAGTAGGTCCTTGACGCAACCGGATCATGATTGGAATAGCGCCACCGCCAACCTGCTTAATTAGTAACACTAAGTGCCGATTTTCCGGTTTATCAAAGGAAAGTTAAATGTCCAACCTACTATTTCAAAGCCATCGTAATCTAAAATAATAATAGGTAGGCCATATTTACAGCTACACATTGTAATTTCCAGGTTGCAATCACAGGAAACAATCTTCGACGTGAGCATGCTACGATGACTGTCGCAGACGAAGCAGAGGAATGGATTTCAAAGTGGAAAAGGCGCTCTTATGGCTCATTTTTGTGATAAACATAACAGTTAAAGGACAGTCCTCATTATGTCCAACACCTGAGACCATATTGCCTTGCATTTGCACAAATAGAAATGAGGATATTCAAATATGGTTAGATAAAGTACCAATTTCTAGAATAAAAACGTACTGATTCGGGAGTGTAACTAAAAGTGATAATATTTCTTACAGGTGTACCCACAGCGATTTGCCACAAGTATTAAAAGGTATCCAAAAAGTTGGGGATTACATAAGAAAACCAATAGATGAGCTGATTATCGAAAACAACTATCTACCGTCGTTACCGGGAAAGATATTTCAAAATGTGAAAATTCTGAGATTGATGCTACGTCATAATGGATTGGAAAGATTGTCGGCAGCATGGTTGGAAACACAGGAAAATAATTTAGTAGAAATATTCATCGTAGAAAATGACTTGAGAAATGTTCCAGCAGAAAGTATAACGAAATTGCAGAATCTTCAAGCTATAACAATCGAGTCACAGAATTTGAAAAGGATTCCTGCTTTTGTAAACATGCCTAAATTACGATACGTCAGTATTCAATCTGCGAGTCTTATTGCTGTAAATGAACACACATTTGAAAACTTACCTAATTTGGAAAGATTATTCATAAGAGGCAGTTCCAATCTCAGAGTTCTTAAAGAAAACGCTCTGTATAATTTACCAAAACTACGCAAATTAGAAATAACGGATTGTGGTATTAATCTCTTTCATATGAGAGCATTATCCCTGTTGCCGTATTTGTCAGAATTATCGTTAAGTAACAATAAGATTTCTGACGCTACCATGGTTGGTAGAGCAATAAGAGACCTACCATCACTCACTTTGTTAAATCTCAATAACAATTTGATTGATAAATTAAACGAGGGAGCGTTTGTTGATCAGCCTATGTTGGAGAAATTATATTTATCAAATAACAACATCAACATTATACATCACGGGGCATTCCATAGAGTACCCAAACTAAGGGTTGTAGATTTGAATTACAACAAAATAAGCCAGATCCATCCAGAATCATTTTTCCAACAATCTGGCAGCGGAGCAGAAGAGCTAAATCTTATTGGGAACCAAATTATGCATATTTCGGAATTCCGCGCGCTGTTAGATGCATTACCGCGATTACGATTCTTAGATTTGAGCGATAATTTGCTGCAAGAAATTCCAAGAGGTGCATTACGAGGTCATCCTAATCTAGAGCGCTTGCATCTGAATAAGAATAACATTAAATTTATTCAAGCTGATGCTTTCATGGCAATGCCAGCTTTGAGAGAGTTACATTTAAGTAATAACTCCTTGACCGATATGATCGAAGGACCTTTCTGGAACTTACCGGCCTTAAAAGGGTTGGACTTATCATATAATTACTTTCAAAGGTTACAGCCTAAGCTATTATATAATCTGCCGGCATTACGGAGAATCAATTTTAGCTACAATCAGTTGGCCATCATAGATCCAATCACTTTTATGGAAACGCCCTTATTGGAATACATAAACATTTCAGGAAACGCTCTGGTCTCTATACATCCAGCAACTTTCAGGAACTTGGCAAATTTGTATGAAATGGATGCAAGCTCCAATAGACTGGTAGAATTCGTGCCTGGACTGCCTAGAGGTTTAGAACAACTATACGTACAAAGAAACCAAATTACTAACCTACCCATCCCACCTTCTCCTGATTTAGATTTACCTTCTTTAAGAACTTTAGACATTTCAAGTAACGGGATTCAGAAAATCCCACAAAACAGTATGAAAACACTCCACAATTTAAGGAGGTTTTATATGAGACGCAATGGTTTGAGACAAATAGATGTGCCAACGTTCTCAGATTTGAGTCAGCTGGAAATACTAGACTTGAGCGAAAACCAAATAATATCAATCCATCCCAAGAGTTTCAGCAAAATGTCAAATCTCAAACAGGTCAATTTACATGGAAATACGATAGAGAATTTCGATTTCATGGCCATTAAAGATAATGCTGCGTTATCGACATTAGATTTTAGTAAAAATAAATTAAAAAGTATCAGTCCTAACGATGTCAATAGAGCATTGGATGTGGAAGTTTTGAATATATCATCAAATAACCTACACGAACTACCTGTTACTTTAAACATATTGCCTAAACTTAAAGTTCTAGATGCTAGTTATAACCATATCAAACGATTTGATGGCAACGCAATTAATAATATACACACATTGACAGGGATAAAAATGCCAAACAATAAAATAACTGAGTTACGGACTGGTAGTTTCAGAGACTTGCGCGATTTGGAAACCATTGACTTGGACAACAATCAAATAGAAATAATTCACGCAAAAGCAATAGAAAATCTTCCCAAATTGGTAGCCGTGCATCTAAGCCGAAATCACATTGTAGATTTGCCTGATCGTGTGTTCTCCAACCTACCGAAATTGAGAATAATAGAAATGCAAGGCAACCGTTTACAATTCATATCAGCTAGAGCTTTTGAAAATATACCTCTGGTTCAGTATATGAATTTGAGTAACAATCAGCTAACAAACGTAGATAATTCAGGTTTACGACAACTTCCTTCGTTGGAGGTTCTGGATTTGAGTTTCAATCGACTTACCCAAATTACGAGATCTTCGTTCCAGTACATGGAATGGTTGGTAGAGCTGAACCTTGATAACAACCTCATATGCTTCATCGGCGGGCAGCCGTTCGATTTCATGCCGAGACTCAAAGTGTTATCTTTGAGGAATAATAAACTACATTCAGTATCAGAACCAACATTCGCAAAACTAAGAAACAACATTGCGATATTAGACATCGATGGTAAGTGTGAAATGTATTTAAGTTGTAAAGGTGCTCAATACCTAAGTGACATAATATACAACTTTTTTAATTTACAGGTAATCCGCTTGTCTGTAACTGCAAAATTATGTGGTTGAAGTCATGGCTTTCTGAATCGTCATCAATAGGACCAAAGTGCGTCGATGGTACGTACGTTAAAGGAATGACATTTTCAAGAGATGATTGTTTAAACGCTGCCGTCAGCAATGATGACATAAGATCTTGTGTTACTCATGAAAACGAAGCTCTGCTACCTACTCTAGCAACATCACAAGTATTTTCCACTCTCGATAAAATAAAAGACTATCAAACACAGATCAAAAATAATTACCACATGAATAAAATCAACAATAGACCATCACCTGAAGAGTCTGAATATTTTTACGACGAATATGTTGACTACCCATACAACGAGACCCTAATTGACGGTATTAACAATGAAGTTAATCAAGTTCAAAGCAACAAATCTCAAGGAATCGGTCAAACCCCTACTATTTACGCGGGAATGAAAAATACACCGGTTAAAAATGCAGCTACTACAACTAGCGCACCAAACGCTGGGTTTACGTTTTTTGGTATGCCTTTACCTTCCTTGGATATGGGAAAGTTACTAAATACAGGCCGAAAGGTAGATTGGTCTGAAAATAAAAATCAAGTTATTGGTAACAATTATCAAGCTCCTGAACCACCGAAGTTTGAAACCGGCGGATTCGAGCCAATACTACCTACCACAGCTGGAGGTTTCACGCCCATTATGAACCCTAATATTAATATCACACATATGAATACTAACACCCATGGAGGTGGAAATTATACCTTACAGGGAAGTGTAGAGAAAACTGTAGCAGTGATTGATTCAAAACCACCAACCAAAATAGTCCAAAGTAACACAACCCATAAGAAGATGAAGAGCGAAATTCATGAACTGCAGGCGTATTTAGATGACGATAATAGTACACACGTCGCTTACAACAGAACCAAGAACATTGAAGAACAGAATAGTGATCCCACCAATCTTAGTAAATATAACTTGATGGAGAGTAACCTGACAATCACACAAGTAACAGAAAAGGAAGGTATTTTGATAACAACTGACACAAGCCATGACATGTCTCTACAAACTTGGATGGAGACCAGTACAATATCTTACCCATCTACAGCAGAAACCTCAAAGCCACCAATAAAGAAACACATTGAGGGTCAACCAACAGCTCTGTCTGCTATCCTAGTACCCAATAATGAGGAGTTAGCTAGAAGAAACTTTAGTAAGAGACCAGCTACCATCACAAAAGTAAACATGCCTCATGTAGAACATTATGATCTGAGAGACAACTACTCACCAGTTATAAATAGAGAAGCCAAAACAAGATTCTCAGATAATTTGACTAGTGGCAATACTAAAACAAGGCAAGTTGATGGTAAGGAGTGGTATTATAAGAACTATAATAATTCTAACTTGGAGCCTTACATTGCACCAGGAGTTCATACTTCAAAGGCTACTCCCAGCTACTCACCACAATTATTTGTAATGTTAGCTTTTACTTCATCTATATGTGTATGTTTAATAAGAGTGTAAAGCTACCTATTTAGTTGAAAAAGATTTGAATAGCTACAATGTTTCAAGTGTAGTTGGTAATAAGGTTCTTAAATAAATATTTGTATAATAAATTGAGCTATTTTTATTTTCAACAATTACTATAAGGTAAAATAACAACAAAATCACTCACAATATTCAAAGTGTTTCTTGAGTTTTTCCAAAGCTTTGAACCTATGGGATATTTTGTTTTTCTCATCTTTGGTGAGCTCACCAAAAGTTTTCTGGTAGCCATCTGGTTGGAATATGCAGTCCCATCCAAAATCCCTGGAGCCTCGAGGCTCTACAATGGTGCCGCTCGTTCGACCTTGAAATAGGATGACGTCCAAATCTTCACAAGTCCCATCACAGTATGCAAATGTACATACTGCTTCAGCAGATTTATCTTCCCATCCAGTCAGCAGTCTATGAAGTCCTTCTGGTTCCAACTTTTCTAAAAACCATTTAATGTAGGGCCCTGGTAGTCCATTGAGAGCATTAAAGCAAAGGCCAGTATCCTCAACAAGAATGGGTGTTTTCAAGCGGCGTGCGGCCTCTTGGCATTTCTTAATAGAAACTTCCTCAAGTTCTCCTTGTAGCTCCGGTAAATCCAAATTGTGATTTATAATTTCAAAGGGGAAAGTGTTGCCTAAAATAGCCCGCAGCTCGCGTAATTTATTTGCGTTTCCCGTCACAAAGGTTATATTTTTGCATTTCTGAGACATTATACTTTTCTCCCTTTTCGAGTAGAAATTACTGAAAAAATTGAAATTTACAAATGATAGTAAAATGGTAGAACGGGTGTGCACTGCCTTTACGTTAACCATCAATTTTTATTTTATTTCTTTAACTTAGAAAAATGTAAACAAACACAACCAATTAATTTGTCAGGTGTTGATAATGTTGCCAGCCAACGATGGCTCTTGGCGGCGGCGGAGTTTAATTTTGTTACAGAGTTAATTTAAGAAAGTATTGTTAATTTCGTAGAATTATTGAAATGATATACAAAAATATTATTAGTGCTATAAAAATTATTAGGTAATCAATAGAGTTCATAAACATATCATTTTTTTTATTTGTCATAATCTGTGGTCATAAATAAGAGTACAGAGCTGGCAACACTCGAGTGATCGGAAGAATGAGTGAATGATTTGGTTTTGACGCTCCGTATCAAGTTCGGATACACCTTGGGATACACTGAATACCATAGACAACTAGGTACTACTCAATAATATCGTAATATGTCGTTATATTAATATCACCAGCCAGGCCAAAAATTTTACAAAAAAAAATCGTTCTGTCAAAGTCGAGCAATGCAATGACTGTCAACTTTTAGTTTTGTGTTCGTTTCGATTTTCTTCGGCGAATTTGACGTCGAAATTATATTAAAAAAAGTATCATCTCTTCATATTTTTCCGGAGAAACGGTATATAGCGGCAGATATATATTTAAAAGTTTTAGAAATAGTCGATTTAACTTCGATTAACAATGCCTAGTCAAGAGGTCGTTACCACTAAGGTGGTAGTCCATCCCTTAGTTTTGCTGAGTGTCGTGGATCATTTCAATCGCATGGGCAAAATTGGTAATCAGAAACGCGTCGTTGGCGTCCTCCTCGGCTGCTGGAGAGCTAAAGGTGTCTTGGATGTGTCAAACAGTTTTGCAGGTTAGTATTAACAATTCATTGTTTCATGTAAGTAGAATGCCTCTTTAAGTCTGTTAGTTACCTTAAAATATGAATTTGCCTAAATTAATACATATCTGTTTTATATCATAATAAAAAACTGCTATTCATTGTGATGTCAAGAAAAGTTGCAAGTTGTCATTGCATCTTGAAGGCATTTCTATTTGAGTATCAATGATAATGAAACTCAAACACATTCTTTTCTATATTCGCAGTTCCTTTCGATGAGGATGACAAAGACAAAAGCGTATGGTTTTTGGACCATGACTACTTGGAGAACATGTATGGTATGTTCAAGAAAGTGAATGCTCGAGAAAAAGTTGTGGGCTGGTACCACACAGGCCCTAAACTCCATCAAAATGATGTTGCAATAAATGAACTGATCAGGCGCTATTGCCCTAACTCTGTACTTGTTATCATTGACGCCAAGCCCAAAGACCTAGGCCTGCCAACTGAGGCTTACCAAGCTGTAGAAGAAGTTCATGATGATGGAAGTCCAACTACCAGGACATTTGAGCATGTTCCAAGTGAAATTGGTGCTGAAGAAGCTGAAGAAGTAGGAGTTGAGCACCTCCTTCGAGATATCAAAGATACCACAGTGGGAAGTCTTTCCCAACGTGTCACCAACCAACTCCTAGGTTTACGAGGCCTACACTCCCAACTAACGGAAATCAAAGAATACCTAGTTCAAGTTGGCAATGGCTCCTTGCCAATGAACCATCAAATAATCTACCAGCTACAAGATATTTTCAACCTCTTGCCTGACATTGCCAATGATAATTTCATTGATAACCTCTACATCAAGACTAATGACCAGTCTCTTGTTGTGTACCTGGCAGCTCTGGTGAGATCCATCATTGCTCTGCACAATCTGATTAACAACAAGATCACCAACAGAGATGCTGAGGAAGGCAAGAAAGAAGACACAAAAGATAAGAAAGACAAGAAAGATGATAAAGATGACAAAAAAACTGAAGATAAAGTAAAAGCTGAGAAAAAAGAGAAAGATGAAAAGAAAAAGTAATTTAGAATCATGCTAGCCTTAAGTTCTTTTGTAATGCTGAATTATTTTAAAATAAATTGTATTTACTAACAATTTGATGTTTAAAACAAAATTCAAATGTCCTTTTCATAACTGCATTTATTAAAATAGGTGTCTATTAAAATAGTGTAAAGTTTATTTGGGTATTTAAAATTCTTTTAATCTGATAAATTGTACTCCTATCACTATTTTTATACCTTGGTTTATAAGAATGCTTTGGCTTTAATTATGTATGTGTCCAAAGCAATAGTGGTCATACAGTAATATCTTGAAATACCCATATAAGATAAGCGTCAATACTATCTATCAGATTGTGATAAGAATTGATAATGTCAGACAGTTCTGTCATGATCATTGTGGTTGTTTTACATGTAATATGTGGATTAAAAAATGTTTCTGTGGTAGGTGATTTAAAAAAGTGATTCAAAATGTCCGATCGGATCAGACTTGCGGTAAGTTTGTCTTATAATTATTTAGTAAAGTTTTTATTATATTTATATTCTGATTAAAAGCAGAAACCCTGACTTCCTTTATCCTTGGTATAATACATTTTCCATCTTATCATTCATCTATGATTGTGTAGGGACACTTATTTATTCATAAGCATTGATATGGAAAGAATTTGTTCAGCTCTGAATAGTTAAAACAAGTCCATTAATAAAAGACCTTGTGTTAGATTCAATTTTCTGTTTTCTTTTGTTTACTTACCAAATATTATCAGGATCGCATTTTGTTTTTCGAAAATCGAAAAAGTTATTAGTTGGAACTTAGGTCGCGTCAATTAGGTACTTTTAATAATATCTAATAATATTTCTTATATACTAGGACTTAGTCTGGCTAAAGCCAGAAGGGAGCACTGAGTTCGACATTCCCGTCGCTGTAAAAGTACTCAACAGTTCCGGAGACTTAATACAAGTTCAGGATGACGATGGCAAAGTTTACTCTACGGCTGCACAGAACGTACTCAAGCCTTTACACGCTACGTCGAAAACCGGAGTGGAAGACATGATCACGCTGGGAGAGCTGCAGGAATACACCATTCTAAGGAATCTTCATATAAGATACAACCAACAGTTGATTTACGTAAGTATTCTTTCTTTATCTAGGAAGCTTGTCGCGAAGCTTAATTTTGAGGCTTACCTTCAAAAATGTATAAATACCTTCTTGTTCATCAAATCAAGTCACCAATCAAACCCCTAGTGACCACTCGTGATGGATTATTGCTTACACTCACGAATAGGATCGTGTCCCTGTAAAGGGGACAAAAAAACGACAGTAAATGTTACAATTTGTTGTAGCTATCTAGGTAGTGTGTTGTTATCATACTTGTGATAGGCAATTAATTGTACCTACCTATAAACTACTTGGAATTTCATCGATGTAGCGTAGGTATATATCATGATGACGAATTGGTGCCTACTTCACTAAATGCTCGTTTCCTCCCACAGACGTACACAGGGTCCATGTTGATAGCTATAAACCCCTACGAGATCCTGCCTATTTATACCATGGATCAGATACACTTCTATCAGGATAGGGGTATAAGTGATATGCCCCCCCACATATTTGCTATTGGCGAAAGTTCGTATAGGGAACTCATGGATACTACTTCAAATCAATGTATTGTCATTAGGTAAGTTATTTGAAATACTAATATTTGAAAATGTCATCTTATTTGCTGGGGTTCATTGGTATGCTAACTGTAACTAACAACTTTCAGTGGTGAAAGTGGAGCCGGCAAAACAGAGAGTACTAAACTACTGTTACAATATCTAGCCGCGGCTAGTGGCAAACATTCCTGGATTGAACAACAGATCCAAGAAACAAATCCGATTCTAGAGGCTTTCGGTAATGCGAAAACAGTTCGAAACGATAATTCATCGAGATTTGGGAAATACATCAACATCTTCTTCAGTAGACAAGGAGTTATCGAAGGGGGCAATATAGAGCAATACTTATTGGAAAAGTCTCGAATAGTGTTTCAAAACAAAGGAGAACGGAACTACCACATATTTTATTCGTTAGTAACGGGATTATCTGCTGATGAGAAAAAGAAGTTGGAGCTAACTCATCCAGCAGACTACGTCTATCTGAATTCTGGCAACATGCTCACATGTGATGGCAGAAACGATGGATTAGAATTCGCAGATATACGATCTGCATTCAAAGTTCTGAATTTTACTGACGCCGACGCATGGGGCATATTCTCACTTCTCGCTGCAATTTTGCATCTCGGAAATTTAAAATTCAAGTCTTTTAACTTCAACAACATCGAATCATCTGAAGTTGCTGACGCTATAAACGCAAACAGAATAGCAACTCTTCTTGGAGTAAGTAAATCAAAATTCTGCGATGCGTTAACCAGAAAAACACTAGTAGTACGGGGTGATAAAGTTGTATCGACTGTAACACCAGCCGCTGCCGTCGTCGGTAGAGATGCGCTAGTCAAAACCATCTACGGCCACATATTCGAATTTATCGTTGAAGTTATTAACAAAACACTTTTTAAAGACCAACAGCTCTCAAGTGGTTCTGTTGGTATCCTAGATATTTTTGGTTTCGAAAATTTTGATAAAAATAGCTTCGAGCAATTGTGCATTAACTATGCTAACGAAAATCTACAACAGTTTTTCGTCAAACATATTTTCAAGCTTGAACAGGAGCAATATGAAAAGGAAGGTATAACATGGGATAACATAAACTATGTAGATAATCAGGAAAATCTGGATGTTATTGGACTTAAACCTATGAATTTGCTATCTCTGATAGACGAGGAATCAAAGTTCCCTAAAGGTACAGACATAACTTTGCTGTCAAAGTTAAATAGCAATCACAGCAACAAAGGTTGCTATATCACTGCAAAGTCTTCACATGAACACAGGTTTGGGGTCAAACACTTTGCTGGTAATGTTTATTACGAAGTCAACGGTAAGTACCTCTTTTAAATAGGTAGCTAGTAATATGCTTAATGCAGGTAATTTTAATTCTTACCTTATGTTATTACAATTTTAGGATTTCTGGATAAAAACAGGGATATGTTAACAACAGATATCAAAGAAATGATAATGGATTCCGGCAACTCTTTCTTGAAAGGCCTGTTTGCAAATAGCATGCCCACTTCACAAAGTGGAAGTCGAAAAACTGTATCGCTGAGTCATCAGTTCAAGACGTCACTTGAAGCTCTTATGAAAACCTTGTACGCGTGTCATCCGTTCTTTGTTAGATGCATAAAACCCAACGAATTGAAAAAGCCAAAAGTAAGCTGCTTTTCATTATCGTATTCGTATATTGGTGTTTAACAAAATGCTAAATCCTATAGATAATATTTACCTATCTTAATTTCAGCTTCTTGATCGAGGTTTATGTGTTCGTCAACTGAGATATGCGGGATTAATGGAGACCGCAAAAATAAGACAGGCTGGCTTTCCTATTCGGTACTCATACGCTGAATTTGTTCATAGATACCGTCTCATAGTACCAGACATTCCTCCAGCTGAGAAAACTGACTGCAAAAGTGCGTCTAAGAAGATCTGCACGCAAGTTTTAACTGATCAAGAATTTCGTCTAGGACATACCAAAGTGTTTCTGAAAGACACACATGATGCCATCCTAGAAGAGCTGAGGCATAAAGTGCTTATAACGGCAGTAATAAAAGTACAGGCAAATGCAAGAAGATTTATTTTACGAAGAAAGTTCTTGAGGATGAGGGCTGCGGCTTTGATTATACAGAAACATTACCGAGCTCGTGGCTACCGAAACCGTTACTTGATTATGAAGAGAGGGTACTTGCGTATACAAGCCGTTATTCGATCTAGGGAGTTGAAGAAAACATTCGTGAATTTGAGGATCTTCTTCAGGAAATTCCAAGCTCAATGTAGAGGATATTTAATAAGACGGCTTATTAAAGAAAAGGGACACATAATGAAATCACAATTCCTAATATTTAAAAAGGATAAGGACGAACTTATTCGTAATGGTGAAAATGTCAAAGATGCTGAGGACGATTACGAGAAGAGGGTAACGGAACTAATGAAATCTATTTGGTTTGTGAAAGACGTGGTTGTTGAAAATAACGTACAGAATGCGTCGGTGATAGACGATAGATACGTTGATGATGTCTTTGGATTCTTGAAAGATACTAACACGCCAGCAGGTACTGTTCGTGGCACTGGTTTTGGTGTGGTAAGTTGTACAAAATCTTTGATGTTCCGATACAAAAATTTTGCTTAATTTATTTAATTAATTGACTATTTTTTCAGTCTTCAACAGCCAAACCTCAATTGTCTGCTGTTATTCCACTTCCACAAGAAACACATGACGAAGAATTTGATGAGTTTAATTTCAGAAAATTTGCCGCAACTTACTTCTTAGGAAATACGAGCCACCAGTATTCTCGGAAACCACTGAAACAGTCACTTCTTGAGTTACCATCTTTCATGGATACAATAGCCGCCCAAGCTTTGTGGATAACTATATTGAGGTTCATGGGAGATTTGCCGGAACCCAAATATGTTGATGATAAAATTGACAATGTTCCAGTTATGACTAAACTTACTGATACTGTTGGTCGAGCTTTCCAAAAGAGCAAAGAATATGAGGTGCGTATTACGTTTGAACTATTTACACTCTAGTTAAGGCGGTAGGCATAGGCACTTACCCCATCCGCTACCAGACTTTAAGTGTTACATCTTTACAGGAAATAATGACAAGTAGCAATAACTACCAAGGCAACAACAGACAGAAATTGATACAGAAAACGTTGAAACGTCAAACGAAGTTAAACGAAGATTACATGAAAAACTTGATGAATGATGAAATGACGAACGAAATGTATAGCAACTGGTTAAATTCGCGACGTAGTACGAATTTGGAGAAACTACATTTTATAATAGGTCATGGCATCATCAGGAAAGAACTGAGGTAGTACCTTTATACTTTGTTTTCGTATAAGTAGGTATGATTATAGGTTGATAGGTTTAACTGTGCACCCCTTATTTCTTTCAGAGATGAAATACTTTGCCAATTATGTAAGCAGCTCACCAACAACCCCTCTAAAGCGTCTCATGCTCGTGGATGGATATTATTATCCCTATGTGTGGGATGTTTCCCTCCTTCAGAGAGATTTGTCAAATATCTACGAGCTTTCTTGCGTTCTGGTCCACCTGGATACGCTCCGTACTGCGAGGGCAGACTTGTGAGGACTTTCAAGAATGGCCCGAGAACTCAACCACCTAGTTGGCTAGAGCTACAAACTACAAAAACTAAGAAGCCAATACTTCTAACTGTAACACTGATGGATGAATCCATGAAAACTGTCCAGTCTGATTCAGCTACGACTGCTGAAGAAATTAGTCAGCAAATAGCTGATAGCATTGGCCTCACTGACATGTTTGGTTTCTCATTGTATATAACTTTGTACGATAAAGTGCTTTCATTAGGGAGTGAAGGAGAACATATTATGGATGCGATCTCTCAGTGCGAACAATTCGCAAAAGAACAAGGCACTCCAGAAAAAAGTGCGCCGTGGAGACTGTTTTACCGGAAAGAAGTGTTTACTCCATGGCACAATCCAGCTGAAGATCCGGTTGCAACAAATTTGATATATCATCAAGTTGCGAAGGGAGTGAAGTTCGGTGAATACCGATGTGATTCAGAAAAAGATTTGGCTATGATTGCAGCTCAACAACATTATGTCGAATACGGCTCTCGGGTCGATCCAAATATTTTGAGAAGAGTAATTGTTAATTACATACCTAATCAATTCATACAATCGAACGATGCTGCTTTAACCAAATGGGAACATCTGGTGACCAAGGCAATAGAATCTTCTTCGAGTATTCAATCGAACATAGATCCTTTAAGGTGTAAAGAAGATATTGTTATATTTGCAAAGTTGAAGTGGCCTATGCTGTTCTCGAAATTCTATGAAGCAATGAAAATCAAGGGAGACAGCTTGAACAAAGACCTTGTCATAATAGCTGTAAATTGGACTGGAATTTATATCGTTGATCAACTTGAGCATATTCTCCTTGAAATATCATTTGCAGAAGTAGCGTATGTAGCGTACAGTGAAGATATAGACTTTGAAAATGTTGGAAGAATTACGATCAGAACAGTACAACAGGAAGAGTTCGTATTCCAGAGTGTAGATGCGAATGAATTGACATCATTGGTGATATATCTAATAGATGGATTGAAAAGACGATCAATATTTGTGGTAGCTCAAACTGACTCCCAGGGTTACAGTGACGCTTCTTCATTCTTGCAATACAAAAAAGGCGACCTCATTACTTTATTGCAAGATTGCACCGGGGAGACACTTATGAACTCTACATGGGGACATGGAATATGTAACGGTCAAGAAGGACTTTTCCCAACTGAACAAGTTTACATTCTGCCAACTATGACGGCACCTTCGAACGCTATACTAGATACATTCAAGAAAGGCAATGTGACTAGTGAAAAGAAATCTACATCAAAATACAATACTATTCAAAGGAAGAAAATGTACACGCTTGAAAACTTTGCAAAAGAACACTTCAGAGAGAGCTATGACATAAATATGTCGGTATCGAAACAGTCTTCGTTAGTTACCGCGAAGAAAACAGTATCTGGCGATCTATGGGCTCACTCGAGAGATCCGTTACGTCAACCACTGCTAAAGAAATTGTTGCAAGATGAACCACTTGCGAAAAACGCTGTCGCAGCTTTCTTCTCGATTTTGAAATACATGGGAGATATGCCCGCACCTAAAGCTAGAACAGTAACAGAATACACCGATGAGATATTTAGAGTTGCTGTGTCTACTCCAGCATTACGAGATGAAATTTACTGTCAAATAATGAAGCAGTTGACTAATAATAGGATACAGCTCAGCGAAGAAAGAGGTTGGGAGCTAATGTGGCTTGCAACTGGCGTATTTCCCTGTGGTCAACTTTTAATGAAGGAACTTGTAGAATTTCTGAAAACGAGACCACATCCCATAGCTAAAGAATGTTTGAAACGGGTATTTAGGATGCAGAAGAGTGGGCCGAGGATGTACGCTCCTTACGTTGTAGAAGTGGAGGCTATACAGCATCGAAGTATGCAAATTTATCACAAAGTTTACTTCCCTGATGATACCGATGAAGCTTTCGAAGTAGATTCGTCAACCAAGGCCCAGGACTTGTGTGAGCAAATAACGGGAAGATTAAATCTGAAGAACAGCGATGGATTCAGTTTGTTCGTCAAAATTGTAGACAAAGTATTCTCTGTTCCTGATACATATTACTTCTTTGACTTCATTTACGAACTTGTTGAATGGATGAAGCAGACCCGACCATTACGTGGTGGTAAGTTGTCTTATAGTTTTTGGAAGATCCTACTATTGAGCGCTAACATTAACGGTCTTATTTGATTTTTCCTAACTCTTGTATCTTGTTTATTTCAGCGGCGAGCCAATTGCAAATGAATTATCAGATATTTTTTATGAAGAAACTCTGGGTCAACACGGTTCCCGGGAGAGATAAAAATGCAGATCAAATATTCTATTTCCCACAAGAACTGCCGAAGTATTTGAGAGGCTATCATAAAACTTCAAAACAGGACCTTGTTGAATTGGCTGCGCTTATTTATAGAGCAAGGTTTGGTAATGATCAGTCCATTCTGCCGGAAATACCTCAAATGCTTGAGGACTTCATACCACCAGATATGGTCAGAGTACAAACCAATTCGCAATGGAAGTCAGCAATAACTGCAGCTTACGTGAAGCACGGTACTATGACAGAAGCAGAAGCGAAGGAAAGATTTTTGAAAAAGATATACGAACTACCCACATTTGGTACAGCGTTCTTTGAAGTCAAACAGACATCTGACCCATCGTATCCGGAGATGGTTGTTGTTGGAATTAACAAGAATGGAGTCAGTGTTATTCATCCTCAGAGCAGGGTAAGCTTTTGAAAAAGTAGTTCATCTGAATCTATTAGACCCAATTCAAACCGTTGAAATAGAGGCTGAAAGACAAAAAATTTATATGAACCATAAAAGCCTCAACATACGGTATTTAATTGTTTATCTACCTATTTTGAGTATTTTGCATGATATGTCAGGGAAGTTATAATTTATAATGGATCGGAATATCTTCAGATTGCGCTTTAACCAGTCCTCTGTGCTGGTGCATTGCGTCACACGTCATCTAATATAGAATATTTTTCGATTTCAGGATGTGCTTGTAACACACCCCTTCTCTCAACTCTCCAACTGGTCCTCTGGCAATACTTTCTTCCACATGACAATGGGAAATGTATTGCGCGGTACAAAGATCCTCTGCGAAACATCCCTGGGATACAAGATGGATGACCTCATATCTTCTTACATTGCTGTATTACGGCAATCTATGAAACAGAGATCACGTTGAAAACTTATTATTTACAACATCATAGAAAATAAATTGTACCTACCTACCTACCATAATTATTTAGAATTTATTAAATAAAGAATTTTAATAAAACTTTTTTGCGTTTGGGCTAATAACTATCTAACGTTAATTTAAAATTTAAATTAACAAACAACTAGGTTTAATAGTTTAAGATTATTTATTCACAGATCCCATCTCTGTACTAATAACCAATAATAACATATTATATTCTATTTGAATAGGGAACTAAAAGGGGACCAGTAATGTTTTAAATGAAATTGCAACTAAAAAAAGTCATAGTGGTTGGTTTTAATTATCATTTTATTTATTATAATAACTACTACTTTTTATTCGTACAAAAATTAAAACTAGGCATTATAATGTTATTCCCTATGCTTGACGTTAAAATGGTAAAAAGTATTTTGACATTGACATTTGACGTTTCATTCTCTCCTCCTCCCTCCCTCAGTCGCGGCGTCCTCCTCCCTCGCGTTACGTTTACGTCACGTCACACACAACACAATCACTCACAGGAAATCACAATCAAATTCTTCAAAAGTAAAATAAAGCTGAATTAGCAAGCCAACCTAATGAAAGACCTTATTGTTAAAATAGACACCACGATACTAAGCCCCAGTTTTTCGTTGAAAACTTGATAATTATCAGAATGATGGAGTCAAAAACAAGTATAGCCTTAGAAGATGGTTTAGATTTGAAGTAAGTTATGAAGACAATTTGCAACTGTTCTCTTAATGCTGATATAACAAAAGTTTATAGCTTAATATTACTAAGTTTGATCTTACCAGAACTTCTAGATGTTGTAAAATAGATGTACCTATTTATTTATTTTCACTTAGTTACAGTCAAAAGTTTTGTGAGTTATAAGTTTTTGGTTGTTTACTTTTTCAGAAAAACTTTGACCACTGGTTCTATTTTACATATCAATGAACATTATGACGAAGATTATAACCAATGTGAAATAGAGAATAAGCCTTCAAAATCAACTGAAGACTATTTAGGTAAACCTGTTACATCATTTGTTGAATTAGAAAAACAAATGATGCCTGTGGATCCTACAGGATTAGTTAAGAAGAAGATATTAACGGAAGGGGGAGGTATGGCACTTCCTAAAGGTTGCACAGCTTACATTGCTTTCTCTGGCTATTGGGAGAATGAGTTTGAACCGTTTGATGTAAGAAGACCTGATAAACCTTTAGTAAGTAATATTGATTCAGTTTCATCTGAAGTTATTTTAATTTGTACTTACCCTCTTCTGTAATTTTTTTTAGGATGAAGCCTCTTTCAAAGCTTTCCACCAGCCCCTTTCTCTTGTTTCATTTGTCTTCAGTTCATTCAGTTTTTTATGGTTTTGGTATTTGTACTTGGTTTGGGACCAGGTGTCTTAGTCTTGAAACAATTTACAGCCGCATTAACTAAGCTTAATATTTAATGGATTTGTATTAATGTAATTACTGTACCCAAACAAAAAAACATTTTATTTTTTGCAGGTAGTAGATCTGAATGACAATGGCTTACTACCAGGCCTGCAGATGGCTGTAGAGTCTATGTTAGTGGAAGAGTTATCAGTATTCCTGCTGTCCTATAAAGTTATGTATGGAGAATTGGGGATACCACCTCGCATCAAGCCAAAAACGGATTGTGTTTTCTATATCAAACTGCTTAAATGTATTATCACACCAGATGAAGGGTTGGTAATATTTGTTTGTTTTATCAATAATAAATAAAGTAAATAAATGATTAAAAACATGGAAATTTATATTGACTGATATTATCGTTTTCAGGCTTCTTGATTTGGACATAAGTCCGTTCAATAGAGTTCATAATGAAGCTAGAAAGTTATATGTATCCGGGGTGACAATGCACAAAAATAGGAACTCTTCAGCAGCAATCCAATTATTCAGAAAAGCTGTAAACATGTTACATAGATGTCGCTTAGCTGATGAAGTAGAAGAAGAAAAACAGGAAAAACTGCTTAAAAAATTATACATAAACTTGGCAATATGTTACAATGCAGTAAAGCAGCCTTTAAAAGCTTGTATCGCCTGCAATGAGTTAAATAGATTAGATAGTCTTTGGAACAATGGAAAAGTATTATATCAAAATGCTAAGGCTTTAAGAATGATTGGTGATTTTGATGGAGCTGAGAAGAAGCTTAGAAGAGCAATGAAGTTGTATCCTAACAAAGAAGAAATGGAAGCAGAACTGAAACTGCTTTTACAACTAAAAGAAAGCTGTAATAAATCTAAGCTCTTTATGGAAAAACATGTCGGGACTTCAGCCGACATTGTTACGGATGAGTTTAAGAAGGAAGTAGATGATCTGATTAAAAATTTCAAAGAAAATGTAGATTTATATAAATTGACGCTTCCAGATACCCTAAATGAAGCAGAAATTGAATATATAAAAGAGGCTTGCACCAGAGAAAACTTGTTTGTTGATAAAGTACAAAAGGAGTTGACTTTGGATAAGACTGAGGGTATAGAACAGCAAGAACAATTATATGAAGTTTAATTAGTGTTAATAGATATACTTTTATTTTGTTTTGAAGTTTGTTTATGTAAGAACAGAAATTTAATTAAATGTTAAGTCAAAGTAAGCAACTGCATATTTATTGAAAAGTTTAAACATCCAATTCATAGATCTGTTTCATGTGATGGTAAGATTTAAAATAAAAAGCAATAATTTCAACAAAAGTATAGTTTAATGCGTAATTACAATTTTTCATAAAACTATTAATGACTACGAACTATTGATGGAACCATAACATTTGCCTCTTCAAATGCAACATTCTTAAATTATTTTGTGGGAGAAATGCATTGCACGGAACCAAGCCCTTATTCACAGTACAAATAAATTTTGTCTGGAGCTAATTAATTTTGTGTGGGAAGATTTAGAAGTACATTCTGGCCTTGAGGTAAGTAGGTGACGTTGCGGGACTTTGATAGTTGGTATGCAATGTCTTCTGCTGCCTCAATACGACGGAGTTCTACAAGACCTTCACCCGCATTGCCAAATGACTTGGCGAGAAGAACAGCAGCCTGGGGACAATAAAATAAATTATGAATTTGTTCTTAGAGTTGCTAATGTTAAAGTTCATTTCATATACTTTTACACACTAGTTATTGCAAAGAAATACAATAAAATAGTTTACTAAAAAAGGGGATTATGACATGACGCTGCTTCCCTTACACTATTGTAATGTCTATCCAATAGATGACGCAAAATGCTTTTTTATCAAAATCTTACCTGTGCGTCACCCTCAGCCGCAATAACAGCAGCTTTCTTCTGTTGTTCCGCCTTCTCTACGAGGAACCTAGCCTTCTCCGCTTCTTGTTGTGCAACCTGCTTCAGTTCTACGGCTTGAGTGAACTCCTTGCCGAATGTGAGGTGAGTGATGGAGATGTCGTCCAAGATTAGACCAAACTGGCTGGCTCGTTCTGTGAGACTTTCGTTGACTTTTTGTGACACCACCTGTTTAATAACATTAATTTTATATTACTACAATGTTAATAGAATGACAGACAGTTCCGAATTTATATATCTAGTAAATATTTTATTGAAAATATGAATTCTAGAAAAACCTCTCTCTGTGTAATGAGTTCACCAGCATCAAACTGTGCGACAACTGCCTTCAAAACTTCAGCAGTGATTGAAGGAAGCACTCTCTCGTCATAGTCAATGCCAAGAATTGTGTAGATCTTGGGGAGCTGGTCAGGTACTGGCCTGAACAGGATACGGAGTGTGATGTTTACATTTTGGAGATCTGAAATATAGAAAAGATACAATTTTGTGATTAATATGATATTTAAAGTATTTTGCTTTATTTCATTCATTATATTTTGAAAAGATTTGTCTAGGTTTTAGGATCTCTGGTTTCTTTAGACTAAGCAAATATTAGATACAAAAGAATAAAAATTACCTTTGCTGCCTGTGATAGTGGGAACATTTCTAGGCCGTGACCGAATATCAAAGATAATAGGTCTTTGTACCCAGGGAACGAAGAAGTGGGTGCCCTCTCCAACTACCAGGTTCTTGACACCTTGGAATCTGTCGAAGATGACTGCTCTGTGGCCACCGTCAACTGGAAAGGACATAGTGCATTAGTCAATGCTATTTTCATCTCGTAAATAAAGACTAGGTACTATTAGAATAGCACTAAGTTTATACCATTGTATAGAGCAGAGTTGACTACACCACCGACGAGTGCCACTCCTAAACCCACTTGACCAATACGGTTGAACAGCTGCGCCGCCATTTCTGTAAAAATGTAAACAACATTTCAATTAATTTATGGAGATTTCTAGTAAGTATAATATTTCAGATTTTAAGATAAATTATTTATTTTAGATGAAATAAATTAAATTCTATAAAAAGTTTAACTTCCCAAGCACCTTATGCATTACCTAGTTTAAAAGGAAAACCAATTTATCACTTTACATTAAATCTCATCATATCACATATAACCATAAAGTCTTGTCGGAAAATTAGGTACCTACAATGAATAAATCTAGCATACTGAAATCATTTTGTAACATTGAAAATCATGGAAACTTCGTTTTATATGGTTGAATATCATTATTGCATTACTATTTTCGTAAAGGTAACTAATTTATATCGGATATCTTTGGAAATTAGCTTCTTTTAAGTCAAAAGAGCGCACGATTATGTTATCTAACCTAAAAATGTATGTCGTGAATAGAAAGCAGCATTATGCAAAATATAACGTTTGGCTAGCGATTTTATATTCACCTTACTAATTGAACGTTCTGTTAACCACTTTATTCTTTTAATTTATCGTAGTTATTGTGTAAGCGGCAAAAAATCCTCGCGATTATAAAATGGTACACAGACAGTAGCAAAAGAGGAAAGACAGCTGAACGTTCCGTTGGACGGACGGAATGAGCGATATAGACTGGACGAGACTTCGCGAACAATGACCGAAATAAGACTGAGAAGTTCATTATAATAACTAATAAATTAACATAAATTTTTAGAGATCGTATTATTTTATTATTAAATGTTTTATCTCTTCAAATAAAAACATAGCTTTTACAAAGATTTTCGATATTAACAACAGTACTTGCGTGAAATGGAACGTGAATTTTTCTTTTTCTTGCGCCTGTCAATATGAAATGGCAATAATTAAAGAGTTTTATACAGAAATTGCCAGCATTAATTTATCGGAAATTTGCAAATGGAACCTTTATGAAACACGAATGGAAGTGTAAGATTCTGGAATAATATTGCATCTTCGATAAAATGTATACGATAAACAGTTTGTATGAAAGCATTTAAGTTGGTAATTAGATAAATGGTAGTTATTAATTACATAGATAGGTATCTACCTATTCAAATACCAAATTAAACGAGTAAGTAAGTATGTATGAGAATCGATTTTTAAGTACCCACGTAGAGTAAAACACTCGCACGCAGTGAACTCATGCATCCATCACAGTAATTGGTATTAGGTTAGCAAACAACAAAATTGTTAACACAGATCGTAATTTAGCAAATATAGAGTGGTAGTCCAGTTAGCGTGGAACAGATGGTAATTGAAGGAAAAATAAACAAAGCAATGAGGGGATAAACGTTGACTGCTGAGGGTCGTGCTGGGTGGCTAGCTCAATTATGCAATAACATCCAATAACCAGCTCATTATATCGTAAAGCAGTTAGTCATTTATAAAGTACCTACTCGCAATTTAATGCAAGTCTTGCAGGACGTTAGTTTATGGAAATCAATTTATAATTATGATGTAATCTGAACAAACATTAGTAAGTAGGTACTTATCTACCTAGGTAGGTAGGTACTTGTTTTATGTTACGTGTGACGTAGTAGGTAGGTAAGTAGGTTCTTTCGATGTAGAGCCAGATTGATTAGTTGGTGCTTAATCGAATTTAAATACCGTAATTATTTTAAAAATTATCACATCGTTAAAAAACCTTTCTATTTATTAACACCTCTCCATATACATAAGGTAGGTACCTACGAGTAAATAGGTAGGTAAGTACCTAAGTAGGTAAGTAGATAATTAGTTATCATATCTGTCTAAAAGGCAGATAATTATTTAATTTATTATGCAGCAAAAATATACCTAACTAAGTACACAGCTAAGTAGGTAGGTACCTATTCTCGGACACCAGATGCAATTCAATAAAAGTCAATGACTCTACTTGACATTGTACGAAAATATTTTCTGCTGTTATCAGTATGTTTACATTCATAAGTTTGCAATGACTTGATCTAGTTGAAGCGAGAATAAATGCACATCAGTGTTCACTTGGATGCTCCTCATAAGATTACAATCCTTTATGTCTCGGCGAAAGTAAATTAATTGCATAATTTTAATGTGTTATAAAAATGTTCCTCAAATTAAAGAAGTGCTGTTTTTGTTGTTCATTGCGCTGGGGAATTATTTTGTTGGCTTATTTTAACGTGGTAAGTGTAAAACAATATTTTAATACAGCTTACATTTTTGCTATTCTGCCGTTCGAGTAGGTAAATTGTCTTTTTAAAGCCCGCTGCCTTAATCTTCAAAGTTGAATTTCCTATCAGTCAGTTTATTTATAAAGATTTTTAAGACTTGTTATGCCTCGTCTATAATATCAAATAAGTAGTCAACTAGAAAAATGAACAAGGAAATTGAAATGTTAGGTGAATTCACTCTACATTTCGCCTTATTATGCTAAGTTATCGGATAAAACATATCTATTCACAGATCTTCTCTTTAATGGCAGTGGCATGTCTAATAGTGACCACAGAGCTACATCACACTGCAATAATCGAGGATGACATGCTAGAGATGATCACTGCCACCGTCTTATTTGCCATCTTCGGTATGGGAGTCCTGCTGAATGTGGTACTACTTGTGGCTGGGTATCAGGTAACGATACGACTAAGTATTAACTAGGTAACTTAAACCAAAAGTAGATTTCACTTATTTGTTAATTTATTGTCTCCAAAAGTTTAGTTCAGAAAATAACCACGCTGATATCTCTATTTTATACAGACAGGTAGGTATTTAGTCTTGTAGTCGAATTAACTATGCAGTTATAAATGAAAGAGTACCTACCTACCTTAATCTCAAACAGACATTAATAAAAATATCATTTCAGATCGTTCCATCCGTTAAGCCTATAGTTGACTCTTTCATTTTCAAATATAAGAAAGAGACACGTGGCTAATTAAAAGTTTTAGGCATTTTCTGCAACTGATATGCAATCTTATTAACTGTTATGATTACAGAAAGACATCCAAATGTTGAAGTTATACAACTACTACGCCGTAGCAACAACTATAGCAGCCCTGGTGCCCACTTTCATACTTATTTCGCGTAAACATGTTGTGGAAGTTACTGCAGCTTTTTGCGCTATTGGTAAGTTCATAGGTATCATTTGCTTGCTTTTCTCTTTTCTATTCATCTTTAATAGTGCTCGTATTTTGTTACTCTATTTGGCCAATAGTGTAGGTAGGTACATCGAAAAGAAGAGCAGGAATACAGCTCTACATTGCTAATATAGGACCTACGTAATACAATTTAAAACTATCAGTTAAAGTAAAGGGTGTTTGTTTTTCAGTGGTACAATGTTACGTGATAGTGTTGGTGAGGAGTGAAATATTGAAGTTGGAACAAAAACAAACGAGAAGGGATGAGGACCCAGCAACTACCGTTGACGAAGTCGTCGTGGTGGTTCCCGACACTGCTTCGTTACTTTAAGAACTATTTTGTCTTAATTTAACTTTAACTGCTAAAACTTAATATCTATGTACAGTAAGTACCTATATATGCTATGATGAAGCTTTCTATTTTTGTAAAATTAAACATCTCTGTATCGGGTATGAGTTCTTTCAATAATCAGACAAATAAAAACCACTAATTTGTGAAGCAATTGCTTCCTCCAACAAAAGATTGTCGGGATGGTACTGAAAGTAGCCGCGGGCTCACGATCACGGCCGGTAATGGTGTCGAATTATTAAAAAGAAATAATTTCCACATTTTCACGGGCGGGAAGGAACACAGGTGTGTGCCCTCGGGACATTCAGTCGTGACTTACTCTTCGTCTGCCATTGTCTGCGATTCATTGAAATAATATGGAGCAGCTCACTGGGAATGGCGGACATTGTGCTTCAAATTGCCAATTACGTTAAGTAACTTTACCGCGGTATTTGGCAACCAAAAACCTAAAAATAATATTACAGTTGCATCCGGGAAATGTTTAGAGTAAGTACTTCTCTCTTAAAACCATAAGCTACACATTGTTGAGTGGCCACTTAAATTATTTCATTATCATTCATTATCAAAAGTTGCCAAATTGTATGGTTGGTTTTAACTTTTGGGTGCATTGGGTATTACGACTTCTAAATATGAAGTTTCCAAGTTGATATTGGCTAACAACACTATGATTACCTCTGAAAATACTCGATATCAAGTTACTAAGTAAGTATAAGTAGGTAATAAAAATATCAAATATTTTTTCGGTAATTAATGCATATCATTTTTGTTTTTTTATTTAAGTTTAATGAAGTATAAGTACCTAAGTAGGTAGTTTTTGTAAACAATCTTCTGAACAAGGCCTTGTCTTTAAAATACCACATAAATTTATGTACCTACTCGTACCTAAATAAAATAAATAGGCATAAATTGTAACATCCAACTTAAATAAATAAAATTAAACGTATTACTGTAGACGTGTTATTACTGTAGGTAATTTAGCTGGTGGTTTAAACATAAGCGGATACAGGCACAGCTGGTACCCGAGTGGGAAAAGCCTGAAAAACCGCAGCCGATCAGTGGGCGGAGAGCTGCGACCGCACGCGGTATGTGTTTGAAGTACTCTACCTACATCACTTTACAATTGTATATGTATAATTCTACATATAGTCTGATCTGGGAGGCAATTCTGATTATTTACGCTAGTGCTAGTTCGGCAAATGCTTGTTATTCTGGTCCCTCAGTGGTCTAGCTTCGACGCTTGCAGCTAGCACTAACTTATGTGATTAGAACTGGATGGTTGTTTTCTAAGTTCATGTTTATACGAGGACCTATAAAAGTTACTTTAATGTGGGTGACCTTTTACGAGTATATGATACAAAAGTGCATATATTTTTTTGTAATAAGAAAGCAAATACCAATCAGATTACCATTATTTATTTATATGTATACTTAATTGGATTTTATGTTAGTTTTAATATAATTAGGAATAGCGAGAGAAAAATAAGTTATCCTATTAAAAGAAAAAGCACCTTATTTTTTAATAAACTTGTAGAAATTAACTACTCGACACAAAACTGGCCATTGAGACCGCAACGCCTTAGGAAATAATTACACGCAAAGAATAAAATTAAGACCACTTCTCACTCATAAATTAACCAAATTGCTTAATAACGACAATTAAAGTCGCAAATGTTCGACAAATGGCGCTGTGGTACTTTTTACTTTTTTCTAGCAGATGGAGCGGAGGAAAGTCCTGGGCGAAATGCACTTATTAGCTGGCGAGGGCGCGTTGAGAGCGCAGCCTAATGGTTGCCATTCACTGCTTGAATGGAAACGCGAAATTGCCAACAATTATATACTCTCGCAATGATAACCGGCGGATGTTCTAGCTAGGCAAACTCGGAGATAAATCCCTACTTAGGTATGAGACCGAAACTTGAGAAACTTGCGAACATTTCGGTCGGGACGAGACTACGAGAGCTCTACGTATACGCCATTGCTAGAAGGGAAAAGCTTGTTTTAATTGGCCTTAAAGTTAGCAGACGTTTAATGGTAGCTATGTATCTAGTTACCTTGGCAATCGTAATATCAAATTGACAACACTAAGAACCTATTTTCTATTTGGAGACGCTTGAGAACAAATGTTATTGACCATGTCGTAAAATATATACTTAATCGTAAAATAACTCTTTATAGACGAACATTAGAAGTCCAAATTTGACGTGGAGCGAGAAAGCGTGAGGGTGACGTCACAACATGGCAGCAGGTAGGCAGGAGCGGAGATAGGATCCGGTCATCCTGCCCATTTCCGGTCTTCACGCGGCCGTGACGCTTCCGGGCATGCGTCGTCGGCGCTGCCTCTACGGATCTACGCGCGCTGGATACGATAGTTGCTTTTTAAACTATTATAGTACCTACTAAGCAGTGCTATTATAAGTTTGAATATATTTTCTTCTCCTTACAAATTTTATTTTTAGATGAGACAGCTTTGTGATCTCAAAGAGCGAATTTTAAGCCCTATTAGGGGACCATAATTTATAGTCATATAGATCGATAATATAGCGAATAGATATAAGGTATAACCGTTCAAATTCAAAAATTCCTACTAACTAATTGCGAAACTAATTGTGTCCGGATCAATACCTGTCGATAAATCTAGGATTCGAGAGGTTAATGAAGTTTTTATCAATAAATAAAAGTAGAATTTTTATTAGTGAATGATGCTACCTTTATTATTTCTATTGTCCGCGTCCAGTGTCCAGCAAATCCATGTAACGTCGCCAGTCCGCCACTGGCAGACGTCACCCGCCGTCCGCAAGATGAGTTTTGCGGAATGAATTCGTTCGCGCCAACAATTGAATAACGTTGTCCTGCCCGTCACGTGTGAAGCCATCCTTATCACTTTGGAAGTATTTGCCACAAATCAATGCCACAAATACAATTTATGTGACTGTAGGTAAACGTAAGTGACAGTTGGGCAAATCCTATACTGCAATAATATTAACATTGTGACAGATTTTTTATGTTTTACTCAATTATGCAAAGATGTAGACCATGAGCCGGTATGAGGTTAACGCAACCAGAAGTACTTATTAAATACAATGATAGAGTAAAAAAGTTTTAATTCGTATTTGTTCTATTTAATTTTACTGGTGTGTATTTTGATGGAATGCCCGTTACTCGTCAGTCCTTTACTCAACCTCTACACTACACCTATAATTTATTATTGACAGGTGCCTTGAATGCCACCTGACAGCGGTCAGGTCCATATGTCGACTAACGCAGGCCGCACGCGAGCTACCCCACACCGACTACCACATCTATAGTTTTCTTTCCATAGCCTGTCCATTACTGTTTTGCGTTTACCAACAGATGCAATGCCAAACTGAAACAGCAATGTAAAACCATGAACTGCACTATTATTGCATCTCATTAGGTTATTTAAAAAGTCGAAATAATAGGCAGCTTTAAATAGCAATTTATGAAGTGTCGCGGTCTTAATTGCCTTTCATTTCAATGAGACTCAATATGTTTTGCTGATAAATAGTGCAAGCTGGCAGACTGCCGCGCCGTTTTAATTCAAGGCTGAAAGCTCGAATATCATGATCAGCATATCGTTTTCTTAACAAATTCCTAACCTTCTTTAAATGGTCTTACCAGTAGGTACCTCGACATTCTTAACAACCTACTTAAACATTTATAGATTTTATTTATGTCCACAGTATAAAGACAAGACAGTTATTCTTTCTTGGTAAACCAGCTTTCTAAACGAAGACAGCTTAACATAAGGCACCAATTTATTAAAACAAGGCGTGACGACTTTTTGTTTGAATTAAACATCTCGAACCCTTGTTTCTTTGTTAATATTAAGGATTCGCTTTTTCAATTTCCCACAAACAACGACCTAATTTATTATAGGCTTAAAATAAATAGGCGTGGCGTGGACAAGCGTGACGAAACGTGGAGAAATAATAAGTTTTTGTTTTTACGTTAGAGCTACGTAGTGCGATGTGGTGTGGTGTGACTGATAAAGGGTGACGGAGCGCATCCTTGGAGGTTGCTCTTCGGACCGACACACCGCAACGAATCCAACATGTTGGTAAACTTATTCTATGATTTACGAGTATTGACTCCATTTCCATTTGCAAGTCTTATAGTAGTAAAATTTTATTCTCTGAGATTTTATTCAATGTGGTGTGTGCTACTATGACTATATTGAAAAGCTAAAAGAACTGTTGTTTTTTTACCTAGGTAATCAGTTAATTAAACACCAACTTGTATCAATATTTCAGGAGAAGTTTTGAAGAAATTTCGTACTACTAAGTAGATACTAAGTAGTGAAATAGGTCATCAAATGGATTGAAACGAGAGAACATTATTTTTTTGTAAGTTACCTAATCAAAGGAGTATCCTATCCCGAACGCTTTATACTTAGTCTGTGGTGAACCCTAATGGACACGAAGGCCGATTCATAATCGACTGATTGAAATCGACATATGTTGGTTAAAAGACGCACCCGATTTCCGTCCTGTGTCCCAAGCCGTCCTAATGCGACGTGGCTAATAGATGATCCTTTGAGAGTTAATGAGATTGATGTGGTCATGATAAATCTTTATTTCAACATTACCTCATATATGTAGATATAGTTATTACGGCTATACCGATACGCCCTCAGGAATTCCTCACCCAGTGTATAAGGTGTAAATGTTTAGTAACTACTCTCGAAAGAATGTTCTCCCGCATCAAGAAGCCAAAAAAATGTTGTAAACTGTCAAGAAAACACCAATTTTATCTCATTTAAAGCAGACAACATGACAAGAAAAGTGGACGGGACGCGTGACCAGTTTGCCAAATTATGTTACTAATTCATTTACAGTGTCAAAAAATCACTTTATCGTGTGTATTTTGCATTTTTGGAATAACTGGAGTCATTTAAAGTGGTTGTTTTGGAATCGTGTGTCGTCTGTCGTGTGGGGGCCTTTGAGGGGGATATTAGCGGTGGTAATAGTGCATAATGACATTAAATAATCGGTACATTAGTGACGTTTGCGGCTTTGCCTCTGGCCGCAGCGGCCGCTTCTCGTGAAAGTCCGAGTGATTTTGACTGTCGAGCGGTTTTGGGAATTGAAATGATGTTACATGTAGGTAAGTTTACTAATGTTTATGGAAAGATTAGATAATTAGAATCTAGAATTTAGAAGTTTAGCAGTGCGTGAGATTTGCAGCACAAATTATTTTAAATGAACGCTTTTTGACCAAATTACCCCGGTGATCATTTCTGTCTGTAGCAATGAGCGGACTTCGCGAACTCTCCAAATAAAGCAAGCAGGAATGCGAATACAATTGCAGATTTCATTGTATTGATCTTGGTTTTCTCTTCACAATCCCGTTTCCAGCAGTCAGGTGTGTCCAACCAGCTTGCCGCGGTGGTCTCAAAGGGCGCGTGTAATGAGTCTGCGGAGTGCACCGTCACGTCTCCTAACAAGCGCCTGCAAGTCTACAAGATGCTGATGGAACGCCCTTAGGTTTAACACCCCTGTATTTATTTCTTTGGCATAAAGTGTGCTTTAGAATTTTATTGCTATGACGTTTGTTTTAAGGTTAATGATGCAAAGTCTGCGGAAAAATGATGGTCTTCAAATGCTTTATTATTTAGGTACCTAAGTTTATTTTCTCTATATTTTTTTCCAAATGTGTACTTACCTATAAACTGAACACAATATTTGTCTCTCAGTTGTTGTAGATGAATTGTTTCTGCCAAAGATAAACAATTTACACATTATGCACAGGAAATTCCTTCATAATTAGGTACGTCTCTACAGAATTATAGCTCAGAAAATCAACCTAATAACACTTACAATTCTAAAATGAATCATAAATAAAACCGAACATGAATGATAATGTAGTTCCTATTTACCATTACTCGTAATAATGTTTGCTTTCTCTAATAATGCGGTCAGAAAGTGTGAGATGGGTACGGGGCCGTAATACCTGTAATTGTGGCTCTAGGACGGGAGCGCGTGCGCATCGTACGGAATCCGCACAGTCATGCCCTGTTCAAGTACGTACGAGTGTGTAGATATTCGAGATACTGCAAATCGAATGTTGCTGGTAAGAAATAATTTTAAAATATGGCTTGGCAGGTTATTGGAAGTTAAATTAAGCCTATTTCTGGCGGGTTTGTTGGCTAGTCAGTGTGGAATATGCCTTACTGATAACTTATATATAACATAAGTAAGTATCTGCATTAAGTTTATACACAAGTAAGAATAACTAGAGTTTCTAAAGTATTGAATGCACCTGTTTTTTTTTCCAAACATTTCATTGCGATAACAAGAAACACAGTAGGTAAATGTTGTACATTAACTTTAATGCGATGTGATAAGAGCCAAACCCATTGTTCAGATTTAGGCCAAAACGGTAGCGTCACACGACAACAGATCTCTTGTTCAAAAACATCTGACCATCCCAATAAACACACGAAGGCAACGAGACAACATTAATATCACCGAGAAACAATAAAAAGTCCGTGTTTGAATAATAACTGTACACTGGATATGCGCGCGCGCCGGTATCGGGCAACCGCATCTCGGACCTGCGTCGTATCGCATTACACATAAAGTATTTATTATTTATAGCCGGTAATTAATAAAAACACACGGGAGCCATAAAAACAAGTAGCATAACAGGAAGATATAATAACTCAATCGCAGCGCGAGTCTCGCCGCGATTTGTTCCCGTCCAGATTTGATCTGCGTACACGCAGTATAAAACGGTGTTTATTCGTCTACAGTAGCTTAATATCTTAACAACATGCTGTATAGTTCCCCAGAGGATAATCTTTATTAGTAAACGTTTTAAAGCACATCATAAAAGACCTTATCTATAAAATTTCTTGATTAATTATCGACAACTTATGACTCTACAATTTGTTTCAACTAATAAAGATTTAAAGCACCATTTTTCGATATAATTTTATAACCGACAGTAATTTAACAACGAAAGTAAGTAATTTTATCATGTTAAACAATAAAGCTTAAATTGTTTAATATAGATATGAACACGATTATATATAAATAATTGCGTAAAGTTACACCTTACGTACGGCAGCAGGATTCGGGCAGCCATAATAATCGCAGTTTATTCACATGACAGCGACCTGTGTCACTTAAGGATGGTACACACACATGTATACGATGTAAGGGCTTGCTCCCACTGCGTGGGTTTGATAACGAGTCTCGCGGAGGACTTTAATAAAGTTCTTGTGCGAACGCAACAATAGCTCGCCAAGTAACTTAATCTAAGAGAATGAATCTCTGTAAATGAAAACACTTGAATAATGTGTAGAGTGGTAACTTTCGCGGTCGTAGAGTAGACGTTCTTAGCATATTTTAAGTAGATAGATGAACATTTCGAATTGAGAAGATTTACTTTATACCCATACTAACTCCACTACCTACCTCGTCATAAATCGAATGACGAAAAAAGTTTTCTTCGCGGGGTTGGCAGGCAGGTCATTTCGTGTAGCCTACCAATACTTAGTTATACTTAGATCTTATTGCATATTTAATAATTTATTCTTATCAATCCATTTACTAAAGATTTTGATCTTTTAGGATTTGCATAGAGATAAAAATTACACACTTCAATTAAATTGTATTGAAACGAAGTAGGCAAGTAATTAATTAGTGATGTAATAAAGTAGGTAATAGGTATCAATAAAGCGATAAATGATATTGCTGTGTAGTAGACTTTTTAATCATATAATTTAAAAAATATACGGCTACTTGTAACTCAAACTGGCTGTAGTGCTACTTTAATAGCTTTTGATAGAAAGCGATTGACGAATAGGTATGTTGTATCAATTTGGATCTCATTAACCAACAGTGCTGTGTTGGTACTAATGCTGAGATAATCGAAATGAAAGTGGTAGCGAAATAGTTTCAATTTAAATACGAGCTGCGTTGGGACAGATTGTGAATTGATAGCTTTAAATGCATGATTGAAAAACAATAAATATTGTAAGTAGTCACGTAACTAAGCTACTTACATTCAATAAAGAAAAGGTGTTTGATAAAGTTTCCCTTCAATGTTGATTTGAAAAGTAAAAAAAAAACAACCCAAATACTTTTTTCGTGAACTCTACTTTTCTATAAAAAGATAAATTCACTATTATCCGAATAAACGGTTCGTATAATTTAATAAACGTAATGATATCGTGTAAATTAGCCAGCGTGATAATTCAAAATTTATGCAGTGCCGATGATGAGGTCTCAGGTGATTATACATAAATTACCACCTTGTATGCTATCACATAAATTACTTTCAACCAGTTAGTATCCATAATAAGTATATTATTACCAGTCTTGCTCATTTAACGAATGAAATTTAAAGATGCATAATTTTATGTGCGTCGTGTTCTGAAAATCAATAATTGCTAATTATGTCTATGCAATAGGAATAGCATTTATTCATCTCAAAAATATTTACTTCTTACTCTATCATATTTCCACGGGACATTTATTTAAAAAAGTGGAAGAGCTGGGCGCCTATTCATGTGATCGGTGAAAGGTGCCTCAGGATCGAAAGACGTGACGGATGAAGAGAGAGGACTTTGCAAAGCAGTTGGATTGTAATACGAGTACCTAGTATATACCCATTACTGACATCCCTTGTACCTACATATACGGTGTTCCACCGTAGGTACCACCTACAAATCATAACTTATAGGTTGCATTGCAGTTGCAAGTAAACAAGAATATGAAAACCTTAAAACTGGTTGATTTAAGAGATATCCTTTCGTCGCCCACTCGACATATATTTTACAATAATAAGCTGTAATTATTTTCGAACGCAGAATAAATTTCGCCGGAGCTGCGAATCCTCGGTAAGTGCAGTAGCTGTTCAATAAATCTCGCACAATCGCCGCCCCCGCAGCTTGGACATAGTCGTACTTAGCTCTGCCATAATTCCTAGAAAGGTAAACACGGATAAACCTATGGCCAATCTCTATGACATCTAATGTTAAAATGATGCGAGTATATCAACATAAAACGCACAAGCGCCAAAAAGGCGTAGGTAGGTACCGAAAGAATTTGTTATAATAGTTATAATAGTAATAATAACTAAACATAACAAAAACATTCCAAAATATTATTACTAAATCTTTCATAAGCACACAAAAGAAGTTTATGAATTTTATCCATACCTTTAATGTTGACTCTATATTAATTAATAATACCGAGGACTTGTCCATTATAGACCCACGTTTAAAAGATTGGTTGACTTTAACTAACACGATTGCTATATTGGCCACTGATCTTGCAGGCTGCTACTATTAATAACAATCTGATCTGGAAATGATATTTTACGTCTTCATTCGTTTTGTTTATGATAGTTCAGTATAGTTAATATTTAATATCTCTTGCATGTGCGATTGCGTCTGAAATCAGTAGAGATGAAACGGATATCCGGTAACTATCCGGTATCCGGCCTATCCGGCCTAGTTTTCACTAACCGGCCGGATACCGGATAGTAGGTCACTATCCGGCGGAGGCCGGATAGTAGAATTCACAAAATTTTAATTATTTTACGAAGTGAAAATCAAACAGCAATAGATTTATAGATACCCTTTATTTTTATAATCACACGACAAATACGTAAATGTTTTAATTTTAATAGTCAAAATTAATAAGTGGCAAATTATGATGAATAAATGAATTTAAAAATAGGGCCGGATATTCGGCGGCCGGATATCCGGCGCTCCGGCCTACAAGATTGCCGGATATTCGGTATCCGGTATCCGGCCAAATCACTATCCGTTTCATCTCTAGAAATCAGGATCATAAAAGTTATAATTCCATTTCCTTCAAAAATTTGTCAAGTAGTACCTAGTCGTGGAAAGTTACCTTCACGGACTTTTATAAAATCGTAGCGTTCCTAAATTCTAATCGTGATTCTGAACTTTTTACAGAGGAATTGGATTTGTTTACATTACGCAATACCCTAAAACTTTTCGGGAGTGTACCTATTAATAAAAATTGTTACAGGTCAACGTTTCTTTTCAAAGTATTACCAATGTTATAAGTAGAATTACCAAAAAAGGTTTCTATTTAAGTCATTATTTGGGTAGATTTCTTGTTTTGTAAGAATTTTGGAATAATATAATACCACCTAATAGTTATCTGTTCGTTTGTTTGTAAGTTTATCTTTAAGTTGATTATGAGACTGAAATTGTACAGAAGATAGAATGAATGATAAAGAATGAATTCGTATTAAATCAAAATGATAGCTACTTTCTCTTGTAAATTCGTAAAATTCAGTCGGATGGTGGAATAAAGTCCAGTGAGTTAATAATAAAAGTGTCGTCATGGCAACGGTGGGAAGTATAAATCTCTGGGCAGTGGGACGGCGATAAATAATCAGGCTCACGGAGCTGCCGCCGTGCTGGGCTGGGTACAAACATATCTAGAGGTACATACATGTGAGTATTTACCTAACTTATACAGTAAAATCTTTCTTTATTATGCCTACTGGAAAAATAGTATCGCTTGGATCATTTGATTTTAAATAGTTAAATATGTAGTAAACAAGAAAAAAAAAATCTTAGGAAATATTATTTTAATAATCGTGGTTATTCTTTGAGGTTATTATCATTAGGCAACTAAACTTTATGCTTGAACTCGTTATCATGACATTTGTGAATTAACTTTATAACTAGCATAAGAAGAGATTTCATTAAACTTAAAAAAAAATACCTATTTGAAAAACGAATGCACTCGTAAGCGTTGTCTCAATAAAACAAAAAGCAATCGTTTAAAAAACTAAACGGCGGCGGTCATTTGACACCCAAATCGAGCAAACTCCGCCGCAGTAGAGCGTTTAGAATAAAATAAACTTGAATATTACTTATAATATATTAAACGTTAGAATTTCCTTCCTGTCCAATAAAATCGCCGGCGACCAGTATCGTATGTTGCGGGACACGGCAGGTCGTAATAAGTCTAACGAATAAAATAATTTCCGAATGAAATACACACACTAATGTGACTAATATTGTAATATCTTGCACGCAGGACATCTACTAGCAACGCCGGAAGATTTAGGTGTCGTCTCTGGGAGTGGTTATGCAGAAGGTATTAGGTACTTATATAAATATTTTTCATGAAAATGTTATAAAAATGGATAGGAAGAATAAGAACCAATTATGTAAAAGTTGCGGTCCTGTTAAATATTTGGTTTTGCTAGCTAGTTTCCAGGGTTAATAAGGTCTCTTTCGAAAATATTGAAAAGTTGTTGCTGATTAATTCTTCATAAGGGATTTGTGTTTCACTTACACACAGAACATACTATAGCTATTTTGGAGGAGTACTAGTGATCATAGTGGTGATGAATTCATCTTGCATAAAGCTGAAATGCGCGCGCAGCAGCCAGGTCGGCTCGTAAAGCGTGGACCACACGCGGGCGGAGGTGTGAAGGCAGCGCGCGCGCCGCGGGGGCGCACATAACTCACGGCCAGCGGGGCGCCCACCACCGGCTCATTCATGCCTACCTGATACCTGGACGACCCATCGATGCTCCAGCCTTAGACAGCAGACACACTGTCTGCCGGCTTTGTCTCATGTGAGGAATTAGGGCCTTGCGTACAATATGTCAAGTGCGGCGTGACTTAAATAGACAGGATCCATATTCTATCTGGCAGGTAAAGCGCTAAACAAGAAGCAACCAATTGCAATCTGAGGCTGAGTAAAATCGGATATCTCTATATTTTCCTGATAATTATGAAGTTGCCGAGTTTATCCTTTGGGGCAAACGTGCGAAAAAGGGTTACCTTTAAGGTACTCAGACTGGAAAACATGCTGATGATTGTCGACAAAGAGTAATCGTATCTACCTACTCAGTCTATGAAGATGTTCGGCTCCAACCCACTCAGTAACTACGAAATATCCGTACACCAACGCAGAAGAACGTAAGTATTGAAGGTACATAAAAAGCCCATCGTACCGTCAATCCAATAAAAATATTTATGTATAGAAAAACAATAAATTGTTTTACTGCACTTTCATTATGGCTTTTACACGTTTCGGTGTTCTGTTTATTTAAATTTACAAGCTTATTTATGTTTATAGCTTAGTTTTAAATCCAAAATCAAAATTGGAAGTTACTATTCAAGTTGTTAGTTAAAGTTATATCATACGGAGGCTCGATAGCTGCTATACAATTTTGAAGAACATACACTTATGACAAAATAAGAATGTACATCCGCCGATTTGACGTAGATACTAATTTATATTTGAACATTGAATAAACTTGGCCAAACATAATTGATGAGGTTCGAATCTAATGACACCGCTCGGCCACGCGCGCTCCATCCTACAATTTACCTGTTATAAATTAGATACAACCCGTTATTTAGGTATTTATTATCGGTAGCGATAGCGTGCATCGTTACAGTAATTCAGTTTTTTACCATCGTCCCGAACGCCATTTGGCCTCTAATACGAGTCATTGTGGTTTGCCTTAGTTTAAAACTTCGAAAACGAACCAGTTTTACAGATATAAGACGTGAGATTCGTGCAATTGGTTATTGCCAATAATGTACGAATTAGTATAATGAGCAATAACTTGTTGTTCATTATACAAATTCGTGAGTTTACATCATTTAGTGTGTGTTACATGGAAGCCGCGGCCACGATGCTTAACTTTAAAGATAACAAGAGTTATTACCCGTTACGGAACATTTAAATTATTTCGGTATGATTTAAGTAGGTACTTAGAGGAAATGAAATGGTATGATTTACAAGAGATGGACGTGCGTTGGTGTAACTCGAAACAGATCAGAACGTTTAATTATATAAGGTTTAAGGCAGGTTGTAATTAGATGAACAATGGCCTGTGATTGTAAGTTGAAAACGTGGGCAGCTTGAAAGTCGGGCCAAGTGCGTAGGACGAAAGTATTGTAAATATTTGTTGAGGATTGAGAAAGGATTTTATAGAGATATTTATTTGGTTATTTATAGAAAACCAAGACATTCTAAATAATAAATAGCTCTTAGAAACAAGTCAAACATAAATTATTAAATTTTGCTACTGCCTCGTAAATCAATTTGTGATAAGTGTCTTGAAAACCATTACAAGTAAGTAAATTATAATAATAGAAGTACGAGCCAAACAGAATGTTAGTCATGCACTATAATAGTACAAGAACGACTTGTACAATTATTTCGATTTATTTACGATGCAAATTGCAAAATAGGTAGGTATACAAATTCGAGTACCGTTAGTGAGTCGGCGTGGAGACCTGATTCCGGAAGTGACATCGTAAACACTCATGTAGATTAGCCATGCTGCGCGTGCGCACGTCCCCCACTCTACTACACCCCCCTTTCACCGCCCCCCTGTGGGAGCAGCTTCCGCTTCCGACCTGACATACTTGCCATACTGCCAGCAATTTAAAGACACACTCTACCGTGACGGAATGTTAACCTGACGTTCATTTTAAATTGAGAACTAAGTTATTAAGTTTATGCAACAGTGTTTTGTTAAAAACCAGGCAACAATTTAGCGAAAATTCCCAGAAACGAATCAAAAAGGGAACGAGCTATGTTTTATTTGCTAGTCGTACCACGTAATACCATCATTTAAATTTTACAAAAAAACCTAGGTTTCAAAGAGCATTATCGTAACTAGGGTTTTCGAATACCCGACCTTTTTAGATACCCGGGTATCGGGTATGATTTTTTTAAATACCCGGGTAGACCCGGGTACCCGGGTATTCGCATTTCAGTGAAAAAAAGGATGAATTAATGAAAACAAATAAATAAATTTGAAAAAAAACTGTTAGATCAGACAGAATGAAAAAAAGTTTTACATAATTGCTAGAGATGCGCCGAATATTCGTTTAGTATTCGGCATATTCGGCACCTCACCCGAATATTCGTATTCGGCCGGAATATTCGGTAAAAATGACCATTTATTCGGTTATTTTGTTTAGTAATAATTTGCTTGATAAAACACAATATTAACCTCAAATTAAATTATTTTAAACCAAGGAGCAGCCAATTGTATATCTTCATGTCCCATTTAGGTATTACAAGAGTTATTAGGAGATGATAAAATAAAGATAAGCTATTATGTGACACTTAAAGATTTAATTTAAGAAACCTAGACCACCTAGACCTAGACATTTCGCTCTACCTAGTGACAGTCGATGGCGCTCTTCTTCATAATCGTTACCTATTTGTTGAATCAAAAATAATCAAAATTGCTGTGACAGAACAACCGAATAGTTCGGCCGAACTATTCGGTTCGGTAGAGTTTCAAACCGAATAGTATTCGGTATTCGTTATTCGGCAAAACCCATATTCGGCGCATCACTAATAATTGCATAGAATATTGCTTGGTAGTAATTCAAATAAATTAAAAACAAACGGATAAATTACTTTTCATGTTATAAAGTTCATACCTACTTCAAAATTCGCAGCCGCGTCACGACGAAAAAAAAACAAACAAAAAAAACCCCTCACCACAGATCTCTAAATTCTCTCACCTTACAACTGTTATCTGTCATAACCTTACAACCAGTCAATTTCATAACATTTTTCCCCTTATTACAAAACCGGGTTTAAAGATAGTCCGACGTTAGTTATGGACAAAACGTCAAACTAAACGAACTAGCGTCGGACTATCTTTAAACCACGTTTTTTATAATGGGGGATCAAGTTTAAAACAAATAGTCCTTTGATTGACATTGCTTTAATCGTTTTTAGACGTTTCATCTCGCTAAAACATAAAAAGTATTTTTGTCGGGTACCCGGGTACCCGGGTCGTTTGTACCCGGATCCAAATAGTATTAAATACCCGGGTATACCCGGCCCCGGGTACCCGGGTAGAAAACCCTAATCGTAACAAACTATAAGGAACTACTAAAGCGACCTATTAACGAGCATTATTATGATATCAGTGAGGAACAAAAGCGAAGAACTTGCAATGTTTTGGCGTTCCAATCCAGCGGTCGGAGGGAGCAATGAACCCTCATAATTGTTCCGGATGTGTGACAGGTAGCACGACATGTCACGGTGTGACCAGCTCAGAAACAGATTTATTGGATGAATTCTATCATGGCGACTGCAGGTGACATGACAACCGTGCACGCGATTTTTAGTAGCCCTTCACGTTCAAACAGATGTAGAAAACTGTAGAAACTGTGGAATGGTGCAGATTCCAACTTATAGGGTCCAATCCAATCAATGATGATGAAGATTCGCATAGGCACAGATCAGAAAACACGGCATAGGTAAATCTGTTCCATAGAGGCCGTGCTGGTGATATGCAAAGAAAATTAATTACGCAAAGTAAGGTTCCCATTTCACTGTTACACATACAACTCAATTTACATACTTGGATGTTTTTGTTGCCTATTAAATTAAGGTTCTCTGGATAGTCTCTTCGGGCATAGCCAATATGGCCACAATTTTATACCGAAAGCTCGTCATAAAAAGTCATAAAACGAATTTTAACATCCATCCGATAATCAATCTAACACGTCATAACTTTGACATCCAGTCTGCTTGGACCTAACTTGAGCTGGTAATATAATCCAAGACAAATTATACCTTAAGTCCTGAGAGTAAATTTCAGTTTTGTGCTTACACTTTGAGAATGCGAAGTAAAAAATTCTTGGACAAGACCTCTGGCTAAATGAAGCTTAATATAAACATGTTAATTCACAATAAAATTTCTCGGCGTTTTGATGCATCAAAAGATACGATATTTACCTACAAATTGGTAAGTTACATCTAACCGTATTAATGGATCTATTTTCGTATTGTTTGTCGGTGATAAAGTTTAATGTTAAGTTTTGAACAAATAGGTAGATATTATTTTGTAAAAGTTTTGTTTGACAAAACTCGTTGAGGTCTTTCGAACTCTCTCGATAAAAACTCGCTAATGCAAATTTATTTCAAAAAATGATTTGAATGTCGATCAATGCCACCAGAGGAATGTATCATAAAATATTTATTGATATGAAAAAGGTACAAAACATTTATAAATGAGCTGGACGAACAAAACGCCACATCATCGTGTTGTGTGGTGTTCTCGGGTCGGCTTGTGGTCAACTTGACCGCAACTACAGATACCTACCTATATTCAATGATTAAGATGGCAATTATGTTTCAAGTGTTGTTAATTTTATAGAGGATATTGGTTTGGATAAAGTTTTCTCTACTTAGAATACTAATCAAAATATAACTAACACTCAAAAGGAGAGTTCAAAAGATTTGCGACTTGGGTAATAAGACTAGTGTTTTGGTTCACAGTCCGAATAGCAACTAGGTAGGTACTTCGGTTTACCAAACAATTTGGGGCCTCAATATCGATAACTAGACTCGATGTAAAATATTTGATGTGACTGTAACGTACTCACTCGGTTCTTCATGATTAATAGTTGCAGTTTGAATGTTTTGATTTATGAATGCTCTGTGCCTGTCCGTCCATCTTACCTGGGTTCTCACTTTGAATGCATTTGTAAGTATGGAGGTACAAACCTAACCAGATAGGTAGGTAAATAAGAATTTTAATAAATGTTAGAAAGCGTCTGGCTATGTAGATACTGATGTTTCAGTTACACAAATTTACAACCTACTTACTTACTTTTATCTCTTTATCTCTACCGAATACAAGTCGGTCTTGCGCATGCATCGATATTAATAATTTAATTATTTATTTATAACGACATAGAAAGCTATCCCACGGTTCTCATGCCTAGCATCGATACAATTTTCTGAGCAAAACTTAATATCTTGATTCCAAGAACTTGCACATATTGATGTACTCTTGAGACGGTCTGTGCAATAAATCGGTAGCAATTGCGTCAACTGTAAATCATGATGCGTCTGGGCACTTCGGTCCGCGGCCGACCTCAAAGGATGCAATCAATGCTAAATCATAGCAACGACACCCGTCGATATACGTCCATCGACTGTTTCCAAATGAAAAAAATCGAAGGCGTGAGTGGGGAATTTGAAAAAGATTCCGACACTAGATCGCGGCCGACTTTAACCCTTGACTCTGAATATGTAAGCTGAGTCATTTATCAACGATTGGGGTGACCATGCTATGTGATTGAGAGTGGTTCCTTGATGCGCTAGTTAGACGTGTTTGTTATTAGTGGTCCTATCTTCCATTGTCTTACGAGTAAAATCTTGTGATAACTTTATTAATTAGACGCTGTGTTACCTACGTAGAATAACAAATGAGTGATCAGTTTTGTTTGATTTAGCACCATATCATTTAAGTCCCAAAATATCCGAAACCGATGGTCACATTAACAATAATAAATATAAATCTCTTCATCTACTACGTATAACACCTCGTGAGTCTGAGTGATGGCGCGGCGCGTTTGTGGGGGGAGTCAGGTGCGCGCGCGCAGCGACTGACGCGCATTTGTCACTGTAGCCGGCGATTATTCATCTCATTGAAACATTAACGCTCTCGAGAACTAATCACGCTGACTAATGGAGCCCCCCGTCGACACTTCCAAAGTTTCACATTGGTCCGCTCGTGTGAATCGCCGAAGAACTCTAACGACCGACACACAGACTCACCGACGGACGCCCTCGTGTCAGCTCTGATTTAGCTGACGAGAACGAATGATCTGTTTCATGATTAATATGCTTATCAATTACATACAACCTACCTACATTACACTGACATAGAAATTAACTGCTCCCGTTCAACGAACGGACTACACAGCGACTGTAATACAACTGTAACTCTCGCGACCACCACTTCGATATAACATGATTTGTGTGAAATTCGTAATAGCAGTGAAGTAGGCAGTGGACGGGTATTGAAAGTCAGAAGGCGGAGGTCATGCGTTGAGTTAACTTAAATAATTTGTGAGTGCGGCGCGCGAAGGACGAGTTTCTCAATCACAGTAATGATAAATGCAAGGTTTATGTGCAAGCGCGTACGGAGCGGTCTACGGCCAAGAACAGCAAAAAAGTACACCATAAACAGACCGTTTATGACGGCAAATAAAGCTCGCCATCTTCTCCGTAGTCCCGTAGTGAATTATTGCTTTATTGCCTCAGAAATATTTCACAAACAGAAAATATTTTATGATTCTCCAGTTAAGAGCGGTCATATATCATTTTAAGCCATAGATAATAAAATTCGTAAGTCACCAACACCGAGACAAAAGTGCAACGGGCAGGATCTGGCTGACGGTCCTCGGATTATATGCGTTGCGGCGGTGCAGTGGCCGTCTCGTGTCCACACATTGTATGCAGATTAAATGTCTTCGTGTGACGTAGAGCAGGCTGTTAGGCGATCAAGTGCAAATAAATTATGAAAGGTTAAGCGTCTCGAGCCGTAAGGATGTCGATGTTCTATGTTAGTTTACTTTACCCCGTGGGCACGACCAAGCGGTTATTTAAAATTAATTATATAATAACACAAAATAATGCTCGAAGCTCCAAGAATTTCACATTTCGACCGTCACAAACATAAAATTGGAATAGTTAATGCTCAGAGAAATCGTTAACTGAGTGCAGGCTGTAATTGGAAGGCATTAAAAATGCTCAGCGCTGTTATAGCTGACTGTTAAATGTTTTACCATCGGCATTAGTCCTTAGTATTTACATGTGTTACAATGTTAGCTCGATGTAATACCATACGTTACCGGCGACAGCAATAATGCATAGGCACCAGTACTTATAACTTGTGACTATTGTGTTCGATATTACCTATACTTTATTAACTTGTTAAGTTGTTAACAGGCTCGCTTTATTACTCAAATATACAATTTGCGATGCACTCGAGTGGTTTAATAAAAAAATAAACAAGGAATAGTCAAAACATGTTTATGTTTGTAAAACAAATAGTGATGCAGTAGACGTCGCCAAGTAGATTCGGTTCGCCGCAGGGAACTAGGTCAAAACAAAAGAAAGTCTGTCCCAAACGACACTCTTCCAACAACAAAGTTGTAATTGTAATTTTTTGTAACTATACGTCATTGCTTCTTGGAAGGTCGAAGGACGTCCCGAAGGTGAGTACTTTAAAAAAAAATGTTAGCCATCGTGTAACTAAGACTTTTAGTGCAAGTCATTTCGTAAATGATTTTAGGTTATTATTTACGACGTTGACCGTCATTAGTGGTTTGAACAACAACAATCATAACAAAAATTTGGCTGAATGTATGAATCTTCTTTCATGCATATAAGCAAAGCAAGCCAAATCCTAAATCAAAGTTGCCGTTATCTATGGAACTAGTGTCCGAGAATTACTAATCCCAAAAACCTCCCATAAACAAGTCTCCGCGAGATTTGAATTTCAAAAACAACCTACCGAATTGGGGGGTGCTTGCAGTAATTTACTGGGTTCGTGTTAGGGTACCCTCGTAATTTTTCACCGTTGGCATTGCAATCGGAAGTGCAGCCAGTGCACCTTTTTGTCTCCGCTGCGCCGCGTCTGATGGTTTTCGGAAGCGAGGTCGCCATTCGTCGCTATTCGACTGTCCGCCAATATTTCACGATGTGACTTATTTGCGAAATTACTATCGGCAAAGAGTGAAGAAAAAACTAATTGGAATCCGAAATTAGTTTGGAATTGGTACGTTTTTGGGATTGCTCTTTGCCAAAGATAAATTTGAAAAGATTGGATAGTGTTTGAATACGTTTTCGTGATCACAAATTACTATTGACCAAGTACCTATTGACTTTTCTTTTAGTACATAAACTACATAATTTGTCTATTATTTACTTTTACTTTTTGAATTAATAGTTTTTTAAATATGTTTTAGATAAAGTACTTTTCTGGTATTAACAAAATATTGTAGGTACTTTGTACCACGTGGGAAAGGCCAAACTTTTCCCTGTCAGAGGATGTCATTAAACTACCACACATATGCCAAAATTCAAGTGACCCACGTGCGTGAGAATTCTGTGTGGCCCATTGTTTCCGTCCAGTGTAATCTGTGATATTAGTGCCATGTAAAACACTGGACTGCGTATTATGCTGTCTCATTACAATTGATAGGTTCTCCACAATTTGGTTATTTCAAATGTTTATGTAATTTTTCCGTTTTCGGTCAAACTTATTGATAACTCGTGAAAAACCGGCACCATAGCTTATTTTGTCTCATTACGATGAACTTAACTGGCTCAATAGTAAATAAGTAAGTGGGTAAATACCACAATAAAAATTGCTCTTTAGTACAGAGCACATGTTTGATTGAAACCCTGAAAGTCCATGACCCCACTTTAATTACTCCAACTAATTCGGTAAACACAACCTTCGACTTCGATATACAGATAGGTACGTAACGTTGATTGACAGTAACATTACCATAACTAACACAGCTAACTCACTAACACGTATCGTGTGCTATCATTTAAACGAGCAATTTGTTTCCACGGAAGCCCATCGATTACTTAGCCACAAGACGTGAGCCTCACGAAATATGATTCTCTGTAATAGCCACATCCATACACATAACATGGTCATAACTCAATTAAAACGAGACTCCATTTTAAATTATCATCTTTAATAATACGCTGTCTGGTGCTACCTGATTTTTTGAGTATTTTACTTTTACTAGAAGTGTCTTTACTTACGGAAATGTAGTTCTTGTTTTGATATTTCAGTGGAATGAATATTCAACGACTCCCGATGAGTTAGGCATCATATTTTTCGAGCTGCTACAGTTTTGAATAGGTAAAGCAGAGTTCATTTAAATAGGTATATAGGTAGGTATTTAGATTTTATGTAAAATAATAAAATACTATCTATAAGACACATCTAGTCAATATAAGTCTTTAAAAATTTTACTGCTCTGATTACGAGTATTAAAGCTAGACGAATAACTAATGAAACGCTGTGAATTATCATCTACATGTTATTCCTTGTCGTCGAGTTTAAACTGTAACATCCATCAAACATTATGATATGATTCACTTGAGTATTTTGGGTGTACCAGTCCTAGAGTAGAAAAACATTTTTTTTTCTTCCGACCTATTAGCGGGACGCTGCTGGCTAATGCTGTTCCCGACTCTTGCATTTCCAGTGAAAATAACGTATCCTTATTCGATGGTTATATTAAAATAGTTGGGCTTATATAATTTGCATGTTTTTTCAGTTTATCTCCAAAATAAACACGAATCGCAATATACCGACTATTAATTGCAAAAAGAATTATGAACTTAGTAGTAATATTTTAGATACACATGTAATATGAACTCAGGCCATTAGCTGGCTTTTACACTAGGGTCATTAACTTGTCCATCGGAGGTTCACGTACCTACTCACTAACTAATTATGTTTTGCTATATGGAAAATCTTACTTTATATCTTACGACACGATCGTCGGTTGTTTGAGTCGAAGACAAAATGACATTCGAAATACAAATTACTTATTGGGAACGTATCTACCTACACACGAATTAAAAGTTGGGGTAGCTTGATAGTAGCGAAAATGTAAGAAAAACGTGGAAATATACTAGAGATAAGAGTAGTCCACCTATAAAGTAGAATATTTTGCATTCATTTTAATGACGGCACTATTTCTACCAATTGGATTTTCCCTGCTAAGTAGATATCTACTCGTCGTCGTGTGTCATACCACGTCATACATATTTTTCATCTATTCTGTAAGTAATTTATAATACCTACAAGATACGTTATAAAGTTCGTGAGGTATAAATAGCCGCCCGTAGAGGCGCCGTAGAGTCCACCCGTAGAGATGATGTGATGCAACGGCAAAAAAGTTTACAGCTAATTAAATCTACCCACATCGATGGTGTAAGCGGCACGCCTCCGGATGGCTTACGTTATTTTAATTAAGAGAAAGGATATGAATAGCCTGACTAGACTATATCTTCATTTGTAAAAGGAAAACATACTCATTAAGTATATGTTCCCATTTTTGATAAAGAACAGTTAAAATATTGTATTAAAGTTTGCTAATCTTTGATTACACACCGTGTTAAATTGAAATTCGCGGGGGAGGCCTTTGCCCAGCAGTGGGATCTTAATGGCTAGCAAAAAAGTCTTTGATTGGATGTACTTGATAGGCGATGCGGGAAAATAACAATTGAAGAACGGGGAATTAAATTAGTGTATTTACCTATTTTGCATGATTGTCGTTTTGAATAACAATAAAATGCAAGCAATCAACAGAAATTAATGTAAATGGGAGTTAATATTTTATTTTAAGTGCTAGAAAGTTTAATCGCGTTGAAACAATTGTATCAGCCATGTATTAACTGCAATTTCTTCTGCCATCTCATGTTTACGTTTGAATCTTCTAACAATTATGAAGAGAGAGCAGATGGATTGAGCCGTGCCTAGTTGTAATTTAAGTAAATCATTGCAATCAGGTGCTCAAACGGACGGCAGAGAATAGAGCAGAGTGGCGAAGACTCTACCGACAAGAGCGACGCTCTAAAATATGATGATGATGAATAGAATCTAAAAAAATTTTTGCCAAAAAAGAAACAACTTCAAAACAGAAACTAAAAAGTATGAAATAAATTAACTTGTACAGAAAATTTCGAGTTTATAAGTGATTAAAAGAAACATAAACAATTAAATAATTATGCCTTTAAAATTTTTGAAGACGGTGCCAAGTAAAACAATAACTAGATATAGGTAATATAGGTACTTCAATCTTTTTCACATCTCAAGGAAACAGGTGGCACCGTCTTCAAAAATTTTAAAGACATAATTATTTAATTGTTTATGTTTCTTTTAATCACTTATAAACTCGAAATTTTCTGTACAAGTTAATTTATTTCATACTTTTTAGTTTCTGTTTTGAAGTTGTTTCTTTTTTGGCAAAAATTTTTTATTTCACATTTTTTAGTGTCCCTTGACTGTCCTTCATTTTCATTATCAGACCCCTAATAACAGTCACAACCCATTTAGATGAAAGGTCTCAATAATATAAGTTAATCAAGCCCAAACACAAAGTACTTGCTGTAAACCGTTGTCGAGTTCCCTCGACTGCCTTTCCGCTCCATCATCAGGTCAACGTCAGACCCTCATTAAATATTAGGGCTTTAAAATTCTTATTATTGCATAATATTAAGAAACACACTAGTCGCGATGCAATTTTTTCGAGTGTTTCCCTCGATATCTCCAGGTTTCCACCATCAGGTCCTGGTTTCCTTACCATGGGACCACCCTTGGGATACCCCCTTTTCAACAAAAAAAGAATAATCAAAATCGGTTCATGGACGACGAAGTTGTGTGAAGAAACATAAGAAACAGACTAGTCGAAAATACAGTTTTTTCGATAGTTTCCCTCGATTTCTCCAGGATTCCACCATCAGATCCTGGTTTCCTTACCATGGGACCACCCTCGGGATACCTCCTTTCCAACAAAAAAAGAATCATCAAAATCGGTTCATAAACGACGAAGTTTTGCGTGGACACACATAAAAAAAAAAAAAAAAAAATATACGGTCGAATTGAGAAACTCCTCCTTTTTTAAACGACTTCAAAAAAGGAGGAGTTTCTCAATTCGACCGTATATTTTTTTTTTTTTTTTTTGTTTTATGTGTGTCCACGCAAAACTTCGTCGTTTATAAACCGATTTTGATGATTCTTTTTTTGTTGGAAAGGGGGTATCCCGAGGGTGGTCCCATGGTAAGGAAACCAGGATCTGATGATGGAATCCTGGAGAAATCGAGGGAAACTCTCGAAAAAACTGTATTTTCGACTAGTCTGTTTCTTATGTTTCTTCACACAACTTCGTCGTCCATCAACCGATTTTGATGATTCTTTTTTGTTAGAAAGGGAGTATCCCAAGGGTGGTCCCGTGGTAAGGAAACCAGGACCTGATGGTGGAAACCTGGAGATATCGAGGGAAACACTCGAAAAAATTGCATCGCGACTAGTGCGTTTCTTAATATTATGCAATAATAAGAATTTTAAAGCCCTAATATTTAATGAGGGCCTGACGTTGACTGATGATGGAGCGGAAAGGCAGTCGAGGGAACTCGACAACGGCTTACAGCAAGTACTTTGTGTTTGGGCTTGATTAACTTCTATTATTGAGACCTTTCATCTAAATGGGTGTCTAAGTGAATCTAAGTGACTGTTATTAGGGGTCTGATAATGAAAATGAAAGACAGTCAATGGAAACAAAAAAATGTGAAATAAAAAATTTTTGCCAAAAAAGAAACAACTTCAAAACGGAAACTAAAAAGTATGAAATAAATTAACTTGTACAGAAATTTCGAGTTTATAAGTGATTAAAAGAAACATAAACAATTAAATAATTTTATTATGTCTTTAAAATTTTTGAAGACGGTGCCACCTGTTTCCTTGAGATGTGAAAAAGATTGATTATAAGTACCTATATTACCTATATCTAGTTATTGTTTTACTTGGCACCGTCTTCAAAAATTTTAAAGACATAATAAAATTATTTAATTGTTTATGTTTCTTTTAATCACTTATAAACTCGAAATTTCTGTACAAGTTAATTTATTTCATACTTTTTAGTTTCCGTTTTGAAGTTGTTTCTTTTTTGGCAAAAATTTTTTTGAAGTCGTTTAAAAAGGAATACTATTCCTGAAAATAGTAGTTGATTTGAAATTGGAATTTTCAGAAAAGCGTATTTTCTCCGTCGCGTGTCTTAGCGTGCGCGTAACGAGCACTCGTCAACACCTACCGATAGCATCGCTATGACTGGCTGGAAATTATTCCGAATCGTAATTACGTCGATTATTCACGGCGGGCCGGGGGCGGCGGCCATTTTTCAACAGTCACCGTTCTTAATTATGAGCCGCGCTGGACGGCTGTCGAAGCTTTGAGCTGCGCCGTCACCTCGGGCCGACTTCGCTGCGCTATCCGTACGCAAGTCCAAGTGTGGCGGGTATTCTTTAACATGCTCGTCTTGAAAGTCTTTAGGATATCCCTGGATTCAGCTCCTACCAGTTTCATCTAACTAACTAACTAACAAAATTGCGTGCGAAAAGACGATCATGAGTTTCGTTGCTCTATCATGAGCTGTACATAATTGTAGAGCTTTCTTGTCAGTCACAGTTATTTCCGTTCTCAATTACATATTTTAAAAATTTTTAGTATCATATTACTAAAAATTAGCCCCTTCCCTCAAATTCGAATGGTTACAGAATATCCGACCACGAAGTGACTCCGTACGAGAGTTCGACTAGTGTTTATTTATCGTTTTGGAAGGCTTAGAGAAGACAGATGGAATGTTGTGTTTTTTACACCACGATGAGGTGTAAAGTATAAATAGTCTTTTTATTTTAATATAGTAAGTAAACAACGTCTGTGGGATGTTAATTTTGTGACATTTGTGTAGGTACCTACTTGTTTGGGCATATAAGTCTTAATTTATTTTTATAATACCTACTTATGTATATATTTATCAGTTGCACTATTTAATAGATCCTCAATCAACTATTAGTAACAACATGTTAATTTTGGCTAATATTTAAAAGGAATTGACATAAATAGGGCAAAACTTTACCGGACACATAACAACAAATCATACCAAATCTTCTTTCACGTAAACCTATACCACAGCATTTCATTTATGGGGTTGTTTCCATTCTCAAATGTTTGAATATGTCTCACCTAAGTTTGAGTATATTTTCAAGAAAAGGGTATTCTTATTAAAAATGGGATAAGAGAATTATTAAAGCAGTGCAGCGCTGGCTCGTGAAACAACTTCTAGATAATAATTGAAATCGCCGTCTGGTCACGACCGTAGCACGTACAGTCGTGGTTAAAAGTTTGTATAAATTAAACCTATTTAGATATATATTTTTTAAAAATAAATATAAAGCAATGTTTAAAATTAAAATCATCAATTAACTACTTAGCTGTGAAAAGTAAAAGCAGACTCGGAGTGTCCCTCTGTCTTTAGATACAAACCTACTTAAATTCGTAAACCTCTGTTGCAGTTTTCATAAATTCTCGTAAATATTTGAGAAGAGGTTCTTACCTATCAGTGGTATCACCGTGATTTAGAAAAAGTACGATACTATGTAGCACTTGTGTAAGTAACAGTAGAGTAGTGGTCCCGGGTGTGCTGACGCCGGCGAGTCTAATCGTCGTTTATTGGAGAAAACCGATTACGACGCCAAAGCCGAAACCGTTTCGACATGTCCTCTATTTCCACTAGATGCTGACACTGATTATAAAGGAGCTACACTGTGTAAAAAAACCATGAAGGTTTCATGGCATTCATGGCAACTGAAAATCGAATAACTAAAATACGTGGGTTCAGAAGAGATTTATTATCAAACGAACATTGCCCCCAATTCAATCGAGCGTAGTTTCAAATTTCAATTTCCTTTTAACTACTAACATTCCGTAAAATCAATTCTCAAATGGAATAACATGAGTAAGTAAAGTATATTTGCAATAATTACAAGTATTTTAATAGCAGTGAATCGGTACCTGGCGGGGCCGCATCAAGTTGCGAGTCATCGAGGGTGCTTTTGGGTAAAAACTACAAAAAGTAAATTATATCGATGGAATCGACTTGTTTGATTGATGGTGAGTGAGCGTTTTTTAATTTATTTCGAGGATTCGTCGACCGCTCGCGTCTGCGAGGTCACAGTCAAACGATAATTTTGAAAGATGTAAAGGTATTTGTAAAGTACGTTTAATTGGTTTAGAATTCCGTAGGTAATGCTAATTAACTGTTAGAAATTACGTTTCTAATACTTGAAGTTATTTTAGATAACAAATAAGATGATCGAAATGTCTCTTCTATTCTGTTTATCCAAGTTCCAAGATTTTTTAAAAATGTTTTTATGATCGCATTTCCACCTTTATGTAAGTTATGTTTATGTAAGTTTACAATAACTAGTTATATCATATTAATTGAATTGAAGCCCGCGGATCCCAAAAACAAAAAAGGCATCAACATCATCACGGTGTCGATCACGCAGTTTTTTCTAAGTGGCATTCTGGCTTCGGTGTCTATTAATATTAATTGACGTTTGTGAAATACGGAATCTAACGTGATACGTAGAACAATGACGTTGCGATGTCTACGGTGACGGTTTAAAAATGCCGTCCCTTTCGATTCTCACCTGCTTTTGTAAAATATTATGCGGTACTTTAATTGATTATCATTATCGTGTTTTATTTATAATCAAACTTTAATTACTTTATATTAAAACTGTAGTAAGTTAAGCATGGGTATTGTTAGAGCATTATTTATGCGTGTCATACTTTTTTGTAGAAAATCAACCTGGATTTCAGTTACCAACCTATTATATTGTCTCTGAAATAAACTTTATCCATCGTTGTCATCGTGTTAGTTACCTGTTTACCTAAAATAAACAAGTTAGCTATAATTTTATGTGTTTATAGGTTTCCAAATAACGAGTGTTGACCTATTCCACTTCAGTCAGCAACTGTCGGTGGAAATGGTGGGCTGTCGCCACCGCCGCGCCGCCATGCCAGCTAGAGATATGTACTAGCCGTCATCAAGCACAAACACGGTCTATCTGGAACGCACCTGAGTCAACCGATGCTGACGTCAGTCGAGGACGCTTCCAAACGCCTGTTTGTCAAGACATTTCATTCTTTCTGCTTTCTTCGCTTTTATTTTTGTATTTCATCGTTGATATAAGTAAATGTTTTTTAAATCAACCGAACTTTTATTTTCAACGGCAAAAAAGTCGTAAACCACGTTTCTAGAAATATTACTTTGTCAAATTGTGATTCTTGTTATAACCACTTTTTAATCATTGTAAGTCCTAGTAAATAGCATCTGATTACTATGCCTGTAAAACTAGTTTGGTTTCACTTCAAACGTAACAAAAATTCTAACGACTCCTCAAACATTTTACTAAAGCATTTGTCATTTCCACAATACTATCTGATCATGTAACGGTTAACATAAAATGCGAAATTGTCACTTAAGTCCACACGACACGAATAATGACCGGTATTTGACCTTCCAGTTTTTTAATGGAATCATTCATCTATTAATTTGACCCTTTGGGAAAGTTTTAATCCGTATTGCAATTTCTCGACTCCTTTTAGGTCGATATCCTGCACGTAAGACAACATTAGTGTTCACAATGGCTATTAACAAGCCGTTTGTCATCCCTTTCACGACCAGTTTTGATTATGACTGAGTTCAGTAGACAGTACTGGTTCCTATGATCTATGACCTGCTTGTCTTTCAAGTTAGCTGGATTACCTTTGTTCAAATGTTCAGTGACATTGCGTGAATAGGTACAACCGTAATACGGATCTTGAAATACGTTAGCACTTGTTAAAGGGAAGTGTTTCATATCAAGTATAACATAGTAGGTAACTGTTCTTTGATTTTGATTCCTGCATGCATACACGAAAGCAAACGTGGTTTGTTTTGTATGAATTGGTTTGTGACCATTTTTTAAGACAACATTGGATTTTATAGGGTAATTCAATAAAATATTTCATAAGAAAATAACAAGGAATATGACCATTAAATATCGGATGTCAGTCTTTTCCAGATTTGACCATAAAGCTATATAGGAGAAAACAATTATCTATGACCATTAAATATCGGATGTCAGTCTTTTCCAGATTTGACCATAAAGCTATATAGGAGAAAACAATTATCTATGACCATTAAATATCGGATGTCAGTCTTTTCCAGATTTGACCATAAAGCTATATAGGAGAAAACAATTATCTATGACCATTAAATATCGGATGTCAGTCTTTTCCAGATTTGACCATAAAGCTATAGGTATAGGAGAAAACAATTATCTATGACCATTAAATATCGGATGTCAGTCTTTTCCAGATTTGACCATAAAGCTATATAGGAGAAAACAATTATCTATGACCATTAAATATCGGATGTCAGTCTTTTCCAGATTTGACCATAAAGCTATATAGGAGAAAACAATTATCTATGACCATTAAATATCGGATGTCAGTCTTTTCCAGATTTGACCATAAAGCTATATAGGAGAAAACAATTATCTATGACCATTAAATATCGGATGTCAGTCTTTTCCAGATTTGACCATAAAGCTATAGGTATAGGAGAAAACAATTATCTATGACCATTAAATATCGGATGTCAGTCTTTTCCAGATTTGACCATAAAGCTATATAGGAGAAAACAATTATCTATGACCATTAAATATCGGATGTCAGTCTTTTCCAGATTTGACCATAAAGCTATATAGGAGAAAACAATTATCTATGACCATTAAATATCGGATGTCAGTCTTTTCCAGATTTTGACCATAAAGCTATATAGGAGAAAACAATTATCTATGACCATTAAATATCGGATGTCAATCTTTTCCAGATTTGACCATAAAGCTATATAGGAGAAAACAATTATCTATGACCATTAAATATCGGATGTCAGTCTTTTCCAGATTTGACCATAAAGCTATATAGGAGAAAACAATTATCTATGACCATTAAATATCGGATGTCAGTCTTTTCCAGATTTGACCATAAAGCTATAGGTATAGGAGAAAACAATTATCTATGACCATTAAATATCGGATGTCAGTCTTTTCCAGATTTGACCATAAAGCTATATAGGAGAAAACAATTATCTATGACCATTAAATATCGGATGTCAGTCTTTTCCAGATTTGACCATAAAGCTATATAGGAGAAAACAATTATCTATGACCATTAAATATCGGATGTCAGTCTTTTCCAGATTTGACCATAAAGCTATGCAGGAGAAAACAATTATCTATGACCATTAAATATCGGATGTCAGTCTTTTCCAGATTTGACCATAAAGCTATGCAGGAGAAAACAATTATCTATGACCATTAAATATCGGATGTCAGTCTTTTCCAGATTTGACCATAAAGCTATGCAGGAGAAAACAATTATCTATGACCATTAAATATCGGATGTCAGTCTTTTCCAGATTTGACCATAAAGCTATGTAGGAGAAAACAGTTATCTAAATCTCACCGCCCACAACTAACGAAGTCATCCCCGAATCTAATCGACTTAGCCATTTCTAAAAATTAAAAGTATAGTTCGAGAGCGAGAGTGTAATTTGCATGTAACAATGCAACACCTGTTAGTGGCATGTGGGCGCTCTGTCCTGACAATAGCGCGGAACAGTTGCACAGTAAATGAACCTTTTTACGTACCACCACCACGCCAAGGTCACTCCTTTGTTGCTCTGATCATATGCTCTATTCAACACTAACCTTGATAAGTTCGTTGAGCCTTTTCCAAGAAATCGTCTGCTTGGTGTAATTAGTGATGTAATAGTTGATGTTATTAATGTAACTGTTAGTTTGGTTTTTAATCCGGTTGTGATGCAGAAGCTGCGGAACTATTATGATGTGATGTTCAAATATCAGCTCTTCTTCAGGTATTGTAAGAGTACCTACGCATCTCCCTGAAGTTACACAGCCTCGCAGTGTAATGGTTATGGGAATTCCTCTCTCTGAGGTATGATGAGAGAGATCTTTACTATGTATCTATTGAAAAGACAATTAAACTATGTGTTAATAAAAGATACGAGCTCAAAAACTTGTCCATAAAGTCAAGAAATATGTAGTTACCTACTAATTATAAGAATTAATGCAAATCGTCTGTGAAACATAACTAAAAGCAATAAAATGTCATAAAGAAGAACTGTCTTTCAAAAGCAGGTGATTTAAGTGTGCTATATCTTTAGATCTACAACCTGAGCGATTAGCAAGTTAAACAAGCCACTACAAGCTATTAGGGTGCGTTATCTGCATAGCACATCATATTTTATAAGGTATGAATTAAATGCAAGCTCACGTGTTGATATAAATCTACATTCTTTTCTTTAGCCGTGTAAAACAGCCGAATTTACGACCCAAAATATTTTCCACGGGTGCTGGTTGTAGGGGACTTTAATGTATGACGTGTTGAAATATTTGTTTTATTTGCTTTGTTGTTTTAAGGATTTTTCACCATTTAAAAAAACACATATTTTATTATCAAATCCAATACTTGTTTATATGGTTTTTTTTAATAAAGAAATAGTCTTGGCTATTGTACACCGTATAAATTAGTCAAAATCGACGTCATTATTACAATTAAGGACAAACTCTACTGGTATGATAAAAAGGGAAATTAGAAAATATAATATCGATAATACGAAACTAATTTAATCGACCGACACTTCTATACCTAAACCTATTAGTAACTATTCCTAACGTAAAACATTAATCAACTTCACAACATCACGTAGTATAAGCATGAACCCTAAAGAATTTGCATAGAGTTTGAATAAAGTTGAATGGTTGACAAGTGATCAATTGTGCTATTTCGCAAGTGAGTGAGTCTCTGAGGGAGCCCAGTTCGCCCAGTTATTAAATTACAATCATTTTAAGGTAAAACTGACACTTGCGAAGGGTAGACAGGAATTGACCGTTGGCTGCGATCGCGAACGGGACTCAACGAGTTTACTTATAGGTATGCATTTTTTTTCTAAACTCTAAATTAAAAGGAGGTTTTGTTATTTTGAGAATTTAATTAGAATGTGCATCTGGCGACTGTCCAAAGTATAAAGGCGAGGAAATTATTTCCTGGATGCTAAAAATAGGTACTATTATTAACACATAAACCGTTAGGTATTGTATTGCTTTGCCAACAATATAACTGCAAAAGCGTTCGTTACAGCGCTATTTGAGCAAAAAACCGAATTTCACCAATCACTCTTAACAGGTTTCCCTGTTGACGTTTTGTCCGTTACAGCGACGTTCTCTCCGTCGTTATTACGTTACCGTTAATTCGTTATTACGCTATCGTTTTGTAACGCCGCCGTTACTACGAGATTGTAGTTGCGTAAGTAGATTTAATTTAGTGCCGTACATTTGATTTCACACTTGATCAGTCGCGGAACAACTTTGATTGTAATATTTGCAAACCATTTTGGAAAGGAACTGTACCTTCACTGCAATTGCATTAAGGTGGTTGAGTGTATTTGAATAAATAAAATACCTTTTGAATAGTGTCACTGAATGTTTTGACGTCAATCATTTGAATTTCAATACTATCTCTCGCTGACCTACTATTGTATTCGCATCAGTGACAGAAATAAGTTCAGCTTTTGAACTTTTTGGAATACGTAAATAGTTAGGTACTAAATGGTGTTCATGAAAAATGATCAAGATGTCGCGATTGGCAACAATTTTATAAGTCAGTTTGCTGAAATATTATGTATGTAGGTATCCAATACTATAGGTCGATAAGTACGTCTCAGAGTAGGTACCCTTTTACTGACCTAAGACTTTATGGAAATGTTTAGGTTCGCACACACACAATCAATAAAATATTTACTTTCGATTTATTACTAACATTTCTATTCGAGCACCATATCCTATTTCATTTTATAACTTCCCTAAATAATCTTCAAATTAAATCGTCCACAGCGGAATTGGCAGTCACAATCAAGAGTATTGCAACATAATACTTGTAGGGTGCAGTATAAATGAGGGGTGAGGCGCGGTTAGCGGTGTGCGGGGTGGTTCCCACGGCAGAGAGGTGTTGTGGTCATAGACAAGAACTTCTAGAACTCTAGATTTCCGATATCTATTATTATCGATTATTCTCTTTTCTCGATTAGATTTCTCATTTCTTGTTGATCTAACTTGTAGAGATCGTACAGTCGTTATTGATTGTAACTTTATTAAAAAATCACAACATTTTATAAAGTTAGCAGATTATATCTATATGCTATATTTTAGGTGTTAATGAAAAAGTTGTTGGTAGAGTAGGTATTACCAAGAACGAGTTTAAATTAATTATTAGTTGAAACTTTGAATAATATTTTATATTTTATGTAATTTATTCGCTTCGCCCTTTAATACGAACTCTGAATAAATGGGAATGTAATATTGGGTTGTAATATTATGAATAATGTTTCGTACTCAAATAGCACAAAAGATCAAGCCTCAAAATATTCCAATACAATTTAATAAACATCAATATTATTGATTATGTTTGTGTAGTCAACATTCAATTCGTCAATTTTCTTGCGTAACTTGAAGGCAACGTATTCAAACGGTTCCGGATCGGTTTAATAATAATCACTGCAAAACAGACAGTAATATTTACTGCCGTAAAAGTTACAAGCAATCGAATGTAATCCGTATCTCAATGTAATAGGCGCAAATGTAAAATAATAAGCAGCAAGAAAACTTTGTTGAACATAGAGCATCCCTTATCCGCGTGACGGGTCAAAATCGCGATTTTATTTATAACATGTCGTATTATACCAGCTGGGGTTTGTGAAGACGAAAAAAAAATGTAAGAAAACGAACGTAGGTACGTACTAGAGACCCCTCGACTCAAACACAGGGCGGACCACCCTTCGAACGGGTTTCACCGTCGTAAATCCCACGTTCATTGTGAAAAGATATTTTAAAATGCGTATAAAATTATTCAGGGCAGAAATAATTCGGTGTGCGTCGGAATTTATTTATTATTACGAGCTGGCTGTTGCGAAATTTGTGCACGTGGTTTTGTATAGCCCTTCCTATCACGCGACGCTTTTATAACTCACCTACCAGTACCTACCTATATTTATTCATTGCTAAATATGGAATCATAAATTTAATAAAGGTTAACATGCCCATTACAAAATCTAGTCTTCTGAGCGCTTTACGTTTGCTAGTTAGTTAGAGCTCATAGTGGCAGATTAGCAAACTAATTAAAGTAGGTTTAATTTGGGTACTAACATACAAAATTATTTGGTAGACTGAATTATAACTAGTGCATTTAAGATTAAAAGTTAGATATGTAGATAACAATAACAAGTAATCCTTCTTCGAGTTACTTTAAAAATAAGAACAGATAGTGATATGTAACCATCTATTCAATTTCAATGTTGTTTACGCATAAAATTTTTGTAGCAATAATAATTGATACAAAAAACCGCGACCAAAACTCCAATTTCAATCCGTTATACAAATGGCAATAATCATGTTCATTGAATGAGGAGCAGCGTTGTGATTACAAAAGCTCGCATCAACAATGAGACACCCAAACAGCCACGCCCACTCGCCTGGTGACCCACAGAACAAATAAAACACTCCAAACGACGTCTTAATTAACCAACAATGACTACATAAAACCTTTCAGTATCACCATCTTATGATAATCAGAGAGCAATCATAATAGAGCCGCACAAAGCCGCGCGGCTAAACATTGTATTTATCTTAAACACTTTACACCAGATACAATACTACAGCTTTTTTCAATGCTCTATGTATTTGAAAAGAACTTTGTTTTGTACAGCCATGCACGTAAATGCTTGGCAATACGGGATGTCAATGACCCTTTGTGAGTCTGTGAATCACCTGTTGATCTTTTCACGGCTAATGTAAGGAACAATAAGCTGTGTTCTGTTTATTGTTTCACTTAATTATAGAATACTCTACTTGTTTCTCTTGATAGAATTAAGATGACACAATTGTTTTATACATTCTTAATTTATGTTATTATAACAAGAAAAACAATTACAACCCATAAACTCAATTTTAAGTAGGTATCTATTATTATGTTAAAGAAATGATCAGCGAGTTATAGTATTAATAAATTTAAATCAAATCAATTAAATAATCAAGTTTAAAATGCGATACCAATATTTTTTTAATAAACGATTCTGTGAGTGACTGTACCAAAGTTCAACGACCACATTTATAAAACGATGATATAATTTGAATATAATAAATTGAAATAAAATTTTGCATATCTATTAGAATTGTCACATTTATGTGTAAATTTCTTATTGTGAGAATGAAGGAAGCAGATTGTATGTAGAATTTGTTCTTGAATGGCCGCGTCGCGTGCTGTTAGAAGATTAACATAAAATTGGGATTAAGCTCATTTCCCTCTCAATCAGTTGTTGACACGAGCTAGCGTCTTCGAAAGCCATCAATTGATTGCATAATGACATCACTTTATAGCCTTTCTATAGATGTTATCGACGCTGTATAAATAAACATTAAAAATCAATAACTTTATGAATGATTTGACAAAGTAAACATTGCTAGATGTTTCTTTTTATTAATTTCAAGTGTAGATAGTATAGTTTATTGATTTAATATGGTTTTATTATCATTGAAAGAGGAAGGATATTTCGTGAATATTTAAGAATATTTGAGGCATTCAAAAGACATAAACGGGATATTGTCTTGGCTCAAAGCTTAGTTTTTGATTAAATAGATAAATTAATTACTTATAGGAAATAAAATTTAAGTAATTTAACTAAAACACGCCGAAATTATGTGATTTAATTATTACAACCACAAATATTGGCAGGCATAGTGGTAATTAATCATAGTACTTATTATGTGTTTGTATTAGGCATAATACCTACTTGTACAAACTAAAAATTAACTGGCAAGATAACATAAAAAAATAAATAGGCAGAAATATCGTCATACTATATTAAAAAAAAAACAATTGGTTTAATACACATAGGTGTAGTGGAAGTAATTAACAGATGAGATGGTAGTGATATTGCGCGATGTCCGGCCGCTGCTCGTAATATTACACCGCTGCGCACACGCAGGGGAAACGCTCATTAAATGGACCAGTGCCGCATTTTAATTACATTTAATTTATGAATAAAATATTTTAATATTGGGTCTCTATTTGGTTCAGATCGGTATAAAAAAACTATGATTTTGACGTATTGTAAAACCTGGATCTGAAATGATAGTACTTAGATACTTTTGTATTATGCACCAGTGGATACTGGCTGTAAGTTCTATTATAAAACTTACTTGATTCTTCTTGATTAAGAAACTAGCAGTTATTTAATCAAATCTACTTGAGAGAATCGTAAATAAATCTCTGTTAGCCCAATTATTAATGAAAAATTCTAATGCAGTTGCCGCAGTTTGATTATGAGCTACTATTAATGTGGAGTTTTTAATTAACGTGTCCTTTTTACCCCGCTTCCCCCGGTCGCGCTCAGCGGCGCGTGCAACCGTAGACCGCGTAGGCGCAGGAAGGCGCGTCTCATCTCGCAGGATGCGGCGCGCGCGGTGGTACGGCACCACAGACTAGCACTAGATCCTCTTACTGGACAGCCGACGCGTGTTCCTGACCGGAGTCGGATTGTGTTTCTTGGCGATAGTAGTTCCTAGTTGGAGATTTGTTTTTTTTTCATAGTGGTCATTAGATACTGCATGTAGAGGTATAAGGGGATGGTTAAGATGCTAGATTAGAACAAGTATGGGAGAACTGCTAATTGTGCTCCAAATAAGATTAACAGAGACCTGCTGAAAATTGTGAGTCATAGACAACGGTGTTTAAAATACTGCTTGTTCGATGACAGCTTATATTTGAACATGTTTATATGCGATGCAGCAGTGGCAAGATCACGTTATAAAGCTTATAGGCCTAAAGAATAACTTTTCTAACTCCAAACTCACATTTGTGTATTTCAATATCAACCTTACGTAAATCACTACTATGTAGATGACAGACATAAAACTAAATCACGGGTTCAGGCATTGTTTTAGACAGACATGCCGTCATCGTGCCGGATGCGTGTCGCGGACGTTCTAATGGCGTTTCCGAGATCGTCACGCTGCGCTGACGCAGTTGCAGTTTTATGAGACATGACAGTTGACATAGAGGTTGACATGTGTTGTACTTTTGCGAAAGATTGAGGTAAAGGGGGACACACTTTTGTCCCCAGTATCTCTGACTTGCAACGATAAAAATATGTTTTTTACAAGCTTTTATTTACTTTCACCTGTCCCGTTGTCTGTCGTTCTGTAATCAAATCTTGCAACTTAAATTTGATCCACTTCCCGGTTTCCGATTGAGCTGAAATTTTGCATGCTTATGTATATCGCGTGACAATGCAATATTATGGTAACATGGAGCTGATCTGATGATGGAGCTGGAAGGTGGCCATAGGAACTCCGTAATTAAATGATGCAACCCTATCGAGTTTGGGCTCATTAGATTCGTCTTGACAAGTACTTTGATACTATATGGTAACCAGGGTCTGATGATGGAGCCGGAAGGTGGCCATAGGAACTCCGTAATTAAACGATGCAACCCTATCGAGTTTGGGCTCATTGGATTAGTCTTGACGAGTACTTTGATACTATATGGTAACCAGGGTCTGATGATGGAACTGGAAGGTGGCCATAGGAACTCCGTAATTAAACGATGCAACCCTATCGAGTTTGGGCTCATTGGATTAGTCTTGACGAGTACTTTGATACTATATGGTAACCAGGGTCTGATGATGGAGCCGGAAGGTGGCCATAGGAACTCCGTAATTAAACGATGCAACCCTATCGAGTTTGGGCTCATTGGATTAGTCTTGACGAGTACTTTGATACTATATGGTAACCAGGGTCTGATGATGGAACTGGAAGGTGGCCATAGGAACTCCGTAATTAAACGATGCAACCCTATCGAGTTTGGACTCATTGGATTAGTCTTGACGAGTACTTTGATACTATATGGTAACCAGGGTCTGATGATGGAACTGGAAGGTGGCCATAGGAACTCCGTAATTAAACGATGCAACCCTATCGAGTTTGGGCTCATTGGATTAGTCTTGACGAGTACTTTGATACTATATGGTAACCAGGGTCTGATGATGAAACTGGAAGGTGGCCATAGGAACTCCGTAACTAAACGATGCAACCCTATCGAGTTTGGGCTCATTGGATTACTCTTGTAGAGTACTTTGATACTATATGGTAACCAGGGTCTGATGATGGAGCCGGAAGGTAGAAATAGGAACTCCGTAATTAAACGACGCAACCCCATCTAGTTTGGGCTCATTGGATTAGTCTTGACGAGTACTTTGATACTATATGGTAACCAGGGTCTGATGTTGGAGCCGGAAGTGGCCATAGGAACTCCGTAATTAAACGACGCAACCTCAACTACGGACTTCATAACGGAATAACGCTGCTACGCGCTGCGAACTACGTCGTAGTAAATCTCGAATTAAAAATAGAGGTACTAAAAAGTTAAAAATAAAATTAAAGAAAAAAAAACCTTTTTAAAAACAAGCTTTTATTATTTGTTTATAAAATGAACTAAAAAGTTAAAAATAAATTAACTCAAAAAAGAAATATAACACTTTGTAACTTCATTGTAACCTTTAACGACAAATAAGCGTCTTCGTCTAGGACAAAATAATTCCATATTGTACAAATTTATTTAATTTTAACACTAAAACTTTTCACCATACATAATTATTCAATCTCGTCCCCCCTCTTTATCATAGTCCCCATTTATAAATGAAAGCGTGTTACATTGTGATAGCCTGAGGAAAATGTTGTGATGTATTAATTAAATACAACTTATATGTTGTATTTAACAAATTAAAAAGAAAAATGTTGTGTTGTATTAATTAAATACTCATTTTCCTCAAGCTATCACAATGTAACACGCTTTCATTTATAAATGGGGACTATGATAAAGAGGGGGGACGAGATTGAATAATTATGTATGGTGAAAAGTTTTAGTGTTAAAATTAAATAAATTTGTACAATATGGAATTATTTTGTCCTAGACGAAGACGCTTATTTGTCGTTAAAGGTTACAATGAAGTTACAAAGTGTTATATTTCTTTTTAGAGTTAATTTATTTTTAACTTTTTAGTTCATTTTATAAACAAATAATAAAAGCTTGTTTTTAAAAAGGTTTTTTTTTCTTTAATTTTTTACAAGCTTTTATTTACTTTCACCTGTCCCGTTGTCTGTAATCAAATCTTGCAACTTAAATTTGATCCACTTCCCGGTTTCCGATTGAGCTGAAATTTTGCATGCTTATGTATATCGCGTGACAATGCAATATTATGGTAACATGGAGCTGATCTGATGATGGAGCTGGAAGGTGGCCATAGGAACTCCGTAATTAAATGATGCAACCCTATCGAGTTTGGGCTCATTAGATTCGTCTTGACAAGTACTTTGATACTATATGGTAATCAGGGTCTGATGATGGAGCCGGAAGGTGGCCATAGGAACTCCGTAATTAAACGATGCAGCCCTATCGAGTTTGGGCTCATTGGATTAGTCTTGACGAGTACTTTGATACTATATGGTAACCAGGGTCTGATGATGGAGCCGGAAGGTGGCCATAGGAACTCCGTAATTAAACGATGCAACCCTATCGAGTTTGGGCTCATTGGATTAGTCTTGACGAGTACTTTGATACTATATGGTAACCAGGGTCTGATGATGGAACTGGAAGGTGGCCATAGGAACTCCGTAATTAAACGATGCAACCCTATCGAGTTTGGGCTCATTGGATTCGTCTTGACAAGTACTTTGATACTATATGGTAACCAGGGTCTGATAATGGAGCCGGAAGGTGGCCATAGGAACTCCGTAATTAAACGATGCAACCCTATCGAGTTTGGGCTCATTGGATTACTCTTGTAGAGTACTTTGATACTATATGGTAACCAGGGTCTGATGATGGAGCCGGAAGGTAGAAATAGGAACTCCGTAATTAAACGACGCAACCCCATCTAGTTTGGGCTCATTGGATTAGTCTTGACGAGTACTTTGATACTATATGGTAACCAGGGTCTGATGTTGGAGCCGGAAGGTGGCCATAGGAACTCCGTAATTAAACGACGCAACCTCAACTACGGACTTCATAACGGAATAACGCTGCTACGCGCTGCGAACTACGTCGTAGTAAATCTCGAATTAAAAATAGAGGTACTAAAAAGTTAAAAATAAAATTAAAGAAAAAAAAACCTTTTTAAAAACAAGCTTTTATTATTTGTTTATAAAATGAACTAAAAAGTTAAAAATAAATTAACTCAAAAAAGAAATATAACACTTTGTAACTTCATTGTAACCTTTAACGACAAATAAGCGTCTTCGTCTAGGACAAAATAATTCCATATTGTACAAATTTATTTAATTTTAACACTAAAACTTTTCACCATACATAATTATTCAATCTCGTCCCCCCTCTTTATCATAGTCCCCATTTATAAATGAAAGCGTGTTACATTGTGATAGCCTGAGGAAAATGTTGTGATGTATTAATTAAATACAACTTATATGTTGTATTTAACAAATTAAAAAGAAAAATGTTGTCTTGTATTAATTAAATACTCATTTTCCTCAAGCTATCACAATGTAACACGCTTTCATTTATAAATGGGGACTATGATAAAGAGGGGGGACGAGATTGAATAATTATGTATGGTGAAAAGTTTTAGTGTTAAAATTAAATAAATTTGTACAATATGGAATTATTTTGTCCTAGACGAAGACGCTTATTTGTCGTTAAAGGTTACAATGAAGTTACAAAGTGTTATATTTCTTTTTAGAGTTAATTTATTTTTAACTTTTTAGTTCATTTTATAAACAAATAATAAAAGCTTGTTTTTAAAAAGGTTTTTTTTTTTTTAATTTTTTTAAATATGATTCTGTAAATTCCAAACTTCACGAGCACAAGGAGATAAATATGTATCAGATGTTAACATACCTAAGTTTAAAAAAAATTACAAACAAAAAGCAAATATCTAATCTATATAGAATTAGGAATCAATTTGCACTACCTCGGTATTAGGCTTACATAACTTAGTATCACGACGGCTATTTTCATGCAAGCAGTCCTTCACTCAATTAACTGAAAGTAGATCAAGTTGTACATTCATATGCGAATATAACGGTTGTTTTAATTTTGACTGAATTACATTTTAACATTGCTTCGTAAATTCAAGATAATTTAAAAAATGCAAACTTTACTTACAAAAGCTTTTTCATCTCTGAAATTCTTGTATATTCTCCTATTATATACTTACAGCAATGCAATAACTACGCAGTTAGTGTAGATTCAAAATATCTATATCAGTTACCTATTTTTATTAAAATTTTCCAAAAGTACTAAAAAGTTACAGGTTAAAGCGTCACCTGTAAACGTCATTGCGGGAAACTTAACTGCCTACTGTTGATTTTCACATAATCTGAAATCATTTATATATATCTAAGTATACCAAGTACTTACAATTGGTAGGAGTATTGTGTTGCGTCGGTCTAGTGGCTGCGCGGATGCTGCGCGGGCGCGCCGCCGGAAACGGAAGTTACGGGTGCGTTCGCGCGGTCATCTGTGGAATACGGATTCACGTTAGTTGCTAGTTTGCTACTGTACATAACTGTATGTAGATTATGTTTAATCGTTGATTAGAATATAGCTTAATAAGTTATGTCGGAAAACTCATAACTCAAACGGTTTCGCAACGGGTATTTTCCTGGGACTGACGCGTGTTTTCTTGGGCCTTGGTTTTTGGGCTGCTATATTTTTCTTGCGTCCTGCTTGAACTCTTTGATGTCCTGCTTGGACTCTTTGAAAATATATCTTGTAGCTTGCTTGATAAACAAACTACAAGATATCTCTTGAAAATATTAATAAAAGAGATGAACAATAATATTTTCGTGCAAGGTTAAAATTAAGTTAAAAACTAGGTGTCGTAACATTTGATCAGTCGCTGCACATTAATGGTGTTTGCACACCAAAGCCTTGCCTTGTCTTGCCCGGGGGCTTTGTTATGTAGACACCACAGAGCGTGCTCACCGAATACTTAAGGTTTAGTCCAAAACATTCAGCTCCCGCTTATCACCTCAGTCATTAACAGGAAGCAGAGGTCGTGTGGTCGTGTTGTGAGTGCCGAAACTTTCGTTCCGTGGTTGATGGAAAGCGGCGCGTGACACCAGGGCGTGACCCCGCCGCATGACCGCCGCACGCCGTGAAATCCGGCAAATCGCCGTGAGGTTCAACCAGGACCAATATGACTACGAGAGTTTACGTGTTACGATTGTAAGTTTCCTACAATGAAGATGCTTTGAAAATAATGTAGTTGTATGTCCCATGATGTGCCAGCGAAATGCTTTGGCCCGTCTCTCTTCTATCGTTTGCTTCAAATTCAAAATAATATCCAAAATTCGTAAAAGAATTATGTTTTAAGCTGAAATCTTTATTTTATAAACACCTAAAGGGGTTATTCTTAAGAAATTGGATTACTTTTCTGTGTAAGTTTGTAGGAGTCATCTTTAAAGTGTCAATGAACCTAGGCTGCCATGAACCATCACAGAAAAGACACGAAATATATAAATGAAAAGGTACTAAAGTTCAAACCACAAAGAAAAGCAACAACCTAAAGGGAAAAGAGAAAATCGTCACGTGTAAAAATAACGCACGAAAGGTGGGTGGTGTGACCGTCGCCGGGGTCGACTCGCACGCTCCTAATCGCTCGGGATATTAGAGTTGAGGACAACAACTTCTGCAACAATTACACAAACACTCGCTAATGTCTGTTGGATGCCGTCGGTGGAATCCGCAGCGAGATTTGATGAGTTAGAACTGTCACGTGGTAAGTGTGACCAAATATTACCTACTGGTTTTGGTCAAAGATATTGTAGAGTACCCGTTTAAAGGTGCCGTGTTGTGCCTTAAGCGTCGCGGTGTTCAATTAGGCCCCAATATGACTCAAAGTGACATATCGGTAAGTTTGGTGATATGACAGATGGCACCAACACCTTCACTTGCATAAAATAGTTGATTTATTAAAATGTAGTGACACTAAACTCCATTAGAGAAACAAAATGCGTTTAATTGCTATTTAATCAACTAGCTATATTTATTTTACATGTCCTATGAAACAAAACCCAAGCAGCTGAAATTAAAGAAAAAAATAAAATACCGCAGATGACCGTTAGTGCCATTTCTCGTGTTTGGAAAGCCGCGACTCACGCGCAGGCGTCACGACCGCCATTGTGATGGTTGTCACCTCGCTCCGTCGACCTCTCTACTCGTCATTATGGACTGGTTTCCAGAAAACTTCGCGAAACCGTGACAGAAGACATTTTTATGTGACATTTGGCGCGACATGTAGGCAATTTGACTGACTTTTAAACGAATTTAAGTAACACCTTAATGGGAATATGTGCCTCGGGATAGAAGGTAAATAAGTAGGTAGATATTTAAAAATGTGTCTTCAAGCTCATGAATGGAGCCTACAGGCTGTGACAGAAGAAAGTTGACTTTCAGACCGTGCTGGTATGGCTGTTGGTTTCCAGTAATTTAATAAATTTTCAGCAGACGCTTTAATCGTGCTTAAGATCTCCCAACATGTTTATTTTCAATCACTTATACTTTAATAAAGTACCTAACCATAATCGTTAACCAAACTGTAAGGCAACAAACAACCAAAATAATCCCCAATATCATTCCAGCACAGAGCTGTCCGAAACCGTGAATAATAATCCAGTAAAAATCAGATATAAAAACATGTAGGATAATTACTCGCGGGGAATAGGCCCCATAAGGGCCTCACTCATGAAGTACCGGGTAACGTGAGTGTGGTTGCAAAGGACTGGGGCAGCAAAAGAACTCTATACTTGATGGACTGTTTATGTCATGGAAGCGGGTTTGCGCAAGCATTCACAGATTTTGATGGGGTAGTGGTGTACTGATGCACGCAAAAGTGTTTACAATAAGTACTCTACATGGTACTACGTTAAAGAAATATGTCTATATTTTCTTTCGAGTTAAACTTTTCAATTAGAAAATTTGTTATTCCTGGTTTCCTTTGCAATTAATTATAAAGTATGTCTAATTTCTCCTTAAACTCATCATTAATTTAATTTAATTTCTTAATTTAAGATCCTACTTTGTGTTGGCGTTGTAATCTTAAAGATGAATTGAAGAAAGAGCGACAGGAAGACAGACAGACGTATATGTTTTCCAAGGAGAAGAAAGACGGTGGTAAGATAGGCCCAACAACGGCACCTAAAAAATAAGCAACAATTAAGTAACTAGATATCTAATAAATTTGTTTATAATAAATCTGTGCAGTTGCTGTGCACGAGTATACCATAGGGCGCGGGTAGTGGTGGGGAGCTGAGCGGCAGGGGAGCGCACACCTGGCCACGCAGCTGCGCGCGGGCAAATCTCACGCGCAGCTTCCTCGCGCATGCGTGAACACGCACACATACACCGCCTTATGTACAACCGTGTTGCCACACTAATGTGTGTTTATACATAGCTGTGGTAGCAACGTTTGATGGAATGCTCCTATGGTAAATTGATGATAGAGTTATTAGAGTGAAGTAGATGTCCAATGGTTAAAAATATGTTAGAAATAATAGTCATAAAGGGCCCTTGCTAGATTTCGTATTGAAATAGCGAAAAACTGAATCAAAAACTGTTGTTTAAACAAGTTTTGTTTGAAGTATAGGTTATTCCCTTCTGAATTTGTTTTGGTACTGAATACAATGATATATTTGGAGAAGAAGTGAATCCCGGAGACGATTAGCATCAGTATACGTAGCGAGAATTCACAAAAAGGAGGAAGACACGTACCTTCAGTTATTATTGTATAGCCTCAGATTGTATGGCGTTATTCAATTCACTTTCATTGAATTCATTCGATCAACAGGTTACTCTATCACAGCTTTTGCCACAAAACCGACGCATCTAACAGTTTCATGAATGGAGGATTCCTAAAAAACGTTTCTTACAAGTTGTATTGTCTGTTCACAATAACAGGCGCCGCCTAACAAAGCGAGTTTACAAGTGTACAATTCACGCGATAGCTCTTTATGATACAGCCGTTTTAGAAAGACCTATGATGCTCAGTTCAATTACCCCTCAGGGACGTTCCTTTGTTACTAAACAGAAGTACGGTGGAGGTCTACTGTAGCTGGATAGGTTTTAAAGCGTGATATTGTTGTAATATCAATAGTCGCGAACTTTTTGTCAGCCGTGTGTACTTTTGTGTGGCCGATTAATGTAATTATTGTATAGCAAACAAGCGGTCACTTGTACAATGGCATGCATAACTTTATTAGATTTTATCTTATAATGGGAACTGTACTGCTATCTGGTTATAAATACTTACCAACTTATGATTGAATTAGTCATACATAGTGGTATTTTCAATTGTGAAGTTGAAACATTGTTTCGGTGTTGCTTAGATTAGATTTTCACTTGTTTCTTGAGTATCGTATGGAATAACTTTGAAATTATGTAGCATCAATCATCATGTAAGATCGTTGCTTATGTAGAATGAGTACGTAGGTATATAAGAATGTTCCCCCCACTGATATTTAGTTACCGGTATTTTTTGCCGATCCCTGCAGCCGCGGCGAGAAGGCGGGGTCCGGTTACCGGCTGAAAGTTTACACCGGTCTGCACGTGCAACTTATGTTCACATGCCCATGTTCTTCGTCACATTATAATATAATTTACTTTATGAGCACATACCTTCTAGTCACAGTTCTAAAAATATAACTGTGACTGAAGTTGTGAAAATGGATGAAATTTTCTCAGTGTCGGTAGGTATCACAGCACCATTGAGAACTTAGTTACTTTTTACATAATCTAGTAAGTACTTGTACTTACTTCATACTTATGTTTCATTTAAGCCACACGATAAACAAAGAATCCAAAGTTTTCCCAGGTAAAACATTAAAAGGACGATTTATCAGTATTTATCATTGAGTCCATACAAAGGACCGGAAACTTACCCCGCTCCTGGATTTCGTTACCAAGATTAGAAATAATAAGAGGTTACGTTTTTACCCACTTGAAGGTCGGTTTTGGTAACGGTAGGATGTTACTTATTATTGTGTTAGGATATCCGAACGGATGTCTTTAATTCAGATCAGGTAGAGGGTTAAGGGTAATTGATTGCTGTTCGACTAAGATCTTGGCTATTTTGTTATTATCTACGTATTTGTAACCGAATGTGTTGAACGTTTGAGCAAGGACGGCTCCTTTGTCGATTTTGTTTCCAAGGTATGGATTACACCCTGAGATTACACCCTATAATACTAGACGCAGTTTGACATTCCTCACATAACGTAGTTACCTACGTATTTTGCATATAGTTCCTCTATAAGTTGTAGATTGATGGATAATTCATGATTGAAGTTCACTATAATGTACCAAAGTTAAGAATTAATTTGTACGAAAAGTAATTATGGCAAGACTCAGTCTCCAACAATCACGTAACTCAAAAAATAAAATAGTTTTGAGACCCACGTCACTTTTTACCGTGCCGTCAATAAAACCTGGGTTCGAAATTAAATTGATATCTGGCTCCAATAAAAATAGTGTTGGGACGAGGAAAATCTCTTGGCCAGTCCTCCTGAGTACCTACTCGAGAGTGAATCGCCGAGTCACCGACGCGGGCGCAGGCTGGACGCCCGCTTTGATGCGAGCCGACGTTCGACAGCGTCCGATAGCTCACAAAACGACAACCTCAGTGGTACTGGTGTTTGGTATGTGAGATTGGCGGATTATGAAATCGAATGTGGGTATAATGAATGCCATATGAAAAAAGAAAGCAAGGATTTTAATCAAACACCCTGAATATGTTCAGCTTAGAAGGACCCATGTCACACGGACGGTATTGGACGGTATTTTTTATTGCGATAAATAGGTCGATTAGGTTAAGTGATGATTTTTTCTGAATAAACACATTTAGCAACAAATATTCTTCCCAAAAACTCTCCCTTACTTACCACCTAAAAATGAGAAACATTCCGTATTTTCCCGGTACGTCTCGTAACTTGAGGTGGCTCTCAAAAACGACGTCCACGTCTCTGGCCGACACTTGTGAGATGATGGTGTGAATTGAGCGCTGGATGAGTAAGCTAGCTGGTGATAAACAACTGTACGAGTGCAGTAATTGGTCGGTTTCGTGTCATTTGGTAAAATTCACATTGTCATTTATGTAAGAACCCTCGCGCATCGGCTTCGGGAAAGAAGCTTGATGAATTGAGGAATGTATTGGTTAGTAGCTTTTAGATTAGCGTTAATTAAATAATGAATCAATCATGTAACGATGGAAGTAGTAGACTGCATTTTGTTTCCGAATAAGTAGGCACTAAGTACATAAAGAAAAAAGTTAAAGCTGTAGTATGTTTTAAAGAAAATACATTTGATGCGCTACATAGACATGATTACCAACTTTATTATATGAGTGGATGCGTTATAATTCAACGTTTATTAATTATCGATATTTTCGATATATTAATATAGGTAGTTGAGTACTAATAATATACTTTATTTCAGCAGTATGATTTCCAGCTTATATAAGTAGTAAATAAACAATAATATCGTCCATCGGCAGGTAAACATTAGTTTGTTTTTTCGCTAAGCCGAAAGCTGAATATAATCCTTCCGGTAGGACGGCTTTTGGCAGACACAGTGACGCCGACACCGCCGACAGCCTCGTGGTAAATTGGTAATCACATGCGGCAACCTAAAGTTATTCTATCCAGGTGTGTGCAGGGTTGCCACTATAGCATCAGTTTTTTTAATTCACAGGATGAATGAAATAATTTATTGGGCTTTCACTTCGGACGATGGATGTAAAATTCGTTTTGGCGAGTGCTTAAACGTGGCTTAAACTTAAAAATATAAATTTTACCTTATATTTAACTAGAAGAACTAGCTTACTTTAAATATTAGGATGTCTGAAAAGTTACATTTTATTGTCGAGTATCTTTGATACTACTTATTAATACAGTAAGTTAGTACCCACTCGTATTACCTGCTGAATTCTACTGCATGTTTATTAAACTAATTATGAAGATAACTTGAAAGCGACAACCTTAACTATCGTGAACATTATCAAGTTATCTTTTGGCGATCGCATGTTCCATGAAAGAGGATTACAGAGTTCGCTATTACTGCTTTCCAGGAAGGTATATCCAGGTAGTCGGTCCTTTTTCTACTCCCATTGTCCACAAAATTGCTTGCATTTCAACCACGAGTGATATCGCAAATATTATTTGAACGAAAGTTGACTATCGTCGAAAGTAATAGCATTACTTTTTAAATATTCACCATTATCATAATTGAAGTTAAGATTGGCGTAATGATTTCAAATATGTATTTAAGTTTACCGTTATATGTGAATGAATTTGAAAGTAATTATAACTTGTGAATGGTATGTCTGTGGACGCCTAGGAGAAAGCTAAAGTGATTTAAAATAAGCTTACAGGATGCGATATAACTGATATGATAAATCTACTGGCTCATTCGTAGTTTGACTGTAATGATATAGGTTTTTCAAAAAATGTACTCAGGTTTATCCCAACTTTTTTAATAACTAAAATAAACTATTCTTTAGTTGTTCCTTATTCAAAACTAGTAACTGAAGTTACCCAAACAGTTGTAAAGTCTATTAAAATTCCGTTACGTAATTACATTAGTAGCTGCGCACGCGTTCCTAATCAGACGTCAATCACGCAGCCAATAGTTGAACCGAAAATAGAACCTTATTCGATGATCTTGTGCATTTCGTGCTCATTACCTTTACCTCTTATCATTCTAATTTGAACTTGAAAAAGAAACAACATAGGATTGTATGGTACTTAACTATAGGTAGGTACTTTCTTAGTATTGATAAAAGCGGCACCAATATTATTAAACCCTTGTTGATACCTAAATGACCCACAAGTCAGAAAGATATGATTACATTCTACGATTTCACATGTATCTACTATTCATTATTTATGCTTTTTTTAAATGAAAGGACTAAAAAAAGCCCACACTGAAAATAACACACTAGTCGCATCAAAATAAAAGCGTCATTGGCAATCCATTTGCCTAAGCTTAGCCGTCATCGTGGGAACTAGGCCACTGTCGTACATACGACCAGCCATTAGTTTCCAATAATTACCTAAACGATTACCTTACCGTAACCATCCCGAAGTGACGTCACGTAGTTAAACGCACACCGCCCACAACACCAGGAAAAACGAAATAAAATAATAAGTTAGGTAAAGGCGACCGCTCGTCATGCGAATCAAGCATTAGTCTCTAATTTCCCTTTTGATTTTAAGTAATTTATATGAAATTACGTGGAGAAACCGCTGAAGGGATGTCGAAGGGTGCTTTTTGATAAATGTCCGTTTTCTATTCGATTAGGCAGATAAATGCGACTGATATGTGTCGAGATTGAATGATCGATTACGTCATAATCGCCTTGGAAACGATATCGATGGTTGTAAATATTTGATTTGGGTAATCAAAGGGACACGCCTGCCTTAATGATGTTACCAACTATACTACTTCGTAAACCTACCTTCTGCCTCATGAGAAGGAACTACGTTTCGTAAAGTAAACATTTCATAATGGTACAATTTTTCATCGATTTTTATTTGAAAACATAAAAAGAGGTTCTATTCCTTGAAACTCGCATATTCTATGGTTACGAACTGTAAGAGTTTGTTTAAAAGAAGATTTTATTAGTTTTCATTATTTAGAATTTTTATGGAATTTTGAAAGCACCCCTCCAAAGATTACATTCTTTATCTGACTTCATCAACCTGGCTGAAATGTACGAAAAAGTTTTATGAAAGCCCGATTAAAAATAAAAATAAAATATTCATCGAATCGCTAAAGGCAATAACAACATTTTTTTTATAATCAACAAACCAGTTTAGGTTATGAAAAACGAATGAGTTTTAATTGCAAATGAAAAAGTTTTATTAAAAAAAGGAAATTACTTGATTTGTGGTCGTTAATAAAACAAAACGCGACAGTATCGCTAATAATTTCATTATTCGTACCCTACTATTGGGTGTTATCGTCACATCTCGGCCCTCACGTCACGGGGCCGTGTAAAATTAGTAGCCAAGGCATTAATTATAAGTTGTATATTTATGCAAATAGCTACGTTTTAATTTACAAGTGTAAATTGACTGAAGTGGAAATTATTTTGTTAAGATTCTCTAGTGAAGTTTTTTTGTTATTTCTGCTGCGTTCACTGACGCAAAATAAAGCTGCTTTATTTTGGCGTAGAGTTTGTTCAAATTTTGATATAAGTATTGATAATTTTTGACTGATTTACAAGTAAGGTTCAAGAACCTTACTTGTAAATAAAAACATTATACTATAAATATTGTAAACGAGAACTTAATCCGAGAAAAGGCTAATTAGCAGAGATGGCCATTCTTCAAATTTATGAATGGAAAGATGGCACGTTCATCCTCTGTGACTCTTGTGATACAATAAATCTTTCTTACTATTTTCATTTTATAACACTTCCCCTTATTTCATTCTCTAGTTGCGTGAGAAACGCGAGCGGACAAGAGTATTGCTTACTTTTCAGATAACAATTTCTTATTTGCAGTTTATAATTACATAAATAACACCCAATGTAACGGTGAAAGAGTGAAATTCGAACGAATTTAAAATTCCACGGGACAATTAAAGCTTTTTTCTTTATTTCTGGAGATTGTAATGAAATCCTAAGTTGTAACCCTTATTGTACCGTAATAAGTTTTGAATTTAAATTTTCTTTAAAGTTTTACTTCGTTATTTAGCTTTGGCGATTCAATCCTACAAACCCCTACGTAGGTTTAATATCCGCATACAATTGTATGGTGTATAATTTTAGATGTATGTCTTTGTTTTAATCTTTTAAATGCCCACCGGTAAAAAATATTTGCAACTATTGTAAGTATTAGGATATACTTACATCATGTTCATTCCAAATTGGTAAGGATGAATTGTTTGAATGTTTTCATATTACTAAGTAAAAACAAAAATAAAAGTTTTTGTACGTTTTTGAGTTAAAATTATCATTTTATGCTGCATTCGAATTTTGAGTCGCAGCCAAACCGCCTCCGCGCTGCTGGGGATCGCATAAATACTGCTTAACGCTCACGACACTCCAAATTTAAAATAAATAAATAAAAAACAAAATAAAAAAGAAGCCAGAACGTAACTTTTTAATAATTACCATCGGACGCGGCGAGTAGCGTCACTAATGTGTGAATGAGGTAACCCTTTTCTAAATAATTTTGTTTTGAAACACGTTTTATAGATTCTGACATAATTTATACTCAGGTACCCTCTTTAGCGGGGATCGTTGATTTTAGAATAAACAGCCTGACATAAATGAGGTTTATCTTTGTTATTATTTTGTAAACCTAGAGTCCAATTTTTTATAAGTTGGTAATTCATAGCTTTCAAATTAGGAAGAAAACTGTTTGGTTAGTTCATATTCTTGTACTTGTTGTAAAAGGTAAAACCATGTAAAGGCGAATGCACACTACGTTACAAGCGTCTGTTTAGGTAGCAAGCACACTGGTTTGGAATGCGAGGCTGACACACGCGACACCAAAACGTCACGGCAATTAAGGAATCGGCAAGCTCTAACCTCTGTCATACTGCAATGGGTACACGGCACGAAGCTGATTGGCATCGACACTCGTGTTCTTATATACTGGATGTGCTTACGGTCTATAACTTGTAGAAGATAAAAAATATTTATACGAGAATCTCTTTGACGGGTTCTTTTATTTTTCTATCTACAAAATTTAGTTAATTTACAAAATGTTAATTACAAGTTTTGCTAAGTAACCTGAAGAATGACTTCAGCTAAGATCTAGTTCTTTGGTCAATCTAGTGTCCGGATATTGGTGTCTGTTTGATCTTTTATTACCTACTTGAATTAAATTACGGAAATTAGTTTGAACAGTGCCAAATGCATTTTGCATTCGTTTGTCGGTATAAATCGAAACAACATAAACATTAAAATGAAACTTGATTTAAGATGTAAGAATAAATCAACTTATCTTCTTTATTATATTTGTGATTGTAATAGATACCGATCTAGTCCGCTAAGTCCATGTAAATCGACGTCGCGTCTTAATGCTTGTAGCAACATTTATCATATTTCATGCGTTCGACGTTTGTCGGTTTCTCTTCCAAAGTGACAGCGAGTTAGCGGCGGAGGACTTTATTGCGGTATTTACCTACCGACACATCATTACTTGTACAGTTGTTCGCTTATTCGCCTCGTCAACAAAAATTAAGTCTCTTAACCTTTGGTATGCGAATTTGAGTGTTTCTGATACCTTGCCAATCAGAGTTTGACGTCGTTGGTTGAATAAACTTATACATGTGTTTATTTCTTCAAATTCATAAGTTTATTGAACAAATTTTGTTCCTTTAGATACTTTCTTCTTACTTGAACCTGCGGTGACAATAGGACTTGGTAGAGGCTTACTGAATCGAAACAAATTAATGACAACAATTTTGTACAATGGTTTTGTGTAATAAAATAATCGAAAAATAATCTATAATCTATTTCTTGAAGTTTTTTTCCAGGACATTGCTCTTTTGAAGGTTACTCCTTACAACATGCGTATGTTACGGGCAATGTGATTAATGCGGGCAGTATGCATAATGCCCGGGCATTATGAATAATGCCCAGCTGTATCGGGCAATGTGATTAATTACAATCAAAACTGTGCTATTTATCACATTGCCCGGGCATTATGAATAATGCCCAAAGACCATTGGGCAATTTGATAATAATAGTCCGTTAACTTGATAATTGTAGGTTATGATAATTCTAAAGTCACCAAATTTTTAAAACGTTGTCAGAGACATATTAGTGGACAATTTTTTTAGAAATTTTAGGTCATTGCTTTAGGTAGAATTTAGGTTTTTGCATTTTTAGCAACTAAGATTATTGAAGTAGAGTAGAAAAATAATTGGGCATCTCGTATGTTATGTTATTAAGTACCTCAATACAATTAGGTTTTTAGAAACTTTACGTATGTGCTGCATACCTAAAGGAAAAAAATCTTTTAATTTCGGCATTATAAGAAATTTTTAAGTTTCTAATTTTAATGAAGATGACGTAAAACGTACTACTTATGACCTACTCAATCTTCCTGTAAAAGGTTAGAAAATTTAACCTAGTGCCTTTATAACAATCAGGTACCCTTTTTGTTATTATTAGGGTTAATACTTTTTTTTAATTATGCAAAATCATAATAAAAGTGTAAAAACAACTGTACCAAAACTTTGAACTCAACTTTACGGCAACAAACCGGCGGCGGCGCAAAGGGCGTACATAAATTTGGGACGAAGCAAATGTCCAAAGTTTATAAAAACTATAAAATAAAAATTAGAACGAGAATGAGAATGAAAATTCTTTTAATCCTGTAGGTTAGGTTTGACAACACTTTGGACGGGTCATTTTTTAAAGTTAATGCTAGATTCGCAAGAGTGCCCCCAGAGAAGAACCTAGCAAAAAACTCTGTTGGGTTGCTTTTTTTAATTTAAGTTTTACAAATTCTTAGGCTGAAACACAGAAACAAACATTAAAATTTACATTTCAATAGAGCTTAAATCAATAAACAAATAATAAAAAAAATGCCCCTGCAATATCCAGAACAAGGTATAGGTAAGTAATTGGGAAGCTGAAAAGTGAAAGGCTTTGCTTGATAGAATCCGCATAGGTACATGACCGGCCATCACAGCAGCACCTTTACACAGGTCTCATCGCATGTGCCAGCCATCAACCCTTTCCACATATTTTAGGGATTTAGGAAGTATTTTAGGGAAACCAGCGCATGTCACCCTTTGACCAATCAGAGTCCGGAATGGCCTAACCTAAACTAAAACCCAACTTAACCTATGAAGAAATGATGAGAATTTTAATTTTCATAATACCTACACATTTATTTGACTTTCAGTTAGGTTTAGGTGAGATAAGGTTTCATTGTAAAATAAAAAAAAGTACTGAAACAAGTTTATTATCACTCTGCCCAATAGGTGACGGGCATTATGCATAATGCCCGGGCAATTTGATTAATTGCATAGTATTTATCACATTGCCCGCTTATATTGGGCATTATTCATAATGCCCGGGCATTATGCATAATGCCCAATTAATCACATTGCCCGTAACACGTACATCAATCATTTATGCGATTTTAAAGTCGTTTTGAAATAGGTTGATCACAGTGTCAACGGTCACTATTGGCAAGTACCTACGTGGTACTTTCTAAAGCACAGAGAAGGCGACCGCGACACTGGTGATTGGCGGCCGGCACACTTGCAATTCGAACCGTTATGTGCTTCTAAAGGCCCTACCATTAGCGCCGGTTAAGTGAAAATAAAGTAGATTTAAATCAGCGTGCTTTTGGAAAACTTCCATTATAATTATGGCAATCTTGTTACGATTTGCACAAATGACGGGGAAGGATGCAAAAAAAAAAACATAATTTTGAGCAGCAGAGCGACTTACGAGCAGTTCTTTATAAACTTGGAATTGCGTTATTCTAGGTAATTTTACAGATATACCCAATACCATCCGTGAGGCCGTAGTTTTCCCCGTCACCGTCTAGGAGGGTACTACATGTGAGAGGACAAATGGTAGCGGTTGCTCGCAGCGCGCTGACCACTCCACGTCGATGTATTGTCACTCCACTGACAATCACAAATGTTTGCCACTTCACAAAAAGAGCCCACACCACTTCAAACTTAATCCTAAAGAAATACGGGCGTTTTGAAACAATCACTTTAATGCAAGTGTCGCAAGTCGGCTACAAAAAGATTTTGCGGTTGTACTCGTAACGTGTAAAAATTATTTTATCGTTGTACGTGTCTAATCGGCCAGTAAACCTTGCTAGTATTTATTTTTTTATGAAATAAAAACATAATTGATCGGCGGAAACAAGTTTATAGCCATTTGTGTCGATTGTTTCGACCTGCGCTGCGCACCAGAGTGGAAAAATTGCCTTTTGCAAATAATGTCTTTGGGACTATCTGCGGTTTCTACTTTGTTTTAACATTGGAATTATAAGTAAAATTTAGTACGAGCATTTAAAGCATTGCCTTCCTATTACTGATTCTCTTCAGGCAATTTCATCTTCATCAATGCTTCTTTTCTAAACCAAGCTACTTCATTTGTGATCACGTCACGCATAAGTATTGATAGTCATTCATAGTCATATCAAATTTTATACAAACTCTTGGGTAGTCCAAGTCAAAATGGCTCTCTCGCAATCCTTCTTCCAATACTTATCCCTTCTTGGAGGTGGGCTGTGAATTACCTGCGTTAAGATCTATCGTAGCTAGAAACTCAGACACAGAAGGTTACAGTGCCCTTGTATTATCTAATTATTAATCTTCGTAGGACTGACGTCCTTCTTTGTAACTTTCTTGCTGGTCAGAGTCACGAGCGCGTGCGGCGGCCACTTTTTGCCGCGCTTTGGGTGCCGGCGCGGGCGCAACGCGGGTCGATATTGAAATAATTGCTTTTTCAACGGCACGGCGTGCAAATGACATTCGTGATGGAGGTCGTTTTTTTACGAGCGTACGGGAAGGAAAATTGTTGTCGATAAAGTGTTTAGTTTCGATCGATAATTGACGCCCGATGCTAGTTTTTTGAGTCAAATAGTGGTTTTTTAACACAAAAATCCTAAGCGGATGTTGAATATGTTACGACACGTAATTTTGGTTGAGGACTTTAGCATGTAGAGTAGAATTGTACTACATAATTATAAACAGCACAAAATTATGGATAGTCAAGTCACTCATTCACTATAATTCTATTTACAGTAAACTTTACAATGTCCTTCAACAGAGAAAATTCCTAATCACATTCGCATGAACTCTCCAGTCTAGAAACTGCGTCATTCAAGGAATCTGGCATTATTTACTACCAGTAGCTTTCTCTAAGTTTTGCACTAAATGTGATAACACTTTATGTTTCGTGTTAAACCAAACGGGCAATTGATTAATCAAGAAATAGCCGACCACAATAGACTGGAGAAGACATAAAACGGTATGAATGAACTGACTCGCAGTATTGTGTGTACCGATTATACTATTATGGTTCAACAAGAACAATGATATTTTATTTACTTTGATTATGTGTACGCGTGTTTTACAACAGGCCATTGAACTGCACTAAACAATTTTTTATATAGATAAATCGTGCATACATTTGAAATTATGTTTTAAAATGATTACGTAACTGGTAACCTACCATTCTATTTACTGCTGATTATGTTCTGAAATATTACGATTATGATTTTATTTATTCATGTTTATTGAATTGTATTGTAAGCTATTAAGTTACTTTTATTATAATTAATTTGCAGATATTGAAGATAGATTGATAGGATAAGATTTTTACCCTGTTACATTGACACTTTAACTTAAGGTTTCTAGAGTAGTTTTAAGTTTTTCGTTAACATCTTGTTTAACTTTGACTACCTTATGAGGACAAGTTTGAAAAACCGTTTGCGTATTGCATGCTGAGATTACCCATAAATATTTTCCATGGATTCGTAAGCTACGTGTATTAAATTTTTCCTATAATTTGAGATGTCAGTAAAATGATTAGCGACATGTCGGGACTCGGCCCATTGTCCGTCAGCTAATGAGAGCCAAGCTGCGGCGTGGTGTTAAAACTCTGAATTGTTGTGTGAACTTTCACAGTTATTGGCCATATATGCGACCGCGGTTTATAGCTGACAACGAGAGACTCGGGTTTTTTGTTCGTTTCTACTTATTCTTGCACTTCAATATGAAGGTGATAGTTATTTAGTGCGTCGGCACGTGCTATTGATACTTAGACTTGAATTCCTATTTATTATCTTCAAAGATTTCTTAGATAAAACTATTCAAGTATTTTTTAGTTCTCGCTAAATCTACCGATAAATTTTCTTATTTCTCTGAACTTTATCAAATCTGAGTCCTGTCTCTGTTGCGATTATTATATAAAAGTTTTAAAGCTAGACATAAAACACCTCTAAATTGAGTAATTTGCTTAATTTTTGAATATGCGTGAAGCAGATTCAGAAACCAGCGAAGTTCCAATACAACATCTGCGAGTTTCACCAACCGGTTGTCGTAAATCATTAGTTATAAATCAATTACGTTATTCGCAGTGAAATTTAAAAACGTTTAGAAATCCTGTTTCGTGAATCTTTGAGGTATTGTTGGGGATTCGTTAACATTTGGTATAGCGCAAATGCGTTACGGATGTTTTCAAATGACAGGTATGGTAATTATAGGATAGTCATAAAACACTGTACCTAGGTTATAGTAAAACATCCTGGTTGATATAACTATGTACGTAATGGGTATAGCGTCTTTGTAACCTACTTAATTCCAAATGACCATAGTGACGACAGGGTACGGTACGGACAAATGTAATTTGTTGTCGCTTAATATGTTGTTCGCTAAGTTTACCTCAGGCGTGGCTAACACCGCGTGTCCGCCGTCACGTGTGTTTCAGTTCTAAGCCAAGATACAGTGTATCGAATCGCGAGCCATCCCGAGACAAAGGCACGCAGTTTGTCACGCGCCGTAAATATTTTGGACAGGGTTTTACTGACCCGTCTGCGGGCCGTAGTTTTATGAGCTTTCACACTGACACCATTGTCTCGAGCCTCGCAGCTGATTAGCCACGCCCGGCCTGGACCGCGGGACGTCCTCTCCAGCACAAAGATTTAGCGCATATAACTACGTTTTGACAAATCAATTTAGCGGAAAACAAAAAAAATTTGAAACGTTTAGTGGGTGGTGTTAATTTATTGGCTTTGTTTTTTTCGATGCTTTGGTATTTTAAGTATGTAGGTTGTGTTACGTGACTATGATAAACAAGCAAATCTTACACATTGCCGAAAGATAAGAATTTATGTACTTATTATGTTGTAATCGATCAAAGTCGAGCTGTGGGTGCCGGAAGATGTCAATAATATGTCTAGGCTGACCATCGGGCTGGATTGTCTTGGTAAAAAAGTGGCTGGTTCTGTGCCGGTGCACAATGTGGGGCGACGCCAAGGCTGCGCTAACCTCGCTGTTTGTGGAGCGTGACGCCGACACGTGTTGGCACCCACGGCGTGACGTCACACCCCTTCCCTGCGCACCACCGGCCACCAGCACCCCCCGGCACTGCAATGTTTACCGCAAGCAGATGAACTGACTGCTACTTGGTTTCCGCTGTTACGTTCTATAGCTTGGCCACATTTCTCGAAGCTTAGTTAGATCAGCAACGTTTAACTCGAAGGCACGTAGAAATTCAGATGCTAGTTGATTGAAGTCACGAGTCTTGATAAGACTTTGCAATAAAATGTACTGTTATTATTCCACGTGTAACCTCACTAGACGTATGTTGTTTTTTGTCACTGAAATAGTTGATAGTGACCTGAATTGTAGCATTTTTCAAATCAACGAAAGAACCGTTGATTCGTGATTCGTATAATGAATTTCCCCGTCTGAATTTCGTATAAATAAGCGATAGCAATCGCAGAAGCGCGTGCAAAAAGCCCATTGCTCCCGCATCATTATGGAATTAAAGGTAAACAGGTGTGAAATTAAGCTCACTTTTTGTTCAGCTAATAGATTGCGGCGCACTTTTCCGTCCTGAGGCGCGCCATTACGTAATACCCGGCCATTACAGACGTACAAATCACCTAAACGCCTCGTTTAAAACGCTATAATTTCGCACTAAACAGAATGATTTGGGAGTTTCGTCTTGTTAGAAAATTTCTACTTTTGTTTTTTCCTCCAGCAATTACGGGCGGCTTTGCTCCGACAAAGAGTTTTTTGTCAGATTCGGACGGTTGATTGATGGGCGATTATTTTTGGGTTTGATCTGAAGATGCTTCCGAGTTGTTTTGTTAAACGATACCAACAATCTAGCTTTACGGTTCGTTGTTCTCATAATTTCACATTGTTCTTTACAAGTTTTTGTCATTGTAATTGATTCTGATATAAAAAGACCGGGCTTCGCGACGTTGCTCGATATTGCTTAAACGAATGACGCGGCAAGTGCCGTGATTGAATCGAATTACTCGAGTTTAGTCCTCCTAGAGCTCGATAACATATCTAAAATAATTTCGAACACATAATTTTTAGTTTAAGTATAATCTTTATTGTGTAATAAAATCTTATGTAATTTAGGGAGAAGGACATCGACTGAACATTTTTCAGTGATTTTACCGCGCAGCACATATTAAAGCTATACAGCTTCTAACCAAGACGAATCTACGATTATTTGCTGACCGTTTGACCCAGTGGTACTCATACCTTATCCACTGTTCAGCAAAAACTTCAAAAGTCACATTTATTGTAAACCATTGTAGGTCCAAATTCATTCAATGCTATTCTAACTTCTTTGCTCAGGATGTATTTCACAATTTACTAATTCTTAAGAACATCAAGTTAGTATCAAACAGTACATTAAATGATTTCTCCATAACCAGGGCAGAACTTTGATTTACCGAAGAGGTAAACATTAGAATTGAAACACACTCAGAAATACTTAAATATTTGCCAGCTATATTTGCCTTCGTACGAAAATTTTAACAGGTGTCTTTCTTCTACCCAAAGATTATTCGATTTCAATTAATTAGCTGCTTATTTTAAGAATCTAATCGTTATAAAAAATGCATGAAGTAAGAAACAATATACATACAATTGGTTAGATATGGTGCCTGTCAACAACAACATTTGGAAAAAACACATGTACAACAAAAAACCACGTGTCGCGTTCGTGCGTGATTCACTAATTTGTCTCAACTTGGGACTCTCCAAAACAATATCCGTGTAAGCTCGGGCTCAACTAAATACTTTACAAAAAACAAGCGAGCATCAAGATCGTAGTGAGATAACGTAATCCGTGTCGGGTTTATTTGTATTTAATTATTCAGAGGCGAGTCCCAGTCCGCCCCTGGCTAATGACTCTATCGCGGGCGATTTATGAGTGCCCTCGGCCCTTTGTTTTTCAACCCACCTACTTGGTGGTTGATTGAGAACTAGCAGTAGGAAGTTAGTTTTACGAATTACGTGTTTTGGATTAATTTAATGGTCATTACGTAGCATTCGACCGACTCGATTCTGAACGAATTATAACTGCGTAACTTTGTGGCAAAGTAATTTGTTCTCGTAAAAGTTTAGGTCCGACCCAATGCGTCGGTAAAAAACTGGAAGGAAGAAGTTTTTAAATAAGAAATATGTTTTTAGAATAACGTATTTCTGAGAGCTTATAAATAACTGTCTTGTAAATGAGGGCTGTTACGAGGAGTGTTTTTAAGAATACTTTTATGTATTAAGTAAGTATAAACATATAACGTGCTTTTATTTTAACAAGTTACTCAAGTAAAGTATCTTACCCGTCAATTACTGGGCACAATCTTTTTTTCTACCACTTGCAATAGAGAAACGTTCAGTTTCTTCCGGGAAATCCTAACTAAGTACTCAGGTATTTTTCTCGCAAAACAAACTTACCAAGACCTGCAATGTGTTTTACAGACTTATAGTTTAGGTTCTGTTGCTTAAATAATTATACAACCTACATATTTACGATTTTGCAAACTTTTTTGACAATTAATAGGTAACTTTTATCTTTTGAGATACTCGTAGAAAATTTAACATTACAGAGACAAAAAATGTTCAACTTTTTATGAATCGATTACGGGATAGATTTTTTTTAAGTTTATGTTTCCGGAGTAAAAACTTTATAATACATAGTTACATCTGCAAATATGGTACTTTATCAAAAAATTTGAAGTTTTCTTGTTTACCTGAAAATCACAGACGAAAGTAAAACTAACTGTATAGGTATCTGTAGGGATTCGTTTTCATAACTTTCATGACAAAGAAATAAGTTGTTGGTAGGTATGGAAGAAGTTGTAAAAGTTGCTAAACTTACGGAAAGTGTCGAGAGGAGGGCGGATGAAACAATACTTAGCCATCAGCGGCAAGTTATTGATGTGATAATTTTCTGTTTCGGAATTACAATGGTGATACAGTTAGGTATAGATAACTCTTTAGTGTCATAAACTCGCCGCCAACCGCTGTAATTGTTTAACAATTCGCCGTCTGCCCGTACCCGTACCCCTTTGCAGTCATAAAACTTTCCAAAACATTTTACTGCAACTCTTTTTTTCAAAAGACTACCGCTTTATTAGTTTCCTTTATTTTTATATAAATATTTACTTTTCAAAACCGTAATCCTACCCACATCCAAAAAAAAAAAAAACGTTAGAGGATACTAGAATTGCTTTTTATGTAATGAAGAAAAAATAAACCTCTATGTGAAACTTTGATTAGGTAGTATCTACTTCAATCTACTGCTAGGTACTTCAATCTATTGGCATTCAAATAACATATGAAAAACATAGGTTGTTATGAAAAGTTAGTTTTAGGCATACAATTTGTGCGATGAATTTATCGTTATTAAGTTTCAGCAGACAAATCTGTTTATATGAACTCGGCTCCCAATAAAGTGTAACCCGCAACAGCTAGGTAAGTGTGTGTGTGGCGAACGTAGAATAGGTACTTGGTCGTAAAACAAAACTGCCGATAGTGTGTTATGGTGAAGCTGCAGTGGAAGTAATTTCTGTAAAAGTGGTGAAGCAATAGCAAGTACAGAGCCTACCTGAGGGAGACGACGCAAGTACCGTTACGGCAACTAACGATTCCGAGAAGGTCATGCGCACTAAACTAAGCTGAAATTCCATTTAAATTTTTTGCTTCGTCCGCTCCGACGTCGCTCGGCTCCGACTTCTCGTTCTCATCAAGGCTGCCTTTTTTCTCAGTACTGCAGGGTGGTGTGGACTTGCATCTCTGAAGCTGATTACCGCCATGCCCGCATTATAAACCGTACATGTTATACAATTAGGTACTAATTTCAATATCAAGCTCTAAACAACTATCAATTTCAATCACAATACTTTCCATCGACGTTTCCCTCCATTACTTTTTACGAGCATATTCTTAGCCTCATGCTCACGCATTATACGTGCATAATAACCTAAGGGCCTCATGAAAATATTGCTCCCTTCACCGTATGATAAAATATTCATGCGACAAGATGCCTTGATGCCTATTTAAATTTCGAAGGCAAAGTTCACGCGGCAGAATAGAAATGAGCGCTTATGTATCGCGTCGTATCTAGGTGTAGATCTATGGAATATTTTTAGCCATGTGAAGACGAGTTCCACACGTTGCGCCACCCACTTTAACTCTGGGCTCGCCTTTGACGAATCGGCTTCAAAAACCACTCAGTGACAAATGAGACCAAATATTGACAGCGTGCAATATAAAAACAAAGGGACCGCCGCTGGGGGCGGGTCGGTGTCAATCTCAAGAATAAACAAACGAATGTTTGACGAACGAATTACGTGACAACTTTAGTTTAGTTGTTTGCACGCTGCGTAGGTTATATTGTTCACAAGCTGGGAGTTTGGGAAATAAAATTGCGACACGATTGAAAAAACTTTGGGCCAAACATTCGGCGGAAATAAGGCGGCTTACGCAGGGAAGCAGCTGTGCGGGATAGGCTTTCATGTTACACGTTATTATAAGTGCAAAACCTATTTCAACAATGACTATCAACGTAAATTACTTATCACCTTTATTAGGGAAAACTCATTTGCAATAAAAATATTTTATATAGGTACTTACCTATTTTATCACTATTGCACAAATTATGCTTTTATAAAAGTACTAAGTACTTATTACATTATGGTAAAACACTTCATATACTTACTAAATAATTAAATAAATAAATTGTCCAGAGTTATTTTTTCAAGCAAAAATCTTTTGGGATTCACAACACAATCCTACGACTTCATTTGTTTACAATAATGCTTTTATCAATAAACCTCCTTGCAATGACTACGTGCATGTGACGTAATTACTTTGTTGGCACAATTTTCTAGAGAGCCTGCCAAGAAAGTGTTCACTTAGCTGTACATAAGCCAAACTCACTATTTATACTTGCCGTAACCGTAACTATAAAATAAGTATCTTTTCTCGAAAACTTTTAGGTAAAAGATCTTTTACTGTTTCAATCTTCTTTTTAGAGTTTTAATTTTACCAATTAAATGGAAAAAATGGTTTATCTTGGCTTCTTCTTAAAATGACGTAGTTAAAAGGTAAGTTGAAGGAACACAAGTCCAGTTTCTTGACCTTTATAATAGTACGTTTTGTCTCAGCATATTATTAGAAAGCGGTAGCATACAATCACAGCAATGACATGTCGTATCGCGAACCGTGCGACTGGTGCGTGGGAACGTTGTGATTGCACCCCGGGCCCGGGTCGCGGGTTCGATGCCAGCTCGAGCACGCGGAACGGGGGGTGCGAAATGATCGCTCTTACATCCGGAATGTTCAATTATTCATATTTTTATGTTGTAAGAATTAATGCTGTTTACGTTTTTAATGATTATGGTTGTTTTAATGTGTGTTGTCTTTCTCTTTCTAGATATTTTTACTTTTATTAAACTACAACTTATTCTTAGGGTATCACATAAGGAATAGTAGAATAGTACCAAATATTTAAGTACTTTTCAAAATTCCGTTGTTTATGGGTAATAGCCTGTTTTCAATTAAGTAGCTACAGAATACACGTAGGTATCTACGTTTATATAAACTTGTTTGTTTTCTTATCTGGTTGGGCAGACAGAACCTCTACTGATGAGACCATGAATCCATATTTAGCAATTTGAACAACTAAAGTTTTAGTGGAAAACCATTGGAAATGCTGCTACTTCAGATCATCTTCGAAGTATCAAGATCCTATCCAAACTTTTATCATGTGTTCCTTAACATTTAAGTAGAAATTTATAAAAAAATATAATTTTTCCTTGCGTTTTTATTTGAACAAATAAATAGCTGTCACTAATCGAAAATAGTGTTGAAAATAAATATGGCTTAAACACCAGGGCGTTTTTTGGCGGGATTAAGTCATTGTCCTCAGGGAGGTAACCCTACGGAGGGCACTAGGGACCCACGATTTGATTAAATTCACCCCTTACGTGTTGACAGTAATTGATTGAGATGTGAAAGTCTTTGAGACTTCTACTTTTAACCGAGTATTAGTTGGCATAAGTGTTAATTTAAAATCGGTATTTCAAACCTTGGTATATGCGTAATCAGAGCCTGAAACTTAATTAAACATTTCAAACTTTAATAAGTAATTTAATTTATAAATAAAATAACTATGTATCCCTTAATTTGTAGATAAGGATAGTCTAATAAAAATATTTAACAACGTATTCAATCTAGTCGTTGTTGCTATCAACCAAAATAGATCAAACCAAACCAAAATAAAAGATTTAGAATTGATGGCGTAATATATGGAGTGAATTTTAATTTGGTAATAGGTATTCAAAGGACAAGTTTAAGATGTTCGATTAAGTACCATAACAAAATTAGATACCTACCTAATGTAATTAACTAAGTGTGTTGTATATCAATCTTAATCTGTTTGTTTGTAAACTTTAATATTAGTTGTTGAATGGACAGTATGTGCCTCTTTAATGGAGTTGTGAAAAAAAAAGCAAAATTAATATTCATAGAATATTGAAGTAATTTTTAATTTAAACATATACTGATAAATATTACATTTATGCTTTATCTGCCAATTTAATTAAAATTAAAATTATGTATCATGATTTTTTGTGGAAAAAAATAAGTTTCTTTTGATTGATTTCGCATCAAAATACGAGTAGGTATGTATATGAATAGAAAAGTTAGATGATACAATAAAATGATTTATAATAGCCATTATTAACATAATAAATTAGCATTAAATTTAATTTTTATATAATGCAACCTGATTTTTTTTTTGCTTGAAAATATAATGAAGGTGCATTTTATAGTGAAATCTCGTTGATGTCTTTTGTATGGCTAATCAGTTCAGATAGTGACTCAAACAAATTCCATTTTTTTTTCTTGAAACTTTCTTATCTATGATTAAAATTGCTCTTTTGGAATGCAAAATGGATAATATCAGATGTGTTTTGGTGACTCATACTTGTAAACAGCGATAAGCTCGAAAATAGGCCTCGCTTTTGACTGGGAATTGTAAATTCGTAACTGTGCATCGTAGTGTTCAGTGTGTTAAAAATACAAATTCATAAGAATATAGGTATGTGACATCTTGGTATGAGGGTAAAGTTTGGGGTTTTAGAACAAAACATCAAGTACAATTTTAACGCGTCGTTTATTGATAACTTCATCTCTTTCTTCAATATACTTTTGTGTCCACTGACTATATAACACTCACTGTACATTTTCGTATTACAATATTTAGTCTTTCGAGGCTTTATTATAACTTTCGTTTCCATATAACAAATATTTTTGTACAACGCACGACGTGTACGAGAGTGGCGCCGTGGCACGACTTACACTATCTACCTATTTGCTTTACCGACTAACTCCAACTTCAATTCTAGCCTTTAACACTATATTTACAAATTGTTCAAATTTTTTTGGTATTCAAATTACCGCTATCACTCCTCGTCTTTCACGCGATTCTCGCACCACGCCTCGCATCCATCCACATCACACAACTTATAATATTTAACTTAAACCATGAAAAAATACAATAATCGTAATACATATAATACAGAAAATTCATCAACAACTTTAATTGAACTTCCAGCCGTCGGCAGTGAGCCGGAAAACGCCAAAGTCAACAGTTCGCGCAACACTAACAGCACCAGGGGCGCGGGCCCGTGGCGTACAAAACAAATAAATGGACATACCTAGAAGTATGTTCAGCCGGGAATAACGATCACTGTCGTAGTGCGACCCGGGTCGCAAGAAAGTCACTCACAGGCGGCGGGCCTGACGCGGCGACTCGACGCGCTCATAGCGGCGGGATGTCGATGTCGCACGCGAAGGGCGATTCTCAGATGAGCGGCATCGCGCGCTCGTTGGCTGCGGCGTACCGCTGCTCATCCGGGACGTGGTACATGTTGATGATGTGGCTCAGGTCCTGCTGCCCGTACTCGCGCTTCATAGCGAGCTGCTCGTGCGCGTGCGCGTGAGGAGCAAACTCACGCTTCAGCTGCCCCGTCGGCTCGTGCGGCACGTATTCGCGTTTCATGCCCGGTGGGCCCGGCGACACGGGTTCAGACTTAGCAGATGATCCACTTGGGGAGTGCGAGGCGCACGATGGTGGTAGTGCATATCCACCTGGAGATCCGGGTCCCAGTCCGTAGGCTGAGGGTGATGGCGGCTGAGGCAGGTAGGGCGATCCCTGGCCGCCACCACCGTAGTACCCGCCGCCGTAGCCGCCCTGCTGCATCTGTGACACGTCGTAGCGTGGGTAGCCGTATGCTTGTTGCTGATATGCACTAGGATCGTGCATCATGTATCCGTTAGGCATATATCCGTTGGGAGTCATTTGATACACATCACGCGGCTGTTGTGCCGACGGCGCTGACGATCTCTGTGCTTCAGCTGCACCTAGTAGCGCTCCACCACCGAGGGGATACTTCTCTTGCTTCTTAGCAAGTGTCTTCGTTTTCCTCCGGGGTCTGTATTTATAATCTGGGTGTTCCTTCATATGAACGGCGCGAAGTCTCTTGGCCTCGTCGATGAACGGTCGTTTCTCGGATTCCGAGAGGTCTTTCCACTGCGCGCCGAGGCGTTTCGATATTTCCGAATTATGCATCTTGGGATTGTCAGAAGCCATTTTTCTGCGCTGCCCTCGCGACCACACCATGAACGCATTCATAGGGCGTTTGACACGGTCGGTGTTGGAGTTTTTGCTAGTGGTATTATTGTTGTTGTTGGGCGGCTGATGGTGCTGCTGCTGGGGCTGCGCGTGGTGCGGCGGCAGCGGTTGGTGGTGCTGATGCTGCAGCGGCTGGTGCTGCGATAGCGGCTGTTGCTGCGGCAGGGCCATCATGCCGCCAAGCGCGCCCAGCGAGCCGTAGCCGTGCTGGAGCGCGTGGTGCGGCGGCACCGTGGCGTGCAGGCTGCCGCCTTTGAGATCCGTCTCCATCGTCAACATGTCGTCTTCCTGCGGCGCGTACAGCTTGCTGATCCTTCGTTCACCGTACACAACAAGAGAACTGTCGGTCGCTCACATGGACTCGCGACGGTGCGCGTCAGAGTTACGTCTCGCGGAACCGTACGTCGCGGAGGCTACGTGCGTTGTGAGGAGGCTCGACGGCCGGGCGCGGCGACTGCGGGCGCTCCCCGCCGACCCCGCGAAGGCGCGCCCGGCTCCCGCTGCGCCAATCAGCGCGCGGCGTACAGCTCCGCCCCGCCCGCGCGCTCCCTCCCGCCGCGGCCTGCATTTTTAATCGCGTGGCAAGCGAAGCGAGCGTACGCCTCGACGCTGCCTCATGCAAATCTCAATTTTGTTTGCCGACGGTGGTTGCACCTTAGTTCACCTCGGTCATAGTTTATGCTCTAGGTAAACAATGTATGCTTTGTATCCCTACGATAGGTACCATACCTAACCTCTTAAGTATTCTTAAATTTTACGTTTTAAATAATGTAAAAAGTACCTTTAATATTACAAGAATATTAAGTTAGCATAATAACGCTTACCGATATAGGCATATGTACTACTTGCCTGAATGTTCCTGAATCAAACACGATGATTTGACGAAACTGTCTCAGAAAAGCTGGTAAAAATTGTTGAGACATTCATTTCAATGCGTTCTGAATACAAAACATCTGAGCGAGTTACGTGGCGGCTTCAGGAGTTTGTTCAGCTGTTGTGTAAGTTCAAGGCCCAGTGACAATACTCCGACGCTCAAAGAAAAGAACCGCTAACAGTCATTCAGATAGCCCAGTTAATGATATTCACCATTGCACAGCTTTGTTACAAAAATTACAGGGATACGTCGCTAATAAATGATTGCTAATTTAAATTTGTATTATTTATTGGAATACATGTAGTCTATCTTAGTACATGATTTTATTTTTACTTGATATTCCTAATTTAAATGCTTACACTAATGGACCTTCCAAAAGTACCCATGTAGGGATCTATATTCCTAGAAGATAAACTCATTTCTCTTTTATTTAGTATTTATTATTAAACATTTCTTGTGTAGGTACTTACTTTCCTATTTGTTAATAATTATTTTTTTATAATATTTTTTTATTTACTTTGCAGCATACCTATTACCTAAGGTAGGCACCTACCTATAGGTACTATGAAACTAAACGGTGATCACTTTTTGGGCCATCCACTAAATCGTAGCATGAAACGCATCTCAATTTGTTCCTTATAATTATGTAAGAAGAAAAAGAAGCCAATGAATACGGTTCATTGGCTTCTTTTTCTTTACGAGAAAATTAGCATGGTAGTTTTTATTTTATTTTATGACACTTTAATCTTGAATATTTTCTATGTTCCGGTTAGATAATGGAAAATAAATATGACCACTGTAATCTACATATTTTAAGGAACAAAATGAGGCGCGTTTCATTACTAGACGCTAAAATTTAAGGGGGGTAGGAGGGGGGTAGGAGGGTGGCGTCATCCATACAAAAAAAATAGTCTCCTTTATATAAGATAGATAGATAGATAGATAGAAATTCTTTATTGCAAACAAAGAAATACAAATACAACTTAAAACTAAAACATTGAGCTAAGCAGCAGCAGCTAGCTTAAGCTATGTAAGGTACCTACATATCCTTAGCACCTATAATTGGTAAGAACTTGGAGTTCTTAAACATTTAATATAAGTATTTAGGTACCTATCTAACTATCCGTAAATACATAGGAAGTAATATTTTTATATCATGGGTATTTTTTTATCATAAAGCAGGTATTTTTATCACGAAATATTTCTTTCACTAAATATTTGAAATAAATGTAGAATATAGTTTTCATTTAGGTAACAATCATAACAATCATAATTCAAAATAGGTATCTACCTAGTTATTTTGTTCTTGGTTAATGTTGAATGGTGGTTTGGGTTACACCAGTTAAACTAGAATTTCTGAGAACTTTAACCTGAGCTACTGATCCTTCCGCCTCTATGTATTTACTGTTACCATTGTCTGTTTTATTACCTAGTTCTCCTTAATCCATTGTTTTTCGGAAACGTTTTAATAGTTTACTAAATCACCACCTTGACGTAACGTGGTGTTTCATTACCGGAGTAGGTAGGAAGGCATGTTATTTTTAGATTTGTTGGAAGTAAAAGGAAACACCAATTTAGGAAATATAATTTATTCATAAAACTTTTATCGCAGTTATATTTCTTGTTGTATTTATAATTTTCGATTCGATTTTTATTCTTCTTATAGTTTTATTCACAATATTTTTTTTTTACCTTACAAAACTTATAGGTAATGTAGGTACTTAAATTACGTATGACATGCTTATCATAATCGTACTTAGGTAGGACGTAGATACTTATTTACGTACTCGTACATACAAAAGATATGTTTTATTAGAAGTAGATTAAAGTAGATTTATTTTAGTTAATACATTTATTTTAGTTAATACAATCATTTATATTTTGAAAATTGAAATAGGTAGAAGTCTACTAACATAATTCTTTTAACGCTAGCTTTACCTAATAAATAACAGGCTAGATAGATAGGTTAGGTCCATATCGTATTCAGACTAAAACTGTCAGAGCGTGAAACGGTCTCGCGCTGGCAACCGACGCCATTTTGCTCCAGTTTCAATTTAATGAATCCCGGCACAGATTTCGCTTATGTGGCCTCTTGGCATCACCTCCAGATCATTCTAAAACTCTATTGTCGTCGAATCTATAAACTATCATAAAGTTTTATTAAACGAAATATCTCTAGACTCTACCTACAACTAAAATTATGGCATTTTAGCACAGTTGGTTGTTTACAATGAGATTTATTACCTAATATTAGCTACTTATCGTTGACTAAATTTTTTCACGTACATATAAGTAAACACATTTCTATGTATTTTTATAATTAGGTATTATGTAGTTAGTAGGGTAGAAGTAAAATCATCGCCACTTTAAAGATAAACATTTGCCTATTTGAAAACTAAATTCATACAAAGAACGTAGGTAAATCTCTCTCTACCCTGTTATGTACCTTTAGGCACGTATACTTGTTCAAAGTGTTGCTATACTTTCTGTTTCGTTATACCTACGTAGTGATAGAGTTCGTACCGTCAAGTGCAGGCAGAAAACTTTAGTTGTTAAAAATGCTCGCAGACCGTAAAACTCAAAGTACAGCGATGACATCCTCTCACACTTCCGTACAATAGCACTACACATCGGGAGTCATCAAATAATTGCCGGATTAATGCTTGCGTTAAATAAAAAGTGCGCATCAAACACTCTACGCGTCGTAATTGGCGCGAGGTGTCGCTGTTGCTAATGACGCCGCGCGAGTGGCGCGAATTCTGTGGATTTATTAATTATCGCGCCTGGCAACACTACGTGGAGCTGCAACATGGCCGCCGCATTGTTGGCGGGAATATTACCATTTTTTTTATAAAATTCTATTTATTGCATTTATTATTGCCACAGTTATTCGAAATGAAATGCAGATATACTGGTATCAATTTTAAAATGAATTTAATGAAAATATCTATAAATAGGTATCATTTTGACATCATCATTTACTGCAGGAATAACTATGTATTTATTTAGTAATCTATGCTGCAAGTTCCTTCAAATAATGTATGTACTTAATAACAACAGGAAATTAGTGAGAAGTAATATGGCGTGTTTATAATGAACGCATATGATATGTAAGATGGATAGTACAGATATAAATCATAAGTCGGAAATCACAGAGGCAGTGCATCATAGTGAAAGGCAGTATTAGGCAGTAGGCAGGACGGCTCCAGTGGACACAAACAAGACCGCACACGTAAGAGCTATCATCATCTCTCCTTGAGGGGGTCTTACCTCCCCCTATCAAATGTGGAGACGTAGACGTCGATAATCTATAGACCTGAACAATGCTAACATTTCATATTTATTATATATTCACATTAGAAATACCAATTTACATAAAAAGATTTGATTAGTCTCTAACATAACCCAAAAATATAAGTGCTAGTGACTATTAAATAACATTTTTTCTAATATAAAATATACTCGTAGCTACCCAATAAAACAACAGTTCATTACTCAGTAGAATCAATAACATAACTTCCCCAAAACAAAATAATAATCTACAGAAACTTTGACCACTTTGGACAGTCGTCATACTTGAATAGGCCTAGTACATATCAACGTGAGTGGGGTTACCCCCTCCAGTGGGTGGGGGAGGGTCCACTTCCGGCCGCTGTCTCCGTCTCATCAGGCCTATCTTGGAAGCGAGCTGCCCGCAAATTAAATAGTAACGTGCGACCGCGTCCCTCACGTCTACACATATCTTTAGGTATGTAACACGACTCTACATACTCGTATATTATTATTATATGAGAGTCAGTTCGTAGTAAATGATTTCATGTAGGCAATTTGATAAACAAAAGTTTACTTCTTCTTGTTTATTTAAATTACTAGTATATAGGTAATATTAAGTTTATAATAATATGTATCTTTAATAGTGTAAGTACCGAAGAAACTATTATTTTAAAGAGTATAATTATGGATCTCTACAAAAAATATATACAAAGTTAAATATATATTGTTTGTAGTTTTTAGATGATTAAATTCTAGTTCATTAATAAAATAAATAGACATAACAGCTAGTTTGACGTATATTGATGTTAGTATCTCGTCTTTTAAAAGAACAAAAGTAAGTTTGTTATGAAAAGTCTTGAAAGAAGAGTTAGTACAAAAATATATGACATTATCTCCATACCTAAATAGGAAGGTATACCTGCATATTATACTACGCTACTGGTGCATACAATATGTATGATCGATGTAAAACTTACTCATATAAAGATAAATTATAAGTGTTAAAGCTGCTAATAAAATGATCAATACTCGAATCAAATCAAAGAATTAAATGGCTTTTAGTACTTTCAAATGATAATTCTATCAATATATTTTATGTATAAGTTAATGCTTTATTTTAATTGCATTAATTTACCGATGAATAGAAAAGAAAGTACGTCTCGGTTAATGAAAGAGGCACCTTTGACACTCGCCAATTAGATTCTTTGTCGGAACTTGTATTAAATGAAGCCGTCACTGTTTTTATATAAAGACATGTGCATAAACATTTTTATTAATACTATCACTAAACATTGGCTGAATCATTATTATCTAGTAAGTATAATATTTAGACATAAAAAAATGCATGTTTAGGATAACTTACTTCGATAATCGGGTAAATAAAAAAGGCGTAGGAATATCTTATTAGAATACAATATTAAGTGGCCACTTTATGTAAGTAGCAAATGTACATAGTTCTAATTGGAATTTTATACCAATACGATACAAACCGGCTTAGACATGTTTTATTAATTGTCGATTAAATACAGTATAATTGTCATACAAAAGTAGGTAGGTAGATCCTTTAAGCTTTAGGTATAAAAAGCACAAAACAAAACACTAGAGTCCTCGAAAAACTAACAAACACAGAAGTACCTAGGTATATTTGTTCATATTGTTCGAAGGTACTTTCGCACAACCATGTACTATGTAAGTATGTACTTAGATACAGCTACGCTCCGTCAGCACAACTCGGTCAGCTGATTGTAGAGTCGATCCCGCGAGCGTCCGTCGCCCGTCCATCCGCGAAACAATGCGCGCGCATTGCATAACACACCAAAAAGCACAAAACTATCAATATTTCCGCGAGAAAACACGCGTTTTCCGCGACTAAACGTGCGAGCGTCGCGCTCCCAATGCCCAGACTAAACGCGGGCCGTGAAAAAGCACCGCCACAACGACGACCGACAATGGAAAGCGGTAAAGAATCATAATAATAACAATGACAACAATGTGAGATGCTATAATAAAGAGCCGCGGCATTGTGCTAGCCTCGGCGTTCGTTCGAAGGGTCGCGGGAGATCGATACCGGCGGATTGTCTGCGGATGGCGTGCGTGAGCCTTTGTCGGCCTCGGCCTCGAGCCTCGGCCGCGCCTCGCCGCAAGACGCCCTTTCGCTCATTCATCGCGGTGCCGCGACGCTAATCAACTGCCATTCCTGATAATATTTTTCGTCTTCTCTATCTAATAACTCTTGAATACCAATAGACAATTCATCCAAACTATAAAATATCATATCACTTACCAACCTACGGGTATTCTGCATAAAATGTTTATAGAATATCAATATATCAGTACCATTATTAATAAGTTAACTATAAAAGGTTCTTCAGGACAAGTTCTCGATTTTTACAGACTATATCTAGGTATCTAAGCGTACATTCATCAATAAACATATTGAAAATCAATAACCTGCGTATTGCAAAACTTGCATACGTTTGTAAATATCCACATGGATACGTCAAACGCGTTTCAAAATGCGCAATAAAAATGCGATTGTCAGAAAAAAACGAGCGTTGATACTCGATATGATATTCGTGTAGAGGCGAGACGTGAATTTCGCCAGCTGGAGGTGTGAAGTGGCGGCTCTCGATAAAACATCGGGTTTAATGTAATAATCCGACGTTCCGTTATCATTAGTTCGATCGCGCACACCTCCCGCCGACCCGCAGATTGCTAGCGAACATTGTCTTATTGAGGATACGACTACTTACTTTAATCTATTTGAATAAGTAGTTTTGTTTTCCACAAATAATAATAAGAAATAGCATCCTCATTTTTCTATTGCTCTAAACTTTGACTTTACATACAGTATAATCTACACACAGAAATGAGGTCTCTCTCTTGCCATTATTTTTTACCATAGGAGGAACTCTACTTACGTCTGAATCTTTTACCATAAATATCTATGTAAGTACATAGTAAATAGGTAGATATCTATATCTTGTTGCTTGCCATCTAACAAACTATGTAATAAGTGCAAATAGTGACGAAGGAAGTCTAGAAAGTCTATCAGAGACACGTTTATCTAGCAGGAAAAGCTCCTTATAAGAATCTTTCTTTTGACTTATTTGTTTGTAGGTAAGCGCTAAAAGCTGTAGATGGATACTAACGGAGCAGTTGCTGCAATTGCTCTTTTGAAGACGTCCGCTTTAATATCGCGACATTTCTACATCTTCAACGGAAATGTAGATTGTTTTCACAAAATGTTTAGAAATAATGTCTATCATTACTATATAGATTAACTTTTTCATTAAGGTTTATTTTAGATATGAAACTAATTGTTTACTTTTGAATAAGTTTTGCTTTTTGAATTGCAAATTAGAGAGATTATCTAATTTCTTTAAAAATATTTTGGGCCAGGCCCTTGGTCTGCTTGCAGTTTCGTTCATATGGACTCTCTTTAAGTACCTATACTTAACCAATAGGTTTTCGAAAAGACTTTTTGTTGCAGAAGTTACCTACCATAATCGGTCTAAAACAAAGCTGGTCTTATCCAGTATAAAAGTGGCGGTATATAATTGGGCGGCGCGGACGCACAGAGCCCCCGCGGCGGCGTCCATCACGCTGCGCGGGCGCACCGCAATTAAACTCCTATCGCCCCATCGACTCAGCTAATCCAATTACGTAACTGCACCAGCAAACGCACTTGTCTTTAATCGATAATTGACTGCTAGATAAATTATTATACGACAAATCTGTTTGTGATTGTTAATTTCATTATGAGATAGTGAGGAGAAATGAGCACAATCTTCATCAAGATGTCAGAACTTTCTTGGAGATTACTTTTGGGATAGATTAGATTCCTACTTTCAACATTATAGTTATCTACTCTATTCTTTCTGTTTGCTGTAAAAGCAATATTCTTGTCATAGGAAATAATAACGAGTATCAACATAGTCCAATAAATACCTTGTCTCCTTGTATAGTAATTGGTTCTAGGTTTATACTAATATCTACTTTTGACATTTCAATAATGAATATTTTTTTTTTATATGGCAACACTAACAAGGTGCCGCAAGTTGCAAAACATCGAGAATAAATAGAAGTCGATAACTTTAATTAGTTTAATTCGACATGTGGATTTGTCATCTGACAATATTCGATATTGAAACTCATCAAAACGTCAGTGCAATCAGCAATGCTCAGCGCAAGCATATACGCTAACATTTACTTGATTAATGGTTAACGAATACGCAATATCGATTGTCCTCGCAAATCGATACCAGTATGATAGACATTGAGCAAGCATTGCATGGATAACATAACATGTTAATAACAAGTCGGCGTTTAAGATTTAAATTATAACCGTTAATTTACGCCGCCATTTTTAATTAAACACGATGACTAAGTGCAGGGATCCATCACAGTCGACCCAAGCCGATCTATTATTAATTATTATTTTGATCGATCACGCTCCGTCTTATTTCATTAAGGCCCGATGTTACATTTTTGTTCGTCGATGTAATTAATTGTGCAGTTTGAAATGACTAGCCGAAGACGATGCAATCGTGTTGTTCTTACAATGTTGGGATTGTTAAATGATTGGAGTATAGATTAGTACGCTCATTCCAGGTAATTTCTTCTCGGATAACCGAACTTGAGATCCCAATATTTCTGCAGATATTAGAGGTGAGTTTATCCCTCAGCGAGTAATTCGTTCCCGGTCCGTAAGGGAACATTATCCTTACGGCCCACCGACTTTTCGCAGAATCAATAATCCCAACTTTTTAAGACACGCCTTGAGAAACAAATATTCAATCCTGATGTTGAAATCAAAGAAGCCGCGGATTAGCTTCAACTATTTTTTTTGTGTAAAATCTGAAACGTTTTCGATTTAACAAGAGATTTGGCGCATCGGGATATTTTTGAGTCGCGAACAATGGGCTTCCGGGGACTGCTCTTGAGATATTGCGTTCGAGGATAAGCTGAGATCAAGTTTTTTCATGGGAACGGTCATAATCTCAGAAACTGCAAATAGTTGTTTGAGAAAACAGTAAGAAAGTGTTATATAAAATCGAGTTCAATCGTAATACTTACCTATAGGTATGTAGTTCGCTTAGGTAGTACAGGCACAGTGACAAAGCTATCAAAGTGCACTAGTTCAATTTTAGCGAGCAATCAAAATTCCGCAGCGGAAGGCGTATTCTGAACACCGACAACTAACACCTACGTGACGTCAGCACATTTGTGGCGCGATCGCGGTGTGATACCGAACACATCGATCGTATCTGCATGACGAAGCTATTTCACTGATATCGGTACCAAAGACTGGCCGCTTCATGAAGAAAGAGAATTTTATATCGAACCTGTCATTATTCAGTTTATTTTTAGTAAAAACGTTCAAGATTTTGTGCCAGCATTCAGACATGAGAGATCAAAATTGGTTAGCTCCTCCTAGAATTAGATATTCTATTATATGTTTAAAGTCCTAAATAGCTTAAAGCTAAAGGAGCATTCGTAGGTAATTACAGTTTTACAATAGGTAAACCACTATTAATATTGACATTTCATGAAGACAATGTTGGAATTAATTTTAATAAACGTCATATAATTTCTTAAAATAGATTTGAACGAAATTATGATCGGACTTAACTCAATCTGGCATATAAGTGCCTATGCCTAAAAACAATAACAATAAATTACATACTCATAGCAAGAACTTGCATTGATTTATTAAATAAACATCTGTATTCAACTCGTCAGTAATCTTGCCAACTCACCTCGTATTCGTATCGGCGCTGACCAAAAATTCGAACTATGTCGATGCTATCGAGTTTTTATGACGTGATGCTACCTGCAAACTATGTATGGAATTTATAGTTCACTTCACCGAAATTATGCTGTTCGTTTCGGGCCTTCGCAGATAGGTAATATTATTGTGTGACATCTAGCTTTTTGATTAATGGAATCAGGTATTAACATTAATTTTTAAATAAACGTAATAAGACATGTCAGAGTTAATTAAGTAGTTGATTTAATATTTATTGTATAATTCAATTACCTACTTACATATTCTTGCTACGCACTAGCAACGTTAGTACAGATTTTTTTTTAAATCAGCCGAATTAAGATCCATCAGTTTTTTCGTTGGTATGTATTTTTAGTTTCAAGTCTGTTAAAAAGTCGAATTCAATCTTTGCTTTGATAACTAGAGTGTGAAAATCGTATTGTATGCAACGGCGGATCCAGGGGGGGGGTCATGGGGGTCATGACCCCCCCCCCCTGAGCTGGTTCCAGGACTCAGATGAACCAGTAATTGAACATAATTATTTTATTTATACATTCTAAAGACGCCTCTTTCAGACGCGTCCGATAATTTGTGACCACCTAACCAGTACGGGCCGAAACATGTTTCCGCGTTGTGACGCCGCAACGCAAGAATTGGCGGAAAAGAAGTGGCGGCAGAGGCGTGGCGAGCGGCGCAGTCGTGTTTTAAAAAAACAGAATAATAACTTCTTGATTACGAAAAAGCAATCAGTTACCTACAGTCAATGACAGATACACGACTATTGGTGGATCACCAGGAACTGGCTACCTACCATACGACAATAAACCGCTCTTTTTAGCAACGTCACAACGCCGCCGTAACGCAAACTTCAAGCTTCAAAAAAGCGCCGCCTGCGCACCACTGCTGCCACTGCCGTTTTATACAAATTAAAGCTATCGGCCCAGCGGCCTTATTTGCTCGAAAATGCTTGAAAATTAGGCCGCCGGCCTGCGGCCGGCGGTTTTGTTATGATTTCACCATTTACAGTTGCGATTTCGGCCTTAACGTCTAGCAAGACGTATCTTCAATCGGAATCGGAACGACTAAAATTCTACTCATTCTTGTTCTAAGTTGAAAAAATACAATTTCTTTTTAAGTGACCCCCCCCTGGCGCCAAAGCTGGATCCGCCCTTGATTGTATGTAATAGGTATTAGATAAGTATGTAGGGAAAATTAAGAAGACTTTTGTGTTCAAGGCCATGCATTACCAATGTCATTACCCATCTAAATCAAGTTGACAGGTAAGCAAATAGAACAAAACGTCCTTCTTCTAGGAATTCCCGAAAGTCCTTGTCCATAAATCACGGTGCTCCTGACAAATGGATTCTACGGCTTTTTTTCCCCGCTCATTTATTAATAGACCAGGGAATGTTTCGGAAAACCAATAAAATGTGCCCCGTCATATACCTGTCTGGCAGCAGACAGCGTGGCATTGTTCCTTGGCTCAAAGTTTTTTTCTTATTTTATTTTAACTGCCCATCTATATGAAAAACAGAGCTGCATAGGTACTATTATCCTCTACGCCGCAGTACTCATTACAATTTTAATCGTTTACGGCATCACTAATTTATAGGACTAAGCAAAGTTATTATACTTATGATTTTTATAGTCATTATTCTCTGCATTGCACTGCATAACGATTTAATAATGGTTATTAGCTTTTAAAAGAGTTTCATAATAGAATAAGAAGAGAATGAGAAGTGTGTGAGATACCTGTTTTATCAATGAATCAAAATGGAAAGGTTGGTATTGAATTGTCGCACTAGGAAAGTCGGTAACATAATTTATAAGTTTCTGCAATATTTGCATTTAAAATTTAATTTTGCTACAAATAGAGACGAAATATAATTGATAACCTGCAACCGATTAAGTCCTTTTTGTGATGGATTGGCATTGGTTTCGCGACTAACCTATTTTTGTGAATGGACATTTTTTTGCTTTATCATGTCCGCGCGCACAAAAGAGTCCTTCAAGGTATTTTGCGCGTGTGAAAGAGGAGCCATTCTCTTCGCCCTAAGGATTGGACCAAAAATAATTGTCATTTCCTGCGGCAAGCGACACATAAAGACCATGGAATTATTGTTATTCGGTCATAAGAGCCCATCGTGTCGCGGTAAAGAATTCAGGAATCTTGTAACTTTCTTTGTCAATTACATGTGACTTAAACGACGCTAATGAACGCGCTCGAGGTGTTTAAAAGTTGCCGAGTCTCTCATTACCACAATATGTCGTGACATATTTCACAATTTGCAGACTGAGGGACAGGAACGTCATCAAAAATGAATCCCTTTGGGCAATGTACGTATGGAATGTTTTATACCTTGAAATACTCTACCTACCTATGTGCCAGATAAAAATGTTATTTTCAGACGAAAAAAAGAGCAAGTTAGGACAATGACTTATTTCTTTCTTCTGTTTTTATCCAAGGCTGATTTTGGAAAATATTTTTTTTATAAATAAGGTTGCCTATCATTAGGCACCATTGGTATTCATCCATGTTCGCATAAATTGTTGCGGTTATAAAAAAAATAAACTTATTGAGGAATATAATAAAAGTACTCATATGAACTAAAAGCAAAGCATATTCGTATGCGATGTCAACTGTCATAACGTAATAGTACGAGTAATCACAGGGCAAATGAGAAGTTTTGGGTCACTAGCGTGTTTTACCACGAAAATGTCACTGAGTAACTTAAAGGCAATCGAAATGGAGCTCTATCTCTGATCTATAAGAGGTGTTGGAGATTTGTCGAGAGGTCAGCGGCGTTGGCGGGGAGCCAAGACGTAGGGTAAGTTTCAGAGGGTAGGAACAAGATCAGGCACTAATAGCTGGCAGTGACAGGTAACGTGAGACGCGAGACAAAGTGCATCGGACGACTGTGGCCCGACAGAGGTTAATGGTACCTGTAATATTAGCGAACATGAGAGGACGCGTGACCAACATGCATTATGGATAGTTGGACAGATATTGGGTATACATTTTTCCTTTCGATTAAACTATAGGTCGCGCCACGTAAAATGAACCCTAGCTGACAGATGCGCATTAGACGATTTTTGAGTCTGACGTTTAACATTTGTTTTAAAATACTATCGCGCACAAAAGTATTTAATTACAGTCATGGTTATACGCACAAAGGAAAGAAAAATATTATTAGTAGTATTAGTAAGGTAGAATATAAATTAAAAAAAAAAAACAACTACCAATCAATATTGGATTTAGTGTAAAATGTGTAAAAAAATATTCGAAAAAAAAAACATATTGTTCTTCCATTAAGTCTTCATGGGTGGCGCGAAAGCCAGATAAAGTCGCGGTGTTGATGCCTAAAGTGGCCATTTTATTATCATCGTTGTCGTCACTTTCATAACCTTTGGAATCAGAATCATCACCCCCTACGTATAGTCTATAAGTCAACATACGTAACCGTGTGCGAAACTCTTACAAGAATGAAAAGATAAATAGCCCTAGTACTTTCGAGCGTAAGTGTACCCATGCGCGAACACGTGATTTTCATTTGTTTCTAAAGTTCTTTTTACGTAGCGCGACCTATACTAGAGAATAAGTAGGTAAGTATTTTGTTGATGCAGACAGTAATTCTGAATCTTATATTCTAATTGGTATTCTTTGTGATATTCTGCATGTCTAAAGTTTTATATTTTATTTAGGATTGTGGTAATAAATAAAAGAACCGATTTTCCCCGTCAAATCTTGTATTGGTTCATTTTTTTTCGTGGCAACTTGACGCCTGCCGGCAGGACACCTGTGTAATCCTTTCATCCTACATAATATGCCCTTAATGCCGTTGATAAGGCATGACATCTAACGCCTTTGTCCTCTTCAGGCCTTTTTACCGTCAATTAAGGATCGTCTTTTGTCTTTTGATGGAACATGACACACTTTTAAACCGATTTTTTCGTCAAAATGTTGAATAGTAACATGATTTACTACGTTTTGTTGTTTGGCGATTTATTGGAACAAGGGTGTCAAGACTTTTTTATTTGAATGAATAAGACGGTCTGTGGTTCTGGTAAAAAGTTTTGGAAATTAATAAAAAGGTATCAAAAGGACGTTTTTGTTGGATACAGTAGTTGTTGCTTTTAGATAGGAGAGACAGAAAAAGTGCTTCGAATAATGCACCCCCGTGAATTGTGTTGTGATACAAGCAGTAATTCGATATCCACCCTCTTTATTCGATCACGTTATTACATAAAACTATGAACGAGAGGTGATTGTTAGGACAAATGATATTAACATCAATTTATAACAATTGTTATTTCAAAGTTTTCAAACTAGAAAACTAAGGCACACTATGGGCATTTGCTCAGCTTCAGAAACTTTAGGTACTATCGAGTGGTGCGCATTTACTATTTTTTTATTTACGAGCTTTCTTAGATCAAAATCATAAAATAAAAGTACCTACAATTAATTGGGATTAGGTAACTATTTTTTCACTATGGCATATCGCCAGAATTCTATGAAGACGTGATCCCCACTCTTGAAATTAAAGGCTGCATTCGCGTCCCTATCTTTCGCAACTTTTGTGCGAGTTGAAGTTATTTTCTCGTTGGATCAAAGCGTTTCGGTGTCGGCACATCAGTGACGTCACTTCCGGCAAGACGGCGGCGGTGCGATTGTTTGATGTGCGAGTAATGAAGTGTGCCACCTCTCCCGGTTCCCGCCCGCCTAGCTGTCGGGTGTCGACATACCCTGACAACCTTCTGTTTATATTACAATACAAGCTATTTTTATCTAACGCTCACGGAAGAGGCTTCTGCGAAATATCTGCAAGGAAGTTTCGTTATCTTATTAGAATTCAAAAAAATTCATGCATTGAACCTTTTTGGAGGAAGTAGAAAACTGCTCAAAAATTATTAAATATCTGTTTGAGTATGGTGACAAAATAGTCAGTTAAATGTGACAATTCCTGAAATCCAGAGAAAAAATACAGAGCACGTCAGCTAGTAGGTAACTAACTCGACGCCGACAGCTTTAAATTCAATTTCATATCGCGACCGTATTGAGTTGTTACTGTAATCGCGTTACCCAGTCCACTAGTGGGGATTACTTGCTTTTTAATAAAGTTGGGAAGGGGTGCGGGGGGCGAGGCGAGGGGACATTTTTACACAAAGCGGATTACTCAGGGTGGGTTTATCTGCACCTTACAGCGAGGCTCAGCGTCTAAATACCCTCTGAATGCACACGTTTTACGGTACACCATGTCTCCTAGGCCCGTCTTTGATGTTTATTACTATTCTATGCGTACCCTTCACCTTTTTATTAAACTTGAAAGAGCACAACTTATATTAATAGCTGTTTGCCGATCTTATCTATTTGTGAATGAAGCGTTTCTTATGCCATTTGCCACAAATCAGACTCCTGTGTGTTCGCGTGCCAAACTCGATGCCTATTTAAAGTTAGGTCTATCGTACACGAGTAGGCATGCCCAAAGTTTATCTCTACTGTATGTTTATTTCATTCACCATTTGATGATTTTAGATTCATTCAGAAATTGGAAGAAACTAGATTCAATTTTAAACCCTAGTTAAGTACGATATTTATGATATTGAATGTCACGTATTCTGTAACCTTTTTGCAATCTCGAAAGATGTAAATCGTGTGATGCCTAAAACGCATATCCACCTACCATCTCGAAGATTAGCCTCAATTCGAACAAAACAAGGCGCGCGTCGGGAGCGCGGGCGCAATTGTTGAATTGAATAACGAGGGTGTAATGACACCGTCGACAATGCGCGCGCAATCATCTCGTTGTGGACGGCTGGGAACGAAGCAGGGTGCGCGAATATTCAACTAGCTCTAAAACTATAACTCGATGTATGTATTCGTACCTCAACACTCCCTAGAGTGAAAGAATGACAGCTTAGTGATTCCCGTTGAATTAGAAAATTTACCTTACTTACCTCTCTATCGACTATCTCTATTTACTATCATTTCATAATTAAGAGTCGGTGTTACTAAGCCCACTACAATTAAGGCCAGTGGAGACAAAATGTACGTACTTCCCTACTGTTGCCAGTTTTCTTAAGGAAATCAAAGGGTATTTTATAGGAATTCTGTCTACTGTACATACAGTTTATTTGTTTACGTCACGATGGAGCAACATTTCCATTTTCCAAATCTTAATACAATTAGTCACTGTGTAATAGCGCTCATAAAGGTGGATGGATCAAATTCCAACTGCCAGCTGCAAAACAATACTGTCGTGAAACCAAAATATAAATAGCATTAAACCGGCGAAGGTCCCATATGAATATCAATTTGTTTGCCTTCGCGACAACGTCATTAAATTAGCGTCCAAATTGAATCACAACTGCGACAACCTTGCTGCTGTGCCGGTGCGAACAAACTTTACCTCCTATTAATTTACAAAACATCTCCTCCGAATGTACTCATAGGAATATAACCCCTTGCGCACAAAAGTCAAGACTCAAGTTTCTCCGGCAAAAAGCGAAGTTTGTTCATTATTTTTACATGTCATTGTGCAAGTGACATGTAGCGCTGGAGCTGAAAAAGTTACTTTATCTGACAGATGTAGGGTTGAGGTTTGTTCGGTGCGATGCGTAGGATGTATCCGGTGAAATTATGATGCAGTCTTTATTCGTGAGCCGGCGGGAGCGGTTGCAGTAATCACCGCGTATCTGCAGTCAGGGGTGGGCCGTGAATAGAGCCCTAATGAACTGGATTTAGGAGTTTTTGTGCTGGCGACTCGTCAGCGGAGGACGGAGGTGCTCCCGAGCAATTATGTAGCACTGAACAAACGCCTCGGATACAGCCTTTCAATTACAGACTTACAAACTATCGGAAATGTTTTACTTGCTTGGATTTTGAATACTTTTACCTACTACGCTTACTATACAAGTACAATACGACACTTCACGACCTAGGACACTAATAATTGCGGAGTTCATGAATGAATCCAATCACAACAATGGACATTCTTTACGTTATTTGTAATCAATTGTTTGGAATTGACTACGTTTATTATTAAACATTATTTCTGTACTCTACCACATAACACACCTTGAACAAAAACGTGAACGAGTAAGAAAGCTATAGATTGCTCGAGGCGGTCAGCGATCGATCGGAGAGCTGCACAGATTGACGGGCTATTCTCTAAGCCGTACACTAGTACTAAGCTACATACACCTATATGGACCAGTGTACCTTGCCATTATGTGGCGACCTTCTCGGAACATCCAATCGCTCTTAATCTTCTTACAGCGAAGAGCCGGAATTATTTGGAATCTAACCACCTAATATGCTTAGATAATAAAAGGTTTCGCAATTGTTGGGGATTTGTCGCGTGTCTTTTACCTGATACCAAGAACGAAGCTTATTGGAAGATGAAAAGAGATGGGCAAGAATAAAGATGGCTCACTCACTACTTAGAATAGATAGATGGTAGAAAGAAATTTATCTACTAAACATACATAGGTAGAAAATTTAATTACTACCTAGATAGGTACTCAATCGATAAAACTATAAACCCAAGCAAAACATTCTAAAACTTTATAATTGGTCTAAGTTACTTCTCTGCATATCTCTAACAAACTTCTTCGAGCAACGTGACTGGAATCTGAAACTGACAAATATGTACATATTTATGCAGCGCAGGTATTTATTTATATGTATAGGTACCACGGGGCATCTATTATCTACACACATCTAAAACACATGCATAGTTACCTCTACATACTCACAAACTGAACGACTGTATCCCCAAACGGTGTAACTACCAAGATAGAGTGCAAGAAAGAAACAGCTTTCCGCTAAACGTTTTAGGCGAGTTATTTCCTTGTGCTGGAGAAAAGCGGCTGTAAAAGATGAGTCTGTTCTTATTTATTTACGGCGGTGCGGCGAGCGAAGTGGAGCGAAGATGATATGAATGATAAATGACCCTCTGAACGCCCCCCTCGCGCACCCCCCGCTTCAACCCCGCGTTCACACGTGAACACACGCCGTGAGGTATTCTCCTCATTCTGGATATCTACTTAAGTCTGAGCCATGAATGCCGAGAAGTGATAACCGCTTGAAAGGCGAAAGAACTCGTGACGAATATTGATATCGCAAACGTGCAAAGTTAATACAGCTTCATATATGTAATGTAGGTACCGTTCTCATCTCAACTCACTTCAAGGGTTTTTCGATTAAGAACACGAATAGGTATTGCAAAAATCGAAGTCAGGAAATTATAAAAAATAACTTATTTTTTAACTTTGGGGCAAGTATAGTGATCTCGGAAAATTAGGAATTACAGAAGTTTAGTAATAATTAATTTGAATAAAAAATTAAAATTATTACTTACTTATTAATTTTTTACTTATTTTTTTTTAATTATTTTTTTTTTACTTATAATTTTCTACTATGTTTATTAAAGCTGTTCGCTTTCCAATAAATAAATAAATAAATACGTTGTTTACAGTCGTACTGTACTTTGTGCCTACCCAGAAATAAAAACAATTTGAATATGATTATATGTAGAGCATTAACTCTCTGAGCTCTACCTCCAAGCTAAGCGACTTTGAACTCATAGAGCGATTTCTAGTGTAAATACATGTAAACGGAGGTAAATATGAAAGTCGGTCGTTGCCGGCATCAATCTTGGCGTCTAGCCGGAATCATCCGAGCTAAACGGATTTTTTTTCAAGCCAATAGCTGCGCATCAACACGCGTGACGGGCCTCGCGATTGGTCGAGTCTTTTTGTTCCATTTTCAATTCCTTTGTTTTTATTGGTGGACACTTAGCTAAGACAAAGGGGCGATGGTATGTGTGAGTGTGATACTGTTGTGCGTACTTGATATGTTTGTGTGTGTTAAGGCGTTGGGGCTTCCTGTAGGAATGTACAGTTGGTTACAAAAGTCTTTAAAATTTAAAATGCTGTATTCTTATTGATATGATAGTTCCCTTTATAAACTCTATTTGTTTTTCATTTCATGTTGAGTCATTTATTGCAAATTAATGTAAATATTCGAAAATGTAGAATTAGCTTATGGAAATTCTAAGTCATGGAATCGTTTATATAGGAACCGGTATTTTTTAATTATTTTTTAGTTTGAGGGGTTTTTTTATATCCAACAGATAACCCTAGGTGAAAGGATTTATGAAACAGTGCTCGTTCTTTCATATTACTTATCATCCATATTTACAATTCTGTGCACTTGCACTTACTTGCACAAAAACCCGCTCTACATATTTATAAATAGTTCTTGTTTGTAGAATTGACACACAGTTCTGATTCACGATTATGATTTTTTTGTAGTGGAGTGTACAAGATCATGGCTGTGGGTCTCATGTGGGACGTGCTGTACGACGTGGTCGGGGTTTCTAATTTGATATAGTGAACCCTATATCTCTATGTGAATGCCCTGTTTACTTTTAAACTGGTATGTACTGTTCTTATGTACTAGTTATAGTGATTATTGGTTTGTTTGTGGCTAATACATAACAATACAGCTGCATTAGCTACATAGTACCTATTTTCTAACTAAGTATGTCGTGTTTAATTTAAAAAAACCTATTCCGAACTTTCTCAATGGAGCGCCGCGCCGCGCCGGTTGAAAAATGAAAAACAATCAGAAAATGGCTCACGTTCAATTGTAAAAATGTTTAACTAAATTAGACCTAGAACATTAGAAACCCCACTCTCACCCACATACGAACACTCACTCTGCTACAGATACATATTATAAGAGTACCAAAGTTCCAACAGATAGATGCTACAGTCAATCACCTCGCCATTCCTTGGAATTGTGCGTCGATCCAACAGTCACAAGAACTGACTGAAAATAATTCAAGTTCACCTCCAGACTGGGGGCTATGATTAATGAGTGGGATTATTCAATTAACGACTCGGCAGGTGACGGGCGACGGAGGGGGTGAGGAGAGAAGACGGGGGCGGGAGGGTTCTGGAGAGGGAGGCATCCTTTATCTTGTCGGCTACTCCAGATCGCAACCCTCGATGAATTAGCTTAGCCGCTACAGCGATAGGGCAGACGCCTCACCGTTCATTTGTTCGCCTTTTCCAAGTTAACACTTCTTTTGAAGATTAAACAGTTTTCAATATTTACAAAAATGTGGATCTTTTATTGTTGGCCTTTTTGTTAAACACGTTTTTTTTTACTGGATCACACAGAAGTTTCAGTAGGTACTTCATCTAATTCTTCTAAATCGAGTAGGCTGAATACAGTTAGTAGTTGCATGCCGTTTAAAGAAAAATGGAAGAAATCTTTCTTAGATGACCCTATAAATTCTTTCAGAACGTCCTTTTAGGGCTGAACTGAAAAAGCAAGTAAAACAAATGAAGAGAAATGCAAGTTATACCAAAATAATGCCCACATTTAATTACGCCAGCACTCAACTGCCTTCAAGCTACCAGCAGCGCAGTATAGACAATGTACAGGCATGGATGTGCAGCGATGGCCCTCGACAGGTTCAAGAGGAGGCGCCGAGCATCATCCAGTGCTCCGAGAGCCAGACGTGTCAATGTCGCTACTGGCCACGTGAAGGTTATGCATGGGTATAGTTAGGTGATGTTGATTTACTGTAATATGTTTACACATGTGTATAGCAAATTTTGGATTTTCATTGGTTTTTAAATATTTTTTATGGTCGGGAATTTGCGTTTATTTAAATTGATGATGCAATAAAAATGATTTCATATCTTTAAATAAATGTATTCGAATCTTTATTGGAGTACTAATTCGTCACGGCTCTCGAAACAATGAACTTTCACCTACATTACCTGCACGCACGCATAAAATATCCATCTGAAAAATATAACCTGCCAAAAGGTTTCCCCGCAAACGTTAGACTGTTTTAAAATTATTTTCCACCAAACAAAACGTCCATTAAACGGGAACTCAACCCCATCCCTCCAACGGGATTATAATAAATGGCGCAATAATGGCACAATATAATATTAACACAAAGTTAAACGTGTTTTTATTTTCCCGTCGAAACTTCAGTGCCGCTCCGGTGATCACGCGCACTGCCATTTCGCCTCTTTATGGCCGTACTCAAAAAATGGCTCCTGGAATAAAATAAATTGCAAATATTTATCAAAACGCAACCCCGTTTCGGATGCGGGCTCAGAGTTGCCCGTTCCGTATATCGACGTCGTTGTTAAATAAAAACTCTTGGCAACGATTGTTTCAAAATACTTAAATACTTAGTTTAACTTTATCCTTCGATGAAAAATTAAAAGACAATACGAGAGTCGAAACGGTTTGCAGTATTCGGTGTTTACCCCTAGTAGTAGTGTATATGAAGACAGAACTATCCGCCGATTAACAGAATAAATACATCTTAATAAGTAAATAAGACTTATTTATTAAATTAGATATTTAAACTACTCTAAAAAAAAGAAACTAACAAAATAACAACAAGGAAACTCTTAAGTAAACGTATCGATATCGACATACCGTCACTGCCGCTAGAGTAATTTCTACGCCAGAGGATATTTTGTTTCATGTCGCGAGGTCAGGGCCTTCCTGAATCCATGTGTATAAACCATTTCTCTCGCGTTTTAAAACATTGTTTTTTCAGGCACCTAAATAGAGTTGATAATGAAACTTTTCTTACAGCCCTTACATCACACATTAAAGCTATATAACGGTTTTTTTTCCTTTTTAAAAGCGATGGAGTAAACATGTCATCCCTACGTAAGTTCTTCGAATTATATAAACAATCTCAACTTAATCAAAGGTTATGTTCCCAAAAGGAAAACAGAGTTTGGATACCTATTAGGATTAGGCATAAATTAAAGATACTTTTCCATTAAAGTCATCAAAAAACATTAAAACAGTAGTCCCAATATTGAGTGTAAAAGCTTTTCCCGTCAAGATACTTGCACAATACATAGCTAATGAATTGATCGCGTGCAGGGGCGCGGGTGCATTCGGATGCATTAACATCGCTTCCGGGGTTCTAGCGGGGTCTCGGGGTTCACTACGCATTCATATTTTGAATCAAGCGTGAGTGCGATTCATATTGGAAATATTTTGTTTTTCTGCAAGATTACATGTCAATATTGAAACTACGTAAGTTTATAAATATTTGTAGAGAACATAATGAGCGAAACGTCGTTATCTATCGCAATAGAGATAGATCTGGAATCAAGTATGAGACCTGAACAAAATATATTATCCTACAAATAAATGTAAAATCTGGTTTTACGTTTATTTCTGTAACAACCACTTCCTGAGTAGTCGTCATTACCGCTCAAACTTGTAGGATGTCCGTTAAAAATACTTTTAAATTTCGTACGTAAATCAGTGTGACGCGGGTAGACCTTGCGATAGAAGGGTAGTATTTCCGGTTCCTGTCGGGGGGAGGGAGGGTCCTCTTTGTGTTGCAATAACCGGAAGCCGAGGGCTCTGAGGACGGAGGGTAATGTCAACTGAGGTATTTTTAACTTTCTTTCTCAACGTTGATTACATGTGCTCTGTGAGAATTCTTAATAAGATTTCTTGATTAGGTATACTTTGAAACTTTGGATTTACCAAGATTTTTTTTTGTTTCAGCAATGAAATAAAACAGTTTCTACTGTCGAAAGGATACGACAGACATCCACTTCAATATTAGTATTCTTTTTGTTCCTTACTTAGGCTGACTGAAAAAACATTAATTATTCATTTTAGTAGTGTATTTTATTTCTTTATTTTTAAGGTAGAATATCCTGAAAAGTTCACGTCGCGTCGTCCATTCGAATGGACTACTTAGAAGGAACCAGTGCTGACCACTCAGCTATCGGCAGCTAAATGGCTACTTTTAGCGCGAACAATATAATTTTAGTTGGAGCGAGTGGTCGATGATGGGGACAATTTCCGACGATTAGCGAATGGCGGCGTTTTTACAGGACATTTGTAAAAGTGGTCGTAATCACGCGCCTTCCATTGCACCACTTGTGGTAATAGTCTTTAGTAGTTCCGTGTGCTATAGTGAGATTGCTTTGCTAAGTATAGTTTATTTGGCGTTGGTATGTATGTATATCCTAATGTCCTACTCCATAAGCAACTAACCAGTCTTAATTTTATGTTTCTGGCTATCGTTTACCTAATAGCTTCTTGTATATCACAGATTACTAAATAGGTGTTTTTTGTGTAAATAGTTACTAATGTAAGTACTAGATAAATTTTAACTTACCTATTCCTAAAGTCATTTTGAAATTGCCTCAATAAAGACGATTTTTAGCGTCACTGTCTATCTATTGATGATTTTTTACTGAAACTCCTGTTCTCGGTTGAAACAAGGACCGTAGTCTCCAAAGCTAAATATTGATTGTTTTATTTAACAATAGTAGCAGCCTATACTAGGTGGCTACAGTGACCACGAATCCTAGGATGTTCATTTGCATAACTGAAGGCCCGACGAGAGTACACTAATATTTATTCAGAGAAAATACGTGAGTGAATATTTATTTATCTCAGGCGTGCCTTGAAAATTGCAGCACAATAAAACGCATAGCTAGATGTGCACACCAAAATTTTATATCTATTTCGAATGAAAAACCAAAAACAAATTAAGGTTGATTATTAATAAAAAGATCAAATGCTTAATCAAATAATATTTTTAAAAAGGCTTGTTTGCATTATGCCAGTTTCGTCAATTCACTTTTCGCGGCCATAACAAACAGCGTTCATCTATCATTTGGCTTTTAAAGGGTGGCAGGGTTGACGGCGATTGAAGCCTTTCTTATTTATTTCTCTGCCCTCTTGGCGTCAAAATATAGGGTGACCTTTATAGGGAGCTGAGGGTTACGATGACCGATAGGGCAGGTAACTTAGCTTTACAGTTTTTTTACGAGAAGTAGTGATATTGAATGACTCCCAGTTACTTTCTCAAAGTCCCGAAATGGATAGAGCTTGTTTGCACTTAATAAGGTCAGACAGAATATCTAACTGTTTCAAAAGGCAATATGTAGGTCAATAAATATAAGAATTCCGAGTTCCAAATATATGAATCCTCTTCACATATTTCCTTTGCTATTTTCCTCCAGTATTAATTTGGGATCTAGCGGAGCATGTAATTATTTGCGTTGCCAGCAAGTAGGTTCGTATACTTTCGTAATCTGTGGCTAAGTTCAGCGCAGAGCGGTCCAGTATTCGCTATAACCGTATATCTTGTCTTTGTACGCTGCTATTTATGGCCATCCTTATTTTTATTTTAATGCTGATGCGACCGGTGCCGCCGTGTCTCGCCCCCGACTAATCTTCTGGACACCCCGTTGGCTATAAACTTTCAACGTGCTTTCTGTGTCTTTGTGAATTACTGGCACTTTCTTTTTAATTGCATTTTAAGATTTTCGCTTTTCTAGTTCATCACTTCATTAAAACTTAATAGTTCTGAGTTTTGAGATCTTTTTTCATGATAAATTAACATTCAACACGAACCGAAAAGAAAAACATATTCATTCATAAGCTCGTTAATGATATTTAAGTACCTACATAAGAAACTGTCATTACTATTATTTGTTCCTGTGAGCCTTTTTTGTAAAAATACTGTACCAAACCCAAAATAACTTTTAAGTACATAATTTTAAAGCTAATAAAACTTTCTGAAATCTTTCAAGGAATCGAAGGGTTGTGCCCTCTTCACACCACAACAGTAAACAATGTTTCACGGCTATAAGTTTCCGATACATGAATTTTATTAACTTTCGCTCCCCTGACGGATGGAGTGTTATAGTATTTGTTTTACGCATCATCAATGTGCCAGCGACAGAAATTGTTGGGGTCACGCGAGACTCGGCGGCTTTTCTACCTATAGGGGATTCCGTTGCGTGCTGGCGTTATTTTGAGTCTTGTATAAAGTTTTGCTTAAAGTAATCTAGTATATCTAGTATACCTAGTTAGTTGATGTAAAAATTTAGTTATTAAATAGCTTAGCCAAACTAAAGAAAGTTTTCCAAGAGTAATGACGAGTAAAAACTTTAGAATTTGCGAATCAACCATGAACTTTCTAATAAATAATTCAAAATCCCCTTCGCTTGTTGTTTGCTGAAGGGTGACTGGAAGATTTCTAACTTATCCGGGAGAAATTGGTTAAAAAATTCCTTAGCAAAATAAAATCCAAGAGCAACTTCCGAAAGTTATCGAACTTTCCAACAATCCATTACACCGAGTTTCGGAAAAATTGACTCGGAACTTATTATTTTTATTGAAAACCATCTTTGAAGTCTGCGCGAGGAAGATGATCGGCGCGCTTGGAATGTCACTGCTGCTCTATATCTTTTTATAGGTTATTTTATGTACAGTTACGTATGAACTATCAGGACATTTCGTTCAGTAATCATATGTGAAAATTAATCCAGAAGAGGTCCATAGCGAACAATTACAACATCAATTAGGATACACGATATCCAAACAATGGCTCAGGAGCACATAAAAGGGGATAATCGCAGTAAGCGCGAGATTATCGGCGGCCACCTCTGACACCGGCGAGCCATTAGCGCTCCTTCAAACAACTTGAGCTAACAGAATTTACGGACACTAAAATCGCCACTTTTAGTGGCAAGCGAGCACTAAACAGCAAACAAAGCTAGCGGCGGCGGCGAGCGGCGTCCGGTCCACCACAAAGGCTTTGTGCCCGCCACACTGACACGCTTTTTGCGTCGCTATCGCTCGATGACGTCCCCGTAGATCGATAAGAGCCACCCACTCGACGGGAATGCTCTATTGTATTACTGACACTGCACTGTCTGAGATGTGGAAAATTGTAGTCCTAAAACTGAGAGCGCCGCATGTCACACGCTGCTGCGTCGCGTTGCTGTCCTGTCCTACATGGCTGGCACCGTGTCGCGACTGAATAAACAAATTATTCCATGAATGGTCAACCATCGCGTGTTGCGTGTCGGGTCTCGATTGATAGTCGTACTTACTTACTTGTTCGTTAATTTACGACGGTTCATAATTTTCGAAACATCAGCGTTTCGGAAGTTTCTAATAACGATAAAGACTAATTTAGTAAATTAAAGATCCTTTTAAAATGCTTTATCCTCCCAACCGATATTAACTTGAACTACTTATCAACTCTATTCTCACATGAGTGTCGCGTCGTGTCGCTATGTAAATCGAACATAAAACGTCGACCAATGGAAGCGGAGGACCTCGCGTCGCGATCGCAAACCTAAACACGTACGTGCGCACATACTTACGGCTTGTCGGGAGGAATTAGCATAAATTAGTGGTTAGTGGCGCGTGAAGAACGTGAGTCACATGGCATCAGTATGCGAGGGGACGCTACCCGCGGACATCATCTCACGAATAATGTTCCACTTACAGCGCGTTAGCGACGGACGTGGGATGACATGATGAGACTGCTCAACAGCCAACAAGAGCGATGAACTTAATTTTCTATAAGCGTGAAGGACAGAAATTTTAGAGCGATACATTGAAAATAAATTTTGCTTTTGAGGAGTTTTCGTCGAGAGCTGATGAAGTTCAGTAAAACGTTTCCTCACTTGAATGTTTTATTAGCAAAATTAAAATTAAACTGATTATTAGTAAACCTACCATAACTATAAACACATTAATTAACCTACAAGTATTTTAAGTGCTTAAACGATTTATGTTTTCCCGCAGGTTACTCCACACCTATTTCCTCTATTTATTATCACGTTGGTAAATATAAATTCTGATAAACAGAATGAGAGCGTCGCACCTAATCTCTGTAAATGAACTAGTTGGGAGGTGTACCATTACTACACGGACCGGTGGATATTAGTGTCGCTAGTGTGGACATCACTACAACCACGTATTTAATAAGTAGGCATCTACTCGTTTAGTTTGAGTTTAAAAAGTTATGTTCGTATATAATTATGCTAGCTACCAAGTTATGAACAAAAACGTTTTATGATGGTCTTTACAGTTGCAATGGGTATTAAAAAGATAAATACTATATTGTTCTAAATATCTTTTGTTATGTTTGTTGGGTTTGCCCTCAAATAAACTTATGACCTTCCAACACGTATTACCTATAATAGCTATATATTATTTTTCACTCGTCGGTACAGTCCGCTGAAGGAAAACGAAAACCTTTCCGGACTACTCGAGAAGATGAGTGACACTATGTTCAAAGGAGAGGGGTAAAAGGGCGGGAGGGGGAGGGTATTTCCGAATTCCCTCACGCACGGGCAGAGGGCGCGCTCTGGAGCACACCAATACATCCTTAATGTGATGGAGAAATAATTTCCTAAAATGCAGTGGATTGAGACGACAGGTGGCCTCTGTGTAGATTTGAGTAGTTTTCACAGAGACGTCAATTTAGTTTATTACACGGGGTCAGGGATGGCAGGAGACGTCGTTCGCCTACAGAAAGGATTGGGTCACGCGTTTCGGTTATATTTTCTTAAATTGGATGATGTTATTTGGAGCGCGCAAGTAAATATTTCTGTAGGTAAGTTTTTTATTTTTATTTTTATTTTCGAGTTTCACTTCTTAGAACCATTATACTTACTCACAATTGATATAAATAAAGATAGAATGGCTGGTATGCCTCATTGTACACAGAGACAACTCGCTATGCGACAATTTTTTCTTTTCATAAGTACTTAATTTTAAGTAAATGTATTTATTCTGAAATGATCGTAGTAAAATCTGTCAGTATATTAGAATGGAGATCGAGATGTATCAAACACTCCAATATCCTATATAAGCCCCGAATATTACACCCAACATATTCTGCGTACTGTGGCAGTGTAAGTCGCCCAAGCCCCATTGTAGCGTCTAGACCATTGGTATTCCTGCAATATTGCAACTCGCCGGATTGTCTGAGGCCTCTCGAAGCGTCTTATCTAGCCAATAATGATAGCGGCGTCTTGTTTCTACCAATATTACATTTCCCTCGAGAGGATTCTGGCGTAGTATGTATCTATCGACTACGAATAATTTATGTACCGGGGTTTTGTGAATGAATGAATAGTCATAAAGAACTATTAAACCTATCTTGTTATGTTATAATTTTTAAACAAAGTTGAACAAAGCCCAAAATGAAGAACCCAAATGCACCCTTTATTATCCTTACGTAGTGAAAAACGAACTGGTTTCTATGCAGGTAACTAAAATTAATAGTAAAACATTTTGTAATATACTTTATAACGTAAAATAAATTGAAACTGTGCGTACATTCCGTAACCTACTTTAAAATGTAAACTATTTAGTTACGCATGCTAATGCAGTAATAATATACTCGTAACGTAACACAAGCATGTACCATAGGAAATGTGGGCGAACGACATCCATTGATGACAACGTCGAGGGGCTGAAAGGGTTCGTTTAAATAATCAAACAGAAGCCACTTGAAAATTGCAACGACACATGGTAACATTTCACTCTAATTGCTTTCTCTATCAAATTGCTAGTCCAACGACAATGATTTACGTAGTTTTGGAAGAGATGTTGGTGCAGTATTTAAATAATGTAAGTTTCACGGAGGTACTTATATGAAATGCTATAGAAGAAAATGTAAAATGAATCTAGTTTGGAAGCATGTACATTGTACGTATAGGTATGGTATATACCTAGTCATAATGGTAACCCTCGATTATAAAACAAAAGACCGCTCAACTGAGAGCAACTAGAGAAAACTCTGAAACAAAATTCCATAATTCATTCCCAATCGGCGGCGTCGACATCACTCGACACGCAAACTCTCCAGGACACACGCAAAACGAACATTTTTCCGAACGGAACGCCCTTTCCAAGCAAAACTCTATAAAAACGTCGAAAAAAAACAGTAACATGGCGTATAATGACAGCTGGTCCACTTGAGAACAAAAGGGGAGACCGAGCCTCGTCGAGAAAAAAATACCCGAAGAGTAAAAACAACTGCGCGCCGCCGCCGCCGCCGGTGCACCGCGCCCGCCCAACCACCGCCGCCGCTCGTCTCGCGGCCCGCGCTCGCTAATAAATTTGCAATCGTATTCGATTCTACCGTCGACAATCGGCACGTTTACCCTACTCACTACAAGTGGACTCGAGCGACATACTCCCTGTAGTTGGCAGCCTACACGACCGGCAAAACTTCGCAGCTGCACTGTACATACACTCCACCTGAAATTAGGTAGCGCTGAGAAAACTCGTTACGAATATTGCTTACTATACGTCTCGGGGAGAATGGTGCCGTATTCGAGTTTAAAATGCGAATAATAATCGTGGTATTCATAAAAATCCCGTGGGCGGAATGCATGGAGAGGCCGTGTTTTACACGTTATAATTTTGCGCCGAAAGCAGGCTGGGCCAGTGCAGGTTGTTTTGTCGGAGTGTAGGCTCGGTTCAAATGCCGCGCACGGACCATTAGTTGATGAGCGCACGTGTATCCCCGCCCTACGCAGCCCGCGCGCCGCCCGAGCTCAAGCCGGGAAAAGTAACAATTTTCAGCTAGAATATGAAAATGTTTTGTAGCTTACTGTTAAAAATGTTTTGCTAAAAACTACCGTTTTCACGCACAATGAGTTTTCCGGGAGAACCTTGGCATTTATTTTGTTTGGTATTTCAGGCTACCGTACCGAAATATTTATGAATAGATCTCACATAATAACAACATTCGGACATATCATTTAAAAAAGCTTTAAACTAGAAAATAAGGTTCTAGATTCATTACCATTCCTCATGTCATCACTTTTGAGGTATACTAAACTCACAGGATTCGGTACCATCGTTCCGAAACTACCTACATAATTTGAACACCGCTTTGATCAATAGGCTTTATTTATAACGGAGATAAGAGATCTATTCCCGCAACATCCGAAAACAACATTCGATAAAACATTTAAGAACTATTCTAATAAATATTGTGAAATTATTAGAGATAGTAATATGTAGGTGTAACCAATATTCTTGGCTGCCTATTATGTTAAAATTACAAAAATATTGGCAAAATTCAGTTTCGATTCTAACATTTCAAATAGTATACGACTTCGCCATCAACCTGAAACCTTTGAAATGGATAGTTCTATTTAAAAGTCTTTTCACTTAGCTATGTCATAGCCGACCCCTATCTAGACGATATTTGTGTTTTATATGAATTAATTCTTCGGCTGAGGGCTCACGAAAGCGTTTTATTCACGGGCCAGATGGCGCGCGGACAGATCAATTTGATGATTGCAAAAAAACCTGCTGCGGACTTTTTGATGTCGTTGGGTTTCAAGAGTGCCTCAACCGTCATGCGAGTCTTTTTCTCGGTACCTTTAATACCTACCTCCTTTCACTTGTAAATACCTAGATATACCTCATAATATCGAAAACTTTCCGTTCCTTTAATATGGACAGTAGATACTTACAGATTGTTGATTTTAGCGTCTATGGCTCTTTTTACCATGTTTGCTGATCAACAACACAACTTAATTTCCAAAATAACAAGTAAACGTGCGTAATCTTTTCAATGAACTATGTATCACATAATGACGTCAGAGTATTTTTGAGTCCCCGCGCCCGCGCAGATCGAGGGTAGATACTGTCAGCGAGTGACGTGTTTAATAAGCGTTATCTTGTCTTATGTCAACCACAGACTAAACACTAAAATATACAGTGAAGGTAATTTTATTTAGTTTAGTTAAGCTGGTTCTTTCGGCATAAACTGACCTACCAGTCTTTTAATGCTATTTCTTTATTTATTCAAGAGGACACTAGCTTTTAAATCTTTTAAAACATTATAAGACCTAAACCACTTTATAATATGTGTAGTTTAATTAATTTTAAATCATTAATTACTTTTCTTACAACATTACTTTAGTCTTGAGTTTTTACTTCAGCCCCGAAATCTGCCTTATTACCTACTTTTTGTTATCAATTAGACCGATATAAACGATCCACCAATATCATAGTAATAGTTTAAAGTACCTAGCTAGATAGATTGTAAATCTAGTGAAACTCTACGCACACAGGAGTAAGCAGTAAACAAAGCTTCACATGAAGGTTGGACCCCACGGAACTGGAGATCAGATATCACACGACGGCGGCGACGTGCCCTGAATTAATCCCCATATGACATCTCAACAATACTACCACCATTCTAAAGGCAGCGTCTACCTACTGCCCTTTCTAATACCTAAAGTCTGCTGTATACGACTCTACTTCAATGTTATTTTGTGTCTTTAATAATTAGCAACGAACTATATTTCTGGCAGAAGGATTTTTGGACCGTTTTCACTTGTTGTGGATTTCCCACATATTTTTTCATAAGCTCCAGTGGTAGAACTCTTTGTATGAAGCTTTTTACACTTGTCGCGTGACGGCGTTTATATAGAAATTGTCGTCCGAGAAAAACCCGGACAAACACATGACAAGGATATAACCATGATTTTTATTAAATTTAACTTATGGAAAAAGGGTATTATTATTGTCTTATCTTTATCCATTTAATTCATTATGGGTAAGCGGACTCATTTATAAAGTAATTGTTAATTTCTGATGGTGCTTAAAACAAACAAGACTTATTTGAATTGTACATCAAAATAGTATCGCAACAATGAAAAGTACGAATACAAACGAATGAAAGTGAAACTTGCTGTTGGTAAGTTATTCAGATCTTGAAATAGCTCGAATGTGACTTTGAACTTTACAAGTCAACGTTACCACAGGCGGTCGGCGAAGACCTACAAACTACGAACGCTTTCATGTGAAAGTACCTACGATCACTGTTCAACTTTTACCTAGCGGTAAACATCCATTTATCATAGCTAAATCTACTATGATTAAGTCACGAATTTGTCTTACGAGCACACGGAAAGAACGCCGTATAATAAATTTCCTCGGAAATAAATCATAATGAGCGGCGACGTCATTGAAATCATGTTTCACAAGTCTTACGAGGGGGCCGGGGACAATCGAAAGCCCCGATGAAAGTCGCTAAGAGTGTCGATAACATCGCACTAGAACCGATGGCATGCGACCACTGCCCCTATCGCCCCCATCGACGCACCAATAATGAGTCTACAAATCGTGACGGAAATTGAAAGAAAAAACTTCCCAAACGGCAGATCTTATCGTCTGTCCTAAACGTTCTCGTAAAATATTAATAAAACATAACTTTTTCCACCCAAACCCACATTAAACTCCGATCCCGTAGGAATTTATTGACAATTACGCGTCAATAAGTGGCAATAAAAGCACAAAGCGGCAATGTCCACAGATTTGAATGTCAATTGTACATAATTGTGTAATTCTGTTTTTGTGGAGGCTCATTTTGATTGTGACACTAGTAATACAATTATAAGTTGACTTTCGCCCGTCTCATTTCTTTGTCGAGTTTATTATTATGATAAACACTCCGCTACACTATGGCATTGTGAATCAATTTAGAGTTTGAGCTTTATTTCCGTCATCGATATATTAATGTCAAATATACTTGCAATTCGTGAGACGTGTAGTAAAACATCCGTGGGAGTTTAGCGGTTACTGAGATATTCTGGACCAAAATGAAGATTGAAACGAAGAAGGGTCAATACGCCCATAATAAATTAAAACGAGGCTGCGAATGTCGCGTACAAACCACTAATAAGAAGAGCTCGCTTAACCTTATCTCCGATCGAGGAAGTCTTAAAAAACGGCTGAGGGGATTGAGGCTGCCCGGCGGAGGGGGAACGAAGAACAAGAGCCGTCAGTGAAATAGAGATAGATGAACAGTGGGAAATGAAATTCTTTGTGGCATCGCGGTCCCGCAAAAAATGCACAGATTAGATTTTTCCCCTCACCGAGGGCCGAGGGTAGACGGAGGCAATGATTTTTTACAACATTCACCGGGATATATAGCAGTTTTAGTGCTGAGATTTGTTGAAACTGCCCTGCTCGGGAATTTTAATTTCCTTGATTTGGTCCAAAGCAACATTACCGCACGCAATGACAACTCAGGTTGGAATTCCAGCGAAGATATGAAAAGAAGCTTCTGTCTCGAATTCAGATTGACGTAATCTGAAAAGTGAAACAGGCTTTTAAATTTTACCATGATGTCGATGAAAATGAATTTTACCATGATTTTTTTATTTTGGTAGATAATAAGTAAGTATATCATTTTTTTTGCAGATAATTAAAACGTCTTTTGCGCATTAAACATAGAGGTTTAAAGTAACAGGCACGTTTTACTAAACCCAGCCTAAGCCCGTAGGTGGCCACAACACGATTCGGGGTTGCGAAATTACTTGGCATTAGAGGCGTACTTACGTCTCGCGGATTACAGGACCCTCGGTAAAAAACAAGAGGGCGGTGGTTGAATCGCTAGTGTCGTTTACATTGATACGATACTTGAAGCATCTGCGATGGATGAACGCTAATAGCGGGGGACGAAAGGTCAATCTACACTACTTATAGATTCATGTTTCATTATAAAGTTTTATTGCAACGGTTTATCGTTATTTATGTTAATTTTCTATTGAATTCAATTACTTACCTACTTTAATATTTTTGGTCCACGAACATTTTTGTAACATTTCATTACGAACAATTCAGAAACAAAAAAAAAATTTCAGCAAACACGTATCGCCAAATATGTAGATGACATTGTTTATGAAATCCTGTCAATGCGCAATGCCCCAAAACGAAAGAAACGGTCGCAGAATAGCAATCAGAGTAATCCTCAATGTATTTTTTGGCAAATACAGCGTGTGGTGCTGTGGCTTCAATCAATATAATCCATACGGGTGTCGCCGTGCAGTATTTAGGGTACTAGGGAATCCCGTCAGTTGCCACCACAATTTGTGTCCACTTCTAAAACAGGCTTTGTGATGTAGAATTGAGTGCTTTTTATTTTTTATAATTCGTAGGTACCCAAAATATAAAAAAATATTTGGAGATTTTATCTCCACTGTTATTCCTTTGGAAAAGTAGGTACCTACGGAGAAAAATAAAAATGTATTCTTCTGAAATAATTTCGTATATTCGTATCGCTAAATGAGATGCCGTTATTAAAGTAAAATAGTCTGAGGTGATAATGATTTCCACGAAGTTCATTCGATTCGTTGTCGAAATAACCTTTGCACGTACTTACTTGCAAATAAAAGCCTATAAATTAGCTCATTAGCCGCGACAAGTTGTCTGCGCCGGAGGAAGTGGAGGAGAAGGATCATTTCCCCAAACTAATTACCAAACACGATAATTAAAAAAACAGATTTCTCCAAGGAATGGGGGAAATAAAGAAAATGCAAAACGTCCACCCGAAATTTCCATGACAAAACCTTCGTTTTTTCGTATCGCCCAAAATATCCATTGTCTCGTGCGCGTTTTGTCCGTTATTTTTTTCTCTTTGACGTGTCTCATTTTCATTTTTATCTCCGACGTCAAGGTTTTTAATAAGATATGCAAATTTTCGTGACGCGCACTGACTGTCAAACGTCGCGAGATAACAATTGTTAGAATACTGAAATGAAAATTGTTTTTTTTTTTCATATTTTAACTACTTACGTACCTGCTGTTATACATGAAGACATTAAAAATAAATTCATTTTGACTTCAATATTTTTCTCCTAAATACCAAAATAAATTAAAAAATGGTGATAATATTAAATTAGATGATTAAGAGAGAAATAAGATTGTGTAAAGTACAGTTAAATAAAATTGCTATTTATACTAAGGGTATGTTTGCAAACAAGAGTGTGGATCGATTCAAATATTTTAACCGCAAAGTTGATGTTTAAGTATACCTCTTCAATTTCGAGGATTCCAAACTAAATGAATAGGCTTTACATACACGTGTTAGTGATTTGGAGACTCCCTCACTCGTAAGGTCACTGATTTCATACTCGTACGAACTTCCTACACATGTGACTTTGAAAAGAATATGTTACTGCGCAGTAGGTAGGTACCTACGCTGATAGTATTTGTAAAGGTGACACTTGAAATAGTAGTAACTATTCTGTATTCGTAAGTAGGTACCTACTATCCTTTGCAAGGTACAGACATAATAATAAATAAATGAATATTTTACTTGAAATAAGCTAACTTTAACTAGACTTTTCTGGCAAATTAAACAGCCTTCGAGAATTATCAAAATCAAGATTAACTATTTTGTCTTCAAAATAAATATTTAATTGCGTTTATAAACTAATGTACCTCTTAATTTCTCGATTCTCTTATAAAGAGTAAGACATTTAAAATGGAGACACTAAATTAAATCAGCCATTAAAATCGTCATAATAAAAGCCAAATCACCCCTATAAAGGGTCGCTAAATAAATAAACAAGTGGCCCGAATGTGGCAGGGCCATAATAACAGAAGGCAAACAGCATCAGAAGCCGTGAGATAAAATCGTATTGCGTAGTCAAAAATAAATGAATCCGGGGATTAGTCGGGACACGGCGGCGGCCGCGCAATATTGTCGCTGGCGCCCGACGTGGGGCAATCATAAGCCGAGCTTCTGCAGGACACTACATATTTTCGCTCAGATTATGGTGGTTGCTTCGAATTTATACTTGTTTCCTTTTAACACACGCTCCTATTTTGGAAACTAAATAACAATGTAAGGGACTGTTTTAGAAAAATCGTAGATACTCGAATAAGTATATAGATTGGTAAGTAGAGTAGATAAATGCAGTTCCCGATTCTCAAATCACACCTATCTTGAAAGTGTTTATCGAATATATCTAGAGATTATCATGCTAGATTCTTTTGTCAGCAACTCGAGAGCGGGCGAGATAAACTGCTCCGTACGATTTCTCCGCAAAGAGAGGGCTCAACGCCAGCTCACTATCGGAGTTTTATTCCAATCGAATTTACCTCCTATGAAAATATTGCCCATCTTTTCCCGTTGCCATCCACCAAAGCTTGTGAGTTAAATATGACGTCTGAAAGACAGCACCGTAAATTAAAATTAAAATTAAATTCATAAAATTCTTTATCATTACGACGCCATCATTCAAACGTTTGCATAAACATTAAAAGGGCCCTAAAATGTTATCTTTATTGTGCAAAACGGAATAAAAAATGTCAGAAGATAAGGAATTTGAAAAGGTCGCAATTTATCAATGGCGCGTCAAACAGTCGATCTGCCGGGCATCATTTTTATCGTATTTGCGTATAAATAGTGGCGTCGCGGCGCGCCGAACCGCCGCTAATGATACGGAAAATGACATCTTATTTTGAGGCGTAAATCGAAGAAAAAATCGCTCATCTCTCGCCTGCCTGCATGAATATTTTATAGGCACGTCAACAGCGAAATGACAGGTTTTATCGTTTGAAAATTCGACGAAAATTGCGCGAAATGACGCGTCGATATTTTTATTTAGTGAGAACATCCTTCCGCCAATCAGGCGCGCTCATTGTGGCTCGACAATGAGATCTCTCCCTCGGGACCTTCTCAGTAAAGTATTTAACAGACGAGCGCAACAGTTATTTGTGAATTTTATGTTATGTTATGAGTTATGACGTACTTAGACATACATTTTCCTCGGAACTTTCTTTCTGATGTACTAACTTTACAATCATCGTAACGTTATCTTGAGACAATTTCTGATCTCCGCCTGTTATTGTCATTGTAGAGGTTGGTAAGTTTTTGAGTAAAATATAATATTAGTAAGCCCACTATTGTTCCTAGAATAATTCCTTGTGAAACATTTGTTATACAATCGATGAAGGGGTACGGTATCGTGAAACTGTCAAACAATGATCACAATTCAGTTCTCCAGCTCAGATCAAAGGTTTATTGAAATCTGTAGCTGTGTAGCTTCAATGACAAATTGGCAGAATGACGTAAATATCTTTATTAATCAATTTAATTGCTTATTAGCGTACTAACAGGCTTACATGTGTATCGGCGCGAATTAATGAGAAATGCCTCGTGGCTTTGATCAGGGGCGCGGTTTGACATGTGTTAAGTACTCGGCAAAGTCTAACGGCTTGTACTGCTAACACGTACTTAACATACCGCCTGGTTTGGGGGATGTATGAGAAGTTAGTTTTAATCGCTTGAGTTCGTGTGAATATTAGAAATGAATGTTTTCCTAGCATTTTAGAATCATCTGCGAGTAAGCATACTTTTTTATTTACCTATGTATATATATTTATTTACCGACTTAATATGAAGGTAAGGTTCCATTAGAGGTGCATCATAAACCGAGCATATTCTGCGCGGTTGTCGCGTGATCCGCATAAGTCTCTACATATTTGGTAAATTTGTCCGGGAGGGGCGGGCTCGGAGGAACACCTGCCGTAAAGATAAGCCTCTGATGTCGCGTAATATCCCCCTAAAATAACTTCTTACTGCCTCCGGTGCCATAGCGACCAAGCTACCCCGGCTTCCTCTTTCGATCGGTTATTGCGAGACTATGTACATTGTACGGCTTATATAAAAATAATTGCTAATTTTCGAAGTAGGTGTTGATATTTATATTGATTTTTTGTTTGCAAGTTACGTAGGTATAACTTTATTTAAATTGTTTTGTGTAAAATAGAAGAAATTAGGTAAAACTTAATCATTAAATTCTTTTTCCGTTACAAATTTACCTACTCAGGAACCTGAAAAGAGCTACAGAATCTGCTATATGAAACTGTTAGTTTTCCAACTAGGGTGTGAATGGGAAGCACGGCACGCGATGGCGTAGAACGAGTCTCAGGAGGCAATATTGCGAATTAATTAAGGAAGTCATTACGCGCCGATAGCGTTACGTTCGGTTACGCATACCGTACCCCGCACACGCAGGCAATTGCCAACACAAAGGATATTTCCTGCGTTTTCCCCGATTTAAAGCAATTCACGGATTTTGATTAAGCCCCCGCTGTTACTCCGAGATTATTCCCCTTTCAATGCAAAGAATGGTTTATTTCAGACACCGTGAAAGTGAATTGTATTTCCTTATGCTATTGATTTTATGGGAAGATATGAGTTCAATTTAATGTAGGTTTTCTTATTGTTTCCTTGTAAGATTGTTTTCAAGATCTTAAACTTATCCCTTCTGTGTAAGTGAAGACTATGGAAGTTATGATGGATAATAATAGTGACAATAAGTTAGTTTCGGGTAGATATTTTAGGGCATCAAGAAAGGTTATTAGATACTGTAACATAAAATTAATCAAGTTACTAAAACGTCGAAAGGAAATAGTTGGTAAATAGTTATCAAGTTTAGCAAGTAGATGCTCCCAACTTAACAACTAAGGATACAGAAGATCACAAAAGCGAGCCAATAGGAAACTATGTTCATTAGTTATCTCCAAGCTGAGTCGCTTCCCGCAACCAGCAACTTTAGATTGCTGCAATAATTATTTATTCCGCTCACTCGCCATCCGACTCCGTGAAAACTATTCAAGGAAGAAACGCTATTTCTCCCTGGTCAGATAAGACGTTTGATTTTCCCCATTTTCGCCCGGACTTTAATTATGGCCTCTGGTTTTGTGTAAAATAGTTGGGAGAGTAATTTAATCCAGCTATCAGTATGCGGGGCGGCGAGCAGCGACGAGTCGCGCGAGCCAATGAAGTCGACGCGAAAGGAAAGCTGCCTGTACCGCTATCTAGCATAGGACGGGGAAACGTTAAACTTACATTGTTTGTTTCAACAATTTCACGAATTTTCCAAGTCAAATGAAGAGACGCCTCTTTATTTAATAAATAAGTCACGATTATCAAATTTATTGTACTAATAAGTTCTCCCACAAGTTTCGAAACCCGCTTTGATTCAAAACTGTAAACATGTTTGTTTTCTCCCTCAAACATCCTCGTTTCTTCAGTCGTTGAACTGCATAACTATATGAGAACGAAACACAATATAGCGCCGTAAAAAATAAGCGCACATCAGACTCGAGCATGTAATTCTAGCGCACTCTTCCGGCCGGAACAAAGGAGAGAGGGTAAGAACACGAGTTACTCGACACCCGTGCCTTACGCAGATTTGTTTCTCACCGTCTCGAACCCGCCCAAATAAAACTAAACTCTTCTCGACAAAGAACAAGCTCCATTTCAGCTCATAACAAACTTGTCCCATCAAACGTTTCGGAGCCGCACATACGCAGGAAATTCGCGATAGTCAAATTGTAGTCTTACTTGGTGTGTTACCATTAAATCATTACAATTGCAACTGTGTTACCGACGGATAAGGCATCGTTTGCGTTACTGGTCCTTAAGGAAGGGTCCTTGGAAAACGGCAGGTATATCACATGAAGACTGGGAAAGAAAAATGTACCTTTAACGACGACGCGAGGATTTTTAGAGTCGAGAGAAGAAATAAGCCGTAACAGGATGTCGTTCAGGATAATGCCTCCTTCGTTTTATTTTATTTTCAGAGGTTACCTAAGCTTATGTCGTAGCCTCTTACCTTATGATGTCATATATACCTACATAGAAAGTTAACTTCTCACCGCGGTGTTTATTTGCAAAGATAATTCTTAATGTTTCAAGATAGCACTATCCTTGAACTTTTCATATCACGCTTGAACCCGCTCGTTGCTCTATTATGAGCAGATGTTGATGTAACGACAAAGGAGACGCGTCGCGAGGGCCTCAAAGCCGATATATTCCAGCCATTACTCCCGCGACTTGCGCAAACTTTACTTCGCCAAGTGATCACCCGGCTAGACGTTGCCACACAAACAAGCGAACGCCCACAAAAACTCGTCAGCAGGTAAAAAATACTTTGCGTGTGTGTGTCTCACTTGTATGAATATGAACAAACACAGCGTCGGTTATACTCGACCCTCGGCTGTAGCTACTTGTAGGTAAGTAGCTATCGCGACTCCTTTGTTCTAGCAGCTGATTGGAGCCGGGCCCGGAAATGCGTGTCACCTCACCCCCTCATTGGTCCGTTTCATTTTCTTAGCGCGAGAGAGACGCAACTACTGAAGTGTGTAGTTAAGGATACAGATCTCTGTGTGTAAAACAGTAGGTAGGTGTCAGGACAGGAGCTGCTTGTTTTGCTCGTTCACTGTTTATACACCGCTCTCGTTTAGATAAACTATTTCGTGAGCTGTCTAGCTTCGTAGTCGATTCGGGTACACTTTGATGTCAAAGGAAATTTACGTTTTGTAGGTAAAGTTTACGCATGAAACTTATAATAGTTCAACAAATGCTTATTTTTCATTAAAAAATAATATATTTTCCCACATTTTCCTTATTAGGATACCTATCACCTACAATATTCAAAGGAAAAGCTTTAAAAGTACCTATAAACAAAACAAAAGCAGCTAGGAAATTACTTATTTTAGGTAGGTAGGTACCATTGTTAATTTATTTACTTCATTCTAAACAAATTGATCGCGTTCCCCAGACAGGGCAGGCAGGAGGCATGTACAGCGGCAACGTGACTGCAGAGCCGGGCAGCGACAGGCTAATCGCCACTTTATCGCGGCTGTCACTCGCACTGGTACACGAGCTCTTGTTTGCTCTACCTGAATATACCGCACTACTACCATTACGATACTAATTAGGTACGATATCTTACTACTATAAATAGGTCTTACAACTATTCTATTAGTTAGACGATTCATAAAAAGTGGCACTCATAAAATTTTTGCCAAAAAAGAAACAACTTCAAAACGGAAACTAAAAAGTATGAAATAAATTAACTTGTACAGAAATTTCGAGTTTATAAGTGATTAAAAGAAACATAAACAATTAAATAATTTTATTATGTCTTTAAAATTTTTGAAGACGGTGCCAAGTAAAACAATAACTAGATATAGGTAATATAGGTACTTATAATCAATCTTTTTCACATCTCAAGGAAACAGGTGGCACCGTCTTCAAAAATTTTAAAGACATAATAAAATTATTTAATTGTTTATGTTTCTTTTAATCACTTATAAACTCGAAATTTCTGTACAAGTTAATTTATTTCATACTTTTTAGTTTCCGTTTTGAAGTTGTTTCTTTTTTGGCAAAAATTTTTTATTTCACATTTTTTAGTTTCCATTGACTGTCTTTCATTTTCATTATCAGACCCCTAATAACAGTCACTTAGATTCACTTAGACACCCATTTAGATGAAAGGTCTCAATAATAGAAGTTAATCAAGCCCAAACACAAAGTACTTGCTGTAAGCCGTTGTCGAGTTCCCTCGACTGCCTTTCCGCTCCATCATCAGGTCAACGTCAGGCCCTCATTAAATATTAGGGCTTTAAAATTCTTATTATTGCATAATATTAAGAAACGCACTAGTCGCGATGCAATTTTTTCGAGTGTTTCCCTCGATATCTCCAGGTTTCCACCATCAGGTCCTGGTTTCCTTACCACGGGACCACCCTTGGGATACTCCCTTTCTAACAAAAAAAGAATCATCAAAATCGGTTGATGGACGACGAAGTTGTGTGAAGAAACATAAGAAACAGACTAGTCGAAAATACAGTTTTTTCGAGAGTTTCCCTCGATTTCTCCAGGATTCCATCATCAGATCCTGGTTTCCTTACCATGGGACCACCCTCGGGATACCCCCTTTCCAACAAAAAAAGAATCATCAAAATCGGTTTATAAACGACGAAGTTTTGCGTGGACACACATAAAAAAAAAAAAATATATATATACGGTCGAATTGAGAAACTCCTCCTTTTTTGAAGTCGTTTAAAAAAGCGTTTATCTCTACATTTTGGAAATATCCTGAAATTAAATAAAGTATGGAGACTTAGTGCACCTATTGGAAGAACATGATTTCTATACAGGCGCATTCTTTCTCTTATTTTTGAAAATATGATAAAATCAAAAATACGTGCGAGTATATTTTCATGAGAGCTTTCAGTTAGAATATATAACCTAGTAAATCTCAGAATGTCAACAGGAAGATGACATAAAATGCTTAGTACTTAAATACTACCTATTCGGTAGCTCGCTTTTCTTTTAGAACGGACATAAGTACGTCATACGAAACTGAGCTTTATAACAGTAACTTAATAAAACATTTTTATGCAAAGAATCCTGAAAAAATATACCTAGGCACATTTGAAGGTACCTTTTAGGCAGGTATTCTAAAATGCCTTATCAAAGTCACGAGATGGCACTATCTTGGTGTTTCTCAAAGCGCAGCTATCAGGATTCCTAAATCAAGCTGACGTAGATTCCCTCTAGAGGCATGTGCTGAGACAGGCAGCGGGCTAATCGGCACTCTGTCACGCTGTCACCGGCAGGCGGCAGCCACGTGCTCCCACCTCGCCGCCACCACAGCCGCCGACACCGCTCTAAACCCTGATTGCTTTATTTAATTATAATCCCATAAGAGACCACAGCGTACACGATGCTTCATATCAATAAATAACGATTTATTTATGAATAAAAAAGCACTGACTAAAACTTCTTTTGATACTTCGTAGGTTGAAAATAACAAGCCAAGTAAACACGATATAAATACAAGATTTTTTTACATTTATATCCTTGACTTAAGTATATGATTTCAAGTATTTCAAAGGCCAATTGAGTAAACAAGTTCCTCAATAACATGAAAATAATAAATGTCCAAATCCTTTTCATTTGCCTTCTTATTTATTTTGAGCCATGACCAAAGATTACGTCAAAAATGAAGTCGCACAAAATGAAAGTTACCTAATAAGAAACCTCGTTACGTAACTCCTTAATTTACGTGAACCGTTCGTAAACATTTTTAACTTTTAATTGAGTTTCTTCGTTTGGAATAACGTGATTGAAGTTGAGGAGTATTTTGGATGTGTTGTGACATTATTCTAAAGAACGCGACCAAACTTTTCAGATAAATGTAAATAGCGTTTCACAATTTTCATATTGTTATATTTAGTCGTAATAATGAGTAGAACAATAAACTCTTAACTGGAACGAAGTTACGTAGGTTTCATGATAGCTAGTTCAATTATTTTATTACACCAGCTTTTATTTGTCGGGTAAACTACGCAATTTTAATACATATACAACCAGATGATTGAAATTATACTACTCGTATTAATGAAATGAATTTAAATCTTATTGGATTTCAATGCTTGCATTTGTTTTATTCAGAAACAGAAAGGTATGTAATAAAATTTACAACACGAATATCCTATCTTCTCCTGGGAGGTCTTTGTGAAATCGATGAAGATGTACACAATCGCTTTTCAATGATTATCGACGTTTGTGCTCAATTGTGATATCACAATGCAACCGGCTATATTGTTCGACATTTAAAAAACAGGTGTCGTATGATGTTATAAAAAATGCTTTTGATATGTTTATCAACCCTTTAGATTTCGGGGGCGGTTCTAACAATTGGTGGCTGGTGAATGGGTTTTTCGATGATAATCGTGGAAGCTTGAGGTTACTGACAGGTGAGATGTCAACCACATGAATGGAGTGACGTTGACTTCAATAGTTTGGGAGCATTTCGAAAGTTGACCCGATAAGATATGAGGTGCTTGTTTAACTCTTTGTACGATGAAGAGGTACTGCAGGTAGCTGGCTTTGTAATTTTGTTTGCTCTTTATGAGATTTTTTCCTCGTTATTTGTGGTAATCTTGTAATGTAGGTACATCGACAAAAGAAGGATCATGTTAGTTGTAATAACATAACTTTACAGCCAGTTTCTGAGCAGAGCATTAAGGTTAACACTCCATTAACCTGCCGCTAATATAGTCGTTATCTAAGATCAAAAGATAATAGGATGTTTAAATAGATAAATAACTTTAAAACCCTATCTAACAACCGTTAGTGTAAAGTAAAACTAGATATGTCTGAGTGTGAAGTGGAAAGTAAATAAGTAGGGCAGCCATCTTGGATCGGATGACAGCAGATATATGAGGTGACCGTTGGCCGGCAAGCGTGTCGAATCAACAGACACTACGAGTTAGCACTGAGCACGGAGAACACTGACAAACGACGTTTCAAATACTTAGCTAGAGTAATTTGAAATGGAGAGACTACGCTACAAACATACACACTAGAACTAATACAGTAATATACCGATATTCTTGAATATGCATTACACTAATTATAATTAAGTGGCCTTATTGATAGGAAGCAATATCTACAAGGCAAACTAAATAACATGCATCTGAATTAGGTACATCATAAGTATTTTCAAATGGGTGTTTTGGTTTTGTGTTTTTTTTATCGGCAAATGTTCTGATATGTTCAAAAAAGTAAACTTTTAATAACCAGGTCATACGAAAACAGGTATGAAATCTTACTTCAGGTATTTTTTTAGCTATCAACATTCAATTTAAAACAAAAATATAAGCCGAGCATTAAAATCACACCACGCACTTCCCCATTATACCACATACTTGTAATACAGTCGTGGTGAAGAAATAGGAAAAACTCTTCACTATTATAAAACAAGCAGCGCCTACAAAAGCGATACTCTAAAAAATGCACTGGAAAATACATAGCGAGTTTCTGTTCAAAGTGAGGTAACGCACGGAGCGTTGCAACTAACCAACCGTGGAGCTGAGGAAGTGGGTGAAGTCATGGGTGGAAGCGACTTTCATTTTGAAGCGACATAAACTGAAATCTCACCGTAAATTGAGGAATAAAAGCTAACACGTAAACAAGTAGGCTCGGTTGGCTTTTGATACCTGTTTACTACTTTTATTAAGTTAATATTCGGAAACGTCGTACGACAGTAATGTGGTTTCAGCTTATAAGCTTGCGATATATGTACTTATATCAAAACCGAAAGTCATCGTCTTTAGAACTATAAACCACAAATGAGACTACTTTTCTCAAATTTCAAATTAATACTTCGATGTTTGTGTCATACATCACCAATTGCTTTACATATTTTCCTAAATGATAAATATAGTTAGAAAATAAATTGTAAATGTCAATTTCTTATAACCTAGAACATGCCTTCAGCTCGCTGAATAGCTGGTGTCGGCAAGGCGAGCGCCTACCGCTGCATATTTATGAAGCGCCTCAAACACTATAAATACTTGATACGAACAGCCTCGCCTTGTAATGGAGTAAATAGACAACCTAGCTGGTCTCCTCCTAACTGAAGGCTTGCTAATATTACCTTATATAACACTAGTTAAGATAGATATCTAAATAATGTATCTGTCGATATAGCAAAGATAAGCATCGTTTAATCTCTTAATTGTACGCATATACCTATTGATGGATAACTTTAATTGATTCAATAGACATTTGATCAATACAGACTTTATACCAATAGGTACATAGATATGGTTGGTACATTCTCAACCGCGATCATTATGAAATGGCTTCCAACATTCAATTCACAAATCGGCAGCATTGTATAATTTTCAAGTTAAACCTTTAGACCTTTGATTGAGTAATTAGTTTAGTAACTACGCACTCTGTTAGGTAACCTCTACGTAAGCCTTCTACACACGCATTATTGATCAGTTTGTTTTAATGGGTCTCTTTATATACCTATAGATTTAGATGTAAAGCCGATCGCTGTTTCAGACGTTTGTGCCCTTTGAACTGTGGGCCGACGTTGCCGACGTGCCGGCTCTCTACCGACCGATATAGCTTAGATAAACGCGCACATAACTATGCAAACTACTTCGTCGAACAAAGCCGCATCCTCTAACAACATATCTGCTCGCATACTCTAATACAATCTAGACTTTATCACTACCATTTTAAGTATAGAGCGCCACAACGTCTAGTTGATGAGTTACGGCTTTCAACTAGGAATGCTCTACCATTAGCTAGGTACATATCTGTAAGTGTGGTGAAAATGCGAGGTGAATACGGTATGGGCGTTGTAGTGAGCCTTAAAAATTAAAGCCGCCAACAGTACTTGGTATGCTAAGTAAAGATTTCAATGGCGGAGAACGCTCTACGCAACATGATGGCGACTTAGTCGTGTCACGTCTGTGTGAGTTAATTTTTTTGGTTCGAAAGTCGAACGTGCTCGGAGCCTTCCCTTCAGACTGAAGTGGTTCGATTAATAAGCCCTAGTCGTCATGAATCACAATTAAGTTTTAATACAACCCCTTTGTTATTCTTACTAAAACAATATCCCATGTTTAACTCAATATTTCATGAATTGTCTATACTTTTCTAGGTATCGGATAAACCAGTCATTTGAAACCTGTAGATACTTACTAATACGAGTATTATCATTTAGTGACAGACAGAGAGTCGAAAAGGCGTGCATGATTTCCAATATCTCCACAACTCGAGTCACGGAGATTTCAATCATTATTGATAGCGTCATACAATGCGTTCTTCGTCAATGAATTTGTGTGGAGTGCCGAGGCAAAAGTTCAATGGAATGTGTATGAAAGTGAAGTCCTACAGTAGGGAGGGTTTCATTGTGCGAGGAAAACTGGGTAGTGGTCAAGCGTGCTAATCTGCGTTGAGTGTCGCATGTGATTGGGCAGACAGCGATGTCCAATTTTCCGGTTGCGACGACGCGACGCTGGTATTACTTGTAGGTAGGTATAAACAATAGTCAGGTAAAACTTCTTTAGCAAATTCCTGAATGAGATTTTAATGCAAAGCATAAAAAAAACGAATTTATTACTCGCCTCTGAAAAGAAATTGCTGATATTCGAAGATGAAATGTCAATTCCATTCAAACATAGTTTCGTCTCTCGTGTTTACAACTTTGTAGGAAACTGTCGCTCTTAAAAAGTTCCATCTGACTTCTCAAACACGTTAATATCAATTTGTATTCGCAAACAAATCCAGTACTGCAAACAGCCGTCACTGCAGGGGCGTCCTCGTAATGATTGTTTACCGGGGAGGACGGCTAGTTACCCGCTAATGCAATATTAATGCAATTCATTAAACGTGCAACTCAAGTGCACTCGCCCCCTTGCGAACAACAATGTAAACTACGCGAATACTTCACACTAATTCATATGTTTTTTCTCGTCGGAAATTGGAACAGATTCATTACTACGCTATAACTACACAGTTCAATGTTACCTATTTATATTTAAAAGAAGACAAGCCACAAAAACTTTTTAACGTTAACGTTTTTAACGTTTAAATTACGAAGAGGAAAATTTTACAAGTCGTCACGTGGCTCCAAATGTTTTTCCGTAGATCGATATCGGCACAAAAGAATTCTTAAATAAATTTAAGTTTCATAAAAAGTTAGTCCTAAACAATTCCATAAGTTCCCCAAACAGTTTCGCTCGCAATCGTTACAGCATCGGGGTGAGCGAAATTAATCTCGGACAAATCGGGCCGCCTCCGGGTCCCATTATACGATCAAAGCAAAAATATATGAGGCGAAGGAAAAGAAACCAAACATATGCTAGAGTAAATATTTGGCGAGCCCCTCCCGCCGCACAGCGCCCCCCTTTATTACGTCACATTGTTCTCGGGATCGATTAGCCGGCCTTCCCGTGACGTCGCGACGTGTTTTACAACGGTTGCGTTTTCGTCATCCTCCCGAGGCCGGGCACGCGCGCACTCATTGTACCCAGCTACCTATTTCGGTACAAGCCAGTTATTTTCCTCTACGTTTTCATTACGAGTTTTATTTACGTTTTCATTCCAACTAACTTTTATTTTGGCAGTCGCTAAATTCGATTTTGAAGATTATGTAACTGAAACGTAATAGAATGTTTATTTTTTTCTTTTGTTATGAAAAGTTCGGAAATAGCGACTCTTATTTTCGTTATAAAATAATTTTAGAGCCGCCCTCGTCGGTAACCGCGATATTTCAGACAATGAAACGCAAATATGCTCCAAGTGTCGGAGTTTGAAGTTAAAGTAGAATATAACTTGTCGAAGGGTAGGTAAATCTGCAATGCTTTCTCTCAGCACACATATCGTGAGAAATTCATTTTAATGACTCTGTGAACTTGAAAAAAAATTGGGAAAAAAGTGACTGGTAGGTATATTTGGCCCGCGGCGTATAATAGTGATTGAACTAACCTGTCAGTCCCATGTTAAATGATTTTGAGGGAACCAAAGAGCTATTGTCCGGTGATCCAGTAGCGTGTTTTCTTGGTAAATGTTTGAGTTAAGAATATTTACAACCAAATCTTTGTGTGAAAAGGAGTTGTGTGTTTGCTTTTAACATTTTTGCAGCTTGATGGAATATTTTTATAGGATGCAATAACATATTCTTCCTTCCTTTAGGCTATTCATTTGAACGTTATAGTAGACGAACCTATTATTTCAACAGATAAAATATTGTTTCAAAATGTTCCGGCATTGGTCATTGGTCAAGTTTCAAATAGATACTCACGAACTTCGTACGAATCACAAACCAAAAATGCAAATCAAATAGCAATACAGCGTTTATCTGAATCCGAATTCCCGTGGAGCGTTCGTATTCGTACGAATAGTGGCGGATTGGTATGATCTCGGTTTCAGCGCAGCTCGCATCCAAACGATTCAATCGCGCATAAGTCTCTTTGTCCGCTACACAATGCCGCGCGTCTGCTGCCATTCACGGCCCACAAAAGTCTGTTTCACTAAACTCCTTCTGTGCTGTAACATTGACCTATTGAGCCAACAGGTGAATCTCACAAAGCGTTTGTTTGGGTGTCTCCGTTGAATTAACAGCTTGTGCTGAACAACAGCTTTATTATACTTTATTACTCCACTCAGTCTATTTATTGCTTTTATAAAGGTTTTAGAAGACTATCGATTTGGTATTGTTGTTTTTTCGATATCAATGGTCATTTATTTGCATCAATGGTATAGCGATACCATTGATCGCTATACCATTAATAATGTGGAATAGACGGCAGTAAGCGTACTGCCGGGAAATACCTATTTAGCATATTTCCTTCAATTTTTAATTGACACTAGAAGTATGAAACCAAACTGTACTTGGTACTAACTTTGTTTTAAAATGATAGAATGAGTACGTAACAGGTAAAATCTTTTCATTTTTTATCTCGTGTTCATAGTCAAATTTCAAAGATTTAATGTCTTTGAATCATATTCTAAGCCACCAATCAAAAAAGGTTACATCCCACTATCGAATGTAGAATAATAAATCTCCAGCCAGTACCAACACCTGTCTACGTGTCGTAACTCGTAATTCACATGCGCATTAGGGTACCTATTAATTAATCGCTCCACGCTAATTATACAACACGAGTGCCTACACGATCGGTCAATAGTACAAAGGACTTACACATCTATGTGCCCAATCCATAGGGTAAGCGAGACTGCGGCCTGTTTACGCCGAGCTTAACAAACATTTACGAAAATACGCTAATGAGTACCAACGTGTTTACAAGAATTCGCAAGAAAGAAGTTTACATGGATTTTCCATTTGTACTTAATACACAACGAATTTTAAAGATAGTTCTAGGACTTACATAAGTCATTTTATGACGTTTCGGCTATGGACAAAACTTGAAAAGTCTTAACTCTAAGGACAGTTTCTTTAACATAATCGTGTGGAATAGACTTATCTTTTGTATATTTTTATAAAAAAACTACGTTTACACAACTTACCTACTTTGTAACTTTGCGAACGGGGCGGAAAAAAAACCATCAAACAAAGCATTTTGGTCCTAACACTTTTTACTAATTTTTTTACAGCCTTCTCCTCTAAATGCTTGTTACATAGGCAGTTCTGAAAGATCAATTCGGCCCATGCAGCACATAGGCGTTATTGGACGCCCACGTAGGTATTCAAGACATTGATCTTGGCACACAACACAAAGCTTTGTCCTGGTCAGTGACTGGTGAATGGCTTCTCAATAGAGACCTGCATACAACATACTGCCAACTGTATTTCCGACACAAAATTAAGCCACAGTTCACTTATTACTGCATTGGTAATTTGGAATTAAAATGACCTATATTTGTTCAATCCTTAGAAACTCTGTAAGTATGTCATTAATAAATAGGGCTGTAAATGATTAACACCGACACCAGGAAATATTTGAAAAAAAAAAGTTGGTAATACAACTTATTGCTAAGAAAATGTAGGAAGAAAATGTATAGTTAAGAAAATGTAGGCTCTTGTTACAGACTAAAAAAACAACTTTATAGTAACTAATTAAATACGTAATAAAAATACTTACGTACAAAATAACTTATTGTAGTAAAGCTACTCGTAAGTAGTAAAGATTTTAGATTTTTGCATAGTAGAAACACCCAGACGTCTTTACGATAATGATTTTCATAAATGTTTTCCACAGGATTTTCACGTATTACGGACCAGAGATTTCGATATATTTAAAGGAATTTTCACTTTTGAAAATAATAACTCTTTTTGCAATTAAGCCAATGAACCCCAACCATATAGGTATCGAATGAACACACAAATGATCAAAATAAGTGACGATGTGTCGGCGTGACGGCCCATCACTCCACCGACGCGATCAAAGCATTCAACGGATTAAGAATAATTAGCCAATTTGTCATTTTAATGTCACATGCCATCACGTACCGCGGTTGAGGCTCGACAAAAACTAATAAAAATGCATAAAATATTTAATCCAAGTTAAAATGTATCGTAAAAACTACAAGTCGGAATATAAGTCATGGGTTGCCTTTTGTGCGGTGGAAAAAATAAAATGGTGGGTTTTTTAAGGACATTTGCGACGGATCAGTCATCCGCTTGTGTTGATTTGAAACACGTCTCGAAGCCACGACGCATTCAATGAGCACTTTATCAAAGCTATTATATTAACTAATGAAGATTTGATGAGTATTGCTGAGCCGAAAGCCGTCTTTCTTACAAAATTATGCTAAAATATTAATTTCGAGAACCTTAGCTTCTCCTTAGATGGCTGGTCCTTTTAAAATACAATAAGATAAGTCTTAAGAATATGTATAAAAACTGGAGACTCGTAGATACTTTTCTCTGACCTTTGATTCGCCCATTTGTAGCTTTTTAACATTGAACAAATTACTCTACCTTTAGAAGAGCATTTAGAATGTTCAAAACGCTCATATTGCATTACAAAGATAGTTAATGTTAGGTATTTTCAATTACTAACGTCGCAATTTATTCGTTTACCTTCCCCATACGAAGGTAACTTTAGTAACCACCCACGAGAGTCCGTCACACCGTCCGCGTCCGTTCGTCATCCAATGATTAATACTGACTCTCGAGTCATTAGCTGAAGGGCTTAGGATTGCCGTGCCGAGCCACTTAATCACTCGAACAAAGCACTACCTACTCGCACGAGCAGCCGAAAGCATCATTCTTCGTCAGGAATGTATTCATTTGGTCTAAGGTAAAGAATCTTAAAAAAAATCATATTATTTTTTTACTACGTACTACTTATGTTCTTACACAATTAATGATTAATAACAGTTCCATAAAATAACAATTAAATGCGATAATATTCATTAGAAAACATCAAAACTTAACTTGCTGCTACGTTTTCGTAAAGTACCTCTGTAAAATGCCTCTTAATTTTATTTTATTTTTTAAATTGAAACGCATTAATTTAAATCAAAGAAAATAGATACTTTAATAAATAATTTTAACAAGCCTCAGAGTTTTTCGTAGTTAAAAAGAGATCAAAAGGTAATGTTGTTAAAAATAAACGAATCGCTATAATTTCATGGCTTAAATCCCATCATTAGAAGTGCAAGACAGAAAGCGCACCGTCGTCGTACAAGACAAGCCAGCTTGTACTAAGTCCTTTGCTTTTAACACAACTTAGGAACTATTCACTGTATAGCATACCTAAGCATCTAATGGGAATATCTGCTGACAGCAATTTCATACATGACTCTACCATTTAAATCTAAATTTTGTTTAAGAGTTGCGGGTTTCCGTTTTAATTGGCTACAACGGAGAAATAGCTGTTGTATTTTGTAATGATGTGTGTAGTGGTACCAGTATATTAAACTATGTTTAATATGTAAAACAAAATATTGTAGATGTCGTAATGCTTTCATTCGCATTCTTTAGCGCTATACACAAACATAAGTTTAAAGTCATCAAACTGCTTATTTACCATAGTCTTTTCTTAGGGAGTTACACACTAGGTTACCAAAAACACTAAACAAACATAAATCAACAAAGGACAGAATTATATAATAATATAATACATATACGTACCTATTGTGAATAAAAGCAAACCAAGAGTTTCCGTATCTTGAACCACGAACTCAAGCCAATCGTGTAGGTATTCAAGCAGTCCATCCGTGTATATCAGGCTGTTTAATTACCATAATTAATTAGATCTCAGCCGCGACGTGAGTAGAATGGAGGATTGATGCCGGTAACATATCGACGCCATTACCCGCCGAGGTGACGACTTCAATATCACACCGTATATTTTTTAAAACACGTCATTAGTTGCTTAGCAGGAAATTAAAATGCGTAGAATTTCCTTTTCTGGTAATACATTTGTTGTCAGTAGCAAGTTTTGCAACTAAATGGTACCTAGGTAGGTTTCGTGATATAAAAATTAAAAAATATGTAAGATTTCCACTTAAACTCAAATATTGATAATCTTTACTTCGCAGGCAATCAAACACATGAAATATGCCAATATTTTTTCAAGTCAATGTTAGCCCCGCAACGTAAGATAAGTAGCGATTTTCTCCAGAGAAGTACCTAGCAAAAGGTTCTGTTGGGAAAATCTTGAAAAAATCACTTCTATACTAATCATCTATTTCTATTCTCTTTATTAGGAAGTGAAGTTTTTTGTAGCCGAGAATCGTCCGTGGTATCATCATCCCGCGCGATCAATCATTCGTTCGTAGTAAGCTACACCGACGCGGCTTTTTGTTCTATCACCGTTACCAATTGTAACGCGGTGTTGAAATTATACTTATGCGTAGATAAATCGACTAGGATATCATTTATTATGATATATATAACAAAAAAGATTTATGACAAAAAAGATTCTTTTAGGCCTTTGCACTAACGAAAAAATGTCATACCTTGCACTGGTTGGTGAATGGTTTTTAAATGTTTCCTTACAAAATGTAGGTTGTTATAAATTCGTAATAAGTTTAAGAAATATGAGAGGCTTTCATTCCAGCTATTTCAGTCACGAGAATAGATTGTTTCTTGGTAAAATGCTGCAAACTCTTTGAGTCAAAAAGGTCGTTTTTCATTCTAGTAATTCCAGGATTTTTAAGTGAAACAGGTGATTCTGTAAAAAAAATTTTTTTGAATAAAATTCATTTATTCAGCACTTTTCTCTTTTGAGCCTCTACAAATTTAACTGAAACCATATTCACCACTATTCATACATGCAATATTATTTGGAATATGATCCCAGTTCGATATTTATATTAATTAGTGATGTAACGAAGAGGAAGCTGATAATCAATAGGGCAATTAGCAACCGCGGGCGAGACGTGGACGGAGCTCGAGTGTTCTCGAGACCACGCGTGCCACCCCGGACTAATTGTATACCACTGTTGCTGTTTACCTACCCTACCATATAACTATTCATATACCTATATCTATTATGAATATAGAGATGGTATGATTTGGAGGACGAAAGAAAACTGACGATCGGGATTTCAACCTGACTGCTATTAGTACAAGCGTTAGAAAGGAAACTCTTGCGTGATTTTGCGAAAAAAAACCTGCAGAATATGAAAATTATGAAATAAATAGAGAATTAAATAAAATTTTCCAATTTTTCATCGAGTAGGTACACCTTATCACTCATCGTTACTATCATAATCTTCCAACACTCTTAGCTCTATCTACTTACTCTGTATAATAAGATCAATACTTATTGTATTTCCCATTAAATAAATGACTTTAATATTTTAAACCTTTTAGCAAACAGACGAAGGTGTTAATGAAAATGCAGTAAAGGAAAGAAAGACTGGCCGAAAATGATTAATCGGTGAACGGAAATTGCAAGGCAGGCAAGTCACGCTCAAGGCACCGCGTGACACCAACAAATTGTGTGTACAACGGAAAATTAGGAACGCTCAAGTGTAACAACATGCTTTTGTCGTAAAGTAACCTTTAATTTCATTTCTGTAATTGGAGAAAAAAATTTATTTTGCTGCAAACTTTTTACATATTTAAACAAACTTTTTACATGTTTAGACCTCTATTATTTTAAATACCTCTATCTATATGCAAAGATTCTGTTTCCGAAAACTAGTAGGGTTACGTTTTTGCTTAAAGCCGGATCTTGCCATCAAGTTCTGCAGAGTTTGATAGTAGCTAATGTAAGTTTTGTCTACATGATACCTTACTGCAAGTTGCATTGCAACCAAACAGCTCTTAAGTATACATAATACAATCCGTTAACCAAGCGAAATCTTCATCCCTTACTTTATTATTTTAAGATAATAAAGTTTACAGGTAAAGAGACAAAACATTCTGCGCTAGAACCTGCTTGAATACCCGTTTCATATTTCCACTTTGTTTTTCTCCGAAAGCCAAAATGAGTGAAACCCTCGTTCCTCGAATTCACCGTCGATTAACCGTGGAATGTATTTATTTAGGGTTCCGGCGTCCGGGGCCTTAATGTGTCCAGTGAAAAATGACGTCGTCCGACCGACCACCAGAATTATGTACATACGTAATTTGTGCCTGCAAGGCGCGTTCCATTTCTAATATTTTAGGATATAAACTAAGTTCTAAAAGATGAGATGCTTAAGCATTTGGACTTAGGTTTGTGACTTGTTTGGATTGCTCAGTTTGAAACTTGGTGTAGGGTTTACTTTTTTCCAGTGCTTCTAATTTCTCAATATTTGAGTGTGGCAAACAAAAAAATACTATGCAATAGCATGACTCCGGCGCTAAAGTAGTAACCGAGTACCTGCTTTAGTACATTATGAAGTCATTCGGACAATTTGTGCTTGATAAGCATATAAATACAATTTTCTAGTTTGTAGAGATAAAATAAGAACACACCATACTTTGCGTTACGCAGAGGGCGGTGCCAGGGCGGAGCGGAAGCGTATTACTCGCCAGCGCGGCGGAAATCGGCGATATATTGCCATCGCTGGCCACCGCCGTAATACAGCACGATAAGAAACCACTGCCCTTGGACACACTTGATTTGTGTGCGGAGATGGTGCATACTTATTTTGAGCATCGCTATTTAATGGCCAATTTTCCCATTGACAAATGACCTGACGTACCCTGACGGCTCCAAAGATCAATAAAAGTAGATTGTTTACGTTTTTTAAACACAGAGTGGTACAAACTCATTCATTAAAACGTAAGTAGCCTGATAAAGAATCAAGACAGATACCTATTTCTTTTAAACACAACTGAAAATCAATTCTTGCGGCTATCCTGCAAAATTCAGGAATCTTTCAACTACGCAGTGAAAATATCAGCAGCCTCGTCCGATCTCAACGTTTCGTGTTCTCATTTTTTCTCTCTGGTAGCTAGTTGTATATTGGACAATGTTTACTGTGGTGCTAGCATGTAGGATGTCATTAGCCGGGCAGCGATGGACCACGACATTTATTTTACGGCGTCCGGCCATAAAAGTGATCCACTGCCTGCATTCTGCAGCGTTGCTACTACTGCACAACGATATTACGTATACCTATACTGGAACCGGCTATAGCGAAACGGATAAATTGACTAGGTGATAAGATATGGCTTCATAGTGTCTGCTACAAAGTTGACAAGTGACTATCGTCTACGTACCTAAATACCTACTTAGTACAGTAGTACACACAATGTATAGTTTTACAATGAATTCGAAATAACTAAAATTGTATAAAACAAGAATACTCGTAGTTAAGTATTTATTTGTATTAATTGTATTACTTTGGAAAAGTATGCATTTTAGAATTGGTACTTACCTTCTTATGTGTTTTTTTATTTTAATACCTATTCACTTCTCTACTGAACGGTGACTCATAATCATAAGTAGGTAATACATATTCTAACAACAATGATTTCCAGTTACCTTTACTATATAACAACGAAACTCTTCCAGTAAATCTACGCATGTAAAATGCCCACCGTCCATCCCTACGGAAGTGATAAAGCTTTTTGGCTTAAAAAAGCATTTGGGTGGCGATGGCGCGGAAGCGAGAGGGAATTTGTGTCCGTATGCAGACTTGAGATGGTCAGAGGGTATCAATATGCTCTGTCAAATAGAACGATAATATTTTATAGCGTCTATATGTCAAAGCAATTCACAATCCATTCTAAACCTTCCTACTCCAATTAGAAGGGTTTCAATATATTTTTCTGGACGTTATGTTTTAAGTACACTAACCAAAAGCACTGGCAGAGTCTATCCTCTTTAGGCCTATGCCTAAATGGCGAATGCTCCACTGACAAGAGTCTAACTCTCAAATGAAATGATGAACCTAATTCCATAAAACAAAAGAATACAGCTGAGACTACTGTTGCCAAAGTCAAGGAAAAACAGTACGATGTTTATTGGAGAAACACTGAACTTAAAAAGCCTTTCCCGCAACTGGGGATTAATTTCCATAAAATGTAAAAACATCAGTACTTTTTTACGATTTTACTTAAATAGAATTCTTGGAACTTAACTAGTGATACTTAAACAAATAATTGTAAGCACCTAAAAAACTCCTTACAAAGAGGTTTGTATAAATGAAATGTTTAGTGGTTTGATTTTTATATGACCTACATTTTATTAAAGCCTACCTATAATAAAACATGCAATAAGCGACATTGTATACTTTATTATTTTGAACATTGTTGAAACTACTCGTAACATAACCAAACTTTATAGTTTAAAACTCTTACAACAGGAAAGGTTACATTTTATGAACCTAATTAATTTTTAATTGCTTCTCGTAACTAAAACTAATGAAGGTAGTGCGAATATTCATGTTTCATGCTATTTTCTGAATCACGAGTACCTACTTCACTGATTTTAGCAACAATGAATGAGATAAAGGTATTATCTGCGTAGCCCACAGATTGTAGCCGATGAATTCGAAACTTAGGAATCATTATCATGAATGACAAAGTATTTAATACATACCTACTTGTAATAAGATATAGACTTGACTCTAGAGAAGGTAAAGTTTCATTTTTTCCGAAAAATATCCCACATAGTATATATTCCACATGTTACATTGAAACTGATTCTAAGTACTTGATAAAATTCTTAACTAGCATTTAATACACTCGTAACATTAAATCGCAAGTACACTCAATCATATTAATATTAATCAAAGAATTACGAAGCCGCAATTGAGCGAGCAAAAAGTAGCCACTTTGACAAATGAACATCGATGGATAAAAAGGAAATGAATCTGATGCACCGGAAATAGGACATTGATTCAATTGAGAACGGCTGTTGTCAGCCGTGGACCGTGTCATGGCCAGTTTTAACTACGCCCGACGCTCCTACTTTAAATAATTACCGGATTTATTTGATTCAGTGTACTTTGATGTTAATAAAGCGTTTATAACCAAAGGAATTGTATGTACCTATACCTACCTACTTAATTATTTACTTGTTCTTTATGTTAAAGTATTTAAATGATGTTAATTTGCTCTATTTTAAGGCAAAAATCAACAGTTTAAAGCAAACAATCAGCAGCTTACCCTAACAATATCAGCTAGGTATTATTATAACTGTTAATTTTATATCTACCTATGTATTTATTAAAACATAACTCACGTGTCAATTAAGAATCCACACATGTGAAATAATCCATTCCTGTAACAAAGAAAAAGACATTAAATTAGCCAGTATTAATAAGCTTTGTAAAAAATAACGATCACTCTACTGTTATTCGGCACATAATCAAATGTAGGTACTACCGCAGTTTTAAGTGTGAATTGATTAATAAATAATGATAGAAACTAAAAAAAACTATGATCCCTTCTCCTAAATTCAAAATGTGATCTCGTGTAGAAATAACGACGTGTGACGTGAATCGTGAAAAGCTTTCCCTAAAACTATTGACATAAACTCCTATTAACTTGGGGGTAACCCAATCATTTTTGGGCAAAATAAAAATTAATCAGCGACAGAGTGCGAGTGCGAGGGCCCCTATTAGAAAATGATTTAGTCCGGGAGTCCATCGCCCCTTGCAATTAGTTGCGCTGAACAATGTGCAGTGATTTTTGAGCGGCCCCCGCCATCTGCCGCGCTCGGTCACTGCGCTCAAGTAATATCGGTAATTGCTTCTCATTGCGGTGGAAATGGGAAAACAAACGAACGTCACTCGATCTAAACGTACTCGTTGTAGATTATCATTGAACACATCAGTTACGAAGTGTAAAGTTGACAAATGAATTTATAAAGTAGCTACATCAATGATATTTTGTGTCTGCATACGGTTCAGTAAGTAAGCCATTATTTCAGAACAGTATAATAAACAGCAATCTCAATTCCATTTTCATTTGAAAATAACCTTCATTACCTATAATTTTTCCCAGCATATAATATTAAAGGCACTCAGTTTAATTTGCCAGCATTACGTGCGCTCGGCTGTTTATTGGCGACGGGAAATTAATATTTCGCGCCGATATCAAAAGTTCACGCTCAACTAGCCACCCCGGGGCCCGGGAGCCCAGGGGCACCTCGCAATAACTACACAGCGAGCACCTGAGCAAATGCGCTTATATTATTATTTTTCACCTTCTATTACTGAGATCAAACGTTGTCAAGGCGCGGGCAGAGAGCGGGGGTAGGCGGGATTATCACGAATTATTCACGTGCCATAAATCGCAAATTACATCGGAAACACGTGCCGCGCGTCTGCAATATTGCGTCCCGTGGGCCCAGCTCTCTAAACAATCGCCACCAGCACTGAATTTAAAATATTGGAAATTGGAATCCAGCACGAGGTATTTTCATTGTGATTAATATCCGATATTCCGTAAGTACTTTTATAGAAGCGTTTGTTTTTTTGCAGTTTCTGAATTTTAGACACGGAAACAATTAGAAAAATCCTTTGTACGCGTTTTTAATTACTTAGTTGCTAATATTAATAAGCAAGTAATGACGGCACACATAATGATGTAGCACGGAATGTTTACCGGAAAATTATTAATTCAGCGTCACTAAACAAATAGCGTCATTGGGGTTCTGCTAGAGCTCGTATAGGCGTTTATTCGAGCACCTATTAAATTCTGAATGCGAGGTTAATCCGCAATTACCGCCTAGTTATCGCCGGAAGACGGCGGAGATAGTTAGGGCCCGGAAAATATTCCGTTCACTAATTATTCCGCGTAATTAAACGCGAGCATTATCGTGCGCCGCCGCCGCCACCTGCCGGCATTGTGCGCGCGTGATTTACTGCGATCCCGTCGCGATTCCGTTGCGAATCCATGGCAGGGCCGCTTTTTGCACCAATTAATTGTCAAATTGCTCGTATTTAATAATTGCTGTAAAATTAATGTGAATAGCCGAAGTCGATGAGTTTCAGGCCTGCTTTAGTAAACTTGGCTACGCCTACTAAATTAAACAAAATCATTGTTTTTATGATCCAGTTTTCAACTTTCTTTATGGTAGAAATCTTTTTTTACGTATTTTATTAAATACGCAATATTTTCCCATCTAATGAGCGACCCGATTTGCAGACGCAAAATTCCGTCCCGCATTTTCCGGCGACGGAAACGGAACGCAAAATATCTGGCTAGCGCAAGATGAGAAATAATACAACAATATGGGGCTCGCTATCAGACCTGTGCTCGGCCTCCCTGGGTCCACTCTTATTACGGAATCTCGGTCTCTAATTTGCTCCCGGGAATTTCCTCTTATTTCCCGTTGCCCTCGACGAAGGCAGCGTCTTAAATTAGAGTGCCGTGTACTAGATATTACTACGTTCTTTTGCAAAAATATTTTAGCTTATTGCGTAGGTCGTACATGTATCGTAGGTTTCGCAGGACCATAAAAAACAGAACTTTTTCATTTTAATGAGAAACATTGCTTACCCTGTTATCAAATAGGTTTATATATTTTTTTAATTAATGAAGGAAACCTACAGTGTGTGTGAGTAGATTTACATTAAAAAATTTTAGTCCACAAAAAGATTAACAAGAAAACTTCCAACATTTAATGAAAAACCGATAATTAAATGTCTCGTGGCTTTTATCAAAATACCGTTGAGTGGAAGGCGGAGAAAAACTGTACATAATTATTTTTTAATTACTGTGCGTATTTTCCTTGGTCCGTGTATAATAAGTAAAGCTCATTAGTAATTACGAGGGCTGGCGCGGACGTGGTGAATATTTCTCGAGGCGACGCCCTGCCGTAATTAAAGAACGGAGGTCTAAGGGCCGAGACCCGGGAAATCGAAAATTATTATTGTCCTCCCTATTTAAGTAGGTACTTTGGTTTATATAGGAAAATGTTATGTGGCTTCTCAAATTTTAAGCTAGTTACTTACATTAAATATTTGAAAGAACCTTTATGACAAACGTTTCAGGAGAGTATTTTCATCGTATTTGCAAATGATGTTTTTAAAATCATACTACAATAATTAATACCCCACTTATTCATTTTGCGTAACATTTAATCTCCAACCATATGAAAAGTGAATTGATAAAATAGTGCAATCGGTGCAATTATCCGTCATTTCAAGAGATAATCACCACCGAGCCAAACTCTAGCATTTGTTAATAAGGTAAAAACAAACTGCGGTCGAGTGTCCTACCTCCCGCCGTCCTCTCGATGCACTGACAATAGGGTAACCATAAAAACAGCTGGATTGTTTTTACTCTTCAAACTGGGAAATACTGATTTAAGGAATGTTTTAAAAATATTTTGAAGAATTAATAAAAAAAGTAAGTTAGTAGCCTTTTGGGACTAAAGAAAACTTCAATATTTAACTATCATTATCAATCAACCTACCATTACCTTGTATTTACGTTAGTACAAGGTTACCTACGTAAGTATCTACAAGTAGCAGTAGTCGAGTCGGTACATTACATACCTAAAAACAGAAAATGCGTATGCACATTGTACGTATTTTACTCAGTACTCCTACTTAACAACTCATCTCTGCTCCATCTAAACTAAAGTAGTGTTTCATGAGAGATGAGCGTCAAATGTTCTATTCTAGAACAGTTTTTAGTAATCCAAATAACTGTCAAGTTATGGTCACTCTATTCACGAGGTCACAAAGCCAGCGGAATTAATGACACCGCGTGAAAAGCGCGATGAGTTATTTTTGAGAGCAAAAGGCGCGCGGCAAGTGCTACGCTTGTTTCTGTTTTAAAGTTTATATCAACAACAGCTTACGTACTTAATTTAAGGTATTTTAATAAGTTCAAATGTCTCACTTGTATTTATAAAGCACTTATACTCTACCAAAATCTGAAATTAACAACAGTTTGGTACTGTTATATGTTAATTGATACACTCAGATTTTAATTCCACTTGCCTTGCTAATGTAACAGTTTGATCCCACTTACCTGGTTACAAAACTAACAATCCATTGGTAGAGCATTTTATGAAACCACACTCTAAGTAGACCCACAATAAGTTTATAATTAGTATAATTACAATAATCAGGTAAGTACTTATCTCTTTTATAGACTAGGAACATTTAACGTGTACATGTGCATTAACTTTTATTACATTTAAAATTTTTGTTTGTCCTAAATCATGTTTTACAATGCCGAGGACGGGAAAAGGGGGGGAAAGAGACTGTTTTCTCATTCCGTTTTCGTTTTCACAGACGTCGTTATTGTACATGCAAGAGTGTCTACTTACCCCAGACTTATGTCAACATAGCTTTGCATAGGTTGTGCTGTTTGAGCTGTTCTTATCTTTTTAGGAAAGTCATAAAAACAAAAATATAATTTTGAAATGTTTTATTTTTGGTTAAAAAATCAATAAGTTGTTAAAAGTAGTTGTCCCATTGAAATAAACATTGGCAGTGAGGTCCATTTCAGGGAATTTTGTTTAATGCTTAAACGTTGAAAGTTTTGTGGTATTAAACACCAAAAAAACAAATGACTCTCACGGTATTCAGGAACCCGTCACTTGAGCTTTAACATCTAAGCGCGAAACGTATCGCGAATCGCACATCGCGCCCGCACAAAACGGCTCCATTTTCATTTAAAAAATAAATAATTTGAAAAAAAACATACCTCGGTTGATCAGAAGCACCGATATCGCGCTACCCGCTTACGCGTTTTGTTCGGCCAGTAATAAAAACTCAAACAATGAAGACAAGACGGAGCCTCAAGCGCACTCGACAGATAAAAAATATTGTGTAGTGGACTCATTTTACTTACTACGTTCCCAGGGACCTTATCGCAGCTTCGTGTATGTTTAGAGAAAAAAAAAAGTTTTAGCTTCTGCGGTTTTGGGGAACGTCAGGCCATCAATCCGTGTTTAGACAAGGCAGCATTCCATTTTCATTCCACATTCATACACTTTCATTGTAACGCACAGACGTATGAAATCTGCTGTAAACGTACCTGCGAATGTTTTCTAAACAACAGAATTACATTAATATTAATGACTTTATAAAAAGTTTTCATATAAGGCTCTTTAAGTTCTTATCTAAGCAAAACTTTTTGGATGTAGATATTGGTTTGAGAGTGGCCTTAGATTTAGGTGAGTAAGTGGGTATCCGTCTTGCTTGGCTACGAGTGCTTTGTATTACCCTCGTACATTACGTCACGTTGGTAAATGACGCAGGAGTCTTGATCTAATGAATGTAAAGTCAGACGGAAAAAATCTTTACAAATACCAGCGATCTTATGACTGAATTACGACAGTCAAACTCCACTTTCTTGTTTTTCCAATATTTTCCACAATATATGGAAAAGTTGTTAAAAAGTTTTCATGGTTTTTGAAAACTGGTACGGTACCTATGTCCCCGTCTCACTAATCAGGTATGCTAATTAAGTCAACATAGCTGATTACAAAGCCCGGCCATTCATATAAATTTTCGCAAACTCGCATCAACAGGCGAAAAAGTTTGTACCTATAGCCGAAAATTTTGGACAGCGACTGTACTGGCGCGCACCTGGGTCGCCGGGGGCTCTTATTCAAATGCAAATCAAACGTTCCATTTTTAAAATCTACCATCTCGACACTCCTTGCTTCCGGAAAGACTTATGTCCAAAGCTACCATCACAGCACAGCGGTAATAATCGATTTACAATCCTATGACGTTAGAGCAAAATCATGTTTAGATCATCACAATCGTATCTTGTGCCGTTTTGGTTTAAAGAAGAATTGTCGTTTGGGACCTTTTACGGCAATTTCGAGTACCCAGGTGTGCTCCCGATCCGGTTAAGGGAAGCGTCCTTGTTAGGGATTCTCGTATAAAATGGTTTAATGGTTTGTTTTTAATTTCATTTTTACATTCGTCGGCACAGTGTAGTAAATTATTGATAATGAAATGCTGGAGTTTTATTGGGCCTATTTGTAATTCGATAGGGAGCATAAAAGCTCAACAATGGAAAATGAATTTGGGTAGTCGTGGGTGGGTTTCTTTACTTTATCAGATTGTTAGTTAATACACAAATATTCGTAGATTATTTATTAACAGCTGGTAAGCGGATTAAGGAAGGTAATACTATTTCGTTAATAGTAAGTAATGATTTTATTTCATATACATTATCACCTTATTTGTAGTTGAGTGGATGAAATAAAAATCTAAGAATCTAGTTTATTTTAAGCTAATGAAGAAAATTGTCTAGATACACGTAAAAAGTACTTAAACTATACCCCTAGGTATCGTTTAGTTAATAATTTGAAATCTATCTGAAAAATATCGAGACACGATATATCTTTTATTGAATGATAAGTGATACCTTATATCAATGGTGGAAAAATATTTAAAACGATAATCTTCGACCACCTAGAAAAGAAGTTAATTTTTTTTCCACACATTCCAAGACTCTAATGATCATAATAAATTTTGTAGAAGTTTGCCATAAAAAAAGGCTCATAATCGATAATCGGACCGCACACGGCCAGACTGCTTGGCACCACACAACTCATATCTCTTCCATCTTAAATTGCATTGGCCCCAACATCCTGCCATATCGTTCGAAACAATAGCCGTTTAAAGTTCCCACTTTGGAAGATTGGGCCAATATTTGGCCCAAAGTGGTCAGACTTGCAATTTCTGTTTCTGAGATTATTAATCGCGGTCGTAAATAATGCCCAAAAGATACAAAAAAGAATCGTTTTTTTTGCATTCCTTCTACGTAGTAGACATAACAAAAGGAGTAAACTTGTAACTTTTTAAAGGATTTAATGTCTCGATCAAGGTTTATAAATTGCTATAGTGAATTTAATTTGGGCACAGTATGGTTTCTTAATGCCTCCTAACTCTTATCAATAGGCAAAGTGGCCCACATTTACTAGTTAGGTAGATATTGAAAAACTGGAATATAGATACCTACTGTAGCTTATCTACTAAAATTATATTTTTAATGTATGTTGTTTTCTATTTATTTGAATAAGTAATAAATATGAAGCTATCTATCTTGATACTTGGGTTACGGAATTTCTATAACGTATAAAATGTTCAGCCATAAATCCCAAGTAAAAACTTCATACAAAGTTTTGGTATATGTAGGTATCAAAATGTCATGTTATTATTTCTCTATGATTTCACTATACCAGTAGCGTCATCTACTAAGTTGTAAAGGTGTCAAATATTTAAAATAAAGTCAGTCTGTTGCGAACGTTTACGTGTTTTAATAGGTTATGGGCATTGTTCCTAATTTGTCAGTTATTTTAAAAGTTAAAATAGATAAATGTTCACGTAAATTCGCGGAAACATGACTACGAACTATATTGCCAGTGTGCCTAAGTTAAAAGGCAGGGAGAACTATGATGAGTGGTGTTTTGCGGCCGAAAACTTATTGGTGTTGGATGGGACAGACAGTTACATCAAGCCACCGATCGGATTTGAAGTAAAGCCAGCAGAAGACGCCAAAACGAAGGCAAAGCTGATATTGACGATTGATCCAGCATTGTACGTGCATATTAAGAATACTACGAGCTCGGCAGAATTATGGTCAAAATTGAAGACCATGTACGATGACTCAGGTTTTTCGAGAAAAATAACCTTACTTCGACATTTGATATCGATCAGACTAGATAACTGTGAATCAATGGCTATCTACGTGACGCAAATGGTTGAAACAGCGCAAAGGTTAAATGGCACAGGATTTACAATAACCGATGAATGGTTGGGATCATTATTATTAGCAGGTTTGTCAGATCGTTTTTCTCCAATGATTATGGCAATAGAACATTCGGGTATTCCGATAACTGCTGATGTCATTAAGTCAAAGTTACTTGACATGGAAGTTGCCGAACTGCCAGGTGTCAGTGGCGCTGCATTTGCGGTAAGAAATAAATATAGCCCTGGCAATACCAAGACCAAAAAAAATACCGGTTCGCAATTGTCAAAGAAAACAGTGACATTGACAGATACAACAACAACAAAGGAAATTACTTGTTTTAAGTGTAAAAACAGCGGTCATTATCGGAATCAGTGTCCACTATTAAAGAAAAACGCCGAAAAATGCGTATTTAACGTAGTATTTATAAATGGGAAGTTTAACAAGACGGATTGGTACGTTGACAGTGGTGCGAGTGCACATATGACCGTTAACAAAGATTGGATTACAAACATGAATGAAACGCCGTCGCCTTTACCAGAAATCGTTGTTGCTAACGAATCAAAAGTGATAGTCGATTGTACCGGCGATGTAAATATTGTTTCGGATCTAAATTGCTATATTACTGTGAAGAATGTGCTATGTGTGCCTAGTTTGACAACGAATTTATTATCAGTTAGCGAGTTAATCAAGAATGGCAACAATGTTGAGTTCCGAGAAAAACATTGCAGTATTTATGATAGCAACGGGACGTTGGTTGCTACAGCAGACTTAACTGATGGTGTTTATAAGTTGAAGTTGCAGGAGCCAAGTTGTTTGTTGGCAGCACCTGCAGTAACTGGAAATCTATGGCACAGAAGACTAGCTCATATCAACAGTCAAGATATGAATAAAATGAGAAATGGTTTGGTAGATGGATTGTCATATGAAAGAGCTTTTGACATAACTAAAATGCAATGTACAACATGTTGTGAAGGCAAACAAATGAGACTACCATTTTCTCATGTAGGCACTAGAAGCACTGAGACATGTCAACGGATACACAGTGATTTGTGTGGACCAATGGAGGTTAATTCTCTAAATGGAAGTAGGTACTTTTTATTGTTCATTGACGATTATAGTCGAATGACTTTCATTTATTTTCTTAAGCAGAAAAGTGAAGCTTTAAGTAAATTCAAGGAATTTAAATCAATGATTGAGACACAGCAAGATAAGAAAATAAAGATCTTACACACCGACAATGGATTGGAGTATTGTAACCATGAATTCCAGAATTATTTAAAACAACATGGAATCATACATCAAAAAACTAATAGTTACACTCCAGAACAGAATGGAATATGTGAGAGAGCCAATCGTACAGTGGTAGAAAAGGGTAAATGTTTATTATACGATGCAAAGTTGGACAAGAGATTTTGGGCAGAAGCGGCAAATACTGCTGTATATCTGAAAAATAGATCCATTGTATCAGGAGTACCAAAGACCCCATACGAAATGTGGTATGGAACAAAACCCGATCTCAGTCACATTAAATTGTTCGGAAGTAAAGCAATGGTACATGTTCCAAAGGAGAAACGTCTCAAGTGGGACAAGAAGGCTACACAGCATATCTTAGTTGGATATGGTGAGAACGTGAAAGGTTACAGATTGTATAACCCAACCAAGAAAACCATCATCACTAGCAGAGATGTTATTGTAATGGAGGATGAGACAGGTGACAAGGAGACCAGTGAAGAGGCTATTTGGGTACCAGACGAAGAGATATCACAAGGCAGTGTGAGTACTTCACAGGAGAGTCAAGAGACACCACAAGACAGTGAGAAGGAGGAGAGCAATGTTTCAGTGGGGGAACCCAATACAGATATAGAGGAAGAACCAGAAACCTCTTCAGATTCTTCAGTATACGCTGATGTGGATGACGCATTAATTGAAGAACAAGAGCCAGAAGTGAGACCGAAACGTCAGAGAAGACCACCTCAAAGGTATGGTTTCAGCAACATGTGTGTTACCAGTACTGTTCCAGAAACGGAGGAAATCACATTCTCAGATGTTCTGGAGGGGCCGGAGAAGGAGCAGTGGAGGCGTGCCATGGCTGAAGAGCTACAGTCGTTCAAGGACAATGATGCGTGGGAGCTTGTTGAAAATCCAGGTAATGTGTCTATAGTGAAGTGTCGATGGGTGTTTAAGAAAAAGTATGAGGTGGACAATAAAGTGCGGTATAGAGCCAGACTCGTGGCAAAAGGCTTTACGCAGAAGCCTGGTGTAGACTATACAGATACTTATGCACCTGTGATTCGTCATTCTACTCTTAGATTATTGTTTGCTTTAAGTGTTAAAATGGGTATGAGTATAACACATTTAGATGTAACTACAGCTTTTTTAAATGGTTTTTTAAAAGAAAAAATATATATGACTATACCTGAAGGTTTTGCAAACAAAAGTGGGGGAAAAGTGTTGAGATTAAAACGGGCTATTTACGGTTTAAAGCAGTCGTCTCTAGCGTGGTATGAGCGGGTAAAAGATTGTCTTTGTAAAATAGGTTTTAACAACAGTCAATATGAACCATGTTTGTTTGCAAAAACTAATGGTAATATTAGAATTATCATTGGATTGTATGTAGATGATTTTTTGATTTATTCAAATGATGAGACTGAAACGGAAAAGTTGAAAACTGTATTGAGCTCAGAATTCAAGTTGAAAGATTTAGGTCCAGTAAGACAATATCTTGGTATGAGAGTGAATATCAGTAAAGATAAGAATATGATTACTGTTGATCAAGAGCAATATATTGAAAAACTAGTTTCCAAGTTTCAGATGTCTGACTGTAAAATGCAAAGAACTCCTATTGAACCAAAGTTAAATATTGAAAAGTCTACTGATTTACCTAATGTTCCTTACCAGAAACTTATAGGCAGTTTAATGTATCTAGCAGTGTTAACAAGGCCTGATATAGCTTTTTCTGTTAGTTACTTTAGCCAGTTTAATAATTGTTATGATATGAATTGTTATAATTATGCCAAAAGGATATTGAGATACTTACAATGTACTAAAAACTATTGTCTCAAGTATACTAATAATGGTATGGATTTACAAGGTTTTGTAGATAGTGATTGGGCTTCTGATGCTCTAGATAGAAAATCCTATACTGGATTTTGTTTCATGATGTCAGGATCAGCTGTTTCATGGCAGAGTAGGAAACAAAAGACAGTCAGTCTTTCTAGTACTGAGTCTGAGTACACTGCACTGTCTGAAGCTTCAAGGGAGGCTGTATATTTAAGAAGTTTAATGCATGAAATTACTGGAAGTATGTATGTAATAGATTTACATTGTGATAACCAAAGTGCATTGAAGCTAGCATCTAGTCACCAGAGTCATAACAGGTCAAAACACATTGACGTGCGTTATCACTTTATTAGAGATGTAGTTAAAGATAATTTAGTTAAAATTAAATATACTCCTACTGAAGAGATGCCTGCTGATTTGCTGACTAAAGGTCTATGTCATGTTAAACATTATAGGTTTATGAAGATGCTTGGTATTGTTACCCTGTAATTTCTTGATTTATACCTATGTTTTGTTTATTTTGATAAGTGGGGGTTTTGGTATATGTAGGTATCAAAATGTCATGTTATTATTTCTCTATGATTTCACTATACCAGTAGCGTCATCTACTAAGTTGTAAAGGTGTCAAATATTTAAAATAAAGTCAGTCTGTTGCGAACGTTTACGTGTTTTAATACAAAGGTTTAAACATTCATCTCCCTCCACGCAAATCATAAGATTCCCCATAAAAAGTATTTCCATCGAGTGCCAGACAAACTGGGGCCGTACAAAGGGGCTTCGTAGTTCGCCAATAATAATAACTAATAGTTTTCTCAGATTCTATACGAAAATGATTTAGTGCGCTCAAAAGTCAGGCAGTAAATCATATTGCTATCTCCCTCGAAATCGTTCAATTCTCGATGCAATAATGACCCAGAAGGACACGTGCTCTCTCATTATTGAAGTTATTCCCAGTTCTTGATTTAAAATAAATAAATTTTATTGCGCCATCTGTCATAAAGAAGATAAAATTGGAATGGTACTTGCGCAGGAGTCCCGAAGGTCCGGCCGTCATTTTTGCACTGACATTTAGTGTCTATAAGCCTTAAGTTACTGTTAATGCACGCTTCCCTCATTACTGACTGACAATCCGATTTACTACTCGTCAAATTTAAAGATATTTTCCATAAATACTTAGATAGGTACCTACCTTAAAAGAGCACATAAAGATGAAAACTGCAGGCAATTCCCGTTCGTTTGTAAACCGCTCACGGGCAGTAATCACTTACGTGGAAGAACCACGGTTAGATCTACCTTTATGATGTTCATATTTCTTTGATTTTAGTTTTTCGACTTGCGATTCTTAGTATCCGGGCGTCTAATGTAGTGTGGCGATGTGCGCACACGCATTGACCTTGCTGTCGTTCCGCCTCACAACGTGTCTTTGTAAAATACCCTTGAACGGAGAATACCTCACTTACATGTATGTACACGACCACTTCGAGAGTGAAGAGCTATAAATTAAAATATCAAGATAAGGAAACGCATTCTTCGTGCTGCACTCGACAGCACTCGACATTGTTCAATATCGCATCCCAAAAAAAATACAAAATAGGACTACCCACTCGAGTATTTACTCAATCAAATTAAATTCATACACAAGCGTAATAACAGTGGGCATCAAAAGGCCTCGCCTGTCCGTGCGGGCTTTCCTTTTAATTAGGCCCAAAGTACTCGTTAAAAAACAAGATCTTCCCAAACAGACAAAGCGGCCGTTCTAACAAACACTGCGAATGTAAAAAGCGTTGGATAAATAAGTGGAAAAATACAGGTAAGTCCAAGAGGGGTTTTTGTACGGTCCATCGGGCCACTTAGGTCATCCTGCGAAATAAAAGCCCAAGTTTTTTATATCGCTTTTAAATGCGAAGCCCGTACGTCCAGCCGGGCCGCCTCATCCCCTTCAGCGATAACGTGAAAGGAAACAAACGAAAGAAAATGTTTTCGAGCGCCTCGTTCACTTTTATTGAACAGTTTCGTTCGTAGTTGTGATTGCAAATAGTTCGTGTAATTCAGTTAGTTCGATCTACAGGGCCGGTGAAAAAAGTGGAGCAAGAATTGAGGAGGTAAAGTTAGTCTGTGAGATTGTTTGAGAAATCAGCGAGACGCAGTCGCTTGCCGTTTCGTTTCGTAGAAAACAGCTTTGCGCGGCGCGCCTTTGTTCCTGCATCATGCTGCGTGAAACGCTTTGCATCTCTTTAGCCGCACCGCGTGCTCCTTAATAATTTTACTTTGAAGCGTAAAATCCTACTAACAAATTCAGCGCTGTATTATTTGCTTTATGTTTATATTTAAAACAAGTTTTAAATTTTACCAAGCTTACTACAAAGAATTAGTATTTTATTATATTCTGACATAATGAATCCTCATAGTATCCAATATATTGGGTATGAAAAAGACTTGTCTTAAATCTAAATTTTAAAGACACACATGCACTTGCATCAGTGTTTCATTTTATATTCATTTTCAATTTGACCACAGAGTGCCGACTTTCCAGGGGGTGCGGAGAGTGCGTTTGACACAAGGGGGCGGCGGCGACGGTGTGAGCGTGATTAGCAATGCAGTGGGGCATACGAAACAACCTCAAAAGAGACGTTAATGAGAAAATATTTGCGGCTACCCGAGACACTTCAAAATTGATTAAATTCCATTTCACTCCCGCAAACCCTTATTAAACAGTGAATTTAAAAAGTTAATTAATTCAGATTGTAAAAGAAAAACACATGTTCAGCTTGACTGAGCTCTGAAAGGTGGCGAACCAACATTGCTGTTAGGTAAGTAAGTATTTACAGTACATGACAAACATTGTAAGTACCTAAATAATAGCGTTAGCATATAAGCGAGAACCTAATTAATTGACAATCAACAACAATAGGTGTTACCCAATTACGATGTTATTACTCATACATATTTTAGGAAACTCTAATTAGCCTGTAGGATCGTAAGTCAAATAGGTACTTGGTCCTATTTAATTTAAGTCAAGAATTCTCTCTTATCTACCTACCTCAAACCGCAAATTTTCTCGTCACAATCTTCTGAAAATAATTTGTTTAAATAAACGAAATTACCTTCCAAATAATTAGAAGATTCGACACCATGAAATGCTCTAGCATATTCTAAAACTATCACTAGCCAAAGAACAATGTGGAAACCAACAAAACACATAATCATTGTAATGATTGACCTTTAAGAGGGCACACAAAGGTTGGCTTTTGTTTTCAAAGTCATAGGGCATGAAACTCGTGTTTCCATCGGATTTTATATGGACGTGGAATACATTTACTAGTTGTTTACTACGAAACGATTGCTTACTTGTGGAAATCACTTTTACTTATTTAAATTACCTACTTAACGAGTAATATTTTTCGAGTATTCTTGTTTAAATAATTTACCTACCTGTATAAGTAATAAGGTTCAATTTAGCAATCTATTATCTATTATATATATAAAAATGAAACCCGTTTTCCGTTGTCACGGCATCACGCCTGAACGGCTGGACCGATTTCGCTAATTCTTTTTTTGTTCTGTTCGTTATTATCAGGAGAAGGTTCTTACGGTGAGAAAAATTCGAAAAATTGCCGGGAAAGCCCTAAAACAGACCTTTTCTTTTTCCCATACAAATGTTTTCTTACTAAAATGTAGAGTCAATTTGAACTTTATTCCTACACAATAAAGTTCATTCTAAGGCGGGATAAAGTCCGCCGGGACAGCTATTAGGTATAAAAAGGTAGATGCAAATCACATTATACTTACCTACTTCAAGTTACAAAATGTTAGAAAAACCCATAGGTACCAAGTATGCAACTGTCGATTTTGATATAAAGATTTCATGTGTTAGTGGTTTTCATTACATAGGCTACTTATTTACTTAGTAGATGTATAAACAAGAAAGTACTTACACAACTTCAATGAATTCGTTCTTTGAACGGCTTTATAGTGAATTAACAACAAACTTTTGGTAAAGTTTATGTAAACTTTATATGGATCCCGGTATCCCAGTATGACACGTGTGTCTTACCGTCTTTGAACGTAAGGTCATATTCATTATATAAACCACGAACAGTATACCTTTTATAATTCAGCTAAATCAATAAAGCTGATGACAAACAGGGACTCACAAATATTTATGGAGTAGACAGTTTATTTAATAAGATTAATTTACAAGACCATTATATCATATTGCAAAGTGCATCTATCATATCCTACAACCTAAACCTTTCGTTATAAATAATGCATTCGCTAGAACCTAAGCACATTCCACCTTTCAAGCAACAAACATTATCAATACTTGTTACAATAAATAGGTACTTAAATAATCGAATGTAATGTAAGTACAACTTGTCTGTAATAAATAAAATAAAGTGTACTTAGGTATCTGAGAAAGTATAAGCTCACTGATGCATAGAACATTGCACCTCAAATTAGAAATAAACGTAGGAATCAATTAACTTTTAATTTATTTTCAAACAGCTCCTCTTTTTATTTCCGATTCGCGAAATAAGAACGTAAATCGTGGAGTTCCTTGGAATTATTGTGAAAGAAATTAGCAGCGATCGTCATGTAATTATGGGTCTTATCGCTGGGACAGTGAGTGGTAATTAGGTTAGCTCGGGCAGTCGGCGCGAACTGCAAATTCCTATTGTCACGTTATCGCCGTCCCCCAGTCGCAGCCGGTCTGCCCAGTTCATTCCTACTTTCTCCTGAAAAAGGGAAGAGAGGGAGAAATGATTTTGCAAAAATTATCATAAAAATAAAATTAATGCTACATTGCTCAGTAGGTTAACATAAATTGTTATCTCATGTCATGATATCCGTATCACATACCTGTAAGCCTACGGAGCTAAAATCACCATCATTATAACTAATGTAGAAAATCGGTTTCGAATTTTCTTAATTACGAGAGACGTATGAGAGAGATGATAAATATTTCTAGTCAAATAATTATTTGTAGTTTTATAATGGCAAAGCCAAGGGGCAAACAGTAGAGCAACGTATAAACTATGAAGCAACAGGCGGCCATATTATAATAAAAGGTATTCTAACTAGTGGGACAAACTTGTGAGTGATATATAGGAATGACCCGTTGAGAAATGTCGAGAGGCAACTTTAATTCCCTTCCACTAGACGAATTTTTAATTTGTTCTAGATTTTTCTTTACCTACCTTTCCTGGATTGCAAATTACGAGTCAAGTCTGGAAACTATTAGGTACTTAGATGCATTCGGTAAAAAGGAATTATCATTTAATTTATTAGCAACACAAACAACATTCCAACGTTTTACATAAGAGACTTCGATACAACTCTCGAAGTACTCCTCTCCCTCCATATATTTTCAAGGTTATATTGTATAAAGCTCTTAATATCTTAAGTTTTATTTTATTTACAAAAACAATTGAACATATATTTTTAGAAATACTTGACCATCTATGCCCACACAAGCAGTTTCAATATATTTTAAAAGTAATCTAGATTATATATGTATATTTTTTCAATTTCTCCTCTAAAAATAGGGTGTCACCTCGTAGCCAGCCTCATCGTCCAATAAGGCCACGTGCGACGCACACACTCCATCGACTCGCAATACGTACCCAATCAGGATTATACAAATCCCTCGAGGCGATCCGGGAAATAATTACGATAGAGCTCAGTTAATCAAGTGCTACAGAAATTGAGGAAAAGTGTGTCTCGTAATACGGGAAAGCGTTATCGGTGCTACGTTTATTTACTTAGGTTATGCGCTTGGTTTAAAAAAAGAAACGAAAATTTTTGTAGAAGCAGTTTGTATTTAGGCTTAGAAATAGTAAGAATGTAGAGTAAAAATGCGCACTAGCAGTGCGCAGCGATATAATGCTTGTTAGCTTTATTAACTGATTCTGTAACAAATGTCAAACTTATAAATGATGCGAGGTACAGACAGTGTAATGACTTTCATGCAAAAACTTGGAAATTTCGGATATAAAGCTAATCTTAAACATGCCATAAAAAAAGGTTTATCAAAAACCCGAAAGGTATTCAGTGAGATGAGAAGAAAGTCGTCATTCGTCAATCGTCAGATGAGCGAGCGTGGCCGGAGCAATGCACCATTGCACACCCTCATAGCTCACAGCTCTATCAATGCATTCGTTTGATACGAAAAATAAATTAATCGTATGCGCTAACGTGCGCAAATTAATTTCTAAAAGACTTCTTTGACTTGGAGATGATGGTCAATCTTTTGTTATTAAAATGCTTAGTACCTACAAAAACTTCCAATAATACGAGTACCTATGTACCTACCTGAGACGTGGCTTAGTGATTAGGTACTTAGTGATAAATATGATAGTAATAAATATTCTAAAGAAATAAACGTTATAGGTACAAACGACTAATTTAGCAGCAGAGTACCCAGATCGGAAAAACACATGAAAAGTACGATATAGACAGGATACGCTAAATACAAATTTGATAACCTAAATATGATTTATTTTGGGCGACATCACCTCCTTTAATAAAAACTATTATGTAAAGTTTTTATGGAGCAGTAAACCATTGAGTATTGAGTATAATAAATAAGTGTACTCGTGCTAATTTTTAGGTCAGCGATCACAAAGCTAGAACACACGTGCTCCAAAGTTCACCTTTTCAAGTGAATGTGGGATCCTCGAAGCTCACTTAGCGAATGAATGCCGGACTGTCCTTGCCATTCACAGCGCCCCCTATATTTTTAATGTTAGATAGCTTCTATTCAAATCGACGACTGAGTGGAAAGAGTCCCAAATGCTGGGTTGAGATGTTCAAGAGTCGATAGTGATGTCGATGAAATTCTTAGACAATCTATAGTTTATTTTTGATGTCGAAAACAATAGGATATTAGTATACCTAAATCCTTTTTATCTTAAAACCTTTTGTCGGAACTGTTCCGACTCTCTTTCATTTTTTCTGAGCCTGTTAAATATTTAAAAGGCCAAGCAGCCTCTTTACAATTTCAGGATGATAATTCTAAGCTCAGGGATATTCTTCACATGTAGGCACCTATGATATATTTACTGCTAAGAAGTTTTTATAAAATCTGTTAAAAATATTAAAGTAAAGACTCCCAAGACACTCTGCCAACCCTAATCGCGAAGGAAAGCCCGTCAACCAATTACTCTGAAAGGCTCGTATCCATGAGGTATTTCAATTTAGCTTATTGGCTCATGTGCGCTCCGATTTTGACAACTTTTTCCCTGTCCGCGGCTCATTTATTTCCATTTCATTAAGCGGCCATTGCTCGCGGAATTGTATTGTGAAGCTTGTTTACTTTTTATTAGGATTGAACTACTTACTTACATACTTTGACTCTATGCTGAAAAAATACCTACTACCTATTTATTGTTTAGGTAAATTAGTCTTTTACCACGACTGTTATGGGTCAAGTAGGTATAACAACACATAAATAAATAGAACAAACAAAAAATAGAGACAAATAAGAAATAGTATTACAAAATAACAGTGACTATCTCAAAAATTAAAAACATTGTTGTTCTCGCTAGCAATATGTCTTTTTTTGGCAAATATAAAACGAAAAATTCATTATTAAACAAAATCACTAAACTTTATTTTATCCGAAGGTCCCAACAGTGCGCTAATTCAGTGTGCATTGATGTAAAGCGGCGTGCACACAGGTCACGCTATCGTCGTTCTAGTTCATTAGGCGGGCGCTCTGCGGGCGCTATCGCCCGGCCGCTCATTTTTCACGCCACCCGCGAACAGTGTGCCACTCCCTTTATAACAACACTGTGACATACTAGCCGTCATGTCAGAAATCATTCGACATTACAATACATACGACAATACATTTGACATTAATTATAAGATTTAAAGCGCCGCGCCGCCGCGCCGCCGGGAATACATGGGTAAACACTAAACATAGGTAAATGATACTTCATTGATACATAACTCTACACAGTATTTTAAGCTTCAATTTAAGTAGCCTTCATTAAAATTATCTCCAATGCATTTGCAGCTCAAAATTTTTGATCTGTTTAGCCTTACATATTGAAGGTTTTTTATATATCACCACGCCAAAACATATCAGAAAGATCAGTAATATAAGTGAATATTAAAGTCGGTAACCTCCCCTTTGAAAATTACAACTGACAGACAATAATTTTGCACAAAATTAAATTGACAAAGTAAATAACTCATCCATCAAACAAAATAAGGTTTCATAAAACCCAGTGCCACTAATTAAACAATTGCCTGTAGGTACCCTTGCAATACCTGCACAGTAGGTAGAATTTAATTTGGCGACCCCCGTCAATCGAGCTACATTCAAATAAGGTTTCGTCTATTAACGGCCCTGCGACATGTTCCATTATCTATCACTTCCATCTGCAAAGACCCTCCTCAGTGCTACCCTCTATTCTACTTTCGTTTATACCTCACGACTTTCCTTTGTTTATGCAGTACCTACAAAAACACTTTTTTAGCAAAATAGCTGCTATGCCAAAGTGCTAGAACTAAAACTTTAAAATTCATTACCGTTCTTAGCCGTTTTGACGTTGTAGTACCTATTTAATATAAAAAGAAGCTGTTTCGCTAAATGTTTTTTCTTTGGTATTCATTCAGGCCAAAATTTTGTTTGGTTGGTTATGTTTTTAATTCTTGCAAAGAGATGAATTCTTTCTACGACTTCATCTTGCTCTAAAGACCTTCGAAATTCAAGAAGATTATCATAATCATAACATCGCCTCCTGTCGTGACCTCATATCCAATTCGGTAGCGAAGTGTAAAACCCCTCCACCCCAATCTGCGGTGGAACAAGGCGGGCCAGTGGCAGTAGTTTTTTCAATAACCCTTGCGGAGTCCCGCTGAGTCGGCCTCTGCGTGGCCGTGTCAATCATCGCAATGAATACTCCACTGTTTTGTTTATGACAACCCTATATGCCCTGTGATTTCTTTAGCTACAGGAGCTGGTGAATTCTTGTTATTTAGACGTTATTCATAAGCTTATTACAGGTTAATGACATTTAGAATGTTATATATTGCTGTACAAAATGATTATGATCATCTTTAGTTTTTGTATTTTCTTTTTAAAATTCTAAATATCTAAAAACTTCATGCGTAGGCTATGACTCGCTACTAGATGATTGAATAGGTTTTGATTAAATAAACCTAACATTACTCTTAGGTATATCTATTAATTTAATATTTCATAGTTTTACTTTAATTTTTCCACCCGGGGTTTGGGGTGTGAGATGATTTGATGGCCGAGCCGCGGACGCTTTGTACCTTGGAAATAATATCGCGCCAAGCACGGATCATTGGAGATGCACTTTAGAATATTTTCATCTGTTTCGACGATAGAATACAATGGCGGCTTGAGCTCTGACACTCGAAAAATTGCTGCAAAATAAAAATGTAAAACCGATCATAATTTAACATCGTGGTAGTTTTAAAAGTTCTTCAATTTAACGAACATGGTACGATAAAAATGAAGTTCATTAAGTATCTACAACTCAAGAAAGACGAGAGACGTAAATATGTTTTTGAAGCATCGAAACATAGACCTTAAACCCCAAGAGACTACCTTTCGCAGCAATCAGTCCCGAGCATCTATTATATTTATCGAAAATGCCGCACAAACAAAATTCTCATAAATATAGCTGCGTACAATAAAATTGATGAACCAAGTTAGACAGTGCATCAACTTGACACAACAAGGGTGAATGAAACAATAGCACATCAACGCAACTCCACCCCTACAGAGGAAACCACAAGAGAATATCATAAACGTCGGCTTAAACACTCATCTCGACGGATATTAAGTAAATAAAAACATAATAAAATAATGAATTCGATGCAACATATGGCACAAGACAGAAATTCGAGGACTGCTAGGGTAAGGGTTTGGTCGACTGGTTGGTAGATAAAATGTAAGTAGTGTTGTTTAAAATGTTATAAAGCAGTGTAAGTTCACTACCTGCACTTTGAGTGAGTTTTCCTACACTTTTCACAAAGAACGTTGTGAAGATATTATATCTACTAGTAATTATTTTCTTACTTTAAGTAATAAATGAGGCTAATCAGTATGTAGAGTCAGTTTTTTTAAACTCAACGAAACAACAATCCCTAACAAATCTCAAGTACTTGATTCGGCGGTTGAATTACAACTGTAACAAAGTGAACTCGATTCATCTGCCAACAAATCGATTGCAGGCCACTGAGCACCATACTCGTTGGACGTAATGCAGCTCCCCGCGACGCATCGAGTACCTAGTATCGAGATCAGGACTCGATTCATAATCGAACCCTCCTCGCATCGCCCGCGATGTACCACATTCAATCTCTCGGATTTGTACTCGTAAAAGCTAGCATTGCTGTTTTTCTTTCTCTTTTCAGTCAATACTCAACCATAATACGAAGCGACAAGATCTATCTATGCTCAATTTACAAATAGGAAAAACTTTTTCTTCCCTGTTTTGGGGTGACAATCCAAAGAAACGTGGACGGTTATTGAATTTCTTTGAAATTTTGATTTTTCTTCATTTGGTTTGTTTTTAAGCGTCGTGTTTTTTCAACTTTCTTCAAAAACTATTTACTCCACATACCAACATCTTAGACATAATCTAACATAAAACGTGAGGGTATAAGTACGTCTCTCAGGCACAGATTACTTTAATAAAACAGGTATTATATGATTCCAATTAGGAACAGTTTCAATAGGTTGACAACCACCACTTCAAAAACAAAAGCGACCGCCTTTTTAAAACTGCATTCATTTGTTTATCTTCTCAGTTTTTCAAGTTTCCGAACTTCGTCGGAAATTGGTAATTTGTTAATATTCAAATTGTTTTCCTCGAAAATACCGTGAAATCTACTTTTGTGACCAGAATCGATAGTAACTTTAATCTGTTGACAATACTATCGTGTGTTATATTATCAAATAGAGTCAGCAAATCGCGATTAGAGGCAGAAGTAAAGAGCCGTGGGGCGTTTATTCGATCGCACATCCTATGGGGGAATGTCAACACGCATTGTTGCACAAGTTATTTGAAACCTTTACTTACGCGAAATTTAAAAGTATTAGGATATAGAAAACTCATTTCCTTTATTCTCTCATCTCATCAATGACAAGATTTTTTTGCTGTACACTTTGTACAATTACACCTAAATACCTACTTTTCAAAAGAAGATGAATAAGTATTTAAATTGAAAGAATTTGAACAAATACCTATGGAAGTTAATATGACGTTAGGAAGAAATTACTTATTTAGTTTTTACTCGACTACTTATGGCAAAGCCAAAAAGAGAGTAAGTATATATATGATCTATATTTGCACTGACTTTTAAAGGACTCTACAAAACATCAGCACCAAGAATCTATAAGAATCTAAAATTTCATACATAGGTTTTATTATCTACAGGATCTCTTAATATTCAGGTGCACAATTAATTTATCAAGATTAAATAGGGTATCATACCATTTCTGCAATTCGAGTGCAAATAGTTTCTTGAACCCATTAAAAACAAAATAAAAATCTATGGGGATGTTTTCAACTAGGTCATTAAACAACCCTGTTTTTTAAGTCAATGAAGTTTTTATCTCCGATCTTAAGCTGGAGTATTTCCAATCTGGCTTACATCTGTCACACACGAGTCTTCGTATTCAATTACTATGGCAAGCGGCCGAAATTAATTCCGTCATATCTGTATTGGGCGACACAAGTAGCGGATTATGCGGCGATTTGCTAGTACAGTGGTAGCTCGCAATCGCATCAAAGCTGCCTTTCGTGTACCATAGATTATGCAACGATACCAACTGCATGTTTATGCCAATATTATAAGGACTCCATGCCTAAATACATATTTACTTTGGAATGGAGGGATATAATTAAACAAGGTTCTTAAAAATAGGGTGCACAATAATTTATCTAACTTTGCAAAACAAACACAAAGAAAGTTCAAAATTTAATAATGGTCAAATATTTATTTGAATTCTAATATTTTTAAAGTATCAATGTTAAATAACATCCTTTTCTACTTTCAGTAACTTCTGAAATTGCATGCCTTGTGTATTCTTTGCAATGTTTCAGCGCATGGACGTTGGAGGCGGCAGAGTCGCGGTAATGGAGTGAGTTCTGCCGCGTGCCGACCGCCTGCCTGCCACGCGCTGCGCCCGCGCACCGCCGCGTGCGTCCACTCCCAGCGATTATGTGCTGCTACCACGTGAGAAATATTCAGTCAGAATACTTTTATTCTAGGACGCTCAAATGGACCTCGGTGAAAACACTTTACATATTAATGTGAGTAAAGGTAGAGATTTTAAAAAATTTCGTTGTAGTCCCGTTATTTTCATAAAACACTCACTTGTAATGGAAGTACATACGTCTATTTTTCACCATATATTATCGCACCCCATCAGTTTATCTGCTCAATCATGCTCGACTGTTGACGGGAGCACTCTACACGTCACAGGTGAGAAAGCATTTTCCTTACAGGTACCCATTCGATCATAATAAGCTAGGGAAAATTCACTAGGAAAAGTGTCATGCCAATAAAGTTCAAGTGCTCTCGCGAGCTAACCGCAAAATGCCTGTATAGCGAGCATACCGAACGAGTGCGCCGCCAAGCGAAAAGTAATATTTAGGTGTCAACTGCAGGCGATAATCGCGGGGTAAAAAATAGCTCCCAGACCTCTCGGCTACGAACTATTTCCACCCTTGCCGGTGGTATCTCGTCGTTTATCGGCGATAGTATCTGAGTGAGACATCGCTGGTGACGTTTGAAATATGATCGGCGCGGTCCCGGGGGCGCGGGACGCCACGTGCGCCGCATATTCAAATCAGAATCGCACGCGGCGAGACCCCCGTGTTGGCTAAATACGCCGCCGCACCGCACCACCGCCGCCCGGCCCACCCACTTACTGAGGGTCGGCCCTATGTAATCGAATTTGAAAATTATTCTAAAACACTGAATAATGTATTTGGAGGGACGCTCGCCTGAGGCGGCGAGCGCGCGGCGAACACTGATTTTAAAAATAAATTAAACTTAATCAAGTGGGCTCGCGCACCTAAACGGATTAACTTGGCGCTGATTTGACTTCGACTGTTTGTTCAGCACATGAGGGGTGATAGTTTACGGATTTTTGAAACAGTATCATGCTAACTTATCTTTAGGTACTTATTGAAGCAAAATTTCCTACATTAACCAAAAAAGTTACTTAAATTATTATTATTTTCTTTTTACCGACTATCAAGAAACTATACTTACTTAAATAAACTTATCGATAGTAGTAATAGGTACCGTACTTAAAAACAAACTCGCCTACTCAACCAGTTCTTTTCAAATAACAGTTTTAAACAACTTCAACATCGCGTTATACAAAATGTTCTCATCCATTGAAAACAAACTCAAAATTCGAAGCGGAAAGCCAAAATCAATCCCTTCTGTTCCCTTTCCCGCATTTTAATAAAATTTATGATACGCAAAAATTGCCCGAATTTTTATTTCAAAATTAAATATTGAATAAGACAATATTAGTTCACTCGCTACATTGCGTTTTATTACGGTATGAATACATTTGCCCGATTCGGTACGCAGGGCTGCGCTGCCATTAGCGCCCGATATGAAATTAAAATTAAAATATATAAAAAACCGTGAGCACTCTCTACAGACCGCTAAGGGGCAGCCCTAGAGATTTAATCCTAGGAAAAAGAATAGAGTCGTTTATTTTCATTTTAGACAAACGAAAATAATACTTATACCTTTGACCTAACATTTGCATTAATTTGGAATACACAGATTTTGGCACTTTAAATGTCTACTTATTATTACTTATTCAGTTTAAAACTTTATAGAAGTTTGTCAATTATAATTTTCCATATAGCAAGATTGACAAAGAGTAGACGTAAATCTGCACAGAAAAAATAAATAAAGAAAGAATACACAAATGCTTTAAGAAATCCAAACAAACATCAAAATCTTTAAACAGAAGCAATCTCTACTCCACACCACCCTATGTAAACTATCATGTAGCGGTGTACAGCAGGGGTGCTACTCGATGATTTGGTTTTTCGATTCGTTACGCCGTCAAACTACCCTCGAACTGGCACTACCCTTGAATATGTTCCCTCGCTGAATATTATTTATACGTTTGTTAAGTACGCCGAGAGGATTATGGCCTGCAGCTCAGTACTTCAACAAACATCGGTTATGATTTTAAGTATCGATCGCGAAATTTTAATGACTGCCTGGTCGTTAGATGGAAGTTATTGTCCTGTTTATTTCTTGAGTAGGTACCGTTACCGTGTTGTGTTTAAAACTTGCCATAAAATTCTATTGGATAATGTTTGCAAACTTTAAACGTAACCTACAAACCTCCATAAAGAAGAAGAACTGTACGAAAAATACTTGGTAAGTAGGTATACATATAATAATGTATTAGCAGTCGAAAAATAATGTGAAGAAAAATAGGCGTTCTCGTTCACAAGCAAGCCAAGCCACGGTTAGGTATGCAAAGCAAACATATTTTCTCTCGAGACCAGAGCGGTGGGCAAACAGTGGGCCCAAGGTTCGTGTTTACTCGCGCTGCGTCGCCTGCCCTCATATATTAAACATAGCCCACCTTACCTGCTACGTACATGTTGTCGGAAACAGAAGACCTTAGCTTAAGGCAGTGTTTGGTCTCACTATGTTGGCTTGGCACACTGTGCTTGAAAACATTGCTTATGAAAGATATATTTGACAATCAGGTTATATTTTCGATTACAATGCTTCTTGTTTAAGGGATTTTCGTCATTTACCTACCTTAACATTTTGTAACTTTATTATAAGCTATCAATAAATGGGATGGCTTTAGTTTTCCTTCAGTTATTTACAGATAATTAACAGAGGTAAGTAGGAGAATATTCTTCAGAGAAAGAAGAAATATCATAGCGCTTCTTTCATACAATCAGAGCTGTGAATCCCCGTTTTCCAGCAATTTTACATCGGCATAAAAATAAGGTCGAGGCAGTTAGCACGTTTATCAGGCCCTCATTAAAGCCGAGGGCGATCTTGCTTCGGAGTCGTTAAGCGCGCAATAGTTCGCGAGATCCTCGTAAAAAATATCTCGCAACCAACTTTATGAGCGCCCTTTGTGAATGCATCATTAAATTTCCATCTAAATTTAAATTACGAACGGTACGATTCGACGCGCTCTCTCCTCTCCTCCACGTGTTTCTGTTTTCCTAGTCTCTGGAAATGTTATAATTGCTGCACAGAGGACGTTGCAGAGTCGAGAATTCGAAAAAAAGATGACGTCAGTCGGAATTATCTTCAGCGCAGCGCAATTGAAACGGCTTTGCGACGGGGCTTAGTGAAAAAGTTGGCGTTCGTTTTAATAATTCCCAGCTCCGGCGCCTCGTCAGAATGCCGTTGTCACTTCGCGGATTAAGCTCCGACACGGTTGAGTTGGGATTTGAGAGTTATTTTAATTTGCATTTTTCGTATAATTCGGGTAAACTGCGACGCATTCTCCCAAATAAAGTTGTATGTGTTTACTGTGAAAAAATCAACAGAGGGTAAAGTCGTTTAGTATGCGGTAGAAGACTTCCCCAGGAAAAGCATAAAGTAAGCAGGTAAGGCGTGATACTGCGCGGTCACGCTATTTAGATAAGGGCACTCTCGTGACCCCACTCTCTCTGACTGATAAGAAAACTTTACTGTAGCTAGCTGTATCTTTACTGTGTTGGTAAACTATGGCTTCATTTGTTATAAAACAAAATCAGCTAGGGCAGCAAAACAAGGAAAACTTCAAACAAATAAGGTCATTCGATTAAGCGGAATGATTTGCAAATCACTTAAAAATCCAAATGCCACCGTTCTCCAACTTCCCTCCGACTTGCGGCGTTGGAATGGCGGATAAAGCTGGGTAAGAATAAATTGTGCGACTGGATAAAGCAATATTTGTTCATCTACCCCCGCATTACGACGGCAGCGGCCATTAGCGGGATGCAAATAACGTCTTGTCATTTTTACTTCTTTATTTTTCCTCGTTGGCTGGAGATTCAAGCTACTTGGCCCCCTCCCACGACTTCTGAGCCCATAATCAAGAATATTTAAAGTTCATTTTCCTTCATATCATTTTGGGTGGTTCGTATCTTAAAATATAATAATTTTATACAATAGGTAACCAAAGCAAAATTCTAACTCGATTGTCGTAATAATTAACAATTCATGTCACTTGTTTATGCACAATACCTACGAATGAAATCTTTGTCATGATAAAAGTATGTAGCTTCCCAAAGGCGCATTAAAATAAAACCTCAGCAAGATATGTAAACAAATCATGTAGGTACTTGTAGGTATCACTCAAACATAGTTTCCCCTTCATGCCTTCCCAAATGTCCCTTAGAGAGAACAAGCCAAAATGGCGTCGACATTTCAACATCCGAGTGCGTTTTAGCCCCACTTAAAACGCGGTTTATTTGCAAACCTGATTGCCCACCGTTATTTATAGTTGGGGGATGTTATTACCTCCACAAGCACGATTATAGCTATTTAAATTATAATAAGAATTTATATTTAAATCTAATTATAATTGCAAATTAAATATTTAAATACGAAATTATCATGTTTAATTTTATAAGTAGGTAGAGATCAAAGTTATTTTAATGAATTGCAAGGATAAAAGAGAGATTATCATATAATTTAATATTAATTGATAGATATAGAACATGATATACGGATCAATCAAAGTCATCTCTCAACATAATAACTGGTAATAAAATCATTAACGCATTTATTGCATTTCCATTCATTAAAAGTTATTAATCTGTAAATTAAAAGGCAAACAACATTAAAAACATTCGTGAATGAACTTTATAAAGTACACACGAGTAATATATTGAATATAAAAGATAAATAAAGTGCAATCAAAGCAATTAATATTACATTATGATGAGAGCGTGACGAAGGTGGATAAATAAATTCGGACGGAGGCTGCGATGTGTTGGTCGATTGTTTACGATCGCATAAACATGTCCGCGCCGCTGCAGTAGCGTTGCATTACACGCTAGCCAAGTGTATTTTATGTATTTAATGAGGTAATTATTAAAGGTGTCGATTCGTATGAGTTTATACAGGAGCTTTGTTGTATAGATATTGAACACTATTTTATCATTTGAAAGGCAGCATAAATTTTGAGACTTCGTTTAAGTAGATAATACCAATAGAAATGCGAATGGGTGTGGGTGGGGAATTTTATTAATAGCACAGACGAAGCACATTAAAATTAATGGTATAACAAAGGCTTAGTTCTATAAATGAATACCTTAAATATCTTAGATATCACTAGAACTGTTTAGCCCATGGTAATTTAGGTACTTTCTTATATAGATACATAGACACATGGTAAGTACCTAGGTATCTACTTGAGTGCCTCGTAAACAAATGAAAACACTCTGCCTTTTGATCATGTTACACTAATTACCATAACAATCCGAAGCCATCCGAAAGACCGGACTGGATCGCAGGAGCAGGGCGCATGCGCGTGGGCGAGTGGTGCCATAACTCGTACGCAACGAGACTCGCGTGTGCGCACCGCTAACTACTGTCGCCTAAGGTACAGGGGTGTCTTATATTTTATTAATTTATTAATTATTTTATGGTACGTTATATTGTAGACTTTGAACTGTCTGTGATAAGCTTTAAGTTTACCATTTCTATAGAAGTAAAATACTTACCGGACCCTCAAATTATGTTTTTAAAATATGTAAAGTCAGAAAATTATTGAAGAATACAGCTAGTATACAAGTAGTTCTCAATCAGATTGTAACCTACCTAAATGAGTCAATAACTCATTTTGTAAGCTAACATTTTTTCCCTGAAACTCAAGTCTACAAAGAACCAAAATCCTTAGAAACAAAAGAAATCCTCGAGGGGCTATAGAAATTTCCAATAATGTTGCAAGTTTCGAAGCCACCCTGTGCAACGCCCGAGTGCAAGCTGCCAATCCGTATCATAACTATATCTACAGACGACAGGTACTGCACGCCACCGGATCACTCTTTATGGCCTATTAATGTGTAATTCACGCCACCTTAATCCGGCCCCGTGCGAATAAATCTGGATTAGCCGGCCCCGCTGCGATTGTCCGCGATATCTCCTGATTATGCCGTTAACAATTGTAATTGAAAAATAAAATGTACTTAGTACGGCCCTGGGTTGGGCATTTCCGTATTCGTCGCGTTTTTAATGTAACATGTGCCATTGTATGAGATCATGTATCTTTAAATCAGGTAAAAATACTGCAAATATGCACTGTCTTGTATTCAAAAACAAACGCAGTGCTTGATAATATAGTGACACATACCATACACTTCAAAACGAGAACAACACAACCGATCTATTTGAAAAGCTACACTTCAAAACGAGCTCAACACAATCGATCTATTCGAAAAGGCATATAAGTGGCTTGAAATCTATCAAACTATAAATAAAAAGATTAAAGAATTGTAAATGATGATATACAAGGAACCAAGTAACCGTTGAAATCTTGCTAGAAAACAAAGGATACCTAGGCACTGGACATCACGCATAACTATTTATTAGTAATCTGTGGTCACGCTGTCACGCAACATAGCAATATGATCAAGGCCAAAACACACCGGATGCGTATGCGTAGACGTATGCGTACACGTCTACGCATACGCATCCGGCGTGTTTTGGCCTTAAGCTTTATAATAAAGAATATCACAGTATGTTATGGCAATTAATACCAAAGGTTCCACTATTCTATTCTATCACCAAACACAGTCTGCCACTACCGGAAACACACACCTATACACAAGTGTGTAGGTATTTCAGGCAGGAGTATTTATCACAAGGCACATGTGGTGTATTTATCACGCCGTACCTACGCCGTGCAGTACATATATCACCCTTAAGCAACCGAACCTGCCGATGGAAGGATTGCCCTTAGGGTGCGGTTTCATGGGTAGCGAGTTACGGGTTTTAAAACGTAGGTATAGTTTTAAAACTTAGAATAAAAGTGTTTGAAGATGTTTTGGCTTTGGTCTAAGTGTTTCATATAAACAGCATATTTTTTATTGTTACTCTAGGGAAAAATGAAAACCCTCTTAAAAATTTGATTGTGCTTAAGTCTAGAAAAGATAAAGTAATGTAAAAGAGGACATAGTTTAACTGTTAGATAAGCGCAGTTAAGATAAGGATCATCAATAAATAAGTACATACTTACCTTACTTTTAGGATATGCAAAGACTTTTAAGAGCATCATTGACATTCAAAACAAAACACAACATTAAAACAAAATCAAATCACGATTTGAAATTCACTCCTTCCATTTCACACGTTGAAATATTCGTTACATGGAATTCGCACCTCGCAGCCTATGCTCCACTTTCACCTTTCCCTGGGTGGGGCTTGTCGGCAGGCCATAAATTACGTAAAACAAGCGGCAGATGCCGTAGGGGGCACCCCCCTCCGGTAATGGGAGCATTAGCAGCACTAAATGGCTGGCCGGTGACGTTACACATAAATTCCTGTCAAATTTAGGACGGGCCTCTATATTAGATGTTAGTTTCCTTGACGGCGCGCGGTGGTATGTTGAATTAGGTGAGAGGTTTGCGGCTTTAAGTAATTACCTTGTTAAATTAAAATGGTTTGAACTTTAGAAAATCATGTTACCTACTGGAAAACATCGCAGTAGCTCGAGTGAAGAAACACGACTCTATGCTTATACTCTATACTTAAAACCAACACATTTACTCGAAGTTACACCAAAGCACGGCACAAAATAAATAAACAATCTAAAAAGATAATAAATCAATAAGCAGTGAGAGTTTCGTGAGAAAACTATCCCTCGCAGCGAGCGCTCCCCTAAAACAAAGTTACCCCCGCTCGGTGGGGCACTAAAAATTCCTCATAATTGAATGATTCAATTCTATCGCCATTAAATCGAGTTACCGAGCATATTGGGTGAGCAAATTTATTTAGCTAATAACCCCTCTACTCGAGCGAGGATCATCCCCTACCTTTAACTACCTACGTGATCTAAGAATCCAGTTTGAACACCTTTAAATAGCTTATTTTCTAGTTTTAGAGTTCTGCATCTTCTGTATAGATTACAATTAGAAAAAAATTAGAAACAAATTAAAACATAACACAACTCCGAAGTTAATAGCTAGCAAATCCAACACAAAAGCCTCTTCAAATCACATTCAACTCCAAGAAGTTACAGTGACAGCTCAACTTCCAGCTACTCTTGAAACTCGAATAAATATTTAATCCGAGTAAAGAAACCGTCAGCGGCACGTCTCGAAACTTGTACCCAGTACATCGCGGGAGAGGGGCGGAACTTGCAAACTCGAGGCGACAACTAACGTAAATTAATACCTGACATAAATTTGCCATAACGCTCGAAGTTTGCGAGCCGTAGGCTGGCTCAAGACACTCGTACTAACGGCGAACAAATCGTAAACCTGGCAGACAGATGCTTTATCAAATACTAATTTATTTCCCATAAATTAAAGTCTGTATTTAATTCAAAACATTTTAGGCATCTTGCTAATTATTTACTTACCACTATCATAGCTATTCAGGTCAAGACACTTTCCAAATTCACAAATAAAAAACATCAGATAAGATTCTAGGTACCTACGAGTATCTACGTACAAATCACAGCCAAAAAAACCTGGTAATACCATATACAACCCTCACCTTTCTCTCACCGAAGTACTCTGCGAACCGGATGCAAGTTGTCGTAATGGCGGAATAAAGCAGCGGGACGCGACCCTCCGTGATCTTATCAATTTGCAGGACACGGTGCTTACGGGGAGATAGCAAGGCTTCCACAATTGCTGTTGAGTACCACAGATTTCGTGTAGCCCCGTGAGATAATGCGTGTGTACCGTGTAACCCCCGGCTACGACAAAAAAGTATGCAGGTGGGATTACCTTTGATGTAGTTAGGAATTTGGGGCTATGTGAGGTGAGATGGAAGGTATTATTGTGATAAATTTAAATTCATAGATCTCACAAAACCATACGTCTAAATATGCAATTAACTAAATTCAAAGACTCACATAGTAAATAATAGTGAAGCTCCACGCGTTTTTATGTAAAAGTGACATCAAAAAAGTGTAATGAATTTTGCTTATTTTTGAATCAAACACTTTTCATTTTTAATTTCCATTTATTTCTATTTAGCTCCGATAGAAATTCGTCGTAGAGAATATAAACATCGCTCAAAGCTGATTGTTTTCTGGCGCAGTCAATTTTTACCGAATCACAATATAGACAAATTCCTAGCTCGATATACAAAGCAGACTTTTCCAAATCCAGTCCCACTTGAAAAACATCCAAAATAGCAAGAATTCCACTCATGTCCGCAGACTAAACGAAACCCTTTTACGAAGACATAGTATTAGCACGAGACGGTGCTTGCCAGTTCTCTCACGTAGCCCCCGAGTGGTCCGGGCATCCAATCACTCGCGCTAAACTAATAAATCGGAAGGAAGCGCTGGCGCATACGGATTGCAACTGTTGCATATGAATTGGGGATAAATTTGACTGTGTGCTGGGTTCTGGTACTAAGAGCTATTGTCCTTTCTTAGTGCAAGGTAACGTAATGGAACTTCACGAACAAGTTACCCGTGCGTTTAAAAGTGAGTTCGCTTCGGATTTGTAAAAAATACTAATGATATCATTAATTAATATTGAAATCGTCTATATAATGACTGAAAAAAGCAATCAATAAATATTTGTTTTCTCTACCTAACATAATCAAAACACTCTGAACTAAAGCTAAAATACTGTATAAAACACGTGAAATTTAGGAACCTCGGTCATCCATCGTGAGAGTGAAGTCAATTTATCACTGGGAAAAATGAAAACTCTGCTTGGGTCCATTAAAAATAGTCGCACATAGTCGCATGACCCATAAAACGAGAGAGCCACGTGAAAAGGAAACAAGTGGGAAAAAATAGTCGCCGCCTCGTCAGCCGAGGCAACGTCGACGGCCAAAAAAGAAAACCAATTTGCCCGCATGAAAAGGTTCGATACAGAGCCGAACTTCATAATAATCTGATACGATAGAAAAGGAAACCTTCATAATTTCTTTTTAAAAACAGCAAGTTAGTATTTCGATACCTTAAAAATACTATCTAAATAAAATGACAATTCGAAGAAAAATAATAAAAGTGGAATAGTTGTTGTACGAGTAGAAATCGTGAGACAAAGACTACTATCGAAACAAATACAAGCTAACAAGATGAAATTAGTGTTACCACTTATTTTATTACATTGAGATATTTCAATTAAATAGAAGCATTCCCTGAACCCGTCCCTGTAACAATCCAATCGTACCACTGCCGTATCCTCTCATTTGATATTTTCACTCGTCGAAGAACAAATTACAAAGTGTCGTTTCAGTTGAGCGCAAATATTACCTATTTATTTTTCCGTCACCTGTCGCTCCCACTGGCTTATGGAAATAGCTTTCATACCGCCAAGTTTTCCCATTAACAACCTCAATGAGTCTTTATCCCAATTGTGCCTATTCAAATCAATAAGTATTACCAATAAGCGGCTTTTTACATTTCCAAAAACGAAAACAATTTTCGATTTGATGGTTTCCTAAAAATCGTTTTGTTTGTTATTAGCTTTGTAATTTGCTTTCAATATTAATTTTGAATACATTTCGTCTCATATTTTATTTGAAACATTTCAATAACACAAATCGTTATTACAAACACGAGAATTACGTGCTGTCTAATATCTGAGCTAATATATTCACAATAAGGATAGGTACCTACATAACGAATTCATCTCGAAAAATAATATCGTCGGGTAGCTAGATATAATAAATATGTATTTACAATAGCATACTGACAAAGCCTCCCCTCCGTTACCATGGCAACAGCATCCTCCATCCGATCGTTAAAATAAAACGCAACGTTTTAATACACGATATCTGTTTCGTCCGACGGTGGCTGTATTTTGACATATGGAAACATGTTACAACAATATTCTACAGTTAAAAATATTAATTACTTATATGTACACTTGAGAAGTAGGTCTCAGTAGGGTCTAACTTTATTACGCAATGGACTGTTTCCGATATAACTGTGACATTTTTTACCTGCTTGTTTAATGAGAGTCCGGCGATCCGGCCGATATTTAACGCCAGTCTATAAATCATATCGGCAAGATTGATGCGGCAAGCGAAAGGGAAACGGTATGATTTGTGAGGCAGGCTGGCATACTGGCGACAATGGAGTGACGTCACAACCTCGCCCCGATCAACTGCCCGCTATTGTACACTTGTGACACAGCGCTGGGATCTTCAATTTGTATGACAGCCCGGTTTAATGAATATTCGTAAAGGCCAAGGGTTATATGAACAAATTTTGAAACAAAGCTTCCGCTTGGACGGTAAGCGGAAATATAGGTACTATCGTGCGAGTTTTGTATTATTTATCATGTAAAACGTACCTAAATAATAGGTGGTAAGAACAATTGAATCAAATAGTATATATAGTTAAATAAGCAATACAAATGTATTCTTCTATAGATGATTTTTTATTAGGAACCTATTCATAATTTCTGTATGAAAATTACAAAGGCTAGTTTTTAATTTCAGTACAATTATGTATCTGAAATACATAATTTATTTCGAAAGTAATATTAAACATCATAGAAACAGTGTTAATAAATCTAATACCTATGTAGTCGAGACAAAATGAGAAAATATTTTTTATTAAAATTCCATTTGGTCAAGTTTTGTCTTGATTAGGGCTGTCTGTAAAATAAGTAAGTAGGTTTGAACATTTTAATAAATATTGCTCAATTTTTTTTTTGTGTCTACCTATTGAATAGAAGCACCACTAGGTACTTTTTAGGCCAACCAGCCTGACAATAGTTTTATCATGAGCAGTATTGTTTTCCTTTAATTCGAGTAGCTCTTGTATTCAGTCATTGATTTTATTACAGTAACTAGTAGGTATCTCATTCAATCATTCGTTTTATCGTACAGATAAACTTTTTACTAGTCACTAAAAACTAAATGATAGATATAGTATGTACATTCTTATTGATAGTACCTACCCAAAATCTTTTTTTGCAAAAGCAATCCAGCGTACCCTGCGGTTTGACATTTGACACGCCTAGTTTGACATTTCTGCTAGAGCGCCGGTCTCATATCAAATGTCACAAAGCGAGGGCGGCGGCGATTCGACCGCTAGATGCATAGCTTTTTGGCAGTTGTTTTCTAACACTGGTGTTTTGTATGCAGCCCTAGTAAGTAAGAAGGGACGAAGTGTGTGCGCGGGACGCGGGGCGGGCGGGGCCGGATTTGTCGCGGGCCGGAAACGGCGGGGAATTCATTTGGGCGTAATAGGTTTCCTGCGCGTACGTCCGGCCGGTCTACGTCGTCAGGCCCGGCCGTCGGGGCGTCCGGCACGCAGCGGAAGGCAGCCTAAGGGGAATTCGGAATCTCAAGGAAATATTTGAGGATATTTTTAAGAATGCCGTAATTAAAAAAAATAAAAGAAAACATTTTTCTGACTCTGCTTTTTGTTTGGTACCTACAAGTACCTAGATTTTACGTTAGTAAGCACTAAAAAACTTAATATTATTTTTTCTCATCGTTTAAAAGCCATTAACTATTATCAGATACGTCTAATATAGATAGCTGTATAATATATCAGTGACACGCTATCAAAGACTAAAAAATGTAAATCTGTAGGTGTACTCCTTACTTGAGCACCAATTTATACTCATAAGCATGTATTTATGTCTAATTTTAGCATTTGTTCTTATACGCAACGGCGTCTACATCCCAACAAAATCAATTTAGGCGCGTTAATTTCCTCCGAGTCGGCGGCCGGAGCATTTCATTAAAACTTGCGTGACATATCATTAAGTCGCTCGCAATTATTAATATTCCAATCATAATGCCGCTAGAAGCAAAGACGTGTTACTTCCGAATAAATTCAGTAAAAACTTTTCCTTCACAATATTATTGCTTAATCTCGCAACCAAACATGGCTGGTTTCTCTTATTCGCTGCCTTATTTAGCTCATAATACATAATAACTGAGTGTGGGGAATCCGTACAAACTCAAGTTTTGAAACTAAGAACTTTGTATAATAGAAAGAGATCTTAGAGGTTAGAGGGCAGTGACATTGTGTTCGGACAACCTTTCATTACCTGAAACTGTGTGTATTATTCGTCAGTTTGTTTTCGCATCCCTTGTATGGCTACTTAGTGACGTACACATGAATACCCACGATAACACGTCGTCCCACACATTAACAAGTTCTAGAAAGTTAGTAAGACTTACCCCTGTGTTTATTCGAAACTTACTTTGAGCCCACATTCATTTTGAATTTCTTTACGTTAAGTACTCTTTTTCGTTTAATATCTACACCGTAATACTACCGTAAAAATATAGGTACAGAAAAGGGTTGGAAAAACTGTTCAAATTTCAAAAACGAAACTATACTTATTCAGAAACTGTAAACCGCTCACATAAACCCAACTACTCGTGAACCAGTTTCAAAAAAATAAAATAAAACAACGCGATTTGCGTTCAAGAGAGCGAGAAATAAAATAACACGCGGTAGGCGCTATGCTATGCCCCAGGGCGCGGGGCGTAATTTCTCAGATATTTTCATATTTTAGCCGTAGCCGTAGCCCACGGCGTTACTACGCGACGACGTAGACTCGTAGCACTGTGCTACGCCGTAGTCTACGAAATTACTGCATTTTCACCAAGTCTTCACTATATTAATTTTAACTTAACTTGCAAGTAGGTTGACAAAATTAAGAAGTAAGTTACAGTTATACCTACCTATACCACTATCTACATATTTAATTGAACTCAGCTACTTAGAAAAGTTTGATAATCAAATAATTGAAAAAAAAAACAATAATTGTCTTCTTTTTTTGTGCTACTTTTTCTGTGTTACTATGGTCTATGCTTATCCTTTCAAAACAATTAATAACGCCTATTAATATAAGGTTCCTGTTTTCAAACCCAATGACACAACAATCACAACCTACGCAATTTTCAGGCATATCGTAATATTTGAGTCGCAAATCGTAACCTGCCTCTCACTGTTAACTGATAAAGCAATAATGTTATCAAAAACCACCATAACACATCGAGAGAGCCCCGATTAAAGCAACCGAAGCGAGGATTCCACCGCCGACCTCAAACACTCGCACTTAAATCGTAAAGTTACATCAGCATTATTCACAACAAGATTCATCGCGCGAGTTAAAGCCAGATATTAATCTCTCGCCGGCAGCCGAGCGCTGGATTCGCCATTTTGCGCCTAAATATGATAAACTTTCCCCAAATTTCTTCATGGACCCCCCTTCCTTGAAGAATGCCCGATGCCCCCGCAGGGCGGCCCCCCCTCCCGTCTTACGGCCCTGCTTTTAAACTAAGCTCGTTAATTAATTACAGCCAAGTCGACTGCGAGGGTACTGCCTTATATAACGCTATGTGCCAATTTAATATTGCACTGCTGCTATGTAAACGCGTCTCGAGATGGTTATAGCAGTTTTTATGCAGATTTTATTATTGTCTGTCACTTGCTCTATACTTCTTAACTTAAATGTATAAAAGATCGGTTATTGGGTTTTCAATAAAAGTAAAACGACATTTTTCAATATTATGTTGGCATCTGTAAATTTAATTTCAGTGATCAAGTTTTAATTACCCAACTAAGCCAATATTCGTTATGGCGCCAATTTTCCGTGTTAGCACTAAACGTCAGCCCCAAACTACTAAATCACGGATTATTCATAATTTATTAATTACAAAACCGCGGGTCGAGCGACACTGGAACACTTCCCGCTCCATAATTAATTGCTACTAAATTCGCCCCAATTTGAATCCGGCTAGAGAGTCCGCGAAGAAACTTACGAGGTACATAAGACTTAAGGGCTGGGCTGGCCGGAAGGAGGGTAAAATGGCGGCGGAGGGCGCGACCCTCCCGGGGCGAGGGGGGAGGAAGGACGTGAGATTTACTCTAAGTAATTGCAGTAATAAACACGCAAATATATCACGGCGGGGTAATGAGAGGAAGCGCCCGAAATTGCCGGCGCAAATTGCGTGTGTGAGATAAGCCCATTTTTTTGTTAAACAAGACGACGAATTTTTGGCTGGAGCCGCTTTGTTTTGACGTTTATTCCGTTCACGAGCACGAGCGCTCCTATCTGACATTTTAAATGGTACGTAATCTAATTTAGGTTCAATATTCAACACAATAAAAAATACACCGTAGATAATTCATTGGGTTGTATTATACAATTTTAAACCTGCCAACTAAGTACTTATATCAGCATAAGCTTGCGCTCTCTACATAAACACAAATAGTTATTATGAAGCGAAAACAAAAAGCCAAAGTGCCCTAGAGAGAGTTTTACCGAACTAGTATCTGGCGGCGACTTATTTTAATGTTAGTTTCGTGTCGGACGCCGGACGGCACCGAGTTTGTTATAAGTTTGTCTCGCAACTTCAGCTTTCCACACCAACCGCCCGTTTTGGTATTAGTACAAGAGCCGAAAATGAGATTTGGAGGGTTACTCGAGCGTAAAGGAGACAGAGTTAATTGCATCTTTTAATATTATTATATACCTTCTAATTGGATGGGAGCCGCACAAGACCGTTCCTAGAAAGCAGACATTTTGCACTCTACATGTTTAAATCCAGTTAGTAAATGCAAAACATTAAAAACTAGGTACGTACCTAGAATAACATTTTACAAGTAATCTACAAAGCTAGCTGCTAATTGGGATGACCATAAGTCTCACTAACTAAAGATTCTATATCATGAGCTCTTCTACTATATAATATCTTCTCATATCAGTGCTTCCAAAATATTGCTTTTCGTTTAAAATACCTACCAATATTTTTCGAAAATCTGCGATGTAGCTTTATAAATTTTTCATTAATTGTCTGTTCAATATAAGGATGGATCACTAATAACATCGAAGTACCTACTTCTAATTACTTTTGTTTATGATTTTAATAACTTTTTTTAAAACTTTGAAAAATTTATCGTTGTAAAGAACACCAAATAATTCATGAAAATTTTAACATTTTATTTCAGCCCTAAATAACTCTAGTATAAATATGGCGTGAAAACTTATTTCCCGCCAACCTGGAACTACGGCACTAGCCAATTTCCCTAAACAACAAAACAAGTCGCGACACAGAAGCGATACCGCATTAATTATTCGGCGAGACAAGAAAGGGGCGGCCCATTTCCAATATTTATGTGTTGTCGATGACTGGCGAAAATATCGGGCGGCGGGCGTCGACTCCTTTTTAAAACATGAAGAAAGGCCTGAGAAAGGCCGAGGGAAACCGGGCTTTCTTAATGCACAAACACCACTCTGCCTCACCTGCCCGCCTTGATTTATTGGACGGCTTTGTTCGCCCTCGTTACAAGCTTGTTGTTGCGTTTTTAATTTATTTCCTCACCAAAATTTGCGCGTTAATATTTAGTTAGATAATAACATCGGTGTAAAGGGAGGAAATAACCCTGTTGCCGAGTCTTACTTTTGGGTGGACTGTTGATGTCTCCATAATTTCAATTTCCATTTTGAAGTCGCAGGTTGGCACCCAATACATTGTGTCTCAAAATCGAATCTGTAACACATTTGTTCTAAATTGAAACACCGGTGGAGGCAGCAGCCGCCGTCGCTGGCAATGGCCTGTGAATGAATGCGAATTGCCGTCGCCACAAATGGGCGCTGCCCGATTGTCGCCACGACTCATTGCCGATTCAACGGCGCGCTCGCAAATTCGCCACCCTGTATATATTTGCGGCCAATCTCGATGCTCCTTGAATTTATGAATTCACTTCGAAATTGCTGATCAAAGAATCTGATCTTACAGATAAGTTATTGCTGTTTATCTCTAATGATGAATGTAATTCTATAAAAACAAAACATGAGTACCTAGGTACCTATGATAGATAAAACATCAGTCTTCATCATACTTTTAACTTATCAATGTGAACCGTCAAAGAATAAAAAGAAAAGCAAACACGACGTGACATTCCACCTGCACCACATAATAATATTAAAATTAATAACCGTAACCCCGTGTCCGACATGCAAAATGCCATGATGGGTGATCGGTACCCTTCCCTCATCAGTCACCGCGGCCGTCAGACGGCTAAGCGCTCATTCAAATTGCCATCCGATGACGCCGTGGTTTCACAACCCCTAGCTTGTCTATGGCCGAGTGTCATAGAGTAAGAACACAGATGAGACGCTCAAATGCCATACTCTGAATTTAAAAAAGTTGACACTACCTATTGCTTATTACTTGCTCATAAGCTGCGGATATAATACTTATAAAAGTAAACCCGTTTCGTGTAAAAAGATCATTAACTTTTATTAAATTTTACAAAAAACAAGTAGATGCATAAACAGATGAAAAAAATCTTTGCGAAGTTAGTGTATGTTCTATCAAACAAAATGAATAAATAAAGCTTAATAAAATACTTATTGTTTTTAAATAAACTCACACTTTCTTGACAAAGTAGGTAGAGTAAGATCAACACATCATACCCTCTGTACATTACCTACTCTTGCCATTCTCCGGCCGGCATTATGGCGAGGACATACTTTTTACGTCATTAGACATCGGGTGGATCAGGGTAGATCAGTTATAGCGGTTACTCTGAATCCATCCACAGGGACGAGTGTAGAGCGTGCCTTATGACTCGCGAAAATGTCCCATACAATATCGAATGGCTCGTCGTTTATTCACTTTTCGATTTTTTATGAGGAATTTGAAATTGTGGTGGTTATTGAGTTTTTACACACTAGATTTGCTTTGTTGCGGGAATAGTTGGATAGCAATGTTTAATGTAAGTTAATTTAATTGAATTTAGATAATTCATATTTTTAACCGCACAGAGTAGGCAGTCATTTTAAAGTACTACTCGTACTTACTTACTTACTTACTTACTTGAGTTGACTGCATAAAATTCTTGTTGTTATACAGAATTCACGTGCAACACAATATTTTAACATCGTTGTAGTCAATTTGATCGTTGTTTTAACTAGGAATAAAATTAACGCTGCAATGTTTCATACCTTCGGCACAAACATCAACACTCGCAGACAACGAATGCATCATTGAAAACGAAACGGAAACGCTGCAATAAACATTCATTTCCAAATTAAACACACCTACCTGCATGTTTACCATCACGGAATCACTAAATGAATAAAACAGTGAGGAATGGAAGCCTGTAAATTCGCATTCGGCGAATATCAATTTGGCAACGTGGAGCGGGCGCGGGGCGCGGGGAGGCTCGATAAATAAAAAATATATAAAAATACACAGTACGCAACATGAAAGCGGTGAATGGCACTTGTGAAAAATGGACTTGCCGCTCTTCCAGGGAAGCAATCATTCAAACTGGCTGTTGTCTGTTTGCGCCTCTGCTCTTTTCACCTAAGCGTCGGATATTTTTTGCAATTTTTTTCGGCAATGTCATTTGCAGAGTTCAGGTGGGGACACGTGGAGCGGGTCCGAAAAAAAAACAAATATTAATAACCGGCATTTTTTAAAGTCCCCGGCTCAAGGCAATCGTTTATTGTTGTCAATATTTCGTAAATGATTTGAGTATGATGCGGCATTTTCGCGCGCTACCTTGCGGCCTTTTGTTGTAAAGTGGGTGGAGCGACGTTAACGCAGCTAAATTTCGTACTTTGTTACGTTTATTTATCATCTTATGGACAGGTTGTTTCGAATATTTCTTTCAGTAAATATTTCTTTTTTTATTTTATGTAATAATGTAGCCGTAAGCACATTTATCGCCCCAGAGGAGGCGTGTGCGATCGCGGTAATCAAGGGCAATTTATTAAGTAGCTCAGTGGTACGAGGAGGTACTTGTGCATGCCTCCGTCCACCTACGCCTACGTACAAACTCATTCGCTCCCCCAACAGCCCCTAGGTGAGTTCTACGGCATTTTTCCTAATTAAAATAATGCCTACTTCATTCTCCCCCATTCATTAACCCAATGTGCTGTAGATAAACGTTGTTTGCCCGTAAGGACGGTCCCTCTTACAAATATGCTGGTTATTCGCCCATTTTCATAAATTGTGTTCTGATTTTTTGCCTACAATTTTTTACACACTTTTGTAGCTTCGAATTTTAATTAGCCGCGGTCTGTTAAGTAATTGCTTAAACATTTTCCTGCTTTTATTTTTTTGCGGAGATTCGGCAAGTTCATTTGTTTAATACGAGTACCTACTTATTTGAATTTGATGAAAAGCTCTTTTAAGCTCATCATGAAAGTGTCGGACAGTTTTTATTATAGTTAGATTGGTTGCCTCTGCGTTTAGGTGTCTAGTTGTAAAGCTCATTCTATAAACAAGCAGAACAATTAAAAAGAAAAAAATATTTTTTTCAGTTTGGAAATCGTTGTCAAGCTCACATTTAACCAGAATCGCACACAAACTGCATAATTTTGCCACTAATGAGAAGAGAGACGTCGCCGTCTAATTAGCGTCGAGTCGGTAAGACGCCCACTAAATACTCGAGTGAATATAGACACCAAGCATTGCGGGAAACGTTGGATACTTCCACTAACAATTTGATACCGTCTTAATACTTCTAGTATTGTAATATTCTAAATCAACAATGCTATGAGATATTGCAAAGGTAAGCTAATGGGCTTTTGCTCGATAGAGTTTAGTTTATATTCTTAATGCAAAGGTGTATTTTTAACCTAACCTACAAAAGGCGCTGATAAAACCATATTTAAATTTCTTTTAATTCCATTTACAAAAGCAACCTGGTCTACCCATGTAAGAAATAATAACGGTAAACAACAATCACATTTTAATTTTAAGGCGTTGTTGTAACCTACACTCTGTACCCAACTATCGTGTTTTCTCTAACTAATGTGATAGATGCGATTTCTTATCGGAAAATATTTTCATCACACAAATACAAGACTTATAAACAACAGAAACCATTTCTTGACAAGAACAAACGAGTACTTTCTTGAAAATAATCTCACCGAACCAAGCTCTACTTATAAACTTATCCTTTCTAAATTAAGAAACAATCAGACCCCTAGCAGAGGTTGTAAGTATCGGCAACTGTCGCCCGCGCCTCTCACCTAATGAAGTGTTTCGCTTTGACACGCGTGTTCGTTAGCAGACCACTCGACGGGCGAGGTGAACTTCCTCGAATTTACCACTTTAGTGGTACACTACACTTGTACTTGCTACTTTTAAGGTGTGTACTCATTAGCGAGCTGTAACCGTAACTTTTGCAGTAACCAGTGCGTACGTTGTTCGCTAATGGTTTGTGAGCCTGTAGCGAGCGCATGGCGAACCTGCTGCGAGCTCATACCCTATGTTTTTTTGGTTACAATGCATGCAACAGTTATGGTTACAGCTCGCTAATGAGTACACGGCCTTAGTGTACAAAATTTTTTGCAATATACCTGCTGGTAAAGTGACAGCGGTTTAAACATAAGACAATGAAATATCGCGTTTCTGTTGTTTTGTGAATACGGTTTTTTATCACACCATCATATAAGTCGATACGAAAAAATGCTATAACACTTAATTACGGAATCTAATAGATGACAAGTACTTACGATGAGCTGTTACGTTTGTATAAGGAACCGATATTCGAATAAGACTAGGTTTTAATATTTGCAATCTTATGAGTCTCGTGTCTTCCCTACATTTTATTTCTAATAGATGTCCCGCGTCATGCCTTCTCAACAATGAATTTCTTATACTGGATACAAATTGAATAGATCTTCATTACAATGCACTAAAGTAGCTTTATTTATAAATAAAATGTGCTTATTTAATTTAATGATTATTATCTACTATCTAGTCTAGATTTAAGTAGATAATAATAAAATCGAGAGAGAAGAAACGTACATGAAAAAAAAAGATTAAAAAATGCATTGTAAAACTTATTAATATCTTAATAATACAAAGATGGTAAGCAGTTAAGTAAATCCGCAATAGAAGCTAGGTATAAACGGGTCTAATACTTAATTGCGTCCTATGTCTGGCACACAATGGGCCGCGTAATCAGGACGTGAGCCCGACAATATAAACCGCGACAGGGCTGCCACTTACTACTGTTTATATGGTGTTTATAGGTAATTAAATTACATTTATTTACGTTAGATATATAATGGTGATTGTACAAAGCCTGTATTATTATGAGTTTATGGACGTGCCTCTCAAAAACAAATAGAACCAGTTTTTAAGGTCACATCACTATAGATATGTAGTCGATTTATAATATAATATGGGTACTAATTATTGCATTTAAATACATAATATAAAACAATAAGAAGTTCAAAAGATGTTTCATTTTTTTATTTATCATTAAACCTGTATATGTAAGTACTTACGTATATTACTAGTTATTTTACTGGCAGGACCTGACTTTACACTTTGAAGTCTGTTTGTCCAAAACAAAATAAAAATGTCCCGTTGACAGCCCTATTGGAACCCCCGCAGGTCTCGTAATCCAACTATTCAATTTCAGCCGAAAAGGATTGGTCGCGTCTTGCGTTTTTTATCTCTCCGCGCTGATCCGCTACAAGCAGTTATTGCCAACAATATCTACGTTACATGCACCCACTGTTTTATTATATTGTTATGATAATACCTACCTTATTTTCTTTTGACGATCTTTTTTGAAACAGAGAGGAAAAAATGTAGGTAGAGCCATAGAGAAACTTAAGAAACTGGTTCCAATGAAGTCATTGCATTCCCAGTTCCACAGTTAAAGAAGCTGAAAAGCGTTCTTAAATAACTTAAACTGGAAAGACGAATCCAAAGAAAAACAAATCAGAATAAAGTTTGGTACTTAATTCGTTGGAACATCGACCAACTTTCCTAATTGTAGCGAGATTTACGCGAAGGGAAAACTTGAAACTTGGCAGAGGAAAAAAGCAATTATCCTTTCAGTTTTACGGAGGTGAGGAAGCATATTAAAAAACTTGAAAGAGTTGTCAACCCTCGAGAGTGGAGCAGACAGTGATGGCTATTAATTAGAAGGGTTGGATGAAGATATTTCATTATTTCTCCTCTTTTACTTTTTACACTGCTCCCGAGCGTCGACAACTTGCCTCGTTTTTAAGCAAAAAAAAAGAAAAGTAAATGAGAAAGTGTCTTTCAAAAAAATACATATTCTCGTAGAGGTAAGAAGTGTTTAATTAATATAATGTCTTTTTTAAATTAAGGTTTCCTAAGCTTATAACATTGAATTTCATACCAATGCTAGATTTATAATATTATATGTGTAGGTAAATCTGTGAAAATTCCAAGTCCATTAATTAGTGACAAAACGACTACCAGCTCCAATAAAATAAAACCCTCGAGACCGTAACCGGGTCATTATCACGAAACATAACAACCGGAGTTACGCACTTTATCAAGCAATCTCATAATCAAACGGTGCAGTTTGTTAACAAGGTGCTAACTCTAGAATTTATGTAAACTGTTCTGAGCTCGCTCCACTTATCTGAGATTAAAATCTGGTGCTAGCGAGCAGTAGGCGGCAATCACTCCTCTGGGAGCTTTATTTGCGAGGCTTATCGTCACTTAACATATCTGCATATTCATTAAGAGATCAATCAAATTATTGTCTTCAGCGTGTGCTGGGGCAATGTAAATCTCAATGTGGGATTAAAGAACACGGTGTGTACGGATGACTGATGAACGCGCTTTACTTTAATTCTACATTTTGCGCCTTTGTTTATGAGCGTACTTCGATGTATGAGGATCTTAAATTAGCTTACATGTATGTATGTAATGTAGGTACCTATTATGCAGCCTTACATTGCAAAAAGTTTAAGGTATCTACACACCAAAGCCGGCGGCCCGGCGGCACGAGCCGCCGGGCTAGGCCGGCGGCCTCATTTTGCTACAGGCATGCCGGCGGCACAGCAATGTCGCCGGCCTGGCGGCAGGCCGCCGGCATAACCCGCCGGCCTAGGCCACTAAATACATACCAAAGCCGCCGGCACGCTGCCGAGCTAGGCCGGCAGATGTCAAAAGCCACTAGAAGTGGGATAAAACTTTATTTTGTTATCACTGTGACTGTTGTTCCAGTTGCAAGAAAATCACAGTGAAATATCACCGTGATTTTGTCACGTCGATCACTCCGATCACTAAGTATGAAATGGAATTTAATGATTCCTGTGATTAAATATTACTTAACAACACTGTCACAGGCTTGGGACTGTCTTTTTAAGATTCTTTACATTAGTATCTCCTGTTTATAAATTTACTGACTGAACATTTTCCGAAGTTGAGAAGGAACATAATATGTTATTTTGGATGTTGTTATTTCGTGACCAGTCACAGTCATAACATGCGACTCCAGATCACGGTGATTTTTTCACCGTTACGTCATTTATCACTCATCTCTAAATGCCGCCGGCCCAGCCCGGTGGCTTGTGCCGCGACCCGCGGTCATGCCGCCGGCATGTCAGCGGCATGTCGGCGGTTTTTAACAAAATAACGCAACCCGGTTTACGTTGTTTTGTCGTGCACATGCTCAATCGATTATTTATACCTTGGTCTATCTGTATAAGTAGTTAAAATATTTTTTTAACCTCTCTATAAGAAAAACAAAATCACGTACTATTTGCGACCTAAAATTGCCGAATGTGTCATGAAAGAATAACGTAGGTAAGCTATGGTTGCGTTGTTTTGCCACGACATTAAACGTCCGTCTATGATACAACGCAAATTTGTTTCCACGCGAAACTGTGAGCTGTTATCATTTCTTTTAGCTGTTATCATTTCTTTTACATTAACCCATGAAAGAGATTTGAGCCTATTTTTACGGTTTAAATACTTAAACTCTTGGTTAAGTCTCTAGAGTGCCAGTTTACGAAGGTAGACAATCTTGTCACGTGGCTGAAAAGTTTATTTTATGTGCGTACAATTTTTTTATTGTTTTTAACAACATTTTATTTTTTCTGGCTTAGGTAAGGCAACAAGCAAGATTTTATAAAAATCGTTCGGCAAGACAGAATAACTGAGCAATCAAAAATACGACTCTAAAAACTTAATCTCGATATTTTCTCAAAACAGCAGTTTTTGGGTTACGTTATTTTGTCATGAGAGGGCAGAATGACAGATGTCAAAAGCCGTCAGCCAGGTCGGCGGCATGTGCCGGCGGCATATCCGCGCGGCACAACCCGGCGGCCTGGCGGCGCTGCACATGCGCGGCACAACCCGACGGCGGCGGCTTGTTGTCATACTGTCATACGAATGGCAGATGTCAAAAGCCGTCTTGTGCCGCGCGGCAAATGCCGGCGGCATTACAGCGCGGCACAACCCAGAGCGGCCTGGCCGCACTACACATGCGCGGCACAACCCGACGGCGGCGGCGGCGCCTTGTTGTCATACTGTCATACGAATGGCAGATGTCAAAAGCCGCCAGGTTTCAAACCTGCGCTCAATGTGACCATTTTTGGTATTAAGTACTAAATTGATATATTTAAGACTCCAACTATATTTTTAGTATCTAAGTATATTATTTTCGGTATAATATTGGTACAATTTTAAATGTCACACCACACATGCTGTTTTTTTGGTATATATATTTAATTCACCTTCATACAGCTACTACAATTAATCAATTTTCATTTCAAAAATGTATTTTATTTGCGATATTTTCAAAATGTGAAGTAAACATTTTAGTTTAGCTGAGTTTCCTTTGAAGATTTCCTTGGTAGATTTGTAAATTTTGAAACGGTCACACTGCCCGCGACGCTCCTTCAGTTGCCCGCCGGCAAGGAACTTGAACTTAGAAATTATCCGGTCGAATTGAGAAACCTCCTCCTTTTTTGAAGTCGTTTAAAAATCATCACTGTCAATCTTATCTCTATTCAATCTATTCAATCAATTTTATCATAGATTATTTTACAACATTCAAAAAATATCAAACATATTCAGTGAGAAAAATACAATTTCGATTAGTTAGTAATACGTTCTTTTTTTTTCATAACAAAGGTAAATTCTTGAATTTGAAGTGGAAACACTGAACAAAAGTGTCAAATGAGCTAAATGCTATAAAATAGAAAAAGACACGAAAAAGACGGAGGTTAATAAATCTAGTAAAACCTCCTTAAATGTTTTTCTCTTTTTTTTGGTTCTTTATATTCATTACTTATTATGTTTTTTTTTACTTTTTTTTTCTTTGTGACGTATTCAAGTGTAAAAATGTTACCTACGAATAAATTATTTTTGAAATTTTGACCTTATTGAAACTTTTTCACTTTTTGTCTATGAACTTGGCTTCCAGCTAGTTTGAGTATAGAATATATAAGGAGGTGCCATACCGTCTGGATCTGCGTGCTTGGTCTGGCGCAAAATTACTACCTTTTTGTATGGAATTTCTTATCGTTTGACAGGCCATCTACCAAGAAAACTATGAGAAAACTTGGCGCAACCTTGGCACGCTGTCATAAACTCATTTGTATATGAAAAAAGGCTGATAGACGTACAAAATTAGGCGCTTTTTGTAGGGTTGCGTGTGCAGTTTTTATCGATATCGTTATCGATAACTTTTTAAACTAAAAAGCAAACCCGCATTTGCCCTTGTCGCATTTACATTACCAACAAAGTGACGTGACCATAGATGAATATATTGAGTGACTGACTATCAATGGGAATATGCTACTTGTCGGAACATACACAGTATCGATAACCCTCTAGGTCGCTACCTAGTAATCCGCTGAATTATGTTATATTGCAAGTGCAATACATCATTTTGAACCTCACTAAGGCTTGCCTGTCGAAAGCTCCTGAATGGTCGTAGGATCTAAGTTTTTTCACATTTCAGTGTGTCCTATGGTCAGTGCCCAGCAAATTTTATAAATACCTATATACAAGGCTCCAGTGTAATGTTGGTAAACATAAACGGCAACTTAGAAATAACATCAAGAATCACTATCAATAAATAAATATACAAGAAGATTCTGATGAGAAAGAATAAATGCTATTTCATCATGTCAGCTTATGGACGTTTACTGCTGAAGAAAAGCTGTTTATTAACATTCAATAAAAAAGATGATTTTTTAGACGTACCTAGGTATACACTACCACAGTACTATCAACATTTTTTCTATCTAATTTTTACTCTTATCGATAAGAGCCTTTAATCATCTTACACACATCACTATGCCGCTTCATAAAGAACTACGAATGTGTAAGCGAAATAAACATAGACAAACATTTTATTGTTATAGACCTCATTTTGATGCGCTTGGATTTTTTAAAATATATCAGAATGATAGGTATTATGTATGTCAAGCTCGTCTGTCATGTTATGAATGTCAATGCCATCACTGTCATGTCACGACCACGTCACGACTGACATGCCGCGACTCTCGTGCCGCCGTCTGTGCCGGCGGCCTGTGCCGCCGGCTTTGCGACTTGCATCATTCAAAAGCCGCCGGCACAGGCCGCCGGCCAGAAGCCGCCGGGTTTGTGCCGCCGGGCCGCCGGCTTTGGTGTGTAGATAGCTTTATGTTTAAAGAAAGTTTGCTTATTACAACACACTTTCCTGTGTAAGTGAATCAGTAAAACGTCAGCAAAACGCTTTCATGCATCCATTGTCGCAGAAAACTTTCAAATTCACCTGACGTCCGGCCCACCCACTTGGGTTACACAAAAAGAGTTTTGTTTCACCTCCCATTCACAAATCTGGATCATTGATTGTTTTAATAGACAGACAGACTCGGCGACGCCGCGACCGTTTCGAATGAGTTTGGATATTCTGGTTATTGTCCTACGAAATTCGACGGGGCCTCCATCAATCAGAGTTTGGACCCCCGGGGCCCGTTTCCGACCAGGTGTCCTTTTGGAATTTGCGCCGAAAAACTGCGCTTTAAGTTGAATTGGAGAAAAAAAATGACATGCATTGTGCTGTTCGGCGTAGTGCATGGCGGCGCTTGCGAGCTGTGAGCCAGGTAGGCGGCGGTAGAGCGGCCTCCACACGATTTATAGGACGGTTTAAATTACTCTTACTTACTAGAAACGTCACATGCAGTCATGGAAATACCAAAATCCCTATTTTCATATCGAAGTCTCTACAAGTTATGAAACACTTCCACAAGTGTCCGATAAATATGACTCTCTCAAACTACATTAAGTATAAGTAATTCGCGTCGAATCGAATAATTATCATTAAACTTTGATACGACATTGGAAATTGTATTTGAATACGCAGAAAGCTATCATGAATATACATAAATCTATTTAAGATGCCCATTTCCTTGGCAGTGTGAAAGAATCGAGTAACGCTAGTAAACCATTACAGTCCAACTTTAATTTGTCCCTAAAAATAAATGCAAAGCGCATAAAATACGACTTGTCGTAAAATCTTTGAAATACGATGGATGGCCGGCACTCGATTGTAAAGAAATTGTCGATAGGCCTGCAGGACTTTTTAATTGCCCAAGATACAAACATTATCGGCAAACGTAAAAAGTATCTTTACACCTTAAGCAATAAGAGTGGTGAGGTTGTATTTATAATTTTGTACGATATAAATCATTATCAGCAGGCAAGTCTATGAGCAGGTAAATGTAATGTAGTAAAACGCAGCGCCTTTGTCACAGTTCGTGATGTATGAATAAGTTTTGGGAATTAATGGACAAAATAACCAATTCTGTACAATGTTAGTAAAGCTCACAAAAATACCTCCATGGCTGATAACGAGCACCCATAATGTAACTCTACAATTTAAGATCATTCACAAAATGAGTCCATAGACAAATCGTTGCTTGCAAGAATGTAGAGATTTAAGAGAAAAGGAGAAACCCTTGTTTAATAGTACAAAAAATACCTATTAAGAAACTAGGACGATATAATTTCTACTTAGTAAATAGTAAGATAGAGACACCAATATATGCCGTGTGCTCATGACGACTCAAAAAATAAAAAAAAATTCTCGCAAAAGCAGCAGCACATTGATCAATAAATAAAGTGACCCATCACTTAAAACTATTAAAAGACAGATGCTAAAAGTCCTCGAAAGATAAAAAATCTGCTAATTCATACAGTGTCACCGTCATATTCAGACAGGCAGGTGTATGGCGCGGTGTCATAACGTGCTAAAGCGTCCTAAAGAGATATTTCTTAAATCAAAGCCTCGTCTAACAATAGGCTAGTTCGGATGCCTTTGTAGTCGCCAAAGTTGCCTTTATCTTTGGCCACGTGGGACAGGTGAGGCGCACGCGCGCATCTGCTGCCACAAAAACATTTTGCCGGCTTGTGCAAGATTTAATCGTTTTTTTTAAAGAATTGATGACAGTTCTGTAGGTATTTCACGCCAATGTAACGGCTTCCAGCGGCGAGGACAGCTGCTAGAATACCTGAAGCTCTATCTAACTAATCTATCTTGAAGGTTTAATGATGTTGTGTTGAGTTGCCAATTTGATGTATAGGTAGAGGTTGTAAAAATATATGGTTATTAGTGAAAAAATAGTAACAAGTTGTAAATAACAAAATTCAAAACAGTAGACTTTCTGTTGGAAACAAAAACCTATAAACATCGCGGCTTTAGTACCTACTTTTAAATAAAATTAGCTCTTAGGTATTTGTTCACCTGTCAGGATGCTAATAAGGTAAAAAATTCAATAAAAAAGTATTCAAAATATGTTTATAAACCAAATTACTTTCGTATAATACAAAACGTTATTTCTAAAAAGAAAAATGAAATTTACAATCATTTTCGCACGTGTAAAACGCGAATCAAATAGCTATTCACCGCTCGTCACCCTGCAAGTGATTTAAAAGTCACATTTTTATTAACACGTGATATATTATTCCAATTGCTGAAGTACTCGTGGGGTATACGTGGCAGTTATGTACCGTGTACGCCATTAGAATGGGTACGCGAGTAGAATACCGCTTCGCGATTGCTTCGTGTCGATCCTCACAATGTGGTACAAAACGCACCACTACTTACAGGACGATTACCCTCTCGCTTAGAGAGTTTGCCTAGGATATAAGAATATTGCTGTTATTTACATCTGAATTTAACGTACATTCTTCCTATACATTCTATGACAACAATTAATAATGACCATACTCCCTGAATTATAGAAAACTTTAGAACAAGTATTTAATAGAATGTGTTTTTTTTTTTCATATTTTCTGATGTTAGTTTTAAAGAAATGGTGTAGGTTGCACGTAGATAATCCAATAGCTGAATTAGTATTTTCCTTTCACGCATCACGATTCTCACATCCTCCTGTTTCCGAAGTACGAATAAGTGGTTCTGTGGAAATCGTGGAAATATTTCAAATCAGTGCGGCCGCGGCGCAACGACGACGGCGGCGCGGCGTATACGGGCAATAACGATTGACGTGACACGCATGCAGCCCGTGTATCGCCTGCCTAATGTGTCGCTGAAAGAACACGCATTGGCCCTTTCACCCTATTTATTAGTCGCGAAAGGTAGGTATCGAATACGTAATTTTCTATCGAGGTACGTACGTACTTGCCTAGTTAAAGCTGTGTTATTTTATTCTATTCAAGTTTTTGGTCATAATATGTTTAGTACAAACATGTTTCAATTTGCTCGCAACTATTCAGCGACAAATTAATTTTAAAAACCAATGCTCGCACGTTAGTTTGAAGTGAATGTAAGTATTTCGCAAATACGTGCCAGTATTTGCAACTAAAATCTATTTAACAAACAAGCATTTAGAATCTCATTAATAGTGACGGGGCTAGAGAGGAATGTGCGGCACTATGCGGCGAATGCACGTGCCGCGCCGAAACCCGAATATCCGAAACGCCGAATATCCGAATGCCGAAAAGCCGAATGGCCCCGGTCGGTGACATATTGGAATGTGACTCCATTTATTCGCGCTTCCTATTGGAATCCGGAGTGACACGGCAAATTGGAAATTGCGGTTCCTATTTTTGGGCGTTATTGATAGATAATGTCAGTTGTCACTGAAATGTGCATGAGATGGAAAGTGTAAAAACTTTATTCTAACTTTTCAACTTACAAAAACACAAAGTAAACCCAATTCTTGACTGAAATTTTGTAAAATAGCACAACCTTGCAAACTATGTAAATACTTCTGTATTATTAGGTATATTAACCCACAAACCAGATCTGCGAAGCCGAATGGTAAACAAACGAACATCGGATCAAGCACGCATCACACGTCAAAGCGCAGTCCGGCCGGCAACCCTCCCGCGATATTAAATCACATTTTGACAAGCGTACCGTGAAAAATTAATCGAGTGTCGTCGAGTCGAGCGACGGAAAAAATGAAAACATGATGGCATTTCGCGTGGTCCCCGGACACTAGAGCGAAGGTCCGCCTTTAGGTTAGGGCCACAAATTGGTACAAGGGCCACATTTAGAATGCTTACGCCCAGTCTCTTAATTAACCTTTTTACGTCGACCACGTGTTGGAATTTACTTAAATAAACTTTCATTGACAAACTTATAAGTAAAGTCAGTGTTCAAAGTAAATGCTCATTTTAGAAAATGGACGTTAAACCTCAGCAATCTAGTCCCGATTACTAGTCCATTAGATCCTCTGATCCATCCCTGGTGCAAGCCCCTGGAGCCCTAACATCCAGAAAGGTCACGCGGGCAGCGGCTCGTGAAATGCCGCCCTCTGGTCAGTCCACGCGCCTGCAGGGAATACAAGCAGCCACTGCATGAAATACTAGCTGCAGCTAATTTTCTGCGCATTTTCTTTCGTAAACGAAACAAATGACAGTCGTAATAAATGGAATAGGTAAGATGTTTAAATTAACGTTATCGTAGATCTAGTCATAGATGTAGGTAACTTGTCAAAATTACAATTTGTATGGTATTATGGCTATGACCTTTCTCCATTCAATTTGATAGCTCATAAGTTACTTTTTCCGCTCAAAATAATCATTCATTGTTATTTTTACTTTCCACTCGTTTATTTTAGGTACCTAAGTACTTGAGGATTTTGTAGAGTTTAGAAATATTTCATCTTATTTTAATTACCATTTCTGTTACAAATTACGAGTTCGTAAAACAACCCCAGATAGTAATAATTAACGCTATAACTCAACTCTAACCGCTAATATCAACGATATTCAACAATTAAAGCGAAGGGAGCCCCCCAATAGTTCCAAATACTTATCTAACACGGAATAATGCAATTAATCTCGCGAATGTTTTATCAAATCGTGAGAAAACGCACTTGTTTAAGTAAAAAACAAGGAGGAACATTATACAGGGCGTTGTCTAACCATCGATCAAATACGTCAGATTAATGTTATGTTACATGATGCATGTTGTTTGAACACTGCCAGATCTGTGACGTCACTCTATCAGTTTTATATTTAGGGGATTTTCACGTGGATTTATATGTTTACTTAAGTATACTTTACCTACTTACCTATTTAACATCTTAAATAATAATGTAGTAGGGTGAATCTTCAGAATCGAGAATTTTGATGTCCGGGGGCTTAAATCCTACGTTTCAAATTATAAAGTCAATAAAATATGTTTTAAACTATAGATTAAGGTGTTATCTACTTGGGAAAATAAAAATAATACATGAATTCAAATCGAAAGGTATTTAAAAAATAGTTCAAAGCCCTAAAAATTGATTCCACTGACGTGTCCGCTCTCCCGATTTATTCAGAAAACCTTAAAAATCTTTTTATCATATATACTTAAAGATTCATACATGTTTTTATTTTATTATAGAATAGTTAATTATTACGCATCATAATAAATTTTACACGTATTTTACAATTAACTGAATTTCTCGAGTCATTTTAATTTTGTCCGGCACTAAAGTGTGATTACCTTGGCACGTCACTAAATCGCGCATACGACCCTAGTCGAGCCATTTGGATAGGCGCTGCCTATTTTCACGCGAACTGTGAGATGCATTTTATGTATCGAGGGGGTAGATTATGCGTGAAGTTGTACCATTCACGAAATACAAAGATAAGTATCTGATTCCCCTGGCTTTGTTCTGTACGATCATTGATTACTATGTTCATGTTTTCTTATTAATTTTGTACTACAAGACTAGCTTGATATAGCTATGAATAAGCGCATGGGTGCCCATTATCTAGCCTGGAAACATCATTACGCTAGTTAAATCCAATTTATGTAAAACGACAAAAAAACGATATTTCTTGCTTCCACTGGCTTGATTCCACTGGTTTAATGACCAGACCATACTAATAAAATCATACAGTTTGCTTAAATAACGGTTTATATTGATTTCTAAAAATAGCGTTATGTGTAATAATGTTTGATATTATTAAAAAAACAGTTTTCCACATTAAGGGAGGACGTTTCAAAGCTCGGTCACCTATTTAAAGATTTTGAATAAGCAACTTCACAGCAACTTGTATTAATACCCAATAACCTTTTAAAGCCTAAATTCGAAGGTACGTTAACTGTTTTTAATTTTATTTAACAAAATTGAAACTTTTTTATACTTTATATTGCATTATTATTGATTCCCCTGGGCGTAAATTTTTAACATCAAATATCTTTGGATCCATACATAAGAAATGAGTGCCTATTCAAAATATTTGTTTATTGACCTCTCTAATTTGTAATTTTATTCTAAATTTAAAAATAAAATAATATTTAAATTTTACCAGTGGAATCAACTAAAGAATCCCAAATCGAAGAAACACCCAGTAGGTTCCAACAACAAATGTGAAAGATAGAGTCTTATCTTGCTCTACAAATAAGTAAAGTAAGTAAGTAAAATAAGTAAGTAGATACTTATTTATAACCTCGATAGAGACAGTAAATAAATCAATTTCAATAGACAAATTCAATTACCAATCACAACATGACTGCCCAACGAGTGCTAATACACACATAAAACCAATAAGTAAGTACATATATTCATATTTCATATATTCATACAAGTACAAGTATAATACGACTACAACAGTTTCCGCACGAATGACTTAATATCCGACACTAATAAGGGCGAATCCTTCCACCACGCAATATTGTTTGCCGTAATTGGCATTACAATTCGTAAAGAAGTGCGGTTCCCCAAACAAGCGCTTATCGCCACATCAGTGCACTGAGCCAGGGCCCTAACGTTGGCTAATGAATATAATACATTGCCCTCAGGTAGCATAATCTGGCAACATCGGTTTTATCGCTACGGGGTTTTAAATAGAGGTCTTTCTATGTATGTTGTTGTACCACTGCGTAATGTACCTACATTTTATCTACAGAATAACCAAAATATGTTTTAATCCATGTAAGTAGATCTGTTCTAGCCTGTCAATAACAGAAGTTTCTGAAGCAACCTTTGACAGTGCGATCCGTAAAATCAAAACATTATTCTTATCTTACATGATACAAGCAACAATAGTGTCGCTGCTAATAGGACGGATGAAATAAAAGTAGTGTGGTTATACATGTAGAGCATTATTAGTTGGATTATCTATCGAATTGACGTAATCGTGATAATTGTTGCGGTCGGGATGCTGTGAGAGTGTTGCTAAGCAACGCTCCCTCGATGTTTCACTTCTATTTTCATATCTCTATGACTAAAGTTACTTAGTAGGTATTATTTATTTAAGATTTAAACTAAGTACTTAGTTGTTATTTACGTGTACAATGTACTTGTAGCTGTGAATAACTACTTATCTCTATATCATATTTTCTATCTTTATCGCATGTAGGTAATAGGGTGTATACTTATTGCTTGTTTCAGTAGAATATCAGAGGATATATCGTATGGAAGAAAATATTAATATCCGTGGTTTTATATTGTAGTAAGGTAAAAATAAAATTAATTGACTTGAGTACAATCAATTGACAAACCATAACTAAGCTGCATTTGTTGTGACAAAACGTTTTACCTCTGTAATGAAATCTGCTTTTAATTCAAAATATGACCGAATCAACGTCAACACAGAGGAAGGGTGTAAGCCCTCAAGGGACGCACATATTATACCCGAGCATAATATCTGCGTCGTCACTCGAGCGCAATAAATACCCAAATAAAGCGCAAATAATACCCAAATCGCTCATCAGCCCGTCGCTCCCTCCCCAACTATAATTATCTATAATCAGAATACACCCTGCCTATAATCAGTATTACAGATTTGCGTACAGCTACTGACGTGATTACGCACGTATCAAGACTTTTGTTTACCGACACAATCACTAAAGATTTATACGACCAAAACATACGCAACCAAACACATTTTCGGTCATAAATTTTTTCAGCACATAAATTATTCGCGACAGAGGGCCGCGCTGACCCCGACCTCCAGTCGATTAAGCATCACTAGGTCTTCCTTCAATTTCATATTTATAAACGGGGATTACGTAAAAATGCCAGGGTAATGGATCACCTACAGGACTTAGGCCGAGCGGGCGAGTGGGATCGCAGCGGGGGGCGGGGAAGGCAAATTTGCGAGGGAGGGGGGGTACAAGGGTCTGATCGCCGGACTCATCCATCACGAGGCTCACGCATGTGAATTGGGGCGTTTTATCTGAAGATAGCCGCTCATGGATACCTATTTAAATATTTCGTCGCTTAGCGAGTCCGATAGATATATGACACAACGTACACCGGTAATGATATGTTTGCTTCTTATCCAACACCATCTATTCCTACTAGGTATATGCAACAAGGGTTCAACAATCTATACCTTGAAGAAATGTTTCGACGCCCCCCACATTAGATACCAGTTTGCAGATCAAAGCAGAAAAAATGCAATTGATTCAGCTTTGAAAGGGGTTTTTAAACAAATAGTACCTAAGTACTTATAGTCTTAACATAATTTTAAGTAGGTAAGAGATTGCTAAAATCAAATAAAACAAAACATACCTAAAAATAAACTCCTACATCCTCAAAAAGATAAAGCAAGCAAACTCTTTATTACTTGGATCCACTTCCAGAACATTTATCAACAATGTTACGGAGACACACATACAATACACGAGTTTTTATACGCCGCCTATGTTTGTGCTTCAAAACGTATTACGACTCTATTATAGAGAACGTCGAAAAGCGGAAAGCGGATTTCACATAAGCGGTTTTAAAATGGAGTTCCCTACTTAAAACCGAATGTCGTTTGATCAGACATTAAAAGCTCGAAAATGTTTGGTCGATAGTTTACAAGACCTACAAATCACGAGCTCTATAGTTCGCCACACCGATGCATTAAAATCTCTAAAAATTGTGTGCCCTAACGACTAATAGGGGTAAAAACGATTACCTACTCGAAATTTGATAGCATTCAGCTTACAAAATAAAATAGGAAAACGAAATTAAAAAAATAGGAATAAACTAAGATTGTATTTGTACATATATTGTGGTCAAAAATCTTTTTTTTTTATTTTACACTCGTAATTTTCGTTGTTATAAATAAATATATATATATATAAAATAAAAAATATTAAAAAAAATATTTAAATATTAAAAATTTATTTTTGACCACAATATATGTACAAAGTAGTACAATATTATGTACTAAGGTATGTTCTTACTTGTCAGTGAGTTAACAACATTAATTTGATCTGCATGGTACTATACAGGAAATCAAACTTTTTAATATATGTACCAGATTTCAGTACCTATCTGTTTTCGGATTGTCTAAGCTTTCTCGGGATACTGTAATAGATATATTTTTAATTACCTAAGCCTAACCTACAAGAGAAAAGAAAATCCTTTAGGTAAATATACCTACTTACGTCACAATCATATAGGTGTTAATTAATACATACTCAAGGGAAAATAAGTGTAAGCTAAAATGTCGATATTTACACGTTAGTAGAGCCATTGCATTTTTATTAAAAATACTTTAATTGGTATTGGAAATGAAAAGCGAAATCATACTAACCATTTTTAAACCACGTTAGAAAATACGTTTAACCATATTTATAACAGTAGGTAGGTAACTAGTTACCTATGTTACTTACATGGTACCTAAACCTATCGAATCAAAAACGCTATCGCCTCCGCTCAGCTCATTACCGTCCTCCCTCATTACTTGTATGAACCAATGACCTGTGCTAGGTAACTGTACTCAAATAGGCAAGTCGTGCATGTATTCCGACCGACTAATGTGCCTGTTTTTTAAACCACCTACCTACTTATACTATTATAGAGGTATTTGTAGATAACGGTGTCTTGATCCGAGTTGTATGTTTAGTAAGACAAGCTTGGGTTGGAAAAGGATTCTACCTAAGTACGTATATATAAAAAAAAACTTGATATATGCAGCCTACGCCATACTTATCTACGTTTTTAATAAATTGACTGTCCTACCTTTTAAAACAAAGTACCTACCTAGGTTTATCATTTTTGTCATTTCTTTTCGTACCTATTTTTTTCGATAACTACCATAAAATTCAAATGAAAAACAATTTCTTTGACCTAATCCCATTTTAAAAAAAAGGTACTTATCTAGTTTCCTATCCAACCATCTAAGTATGAGAATAGGTGTCTAAAACGTAGGTACCTTATCTACCTACCTGCAGCAAAGAAGTTAAGTACCTAAATGCTCTCCAATTATGGGTAACCTCAGTTCGTAAAAGTTATTGAAAAAACAGGGAAAAACTTTTCCTCAAAATAATAACGAATCATACCTACTTATTTGGGCAATTTCAGACTGCCTGAAAAACAACAAGGTATTATCCCAGCGGGAATAAAATTGCTATAAAAAATGGTAGAAACTGTAGGCACAGGTATTATAATTGGATGATAAGGATAAAGTAAATCAGCAGGAAGATAAATTTTTATTTGGTATATAAATAGATGGAACCCAAACAAATCAGCGAACGTGGCGGCAACCGCCCTTGAACTGGCGCGCGGAGGCTCGCGGCGCAGCGGGCGTGCGGGCGGGGCGCGGGGCAGGGCGGGCCGCAGCCGGCCAATCAGCGCCCCTTCACATTTTTCAGCCCCCGCCCGCATCGCCGGACGCTGCCCAAAAACAAAAGGATCAAAGTCGGCGAAACCTATCTCTTTCTTTGTGGGGCCAGCGAGCGGGCATCGATGAGAGGATAGATACAGTGTGTCGCGCGGGCGCGAATCGATAAGCTCGCCCCCGCCGCCCCGCGCCGCCAGCGCCCTCCCACCCCGCGCCCGCCGGCCATTTGCACGGATGTTTACTATTATTATTTTATTGAACGGACGCTGCTAAGTGGCGGAATAAAAATATTTACTGTAACGATAAGGTCTGTTACCTAAGATGAGGCTGCGTGACCTTTCGCGAGGGCTCCCAATGTAATATCTAGCTCTACATCCGACTCTACCAACACGAATACAACCATTTCTCTGTTTAAGTACATAGTACTTACAAAGTTACTAAGAAAACCTTGAAGAAGGATATCAAAACTCTCCTAATACCTAGCTAACGTAGCCAGTTCTGGAAACCTTTATAACGCTAGAAAGTTTTTAACAAAATACTTAAATATCTAAAGTTAAGGGCGCAGGTGAAATAATTTCCTGTAACCTGTAGGTACTTAAGTAGGGTTAGAAACAAAATATACTCTAAGTACCTTTAAACTTACGTACTGACTACAAAAATATGTAAGTAGATGTCACCTCAATAAATTACCAACGGACCTTGCGATAATCTTTGCATAATTATACTTAAAGATAGATAGGCTCCTGTTTTTTGTAATAGACTAAATACCTAAGTAGGTATTTGTGAACACCCATATAGGACCTTGCTCGCTCACACAACTGGAATTTTGCAAAAACAACATATTTCTAAGATGAGTTTAGATAGATGTCTATCTGCATGTACCTAATGTAGGAAGATATGTACAAAAAGCTGGTGAATAGTTTTATATAGGTAAGTATCTACTCCTACAATCTACATGGCAGATAGTTATAGGTACCTACCTAATCTATACTTATACAATACGATATTCTTAGAACGAATCTTTAATTTGATTAAATTCGCTTAACAAATCAGTCTAAGTACAACTTTTTGTAAAAACAAAAAACAAAGTATATGTACATATAAAAGACATCAACGCATTACAATGTTTTGCATTAAAAACAATAATTATTTTTTAGTAGCTAAGTAGGTACCTAAGCACCTTTCTAATCGAATTAAGGTATGTAGGCACTTAATTACCTACTTGGATAAGTAAGTCCAGTTACTTACTTAAGTAGGTAGGTTTATAAACTTTACGTACCTACCTAACCGTTACAATACAATACAAACCTACTCTTTACTTGTAAAACATGAACACAATAAGTACAATACTTACTTAAAATTAAGGTAATGATATCTACCAGACAATCGCAATTCTTGTTAGTAAATAAGTACCTATAATAATATACCTATAGGTATACTTATTTAAAACAGTAGGTAAGTATCTTTCAATCCAATCATAATAATAATTATGAATAAGTCCCAGTCAGCGCTTCAGTGTATCGATAGGTAAGGTAGCTATAATAGTAAGCAAGCCTAGTGACGACTGAGTATTACCTTTAAAAACGTACTGAACTATTAAGTTTCATAATTAGGGAAATAATAGGTAATCCGTCTTTTGAATTGAATGTCAGGTGACAATGCGCCACGTCGAAACCAATTTAGCAAATAAATTCGACTTGATAATGAATTAGTAGGTATAGTCAGATGCCAGCCCATCGCCGAAGGATAGCAGATGAAAGAAGTTAGGTGTCTCTCTGGCAAATCGCGACAAGAGCACTACCTAGGTAGATACCTACTTATAAGTAGCACGCAGCTGGTGGAACATAATATTATTTTCTATTCAATATACTTAGGTACCTCCCTACTTATACCTAGAAGTAGCTTGCTATTCTATATAGGTATACCTAGAAGTAGTTTATAAGAAAAATATATCTTCTTTTGAGTTCTTATTTAATAATAATTAGTATTTAATTAAGGTATGTACCTACCTAACCTTTTTTACCTTTAGATGCTGTGAAACACTGGACGACTAGGTACTTAGGTACCTATAATAATAATAATGAAGCCAATTCGTCAATTCATAATTTAATATCTATCTTTTAACTACTCATTACCTATGGTTAGAATAGAATTATATGCTACGTAGGTAAGCTACGTAAATCAGTTTTTTACCTAAACTAATTATAATTACTAAGCGCCCACTAAATGGGTTTAAGGTAGGTAGGTAGGTTACTCACCTTCTCGTTTTATGTGGTAGGTGGCTACTTAAAGACTTTAGGTAAGTAGGTAATTAGATAAGTAATTGTACTTATTTTGATAAGTTCCTACCGTACGTAACAAACAGCGAAAGGTAGGTACCTACCTAAGTACCAGCTTCATTTTATGTTTGATGCCTACAGATATTCATAATTCCCTGAAACAGAAGTCTTTCCTATTTTTCTATACCTTTTAGATTTGAATAAAAAAAATTGAAACCTTTTTACCTACCTATCTGAAAGCAGAATGATTCTTTCATTTGGCTGGTAGAGGCACCTAGTGAGTGAAAAAGATACTACAAAAAGCTCATAAAGCGACATCTACCAAAAAACCGTGAAGTTTAAAAGTTATTCAGGTTGCACAGCGCCATCTATACTTGACATTGTGAAACTAGGTAGAGGTGCCTCATATTACTTCATAACAAAAACACAGATGGCGCTTTAGAGGTCGAAACGGTCACACAACTTTTTATATAAATTACAGACTGTTTTATAATCATAAAAATATCTTATGCTTTCTAATCATATTCTACGATAAATAAAAAAAAATATATGTTTATTTAGTATCGATATATATTTTTAAAATCCTTTGAATTTTGCTGCGTAATAGACTGTTTTACCGACGGAGAAGTTTCCGGTTGCCGCTGCTCCATCACGCACACGCAAACGCCTATTGGAAACCAACTTCACTTCATAAATGTTCGATCTTTTTCAACTACGTCGAGGCTTACTTTTGGGAATACATTTTTCGGTAAATATTGTTTTTATCGTCGTGTGGTGTGCAATATTGTTCATTTCGTCGATATAGTTTCTGTTGCATGTGATTGAAACGTTCAGTGATTGTGAAGTGAGGATAGTTTGCCAAAATTTGGCGCCTTAGATTCTGTCAACATATAGCTAGTGTTCACACGCAGTAGCGTTATTTTGCACGTGTAAACCAATGCAATTGTGGATTTTAATTTCCAGACATGGCTTTGAGCGTGGCACTATCCCTATCGAGCTTGGAGACGGAGGATTTCAACTCGTTCAGCTCGTTCGATCACAGAGACATAGCGGGGCTTTCGCAGAACAGCCCGAGCCCGTCCGTCTCCAGTGAATCTAGCGGTATCGGCTCGCTGGGTTCACTCAAGTCGGAGTCAGTCAACAGTGACTCCCTCCCGTCTAGTCCTCAGACTACAGAGAAGGTGAGTTAAATTCCATAAATCACATTTGTTTGCATTCGTTCTGTCCTGGCCTTGACCTCGCTATTTTCATAATATTCCATAATGGCGAATGTCTTACGCTATCAGTATTGTTGATATTGTGATGATTGCCAATGAAAATCTTTTACACACTTCAGATAGACAAACAGTATTTAAATAGCTTTAGTTACTTACATGCATTAGCATATTCATTTTTGTTTCATATTGGCTGCCATAGATAAACTGAAGAGTAATTTGTTGCCAAAATAAAATTATCTGATAAGACTTTGACTCATCGATTTTATTGTACCAATTCCAATGACCAATTCTTTATTATTTTCAGAAGATATTTGAGCCAGTGGTGCAGCCTCAACCACGTCCCAAAGAAAAATCCTTTGATGATATTGAAATAATTTATGAGGGTCGTGACATTCTCAACTTGATGTCTACCCTGAATAACCCTACTTGGATGTATCGTGCTACGGTGTTGCCGCCCAACAACCCCGCCCTGTTCTTCGCCAACCGCTCCCAGTACCACCGGCTGGGACCCTACGGAACTCGCACGCAGTACGTAAAAGACACATGCCGCCTGTGTGGCTTCACATGGGTTGTTGCTGCAACAGATTGTTGTGACAATGTGTCAGCTTAAATCCTGAACAAACAAGCATTGAAAGGGTATGATTGGGGCACATCAGGGTGAACATCAACATCCGAACCTGTTGCATAAGTGTATCTCCTCTTAGATTATAAAACTTTAACTCAAATAATTAAGCTAAGTCTGACCAACTGATATTTGTAACACTAAATATCAGGGAACAAATATTAGGGAGTCTCCTCTCATAGTGTTATATCAATCATTTATGTGACAAAGAGATCATAAAAGTAATGCTTCAATTGATGTCTCCCTGCTGTGGCCCAATTCTACAGATGACTGTGGAATATGTAAGCGTCTATCGTCTCGCGCATTCGTAGAGTTACATTTTAAACGTGACTTAATACTGTGATCTTAATTTAAACAAAGCAATTTTTGACAAATTCTGTGCATGTAACGCGTGACGATGCATTGCTTTTGTTTTTGTTTGTTAACTTATTTGTGATAGATTATGTTAGGCTTATATTTACTTATAATTTGCAATGCTACTTTTAAATTGCAGGCAGACTTATCAATTCCAAATCAGCATTTTTAGGTCCTAAAAGAATAAAACTATAATTTGAACAAAAATAATTCTGAAATACAAATCAGACTGAACTGACAATTATTACTTAGTAAAGATCATTTTAAAATAATTCTAGTACTGCACTTAGTTCCTCTTAGACATGGTAATGAGTTGTTATCCAAAGAATCTTTGTTTAATATGCATTATTTAACTTTAAATTATTATTGCTACCCAATTTAGATAGGATAGAATATTTGATCTAATGACTTAAATGAAACCAATGTTTAAATAATGCACAAGTTCTTGTTCCCACCATTACAATGTAACAAGTTACTATTTAAATATTGTTTATCAATATTCTTTAGTCCATAGATATAATGTTAAGATATATTCCACAGTCATTTATCAATAGGATTGTCATTGTTTGAACCAAAAAGGCTGCTTCTCGGATGTTATTTAAATTTACGATTTTGACGAGATAGGCACGAATTTAAAAGCCAAGCTGTAGGTTAATTAAGGTGTAATTATGATGATTGTTGGATGTACCGTCCGAGCATTACATAATAATAGTCTATAGAGGATACAATCTTGACACATTGCCCAAACTTGAACTTCCTAATAGTGCGGATGCAAGGCATGAACAATTCATTTAATCAAATATGACAAGCCCATTCAAAACATAGTCAATATGGGTTATTATCAGTGCATATCATCACAATTAATGCAGTGATTAGATATTCTAAGGTATTAGTAGTTGTTACAGACCGTTTTAAAACGTTTGAGTCATTTGATGTGCCCAGAAACTGGGCTTCTAGTGAAATTATAGTAAGTGTCGTTAACAGACTGGCAATATCTCTATGTATGTGCATATTATAAAGTGTAATATTCGTGGTCTCCTAATTTAGTCAAGATATTTAATAGTGTGAGTCTCTTCAATTACATGTAAGTAATGTATAACATACTAACTAACTATAAAGATTGATACTGTCCTTTAGTGCAACTTTAGTTCTGCTATGTTGTGATCAGCTTTAAATTGGAACTGGAGTATTTGTACACGATAATGTTGACATAATTCCCACAAAGTTATTTTTGTAAAAAAATGTTGATATGTGACAATACAGTACTTAGTATGCAAAATTTTCTTTTTTAGATATGAAATTTGGCAAAGGTTTGGCAAATATTTTGGAAGGGACCAACATCCACAGTTTACTTTGTTGCATATAATTTGAACAGTATCAAATCACCTCAAGTGAAATAGCGACCTAAATTGACATTGCATTTTATCAACCACTTTATTTTTGTCATTGCCATAAGTTCTTGTTTTTTTTATCCATGGGCTATGAACATAAATTTAAAATGTGTAGGTCAAGTTTTACAAAAAATATAATTTATGTATTTATGATTCAGTGGGTAATGACTGAACATATAGCATGGATCTCAGAATGCAGCTAATGATGTTAATCACTGATCAGAAGCACTCCACTTGGATGAATACAATCAAATCTGGACAGAGTGAAATGTTGTGGTATGTGCCAACGCCCACAAAGTGTGCTATATCCTCAGTCACACATACTCACAAAATGGTTGTTATTTGGTTATTTAAATCAAATGTTGCATTCAGATTATTTTAGTTGACTAAGGTTAAATATAATTACAAAGCTGCAATCGAATGTAGTTCAAAGAAAGTATTTGGAGCGATACGCACATGATAGACTATCTTTTGTTGTGAAGTGTCCTAAGTTAGCGATCCCGTAGGGCCGGTGTCGCCACAGGCCGAGGTGCGATGCAATACTTGCATTCCAGTTTGTGTTAAGTTAGCAGCCGAGGGTATAGTAGTTGTTAATGATTATTTAAATCACATTGCCAAATATTTTGGTTGTTGTGCTATTTATTTAACAAAAATTTCTAAAATATGAATTAGTACCTTCCATGAATAAGTGTCTTCAAGTGATTTTACAATGTTTTAATCATTTCAATTTTATGCATTTTATTTTGTTTAATCAAATCATTATACATGATATTATACATAATATTATAATATGTTGTATTTTATCTATTGTTCATTCATATTTATGATAATTATATTTTTTTCTCATGAACTGTAGTCAAATGACAGTATTTTTGTAATAAAAATTGTATAGGGATGAGGGTTTTTTGCCTAGACGATGTGTCCTAGCCGCCGCTGCAGAGCGGGCCAGCCTCGAGCGAGGCGGCGGCGTCGACGCGCGTCCTGAGTGTATTACGTATATCTGATAAGCATTATGTAGGTTTAGCGAAATAGATTAACTCGGAGACAAGCTCCAAGTACCAAAACTTATTGGTTCAATGTTGTTCTCGTATTATGGTGATATAGTGCGTCGCACGCGGCGCAGAGCTCAATATTTTTAGTAACCCTTAAGAAAATTAATACCTCTTTTGAAAAGAATATAATAATATATATGATATAGTATATCCAATCGATAATCACTTATTATTATATATATATTTCCCTGTTTATTTTGATGTGATATCATAAATGACTGATCTGAATTTAGTTTTTAAGTTGGTTATTGATATGCAGTGCTATTTCGAAAATGTAATTAAGATTTAATAAGAAGTGCCAATGCTCGTAATTTAATCTTTATGACTGTTCCTTTAGCTTAGCTGTTTGTAAGAGCGCCGCCACCAGCCCTCGCTCGGTGGCGTCGCTCCTCTACTCCTGTCAACTACAGTATAAGCAACCTTCCTCTTTAACGTTTAAGTTTCAAACTGTTATTTTAATGAATTCACGTAACGTGCACAATCTCAGTAATGCTTGCAATATTGTGTAACAAGTTTTAATTCCTCAACTTAATTTAATCCAGCGTAATGTTAAGAGTACAATATGAGATGATGTTATATCATTCTAGTATCAAAATTAGCCGAAGATGTTAATATTATTAGTTAGGTAAAATTTTAACATAGCTTCGTATAATTGGGATGTTTTAGTATTTAGTAGTGTATAATTACGACGTAGTGGCAAGCAAACTGTCTCGTGAGTGAAGTGGATATGTTAGTGGCAATAATACTCGATGTAAGTTCCCTGCCAAGAGACTTGTAGAGGGCTGCGGTGGCGATGTAGCGGCCGAGCGGCGCCCGCAGCCCCGCGCGACCGGCTCACATACAACTGAATGATAGACACTAGGCGTTTATTTGTTGTAATTATAATAATAGCCGTAGGTATTTTATGGTACTTAAATAATTATTCTTGCGATGCCTTAATTCTGGTTGTCAATTAGACATGTCTCTGCCTAGAGTGTTATCATTGTTTTTATTTATTTTAGTTTTTGCTGTTCCGGCTTCCTCCGTGAACTTCCAGTCCAGGCTGTTCTTTTGAAATAATTTTGATGTCGATTTATTTTTACCTAAGTGTTCTTATTAAATGTTACCAAAATGTTTTTAAAAAAATATTTTTATATGTACATAGCTGTTTCATTTCATCTATGTTAAAAGAGGAATATTCCATAAATATCAAATTGTAAGCACGAATCTGCAAAACCAAAATAATAGGTATGTTTACTCCGCCAATATGTAAGCAGGTATATTTTTAGTATTTACTACTAGTGTAGTGACAACAGTAGCGATTCTGTGCTAAAGACGCTAAATAATAAAGTCAGTCTCTCTCGGTTCACGTGTCGAAAACATTTACTTCGGGCAGACTGCCAGAAAACAAAGGAATTAGTTACGGACGCCACGTTGAAAAATAGGTAATTTATTATGAATGACTTTGTATTCGATTAATATTCATATTACTATGCTGACTAGGTCTATTTCCATAAACTGTTTACTATGTAAAGTAAAACGTGTGCGTTACTTAGAATAAAACAAACATTTAAAAAAGTTCATTTCGAAAACAAAAGCAAGACCTTTAATAGGTAACGTCTGCGCGTTTTTTTTAAATGTAGCGATATCATAATAATTAATCTCTTTACTAATGTAGAAAACTAAATCATGCAAACCAAATTATTATAGAAGTACTTAGTTACCTATCTATCTACCTACTCTAACTCCTAAGTAGGTACTTAATCGAATCGAGAAAGAAGAACTTGGCCCTATACCTATTTATTAACAGCTTACTATAAAACTCAGTGAAACAGTGTACCCAAATATACCTAGGTAGGTATACGTACTTACCTTCTTTGCGTGTTGAATTCATTCATTCATACCTAGTTGGGTACCTACAAGGTACCTAGATATTTAATTATTTTTCAACGCAAACGCTTTCATCATTTACGTATTTGAAATATTGTGTAATTGAATCCATTGACACAACTTTTTTTTAAAAAAACCCTACATAGCCCTCCTCGACAATTAAACTCATAAAAAACTGAGCTATTCGTAGCTTCAACTGCTATTCGTATCTTTCTGATTGAAAGAAAATAAATACCAAGGTATGTACAAAAGTTTATAAGCGCCATCTGTGTCCACAACCAAAAAGGTCTAAGACGACAATTCTCCTTCGAAACCTCGATGGTAGTGACATCTAGTAACCGTGTAGTATAATATAAATTTCCTTTGAAATGCTAGATGGCGTTAGTGAAAGGATTGTTGAAAATGTTTTTTATAGGCGGGAATCTGAAGGAAAAGATTTTGAGACTTTAAATTCGGGTACCCAAATCGCACATTAGAGAATAGTACCTAAATAATAAGACTACCGTATGTGTCTAGTCTAACTTAATCTTCTATCTAACTTAAACTTCCATAATCTAACTTAAACTTCCATAATCCTTTTCAATATAATTAGCTGTAAGCTGTTATATATTATGTAAAGTTTTATGGAGCAATAAACCATTGAGTATTGATTGAGTATTAACTAAGTACTTAGATAGTTGTACATAATAGGTAGTTAGGTAGTGTAGGGCGCCTGAAAACTGCTTTCATTGGAAGTTCTTTCCTGGGCGGGCGGGAGTCGTCTCCAAATCGAAAATCATACTTACACACTAGCATTTAGCTTTAGCATAGGTATAGCTTTTGGATAAATTATGTGATGTGGTTATGTAAGTAGGTAGGTAGGTAAATGTTTATAAAAAATATAAGTATGATGGTATGATCGAAAAGATAGAACACTGGTCACCTAGGTAAGTAAGTAAAGTGTTTAATGGTAATAAGCTACGTACTTGGTAAAAGTAGTAGGTACACATTTAGATAGTGTTTAACTATGAACCGAGCAGGTACATTGCTTTTACGCAGTAAGTACTACCTAATTGTAAGATACGTAAGAATGTCATGTCATACATAAAAGTATCTTGTGCTAACCACGAGAGAAACAAATTACAGCAGTGTCTAGCTGTGGCCCTAGAATTATCCTTATAAACACATCTAATGGTTTTACGTTTTACTTTACCAATCAATAGGTAGGTAGGTAGGTAAGTAAGTAGGTACCTAGCTAGGCGAAGACTTAAAGTAACTTTCCTTCTTTTTCTTTATATTGTTGAAAGTTTTTATGAGCACTGGAAGGTAATTTTGTTGTCTTCAATTCGTCTGAATGGTGAACAATGCCACCGCCCAACCCCAACGTTATTTGCGACAAAATACATTTTCAGCAACTACATTGTTCGGAATCATAATGGAATATAGTCTGAATTGTTTTTTACGCGGCGTAATAACTGCGGCAATGATGTTTTTGTTTGGAATATCCACTTTTGTGTCGGTATAATGGTGTTCATTCAGACGGGAGCGACTGAAAGTGTCGCTTTTATCAGTCGCACAATGGGCGGGAATCAAAGAAATTACGAATTCCACCAACCGCTGTTCTACAGTGTAAAATAAAGACGCGATTCTGATTCCATTGTTTGATATTTTTATTGTCGAATTGGTCGAAAGGAAAGCTTTATTCTCGTTTTGAATGATTACAAAGGCACCTATTCATTTCAAGCTTAGAACAACTTCTATATAGCGTCGCTATGTCTTGAGTCTATCCATTTCTACACCAACTCACGTAACAATTTTCTAATGCTACGCATGCATCATTAACTAGCTGCCATAATGGTAATTTCTGGCAAAAAATAGTTTGCAAGTTCAAACCTAATACTTAATTAATAGGTAGGTCCTTACTTTAGCATCAAGAAATGCTTCAATGTATGAACCAGTAAGCACTTTGTTTCCCACCGAATAACACTGCCAAGTCTTACAATTCATAAGTCACATACGAATCCGAAATTCAACTTTTGAGTCCGGAAATGATACGGAGTTCGTGTGGGCAAAACGTTTGAATAGGAAGAAATTGGGAGCGGCGGGGGCGGCTTCCTCCGCCATTGACATTCATGAGGCAGCTTATTCTATCAGCCATCAGCCACTCATCAGCGTCGCGTGCCTTTAACGAACACCTTAATTCGATACCCAACATAAGCAGGACTTATTTTGCGGTAGGAAAATCTTTCTATTGAAAGAGTACCTACTGCGAAAGGGAGGAACTAAGCGTCCTTTTTTACGTTTTGCATTTAGGTTCTGTGAATTTCATAATTTACCTATTGAGTTACCTAGTTTTTCTTTCGTACGTTCTCTTTAATATTTGAATCGATTTTGTAGCATTATTTTGATTTATATGAAAAAAAAATGTATCTTTTCCCCATCCTGGTCTTGCTCGACACACTTTGGACTATAATTTAGAGTGTCTAGCTCTAGATTGTTAAGTTTTTAAGTAGGTACTAATACAAAGACAAAGATGTAGTAAAAAAATCGAATAAGGATTTGTATGGACAACACTTTATTCATCAAGTCTGTTCAAAATGAAAAGTTTGTTTCCGGGAGAGGAATTTTAAATTCAACCTTAGTGAAAATTGTTACAAATATAGCAATCTGTATACCAATTATACTTGCAATAAGCACGCCTATTATTATGTACCTTGGTTGGCAAGTAGACCACTTCTTTGCTCTTTCTATCCTCATTGGGTGCAATCGCAATGGCTCTGGCATTATTGGGAGCTCGGGTTCTGGCTTCTTTTTAAATATTTTCGGTATTGTTGCTCTAGTCAACCTTCGATACTTACTCAGTCGACTTTGATCATTTTTTAAGATACTATTATCATAAACATAGAAGTTATCAGGGTAAAAATTTTGTTTCTGTCGACGCGGAGACATGGTGTTAAAATTATTAACTGTCACTTAATTATATAAAAATCTTATGTCAAAACTTTCGTTGTAATCATTTAACAATGCCACACTGGTAAAATTAAGCGTAAAATATTAATTAGTTATGGAAATAAGGAGAATACATTATTCTATGGGAGAATATGTTAACATGTTTACACTGTCAGATTTTGACAAAAACATCTCATCAACATTTCATCACGTCTGACTCTTACATTACTCTACTCTTTGTTAATAATATAGGTCTGACTCGTCTGATCACGTCATAGGTCTTAGCAAAGAGTAGAGTAATGTATTGGTCTTAGCGTCATGTCGACTTCTGTTGTCGTTGTTTTATTGTTTATGGATTGTATCAACTCAAAACCTTTTTGGAAAATGAAAAGTTTTTTGTAGGTATTGTAATGTTGGAATTTGGTTGGAATGGACTGTGGTGTGCTTGTGGATTGGAAAGTTGCGTTGCTCAACGCCTGTACCTACTTTAAGTAGTTAAACTTCTGAATTTCTTAGTTCATTATTTACTTAAACAAAGCTTCTACGTACCAACAATCTTGGGCTTGGATAAGTACCTACTTATCCGTACCTTACCAAAATACTGAAAGAAAAGTAATTACTTATAACAAAAAAAAGACCTATAAAACTAAAGTTTGAGTAGACGATGTTTTGTTAAAATTTCTTTTCAAAGTCAAGAACAAATCTATTGCTTGAAAATGGAAAACAACAAGTTTATTCGGCAAGTGAAGACGTTTGAAAGTTCCCTTTGCATTTAAGAGTGGCTATAGTCCCGTATTTTGAAAAGGGAAGAGAAAATATCGCTCAATGAGCAATGTTAAACAGTGGGCCATTGAAAACAGCTGAAGCCTTTAGAAAATCACCCTTCTTTAGAGGCGCTTTCCCAGCCTCTATTTATGTTTTCCATATTTTCCATATACAATTTCGTGCCTGTGTCGACCGAATCTCCCATTGAAGGCTCACACCCGGGAGTTGTGCCAATTCAGCAGTAAATTAACACCATTCAGATGCCTGAAAGATGTCTAAAAGGGCCGCTGACTATGATTTGTTACTGTGGACTGGAATTTAGAAGTTATTTCCAGTAAATAGTTTATAAATTTTCTATTAAAGTAAATAAACTGAAGTGCTTCAAAGGTATACTTGAGTTAGGTCGATATTTAACACCAGCTGCACTTGGAAGATGTCTTCTAACGAATCACAAACGCCTTGTATTTAAATTATAAACATAAGATGTAATGTCGGATGTCAGCAATATTTTATTAGTATTTTCCTTTCTGCCCATTTCCCAGTTCATGGAAAGACAAAGCTTGTAACACAATTGGGCGCTTTGTTCGCGCGTTCTTTCAGCGGTTGGAACAACTGTTCGTAGAGCGATAGCCGCGCCAGCGCACCATTGTCGCCCCAGTAATTGTTCCTTACCTCATCTAGTCGAGGGCTAGCTAATGGCGCTGTAATTTGGTGCTGTAAATAAAGTGCACAACCACTGCGCTCGATGTTAACTAGCGTCTGAATTCACATTAATTGTAGCATAGCTCGTAAAATTACATGCTATAAGTTTACATAACTTATAGCATGTAATTTTACGAGCTATGCTAAATGAAATGCTAATGCTAATGAAACCTACCTATTTAATTAAGTACTTACCAGTAACTAAACATAATCATGAAAATATTGAGCTTACTATACAGTGGTATATGCGCCAGCTCAAACTCATCGTATCTTTGAAATCAAATCTTCAATACGAGAATATATCAGCGCTCTAACTAAAACGGCGCGCGTTATTCATAAAGCCATTCATCGAGCCAGCTAAGGAGTGAATCTTTATGAATGCCACCAAATTGTATGAGAGAAGTCCTCTTTGAAAACTTCCCATGAATAGTGTTAATTCGCTATAGCGAGTTTGCTCGGCGCTCTCGTCAATGGACTATTTGGAGACTTGAGGAGAACGCCGTACACAAAGTCGAGATATTGTGTATGGAAAACGCGGGAAATATGAACGTGGTCCGGAAAAAGGACGCGAGACGGGGGTAATCTTGAAAAGGCGCTCGCCGACGAATATATTAACCATGCAGCTTCAACTTTTTCTATTTGATTTGTACTAAAACAGGGAGCAAAGGAAACAGAATATCTCAGAACCAAAAAATAAATAAGAGCATTATTTAATGAAAATTTCATAAACATTGAGGCTGAAGTTGTAAACAAAGAGCTACACTGGCAGCCCTTGTAAGGCAAGCCCTTAGTTTTCAGGCGCCACATTGCTTCGAAAGCGAAAAGGAAAAAACGGGGCGTGCCGGAACAAAGCAGCTCGTACAATGGGCCCGCGCGAACAATGCTAACTAGAGGAGATGCAGCTTGTATCATTTGCAGATAAAGGGGATCGATAGGGTCAAACATGTGCAGTTGCGAGAAGACGCGGTTGCAATCATTATTAACGCGAGCTGATGTTGCAGTAGATTTACATAAATATTAGAATTTGGTTGATTGTATCCTGTGCAGTATCTACAGTAGTATCTACGAGTAGTATAGGAATATTAAAACTAAGGCTAAATGCTTCATGCCTAGATCATTTTTTTTCCTACTTTCTTGTTATTATCATATTTAAGTACTTACAAATAATTTTAACATAAACAAGTACACGAAAAGGGTACAAAGTAATGCAAAAGAATTTCCGATATCGCATTTTAATGTATTTTTAATGAACATCGTCAGCACCAGCAGAAGTGCACTTTCTAAACAAAATTAACGACATTGAGGACATGCACATCCGCTAGCTCAGCACTAACTGGAGTCCACAACAATGTGCCCTCTGAAGAGCCCCGAACAATCGAATGAAGACAATAAGCAGCGATACTCCGAGACAAAAAGAGGCGAAATAAAGGCTCACTTGTTTCCTGGCCGCATTGTGAGGAAAGGAGGAGGGCAGAGACAAAAGCGTAATGTGCCACGAGCCCAAACAATGGGGACTGAGCCATTATTGTTACTGTAGCGGCGCTTTAGCGAAATATGTACGCGGCGGCAGCGAACTTGACATGGTGGTGGCCTTGCTGGCTTTGTGACGGATCGGCATACGCGTTGCACGCTGCACGTTGCTGCTCATTGAAAGGTCGTGGGATCGCATCGCCGTGTCGCATACTCGCTGGCTTGCTTACGTTACATTACGTTTTCTTCTATGTATCTCACAAAAGAAGTGATATTTTGTAATACGAAGTTTTAAAATAAGAGAACATGATTACAAAGTGATGACAGCGTTCGACGTTGCTCAGCACTCTCTTATTAGGTAGGTAAACAAAGTCGATAAGCGGAAAATTGGTAAAATGCATAATTTTATTCTTTTAATCAGAAGTCTGGATAGGTCTTACCTATACCAGACAACCTTATAGAACTACCATCTCTTATTATCTCAAGAAAATTCCTTGCCACCACACCACCCTCATTAAATCCAAGGCCTGTAAAAATATTCTTTATGTAATAGTGTGTTAATTCGCATGAGGAGCTCTCGTGAGCTGTCATGCAGCAAAGAGTATCATTTCGTTATCGGCCGCAAGACCGGCCGTTTGATCTCCCGCCTTTATGATTTCTACTCTGTACGAGTAGCGAGACGCACTGTGGGCTGGTTGGCTTAGCTGGAGATAACGTACCTACTCGATAATAGATAAATAATGACTTTTCAAACGTAACAGAAATTTTCTAAAGTTCAATTTTTTTTATCGATTTTTTACTAGGCTTTGGAGCATTTAAGTTATACATAATTATATTAAGTAGCTACGGTAGGTATCCAATTAGTCCTGGTTCATTTTTATTAGTCGTTGAGAACATACCTTTTCTTGGAGTTATCACTTCTAGTTTTTTAAACTTTTCTTAAGTCTACTTTTTACAACAGAGAGAAGGAAATGTAAGAGATATAATGATTGTTACAAAAAGCTTACAACTCATTATGATTGAACGGTTACAAGTTTCTAAAGCTCATAGTTACATGCGTTCAAAATATTCAAATATTTATTCAAGAAACACCAAAATAATATTATTGAAATATTTTTATCCGCAATAGTGTCCACCGGCCCACTGTGCAGCACGCTCGGGCGGCGTTGAATGGGGCTGCGGCTCGCCCTGGACGGAACGTATCAAAATTCAATCTTTCAACACTGCAATATTAAAATTGAATTTTGCCAGTTATGATTTCCATTCAATGATAGTTCTGAGCTGTGTGCATTGCGGGTTAAGATGTTTTTTTATACTTTTTGGAGATATTTTATTTTTGCAGCATAAAGTACCTAAATACAAGTAAGAAAAGTTCGTATACCTAATAGGTTCGTAAAAGTAGGTAGTTTATTCTACTCTACTGTAGGCTGTAGGCATTTTTTTGATGTTACGCAAAAGTGCACTAACCTCTATTAAAAGGTAGAGATAACCATTTGATTGTATTTTAACGTGATTTTTTAAATTTATGTATTGAGTGATTTCGTTTTCTGTGGCTCTATGACAAAATATTGTGAACAATGGCGCGTTGTAACTCAGACAAGGATCTCAATTGCAGCTCCCACAAATCAAAATGCATTACAAATTGATGATACCATTAACAACCCTATCCGCATAATTAATAAAATTTCGCCATAGACCGTGCAAGGGGTCCTTTGTCCACTTTATTCATATGCAAACTCTCGGACTCCTATTTAAGCGAGTACCTACTTCATTGTGGTTCAAAAACAATAGAGAAATTGCGCCCGCCAGCGATGCGATCGCGACGACTGCTGTACTCCATCGCCAGAGGTCATTGTTTATTATTTATTTATTTTTAATCATATTTCTCTTTTAAAAACAGACATAAAATGCTTAATTAGTCAAAAGAAGCTAATAAAAGGTTTTAAAGTTTTAATTCGCTTGACTGACAGCACGAGCGAAACAATGGCAAATAAAAGACTTAATAAAATAACACAAAATATACGATTTATTAAAAATACTACTAATTATGCTTTATTAGACATTTTCGTGAAAAGATTGATGTATAGGTAGCCAACTGTTTTCATAGAAAGAAAAAGAAAATCCTGGGTATTGAGACTTGGCAGTGAAATTCACACCAACAATCTCGTAGCAATTGCTACGAAACGTCGTAGCAATGAAGTCTGAATTAATTAGCAAGCGTCACTGCTACGATCTCATGATTACACGTAAATTTTAATTATATTAGTATAGATAACATTATAAACCGGATAAATACATCAATTTTAAATGATTTGTTATCTACGTGCATCAACATACCAGAAGGTCAGTGTTGCCAAGTCACTATCTGGCGAACAATAGATAGTTCCCCGGTTCGGTTCTATTGTAATGAATTAATTAATAAAATCAGGGGGGTGGAGAGGGGGTAGGCTATTGTCCAGGGCCAGGATGGATCAGATCTCATTAACCAGTCATTGTGGCGGTCCTGTAACAATGCCCGGTGGTCAGCCAGCACACCTAAGCAGTCGCGTCATCCCCTATACAATCATGCTATTATGGTTCTTTTAGTGAAACCTCGTAGAACGCTCGTGGTGATGTATGCAAAAAGGAACAATGAAGGAAAAAAAATATATATTTTATTAATGGTCTGTCTAATGAATATAAAGGTACTAAGAAGTACGGATTGAGCTAATTTTACCTACACGTTTGCGACGTATTAAAATGCTGTGCTGAAACATCCAGGCCTATAACATCTATAAATTATCCGTGAAGTGTAATTAATTTCAGTATTGAACCTATCTATATCATTAATAAATCAATATCGAGTGATGGGTCTGTCGTAGCAGCAGCGCGTAGCATTTTGCTACGAGTATTTGTTTTGATTAACTGGTAATCAAGAGTGCTTCAAACTAGTTAAACTCTAGCAATCTTTTGAAGTTTTGCTGACTGTAGTTTGAATATTCCTGTCAACTTGCTTTTGTTTTACAGTAGAACTCCGTTTATTTAGCTGATCACTTGATTTATTAAACTACGGTTAAGCTGCTATCAATCACAAACTACATTAACTTGATAGATTGTGGCCTATCAAATCACAAAGTTCACTAAACCTTGACAAAACTATTCAACCCCTGAAAGGAGGGATTCTTACACAAAAGTCTTCGGACAATAGATGGCGCTTGATCTAGATAACGATATGTTAACATTGTCACAATGGCGCGGTAATGGCGCGATTGTACGGCACAATGCTTTTAGATGTCACCCCGACAATGGAAGGCCGATACGCCACTGTTGTGAGCGCCGTGAGCAAACCGAACCGAATGAAAATATCGCGAAGAAAGCAACGCTGATAGCGTCACGCTGATACCACGGCTATTTGCTGCCGATACCCGCATAGAATACAATGCCGAACGCGCGTGTCGAATTGATCAGGTTACTAGTAAGGAGGTTAGTATTATTGTTTTTTTAACAAGACCGAAGACAAATACCTCTAAACCGACGTACATGTATGCGACGACTCCAGGAGGCTACTGATGAGTGTGGATTTAGCGAAGGAAGTGTGTTTGAATCGTAGCAAGTGGAGAGAAGTGGTCTTATCCATAGTGTAGGTACTTATATACGAAATCCATGTATTGGTCACCCTACAAATCGTCTCATATTATTATAACTACTATGACAATACTTCTTTTCAGTAATCGTAACCGCATATCTCCAAAGTTCCTGCATTACGTCGATTCGAAGCCAAACTGCTCCGTGCAACTTCTCGATTCCTAAAGCTTTATGCAAATGACTCATCATCCATTTGTTATGCGCTGAATAATAACCGATTGATAAAATCGCCCGACGGCGCTGCCTGTGACAATTCGCACTCGAATCCGACAACAACAATGGCACCACACCACCACTTTTCAATGAACCCTGACGCCTTTTTCCAATAGTTCAATGTAAGGTGCTCGAGGGTTGTTTCACAGATCTTCTATAGCTGGTACAGCATGCCACCCACCAACTATTCAGCGTGTTATTCAACTTGTGTGATGGATCACAATTTCAGACAACATTGTATGAAAACAAATGACGTTCATATAATAGTATTGGATTTTAACTATGATTAAGTAGGTTCATTATTTTATCACTTTTATAATGTGTGCTTTAAGCACATGAGCTTTAAGTTCTTAATTCTTTAGCCTCTCGCTTTCTTTACAAATGCACTAACACAAATATTTATTAAAGCACATATTTTCAGTCTCAAACGTTGTACATACAGGAGAGAAGGCTATTTTCCACTAACACCAAAAATAACCCCAGAGCCTCTGCTCGCTAAGGTTTCATTTTAAATATCTCAGGACCTCTCACACCAATAATAGTCCAAGAAATCATCAAACATCACTGAATATCGGCAAACATTCCGGAAACATAGCCACCGGAGATTAATGTACTCCGGAAACAAATATAGGCCGTGTTACAGCTACTCATTCTGTAAACGGTGTGAATTGGTTGTGGGAAGTTTCATTTACTTATATCTATATTGATTAGGCATACATTATTTGTCATATATACAAAAATCCTTGGACTCTGAAACATTAAAAGTGTCTATCTACCCGCCTTTTAAAGTTGAACAGCTAATCACACATTAGAAACTGCGCTCACACCGAGAAAATATATAAAAAATTAAAAATGTCGTACAGCATAAACTACATTAAAAACAACATACAATTAGCAGACGTGAAGAAAAGCGTCCTTAATACTCCAACATAAATGTTTTACATTTGTATCAGAATTAGCGCGGGGTTGTGTTGCGGACGATTGACCCTGGCGTGACGGATACGAGATAAGGGATTCCGATTATTGACTTGTTGTACGCCTAATTAATTTCATATAACTTTGAGCAAAGGTATTGTTATAACTGATTTTACGTGAGTACATAAGTATTTGTGTCGAGCCGCATTCATAAAAGCTGCTGGAGTTGAAGAAGCTTGGCCTTCACGTGGAAAATACTCTAGTACGTACTGCTACTTGTTTCTAACTTCTAAATTCAGCTGTATTTATGTGTTATTACTAAGTATTTTATTTGACTTAATGTGTACTTCTACAGAGTCGTCGAAGAAGCAAACATAACACAATACCGATACGAAGACAGTACCTAGCTATCTAACTAAATAACAGCACAGACTAATCTCATCATAATCCTTTTCGTGTTTCTTAAGTAATGTTCGTGTATTGTACAGAATTATAATTAAATTATTGATGTAGCAAGTGGGCACATTGTTCGGTTTGATAATAGGAAAATCTGTCAACACAGGAACAATGCAGGAAGTTACATGGATCAGGAATTAGCAGTCATTGTCCCGGCACAATGGCAGCGGCTCGGCGACGTCGCAATCTAATTAGATAACATTACTATTTCATATAGTTAAGTAGAAGCATGCGGTGTGAGCTTGTCGAACATTTTGGTGAACTCTAAGTAGCTTTGTGCCGGTTTATCGGAGATCATTTTATGTTGTTAGCATTGACGCCATCTTTTAGATTTACATAGTTTAGACCAAAGCACAAAGCTACCTTGTACCGTGAATCTTTTCCAGTGAAATTTTGATATATAAGGTGGTATAATTTTCCATTCTATTTTCGAAAATCGATGCATTTCAAATTAATGACTACCTAGACCAGATGCAGTTGAGATGTCCAAATCTCTGATTCTCAATAAGTACCTACCTACATCTTCCACGTGCGCGTATTTATTCCGTTTCCCTTTATTTTTTTTTAAGATTTTCCTTCCTTCTTCTTATATGAAGTAACGCGTATATAAGTTTATAAATACAATTTTGCGTAGCGATTCCATCAAAAGTAGCAAATAGTTAATATGATATTTTAAGTGTTTGTCCCCCAAAACGTACCGCAAATTGAGTGTTTACCGTGCACTTCATTGTGAAAGCTTCCGTATCTGGAACCCCTCGTACTCAATACTGCACTTCTTTGGTTTCCATTGGACATGAAATACTATATTATATTCCATTTAAATATCATATTTTTGTGACAGGCCACTTTAGATTTTGTGCCTACGTCTATGGGAGAGATAACACTCATCAGTTGTAGGCAGCCGCCTACCTACCTACCTACATACACAGGTTTAGCGTATGTCGCTACGTCATACCACAGAGATAAGACAACCGCAAGTGCTTAGGGGCCCTGTCGTCGTACGTACAGTTTACGGAAAAATATGTCTTACTAAGAATTTTAGGCAAAAATGCTTGGAAATTGCAGCTCACATTTATCAATACACTGGAAGAAAAAAACTACAAAAAGTTGAATTTATCGCTTATACTTTTAAGTTTTAAAACTCTGACATCTAAAGTCCTAATTCCCATCCTGCCTTGTCCGACAATAGGCTGCAATCCCTGCGCTCCAGCGGGCATATTCACCGGTCACTTTAACTACAGTAATGTGCGGGCCCTTTATGTCTAAAGGTCACAACTTTGTGCTTGAGCCCTCTTTGTACGCGACAATGCTGATACGGATGTGCCTTTTCAGAAAATTTTGACGTACGTATAGATATAATGCCTTTAGGAAAGAAGTCCTAGGAAATTATAGTCCTTTATCGCAGAGAATGAGCTGCTTTGGCATAGTTTTTAGGGTTAGAAGAGTGGTGGATAAGTGTCAGGTAAATTTGTAAACTGACCAAGCTATACTACAAAGCCATACATGACCGACGACAGTTCAAAAAAATCAACGAAAGATGATAGATACTTGCATCATCATAACAAAACTAGAAATAGCCCTATTTGTTTCCTTATTTAATCTACTTCAACAAGATTTCCTTACAATCAAACAATATACGAGTATATCCCCGATAAGTTATCCACGTCTGTCTGTATGAATACTATGAATAGAACTTCGTCGTTCGTTTCATAGAATAGTGGAGTCGATACACGTTGGCTGTATACGTATAGTGCATAGAATACATGGTAGTCGGCAGCAAAGTTCTTTTGTCGCGATTATCGTTGGAAAATCCGATCGGGGGAAGTGTGGCGGCCGCTTTCAACATGGCTAACTGCATTATAAGCTATCATTGTGCTCGCCATTGTGCTCGCTGCGACTACATAATCTACTGTTCTGCGTGCTAGCTGTAACTTTAGTCTACTGTCTGACGTTCGATGGGTTCCTGTTATGATTGTTTTATACTAAACTAACAGATATGAAGCCGATGGCAAGACAATAAAATTACATGGAAAAATAATTGTCTACATTTGCAGACATCTCGTAATTGAGTTGGTTTAATAAACTTGCTTACACTTAATTACCTATTCAATTTCTTTTGTACCACAAAATTTCTCAAATCAGCAAGTATTGAGCCCAGATCTGTGTGCTTTGCCGAAGATTGAGACCTATTGTTAAGGATACAAACTTAGCAGTCGCAGTTGCGACGTCAAACTTCCCATCTCTGATCAAAAGACCAGTAGATAAAGCTAGCTACCACTGTATAGGCGATAATAGGCAAGTTCGCAACTCCATTCCCCAGATTATAGCGATCCATTGAAAATATCCATAAAAGTCGAACATTACCCGAAACAATGGGGGAGGGCTAGGGTATTAGGTGCTTGCGCGTCTATTGAACAACTTTTGTTCCATTGTTGTCCACTAGAGGGAGTAAAGGGACAAAGACGACGCAGACGTACACCGAAATTCATCAGCAACACGATTGTCTGCTACATAAAGGATGGCATTGTCGACAAATATGATATCGTAACATAATATGTGGATGTAATAATTACGGCGACGAGACGAGGCGTTACCTAGACGTTTATTACCTATTTGTGTAGCTTATTTAACAGACACCTTTTTAGTAAGTTTGTACATGTTTCTACCTATACGTCATCATTTTCTCCCTATCAAGTCTTTAATTTTTTCTACCCCAGACTACCCTACCATTATGTATTCTGTGCCTAGAGTAAGATCCAGACCTATCTCTACCTTGATAATTTCAGCACTTTAACCAGTTTTAACTACTGGGCGAACTTGTTTTAAAAACCAAAAATTTTCGTACCTACATCTGGAAGGGACTTCTACTTTACTTCATCATTTCGGAAAACATTATACAAGAGGTGATTTTCTTACCAAGGATTCTAGGTTTTCATATTTCCACGTTATCTAGACATGTAAACTTAATTCTTATGGTAATTTTCAAGGTTGCCACTTCAATCAGTCTTTATATCTGATGCAGTCACATGTCGACGTGATTCCCGGTAACAATGCGACCACCACTGTCCCTTTTTTCGTATTTGAACTCACTTAAACCCCACCGGCTCGGTCTACCACATTTTGTTTACTTTATTTGAGTTCTTCCATTTTTCTGCATCGAATATGCGGCGACGTGTTTACAAAAAGTATGAAGTTACATTCAATTCGAAAGCTTGTGTGTTTTATAGATATCTACATACCTACACGTATATAAAACAAGGGACATTTTTTACTGACTATAGCTACTTTTGTATGGCATAGAAAGTTATGAAGTTTCATTAAAAAAAAACTGCTTAATTGAACACGGGATAACACGGGCAATATGGAGTGATCACCACCCGCAATTGAGTTTAATACCTACCTAATTTCGATTGCTAGATATAACCAAAACAAAACATTCTTGGTCGACGATTCAAAATTCGAATACCTTCTTGGAATCTCCGTGGTTCACAATCTCGAAAGCTTTGTAGTTGAAAGGCACCCTAAAAAGTTAAGTTATTGAAAACAAAAATTCAATGCAGAAACTTTTAAGACCCGAAACCGGAGAAATGCAAACACTCATAGAAAAATACGGCAAAGTTCTTAAAGACAAATTAATTTACAATAGAGGCTTACTTAGAAAATTCTGAAATTAATGAGAGTCGGTACATTAATGTAGGTACTCTTTGGTACAACCCATTAAGACACGTACAAAAATCGTTAAATGTGTACTTTAGAACCACTTTAAGGTACCTAAGTAAAGTACCTACTCTCCCAAAGGTATGAGAACTTATAAGTACCTAGGTCGGTACTACAATAAATACAGGTGTATTTATTCCAGACATAGGCCAATACTACACATATAGTACCTATGTTATGTAGAATCATCAAACAATATAAATAGAAATACCTAAAAAGCAAGCTACACACCACCCCTGTGTTGCGTTACATTACTTCAATATTGAATCGCATTAACTTAATACAGCTATGAATAAAGGGACACTTTATTACTATTGTTGTCAACGGACAGTAGGTGATTAGGTTTTTTACACGAATGGGGTTGGTTGGTTGTCTGGGGGTAATACATCATAATAAAGTCTGCTAGTTCTGCTACCAATTTACATTGAGTAACTAAAAAAGGAATAAGACGGTGGATACCGAAAAACTACAAGCTTTTTAATTAAACAAAATGTTAATATCGAATTCATACAGTCTTTAATTACTTCAATGCAAAATTTTGCTTCAATGTCTGTAATAAGTCGCCAAATTACTTACCTAAAGTAGAAGTCATAGAAAAGAGCAACATACAATTAAATTCAATAGACAAGACCATCAAATCTACTCACTTCGTACAATCGATACAAACATCGTATATCATGCCTTGTAGCAACAAGAAAGCAACTAAGTATGAAATCTGTAAATGCTAAACGACACTTGCCATCGGAATCCCGTAGCTTCTTAGTACGCGACACAAAGCCACAGGAATGAGGACACCGTTCAAAGGAGAATGGGAAAAATGGGTTAAGACTGCGACTTGTTCTTTACCTAGACATTGAGATATTTTTAGACACGCTTTCTCAACAACATGACGTCCTATTGATTAGCTTACTCGTGTTCTTAAAACAAATACTTACGTATAGAGATAATTAAACCAAAAATAACTTTTTATGAAACTGAGTAGGTCTTATAATTCTATAGTAGGTAATGTAAGTAACAATCAAGCTTTTGAACAGAAGCAACGGAAAGGAATTTGTACAAAAGACCTTTTCTCTACACATTTCCAGTTCGAAACCCAACGAAAATCGTATTATCAGACAGACACGTCCAAAACCTAGCTTCATACACCATTACGAAACGAACAATCGACGCTCTGATGAATTTCGGTTTATGTTCCACAGCGAGTCTTTGTGGCTCTACTTTCAGCAACACAATAGGGACAAAAGTTATTCAACGACAATGCGAGCACCAAATACCGATCGCCCCCCCCCCCTTCTACAACCCAAGTAGGTGCCACCCATTGTTTACTTTAATACTCTACTTTTATGTATATTATCGATGAAAATAAGAATGTTATCTTCAAATTGAGTCTCTGAGCCTTATTGGCTAACTTTACTTATCAACAAAGTAGGTAGGTACCTATATTATACTTAGTAGTTATGGATTTCAATCAAACTTCATATCGAAGCAATACGATTGAACTGTCTTAAATAAAACTTTACATAAGTAATAATTGATTAAACAGTTAAATCTTGAAATGGGATGGAGGCCGTATTCACTACGCCGCGCCGCCAATCTGCGCAAAACTTGGAATACTAGCTTTCAAAGCAAATAAGATAGGTAATCTTATAGTTGTTTACGACCAAGTATTTATTATGATAAATTGTATAATATTATACAAGATGACATCATGCTCAACATTATTTCGACAGTTGCCATTCACGACGGCGGCATTGTTACAAAAAGCCTGAGCGTTTCTACAAAAGCTCAGAAGAATGAATGGGAGTGGGTGGGAGCTGATTCAATAGGAGAAAGGAGGGATGTGTAGTTACGTAAGTATGTTTTATGTATGGGAGATCTAAACGTCACGATTAAAAATAAAAATACAACAAACAAACATATTTCAATGGCAAAAACTTATTAAGGAAGGAGTAAAAGCAGCTCTACATTCGTCTTAGAACTTCCAGTTCAGAGAAACCATAATAGGTGCACACTTTTCAACGGAAATAAACAATACGATTTCATTACTTAACATAAAACACTTGACAAAACATATTTCAATATTTGCTGTACTCAAAGTCGCACTACATGAGCACAATGTTTACATTCCAAGGAGTACGCGATATGAAAGCCTATAGTGCGACTGTACAGTGCATTTCTATTCCCCAAGAGCTAACAATTTATGACTAACATAGTAACACTGCATTACATTCTCAAATAGGCATGACTAATGAGCTCTTAACAAGCAACTGGTTCTTTTAGTCCCTCCGACGGGACTAAACAAAAGTGGGTACTGCAGACCTCTAGAGGAACTTTAGTGTGACCCCACAAAGCGTGGAACGTCATTTAAATGCACACGTTTCATTGGCTCTGAATGCTTCAGGGAAGTAAAAAGAACGGGCCAATTACGACGCTTTTGTGGCGACGAACTCTTTGGGGTTACAGTGTACTTAGGGAATCCCAGTTTTATTCGGTTTATGTCTCTTTGATGAATCAATAATTTTCCACTTGTCGCATTCGCGTACACATATGCGTAGGTATAATGAAATTTAAGTAGTTCATTTCGTGTAGGTACAAAAAGTACCGAACCGATCACTATCTTACTGATTCATCTAAACAAGAACAATGGAAAAGCGAGAAATTGACATACCTACCAGCTCCAACCAATCAAGAACTCGATAATGGTTACACAAGTAATTCATCCAATAAGAATCATTTTACTTTTAGGTTTAGGTAAGTGTGTAGGTAATTCTGCGTTTTGTAGGTCGAGGTCCATAATGAACACAGATAATTAATCACTTTTTCATATGAATGCTTCCTGAATAAATATTGGGAAGTCACACAGGGTTTATTTATGGTAAGAGGAATCAGCATAACTTACCGAAAGCCTATAAAGGTCACCGAGAGTCGGCGGTCAATCAACATGTCTTTTTGGTCAACAAATTGTTTTCAGACTTTATACATTAAGCAGGTACTTAATGTTAATTTCAATGGGATGGTTCGAGTAGACTTTGATTAAAACAAAAACATTTTAATGAGGTGGAAGGTATTTCGTCTCATTGTGGTGAGTTTGTTTTGATTTGAGTTGACCACCGATTCGCCACCAAGCACCGCCCCTCCCTGGTTGCAATGCAACCGCCCGCTGTTCTGGTATGGATTGCGAGGCGCCACGCGTCCGATCAAAATGCATTTATGGCGTTTGGTCGTTCGTTAGCGGCCGTCAATACGGCTCTCGGTCCACCCGCTATAAATTTCGTATTGAGCGGACACACAACAAAGCGCGTTTTGTCTTGCAAATGAAAACGCGCACATTTCGCGGTATTGTGCGCGGCTGTTTCGGTGCCCGCCATTATTAACGGCGAACATGAAAGACAAAAGGTTCGTCTGCAGCACTGGAGCTGGCCTAGATAGCGGATTATTGTACTAACACAATAGGAACGTTAATTCCGCGGCTCTACCATTATTTTGTTGTTTGCAACTTTATCGCTACTATCGATGTTAGGTACTTGTCACATCGACTTAATGGCTCTCATTATAGGTAGTTGCTTTTAGATACCTGATTAAAAAAAGGTTGATCTACAATTTACCTTCCTTATCAGCCCTTTTTAACGTCCCCACTATAACAACGACACGAGTCTTCACCGGCCCATCGCTCCAGGTTAAGTAGGTACCTACCTACTTACTTGTTGTATAATTATATCTAAGCAACTAATTAACAGCAGATTTAGTACGTGATAAAGTCTAAAATACCTAGGTAAATACTACAACAAAATCCAGGTTCCACGAAGGTATATGTCTTGTACTGTACGTACAGGTATGTACCTATTCCGTTTCCCGTAATTTTCTACGCAACATTTTAATTCATCTATAAAACATGAAATAAGTACCTAGCTACTAAGATAATTGTAAGTAAAATATTACGCATAAATTAATAGACAGTGTTTATGATAATAAATGCTGGGAAATCCTTGTTTAACTAATTTCAAATAAGATCAGGAATAATCAGCTGATCTCTGAATCTCTTATCAGAAAAGAATGCTCCGATCGCTCTTATCGGCGCGATACAGCCTTCATGGACTAAGTAGCTAGTATTTTAAATTGGACACAGCAAGTTTGGATATTTTAAATAATTTAATCTTAGTAAATTACATTAACAAAGACTTACCAGATCTCGTATCGCAGTTGGTAGCAAATAGCATTCCAAGATAAATCCAAAAAGAATCACAACTCACCAAACTCACTTCAAAAACACTGCACAGAGTAAATACTGGTGCACAAGAACCACGGATTTAAATACGAATTCACAGAAAAGAAAAAGAAAACGAAGTTCTATTTATGAACTTGGCGGGAACTGAACGGAAAAGTTCGAACGGTGCGTTTTGTTTAGCGCGCGTGGAGCCGAGCGAGCGTGGAGGATGGAAGGCACAGACTGCGAGCCGGCCGGCGCGCGGCTTTGGGTGCTTCGCGCCCTGTGCTTTTTGCGCAGGACGGGATCCACCACACTTCGAAGCACCCTTTTAGTAAAAGAGCCAAATAGGGGATTTGCGTTTGCGACTTAACAATCTTGTTTCAGTTAACTTTACTGTAACCATTTAGAAATGGACAATTTTGACGATCATAGACATACCTAGCCTATGGTATTTATGATAACTATTTCTTGGATTGGAGCTTCCTCTACTAGCTCATTAAGTTCATTAATGTGCCTGCCCCTACCACTGGAAATCCTCCAATAAGAAGGAAAAAAGTTCATTCTGTTTCTAAATAAGTTAGCAGTTTGGGGTTTTCTATTATTTTATTTGACCTACCCAGGGTAGGTAGGGTAGGTCAAATAGGGTAGGTAATGCTGATGCTAAATGAACTTCGTAAATTAGATTACTGAGTCCCAATATCAATGTTTACCTTCTTACCTATAAATTAATCTGGGAACCGAAAAGCAAATCTGAAGAACTCAAATCTCAATGTTGAAGCCAGCCTCTTTCTCTGTTAGAGGGTAGGTATGTGTATCTACCTACCCACAAAACAAAGAGAACAAAAAGGTTTTCTTCTGTCTTACAAGAAAGAACTTCAACACAAATAGTTTCACCAGTCTGAATAGTTAGTAAACAGACACCAAGTGCGTACCTACCAATAGAAAGACGACAAATAAGATTCATGTCTCATCAAAGGAAGAAGCTAGAGACAGTGAGGAGACACAATGTGGAAACGTTGGGCAATACGTCCGCCGACAATGGTGCGAGCGGAGCACAAAGCCACGAGGCATTGTGTCAACCCGTACAATACACCTAGCATACAACACACAAAACCAACTTATTCATTCACTCTGTTTATCAACTTCGATTTTAAATGCAACCTTATACCAAGCAAATAAGACCAGTAAAACGAGGCGAACAGTTAACTTAACATAGCCAAAATAGTCCGTATTGCGTGTCAAAATAACTGATAATAATGAAAACTGTAGTTTTCAGTGTGAATCGATTCACTGTATGTAGCGTGGCCTTGCTAATGAAAAGAGTTGAACAAACATCATGCATATTACCTATTTAAAAGAAGATAGAGATAATCATGCTACAAATGATATAAGTAGGTACCTAGTCAGTTACCTACTTTGTTTGGTGAAGTCACGATGATGATGTCCAGACATATTAGAACCACGCATAAGATTAACTACATAAAGGTAGTTGAAGATTATAGTAAAAGAAAATTATAATTGAACCGAGACTTAAAGCTCTGCTCATGTTTAACATGTTTTAGGATTTGATAAACTTAATTTAATTTAAGTAGGTACATAACCAAAACGAAAACGATAAAGCCACACCAATATTACCTACACTACTTACTTACCTACATTATTTCAAAGTACATTAATTCTAAGTAATAAAAATAATTTTATGTAGGTAACCTAGAACGACTGAATGTCTGTCAATTCAGTAAGTAGCGTGGTGGAAGAATACTATATGAAAGAGGATAAGTAGGTATTATAAATCAGAAACTATTTGATTCTGAAGAAAGTAGGTAGGTAGCATATACCAAGATTTAAAAATCGCGTTGGCACTTAGGTACCTGCTATCTGCATTCTTATTAGAATCTTTCTTAATGCTTTAAGGGTATCTTCGATTATTAACATGACTAAACTTTTCTCTAGGACCATCAAGTCATAATACCTGCACAATAGGTATCTAAGTACCTAAGTATAATGCTAATTCTTAGATATCTTACTTATTCTAATTAATCTAAAAACGTCTAGTCGTACCATACTCCTACTACCCTATACATATAAGTAAGTAGTTAGATACCTATAAGAAGGTATGGATAGAGAAAATAAATAAGTGTTGAGAAATAAAATAAGTTTCGCGGTCCATTGTGCAGAGGGCCGGCTCCTAGTCCAAACACTGTTCCATTGTGTCTGCTATTACCTAGCCCTCTTTTCGCCTTTTGTGCCCGCCTGTTCTATTGAAGTGAGACCTTCCCGATGACGGTTTATGGCCGCTTTGAAGTATGCAAGATATTGTGCTCGAATATAATAAAATGCGATATTAAGGTACACTGTGTTTTAGAGGTATAGTATCTTCTTACTAAGAAATGCCCTTTTACTCTAATTTATCTAGTCGTAGGTATACTACATAGGAAAAAGATACCTACCTACCTAAGTTGTACCTACCTAAGTAAAAAAAAAAAAGAAGATTGACCAAAACAATCAAACTAAAATAAATAGAGTTTGATTGATATAACAAATAATTGATAACTTAACTTGTAGGTAGGTACATAAATAAATCTGTATTTTTATTAATGGCACCAAGTTTCTTAACCCCTTATTATAGTCCTATCAAGGAACGACTGCTAATGGAAGCGGCAATAAATTATATTAAAATAATTAATATAATTACAACTTTATTTTGATAAAGTGATTATTAGACACAGTTAATAGATATATTTAATTATTAAGGTCAAATACCACCACTAGCAGTCCTCGAACTGAAAACATGAATTGGCTGTATAAAATATTTCCATGGCTTGACAGTGACAGATTACATTTAAAAAGTTAAAAGTCGCCTCGCCAATGTCGCCATCTTGAAAACTTCATTTTGCACGAGAGGCAGCGTTTTTCGATGTGTGGATAAAATAATTCAATAAATGTGTGAAAATAATTTCTTGACATAACATTCTGAAGTTCATAGATAGAATATTGTGAAGGTATGTAAATTTATACAGCATAATACATCAGTCACTTAGATATTAGAGAACTCTTTTGTACCAAGATGGCGGATGATTCAGCCGGCCTCAAATTAAAATCACTTTCGTTTTTGTTAAGTTTACTCCTACGCTACGCTCTTATAAAGTAGGACACAACATTATCTTCGATTAATTTTGTTGCAGTACAAAATGGAACCGGTATTAGACGCGTCCCTGGTGGCGCAGTCTATAAACTACCACGGCCAACAACTTCAAAAGACTTGGGAAGCTGAGCGGGGTGAAGAGGACTTAGCAAAACTCGGCGTAGGCCCTTTGGATTTCGCTGTGTATCAGTCCAGACACAAGCATCTAACGTTCCAGGACCGCGGAAAGCGGTTGAAGCTTCATCAGTTCATAGCGAAGGAGGCTAATGCTTTATTTGATACTTCCTTGTTGGAGGAGACTCCATCCTCCTCTAGCCTTGGAGCTGATGCGCCAACACCTGAAGACAGTGAGTTTTGTTTTATTTTTAAATTAGTATACTGAAACAATTATTACATACCGGATACTAAATAAAAAGTGTTTATTTACAGATCTCTTTGCCTTGATGCCACCGTTTGAAACATTTCTAAATGTGGATAAGACTGCTCGACTAAGACATTTCTTTGATGTAAGTAGAGTTTCTTTTATCTATGTGATGTATTTTTTTTTATTTATTTAGATACTAATAAAATAAATATTATTTATTTAGAATGTGAAGACTGGAGAGTTGATCATAGGAGCGGTCATCAATAGGACAGCATCTGGCATGATGTTGAAGGTACTATGTACTGCGGGACCTACTTCCAGATATGTTGCAGATATCAATGTCAAGGTATTATATAAATTCTTAGATTTATTTTGCTTTGTTGTTTTTTTCTTCATGTTGGACTTTGCACTGAAAAATTCATGAATATTTAATAGTTTTGTCAATGTATTGCCACATTATTCAAATGAATTAATTGTTGAAGGTCTCCTTATTAACAAACAATTTTAGGACTAGCAAAACTACGTATTAAAAAAATATTTGCTTGAATATTTCTTTAAAATACCTAATGTGAGATATGGAAGTGTAGTCATTTTTTGATTGTGCAATACTTACCTATTTCATTTTATGATAGTTGTTAAGGAAATAGTTACTGGCTTATGTTGATTTATGACAATATTTTATGTTTTGCAGGCATTCTTACCTGTTACAAATATCATACCAGCTGTGGACAAGAAAAATGTGTCAAGAAACTACCTGATGAATGACACTGTGTGCTGCGAAGTTATTGAAGTAATCCCCGACACTGACAAAATGGTGTGCGGCATGAAGGGAGTGACGCGGGGACCAGATGACCCTCCCCCCAAACCAGCGCTTGGTCTTCTCAGCACTGATGACTTTCCACTCCTCTACAAGTATGTAAACATGATATAATTTGTGTTCTAATCATCACAGATTCCATACACAGTTTTTACAGGGTTGCAACTTTGTGAACACACATGCTGTTGTTTGTATGTATTATTGTGTACGTGCATCTATATATTATTGTTTTGAAGATCTTGAGGCTATGAAATCAGTGGTATTTATTTTGGTTACTGAAGAAGTCTAGACAAGAAGCATTCAACATATATGGATTGTATTTATAGAATGACAGGAAGAATTTCAAGATAAAATAGATTGCAGGATATATTATAGAAACATTTACCAGGAGAAAATATAATAATGGTTGTTTAATATTCAGCCAATGCAATCATAGGTTACAATACCTTTGGTAACAAACAATAAAATAATATACCTCTGCTTTTGTACCTGTCATAAGATCGACAGAGTGGTTTGTATTCGCAGCAATGTTTAAAATAAATTGAGCTGTAACTTGGATAGGTATGTATGCATAACAATGGAAGAGCAATATGGATAAATGTTTTCACCGGTGTATGATCACTTTTTCAGTACAAAATCACACTCACCAAACTTGTGAAATTATTGCATGACATTTAAATTATATGAGACAATATTTATGGAAGTTTTGAGGAAATATTTATACAGTTTGGAAGATTATAAACTACACATTTATACTGTCGAGGATTCCTTCCGGTTTAAACAAATCATATTGAGAAATATTTATTTTGATGTAAAAGGTGAAGGTCAGTACAATGTATTAGGGTCAATGCGATGTCTCATCAAGGAAACTTGTTATACTGTATTAAAGCTAATATTTAATATTCCAGCAATGTGTGAGGCCATTAAGATTGGATTGATTTTATAAAAATGTGCATTTATGGATGTTGGAGTTGTTGGTTTCTGATAAGGGAGTAGCTACCGGCAGTTATTGATTTAGCAGATGTGAGGCTCTGAGGAAAGGCAGGAAAACCCGCGATTTGACGATACATGCACATCCCTCCTGGCAATGTTCTGCAGTGACAAGGCACGCTCATAGTGCGGCCGAGCCACGGACTACCTCAGCCCGCGGAATTATTTTAGGGTGTTCTTTTCTAGGTTTAGCGACGACTTCCAAGACCCGTATGTCACACCTACTGCATAATGTTGTGACTGTAGCAGAGACATTTTGGTAATATTAATGTCACATTATCGAGACGGCATCACCTAATCTATGATGTTCTATTTGTGTGTGAAAGCAATAAAAATAAAAAATTTTTTGAACAGCTCAATGGAACAGGTGAGGATTAAGTATGTGTGACATTAATCAGACTCCTTTATAGGATTGCAATGCTTGCAACTTTTGTACAAATCATTTTCTGGAACAAATCAATTTCTTTTTCAAAGACTTCTCATCTTGCAAAACTGTATTCTGAGGGACACTTATATTTAGTAACATCATTGTTTTTATTAGGAAAACGATGGATATGAAGGGAGAAAGTTACGAAGCTATTTTGGAGAAGAGCCCTGGCTTCAATAACCCCAACTGCATCCAATACCTTTCTGAAATGCTTGGAATCTCCAACATGCACTGCACGAATTTTTCATCATTGAGGTAAACATTTGATTTTAATTTCAATACATTTTCATATAGTTATGAATTTGCATTTGTCTCATTGATCATATTTGATTCACAGAGGAGGATTTGCGCCATCAGAATATGCGGATGAACTACGTCAAGCTCAAGCAAGCAAGTGGGCTTTCAGATCAGTTGCTGAAGGCATCGAGCATTTCAAGGCAGGCAGACATTCTGAAGCATTCCAATGTCTAAACAAGGCTCTAAGTATTGATCCAAGAAATGTAGAAGGATTGGTAGCCCGTGGCGCACTATACGCTAACAGTGGAACATTCAAGAAGGCTATAGAAGATTTTGAAACATCATTGAAATTGAATCCAAACCACGCAAATGCAAGGAAGTACTTGGGAGAGACTCTAGTCGCTCTAGGTCGCAGTTACGAAGATGAGAACAAGATAGCGGAAGCACAGAAGGCTTACGAAGATTGCTTGGCGATAATACCATTCCATGAGGAAGCTCAGAACTCTTTGGACTTCTTGAAGAGCAAGACTTCTACTACAAAGCCATTGATTGAACCAGCTGAGTTGTTATTGCCTGGCTTGACCGGTGCCAAGTCGTTTGAGATGAAGGAAACTTTGAAGCAGTTGTTGAATCTGACTGAGAAGAAGGAGAAGAAAAAGAAGAAGAAGCGCGGGAAGGGAAAGAAGAAGCGATCGAGTAGCTCGTCATCATCTTCTAGTGAATCATCTAGCTCCAGTTCCTCTTCTGATTCTTCATCATCATCTTCGGATAGCAGTGGTAAGATATTTTTTGCACTCTATGAAAATGAGTACGTAATTCTAACATGGTTATGAATAATTTCATTCTGTCTGGCCTATACGTGAATTCACAATGTCAAATAGAGTACCTATTACATACTAACTTTTCACCTCTGTTGCCCTAAACAGATTCAGAAGGTCCAAACCGTAAGAAGAAGCGCCGTTCGCAGTCGAACAACAAGCGCCAGCGGTCACTGTCGCCTTTAAGCAAGCGTATGGCGATGCTTGGTGACGCGGACTCTGCGTCGCGCACACACAACTCTCAGTTCAACCACCCGTACGGATACCAGCCGCCGCCGCCGCAGGAGGAAGCCGCCGTTCAACCGCCTCGTTCGCAGGCAGATATCGATTATGAGTTGAAGGTAAGCATTAGATATAAAAAAAAGATGTTGCAGATTTATCATCATCAGCCCGTTTAGCCCGTAACGTCCCCACTACATGTGCACGAGCCTACTGTCATACGAGAGTAATTAGGCCGTAATTCGGTGTGGGCGGATTACTTCGCAGAGTATCCGGGTTACGTATACTAATTAGATGCCGGTAAATAAAGTCCACTTAGGCGGAAGGTCCTTCATATACCACCCTCGACGTTATAAAATGTTTAGTTACATTTGTTAGCTAACGTTTATTAAGATCATTGGCAAATGCAAGTGATTGCACCATTGCATTTCATCCATCTGCTCTTATAAAAAGAATGTTAACTTCGCATCTATTCTACACTAAACAAATCCATTCTTCAAACCAGGTGCGTAAATTCCTGGAGATGACCAAGGAGGACAGTGACTATGAGGACAAAGTGCGCAACTTCCTGGAGGAGACGGCGCAGTACAAACGTAACCGCAAGATGCAGGAGCTGGGACAGATGACGCAGCCCGGCGCCGACCATGATAAGAAGAAGAAGAAGAAAAAGGACAAGTTAGTTGGTTGTGTAGTTCTGTGTCCTGTTGTGTGTCACGAATCTCAAATAGTATAGATTGCTACCACCGACGACGTTGAATCAGTTCACGTGTCATATCTCGCTATAAATATGAATTCTTTTATAACTTGGTTCAATAATCTTAATCGTACACTTGTATGATAGGGAGATATAGTAAAATGCTATTTCTATCCACGTAAATTTGCCATTGGATGTAGAACGCGTAAATCTGATTTTTTTAAGTTCTAATAGACAATTTTTAAAATTTAACAGAAAGAAGAAGAAGGAATCAAAACGCAAGCGCAAAGAGCAAGAGAGAGAAGAAAAGAGAAAATCAAAGTTAGCTCGGTCGTCGTCTAACAACGATTATAATCTGCGTGAACTGGAGAACATCAGCGATAAGAAACTTAGAGATGCTATCAGGTAAGTTAATTTCAAATGAGAGTTATCTTTTAACACGTAAGTAATGATTTCGTCGAAGACGAAAATGTCCTAATATTATATGACATATGATATGACCTAATATTGGACCCTAGAACAATTGGTTTTCCACTATCATTGGAATCTCAGTATTCAAAGGGTAAAGTAATTGGAAAGTTACAACAGACATGTGACCATAGTTTGAGGGCTGACATTTTAAAATTACGACAATGAGAGATTTTATTCGAATTGAGGAATACTCTTAGGTATGTACTATTGCTCTATTTGTGATTTATTTAGATTTAAGGATTTTCCCCCATTGCATATAATAATGCAATTTTGTGTTTACCCAACAGGAAAGAATTGAAAGGCAAAAGTAAGAGAGACCTCAGTTCCGACGGCGAGTATGAAAGAAAACATGCTGATAAGAGGTATTTATTTTAATACAGTAATTTACATAGTATTTTTATCCTTAAGATGATTATATGTTTGATGCTACTTATTCCTCTCCTCCTGTCTCCCTTATTAGCAACAAGATTTCGAACTACTTTTTCTCCTTATAAAGAGGTTCATGAAAATGAAATAGCATTAGAGAGAAACGTTGAACTGTGAATATGGCTGAAATATCATTACTAATCAGATTCTATACAATTTTGTATTTTATCACATGGAAATGAAGAATGTTTTTCCAAACAACAGCCGTATCCTGGACGAGATGCACGGCCTAGAAGAGTTGGAATCGAAGCTGAGCGCGTACCACGTGATGGTGGAGAAGGAGGTGTTGGGTAAACGCGACGGGCGCGGCTCCGTCAGTCCGCTCGACCAGGCGCCGCCGCCACCGCTGGAGAAACCCAAGTGGAAGATGTCTATGAGTGCTGTTAAAGATACGTGAGTGCATTGTTTTCTTTAACTTGGTCTTATCTTGCTAAGGATAGGAATAGCTTGAGGGAGATCGACAATAAATAACAAATGAGACTGACAAATCTCATTGTCAGTCTCAATCTCAAATAATCAAATTACACATTACAGAGATTTGCAATTACCTTAACTTTTTGAACAGATAGCCTGGCATTGTAGAAAATTTAGAGAAAATAATTTATAAAGCAGAGAGCACAACACACTAGGATGTGCATGCTTGCAGATGTAGATAGGCCACGGGGATTCGATCATTCATTCAATTCGGTTCACGTCTGTACCACCTTGTGTGTTTGTGGCCCTGCTTCAATCTACTTCTTTTAGAACATTTAAGTTATTAAGTATGTAACCAATACATAATGCACTAATTCTATCCAGAAGAGTTAAGAAGAAGGAGACGCCAGTGCCGAAGGGATATAAGGAACGATACGCCTTTGAAGACAGCTCTGATGACTCGCAGGATCCGCCTAAGGTAAGATTTACTTATTTATTAGGCATTAAGTATCATTCTGATTAGAATTAGACAATGAACGAATGTGCATTAATTTGAGCACAGCTGAACTTTGGCAACATATCTTCGCCTTTCAACATGTTTAATCAAAGTCGATCGTGTACGTCCACGTACGTCATATACGCTATTTGACTTATACGAATATTGTGATCGATGTAATTTACGTAGTTGTCGTATTTTTCATAATTGTTTTGTAACAGCCGCCCCCGGGCGACAAGAACGTGTCGGTGCGTCGCGCGATGGCGATGAAGGAGCCGCCGCCGCTGCCGTCCGCGCCACCGCCCAAGTCTAGGGAACCCGAACCGCCCGGCACGGAGCCACATCCACCGGTAAGGGAACTAAATACATACTACAATTATGTTTTAAAATAGTATAGGTACATATTTGTATCAAGTACAGAAAATAATGAAAGAGACCAGAAACCATATTTATTGATTTAGTTAGTGGAATCAAGTATTAAAACTATAGAATAACAGTTTTTCGTATTCATTTCATTAGTTACTACAAAACTCCTTTTTTGTGTTCAATGATAACATTGATAACTCAATCAAAGACCTCCCCTCTTTGCTTGATCACTCCTTGCATGATTGATTACTCAAAGGATGGGAGACTTTAAGGCTTGTACTCGGCAATGGAACGTGACGAACTGACTGCATCGGTATCTGATTACTCAACATTCAATAATGCAAACCGATCCCTAATTAACGCCCCTCCCTTCCAGGTCCGCAAAGGCAACATAGTGCTAGACAAGTTCGGCTCGTTCCGACTAGCTCAAGAAGGCGAGACCCCGATGTCAGTAGGCGAGGGTCGGCCGGAGCAGTTCGTGACGCGCATCAAGCCGCCGACGCCGTCCGCGCGGCGCCCGCGCTCGCCGCCGTCCCCGCGCCGCAGATCCTCCAACTCGTCGGACGACCGCCGCTCGCCGAAAAGGTCGAGGAGCAGGTTTGTTTTTGGATGCTTCTCTTGTGCGGTTTGGTAGTGTCGGTTGAGGTAGGGAAATGTAATGTCGCTCTGGCTAGTTTAGTCAGCTAGCGAGCATCAAAGTAGAGTCAATTTATCCTAATTCTGATAATCTAAAGTACATGAAGCTTCGTATTGACTCTTACAGAGAGTAGACCCAATTTAAAAATCAATGTTCTAATCGCTTATGACAGCTAACCATATTTGATTTGTATAGTATTATAATTGAAAACAAGAAATATAATAATAAAATGGATACTACAGTAATTAAATTAGGTTGTCTCATTTGATACTACCAAACAAGACTTATTAATCGAACTCAAACATTAATGTGATAGTCTGCTTTGCGCTCCTTTAATCTTAGATTTTAGAAAGTATATTCCGTATTACTTTAACATTTTCGCTTTTAGTTTGTGGTGGTTTACATTTATTTATTTTTCAATTAACCTCTCACATCCCACTGACCCATTATGAACCCAGACACAATAGATTTTCTATTGTTCTTTTTTTCTGGAATGTGAAAGAGTAATATAGCTATCTTTTTTAGATATAGGATAAATATTTAACAATCTCATTACATCACGACTACAATAATTTTTATTTATAACATCTAGATGATCTAGATTAAATATTTATATTACCTACTAACTATATAAATACATCGGAACTAACAATGGAATGTATTGTCCAGGTCCCGCCCGCGCAAGTACCGGTCCCGGTCCGGATCCCGCTCCCGCTCCGCGTCGAGCGGCAGCGCGTCGGGCGGCTCCCGGCGTCGGCGCTCCAACTCACCGCGCTCCCGCTCACGCTCCGACGCTAGTCGCTCCTTCTACTCCAGGTCAAGGTCGCGGAGCCGCTCGGCTTCCAGGGATCGGTGAGTAAATTACTTTGATTGAACCTGTTTTATTATGATGAATCAGCATAACATGTACCAAATCGAGAGTTGCGTGTCTATATTTCGAACAGACTACTGTTAAAGATATAGATCACTAGATCGAGACACTAGACGAATTAAGCAAAATTAAGATGACAAATAGACATGGATTGATGTCGAATTGGTTTAATTTACAGAAAAGGATTAGGTTCTCTTAGCTTTCAAGATTTCTCCTTTCAATTCTACTTGTGATCTCGACTAAAAGTAATATCTGTTTTATCACCTCTAAAATAAATATAATTTACTCCGTAAACCAGATCGTTCCGTCGAGTCAACCGTCGCGGCAACTGGCGCGGTCGCGGCGGCTACGAGCGCGGCACGTACTACCGGCCGCGGTTCCACACGTACAACGGCGGCGGGCGCGGCCGCGGCCGGGGGGACTTCCGCCGCGACGACGGGCGCCGCTTCCAGGGGGAGTGGCGCGACAACCGCTCGCGGGGCGGCCGGCCCTTCCGGCCTAGGAGGGGCGGCGGCGGGCGCGGGAGACCCTTCCGGTAAATACATACATTAATCTTCATCATCCTCTTGCATGATACGAGACCAATGGCCAATATGAGAAAAAAGCCAGGCCAATATTGGCTCTATTCTCACAAGACCAACACTACTGGCATGGCCTACTAGATTATGAACTCTATGACGAATCATTCAAATTGTGCACACATATAACTCCGTTCTTTTATATTTTAACAGGGGTGGTTTCCGCGATTTCCGGGATAGACGAGGAGGACGCTACTCACGATCCAGGAGTCCAGACAGGACTCGCAGATCTAGGTCCTACAGTCCTGAAAGACGCGACAAAGATAGAGACAGGTAAGAATATAAAGTAATTGTATACTGTGTTTTGCTTCTAAGAGATTTTAACAAACAAAGAATGCACTCAATATACCTCTTTGAATTAAAAGATTTGATTTGAAAGATTGTTAACGTTATACATCTATTTCAGTTACTCCCACTACTCGGGACGGGATAGCCATCGCAGTGAAGGCGAATACGAAGAAGAAAGATACGTGGACAGGAAGGAATACGACGGCAAATGGGCGGACGGCAACGAACCGGAACGCAACCACACCGAGGACAAACCCCCCGCGGAGCCAGAACCCGCACCGAAAGAATGAACTCATAACCACCACTAGGGTTAAATACATAGGATAAGGTTAGGGCTTAGGGTACTTGACACAAGTACGATAATTGTCTATTATCTATCACATGTAGGTATTACTGTTATGAATTATCTTTAACATTTCAGAGTGCTCTTAGTTTATCCCGCAAAAGTTTCGTACACAAAAATTGGTTGTAAATATAATTTTAGTTTGGTTCTCGCGGTATATTTTATTGCTCTAAACCTGTAACAAGTTTTGTTCTATTTGTTTTTAAATTAACTACTAAGCATTATTGTCTGTTTGCAGCTTCAATTTAACTTTAATTTGAAGGCATTTAATTAGAGATCATTCCATTCAAACTTTAACATGTACACTGAAAACATTAATATTATAGTCACTAATTATATAATTTGTTCCTGTGGTTCATTAGGTTTACTAAATAAATACCAATTACACACTAAAATGACCTTTTTTTCGCCTCGTAAGAATTTTAATTTAGTATTCCTCTCTCTAAAAGATAAATAATTAACACAATATAATATACACAACAAACAACTACACCTATTACCAGTTTGATGATATCTACATCACTCAGTGTTTTATAGTAGCACTAGTTTCATTTCGGCCAGGATCTTGTCAAAAACTCGAACATTTTGCGTTTGCAAATCGTCATAAAAACCATTTGCGAATGAAACATGAAACGTCTTTTATTTTTGTCATATAAATGCCAGAATAAAGTTTGTGAATGATAAAAAATACAACTATTAAAATGACTAAATCTTTATTCATTCACTTGATTTTGTTCCTAAATACCTATTGTATGTACTTATGAAATTATGCACGCTTCTTCCTTTTGTTCTTGTTGCTCTTATTTTTTCTAGTCTTATCAACATTCCAGTACCAGAATAACTGCAAGACTATTGCACCATTGGCAATAGTAGACACGCAGTAAGTCAATATGATGATGTTGTCGCCAGTTTCTTGAATTGACGTAAATATTCTTGCAATGCTACCTCCAAACAGTAACAGGCAAGTTAATGCAGATAGTTGGCCTGTACTACCATTTCGGTAGTTAGTGATTACTTGGATAGACTGAAACAAAGAGCAATATTCATTGATCACTGAAATTAGAAATTGTTTATGCTGAATAACACATTTCATAAATCCAGTGTAGTAATGTTTCTATCATTGATCGAATAATTAAGGTTAAAGTCTACTGATTAAATAACAATATCAATATTCAAAAGCAATAATGACACACTGCACTGATAAGATATAGAAAGTTTAATTATACCTTTGCCATTACAATGATGGGTACATTAACAGCCTGCATACTCCATAGGACATCTGTAGGTGTTTGGCCACTGATTAGAGCAGCAACAGCAGCTACGTAGACTGCCAGAAAAGCAAGCGCTTTTGCTGTTGATCCACCGTACTGAAGCACTAAGGCCGCAATAATCGCAGTTTGAATTGCTAAAAATGTCCCTTCTCCCCAGGAACTGAAAAATGGTTTAATCACACATTACTAATTGATACAAACATTTATTTCCTGTTTATAACATTAATGTAGATTACTGGATATTAGCAAGTTTATTACATTGTTGTTTAAGTCTAACTCTTAAATTAAATGATGATTGTTGTTTACCTTACTTAATTTAATGTGCAATAAATTAAGACATGGGAGAGGTTTTTGCCCAGCAGTGGGACAAAATAGGCTAAAAATTAAGTAGGTATGTGACATTAATAATTACCTAAACGGGAAGCCCATTACATAGCTGTATGCAAAGTTAGCAGTGATAGCAAACAGCTCTAAGAATACTCCGAAGAAGTTGATCCCCTCAGCACTTTTACTTCCAAGGATCTTTAGGATCTGAGGTACTTTTACCAGGATAGATCCTGCGATGATAGCAATGCCAAGGGCTTTGCTGAGCGTTGCTTTGAAGCATGGTACTAAAAAAAAAGATTAATTAACTTTGAGAAGGTATACAATTACTGATGAGGATTACTGTATTTGGTGCCTATTCATAAAATTATTTATTTTCAAGAAAACTATTCAACAGCTATATAGATTAGAACTGTTGTTTAGAAACGCATATGTAGGTAGGTAATTATTATTTGCAGTAAGACTTTCATTCTATTCATTGTGCGTGCATGAATTACATGCTAGGTTGGATAGTGAACATGTAATATTCATACCAAAAAGTTATTGAAATTAAAGGTAGGTAGATAATATAAGAAAATGCAAATGTATTTACCGTCCATGAAGTTGTAATTGACGAAATATTCTTCGAAGCATTTTTCCGATAAAAGCGACAGTAATAATCCTTTCACAAATTCAGCCATAATTGACTACTATTTATCCGTAAACGTTAAATAATTGACTAATAAACAATGTACGGCTATTCCTAATAAAGCATTTGTACTTTGTTAATTTAATTTTAGGGACTTATTTCGAAAAGTAAACTCGTCCCCAGCGTAGCGTTGCGGCAATCTGCCTGCGCGCCTCTGCGGCAGGCAGGGCGGCGGCGGCGGCGGGCGGGCAAGCAAGCGCAACGCACAGCTGTCAGACAACTCACAACTAGTGATGTTAGTTAAACTTTTTCAGTAGATAGGTTACCCACAGATTTTCTCTACTTATTGTCTGTAATTATTAAAAGTTCTTAAAGTTTTTCAGTAGATAGGTTACCCACAGATTTTCTCTACTTATTGTCTGTAATTATTAAAAATGTTTGTTGTGTTTTTTTGGTTTAAATTACGCATTAGATATCAGGAAAATATTCGAAGCCTATTATTTATCGACACTGGAAAATTAATTTTGGATTTCTTAAACGAAAATACCATATTCATTATCTTGAAATATCAACTTCTTCAAGTCGTTGTTTGAGAAAATATTAAATTATAAATAAAAATGATTTATTCATTCATAATAATAAGTAAATATCATGATAAATATAAAATATATTTTTCCATATCAAAATCACTGTTCTAGAAAAATAATAGCTTAAAAAAAATCTCATATTGATCGAATTAATTTGAACTTACAATATGTAGGTATTGAATAACCCACAGGATTAGCCTGTTTTCTTGGTTACAAGAATAAGAAAAGAATTCCTTTGATAAATAATCGATATTAAAGTTGGCAGTATCACTACTCAGTAAATAACACCACACATATCCATAATCTATGCACAACACTACAACCAAGAACTGTCAACGTGTCATTTTGTTTTTTTTTTTCTTTCAACATGACATAAACACATTTTGAGCCGCCGACGTAAGAAAATTTATAAAAAACAGACTATCCTATCCCCCACATTTTGAATTCTATGTAAATGTGTGAACGGTTCTGGAATTCCAGACATAAATCCGATCTTATTTGCTTTTTGCTTTTGCATCAGAAAATATTACCTTATCTACTACATAAAGTGGGGAACATACACACAGCACATGAGGACGCGAAAGGAGAAGAACCAATGATATTTTATATCATTGAGAAGAACACACTATACTCTGAGCGCCGCCTGCGGTTCTTCCCCGCTTTCTGTATAATTTGACCAATGCGTGCGTGCCAGACGTGCCAGACATGCGATAAGGCTCAATTTTGGAAATCTCGGATCCCCGAATGTGGGCAATATTCGACCACATTAGGCCTTAAGGCTTGCTTTTGAAAATCTCCCCCGCGCCTCACGTGTGGGTCCTGACCTGACTCCTGAGTTTACTCATGTGGTCCTGCCTGAGCCCCGAGCCCATAATAATGGTTCGTTGAATTTCCTATGTTCAGTCTTTGCAGTTTCGTTGTCGTTGCATTTGCGTTTCCCCGTCGTCTGTTCTGTTCTTGCTGGGCCAATAATATAAAATACCTATACTTACAGTGTATACTTTGTATTTAATTTAGATTTTTAAGTGCCAGTTTCACCACCTACAGCTAACTTTATCTAACAGATACCTATTTTATACCTGTCACTGTTTAAAACTTCATGTTAGATGAAATAGAGCTTATATAGACAAAGGTTTATCTGTCAGTTAAATTTTATCTGGAAGTGGTGAAACAGGCCCAAGAGCATTTCTGTAGGTACATTATATAAAAACAAAATTGAATTTAAATTATTTTATTATATGTTTAAGGAGAAGTTTTAAAATAAATAAAGTCAGGAACAGTGTAGGTACCTATTTAAAAATAAACATAATAATGATTGTGGAAAACTGTGTTTAGAGTAGGGTAGGTGGGCGGTCTGGGCAGTAAGATAGTATTGCTGTATAACAAAACAAAAGAATGAATGTTGGAATATTTAAACAAAATTAAAACAAGTTTATAAAAAATGGCATTGCTAGTCTTGTAAGATTAATTATCCGTCTCACTAGGATTTTGTAAATTTGGCTAGACATTAATTAATTTACCCACAAACTAAATATAGGTACTACCCTCTCTATTTGTTTGGACGTGGTAAGTGCTTTCATTTTTATTTCATATAAAAATGCAAAATTGTTCTCCTAATTCTTAATTCATGATCATAATGCTAATCTAGCAAATTTTAAAACACGGTGCACGAGTATAGGACTTATAGGTTACATTTTTAACTTATGAATTTTGTGATAGTATGTAATTTATTAGAATGGGTACCTGTTCGAAAGAAACAATAAACCATTAATCTTGAGTCAAATTATTTGTTTAGTTAATATCAGAGTTATGTATCGATTTTTTCGTGTAAATAAGCATCTAGCTTTTGTCTATAATGAAAAAAAAAAACATTTAATTGACTGTTCTACTGTCAAGCAGATTCTTGTAAAAATCCACTTTGATAATTAAATATCGGAGCTAAATAACATCCTATCCTATACGATTTTAAAAAATGTTAACTTGTTTAGTGTAAGTGCTATCTTCAAACTTAGATTTTACGTAAAAACTTTATATACAGAAACAACTAGAACTTAATTCCTATGTGTACTATAGAGAAGACAAGTTCTATTCAAATGTACCAATTTATAGAACTTTCTTTGGGTTTATGAATTCTCATAAACTTAATTATGAACTTTCTTTAAGGAATTATTTCTATTTTCTAGCTTGTCCTTTCTTTTGGGGCCAATTTCATATTTATCAAAACAAACAGAATTGAGTTAAGCCCCATAATAAAGAATAAATATAAGCAATTTGAAATTTGATTCCGTCATCAAGATGAGACTCATAAAACGAAATATGAATTCTAAATGAGAGTGTCACCGAAAACTATAAATCAAAACTATGAACAGAAACTAAATATTATTTCTTAAACTTCTTGTCTCGTCCTTTTGGTAGAAAGCAACTTTGAACCCCCATAACCAAATATTAGACGTCCAAGTGCCATAAAATGTACAACTCGCAATATGAACTAAAACTAAATGTAAATAGAAAATAAAAGTACTTTACACTTGTTTATATACTGCATGACGATTTTTACACTAACTGAATGTGTTCATGTGGCATCAAAGCACACTAATGGCATCAAAGAGGTTTTAAAGAGAATGATAATTTGGGTCTTGAGTTATTCTTCCCTAATATTTTCTTTTGTTCTTCTTTCAGTCTCTTTTCTTGTTCTTTTTTCAATTTTTGTCTTTCTTCATCCATTTTTCTTTGCTCTTCAATCATCGCCAATCTCTCCTCGGCCTGAAGTAAACATAACATTTTATTAAATGTACCTATCTTTCTATCTTGCTATGTTACTGTTTAGTCACAATATTTTTAAAAAGTGTTATTAAAGTAAACTACTTACCAGCTTACGCTGGGCTTCCTCAATTTTTTTATTATTTTCTGCCATGATTTCTTCTAGTTCTTTCCTTTTACGTGCTTCTTCCTCCTGTTTAATAAAAACATCATGTTAATACATACAGTTCTTGGTCAAGTATTGGCAGACATACAGATAAAGTTAAAATCGCTTTGTGAAGCACATGGTATTTTAGTGGATTCAGTTTAAATAATCCTTGGCTTCAATTTGTCCTTTATGACTTTAGACAATTATTATAACATCCATCCTCAAATGCTTGCCTCTTACTCAATAATTTCAAATATCAGTGACGTCCTGGTATACACATTTAGGATTATATAATCTTCCCATTTATTGTTACTATATTTGCCCAATGCAAATGCTTTACAAAAAATAGTTTTAAAAAATACCTTCAGCGCTCACGTCAGGATCCTCAAGCAGCGTCTCCGTAAAATTCATACAGCTTCGGGCTCTTGATCAATCTTCTGACCTGACTTATAGACTACGTGACTGCCAAGGACAGTCAAGCGAACAATTTTAAAATGCTAGCCGATGGCCTTCACGGCAGTTTTACAGAAAAGATTGTGGCATTCAGGTGCCTTGTAGGTGCATTTGTTGTGTGCAGTTACATCATGGACAAGTTCAGTTAATAAGAGATGACCGTCAGCCATAATGAGTAATAATTAAAAACAACTTAAGAAACAAGTTCTTGTAAGCACTCGAACTACACCTGACTGCACCTTTAACAGATATGATCGAAATAATACTTTTATTAGTTTCTCTTGAAAATGTAGAAAAATTTTAATTTACACAAAGTGTAGATTAGCTGCAACGATAATGTAGATCTGTTTTCACAGAGTGTGTTGTCATGTGTAAAAGCAATATTTAGTTTGATTGCTGTTACACACAACTGAAGGGAAGAGAAAGCAGTTACCTGTCTTGCGGCTTCCTCTTGGCGTTGCTGCTCCCGTTGCCTCTCCAATTCTTCCATCATTTCTTTCTCCATTTTCCTCTTGGCTTCTTCTACACGTTTTGCAACTTCTTGTTCTATTTCATCTTTTCGTTTCTCTAATTCCTCTTCTACTCTTTTCTTGACAAGCAGTTCAATTCTCTTGGCAGCTTCCTCTTCAACAACCTGAAGATTTAAATTGTTGTTCATGATTAGGCCACTGACAAGATAATGTACATTTTATAACCTACAAATAATTAACACCATAATTATTACTGTGCTGAACTATTTTAGCAACAACAAAGAGAAACAGAAGTGGTGGTAATCATTAAAAAAACCTTTTGTTCAGCTTCTCGTACCCGGCGCTGTCTTTCCATTTCGGCCAAGCGATCAACTTCATCCATCTTGTTCCGGCTTTTGGACTTCTTCCTGCGATTCCTGCTTCCATCGTAAGAGGCGTCGCTACCACTCGATGACGACACGGAATGCGACCGTTTTCTGAAAGATTCGCACTTTTAGAAACATGTTTTTTAATGAGAAAAATACAATAATTAATAATTCCACACATAATATGTTTACCTGGATTTTGAGCTACGTTCTCTTGATTTTTCGGCATGTTTAGCGGTCCTACAACGCGACGAAGAGCGATCTTTTGATCGACTCTTTTTCCTCGAATGCTTACTGCTTTTGTGATGACGTCTCGGAGATTTACTTCGAGATCTCGAACGACCCATGTTAAATATAACCACCTAATCACTAAATTAGTATTGAAGATTCGATTTATCCAGGCAGGATTAAACACAATTCCATGTGAAAATATGACCCATTTTGACAGCTAGGAGGACCGAGAATGCCATCAATCATCATGCATCGCATCATGGATGACAGTTTACTTTTTTATTTAGAAATATAAGCGTGGCAACTATATACATTGAGCTAACTTTTTTCAGTAATAAAAATAATCTTCATGAAATACAGGGTGGCCCGTCGATTGACGTCCAAAAGGAAAATTTGGATTCCTTGTGTCGTGGGGTATCCGAATCACCCCCATGTATGTTCCGCGATTTTTTACGGTTTCCGAATTCCTCGTGTCGTGGGGTATCCGAATCACCCCCATGTATGTTCCGCGATTTTTTACGGTTTCCGAGTTATGACGTGTTTTCTGATTTTTTGAGATTTTTCAACCAATCACCCTAAATAGGGTCCGTAGAAAAAAAAGTATAAGCCTTTTTCATAATTTTATTTTTGCATCAGATGTTTCATGACTCGTACTTTTATGCATAAAATATTCAGCTTCGTAACTTTAATAAAAGTTTAAATTATTCCTCTTCCGACCTACATTTCCCCAACTTTTATTAAAGTTACGAAGCTGAATATTTTATGCATAAAAGTACAAGTCATGAAGCATCTGATGCAAAAATAAAATTATGAAAAAGGGTTATACTTTTTTTTCTACGAACCTTTTTAGGGTGATTGGTTGAAAAATCTCAAAAAATCAGAAAACACGTCATAACTCGGAAACCGTAAAAAATCGCGGAACATACATGGGGGTGATTCGGATACCCCACGACACGAGGAATCCAAATTTTCCTTTTGGACGTCAATCGACGGGCCACCCTGTATAATTCAAAATACACAACCTAAAATCTATAGAACTAGTCTATTAAAGCATAGATTTTAGATTTAAAATAATAATTTAATTTGGGTAGACCGTAGAGTGCTTTTCACGAAAGAAGTCCCCCGGATATTTTTGCAACAAAATTTGACAGGTCTATTTTCCCTATTTTCTGACCTTTTCCCTGATAGTAGGTAGAAAACCCCTTACTTATCTTAATAAAAATACACTTTTACTTAACAGAAATATAGCTAAGTAGACAATTTTATCAAAATATATACCAACCTACTCATAGAATGACCAGAACAGTCGAAATATGCAGGAAATAATATTATTTAATAAATTACAAATGAAATAAACATAATATAGGTAGATGTTGTACTCATAAATGGCAACATTATCAATTTTGAGATGAAATACAGCGCCGCGGCTAGGGGACTTCTTTCGTGAAAAGGACTCTAGACCACTGAGGTAGACAAAAAAATGAAGCTGCTTGACCAGGCCAGGAATTTAAAAAAAAGTACAATTTTAGTATAATGTTGTCTACATTGAAAATTCCGATTACTTCCGGTTGCTAAAAATGGATAGTTTTAAAATTTTAAGTAGGTACTTTATTATTTTACTTGTAGTTTGAACATTTTAAGACGAACAATTTGTAAAAAACTTAAGATAGCCACAAATACGTAAAGCAAAAATTAGGTAAGTAGTTAGGTAGGTAGTAAGAAAAAATAATTAGTGCATGCATTCCATTTCCTTTTCTTTCAAAAAGTCTATTATTTTCTGAGTAGCTTCGCGAATTGAGCTTATAGCAACGGATTGATCAGCAATATTATTTATATTTAGTGTCTTTGTTTCATCTGGAGGAGATTCACAGGATGGCTGCGTTGACGATTCGCTGGGAATTTTAATTGGTGGTTTCTCTATGGGGTCCTGACAGCATGAGCCACTCCCTTTGCCATTTGGGCCGTCGTCTAACATGCTAAAGAAGAATGGTTCTTTACCGGTATAATAGAAACTTTCTGTACCAGCTAAGTTATTAGGCTCTGATATCATGTTTTGATGAGACGCCAAGCGACTTGGATTCATACTTACACTTACATTGTCTATTACCTTTCTTGCAAAGTTTTTTGAAGATGGTGACGATATAATGGGGCTTAGTTCAGCACGATACCTTTTGCTGGAAAAGGAGCTGTTGGAAGGTAATCTACCTAACAAGCTGTCCAACTGTTCTGTAATAATTGTGACTACAGCGTTCAAGTCTTCGTCGGAAACTGAAGCTTTGGTTCTAATACAAGCCTGTTCCATAGAACTACTTTTTGCTTTCTCTTCTGCAGAATCACTGTTTTCAAGCTCTTTCATTATGTCAGTGTCATGTAACTGTTTTAATTTACGTAACATGGCATAAATATCTGTTTGTTTATGCATCTTGTCGTTTTCAATCGAACTATGCAATTTGATGTTTCCTCGATAGAAGTAGTCCAGAGGTAGAGAATATCCACGAACAGCTAAATCAGCCGTTGTTCCGATCGGAATTGGTGTGAGCACTTGCCGGTAGATACATTCGAATTGACCAGTCGAAGCGCCCCAATTTGAAGGACGATCGATTACAACTGAAATCATGAAATCAGAAATTATGCAACCATATTTTTCTACAGGAGAGGGGTAAATAAAAAGTTTTATAATACCTCTTATGACGTCTTTAAGTACGTTTGGGCAAATTTTTGCTGTAACAGCCGTTGTAGGATTAAGATCAGGAGAAGAATTGATCTCAATCAGCCATGGTTTATAGTCTTTATCCAATATAAAATCGCAGCCATACAGTTCAAAACGCCTCCTGTTATCCGACATTGATTCTTGACAACTTAACATGGTGCCGACTATAGACTTCTTCATTCCAGGATAAATCACGGTGTCCCAAACAAGTTCTTTCCCAATGCGATTTAAATATTCTCTGTATGTTTCTAAATCCCACATATTGTTATGAGGAAGCTCCGGATGTCTTCCTTCACAGTTTTTATATTTCTTTTGAACTGCATTATTCGTCAAATGTATTGATTCGTGAAAATTTTTTAAACTATAAGTCTGTGAGCTAAACTTTAAGTAACAGTCTTTGTACATCCATATCACTAGTGGGTACGTACTAGAGATAAGGTAGTATTGTCTTATGTCGAATTTTGTGTCATGCACTAGCAATGGTTCTTCTGAAATAAAAAATCGATTGGTTTAATTTTTTTTCTAGATTGAAAGCACTCCTATACCCAGATGATTAATTACTACTCACCAATGTATTTTTGAAAAACAAACTTTCCTTTGTTTAGCATATCGCAGAGGTCTGCAAATTTAGATGCCAGTCTTATACCCCTGCCTCTAGAGCAGTGAGTTGGCTTTATAATCCAAATATCGTGACAACCTTCACAACTTAACTGGGGGCGATATTTGTGGATTTCTTTAAGCAAAAACTTCGCGTACCCCAAATAAATAGGTAATTTGTTCTCCTTATCAAGTGTAAATGTATCTTCTTTTGCAATTAGTTGAGAATACTTTTTTAGAAATGCTTTCCATTGTCCAGAAGTCACATTAGTGACACAAAATTTGTCTATATCCTTATTCTGCTTACGAAACAAATATTCTTTGCACCGATTCAATGCAAAAACTAGAACGTTAATTGCAATACCTCCACTTTCACAAAATATTGGTCTATCATTGGCAATCATAGAAAGGACCCATTTTAAGAGACTTGTGCATGCAGTTAACTTGTAGTCTTTTTCAAATTCCTCTTTTTCACCTTCATCAAAACTAGTGTACGTGCGAGGGCTATTAATTTCTGATACGTTTTCAATATAATACCAGTGATAAGCTTTCATGGACGCACATAATCCTTGCTTGGAGGTCCATAGCGGAAAAGTATTAAGTCTGCTGTATATAGCGCGTTTATTACTCGTGTACTTTGCAGAGTCCAAGTCGTCTCTGGCATTCCAGACGAAACTGGGTTGACATTTGTCTACAAAATTAGCTAATAATATTTTCTCTAGTTCACATTGTAATTGGCAATTCTCGACAAATTTCTGGTTTCTAATTTTGTTTAAATCCATACGTTCTGGTGAAAGTTTCTCCACCCATCCACGTTCGATCAAGGCTTCACGGATAGCTCGGCATGGCGTACGCATAAAAAATACTTTATTATTCTTAATAGCTTCACATGCGAAAGCTTTTAAGGTTGCGTACCGTGTAGTTTTATTTTGAAAACTGCACAGCAAGTAACTCTTTTCCTTTGGGGAAAGGCCATCTTTCAAAGTTGGGTTTATAACATTTGGCAGTTTTGGTTTCCATTGTACATTTTGCTTAACTGGACACATTTCAAACTTATGGAAGGGCGATAAGATTCTTTGTACTCCTCCTAAATCCCGTTTAGTCAGACTGTGTTTCTGCCAATATAAATAAAATAGTTATCAACAAACAACGTTCCCGCACATAAGACAGAGGTAGGTAGGTACCTAAGTATACATATAATTTAAAACGATTAGCAAGATTTCAAATCTAGTAAATAAGTAATATAGTTATACTTATATTATTATAATGTATAGTTATTTTATAGTTTTATTCTCAAACAAAAATAAACAAAAGCTCATACTGACTCAGAGGCAAACGACCCGTTGACGTTACTTACGTGCACATGAATATGCATGAAAGCGACAGTACTGTGTTTCTTTTTTGCCACAGCATTGGCAACAATATTCGGATATTTCTTTTGTCCATTTTTATGGGCAACGATCTTCTGTCCAGAAAACAAAAAATAAAAAACGTCAATAAAGGAATTAAGGTAAAGACACCAGTCATGGACAGTATAAGAACGTATTCGATGCAAACTTGAATTTATTTTTGATATTATTTTGATAAATGAATAAATTATGTTATCTACAAATAAAACAACCTTCTAGAATCACGATATCTGTTTGAAAATTTTTCTTTCGTCAACATTTCAGAGATATTTTAAAAATAAAAAAGGCTCGCTAAGAGCACCAGTTATGAACAATCGTTTCCAATAATGGACATCCAATGGTGGAGATATATTTGTAAAAGAACGTTGTTTTATTGTTTTTTCTAGAAAAATACTTATTTTTCATGTTTTTTTTTCACACAGCAAGAGGAGTTTTTAAGAAAAGAAACAATTTTTTTTTGTTTCTTTTTGTTTAAAACCTAACCTATCTAAAAGTGTTACCATTAGAAAAACAAAATATTTTGTTTATTTTTAGCATTTTAATTGGAAAATGTTCATCATAGGTGTTCTGTCCATAACTGGTTCGTTTACCTTAATGAAAAATGCAAGAAAAATAATCAACCAAATTGTCACCTTTTTCCTTCTTATAAATTTCTTCTTTCGGATCATTTTGTTGATTGCCCGAAAGCATATTCTTTTTATATAACTCTTTCTAAATGTTAAGAAAACAAATTAAAAAAGATAAAATTTATCAAAAAAGAAAAACAAAATTAAAATTAGATATTGTTTGTAGAGGAAAATCGACCACATATACAATTTGTATACCTACAAATTTTATTTGGCTCACAACAAACTAAGTATTAATGGATACGCTTAAAGCTCAACAAGATTGTGGTACCGAGATATTAATTATATACTTACTTATTTCAATTCCTCATCTGCTCCCCTAGTTCAGCCGCAGATTGGACCCTGACATTGTCGTTTTGATTGGGGACCGTCCTTTGCTGATTAAAATTTGAATTTGAATCCTAACTTAATATCTAATTATTTTTTGCTAGCTAATATTTTCAATCTGTCTGCTTTTAAGATATTGTTAATAATGTCTTCCCAACTGAAGAATCCACTGAGGAACAGGTTTTTCGATGAAAATGTTTCAAATTCAACTCCAATCGTAGGTTATCATTACCAATCGTAAAGTTTAACAATTAAACACATACCTTATCTCTAGTCAGGCATGGCAATCTTGCTATTTATTGTAGATACTAAAAATAACAATAATTTTGTATTTTTTTAGCAAAGTGTTATCACAAATAATTTCTCATTGTTTTGATTTTCATGACTATGCATTAGTGACAGACAGTCGACACTGTCAAATACGTTCATGTCACGTCCACCTTGAAAGTTATTAAAAAGTATTACATAGGCGCTGCTTGCCAGCACTTTTCTATGCATTTTCTTTTGTTTTGTCGTTTGTGTGAGGCAGGGCGACTAGGAGAAGGACAGGTATCCTGAAATAGGCGGAGAGAGGACAATGAATGAAATACTCGATATGAAATTGTTCATAAAATTTTAACCATCAACAGTTTTAGGGAAAACATTGTTTTAAACATATATTGTACTTAAACTTACTTAAGTATAATATTATGCTTATCTAAGAACACATTAGGGATTAGTTTTGTTTTAAACAAAACAATTGATTATGTTAACACTATGTTCTATGTGATTTGGTACACGACTCTTGCGAATGTTTAATGCATTTATTATAAGACAATGCAACTCGGCCTAAAACTTCCGGGACCAAAAAAACCCCACTGTCCAAAAATGGGCAGTCATTTCTGGAGAATGAGTTTTGTTTTTGGCGCCAGTAACTTGCATTATCGTTTGGCGGTCTGTTTAAAAAAGATTAACGTCTTTTATATTTTCAACGAACGAAATGAATAATGGCTTTAAACGTGAGGACGTGCTGTATGGTGTAAATATTACATTCTTGTTTCACTTGCATTTTTAACTATTGGCAGTAAAGCGAGTTTATGCATGGAAACTACAGAGACTTGCTTTAGTTTGTGGGTTTACTAGCCATGAATGAATACCTACATTTTAAGTAATATAATTATGGCTGATTAATTATCATTCGAATAAAATAACCTTCATCGCATAAATGTCTCTAGATTTTTTGATACCTACTTCCAAATCATATTTCCCATTGAACGCATTATAAATAGGCGCTTTTTAAAAAAGCTTTGTCTAATAAGAAGCTAGAATATTTTATAATATGATCATTACAAAGCTAAGATGAACACTTGTTTGGGACATTATTTTATCTAGGCAATCTAATGTTAGATTTTATTAAATTAGAAGATTCATCGTTCAACGGAGTCATAACGATTCGGTAGGGCGCGTAAATGGATGTGCAGCTTTTTGAAAAAGTTATGCCCTTTTTAGTCCTATCCTCTTCTTTAATCTTGTAAATATTTTTACCTATAGCACTTAGCTTTTTCAGAGGATCTTCCTCATCGTCTGTACAATTTCGGGTGGCAAGAGAACCTGATAGTTTGTGATTGGAACTAACGACACCTGATTTTGTTTGTCGTAGTGGAATTACGGTTTCAGATCTGCTGATGCTCTTATTCTGAACAGAGATTGTGGATCGCAGTATACTAGTAGTCTCTCGCTCCCACTCGACAGGATCAATGTAGCAACGTTTATTACCGACAGATCGGTCAATTTTGTGTTTCACTGTTTTACTGGGGGAATCGGTACGGTATTTTCCTGATATTAAGTTGCTGGATTGACCCTCGTCAGGTCGACAACAGGAATGAGGAACGACGTGCCGCTTATGCTCCTTATCTTTTCTCCCTCGTGCAGTCCTAGAAGAGCTAGCGGACTTTTTACGTTTTTTAGAACCGTGTTTAAGAGCAAAACCAGATTTGACTACAGTTACAGCTTGGCGTACCGTAAGAGCATCCGGCTGGGCTATAACGACACCATCTTTGTTCGTTGGTAGCGCGTCGTACGGATTGAGCCACGTGAGGAAGTCTGTAATAATAGGTCCACTGTATTCAGCTGGAAGTGTTTGTTCCTGTTCATTTATTGAGTCACCCGATGGTTCACGAAGTGGCGAAGGAATGCTGATTTTTGGTTCGTGTTTAGCACGTTCTTTACTTTTTCTGAACATTTTTTTCCCATTTAGGCATAACGATAATCCCAGATATGCCGGTGCTTTTGGAATAACTTGCTTATATACAAGCTCAAACGTTCCCGTGTCGGCATCAGGATGAGTACGTCGGTCAAGAACAACTAAAAAAAAAATAAACAACTAAATTAATACTGGTCATAATATTTAGATAATTATGTAAAGGATTTGGGAAAGTATTTCGAAGTTCGTTCCCTAGCTTACCTTTTATGACGTCTTCGAGACACTGCGGACACAGCCGAGCCGTAACTGACGTCGTAGGCGCCAGGTCAGGACTGGAGTTGATCTCTATCAACCACGGCGTGAAGTCCGCCGTCACCATGAAGTCTGCTCCGTACAACTCAAAGCTATTTTGCCTCTTGTCCATTGAATCTTGACAAGCTAACATGGCACCAACCAAACATTGTTTGATTTCAGGGTAGATCTTTGAATCCCACATTTCATACTTTCCGATCTGTCTTCAAAAATAGATAGATAAATTATAACGTGAAAAGCTGTTTATATATTTCATACTGTTACTTACTTGAGATAAGCCTTGAAAGTGTGACAGTCCCACATGTTTTCGTCGGGTAACGCTTTGTCCCTTTCACCGTTGTTCTTGTACCTGGATTGGACTGCATTGTTCGTCAAATGAACCGACTCGTGATAGTTAGATAGACTGAAAATTTGGGAGCTAAATCGAAGATAGCTGTCTCTGGAAATATTTAAAAATCGCCTTTTGAAATATGTGTTCTTAACTATCTTAAATACTTTGCATTTTTATGATGTACCTAATACTAACTTATAAACCCAAATTGTGAGTGGTTGACAATTTGTTACCAGAAACCATTGGCGGATGTCGAATTTTGTGTTGTAAATAACCAATGGATTTTCTGAAAAGTAAAAGAAACCATAAGTAATAGCTTCTGATATAAGGAGAAAATTAAAAAAGTTTTATTAATTTACCTATATATTTTTGCACAACATATCTAGTTTTCTGAGAAGGAATATTTATCAAGCCGATGATGTCTTTGATATTGTTCATGAGTTGAATGCCTCGACCGCGACACTTGTTGCCCGGCTTCACGATCCAGATATTTAAAACCCCGTCGATTTCTATTTGAGGCCAGTATTTTGTCATTGTCGCTAGCACCTTACTTCCTCTTCTCTCAAGTTGCCTATTTAGTCAGTTAAATAACGTCATCATTAATACTATAATTTATGTTATGAACCATATTTTCGCGAGAATGCACTATAATTTTATGAGTTGTTAAAGTAGCATCAAATCTTTGGGCCTATCGGCAACATCATTTTATAAATGATTTCATAAAACTTTACAAATACAACACATGCCTATTTACCAATGTCAAACAATAACATACGTGTTCAAATAAAAATGTATAGAATATGATAGAATTTGTTTTTCACAGAATAATGTTGATAAACAGCTGTTGTAATTGTGAGGCCATTGATAAACAATGATCTAATTACCCGATTGTTGACCAACGAAATGTTTGGCAACGACAAACGGTTACACTAAATATCTACCATGGCTTTGCCTTTTCATGTACGGTCAGCATCATAAATCGATTAACACATCCAGATTTTCAAAAGTTAAACACACTATTAATATAAGAGAATCGCTTAGCAAAATATACTCCACAGTGAAATGAACATTCAATAAGGTTCAGAATAAGGAAAATAACTGAGGTTTTTCGTCTAATAATGGTGTATATTACTTTTGAAAATATGAACGTGTTCATCGACTTATGATGCTGCTGTACCTACCAAATAATAGTGATGTTGGGAATCCGGAAAAAAACAAATTACTAAACGTAGTACCTACCTATATGTATCTAGGTAGGTATAAGTAGGTTGCTATAATTTTGGTATGTGTATCTAATACTTGCCTAATGTTGTATGTTTTATCTTCTAAAAATTTTGCCTTTTCGTGAACGAGAAGATAATGGTGGGTGAGAAACTGGTCCCATTCATGCTCCCATACATGTTCACATTGGTCATCCGTGTCGTCTATATCTTTATGTGTATAGAAGGCTATGTGCTCATTGAGTCTGTTAATTGCGAACTCCAATGCGGAAAATGGTACTTTTCCTTGGTGGGAAATCAAGTCTTGTTCACCCGTCTTAACAAGCGACATCGACAACCATTTGAGAAGACTAATGCAGGCTGTTATTCGAAAGTCGTCAATAAATTCTTCAAGGCTATCAGAATTATGTATATTGTAGCATCGCGGAAATTTTGTCAAGGATACGCCCGGTTCCGTGTGCCAATGCATTTGTGTAAGCGAAGCCGTGAGACCTTCTTTGGTAGTAAATATCGACCTGCAAAATCTATTAAAGATAGCTATGTAAATGAAAGTACTTCAAAGGTATCGAAGTTACCAGCTGTTACAAAATTGCAAGATGATGACCTGCTTATAACGACGTCCTTGTTGCTTAGCAACCAATCATATCTATCTCTTTTGGTAGTCCAAAGAAAGTCGACCGAGTGATGTTCCATGAATTTAAAAAGGATCATCCTTTCAACTTTAGAGAGTTCTTTTCCACTAGCTTTCTTTGGATCCACATTTGCAGGTGGGTGGCGCGCCTGAAATTCAATTTTTCATGGTGTGTTAAAGGTAGGTACATTATATTTATTAATTTCCATTAAAAATGCAAGAAGTTTACCTTATGTGACTCGTATTTTTCAATCCAACCTCGTTGTAACAAAGCACGTCTCACCGCAGGAAACCCGCCACCCTTTATCATGAATACCTTATGGTCTCTCATGGCGTTATCAGCTATTTTCCGTAACTCTGTCCATCGCTCGTTGCTTACCCATGCCTTGAACTGTTTTAGCTGCTCCGTCGATGATGAAGTTTCTATAACATTTATAGGAAATTCGATTAAGGTTTATGCTTCCTCTCCCGCTATACTTTTGATTTCTTATTGACTATACTCGGAGTCTGTAAGGTTTTTGTTAATAGTATTCTCTAAAAGTCCTTAATTTTTGGGAGATTATACGTGTCCTGGGTTAAGTAACAAGCGACGGGGTTAGGAGAATAAAGTATTTAGAAGGAAAGAATAGATATTAAAACTTAAGAACGTTTGACTACGTATATCCTGGAAACGTACCCGGTCCATTTTCAGACTTGGAAAGTGACACTGCACTCGCAGGCCGCAGTTCCTTCTTTGCAGTACTGTCCTTGTGTAGTTTCGAGTCCGACGCGCTCTCCTCCAGTTCCATCGTTATAGCCATGAGCCCTGTGAGTAGCTGTCTGGAATACTGCAACAAACAGCCCCGAAAACCTCCAACATTTTTGAGCTAACTTTTCATGTAAACGTCTGAAAGCTTCAGCAGTCAAAGCTCAACTGTCGACTAAATTTAAACGTTTCTACCTAGTGCAATAACCTACTTTACTTTAACCTACATAGTCCTGGGCCCGTGAGGCATCATTGAGGCTTCGGGGCCCATCACTGCCTGGCACCAGTGCCAGTGACGTCAAGCAGGTACTAAAACTAAGCTACGATCTTCGCAAGCCCAGTACCTTTACGGAAATTAATAATCCCCATTTCTTACCTTGTACAATGAGGTTGCTACTCAGAAAACTAGGTCAAAGTAAACGCAAAAGCGTTTTATAAAAATATATTATTTGATAATAACTGTAAATTTATGTTGGCATTTTCGATAACAAATCAGACATGTCAAGATTGACAACTTTGAGTCAATCAATCAATTCTTGGTAATATGGTGGTAATATGGAACTTTGAGTCAATTTTTGAGTAGTCAGCAAAGACAGCATCATTGTGATCGTGACCTTCGTGACACTCGTCATATACTTCCGTGATTGAGAATTTTCTTGGGATTTTCACCCTGCCCTGTTTCAAAGTCCCACACAAAATCCCACCAGTTTGTTTTAAACTCATGTAAAAAGTTTTCCTAGACGGCTCTGGCACAAAGTAACCAGAGTTATTTTATATAAATAAATACCTAGGTACCTACATAGTTCTTGTTTCTTGTTAGAAAATCGCACTAATAAAGAACCACTAAACTGAAACGGCATTGCCAAAGAAAACTTTTATTTACAATTACACTGTAATATTTTCCTCCAAGGTCTAGCACCGATAATTCAATGATATTTATGCAAAATTTACCTGTAACTGTGAATAATTTTATTTTTAATCTTGTACGTACACGATTACTTTCGCGGTAAAATTTGACGGATTTCCTTGGTAGCGGTTGGTACCTCGGTTTCCGGTGACGTATCCAGGCTTGCGTTTCGTTTTCAATGTTTCTATTGCCTGAGAAATAAAGTGATTATATTACAGAACAAAATGTTAAAATTGATTTGTTTACTATAAAGATTTTGTTTTTAGTGGAAGATAATCACATTATAGACCGATTACAATCAAACATACACAAAAAAGGGAGTATTTTACAAAATACCAGCTTCATTGATATGTTTAAGTTGGTCAATATGTACTTAACGTGTCGCAACGAAACGTCACAGAACGTGTTGCTTTTGAATAGTGGTAGCACTGATTATGACATGAAAGCAAGATGGCGAGTTCATCTCCGTTTGGTAGTTCTTTGCATGTTATCTCACACATTTGAAGTATTTTTCGAACTTACATATGTTTCGTAATAATCAAGAAAATTGTGAATAAATCCTAATTTAGTGTTGTGTTTGGAGTACTGAATAGTGTTTATCGTTTAATTGAATGTAACCCACCTGAGGAATGTTGGTTTTTTTCAGTGATTTGTGATTCGGTCAGGTGTTTTCGTTTTAGTCAAAATTAAAATTTTGTTCTTGCGCAGTGAGTGAAGTTACAGAGTTCAGATGTATTTGTGCCGTGGGGATGTTAGATGTCGGGACTGTCTTCAATGTTGGGAAACAAAAGCGTGAACTATTTGTTTTGATAGAACGTGATAAAATAAATTGAGAAGGTCGGGCTGAGAGGAGCTCCGGCGGGAGTAATGGCCTTCAGTGAGGTGAGTATCTCCAATCTATCCTTTTACAAATATTTCTTTACCATTCTTTCTAGAAGTCTTGCATGTTATCATCAAACAAATCTCAAGCCTTTTCATTAACCTTTGCAAACAGGACAAGTTTCCTAGTAATGAGGTAAATCAGAATCAGACTTTTAAAGTTTCAACAAGGGTATGGGGTTCATAACCTGCTTTAATAGTAACAAAGAGAAAAAACCAATAGTGTCTATCGGACAAATCCAGAAATTCTCCCTACAAAAATATGAAGACGACATTCAAAACTGCAAAATATTATTTCAATTTAATCATATTAAAGTAGATTAATATTTTTATTTGTAGCCAATAATCAGTTCAGTGCGGCAAGATTATCTTGGGTGACTAGGTATTATTTGATATGCTGAAAAGGTAAAATAAATTAAAATTATTCACTTGTTTAATGCAAGCTGTAGGTAACAATATATTCTTAAGCATGGCATAACTTAAATGCTGTATTGTTTTGTCTATGATTTTTAAATACAGTTTTTTAAGACGAGAAATATTCCAATGTGGAATTCACATTATGATAGTTCTAGTTTGTTTGCTATGTGGCTTTGGCAGTATTACTAAAAATTTTGAAGCCTTTAAATTTATTGAAACTTCAATTTCTATTAAATCCAAAAGATTTTGCTTATATAGTAATTTCTATTCCTGGTTTTAAAATAGGACAAGTGATGATTTTTTGTGATTTTGCTTCAATAGTCACTTTCTTGTTCTCCTAATTAGGTACCTACATAGTTTGTAATGTAATTTATAAATGTTTGTGCAATTGGATTCCTATGCTCCTTTAGTATTGTTAGTTAATTTTATATTATTTATTTGTTTTATCTTTTGGTGATTTAGTCTTTATACATTGACTCACTGTTGCCTTACAGAATAAAATGTAAAATTTGTCCAGGATTAAGTCAAAGAGTCTGCTTTGTGTGAATATATCGCTTGAAACAGTATGTTTCTTTCTTACAGTTCTTGGATTTCAGTTAAAATGCTTTTCTAATTTCTCTTCCATGCCTTTGTTTTTATGTGAAAATGTCTAAACCTAAGACAAGCACACAGTAAGTTTTCCACTGTTGTTTGGGCTCTTGTTTGGACTAAGGTTTTATATTTATTTATATTTCTTTTAAAATCGCTGCTGTGATGAGTCGTCAAAAACGTTAGAAAGACCTGTTTGTTTAATAAACCCTAAAATTACTATTTTTCTTTATTACTCAGTTATCTATTTCCTGTGTTAAAGTAGTAAGTAAAGTATGTAACTGTAGTGTTGTAACCTGCGCTTCTCCACTTCTTCAGGTTGTCATTGTTTTGTTATCTCCATTTACTATGCACTCTATAAACAGCGCCTATTAAAATCGCGTAGGTAGAATGTTGTCGGTGAGAATTTAGATATTCAGTAATTTAATTATGCAATACCCTTAGCATTTACTTTGAGAACATACACCTAAATGTCAGCCAGCACCCAGTTCAATTGGTTACCGCGTCGTGTGATGCAACAACAGTTAATTCACACGGTGTTGGTTTGTTATTCAGGGTCTGCTACTGAGTGAAGTTATTCGGCTTGGAGGTGAAACATCCTCTGTTAGATTGGCGATGTAGGCGTTTCATAATTGAGGCGTTTAGCGGTGGGTTCCCACGGCTTTATTGTTATTCTGCGCTCGAAGAGAGCGTCGTGCGTGGCCGGTGACACCGCGTGAGACTGCACTGTTACGTTTTCGGAAACTAAGCCGTAAAACGGAACTTAGAGACGTAGCGACGCTCAGGTTGACCTTATTCACTCGAATTAAACGAACCAGGAAAAATCTTACCCAATTTAAAACCGGTTCACGTTGCGAGCAATATTCGCAAATTATTGTGTTGCGTACCTACTTACCGAAAAAGAAGGCGAAGCATCTTTTGCAACTTTTATTAACAGTTGGAAAGGTTTCGAAGGCAATGGAAAATTTCGATATAATTTAATGTGGACCTTGGTTTAAAATAAAAAATCTTATTAGTGAGTAAAGAAATCTCTTCAGTCAATGGTTATCGCCTTTGCCAGTTTTGTTTTGACTCATAATTTCGGTAATATGTGCTTCAACAGTAGGTGTAGCGGGTAAACAATACTGTTTGCGTTTTGTGGTTGGTCTTATCTATATGGGCCGTAGTTTCCTCATAGGGCACCGGAACGCACGAGTGCGCCGCTAGCTGCCTCCACTAAAAATTATAGGTACGACCTACTGATTTATGGAGCTATTTTACTCTCGATGGGTATGCGGAAACTAGAAATGTGTTAGTAATTTTGTATGCGGGCTTAAACCGCTCTCACCTCGGTTGTTTGCTATGCGGCGCCGCCAAAGTTGAACGAGATTCCGAGTATTTAGTCTAGTATTTGAGAATTAATTTAATTCTACAAGAATCAAATTACTGCCATTCCATGTTTCAAGTACAAAATATATATTTTTTCTGATAAGTTATAATACAAATTATAACTGAAACTATCATGCGCTACATTACACGCGGTTTTCTAAGTATGTTCAAGAAATGGGTCGTTATGACCGTCCGGCGTCCGTAGCAAGACGTTTGCATTGTATCTGAGCAACGAATTGAGTTTCAAGCTAAGTTGTTATAGGATTGTCCATAATTCAAAAATTAGGTGCGGTAGCCAATGCTCTAAATTCACCGTAAAAAAATCTATTGAATATTCTCGTCATCATGTCGATTCAAACAAATCTCAGTCGTGCGCGTAGGGTCATCGACCCGGACTTATCAACAATCAAATTTGTAGGGCCCTCTGACCTGCCGTGTAACTCAGCATATTTGCATAGGAGCCACTCGTGCCTCCGAAACGAGAAAACAAACTAGGAAATTCTGTTTACCGCAGCATACATCGTTTGCCCGTGACTTTAAATTCTTGAAAAGGCCTGTTACACTCTCCAGTAGTGTAGAGGTAACGCGTGGAAGCTGGAAAAATTCCAAAGCCTTAGTTACACCTCCTGTTTGTCCTACAGAGTAAACATGCGCTTTAGTCAAAAATTCTCTGTATATATTTGCTTTTTCGGATGTTGTCTTGTTGAACGGTTCGTTATAGGATCGATGACGCTGGCTTTTTGTTCCCTTCCCTCCCAAGAGAGGATCTATGATTTGAAACTGTCTCGTTTTAGCCAATTTGATGTGGGCACCATAGGTAATACTTCGTAGAAGAAATAATTTTCAATGTTTGTATTAAACCATCAGTTTTCATTTCCTATCTCATTTAAACTTTTAAGATTATTAAGTTAACATTACTTCAACTACTGCGTTACTCTAGCTAGCGAAACCTATCATGTTAGTTGTATGTAACAAGTTCACCTTTGACCGCTCTGGTTCAAGTGAACTATCAGTTTGCGAGTGAAAGGAGAGGGGCGCGGCGCGGTACGCGGCTCGCTTGATATGCAGCGATGCGAACGATGGGATGATGCGTAAATGTAGGCTAACGACATCATCTAAATATTTTTTTCGTTTAAGGGAAAGTTTTATAGGCAATCATGTCGAGGTTAAGAATTAGTACTATTCATATTTTAGTAACAAGTTGTTTCGATGATGAATAATACGACTTCCTTTGTACTAATTGCCTTTAATTTATGTTTTGCAAAAGGTTTATGTTGAAATTTATTAGAACCGTTTTTATGCTGGTTCAATGCGTGTGAGACGCGAAGCGGAAGTCCAAGTGTCATTTCATTTTGACGTTTGCGTCCCCCTCGCCGCAGTCGCGCCCCTCTCGCGCCCGGCGGCTTCCTCGTTGCGTTTTGTTTACGGAACATTCTGGGCCCCCTTGAAAGGAGCAGCAGCAGCTTCTTTCAAGACTTCATTCTCCACCGGCAGCAGGCACACTCTGTTCAAAGCTCGTTTGGTAATGCCGTGGCTAGTTAGGAAGTCAGCCACACGACAGACGCCGTCCTTTCCTGGGTAGAGTTTAAGCGCCCTTCCGAGTCTCCATTGCAGTGGGGGAAGATCTTCACGGAAGACAACCAAGTCTCCGATTTTAAGTTGTGGTTGCGGTGTCATATTCTTATGCCTTGATTGTAGTTCGCACAAGTACTCATTTCTCCATCGAGCCCAGAAACGCTGGCGCAGCTTCTCGATGAGTTGGTATCTCGTCCGCACCTTCATGGCTTCGTTTATAGGTGGCTCCGGAGGCGAGGTTAGCGGCCGGCCGATGAGGAAGTGTCCTGGGGTCAAAGGAGAAAGATCGTGTGGGTCAGGTGATAACGGAGTAAGGGGTCTGGAGTTGAGGATAGCCTCAACTTGGGAAAAAAGTGTGCTCAACTCCTCGAAAGTCAAACTAGCATTCATTATTCTTTTAAGATGATGTTTTGCGCTTTTAACACCCGCTTCCCATAAACCACCGAACGTAGGTGAGTACGGTGGATTGAATTTAAATTTAATGCCTTCATTAGTAGTATATTCTTTAACTGAACGAACGCTCGCCCGCAACAGTTTGCCCAGTTCATTATTCGCCCCTACAAAATTCTTCCCATTATCGCAATAAATTGTATCAGGCTTACCCCTTCTAGATATGAATCGTTTTAAGCTATCAATGAAACTGGGGGTGCTGAGATCGCTGACCGCTTCGAGGTGCAACGCTTTAGTAGCGAAGCATACAAATAAACATAAATACGCCTTAGAGACGCGGTTACCACGGCCTTTCTTACTGGATATCATAAACGGACCAGCGAAGTCAACACCACAAGTCTGAAACGGATAAAATTGCGTTACCCTAACGGCAGGTAAGTTGCCCTGCAGCGGCTCTATAGGCTTTCCTCTGAATCGCGTGCATATTATGCATTTACGTACGATACTTCGTGCCAAATCTCTGCCTCCGATAGGCCAAAACCTATCTCGGAATGTGCTAAGGAGCAGCTGGGGGCCGGCGTGGAAGAGACGTAGGTGTTCGGCTTCCATCAAGCGCTTCGTAAAAATATGTTTGCCATCTAACAGGGCGGGATGCTTCTTTTCGAAATCAAGAGAAGCGTTGTCAAGTCGACCACCTACTCTCAACACGCCAGCTTCGTCGATAAACGGTGATAACTGCAATAAAGAAGATTTAGGTTTAAGAGATTTCCCATTAGCGAGCGTTTCGATTTCTACTTTAAATGAATCCCTATGTGCCGTTTTAGTTAGGTATTGAAGTGAATTGTTAAGCTCACTAGGCTCCAGAGGACCTTGAAGTTTATCATTTGATTTACAGTTATGCAAGAATCTAAGAACATAAGCGAATATTCTGATAAGTTTGTTTGAACTTGAATGAATTTCAAAATTAACAATATTCTCAGGTAAGTTTTTGTTATGATGTACTTTAATTTCAGGTAGCTCTACCTTCTTAGAAGGAGGCTGGGGCCACTCAGTTTCATTTTTTAAGAGAAAAGAGGGACCCTGGGACCACTGCAACGAGTTGAGTAAGAATTTAGGATCTACCCCCCTTGAAGCCATATCTGCTGGATTAAGGTCTGTTGGAATGTAGCGCCAAGCCTCGCGGTTAGTTAGCTCATGTATCTCATTAACGCGGTTGCATACAAAGGCCTTCAAAAGTTTAGGTTGCGTTCTGATCCAACCTAATGTAATAGTTGAATCCGACCATAACGTAATGTTATCTACTTGGCAACGTAATGCTTCCTTTACCTTAGTTGTAAGGCGAGCGCCTAATAGCGCGCCGCATAATTCAAGTCGCGGGATAGTTGTAGGTTTCAAAGGAGCTACTCTCGTTTTCGAACACAAAAGCCTAGCAGTAACGATTTCGTTGCTGTCCACCGACCGGAGATAGACGCACGCTGCGTATGCGGCTTGAGAAGCATCCACGAAGCAATGAATTTCAATTTTAACTGGGGCGATGCAAAGCGCGTATCGCGGGATTGATGCTGTAAGTAGAACATTAAGATTAGTTACCATTGTTAACCAAGTATTTTTTATGTCAGATGGCACGGGTTCGTCCCAATCTAGTTTAAGCTGCCACAACCTTTGCAGTAAAATTTTTAAAGTAATAGTACATGGGCTCAGCAGGCCGAGTGGGTCGAAAATTCTGCAAGTGTTTGACAGAATTTTACGTTTTGTTAAGTGTTCTGTGTCAGAGTTAATGTTTAAAGTGAATCGAAATGAATCAGTGGTAGGTGACCAAATGACACCTAGGACACTTGCTTCTTTATTTAAATCAAGAGATTGACCTTCAGTTACGTTTTTAAATATGTTAGGACAATTTGTACGAAATTTATGAATCGGTAAGCAAGCTGATGCTAATGTATCAGTTACGCCTTGCTGTATATGTGACAATTCGCGTTCAGACGCAGCGCCTGTAAGCAAATCGTCCATGTAAAAATCCTTTTTTATGATCTCAGAAATGTATTCATGTTGACATTCTTTAGAAAGCTCTAATAAGCACCTTGTACTTAAGAAAGGTGCTGAAGCAGTGCCATAAGTTACTGTGTTCAATTGTAAAGTGTGTATGGGCCTAGTATCATCATCGCGCCATAGAATGAGCTGCAAATGACGCTGTGACGGCTTAATCTCGATCTGCCTGTACATTTTCATTATGTCCCCAGTTAAAACGTACCTATGTTGACGGAAACGTATCAGAATATCAAATAATTCATCCTGTACTACCGGCCCTATACACTGAATATCATTTAAAGATTTCTTAGATGAAGATTTTGCTGATGCATCGAATACTACTCGCAGTTTAGTAGTCTCACTTGACTCTCTTAAGACCGCGTGATGAGGTAAGTAATATCCGAATTCAGGTTTATCAATTTTACTAGCATGACCTAGCTGTTCATATTCATGAATGAATTTAGAATATTCTTCTTTAAGTTTTAAATCTTTATTAAGTTTTTTCTCTAAAGTTAAGAAACGTTTCTCAGCCATAAAGTAGGAATCCCCTAAAGCTTCCCTAGGATCCTCTAACAAAGGCATAAGAACTGAAAATCGACCGTTATTAAGACGGGTCGTATTATCAGTGAAATGTCTTTCGCTAAACTCATGCTCTGCTGTCTGAGGTGCCCTGCTCATTGAGACTTCTTCAAGCTCCCAAAACTTGGCAAGGTCTTCGCTGATCTGTTTTGTAAAATTACAATGTACTCTAGTCGGTCCAGGGATACAGCCATCGATTGCGCCAGCAATAATCCAGCCGAGCGCAGAGTCCTGTAAGACTGGCATGTCGGGCCCCAGCCTCATCTGAGAAGGACATAAAATGTCAAAGAATATATCTGCACCCAGTAACAGGTCTATCTGTGAAGGCTTATAAAAGTTAGGATCAGCTAAACGAATTGTTTTAGGCAGGTGCAGCCGAGCAACATTGATAAGTGAGTTAGGTAAGTGACCACTAATGTTAGGCATCACTAAACATTTAAGAGAGGTTGTATAAGAAGTGACTAATGAATTAAGGGTCACTTCACATGCTTCTGATATGTAAACTGGAGAATTATTTATTCCAGTCACACAAGATTGGTTAGGTTTACTAATTAAGTTTAACTTTTCTTTCAGGTTAGTAGTCATGAACGAGGATTGGCTTCCAGCATCCAGCAGAGCACGAGCATGGTAAGTAGTGTTATTTACAGGATTCACAATTTCTACCAAGGCTGTACCAAGAAGAACCTGGCCAGTGGACTGGGCGGACAAAGCTTGCGTTACGCGTTCAGGTACGTCCTCATTATTATTATTATTAGCAGCATCATTATTGTTTATGTGTAATAATGTGTTATGTTTTTTCTCACAGATTCTACACGGACCCATGCGACATTGTGCGACGACATGTCCTTTCCTTAAGCAATTTAAGCAAAGCTTCAGTTGTGCAGCTCTGTTCGCCCTCTCCTCTGCTGACAAAGATTTAAAATCATTACAATCCACAATCCTATGTTTTTGACTACAAAAGGGGCATTGTAAGTACTTAGATTTAGCTGAGACTGAGAAACTCTTGACCCTATTATGCTGAAAGGGTTTAGATTCAGTTTCAAATTTTTTAGTATTATCATTTATGTAAATACTATCAAGGATTTCAGCTCTGCTTCGCAAGAACTGTATGAATTCATCAAGTGAAGGTAAATGAGAGATATTGTTACTTTTGAATTCCTCCCATTTACTGCGTGTAATGGAATCAAGCTTAGTAGTCATTAAGTGAATGATCAAGACGTCCCACTTGTCTGTGGGCAACTCTAAAGTTTCAAGACACCTTAAGTTTTTTAAGACATGATCAACCATGGAGCGAATTGCTTTAGGGGATTCGCGTGTTATGACATTTATGTTAAATAACGCTTTTAAGTGGTTACTAACTAGCACTTGTTTTGAATCATATCGGTTACATAATAAATCCCATGCTACTTTATAATTCTTTGCAGTGACTTCAATTGACTTTAATATGACAGCTGCGCCACCTTGGAGGGATGTTTTCAAATAGTGAAACTTATTTATAAGTGGTATAGATTCATCTGAGTTTATAATTGAATCAAATGTGTCTTTAAATTCCAACCACTTCAGATAATCACCGTCAAAGGTGGGCAGATTTATTGTAGGCAGTTTAATGTTACTAGCCCGATTAGGATGGCATGAGGAATATGATGCAGATTTGTCATCGTCATGTAGTTTATTATAAGACTCAATTATTTCCTCTGCTAGAGCCACATGAGAATAAAATTCACTTTCAAACTGGCACCTTTGATCAAGTTCTTTATCATTATCTAAATCTAAAAGTTCAATTTGTGTTTGAAATTTATCAAAATCACTGAAACAGTTATGTATTTTATCTAAACGGCCCTTAATCTCCTTTACTTGCAAACTAGTCACTTTCTCAATAGGAATATCTTTTAACGGAACTAAAAATTGCTTAAAAAGTGTCAAACGCCTTTTTTCTATCCCACGAGAATTCACTAACATCTTTAAGTCTTTGGAATCTGATTCAGTTTCTGTGTCAGACATTTTGCAAGGGCGAGGTTAATAAACAGAGCAAATATATTAAATGTGCAAGCTTTCAAACCCAAACAAGGCTAGCGTCCGTTCAGCCAAAGCGCCACGATGCGATGCGGGCTCGTTGCGAAGCAAGCGTGGCCGCGTGGCGGGCGAGCGTTGCAGAGGCGGAGCACCCGTGCCGAGCGAAGCGTCTCCAATAGCTCCGGTAACGCTCTTTGAGCACGCCGACACACAAAATAATGAATGCTAGCTCCACTGACTCGGAGAATCGCCAAACTTTATAAGGATTAAAAGGATTGGATAATTATGATAAGCAGGAAAGAAATAAGGAAGGACACTCCCCTGATGTGATTCTCCGGTTGTAGCTATGCGGCGCTCGCGCGGCCGCGTGGTCGGTTTTCTCTTCGAACCTCGCTCTCCGAAGTTGCAGTCCTGTCACGGTCGCCAATTGTTTCGATGATGAATAATACGACTTCCTTTGTACTAATTGCCTTTAATTTATGTTTTGCAAAAGGTTTATGTTGAAATTTATTAGAACCGTTTTTATGCTGGTTCAATGCGTGTGAGACGCGAAGCGGAAGTCCAAGTGTCATTTCATTTTGACGTTTGCGTCCCCCTCGCCGCAGTCGCGCCCCTCTCGCGCCCGGCGGCTTCCTCGTTGCGTTTTGTTTACGGAACAAAGTAAATACCTCCACACACGTTTGTACGTATAAAATAAACTTCAATCGATAAGCTGATAAAGTAATGCTATTACTCAGTCCTTGAAATTCCTTTGTATTGGTCATACCTTCACGCAGAGTTGAAGTAATAAGCATTTTATCACGTAGGTTAGGTAGGTACTATGCGTAATCCTGCAACATTATCACAATTATATTAAGGGTAGTTAAGTAAATGTTCATTAGGTATATTTTGATTAGACATATTGCCACCTTTAAAAACCTTTAAATGTGACGATATGTTGACCTCAACTATTATGAAAACATTTTGTTATTTGTTAGTTGGTAATGGAGCTGCTGTGTTATGTTATGAATATGGCAATTAATTCTAGGCAGTTTAGTCATCTCTTTTCTACTGGTAAATGAATGTGTCTCCTAAATGCCAGTCATCGAGGCGAGGCATAATATCGACGGAGACTTTAAATATTCATACTCAGCAGCCGAGGCTGGTCCATCAATATTAATAACTTGTCGCGCCGGTGATAGAAAAGCGCTTCACAAAACTGTTACACAAATTATTTTTGTCTTAACTGCCTAGCAACTAAAAAACCGAATATTTGTTGTGAAGCCATATTGCAGCTCTAACTACGAAGAAAGCCTACTGCGGTGTTTACTATTGTGTACGTCATTACCGTGAATCATTCATTAGTGCATCGACATTGTAGTATGGTACATTGTGTTTACCAAATTATACACAGCGCTTGACTTACTGTTGTCCCACGCCAATCACGCGTTTTTAATTGTTTCGCACAATGAGAGGAAATTGATTTAATCACTGCGCAGTTGCTGCTCGATCTCCACAAAAACTTGAGTGTGATTGAGCCGATTTATTTATCTCTAGTCTAGACCCTAGAATATAGATAATATAACTTCACTTATAAGTATTCTGTTTACTGTTCATGTGCTGTCTTGATTGTGGTTTTATCTCAATGCAGTTCTAACCATGCAAGGTAGGGCTTTTCTCATATAAATAAGTACATTTATTTGTAAAGCAAATATTTGACTATATGTACAAGTTCCATTTTATTGCAGCAATTGACGAAACTTTTTTTTATTTTCTTATTACTTTTTAGTGTTGTTTTGTGACACGTCCATGGTGTTCATTCAGACTACGACGTTGTGCTCCGTTAGAAGTCAGGTTTCGACGGGGCCATTTATGCGAAGTAGGCAACGGTTCGTGACATAGAATGTATCTTGAAGCAGTAAAACGTAACTTGACTAAGATTTCTAATAAAATCTTAAGATTAAAACAAATTAAGAATATCTCGTAAAGCGTAATACGCGACCGATTTCAAAATCTATGTGAAAATAATTTTGTTGTTTTATAATTATAATCATATCTGCAAATTATCGCTTGAAGGTTATCAAAAGTTGCAAATTGAATTAACTTTATTTTGTCGCCGCCAAAATAAAAGCAAGCAAGACTTTCATCTGAAATAAATCTCTGAATCTAAAGATAATTTCCAGTTTACAGTTAAATAAAAGAGTGATAGCAGACGTTGGCGAGGCTAACAGTATTATACACGTATATGTTGTTAACATAATTGATTTCCAGACGTCGCAGTGCCTAGGATTTAATTGGATTTGCGTGTACGAGCGTCCTTGGTCTCCAATATACTATTTAGCTCAGCTATCTCACACAAACTCCATTTCATTTAGCATTACGTAGGTACATTTACATAATGATGACAGTTTTGTCTAAATTACTAACCTTTATCATACCAGGTTTTTCTACAAAAAATATTTGTGTCTCATAATACGAGTATAATCTTATCACTATAACACGGATTGCTCTCAAAAATTCAGTGATAACGCTCAAAGTAAGCCTTATCTTGGATTTATACGTATGTTGTTAGTGAATTCGGGGCATGTTATTCAAAGTCAGAGATAGAAAATTATAACACTATGGACATTCACCACAAAGGTTCTTTAAAGTAATACCTAGTTTATTTTGGATGAAAAAGTTTTTACCAGCAATTCTACTTAAATCATAACGAGTTCTGCGTGAAACGCTGAGTGAAGCCCACAGAGTGTGATGTTAATGCTCTCAAGTTTGCGTCGACCTGTCTGGCTTAGTTTATCACAGAATTATAAATTCATAAATTTCACCCTGGATTTGTTGATCTCTCGCGTTTCAGCAATAGACAAAAAGGATAGCGGTCTTTGAGCCAGGATTACAAGTCTTACAACCTTCAAAAGGCAACGAGTAAAACGGGTTAGCAGTACGACTAGAGCTTGTCATAATTTATTCTCAGAATTCACGTTGCCGTTATTCTGCCTTCCATTCAAATTAGCATTTTATTGAAAAACGTTTTTAAGTATTCGGCGCTTAGTTTGTTTTTCCAATGCTTTAATTATCCAAAGGTTTTGTTTGTTGAGGCTTCTAAATATGCTGTAATTGGTTATTTTAGTAAAAGCCTGTTATTTTTAAACGACTTCAAAAAAAAGGAGGAGTTTCTCAATTCGACCGTATATATATATATTTTTTATGTATGTCCACGCAAAACTTCGTCGTCTATGAATCGATTTTGATGATTCTTTTTTTGTTGGAAAGAGGGTATCCCAAGGGTGGTCCCATGGTAAGGAAACCAGGATCTGATGGTGGAAACCTGGAGATATCGAGGGAAACACTCGAAAAAATTGCATCGCGACTAGTGTGTTTCTTAATATTATGCAATAATAAGAATTTTAAAGCCTTCATATTTAATGAGGGTCTGACGTTGACCTGATGATGGAGCGGAAAGGCAGTCGAGGGGACTCGACAACGGTTTACAGCAAGTACTTCGTGTTTGGGCTTGATTAAGTTCTATTATTGAGACCTTTTATCTAAATGGGTTGTGACTGTTATTAGGGGTCTGATAATGAAAATGAAGGACAGTCAAGGGAAACTAAAAAATGTGAAATAAAAAATTTTTGCCAAAAAAGAAACAACTTCAAAACGGAAACTAAAAAGTATGAAATAAATTTTCTGTAGAAGTAAATTTATTTCATACTTTTTAGTTTCCGTTTTGAAGTTGTTTCTTTTTTGGCAAAAATTTTTGCATTACATGGTAGACATTTTGATCGCTAATTAACACCAACTTTCTTGTATTATTATAATAACCTTTAGATTATGTTAGATATTTAGTACTATGTACAGCCTACGATGCAATCTGCCTCGAAAGACAATACGTCCCCCGAGATCTTAGTATTTCATCATTACAGTGTGCTGTGTGGGTGTACCGATTACTGTGTAGGTAGATTATGTATTATGTACTTATTCACAATATACGCTTACCATGTTAATTGCATTCTCGGTGAGTGTGCACTGTCATAAACGACCTTGAAGCATTGTAAAGTTGCGGTTGTTGCATTTGTACTTGTATAGTAACTAACTACCGTCAATTTTGTTGCTCTTTTTATAGTTATTTACAATTTTACTATCTAATGTAATTTATTCAAGAATATTAGAGAGTTGGTAACGAAATGATAATCCGACATTTAAGTTATTTTATTGTTATTAACTATACAAAGTACCGAAATACCAGGATTTATTAAAAATAAAATAAAATGTAAGCATTAGCTAGCTACTTAGGATATTGGAAGTGTTTTTAGGAGAAGGCAGTGACAATTGGTCAATGGTAAAATAATATTAACATTAATGAAGGCGTATGGAAATTCGGTCTCGTTATAGTTATCGTTTGTTCAGATTGAGTTCATTCTAATCGGCTAACTAGTCGATGTTGTTGCGTGACCGCTCGAGTTAGCTGCGGGCACTTTCCAAAATTACGTTCATTCAGCTACACGCCTGCCGCACCGCTCGTTATAAAACTCAAATTAAACTACCAATCAATGGACTTCTAATGTAATAAACATTTAAAAGTTTCAGTTATTTCATCGTCAGTAAATTGATTGAACAACATTTAAACGAAAGGTCGATTCAACTTTCTTTATCCTTATTTTATCGCTTATAATTTTCGACGTATCCGTTTCTGTTACCATGTTAACCCGAATAGGAATAGAATTAATTAGAGAGAGTGTTGTGAGCGACATATCTATCTTGTGCTAATCTATTGCGCTATACAAATGTTAATCAGTCGTTTAAATTTAAATTATTTTAAAAATTCGATTGGCTTTTTGAAGAATGTTAGAAAACGTTTTATGAAACTGGTTTCCTCTAGGGTATATTCATATTGTAAAGGTATTTCTGGGCTCAAGTTACCATCGAGATTTAATTGCTAGTTTTTTTATCGTAGTTATGCAAGAATATATTCTTTTCTTGTTTTCTATATTACCTTATTTAAAATACCAAACATCCCAAAGCTTATGAACCTCGCTTAAGTGGAAAAAAATATTTATTTTTATTGACAAATGGAAATGGAATTCAACGATTCAGTCAAACTCGATCTTCTAAGGTTGTTTTGCATATTCAATCAATCACATGAACGTTGTACTTCGATCAACTGATTAGTATATCATTTTCAAGTGCAAGGCGGAGTTAACGCCCTCCAGGCCATTACCACCGTCTTTAACGCGAAAGTTATGTTTTCATAAGCGATAAAATACTCGTAAATAATACTTTGAGTCTAACGTTATTACATTTATTACTATTGCCACCATGCAATCACGAAATGACAATGTATATTTGGTGCGTTTGAAAGCTATAATAGAATGGGCTTCAGAAATGTAAATAGCTTCGTGATTCTTGTGTTGTGAAGCCACAATGGAAAATGGTTTTGTGCACCGTACTGTAATACTTTCTAGTAATGAGATATTCTGAAAATTCGTTCTAGAATGACAGTGTAGGTCACAAGTTCAGCAGTAATGCCACTGAGCCTAGTAGACTATTAATAACAAACAGCGTTATTGTTTACTTACACAGTATCTACACTATAGTTCAGATACGTACATTTTGTTGCGGAAAGGGTCACTAAAGTAAGGTAATAATAACCGATACATCTTAACTTAATAAATAAGAAGCATTCGTTATAAAAATCAGAATTTACTTGATAATTAATTTATCCATGCAACTGAAGAATTGTCCTTTACTGGACTGGACTAGCTAGATGTCAGTGTTGTTAACGGTACTTCAATACACAAAGCCCGTAACAAACAATGCTATAAACATGTCGCACGCGCACGTATGAGATATTAGATTTCATAGCTGACGAGTTGAGTTTAACTTTACAAATCTAGTATTTTTTCTAGTTTTGCATAGAAAACTATCAGCTTTCATTGTAAGTTAATAGTCTATCTATTTAGACGTAGATTATTATAATTATTGTGTGTATACTGGTCCAGGTTCTTGTTTTCTTTTTAACTTACTTTTAAAGGTTATCGTAACTCGCCTAAAAGTCGTGTTAACTTAAGCTATCGAAAAGAAGTCAGTCCGCAAACGTTAAGACTTGTTTCTCACGTAACTAGTTTCAGTTTGTTCTGAACTAACGTAACATATTTATGTAGCGTTAGTTTGGGCAAAATATTTCGTCGATTTTCTCGCTATTTTTCTTTTAATTTCATATTTCAATGCAATTTGTTACTAAAATATTGCTAACAACACAGTGAAATAAAAAAATGTAGACAGGATTTCTACAACTCAGTCGGTTGTATTGTAGTTTGTTTTTGTTAACAATAGCTGCGAATCATATTGTCTTGTATATTTTATGAATAACCAGCGCACTTCATTTTCCAGCTTCGTGGAAATGAAAATATAGTAAAAATATTTTACTCCACCGTTGATGGCACTTCTATCTCGAGTTAAACAAAATATTTCGTTCATAAGAGCTCTCTCGACATGAATAACCTGGTGAAGTACCGGTGGGTAACATAAAGCGCCTACACATATTTCACAGGCAACAGTGTAAATGCTGTGAAACTTTTCACGATTTAGGAACCCACTTTATTCTCACATACGATTCATGCCCACAAAATTACGTTTTATTTAACCAGTTTTCCTTTGATTGTTAAAGACATGATTAATGATCGGGAGGAAATTATCTGTGAATGGTTATTAATAATAATCTACAATGTTTCGTGTTGGTTCTCTCCAGCGTTATTAATTACCTTGTACTTGATATTTATCTGCTTGTTTACAGAGTCGAATAAATATTTCATTCTCGAAAAACAAGGAAATTCAGACCTTGGAGATATTAAAATTACCTCTAGGTTCCGCCGTCTGTAACAAAGAATTTTCCTTTATCTTCCGATTTCATTTCCTCGGTATTATATTTCAAGATGATGAAAAGATGCAAAAAGTAAATTTTGCTAAAATGGTACCTATTTTGCAACTCGTCTGAACATTTACATAGTTATTAAAGCCATTCTGTAGAGTTAGTTCAAGTTTTTTAATTGACATTTTTCTTCATAAAAGATGCCGGAATGCATTATTGTTCCAGTAAAATTAGTAGAACATGTCTCATTGATGTAATGGTATTGTATTATGTTGCAGTAATACAGCCATTTGCAGTGAGTCTGTCGGATATTGTGCTCTTATGGCGTTATCGCTCTGCTTAATGCGTTTCCGATGTGACGCAAATGGGATGTTTTGCACGAGTACCTCGCAAGTTCCTAGTCCGAACACAGGTGCAAACTATCGGCTAACGAGGACAATTTACACTTACCAAACTCTGTTATTAGGGATATTGGATATCCACAACATTTGAAGTGCTCTTTGCCTGCCCCGATATGAAAGAGGTGTGTCAGATATGTATCATTTAGTTTAATATTCGTAACAAAATTTCTACTCATATTTTACTCAAACAAATGTTTTGTTTTTCTAACATCAATTGCCTTTACAACTGCATCGAATAGTTGTTCTACTACTGCAAACAGTTAAATCCTAACTATAAATTCTAGTGCCAAAGCGTTTTAGACGATTTATGTTCGAAATGTGTCTAAACTTTAGCTCGGCTGAACACTGCTGCAGCATTAAACAGACTATCACACCAATTTTAAACAACAACTCTCCTATAACTTTCACAAGTATATTCGTACTTAATCAAACAAAACAGCATTTATTCAGAAGTTACTTACATGTATATCAATTTTGCTTTAGTTACCAATATAATTTTATCTAAGCTACTGTAGATATAGTAAAGAATGTGTTTTTGATAAATTCCTTATCAAAATCTTAAGCTCATGAAAATACATATGACGGATTTCATTCATGAGGTGTTTGCTACTTCTAGATACAAACAAGCCTATCAGTTAATCCGAAAGTCTCAGAATGTTTTAAATGTGCCTTTTCAGATATATCCCCAAACACCATTTTCGTTTTGAACTACTTCCGTCTCGCCGCGAGTTTTGCTAAAATTCCAATCATTGTTCCTAATAGGTTCTGTTGTGCTGTCCCCGTTCTTTGCACACATTGTCAGCCTTGGTTCGTCGACGATTTTAGTCACGCGTAGGCATCGCCAACTGTCGGTTGGATGCTTTTGTTTTTAATAATTTTGATCCTGACAGTAAAATCAAGTTATTGAGTGCAAAAGAAGTGATTGTGAGTTGTGATCCACGTGCTTTGAAGAACTTTTGTTTTACAAAACTACCAAACACTTTAAGCTATCACGTTTGTGTTTATTAGACTAGATATTCCAACTTCACTATCGCTGTTACTTATCTACTCCCCTTTGAATCTCATTAGCAATTATAATTGGACCAGTTTGATCATGTCCAACCTAGCCAAGATAGGCGCTTCTGAAGGCGTTTATTGATAAGTATCTTGCAGAATGCGGAATAAAAGGCCTAAGCATTTCGAGCTGAATTCCTAAATAGAAACCCACGCGTGCATGCACACCTGTTACGCAGATTCTAAATAATACTGTCGACTGGTTTCTTCTACATATACCTAATAATATTTGATGGAACATTTTATTATGTTTTAGCTCTCTTGAAAAGTGGACAACATCTACCTTGACATTAAAGGTAGCCCTATAAGAATAGCTAACGGGTCGTAAACCAAATAATATATGTAGGCCGCGTTGCCCAATGTCATGCTGTTATGGTCATACGTAGCGCAGTCGTAAAGACTTGGGAATGCGTGCAGGCAGGTCTGTATTCAGCTCACGACGATGAGGGCGGTGACTCCTTGGATCAGTCCACCCGCTGCTGAGCCACCACACTTAGAATACTAATGTCTATTGTGCGTCCAAACTCAGACGTTCGCCGTCGCGGCCCAACGAAAGTTTTGTAACGCCTTTGTCTTGCAGACTTTCGCGATCACTAACTGGAACGCTCTTTTGACGAATTGGTTATAGCGCCCTGAATGTGTCTTTTTGTTGCTCTTGACAGTAACAGATGCTACAAATTTGTTTATTGCGAAAATTATTGAAGTTGTTCGTAGAAGTAGGGCGTTCTTTGTAAAGTCTTTCCTTTCTCGATAGATTTATTTCACAGCTTGCAATCCGTCATCATAGTTTTTTGTTTTTTACATTAAAAAAAAAAAACATTTTCAGTAGTTGCTAGTCCGAATGGTATGGCGATGAGTTAATCGTCCGCGACAAATATGCATGCTGGTGTGGTTGAATAAAGTGCGCGAGTTTCGCTGCGTTGTTGGTGCGGCGAGCCACGGCGGCTGCTGCACGCTCCGCTGGCGCCGGCGCCGCCCGCGCGTCGCCCTCACCCCGCACCTCCCTTGCGAAAAAATCATAATGCAATCGCCAGGGCGGCCGGTGTGGAACGCTCGACAACCACTCGCAACACGCAACCAGTCTACATTCAAATGCGTTGAAACACACACGCCATCCATCACGATGGATTTGTTTCGTCGGGATACAGATTTCTAATGAAATAGCCATCATAGAGTAAATTCCGCAAAATTACTACGAAACCGCGGTTTAATGATTTCGAAGTTACCATTGGATGTCTAATATTCAGTGATGTGAACTTTATTGTTGTTTTGTTATTGTTTACTTTTTGTGTTGTGATTGTTGACGTAGGTCTTCTTTCTAGAGTTTTTGGGGATATCTAATCCATATTAGAGAAAGCAGTTCTACCTCTGATGCGCAGGAGTTTATATTCTAAATCGAGTTTGCTGCTCGAAAACATTGTCTCTTTATTACTTGTCGAACCAACTTCCAGGTCATCGGTGACCTTTTTCGTCCAAACAATTGTCCATCACATACAAATCAATTCATTACACGTCTCGGCCGCGTCCGGTGACGATTGCTTTCGAGGCTTGCTTGAAGTCTTTCTATCGCGAACAGTGGCCAGGAGCGCTCGCTGCGGCTCACGATTGGTAGCAATTGTTACCCTGACGTTATCTTTAGCCTATAGATCACAAACAAAATGTGTAATCACCGTCTGATAAGCTAGTGTGACACCTTGGAATGGCGATTGGATTTAGTGTGCAAACATCAGTGTAATGAAGTGATTGGTGATACGTGAATAAGTGGCTGTAGTGTACCATGTGGGGAGCGGCTGTTTCGAACCCGCCGCATTATCATTATGTTCAGGGGCCTGGTGGTCCAGTACCACAGGCAGGCCCGGGAGGACCTATACTTGCGGGGCCGAATGCAAGGCATCTCCGACCGCAGTCTTCATACTCCTTACCACATGGCAGTAATGGACCCACTCGGTGGGGCTGGTCTGGTAGCCATGCCTCATCCTTTGACCGTAGGCAATTAAAGGTGCCTCCTCAGCCGGTCCGACCGGCACCACATCGGCCATCACAGAGCAGAAATGCGAACACGAGTGTAAGTGACTACACAAAACATCAACAAACATGATTTGATTTCTTTTTCCGAACATTAAAATTTCTCCGTTCACGCTTAATGCTTTGAGTGCTTGTGGCATACAGTAGTTTCATGTCCTGGTATAATGTGCGTGCTCCACTGTTTCGTATTAAGGCGGCGGTTTATTTCCTCGTCTCGCAATGCGTGTCGGATGTCGGCTGCGCACGCGTCACCTGACTAGAGCGCATTTCTCTAATTCACTTCAAGTATGCAGCTTCTGCGATGATATCTACCCACTTACCTATTTCTGTAACATAGTCTACATAAACATTGATTATATTACTAAACTGTTTAGTTTTGTAAATTTTGAATCAAAACATTTATATTTTATATCAGTTCCCACCAGGTTTTCGTATTTACGTAAGTCTTACAAAGGTTTTTGTAAAAAGAACTAGCTATTTGCAGAGTGCATTCCGGTACAACCTTTTATAGTAAGTCACTGCTGTTCTATATAGGGTTGTATCTAATGAATAGCAAATGTAGTCGTAACCGAGGTTGTTCTTTACGGTATTACGGTCCATGAACATTGACGCAGAGGCGACTGAACCTAATACTGTTATACGGCAACATAAACACTATTGATATGTCGTTTGCTGCTTATGAAATGGAATGATGAAATTCGATACTAATAAGTTACTTGCATTCTTATCATCTTGAATACAACTTTTGACACTAACATCCGCGCAAATTGTCCAATACAAATAGTATACATTATACTCGTACTAAGTGATTCTAAGTTATTATTACTTTACTATTTGATGATCAGGCCGATAAATATCTAAAAAAATGTGACTGACTATATTTTTGGTCCGATAAGATGCATTATCTTTATTGATTTTCTGTGTTCGTTAAACATTCTCAGTTAATCTTAATTAATTATTAATTGTCTTATAAAAGAAGGATTCCCCTCTTATTTTTAGTTTAAAATAAAGAAATTAAAGTTAAGTTATTGAAATTTAATGAAAAGCAGTAAGACGTCGAATGGCGTGTGTTAAATAAGTAGGTATACGTTCCGGCATATCGCAATAAAAGCAGTGCAGTGCAATCCAAGTAGCCTCGATTTTTTGCTGACGAAATGACTCCGCAATCGCAGTGATTATGATTTGTGGACACGAGGCTATTCTGAGTTAACTTATCGCGCCGAAAAAAGCCCTGCTAGCAAATTATCTTATTTATAGAAATTATTATTTATAGAAAAAAGCCCTGCTAGCGAATTTATGAGGATTACCGATTTAATGCACATACTATTGAATAATCTAACGACGTTTTAAAAAAGGAATTTATAATGCCCTATTTACTTCCTATATATCTTTATGACTAGACCTCAATAGTCTGTTTCAAACGCTTAGAGGTTAAAGATCGAGGCTATCGCTCAGAGCTACAGCAGCGGATCAAATTTCTCCATTAAAATGTTTTCCAAAAAATAATTCCCTTATAATCTCAGTAACGGACTTTTAATTTGCTAGAACAACTTTTTGAATTAATTTAATCTTTTAAAACGTTTTCTTTTCGTTTTAATAGAAAAGTTTTGATGAGTTGGCAATTTCATTAAGATAAAAATCATTTCTCCGCTATAAATTCGAAACATTACATTTAATAAAACTTGCACTAAGAGTAGGTATAATTCATTGAGTATGAAATATTAGATGTAACATTTTATCATTTAACCTTTTGTAAGTGACCTGTATAATGGTATTTTATTTTTCACTGGAGTGACACCATTTGTTTTTAATTAAAGCTCGCTCGGTTCCATCGTTAGTCCGTAACAAAGGTAAGCAAGCCTTTGCGGCTGAGCTAAAATCGACTTTGTGTAAAATTGGCGTCGACTTTTTAAGGTCCCTCCTATAAAATTGGCCTACCAAACTCAATAAGCCTTTTTGTTCACTATGAGCTTTTCACTTTATCATACCCTTGGCGAACCCTCACGGACTTTTTAAAAGGTTATAATGATGTTATGTTATTTCTATGCTTTGGGATTTTCGTGTTTAACGATCATGTCAAATTGTACCTTAGTTACTCGTAAGTCTTTAACTGGCTTTCGAAAATCTCAAAAACGAAAGAAATGATTTACAACCTTAGATGCTTCTGTGACTGAGACTGACCTACTTACTTTAAAGTTTGAAACCGTAAAGTAACCAGTGAAGTAGTTTTACCTTGCACCAGTATAAAATATAAATCTTACTGCTTACCGTTTCTATCAGTTTCTTCGAGATACATGCACGTGTTTGTTAGTAAACTCACGTCTTCGTCTATTTCTGTGCAACTATCCGAATGAATCGATGGACGTGATAGAGAAAATACTGTGATCGCTATTCCTTAAATCTAATCTAAAACTTATATCAGTTTGTAGTCGATATGAGTGGGAGGTTTCTAATTTAAGTCGCTTTACTGTCCCAGTTTTCAAAGAGAAAATTCTCCTTGCTTGCGTCAAATATTCCTGCCTGTCACCCTATTTATTGAAGTCGAATAAATCTTATAAGAGGAGCATTTCAACTTAGGATTCCTTTTACTTTGATAAAGCCTCGTATATTTCGTCGCGTGTGTTCGATACACATGAATGCTTATTTTCTCCGTCCGCTGTTGGATACCTCATTAATAAGTGTTATCTTGCTCGACCAACTCATGAGTTTATGGCCACGATCACGAACTTTGATGCGTTTATGAAAGAATTAGTTTGTGGAATCTAAATATTGACGAGAATGTTTCTCACGACTATAACTAGTTGTCATTATTTATATTGTATTTCAATAGCATGATACGTAATAGCATATTCTATAATTATAACCTAACAGAATACGATTACATTTCTATAAAAGAATGTATTCCAAGATTCCTTTGAAATATCTTTATGTATCTGTAAAATTGTTGACACCTAAACAAATAAGTATCCATTATAAAAACATAACTTCGGTGCTAAGACTACGCCGTAAGTAAAATGATTGTGCCTTTCATTCTTTAAGTACAACATAGTTTGTTTTAAATACTTCCACGTAAACTTTGAACGTGTGGTTGAGTGTTGGAATGCATCTTGCCAAGAAGCCTTGACTCCCGTGCCAATGTCAGTTGAATGGCAAAAGGTCGGCTTGATCGCGGCAAAGCGGCTTACTGGCTGGCTGCGCAAATATTGATGTTGTTTAAAATTATCTCGCACTCGGAAAAGTGCACGTGCCAATCTTTTTACACGGATTTCGTATACGAGGGGAATAATAACATACATCATTTGATTCCTAATATGTTTTAAGTGCTAAGAGCCTACGCTCAAAATATGAAACGTCGCAGACGTTGACAAAGTTAATTTGTTTTTTGTAGGAAATGCGCCATCATTCAATTTATCTATGTCACCTAGACCCAAGAAATCGTATTTTTCGTATTTTCTAATATTATAGCGTAGGTATCTTTATCCGATAAAGTTATCGCATAGTGTCCGCCTTCGATACACCTAAATATAATATCTATACCTAAGTATCTATTGATTAGTTAATGGAATAGTTTTATTTTAATAGAAACTTAAATAATAGATTATCAAGTTATAAAATTATTAAAACGTTGTTTTATTGAGTAGGATCGTTTTAGAAGTTGGTATGTTGGCTTTGCTGATAACGTCTAGTATTTAGTAAAATATGTATCCTATTTCATAGATCTTACTCGTACCTACATGAATAATTAAACATGTACTGTATTGTTTGTTGCAGAAGGTCGACCCCGAGCTGATCTTCACGAAGCAAGAGAAGATCGGCAAGGGCTCGTTCGGCGAAGTGTTCAAGGGCGTCGACAATAGGACGCAGCAAGTTGTTGCCATCAAGATCATAGACCTAGAGGAAGCCGAAGATGAAATCGAGGACATACAACAGGAGATTATGGTGCTATCGCAGTGTGATAGCCCTTATGTCACTAAATATTTTGGATCATACTTAAAGGTAAGTCGAGTTTTTTTTATATTAAACATTGCCTTAGCATTTTTAGTTTTGGCAATCATTATGATAGATCAGCTAATATTGGACATATATTGAGTTAATGTCTTGAGATAAGCTATATGAACGTTCACTCTTTGTCGGTCGTATCACTCGAGCTTGAACGTGCGGCATCAATCATTTTCTATTGAGTCTGAACTGTTTATCTCTTAGAGTGCCTTTGTTAGAGACAAGAATCGTGCGTTATAGAGTCTATTAGGAAAATACTATTATTGTAGATGCAGATAGCTGCATTTACTCAATTTCTAAAGTTGGGAATTTCGCGTATTGTCTGTATCTGACCTTTTTATGTAAACGGCAAACCTATAACGCTCCAGACTGTTGCATTAGATTCACATAGCGCTGCCGTTCACTCGGGTGAATCCGAAAGCGGCGTCATGAAATACCTGGATAATCATTACAGACCATTTCGCGGAATTGGTGTTGTCTCTTGTAATTGCATACCCGTGGTATTATTTCCAGGTCTTGTAATAAGACGTCGGTCGAGTCGTGACTGTGTGAAATAATATTGTCTTGTGACAGACAAGCAATTTACCTACATATTATTGAAACCGAAGCTAACTGCGATTAGGTTTATTATATTTCTTTGATTGCGTAATGCTCTAGTTTAATGTCACGAAACTATACCAAGTTACTAGAGAACGTTCACCCGATATTTGATCGCGTAATTCGTTTGCGTGCTATACCATGTAGTTGAAACGACGTCCGTCACGAAGTCTTCGGGGTCAGAACACGAATAAACACGGAACCGATTCCAACACATTATTGGATCTTAAAATATTCCCAATTTCGTATCGTTGTTGACATAATTTGTAAATACTTCCTTCAGCACGAAATAATAGTCTAGAAGTTCGCCTCGGTGTAAAATTCAGGCGTTTTTATCCATACCCATAGGTAAAGCATTACCTACCAATATGTATTCTGAATATTTATTCTTTGCACGTTTCAAACATTTACCTAATATATCGCTTGCTTAGTGGTAGTAAAACCCAAATATCAACCAGTCAAATAAACTCCCTGAACAGAATCTTATCTTAAAGCTGCGAAATAAATTAACCAGAATTGACGTACAGAAAGATTGACAAGATGTGAGCTCATAAATCACCGTCTATTGCCATTCTTCTTACCTGACGTGATGCGCAAATGAGCGTGGGTGTACAGCAGATTTGGAAACAATACCTCATTGATTCGTTCTAAATATAGCCTGTTTCGTAAACAACAATTAGAAAGCTGCCCGCTGCTGTGGCATTATTTATTATATATATTCTATAAAATGAGTAAAATCCTCTTAACTTTGTTCAACTGAATGACCGTTGTCAGTGGTAGGGTTGCGTCCAAAAAACAATTTCAGAACGGATGTCCAAAACGAATCCCGCATCACGATCCCCTTCAAAAGCGGGGATGGAATGGGTGGCATCCCGCCAGGACGGACAATAATGTCTGCTCGGTTATGATCGATATTTACATTTTTATTGTTCCACAGTCCGTACCATTTTATTAATGTGGTCCTTGTTTATGACTGGCTATAACGTGGCCAAACACCGGAACAGGTCCTGTTTGATTATTTGGTTTGCCGTAGCCCCTTCAATTAATGATGTGTATCTAGCCATAGCTTCAAACATAGATACTCGATCTTTATAACTTATTTTGTGTTTATAGGTTAGGTTGTGTTTAACCCGTGATCTTCGGTTGAACTCTAACCTGACAAGCTCGTAAATTCGCGATACTTAATCTGAAGGCCTACTTTAACTAATGGTTTTGATGCGTTGCATTTCCCACTTTGCGCATCGTGGCGAGTGCATGTTGCTATTGCAGTCTTGACACACTTTCGAATGCTGTTGTTATGCGTGCCTTGCAAAATACGATGCAATGTATGCGAGTAGGTTCTTCAATCTGCAACCTGAACGTCTTTACCGTTTCTCTTTAATCATTTCTGACGAAATGGTACAATAATTGCGTAATCGGTAATTTGCTAATTTGTAAATTGTTTTAAGTGAAAGTCCGAAATTAATCGAACTCGTAAAGAAAAGTGGTGATTTCCTATAGCATTATCCACTTTGAAAGTTGCAAATACATCAGACGTATGGGGAAGTTGATTCGCCCGCGTACTGAACGGCGCGCAGCGACTCAATTAGCAAATGAACTTGATGTTCCGCGACTGCGAAACTGCTGTAATTTTATACATACCGTGTTCCACTTTTGTTCTTTCGTGTATTCACAACTTGAACGTAAAAGTTTTGATGCAACCGTTGTTATGCGTTTTTAGTTTTTGTTGCTGTTACGCGCTATTTTAACCTATTGAAAATAAATTAAATATGAAACTTCAATCTGAATTTTCGTTTTTTTAAATGCGGCCGCGAATCACCAAGGACAAAGTGCTCACTCACACCTATTCTATTCAGCGCAGAGAGGGTCACGCAAGGACCTACGACAGCCATAAAATTGCGTTTGTCACTGACCATGAAATTCGCTTTGGCGGAATATATTATTACCTGCCCTTGGAATATTTTTGTTACATTAAAATACTGATTTCCTTCATGCATGATGAATTGGAGACGCTTTACTTATGTTTGTATATTAGGTACTTAAGTTCTATACGCAAGATTTATCATGGTTCGTTTATGATCATTCCGATTTGTTGTGGAGAGAAAGTATGGAAGTCATTTTGTTGTGGTGTTGTAATCTAAAATGATTTGCGTTCTGTTTTGCCTCAAGCGCTATTGGTTTTTGTTTTCTTTTACTATTAATACAGATAAATAGGTAGATACTTTCGTCTATTAGTTTATAAATCGCCTTTAGCTGTAATACCACATGATATTGTAATAGGCAGCTTTTTATATAAATGTACTTAATAACTTAATGCTGTTATCAAAGTATTTTTCTTTGTTACTCATAAAATGGTAGATTATTAAACTAGACTATTATATTTTAACGTATATTCCCTTTTTTATGAGAGCTATGAATGAATATAATGTTACGCGAATAAGCTGAGCTTGTAGAAAGAGGCTTTTTACCGGCTAACGCTCTGAACGCGGATGTCGGAACGGCCAAGTGGAGGTGAAGGACGCGGTGACTCACCAAGCGTTTACTTGCCACGAAATGTCGAGATTCTAAAGGGTACTTTTTTAGGAATAAGCATCACAACAGGTTTTGAATTAAAGCATTGATTAAAACCGAACAGTATTTCCGTACTACGCCATGTTGCTATAGCTAAAAGTGTAAATTAAGTAACGATTACCAAAAGTGTTGTAGGTAATTCTTTCTTCATAAGTCGTCTAAACAACCTCTTCGTGGTCACGTCTACTCACTTGTTTACCATCCGTATCCCCTAAATCTCTCACAACTTTATCGTAAACAGACACATTTATTACACAATTCATTTCAGTAATTGGATATTTTATAAGTACCTAGTACACAATCGCTCTCTGCGGTGTTTCCTCGAGCACATTCATCTGACTATTACTTTCAAATGATAAAATTGAATGAGTAAACCGAATGATAGATGTCTGCCGATTCTTGTATGGGTTTACCTGCGTTATTCATGATCTATTAGCGTTATCGACTATCGATAGTTTACGTATAAAAAGAAAAGAGTCAAAATAAATAAAAAAAGAGAAATGAACTTTTCCTTGAGTCGTAACAATCCTAGTTCTAATTCGTGTCTTCGAATGGGTATAAATATAGGCAAGGCTAAGATGACAATAAAGTGCGCAGGGTTGATAACAGTAAACGCATTAGAGTTACCTTGACCTCTCTGAATACCAGCAAAAGTCAAGGCCTCGCTTGCCTTATTGATGCTTTTCACAGCGATTCCATTATATTCCCCCTGAGCCCTGACGCGAAATAACCGATTGTGTCCCTAAAGCCTTCTGAAAACGTACTCCGGAATTATTTGGAAATAAATCTACCAGTCGAGCCGATCAATAACTCTTAATATAAAGTCGAAAGAAAATCTATAAATCGGATCAGAGGATTTGGGAAAATCATATGATGTGGACCTTGTAATCGTGGTCTTATTTTGGCCCGTTCTTCAGCTTTGCCTGCAATGCGGGCCGGGAGAGTCGGGGGGCGGGGAGTGGGGGAGGCAGGGAGCATACTGCTTCTGAACTTGGAAGGTCAAGCTCCGAAATTTCGCAATATACCTTATTGGAAGCCTGGCTTCGACGACTCGATTTAAACTCAATTATTAAAGTTAGAAGTTTGGTCGATTAACAACTAATCGAACTACCTACCGAGTTTACCGATAAACTCCCACTTGTTTTCAATATTTGTCCGTTTAGCAATTAAATATACAAAATTTTATTTTGTTATCATTATCTTATCTATTGCCATTCCTGATCATATTCTGGAATTCAACGAGTTTTTAAACATTTGTAGGATATACTATTTCAAAAATTATATATGTATTGGTCCCTTTATACTGAAGTACTGACATTTAAATTCTTTTAGTGGCACTTTATCACGTCAAAGGTTGTCTTAACGTTACATCTGTATTCCATTTCTGATTGGGCCTTCTAATACTCAACTGGTATTGTATTTAGTTAAGCATTTCATCTCGTTTTGAGTCGGATTAAGATTATTATAAGAGAAGGCGATTAAAGCTTTGTATTTGGAGCGGAATTTCCAAAAACAATGCTTATCTTTATTTCCTTATTTTCGGAAAGCCGTGATGTCTGTCGAAAAAATAATTTCATGAAAAATACTTAATCTAGAGATAATAAATAAATGGATTAACATATTTATTGTAAAGTAGATTTAAGTATTAGGATATTAAGTATACTTAATGACATTCCATCCATACAGCTTCAATTAGTTTTCATAAACGCCTATAAAACCATTCATTACAAATATAAACTTTATAGAGCATATAAACATCCTATAAATAATGGAGCCTAGATTTGTACGTTGAAATTTGAGCTCAAAAGGTTTTATGATATTGCAAATTGCCGGTCGGCTGTCTTTATTAATTCCATTACAGCCATTATCATCGACCGGCTCCCGACAAATAGATGGTGACTCGTCTACTCACTGCTTTTTAACAAATTACATTTTGATTCCGTAATCCTCGCGACGAGTGATTTTCATGACTAATGGCTTGTTTAATATCAAAGCATGGAGATAAATCAGATTATATTATGCAGCTTGTCAGATAAGGCGTTTTATTTAAAAATCTTTGAGAATTGGGGAGGACACATTTTATATTCAACTAGCTGTCCCGGCGAACTTCGTCCCGCCTTAGAATGAACTTTATTGTGTAGGAATAAAGTTCAAATTGACTCTACATTTTAGTAAGAAAACATTTGTATGGGAAAAAGAAAAGATCTGTTTTAGGGCTTACCCGGCAATTATTCGAATTTTTCTCACCGTAAGAACCATCCTTGGACTTCAATGAACATTTTAAAAAAAGAATTAGCGAAATCGGTCCAGCCGTTCAGGCGTGATGCCGTGACAACGGAAAACGGGTTTCATTTTTATATATATAGATTTAGTTTTCAAGTATTTAATATTAGAATTTGTATAACCTCGTTATTTCGAAACCTTTTAAGTTGTAAATGTAGGCATTACAACTTTTTAAAAAAAATTCCGATTGATGTACCTATCTGTGTTTACCCTAGGCGTATAATCCCAGGTTATTCCTAGGATTGAGCTGTCCACCCCGTGGACATTTATTGAACTACCTATTTTAATTAGTGAGACATTGGTGGTCATTCGTATAAATAGTTATGTTTAAGTAGGTTATACAGAATTCTTTGCCTTGTCTGTATTGATCAGTTTGTGAAGTGCAATTTGTATTGTTTTATGGGTGGGCGGACGTCCAGCATCTTTTGATGTCATGGAAGACCAAGACCTGTCTTGCTTCGAATTTTCAATCTTGTATATTATTTGTTCACCCATCTTAGGTGTAATTTTTTTTTACGTGAAATAGGTGGTACCTATCTACGTTACTTAAATTTTAATAACATGACTAAGGATGAATGATAAATACCTAACATATTATTCATTTTAGTAACTATATCACACTGTCAATTTATTGCATTAATGTCGATGAAATGATGCGAAATAAAGAAAGAATCTCGACTTATCCAGTAACTGAAACTAGTTACTTACCTAGTTGGATGCCGACAAAGTACTTTTCCAATAAAGGCAATCATGTTTAAGACTGGTTTTGCTAATGAAATTCTTGGAAAAAAAGTTGTGTAATCCACAGCATGTGTAGAACATTTTTGAAACAAAGGGACAACTTCAACCGGCTTAAAGCGATTATGTCGGAGGCATAACTGCCATCTGAATAATGTCCCGATACCAGCTTCGATAGAAAGTTATGCCGGCACTTGAATGAAATTGCTGCCTTCAATTGTAGTTCGTCCTGCATCGGAAATCCATTTCTGAAATTTCCGATGAAAGTTCACACTTACAATTCACCAAATAGTTTACGAACCCGGATCCCATTTTCAATTTATCCGACGACTCTGCAAATCCAATAATTAGTTGAGGCTGTTAGTTTGTTAATAACATCCACTTAATGGCACGAGACAATGTCATGTAATCCAATTTAAGCCGGCAATTTCTCTCTGAGCCTATCAACATAACTAGTACGTGTAGAGTCAACGCGTAGTAACACTGGCATAGTCGTAAATTGACGATGGACATATACGCATGTAGTAGGTAGACAAAACGTGCAAGCATGTAACAATGTCTGTGATGATAAATAAGATTATCTACAACGTGTATATGTCGCGACCAGTTGACGCATTTATGGCCTTTAACATTGTCCAGTTATTCTAAACTAGATCGGACAAGAATAGCCTGAATCACCGATGCGACCAGTTTAACCGTAAAGGAATTTTGGCCGTGTTGTTGTCACGGTGAGAGAAAACAGTAATATGAATTGTTTATATTATGTTACGTATGAAGTAGGAAGACAAGTATTTAACTGTAAATCATAGGACGTAATACTAAAATGTACCTCACTTAAGAGTTCGTGACTGAGTGAATAGCAATTAGTTAATTTTATTTATTATTGTAGTGTCATGCTTGTACAGAGAAATACTTGTATTCATTCCTACGGTTTAATGGTACACGTACTTACTTGTAATGAAAGCAGCATCGAAAACCACTTCCGTGGTAATCCGTAGAGCAAGTTCGACGTCAGTCTATCGGGCCGTCGTCGCCAGTTAATCTCATTACAGCCGTAACGTCGAGGCTTCCTTAATAACTTACACTACCAACACCGCGGTCTGTTATTCCGGGCTTTTGACGAGTACATTTAATTGAATATTCCTGTCCAATTATACGGAATTACTGTCACTTGTCTCATTCACCCAACGCTTAACTGATTTAACGGATTCGGTTAGATTACTTAACTTTAGTTTAGATAGTTGTAAATTAATATTACTTACCTATATAATTTTCAGTAATGAAATTGCAGATTGTCGTGTTTACTCATCAAATTATTATTAAGAAGTTGTGAATTCTATACGTGTGCTTAACGTGTTTATGCGAAGTTTTCTGTTGCTTCGTAACCGCTGTCATCATTGGAGATATTTTATACGTATAGGAGTGGATGGAATTGATGCCATTAGCGGACATTAGCGCTAACTCGATAACGAGCCGAGCCTTCGACTCACCGGATCCAACCTGTAAACAAGGGTCATAGTGCTTATTGTAGCGAACTACACATTTTTAATATGTAATTCAGAAACTGTTACACACCTTTCTTCATCTTATATGGGCATGGTTTATCTCATTTATCGAAACACCCATTGTTAGAAAGGTCGCGTTAGCTACGATGACTTCGTTCTTTTCTCTCTTTTTTGTGCTCTCAATTTGACCTGTGGAAATGAACCGGCGTTCACTCGAGGCGATTCAATTAATTCGACGTTAGATTGCACATGGCCACGTCTGTTATCTGCTCACACAGACAACTTTTTACGGTGGACTTGGAATTCAATTTACTATTGAGGCTGCAATGCCGAACGTTCGCCGTCACTGCAATTAATTGAATTATTCTAAACAGTTCAATGTAGCGTTATAAAGTTAGCGCGCAATCAGAATAATTAACATGCTGATTCACTTAAATACAGGAGACGGGGGAAGTTAAGCGTATCAACCTGTGCGTAAAAAATGGACACTTGTTTCGTAACACATTGCCATGGGCCGGGTTCGTTATCCTTTGCCGGCCTTGCAGCTGCTATAAATTCAGTAAATTGGCCGCAGGAGGCGCGCATGCGTCACTGAGGCCGATGCGCTCGGTTTCGCAACGCATAACCACATGATCACATATCTATAGTTGGAGTTTGGTTCGCGCACAAAACCGGATCAGCGTGCGCGCCGAACCTCTAGTCTTCGATATAATTCCATCCACTTGTTAGGGTCAGCGCAGACAGAACGGAGCGCAGCGGAGAGGATTTTATTACCGCACTTGAAAATAAACCTTAAAATTTTTACAATTAAGTGCATTAAATGCTCGAACCGGCATTCCCGCGCATCCTCGAGGACGCGCGAGCATTTTTTGTCAGGTTCGAGCATTTAATGCACTTAATTGTAAAAATTTTAAGGTTTATTTTCAAGTGCGGTAATAAAATCCTCTCCGCTGCGCTCCGTTCTGTCTGCGCTGACCCTTACGGTTTACCAGTTTTTACAGCTAATGACTTCTACGAACTTCTAGTCAAGATAGTTTTGAAGTGTTCAGTTTTATAGTTTGTGGGGTAAAACCTATTAGCACTATAGTAGTATATTATTGGGCATTCTACCCCACCTATCGTTCGCTTCGCTCTCGACCGTTCGCTGCGCTCACTTAGGTGTGGTAGAATACCCAATAATATTTTTGCGAATGCGATGGACACGAACCATTTTTTCGATTTATTAGTTGTCTTACTCGACGTTCGCGTTGTACTGTTAAACCCGTTTAAGAACGTATGAAAAAAATAAAAACAATATTAGTGCGTGTTTAAAAATATTACCTTGTTAACGTAATGTTAAGAAAGCCGTTCGAGTAGTTTAATTGATTTATTAACCTCACACTAATACGCTTGTTATAATAATATGCATACACTGTCACATTTTCAAAGTATCATAAATATGTTTTCGTCAATTTGTTCAATGATTGTTCGATTGTTGGCTGTATTATTTGAACAAATTGATGAACACATATTTTTGAAAATGTGACACTGTATGCATATTATTGCGATGTGACAGTACCTGTTGTGTATTAAACAACTTTATACCTTTACCATATTACCAATACTATTACCAATACCAATACCTGAACCAAACTTTACCATTCAAAGATAAGGTCGACAATGAAAACACATAATAAAATTAACTTATATTTATTTTGTCCGAATAAAAGTGAGGTTCATCCTCAAATAATTTATCGGAGGATGTGACAAGTTTCTGCAACATCTTCCACTGGTCGGAGTCTCCCGTCGTCTGCAGCTTGACACGCAGCAACGCCTTGCGCCACAGCTCCTTGGAGTCGGTGTCGGCGACGTCGTCCGCACGGTACACCTTCAGCTCCAGCACGTACTCGCCCTCAAAGCGCGCCGTGCGTCGCTCCGTCCCGTTCGCCACCCGGTTCACGAAGTACGATGTTATACCGTCGATTGCTTCATGATCAGCACCGTGACTTAAACCAAATACGTCGTGCGTTTTCGGTTTTTTTCTGAAACAAAAAATAATAAGATGTTAAAAAATATAATATGAAAAAATGCTGTTGGAGTTTTAATAAGAAATATAAAATGAGCTTTTAATGCTGTTTGAAGGATTTAAATGAATACTTTGTTAATGTCAATTCACAAATTAAATTTACTGCAGACAGATTATCAGTTACTATAAGAACCGAAATGTTTGAAAGCGGATATAAGTAAAAATAAAATGTGTGACTTACTTGATAACAGTGTCGTGCTGTGCCGACGAAGAGCGCCGCCTCTGCTTGTCGCACCGGGCAGCCGACGATGTCGAAGCGGGTGCTTTCTTGTTGCGAGCGGGGGCGCTCGCTTTCTTGGTACACGACAGGGTTTGCTTTGGGGGAACGACTTCATATTCAGAATCAGACCTGAAATTTCACGGTACAATAAAAAAACGATATAATTGACACGGTGCTTAAAAAAGAAAAACAGTTGGTAAATAAACTTTATTCAAATGAGCGTTAGTTTTTATCTGTTTCTATAAAATCTTGCTATAGATTTAAAAATTATGAACAATAAAATATTAGGAAAGAAAAAAAACCATGGAATTGTAAATGGTGGAACTTACATTTTGATGAAAGTAGATTATTTTTAACGATGTGTTCAGCGGTTGACTAGTCTGGTGCAGATCCAGCGGTGGTGGCGAGTCGCAGCGACAGAGATTGCAGCAGGCCTCCGAAACTTGGTTGGCGGCGGCGGTTCGTACTGTCGTTGGTTGCATCAGCTGATGAGCGGACGGATAGCGGGCAGCGATTCCAGCTGGCTTCCAAAAATTTTCTTCTTGTTGTCGATGCACTTGTACGCAGAACTATCACGTACAACTTCCGAAACGGTTTCTGATGTTCTCAAAAAATATTAACCTTTTATACCATAAAATCTAAATGTCCAGCTATGTCACGTGTGGTCCGCAAAAATTGCAACGTATATTAGTATATTATGTTCAACCAGTATAAACCTGGCCTCTCACGTAGACCAAGACTGAAAATTACGATAAACTTTGTTTTTTCCAGCGAAATGACAAATTCAACAAAAATAAGTTTCAACCAGAGCTCATAAAATATAGCAATGTAAATTATTGTAACCTTTAAGTACCAGTTTACTGTGGTCCTCAAATTTTACAAACTTATTGATGCATGTCGAAATTGAAATTCAACATAAGAATTTAATTTAGTCGACATTTTTTTAAATGCAAACTATCAAATGTTGTATGTTAAGCATAATGAAAACATGTAAAACTGCTAATTCATAAAAACGTGAATTGGCTGCCTCGTGTCGCTGTCCTCAATTTCGGAAGTCGTCAAAAGTGAGTAGGTATAGGTAATTCATTATTTCATTTAATTTTTTGTTTCCGTTGTGACAAGTATTCGGCAAATTAATTACCTCTTTGGTAAGTGGTTTTATTTAATAACAATAGATAACTATCAAAATTTAATCATGTTTTTTGTTTTCATCATTTGTTGATACCTTTTTACATGTATTTTATTCATTAATTTCAGATAACAAATTAAACGTTTAAGTATCTAATGCCATCTGGAAAAACGGGAAATAAGTACTTTGTCTAAATTTGGTTAAATCTAAATCTAGTAAGTACCTATATTCAAGTGTATAATTAAAGTTATTTCAAACAACTTTATGTAATTATTCAAAATTATTTTAATTTGTTACAGTTTGCAGCAGAATATATTATAACAAAATTATATTATAACATACAACTAGAACACTTTGTGGAAGATTATCTATTGAATCCTTTCAGTTTTTATAAAAAAGCAGATCTTTGTGAGTAAAATTACCTATTTTATATTTTACGTACTTATGTACTACTTTTCTGTTAAAATAATATATTTTTGTTGTTGTTTTAGATTGCGGTGCAGACATAAAAGCACAGATTTTATTTAAAACTACTTACTTTACGAAGGCCTAATATCTTATCAAGTAAGTGACTTTTTTTAATATACATATTTTAAAATTTTACTCCATGATTTTAAATAAGTACTTATATTTTTTCTTTTTATTTTTTCAGCTTACAATAAGATTACTTAGCAAGGAATAAGAGATCCCGTGACATCCTGTGAGGTCCTGTGTGAAGCTGAGAATTACTGTCGAAAGAAGATCTAACATCCGTTACCGGTACGTCTTAAATTAGATATTTTTATATTTAGTATTAGGCGTTAGAAAGTCTCATCTTATATTTTTCTATTGAACCTATTTAGTTACGTTTAGGTAGTGTAATACCTATATACTAAAAGTACCCATAGCTACATTTGAGGGTTTTTTGTCCAGTAGTGAAATTTCAGATAAATATTTCAATTTAAATTGTTTTTTTGTTTTCAAAAAGAACTCAAAATGCCTTTTTGCTCTGTTTGCAATATCAGTGTTAAAAAGAATCAATGGACTGGTCATTTACGTAGTAATAATCATAAAAATAATAGTACTACACCACTTTATGATAATGTTGAGATTATTAATTCTGCTTTTAAAGGTCGAATTGCAAGCTATAGATTTGTTGCATTGAATGATGAAGCTCGAAATTTACCATCACTTTTTTTAAATAATATTCGGAAACGTGTAGAATCCCTCATTAATCAGTCTTTAAAAGACCATACTTGTGTTAAAATTAATTTTGAGATTTTTGTGTCATTTCTTATGCCAAAAACCGATAAAGAAGAAGTAAAATCCTTCTTTACAAAAAATTATGTTATACATTTAAATTACAGTTTTAATAAATTGTTTGAAGAAGTTACACAAATATTATTGAAAAAAATAAGTGAATTTCAGGAAAGAGATAGTGGTTGGACGTTTTTAAATAATTCTCATCTTGAAGTTAACATCAATAAATTTAAACCCTTAGCTGGATCTAGTTTTATCAAACTGCCTAATTATTTGAGTAAAAAAAAGGCATTAGTAAATATTCACAATAACGACAATTTTTGTTTCCTGTGGGCCGTGACAGCTGCTTTACGTCCTGCAAAAAAACATCCTGAAAGAGTTACATCTTATCCTCATTTTCGAAGTTTGCTAAATACTAATGATCTTAAGTTTCCTATTTCTTTTTCTGATATAGCTACATTTGAAACAAATAATCCTAACTTACGTATTTTCATTTATGGTTTAAGTAAAAATAATAGAGAAATAACAGGGCCATTATATAAATCTTTAAACAAAAGTGGTAAGCATATTCATTTGTTACTTTTAGAAAGTAACACAGCAACACATTATTGTTTAATAAAAAATCTGTTTCGACTTATCAGAAACCAAATAACCAAACATCATGGGAAAATATACTTTTGCGAAGAGTGTTTATTATTTTTTCCTTCTGTTGAACAAGTCGATAATCATTCTTGTGGGGGAACAGTAACTGTTTTACCTGAAAAAGGATCTTTTATGTCATTCAAAAATTATGAACGGAAACAAGATATACCTTTCGTAATTTATGCAGATTTCGAAACAATATTGAAACCTCTGAAGGATGATAATGACGTAACATGTAACACTGTAAAGCTGCAGCAACACGTGCCATCTGCCTTTGCCTATAACATTGTCTCTTCCATTGATCCAAATTTTACACGATTTAGAAAATACCGTGGCGAAGACTGTGTAGAAAAATTTATTAAATTATTACTTGAAGATGCATCCGAAATCTATAATTTGTTAACCACAACAAAACCAATGATATTCACTCAAACAGATGCGCTTAATTTTGAAAATGCTTTACGCTGCTACATTTGTGATAATTTTTTGTGGAGTAATAAAGTCCGAGATCACTGTCACATTACAGGACAGTATCGCGGCGCAGCACATGCACATTGTAATTTACTTTACAAAATTCCTAAATTTCTTCCTATTTTCTTTCATAATTTATCTGGCTATGATTGCCATTTATTTATTAAAGAATTAGGTGAAATGAAAGGAAAAATCACAATTATTCCTAAAACGAAGGAAAAATATATTTCTTTTTCTAAATTTATTTCTATTAATGACCAAGAATTTGTTCATGTTCGGTTTTTGGATTCATTTAATTTTTTAGGCGCGAGCTTAGATAAACTAGCTAAATCAATGTCAAAAGACGACTTTGTTTGTCTGCGACAACACTATCCTACTGAGAAACAGTTCAATTTATTAACTCGTAAAGGTATATATCCTTACGATTATATTAATTGTTGGGAACGATATGAAGAGACAGTATTACCAGCAAAAGCTTGTTTTTTCAATTCAATAAATAATGAACACATTTCTGATGAAGATTATGAGCACGCTTTGTCTGTGTGGTCAAAATTTAACTTGAAAAATTTAGGTGACTATACTGACTTATATTTAGAAACAGATGTTCTTTTGTTAACTGACATATTTCAAAACTTCCGAAAAACTTGTAAACGTCATTATAAACTAGATCCAGCATTTTATATAACGGCTCCGAGCTTATCATTCGATGCAATGTTGTTAAAAACTGAAATTAAACTCGAGCTTGTTTCCGATGTAGAAATTATCAGAATGATTCAAAATGGTATCAGGGGTGGTGTATGTATGTGTTCTCATCGTAATGCTGTTGCTAATAATAAATACACCAATGACTATGACGAAACAAAGCCTGAAACTTTCATTGTCTATTTAGATTGCAACAATCTTTACGGTTTTAGTATGTGTCAATATCTACCTTACGCCAATTTCAGATTTTTAAACCAACGTGAAATTAATGATTTAACTATTCAAAATATTGCTGACGATAGTCCATGGGGATTCATATTAGAAGTTGATCTTTTTTATCCAGATTATTTACACAAAACTCATGACGACCTCCCATTTTGTCCTGAGAAATGTATTCCACCTGGCGGCAAAACTAAAAAGCTGATACCTAACTTGTATAATAAATATAAATATGTTATTCATTATATTCATCTCAAAAAATGTCTCGAACATGGTTTAGTATTACGTAAAATTCATAGAGTAATTACATTTAAACAAAGCCCTTATTTAAAAAAGTATATTGAATTAAATACACAACTTCGACAACAGGCTAAAAGTAATTTCGAGCAAGATTTTTTTAAATTATTGAATAATAGTGTTTTCGGGAAAACGTTAGAAAATAGTGAACATAGAGTTAACGTTCATTTAGTTAATCAATGGACAGATGTAAATAATAAAACAAAAAAATCATTACAGGCAGAGCGTCTGGTGGCTAATCCCTTCTTTCATAGTGCTTCTGTGTTCACCGAAAACTTAGTTGCGATACAAATGAAACCTGACCAAATTATATTAGATAAACCTATTTACATAGGTTTCACTGTCTTAGAGCTTTCAAAAAGTCATATGTATAATTTTCACTACAACGTAATTAAACCTATTTACAAAAATAATGTAAAATTATGTTATATGGATACTGATTCGTTTTTGTATTTATTATCTACACAAGATTTTTTCCTAGACTTAAAAAATAAGTTTCTTCGTTATTTTGACACTAGTAATTATAGCCTTCAGAACACTTGGAATCTACCACTCATAAATAAAAAAGTCCCTGGTCTTTTTAAGGATGAAATGGGGGGTAAAATAATAACAGAGTTTGTTGGATTGCGATCCAAACTTTATTGTGTAAAAATATGTGATAAAAAAGTAATAAAAAAGGCAAAAGGTGTAAAATCATCTGTTGTACGAGATCTTAATTTATGCGATTATAAAAAAGTTCTTTTTGAAAACGAAATTATTAAGAAAAAAAACATATTATTCAAGTCAATAAAGCATCAAATTTTTACACAAAGTGTAAATAAAGTAGCATTGTCTTCTAATGACGACAAACGATTTATATGCAGTGATAAAATACAAACCAGAGCATGGGGTAACGCCTCAACTTTTAACTGTGATAATGATGATAACTAATGTAGCGTAGGTCCAATATGTGTAAGGTTGTTACACTGTAATTTTAATTATTGTTTAATATTTTGAATTTTGAGTTACATTGTAAAATTAATATTTCTCTATAAGTAAGTAGGTAATAATATATTTTTTTGTATTCTTGTAAGTATTAAATTTCATAGAGGTAACTCCTAAATATCTAGTGTACTATGTTCATAATAATAAGCCATAGTTAAATACCTAGCAACTAAGCAAATTGTATTTATCGAAATAAAATAAATTATAAGTATATCTTTAAACTTGTGTTTGTTTTTTAATAATTTATTTTTTATGTCAAGTCAATGACCGGTTATAAAACGTAAGGTACCTACCAAACGAAGTATATTTTTTGCAGAATTTACATAACCTACATAAGCGCACTTATATTTTAAGACGCTTAGCTTGCAAATTACGAAACACTATTCTAAACAGCTAAATAACTTATTTTTTATTTGCTTTCATTGAGCAAAGACATAGTGATAGATTCTCGAAGTGGTAAGTTGATAAATACCTTTGTAAAAATATAAATACACCTTATTATTGTTTTTAATATTTATTTTAAACAAAGCTTACAAATTGCCTATTTTGTTTTAAAGTAAATATACTTAGGTACATATTTGTTAATTCTCCTATCATTATTTTAGGTACTCATCGTCATGGTATATTGAAGTATAATACACTATTTTGATTTACAGAACATCCAACATGTCAACCGAAAACACATCAGTCATGTTTGAGCAATACGCGCAAGATCCATTGGCTAACTTCGATGAGGATTTCCCAGATCTAGCGAGACTGCAGCGGGAACCTAAGAAGAGGAAGCCCACTAAACGTAACGTACGTGAAAATGGCAGTCACAATACGCCGCCGAACAAAACGACTCGGAAAGAGATCTCATCGTACGTAATTAACAGACAGAACTGTCAAGGTTACCGCATGATCCGAATACAGGTGCTGGATTTGCAAACTGATCCTCCAGAATTAGATGGTGGATCCAACGATGTGGAAAACGTTGTAATGGAGGCGCAGTACATCGTGCGAAATAACGGATACGATGACGTCATGGAGCAGACGGAGGAGTTGATTGAAAAAATATCAGCAAAAATATGTTATAATAATTAATAAATAAGATAATAAATAACTCCCATTTTGTTTTTGTTGTTTGCCCAGTTGCTTAATAGTATTTTTTATTAATTTAAAATTTTAAAAGTTATACCTCAATTAAACTCAAAAAATTATTTAAAATGTTTATTATTATTTGATACATTTTGTTACACAAACTTTATCTTAATTTGTTTTTACCTTTATATTAACAGAATAAATTGAAAGCAGACATATTATTATCAAAATACCATTTTCTAATAAAAATCACATTTCTTAGAGCACACGATTTCGCATGATTAAAAATACAATGTTTCACATTTTTACTTTCACAGTAAATATCATACAATTTCACAAGACAAGGGCATCCTTTTTCACCCAAATCTATAACTTCACAATTTTCACACAGTTCTTTCACCCACTTTACTTTTTCTTGCCCTTTTGTCAAAATTTTTTTATTAACGAGATAAGGAAGTATTATACGTTTAAATTCTCGGTAATCAATAAATCCTTCACTCCAATATATGCCCATATGAGATTCAATCCATTTCACTTGTTTTTTCTCTTCTTTGGTTAAATTGTTAAACAAATACGGTGGTTTGATCAAAAAAGTTTGAGTAAGTTCTGTTGTTGCAATAGCTAATTCTTTTATAATAAATTTATTGTGCATGTCTTTAAATCCTTGCACGTCTACTATAATCATATCCGGTTTCATGATATTTTTTTCACGATGTTGCTGAGTGGTTTGTACTCTATTACTCTATTGTGACTCGTGCGACCGAACCTTTAAGTCAAAGTTTGGTTTTGCGAGTCACAGTAGAGCGCGCCACCCTACCAACCCGGATTAGACACTGTAGGAGTCGCCGTCACCGGATACGGTGTGGATTGTATATATATATATATACTCTATTATACAATCGTTAAGAATAAGGCAATACGCAGAAGTTTGATCTGGTATTTCTTGCTCACTTTCTATTTCTACGCGAACATCAACGACTGGACCCGTTTTGATGTTTTCAGATTGTCTGGAACAGTCGATCACAAAAAACGGAGCTATCTCTTTAAACTCCTTTGCGTTTAATAAAGGTTCTGTGCGACGTCCGTAATACGACTGTTGAAAACGTGCGTATTGTTCATATAATAAAGCAATTCTGTCATTAGAAAAACTAACATTTAAATTTTCGTATGGATAATAAACAGAATTTAGGTACACTCGAACGTCACGTAAATTACAATGATCAAATCTCGACATATCCATCAGACCATTATTTTTTCTACCAGTTTGAAGACCAACTATTACGTAACGAGGTTTTTCTATGTGTGAAGATGTTTTTATAGACCAGGTATGTTTTGTAGTTTTAGGTAAGAAAGGATATTCATAAAGATCCCAGTTCCTAAATGTTAATTGGAGAGACCTATCTTTGTCGAGTATTTTAAGCAAGTTAATTTTTTCTCTATCCGATACTTTTACATGCGGCACACGCCAGATGATTTTGTTTATTAGAATAGAATCAACCACCTCACCGGTGTTAAGTTGCACTGCATTCAAATTAGTGTTGCTACGGAGTAATATCAATTCATGTTTACAGTTTATTATTACTTTTTTATAATCTTCCGCAAACCCAAGAATATTACTCAAAGGAATAGAAACGGAGAAATTACCACTTTGAGTATTTTTAAACCCATCAATATCCCATCCCCAAGCTCTGGACATTTTAGATTCACTTTCATTCATAGATAATATAGATTTCATTGTTGTGGTGATGCCAGCGTTCTTAATTTTATCTATCTCGATCCCATTTAACTCATAGCGTATGTCTTGGAACAGAAATAACATTGGATTATTAGTAAAATGAACGCTAGGAGCCAATTCTTTCGAATCGCGGCTCTTCTGCACGAGTACAGTTCCTTCCAGATACAATGTACTTGCTGATGGTAACACGTATAAGTCCTGTTGGTTGATAGGTATTCGTATTTCATCGTTCCTGTTGAAACTTGTTATGTAGGGTTTGTAAGAATGGTATTCAATACCGTCAACGGTATTATCATAAACAGGAGTTGATAACACATCTAAGATATTCATTTTAGTAAACCGATGGATTTCAGAAATTGAATATTTTCTTTGTTTAATTTACGAACGTTTTTATTTGTCCGTGTGACTTTGTTACTGGTCTTTTTACAACTAATAACTTTTGTTTGAATGCTGTGATATTTATTATAATCAATCATTTTCTTCTGAGATGTAGGTACAATTGTATTTCTTCGCCTCGTAAATTTAGCAAGTTGTTATTTATATCCAATAATCTTATTTGAACGTTATTTATTATATTTTGATTAACCGGAAAGTAAATCGCGTTTTTCGGTACTTCGATGATTCTGTATCCAGGAGGAACGTTAGGTGCAAACTCGTGAATTATATGACTTTGTTGGCCGTTTATGTATGAACCGCTCACTATGTCACATTCAACTCGCACCACGGTCGTAGACAAAATGTTGACTGGATATTCAGACACATGTAATTTATTTGCTTCTAAAATTTTATCACCGAAACCCAATAATCTCCCAATAGAATTTGGTTTTGTAAAATTTATATTTTTTGTACAGTATAAACTCGTCTTTAAAGTATTATTGTTACACAGTAAATTTATGGTGGCGCCTTTAATGTTCGACTTTATAAAATCACTGATATCCTGTAACTCATACGCTCCATCAGGTATTTCAATAACTTCACTCTCATCGTAATAAAATTTATTATTTCGATAATCTATGTTTGGAATAGAATTAAATGTAGATAAATACAATAAAGCGCACTCATATTCGTCTTCCAGTTGTAGTGTCGGTGAATAATAAGTTGACAACGTGGAAGAGTTTCCGGTTATTGACAGCGTGAAAGACATTTTGCAATTGATATAAATTAAACAGAAACATTCGTTTTATAGTTTATTTTAAAAAATCATACAAAAATTTTAAACATAAGTGACCGCAATTTACAGTGTTAAATCTTTGGTGTGTGGTATAATTATAATAAATTTGACAATTATTGAAATATGATATAAGTTCTAAAGGAGGTTTTAAATCGCCGTAACTATCGAAATATTCACAGTAATTATTAATTTTGACATAAGCTACCCAATGTGTTCCTTCGTTGCATGAATTATCTAAGTTGACTACACCACATTCACAGCGTTTGATCTTTTTTGGTAACGCGTCCCGCATAAATACACCCCGAAAATATGGTAAACCACGGGCTGCAGTTTTTATATCCACATCAGTGAGAGCACGATTAGGTAGCTTGGAATTTAGTTTTTTGAACAATCGACAAATAGTCCATTTCCCTTTTTATACGGTTTAATGTATAAACCTTTGCCAAGCTTTACAGATTCCATTGCTCTATTATGCCGCTCTGCTTCACGTATATTTTGTTGGGCTGCTTTATAGTCATTGACTGTCTTAGCTATTCCAGCCGCTCCGCCTGCTAGCGAACCCAGCGCTGACAAACCAGCAAATATGGGTATCAGTGGTAAAACCCCACCTGTCTTAGGCAAAGGAATGATTCGAGGCACTTGTATTTGTTTACATTTAGGGTAAAGTTTCTTTGCTGCGAAATATGCTAACTTAGCTATATTTTTTGAGCCCTTGAGTTTACTTTTTTTTATATTCGAACGAATTTTTGAAATAAAGGACTTAAAGGATTTTAACCCAGCACCTGTTTTTAATTTGGTTTTCATAATTTTGCTAACTAACCAAGAAGCCATTTTTTCTCCTTTACCAGCATCCTTAGACTTAACTCGTTGTTTTGCCATATTGAGTAATTGTAAGTCAGCTTTATGTCGACTCGATATATCTAAATTATTAGCGTACGCTATATCGTGTTGTTTGCAAGCTTCGTCCAACTGGTTAATACCTTTGTCACCACGTAATAAACGTTTTTGCAATCGGGTTCCCGGTCCACAATAGTTATAACCCGGTAAATGTAATTCAAACGGTAAGTTATTTATAATACTATTGACAAGTCCGCCACCTTGCATTGCTTAAAGTATTCTGATATTTTTTTGAAGTAGTGTACAATTTATAATACGTTATTATATTTAAAATTCTGATATCAACGTATAAGATTTTTTCTCTTTATCCAACTATTTTCACTATTATCTAATCCAAGCCACTTAACATACATTTTATTGCCTCTTTTCTTCAAAACTTTTTCTACAAGGTAAATATCAGGAAAACAAGTCTTTTGAAGCTCTTGTTCATAAAATGCTCCTGATATTATTTGTTTTCGTTGATCTTCGATGTGGTAAGTTACTGGATTAGTATTGTTCACACTTGTAACTTTGAAAATTTCAGTGGACCAGTTAGGGGTGTAACCCTTTTCAAAACAATTCTTATATTTACTAACTCTTACATAGTCACCTATTTTAAATTTATTTTTCTTTGTTTTCGGTTTATTTAATAATACAAAACGGTTTCTTACAATACCTTCATTTTTTCTATTTACGTCTACCGGTTTCAACTTTATAGTGGTGTGTTTAGTATGATTATAATCATAAATAACATTTTCTAATGTTGAACCTATCCACTTATAATTACCATTTAAACTAAAAATTTTATAAAGTCTATTTTTTAATGTTTTTATTAGTCTTTCCACAATTGAAGCTTTTTTGGTAGAAAATGAAGAGTAATGATTGATCCTCAAAGATTTCATTAAAGACGAAAAATTTTCGTTGTAAAATTCAGTACCTAAGTCAGTTTGTAAGTTTTTAGGTTTACGACAACTTTTTTGCAAGATATCTTCAAATGCAGTTTTTACTTCGAGTTTAGTTTTCGTTTTTAGAGGAGCTGCCCAAGCATATTTCGAAAAGCAGTCAATAACAACTAAGATAAAAGTGTATCCCTTATTTAAGGTTTTTAATTGTTTTAAATCTATAAGATCAGCTTGCCATAAGTCATCGATGCCTTTCAGTATGACACGACGTCGAGTAAAGTTTTTACGCGCGGATCTATGTAATTCGTTAACCACTTGCTGCTTTGTCATTTCGCTTTATTTCACTCGTCTTGTCAGCATAAGCTTTCTTAATACTCTGATCCACGTAAGCTGTAGTCTTTGTTAATAAATCCTCAATTTTACTTTCTACCATTATTGTCATTACCCGTCTCAATTTTGCGAGCAGTAATTCAACTTCCTTTTTATTAGGTAAGTTATGTAATATTTGATCCACATATCCTTTATTGGCTGCATCGTCAGCTGTTACAGGTTCGATTACACCTCGAAGTCTGTTTTTTTGTAAATCAAAATCCCCGTCAGAATTCTTCAAAATTGTTTTCTCTGAGATATCAAACACATCAGAAAATCGCATTCGTTTATGAATGTGATGACCAAATTTATCAATGTTCATTTTTACGTCTTATGCTGTGTCAATGTGATACTTGAATGAAAAACTTAGTAAAAGTAATTATTATTTATTTTATTTGAAAATGAAAAAAAAAATTACAGTTCATTGGCTATTTAATGAAACCACCTTCACGTAATTCTTCAACAATCGATATTATTTCATTGTCCAATCCGGTGTTGCCAGCTTCTCTAGATGCGTATAATAACTTCAGTCGTTCAACTAATTCATTAGGATCATCCCAATATACATAGTCAACATTATTATTCCATTTCTTCAAAACCGATAGTCCTTTTCCTTTTGAAACAGGTTTCTCAGGGTTTTCAGATTGTTCATACAATCTAAACAGCGGTTTTATTATTTGCATGTATTTAACTCCCTTATTACTTTTTATTGGTTTTTTGACATCAAAATCTCGTCGATGAGCATTTGTAACTAATAACAATAATTTATAATTTTGCTTGTCCAATTCACTTATTATATTTAAATTTGGTGTTTTTTTAAATAACAACTCTTTCAATCCAGGTGTCAATTCATATGTGCTACCAGCTACGTTTATGACATTACCGTCTAAGTCCACTGACGCTGACCCTAACATTGGTTTTCCTTTTACAATTCTAATGCCAAAAGGAACATCTTCGAATGCTTCTGAACTGAGAGACCAAGATGACACATTTTGTTTTGGACTGTTATTAAAGTCAAGAGTTTTGAATGAGTCACCACTCTCATCTAAATCGTTATCAATATCTGGATCTGAAAATTCTTTTTCATTGAAAGGTAAATGCTCAGTTTCTTTGTCTGAGTCAAAGCCCTCACTTGTATTTTGAGAATAATCAATATCTTCCATTTCAGTTTTCCTATTCCTCGCATTTTGTGTTTTTTCTTTTTTAAATTTCTGTGGATTTTCACTTGAAATTTCAGTTTTCCTCTTCTTATGAGATACTATTTCATTTAAAGGACTAATTAATGGCTTAAATACGGTCTCTAAATGTTTGTTATTAGTATCCTCAATATCTCGCATTCTTTGTACTTTTCTCTTCACAGCTTCTGCTGCATTAACGATTTGTTGTTTTAAAGATTTCTCCATAGTTTAGATGAAGCTTGTTTCTCTATTGATGTTAAGGTAAGAATAGTATATTATAAACAGAATTATGGTTTATATACTTGTAAAAATAAGTATTCAATCATTAAAAACAACAAATCGATCAAACCTCATTCGATAACACCCATTATTTTTTTGACAGTCTTTATTTATAACTAAGTAGTTGTAACGATCTTTCCATACTTTAGAACACATTTCATGAAAATCGTTCCAGGTCATATCAGTGCCAACATGTTCATCATACACATGTCTTAAATTAGTTTCATCCTGTTTAAATAAAATTATAAGATTTGCATTGTCTCGGATAAGTTGTTTAGGGACCTTACTATACGTTTGATTCAAATAAAATGAATCTATGTTTTTATGTCTACCCATTGAAAAGTAATCTCTAATATTATTTTGATTTTCACATGCAACGTCATCAAAAACTATTATTGAATTAGGTTTTGCTTCATGAGGACTTAAAACTTCTTCATTTCCACTATATTTTGAAAACGAGACATCTGGAACCAACTTCAAAACCTTTTCTAAAAATATATATTTTGGTTGTTGTAATGTCTTTGAATATACATATACATTCTTATACCTTAATCCATTTTTGTGTAATAATAAACCAACCACTAAATTAGTTTTGCCACAATTAGAAGGGCCACATATAATACATCTAATCGTATCGGGTAACAGTTTTCCGTGTCGGTCGCGATGTTTTTGCATTCCGAAACATAACGCTTCAACCTCAAGAGTTTCGGGTTGCTTAACAAATTTCATCGATGTGCGATGTTTAAAACGGTTGCAATAAAAGTGAGAACGCAAACAAAATGATTTCCGTTTTATACAGTCTCTGTTGTATGATAAAATACTAAGAGCATAAAACGCAAACAAAAGAACGGTTCGTGTTCATCGCAATCGCAAATACATTATTGGGTATTCTACCACACCTAAGTGAGCGTAGCGAACGGTCGAGAGCGAAGCGAACGATAGGTGGGGTAGAATGCCCAATAATATACTACTCACTATACCTTTATACATATACCTTTATTGTGTGCCAAATAAAATTGCAGTTACAAATATGGACGTTGCATAGATTTATAGAACGTCTCAGCTAATATTTCACGTGTTTCTTGGACATTTGAGGCAGGTGATTGAAAGACGACCGCCCATCCGAAAGGCGGGTGATAAATTCCGGATTACCCGGACGCAGCTGACTGTCCGCTCAGAAAATTGAAATTGGCGGCTCCTTCGTCCTAAGCTTGTACCCGCTGTTTGATAACATTCACCGCGTGCTTTCGACGTTATGAATTTATGAACGCGTACCTTTGTGGTCGGGTCATTTACCGTGTGGAAAATCCCTTTGGAATATTTATGAATCACCTTAACTTTCACGTCATTCGTACTGGTGTATTTTTTTTATCAAAAGATTACCTACGTTAAAAAGAAACATTTTTTTTTTGCGAAAGCCTGTTTCAAATTTGTGTGAATATAGTTTACAGGACGGGAAGCAATTAGGCCAAGCCAATAAAATATTAACGTACGTACCACTTGTTCCGCCGCGTGCATACAGCACTAGGCGGGTTACGGTATTATATTGTCCCATTTTAAATAGGTAGAATATTTAATTCAAAGAGTACGGAAGGAAGACGGGAAGCCTCACGGCGTTGTGTTGTGTCACCGTTGGAGGTTGTTGTTGTCGTCATCAGTGTCGGAGCTAAGTGCCGTCACATCGTCTATGTATAAAAGCCGCTCTCTCCGCTTTGTTCCGCCTCTTTGTTTGACTTGACGAAGGCATAGTAAAAACTAAACACGACCGACGTCTAAGGCCTTTCAGCTGTTGTCGGGAACTCGGGAAAAACGTAAGGTAAACCTTTGAATTGGACCTCATTCAACTTGTTTCCAATAAGCACTTTTTTGTCCTTTTTTTGAGTCGTCAGTAATGTACATAAAACCTTATACATTCCCTATCGAAGAAGAAAATGTGAAATGGCTGTCGCAGGATATAGAAGTGTCAAATCGCGGAAACGATCCATCGTGATGCTGTCCTTCAGTCTCGGATGCGTATGGGGTCCGTAGCTATTTGCGCCGTGCCGTGATGATGCGTTGATGAACGGCCTCTTTCCGAGGGGTCTCAACTTGGTCACAAGGTCCAGGAAATCACCACTTAGAATTAAATGAAAATTGCTTTCGTTAAAAGACTATCTGCGTATATACAACCCTACTTGTGTCATAAAGGAACTGCGTTTCCGCACAAGTGGCCTTTTCATGGTAGCAGCTCGAATTACTTACCTGTAAGGAATATAAATATGTCAATATAAAAAATAGAACAGGTGTTTGTTCGCCGTTGAAACTCATTACCCTTTCCAAATGAGCAGCTGTTTACTCCCGTTAATAGCATTTTATTTTTAAATTGAGACGTAGCTGTTTTGTAAACGTGTTTTCTCATTGACTATGTCTATTTTCGCTTTAATTGACATTACATAGAATTTTGACAATAAAATCATGAACAAAGCGCCGGTTTTGTCTGCTGTCCGGTTTTGAATGCTTCTAACTATCAACGGAGCAATTAGCTTGTTTAAATCAATAAATGTATCGCAATTGGTTTTGTGTAATACATACATAATCCTGTTGTCGAATTTGCCTATATTCACCTAAACACAAATAATGCTTAAATTACCAAAAAAAAAATGTTAATGTTGCATATTCTTATAATTATGTATTATAAAATCTGTCGAAGAAGAGGTTCCTTTTACGAATAATGCTCCAGGAAACAGTCTTATCACGAAACTTTGTGTTGTGTTTCGACACGGTAAGTAGATAAGTGCCTGTTGCCAAAACGTTAATACTTAATAATGCGCGTTCTCCACGCAAGTCTTTAATGAAATTTAGAAGAGGGTATGAATTTTAAATGAGCCTGTTGAATTTTAGGCCATGTTAACCTAGATACAATGTACCTATTATCTACTTTTGGAGGATCGAAATTAAAATGGAGACGAGAACTTGTTAGATTTTGTTTAGGTCTGTAGCACGTTTGCCAATTTGTTTACTAGAGTAAAGTGGTAACAATTGGTATTAATCGTTGAGCTTCACCATCGTAGGTCAACGACCGACTGACTACGGTTGACCGGTCTGTCGCGATCTGATTGTCGCGCCAATAAACGATTTGCATGCGTGGCACTAGCCACTAGCCAATGTTGCGTTTGCGCACCCATGCCCAGCGTAATTGGTGTTATCAAGTTGGCCAACCATGCCTGTGGCATTGGTACACCCGCTCTAGCTGTTTCGAAAATATAGGTGCAATAATTACCGCCTCTTTTCATGATTATAGTCGAACCCTGATGACTTTTACATTACAGCCTTCATAACCAGTTCTTTTATTTATTTATTTATTTATTTATTTATTTATTTATTTATTTATTTATTTATTTATTTATTTATTTATTTATTTATTTATTTATTTATTTATTTATTTATTTATTATAAGATATCCAACAGCAGTTTAGTTTACAAATAATTTTACAACAGTACTAAAATTATGTCATAAATCTAAGATAAGTATTAAAATTTAGGGAAATTGTATAGGCAGAAATGGTTCTGTTTTTACTTTCTAATTAATGTACGAATTACGAATAAATCTAAAGCTTAAACCGTTCTGATCCATAGAAAACTTTTAAAATTTTGTGTACCTAAGTGGAATATTGGCGTAAAATATCGAACACAGTGTGAACTATATTGTAAAGAAAATCGAACACCTAAACAAGCCTTTCAATTTAGAGCAGTAGCGCCAATTTGGCAAACGGTCCTGTCAGAGTTGATTTATGCTTGCGACAGTCTCCTTTGGTGCGCTAAAAGCTTTGGTCTGTACCTTGTCTGCAGTGAAAACAGAGGACAATGTAACCCCCTGACAGATATAGAGAAAGACAACTCTCGTGAACTCCCTACCCAATTTTATAGGTTTAACAAAAACTTGACGGTCACTAATTGCTCTGGCTGTCGATATCTCCTGACAAATGGACGCTCATTTCTACTTCGGATAACTTGCTGAAGTTTTTGTTCATGTTTCATTTGTGTTTCAAGTAAACACAAATAGTCCGTACCGTACCTAGTACGGGATAGCTATCATCGCTGATTGGTTTCGCTAAATTAAAGCGGTCGTGTTTGGAATAGTTGAATAATAACATTGCATTGCTTAATTGTTCGTTTGTAACTTAAGTATTTTACGGCTATTAGTTTATAATTACCTGATTGTACATAACGTAGAATTTTGTACCTGCTTGATTGCTCATTAATTTATAATTTCTTCCTTAATAATTAATAATCATACTCAAATAGAAATTATATCGACTCTTGATCAAAGCTGTAATTAATATTTGAATCGTTGCTGATTAAGAACGTTGATTGTGTTCAATTTTATTTCGTGTCATTCATACACTACTGTGCTGATGAATCGTTTTAATTTCATAGACAAACAGCAGATTCGATAAACCAATAAATTACATTCATTCGCAATTTATACTGTCTGGCGGGTATTATTACGCGATCAAATATTTTCTGATTGCTCAGCTCGTTTTTTTAACATACATTTAATGTAATACTTTAAAGTACCTACATACATAGGTTGTGATTTTGACTATGCTCACTGCCTAGTAGGGTAGCTAGGTACCTACTTCCGAAAACAGGATGCAGTGGCATAATGTCCCCCTTCTATTGACTCGTTAATCTAAAAATATAAACATTGTGTCATTGCGGTTTGTAAAACATTATGCATTATATTTTATCTACAGTATGAATCAGAAGGGTATTGTTTACCGCCAGAATGTCTCTGATCACATATTTGGAGATGTCTGTGTTGATTTCAAATTGTCAATATCTGACTCTAGTTTGCATTTATCGCCGTTACGATACCTATGTACTGTTAATATGTGGTTATACTGTCTTGTCCTGTATTATTTTTGAAAAATATATAATTATGGACGTTCTTTTCGCGGAATCTCCAAAAACATTAATCAATTAGGAGATTGAGGCTAAAAAATGATTTAGTTGTTGGTGTCGTAAGTGCATTAGTCGCGACAGCAATCAATCTTGTGTAGTATCGGCTACGCCCGCATCGATTGACACCATTGCACGTCGAGTGTTCAAGTTACGACATTATGCTCGTGTGTTCAACCTAAATAACGCGCTATACACAACGCGGGCGGGCGTATGACTCATGCACTTTCATACTCCAGCTTTGCCCGTATCTGATACCACGTGACGATATTTGCGATAGCCTACGTTGTCAACCGTATCTTGTCAGTTCCATGTTGATTTAATGTTTCTTACAAAATATAATAGATACCTGTTTGCGTTGATGATGTACCATTAAAGTAACCGCAATTTACTTGCAGTAGCGATTATTTTCCTTGTTGTTGACTTAACACTAATAATGTACCTATGTGTCATTAAAATTGTTAGAGACAATGCCTGCCCTATTCACAACTCGGTGTATAATGAACAAGTTGGTAATGATCGTATTAATATTAACGTACCTAAACGCTTTGTCTGCGAGCATTCCCTCAAGATGGTGTCTTAACAGAGACACTTGTGTGGGCTGAACAATACTTGCTTTCTATACGATAATCTACGTGTACCTACCTGGGTAGATCGATGTAATGACGCATATTCCTGCAGAAGTACACGGCGTTAATGTCAATTATGCTGGCTTTATCGTTATCATCAACATTTCTGAAGTACTGTATTGATTTATCGTATCACGCTCCGTATAACTGAAACTCATTAATTTGGGACACCGGGAATCATATTTTTAAAAGATATCCAGCTAGCTTAGCATGGCACTCTGTGACAAGACGTTGTCGTGCGTTTGTCACGCTTACGTCTCTGTCTATGGTATTAAATGCGATAAGGACAGCATACTTGAGATAATTGTCGCGGCTCGCCATGCTAAGCCCCCAGGCCATTAAATCTAGCGACATTGAAATATATTGACATCATATGCCAATATTGCTGTATTCGCTCGCTTGGAAAAGACATATTGAATAAGGTAAATATCGCGTTATGAGAGGAAACAATAAAACTCGTGTCCATGTTTTATATGAGACTTATCAAAACAGATGTTATCGCTTCCACTCGTAGATCGGATTTACCTACGATGGATATGAAAATCAATAATGTTATCTCTTCCTACTTAAAGTAAGCATAAGCCTGATATAGGTAGGTACGGTATATAATTAAAGGCGCGTGAGTATGAATGTATTTATGAAGGGTTACCGCGGCTCCTGGCACGGCGCGGCGGCCTAGCGACCTACATCTGCGTAATTTAGGTAAACCAGCCATTCCGATAAACGGCCATCAAGTCATTTGGATAAATGCTCCCGATGGTATATAAAATGAACTGTTCATCAAACAGATTAACCAGGAAACCCGTCCTATCATATCACATGTCCATATTAAGATGTTCTTTTTGCGTCGGTATTATATCTATTATATTAATATGAAGTAAACTGAGATAGCTGTAGATAATAAATAAAATATTAAGAAGACAATTCGGACTGAGTTATCTACTGGCTCGTTTTATGGCATTCTTTTATACCAATAGCCATTAATTTGGGAAAATTAAAGTGTGTGAAAATGAAAAGTGTGTGCCTTGATGTGGCAGGAAATTGATGATGACTGCAATATGTTTCTCCGGACGCACGCTATAATTTACACCTATTTTGTATGATGCGAAAAAAACTACTACATCAATCAACATCCACAGCAAATGTCTAGATGGATTTCTCGCGGTTTCCAAGAAATTGTTGTCATGGAATATGTCATTAATACGTTCTTTACTTATTGTATTTTAATTTTATTTGCAAAGTCATACAATTGAAAATATATCATGTATGCAAAAAACATATGTAGTAATAATAATATAGTTTTACGTAGCGTAGGTATGCAAGATGCTTAGTTAGCACGCACAGTTTTTCCTTGGACTGCTAGCCAACGTTTATAGCTATGTCAATGTCAGATCCAACAATTAATTATAGTAATAATGACATGTCCGCTATTGCGTGACATGTTTAGATAATTAGAATCGACGACGTCTTCTCTATATCTCAAACGTTGCTCTTAGTCCACGTGCAAGCTGTATATTTTAATAACGCATTAAATTAATTTTGCTGTGGTTTGGTTTGTATTTGTGACTGTTTGATCTCGTCAAGATCGTCAGAGTTGGATAAAATCAATTTTCCGCTTTGGTTGGTGGTTTCGTGTGTAGTTTTTGCTCGGCGGCGCGTGCCGCGTGCCTGCCTCGGGCAATCTAGGCAAATCCTATCCATTGTGCTCGGTGACAATAGTTCCGGTGCTAATTCAAGGACGACCCGCCATTGTGCCATGGATATGCGACGCTACTCCTGCACAACACAAATATTTTTTTTATGAATTAGGCATTTGCGTAATATTTGTGGCAACTTTTTTGATTTTAATTAAAATATCTAATGATGTCAAAATGCCACGATAGAGACTAAAATTCAACTAAACGCATAATAGTACCTACTGCCATAGTTTCCTTCACCTACATGACATTAGATAATCTTAATGGAGAACGCAAAAATGGCAATTCAAAAGATCCAAACTTAACCCTCCCATGGGACGTGACAAATTTCGACATGTCTTTGCAAACGTTTGATTTATGATCGTGATAATAATTTCCGCGTTGAGGTAGGGCTCGTCTCGGCCTATATTATTATAATGGGTCGCTATTTACAGCGGTGGCATTTGCGGGACTGCGCTATCGCTGGGTCACGTCACGACGGATAATTTGATCCTTTCGTTATGTTCAGGGGCTGACGTCATCATCGTATGCTATAAACTAAGACAAGTGCCACGAGTGATTTGTTCGGTGTTCAGCTGTTAAAGCTTTTACTCCAACTTTTTATTGAGGTTGCAGGCATCGAGCCCAAGTTCGAGCCAAGTTGGGTAATGGCAAAAGTTCTTGGAATCCGTTTATTTCCTACAACTGTAATTGTTTAGCGGATACAACTTGTGATTGCAATAGTATTTATAAGTAACCATAAATTAGTTTTTAATTGCGAAGCCGGTAAAATAGGTAATTCCTCTCATGTGATTATGTTGTAAAATATTAGTTTCTGTTTTTTAGTTAAATTAACGTAGTATTAGAGGTTTACATTTCCCAATAATGACACCCAAATCGTTATCCATACGCTATGCCGATTGGCTGGATTAAGGTTTAGAGCGTCTCTCAAATCAGCGTATTACGACGGAAGAGCCTGCTGCGGTTATTATTTTACTCGATATCGGATGAAATCTGAAGCAATTACGGTATCTCTCTTACTACGATTTTAATTGCTTTGCTGCCTTTTCAATTTAATCCAATATATATATTTCTAACATCTTCTATGCCGAAGCACGTGCCTTTTCGAAGATTAAATACATTTCTCATAAAGTGAAATGTGTCAATTTTGTTCCCTTGTTCCGTTATTTGTCACACACAGCTTCATAACGAACAAAGTTACGTGTCTTGAAAATCTCGATTCAAGAGAACACCAGTCTTGATCGCATTTCCAATTAATACGTGGAAAATTAGCCAGGTGGAGCCTTTTAATAGCTCTTGAAATGTTTCTTCGGCGATTGAAACGTTATCTCTATTAAACCAAACATAAAACTTTCTAGTCTAATGCTATGCAATTTAATATTCTCTATTAATTGCGACGAAAGAGTATTTAATTATTTTTATTAAAGATTCTTCTCCTTTATTTTCCAGGTAATTAACCTACGTTTACCACCGCAGACATTCCACTATTCAAGGTTTGTTCTTTCAAACGGCTTTTTAAGATCACTTGTGCAAATGTTTACCCAGGGACGTGCCTAAGTAATACCGTAAATGTGCCGCGGAATATTTTATATAAAGAAACTTAACGAGGCGCGAGCGAGCACTCGTTTATTTTAGCTGGATTCCCGAACCGAATTAAAATATGTTTCTTGAAATATATCATGCCAATTATTCGCACATTTTATAACAAAGGATACCATTAAATAAACATTAATAACACCGAATGAACAGAAAAATTCCCTATATTATCCGCATTTTTATTGTAGAAGACGGGTCTCTGCTTCAGTTTAAGTTAGATCTGTTGTCGTCTCTGAGCAAATTTTTAATTGTTTTTATTATATTTTAAACCATTTTATTTTAATTGTTTTTATTTGGTTTACTTCGTTAATTCTGAAGTCCTTGGCTCTTTGAGAAGACACAATTAAGATAAAAGGCTTAGCAAATGAATGTAGCCAAGGAGTTGGTCCGGGTGTTCAATTTAAAAGCGAAGCGCTACGGGCCCGGTGAAGGAAGGAAAGTTTATAGTGTTTCCCCGGTTAGTGACTTCGCGTTTATTCGGTCCGTTGCCTCTACTGAAGTGCAGCGGGCACTCTTTAAATTGTTTACGTCTCCCTGCCTCGTTTCTCCCTCGATGGTCTACGCCGCGCTGCCGCTACCGGCACGGGGTCTCTGAAAAATGTCTTATTTTGTAGCGATTTTCACTTACGCTTCTATTGAAAGATTGCACTTATTGAAGACTGTAATATTTTCTTTTACATCGTCTGCTATTATTAGAATTGCTTGAAGTATGAATATTACCAAGATGATACAAAGATACTCTGAGCCTTAGCATCATTGTGGTTATGATTGATATTCATTTAAACACAGCCTTTTGTCGCCCTCCAGCGACTGTTCCATTAGGTACGTACATCGTGATTCGACAAGCCGGAGGCATGAAGGCTATTTATATTCCAGTAATAATGGAATCTGCTGTGCGAAGGCTGAACGACCCTATTTTTATAGGGTACTTAATCATGTATCTTACGATCCTCGCAAATCTATGTGAAATGGTTTTATTTGTGCGCAATTTAATATTAGGTACCTGTCTACGAACATACTAGTAATTTCGAGGTAAAATTATATTCGTTTGTTGTGTTTGGTTGTATCTAAGTGCCAGGGTAAATAACTAAGCAAATGCTGGGACAGACATTTAATTAAACACAAACGTATGTAAATACGAATTTACTCTTGATGTTAGGGTTCACTGTTTTGTAGAGGGTTAATTTGTTAAAATTATTTGCAGTACAAAATTAATACTTCAAGGGTTCAGTTCAACATCAGTGTTTAGAACTTAACATACGAATCCTATTTAAACAACAATGAATGAGATGGTGAAAAAGAATCGCGAAAATATTAGCAGCAGAAGGTACTTACCTACTTACATTATGTTCCCAACTGCCGAGATATGCGACTTGTTTACAGACGCTTTGTGTAAATCTGGTGTTGGTGACGGAATAAAAGAATTCCATGCGCTCTGTATTGTATCCTCTTTCTCAGTGTGTGCTCGGCGAATATTTACCCGTGTCAGGAACAAAGAGGACAGTGATGCAATATGGATGAGATAAGAATATTAAACTCAAAGGGAAATGGAAGTTGCTGTTTGTGCCTTTAGTTTTTCAGCATTCGGTGTACTTCTTTCTTGTTATATGCCTTTTTACGTGACGAATTTACCTGAATAGACGCGTAATAAATTGAAACATAAAAGATGTGTCTCTTCGTAATGAAACCCTCCAAGACCTCTTAAGACGGATCAATGTAAAAAAATACTAACCGACGAGTAAACAGTGTAACGACTAAATATTTTCTGTTATCATTTCATTTCGCCGACACACGCTAAACCTTAATTTTATTTGTGCCCCAAAAATAATAACCGGTAATCTTGGGAATTCTCGTCTCCCTCCTTCATCCCTTTTCTTCGTCGAGTGCTGGTTTATATTACAAAATTTTTCCAGCAAAAAACTGCGACGCAACAGTAAAAACCTTGAAAGATTTCATTTCAAATCGTTCAAATCGCCCTTTATGAACATTTTGTGTAATGGCCTCAATATAATTATGCGTCCCAATCTGTTCAATTAACTTTGATTTCAACAGTCCGTTTTTCGTATGCAAATAATTAATTTGTTTATTGAATAAATGATGGATTGCTACAGTTGGATTTCATAATTTGTTAAATTAGTTCATTGCTACGATTGCCCTTGAAAATACAACAAGTTGGCTTTATTAAACTCTATATTATTTAATTAATTTTGATACGCACTAATGAGTTTTTTCTGCGGTTTTTTGGTTTGCTCTTAATTAAAGTTTAAATTATTCTAGAACGCTGCTGTACTTATCGACATTAATGTAATACATTCCATTTGAAGTATAAAAAATATCCAATCATAAGTCGCATTTATAAGGCGTCATGACATGATCGCAGTAGGTACCTACTGATGTTTTAATTTAAATATTTCGGGATGTTTATCCGCAAACTTCCTACATATAATGTGCTGGCTTGTTTTTGTTTATGTCTTCATTGACTCTATTTTTATTACTTTCATAATGTTATTAATGTGTATTATCACATTAATAACGTTTCGTAAATATTTCGTATACGTGACTTTTCAGTCTTCGCTCATGTCTTATGCAACTTATAAAATTCAAGAATCTTGGTAAATACTTATTTGCATTTGAAAAGATTGTTCTTTCTTGTAAGAAATAAGCTTTGGTATCGTATAACAAATCATAACGCAGCTATAAATGCATGAAGCGATTCCATGAGCCGTTATGTCGCGCGGCAACACGCGATACCCGCGCGAATTGCCAACGGGACCTTGTCGTCGCTGGCTCTTGGCTGGCTTACATGTGAAAACTATAGATTGCTCGCTCATTCACAAACCAAAGATCATGACAAACTTTAATTAAATTCTAAGTTTAAAATAGTGGTTTTGTATGATCTTAAAAATACCTTGCATAGGTACCTACTCTATGTTTATTGAGCTGTGGTTTTTTTAATATGAATTTTGATAAATTAGTTACGGTTCAATTCAAGGTGGTCTATTTGGAACTTTTTGTATTTTTTTGTAATCAAAAACTGATAATGTTCGATGTAAAATAAACATCAGATATCCCTACGACATGGACAAGATTTCGGTAAACAAGAAAGGGTCTAATATGTTTAGTAGAAAACCCATCGACCCATCATTTGCTATGCTATGCACACATGAATATCTTATTAACCCCGCTTTGTGGGAAAGAGCAGTAGTGTGACAGCTAAAGCCTACTGTTTACTCCCCATTTGAAAACTTAAGCTTTGATAGACACGCCCAATTTAACAACTGAAAGTCATGTAATGATATTAATGTTGCTGTTGATTACTTGGCATTAAATGCAATCCATTTAACGTGGATATGCGAAGAGTAAAACTTACCTATGTTAATTGCTATGTGCCTCGACAGTTAAGTAATCGCTTGTATTTTTAGATTGCAGTGAAATTCTATGAGCAGACAAAAGGTCGAAAGGCTTTTGTATGTGGTGGATTTCGTGCAGTCGCTATTCTTAAAATAACAGCGTATAAAGTTCTGCATGGGTTGTTACTAGAATAGAAACAGATACGTAAACTGAACTTAAATAGAAATCATTGCAGAATATTATCACTTGTTTGGACTTTTTGGACTGACCTATTTGTCGACTTCATAAAACTATTACATGATCATGTATGCTTTAGCTTAGCTATTTGCTAAATAAACTAATATTACTGCAAATGTTATCAACCTAACCATAACCACATGTTGCAAGTTTACGTAACTTGCTCTACTAACTTACTTCATCACTAGTGGCATTTGCGGCATGAAAATTGTTAACACCACGAAGTTTGGGAAACGTTTTCTAATCTTACCATTAATATGCAAACGTGAAATTGTAATATCGTGACGCGTTGAACAAAAAGCTGGCAATAAAACCACGCATATCATTACAAAGCAAATGAAATTACAGTGTTTGTGGCAACATTAGAAAGTAACGTTTCGTCACAAGTAGCTATTCATCGCGATAATGGGAAGTGAACCAGCGACATCGCCACGAGCTGCTAAACTAGTGGTAGCATTAGCAACCTAGCAATGACATACACATAACGCTAGCTTGTTGGAGCCGCGTGGGAGTTACATTGTGCTTAATATTACGATGCAAAGATAATGTTGACGTTGATTCTACGTAACCAAATCACTTTGAATAGCAATCGCAACATTGCCAACTTTATTAATATCAATTTCTATTTCAAAATGTGCATGTATTTAACTGCTAGCCCTTTTGATAGGGTGGTTACTAAAGGAATGAATACAGCATATAATTTGTAATGATCTCACGATGAGTGTAGTTTGAAATTTTTACTTCCAAGACTACGTAATGTGTGATGCAATGCAAGCTTATAATCTTATTGAATACACAGAATCTTGTCTTCTCGGTGACATCATGCAAATCAATCAACGAGTTCCATGAGCAATGTTTATATAATACAAACGACTCTATCTTCTCTGCTAAATTAAGTATGTCCAGGAAACATGCCAAATATTTGCTACAAATTCTTTTGTGAACTAACCACGGGTGTCAATTTGTTGTGAGCAGTGACGCATTTGTTATCTGTATGTCTACCTACAATCATTTGTGGGCCATTATTATCAATAAAGCAGCAAGATTCGAAAGTGCGTGGCGTGGCTTCAGGTCAAGGACTATTGCCTTTGTTGTCTTGTATAGTGTGTTCCCATTGTATCTAGTAAGCAAACAACAACGTCTTACAATCAATTATTGTTATTAAACGTTAAATGTGTTTAATTTTTGTCGCAATATTCTAATTAGTATAAAAACAAAAGCTATTTTTAAAATTCCATTGCGTTAAAAAGCAAGCTTTGCAAGTTATAAAAATTATCAGCAATCTCTGGGAAACCGGAGATTACTACGGGCGGGATAGAAATCTGTCGGAACCATTCAATTCAGAAAATGACGAGTAGAAGTAATCTCGTGTTTGCGGCTGGCAAGGGTTCGAAAAAAATAGTTCAGGGCTGAAAGAGGTCTACGCGGTGAACGGATATAAGTTTATTAGATAGATAAAAGTAGTCGTATCCTCGTGGGAGTGGAAACGAGCGACGTTGCACGTGGCCTACGGTATGAGGTTGCACCGAATATGAGTCAGACCGAGCCCTTCAAACGCCGAACGAGATTACTAACATTTGCATTCTGCCAATATCCGGAACCCCGCTCGTGCTTACTCTCCTGTTACAACGCGATTAGCATTACGTTCCGTCTCTACAGGGAATCCACGGAAATGTCTATGGGGTTTATAAAACGTCTTCTCCCGATGTCGGATCATAAAGTTTCCACATCGCAGCCTCCGCATAAATATTGACTTCGGAAATCACAAATCATATTTTTCAGCAACCGCAATACATTATACGAAACATAATATTTTAGAAGCATCTATTTATACGACGTGTTTGCTTTAGAGTCTAATACATCTGATGTTTTTTTAGTAAATAAACAAACAAGATTGCGCCATGAAAAAATATTGTTGGCATTTAGAGTCTCGCGCGTTTTCGAGCAGTTTCTGTAAAATGACGACTCAATAAATTCTGTGCTGTTATTACGTCTGCGATAAAGTGAGAGTTATTGCCAAGGGTGAGAAGACACCCTGTCGATAAAAAAAGTATATTTTCAAAGTAATTTCTGCCTTAACCTAATGGGACGTTTTATACTAGGCGAGGGGTTAAACAGCGCTGCAGCAAATTAGATTCAAGTTGATGGGCTCGACTCAAGAATGAATGTAAAATGCCTTGTTTGTGATATTTCAATATAAAAAGTGTTGAATTTAGTCGAAGGTCTGTTAATTATCTAGAACTTCAGTTATGCACGGATTTGATAACCTAATCACATAAAATCCGTTATACTTTCTTTAAGTAATTCCTTTCCCGAATAGAAGGAAGATATTAAATCATCCGCAGATACTGGTTGTGTCGTCGGCAGAGTTACGATGTGACATTTCACGACATACTTGCGTAATTTATGCGATCATTTCATTCGAGGTGGTATTGCCACGAATTTCTCATTGCATTGTCACTCGGGGTTGAAGGTAAACTTGAATTTCACTTACACTGCGCGTTTGGTACGTTTTTGTCGTTATCTCAATTCAGAGATACAACAGTTCTATTCGATGAGCACGTAATGTAGGTGAAATGAACTAACGCAGTAAAACCCTATAACAACATCGTACGTAAGTGGGAAAAGCTCTCCACATACAATGCTTACAAATGACTCGCAAATCATGACAGAGCTAAAACGTGTAGCGTGTTTTATTAGTTTTCGTACTTAACGGGCTTTACCTACTTAGGTAGGTACCTATGTACTCGTAAAGGTACTATAGAAAACGAGTTTTTGTCATGTTACTATTATTGCCTGATGAGTTCATGATGACATTACTAGTCGGCCAAAAGCAAACAATTTCGTAAGCTATTTATATTATCATGCCAGTATTGTGTCATATGATTTAATGATAATGTTGTTTTTATGTTTTTTTTTAATGAACTGAGATATGGTTTATATTTAATTTAACGTAGCTACATACGCCAACATTTTCTAATACCTATTGAAGTTAAGTAGAACGTTTCTGTTCCAGACATTGTTTTACTATTTATTGAACCGTCGCAAAACCGCTCAGACACATTAATTTTGTATTTTAATAGAGTCGTCGCCGGTCGCTATTTCTTAGTTTACGTTACTATCCATTAAATTCCGGAGTAAAAGTATTATTTGCCGTTAAACTTTTGTTCAAACATTGGCTCTACGAATAGTTCCGACGTATTTATGTAAATCTTCAATCCGGGTTTTACGGTCGATTTTGTTAGGCCCGTTCCTCATAAAACTAAACATTTTCTTGCAACTTCACAGTAAAGGAGGATTTATGTCTAAACAAAAAATGTATAAAACTTTAACCTTAATCTTGTGTTCCTCGCACATGCAAAAACGTTTTTTCAGTCGAAGCTACTTACCCACGTTTATATAAAACACTAGATTGTCATTTACACTTGCCATTGTATAAGGCACTCTGCTGAGAGTCCTTGCGGGGGATTTTATGGCATGGTGGTGACGACGGCTTTATGGCCGGTAGGATCCAATAAAGGCCCTGGAAACGTTACAGGCGAATTTCCATTCTCAACAACTGTGTCGTTTTATGTAAAAAGATTTCTTCCCTTCAAGAAATATAACATGAAAGAAAGCTGTTTGCAAAACATACCTACGTAAATAGTGTAATGAATTTCAAACCGCTACCTACTTATACATATTCTATATGGCCAAGAAAATAACGTAACTGTAATCTTTTTAATAAACCTTCGTTATATAAGAATGGATGTTATATGAATAATTTATTTTGTTATTATCGTATCTATTTGCTTCGTTATTCTCCTATTTTGACGGGAAGAAAAGAAGTTATTTCTACGCTGATGTTTCTGCCCGCGGCTATAGAGCCCGCGCCTCGGTAGTAGGCAGGAACAAAACGTTGCCGAGCAAACAGTTCACTATCACTGCACCGGTCGTTATCTCTTGGCAGAGAAACCTCGCAGAACGTTTCAGTACTTAATCATTTCATAACTCAATAGTAAATGTTCTTTGTAACATTCTTTTATTTATCCCTCTGAGAGCAAAGTTTGCGGCGTATCATCTTAGAAGTTTACTCCGTCCTCTGGGATAATTCCCTGTAATGGTGGGATTAGTCAGTGTCGGGGGAGCAGTGCAACCTTCTAATGACAAATGGGAAGAGGCGAGATGCGTAGTAACTTGTACCGCAATACAAACACCAACTTCTCGGACACGTCACTGGAGATTGCCAACTTCGCAAAGTTAGATTTATGACTGAAATGAGTGAAATTTTTGGCTTCGGATGTTATTACACTGAGTAGAAAGTTATAACGTGAAACTTTGAAGTTTAAATTTATTACTTGATATAACGATGTTTGTTGTAACATATTTAAAAAAGTTCAATAATATCCTATTGTGTATTTCGTAAGAACATTATCATTAACTTTTTTTAAAGATATAAAGTACTAGTTTGAGAGAAAGGGTAGAACTGCAATGTGATTGTGACTAATTCGAGTTATCTCAATGAGATTGTTGATTCCCTTTGGAGCATATTCCGAGTTCCCTGCCGCTGGCCCTTATCTGCGCAATTCGTTTGGGATCCCCCCGCTCGAGCTCGTTTCAAATAAAATAGATTCGTGTAAATTGAAGTGCATTGAATTAATTCTGTCACTGATTGAAAAGTTGAAAGTCGGACGCGGAGTGAGCGCTGCCAAATTGAAATGAAATGTGGCGTTATTATTTAGAATGAAAAGTCAAAAATCATGATAACTACATATAATACTATAGATTGCTAACTAAAATGTGAATGACGTCCGGTAAAAACAAAATATTGTAGAACAAATTAAAGAGACAGTCCACTCTTCAAATTAAACCCTGTTTAAAACTGTTGATAAGTTTGGTGCTCTGTTGTCTGCTATGTTTGCTAAAGTTTATCTGTTCCATTTATTCAAGTTTTAGTAAGTCCTCACGGCCTCATAACAAAAACTTAGCTGATGCTTCCGAGCACTAACTCGTTGCAAACTTAAATTGGCCGCATAGCCGTTGTTTACAGCCAACTAGCGGCATCCAATAGTCCGGGAAATTATTAAGGCGGGCGGAAGTTGGGCGGCGCCCGCCCTCGACGCGTTGCTATAGCAACGCAACTCTTGAATTACTTAAACGAATGATGAGCTCACCCTATACTAACGTTCAATTGTACTTTCTAAACTTCTTTCGTATAAATAGATTTTAAGGTAGACTTTAAATTCAGTTTCACAGAAAAGCTTTGCAATTTTATTATGAAGTTAAATCTTTGAGTTTTTAGTTTATAAATTGTGAGATCGGAGGTAAGATAATTTTATTTTATTTTGACGTATTCTACAACAGTTAAAAGGTTTACGATAGGTGGCTGGTAGCGCTCGCTTTGTTCAAGTACTCTCGAGTGGAATGGATACGCTAGGTGCACCGCCCGCCGCCGCCACGCCGGGCCCTGCTCTGTTTTCACTAGATTGCAATCACCTAGTGCACGGAACAAAGGAACCCACCTAAAAACGCAATCAAACATTGTCATGTTTCTATTGCAACGATTTTGTTTGTTATTTCGACTTGTTTCGTATCATGCCTAAATATTTACTAAATCGGCATTCTCCCCACACAAAAACGTCGTTTTAATTAAGCGAATCTTGAAATAATTAATGGTTTCCTTGCCATTCTCTTCTAATTACTTAAATACCTATCCATCATTATGAACGAACGAAGTTATAACAAATTAACAAGGTTGCGTCTTCAGTCTTTACCAAACTCTTAATGAAGCCTGTCTTTTTAATCTTGTATTGAACGTCTGTTAAGTGTCTGCTTAGTTAAGTTTCACCCTTATACTCCCTAGGATTAATAGCGCAACTTTCTTGTTCACGATACTGGATGTCGTCGCGACAAAGAGGTCTTTGACCGACGCCTTTGGGTTACCATAGCAACGAATACATGAAAGGTACATGGAATATACCTTTGCGGGGAGCTTGAAGAGACTCACCTGTAATGTTACTGTTTTATAGCCAGCTGTTTGCTCGTTAAATTTTTTGTACTTATGTTACCAGCTTATATAAATATACAACAAAGTAAACATATTATGAAAATGATTACGTGGAACCGCCTTCAATATTATGAGGCATTTGCTAGAATTCCCTAATGACCGCGATCTGATTGATAGTCAGTGTATTATCGTACAATATACTTGGCAGACTACTCCTATTTACATGTAATTCCCTCGTTTTTCCCTTCTCTCTCTGGTAGACAACATTGAATAGGATTATTTATCTTACCGTTCCCAAAGTTACTGGTTCGTCTTCTATTGTATTAGGAGAGCTGTGGCTATATTATCCACTGTTTATTGTTATAGCTTCCGATGTGGCAAATTCTTTTAAGGCTGTCAAAGTTTGCGTCCCAAAACTTTCTAAAAAAGGGTCCATGCAACATTGTGTTAGCGTTTATTTATTATGCAAATACGGGATGGAAGTACCTACGTAGATAACGTGGATAAAAGTTTACTTTGGAAATTTCAGGGAAAGTCGTAACATTCTTTTACATCGCTTGTTTGATGTTGTTCAGCTACCTTTTACGGTCACTGAGCTTCTTACGCATCGTCCTTATGAAAAACCCAACTAGACTTATTAATTCAGGCGAATTTTTTTACATAGATATTTTTTGGGTTCGACAATATAATAGAATCCTTATTGTGGTGAGTATTGAACCTCTTTATCTCGCGATACATTGTCGGAATCAATTCACTTAAACCTTATAACCTCTGCAAGCTTTCCAACCAATATTGGTAGCTTTGTGTGCCAGCTCTTTGCGTGATGCGGTTCGGTTGCATGGAAAATCTTAATAACGTTTCTTAGCTTTGATTTTTTGTTCTTTGTGACTTATATGGATAGCATAAAGTAAATTATGACTTATGTTCTTTAAAGTTTAGCATAAAAGTTTATAAATTGCCATCCATATCTATTCCCAATTTGGTATCGTGACTACATTACTCAGAATTGGATGTTTTTGTGATTCTTTCCTTCATATTTCTCTATTTACATACATCCCGAAGGCGTATAAAGTAATAATATTGTTGTAACGACCCTAACCCTGACACGTGCATAGATTTAACTGATGGACCGTGAATGGGTCGCACCGGATCCTTGCTCCGTTGCGTCCATTGTCATCTTCCGTGTTGCATACATGCTGTACCTCTATATGCATGTAGAGTAATGTGCCCGTCACCGGTCGGCGCCCGTGCAACGAGGGCTCGCCAAACAAATCCAGTGTTGGGGCGCACACGGCCACATTCAACCTAAATCAATACACGGAAACTAAAATTGAATCACAAGGATCGTGCCAAGTCTCCAAACTAGAACGCATCTAAGTCTAATAGTAACTAAGTCTATTAAAGCTTTAAGCCATTACTCATCCTTTATATTTTCGTACCATTTCAAATGTATGGAAATTAGAATGAATGCGAAATTCTTCTTTTATTATAAAGTTGAATTTTCGCTGAAACGCTTCAATAAATGCACGAACTCGACACTTATATTTACACGTTGATGTATGATGACACTCTAAATGATAAATTGCGAATGCTTGGCGGTTTTCGATTTCAAGTTACGATACATTTCATGGATAGAATTCTTTATACTATAATGTAACTTTATAGTATATTATACTAAATTAAATAACTTATATTGATTTAACTATCCTAGGATAAAAGTTACATTTGCAATGTTGTGTTACTTATTAAAAGCGAAATATACTACTTAGTAGCTACCGAGCGAGACGTGGTTCAAAGGTTCTGTTTGAGTTCTCGGATTAAATCTTGTGATGTCATCATTAACCAAGATTAGTCCTGAGTACATGCTTAACTTAATATAAACAACCTCACCAAACATTCGACGAACATTGCCCTCATAGTTTCTCGACTAATAATTGTGTTTCAACTCTATTACGAGAAAATCGAGGCTCTTCCGGCAAAGATCTTTATTGCGTAAAAAATATTACCTCCTAAAAGTTCCCGAAAAATATGAGTGAAATAGATAAATGGAAAGAGCGTCATAAAATTTAAATAGACTTACCCCGTTGAGTTGGAAGTCGCAGACAACTTGTGACAAAAAGTTTCTTATTCAACCCCCAGAACTATATTTCACACGATATTGCTATGACGTGTTTATTAAAATGTCGCTCAGCAGGTTGTTTCCATATTAACGTATTCTGTTTTCGCTTTCAGGGAACGAAACTATGGATTATAATGGAATACCTTGGAGGGGGGTCGGCGCTGGACCTGATGAAAGCGGGAAGCTTCGAGGAGATGCACATAGCCGTCATACTGCGGGAAGTGCTGCGAGGGCTCGACTACCTGCATTCAGAGAGGAAGCTACACAGGGATATAAAAGCCGCCAATGTACTGCTCAGCGAAATGGGCGATGTCAAATTAGCTGACTTTGGTACGTTGTCCCCATCTTTTTTCTTTTGTGACCGTAGAATTTTGTAACATCATTTTTAATTACCGTCCCCTACTTTTCAATCTTTCCTTCCTGCTAAGAGGCAGTGAGTAAAACAAAAAAAAATCAAGTGCGGGACTTCCGCCGGCATGTCTTAAGCTTTTGTCCTTGTGCTCCTCAAGAATCTCGTAGAGAATGGATTGGGGTCGAGTGTGCCTTTTGTTTGGCGGAGACTTCGCATACAACTCTACTTCGTGTTTACTTTTGCTTTTAGGATGTCCTTCAAAGTTTAGAACAATCAATTCATCTCTGACAAGTTGTCTTGTATAAATACCATGTTAATATTAATCCGTTTGTGGGACTGGCTATGGAACGAGGTAGAATAATTTGAACAAATACTGTCAGTATTGGAAGTTGAACGCGCATAGTTATAGTTGAATGTGGCAGTTAAAAGTAATTTGAATTTCAATAAGACTCTAACTCCGCTTCTGACTCCATTATGGCAGCAGTGATAACCGTTTCTAATGTTGGTTATAATTACAATGGATAGACGACACTTTTTTATAGCTCTTCCATATTTTAGTTAAGAAAAAATTTTAAAAATACAAAGTATAAAATTAGTTTATTATCTGAAAATGATGAGCTAATTTCACAAACAACCTTTGGCCTTTCGACACCCTTTAAAAGTTTTCCACGGACATCTGGCCATCTGTTCCCGAAACTAGAGATAATGCCTTGTCCGACCTTGAGCCGGTTAGTAGGGAAGTATTATGTTTCATTTTTCTTGAAAAGTTAATCCAGCCTTCGTGAAATATAAAGTTACTGTACAATTAAATCCTTATGTTTCCTTATGATTTATTTAACGTTACTCTTCTGAGCTCCCTAGAGTTTGATATAACACGCTTTGTTTACAATATCTTCAAAGAGCAAGATTGAAGCGAACGTTGGAGAGTATATAAAGTGTACACACAATATGTATTAACAGAGACGTCGAGGCGACAAGCCCGCATCTGATCAAAGATGTTCGCACAAATATGAGTTAACCCCTAGACATTACCCCGGAGGCACTTTGGCATATTTCCAATGCTTGAGCCATTTGCGGAGGCGCGCTTTGTAACCACCAACCGAAATAATGCTCTTTGCATTTGGAACAGTATTATCAAATGTTGCCAGCGAGTGCATCTAGCAGTAAAACATTCGGTGTCATTGTACTATATTTCATATGCTTTCACGAATTTGCATAAAGAATTAGATTTTTCCAACGTCTGAATTGTGGGAGTGCTGTATTTCTGCTGTATTTTGCTAAAATTTAATTTAGGTTTTGGTCTAGTCAGCATTAATAAGTATTTTTTTTCTATTCTTATCTATCACAGTCAAGGTTGACTTTAACTATGTGCTATTTACTTTATAATGCATACTTAAATGATTTTCCCGTTAATAGTTTCCTTGTTTTTATTGTTCATATGAATTGTGTTTTAAGATTAAACAAAATAGATTTTCAAAGTGCTACTGTTCAATTTAAGCTAAACTCGAAACTTTATACTAATTTCAGGTGTTGCTGGCCAGTTAACAAATACCACAAGCAAACGGAATACGTTTGTGGGCACGCCGTTCTGGATGGCGCCCGAAGTCATTAAACAATCCTGCTACGATAGCAAAGCGGACATTTGGTCGCTGGGTATCACCGCCATAGAATTAGCCAAAGGCGAACCGCCCAATTCTGAATTACATCCAATGAGGGTACTTTTCCTAATACCCAAGAATAACCCCCCTCAACTAACGGGAAGCTACTCCAAACCTTTCAAAGAATTTGTCGAAGCATGCCTCAATAAAGACCCGGAAAATGTAAGTTCTAAACTTATTTATTCTAAACTTATTTATAGCAGTAATTTCGGACTGTTTTGTAAACTAGTCACGATACGCTATGCACGCCAATATAGCATTTGAATCGGGCTGTTTACATTTGATCTAATGTGAGTTCACTTAAAGGACGTTGACTACATAATGATAACGTTTTATCGTGGAATGTAAATTTATGATAGGTATTCACGAATAGTCATGAAATCATGATTAATTGATTACGGTAAATACTTTTGTCGTAAATACTTTTATCAAAGGATTTTGAAACGTGCTTTTATTTTTAATTTAAATTCGATAACATAGTGCGATATTAATTAATGATCTGTTAGTCATTTAATTATAATGATAAATAAGCGAACATGAGGTAGGTAGTGTACTAACACAAGTACTAAAATGACAATAAAATATAGGTAGGTAAAAAAATGATTGAACAAAATGCTGTCGAACAAAAGCTGATGAAAATTTTAATCAACCACTGTTTGTGGTTGACCCTTTTTTTTTGACACGTTTATTTTAACCTTTGCTTGCTTAATTGAAAGACACGCATACCTTTGAGCAGAACTTGTAAATCAGCAAATTCATCAACGTATATAGAAATGATGGCTTAAAAATGTTAAAAATGAGAATGCATTATGTTTTTCAGAGGCCAACAGCAAAGGAATTACTGAAATTCCAATTCATCAGAAAGGCGAAGAAAAACTCTTATTTAATGGATCTTATAGACAGGTATAAGAAATGGAAGGCACAGCGGAGCGAGGAAAGCGAAACCGAATCAGAAAATTCAGACTCGTGAGTGTTTTGTTTTATTTTACATTATATTTACATTTATCATGCAAGCGAAAGAGGTGTGTTTGGATCTTAGCAAGTGGAAGTAAGTGGTCTCTGCCTATCCCAATGGGAGAGAGGGTGACGGACGGATATGTATGTATGTATGCCATCATTCAAATAGCAGCTGTAAAATCTTTGTAAAACATTATTGTATGTTAAGTAGGTATAATGTTTGGAATATGTATAAGTATAGCAGTTGTTTACTTCATTTTTGTTGCTGTAGATGATTAAAGTCTTCCTAGTTATCTCCACTTTAGAATATCTGCTTTAATTAGGATAGAGGAGGATTTTTTCTGTTTTTCGTTTTTAAACTCATTTTTGAAATTCGAACTTCTAGTCTAAAGTGCACTTAACACCGAAGTTGTCAAAGACAAATACATAGGTTTTGCGCTAAATTTTAGTGGCACTCAGAGTTAGCCGAGCCATGTTTAATAGATAGAATAGTCAGACAAACATATGAAACGATGGTTTCCCGGCTCAAGCTAATGGTTTGAAATGAACATTGAACTAAGAATAAGAGTTTCGGAAACCGATTGGCTTGACGATTACTAAGAGTATACATTTGTCGTGTAGCGAGGAGTGCAGCCGCGGCGAGGGCGAGGCGGACGAGCCGTGGATCATGACGGTGCGGGGCGGCGCCGCGGCGCGCGCGCTGCATCCCGCGCACCACCCGCCGCACCCCCCGCACCCCCCGCCGCCGCACGACAACAAGCGACGCGCCAACGACGAACCACGTGAGTGCACATAGCTCTCTTAGGCCAATAGACGAGACGATCCAATAAGCCAGGTCCATCAGACAATCAGGTGCTAACTCGGGCCTGGTCCACTGGACTGTGTCGTCTGTTGCTCTCGTGTTAAAAAAACATTATACTACTAGATTTGCTTGCGATTGGGGCTAACAAATTCGATCGATCTTCGCCTATTTATCGTAGATGGATGAAGTTCCAAAAGATAGAGTAGATGATTGATCGTTTTCCTTTGAATACGATTGTAAGTATGGCAAATAAGATAGAATTGTCATTGTCTAGGAAAGTTAATAGTTTACCATGTTGTCATCATCATAAATGTGTATATTTTTCATTTGAGAGATGTCCGACGTGCCAGAGAAATTGTCTTACTCGAAATACATTGGCTAAACAATAAATTCGAATCTTCAGCGCTCCCGTCGCCGACGTCTCCGCTGGCCCCGAAGCAGAACGGCGCGCTGACTCGCAGCGAGGAGCCCACGCCGCCGCCGGACAACCTGCTCAAACCCGCGCCGCTCAACAACAACACCACCGACAAACATCCGGTAATATTACGCTATAATTTATAAAAAAATAATCAATTCCATGAAACGAGAGGATTTAGTATACCTACTTCATAGTATAGATGGTTTCGAAATCTCGACTTCGATTCCGCTTTCATACCGCAGTGACTCGAAACGATTAACTCAGTCGTAAAATCGGTGTACGGGTGAACTGACTACAATATAACCTAATGATAACCGAGCGTTTAATCTTTATAGCTTTCGCTTACATTGACACATGTAAAATGTAGGTATTCTGTGCTTTAATATAAGTTTTTAATTTAATCATATTCGGTTTCTCATCAAAACGCCTCTCTCATAAAAAAGCGGAACTATGATGACAATAGTGTAAGACAGTATGTATATGTACTGCAGCCGCGACAGCCAGCGGTGGCGCCGGCGGCCGTGGAGCAGCGCAACTCGAAGGAGCGCGAGCGCGAGCGCGACCGCGGCGACCGCGACGAGCGCAAGGACCGCAACGAACACACGCCCTCCAACCGGGACTCCGGGCTCTATAACAAAGCTGTGAGTTATTCCTTCTAGGGGTCCTTTATTATATCCGACCGATTTCGCCCATGGCCACCTAGACTCCTATATGTAGCTTTGGCACTCTTGCGCTCTAAGATGGTTTATATAGCTTATCTTTGCGGTAAAATATTGCGGTATTAAACAGTGCCTCTCCTTATCCTTTAATATAGCTACGGTACAAAGCTTGTATACAAGAAAAACTACATTATACGTCTATCTGCTAAAAGGACATTTCAATATCTAATTCAGATGGATGGCTTCTTTAATATAAATAAAAAACTGATAAGCATGCTTGTTTCAAATTACAATACAAATACATATTTCACTTCGGTGCGACTAAGATGAATTGGCTATTGTAAGTTTTATTATCAAGTAGAAAAAGATTATTCGACTCGTATGTATGATTCTTTCACGAATAAAAATGTTGTTTGTTTTCAGGCGTCACCGTTGGACCATAGAGGAGCTAACAGCGAGGAGAAAGTGCGGAAGCATCCTTATTTGCAACAGCTTATCTATCCGTTACTTAATGAGGTATGTTTACAAAAGAAGATGGAGTATGAAAGCTCCTGCAGACCACAGAGCTTCTGTCGGCCGATAGAGTTGGGCTCTTAATCAGTACGTAGATATAAGTCCGCACATTATGATGATTGGCTTTTGTGCCGATTTGTTTTAGCAGGCCAACCCTACTAAACTATCGTCTAATTGAAAAATCTGTGATCTGCAAGGGCTTTCAGGCTAATTGATCTTACTATTAAAAAGAAGTATCAATATTGTGTACTATGTATTCATAATTGCGTTATTATTGCAGCTGTCTCGCAAGCACGGAGCGGGCAGCGCGGCGGCCATCGAGGAGCTGCGGCGGGCGTTCGAGCAGGCCGAGAGGCAGGCGCCGCATCTCACCAGGGCGTTTGTGCAGCAGGTATGAGAGTGTTTTATCATACTGTAGATGACGTGACTTGGAAGTTTTTGTTCGTTAGAGGAAAATGGCGAGAAATCACTACATGATTCGGAGTTATGACTATATTGCTTCAATAAAAACTACTGGGTCGGGTATATGTTACCAAAGTCACACCAAATTGTGTTTAGTTGCGAGCAAGTTTTGACTCTACTCGCAATAGTATTTTCAACCAGTTGATACAGTCGTCGGTCGATATGAAAGCTTTTGCTTCATAACAAAAAAATATAAAGCTATAATAATGTAACTAGCTGATTTCAATATGAGTAGTTTTTTCGAGACGAATCTTACCTGTTTCATTATTACCTACCAGGTAGTGCAGCGAGTGGCGACGCAGTCCCACAGCGGCAGCGCGCACGCGCACGCGCACGCGCCGCCGCAGCACGCCGCGCACAACAACCAGCACTGGATGAGGTAGGTACGGTACACATTTAGCATAATATTCCTTTTTATTTAAAATTGCATTTAAAATTGGTCAATAGATGTGCTATGATCAGATTTCTCCAAACGTCTCGCAGCCTTAATGATCCGAAAGCTTTCCCTCTGAAATTGACTTCTTTATTACCATACCAAGACTCAGCCAAAGGACTGATCGTTTCACTATCCAAGAACTAAGAGTTACTTGAGTATTTCCGTGTTACTTTTTAAAATGATTGTTGATGTTGTTGTTTCTTATTTCAGAGATGTATAATATGGAAGGCGCGTCTTCAGCCAGCACGGCACCGCTCGCACTCCACTTCAAACACTGGGACATCTGATTATGCATGATTCACTTAAATCATATTTACTGTAACTTTAAATATCATCGATCCATCCTTCTCTAGTTAAGTCACTTGATAAGTCTAAATAATTCTATATTAATAACGACTATTGAGTGGCAAGCGATATAATCATTGATATGTAATATTTAAAATGTCTTACTGGAGCATATGCGGGTTTTTAAATATAGAGTGAGAAAGTTTGTAATATATCCTTCTTACTCACACAGTTATTTTTTGGTCTCAAAGGAAAGAGACGACCGCGGCTATATATTTTTGAACAGAGCTAGTCGCCTTACATTCAAGTAGCTATTTAGCGGACCATATTTCGCGCGTGTTGCGTCTACAGTATTATATCAAAGGTTGTACTGACTCCGCTCGGACAGTGCCCTCTAGAGGCAATTATTTTATTCGTAAAAGTATTCCACAGATGTTACCATTCGAAATAATATCAATACAAACACGTCCATTGAAGATTATTCATATTTTAAAATGCTGGTTGTATAAAATGCTGTATAAAATATCCTAATAACTTCTGAATATAGTGAACGGGCAATTGTTTTTGCTTTTCCAGAACTAATATTTGGGAGTGTCCTAAGTTTAAAAGGGTAAAAACAGATTTGTATACAACGAGCTGTATCATTCCAACTCATTCATGTTTTATAGTCGCCTGTAGACACAACCGAGTCACAAACTTGCAATGCCATAATATATAAAAGAAATATTACGTATTCAATCAGTCATTTTTATGTGCATTATTTATGTAAATATCCTATATTTTCCGTCACTATTTCTTAGTGTGGTGATATTTATGAAGTGAAGGGGTTAGATGTAGGTAACCGAGGTCCTTTCTGAGTGTGTCCCTTGCGCTGCGAGTACAGTCGTACCAACGTAACTTTGCACTGAGTAACTTGAAGCACTCTACTTATAACACTAATTAGGGCATTGTTGAGTTGCTAGTTATTTGGACGTAAAGTTATCTTCGTAAGACTATATTTCCCTTTAATTTGTTTTGTTTAGTATAATGTAGTAGTGAAGATATTATGTTGAGGTATTGTCGGCGCGCCGTCTCCGGCGTGTGTTCGTATTGGATCTTTGTAACTTAAATATTCGTGGAGAACTGTTCGCTACACTTCGCCAATATTTTGCCATAATTTTTCTAAAAATATTTTTACTAACACGAATTTGTGTAGGGGCCTGATTGTGATCGGCGTCTAAATTCTAACGTATTTATGTGCTTAGAAATTCGATGTTCAGAAACATTATGTAGAAAGCGTTTACGTGTTTCTTTAGTGTCATTCCAGACAAAAGACAATATTGTCAGCATTTATAGATTATTGTTTGAACTTAGTTCTGATATCATTGTGGAGTTAAACATCTGTGAACTGTCTGTTTAAAATTTGTTATTAATTCTGGTAGTTTAGTTGGAAACATAGATTTTAGTTGTGGTTACTTATCGATTCGGAATAACTAGTGAATATAATTGAATTATTAATAAAAGTAATGTCGGTTCGCTGTACGTCAGTGAGAGAGGCAGTACATCGATCGAAGAGCGGGAGTACCGGACACCACACCACTCGGTGCCGGTCCAAACATGCTTAATATGCGACAATATTTAGCAATCGGGAGTATATAGAGTATAATATTATTATGAAGACTACAAAACAATTATTATCGCTGTGTAAAAATGTAAACCTATTATAAATGTGTAAATTGTGTAGTATAATATAAAGAAAGCTGTTTTATGAAGTGTTCTTATAAGCGTATGGAGAGTAGTGGTCTTTCCTGTCTCGCGGTCGCGTCGTCGGCGGTTGTATGTAAGTACGGAGCCGCCGCGTCGCGTTTGCCTTGTATTTTGTTTTGCCATGTGACACGAGCATGGGATGTTAAGTTGATTTCGAGGAGGATCAAAAATTATTTTTCCACTTGATCGTATTATAGAAGGTAAAGGCGTGTAGTGTTAGAGGTGGGCGATAATTGTTGATTATTGATTAAATTAGGTGTTTGTGGCATTGGATCGTAGTGGACGCGTTGACATCTTACGAGATGAGCGATGATTAGCGGAGCCTATGCTTCATGACGTCAGGATTGCGTCACGTGGCGTCCGCTACTCGCGCTCTATCGCACGGTAGTGGAGTATAGATAGTTGTTGTTATCTTCGAGAGTTGAACGTTCAGGATCGCGTCGATTGGTTGATGGGTATTTGTGATCATAATTGCATAGTTAATAAAAAATAAATCTATATTATTACATTAAAAATCTGTATTGAAACCGGTAGTAGTTATCTATGTAGTCTAGTTGTGGAGCGCGTTACATTTCATGGATACACTTTCGCGATGAATGAAGGGTACTCGCTGATATAAATATGCGGCCCATACTGGGTGCTAATTAAAGCTGAAACGGCTGATGTTAGTCCGGTATTGCACACATGTTGCATCGTGGTTTCCATGAAACGTGACGCGCTCAACAACATCGTAATGAATAAAAGAGTATAATAATTCACCGGCCCCACTCGTGCACCAGAGTAATGTAACAGCCACGGCGCGTACCATTCATAGTGTTACGGTCAAATAATGTTACAGCGTCTATCGTTCTAACACGTTTATGTAGGAAACAAATTGACTCTGAAATAAAAGAAGTTATTTAATTTTGGAAGAGTTGGTTTTATTCATTTGTTTTGTATCCTTTCATTAATGTAATGTAACTTTAAAGCGAAGTGTTTAAACAAACGCATGAACGTACTACGCGTTGTCACTCGAGCGTGTAGTGTGGCATCTCAAGAAGCAATACAACAAGATCGTTTTGTTAGATATTTATTGACTAGCTTATAAATTACATCACAATTTACAAAAATACAAAAGTCATTAAGAATTACCTACTAACATAAAATAGCCTTAAGATAATGTGATGCTGAAAATGTATTATCTAAATAATAATTACAATCGTTAGTCAAATTACAGTATTCATGAGATAAGTCTTATTATAATGAACATTTTATAAAAATGCGGCTAAAGCATCAAATAATATTTACAAAAAGTTTTACGCTCGTTCTTATTTTACTCAAAATAAATCTTATGCCTTATTTATTTATTTATGATGAAAATACAATTGCAACAGCATTGCTAGCAAGTTTCAAAAATACTGATAATAAAGCACCTCACTTTGGTACGCCATTGCCAAATAAAATAATCATAAAAATCCAATAAATAAATGCTCAATTTTCAAATAATTTTAACACATCTAGGAACTTTCTTATGAAATAATTTATGGCAATTGAGACACTTAAATTACTAATAGGTAGAATTTTGAGAACTTAAGAATTATAAGTATGTGTTTAATACCACAGAAAAGGAATAACTGAAACCACAAGATTCCTAATGCAGCTTCGATAATAGAAAATGAATACGAATTAAACCTCAATTTAAAAATATTGGTCCAAACATTTGTGTCAATCGTCCGTGTCAGAGTTCGGGCTAAAACCCGTTAGTCACCGAAAATGTGTGCCACTCCGACCGCATGATGCCGCCAGCCAGCCCACGGCAACTCGACATCAAAAACACCCACACTTTAATAAAATACACTCCGTATTCTCCCACTTTCACGGGCTTTCTCTACTGAATCACTCACGTCAGATCTAAATATTAGCATTGAACTAAATGCGTAGTTTTGTTCAACATCAACCAATAACATAAATATAAATCATAATATAAATATCTACAAATAAGCCGCAGTAGCATAACGGTTGATTTCACTTTGACAGTCTTTATTTTATGAGTAACAGTCGAAAAAAGAAACCTAAATAAGCTACTGATTCACTATTCTCAGAAAAAAACCCCAGTACCTACCTGCTAACTTCGATTTCTTGTTTACGGTATGGTAAATTATTTCCCTATTACACAAGGAAACGAGTTTTTGTAAGAAACTCATTGGAATAAGGAATGAGAAGACTACACAAGTTACATTTAAATAATCCTTATAAACTATAGTTTAACTACAAGCATAGTACGTTGAGATGAGAGTAGGTAGAGAGTGGGTACGTAATCACGTTTGTAGATTACTAATCATAAACAAACGTGCGATGACTCACTACCGTCTCTAACTTATTCATGTTAAATATCACAGAGGTATTAATATCAGAGGAAACTGAAAGTACTGCCTCGCAGTTCGCAGTCACAAATCATGTTGACTTATTCATATATGGAAATTACAGACGACTCGAATAAGATGACATCTTAATTATGGTTCACGAGATTGATGGGAGGAGATTACGAAAGCATGAACAATGTTAATTTCTTACAGGATTATACATTGTAAGTGTACAAACGAGATTCAATTTCAGTTTTCCCTGTATTACACGTTAGCACAAATATTATTATTATAGTCTATTTTGCGACACTAGCACCGGACGAAGGCAATTTCTTCATTTCAGTGCTGATCACAGGCAGTGATGGAATGGGCCCGCCCATCATTCGACCGAATTTGCAACATCCACTCATACTATCCGACTCGATAGTATGAGGTAACTGTATTCTCGTAGTATTTCAACAAATCCGGTTTTGGGCCGCGGGATCGATGATTCAGGCAACACCAGGTATCATCTAAAACAAGAAAAAAACAAAGTTAGGTACGTATAAGCAACAAAAAGAACGCCTGGTAGGTATGCATGAGTCATTATGGTATGTGACGTAGCATATGAGTCAAACAGTGCTTTAGCGGTCACATATTGAATCGACTTCTGTTTGAAGATGTCTTTAGTAGGATGACGAATTTATATTAGCATTGGTGCGATAACGATGTTTGCATAATCGTCAATTCCTTTCGAAAGAGTTTGTAGTCTCTCTTTTATGGCTTTTGGTTCTTGATAACATGGCTTTTGGTTCTTGATAAGGGTTGTTGGCACATTTACCACTTCTATATGATAAATTGATATTAATCACCTAATAAGGCGTACAAATCACCATAAAACAAGTCTAGTAGTTATAGATACCGATACATGTCCAATTTAACATAATATTACCTTACATATCAATAAGCCTGCTTACTACTTAATTCTGTCTCTATAAAAGGCGTAGGTATAATAGCGTTATAAGAGAGTTCTAATTGAACTAATAAGCGTTGTAACACGATTGCAGTCTCAATCTGCCTCTAATTAGTGGTGAAGACAAATTTATTCCGCTTAGAATGGTTTGTAATAACTCTGTGGTCTGCTCTTGTTAGGTATCATAGTTTAATTAGCCTATAGGCGCCGCTTTTAACTACCTAATCATTGCTTTTATAATTAACAACTTCAGTTAACTACTTTGTAACTATAGAACATGTCTAAGCAATATTTTATTTCATAATATTATCAAGTAGCTATTATCGCTACTTGGCGATCTATGCAGCGTCTAAAGGTGCATTTTATTATAACTACCATCTAACCTAATGTTTTATTAATTAGTTTAAAATATATACAGGCTCTATGTTATTTTATGAGCTAAGATAAAATACCACAGCAGAACAAATCATAAAGGCGATTCAAAAGTCATAAAATGGTTATGACATCGAGAAGCAACGTTGGAGCAACTCAATATCCTTATTAAAGTAAAGCACTTTCTTAGAAATGGAGCGGTAATGTACGCACGGACAGCGGGACAAACATATCCTTTATATTAGATATCCTGCTGGGTCTTGACCCCTTATCGGGGAGTGTTGCCAGTTAAATGATCTACGGGTGGTATTTGATACATATTTACTGCATTTTAGACTTATGAATGAAGGTTACTTTAGAATACTAGATTTGTCTAACTACTTATTTACCTAAATACTGGTTATATATTTTTTTGTATTTCGGTACGCACTTAGGTACATACTTTTCCACTGACTACTTAATTTAACTTAACTTTAACCTGATTAAGTTAGAGTATGGGTGAGTATGGTGAATAAATACTCCGGGGCAATAAGGAGTAGCAACGCGAAGCACTTATGCTACCTAAAGAGCGTATCGGCTTGGTTTCGTCAGCTAAAAGGATGCTATTTATATAAAGATTAAAGGAAATTGCGAGATGAGCCGCATGCAGTATTTAACTAAAATACTTATGACTGAATTGCACAGATAATGCATGTTTAAGCAGATCCATTAAGCACCTTGATCACTGAAACATTTTTGAAGAAGGAATGTTTCAAATTTTAAGAAATGCATAGGTGGCTTAGGTACCTATGTAAGTAAGTACCTACTACCTATCTAAGTAAAGATACTTAAAAAATTGTACTGACCACGTGCCGACTGTGGTCCAATACCTATACCTAGGTACATTTGTTAAGCGTCTCTACATTTAACATTGGAAGTAGAGAATTGGTAGTAATATACTGCCAATAGCTGTACATAGGTAGGTAGCTTACTACTCATATTTATAATAGTTTCTTATTGCTCGCTCAGAGACCAGAAGCCAATATAAACAGATTGAAAGTGTACAAAAATGATCAAGTCGTTAGCTAGGTCAGACGGCAATAAACTTGTTCCCGATAATCACAAATCCAATTGAGTGCGTAACGAGGTTAGCAGAGTCGAATCGAATTAAGTTTCCATTTAAAAACATTACTAGGACTTGGACAACGATGTTTTTATTGAAGAAAATGTCATGGCTGGCGAAAGATATTTAAAAAAGGTTCTTATTTTAAAAGTTTTAACATTTAAAACTTTAATAAGAAGATTTGTAATCTTCATTTTTTGAAACTCTGATGGAAAACTTATCTTTGTTTACGTAAGGACTTGCTTGATTGTTTTTTAAATTAACTTACGATGTTTCTTATCTTAATTAAAAAGGCGTCAGTATATAAATTAATCATTATTTTAATAAACAATAATGTGAGGCATGTTCATTCGTGGATATAAAAATATGGTAGTATCACAGATTAGAAAACACTGTAGTATATATGTAATGCAAGAATAAGTTCAATGCATGTTATTGATTCATTTCTATGTTGCTCACGGTATAGATAATTCAATTTAATTTGTGCACGGATCACGTCCCTGCAAATAATTTCCGAATAGCGTCACGGTGTGTCAATAAATAATAACATCTAGGGACATACCTAACATAAGGCATATAAAATTAAATGTATCAGTTAGGTGTGCTTAAAGGTACAGGATGTTTTTTGCACTGTTTCCTCATAATGAACAGAGAACCATCTATCATTTCGGAAAACAGTAAAAATATGTAAGTAGGTGTTGTCGGTTTTTTCCCGTTCGCTTGAGCCACATTTATTGTAATTACATAGAAATAAAACACATTTATTTTGTTCAGTTAATTTATAACTAGTGTAATGTAAGCGCTTGATCACGTACCTAACTTACTATGACGTGGATCATTGCTTTGTTGATTTCATTCGTTTCATTTGTTTTTATCGATCCGTTAATAAAAAAATATGCGGTTTTGTGGTTCTCTATTTAATGTACTTATTTTAGGATATTTTATAATAAAGGTTTTATAATAGTGTATCCCCATTTTTACAAAGTCTTGACTGGTATTTGTCGAAATATTTTGTAGTAAATGCCCTAAAATTAAATTAAAAGAAAAAACATTTTCTTTTAATTTATTTTCACGGCTTTCAAAAAATTTTTTTCGTTAAAATAGTGCCAGTACTGCTTATTAACTACTTACGAAAAAATTTCACCAAAAAGATTTTTTGCTATCTTTTTAATTGAGAAAAAAGTTTTAAATTATTTTTTCTTCATCCGAATACCATCAAATCAAGATGTCTGCCTGCCTCCCGTATAGATTCAATACATTGTAGCCATACTTTCACATTTGATAATTTCTCTTGAAATTCGGAGCAGCCTATCTATTTCAGAGATAATAATATTTCTTGTCAGACAAGCACTTATTTAGAAAGTTTATAATCCTGGTTTTCTTGTTAATCTGATTGGAATTTCACTCGTGATGGCCATTATGAAATGCTTCAATAGGTATGCTTAACAGTCGTTGTTAATTTATTATTTGTAAAAGCTATTTGTTGAAATATGTAGGTAGGTATACTTTATTATTGTTTTCCTCTGACTATGTTTCAAATACATATCTACTAATGGCGGCAAAGATCTCGAGCAAAGTTGCCAGTTAATTGCCAGAAATTTTAATAAAATAAGATTACTTGATCACCCATTTTACGAGTAAATATAAATTCTCGACAACCACAACTCATGTTAATGTTATGACATTACATGATTTAAAATGCTTAAAGCGCTTCACTATAAAATGCGAAAGCTTTGCCAATAAAGTGTGAGGGTTCATAAATAATTCAGTGCATTATGAATTGACAATGCTAAACCAGTGTTTACTGTCGGATTAGGGTTATTTAGTGTTATGATATGAATTAAATTGACATTAAATAAAAACCAGGGTAGCAATTCTGTTAAATTAAGTTAAGCGACCTAACTATAGCCAACAGATTAACATTCTACAGCAATAGGTCACAAATTTGGTATTCTCTTATGTGCCACGAAATAGTCGATTAGTAGTCGATTAGTAGTCTCTAGAGGGCTTTGTCATTCATTTGTCTTTGCGAATGATTTAGTTGTCGATGTTGCCAATATTTAATAAAATTATTGTTCGAAGAAATTGATCAACCGATTGATAGATTTTTTTCGACCTAGAATAAGCTTAGACATACTTTAAAATACAGAATATTTATTTCTATAAGATTTACATGCATTTTTTGCATAAATTGCACGTTAATTTTCGAAAAAACACCGAAATAGTGTTTGGGTGACCGAACGACTGAACGACTGAACGACGGACGACCGAACGAAATGCCATTAGAGAACAACTGTCAAATAGCGAAGAGAATACCGTTTGGAACTGCCACTCATGTGACATTGCGGAGTAGAATACCAAATAAAGCGTAAAGTAATAAAATGTACGGCCGATCGCTGTCCACTGTCAATTTATCTGTTAAGAGAATACCAAAATGTGTCATTTCATACAATTCACATTCTAGAGAGACACCATTTTTCATTTGGTAATTAGAAGAATACGGGCCCAGTATGTTTTTAAACTGGGTAATAACTAATAAGTCGTTTTATTTATAAAATAAAAAATTAATAAATATCGGGGGACATTTCACACACGGTCACCTGACCCCAAACTAGGCAAATCCTGTACTATGGGTATCAGGGACTGATAAACATACATAGATAAATATATAACACCCAGACACGGAACAAACATTTATGCTCATCACACAAATGTTTGTTTACCGGCGGGGATCGAACCCGCGACCCGTGCGTATGAGGCAGACTCACTACCGACTACGCTAACTGGCCTGTTCTTTTAGGTATATAGTTTTATACTTTAGTTTCTAGTTGGTACCAAAGTATTCACCTAGAGGTAGGCTTTTAACGTAATTCTGATGGCAATATAAATTAATATGCATCTATCTAGGTACATTTATCTATTCGCCTACCAAGTCGTAACTAAATAAGTTGATGACTCTATGTAGAGTCCACATTTCACTCTGTTGATACCTTAAGAATAACCAGTCGTTAAATTAAGATTATAGTAATTTAAAGCCTAAATAATATAATTATTTTACTTAGCTTGTAATTTGAGAAATGATAGGTAGTGGCAGTGATTGTATGGGCTCAGAAAATGGACTAAGGTCAAAATAGAAAGGTATTTGGGATAACGTCAAATCTATTACAACAATAAAACTAAGTATATATGTAAGTAAGTAGATAGATAGGTACGTAGGAAGTAAAATGTCTATCTTAAGTAGATAGATAGAAATACTTTATTGCACACAACGAGAAAAGAAGAGAGAAAACAAGTAGATATTGGAGTATTTTTTTTATTTCAAGTTTGATTTTTCGAAGAAACCTTCGCAATTTTTAGCAACTACCTATCCATCCAGCCAGTTTTTAAACGACAGTAACAAAATATTGATCACGGTAACCGTAAATGCAGTGGCCTTGCCGAGTTCAATGATCGGAGACAGAAAGATAACTTGACCCTTTAGTTACTTATTCGTATGCTGTGTATTGTAAGTAAGTATGATCAAGTAGGTATGAACTCCATTGAAAACATATCAAAATAGGAAATACCAGTCATGATTTCAATTCTTTGCTGTATTTAGACCGTGTATTTTAGAGCAATTTAATGATTCTAAAAAAAGTTTGAGAATTTTGAGAAATGTGTGTCTAGGTACTAGATGGTATCACAAAAAGTGCCGGCTATTTATGTTTGTTTTACTTTTCATATTTTATTTTACTTAAATATGAACTAAGTATAATTACTACTTTGTTTTAATTAAGTATAATTGTTTAATTAGGTATAATTTGCAAATATGCACGTAGACATAAAAATGATTTCTTGCAAATAATTAGCTCACTTTGCAATTATTACTAGGTCACACTTTAAAATCTAGATCGAAGTAAAAGGTTTATTATTTACTAAATATAGTTATATAGCTATTAAACAACAAGGCCGAACGGTAAATAGAACCTTGCAAGGAGCGTAAAATGCGCGACCGATAAGAAATAAGTACATTTTTGTTATTGTTTTAACCGCAGTTGTTTTACATTTATGACTGCTGTAATTTTTATTACGTAATTAAACACTCGCTAGTGTTATCTCAAGACCATTTTTCATTATTCTATTGAAGTTGTAATGAGTGTACCTACCTACCTTCTATACGTAAGGTTTTTATTATCAACTTACTTAATTGTAATTGTTCTTGAATTTCCATTTGACTCATAACAGAACTCAGTCCCATTTTACCTACAATCAGTTGTAGAGATGGCTGTAAAGTCACCTTTCCATTATGTCGCTCTTTAATCTTCAGATTTTTTTCTAAAAGCCTGCTCTTAAAAATATAAATGAATGAATAAAGCTGGTTGTTTTATGGAGCGTCTTGTTTAAAATATCAGTTTCTGCAGCTGTTATTGTATCCCCACAAAATGAATGAATGATAATGAGTTTACATAAACTTACCTTTACCATTTCTGATAGGTGGGGTTCTTAAAGAACGACGTAGGTGGTTTATAGAGGGGGTTCTCTCCCGTGCAGTCCTCAGCGTCTATGTTCTGATACTGCGAGTCGTTGAGGGGTACGGGGGGCGTGCGGTTCTTCCACACCATGTATCCGGCGACGGCGGCCGTCGCTGCTACTAGCGCTAGTACGCCGAGAATCACTGGTACTGTCACTGTGAAAAAATACTAGGTTTAGAAATGGATGGTTTAAAATGAAATTGTTTCTTGACATTACGATACGACAACGAGACCCGAAAGCGGCTATAGAACGTTTTTTAATATACTAATGTCAAACCGCAAGAATAGTTCGCCTACTTTGAACTTAAGAGCCCATAATCCTCGAGAAAGGTTTACATAAGTAGTTCGAGATAGTTCTTTTACCAGTACGAATTTGAGTCAATTGAGCAAGTGCCGAAAGCATAATGATTGTTTCATAATAAAACAAATATTTAGACTCCGTATTGCGGCCACTAACAACAAACATTGGATAGTGTTATCAATCAAATAACAAGTACTTAAACACATCTACTTGTCAGGCCAATGCTAAATCAATGATTTGCCTCATTACGTACGTAGGTCATAAATAATAATGGTTATTATGACTACAGTTTTGTTTTCTTTTATCTTGCAGTGTTGATACAATCTTCTGCATAACTGTGTCTGTGTTTTGAGAAAGACAATACTTCAATATAGCTCATGAAGGATATCGAAGCGGAGTGACGGTAAACCATGAGGGGTAATGTAAGATAATGTTCGTAAGTTGTGAGATTAATCTGAAATTATTTTATTAATTAGGCGATATAGATATTCCTAGAGGAATAAGTGTTTTGCAAGACACTCAATAACCATTTTATGCGAAACAAAAACCTAAACAGTATGTTGTACCTATAGTTGTTCTACACTCTTCTGCTGCGGCCTTTTCGAAAACTGGAGCAAAATTATATAAAAAAGTAATCACTCACCATCAACTTTTCCAGAAACAATTCCAGCGACGACAGATCTACACGAATCCACGATCATAACGTGAGCATTTTCGTATTCATCCTTCATTATCACATACTGAATACTACAGCTTCCTAGATTTTCTTCGCATTCTATCCATATAGGTCTTCCCTTATCATCTATTCTATCTACTAAAGTTTTGTTGAAAGGTTCTAAGTACAATGTCATTTGGCAGATGTCGCATTTGCCCAGGGCCTGGTTTCTGAGGCAATCGTCGCAGTAGCCCGCTTGAGTGCAGATGTCTGTGCATTGCTCGTCTAAGTATTTCTGGTCTTGGTTACAGATGCAGGTTCCATCGCACTGACATTGGCCGTTGTTTGAACATAGTTCCTGTTTACGTAAATTAGATGATTAGAGTTTTGTCACTATTTACCAAACATTCAAAATTTTTGGCTGTATTTATCGAATCTGTATTAAATACAAACAGAGATATATTTGAATGACCTAAAGTTGTTGTGTAGGTATATAACAATAGGTACTTACTCCAGTATGAATATTTTCGCAACCAGAAATATCACCTCTATCGCAGTCAGGTTTATTTGTAATCATCTTCTTACAGTCACTGCCAGTCCTACAAAAAAAAAACTTTTTTAACAAATTGAATGAATAAGCTCTTGGACAAAGTTTTGTACAGTCTTTAAAGGCCCTACTAAAATATATAAGCTACGATTTACTAGTGGATTACGAGTAATTGTTTAAATTAGACTACGTGACTGCTAATCTCATTACAAATTTCGGAAGCTTATTACAATCGTATGGTAATGAACACATAATTGGTGTCGTATTAAAATTATTTAACGGAATCATATCCGTTCCATTAAGATTGTGATTATTGAAATTCAAGTCAAGTTTACACAATGTATTCAGTTCCTAGTTCCTATCAAATTCATTAGATTTGAATATCATTACGATGATTGTAACTACGTGAGCTGTGTAAAGATGATCGCATTTGGCTTAAAGTAAGAATGTAATAGTGTTGTAAAAGTTATCTAAAACTTCTTTAAACAGAGCATTATATCAGTTACTAAAAGAGCTCTTTTTCTCAAAATTGTACGACTAAAATGCAGACAAGTGTTATTATAGTCAGTTGACCTTTGAATTGTGGTTGTTTAAACACAAATGAGTGTTCATACTCGAGTTATTTCGAAACGTTACGTTTACAACTTTATCACACACATTGTGCAGGGATGACAAAGCGTAATTATCGGGGGTCCGTTAATTACAAATACTCGTACATTTTCAAATATCGTTTAATGCACTCATGTCAATATTTAATTTTAAAATTATGCCATATTGGCATAAAAATCAGCATTGTGGATAGCGGACAGTTTTAACATTAAACTTTCAAGAAAAAAATGTTTTCCTTTTTATTAGGCTATTCTTGCGACAAACGACGTTTTTTACAATAGAAAAAAAAGGTATCTATTCTCAGGGTTTCTGTATATTATAAGATTTGTCAATCTAAAGGCTTGTAGGGAGATACCTAGCACTCTTTTGCACGTTTAAACGTACAATTGAAGTGTTTGCCATCCCTGCGAAAATGGAGCATCATGACATTATAAAGCATTTTTAATAACCGCATCATTACGATGAAAGTAGGTCTCAAACTGTAATTAACATTACACTGATGACGTTTCCGTTATTATGTCAAGAACAAAGTTATTTTCTTAGATCAACAATTATTATGTAGGAACATGTATATCATGCAATTGTCATATTATGGAATTGATTTATTTGTATAATGTTTAGGGACTTACTTATATTCTTAGGTAGCAACTCTACTAAAGTGCAATTTACAGTTTCTCTGGATATAAATATTTTACATTCGTCATTTGCCTTCCGGTAGGCGACAGACTATTGCTACGCGGAAGTCAATCAGTCAGTTAGTTTTTTACATTGAACAGTAGAGGTATTGAATTTCCTTTAACCCAATGTTTTTTTACCTATCTAAAAGATACAAGATATTTACTTACCATCCTTTATCACATTCACAAGCGCCACAAGACAAAGACCCCCGTTCATTACAAGTTGGTGAATGTTCAATTTTCTTGCAACTGCACGAACATGGCACGTGGTACTTGATCATAGCTTCATACATTTTACCATCATTCTCTAAAGACACCCTCCACGTAATGAACTCTCTATCCGTACTCAATTGCGGACAGAAATCAGTCGAAGGCCGTCCAGATATTTTGATCTGATTCTCTTTTGTATATTGATTGAATGTAACCTCCTTGTAGATTTCGAAGTTTTCCAAAATTAAATCTTGATCTGTCAAAGTGCTGTTCACGAATTTGATTGTTATCTGCGAAGGAGAGGGTTTTATTTTATTTGTTAGTTCATAATAGAAGTTAGTGCCTATTTAACTTACATAAGCGCCGAAGATTAGGTTAATAGGGTTGGTGTCAATGTTATCGCAAAAAACATTGTAGCAAATTGTAGTCGATTTGTTACAATGTGCTTTATATAGACGCTAAAGATTTCAATATGAACTATCAAATAGATAAGTATAATAATATTATGTTAGTTATAATATTAACGAGCATTTCTGCATTTGTGTGACGAATTTACTGAAATAACTTTTTATAGAAAACACATAAAAATCAATCAACTTACACTATCTTCTCTAACTTGTGCCCCTTTGAAAACAAAGGTGGCGGCGTCAGTACCACCGACTTGGACAGACCGGTCGTGCCTCGAAGGGTTCAGACCTTCGGTGGAAAGTATCGAGGTCTCTGGTATGGATAGTAATTGCTGCTTGTGTGACGGACACCAGTCATCGGACCCGAACGAACATCGGCTATCTCGCATCTGGAAAAAAGTAAGTCTTTAGTATGGAGTATGTATATGGTTTCATCTATGTATGGGAATATCAAAGTAAGCTGTAATATCTTATGTGTTTGTACTGTCCTATTGCTGAATTTGGAGGCATCTTTGCCCACATTTAAGAAAACAAATGGTGAGTTCATTATACTATGTAAGTTTTATTTATGAATCTTCTTATTATTAATAGACGTTGTATAATTCATAATATCATAGAAAATTGTAAACAAGCTCCATGCAGTCGGAATGTTTTTTTTACTACAATCGTGGGAAACATACCTAAGTTATATTTATAATAAAATATTGTAATATTGCACAATAATTATAAAAAGAGCTCAGTCAATTTCTCATGTTATCGTTAGTACGAGTAACAACCTAAGTAGTCTCGTAATTAGATAAATTGCTCCAGACATTAAGCGACGATGTCGAGATTGACTCTTTACATACGTGAAACGACACTAATGTAGAATTAGAAGTTACTTATCTAGAAGAGACAGCTCGTAAATTCCTATGAAATCTTAATCTAGCTAAGTCACTAATCACCCTTGACACCTATTTTACGCTCTTAGCTGCAGTTTAGCGTAAAGTGCAACACTTTAAATTTTAAATGAACCATTAATATTCATTGGAATTTAACGTCAAGAGTTTAACGGTGAATTTGAATGACATTTTCTCGAGCCCTTTTTATGCGTGGTTTCTTTTATGTTAAGCAGACTGAAAATTATTTTCTTCTAGAGTTTGTTCTGTTAGGTTCTGTTTCTATCTGTCTGTTCTGTTCAGGTATAATATACCTACCTAAGTATTTAAGAGTTTACTAAAGTAGGTAGGTTTTAATTATCAAATTCTAATAGAAAAACATAAACAAAGAAGCGCAATTTCCAAGCCGACCTGCTGCAATGTTGATGTAAATAAAGGACATTTTCTGCACAAATTATTATAATTCCATGTCGTTTGTCTGAGCGGCGCCACGCAGTGGAAGGGCCAAGTACCTTGTTGGACGTGAACTAATGACCACAGTTGGTAACTTGCTTAATGCGGACGTGAATACCACACCAACAGATACTGTTATTACTAAAAATACTAATAATAATAACTTCTTTGTCAGCTCTTGAGTAATTTTAATGCGCATGCAGGCAGATTTTGATTTTGCAGCGTTCATAAATTTATTTACGTAGTTACTTGGAAAATTAACTGTCCCGGCAAGATTGTTTTATTTTATTTCAGTTTAGTTGTGTAATACCTAAATGTGGATATCTTTTAAAATGTTACAGAGAGAATTACTGTTTTGAACTGAATAAGTCTATCAAGTCCAGTTCTGTACAAAAGCGATCATTTCTTGAACTATATTGAACGTCTGTATGGTATGTCCAAGTATGTTGTCTTGTCTGCACTAGAAGAACAGTAACAGACAAGTATGGCAGTAAAAAAGACCTTGAAACAAAAGAATTTTGATGACCCGTCCAATACAGTTATGGCATGGAGTTGTTCCAATTTTCTGGGTCAAAATGTAGTTTAACCAGACAACTGTCTTGACTCAAAAGAATATTCATTATTGATTGGTTTTGTAAATGCCAATAACTACTTACATATTTAAGCAGATAACTTTTCTCCGAGTATTTTGCTGATCATTCATCATAATCATCTATAAGCTGTTAAGGTATTGAGGCTACACATTAATTTACGAGAAAGAAAGTTCCTAATATTATTATTGCCTATAGACAATTTTCTCTTTTAAACTATTGGTTTGTTACACTGTTTATTTTTTGTAAGATTTATTGATATTTTATTATGCTTAATTAAAAATACCAAATCTTTCTCTTTTCTTAATTATACTCTGATAAAACAAAAATCTTAAGAATTGTTGCATCTGTAGCGTTCATAAATTAAACGTTGTTGTAAGTCAAAAGAAACGATTTGAATGGGACTTGTTTACGAATAAGAATAATGTTGCACCACATGTTTATTCATCTTTGTTATGCTAATTACGGGTGTGTTTGCTTGCATTAAGAAAAACGTTTCAAAAATAGAGATTGAATTAACTACAGTCACGTAGTTTAAGGCAGTACAACCACAAATGTCCATAATGCAATCTATTAATACAATCAAGTACTGAAACTTACTGATTTCCTACCATAGATATTTCAAATTTACTACTTAAGTTAGAGCCACTGAAAATTTTGAAGACATTGTCATGTTAGGCAACAGTTTGTATTCAATAAAGAGAGGAATTCGAACCGGTGCATTTCCACGAAGAAGTATATCTCATAAACCTATTGTATCTTATTTAATGATTCCTAGTGCCGCAAATGGTTTGATTTATGTTGATTTACAACGTACAACTAAGCTCGTTTACTCTACATTGGCAGATATATCGCTGAGAAATTAATGCGGAATTACGAAATACATATTCATTGATAGCATTTATAGCTTCACGAGTCTCTCAGAGATTTACATGTCATTTAAATGATAGACTGGGAATAAATAAATCTTCCTGATGCATCTAGATTATCTAAATCAACATGTTCACTGTGTGAAGTAAATACTCAAAGATTTAGTTTTGTAATACAAATGTTCTGCGCACGAATATCTGATGCTCTATTTGAGCAAGAACTCATCTCAATCTGAGGAATAAATTGATTGTGTTTTTTTAAAAACGTGCTCTTATTGCAGGGAAATACACCTGACGTATTCTTAAGGAATGCTTTGAGATGGTGAGTAACTTGTTAAGAATTTTTACTTGGATATTTCCCTCACAATTGATCGGGCGACGAGAGTTTATCGCTATGCATCTTTCATGCTCTCTTTATCTTCTGAGGGTCAAAAGTAGAGATCAGATCGATCGAGAGAAGAAATCGCAAAGAATCTTCAGGCTTTATTATAGCGTCTTGGCAGTTTAGTCAACCAAGTCGCTTTATACCACTAATAGATTAGAAACTAGGGAAAGTATTTTCTAAGCAAAGACAGCTCGTCTATCCAGCCGGTTATTATGAAAACATTACATCGAACTAAATGCATGGGCGTAGTCATTACAGGCAACAGTTAAAGGGCGATAAACCCAGTACAGATAGGTACCTACTTACTATCTCTGCATAGAATTTAACTGAGGTGTGGGTGGTGCGGTAATAGCGATGTTGTTGATTATTTTCCTTTAGTCGCTTATTCTGTTTATATTTTATTACTTGGTGAAATGTTACTGTTTGCATCGTAGGATTGTTATTTCTTATTCAAAACTTTTTGGTTTTGATAGCATGTACTTCTTGTTTGTATGAATACGTGTACAAATATTCAAAAAGTAATTAAAATGAATATGATTTTCATAAATGTTACACCTACCTATTGTTTTGAGTTCAAAATACTTACTTACAAAACGTTTGGGAAGTTTTCCTTTTTCCTCATTTAAATCATTTTGTTACCCAGATGATCTATTTAGTTATATTTAGACACATATGTAGGTACTATTTAACTTTGACCACTCTTTGATTCAGAATTTTGTATTTGCAATTCATGTAGAGACCACATCACCAGGAATTCCCAAATGTATATTTTCTTGCATCCAAAATACAATTAAAATTACGAATTAAAACAATCAACCAATATTACCCTAGATGAAAAGACAATACTATATTACCACGTGACTATTGTAAGGTTGTAGCACGTAGCGAGGTCCAGAATAGGGCGATGTCTAGCGTGGGTGGCATTAGTACGTGCGCAGTCGTAGCTGTCTCCAAGTGTTGCGCCTGCGACGACCAACTCGACAGAACCCTCAACCAGTTTGAGGATAAGTGGGAAAGAATTCTACAAGTCTGCCTACTTGCTTCTTAGCACGTACTTGTTATATTAATAATATAACTTATCTTTTAATGCTTCGATTTATTGAATGTGGAATTTGAATCGATTGCGAAACGTTTATTGATTTCTCGTTAATAGAGCTTAAAGCTTTCCCAGCAAGAAATAGTTATTGTTAATATTATTGAGCAATAGTATCGGATTAAGCAATATTGTGTGGTAAATAGACGGTGGCTGCACCGATGTGATCTGATAAGAACGAGTAATGACCCATCGTCGTCGGTGCCTGTTTGACGACAATTCAAGTAAGTAAATTACTTACTTCGTCTCGAGAATGGTGTAATTCGAGAGTTTGGTGTCTTGAAAATAAGCTTACGAGTGACAAAAATGTTCTTTCATTGCTTGTTTATTATGATAAAATAAGGAATCTTCTTCTTTTAGTTATTACAAAAACAAAGATGACACAAAATATAACCATTTATATGGTGTATGATGGTTGTATAAATGAGTCAAGACCAGTAAAGACAAGGAAAAATCTATAAAATGGTGACGCACGATGCACAGGAACGTTCTATTGTCACTGCCATTATGTACTTCCTGGCGTGACGGGATATTTTACTTGTTTTACATGGTTTCCTGCTAGAGTAGGTACCTATAGGTTATATTGGTAGTAATTTTGAAATAAGTTTAACTAATTTTAAAACGGAATAAGTAACTCTACACGCTCTACATAAGCCTTAATTCGATGTACTATGTCCTTTCTTAAAATAATAAAACAAAAGAAAGTCTGGATTAGAACAATGTAGTTTAGCTTAGTTGCAATTTCTTTATAGATCTATGAAATATAAATTTTTCCGAGTGTAACATAAATGTAGTAGCAACAGGTTGGACATGTTAATGACAAAGGCAAGTTTATTTTTGTACCGAAATGCGTGGGTGTTTGTTATGCATCGCACAATGAGGGCCGACGACCGATCTGATCATTTTGTCAACAATCTGTACTGAGATTACTGCACTTCGAAGACGGTGACTGTCAAACGGCCACCAAATGGCTGTATAGTGGTGCCGGAACTTACTTACATGATGCTTTTTGGCTGCTTACGCACCATTTCGACAAGTTTGCCGCATTTGTAAATGTTGAATGATGTTTAGTATGAAACTGCGGAAACCGCGGGTCAAACGCCTACTGCATTTCGCGTTTTTCATATCACATGTCAAACAGAACCGACCTTCTAAGAACTCTTTTTCAATGAAGTACGTTTTAACGAATGAAGTCAATTATGTTAGGTACCTATTTTGATATTTATATTTCCTTATACAATAACTTTAATTATAAGTTGTTTATACTATTTCGTTGTTGTTCTATAAATGAGATCATTGACAACTAAAGAATATGAATCATTTCGGGCACTTTAATGACACACCTTGATGTATTTTTTCCGCTAATACTGTCTGCTAAATAAACGTAGTTTCTGTGAATAAATTTCTATTTTTTATATTTATTTCCTTCTTTTCATAGGTAGTATATTAAGATGGTTTCCAGTTTACAATACAACGTTCGGTCACATAAGTAGGATGGTATATACGGTCTGTCCGTTTCATCCTATTTTGTCCAAATTTTGGCCAAAAGGCATCACAAACAAAACACTGTCTAGCTTGTCCGAACCATGGGTGATGTCAAAAAATGCGTTGAATAATTTAGTTTGGTATAAGTATCAATATTTTTAGCTAAGTACAATAAAAAAAACTACTTAAGTACATTGTATTCAGAGCTTTGATACGACGAGACATCCGTTACAAAAAAGAAACAAAGATTAAAAACATTCCTTTACGTTAGAGGATGTCAAGATATAACTAGGTACTCGTATTACTAGAAAAACTAGTACAATAACTGCTCCACATACTAGTTAACAAATATACTCGTAGAACGTAATTACATTTGCATGCCAACCAATAAAAAAAGAATCAGGCTAATGACCTTTACATTGGTGTTAGAAAATTAGTGAGTTTTCCAGAATGGTTACGAAAAGTTCTAATTTAAGTTTTAGGAAGATTCAGTTTTTAATACCACAGTTTGTCGATTTCCTGAAAGTGGAGAGCAGACTTGGCAAACGCAAAAACAAACTTCTTATAACTATTTGTTTTCGTACGACAGACTAATATGAGGTTGATGACCTCAAAGCGTTTCCAAGAATGCGCGAAAAATGTCGCAGACAGTAAACAAAGTTCGTGAAAAATCGATAGAGACCAGACACTGGCCTGGCTCAAACATTATGACATAGACGGCGGCGTTGTGAAATGCAATCCACTTGCAGTTTACTCCAAGTGATTCAACTGTATCCGCCATAAACTGCAGTAGAAAGGGAAACATGATCTATTTGAAGCGTGGGCAGAAAGCGGCTTAAGTTATAAGTTCTTGGAGAGTAGGCAATATATTGAAAATTGTTTTTCCTTAAGAGAAACTCCGATTCCATACTTATAGCATTCTCTTATCACAATAAAAAGCAGCTGACCGGTTAAGACTACGCTATTCTGTACACAAGAGACGACCCTCTTTTGTTTACTAGATACGACATAACTAGGGATTGCAATCCGGTATCATTTTCAATCCGGCCGGATTTTACCGGATTAGAAAGTTACTTAGGGCCTAGTATTTAGTGCTTTTAGTTTTGATAATAATACATAAAAAGATAAATAAAATACATTTTTAATTAAAATAAAATCACTTTTAATCATATTTTTTGTATTAATTGTATTTTTTGGTACTATTTGTACTAAATAAAATTATTCTAAATAATAAAGTAAAGTCAGACTTTCACTTATTGTTTTATATGATATTATGGTACCTATTGCTGTAAGTATCTGAAAATAGTTACTTCAGTAATAATAAATATTAAACGGTTATTAATAATCTACATAGGCTCAAGTTAACAAAACGGTTTCTTTTGTACTTATAAATTCAATTTCAGTCCATAATCCTAACAATAAAACAAGGAGCATTTATTTTTTGCAATGCATAATGCAAGTGAATATTATTTCTGTACCTGAAATACGATCTTAGAAAACATACCTATAATGTTGATTGTATTGTGCAGTCACGAGTCACATATGTGTACACTGTCACATTTTCAAAGTATCGTAATTTTTGTCGTTTTAAACGAAGTTTTTGTCAAGTTGTTCAATAATTATATGATTGTTGATTGTATAATTAAATAAATTGATAAACATATATTTTTGACACAACAGAAGTTACGATAGTTTAAAAATGTGACAGTGTAGATACACATAATATTATTGCTCGTGACTGTACTGTCTCCTAATCTGCTTCTGATGGCATTACAAATATAACTCGCAGTAGAAAAGGCCCTTTCTGCCTCAACACTAGTTGGCCTAATCGCCGTTAATTAAGTAACTGTAGATCAGAATCGGAACCGGAATTCATATTTTCGTCTGCTGTTTCTGTCACATTTTCATCATTTAAGAAATCATTGCGTACAGTACTGTTTTATGCGTATTTTTTGCTTTACCGGATCCGGTACCGGATCCGGAGCCGACTCACCGGATCCGGTAGGTCCAAAAACACGCCGGATCCGCCGGATTACCGGATCCGCCGGACCGGATTGCAATCCCTAGACATAACGTCTAAACGTCGCGTCGTCGTCGAAGTAAGTACCTAACTACTTAAAACTATTTTCGTTGTACAGTTACGTTGTGATCAATGTAGAATGGTACAATCATTTACAAATCTGGCCCCCTTTAATTAGCAAGCATTCATGGTGTGACGATTCGGGGTCAAGTGCCGCTATGCCCCACATAATATTGATTCTGCGAAATGATTGGTGATACCTACTTATGCATGACGTCTTTCATTTTAACGACTATATAGAATGTAGAAATACCTAGGTTTTAGGAAAATCGGGATAGTTTCTGATTGATATAAAAAGTAAAGATACAAAAAGAATGGAACTTCACTCTGTACTAAATTATGTTTGTTCGTTTATGAATTGTACCTACCGCACGATAAGAGGGATAGGCGATTGCGCGATGTGATCTCCGACCAGTTGCAGTGAAATAACGCGCCCTTTGTACACTATCATTTTTTTAAAGGTGGGCTTTCGTTGCGCAACCACTGTAAACTTTAACTGAGATGTTTTACGCTATCGTGTTAAATGTGTTAATGGGTAAGTGGAGCGAAGTTAATTGCATTGATTGATACGCTTCTGAACTCTCGCGTTGAAACTCATACATCACACACCTTTTATGGAGAAATTCGTTCATAGTAATATCAATTGGGTGTCAGGTCAAAGGTTAATAAATAAATTGCAGTCTTTAAGGCTATTGCCTTTCGTAATTCGGTAACTTTAGCTTCAGGTGCGATTTAATGATACTTATTTGGCATTAATTTAATGGAAATACGATAAAAGCGATAATCAAAGTGGGAAATGTGACAAGAGATATAAACGGCCCATTTATTACGAGATGAATGTTCAGAGTGAACGCAACAGTTTCATGAAGTGCGGGCTTGGACTGGTTGTGAAATTGCTTTGAGCAAACACTCTAAATTAGACGTTTTAAGCGATTGCACTCCAATGTAGCAGCAGGGTGTTGAGATAGCGAGCTATTTGGTTTCACTCGCTGATCAGAACACGTAATTACTGTGTAGTGCTTAGTGTTCCTACTCCAATAATAGACTGCATTTCGAATTGAGAATGATAAATGGAGCTTTGTTAAGGATTTCTTGCACTAACAACCGCTTGTTGTTGGATCACCTCGATAGACGCTTTGAGTGACACTAATTAAGCACGATTAAAGTGGAATACAGTTAGTGTTATACAGTTTTACTATTCTTAACGAGCAAGTGTTTTTACTAGAAAAATAACAGGTGGTTACCCTCATAAAGCAAAGTACGACCCCAAATGAGTACTTTCAAAGGCCTTTGGTAAACAATGTCAGGGAAGCCAAACGAGTTAAGGTTTCGGGTTACTAAATAGAGTGATTATTCGGGCGAATGGCCAGATTTGTGGCTTCAAGCTGCAGTCAAGTGTAGAAGTATTGCCAGCTGTGTACATAAACAATAGTTCTTCGGGAGATGAGGGTTGATTGTGTTTTTACAACTGCACCAGCAGCTCTATAAAAGGTTTAGAATTTTGATCACATTGTATGTTAATGTTCATTCTTTGCGGGAAGGAAATGAGATCAAAATTTTATTTATTCATTAGAAGAAGCGGTTTCATTACCAGTCTTTTAAATGCGTGCGCTGAGAGAGTAGCTTAGATTAGGTTATATTTTTTCTTTCCTTTAAAGATTGTTTTCGTTTAAAAATATTCCGTAATTGTTTCGAAACTTCAGGGCCAGTTGGTAGGTATTTTATGAATTTTATAATAATACATCGTCGTCTCGTCAAGATTTAAAGTGATAATGAAATCCGAGACATGCCTTGACATTAAGAACCAACGACAGTGCTACTGCGTGCGTTTCTTTCATAAAGAAAAAAATCACGATATTCAAATAAGTAGGTTAATGTTAACATTAAGTACCTACCTACTGTGTCTTGCAAGTATTTACATATTTATTCTGAATTCATATTACGTACACTTTTAACATCAATCAAAACCAAAAATTCCTTGCGATGAACATAATTACTTCATTAAGCGAAATGTGAACAAAAGACGAAATGTCGACTGATACGATAATGTTCAGTGATGAAACGTAAAGTTCACGTACCTGTGTAAATATTTTAAAAATACGTCAATTTAAAAAGCCAATATACAAAGATAATTGAGTAGCTTGTTGATATGAATGTTGCTTAACCTGTGATTGATCGCGGCGTTTTTGGTTTCATCAACTTTATACACTTACTTTTTATACGCTTTAACGATCAACACGATTACACTTGCTGACATAAAAATTACGTAACATATTAATGTTCAAAACACGACCAGATATAGGCCAGCGGTACCAACCCAACTGCTGTATTTATAATTTCTCGGAACAGGGTTATTGCGAGGATGTTTGTTAGTTTTGTGTGCACTTCAGTGTACGCGCGTATTCGGTGCATTCACTGGAAGGCTGTAAGATTAATTGCATGTAAACTTGAGATATTGGTTAAACAATCGATCGACGCGTGTATCAACATCGGTTTACGGCGCCGACGTTTCATCAATGGCTAGATTATTTGGACGCTGCCGCGTTTGAACATTCAAAGATCGATGTTATCCCATTCTACTCGTACCTACTTATTTTTGTTTTATTTCAGCAATTAAGTAAGTATATTTGATTTTTGTTTATTTAAAGATTTATTTATCGCGTTATCATGTGTGTTTTAAATTTAAACAACTGGTGTGGTGAATTAGAAAGAGGCACTCTTTATTTACTTTTAGCTGAACTTTGTATTGTAATACAACCCTTATAAGGGCAACCTTCTACTAAAAACAGCTTAAATATAAAATGTAAATGCAACGTGTTTGTTTCCTCCTACACTCCCTAAAGGCGGTGGCTAGACGATGACAAACTTAAGGACAATAGGAGTTTATGACTCATTAGCTATTTGCATAGAAAGGAGTTTCCCCTAATAATATTAGTTATAAGTAGGTTTGTTTAGCGGATATTGGAAAATGGGGTTACGCAGGAAATTTAGCTATCGATCAGCAGAACCACTTCACTTGATTGTGTGGAGTCATCAGATTATGCGTAGTCTGGTTTTTATACTATAAGTATGAAAGTATTGAACATAATTTTATTATTGGTCAAGATATTATGGTGTTTCTAGGACGTTATGAATTTCATGTAGGATTTGTAAGGTGGTTCGGAATAGAAAAAGAATTGACTAATAAATAATTTCCTTCAGTTTTAATGACGTTGTTAATTGACGTAAAAAACATTATACTGAAAGTCCCAAGTCCTTTTTCCTTCCTCCATAATTGTTTTTTTTACAATCTACTAGCGCAATGTCAATGTAATGACGTTGGAGTGCGTACTACCGTACAACTGATCTAGTTGGGGAGGTGACAATATTGTCACCAATTAACCGGCCACTGGCCAGTTAGCTCGCCCCATTCATGCACTCGCGCAAATATGCAATACGGGGCCGAGGTGTCAAGGTCCTTCATTAAATATAATTATAGGAGCGAGTGTCGAACGTCTGTGAAATTATGAGTATTTAAAAATTAATATGTAGGAAAGAAGAATGTTTTTCAAAATAAAGTGTAGGTATGCTGCTCAAGTACCTATCTGAACTATCACGATTCACGTAACTTCATTGTACCTACACTGTTTTTTTTTTAATAATTTTAATGAAACCTTATGTAATTTAAATCTCATCGCGTTATCGACACACCTAGACAAAACTGAAACTTGTGAGAGGGAATCTCAATGTTTGTAATAAGTAATGTACTAACAAGCTTGGTAAAGATTTTATGGTTTTTTTTTATGAACCTAGTTATTAAAAAAAATGTATTAAAATTATAAAATGTATTAAAAAAAAAGAAAATTATAGCATCATACCTCCATCGTATCGGCATGATCACTGCCCTCATCTCGAAATCCAAAAGTCTTATAAAAGGTATTATCTACGTCGAGACGCAGTGCCTTATTATAGTACATCAACGGATGAGGAATGTAAATGGACTAATGAAGGATGTACAGTTGTTTTGGTTCCGTCGCTATCTTATTTGCTACTTCGGTAAACAAAATTTTGAAGACAATCAGTGTAAACACAGATGTTTGTAATGTACTTTTGATTTCGATTACAATAGCGTTATATCAACTTCTTTTGTAGCTAACATGGATTATATTGGCGTTTTAAAAGTTTTATTGAAGACAAGTTCATCTTAGGGCATTTACACTATTTTAATATCTTGGAACATTGATCTATGAAGTCAATGATATTGGTTAATGTAATATATAACTATGATTCATTTTCTTAAAATCAATTATCTTGGATCCAATATATGACCATTTAAAGAAAGATGATAGTGTAATTAAAATGCAACTTTATAAAGATGAAACACTGTTTTGCTTTTGCAAGTTATCACATTCGAAGCTTAGTTTATCTATGTGATTGTAATCACGTTTACAAAGACCCCTTCTCACAATTCATAAAGTTATATCACCGTTTTATATTAATTGAGTGTGTATGAGGTGTTTGTCAGAAATAGTTCGCTATTCATTGCGCCGGAGTTCATTCAGCGGCGGCCATCACTCGCTCATTGCTTCAATTGTTTCCTTCCGTTCGTTTGTCTTCGTTTTTACTTGGTACACGCCGGCTCACATTGTATTGATGACCATTTAACATTCCAATAAGACTCTTTTTAATTTTATTTTTCGATTATCAAATGAACAACCATTTGCGGATGTGGCAGTTATAATTAATAAACTATTTAATAACTTGCCATTTTCTATTGTTTTCGTTTAATTAAAATTAATTAGGTACACTGTTTTACTGTCATTTAAAGCTTAATTAATGACGTACCTCGATGTAAGTGTAAGACATTGTGTTGAAAAACTTTATACAACTTATTGCGAAGTTGGTTTTAATTGTAAAACTAAAATAAATATCGATTAAGTAGGTACTTTTATTCCATAAGTAAATATCTAGGTAAACGTGGGTACGTAAATAGTTTACTTATTAAAAATCTCAAATTAAAAAAAAAAGAACTACCTACCTGAAACTTTTAAATATTTAGGTTCTACAGAGTTCAAGTAGTTTGAAGCTTAGTTTGTTTGTCCTTTCCATCAATTAATTATTGTGGGTAGGTACTTGATATCATAAAAATAATTAATTAAAAAAACTTACATTCGGCGCATAACACCAAATGGCGCCACATCTGATGCACTCGTCGCAGTTATTAATATTTTCCAGCCTGGAGCAGTCCCTTGCAAAGACTTGCTGCAGCGACAAAGCCACTAACATAAAAATCCACACAGCACTCATTGTTATAAAAACTCTTTGCTGCTTCACAGAAAAAAATACCACTAAAAAGTTTTCTTAAAAGAAGTTTTATAAAGTTTGAATTTCGCGGTTCGTTTTGTTCGAAGTTGAAAATTCACTCACGGTGGAGCGGTCGGATCCACGTGTCGCGAGCGACTGTGGCCGCGGAGACGAAGTGCTATACGACCTCGGCAGCGTCACAATCAAACATTTTCACGATTGCGGTGAATCATCGAACAAGTCTCTAGGAAATTCGCGGAAAACATACAGATGTATGCAATGACGTTAGCTAATAATGCATAACCGCAATTACGAACTATGCACGACATTGATAACAAGAAATATGGAATACCAAAACATGGGTAGGGCCAGTCCTAGGGCCATACCAGACTAACTTTCCGACTCTGAGTCCTAGACCATCGTAAATACCTTATCAAATCTGAGGACCTGTTATTAAAAGTAAATACGTAGGTAAATAGGAAAGTATGTACAAGTATTGAAGAAATACAACTTGATCAAAAAAAGTTAAATTCAAAACAGTAATCTTATCAACCTAAATCAGAATTATACACGATCACAAAAAAACGACAACAGAAATCAAATAAAATTTTCAGTAGAAAGAGGTGGCTGGATATTCTGCTTTTTGCTGCTGAAAAAGATACAACCAACTAAACAGATTCTTGAAGAAGCTACATTAATCAAGATTTAGCATGTCAATTGCTAAAGAAACGTCCAAAGTTAGGTTCAGAACACAAAAGGGACATAGAAGTCCCAAGGAGATATAATAATAATACTTAAATAAAGTTTGTACTGCTCGTTCACTTCTAAATTTGCATTGTTTTCATTTCCAATGTTTCTACTAATGTTAGTTATTAAACTTCGATATGCATACCTACTCTTTGAGTATTGAGTTAAGTGCTTTGAAAATGTTTTCAGAAGTTCATAGAGATGTAAGGTAAGTACCAGGTAGATAGTTAAACCCTGTCCGCCCGCCGCATCTAAAACTTTGTTTCAACATATCTATAATTACTATTACTTTTGCATTTAATTGCAAAAAGGGTTTGTTATGTTAATATTAGATACATTATTACCACGGTTCTTACGATGTTTATTCGGCGAAGGAAAACTTATTACACCTAAGTACTTTTGTTTTCATTTCTGAAACATACATCGTATGTAAGCGGGCAGGGTCAACTTTAGGTTTGCCCACAATGTGCCAAAGAGAGACACATTATTACATGATATCATCTGTCTTACTATGTCATAGTTCGTCTAGATAGAAGTTTTTGAGTTACCTATGTGTACCTACCTAGTTGTTTACATTCATATGTATAACGTACATAATTGTATAACCTACCTATACGAGACCATAAGTACCTATTTGTGTATAATAAAACAAGTTTTATATGTAGTAAACCGATTCTATTCGTGGAATTTGGAGTATCAGCAGTTTGATTGACTTTACGGTGGTAAACTTGTTATTGACGTCCTTGTCACTCCCGCCCGGTTGTCCTATTTCTCTCTCTTTTATAAATTAAAATTATGTATAAAATACATTTTAAATGTAATTTTAAGAAACCAATATAGCACAATAGATTTGTAGAGCTAATTATAGTGTCATTTGGTCAAAATATTCGAAATAAACCCTTTAGTTTAAGTGATATTGAGCAATGTTCTAAAACGCGGTATCAAAGTTTTTACGTTCCGTTGTATAAATACAAACGTCATGATAACCATATTGGGGAGTCCGTTTCTACTCAGGAAGGTAGTATTTGAAGTGGATGCTACTCTGATATCCACTTCACTATGGGAAGTCATGCAGCCTCGGACTAAAAGAGCCATGATGGAACTTTCGTAAAGCAAGCAAATCGCCTCGTCGAATTCTTACGGCCGACTCAATGGCCACAAAATACGGCCGACATGGCCAAATCTACTACGCCCTACGCGCGTCATTACGGCTCGGAGCCACAAACGATGTGTTGATCGTCATTACGCATAAAATACGACTGACATACATACATTACATACAAAGCAAGCAAATGAGGACTCACTCTCGACCCCACTGCAGTAGAAGCATTGACTCTCTTTTATCAATTTTTGCCATTCATGTGCAGTTCAATAATAAATATGGTAACAATGATAAATTTCTTAAATAAATGGTGTCATCGGTTATTATACTCCAATACTTTTTTAAGCAATAAAATTCTAAGTCGATGTCCAAAACTGTAAAAATATCAGACGAAACCTACATAACAGTAGTTATATAGCTTTAGGTGCCTTACAACAGGCAGAAATAAATTTGTAGCATGTAGCTTTTGCTATATTGAACTGTAAAGGCTCTCGATATAAACTTTTTACAAAACATCATTATACTTTAGTTTTGGAAATAAAAAAAAGATCTGTCTCGTGTTTTAGTTGAGTATAATCTCGAGGGATACAAGTGGTTTATAAAAGTTTGATACTTATTAAAACTACATATGTGGTTTTATCGTCCAGACTCCTCCATGGATGGGGCTCGCTCTAGGCTCACTCGTATTTTATAGAGGGGCCACACCCTGTCTGTGAGCTCTTTTCTACCTGTGGATGTGCTGTCTTTTAAATGGGATACAATTTCGAAGGGAACTTAACAATGACAATACAATACCCGTTTTCGTCCCAAGGTTAGGTAGGGTGGCTCAGCCAGCAGACATGCGATATTTTACCGTTATTGTCGTCCTTTTCATCCTCGTTTAACGGTTTTATATCCATCTTTGTCTAAACCTAAAATATTGCTAAATAGTTCGTTTATAAAGTCAAAATCAATAAAATATCTCGCTAATTCAAACTCTTTAAGGTTAAACTGGTGATAAATGCAAAAAGGTAGCCCAAAAGAAAAATACTAACGTAGATATAGGCTAATGTTCTGAAACGCGGTATCAAAGTTTTTCGTTTCTCCACTATATATACGAACGGCGGATCAGTTAAGCAGGGGGTCCGTTTCTACTCAGTAAAGTGGTAAACTAGGGGTGGAGCCACATAAATCTGCCCCGATCGATGGAAGCCATACAATGGGGGTAACTATGGTGGAAGTCAAGTGGTGTCTCAGGATCCTCGAAGCAGGATTCAGCGTCCGATTCCCGGGTCGCGCCTTGCCGCACCCAATGTCTTGTCCCGGCGGCTCCAGTCGTCGGCGGTGATAGCCCTGGCATCAGCCAGCCCAAACAGATCAGTTTACTGGTTTGGAGGCCTCCGTTGGGGTCTCAAACACCACTGCAGTAGAAGCTTTGACTCTCCTTTTGGCAAAAGTAGTCTTTATGTAGTAAACAATCTTTATGGTGATGTAAGTAATCTTTATGGTGTTTTATTTACTTAAACATGACCCAACAAAAATCGCAGAGAAAAGTATTTCTTAGGTCATAAATACACAATTCCTAGATAATGGATTAATTTTTGTGATCCAACAAGTGAACCAGTAGTAGAGCCCGAGTTAACATAGTTATTGTAACAAAAAAGCAAACAGGAAAACAGGCTCGTAGGTATGATTCTGTCATATCTAAACAAAAGTTCATAAAGGAAAACAATAGCATCATTCGGCTTAGTAATGTTTAAAAATGGCTGTTTTTTCAGATTGGTAACGTAAGTAACTTTGTTACTCATTGTATTTAAAAATGACACAAATATTATGGTAACTAGTTGTCCTACGGCAAAGGTTGTCTGGAAGAGATTAGTCTTAGTGATAAGGCTGCCTTTGTGTACAATGTTGTAGTTATAAGTGTATTGCCTGTATCTCTTTGAGTGCAAAGAGTTACAAGAGCCTGGCTCTTAAATATATGAATGAAAAGAAGAGTTCTAAATAGTTCTAATGGATCCATCTATCTATCGTGGTATGGAAGCGGGGTGGGAGCGGGGATTAACAAGATATCTTCTACACTAAGGTATTTTTTTAAGTAACTATTCTAATTAGTATATTATATATTATCTATATCTATATTTGATATTTATATAAAAGATAATTATATAAATATCAAATTTAATAGATATTAAGATATTTGGAACAGAACTGAAACTAAGATTTCACATTCTTAACTTATTTTATTTAAGAGTATAATCAACAGATTTCTTACGAAACACGGGATTGTTGAAAGTAGTTGTGGCCGGCTCGTAAATAGGGTTCTCACATTTTGTAGTGTCAGCTGCGTGTTCTTTAATGAAACGGTTGTATTCTCGTCGGTCTTGCAGGTCTGTAAGGACCTTCCATACAATGAGGGTCAACAGTCCAATCACGATCAGAATTATCAACGATATGCCAGCGTACCCTGTGGAGAAATGACTTTTAAACGGGATCTTGTCTATAACCAGGTTTTAGACATAAGACCCTCGGGAAAAAACTAATTGGGATTTGGAATGGGGTAATTCTTACTGGTATTAACTTAGTTAAAACTTAAAATATTTGTAGATATATAGGTAGGTACATCAATGAATGCGGTGTAAAACAATGCTTTTCATATTTAAGTGAAAACAATAAAATACCAAATTGAAAAATTTACAACATGACTTTTTCACGTTAACCTTTTTTTTTATAGAATAAATGCAACTTACAATAATATCCCTCGATGCAATCCACATCAGTCTGCACAAGCAAATTAATTCTATAATTGTAGTCATCATATTGGTATTGGTAGTTTGTGTAGCATCCCAAATCCATCCTGACATTTTGGCAGATGTATTTATTTTCAGTAACATCAGATAATTCTATTTCTTTAGTAACATTCCCAATGATACCCTGACAAGCGGAGATGCATTTCCCAAAGTCTTTATTACTATAGTAGCAAGATACACATTTGTGTAGTAAATAGCATTGTTTAAGGTGGCAATCGGAGCATGGTAACATAACACAATTTTCTGTGTATTGGTATCGAGCATCCCATGGGTCGGGGAGGTTACAGTCGCATTTAGCACAGGAGCAAGTGCCATGGCCGTTACAAATCTGTAATTTGAGAAAAACATGCAGATGAACTATATTATATTTAAAAATGAAAATCCTAAGACACTTATAAATCTAAATAGACCGAATTAACAAAATTAAAGACTAAAATCTTATAGTATTTAAATCTATGTTAATTTTGCTAATAAACGTTTCAAATTCATTCACTTTTACTATCGCTTACCCTTCCATTAATCTCTTGACAAGGTTTGGTAGAACACTCGCAAGCTTCTCCAGTGAATCCTTCGTAGCAAATACACTTGCCGCAGGGACACTCACCTTGGTTGTTGCATTTGTTTAAACAGCTATCTGATTGGCACTCACAATACTTGCCGTGGTAACTGTAATATGTTTAAGCAGTCAAGGAATCACTTATCTAATACTGGGTTTGTTGATTGATCTCTCACATAGATTGATCAAGCTTGGTGCTAATTCTATAAGCACTTAGTTAATAGTGATTAGTGAACCTTGACTTTATAAAGCCTACATCCATCAATGAATATCTGTTGACTAAGATACTGAAGAAGAAATCTTAGTAGAATGAGACTGAAAGTACCAAATTGCCGAATAGAATTGGTTCGAATTTCGTATATCTTCTGGATAATAAAATCATTATGAAAAATAGTTATTTCACTTACCTAGGCTGACACTCGCAAGAACCACAGTTGCAAGACCCATGGCCACTGCATATGTTTGTTTCACCTAAGTTGTTAGGTACAATTCCTACAGGAGTAGGTGGTATGCAGGTGGAATTATCGACACTCTGAACATTGTCAGTTTTCTTACAACGACATCTATCCCCGACTCTACATATAATAAAAAGTTTATATAAGGTGTATTTCCTTCCTACTAGTCTTCTAATATTATAAATATTAATATTTGAGCCTTGTTTGTGCCTATGGATTGTTGCTGAATGGACGTTAGGATGTTTGCTACTCTTTCACGCTACACACCACTGAACAGATTTTATTGAAACTTAACTTAGTTTAGACATTAAAATAACATTATTTAAACATATTACGCATATATTCCCGGATATAATGATAAAAGAGTAAGTCGCGAACAGACTCTGGTTTTCTAATAAATGCTTTTGATTTCTTACCTATCTGGATCACATTCACAAATCCCACATTTTTTAGTTCCTTTACCATGACAATATGCTGACTTTAACCCTACTTTTTTATTATCCGTCTCACAATCGCATCCAGGAACGTCTATGTCTAATGTTACCATTTCATTTGTTCCTTTAATAGTAATATTCAGAGAAAAATGTGGCTTTTTAAAGTATTTAAGCAGTTGGACTTTGGTTCTAAAGTGCTTTTCCTCTCCATGTTTTACAATACAATCAGGATTGTCTTTATTTTCGGCACTACATTCTGGTTCAAATGATATTTTTATATATTTACGCGCTTCTGCCGACATTTGTAATTTAAATAATATAGTTTCAGATATTTCCTGAAAATTTACAGAATATAAGATGACAATATTCATTTTCCCAACTTTTCCATTGTCTACTACTATTTGCTGGTCTTACCTTATAAATTATGGAAAGTGTATTTGCCAACTGTGCTTCATCGAATATAGTTCCTTTTCCAATTTTAAAACTGAGGCACTTAGATCCGATTATGTACGATGAAATGTATTTATAATTTTCTATATATTTTTTATTATTTAGATCTTCTTTTATGGCAAAAAGAATGGTAGCATCTTTCGTAGAAGCTAATTTATTGATCATACCAATTGAGGGGTAATCCATAAGCAGTTCTTTGGTGTATACTCCATTTTTATCTGTGTAGCATTTACCGTCGTATGGCTGAGTTATGCCTGCTATTCTACCATCACCAGCTGAGTGGCATAATTCGTCAGTGAAGAAAATTATAATCTTTCTAGATTTTTCTCTCCACCCTATCTCCTTGTCACAGGCTAACACTTGAGCTAAAGCATCAAATCCACCTTCAGGGTCATCATAATTGACTCCTAGTGGAGTAGCATTCACTGCTTTTTCAAACTCTTCAAAATTATTAGTAAGACTGAGTCTGTGTTTAAAAGAGTATATTCCACTTGGTACTCTAAAATATTAATAAGCATTTTCAATTATAAAGGTAAATATATGGTAAATAAATGGAATAAATTATAAGTAAAGAACATACTTCACAAATGGCGGAGTATCTTTGTCGATAAAAGATCCCAGACCGAGAAACACATTCTTGGTATTCTTGAGCATCGCATTGTAAATGTCCTTGCCACCTTTCGCTAAGATTGATTTAACGTCAGTCATCGAATTAGAGACGTCGACGAGAAAATAAAGATCTGCTGGGTAATCATCTGCTCCTTTAAATGATATGTTGAAGTCTAAAGATTTGCCAGGTCGTAATACCATACGATATCTTTGAGGTCTGATTTGTGTGACTTTTGCCTCGTTGGAGCTGTAAGTGCGGTTCTCTACCATCTCTTTCCTTGAATCGGGGTTTTCAATAAACGCACTATCACATCCATTACTAAAAGTCTCACTAACTGACTTGCAACTGACACCATTATAATCATCCTGTAATAAAATACATACTGCACATATTTTCAAACCAGAGATATACAAGTAAGATATTCGTTCAGTTATATTGTTGGTTAACATAGGTAACAGCTTTCGCTAGTAGCATTCGTAGAGCTAGTTTGTTTTCCATGAAATCGGTGACAATGTCTGTCTGTACAGCGCGAAAAATACATATAATAACCAAACTCCAAATAAATCAATTAATAAACACTCTCAACTTACCACTGAACACCATTTACAGTTATTAATATCTCTTACGCAATCTCCACATGTTTTTTGAATTTCACAAGGATCCCAACTCAAGCTTGGAAGTATAGGTAAATAAATACTAAAACATATTACAAAGTATCTAAACATCTTAGATGTTAATGAAAATACTTTTAATTTTGATTTAAGTCAATCCATATAATATGTATTTAGCAAATGACAAAAATGCAATGGTTAACTGTGAAGTGTGAATACAGGAAAATCAAAATTATTCGTATAGTTAGGGTTGGCTTACACATAGAGCAATCAGGCATGGACCAACTCGGCAAACAATAAACAGCGTTTGTAAAGTTAGTAAGAAAGCATAATAGTTCATTGATAGAAAATACACTCAAAATCTAATAAAATAAAACTGCCTTGTATTGTTGTCCTCTTTTCGTGAAATATCTTCACCGATATGACCCAATACGTGTATAACAATCCTTACGTATTCTGTTATAATTAAGTTGTTCAAACAGGAAAATATGTAAAACTAAATTTAAGTTTACTTAATCAGAAGAGCTCTTCAGTAGTGTCAAACATGTTTCTGATTTTAGTGATTTTATTTGCTTTATTAAACATTTCTACCGTTAAATCTGATCCGTGTTCTCTCTTTGAAACTTGTGGACAATGTATTGGTAATAATGTGAGTTGTGTTTGGTGCTCTGACGTAAGTACATACATTTTTAATGTTACTCTAAAATGACGAAGTACCTAGTTCTCCAATTGAATCAGATTAGGTATCTTTTGTAGATACAATAATTCTGCAATAGGTTCAAGGAATTCTGCGTTATAAGTTAAGGTAACAGTAATTAAATTTGAAGCAGTTCTATTTAAAAATAAAATTTATGAGACTGATGACCACACCCTTTAATTCATTTTGAAGTTAAGTATTTACTATTTAAATTCACCTTAAAATGTTAAAATAATAGAAGGTCTAGCCTAGATACTACAAACTTTGTCTGAAAATCCTACACAAACAGAGCTTCGCCAATGCATCAGTAATCTGAGTTTTTGAACTTTTGAACATCTTCGATATACTGGCACCTATCTTAAATATTCTGTTGTAGGAAAAATTCCTCGAACCAAGATGTAAGTCTCAAGAAACGTTAAAGCAGGCACATCAGAAGGCTTGGTGTAAATCTGTGGTGAATCCAAAGGGCTCTATAGATCTGAAACGTGGAACCGGACAGCTATCTCCACAATATGTTAAGATCAAAGCACGGCCTGGTGACAAATTCTCATTTAAAATGTCCTATAAGCCAGAAAAAGATTATCCAGTTGACGTTTACTACCTTATGGACAACTCTTGGACAATGCACTTTCACAAAGTCAAACTTGAAGAACAAGCAAAGAAAATATACGATGAGCTGAGGAGAATCAATAATAATGTTCAATTCGGCGTTGGCAGTTTTGTTGAAAAGTTGGCACTTCCTTATGCGGAGTGAGTTTTAATTTAATTAATTATTATTACATATGGCTATTTATTTCTGAGTGAAATGAAACACTTATGACAACAGACATTTCAATTAAATTGTTATTGTCAAAGACAACTAGATTTTAACTTTCCTTTTAACTTTGTCACAAGATAAGCAATTGAATTAAGTTCCAATTTATTTACTATCTTTACAGCAAAGACAAAAAAGAGCACCAGTTGAATACCTTCATCAATCATCTACCATTAACTGACAATATCACAAACTTTGTTTCTGCGGTGCAAAATGTTCAACACACTTCGAATTATGATGTACCCGAAGCTGGTCTTGATGCTTTGATGCAAGTCATGGTGTGTGAAGACATAAACTGGAGGAAGGAAGCACGACGCATGATTATTCTAGGCACTGATTCAACGTACCATAGCGCAGGAGATGGGAAAATGGTCGGCGCTTATAAACCTAATGATATGACATGTCATCTTAAAAACAATAGCTACGATTATGAGGCTTCTCTACTCTATGACTACCCTTCGATAAGTCAAATCAATAAAGTAGCCGCTGAGAATAATATAAATATATTTTTTGTTGTGCTCAAAAAAGTAGAGAGGGAGTATAAGGAATTAGCAAAATTTATCCAAGGAGCGAAACAGGTTGAGTTACAGAATAGTGCCCCGACAGATCCCAAAAATACTTCAGATCTTGTTGAATTAATCAAAGATGAATACAAGGTAAGTGTTACGTAATTGTCAATAGGTTACCTTATTCACTGAATTATAAATTAATGTGTATTTATTTTAAGAAAATGGTGCAAACTTTGGAATTTGACAAAGGAAACATCCCGTCTCATATTGAAGTTATAGCAGATCCACCATGTACCAAGACTAATAACGAAAAGTGCAAAATTCATTACAAAGAATCTATCAGCATTAATGTGACTATTCACGTTAAGAGTTGCCCGGTTGATCGTACTAAGAGCGACATTCTGAAAATTGGAGGCGTAGGTCTATCTGACAAAGTAAATATAGAAGTAGATGTATTATGTCAGTGCGAATGTGAAAAGAAGGAAAACAGTGAACCAAACTCTCATGTTTGTTCCAAAAATGGCTCTTACAATTGTGGCATTTGTTCATGTAATCACAATAGGTATGTAATTAATTTTAAAAGTTACACATAAACTTAATATTTATGATGATATCTAACTCTTCCCTATATCTAAAGATGACTAAAGTTGTGCGAAATTTTTTAACCTCTCACATCCCACTGACCCATTATAAACCCAGACACAATAGATTTTCTATTGTTCTTTTTTTCTGGGATGTGATAGATTAATTTATTGAATAGACTAGATGCTTGAGAGAATGAATACATTTAAAAGTACATATTTAAAATGTACCTACATGATTTTTATTTTACAGATACGGAAAAACATGTCAATGCACTGGAACATCTACAGAAGAACAGGATTTATTAAAATGTAAAGGCTACAAGAGTGATGCTAAGCCATGTAGTGGTCGAGGAACTTGTGGGTAGGTTAAGTTTATAAGATACATATTATGGTATGAGAATGTTTCATCACTTTGACTAAATGCTAAAAGAGCCTACATCTCTCAACGATGCACAATTTCATCTGCAGTGATGATAAAAAATATACTTTTTGCAGTTGCGGTGGTATTTGCAATTGCACATCAGAAAATTATGACGGTAATTTATGCCAGTATGGTGAAAATGAATGTCCATCGTTTGCTGATACAATTTGCGCCGGTCATGGAAAATGTCTGAAAAACAAATGCCAATGTGACGTTAATTATAGTAAAGAAGACTGCTCATGTTACACAGGCACTGATGTTTGTCTCGGGTATAATTCAAAAGTAAGTAATGCTCGCTATTTGACGCTAAAGGAAACGAAAGAAGAACTGAAAGCTATTTTTACATTTTCATATGAATCTGTTCTGATTTTTTTAAACATCTTTAGGTTTGTTCGGGAAATGGTGAATGCCAATGTGGCGAATGCGTATGCACAAAGTTGGATAGCAGTAATAAAATCTACAACGGAGCGTTTTGTGACTTCTGTGATACATGCGTCAAAGACCGATGCAAGGAACTTGAAGACTATGTTCAATGCTATTACGAAAAGAGAAATAAAGAAACATGTGATGTAGAATTTAAGGTTGACACAAACAGAACTATTATAATGTTAAACAAAACAGAGACTCAATCTTCCACTTGGATAGATGCGAATTGGTGTTTCAAAGAACTGTCGGACTATAGCAAAATACGATTTGGATATCGTCATGGTAGGAATTCTACGACAATTTTAATTCAGGAAGACAAGGAACTGCCGCCAGAGCGTAACATTTGGAGTAAGTAGTTTTGCTGTTTTGCTCTTAAAATATTCTTCAGATAGTTTTATAGTAAACGATACATAGGCATTATTAAATAAGAGTTTTATGCAATTTCATGTAAGTATTAGAAGTTTCTTAACGGTTCGTTATTTTCAGTACCAATCGGAAGTGTGATAGGAACGACGCTATTTTTGGGCCTGCTAACACTAATAGTTTGGAAGGTGCTTGTGGACATCCATGATGCCCGAGAGTATCGCAAGTTTGCTGAACAATGCAAATCGAGTGGATTTATCGTATCTAACACCAATCCCTTGTACCAAGAACCAGCGCATCATGTTATCAATCCAGCGTATAGAGAATAGGAAGTTCCGCCAGTTGCAAAAATTAAGCTAAGTAATTTGTTTCATTGCCGTCACTATCATTGTCAAAAAACAGAATAAGATGGCACGATGTTTAATGGGTTTGTGTTTCATTATTATGTATTTTAATAGGTATAATAAAGTGTGTTTCTAAGATCTTTTCATAAACGGCTATTTTATCATTGTACATGCTTTTAACAGGTTGGTTAAGCTTCAATTAAAAATCATTATCTAGTTGTAGTTTAACTATTTTTATTCTTTACTTTAGAAATTTTACAAAGATTCAAAATAAATAGTATAAATTATAAAAACGAATACAAGAAAAACATTTTCAAAAAGAAAATTTTGTAACAAAACAATAATCGCAGCACACCGACACCGTTATCGAGAGAGATTCTCTTTTCATTCGGGGGAATGCTTCAACCCTCGCAAGAGACAAGACATTGTACAACAATTAATTAGGAAAAACGTGACCTGAATAGTCGGTGATTGGGCATTCGAAACTAATTATTTTTTAAGTTTAGAATGCCGATCATATAATAACGTTTTAGTATTGTCATTTCCGGAATTGACGAGGGGGTAAGCGCTCGTGCGCTCGTCTCAGCCGAGTAGGATGTTCATCATAGAGCTTCTTTTCTCGGCGAGTTTCATCTAATTTTACTAAGACGGCCTGCAATACAAATACCATTTATGTACTTCTAGTTTTGAAGATTCAATATTATCAGGGTTTATTCTATATTCTGCTCTCTATCATCGATCTATAGTTGGGTCCACGCTTGGCGAACAAAGTACGAGCCAAGCACGAGCCGGGCCGTTCTGATTGATATGATTTCTTTTAATATCGACTGATACTGTTTTTTTTCAATCACAGTTGCAAGACAAATCAAACATACACTAAACCATGTGTTCAAATGCAATAACTGTTACTTACCCTACTCTCAGGCTTTGGTTTCGCTCTTATAAACTTTAAGCCTAAGCTAGAGACTCCCGACAGTAGATCGCCGGCAGACCGCCGCTCGTTTACATTTACGTCAAATATATAAGCACTGTTGCATCTGTTATAAGGAAAACAAATACATTAGACTGGACCCTCGTATTAGAAAACTTTGCACTAAGTTTAATAAACCTGTTACATTGTTCATGGTAAATTCTACACTGACGTCTTTTTTGACTTAGGTGATGAAGTATCGAAAAAGCTTTTTGTTTTAGCAATATGAAATTAATTCTATTTTTTGCTTACGGCATAGCTTCAGTGTCTATAGTCATAGAAGGTGTGTCCGTTTCAGACTCTGTGCGTGGCAAAGTGGTGCATGCACGTGTTGCCATATTAGGGTTTAGCGTGCAGCGTTCTGGCGAACTTCGACAGACCGCATCGCGAGCCTCTTGCAACCGCCGCCGCTCCTCAGCGACTTTACGGTCCAGTTCAGCAACTTCAAATAGGAAAGAGGGTAACTGCCCATTTCTTAATCAAGCTAGCTTCTAATGTTTGGGTATACTGTTCAAAAAATGTACTATACAGTAAACTGTATGTAAACTTCCTAAAGGAAGTGATTATAGGAAAAAAGGATCGTCCATCTGTGGCGTAACTATCTTATTTTTGAATCACGGTAAAAATAAATTAGCGCAATATAGACGATTTCGGTGTATTATACTCACTGTGTTGTTGTGTATGTCGTTGTTTATTCATCAACTCGCTCTCCAAAGTATGAATTCTCTTCTGCAAAGCTTCTTCTTTGGTGACTTTATTTCTCCACGTACGACATACTTTGAGATGCAAAAATGCGAGCTCTTGGGCATCTAATGACTAAAAGATTAGCGACAAAAAGGTATAATTAAAACGTAAGACTATAAACACAAATGGCTGGATGCCAACAAAAAAAAATTATAATTGTACCAACCTCTACATTGTTCATCAGAATTTTATTAGCTATATCTTTTATATAAGCGTGCTCAGCAAATTTCTTCTGTTCCACATCAACTTGTTCAAATATTGTTCGGATGGTGTCTGACACATTGACGTCGAGTGAACATGTGCACGGGCCGTGTACTTTTGGTTTGGGCCTCACATTAAATGCTTCCACGTTCGTTTTAGTGAGCGTCTTTATTTCACCGCGGTTCTTCTTCCGTTTCCTTACTTCAGAAGGGCTCATTTTTACTGGCTCCTAATAAAAAGTAAATCTATTATGTAACGTCTAATAAACTCTTGCAAAAATGCTATTAGAACTAACTCTGTCATTATCAAAAATCAGAACAAGGTAGCAACTTATTTAAACTGCAACGACCTTTTCTATAATTTGTGGTAAGTAACAAATATACAAGTATAATATTATAAAGATGGTTATGATAAGAAACTTGCCTCATCTAAACTTGTGCAGTTACAGTTTTGGAGTTTGTTTCGCAACATTTTGTTTTCCTTTTCTAGTCGTTCCGCTTTACGCATAGCGTCAATACTCATCGATCTTAAGTTCTCTACTTCGTTTTCATGCATTTTGATAACGTCTTGTAGTGTTTCCTCGTGAAGACTTTGAATGCTGTGTACACCAAGATTGTGTTCATTAATCATGCTTTTAATATTATTATCGTACTGGTTTTTAATAGCTTCCATTTTCTTTTTATAATCTCTTTCAGTGGTTTCTAGCATTTTGGTTAGCTGCAGTAGTTTCTTTTCATAATAATCTGGTGCATCCATGTTTACGTTCATGCTTTGATCTACAACGGGCCTAGGTGTGTTCCATTTGTGAGGACTTGAACAAGAATTCGAAGCAGTCTTGTAGCCAGTCGAATCGACTCTCAGTTGACAGGAATCTGTTGGGCTACGTCCACTTGAACTCTGGTTTAGAATAATTTCACTATGGGCTTTTCGTAAGGCTTTAAAATTGTTGACTGCCTCTGGGTGAAATTCACGTTTTACTGTGTCTAGTATGTATTCTAAACCAAAATTATTTATTTTCGGATCTTCTTCAAACGTGTCCTTTGTTGCCACGCTTTGATCTTTAAACAACAAACAGTCGGCACCAACTCGGGACAGTTTGTGATGGGATTTATTATCTTCGCTTCCTACAGAACTAGATTGCGGATTTAAATTAGTCTTTGGAATTCGTAACTCTTGTCCACCGTGTTTCGCTTTATCTACGTTCTCTGATGTAGTGGATATATAAGAATCATTATTCAAAATAATTTGTTTCTGTAACGAATATTTATCTAAGACCAAAGTATCTGGGTCTAAATTTCTACTTTGTATTCTTGTTATTGTTTCGTAGGAATTGTCCTCAACTTCAACTCTAGGTAAATTAATTTCAATTTTAGTTTTGTCCAGGCTAGGTTGAGTTATATTCCGTCTATCTTCAATTTGTGCTAGATGCACCACTGCAGGCTTTGAATTTATAATCTCAGGGTTGTGCCTTTCAGATAAAGCTTGTGCGTTTCTGTATCTGTTATATTTATCTTTAAACTTATCATCTGATAGCCCACTTTGGGTGTCGCTATAAATCATAAATAAGTTTTTATCTGTAGGTGACGAAGATTCAGTGCCAGTGAAAGCGATATTTTCAGGGCCATGTTCTGTACGCAAATTAGGAACTGCAGTCATGAGTGAACTATGACAATTATCATTTTTAATAGCTTTAGATGAAGAGGTGTCTAAAGATTGGCTGTTATAAATATCGACTAAATTTTGATTTTGCCAAGTTGATAATCCAGCAGTTGAATCCTCGTTTTTATTCTCAGAAGCAAAAATCACACTTGATTCATTGACACTGGATATGTTAATGTTTACAGATGAAGCAATAGAAAAAGTTTCAAGTCTTCCGGGACTGAGACGTTTCATTTTGTAATCGACATAATTATTTTTCAAAACTTCAAATGATGTATCAACATTAGCTGTCAATATTTGTACTTCATTAGTTGCTTGAGAGATATCATTTCTCGTAGGGCTAATATTTCTTCTATTTTTAATTGGTTTATTAACTTTCAGTGTTTCTATTTCTATTGGCTCACCTATTTCTTTTGATTTAGAAATTTCAGGTTCTTCAGACTCTGATTGAACTCTTTTGTTGTGTTTGTTAATAGAAAAATCTGTCTGAACCTCAACATCAAATTTTTGTTTTGATTTAAGCGCATCAAAACCTTTCTGCAATTCAGACATTTCTTTAGACTTTTTATGTAATTCAGCACGGACTGTATCAATTACTTTGGCATTAGTTTCATTTGTTTCTGAAAGGTTTTCTACTTTCTCTTGCAGTTCACTGACTTTACTAAGAGAATTTTGGTAAAGGTTTTGAATAGTGTCCAATTCTTCATTGAGTTTAGAAATATAACTTTGTGAGGAAGCGTTTATCTTATCCATTATTAATTTTTGATTGAGAAGTTCCGCTTCCAGAGATTTAATAATATCTTTATCGTGTTTACTTTGTTGCTCCAACTGCGACTTTAAATCTTTTAACTGCATTTCCATATTTAATTTACTTGCAATAGCTTCTTCTTTCTCATTTATTATCTTTTGCTTTTCTTTTTCCACGAGTTTTTTGGCTTCATCAGTTTTACTTAGAAGTATTTGCGACGATGTTTGTACTTTAAGTAAAGTTTGTTCTAAAGTTGAAGTCTTCTCGTTTTTAGAGTCTAAATATTTTCGAACTCTATCCAAAGACATCAAAATATCTTCGACGCTACATTGCAACGGTAACAAATTACTGTCACCCACACTACTCAATTCAAGTTGTCTAATGTCTGTTACTATAATTTCTCTTTCATTTTGTAAATGTATTATTTGTGACATATATTTGCTTTTCTCTTTAAAAGAGTCGTTACTCTTGATCTTCGTTATTGACAGTTGTTCTTCCAATTTACAATTTTCGTTCCGTAATCTAGCAAGTTCCATTTTCATGTTATGGGCTGCTTTAGAATCTGGAAGCAATAAAAATACTTAATTTAATTCATATTCTCATGACTTTGTCAATTGCATAGTTTAATTGGTTCATAAAATATGGTTCGTAATCATTAAGCAGATAATTCATGTATTTTTTGAAATATTTACGATGAGCTTCCATTTGATTAAGTGTCTGATCAATTTTCTTATAAGTATTATCTTGGATTTGTTCTCCAGCGTTAACCACTTCGTCCAAACTGGCGTGTAATTTTCTAACTTCATCTTCCAGAGAATTAATGTGGTTTTGCAAAATTGCTATTTTATTGTCACGAGCTAGTACTTCTTCACTTAGATCAGATATTGTACTTTCCTAGAAAATATCAATAAAAATTAAATAATTTGCCGTACAACATAAAAGTAGATAGTATTGTATAGGTACTCACTGATTCATCTAGTTTATCGAGTAATTCTCTTATTTGTTTAAGGTTCATATTTTTTTCTTCTTTTAATTTAAGAATTTCGTGCATGATATTCTCATTTGGATGTGTGGATTGATTTGACCTTATAATCTAAAATAGAAAATTGTATGTTATTTTTAATTTAAATAATACAGGTATGGTGTCATATTAAGATGTAATATTTTACCTCGTTTCTAGCACTTATTAAAGCTTTTTCCAGATCACTATTTATTGTCAATATATTTTGAGCTTGCTTATTTAATTCTGCATTTTCTTGCTCGACTTTATTAAGATCTGATAACTGTTTTTCCAAGTCCCTTTGAAGCCTTTCCTTTTCTGAACTTACTTTTTGGTGATTTTTTTTTAAATTCTCGTATGCTTGTAATAATTCTTCATATTCTTTCAATTTGTCCACTAGCTCTTCACTTTCTCGACGTGCAGTTGCCAAAGCTTGTTGTGTCATTTGTTTGACATCCTGTAGTTGTGTAATATTCGTTTTAGCTTCTTCATGATATTTCTCCAATAATTTTATTTGGTTTAAGAGGTCACGATTATCCTCTATTTTTATCTCTAATGTATTATATAAATTATTGATTTCTTCAGTCTTATTATCAAAATCATTTTGTAAAGTTGCTTTTTCGTGAGCCATTTCTTCATAAGCTATTTTGAGTTTCTCTAGTTCTTCTTCTAAATCATAGAACTTGTGTGCTTTTTCTAACAACTCCTCATTTTCTGCTTTAAGAATGGTTACTGTGCTACGGAGTTTATCTATATCTCTATTTTTGTCTGTCAACTTGGTTTGTAAAATATCATTGTCCTTCAATATTTTTTTGTACTCTGCTGTAAGATTATTCAAGTCTTCTTTTAAATTTTCTGAAAATTCTAACATTTCTAGCAAATGTTGACTCTCTTTCTTAGTTACTTCTATCGAATGATGTGCATTATCTAGATCATGAACTTTGTTTTGTAATTCATTATTTAATCTATTTTTTTCTTCCGTAACTTTATCGTGGGCCATCCTCAAATTCTGTAGTTCTGCTTTAAGTTTATCTATCTCACTAACCCTTTTGAGAAGTGCTTCACTTTCTTTTTGTTTTAATTCAAAAGAGTGCTTGTACTGGTGGTTTTCATCTCGCAATGCATTTACATTATTGGTAACCTGTTTGTTGGCTTCGCGAAGTTTTTCAACTTCCTGCATCAACAGTGAATTATTACTTTGTGTATGGCTTAGTTTATGTTTAAATTCTGTACGTTCGCTTTTCTGCGCTTCTTCCATGCTCTGTAATATTTCTTCATATTCCTTTACTTTATTTAATAATTCTTGACTTTCTTTTTTAGCCAGTTGTAATTGTGATATATTAGAACCGTATTTGTCAGAAACTTCTTGCAGTTGTTGTTGTAGCTCTTTGTTTTGTTTTTTTCTCATTTCTATATCGTCTACTAGCTTATTGATTTCAAGTGATTTATTGTTAATAACATTAATTAAATTCCCTAAAGCAGTAGTTTTTTCTTCAACGTCAAGAGATAATGATCTGTTTTCTTCAACAAGCCTACGAATTTCATCACCAATACCTTGTGTGTATGACTCTAAATATTCATTGCGTTCTAAGGCTTTGTCACATGTACCTAAAATATTTAAAATGTCATGATATATTAATATTATGATATTTTGACTGAAAATAAACAATGAGTTTCAGAAATTACTTTTCCAGCTCTCAATATCCATTTTTAAATCATTAATCATTTTGAGGTTTTCTTCAAACTGTACTTGCAACTGTAGTTTTTCTTCTTCACTGTTGTAGAGAGCTTCTTTAAGTCTATTTATTTGATCATTTAATGAGTCAATTTGATCTATCATCACTATTGACTTCGGTTCACTTGAACGTTGCTGTAAGAATAATATTTTATCAACATTTCGATTTCAAAGTAAATCTAGGTAAGTATTTTATTTTATTAATATAATACACTACCTTATCCTCATCTTGTTCCAAAATCCTATCTATTTGTGTCGATAAGCTCTTGATTTGCTGTTCTTGGCACATAACCGTACACTCGGTTTCTTTCAGTTTGCATTGTAGAGCATTTTTTTCTTTCTCAAATAATATTCGTGCTTCATTTAATTTCTTTTCAAGAGCAATATTTTCATTCCTTAGGTCGTCTATGGTACTCGTTTTAATTTCATTTATTTCGGATTCAGCTTTCAGTTGTGTCTCCAAACTGTTGGTTTCGTCTGATAAAAGCAAGTAATGTTCTTTCAAATCATCTAAGTCCTCAGATCGTTTCCGGTAATACTCTCTTTCATTGTATAGCGAATTGTATTCTCTTAGCTTGTTTTGTAAATGTTCGATTTCTTCTTCTAGTTCGTTGTACCTCAGACATTTCATTTTTAAATTATCTCTTTCGTGCTTAACAGTTTCATAGCACATCATCAAGTCTTCGTAGTTAAGTTGCAGGTGCTTTAGTCGGTTTAAATTGACCATATCTATACTATTAGTATCAATAGTACCAGCATCCTCCATATCGTAGTCATCAGTTTTGTTCGCCGCATCTTCTTTATAGAGAATTTCTTTCATTTCTTCTTGTTCCATAATATCAGCTACAAGTTGGGTTCTGTTTTTGTCTTTAACTGGTTTAATTGGCTTCTGCGATTCTGCCGCGGTTAGCGCGAAGGTGGTCTCAACATGTAAAACTTGTGCTGTATAACATTCACAGGTTTCGTCGGCCTTGAAGCGTTCAGAGCACGGAGCTAAAAGAGCTATGCTGAATTTTTCAAGAATTTTTAATTTGAATAGTATTTTTCCTTTTATGTCTATGCATCTTATGTCTTTTCCAGAAGCCTATAATGTAAGTTTAATAAGGACTATGATAATAATATCACATATCAACATTTTTTGTCAAACAATAAAATGTTACTTACCATGGTATCCAGAAATAATCTGTATTTTTCGTTTTGACGCAAGGTGCCAAATATTTTCTCTAGTGCAGTGTATATATGAGCGTAAATGCAGTAAGGTTCACACACGTCATTCTCCATTACCTATCATTAAACAATAACAATTAAAATATGATTTAGTAGTCTATAGGTTATACCCAAACCGACGTGCACGGATGAAGAGTCTGATGAATGTGGATGAAATGTAAGGAGTGTGATTGTATCGTAGCATGTGGAGGAAATGTTCTCGTGTCTCTTCAAATGGGAAAGAGACGAGACAGATATGTATGTACGTAACGCAACCATCGACATTTTACTTACGGCGATTGTATTTTGCATGGCGCATAATTTGGCATCTTTACTTATAAGTGCTTCTTGATACTCATCAATTCTGGTGTCGTGGGCAGCTACACAAAACATAATGACGTTTATAAAACTTTAGTTTTTCAAATCTTTGACACCTATGATTTTTATTAACAATATTAAAATTATACTCACAGGTGCTGGCGTCACATTTGCATGTCATAATTATGTCAACCTGGTTCTTTTTAGTTTCCATTGAATGTTTTGACATATTTCCATGATGATCTTGAATAAAACTTTGCTGCCACTGTAAATGTGGTAAGATATTTTTAACTATCGATTGTCTACTAAATGTTAGCTTATTGATATAACCTTACCTCGTCACCGCCTTTGTACCTTCCTGGCGATGCCTATAAGGAAATAAATATTCAGATTTATTTATTAGAATATTAAGTATAATATCAGATTTAACACGTATTTTTTTCAGAATTCACCTCATAATTACTCCTATAATGATCATCTCCACCCGATTTCCCAGTCTGAAAAAAAAACATAGTAAATAAATGATACCCTACTCCAAATATTTCAAAATGAATCAATTTATAAATAAAGTAAAATTACCTGGAATACGTCGGATTCTACACCCTAGAAAAATATATCGTTTAGTTAGTAGGTGATTCAAATTATTTTTAAATATTTGTGATATTCCTATTAGAATAGACTTACCTCTGTGAAGCCAGATAAGTCTAAATCCAAAGCCTGCAAAAGAGCGTTTATTTAGACACTTTTTTATGAAATGAGGCAGAAGCCTAGGTATAGGAAGTTTAAAATGAATGAAGGTTTTTGGAGGCAAAGATATGAAGTTCATAATCACCATATCATCCAAAGATTTGTTTGCCGCTTTTATCATTGCGTGCTGAAAACAACAATAAAAAATTTCACTTACTTATGTAAATAGTTTTTATATTAGTAGTTATAGGTAAGTATGTCTTCTGTTTTGATAGTATTTATATTGGTACACGTATTCTGTTGTTTTTGAGTAGGTATAAAGTAAAATAATAGATAAATGCCTAAATATAACGTTGTATTAGAGATAGTGAAATAAAAAAATAATCACCGCTGTACTAATTTCACATTTCTGCTCGCAGGAGAGTTCTAGTTGGTCGTAGGCGGCCATCATCTTCTCGAACTGGCCAACCTTGCGCTTCAGGCGGGCAATCTCCGCGTTCTTTGACGCCATCAGCATGTCTATGATCACATTCATCGGCACGTACTTCCCCCGCCCCACATCGTTGTTCCTCTTGATGATTTCCACAAGGTGTTCCGTCTTGTCCGACCAAAAGTGCGACCATGCTCGCGCGTCCGTGCATGATGAATACGCTTTCAATTTCCCTTCGTTTCGTGGTGGTAAATTAAACGGGTCACAGTATTCATTAAACACACGCTCCCTTTTCGTTATAAAAGACATCGCCAAACCTTATTATGATATGAACACCTAAACACGTACAAGTAATATTAGTCATAAATTATGTTTTATTTCTCGCCGCCATCCATTTTACACATAACGATACGGTTGTAGTATTTGTTTATGCAATAAATACTGATTAAATAAATTAGTTAATATTTTGGATCACAGTTTTGAATTGTCATCTGAAATCGAGTTGATATGGTGTTTGAAATAGAATGTCATTTTTTCGAATTTATTTTGTTTCAATGAATAGTTTTTATATCGTTGTTTTAATGCCTCTTTTGTGGCCATTTTCACAAAGCACTCCTAAGTTGGGAGGGGAGTTCTTTGTGGGCTTTGTGATATGAAAATGTTGGGAGTCGCAAAATGCTAGTCATCAGGTGGTTCATATAGCTGTGTAGAGAGACCAGGAAAAACTGTCTATAATAAGTAATTAGTTTAAGGTCGATTCCAATAGCTCTACATTTCTTAGAGCTGCGGGGGGGGGGGGGGGGGGGGCAAAAGCACAAAGAAATCTACTTACAGAAATTTAAACTAATAAGACCAAAAAATATATACTTTGGAAAATACTACGAAAATACTGATTGGGTTCAGAATAAAAAAATATTCTTAAAAAAATGAAAAAAATAGAGCCCATCTATGGAGCCCATTAATAGAGCTTAAAATAAGTAGTAAAAACTCTTTATTTTGTTCAGAATTTTAAAGTTTGACGCGTTTGACGTAATCAAATCTCTCATGTTGATATTTGGCTAGGCGTAATCTTTATCTTTTCCGACCTTTTAAATTTTAACAAATACTATGCGTATGCCTTGATTCATACTTACTGTTAAATGACCAAACCAAATTGCCAACTTCCATGTTGCTGATTTCTAAATTCTACATACAAAGATCGATGGCCACGAGATAGAGGGACCACTTATGTAATGTCTAAATTCAATGAGTTACTTACTTAACAATAGGAAATATAATAATCTTCAGTTATTTACACGCAACGAGGGTAAGATAAAATCGTACGAGTCTTGCAGCGACGTCCGAGCATGGAGTCATGACGTTTGCAAACGGAGTCGCTACCTCAGGGAATGGATAAAGTGCGACATGCCCCTCTGTGTAGTGCCGGTTGCAACCTTATTAGGTTTCTTCAGGACTATGACTTGCAAAAAAGTCGGAAAGGTGAGTCTTCGTTTCTTCTTTGCGTGTCTAAGAATTTAATCGAGATTTCATAAATGATAATAAAAGGTAGAAGACTGGAAGAATGCGATAGCACTTGCATGTAAAAATTTAACTTATAAGTTTACTTAATTAGTAAAAAAATACAAAAGTTTTGTTGATTAACACAGGCCGTCCCACGCTGCCATCCAGACTGTAAGTCAAAAGTTATTTTGGATAGCATAATTTCGACTTGTGATGCTATCAGAGATTGCCTAAAAGTAGATGAAAGTCTAGAGAAGTATTTCATCGAAGTAAGTTTAGTTTTCGTATTGTTGTGCATTAAGTTTTGTTTTAAAATATTTACTTTTTATAAATAACTAAATTATTATTTCAGGAAGAACTTGAAACGGGCCATTGGCCTTGTGAACGATGTTTAGAAGTACTAAAGAGTATCAAGTTGTTTTGGAAAATATTACTGGAAAGAGTTTATGCTATAAACCTAACAAAAACAGAATGTGATGACTCGTGCTCTAACGTCGACAGCGTCCGAGACATGGCTCGCGTGTGGCAAAAAGATATGATACAACAAGCTATGTTTGTCAAGTGCATTTCGGCGGAATTACTAGCCGAGAAAAAGTCCTCGAGCAAAAAAGTGTGCATCAGGGCAGTGAACACTTGTCGGAATCTTTCGGCTCCTTGCAGTGAAGGTGACGCGAGGAATTTGTCGCGGAAATGCAGTCTCACTTCGTGTGTATCAAAACACACCTGCAGCCAAAAAAGGGTCAAACTGGACTGTTCATCCAGCATCGTACTTCCCAAGAGTAACGCTCCTCGACGGTGCAAGTCTACAACCGCCAGAATCTCTTGTGTCGATGTGGCCTGCGAACCACATTGCGGGGATGAAGTAAAACTCGACATCCCTTGTTTACAAAGAAGTTTTAATTTGCAAAAGAAGGAAATTGAGCAGTTGAAAAAAGAAAATGCTACGTTGAAATGTCAGTTACAGAACATGTATAAGTGCTGTAAAAGGAAACCGCCGTTTTATAGTCAATGTCCACCGGAGAAAGACTGCGCGGCTCTCGTGCCGATACCATTTGAATGCTGTATTGAAGACAGCTGTTCTAGCTCCGTCTCCAATGCTAAAGATGCTGATTCTGAATTAATTATTACGATGAAAAATTGCAAGCACAAGGTAAATCTTAAAAAAAATTAAGACCATATTTCGTTTTAGATTTTCGAAACATTTATACATTTTCATATACCTATATAACTTATAAACTAAAATATTGTTAATCTTTGCAGAGTTTTAGACATGTGAGTTTGTTACAAGTCCTTCACAAGACTAACGATCCATGTTTGTGTCCTGATACTAATTTAGATGGACCTTGCTTTAAAGATGAAGATCCTGTTAAATTGTTGACTAAAGGTACCTACTTGTTTTATATTAGACGTATGATTGTATTTTTAGCCATAGGCACTTAAATAAATATTGATTACAGTTCAAACAACTTTGGGGGCAATGGTTAAAAAGGAAATGACTCTAGCCAACTGCAAAAAGAAATGTGGTAGCAGTAACAGTAACTCAGAAATTGAAGCTTCTTTTAGAAGAGTCAAAGTGTGCAAATCGGCACCAAGTTCGAACTGTACTCTGGGCTAACCTCGGCAAGACCAAATGATTCTTACCCTCCATGAGAGTGCGGCAATGTTTACGAAAATTGAAAGTCAAATGTGTATGTCTTTTGTGTTGTCTTTATTATGATAAATTGATAATACACCATACTTAAAAAAAACAACATATTTTCTTAGTTGAATAGTGCCATTATGTTTAAAACGCGGTCGTATATCAGTTTCTTAGCATCAATAGCGAATACAAAATCTAAATGGTTGAAGTTTGGTAGTGGGACTTTGAATTTTCCTATTACAGTAGGAATTTCTTTGGCGGCTCTATCTACATCTTTTGGGGTAGATAGCAAGTCGTTGCCGGCGTAGTGTAGATATATGGGTGTCCGTATTGCACTCAAGTTGTATGCTGGCGGTTTAAAACTGCCATAAAGCCGTCTATTAGTAAACATGCCGTGGTCGAATTGGACGAATTTACCGGACTTGTATAATTGCCCAAAATGTACAAGTTGTCTTGTTGATGCGCCCGCTGGAGTATGTCCTAGCACCACGGGCAACATTGTCTGCAAAACATTGAAAATATACTCTTGTCTAAAGAAAGAACAAGATCAGCTGTTTATTAATTGGTACAAAAAATACTTACGGCATTTAATTGTTCATCATTGAACCCGCATATCAGAAATAGTAGATTTGTACACAAGGATTGTGTTATAGCTTCTTCGAGACAAAGTTTTTGTCCAGCTAGTTCATTTAATTTACCATTTGGTAGAACTTCGTGAGTCCCCAATATCTTGAATAATACCTGAAATTGAAGCACGTTCTATTAGAACTTTTCATTATATGTTTGTGATATATCCAGATATTTTTTCATTCGTTTTTTGCTTCATTCCAAAATTATAAAGTTTTTCATATTCCATATCTACACAGATACCTTGATTTATGTCAGCATCTACCATTGATTGATTAGCTTGATAATGTAATGTGTACAAATACTATTTCGAAATACGACAATGAGTATTTATCTAATTGACCTTGTTATTAAAATTAAACATATGACGTGATTAGTCAACGCTTTATTTTGAGAATTGTGTCACTGTATTGGAGGATTTCAACTTGAATTCAACATTAGGGAAACCAATATTTTTCCTCATGGGTATTATAAAAAGATAAATTTAATAGCGGCTAATACTATGCTATATAAATACTATTTAAACGTAATATTGTAGATTCAAAGCAATCTAAAAGTTATTAAAAATATAATCGAAAACGTACCTCTAAAGAATTAGTGAACGGCGCCAAAGCTTTAATCAGAGGACTTTTGACGTGCGAAATATAGGCAATAGGAGCCAATGCTTGCATAGCTAAAATTTTATTATTATATTCGGGCCTTGTGGATGTCATCACCCAGAAAGCTGTAGTTCCTTGAGAGAATCCAATATAATGCAGTTTTTGTACAGTTGTTTCTTTGATGACGTAATCAATCATAGCAGGGAGGTCGTAGTAGCCGATCTCATGCCAGCTGAACTTCCAGAAGGATGATGAAGTTGGTTTTAAAGACGCGTGTTTGCGAGAGTAGGTGTTGCCGCGGGCATTTCCCATCCAGACGTCGTAGCCAGTGTCAGCCAAGATGTATGCTAGATTAGAAGATAATTTCTGTAGTAAGTATGAAACTAAGGTAGGTATAAGCGTGGTATAACCATTTAGGTATGTTAAGCAATTTAGATGTTCCAGATACAAATTGCCTAATCTACTCAGAAACTTTACATAAAATGTATCCATGATCATTATGCGTTATGGAATAGGATACTATATCGCATACTGACACTACGCAATGTTCTTACCTAATCCTTTACCAGGCTGCATAAGAACCCATTCTGCAGATGACGACAGTAAGCCATGTTGCAGAAATACCACAGGCTTCGGACCATCAGAGACTGAGTTCACGCCATGTGGTACTCTATGCATTTCCAAAATGTATTTGTCTTCAGTGTATACTCGATGGATTTCGCAAGGGTAGCCATATTTGCGTATGAGGGAGAACTAGGTGGAAGGGGAAGATGTTAAACATTGTTATGAACAATGAGTATGAATTAATGACCAAATTATAAAAAAACAAGGCTATGTTCAATGAGATATCTGAAAAAGTTTACGACGACCGAACCTTAAGTTATTTCTCCTAACCATTTTTAATGTGGTTCCCCTGAACGCCATAAATTATACGATTAACTCAAAAGTTACGCTCTAGTCGGTCTATATGCCATATATTAGCTCTATATGCCATATATTTTAAACGTATGACTGCCAGCTTCTAGGACACTTCTAGGACTTCACTTTAATTCCCTTATCTAGTGTTATAACCCCTTTGATCTTTAAACTCTAACAAATAAAAAAAACTCTAATAAAAAAAACTTACCGTATCAAGCTTTGCATCTTCTAAAATATTCACATCTGTTCTCATGCCACTAAATTCAGTTTCTCCAATCACATTATTAACGAAGAAAAGAATTAGGAATATTTTAGATTTTATTATTATGTTCATGTTTTTTTTTTATTAGAATAAGAGTCAACAGTTTTGTAAGAAATATAACTGTTGACTAAAGGCAAATTAAAAATTGAGGAATAAGTAATGATTTCGTAAAAAGAGATATACCTTCTTACCTAAAGATAAAATTAATAGATAAGTAAGTTATGTCAATTTCAATGAAATTGTAGGTTGATTGCTCAATACTTACATATAGGTTAAATGCAAGGTTCTAGCTTTTTAGTCAGTGTATTATCAAATAAACCAAAGTAGCTTAAAGTAGTACCTAACTTTTTCTTAATTACGTTGACACGCGTTCAATGTTTAGGATAAGAAAGTTTGTCGAAAAAAAGATAATGATTTATGCGTAGTAGTAGCGTAAAAGTTTTTCAACATGTTTTTTTTTCAATTTCCCGGCAAAATGATGTTGGCGCGAAAAAAAAGTTGAAAGATGCTGAAAGGAAATGCATTTTTGATTTTAATTTATTGCCATTTGTAAAATTAAAAAGATGATCAGAATATCTAGAATTCTAGAATGTCCTTAAAATCAACTCTGATTCCTTATAACAAGAAAAAATACACGAAATCGATCATATTTTTTTGTTTTTATGAATGACTATTGTTATTTTAAGATATTTAAATTCAATAATAAAAACAAGACTTCCTTCAAGCTCTGCTACAGTTTTATGATTATTTTTATTGGCAACATCTCTTTTCTTTCGTACATAACTTCATTCATTCATTCATGCATGACATCGTTCATAGCGATGTGTCGTTGTCGGTTTTTCAAATAACGCAACGGTAACGTTATTCCTTAGCAAATATCGTTGTCAAAATCATCTATTTTCAACAACTATCTATTTCCACAAAAACCGTTATGAAATACATTTTATGTTGTATCACATTGTATTGGCTATTAATATAGTCTTAACGTTTTCGTGTACTTAACATACTTAACGTATTTATTTAGAATAGTCAGACATTTCCTTATAATAAACTGTTTTGGGTCTCTTTCTTACTTTATAAAACAATAAAAAAACTCGCCAACCATATAGAAGGCGCCAAAGAACCAAAGACAACGAACGAAAGAGCGAGAACGGAACGAACACGCGAACGAATCACTATTCACTAGCTGTCAACGTCATCAACGGCCCAACGGCGGCAACATCACAACGGCGGCGCCAACGTCACAACGGCGGCAACGTCACAACGGCGGCAACGTCACAACGGCGGCAACGTCACAACGGCGGCAACGTCACAACGGCGGCGGCAACGTCACAACTGTCAAACGATGTGTGAAGTGCCAACGTCAGGTTATGTCCAATAGACGGATAGATGGTTGTTGGATGTTGGATAGCTAGATAGCAGGTTTTAGTTGTCAGAACAAATAGCAGTTTTCAAAAGCGTCTATCGCTAATAACGCCCACCGCTAATCGTTCATTCATTTTATTTTAGTATCAAGCGATTTTGCTTGCAATATTTATCAATTATTTTCTTATTTTCATATAAGTTTGCAATATTTTATGTGAATTCAGTGGCTAAGTATGGCAAATCAAGAAATCAGTTTAAAATGGAATGGGTACCAGAGCAATATTTTGTCTAATGTGAAAGAATTGTTCAAAGACGAAGGCTTATCGGATGTCACACTTGTTTCGGATGGTCAGAGCTTCAAGGCTCATAAAGTGATTCTATCGGCTAATAGTTCTGTTTTTAGGACTATTTTCCAGGTAAGGAGTGCAACGCCTACTCAAAAATCATGTATGATATGCGTTAAATTTGTGTGTAAAGTAACCTGACGCCCACTCATATTTTTTGTAGCAAAACCCCCACAAGGATCCAATTATAGTGCTCCATGACATCAATACGGCCTCTCTGCGAACTCTCCTAACGTTTATGTACAATGGGGAGGTGAACGTGACTGAGGAGTTCCTTCCAGTCCTGTTGAAGACTGCAGAAGCTTTGAGGATATGTGGACTGTCTACTGGCAGTGAATCTTTGAAAGATGAGGAGGTATGTCTTACTAAAGCATTGAATAATGTGTGGGAGTACATAATAATTACGCCTACCATTGTAGCAAGCATTGTTTTACATGTTACTCATAAAAAGGTACTACATTTGTTGATATTGGAATAATTGAATTCCCAACTTACAGAAATCCACAACAACGCATCCTAAGAAGCGTAAGAAAAGTGAACAAGAGGACAACAATAATAAAATAAAAAAGCATGCTTCCAAACCGGACATTGTTTCCAATACAAGTGTTGATACTAAGATAACTGTGAGTATTGTGTTATAGGTTGGTTTATTTTTTTACACTTCAAGTTTAATATATTTAGCACAAACAACAAAAATTATACTGTAAAGGGTTTTGAATTTATTTTTATATGTTTATCAACAATTTACAGAACATAGTGCCAAAAGAGGAACCCATAGACTCTCCATTGTCAGATTATTCTGGTGAAAACACAAACGACACAGACATAGCTTTATTAGACGATGCATTGGATAAGAAAAGTGTCGTCAGTCCAGAGAGTATATCTAGGAAATCAGTATCTACGGTATCCAGTGAGAAAAATGACAAAAAGTGGATCAGTGAAGTGAGTAGCACGCAGCCATGTCTCCTTAATGAGAAGGTAAATGGATTGGATTCCATAGAAGTGGATAAAGAAAGCATTGAAATAGATAAAGAAGTGGAAACAGTACTGCAGAGTGGTACGATTGTGGAGTCTTTAAGTATAACAACAGAGAAGATTAATTCCGTGTGCAGTGAAACTCAGAATTGTAAAGGTATTTATTAGTTTTCTTTATGAACCTACTTATACACTAAATAATTCAATTATATAGTAGATTTTTAAATAAATCTGTGATCCAATATTTCAAATGATAAATAATTTGATATTCTATTTATTTTGAGTTTTGAGACTGCATCCAAAGTATTAAGAATAGATATTAATATGAAGATAACTTTTATTTACGAAAATCTTATTCAATTTCAGACAAGAACATCTGTTATGCTAATCCATCTTTCCCATGTCCGTTTTGTCCGAGAGTGTACAACAGTTGGGGTTATAGAAGGAGGCATGTTAAATCAAGGCACATGACTAACAGGTTGGTTACATTACTATAAAGACGACTCAAATTATATTTCAGAAGTGTGTTAGCAGTTATTTTTATAACCCGAATAGTGAGAGAATACAACGATATATGAGATAGGTACATTACTGCATTTGTCGACATAGTATTGATTTTAATATTAAGAAACTATTGACTTTGGTTTCCTATACTATGGCAGCAAAAATGTATAATTCTACATCTTATAAGCATCATGATATTTTAAAAATACTTCTCATCTGTAGCTATGTGTCTGCACAGCGAAGTATTCACTATTATTCTTTCTTTGTCGCAATTTTGAAACTAAGCAATTAATATGCCCAATGCGAAATATTCTATCTGTAAAAGTGTCATTCCATCAGCAATATGGTATGGCGCTATTACGCAATAACTTCATCAATTCAAATCATATTCTCTAACGCATTACCTTACCATTTCAGACTATCCTGCAAATGGTGCGTTTCCATCCTACCCTCAACCGGAGCGTGGTATTCCCACGCAACCAGAGCTCATGGTGTCCCACATGAAGAAGCCAGAAACTCCTTAGTAGTGATGGTGGAAGCTCACGCCGTATTGACCTTGAACGAACCAAGTGTCGCTCAGTTACTTGGACAAGTTGGCATGACGGACGGTCAAGCTGTACCTGAGAAAAATACCTAGGGTATGTGCCATTTATAGTGTTTTAGGTCTAAGGTCTGAGATTTAGAGTTGTTATTTGCATAGAGTGTTAGGAGAGAGAAGTTGAATATTATTGTTGTAGAAATGATCGGATGTGTAATGACGTCACAAAAAGGGCGTGGTTTACTCGACTTGTTTCATGTTTACAATGTCTTATCAATGAACGTGGGTTGTGTCCTATACATAATTTATTCCTTTTTCTAAAAAAGTCTGTTTTATATTAGAATAAGGTGATTTAGGGGTTGGTAATCCCTCAAGAATTTATCTATTCGCAGCTCTCTTTCTTAATACTCTGTGTTAATACTAGGTGTATTTTTACATCTGTGCATTGGTACAGAAAACGTTTGAATTGCAAAACTGAAAATTGCCTTTTCACAAAAATTAAAGAATAAGCAATAACAAGATCTTATGAAAACCATTTAAGTACATAAAAAATTAAAAGTAACATTAAATAGTTTGTTAAATAAAGTGATTACTACCTTTTTTTGAAAGGTTGCCGAACTACTTTTAAAAAATATATAAGCAATATTTTTGTATCGATATAATATCAAATTAAAGCAAGTATTCTAAAAAGAATAAGATCTTAACTGTATAAACATTTTCTGGTCAGCTTTAATCATGGCATTAATTTTAATAATTTATCTAATAAAACGGTCAGTAACATGTATCATTAGACACTTGTTCTAATATGCACTCTACTAAGTTATGATAGGAAATAATTACTCTTTTTCACTTAATTAAATTCATTTAATTATGATAATTTATGTTGTATTAAAAATTATGATCTCATCATGAAGTCATGATCAAGATAGTCAAATAGTCCATAATACATTGTTTTAATGGTTACATGTAATTTTAATATGTCCAGTTACATAAATTAATAAAAAAATAAAAATAGAATAGCAATAAACACAACACTTTTAGAAATAACCCTATGTATATGACATATTTTTGTTATTTACCATTACATTTTAATGTGTTATTTTTGTATAATCTCGGCCCAGAATTTAAAGTATGCCAGATACATAAAAAATACGTTTATTACGATTGCTTTTACAATAGGTATTTATTGTGCTAATAACATGAACTTCCAATACAGGCGTGGAAAGAATAATGTTAAAATATTGAGGGAGACACATTCAAAATTAATATTATAACTCATTAAAAAATTATTCATTTTAAAACCACTGTATTATCCATCCATGATGAACTACGTACGCTGCCTTTTAAGATAAAATTTCGGTTGAATTTTATCAATTGAGACCAAATAAAAGCACAATAAATAATCTGTAAAAGTGTATCTTACATTATGTCACTCGCTAGAATCGCTAGATTATAATAATTGGTGTGTGTGAGTGTGTTTACAAATCTATGACGTAATGACTGAGCAATAGAGCTTAAGATAATATAGTCGTAATAAGAAAGCTGATATTTTTATATCAAAAATTTTCTAAATTAGCGTTTAAGTCAATTACTACATTCAGCAATAACATTAAGATGTGATTTTTAAAAGAGAGATAAAGATAAATATTTAAAAATTAATATTTTGATACTATAAGGAGTCTAAATTGAATATGAGAAAAGCGAGGCAAGAAATGAAACGCATATTTTTGAAACTTTATTAATATACGAGATTCGGAGTGCATATTACTATTTTGTCATACGATTTTTATGTAACGGTAATTTAAGGCAGTTGCAACTTTGTGATCATAAACTATAGGTATTATTAGATGCTCACACTTTAGGTTTAAGTACTATAGTCTAACAACACTTGAGATCTAGAAAGTAGACACGTAAGTATTAAAAATAACTTCACTTGGGTGATAAACTGATAAATATTATAATGTTAACAATCATGCTACCATAGACATATCGAATTGTACAAATGACTCAATACAATAGTAATTGAAATAGTGGCCTTTGAAGTAAATCTGATACTATTTCGAGTTTACAATATAATATTTCTTGACCTTACAGAATAATATACACTAGATAATTAATATTGAAATGGCTTATGTCAATCACGTTGAAATGTATTAGCTGGACTGATATAATCAAACTGACATAATCGTTTATCAATTTAGTTCAAAGAAGCATTTTCCTTATGAATTACAAGAGTGTGAAATCAATTTCATGTTTAAAATACTTTCTTGGTCTTATCAAAACTATTTATAAAAATCTGACCATTTTAGATGTCTAATTTATAAGTTACCAAAGCAATTTATTAGATGGGTAAGGAAAAAATCGAATATTGACATATTTTTCTAAAACGTGCTAAATCCTAAGACATATAATTTTAAGTATCATTCTGTAAGTCAAACAAAGATTTAATTTTGTATAATTAACTCTATTGACTTGTTAACTCTTCATTTGACGGATAACTACATATAACTCTCACAAGGAATGACTTAAAATAAATGGCTTTAAAACTTAACTGTCGAAATTATAAAATAGTGTTACGTACGCCATAATAATTAATAATAAAATGTTTGCGGACTTCCAATGCAATGGAGATTAAATATATTTTTTACAAAATATGGCTTTGTTTTATTTCTACAAGTCCGTAACGGTTCCTTCGATAGAGATGCCGGGTGCTAGCTGCACTCTCTGGTTTTCTAATCGGTTGTCTCTTATATCGGTACTCGACTCTCGTTTCTTCATAGCAGTCTTGATCATTTCTCTGGAGTCTTTTCTGACAAATTCTCTGCTTTTCGGTCGAGGCGGCGCGGGGGCGGGGGACTTCTTACCGGACTGCGTACGTTTTGGTGTAACAACTGGTTTCGGCTCGGGTATACTGAAGTCAGTCTCGCCATATCTCTTCATAGACGCTCTATTTCTGGGCGTCTTCTTCAACATAGCTTGGAAGTTGAACGGTGGTTCGTCGTCGTTGAGATCGTTGGTGGATTTTGCCAGAGCCTGCAATTCTTTTATCGGGTCGTTTATATCTGGCGCATCGACAGCGTACAGACTTTTGCTGAAGTTTGTCTTGCGGAGTATAGGCGAGCTGTTTTCGAGGATATTAGTGTCGTCGCGGGGTGTCCAGGGCGCGGGGGGTTGATAGTAGCTTGGCGCATACGACTTTTTCTTATAAACCACTGGACGGTTTCCATCTCCAGTTGTATTTGCTTTTGGAGTGTTATCGGGCGGGAGTTTAGGTACAGGTTGGGTTGGGTCTCTGCAGAAAGGAACTGTGATGAGAGTTTGAGTGCCAGCGGTTGCTCTGGTGGGCTCGGCTTGTGCGGCTGCTGATGTGAACCGACGCTTCAGAGGCTCATCCCATTGTTCATGGTCGGAATCGTACTGGCTTGCGAATGTGTCACTGAAATTTTGATAATTTACATTACAGATCAATCAACGGAACGCGCACTTTTGTGGAAAAAAGTGCTCTTTCTTAGTCAAAATTAAGGTCAATATTGCATGTGGTATATTTCGTCGATAAAGTATCCACCATTAAACTGGACAGCATATTCAAAGGTTAAAATCATACTAACTTGCTCTTAGCCGAAGGGTCACACATATACGTGGTATCGTAGTACTGAAGCTGATCAATCCTGAAAGGCAGTTTCCATACAGTGGGCGGACCTGACCCCAAGAATTGTGTACCCTTCGCATGCGGATCTACTCGGTCCAAGAGCACTGAGGTACTAGTGCTTAGAAGTACTTCTATGACAGCTTGGTTGTAGATGTGTACCTGGAAAATTAAATTATTTATTGTGTAAGTATTGCTAACGTTTACATGAAATAAATAATTCGTTAAATTAAACAAATCTAAATTTAATCATGTTATTTTCTTGTTTTCAGAAGAAAAACATGCCGCCAGGAAATTACGAGACGGATATAATGCTAACGAAACGAAACGATGGAAAAACAGAATGAAGAATGAAAGTTTTGGTAAGTCTGCTTGCTTTGACTGATACTTTAATTACTACGGTACGGTTCTAATTATTCAAATTCAAAATTAATCTTTTCGGCCATGTTTACTAAATTGGCAGTACATGGGTTGTTTTTGTTTTTTCATCTTACTTTATAAGGCAAGAAGTGACATACCTGTTGCGAGAAATGGACTAAATCCTGATACCGGACAGCCCTGTACTGCAACAATACTTGGAAGATAGACCTGCTCTTCCATTTCATAGCGAATCTCTTGAGAAACGACGCCGTTTCCTCATCTATTGACCCTGTTGTTTTGTTGATCAGCGGTCCGTAAGCTTTTCTTACAATGTAGCCTCGGTAAGCTGGCGATAAGCACATTTTAAACGTTAAGTAGGTATCTAAGGTTTGTAAGTAGATTTTGAGCTAATTGGAGATTAGGTGTAATTTGAAAAACTTTATTTGTTTAATGATTCTTATTATTAGTTTAATAAGGATTCTTAGGTTCTTGTTGTAGTTTTTAGGTCATCGTTATAATTGTCATACCTTTTTGAATCAAAAGAGCAGCATCGTCTTCAGTCACGTTCATCGATTGTTGTTTCTTCAACTCCTTTACTGAAATCATAATTTTAGACTTAGATTAGGTTACCTAGGTCTTGGCGAAACAGAAATAGCCACTAAAGTAAGACTTACTGTGCTGGTTCTTCGATTTACTCTTGATAGCTTTTCGTCTCGCTAAGAACGTTCTCATCATGGCCTGTACTTTGACTATCTTCTTCACTTGAGTTTCATATAACCTGAAGAAATAATTCAAATATTAGAATAAAATTCTCGTCACCAACTTAATAATGATCTTTTTTGTTTTGTTACCTCGATAAAAATTCTTCATTATAGTATTTGAGGAAAACTTTCGTCTTGCCCAATTCCCACCCTTTCATTTTAAGTCGTATAAGAAGGAGCCTGCAGTTGTCTTTTGTTTCGTCAACAGTTTCATCAAAATCAAACGCCAGGAAGCGATATCTAAAATGAGCATTAATAAATCAGTTGTAGACCATGGGCTGACCGTATAATTCGCCTACATCATAGGTATAATCAAAATCAAAGAATCATGTAATCAAAATACATGATACACGACAAGAAGAGTCTTTATCTAAATGATATTCGTAAGTGGCATACCTTCTGATAAACTCAGCAAAGGGCACTCGGTAAGAAAACCCATTTTGCCTAGCTTTAGCCGTGTCCAAAACTGCCAAAGCCCTTAACTGTTGTCTCACTACTTCGGTTTGGAATCCTCTTGGGTTATCATTCAAGTCAGCTCTGATACATCGGACATAGTGCGTGCCTCCACTTCCGGGGCCAACGGATAGTTGTTTGAGTATTTCCAAACTGGTAGCTCTGTATGTTGCTGCTGCTGTTCTCATGCGGTGTACTTGTGAAAATTGACCCTTTGATACTGTATTGTACTTCTGTAAATAGTGGTATTGTTAGTGGAAAAACTTTGAGTAGCCTTTCAAATGAAGACAATGGTATGTATGCATAAGACTTACCCTAGCTTTGACATTTTCCTTTTCTTTCTCAGACTTCGTTCTGACTACAGTTACATTTGTTTGAGCAGGCGACACCGTCAAGTTTCCAGTTCTCGTCAGTTTATTCCTAAAGAACTGTTGCACCGTGGTATTTGTCGATGCTCTCATTGTCTCTATCATTTCTGGAGGAAGAAAATCTTTGTTTTTGTCTGCCATTTCTCTTGCGTCGTAATTCACTTTTCCAGTGTAATGTGCTACGCTGAATTCGTGGCTGCCGGATAGTCTTATGTAAGGTCCTTTACAGGTGGTTCTGATTGTACCTGGAATTATCGTTATTTTTGTTATTAGTCTAATGTATATTCTTTTTACTTTCTATGTTGGTATCAAAAGTACGTCACTTACTCATTATAAATTCCTGTCCACTGCTAGTGCGACTAGCTTCGTCTAAAATATAAAACAGACCAAGTGGTCTACCCATAAGCTGATCAACTGAATTTTTATTATCATAAAAATGTAAAGCTACTGCTCTGATATCTTCCTCTGCCTCTTCTTGCATTTCCCAAGCAAATATTCTTTGGTTGTACAGAAATTGTATTTGCTCGTTTGTTGTGTTTACTATGAGTTGTTCTAATCTGTTTCTATGATAACATTCGAAGCCAAACATGTCCAATAGACTCACTGAATACTTATCGCCACTGTAAAAAGATTTTCGAATAAATATCACAATACGATTAATTTCAAATTTAATATTACTCATATATTACTCACAAGACAGATCTCATGAAGGATAACTTAGAGTTTATCAAATTAATCATCCAGTCAATAAGTCGTTTGTACAAAGCACTTGCTAATGTGTCTCTGGCATCTCTCGCTTCATCAGTAGAATGTTTCCTCTTCACAGCCGTACCATTTTCAATCAAACAGTAATTCAGAAGTGCCCATAAAAATTTAACTTCTTCAAGAGACAGTAACTGTGCTACTTTCTTTGCTTCTTCAGGATTTTCGATTTCTGCCGAACCACTTTTTCCATCTTTGAACCGAACATTTCCTAAAACTAAAATAGCTGCCAGCATTGTCTCGAATATAGTTATATCTTCTTCTTCCCAGTCTATCGTTTTTAAATTTTCAATGAAATCTTTATAATGTTGTGCATTTAGTTCAGGATGTTCTCGAGCTCCTTTAGGGCCTTTGCAAGGTTCGTCTTGTATTCGTAAATACCTATGCTTTCTATTTTTCTCCAAATGAAATGCTTCCAAACGATTTTCAGCTTCCATTGAATCATAGAAATAGTAGAGCAAATCGAAATTAGCATGTGTCCTATAATTGTAAAATTATTTTTAAAACTTATTATTAATGAATGTTTAATAAAAATAATTTCTTATCCTAAACTTACATATCCGTAGACGACACCCGCCATTTTTCAAGCTGATACAACCAAAATATAGCGCCACTTAATTTTCCTGAACTGCCATAGGTAACTTGGACTTGAAATATTCCTCGTGTTGACTGGGCGTTTATCGGAGTCGCAGCAGTTATAGCTGTTTGAATTACTTTAGTCGCCTTTTGTATTCTTTCAGCTGTGTTGTTTTTCATGGCTCCTAAGTGTGTAAGATGGGAGAGTGCGTGAATCATGTTAGTCGTTTTTCCAGATTTACTTTCACCAGAAAATACTATGTGCTGAGGCTCATTATGGTGTAGTGCGTCTTGGTATGCGCTGTCGGCAACGGCAAATATGTGAGGTTCGTTGTCACATCTTGATTTGCATTCGTATTTTTTGTGAATCTAAAAAAGTCAATTAATTCTTTATATTTTTATCGTTGATCAGAGTCAAAGAAATTCCGAAATAATTCATGTTTACTTACGCTTTCGTTGTAAATATCATCAGTCGTATTTGGATTTAGTATCAGAAGAATGTCTCCAATAAAAGACGTGAAAGAACCTTTCGCTAGTTTAGTTTGAAGTTCTGCTAGTATATTGTCTTCAGTCAAAACTTCTAGTGCCGCAAGGTCTTCAACTTGCATTGTTTCTGGTTCATGACATCCTTGTGTAGTGAGGAGGCCATTTTTAATTATTCGTTCAGGTGGTTTGTCTGGTACGTCTTTATCTTTTAAATCGACTGCTAGTTTCTTCAATTCTGTTGACAACTAAATAAGAAGATATGAGTATCTTTGTAAATCTATAATCATCTAGTTTTATAAAAGTTACTTACATGAAAATCTTTTTCGGGTACCAATTGGATAAAGGGATGCTCTTCTAACTCCATTATAAAAGGTCTATGTTCAGGATTCTTTTCAAGACATCTAAAAATATAAATGTAATAAGTGGATGCAGCAATTATTTTATGACATCCTAAATATAAAGAAATGAAATGAAAATGAAATGAAATGATCATTTAATCCTGTAGGTTTTGACAACACTTAGGACGGGTCATTTTTTAAAGTTAATGCTAGATTCGCAAGAGTGCAGTTTTCCCCAGAGAAGAACCTAGCAAGAAACTCTGTAGGGTTGCTCTTCATTATAGTTTTACAAACTCAGGCATAAACACAGAAACATATAATAAAATTAATATTTCAAAAGAGCTATCCATAAATAGAAATTTGACCCCGCAATATCCAGGAAAAAGTAAGGTAATAAATGGGAAACAGAGAAGTGAAAGGCTTAGTTTGATAGGATCCGCATGACATGACCGGCCATCAAAGTTGTTGTTCTTCCAGATTTCGATCTTGATTGTCAATATACTTACTCAGTAATAAAGTCGCTGATTTCATTTGACCACATTGCAGGTTTCAGCAAACCTGGTGGAGGGTTTCTCTCAATTTGAAACAAAGCTTGAGTTGGATGCATATCTTGAAAAGGTGCTTTGGAATCTGCCATTTCAATAGTTGAAATACCCAATGCCCATACATCAGCTCTGTTCCCATAACCAACACCTGCTACGACTTCTGGAGCCATCCAACTTGGTGATCCTATACAGTCCTTAGTCGTTCCAAGGGCATCTCTCAATCTGCACGACAGTCCAAAATCAGAGAGTTTGACTTCACCGTCTTTTGTCAATAAAATATTGCTGCATCGCACGTTTCGGTGGATCACTTTGTTTTCGTGTAAATAAATGAGGGCCTAGAAATGGAAATGTTTGAAAGTAAATTGATCGGACCAATCGCAGGAGCTAACACGTGCTTTGACAGGGAGTGATGGAGCGCCCGCCCACAACGGATGGTCTGTCTCGACGGCGATAGCGACGTCAGCGTCAGTCAAAGGCCCACGCCCCTGAGATTCATTGGAGGCTATTTGCATGCGCTTGAGTCGCGGCTGTCGCAGTCTGCCTGTCCGCGCTCTCTACTGTTTGATATATCAGTGAGCTTAATGCGTTCATTACGATCGTTTAAGGTTTTAGTGTTGCGAAAAAATTCATCGATACTTTTTATTTAATGATCGAATATTTTAATTTCAGTTTCCATTAAAATTCCTACTTATATTAAAAACGCTGTTTAAAGTGAATTTATTGTATTAATATAAATCGTAGCCAAATTACTAATTAATGAGCTCTTAAACTTGTTATTTTTTCTTCTGCTATTAGATAATTGTCACAAAACAAAGAACGCAATTTGATAATGTACCTATTCCCCTATCAATAAGTTCTTCTTTCTAGTTAACTTTGATGGTTCTTTATGAGATGCAACATCGATAGAGATCCTTGACTTCTCGAGTATCTGTCGTAAGATAAGGACAGAGCACCGTATTGTGAACCAAGTGGTTTGCATAAAGATAATACGTATTTAGTTTCATCTGGGTTCCTCTGAGCTTAAAACTTCAACAGTCCTTTTAGAATTAGAGACTTTACAACGATGTGGATAAGATTTACAGTTGTTTGATGGTCGTGAATTGGATGGATCAATGGCTACTGCGTCAGAGGTCCGTATATCTTGTGTGCGCGAGCATTATTTACGATAATTGAGCGATGCGCCGCGATGGGGGGCCATCACGGTGTTGTCGGGCGCGCACCGACATTCGCAACGACAACTTCGACTGTTCCATCGCGAATCACATCAAATAAAGCGCCGTGCATTTTAAGTAATGGCCCTAGATAGTATTTCAACGTACGCGGACGTTCGCCGGCCAATATTTTATTCGACGTCACGCGACAGGAATCGCTTGAACGCGGATCGGAGAACAATTGAGTTTGCATTCAAAGTACCCACCAATTGATTCAGCCGTTGAAAGCTGGACTGGCAGGCCCTTTGTTTTATAAACAGCGATCTCGACTCGAATGTGACGAGCGACATGTTTATAGTCAGTCGAATATGGGCTTACCTTGATCGTATATTTGAGGATGTAGGCTATGTGCTCCTCGGACATTTTTCTGTCGGCCGCATGCAGTTTTCTGACAATATCGATGACAGATCCGTATTCGCACAGCTGGAAAATGGACGGTTCATTGTTTAATCGAGCCTCTACATGCTACAGTAGCTAAGATGTGAATAATTTATTATTATTACTTACCTCAAGAACGAACCAGATTCTTTTTTCTCCTTCATTTTTCTCACAAAATACTCCGTAGAAATCGATAAGGTTAGGGTGTTTTGTGAAGTCCCTTAGAATTTTGTATTCCTCTTGAATATGGTTTTCTTTGTCGTCTGTATACGTTTGGACTTTGACGGCGACAGCTTTTCCCGCGGCTTGTGTGTCTGATGCCTTGTACACTTGACCGAAGATGCCCGAGCCAAGTTGTTCATCGAGTGTGTACCTTTCGGTGGGACTCGGGAGGGACGAGATGTTTAGCCCGTCCTTCATCATGGCTGAATCGAGACAACGGTAATTGAATTAAAACCATTTTTGTTGCTTAATGAAGATGAAATTTGAATCTGATAAAACTTACAAACAAATTAATGCTATTAAGCGTATTGTGTATTATGTATTTTTGACGTCATAAAAAACGTCTTTTATTAGACTCTAAAACAACTTGAAGAAATTAATACCTGTGACTGTCCACCGACGCGACTACGCAGTTCCCGCGCCTGGCGGCGGAGTGGCATCGCTCTACGGGACTCCTTATAAGTGCTAGGGCTTCAAGGAATTAAGAGCAACCTATAATCCTCTATAACACTATTAGGTAATAATACCCTGCGACCTTGTGCCCTCTTAGATACAAATTACCAATCGAATAGTAAGGATTTTAATTAGAAAGTAAACAAACCTCTTTGGTTCTGAGAACCTAGAAAGGCTTCTATTTGTTTTGTTGATTGATTACACGTAACTACTAATTGAATTATAGTGTACGTAATTGAATTATTTATTTAATAGTTCATTAACTTCTGACACTTTATTTTCGATCAGTATAAAAGAACAAGTTTTGTTTTGGTCCATCCACCACGATCTTCTATACCACTATATTTGCAATTAGCTAAGTGAAGTAGTTATTCTTTCTGGCAAATATAAATAAAAGCATCTTGTCATTATCTAACTACTCAATTTGAACGTTCAATTCGTAATAAGTTTTCATTGAAAAAAAACAGCTCTTACAAACATCAAGAAGGGCTATTTGTAAATTGAAGCGCCAAGAAAACTTAGAAAAGACTCGATGAAGCGCAATTAATACTTAAAGGCGGAACATCAATACACACTCGTTACAATAAAAACACTCCAATTGAGACCATTCACGGCTACAAAATTCCTTTGCGCCACTGAACATCCTTTCATCTCCATCTAACGGTAGTAAAAGGAAAAGGACAGCAGTTTTTTGCAATCTTATTGATAGATAATATCAAATCCTTAAAAGATTAGATGGAGAGACTTTGTAAACAATGTTTCTAGTCTGGTTGGTCTATTCAAGAGTGTATAATACTTTAACGGGACTCGGGCCTGGCGAATGTAGACAGTATTGCAATGTACTTACAATGAAATAAATCGATAGGTATAAATTGTAGTCAGTAATGTTTCTGTTACCAGCTTGATTATGACGTATGATTTGGTTTTGTAATTTCTACAATGGTTTATCAGCAATATTTTCGTACTTAAGTATACCTAATTAATCAGGTTTAAAGTCCTCAAATATATTTCTAATAACCAGTTCCAGAAAAAGATAGTTAAAGTCTCTTAAATCTATAGCTGAGTTCGAATAATAATTGATATTGTAAAACTGCCTGAGAAACGACGACACAAAGTTTTCTTTGAGTGTGCGTTTCTTCACTGTCTAGCTAGTAGCACAAAGAATTTTGAATGTTTTTCCAGAAAAATCTTTGGTAAAAATTTTTATAACAATATTGATACATGGCCTTATAATAATACTTAATTGTTAAGTGAATGTAACCCTCGTCCATACTAAAGATTTTTTACTCTATTTAAGTATCAATGTCTGTGATATGTTGTAGACACAGGCGCGTCGGAGCACAAAAGAGGCTCTCGACTCGAGAGGCCAAATTATCCGGAAATAACTGGATAATTGCAACCGGCCCATTGAGATGTCGCTTCTGTTTAAGTGCCTTGAGATTTTTGATATCGCACTGTATGTAGCTACTTTGGATTTTATATGTTGATAGATAATTATTTGTATGGGTATATTGATGTACTTGGTTTATTCTATAAAAGGTTCAATGAATACACACAAAGTTATGACTTTTATTCAGACCTTTTGCGAAATATTGCAACAGTTTACTGACAGTCTTTTGTTTTTTAAAGTTTTATTTTTCCGCGTGAAACAATTGAATGCTATGTTTTCTAAGTGGTGTTGCCAACAAACAACATAATATGTTTTTGACATATTATTTCTGATACTTAGGTATATAGGCACTTACAGTTTTTCGTATAGGTTTAAAGAAAAAAATACTAAAAGGATTACTACTTTACTTAAAAAACAGATTGGCGGTACAAATGCATACTTAATATTAAAATAAATATTAAAGTTACTTAATATCACGACACTGGGAATGTTATGTTTGAGGAATGTTAATATATTTACAACTTACTAATGTTCTATGCTACTACCTGTTATTAATACTTTAGGTTCGTACGATGGGATGTTTTAACCAAGTAACTATAGAAATAGTATTTAGATTTACTAAGCGAATATCTTAATATTGACTCAATACATTAATGAGTGTAAGAGAATCGTATCAAAGAAATATTTGTAAGTTTTTGCTTAAGTAATACCTTTATGCTTACTTGTAAGTTGCAAAGAAGAGTGAATTAAACCAAAAATAAGACAATATTGATTTCATAATTCCCTACATGAAAATGTAGTTATTTTTTTAAAGAAATTGGTTTAAATATCCCTTTCTTGGAGCATAATTAAGTGTAAATACACTGATTGTTCAATTATAATTTGTTAGCTAATGAACATTACCTACAAGATTTAAAAAAATGCATTATTAAGTTTGTCTTTTGTCTCGATTATACTTTTTAAAGTTGATAATATTTACATGATACGAATTTGACACTAGTATTCATAATGTCAATTGATAATATCGTAAGCAAATTGTAAAATAATGCAGTCTTAGTTTTCTACGTTGTGCTTCACCAAGTATATGAAATCCTGTAATTTATACACGTCTTTATAGCGTTTTGAAATACGAAAAGTGAGATTCATATTTTTTCTCAATAAATAGGGATCGCCCCTATTTATTGCAAATTGCTATCTTTCCATATATCTTTTCCCAAATATTTTCTTCCATCATTGTAGACGTCCACTGTTGTAGAAAAGCTAAAATGTTCTTTATTCACTTGCAAATAGCGACCCATTTTTCGTCTTTACACCTCTGACAATCGACGCGGCAGCACCAATGGAAGGTGCAGTTGCAAGGTTTGATAGAAGACCGTCTGATGAGGGCGTGGCCTCGACCGCAGCAGAGAAGGTCACAGGACCCAGCGCGGGACGTGCGGCCAATTCGACAGACGCGACCTGTCGTGCCTGCGGAGTCCATTCGAGGGTCGGCCTCGCAGAAGCTTGGGGATCTGTGGTAGGTAAAGCTTGTTTAGTTTATGTAGTCCTGGTTACTAATATAATGTGCGCCGGAAATGTGTCAATTTCGAATTTGAGTGTTTTCTAGATTTTTAATGCTAGCCTAACTTTGGCCAATGAAAGAATAAATACTGACTGTACACCTTCTAGATTTTCAATACGTAATTGTATGTAACTTATTTTTAGGTAAATAGTGACAAAATGCTTAAGTAGGTAATTTAAGTAGGTACTGATTGTACATTTTTTTGTTAAATTAACAAACGTCTAAAAAAACTACAAGAACTCGTTATTTACCCTTATGAAGAAATTTCGGCTAAAACAGCATTTCGTTAGTCAGAAATTTGATTTATAATGATGAACCGTACCGATACTTACTTTTCAAAGAAGAGTAGGCTGGATTTCGGAGCTGGCCTCGCCCGAGAGCGCCTCCTGCCTCGAGGTCGGCCTCGTAGCACTGACAGGCCGTTGTTTAGCTCTTCTTGAGCTACTATCAGAGCCTGAAATAAGGAGAAATGTGTTATCTTTAGCTAGGTAGGTAGTTTTTAATGATAGAGTTTCAGAATAGTGGCTTATTGAAATTGTTTTAGGAAGACGACGAGGATAAGGTCAGACGTAAAATCGAACGCCACGTTGCTTTAGTCTACAATGTTAACTAAACTATATGATATTAACGAGTGACGAGGAGGTGTACAAACATTTTCCTTCACACAAAAAGAGAACCAATTACGTAAACTAATTTTTTCATTGTATTTGGCTGGTAAGGTAATAAGCATCAATCCACAATAACTAAATAAAATAGCTAACACATAAAAATCCACTTTCCAAATTAAGCAACCATTTTCCATATCTTACCTTCCGATACTGCCTCTTAATAGTGGAAGCGACGACCCTGAAATCCGGCGTGGCTCTCCAACATGTCCTCAGTTGACAGCTTCCAGAGAGCCCGTGACATTTGCATCGCACCTCCATGTGTGATGCTAAGATCTGTAAAAAATTGTATGCTGTAAATGGGGTTGCATTCGACTTATGATAGAAATCAATGTAGATGAAACATAATAAAAAGGTTTGTGGGCTTTGTGGCAAAGTCTATGATTAGAAATCAACTTTGATTACATTGCTGTATCTAAATACGAATTGAGTTCCTATATTCTATCTGCAACAAAGTATTGCTGTTGCATTGAACTATTTACAAAAGGTCGTAACCAAACAAAGCCTAGAACTCCCATCGTGCTAGATTGCTGAACTCGACCGACATTCTTCAAAGCGAACTCGAGCTATAAATCTGAATTGTCCTTATACGTGACCGCATCTTTGCCACAATTACGCGATTACGCCACCCACCGCACTAGCTCATAACATTTACATAATTAAACGCCCGAGCGCAATCACGCTGACGTCTTAATTTCGCCAACGCCGCCGGCGCAGAACAATTTCCCAAATTGAGTCGGACGGAGCAAAAATTCAAATAAATCGGCGTTTCGGCCCGCCCCTCGATCCCGGTCGGCCCTAATAACCTGGTATTAAGAGCGTTCGCGATAGAATTCGCCACCCAAGACGTTTGTAATACGTCGTAATGAAGCTGGAATATTAAAAATGGCTCCGAACCGCTTATTATGTTCTCACCTCGGCGGGCGGTTCGTGAAATACGGCGGGTTAATACGGGCCCTCGAGCGGCTGGCCATCTCGCCACCACCACGCGCGCAATAGATCGTGATGTGGGTGCTACAGTGCCATCTGCTACACCTTAGATCCTATTAAATGAGCCGTTTTATGAACTGTCACTTTTGCACCAAAATAAGTTGCGCTAAACAGCGGCCTTCGGCGTTTAAACGTCTGCCTTATTATAACTTAATTTGCGACCTTTTAAATTAATAGGTAGGTAAGTAATACTAACATAGCATTTACTGTTAATCTAATCTCGAAATTATTTTTTTGTAAACATTTACGGCATCTAAATTAAATCGTTGCGTTGCCTTGTTTATCGTAAAGGTGACTTTGTCTGGAGGTTAGTGTTTAATATATTAAATACACAGAAGTTACGTCTTATCTACTTTATTAACAAATTTTGATAGATTTATTGATACAAATTTTAACATATGTATTTTTCTTAGTTTTAGATTGAGGATTTGCAATAGAATTAACATTATTTTTATCTTCAGCTTAAGCACCAATTTATATACTCACTTGGATACATAATTAATTCAAACTTAAACAAATAAACTTAATCTTTTAGCCATTTACGTTCCATTTTAACCACAAATTAAGCTACAACCCAAATAACACATTCTTAAAGTGAATCATAATATAATCTTGCTAGCGATTTGCGTCCACTAACGCTAATAAGTTTGAGATGACCATACCTAATGCGGCCTACAAATTAAATACTAGAGATTCGTAGCCTTCATTATTTTAACCGGTCGCCTCGTTTTTGATCTTCTAGTGAAATAAAATAATGCTAAAAAATAAGATGACGTCAAGCTCTTTTGTTTAGTATTAATGAAATATAAATTATACGCAGTTAATTGTTTGCTAACATTTTTGTGGTGATTTACTTTTCATATTGTCATCTTTATGTATAACTAAGAAAGATTAACGAAAAGAATACCTACATCTACATCAAATTAAGGTGGTACGTTAAACTTAAATTACGGTTTAAAACAACGCAAATCAAAGGCATTTTTTTAATACTTCATCAGCAAATTCAGTATCGAAAATACCCACCAATTAAAAACAATATTTATTTCGGTCAATTATCGGTATTCTTGTTTTAAAATCGGTTATAACCGGTATTTTATGCCTTCGAGTTAACACTAGTGAGCTTTAATTTACCGCACACAGAGTAAAGTTGGTCAACATACGGTTTCTAAGGAATTCACCAGATCTAATGCTATTTACTTATTTATAGCTACAAATGTTACCTATTTCAATTTACTTTATTGTAGTTACTGTTTTTATAGTGTCCGTTAATTGGATTGGCTTTGAGGTTTATGTAGGTAGAGCATGGCGTATTTTTAATGTTGGTTTGACAGCGTTTACAATATAAAGTTTTACTGGAGATTCCCATTTTACAGTCAGTGGAAAATTATATTGAAATAAAAATAAGTTTTTGCATAAGTTCAAAGAGATTTGTAGAATAAATACCTATGTTATTAAAGGTACCAATGTACCCAATTCTTCTTTATTAAATGGCAATAAAAACAATTATCGTACTGCGTTAGTTTCTTGTTCAACAGAAAGATTAGGCTCATTTTTAGCTTCATAATAGCAAAAAAAAGAAAAGAATCAAAGCCAAAGTTATTTATAATCGATATCGAACAGTCATCGAGTATTCGAGACATAACAAAATATTAACTCATCGAATCGATTTTTTGTAATGTAATTATCACCTCTGCTCTCTAATTTGGTACCTAATTTCTTGTGTGGGTTGAGATGCCAGTCTTTTATAGTCCTGTTTGGGACTCTATTACACCGAAGTGTATTGTACACCTGATTTTATATAATTTTATTGGAACACGAACTTTGCTCGTCTAACTAGCAACGGTAGAGTTTGGCAATGATGAAAAGCAAGCCCGTACGTTTTTCTTCACTTTTCTTTTAAAGTAACTGATTACTTATATTGCTTACTGTATTGTTAATTATTGTATGTTATTACTGTATTGAAATTCTACACTCGAGAGCAATGAATCCGGGTCACTAAAGAATCCAAAAAATCTCGCGATCCAAGGATGCTACCATACCTAATGAAATAATTTTCATTAAACAAGTATTTATTGGTCTCTTAAACACATCTTATTTCATAAGGCTAGGATTCCTAGTTTTCGAATTTTTTTAATGTTTTGTTCACCCGACCTGGATTCATTGCCCTCGAGTGTATTATGCTAGGTATACGAAATGTGTTGGACACGGCTTAATATTCAAATCTCAAAATACTAGAGAAGAACATATAAAATCACATCGGTATTTAGGTATTTACTATAACTCCCCAATAATTAAGAAACTTATATATAAGTATAGATGCTTGATAGATAGATGGGTGGGTACTTTTTAAGAATATATGCATGTTTATTCATAAAATGTTACAGCACGGTGTGAGAGAGACCGTCCGACTTTATTTTGACATTAATAAAAATATCATCGCGGGGGTTATAATAACCGAGCGTGTCTAACAGAGATCTCACTGGGAGGCTGTTAATTATGTGGCTACAAAACAAAATGGTGGAACCCACGGAACAATGGTCAAGTGTGCGGTCTTGGACCACCGGGCTGGTTCCATTCTACATGTATCGTCACGGTGTTAATTGAGGACTCAACATTTTGATATAATATGTGCTAATTTATTGATTGCTCGTTTTATATAAAATAAAAGTGTTTTAGAGTCTCGGCTGGATCAGTTTTATACTATGTTAAAGTTACGAGTATCTTATTCGAAATTAATCATTTAAAAAAAATATTAAGCGTATTTTTTTTGGTTAGTTAAAAAGAGATCGCGTTGATGTCTTTTGTATGAGGCAGTGTAATTTGTTTCTAAATGTTTACCAGACTCATGAAGCATTGTTAAAATACTGGAAATAGTGAAAATTCTACTAGATATGGTATCTGAAGAGACGAAATTTATTGTTTTTAAAAAAGTACCCAAGTGCACAAAAAATAAACACTAATCGGATCTTCTATGAAACTCAGCGTTTTACCTTTGCTAACAATATTTTCCTAAACGTAATTTGGTACTTTCATTTTAATAATGTTATTTTTATCACTCTCCTATCTTAAAATTATTAGTTTCAAAATATTGAACAACAAAATAAGCATTTAATTAAGAGACCTCACACTGCTTTACTAATTTAACGTGAACATTTACGAGGTAATAAAATTATTTGACATATTATATCGCTAATCGCCATACATTGTCTATTTAGATTTACATAGGGTGTAATAAAAATGTTTTTAGTACCTGGCAGATGTATTTTAATATTACTTTGCAATAACATATGTTAAAAAGTAGTGGAAGTATTAGTTAACAAATTAATGTTAAATATTTATGGAATACTTGTATCACAACATTCTAAAAAGGTGCAACATCTGTTAAATCTCCTTTGAACTTCCTTCTCCTTTGAACATAATTCGTTTTTAATCATGCAGAAAACTGTTCACAAAAACTTTAAAATTTTAATTAAAATGAGAATATTTCGAAGATTATTTCACAATTAACCCACTAGGCAATTAATTTGCATATGAAATTACTGAGATGGAAACCAAGTAAGGTACTTAGTATCATCCACATTACGGGTCACAGCTAATATTCCTCTAAAGGTCTATCTACACAGATCCGGGCCGTGCCCGGGACGAGTCCAGGCCGTGGCCCGTCAGGAGGGAAAACAATACGTCGTCATGACAACATGCCCGGTCGGTGTCCGGGACGTGCCAGGGAAAAAATATTATTCCATACATTGTATATGGATTCGTTCACACACGTTGTCATGACGACGACGTATTGTTTTCCCTCCCGACGGGCCACGGCCCGGACACGTCCTGGGCACGGCCCGGATCTGTGTAGATAGCCCTTTTGTATGTACTAGTAGGTACTAAGTCGACCAGACTATTATTCTAGCCATAATCATAACCACGGGCAATAAACTTTACCTACTTGTCGTAAAATTACATTGTAACATATCATTAGTTCAGTTGCTTGGATTTTATTGCTATTTCGGTCAGCAATACATCGTAAATGTCAAATTAAACTTTAACGCTAATATTGGATGGGTAGAAAATACGTGCTTAATATTAAATTAATGAACTAAGATATTTGGTGACAGCTACCGGAGTCTAGTTTACAATTTATTATGCGAATGGCTTCTTTTGTTTCTATTTTGAAGAATATATTAGGTTCGTAGAGTTCTGCACAAATATCTCTTAAGTGCTTGAAGAAATTACTATTAATGAAACGCTTGAAGGGTGCAAAACACTCGTAATTATAGCAATATGGTATGCCTACAAAGAGACAGTTCTTGTCCTCTCAATGCCTCTAAAGAACAAGGCTCTGGGTAGTATTCATAGTAGTTATTAATATTGGTATAAAGTAATCTATTTGAGTTATTCAGAAAATGAATTAATTATTATTTCATGTGAATGTCCATCCATTCATATTAAGGTTATGTAAATCTACTTCGCATTCAGACAAGCATATAATTTAATCTAATACTTCTGCATTAAAATTAGTTAATAGCTATAAAATGCCCGCAACTTCATTCTGTCTAACCACCATTTAAATGAGAGTAGAAACAAGCTATTTACGTTGCTATAAATGTCACTAGCCGCCTGTGGGTCCAATATAAATTAAGCGCCTGGCTTCAACCATATAATTAACCTCTATAAACGAATTACAAATTAAATAATTTGTACCTACACGTCGTGTTTGTATTACAAAAAAGGTGTACAAACTTAAATTGTATTAATCGTAAATCCCCTTAATAAGTAAGCATGAGACGTGGTATGCCGCTTTAATGTCAGATTTGGTTACGCCGCCTAATATAATATCTAGGGAAATTAAACTTGTCGTCGACTCAATAAAATCATAACATTTTCTAATTTAACTCTTTGAGATACGGAACAGATTGGTTAAACTTTTCGTTTGTTGACAGCAGATTTAACTTTGTATATTTACCTCCAACTGACATGTTTATTATTAGACGGAAGAGGCCTATTAAATTATTAGAAGTAATCCCTGCAGTAGGTAAGGTATTTTGGCTTAGCTGTCGTGTGTCGTGTCTAAAGGTGTCGGAGTGTCAGCTATAGGCTACTAGAGTTATTAGATGACAGGTCCCGACATGTTTACGCGACAGACAACTTATAGCTAGTACTCGGAAGCTTAATTTCTCAGACTATCATGTTTAGTACGGCTTATTCAGACTTTCTATGAACTGTACTTGCTTCCCACTGTTTGAGCTGCTGATTTACAACATTGAATCGTGTAATGATTATGTAACTAAGCTATTAAACGTAGTGGGCTTTTCTCGAGTGATTTACTATTGCAAAGTTAGCTATTTCATCAATTAGACACGTCGCTAAACTAGGTATACCTACGACGTTATATCGGTTTTAAAACTCGAAGGATTAATATCTACATAAAAGCAAATATTAAAATGTTATCAGCGTGTAAACTTTTAACAACATCAATTTTATATTCCACTTTAATTCGTTTGATCCCAAAAAATGAGGCCATGTAATCTCGATACATGCATTCAAATTCTTTTCTCTCTTACGATCGGTGTTTCGTCGGTTAAACATTAATGCCATGTAAGGTACAGTTTATTCCACATAAAACGGGGTGTGATCTGGTCGGGCCAATGCAATATAATACCATATTTTATAGGCATGCGTGGTAACGGTGCGGTGTTCGGACCACCCACCCGGGTGATTACAGCCAGGTCCGCCCCTCACCGCTCTCCAATTTGAACTAAATAAGTGCTTCGTTTCATTCTTGACGCCTCACTCGGCCATTTTAGGCACCTACATAATTTTAACCCCGAAACCAACAAAAATATACTGACCCTCTTTAAACTATCGAAGTCTTAAACAGCCGGAATAGTTCAAGGATCAATTTAATCTGGCAACTTATACCACCATCATAGTTTGTGGTCGTTAAGTCAAAATAGAGAAATAAGGTACGTGTCACATTGTTTTATGATTGAGGCTAACAACTGGTTGTCTTGTAATCTTGTGATGATTGAGTCATTACGAGACCTTTTTCGTCTCGTAACACTCTTTTGTTTGTCGGGTTGTCAAAGAGTCTGGGTGTTTTCGAGATAATTGGATTGATTTCAATACTTTGTTATTTGAAGTTTGCGAATTAAAATGCACCCCAGTGTGGATGATCAAACCGTTGTTATGCAGTCGCGTTGTAATGAAGTAATTTGAAGTGCACTTAGCTGAGCTGTCTTTTGAATTCAATCGTGCTCTTACTCTTCAAAACTTCAAAGTAAAAACATCACATAAGTAAGCTTTTGCAAATGATTTTTATGCTGGTACTTTTGCACGTACCGTTCTTGTTGTAATTTTTTATCTGTTTCCGGAATCTTTTTAAGTAAGTAGGTACTTATATTATTTTTTCCAATTTACAAATTAATAGATTTTCATTTAAGGTCTATCTGTAAACTGATTTTTATTGGGATTTGATAATCACAACATGAACATGAATTATTATTAAAAAAAGAATTTTCCGAAAACAAATCTGATCCTACAATTCATGTAGGTAAACAAAACAAAGATGGCACCAATCCCTTTCAACACATCCAACGATTACTCACCGATCTTCCAGCATTATTGTTATGCGCGTTGATCTTAGACTGGAGGTCGTCGACCTGTTCCCTGACATCCAGGAATTTCCTCGAGAAGTCCATGCCGTAAGCCAAGTTGTGGGAGCAGCCGCTCCACTCCCATTTGTTGACGCGCGCGCGGCCGCGGGGGTCGTGGGAGGCCCTGGGAAAAGTACAAAAATAGGTTAAAAAGTAAGCAGTTGTTGGTTATTTTCACATTTCAGTTACCAATTTGAAAAAGATTTCTTTTAGTAAGATCATCATGGTTATCATTCATCATTATCATGTATGGACGTCCACTGCTAGACAAAAGCCTTGGATCTCCACAACAACTACTCTTGCGCTGCCCGCATCCAACTTCTTCCCGCGATTTTCACCAGGTCGTTGGTCTCACTTGTTGTAATAATTACCTGTATCCTAAAGGATCGCATCCACATGATAACAGGCGACCTTGCGCACATGCTCGAGCAATCGCATGCGCAACACCAGCCGCCGTCAGCGCGTAAAGAAACGCTGCCTCTCGGAAACCTGGAATGGATTTTCAATTAGAACTCTTAAATCAAATAACAATCTTATTGCTAGGAAAAATATGATTCTGTAATGATGTAGCTTGATTAAAATTTTAAAGATACTTAGCAAGAAAAGTAGAGATATTTTTTCTGGCTTTTTTTTGATAACAACTTTAGAAGTGGTGAAGATTATGTTCATTGTCAATCCTTTTTTAACGAAGCTGAAGATTCTTGACTAGATGCAAGACCTATTTCGTTCTTTAGCAATGGAATTAAATAAGCTTACTGTATCGTTTTTGTACTCTAATAAAAGGAATAAGTAAGTACATAAGTACGACCGTTAAAAGTGGGAATTGACATAAATATAGTATTAAGAATGTAATAAAATTGCAAAAGCTATTTACAGCTAATAAACTGGCCGTGTTCTATATAGCAATGCTAAGACACAAAATGGCCACCCGAAGACAAGTCGAGTAGTTTCTTTATACGCATAAAAATTATACAACAGCACGTTTGCAGAAAATAAAAATAACACGGACCAAGTAAAAACTGGAAGTGCTATAAACGGGCGTGGTTTTGTCAAGTATTGCAGCACTTGAATGGACTCCCTGTAGTGCGACAAAAACATAAATTATTACCGTACTAATTGACAGCAACTGTTAATGGATGGCGTTTGTTTAAAATGTACTATCATCACTTTATTCGTGTTTTTTTGAACTTTATATCCTGCCCCCCGCTGCCTCATGAATCCTGTAATTAGGCATTATAGAACACTTGCTGGTGGGACAAATGGGTTATCAGGTTTACTAGGTTAGTGGTAAAGGTTGCAAAAATGAAGGACTTTATCGATTATTATTTTGATCGTCTCGTCGGCATTCATGAGACTGTTAACTGTCTACGTATCGATTACCTACGTTTAATTACAAGAAGGTAGCTAAGTATTAATAGTCAATAAGTGGAGTCCATAAAAGAAGCACATCTAGTATGAATCTAAATCGTAGTTGCAGTTATATCTCGTTCTTTATTTCCCATATTCGGTGTGTGGTCGGTGCGTCTGAGGGTCGACTTAGGGCATTCCTTCACACAGTCAATCGCCACAGACAGATACGCAAACGTACCTACAATTCTACATTAACACTAGCATTATGATTACACAGGAACCGTAGGAATTATACAGTCGACTATTAAAGTTTTTATTGAAATAATAATTGATGTAAAAAATTGTAGACCTGCCCATAGAAATATCAGATGCGTGTACTTTGCATTTTATTGATATTATACAAACATTTTATTGACAAAGAAGATGCATTGCGTAGCGATTGAGCTTTGGAATATAACTATACTTTAAGAATATAAAATCGCATGTTTATGTAGTCCATTACCCTTTTAGTGCGTATTTACAAAATCATAGCAATTTAAAGGCAGTAAGCGAAGAGGCTGCATTCCGATCGTATCGAGATTACGCTATCTGTCATACATAAACTAGTGAGGGCATTCAAGTCCACTGAATCGATTTATAGGAACGCGGAACGCTCGCGACCGCCATTTATCTATTTTATTGCAATAAATTAAATAGTGAATCCATTCCCGAGATGCGAAGATAAGCTATTGGCTTCGCACAATGTAATCTTTTTACCATAAATAGTATGATGGGCGATTTGCATTTGAGTTAGGTCAGGTATAGTCGGTAGCTTAGTTAATTGTGTTCGGTTGTAACTCTTGGAGGGTTAATAATGTGCTATTCGTGCTATTTCATTGTGTTAACGTGAATAGGCTTGAGTGGGCATTAAGCGATTGCAAGCCATCTCCTTTTAATGGGCAATTAACTACTGTTAGGGCTGTACCACCTGGTCAGTTCGAGTTGGCCGTTTTTATAGCGGCTACATTAATCTGTAATGGCTGCTTCTCTATTCTATTCCCATTTGATGAACAGTTCCGACTGTTTCTAAATTAACATATTAGGTATGGTACCGTACCTATACTGTTTACGATACTTGGATAAGTACTGACTGATTTTCTTTTGTTTCATTGCAGTGCTTACACATGAAAATCAACTGTTTAAAAAAAGAACAAAGAGAACTTTTGAAAAGGATTTAAATATTTGATCTCTATTCTTCAGGAAAACAAAATAGAATACGTCCTGGTTTCATCCTAAAACTAACAACCCACCCAACTTCCAAAGACGTTTCTTCACTTCTCCCGATTAAGGATCGAATAAATTATTTGGTGGCACGTGATTAATTCGAGATCGGCGTTATCTCGCCGGATTAGTGGGCTGGCGTACCATGAGCCTAATTGACAACGAGAGATACGGTTTATTGAAATAATGGCGTTTTTATTCTTACCACGTTAAGGAATTCGGTGGCGGGAGAGGATGGGAACCGCGTTGATGGTCGACTCTTTATTAATTTAACTTTTGCTGAATAGGTCATTAAAAATATCCCTTAAACCATTATTTTGTTAACAAACATGAGGATAGGTAAGTACGGTAAATCAGTGGAAATCTTCATATTAAGTTGAGTGGCAATGTGGATTTGCCTTGGTGTATATTTGCATTCTTCATGCTTAATTTATAAGTAAATAAATTATTTTAGTTAGTAAATTTACAAACAAATTATGACAAACAAATGCTAAGCAATGCATACGGTTTATTATTTAGTTTCATAAGGAGTTTTCTATTTTCATTTGAAGAATTATTAAATAAAAAGAATGCTATACACTCGAGACATGTTTTTTCATCGCTTGTAACTAAAGAAAAACAAAAGAATAACGAGCAAAATTAAAAAGTAAGTTTTAAAAGTACGACAAAAAATAACAATTGCCGTTCAACTCTAGGTTATTTGACCACAAAACCGCGTAACCCGTGATTTAAGGTGATTCACATTTAATACAACGATAATGATCATGAATCAGACATTATCTCGGAGAAGTGATCGTTCTCAGATGAATTAATACAGTATTTAAGATGGGGTGTTTAGATCTGGCGATGTCTTATTGCTTTTCATTTGTTTAGGTAAATAAGGTAAGTAGGTATAGGTACCTACTGTTTACCGATATAAGTACATAGTAAAATACGTCATATTTTTAGCGTCTACGTGTTCAACGTCTTTAACTAATGATAGCTTTAGGTATCATTAGTTATTAGTAAAGTTAGTTTTACATGGTTTAATGTATACAATAGTTAATTTATATCTATGCCCATAGGATATTATATTAGTTTCCTGTTTTAGTTTTCTTTTTATTAGTTTCCTCCCTTCACTTATTATTTTCATAAAGATAGACGAAGAAAAATTACTGTAGCTTCAATGTATCTACCATACACCTACCTACTCATAGTGTAACTTACAAATGTTGTCAATTCTTCTTTCTCGAGTTGCAATTTGTTATGTATCTGAGTGTAATCTCTAATCTTATCCCCTTCCTTTCTAGGGTAGATATTGCATTGTGAAAGATTTGTCGTGGGGTATAAACAAGCTCTCACTATGGTTATCATTCGAGATCGACCGGGGACCCTGACGAATGTTACGGCGCACGAACCAAATCGGGCTATGTTATTGTTTATTTATAAACTGTTCTCAGTCAGTCGAGGTTTTTCCAAGTGGCCAGTGACAAATTTATATTTGTCGATCGACGGGAGCGATAGAATCGATGCGTTGCGATTTATACCACGCTCCGTTGATCGATTTCGATGATGACGAGTTATGGCCGAGTAGGGTTACTGTTATGGTGCTTATGGACGAATTATTCAGTACAACCTTTGTTTGTTTTCCAATGGAGAAACACAAGTTTGTAAAATCTACATCAGGGTACTTACTTAAAGCGTCTCATATAAAATTTCAGTCAATTCTTAACTAATGTCATCTGATTTGTAGAATTTATGAACCAAAGTGACTTTTTAAACTGCAGCTAAGTTGCAGTATGTACATAAATAATGTTAAGCTTCATGTTTTTATACATGAAGTTGTTTAGAAAAAAAAACCGACAGAGATCTTTAATTAACGAGTTCTTAAATTATGAGTTATTTCGTAAAACTGTTTATTTACGAGTTTCGTGACAATTTGTTGCAATTAGCTGGCAGTCAGCCCAGTCCGAGACTCGAGGCGATCCGCCTGTCTAATGAATGCAACTTCTTTTCGACTTTTTACACACAGAATGCCCTGAATTTCGATCAAGTGACAGATTTTAAATTCTCCTCTTACACTTGTCCCTGTATTTTTTGCTACTGTTTGTTTAAATAATGCATGACACATGTAATTATTTTTGCTTCAAGTTGTCGCGAAAAACTCGAGCGTAAAAAAGATTCAGTTTTATTCACTTTTTACTTGTGTTGGTTAAATAAAATTTTGATTGGCTACAAATAAAATTTTGATCGCTACAAAGTCTGTTCTTCTCGACCTGATCGGAATATAAAAGCAATTCCAAGGATTGTAATTGCGAAATAAGGAAGTATAGCTGCGACTGCGACGTGCACGCATCCATATACCTACATTACATATTTACCATTACCAAGTAGGGATAAATGTAACTGCCCACGTAAAGAATAAGCCGGTCTACCAGCCGTTCATCCATAATCATTCAGTGACATTAAAATCCAAGCAATTTTAATTTCATTACTACTTATAAGTCACCATTGCACGGTTGGTGAACAAAAACAAGCAACGCTCGGACCTAATTACTTATACCTGTCCATCACTAGGACAGTCGGACAGACGACAGCTCACGTCGTCCTCGCGACGGCAGCGCCACCTCGATTCCTCGAACGGATTAAATTGGCAAATCTACATTCGAGCCGTATACGGCAACCCGGCGCCGGCTGGCAAAAAAATTCACAGCCGCTCCTAAGTAAACACAAATTTTAATTTCAATTATCATTAAACGTTTTATTTCATCTCCGATTCTTTATTTTAAAATGTGCAGCCGCGACATTTATTTAATCGAATGCGCATACTGATAAGTTTTTCCGAACGCTCGCGCAGCGGTGGTCTGCTTTTTCCGCGTTGTGTAACGTTGTCGTGGATGCGCGCGCGCCGTGGCGCATGCTCTTGCGCACATCGTCGCGTGATTTACGATGGTGCACTTTGCGATGTTAAAACGGTTTTTCGTGACGGTTCTCGCTTCCAGACCGATAGCCTATAAATCTGGCGCCAAAATGAATGAGGGTACGACAAGTTTTTCTCTAGACAATCATTGGAAACTTTCGTATAATAATAAGATTGTTATCTGCAATGTATGCGAAACAGAGTTCATTGAGATTTCTTTTGACGATAACGGTAATGCAGTTTCATTGAAGTTGTCGTAAATTATTCATGATTCGCCGCGATTTCTTCGTGATACATCGATACAAGTACAACAACATGAACTAACTAGGTATTGAACAAAATTGTAAAGCTTTCATGAATAGAAGAAACTTATAGGTTGTTAATTTCAAAACTGCGTTTTTCGTATGTCGAGTATTAAAATCATCGATTACATTCCAAGTATGGCGGTGGCTGGAAGGGGGTTTGCACCAATTAAGGTTTGACCGGAGGTTCGAGACTGTTGCGAATCGCTAATTACCGAAACCGGACGATACATCGCCGATGACGTCACTAAACACTAATTTAGCACCCAACACGCGGACTTGAAATCTTTGCACTCAGATTTTATTGGTCATACATAACAATTTGAATACAAAAATTTGCCTCAATACAACTAAACATATTATAATTTTTGCCAGTCTGCAAAGTTTTATAAATATGTGAACCAATAAGTTTATAAATTAGTTCACATTTGAAAGTCACTTCATGAACAACCTTTGTATTAAGGTACTTAAATTCTAGTTTAACTAAGTAGGTCTGTTTAGTCTTATTCAATAAATTTCATGTTCCTGACAATTAGTAAGATTATATTGATCGTTATAAGATAAATAAACATAAGCGCAGTAGTGTTTATTTTAGTTAAAAATTGCTTGGTCAGTCCATTAAAATAAATTGGTGAAAATTCCGCAAGCTCACTAACATACTTCTCGAGTTAATTAACCTTTAAAAGCCGACTCATAATTCGACAGCTAACAAAAGGCGAAACAAAAAAGCACTCGATGTCACGTCCAGAACTGGGAACTTTGGACAAATTCACCTTTTTTATGGCCCCTTTTGTGTTTTTTCTCACAGTTTGGAGGGATCTGAAGGAGCACGATTCGGTAACGCACCGAGAGATGTTATCGGCGACCATTAGAGGGACAGCCACACCGCCATTCAAACATTTCGACACGTTCGCTTTTTGTCTAAATCCCTCTAAAGTGTTATTTTAGGTCAGTTTTATCATCTTACCCGTTGATGCTTCACCTACTTCTGTCATTTTAAATTACAACCGTTCGTTTAAGTTATTGCTAATACGTGAAGAGATAATTTCGTACATAACCATCATAATAAAGATGTCTGAAGTCGTTGGAACTTTCCCACGACACTTCGACAGATAAGACGTCTCATGACGGCGCATCATGTTTTTGCACCGTCATAATCACATACTTGTCGACTACACTTTGTCACCTGAAAGCACGTTGTTGCTATAAAACGTCAATAAATGTCACTTTTTTATGACACGGCCGTCGTGAATTCATGTCACGTGCGCCCGCGCCGCCAGATTGGTATCGACGCATGTTCGCCACCCTGCTGCCCCGCGCCGCCATTCCATCACGCGGCGGAGGCTGCGACATCATCTCGCGCTAATCGCGCCACCATCTCGCCATCAACGCGCAGGCGCAACCTCCGTCCCACAATGGCCTCATTAGCTTCACAAAAGTCATTAAATCGCCAGTGTTCCGAGTATTGTCCCACCGTCACGTACAACAAGAGCGCTAACAACGTGTGGAGGATCTCGGGGAAGCGGAACAAATCCCGTGCTCTATCCCGAATGCCATCCGTCCGCAGCATTCTTTCCTCGATGTATCTACTTCAGCAAAAAATTGACGGTCCCGAATCATTATTATCTTTCTTCTTCGATCATCGATCGCTATTATCCTATTTAAAAGCCTCTCTCGATTTGTTCTTGGACGTTTTTTTGTATTCATTCTCCCGTCGGCGTTTCAATTCGGGAATCTAACAATGGGCAAGTTAAGAAAGATGTTTAAGTGTTTAGTAACGCTGTTTTTTCTTAATATTTCAATTTAAACGGAATCGTGCGCTGAAGGGCCGGAAGGTGTCGTTACGGGAAATTACCTATACTAATAAATGTTGCTCGCAGCTCACAATGCCCCGCGTCAGCGCGCGGAGGTTAATCCGTGTAACCATTCCGAGCCTCAAAGCTATAATTACTTTCTCGCAAGTAAGTACATCTTTCAATAATTAATGGCCTATTCAGAGATTACACGAACATTCTCAGTGAAACAAAGTAACGATAGCTTCAGTGCTGTCATTAGAATTTGAAACTATTAAAACGCGTGCAGCTGTAAAAGGGCGTGGAGAAAATCGAGTAAGTCCGATGATGGAGCTAAAGTCCAGGCAATTCCAGTTAAGATATTAATTGGGAAGACAGCGGCGGCACGGGGCGGGCGCGGGGGGAGGCCGGGACCCACACGTAGCGTGAAATCGCGGGGCGCGGGAGCGGACACACCTGGCCACCACCAAAGGCCATCTTTATTTTGTTGTCTCCCATCTTCCATGCTCGTAAATTTCCACGTCAACGTGTGCGATGATTATTGTAAAAATAGGCGACAAAACCTTTTCACACCCGAAGATGTGCACAAAAGCAGGCGACGAGACGTCGTCTGTAAATATGAATATTACGGACATAATGCATCTGATCGTCTACTCTGGTGGTTCTTAATGTCCGTGAATAATTTTTCGTCGTAATAAATTCGGATTGTAATGGCTGATCGCGATTGGCTCGATGTTTAGTTGCGTTTATTTTAATAAAGTTTTCATATGGAATTACAAGTCAGGCGGGACTGGTTGTGGTATTATGGTGGACGTCGATACTGATTGCTACCACCTACGGGTTTCGACATAAAGCTTGTAGTGTTATTGGCTTACCATTAAAGACAAAGTTTTGTGAATAAATTATTTTGTAAACTGTTCGTATGAACATTTAATTTGCGAATTAGTTAAAGGAGAGTTTGGGAGTTTTATGAGAAGTAATTAAATCTAGTTCTGTCATGTCATACTAATTGTTATGGTAAATACCTAGATTATTTAAATAGAATTCTAGACTTTCATAGGAACTCTGAAGTTTAGTATTATAATAATATCACAAAACTAAAGATACATAAGAAAATAATTAAAACTATCACTTACCTCGCTTCATAATAGAACTGGAATGTGGATTAGCACTTTTCACAGATAGACTGGAACAATTCCACCGATGCCACCTAAACTGATGCTGGCATTCTCTGGCAGCTAACTGTAGACCCTCGAAGGCAATGGCAGCTGTATCAGGGGCTTCGTGACAGATGGATCTCTGTTCTCTGGTCAGTCCACCGACCATTCGACATGTTAGAGTTGAGCTCAGTTTCAAATGATTCGGTAGCGGGAGCATGTTGTCTCTTGAGCTGAAACAAAACACGGCCATGAATTATTCCCATGTTGATTGTCCGCGGATTTACTTCAATTTTACTCGATTTAATCCCAGTTGTAGATAACGCCGGTAAAGTTTTACTATTGCATTTCTTCGTCTTCTACTGCTTAGGAGTAATACTAGCTTGTCTGTTTGTGATTCACTGATCAAATATTTTTAGAAATCGAACAACAAAGTTAAATCCTCAGAAATATCTGCCTATTAGTATAGGTAATCTACGATACAAGTGTCAAGATTACTAGGTTCAATTTATTATATCTCAAAATCGATTGGAATGAAGCACTGCGTCTAAATATTTGTAAATGAGTTATGCATAAATCACATAACTCACAAAAAACTATCCAATAAACAAAGAATTAAAAGACGTTAAACGTTATGTCAATAAAGTTCACATTTTCTCGTAATATCACCCACTAATTGGGCTCTTTTGAAAAATAATATCGTTTTAATTAATTTATTCTGATGGTATCAGCTTAACATAGTTTCTAGACAAAACAATTTGTTGAACAGCTCCCGAGTTTGAAATTTGTGAGGTATTCCACGATAGAGCTAATAAGCTTTGATGGATTTTAATTAATTTTCAAGGGAAAAGTTTAAGGATGCTGTTTGTTTTGGTGTTCGTTTGGGGAGTTATGAAAATGTAGAAGTATTTAGGGGAGTCTTTTTTTATCCATAAATTTAAATGCCATATTTTTGTTTGACATAATGATTTTTAAACATAAGTATTAGATGCACTAATATTAATTGCAATACTTTATTTAATCCATAATTATTGTTTCACCGATTATTTTTTTGTCATAATATTGCAAGGTATAACTTTTGAATGCTATAACATTTATTTCTAATAATCATTATATGTACTAAAACAAACGACTATAATATTATTTATTATAAATAATATGTAATATGTATGTGTTAGGTAGTAGGTACTATTATGAATGAATTTACAAATTGATTAGACGACAGCAGGCAGCGTGGCAGCGTGGCAGCGAGACACGGCGGCAGGGGGGTCCGGGGGCGCAGCCCCCGAGGGGGGGCTCGGGGGGCGAAGCCCCCCGCAATAAAAAACAAATACTAACCAGAACGGCTAGGATAGGTTAGGTTAGGTTAGAACATGATTTTGCATCCCTGCTTGCTGCATGCCTGCTTGCATTCCTGCTTGCTGCTTGCTGCATGCCTGCTTGCATGCTGCATGCCTGCTTGCATGCTGCATGCCTGCTTGCATGCTGCATGCCTGCTTGCATGCTGCATGCAAGCAGGATCATGTAAATGTTATCATGTAGATGATACCATCAGTAGGTTATAGGTTTAGGTTACAGGTTTAGGTTATAGGTTATAGGTTACAGGTTATAGAATATAGGTCATAGGTCGTAGGTCATAGGTCATAGGTCATAGGTTATAGGTTACAGGTTATAGGTATAGGTTATAGGTTAAAAAAATATGATACTTAAATTTATGGGAAACATTAGTGATTCGGTTATAGGTTATAGGTTTAGGTTATAGGTTTAGGTTATAGGTTATAGATTTAGGTTATAGGTTTAGGTTATCATATAGAATTAATAAAACAAGAAAATAAACAAATGATAGTTTAATTGTTTTATTCTAATTTTAATTACAATAGCAAAAGCTATTTTGATATCTTAATTTTTTTTTTATTTGGAACGGAACTTTATGTCATGTAGTCATTATGTTTAAAGTAAATATAGCTTTTAAATATTAGTGCATTTGATATATTCTGGCAAACATACTTATGGCACGTAATAATATGTCTTATGAGTGTTATGGCAAATAAAACCATATAGATGACGATATTATGGCAAATGAAATTATAGAATAAAAAAATATGATACTTAAATTTATGGGAAACGTTAGTGACCCAGTATTTAGATACTATTTTTTCGAATAAAACAATGTAGATTACAGTTAGTTTGTGTATTGAGTTGCTAAATTTAATATAACGGTGAAAAAAAAATCAATAAACAGGGCACAGGGAAAACTATATACTTGTAAACAAATTAAAAGTTAATGGTATCACCTGTCCTGTTATAAAAAGATAGCTACTTGATGTTATTTAAGATTGTTACATACATACCTACTTATTGTATAAGGGAAAAAGTGTTATAAACCTAAGTGCATGAATGAGGCGATTCATGAATGTGGATAAAGTGCAAGAAGTGTGTTTGGATCGTAGCAAGTAGAGGGAAGTCTCTGCTTATGCCGAAGGGAAAGAGGCGTGACAGATATGTATGTACGCAAAATAACTACTAAAACTAGAGCAACTCTCTCGAAGTTAAGCAAGCAATGCCATGTATCATAACTGTGACGTCATCATATGAGAAATCAGAAGATACATCCGAGGTGTTGCGGTCACGATTCCCATACAGCCAGTCTCAAAGTAGAGCCGTGTCGTCTCACGTTTTGAGATAATGTCCCACATCTGATCTACGTGGGTTAGGCACTTTGTAGTGGGTATTCTCTTTATGTATTTGGTATTAGTCTTTCAAGTGTTACTTATGATAAAATAGATGTTGAACCACCTATTTTACATCAAACATTTTGGTGTCAAACGTCAAAAATCAATTGCGACGCATTCTTGCGACATATCATGAAAAAAATTGCAATATTTTGATTTTGAAATAATACAGCCTATGGGTAATTCTGGCGTGCCAATTATTTATAAAGTTTCATTAAAATCTGTTTAGAGGTTTTAGCGTAAAATGAAATCCTCACATCCGTCCATTGGGCACAAACTTTGACATTTATAATATTAGCAGAATTAGAATGATTACTTCTTTTATTTATAGCGAGTTATTAATCAATTTTTTTTTCAAATTAAAAGGTAAATAAATAGAATATTTAGGCAGTTCTTAGAATGGTTATTTAAACAAAGAAACGTTTGAAACAAACACGTCCCCTTATCAGTATTGTAGGACATCTTTAAACAACCGGTTAAGTGAACATTTTATTTTATATTTCTTGTTCCGTCTAAAATTATTATTTGTGAGAAGTCAAATTTTCATAAGTTTGACACGTACCTACAGTTATTCCATGTGTTTAATTACAAAGGTCACGTATTACCCATAATATCACAAAATGCTGATCCTTTTGAAAAAAAAAATCTATTAAAACATTTGTAAATAAATAAAATTAACATTCAAGTAAAAAAAACTGCTGGCAGCGAATAGTTAATTAATTATTCTTGCTGCTTGGCAGAGGCTTTATTTCTTCACAAAAATTTTCTGTTCTCAGCCCCCTTAAGAAGTTTTGATAAAGGAATATAAAAATCTGCTTAAAACTTCTAAAATCTTATTATTGGTAGCTTACAAAATGCTAGAAAAGGTCTAAGTTTAATGGAAAATCCTAAAGCGTTTTTTTCAAGTTAAGAGTTTTAAAAACGCACTCGCGCATCACCAAAAACTAAATTATAACAAAGTTTAAACAGCGTTTTCCGCCTTTACATAACTGTTACTTATCTTGTTCCTGTTCCCACGGTTGAGGTATGCTCGCCATCATTAAAGGGAGAGCTGAAAGACGGATTATAACCAACGTTTAATGATTTTAATGAAACTCGCCCGCAATAATTGTCATTACCATCAAACCCGTCATTATTCGGTCCGTAATGTGTTTTGTTTTGTAAGGTAGCGCTTTAATGTTTACTTGTGAAGATGATGCGGCTAGAGTTGTATAGATATCGTAGTTTAATAAAATAAGTAAGTAAGTACTTAAGTTTTTATTGGTCATCCTCATTGAATGATATAAAAATACTTTTCAAAGCAATTAAAAGCTTTTTTATCGTGTACCTACTTAATGTGTGTTCAGTTTATGAAAAACTTTACTTGTTAGCTATTTATGTGGTGAAACCAACTACCTACTACTTATTTATTCAATTTTAGCTTAATTCTCTCGCAAACATGCAAAACTTGCTTAAGCGAGACTATTATTACATACTGGAAGTGTTATACAAATGTAATTAGTACAATTATCGCAATAGTTACACTAAATAGAAGTAAGTTTGCTTTCTGTAAATTATCATAATAATAAGTTGCTACACCGCTGTAGGAATGAATGAAGGATGCAGCTAACAGCTTTTTCCAACGAGTCGTTACACTCAAGTAATCCAATTAAAACTCGACGCAAAACTTAACATAATTGCTTTAAAATTCCTTTTGTCCAGATAAAAACAATAATTTCGTGCTTTAAGACCTCGCGAGCAAAAAATAATAAATCCGATGTCGGACCGGCCTGATGAAATGCTACGATACCCATTCAAAGGTTATTTCAATACAAATTACAGCTACTTGCATTGCTTCTCCCTGCATGCCGACAATTCTGCAAATATTTTCTTTGCTCTCTAACACTTTATTAAAAAATGTCGTATCGCTATCGACCAAACTTTAAAACTCAACCTTACGCTTTCGCGATGAAAGTCTAAAAACGCTAACAGTTGTAATGCAGCTACGCTGTTAATCACCAGATAGCGTGCAGTCTGATTGAAATTCCGTGTACCAACAATGTGTATCTGTACATGATACCTATTTGTTTGGCTTATAATCTACTATGAGAAAAGTAGAGATATACCATCTGATTTGTGGAACGGTGCGACCTTTAAAATGTTGCCCACAGCCAATTAGTCGGTCGATAAGTGTTAAGATGCGCATAAATTGAGAACATAGCTTTATCTTTTAAATGTTATACTGCACATCTATCTTTTAAATGTTATACTGCACATCTCTGTAATGCACTTTTTTCAACTAGATTTCTTTCAACGGATAAGAATTTCGCGAGATTCAATTATTTATGAGTCAGTTCGAAAAAGGTCTTTACTGGGATTATCTGTTATATTTTATGCTGATACATAATTATTTGTTACTTTGTAACATAACGGAAGTATATTAGTAAAAGTATTTGAAAATTCAAACTCCACTAACTTACTTATAAAAACTCTTAGAAAAAGCCATGTCTCGTTATCGCTTTAATAATTCAAACAGGTATGAAAATTCATGATCAATTAGTATACTTGGCGATATTACATAGTCTAGTTAACATAAATCAATAGCTAATAGGCTTGAATCAATAAATACTTTGCTTGTCGGAACAAAGTAGTTACTGTTGTAAATGTTGGTAATAATTTTGCCATATTACAGTTGCTGGCAGTACTTATAGGAAATTAAGTGGTCCTGCTAGCACTATTTCAGGTTGAAGTTAGAGAATTTGATTTAGTTGCTTCTAAAATTTTGAGTTATCGCTTATTTACCTTAATAGAGACAATCAATAACATTGATATATACTAGGTACAATCTTATAAAAGCTTAATAAAACTCCTTAAAACATAATAAAATTAGCATCAACATTGTAACACGAGAAAAAATGCAGTTTGTAATTGAAGAATCGATTATTATCTTAATAAATATTTATCTGTTTGAATTAACATCGGATCATTTGTAAGGACTGGTCAACTGTCACTTTACCTTCGTCATGAGTATCATGTCCATCTAAGGACGAGGATCAAATGTGATTATCTGACTTTTGAGTACTTTGTTTACTTCTTGTTTGATTTTCTGTATGGGTACTGAAGTCAAAGCTTATTATGAAGGCAAGGATGTAAGAACAGAGTGAAAGTGAAAAAAGACGAGATGAAAATTTAATGTGACCTATTTAAAAAAGTAAAAAGCTAACGATGAGCTTGTGTTGAAGAAATTCTAATGTGCAATTAAAGTAAGTAAAAAAAAAGATTATAATTCCGTAGAAATCATAACCTGCTAAAACAGGGACATCCTTCTTAATTAATTTATCAAATAAAAAATCAATTAAATAAGAATGTTTTGTTTACAACAAAGGATAACACTTAAGTTAATGTTTATTCATAAAGTCTACATCAAGAAGTTTGACAAATAAAACAAAAATATAGTCTTATTATCGAAAAAAATAATTGGGCTAATCAAGCCCGCTGCATTTCTGTGGCAGCGAATATCAATCACACGGCAAAGAGCTGCGATTATGCAGCCACGTGCGGTGGCATATCACCCATTAGCATACTCAGTAAATCTCGCGCCTGCGCCATTGGTGGCCGCCGAAGTGATTGTCACCTTTTAAATTTGCATCCATTATCATTTATTACCGTTACCCTATCATTATTCATTACCATCAGCATTCATTAGTCGACGTGTCTACTTAGGCTTGTTTTGCATCATTAGTGTCGGGATGTTTCGCTTAGTATTCTATGCAACAACCCCATTTGTAAGCCGCAACTTAGACCCTTGTTCGCTCGTATTGTTTGACGTGTCTGCGTTCTATGCTATGGTCTATTGTCTACGTTTATAAGAGGAATACGTGGATTTGCATGAGATTTCACAATCACAATGGTTAGTGTTTCTATTATTATTATTGTTCTACAACGCTCATAAAGTTTTTGTTATTCAATAATTTTCGCATTTTTTTTTGACAAAGCTGGTAGGCGTTTTGTTGTTGAGATTCAAAAGAGCACTTACCTTGCCATTCTCAATAAAAACAACAGCAAGAAAACTACAGCCACTGGAAATAGTTCGCGCATTCTGCCTTTGTCCCAATTAGTTTCTGTTTTCATGTTGGCAACACCACTTCCTTTCTTCTTAGTATCATCGTTTCAGTTTTGTCACGAAATTTTCAAATGTCAAAAACACGGCCTACACTCCGCTCCATTTAATTGTCTTTGATAACTACTCCAGAATGGTTTTGAAAAATGTTCGTATTTATTTTTAACGTCCTTGCGAGAACAAACACGTTGATAACGAGCATCAATTAAATCGGCGATAACTCGTTCGACTTTTAAAACTAGTTGGCGGTAATGACGTCACGTGTTCTGAAACCGTCACCGGACCGTAATCACAGTTTGTATTGGGAACGTTCCGATTTCCCGCCAGTTTTCTATCATTTTCGTGGAGTTAGGTTAGGCGGGGCGGGTGCGGCGGCGGCGCGGTGCCGTCGGGTTCGTTAGAGCGTGTTTGCCGGGCTCCGGGGCGCCGCATGTCAGTGCGTGGAGCGCCGAGCGCGTGGGACGCAAGGCGTGTTCTCTCACCGCCCAGACGACGGAAAAAACGCTAGAGGGGCGTGCTACCTTTGCTCGCCCCACCTACTCCTCCATTATCTTATAATATCCTTATTTTCGCGATTATTGTACAATATTTCGGCACAAGTTGCACTGATGGAATAGGCGGCCGCACACAAAGCGATCTCGTTTGACAGTGGCACTGTGGACGCAATCCCTGCCTATATAAAATGCCGCCCCACGCGTTTTGTTCCCGACCATGGGAAACGGTAATCCGTTGTTGTCGATTTTAAATTTTTTCGTATTTTTTTAGAATGTAAGAATATCCGAGCTTTATCGCAATTTTTATTACTATTGATAAAAATAGCCTGCAGATAGGTTATTTTCTATCTGATCTACAAAAAAAAATATTGCTGATCTACATAATATTCTATTCCAATTCATTTTATCCACCTCTACCTACATAGGAAGGACATTACGTACTTACAAATAGAATTTCAAATCACCCACTATTCGAATATTACCTACAAAAAATATATCAAAATACGAAATGACAAATTGTCAAATAATCACATGGGAAGTGCTAACGGCCATACGCTATAACCCTTAACTTAAGGGTAACAACCCTTTATTAGGGGTGGCCGGTCGCGTGTCCAACTGACAATCATCCTAATAAAAAAATACCAATCTGGCTGATTGTAATGACTGCCGCGCCATAAAAAATAGATATTCAATCCATGCAAACTTACTTACTTTTAGTTTAGTACTTTTGGTGATAGGTACCTAATTTAACCTAACCGACCTAACTAACCTAAACCTAAGGACCTAACTGTATTAGGTCTTTTGATATTTTTGGTATCTTCCTTTCGTATCTGTATCCTTTGGTATCTGTAGCTGTTTTTTTTTTGTAATTATGTCATTGCCTGAGTTCTTTACAATGACAATTGTCAATTGTCATAATGTCAAGGGTTGTACACATTATGTTAATTTTATGAAGACTAATTGAGAGGGATATCTCATTGTACATTTTTTCTTACATGTTGTTATTCAAACTCGTGTTTAAATAATGTAGTTGGACGATTTTGTTGGTTGTAACGCCATTATACTTATTGGCTAATTTTTTGCGAAAAAAAAGTAAAATACTTAGGTACTTATCAAATAACCTGATCAATTTTCTTCGCAGCCTTTATTTTCTATTCCACCTAATCTATCCCATAGACGGGTAGGTGTTTGTGAATTCAAAGTACTCGTATCTATAAGTAGGTATACATATCTTAGGTAGTTTATTATCAACGTTATGCAATGTCATGTCCCGTATGCTAATACAGAAGACTACTTTGATCTCAACGCCTGCTCTATGCCTTTGTACTCCTTTAAATTAAGAACTCCTTAGTTTTATTTATGAATTCAAGTGTCACTTTCCTTTTTCAAATGCGTTTGATATTTTTGCTTTCAATTGTTTATAGGTTTGTAAGTAAGTGCCTAATTGACGTGATTATTATCTAATATTCTAGAACAAAACATAAACACAGAAGTGAATAGTAATTTATTTTCATATCGAATACTTTACAAGTATTTAATAACATTTCCTATCTCATCCTATCTTTATATTTTCTTCATAGCTCAACTCTATTTGATGTTTTACCATCTTATCTGACTCCATGAATGCATCGTCATAAAATCTTGGTGGTCACTGGCAACGTTTACGACATAAAAAAGTAAATAAAAAAGGCCTGTAGTTTGTAATCAATTCACAAATGATAATATTCTATCTTTTCAAACCATTTAAGGAGAGTCTGTTAATTGTATGTTACGTGGATTGAATGAGTTGTGTGCATAGAGTATTAATAGTATAGACTGCGTATGCGCATTGTTAAAACTGCAATTTGCGTTGTGAAAGCAGAGGAGTGTTTGAAACGACGAGAATGGATAATAAGCTATCGATAAATTGCTTAAATGTATTTCTTATTTAAATTTTATACTAGTGGCTGCCCGCGACTTCGTAGGCATTATACTATTATTATCTTGCGCGGCGCTCGCGTCGCGTTTGCTTAACCTGCGCTATTGAAATGAAAAGTAGTCTATGTCCTTTCTCAGGCTATAGCCTATCTGTGCGCCAAATTTCTTTTTAATCGGTTCAGCCGTTTTAGCGTGAAAGCGAGACAGACAGAGTTACTTTCGCATTTATAATATTAGTATGGATTTTATATTCAATAAGTATATTGCTATACGTATTAACTGTTTTGGTAGTATAAACATCTTAATAAAATCTCTACAAGTGTCGTTCTCACTTGTGCCTATAGTTCTTACTTCGTTTTTCTCTCTGTAATGTTTATATTGACTTTATAAAAGAGCAGTTTGTTTACATGTAAAGTTCTCATCCGTCTAGGAGTTTTATGAAAGGTTTTACAACTGCTTTTTACATTGCTATCTAAGTTTTGTTAATCTTATCTAATCTTGTTGCAAATTGAATATTTTGATTAGTTATTAAGAGGTAGAGGAAATTGCTTCATATTTTTTATGTTTACCTGCATCTGGATAAATACAACATACCTAAGAAAAAATACTTTCTTATAGGCATTAAAGGCCAAAACACACCGGATGTGTATGCGTACCTCTGAGTTGTAATGTATGGAATTGTATGAGTCAGGAGGACACACCGCTTGCGTAACGTAGATGTACACGTCGACGTAACGCGTAGCCCGGTGTCACATCGGGTTGCACCGTAACTACGCGCGTGGCTACGCCGTGTTTACGTCTACGTTACGCATACGCATCCGGTGTGTTTCAGCCTTAAATTTATGTCTGTAGTACATACTTATAATTGATAACATGTAAGTACTCGTTTGTAATGACAAAATGTTAAGAACATTAATTATAGAAAATTAAATTAATTTACCAGCTCTATAAATGTTACCTTAGATAAATTGTACAGTGTGACCACATTGACGATTTCAACATATTTACTAAACCTTTATACAAGGTGGCGGCTCGATTGTTGGCAAATGAGCACTTACCAACCACCATTAAGATGTAAACACTGGTGTTTAAATAAATATCCTGCGAAATTACGTGCTGCATGCGTTACCACATTTTATTATCTACGGTGTTGCCAGCTCTAAACGGCTATTTTCCACAATTGTCTAGTAAAATTGCTATCCTGTCACACTTGTGGTTGTTATGTCAAACGTAATAATGTATTAGTTGTCCTCGTGGCGATAGTTATGGTAATTGATGAAGCTGTTTTAGATAGAAAATACATTTTAACTTCCTTATACAAAGAACTTATGTCTTTTTACTCATTTATAAATAGAATCTAAAATAAGAGAGTTTCTCGTATTTGGAACATATTAAACGATTATAATTTTGTTATGAAAACTTTTGTTTGGCAAAATCATTCAGCCTAAAATTGGGGAAAAATTAAAAGTAACAACCCCATCAGTCTATTCGCACAGAGCACGATAGTCAATAGTGTGTTTACAACACATCGCTCGCAGCTACTGTCACGCATCATTTTCTGTCATTATCAATTACCCACGCGGTCGCGGGAAGAGTTTGCGGCGTGTACCGGGGTTGCCAGCTTTATTGCAAAATTACCAACTACAAGCATTGAATATGTTGTTTTATTTTAAGATTCGTCATGCTTTTGTCTTGGATATGTTTATGTAAATGATGGGAAGTGGGTGTTTGTATTAGAGATAGTTTATGTTTGCTGTATCGGTTTAATTGCGCACTTAGTATGATGACGGTTTATTTGTTTGGAAAGGCGAGTTGCAAAAATATTGCTATGAAATCTTTATTCATCTTTATCGGTTAACATACTAAAAAAAATATTATTATTTATTTAAAATTTTAGGCTTCTTCTTCTAAGTTTTACCTAATACTATACCTATTAATTTATAAAACCACTCGAACACTCCAATCCATTTCACTTCACTAGACTTACCGTTTACTAAACTCTGAGATAATTTTTTTTTCTAAACTCTATGTAAAATATCCGTTTGATATTAAGTCAGGTATTTAAAGCATGAAATGAGTATCTACTGGGAAACCATTTATCTCAATAAAATTCACAGCGATATTCTCATATAGCACACTAATTGTAACTAAAGATCGTTGAGCATGCGCAATGCGTGCCCGGCCCACAATTAGAAAACTTTAGAGAGCTATGGGAAGGGCCATAAATAAGCAAAGGGTCGAACTCGAAACGCGTCGATGGTTTAGGGGGAATGCAAACTGGACGATTAAAATATCAATTTATTTTATTTAGAATTAACTTTTAATTATTTTAATAAAACATTCATTTCTTTTACGATAAAAATATATTCGTGTTGTGTGTTGAAGATAAATAAATAAAAGTTTTATCTTATTTTAGCTTTGCTAGTTGTCTAGCGAAAACAGAGGCAGAAGTCCAGAAGGTGAATATTATTACATCACAATTATCATCTATACCTATATAATGATAATGATGCCCATCATCACCGAGAACCGTGTGTCCCTTTAGACAAAGGCTACCCATAAGTTTTCTAGCTGTGTCAGAAGCAGCTGGTCTCCGCTAAAATATCTTAATCTGCAATTACCTACCCCAAAATAGGACGCCCAAAAAGTTTCATAAACATAAAAATCGCAGCATTTATACCGAGCCTTATTCCTATAGCAGCGCGTACGCAGCCCTCGGCGGGATCTCGTTAGCATGCGTATGCGACATTTCACATCGCATCGCCTAATTGCAAGCATTTAGCCACATTGATAAACTGCACTCGGATAACGTATATCCATCTACTCTATACGGATTAGCTTTGCGTTAATAATTGTTTAGATGAGGCATAGGAACTCTACCTTTTACATTTTCCAGAATTCTAATTCCAATATTTTGAAGTTTGACTTCGAAGATAACCAAAGTTTGAAAATAAGTAGATCCATATTCGTATATAGGTCCGTAGATCCTTTTGTTTTATGTAGACTTTATTTTTGATTTATTTTATTCGCAAATGAAAATTATTTGCAGCAGTTGTATAACTTGTTTTAACAATAACGTTTATGAAATAACATTGTAACTTATCGTCAGACCCGTCTATCATCCCCATCAACCAACATTTCTGCCTAAACCCTTAAAACACCCACCATCGTATTTGTTATGTATCTCCCATTGATTTCCATTAGCATTCTAAACACTATTGGATAGACCGATAATTGAAACACGGCAATAAACCGCTGCGTAGAGAACCCAGTATTTACATGCGTGTTTTTATAGCCCCGTCTTTCGCTTGATTATTTCTTAATTTATACCCTCAGATAGGAGGGACATGGTTGTTTTATGACTACACTGCTCGCTTTGCTACTTCTGTAAAGCGTTTTGCATTTGTTTGTTGGAATTATATTGTGAAATGCAGGAGGCTGTCCGTATCCTCGTACTTTTGGTATCTATCTATGCTTTCGTAAAGTATTGGTTTCGGTCCTTGTAAAAAAATGATTTAATCAATTCTGAAAATGATACCAACACAATCTAGGTAACAACCAATAGTAGGAGCTAGTTTCTTTAGAACTTGACGTACATCACCTCTCAAACTCTATCTAAATAATAATTTGACCAGTGATGAGCTGACTTCAGTAGAGTTTGAGCTGTACGTATTCAACGTTACTTTATTATTCAATTCTGGCTGTTTCTAACTAATCAAATAAACAATTCTCATTCTTTATTTAGGTAATATTATATGTAGTAAGTTAAATCAAAAATCGATGACGACAACGCAATTATTATTTTTCTTCAACCCCACGTAAAAAACCATGTAGGTACCTAACATCCGAATGACGCGTAGTGATAAGTTAAATCGAATCAGCTTCATAGCCTCGCAATAAGTAGTTCCAGTCAATTAGTCTCGTACTCGCCACGTCAGCGGCCGCATGCCAGCCGTGATTTATGGCGGGCCCCGCATGCCGCGCGCGCCTGTGCTCTAGCTTTAGGTATTTAATTAGCTACGAGAGGGCTCTGTCACTTCTGCTATGCGTACACCTGAGTTATTCTATGTTCGATAGATGAATTCGAGTTTGATGTTCTTTTGTTTGTGGTTTTCTTTTTGCTGTAAATAGTTGTAAAGAGAGGCCGTGAGAACTGAATATGTAAGTGTGTGTCATAGGCGTAGGTACTGGTAAATAGACTTTTTAGTTATACTAAATGCCTGAAGTCATAATAATCCAATTTACACAGCCTGCAATATACTTACCTACAGACTGAACAACAGAGAGACAACAGAAAATGAGTTCTTATTATCTTAATTAAAAATAGGTAGGTATCTAATGTCATTTAAATCTTTATCTCTTTTTTAAAGTGCTTTTGTAAGTTCCTAGCTAAACTACCTTTTTTTTCTTAATAATACATTTTTTTGAACAATAAACCACAAATACTAACCTAATCTAGATGAGACGAGTGCAGACGGGACAGAGCGTAATTTGTCAGCGGTCGATAGTATCGATGGTCCATCGATAGATTTATCATGTTAATCGATCTGATTTCGTCAGGTTGGATTGAGCGATGGAGGTCGTTGTGGGAACGCCACTGCGGGTCGCCAGTCATTCTTTATGTAAAGATTATGCAGAGTGCAGAAGTGGTGGTAGGTAGAAAAGTATCATCTTTCAAAAAAGAGGGAAACTTGATGACGATTTATTAACATAAGTAGTTACGTTTAAAATACTTCATTCAGCCATATTTTAATCCTTTTTTCATCAAATGTCTCATAATTGCAAATAATGCTTGATATTAAACGAATTATTAAGTAACATCTACGATAAGTAACTTTATTTTCGATCGCCACTAAGTATTTATTTTTTAATTATTATGAGAGTGAGGTAAATAAAAGCACTTTCTTTGGTGTCTACAGAGAATGCAATGTTTAAACATAATTTAACATTTTCAACACAATTAATCTGTCTCCCAGAGCCTCGTAGAATATAGGCATGAATACGTTAATCAATCTATGTGAGTATTTTATTATTGCGACCACCAGCGAGATATCCGCCTAGACACGAATATTTGGATTGTAGTTTAATTACCTCCCATTGTGGTTGGTGATTCGACGATATTTAAGAAAGGAATACTCGATATACCATACTATCTTGTATCAGTATGTAATACCGTACAATTGAGGTTTTGTAAATGATTCCCGATCGTTTAGTTGTTAGTTGTTTCTTTTGCGAAATCTTTGATGTGAATTCTGATTAATTTGTTTAGGTTAAAAAGGTTTTTTTGCAAATTGGCAGTTTCAATTGAAATTATAATTGCTGTTCTTTATTATAAGCTATGGTATTAACTAGGATATTTCATTTGATAAGCTAGTAAGTAGCTAAGTAGCTAGTAGCCAAAAAGGCTTAGGGCAGTTTTTACAAGTACTTATTGGCGCTTTCTAGCATCGTTTTATCTCTAGATAGAGATGAAGTCATAAAAATATGTAAGAAAGAGATTTCTGTCGTCCAGTTTATTTTTTATTTTATAGCCTGGTGGTAGTTAGTTTTACGCCTTTTCTTATCTATGTAATGTTGATATTTGAATAGGTACATGCCTATCAATCTACTGCCATTCTTAAAATTTTATTTTTGCTAAACAGTAGCTTGTCTGTATCTAAACAAAACAATGTCGCATCGCTATGTTTTCCTCGAATATTTTGAAATCCGAATACAACTTTTATTTTTTCTTTTATTTCATTCGAAGAACATTGTTTCGTATTTTACGACGGATCCGTCTCGTCGACAGTCGAATTGTTTTGAGAGAAATTTCACAACTTTGGTATTCGGAATTTGAAATTGAAAAAGTGGGAAATTTTGGCGGGCGGGGAGCGGGGGCGGTGGTGGGCGTGGTTAAATGGGGCGGGACTGAGACATTAGGTGCTATATGAGGGGTGCTATTTCGATGGCTCATTAATTAAAAAGACAACAACTTGCTTTAATGAATTTGAAAATATTTATGTTTAGCATTATAAAGCAGAGTTCATTAAGGTAAATTAAGGTACAAGTGGTTTGACGTTAGTTGCCAAACAAAATCTGTTAACGAACTCTAGAAAATTGTTTTTTAATACTAAGTTGTTGGTTGTAGGTATGACTAGGAGATAGAGCTTTTTGCATTAGGAATGCCTAATAAGTACTTATATTTACACTAAAACATAAGAAATATTAAGTATAGGATGTTTCACAAAAATACCTACCGAACCCAAATTCTCAGCGCCGGCAATGATACGCAAATATGTAACGAAGATATGACGCGTCAAAATCACTTTGTCTCAAACATCAATGTCTGAGAAGATACCTTATGAAACGTTACTTGATAACCATCGCTCGGTTTACAATCTTAACTTTGCAGCCAGTCAAACTCCTCTTGAAAGGGATGGCCAGAGTATTCAGAGGTTATCGAAAGGCAAAGTTAAGTTGGTAAGTGATATTAACGTGTCAATCGCTCCTCCTACCACAGTTGGTTATTAATAATCATGTCACTCCATTCGCGTGAGAAATATTTTAAAGTGACTCTGTAACTATTAATTTGTGAGATTATTACGATTATTAGGTAATTGTTGGAGTCGGTTTGCCTGTATAATTAATTTTATTTAATTTTGTGGGAGCTTGCTGTGTCATGTTTGGGTTTGATTCTGTTGATGCTTATGGTAACACTATTATGATTATAAGGCTACGGATTATAGGTAAGTGAGTGGGTATAGTGATACGCAACTAATTGAATAAGTATCATATTGTAGTAAGAATATGAAGGAAAACGATCACAAGTTTCGGATAAAAAACGATGTTGACTCACTGACTTTATCAATGAAAAGTGAATGTGTTTCACCATAATTACACGAAATGAATCACATCACAGCTGAATTTTGCTCAAGTGACTAATCCATGAAGCTTCTACGTCATATTTATTGTAATGGTCTTTAAAATGACTAAGATGTGATGTCTGTAGCGTTAAAATGCTGCTTATGATGTTTATGGTCAAGTATTTGGATTCATCAGGGACGAGCCATAATCTTTGCTATATATACTATAACATACTTTCAACTCGAATAGAAACAGATTATTATAATAGAAAATCGATCGTAATGTAAAATAAGTACTTATTTATTTATTTAAAAGTTAAAAATTTAACTTTTTCAGCACCTGTCAGATTAATTTTTGCTACCTTCTGTAAATGACCAAATATGAATACACCTATTTAAATATTTCAATTCTTGTACCTATACAATATAATTATCAGCAAATAAACCGCAATTACGAACATAAAAAATAAATATTTTGACGTTCCAGTGAAGTCTTAGCGGTGTTAGTGTGAGGAGGCTAATAGCTATCCATTAGGGTGGGAATCGTATCGATTTTTGCAGCCGCCTGCATTCCGATGAAATTGGTGATCAGATAAAGATCCAAGGGTCATTACTGGACATGCAACCGACTTAAAACACTACAAAATTATGGAGGAGGCAAATCGAGACCATTATTACCTATTTCTCGTTATTTCTTACCCTAAGGTTGCCTGGAAGATATTGCTACCTAGCAATAAGGCCGCCTGTGGCTTCTTATATTCTTGTTTGTGTCTGTACCTTATATCTTTTGTGCAATAAAGAATATTTGTATTGTATTGTATTGTATTGTATTGTATTGTATTGTATTGTATTGTATTGAGAATCACATATTCATTGTTTGTTGTAGGAAACTTGCAGGATAACAGAAAATTCCCTTTCACAATGTTACTACAGTACACACTTTTTAGGTGCATTAGCTAGATATGAGTAGGTATTCCTAGCTTTATTAAATACCTTATAGTTGCAGCGGTTAGATGGACGATCCTGTAGGATGTGAGAATGTTTTTCTGTGAGTAAATTTCTATGAGGTGTGTACCTATGTCTCCGTACCTACGCGAGATCTGTACCTATTGATATTGTATAAGTAGATCACATAAAGTTTAGTCTATCCCAATTTTTGGCTGTGAAGAACAAATTCCATCTACATCCTACGAGATAGACAGAATTGACAGAATAATAAACAACTATTATACCACATCCAAAGAATTCTAGTTTGCTAGCGAGACAAGACAAGGTCGGTTGTAGGCGGGAAAATCGTCGGCTCGCTTATTACAGGGTTCGGGATGTGTTTTGCGCCGAAATTAATTTATTTAGCACTATCCCTCCGGATACCGGACAACTTCATCCCAATTTTTTACTTTTTTTTACTACATTGTTCCTTTTTTACGGAGCCCGTGTGAAGAAAGGTCAATAGAAGATCAAGGTAAACAATCTTGCTCCGTTTTCTGTAAAATGAGTAAGCAACATTTTAATGAAATATGTTAAGTTGAAGTACTTATTTCTCATTACATATGTAATTATCTCGATATTTTCAAAGTACCTTCTGAAAATTTTGAAAGCACTTTAAAAAAGTGCAAGTGTTGTATGCTAGTTGTAGCTATTTGTGGTACATTTTCATAAAGCATTTCTCTGACTCTTCATGTTGTCATCATCATGTCGTCCACTCCGTGTCCAGCGACGGCGACAACTTTGTTTAAAAGATACGATGACGGGAGGGGGTACAATACAGCTGAACGAAGGTGTTTATTTTAACACTTCGTATGCGATCTAGCGCTTAAAAGTTGGGGTGTTATTGTAGATAGCATGAAATATAAGCAATAAAAAAACATGATATTTATTTGTTTTCTTGTAGAGAACACGTTAGTCACATCCGTAGAGCGGTGTCTAACTCCATTTATTAATTTAATCACTTGACACCTCGTTCACCTGCCACTTATCGGCCACTAAACCTACACAATTTACTTTCAAAATCACATTAATGTCAGCCGGGTTCCGAACTTCTGCTTTGTGTAAAGTGCATTGATAATAATCTGAGCCATTCTCAGCAGTGGAAGCAGGAGGGCGATAGGTAAATTTACGAGAACGAAAGAGATAGGTAATGGTGAATAGAAACATCAAAATTTTACAGCGTTTTTATTGCGCTCGCGCCGATCCGGGTGTTTACATGTTAGCGTCCGGTCCACTTTCTGGTACATACTTACATGGCTTGCTTTGCTACACATTTTGAATCTCAGATAAGAATACCATTTTGTTACTTTCTTTTAGCCGCTTTTTATTGAGATAATTTTGGAAAACACATAGATAACGTGCGACATAAAAATCTTTGATTCTTAAATACTACTATGTTCACTTTAGTACAAATCATTTCTAAGCAACAAAGTTAAAGTTCAGATTTCTACCACATGCAAAAGAATAAACAATTCAAAGTCAATATCGTTTTAATTACAAACGGTATCAATAAAAATCAATTTTTATCCTGCATCATAATGGTTTAGGAACAAGAAAAACGACAAAATCGCATAAAGAAATAAATTTATTTGTAACCTGTCCCCTAATCTCATTGCATTGGGTAGGGTCGGACAAATTAAAATGTTAATATGAATAAATAAAATGTTTGGCCAAATACAGTGGGAGGCCGATGCCGGGGGCGAAACGAATTCGACATTCCAAATTGTGAGAATGAGAACCCTAGTACGGATTGTAGAAATGAGATTTTATTGGGGCTATGAAAAATACTTACCTATATATTTTGTACAACACTTTAGAGCTCTCGTGTAGGATATAGGAAGGTACTACAATTGAACAGTATAAAATTTTAGGTACCTAGGTACTTTAGTTTTTTTAAAGACTAATTTACTTATGGTATAATTTAGAGTTGTAATCTTCTTTTTTGTAAGTAAGGGAATTGCTTTAGCTAGTCTGACAGAATTATAGCAAATAAATATCTATGTAACATGCTATTTACCTGAGTATAATTGAAGGTATAACATTGGACTAATATTAGAAGTAAATAGGTATCAGAATAATGAAACGAGGGTAGAATCGTAACATAGCATTGTTTTGCGAATCGTATGAATGTTCCATTCCATGTAATTGCCCATATATGTCATTATTTTGTCACACTTCTCGTGAGCACTGCTGGTGTAGTGGTATCATGCAAGATTCCCATTCTTGCGACCCGGGTTCGATTCCCGGGCAGTGCAATTTTGCACCGCTTCTCTTCAATTTTTTTATCTTCTTGAATGAAGGTTTAAGTGTTTATATTGCTTTAAAACTGAAGTTACTTTTAATAAACACTTAAGAAATAATAGCAATAAATGAAGAATTAATAGTTGGTAGTTGTTTGTATTTTCAAATGATTTTTCACATAATACTAATGTTAAACATAAAAAACCCTCTTATTGCAAAACGAGGTTTAAAGATAGTCCGGCTATGGACAAAACATCAAACTAAACGAACTAACGTTGGACTATCTATAAACCTCGTTTTATAATAACGGGGAAAAAGTCACTTATCGGCACTTATACATACATACATCTTATATTATTGTACCTATAGAATACCCACATTAAGATAATTATTTTCATTGTTTTAGACTGTTATAATTTTATAGGAAAATTAGATTGTAGATACATTTATATTAAACAGATGAACGAACATCTTACAAAAACTTCTAAAGCAAAATAAAATAGAGCATAAACCACAGAATGCGGTAGGTATCAGACAGAGAAGCGCCAAAATTCTCATGCGAAGAGATTCCTATAAGGCCATGGGAATGAGACAAATTAGCGAATTGGATGACATTTCCACAGTATTCAGATCATGAGTCACAGAACGGGGCCACCTCAGGCATTTTTAGCAAGCAAACCTTTAGACTTTAATTAAGAGATTTAAGTTAACATTTTATATCGCAAGCTTACGAGGAAATTACGGCATTAAATATTCTGAATTGAGTACGCGAATTATCGCCATTGATAATCTATTTTGGCCTTTCGTCAAAAATAAAGTGAAGTAAGTAAATGAAAGAACTTATAAGAAATTGTAGGCATTAATTGGTTTTTCAGTTTTATGGATAATTTTGATTAAAAGCATTAATAGTAGTTTGATAACTAGTCGTTTGCACAAACTTTGCGCAGAAATCATTTCACCGCCCTGGTTTTCCCACTTGAGCTTATTCAATGAAAATGACTCACTTTCATAAAAGCTTATACAGGATCTGAATCATTTCCTACACAAATGATTTATTGTGATTCTCTGACGTCAGAACGTAAATCTATTTCATAGAATCCTATTCATTTATCTTCAACAGGTGAGAATTTTGATACTGAAATATGATTTAATTATAAAATTATAGGATTGCGCACTACCCTTACCCGTTTTGGGTGGAGATTTCCAAAAGTTTTCCTCTTAAAATGCGTCATTTGTGGTTCTACGTCACAGTTTTATTACGCGTCATAAAGTTTGGGCTAATTTTTATGTGATTCACTTTTTGAACTTCGACAACCTAGGAAATGGAAGATTTCCTTTCCAGGTCGGATAAAATGCTCTTGTATGACAGCGAAATCTGAATGTTGTACATACTAATTGCTTATATAAATTGCTTATTGCTATAATGGGTACCTAAGTTTAATACTGTTAAAAATCTCTAAAAAACTAAATTATTGGTAAGGTAAAAGTACCATTACTCGTCGTTTTTCGAAAATCCTTGACTTTGGAGCTCTGCCACGCAAAAACTGTAATATGTAGGAAACATCTGATGCCACGAGGTTAAAGATTAATTATTTGGCTTTCTGTCAAATACAATAATTAATTATTATCAATTGTGAAAAAATTATAATAATTAAAATACTGAAAAAAGGTCGAAATGTACCAGTACTCGGCTGAAATGTCCTGATACTCGTCAAAGCCGTCCCAATACTCGTCATTTTTTCATCGCTAATATGAACTCTATATCTTAGGACACAGAGTTCATACGTATTTTTCAAAGGTGTCCTAGTACTCGGCGATACGACGCTATTCCTGTCAGTGTTACAAAATACTCATCTGTTTTAATTCTAGAAGTTAACCCTTACACTGCTGACGAATTGACAATGTTTATTTTTTTTAACACCTTATTTTTATTAGGAATAAAAATACATGTTAAGAATAGATTTTATTTTATTTTGATATAGTTACCCAATCTCACTCTTACGCACAGTACATACAAATCTTATGACGATTTCAAGTCTAAATCTATCTAGTCTAAACCCGTTCAGGCTGTAGAGAGTGCTAATGAACTATACATATACACATCCGCTCTTACATACATAAATTCTGAAAAACTTAGGTATCCCTCATTCTGGCGCAGTCGCCTAGATACAAAATAAATAAAAATCCGCACTGCATGTGTTAATGTTCAAATATGACGAGAACAGAGACAACTCTACATGCATGTCCTGATACTCGTCTGAGTATGACGATACTTGGGACAATCATGGTTTTGACGGCACCAGTACCTGCCAGGCGTTAAAATAAATAGAAAAATAATAATTAGAGTCTATTTTACATGTTATACCGTTAAAATGATATATAAACTATATTGCAACACAATCGCTTACATCAAATACCTGACACAGTTCGCGAAACTTAAGATCGAAAGTAGAACGGGAACTGTTACTTTTGGTCGTTAAAAATCGGAAAAATAACACTTTTTCGGAACACTCAACTTTAGACGCTTATTATTGCGATGCTATTACACTTGTAACTGTGTGTTGCCATTTGAAATGTGCGGAATACTTCCAAAAATAATTGCCAATTCAAATCTTTTTGGTATATGTAGTATTTATTAAGTTATTGTCAGTTTTTTGGAACCTGACGAGTTCTCGGACAATGACGAGATTACGTGCATTTACCTTAGTAGCAGCAGCATAAAGAAGCTCAGAGCAATGAATTCTTGCTTACTTCATGCATGTAAAGCGCAAAGTTGATGGTTTCGTGCACAAATGTACTCAAATATTATGTTAGTCTGTATATGGGTCAGCACTATTGTTTAAATACTAATTAAGTAAGTCATTTGAGTGGCGCGGGCTAATAAAATATTACGCTATTGAGAAATTATTGTTAACTTTGTTACTGCGCTGTTATAACCCTTTTATATTGTTTGTAAACGTTCGATTTGTGGCGATGTGGTTTGGTACTAACTTACAACTTTCTTTATAAAAAGGAGGCTAATGTCATATGTTTCTTTATAAACTCTTTTAAGTAACATATTTTAGTAATCATCCGACAACTGTAAATGCTTCATGCAAAATGTTCTGCCATCTTTGTCCACGATGAAAATCCATAGAAAATCCACGAAGTCTACGTAGACCTTAGAAAAATTAAGCACTAACTATTTACCTACTTAACAACTCACTTAATCCCATATAAATGCACTTGCTGAAAACATAACCAACAACAAAACTCGTCCCATCCACACGCTCCTTTCGCACCATCAAGGAACAATAACTCGTAAATATTTATCACGCGTTGTAAATGAGAATTTTTCAAGGGGCACTAATGATTTCTCCAATCGGCCGTGGCGGTCGCAACAATTGATTTGGCTTTTCACTTGGACACAAAAATAATTACCCAATGTTCTTTGTGTTTGAAATACGCAATTGTTTTTTAATTTCTTAATTGCCATGTAGAGGGGTCGCCTTTCGCTCGCATTTCGAGTGTTAATAAACAAATGTTTGCGCAATAAGCAGCCACTTTTGTACGAACTTCTTCATGAGTTTTTTTGGTAAGAAAATCAAACTTATACGTTATTTGAAATAATTTATTTTAAGAAGATATAGTAGCTTTTTTCTTCACACCCAGTGAAATTTATTAAAATAAGTCTATTCTATATTATAGTCTGAAAAATTGTTTAAGAAAATGGTTTATCTTTGTTCACAAGCTTCCAAAGGTTTTATTTAATTTAATGGATGCGTCTTTTCTTTAGGTAGGTATACAAATAGATGCGCATTCTATAAATGATTTCTTTTGTCCAAGAATCGATTGAATCAACAATTAACGACCACCGGTTCCACGTCAATCATAGCTTCGAAATTACCTCATCGATTCATATCTCAATTCCCAACTGTCTTTCCATTAAATTGTCTACAGACAATATCCTTTCTACGTGCGTCATTATAAGTCACAATTCATTAAGTTTTTCGTCAATTCCACGTTTCAATAGGGATGTCGAGTGGTCGCTATTGCAAGACGTATCGACATTTCGATCTTAGATCGCTATCTTTCATTCCTGCACAGTCACTTGACTGGGGTGGCATCACGTCTCTTCGTATTACAACCATATTAAGCGTCTAATGTATGGAATTTAATTTCTAAAACTCTTACAGGATAATAAAGACAAGTTGTCGAGTAAACTTAATGGCACTTAAGTCGTTTAGGTCAGGTTAACAGATTATAACATTGGCCGTAAGTTGAAAGCTAATCAAAATGTTTTAATCGCTGACGCGATAACATCAGTGTTGTGCCTTTGTATCTATAGATAGAGTTATCGACATCGATGTTTTCTGTGTAGCAAGTTCACTTGATTTTATGTGATAACATCGTGTCTACGCATAATTTTCGTATGTATTATTTTGTTGTGTTCGTTCAGTTGTTATTCATTGCAGTTAAAGTCACTCATTGTTTCTGGATTTGATTGTAATGTTTATGAAAATTAGCTGTTACATAATTTTACATTTGTAATAATTGCAATAAATGATACTTAGGGATATTATCCGATGAAGAACTGTGTACTATAGAATAATTATTTACCTTAATCATCCTTTTACATACGTTTTAACTCTAAAGTAAAATGTAAATATTATATTTTTTCTTAAAAACGATCTCCTAAGGCCAAAACACACCGTATGCGTAGACGTATGCGTATCTCTGAGTTGTAAGTAATGTATGGAACTGTCACCGTTTGCGTAACGTAGACGTAGACGCAAGCGGTGGCATCCGGTGTGTTTTGGCCTTTATTTTATTCTCCATACAACATCTATTAACTACAATACAATACAAATATTCTTTATTGCACAAAAGATATAAGGTACAGACACAAACAAGAATATAAGAAGCAACAGGCGGCCTTTTTAACTACTTATCTATCGACTATAATATTTTTCTACGATCACATCACTAAAGGTGAATGAATTCCTTGCATTACTTTAATTGATTTGTTAGATATTTCTTGTTGAGTGAACCATCTTTAATTGAGATTCTAAAACATAATAATGAATCTGTTTTTATGGTTCTGTATAAGACCACCTGATTTGTTGTTTTTGTTCATATTGAATTAAACTATGTATAATAAGATTAATTATTGTTGTTGTATTAATATAAAATGTCCTAATTTTCTTCTTTAACATTCTGGTACCTATTTGAAGTTATTTCACAAATTCAATCTCTATTATAATTGGGTATGAAACTCGATTATTTACATTTACAAGTAAATAAAACATGTTATGACAATGTAATAAATCAATATAAGTTAAACACACATTTATTAAAACTGTGTTAGTTGCAATTGTGTTAGGCCCACTTGCGCAGCCCAGAGTTAACACATTAAACCCGGAGTTAGCTGCTAACACAGGGTAAAATCAAAATAAATCAATACAAAATTATTTAATTAACCCTGTGTTAGCAGCTCACTCCGAGTTTATTGGGCTGCGCAAGTGGGCCTTAGTTAGATAAAAATCTAGATCACCTATTTTAATAAATCTGAGTTAGAGCTTTAATAGAACTTTAGAAATAAAGGCATTATTTCAACACACCATATAGTACGCTCTATAACGACTCGAGTCCATACTTCACGGTATCTTGAGCAGCAAAGACGGAACGCAGTGGACATCGAAATCGTTTTAACTGAAGGGCCCTTACGTTATTTGAGCACTAGTGTTATTTCTTTGCATTCTAGAGTCGAGTGAGAGAGCTAGTTTGTTTGTTAGTCAAGTGCCAATGGGAGGTCCTTGGGGTTTTGTTCGGTTTGTGTAAGATTAGTTTTAGTTACCTACCTATTAACTTTGTATTTTTATACAATACTTGTATTTATATAATACTTGTATTTTAGCTTAGGTATTTGTGAATTTGTTACATGTATTTTTTATTATCCTTTTATTTTAATGACAACAAGTAAAACTAACTATAAAACCCAGAACACACGATGAAATGCAACTTCAACGCAACTGAAACTGCTAGTTACTTTTGAGTTGCATCGAAGTTTCTGCTATAGACTTCCTTAGCAACTGAAACGAAACGTTTCAAACTAGTTGTGTCGTGTGTTGTTTTCTAAGAAAATCTGTAGCAGAAACTTCGATGCAACTCAAAAGTTTCAGTTGCGTTTCACCGTGTGTTTTGGCTCTAACTAAGTATACAATTTACTATAGGTAAATACAATACAATACATATTATGGATACAAAATATGTAGACTCACAACTTACTATTTGATAAAGTGATAAATAAGCGTTATGTTACACGACATTTTTATAATCTGTATCTAATGATTTACGTATAAGGCGTAGATAACCGACTCGGATACACTACCATAGACTAAGAAATAGATAGATCAGCTTCCTTTCATGACTCCCTCTTAAATAGACTGGAGCAAACTATACCACGATTTTAGAGCTGATCTGAAATTAATTTGTTATTATTTAAGTTAAAATAATGTGCAATTTGAAATTATAGACTCATCAATCTATCCAATATTTTCATTTCTCTCCTTTTTGAGAAGTCTGCTTCACATGACTGTTAACTTTTCATTGACAATAAGTGTTATTTAAATTGTATCTAACTTTTACTTTACTTTAATTTCCTAAAGCATTTTTTATCAAAATGTATTATTTGAACTGTCCCTTCTACGCCTCCCACATTCTATGTCTGCAGCTAAGAGCGCGTCAGTCGATTTTTCCATTATTTGCATAATTACGATATTTGTATTCGTGGACATAAGTAGCCTAGCTATTAAGTTGTTTAAAGAAATAATTATGACAGTTCGTTTACTGTTTCTCAGTGTTTATTTAGATAATGTTAATGACAATACCTTTATAGGGTGTAACAATAAAACGGAGCGATTTATATAAGGTTGAAGAGGTTAATGTTAGTTTATATGTAAACAAAGTTTCGCACGTTTCCTTATGGTTGTCTAATTAAATTAAATACTTATATGCAATTTTAGCTACAACTTCTACTGATTTTCAGTTGATCTTTAAGCAATGATTGAATCATTCATGGATAAGGTGTTATCTTATTTATTCGTACGTAATGTTTAGTCTATTTTAAAATTACATTTTAATTTATTCTTTGAACTCGATTTAATTACAGTAAGCTTTAAGTAAACAAAAATCTCAAGATTTTTAAGATTTCGAACAATTTTTAACATTTTACAACAGCTGCACATTATCAGACAAGAAAATTAAACAAAGAATGTCGGTTTAACAAAGCCCAACTCTAGCTTCCAGGAGTAAAAAAAATGTAGGTAATATTTTACAGAGCGCGAAATTTCCTTTGTCGAAATACTTGTCAAACAACTCTCCGGAGTATTGCTTTGATGTTTCTCTTTGTACTCGAACTTCTTTTTAAACATCCTACTGGATTCGAAATATAAACACGTTTGATATTTCGTAGCTATCTGCTAATTTCATTTGCTAAATTGTTCTGTGAATTGGAAATTGGTCTGGCTTTTGGCGGGGGTTTAAGGGTGAAGGAGATTGGACCTTAACTTGATAATTATAGGTAACTATTTATAAGTAAGGTATTTATGTAATTATTGATATTTTTATGCAGTTTTCTATCCCATTAACAGGCTGATATCGTATGACCAAAGATAATCTCAACTGCAGATGATCTCTGAAGTGTCATTAAAATGACGAGATGCGCTCAAACTCCAGGTGGAAGGTACATGCGATTGTTTGTTTAACACAATTAGCGTTTCGCACGTGTACTCTAATAATAGACATGTTCGACCGCCTCCTGTCCATCACTCGCTAGGCGCTCCCAAATCGTATATCTGTTTCGTACACAAACTCATTGCCCTAAACAGCTGAGCGTGCAATACAAATAACTATTCACCTCTCTACATACCTGAAGTTACATCTCTATTAATATACCTACAAACTCGAAAGCTATTAAAAGAGTATTGACATGCATTCAATCGATGAACTGGATTAATACTAATATCCGATTCATTAATCGAACGAAAGCAATAATTTATCAAATCGCCCACACGCGTCGTCTCACAAATCGTATCCCCACCTCTAAATTTCTAATCACGCGAAGCCTAATCCGCTAAATATTAGCCAAAATAGCGCGAAAATCGTTTTGCGGTGCGCGTGCGGCGGGGTGGGCCGCTCAGGTGAGCGTCAGTCGCGCCGCGAGCTCCCGCCGACTGGGATCCACGCACGACACACGCGCCGGAAATACACGACTGTTTTTGAAAATCGAACTCTTTTCAAAAAACAATTGTCGGGATATTTCCACGTTGAAAACTCGAAGCAGTATTTTACGAACGTCCGAATCCTAACGTAGCTCTTTATGATGTTGGAGTAGGGGGTGCAGGGTGTGGGGTGTTCGGTTTAGGGTTGGCGAGGCATGCTTAGACACAGGGTGTGAGGGTAGTGATGTCCGTCGAGAGATGCGGCCGGTGCTCATCGCGTCTTGCTTGCTGCTGCTCGCGCCCATCACCGACTCTTGGTGGTGAGTCCATTATCAAATAGGAATTACGAATGTATACGATCTGTAATGTATGAAACACCCTTAATTTACAATGCTTTGTGTAAAAAAAGTGAAATATTAAATAAACATTCAATAAATATATTTAAAATGCTTTTTAATGCACACGCTTTACACCTAACCTCACTTTTATAAGGTGCAAAAGTACTTTTTATAATACAATACTGATTTTGCATCAGTCAATTCTTAGATTTGCTTCAAAGGTGGACCCTATGCGTATATTTTAGCGATTAAAAGGCGGTTTTTATTGATGTTGAAATATTTGGAGCTATTGTTGTCATTTTGACATCGAGAATTCTAAAAACGTCCTAATATTTTAGCTTAAGTGTATGTAGCGGTCTTATACAAAGGAAGGATGTGTACGGAATATTAAAAAGGTTACCTCATACATACAAGACTACCGGTTATTATTATGACACTTAGAAACTGCAATGTTTAGCTGAAAGATTCGACAGTTATTTAACAACAATTACAGGATAACACTGCAGTGACTCTACATTAATTACTTTTCTTAACAACGTTTTAGGATTGATAGATATGTAAGTATATTTATAGGAATTTGAAATGGCATGTGCATGCAAATGTCAGTTAAGAGTGTTACCAAGATGATAGATTATTTATATTTATAGATTTCGGTCTCTAGTGTTAACATCGACGTCTGTGATTTCACTTTTTTGACTCGCAATTTGACTCGCAAGGCCCGCTTAGTTTTTACATGAAGTTAAAGGTAGTTACATTGTATCTACTCACTATCAGAACAAATGACAGAGTATCATCAATCCTATCTTTAGTAGTAAGTATTATACTTAAATGTCAACGTTTTTGCCGATGGTTGTGAGAATGTTTGTTACTCTTCAACGTAAAAACTACTGAACAGATTTGAATGAAACTTAACAATATTGTAGCTTTCACATCAGAATAACAGATTGCTATATTACGTATTTAAAGATGTCAAAATTTTTCAAGATATGACTATAAATGCGTAAGAAGTCGCGTGCAGCCTCTAGTCTTAAATAACCTACTGGATAAACGACCATAAAACCTAGGCACATTGTAACTGTAAGTACTACACATAGATAAGTTATAACTACCGTTTAGTTAGATACTATACTGCGAACATTATAGTATTCGTAATGAATATTTTATGTAAAGTATCTTGATAAAAATGTCTTCTAATATTTCATAATAGTATTTGTGAGCTTGACGATACATTCTTCTTAACAACATCAGGTTTATGCATAGTATCAAGCATTATTCGTTACTTTCTTCAGAATACGACATTTTTACTGTTTTTATTAATACTCTACTAAAACGTATTACATGTACAAATATTGTCTGGATTAGATTGGTTAATAAAAGTGGTTTTTAAAAACAGATGGCCCAACGGGAAACGTCCCGATTTTCCCTGCTGCCTTTAGACTTTTAATGAAAACAAATTAGAAAGTTTTACAAGCTACGTAGATACCTACCTATGAGTCGTTTAGGTACCCCAGTGAGTCAAATTGTTTCATAAAATCGTAAATAGGTTGATACTAGACGCTATCAACTTGAAGTGAAAGTTGGAGTATAAAGTTTTTCTTGTCTTATTACCGTATCAGGTAAGTACTTAGTTATACATAGTTGTCGGAAAATTGGCCGTTTTATATGCTTGTAGCATTCAGTAGAGGTACCTAGAGTAGCTGCGCAAACTTGCTCCCATACGAATAATGACACATTGATGACATTGTACGTTCGTATAAGTTACTATCGAATAAATAAAGCAAATACAGATCGTAATTGTAAAAGTTACATGAAGTAGTAATAAACTTATTACCTATATAGGTACTTATAAGTACCTTTTTCAACTGAAGATTTATCTGTTTATAATTTTCATGTTTTCTCATCGATAAAAAGGTTTTAATAAAAAACGTACATAACATCAAAGTTTTCAGAGTAAGTATATCCGTTAGTATTAATAGGACGAGCACTAGAATAGGATCTGTCTATAAATAAAGACAATATTGTCTGTATCAAAACTGTATCTACAAACATAGACCAAAATATAAGCTAGGTGTACCTACACAAATACCGCACATCTTATGAACCTAAATTAAGTTAATTAATTAACTTACTTAACTTTGAAATTTTATGTAAGTTTATGTATATGTAATATGTTTCTGTAAAAGTACTGTAAGTACCAAACACATTTCAAAATACTCTCATACAAAATTTTACAAGAAAGAGCTTTATGCAGAAGAGAAATCAGAGAAAGAGCTGTTTACGATGTATTTTACGATATTTGACAGAAAAAGTGTCGAAGCAGACATTTTCTTTGATGAATTTTATGAAGCGATGTCTCAAATTGAGACCTTCTATGCAATGTTAAGTTTATTTTCAGTGATGCTATCTTTAATTACTCAGAAAATCTTTCATGTTATTTGGTCTGTGGTAAAGATATTGTAGAAACAGATTTATAACAAGGAAGCGCGACAACCAATTTTCAACGGCCATAATGTTTGTCTACCTTTATTCTAATGGGCGTAATAGTAGGTCAGATCTTTTATCATGCGTGTGCGCATTTGATTTAATGTTATTAAACAGTTGATAGGGAATTCGTGACAGTTGTTTAGTGTATCATGTGTGTCTATTTAACTAATCATTGTATAAAAATATGACATAGGTACCTAAATAAAAATTTCTCCTATTGTACAATCCAATTACTTCAATACAATTTGGCAGTTGGTAAATAAGAATCAGTCATAATATAATATAAAAATATAAGGTTTACCTTTTTTAATATCATAACAACCTTTTTAAAGTTTAAAGAGGTAAAAGTTACTCTATACCAAGGTCCCGTACCTATAAATGGTCATACTCTACAACACGCGCAAATTCAAAATCCCCAAAACCCTTTAGTCTTGTAGCAATTATTTTCCAATTTAACTTGGCGTGGTTTTACAAAAAATACCAGCGATAATCGCTACGGGTCGAACGCTGATAATAAATCGGTAATACGAGGCATAAATCTTTGGCATGAAATTCAATAAAGTCATATCTGAGTGGGAACCTCCTTGGTGGGGACTTTAATTTGCAATTAATCAAGCTTTGGCCATGCTGCGCCTAAATTAGGAACTTGGGCCACGATCGACGAAAATTGATGCCCGTGGCTTTTTGGGACGCGTTCTCACTGGATGGTTTATATTTTGTTTCATAACAATACTACTTACTAGGGAATTTAAGATATAGGTACTCGTACATACCTAGTTAAACAAGACAGCAGAAAAATAGGCACAATACTTAAGGGAAGTTATCGAAGTTTTATGCTGGCAAGGAGATGATCTTTAATAGTTTTTCATAGCAAATTTCATAGCAAAAAATAGGCTTACATAGTATAATTATAAATTCAATTAAGTATTCCGAAACATTTAAAACTAAAGATTCGTTTATAACTAGCGAAACATTATACACAAGCTACAAACTGCCTTTAAAAAAAACCAACCTTGTTTCGCACTTAATATGCATACACCTTAGCGATATTAACGGATTTCAGTAAGTCAATGCATTTTGATATTGGACAGGCCAATTTTGTGAAAGTTTGGACATATTGCGATGTAATGGCTCAGAATGACTCAATTTTGTAATTTCAAATTTGGACTGACAGTTTGATTGATTTTTGAGAATTTTTGACGCCGATTTTGACATAATCGAATGATTTAGGGTTTTTCAGGTTATGGTAAAATGCGTACGAGTAGATAATATCACTGAATAAGTTGGGAAAAAGAAAAGTTGTTCTTGTAAATACTTGTACTACCAATTTTTAGTCTGGTAAAGTTTGGTATCAATTTATTTTACCTGAACCAACTTGACAGGAAAAATCTGCTGCAGTGTGATTCCCGAAAGCGTGTACCTCGTTTATGATCGTTGAAAAGTGAAAAATTTAAGTCATTTCGTAACAAATCCTTATCACTAAAATAGGGTTCATTCAATTAAATCACTAAAATATGGTCTACACGACCCTATTTTAGTGATGATAGAGTAAAGTACATACTATTACATGATTGTTTAAAAGTGAAAATAGAAAGTACCTAATTACGTAACGTTTCTTATCACTAAAGGGCGGTCGTTAAAATTGTCATCACATAATTAAACAAATTAAACAAGTAAGTAATTTCTTTGAAAGTTTTCCAATCAACAGTTTCATTTGGTCGATTGAGTATAAAGTTGGGCGTGGGAGTGGCCGGACGCAACCGATTCGCCCACGGCCACCGCTGGACATAATACTATACGTCGATTAGCTAATTAATTACGTTTTTTATAGGGTTCCTTAGTTTAAACAGTGAATCTTCTTTATTCCGCTTCGACAAAGAATTTTATATAAAATATTGGAGAGCACCGATGATTTCGTGCGCGTTTATCATCATATTTTGAAAAACTTTCGCAATTTCTTAAAATAATATAGCCTTCGTGTTTTTTTGATGTGCACACCAAAATATTAGAAAATTTCATTAAAATCTGACAACAACAATATCTATCTAAAAACAGTTTTCCTACTTCGCTACCTACAGATCCAATCTTTACCAAACCATTTCACACTTGAACGTTAAAATGTATCGATTTCATTTGAGAATTCGATTAATGATTCAATTAGTTCATGTTAGACGCTGCTAAATTAATTTGAGGTTATAAAATGGTAACGGAATCTACGCAGTGATGTCATCTAGGTATTTAGATGATAATTAAGAATTGAATAAAATTCTTAAAAGCTTGGCTTGGTGTAAGTGCTTTAGATTAATCGATATAAAAAAAATATAGTGATCAAAATTGCAGGTGTGTGTTTGAGGCAAGTTTTTGTCTAAGAACTTTAAAAGGGGTAAGAAATAGTGTATTTTTTCTATGAAATCAATCAAAAGGACGAAGCCAAAGGGATAGATTGACATCGATGTATGTCAGTATGTCTGGGAGTAGTCGGGTGATTAAGGAAAACTGTTCAACTCAATCAAAATTGAAGCTAAGTTTGTAACGGCAAGTTTTTTTGTCTTAGAACTTTAAAAGGGGTAATAGATAGTGTACCTATTTTTTCTATAGAATCAAAATCAAGTGGACCAAGCCAAAGGGATAGATTGATATCGATGTAAATCAATATATCTGGAAGTCGGTTCATCAACGGAATCTGTTCGACTTACTAACCTATCGACGTCGAAAAATCTCTTCCACCTTCGATGGATGCACTCTCTCGTCATACTGTCCTTATCACATTCAAACTTTCTACAGAGACGTAAGTGTGACAAAATCATGTACTTAGTGTGTATGTATGTGCTAAGCCTAAGTGCCCGTTTCACCACTTACAGATAAAATTTAACTGACAGATAAACCAATGTCTATTTTATAAAACATGACGTATTAGACAGAGACAGGTATAAAATATCTGTCAGATACATTTCATCTTTAGATGGTAAAAAAGGCCCTATGGATAGAAACTATCCATCAATGATTGATAGGTACTTAGATTATTTTGGAAACACCCTTTATAAGTTTGAAAAGGGTCAAAAGAAAACTTACTTTAAAGGAACTAACACTTAACATAAATACAAGCTTTTTATTAAATACTTCTTTAATTATAAAGAGCAACCTATATGTATAAAAATAAGACGAGATCAAGTAAAGATTATTATCTAAATAGGTATTCCACCACTTTGTTGCATGAAAGTAACTCATAATTAGAAATAGCTTGAATAAAAATCAATCGCCTATATTTAAACCGTGAGATGGAGCAAAAAAGCGCGTCTGTCGTTGTGTTGTTTATGAATTGACTTACTTGGTACTTGATAGGCGGGAGAAGATTTACGATGTTGTTAATATATTTACGTCACATTAAAACGCTACTATCAGCTTTGTTAAGGAGTATTAGTCTTTTTATTGCGTTATTAGAGTAAATATTTCTTAATTGTGTTTTTGGAGATTTTTAATATATTTTTTTAATGTTTCAAGTGAATAAAGTACCTAAGTAACAAAAAAATTGCGGTGTCAATATAGAGCTAGTTAGTCTTCATAAAAAAAACGGTTCACCTACTATTTTTTTCTTTTAGCAAGTAATAGAATGATTACTGTTTTTATTTTACATTTTACGATATTAGTTTGCAAACTACATGTTGTAAAAACTCTTAACATGTAGGTAAGCAATTACTTAAAGTACGAGTAAGAGACAAAACATTTCTCCCAATCTAGTCTAGTATTAAAACACACAGTAAAAATCTGATAAATTAAATAGAACGTCAAACACAATTTACATTTATACCCAAGTTTTAATAGACAGTTAAGCCAAATGGCACAGAAATAAAATAGATAGAACCTTAATAGATAGCCGTAATAAAATATATGGCAATATCCGCTTTTGTAACCCGTTAAGAGCAGTCACAACACATTAGATTCCGGTTTGATGTACTTGTATGCAGGTTGACAGATGGCCCTTAGCACTAATATGGCTATTTAAATTGAGGTATCATACACACTTAACATACTTCAAGGTTAGAGAAAGAAAAGTAGATCGGATTTTTTTTTATTTCCATTTTGTGTGTAAAACGGTTTATGCTCTTTGTACATTGTGTTAATAATATACTTAAGTACTATAGAATACGCATATAAACTCATGTCTTACTTCATTTTGGTCCTAATTAGGTACCTACATGTTGCTGTGTTTGGCCTATTCAGTAAATATATTTTGGCAACAATTTCATATGTTATACGTAATAAAAACAATTATTTAATTTAATCAATACTTAAATGCCTTAATTTCAATCTCTTCATATTTAAAATTAACATGATGTGTGTACAGCTTTAGGAATCGAAATTGATACATTGACGGATATAAAATTTTAATGAACTCACATTTTACAACCAATGTTGATATGTGGTCAATTAAATTGATCTCCACAAATCGTAGGAATATATTTTATGGTGGATACTTTGAACGGTTCACATCTGTGGTATCGTTTGTTAAATACGAGCTTTTAATTTTAATTGAGACTGTTTTGATTTTGGGATTTATGGTCAAAGTATCTTAGTAGATCTTTCAGAATTGTTAAAGAGTCCGTGTCTGAGCCGTAAAAATGACAAATGGCAGGCGTAGCGGGTCAATGTGAAGATATGACATATTATAACAAAAGTAAGGTGCAATAGGATAATTTCGAATCTCATTTTTTGAGGGCCAATACCAAAGTTAGTCTCAAAGGTAGTCTTTATAATGTGTGGGCTACGATGAATTTTCGGAATTAACCATTGAAAAATAAAATTAAAATTTACCCCAAAGCACTAGTTATCAAATAGTTATATATTTTTAACCCCCGACGCCAAAAGAGGGGTGTTATAAGTTTGACGTCGATGTCTGTCTGTGTGTCTGTGTGTCTGTGTGTCTGTCTGTCTGTCTGTCTGTCTGTGGCACTGTAGCTCCTAAACGCGTGGACGGATTTGGATGCGGTTTTTTTTAAATTAAAGCTGTTATTCCTGGGAGTGTTTTTAGGTATATAATATGCAAATCGGTCCAGCCATTTCAAGGTCATCAGCTCTTTTGTCGACTGTGGTAGGGTAATAGATCCAATATAACAGCAGATATGCCGTGTTTGGACTCATTTTGATCATTGTTTAATTCCTAATATAATGCAATGGTGACAACAGATGAGGAGCTGATGATGGAGTCAGAATTTCCAGCACTCCATCCATTCTTGAAAAATGTAACAGCAGATATTTCGTGTTTGGATTCGTTTTGATCAGTGTTTAATTCTTAATATAATGCAATAGTGACAACAGGCGAGGAGCTGATGACGGACCCCAATTTCCAGCACTCCATCCATTCTTGAAAAATGTAACAGCAAATATGTCGTGTTTGGATTCGTTTTGATCAGTGTTTAATTCTTAATATAATGCAATGTCGACAAAAGGAGGAGCTTATAATAATTATTATTAATTTTTATAATAAAGGTTTAAAAACTTTGAAATAAAAATTAAATTAAAAATTTAAAAAATCCCCGACTATAAAAAGTAACAAATAAAATTCGAGTAGTATTTTGTCAACTGAACATCGCTTAATATTTCATACAAATCGACAACTTTCATACAAACTTCATTTTGTCGGGGGACCGCTAAGTAGCTAGGTAGGTACGCAAAAAAACCTAACCATAACTAATCATAATGAGATATCAAAATTTTAAAAATGCCTGTGAACGAAATGTTTTAATTAAATCGATAAGTATAATTTAAAATTGGTATTCGTAAGGAAAATAGAATGCGGTCCCCCGACGAAATGAAGTTTGTATGAAAGTTGTCGATTTGTATGAAATATTAAGCGATGTTCAGTTGACAAAATACTACTCGAATTTTATTTGTTACTTTTTATAGTCGGGGGTTTTTTAAATTTTTAATTTAATTTTTTACATTATACACTAGTATAGTTATCAAAAGCGAGAAAAATCTATCATTTTCCAAAGTTTTCACGGTTACGAAGGAATTCTATCAAATGAAAATCAAACTTTCTAATGAAAACAACCTGCCGGCAATACAATCGTAAGGTGGATGCTCAATGCACATGAAACTAGTTCATTTAGCACCGTGTCGCGCAGACGTCCCCCCACCCCGTACCCCGCCCGCCGCCGCCTGCGCATGTTTGCCGTGTGCTTAGCGGGGCGATGCTAACACTGTGTCGTTCATCATACATTCGGTTATCGTAGAAGGGGTAGTAGGTATAATAAGCTAAGCTAAATAAGAAAGAAAAGAGAACTGTTAAGTAATTACAACTATGCCTGAAAAGTAACTCATTTATTTCAGAATCATTATCATGCAATTTCGTAATAAAATCAATAATGTTCATGTAATGAGGACGAACGTTAAAAAGTGTACCAGTGGTCCTGTTTCTGATAAGCAACAAAATATTTTATGGAATTACACTGTTTTGCTTTCATTTAATGACTAATAATAATATCATAAACCCGCAAAGTAGGTAAGTACAAGAGTACCTACTTACTGTGTGGGCATGTAAAGAACATTAACTTTAAACATTAATTAACCATCGCCATTGCATTGGTCCTAAAGACAGTGTCAATAGTTTAAAGAAGGTACTACTTAGTTGCGTAACTCTAGTTTCACAAAAAATATGCGTAGAGTACGAAAGTAATTTAGTGACGTGAAATTCATGCATGCATTATGAAAGTGCTAATTTACACGTGAAACTATGATGAAATTAACGTCATGAAACTAGTATGCTTAAAATTAGTTTCATAATGTAAATCCGGCTTAAAGTTAACTATGAAATTGCAAAGCAGACATTTGTAGCAAAACTAGAATTTAAATACACGTCATTTTGTTAGCTGCATATTAGCTACCCATGTTGTATCAAAGTAGACTTAATAACTCCTTAAGTTAAATAGCACGTAAGTAATTACATACGTACTTCAATTAGTATTTAATTTATCCATTTAAATCGCCTACACTGGCGCCGTCTACGCTTTGATGATATTTAAACCACTACGCCAGATGTTGGTACAATTACTTTACAGGCTGTTTATAAGCAGTCTGTATACCCCCCCACAAAAGAAAAACAAAGGTAATCTGCCCATAAAACTGAAAAACTTTCTAAAAGAAACATGAGTCAAAATACGACAAAAAAATTTGTCTCCCACTAATATCGATCAGCTGCTCGGGCAATTTATATGAAAAGATTTTTGTTTTAAATTTTCGAATAAATAAATGTATATTTGATGGAGAAAGTTGTTCAGTTTCATAAGCAGATTACGTCCCTTGAATTGAATGTTCGTAAGATAGTGTGTAACCACCCTGTATAATATTCCTTGAATTCATGCGATGAGTAAACCCTTCTTGGATTTTGTAAGCGGAAGTCTAGAAGTGTGGTTTGGGATGTAATGAAAATAAAGTTGATGCAGACAAGCAGTACAAAGGAAAATACATCTCTACATAGTCTTCATAAATTGCGTACCTACTCGTAAATAGAAGAATTTGATTTATTGCTCTATTATCCCTAAAATATTTCAATTCATGTCTACTTACTTATCTTTGCAAATAAACTACCATTGTCCGTTAAACAAGCATAAATCTCTTGTGGCACTCTAATTTATTAAAGAAAATAACATACCTATAGATATAATAGGGCACACTTTTTTGAAGCTGTCGTCTATCGCTGAGTAAGGATAGACAAATAAATAAGTTAGAAGAACAGTAGTGGTGCTTACCTATACATGACCTTTCTAAGAATGTCTCTACATAATCTATGTCAGTGTAATGTAGAGCGCACAGAGCTCGTCATTGTGCGTAGAGCTCTACCAATTATCGTATCTCGCACCCATTATGGACGCAAACTGTACTCTATGGTGGCGCTATAGCCTGGTGATAGTTTCTTTTGAACTGTATTCAATGGAGGAATTGTAATTCAGGTTGGATGGAAGACCTTTTCATGTTGTTCTCATACAAGTTGGACAATACTTACTCAAGAATATATCTTCTTATACGTTCTTTTTAAGTGAACTTTAATGAAGTCAATTAAGGGTTGTTTTTTCAGAAAAAAGTCATTATATTTGGGTTAATATAAATGTATCTATAACTACACGGATTGGCGATTCTTGAGCCTTTTTGAACTTTAATCAAATGTCTACGACACTCGCTTAAAAAGTGTATCTTAGATTTATTACTCACTTTCTGAAAATAGGTTTAAGTTGATGACATACATTATAATATATTCTATACGGCATATAATGACAACATTATCACACACATATTATATACATACAAGCTAAATTATGTATTATGAACATCGTAAATCTCCATTGACATAAGAACCAATAATCATTCTAAATCTATTCTCAAAGAGTACATTTACAAACCTCTTTCGAAAGTGTAAAAACGTGGACAATGCGACAGCGTCGTCGGGCCCAATTTTAACGACAGAACTAACTCGGACAAACATGGATATGCCACAGTTCACCGTCATGATGCAGCTGCTAAAACCTTCCGACAACATTGCTCATCGTCACATAAACTTTTAAAAGTGTTTGCTCAAGTACAGAGTGACAGAGCGATCTAGTCTGCTCTACATACGGCCCGATTTTTGAATTGTCACATTTACTTTTAAATTGTTGTGAAAAAATATTCTTGATTCTGAGTCTTTAGAATGATTAAGATACCTACTTAGTTATTCATGTAGGCGATAAAATTATATGAACGAACTATCTATCAAATTGCATTAAAATCAAATTCATTCAGTTTCACCTCATAAAATTATTCAATACTGTATCAGGCAGTTTAATGCATATTTAATTACTTTGTACTTAGTTAAAATTTATCTACCATTTTATTGCACAAACTTTTACGTACAAAATTCGATTTAAATTGTCAGAGATATTGAGTAAAAAATCGGACTGACTAACTTATCGGACCGTGTGTATTCCATTCGAAAATTGTTCGCTGTTGACAGATGCGTCTGTCATATTTACACTCAACATAACTCTACCTCTTTGTGATAAGGTTAAAAACTCCTTTTTAAAATATACGTAGTAAATAGTGTTGTGGATAGGCAATGGTAATGATGTTTACAGTTAGCTCGTCATGGGATCGCTAATCATGCCGAAGTCGCGAGTTAGCGCCTCGCACGGTGTCCGCAAACAGTGTCATTCATTGTCACCCTACTTGAATGGTGACCACTCCTTCCGGGTGGATAGGAATATAAAAGGCTCACGACTCGAGACTCTTTGGGGTGGTCAAGGCACTTTAAAGTGTAAGCAATACGATAAAGAAAGCAAACATCGATTTACACGACTTATTTACTGAAAATTATTTGTGGCGTATTGATTTGTGCAAGTTTTCTTGTACTTACGTCTTTGTTGTGAAATAATCTTTTGTTCGAAAACAATAATGAACTTGCGAATACGTGTTCTGGAAACACACGTTTAAGTAGGTGTGTTTTATATGCTTTTGTTTACATTATCACCTATCAATCCTATTCTTAATTTCTAATCAAAAAAATACCTGTTAATTTCTTTTCCTGTTGAGTTATTTTCTCACTTGTATCTAGTTCTCGCGACGTCGATCGTGCCAAGTGTTATAGGCAGGTCATGGCCAGTTTGTCGTCACGTCTGACACTAACTCTTCCTTGCTTCACTGAGGTTTAATTGGATAGTGTGACTACGCTTTAATTTCTAGGCGGTATGAATTTTGGCAGGTTGATTTTCTTGGCTTATTTTTGTGACACAGATGTGTGTTTATTTTTGGTTGAAACTTTGTTTTAGTTTCACTGTTTTATGAAATTTTAATTTATAAAATGTTTTCTTCATTTTTTGTAAGACTGTCTATGCAATAGTTGTTTTGTTTTATGTATAGGTAAGTTCTTGTAACACAATTCTTAGTTTTTATTTAACAATATTTTTATCATACCTTTATTATGACAGCCATTTAAATTGATTTTGATAAAGAAAAGACGTTACTATTTTCTATCTGTTTGTTTTTCATAAAATTAAAACAATTTAAAACCACAACTGTTTATATGCCAGCAGGTAGGTACATACATATTCATGTTTATAAAGACGTCAACTCTTCTAAATTTATTAATTAGCCTATATTTCAAATGTAAACTATAATAAATAATAATTTAGTGAGTTTTCAATTAAACCGATTCATATAACCGTCAGGAGTTCGTCATTAGGCACTTCCTCGCGACCGGTTCAACGCCAGATGATGCTTTGAAGAATAATTAATTGGCAAACAACTTATCACAGTTAATTTATTCGTTTAGCAGACAGAGGTGTGTCACTCTATTGGCACGACTCCACACCCAACATCATCATTCTAAATCAAACCCAAAAATCTAGACACTAAAGTTTATAATCTCTAGTAGAGACCTAACGAATAATTTCCTAACTTCACTGAAATAACGTCACTATAAGAAACGTTTAAATTGAAGCCAAAATAAACTTGAAACTGTAACATGACGTATTTCGTAACTGTTACCTCGGTGTTTGATCAATTTATAAAATGCGAATTGTTAAATAGATGGGAGACGGGTCGGGGTACTAATTTCTACTTAGGTAGGTAGGCTTATATGAACTACTTAAACAGTTCTAAACTTAAAATATGAATACTGCTGGTTCATAAAATAACTAAATCATTTGTCAAAGCCCAAAAAGCGTAAAAAAATAAAAAGCCAGCAAATGTCGAAATTGTGAAGTCGCAGGGACAACGGACTGCGCGTCTGCGCCCGCGCATTCAAATGCCACTCGCCCCGATTGATTCAGTTAATATGAGCAGCATTACCGCTGATGTTGATTTAATTTGGACCTAAAGTCGATTATTTAGGTAGTAATTGCATTCTGAAGTATTTATTTGCATTTTATTTCTTTGTGTTGGTCGGGACAAATTCTTTGAGGTCGGTACCTAAACGCAATGTGGATATTTAATAATGCGAGTACATTGGTTTTAATATAATGTAATCTTTCACAACACTTTCCCTCAGTTTTGACTAGTTTATGAAATTGTGATAAATTAAGAATTGCATGAAATATCAAGAAGCTCGTCCATCAACACAAGTTTACAGAACATAAACAAACGCATGAACATTATTTTCGTAGAAAGACAAGCAGTCAATGAGCCGGTCGTTACGCAACTTACTCCACCAAATTGGCGTAACGTGATTGAGGCCTTTAAGTGAACAACCCATCGGAATAGCGATGCGATGTAGTATTATGAAACCAGTACTTCCCAAACGTAAACATTTCTGCCAATCTTCGGGATTAATAAAATCATTCCGTTTGGTAAACTCTCTTCAGGAGCCAGCTGTAGTCGTAACTTACGATCCCTCTGACATTTACTGTTGTAGTTTTAACTATAGTTGTAAAAACGTCAAGGTCAAACTCTAGTTGTTTAGATAAAGCCCAAAACACATTAGATAGATATTTAAAAAATCCAGAACAAACCATGATAAAGTAGTTCTCGTTTCCGATCGTAATTCTTCCAATCAAACTTTCTTTTTCGCGTGACATGATAAATGTCGGTAGTTTATGAAATGTCAGGTCGTTTAATTACTTTCAAATTGACATTTTGATTATGCGACCAGTTTATGTTTTACTTCGTTTATTCATTTTATTATCTTAGTGGGTCGACACATTTGTCTGATACGAAAACTTTGCAATTAAGTGTAATTTTAGGATTACCACTGGATTTCTTTGGCATTAGTGACGTAAACTGAATGAGTATAACTAATTGCAATTGATCAGTAGTATAAAACAGAATTCGAGGAACTTAGTATAATCTAAATTTATTCTTGGTGTTCGCAATGGATGCTCTGACAATGAACTCTTATCGAGTAAACAATCGATCACTCGCCGCTGTCGACCTGGCGCTCGCCACTCGACGCTCACCGTGCCCGATCGTAAATCGATATTTACCGGTTAAGCGCAACACTAGTCTTAGTGAGTGAGTCGGATTTTACGATCTATACTGTAATTAACTAACTTTCTGATTTAGAGATTGGTAATGTGATGATTGCTGCAGTACAAGTCATCCTGCCTTTCAAACGGAAACCTGTTTATAGACTCGACTTTGATTCTCAATCGATTGTAGGTACTCCTACTTATTACTAATGGTTCTAATTTTATCTCAATACATTTGTACCTACTGCTATTAGCTATCGCATTTCGCAGTGACACGGAACTCTCTATTTCAATTCATTAGTTTATTACCTACTGCGTATCCTGCTTTTATTTACAAATATGATTTACAATGTACCTAACCAAATATAATTTGAATGAATATTTAAAAGTTTTTACAACTCTATATTTCGTAGTTGGCAAAGAAAGATGACTCTATGTGCCTATATGTATACAATGAAATACAGTCCCCTTTTTTTTATACCAAATGAGGTTCCTAAAGCAGAAATGTACAAATATCCTTTTTCTTCCACCAGGGCGTCAGGCAGTGCAGTGATCTTAGACCCGCGCATGGTTTGCAAGAAGAACCGTCGGGCCCGAGGCCGCCTGACCCAGATCTGCCGCAACGAGACCGGGCTGTTGAAGGAGATATCCCGGGGTGTCACCCTGGGGGCCACCGAGTGCGCCTACCAGTTCAGGAACCGACGGTGGAACTGCACCACGCAGCGACGCAGTATGAGGAAAATATTGATGAGGGGTGAGTAGGGGAAATCAAGAAATTATTTGACTTTTATTTTTGTGTTTTAAAAGACAGGTGATTTGAAAATCATAGTCATATAGCGGATTCCTTTGTCCAACAAAAAGTCCTGCATCATATTGAATACTATCAAGACTACTAAAACTTTTTTATAAAGTTTGTGATATTAAATTAAAACGTTTTCTTCTGTATTCATAAAGTTCCACACAGTAGGTACCTATACCTAAATGAATACATAAAAAAAGGATCCGCATACCATTTCACAAGTCGATGACGCTAATACTCAGCCATAATAAAGCCTTCAATAAAGGCGTCCGAGAACACTGCGAAACCACAATTCATAATGCGCTTACAATGAATCAGTTTTATATTTATTGAATCGAAAAACATTCCGATACAAAAGTCGAACAATCGATAGATTTATCGAATGGTTGCGATGAGTTCATCAGCATTTAAGATACACTAAATGTGGGTTTGGGTTGGCTACCTGAGGTTTATTAGTCGATGGACAGGGACCGCAAAACGTGTTAAATCGCAGATGAATATCGGGTCTAATCGAATTAGCCCAAAAGAGTTGATTTTATGTGACCGCTCATTTATCTAAATGAGTCTTTAGCTCAGCACTAGTGCGGTATCGATGTTCATATTGTATTTTATTGTGCACCGGAGTGCGAACTTTTTTTATTATCCGTTTTGCCTTTTAATACTAAATGATATATTATTGGTAAAATGAAGATTTACTTTTTATTGACTTTTAAAATTTGAATCAAAATATAAATGTTACAAAGTTGATTTTTGATAATTTATTTCGAAGATGTTACTTATGAAAGTTGCCAAAGTAAAGTAATTTCTGATAAATATTATGTAAATAGGCACTAGGTCCCTCCGATAATGTTAAGTTTTGAAAATTAAAAAGTTTCATACCTATTATTTTATCCAAAGTATCGACATCGATCGAATGTATTTCGCACGTGAGCCGCCCACCACTACACCGCAGACCATTCATCGTTTTCTTGCATTCATTTAGGTTTCATTAGTGTAAATTAAGTGGTATATTTGTCAAAATCCGTCCGCACATGCTAAATATTTATAAACCAGAGCTTTGCTTGGATTCCACAATATTTTATCAGCAATAATGCCCACACGTTTTGTGGCAGCAATTACAAAAAGATCTAAATGTTTATTGCACCAATATTAAATGTCAGCGCTTGTTTTTACGACGCTGTTAGATATTGACAGCCATTTTGCTAATGTAGAAGTAGATGCATTAATTAGAAATTTTATTGCTGAACATGATAGCTTAATTTGGTGCTTTTTATTCTCATTTCCACATCGTTTTAGCGAGACAAGACCAATTTATCGACGTTAATGAAACTTCGAGCTTCTAAATCCTGGATTAAAATCCGTTTGGAGATAAGAGTAACGTCATCGTCTCAATTCTAAATTAATTACAAAATAAAAAGGTTGTGTGCGTGGGCGGGCGGTGGCAGGGGCGCGCGAGGCGGCGGGGGGCAGTACGGTCAACAAATTAGGTTAAAAGCCTATAAATTGATGCGAACAGTGATGGGTGGCGCGGGCGCAACAGGCTACAGAGCTGAATTAGTCCCGGATTTTTATCACTGTGTGACAAGAAAAAATAATACTCTATAGGGTGATGTTTTGACAGCAGTAAAGTAATTTTATAATTTTTTTAGTAATTGTTAAGGTAATGCAAATTTTCTGCTAGAAATATCATGGTTACCTACGCAGATAGGTACCCAACTAGCAAAAAGTGGTTTTTAATCTCTCTTCAGGATCAATTTTCCTAGGACTATATGAGACTTACATCCACATATAAATCCGGAAAAGGGCCCACTTTATAAGTACACTTTTACTTATATCTTGTTTATATTAGACTGCTTCAATACCAATATTGCTACTGTAATAGAATTACGTAAATTACGTAAATTAGTCCTGCAAATCCCAATATAAGTAAGTTATAGGAAAAAGTGAGATGAATTTGAGCCTCGCAATCCTACTATAAGCTCACATTTTGTGATCTGTCAGACTGTGTTCTGTCAATCTAGAAATTGTTAAACTGCTTTACTGAGTATTTATATGAATACTACATAATTTTATTTTATTTAACTGTCCGCCATAGTACAAAATCAAAAGATTTCTGTTGTTAGTCTATTGTAAATTCGTAGGGGAATGTGAATTTACTGAATATTTTGGCATGTTTATAATTAAATTTTCAAAGCGCCTCTCGTATCTAACTTATTGGCATTTTATTATTTAATAGTTTTTCTATAAAAATATCATAAATAGGTGCCATTTTTTCGGTGAGTATTATCAAGTCTGATTTAGCACCAATATAAGTAATATTAGTTCTATATTGGCATGTGCTCAAACCCAAAAACCGACGCCATATTGTTATCAATCTTAGTTGCAATTAGTGTTGTCGAAAAATCGATAGTTTTACAATCGATTGTTAAACGTCAAAAACATGTACCCTATCGATAGCACAATCGATACTATGGCTCTCCGATATTGAATACACAATATAGTTAATAATATATATATATAGATAGTTTTGCACAATCGATAGTGATAATTTTTTCGAAAGTATTGCATTCAGTAAGCAGGCATAATGGGTGGTAGAATATATGACATGATCACGTATAATGGGTGGTAGAATGTATGACGGACGAATATAAAGTAAGTATGGTCAGTAAGTTGGCCAGCAATTTCGAATCTACCACCCACTATACCTGCTTACTGAATGCAATACTATCGAAAAAAAGATCACTATCGATTGTGTATTCAATATCGGAGAGCAATACTATCGATAGTATCGATTGTGCTATAGATAGGGTACATGTTTTTCGACCTATCGATAGGCTATCGATAGGCTATCGATAGTGGCCTATCGAGCGGCAACACTAGTTGCAATCTTCATAGCTGATGTCAAATCCTATACCAGAATTTGCAAAACTATATAAAGCGTGTTTTTGCATAGATCGTTTTAAGCACAAATTATCTTATAAGAGTTTTGGCCAGGATTGTTTAAGATTACTGAGACTATAACACTACTCTGAAATGCCTTTGTAATTGTACGTAAGATTATAACGGCCTATGATAATTCTATATAAAAACATCTTATTTTCTTGCGGGATATATAATCTTAATGATTTTATTAATCGTTGAATCGTTGATATAAAATCGCTTCTAAAATCAGACAAAAATATAAATGGTTTTCAATACTTAAAATTGAAGTTACTTATATTGACCATAAAATATTAGCTTATATGAGGATATAAGTATAAGTAAAAGGAGCGATTGCACTTAAGTGTATATACTCCTGGTAAATGCTTCTAGAGGAATTTAAGATTAAAGTGCTCCTGATATGTAATCTTATAGGCGCATATAAGTCTGAGCTACAGGATTATTTACTCCTAATAGTTTTGTTCACAGCTTTTATAGGAGTGCTAATCCAGAAGTAGCCATGAAATTGTTTCTATATACCGATATAAGTTCAAATTATAGGATTAAACATACTGAAGTCAAAACGGCATTTATTAAAACTGTTAAAAGCGCAGTAGCATACATCAAACCCATAATCGGAGCTATATAAGTCCATTTAGCATTAGAAAACTGGATTCCAGGACAAATTTGCCGGTTGGGTATGTACAAAAGACTCATCAAAAAATTTGCTCATACACAGTTATTACCCCAATCAATTAAAATTCCGTTACCTTTAAGTATTTCATAGGAACTAAACTTAACGCGGCTTAAAGTTTTGTGGGTCAACTGAAAGCAAATATCATTACTTATTTATATAACCGCGCTCACTAAAATAAAATACGCCTGACCTTTGACGATCACATAGCTTCGCAAATATGTACAATAAGATTGCAAAGTTCATTCGCCTATAAAACGACAACCCAAGGAGGCCGTAAACTAGATATAAAAGCTAACAAATTATAAAGGAATCCCCCTGTAGTTGAGTGCTCATGAGAAAAAATAATGATCGTTAATTGGTCCCTTTCATTAGTAAGCCAGTGCATTCTTCACTCGTTGTTTTTTCGGTGTCAAGTCTTTATCAATGAAAAAAGGATTTCATTCTTATTTAAATAACCTTATCGCACTCCACTGTCGATAGATTGTGACCGTTTGAGTAGCGTTTCGCTTAATTATTTCCGTATATAAATATTCAGCCTTATAATTAAGTAAAAATAACCAAAGAATCATATATTCCTGTTCGACTACTTTGTTACATCTCTATTAAGTACTACAACAGTTATAAAACTAATAAGATGTCTATTATAAACCCATCGGAATTTAAATTATGTACACACTAAAAGCCAGTTTCAATTCAAGAATGAAATGACATAAAATTGAATCAAAACAAAACGACAAGTTGAACCTTATAATCAAACGCAGCAGCACGATATCAAATCGTAAATACCTCGACACCTTATCGGCTAGAGTCGACGCCGCGCCTCGACCGATTCCCACTTAAGCAAAACAGCCTAATTAAGCTATAAACAAAGCCACAAACACGGGCCCCCAAAATATTGAGGTTTAAGACCTTATACTAATCTCAGTCGGCCATTAAGTGTCGACAGGTCGCAGCGTGGAGTCCGCGGGGGCCCATAAAGATTACCACACGATAACCTGACTACTGGACCCATCGGACCTCACACATGCCCAGACCCCCGCATAAATACTCAAGAATGACTTCATATCGACAAAAAACTCGGCGATAAATTTGGCGCCCCTCAACACGTAAATGTTCTTAATTATAGTGTAATATCCGGGGCGCATTTCGTGATATCTAATCTGTTCACTCTTATGGTCGATGCCCATCCAATCTCGGCGCTCTCGATGAGGATAATGGTCGTAATTTTTCTCGATATCGATTATTGGCTCGGGTGCTGCACTTACATTATCATAAAGCTCAGTGTTAAGTATCAGAATCGCCTTTTTGAATCAGCAGCGCTTTATTTTATTAGACTCGTCGACTCCTCTGAGACGTCTGACAAACGATTCCGGATCACCAAATAAAGCTCGACTACATATTTATAAGAGCTCGATACAGGCGATGTCAGCTCGTTGGCTCATCGTGGAATAAACAATAGCTCTGTGGAGTTATTTGAAAGTCAAACATCGAGTTTCCGAGGAGTAATCGACGTCTCAAGCACAAAATTGTTGGTAGAGACGATATCTCGAAACCGTCGCATGAGTAGAAAACTCACAGGTTCGTCCGTATCTTTTGACATTTGGTCCTCTCATTTTAACACGAGGCGACGAGGTATGCCGGTCTCACTTGTGTGCGAGTTCTGGGTTATTCCACTTTTATTTTTCCCTTTCCCGGGGACAGCAGGCCGTCCGTTCGTCACGAGTGACAGGCGCGCGCGAGACGTTGACAATCCGCACTTGTCACCATTCACTCTCTTGCCAAATTAAAGGAAATACCTCACTACACTAAAATAGGTGCCGAGAATGACCAAGTCTTTGACTTTTTTCAAAATCATTACTTTTAAAAGAATTATAACGCCAATCCACGGCAGCTTTATGTTGAAAATTTCCATTGGCCAATTTTAATGAGGGAAAATAAGGGAAGTCGTTTGTTGTGGAGGTATTCAGGTGCGTTGATGTCGGTTCGTCACCGTGAGAAATGCATTTACGGCAAGGTATGACAGTTAACAGCTTGACTGATTGCGAAATGTCGCCAGTCCTTATTATACGGCGGACCGAACGGTTTTGTGCGTGCCTTCGCATATCTGCAGCAATGTAATGACTCTTGACCTGTGCTTCGAGGCTGTGTAGCCTGTGACGCAATCTCACTGCCGCACTCAGCCTTCGGGTCGGTACATCTGAATGCATACGCGTTAATTAGACGTTAACTAGGAGAACAAAAGTTTAGTGCTCGACGGAACATTACACTCTACTCGTAACATAGATGTTCCGCTGTCCTCACTGAGACCGTGTAGGTATTAACAAGAGCTAATTATTCCCATTTAACGGGCACAATCCATTCAAATTAGCCAGCGGACGATTGTTGAATAAAGTATTCGCGTTTTGTGTGCGGCTGAATGACGGTCGGCCCCTTCCGGTGGGTGGTTGCTGTCACAACACGCAATGCGCGTCGCGGACGCACCGCACCACATAATGAGACGTTTACTCGCATTAGCTAAAGAAATTGACAAGTGAACAATAGCGGACCGAGGGAAAAAACGAATGCGTAAACTGCAGAAAGGGCCTGGACAGTGTCGTATCGTATTACCCGACGTAAAATATCTGGGGGAAAGGAATGAGAAACGAGCGTTGGATTTAAATACGGGTACGAGACGGCAGCGTTCGCGTGCGTTCGGTAGCGTGAGAATGCGCTTTATTCGGGCGGCGACAGCGCGTCCCGCGTCGGCGCAACCTGCGTGAGCCGTCGATAAATCAGTTGCGCAGCCGCTGCGATCGCGCCATGCTCATATATTGGCCGAAGGTCCACAATGGCCCTGCGTTGACATACTGACACTGACGCAATTGCTCGCATGCGCCGTCCACCGTCACCTCGACAGCCGACAGCCGTGACAACGTTACGAGCCCGTCCAAACCAACTTCAAACCCCTTCCCGCCCCGCTCCCTACACCCCCTCTACCCCGCTTGCCTGTATTTATTGCGCTAAATATTTGAATTAATCAGATGAGATAAAATGCTCGCGTTCGTTTAAACATTCCAATGCGGTCGCGTTGACAACTGGATGTATTGTCCTCGCATTAAGGTGATCCGCGTTTAAAGAAGTCATCTCTCTTTTTTTTTCACTGAACTGGTTACTTGACTATTTCCTTTGCATTAAGTCTTCTAGAAGTATCTATCTACTTAAGGGGAAGAAGGCAATTATTTAGCCGAAGACTGTCCGACAATAAAGAGCTGTATCAAGGTCTGATTGTTTTATGAGCAGATCTTGGTTCGCAGGAGGTAGCGCGTATGACATACATGTTTATGACGCGGCGCGGTGTGACTGGCGCGACACACGATACTTGGCAGCTTTGCAAGGAAACATCACTTCACATGTTTCACTCAAGCCAGTAAGAAATGGGATGAAGATGTTACGTGCTGGAATTCACTTGAGTTTAACCTGTAATGTCAAAGGTAGGGATTACACTGTAATTGAGCTACCTGTGTAATCTTGCCGCTATCTATTTTGCTGTAATAAACGATGGATAAGTTGCAAAACATAGGAAATAACTGAAATAGCGTTATGAGAATATAAACGGCTATGTAACTGTGAGTGAAGGTAGACATGTATTTGTGATAGCTATGAATTTTAAAATGGTTCTTGTTTTTATTTTAATGTTAGAAAATTTATATTACTTATTAGATTTAGAATAAGTAGACTTCAAACTGCCCGGGATGAACAATATAAGTTATAAATAAAGGGTTAGATTAAAAAAATGATCAGTGAACTATCATTTTGATTATATTTAATGTATTTCCACGTATTTAAAGCTGCCAAGTCCTACAAAATAAGTGCACGGCCACGACAGATACGAAATCGAACGCATCTTAACGGGTTGTAAGTGAAGAAACTGTTGCGATCTTTTCATCGTTCATCTCGAATCTAAAATTCCTGAACGGGAGTGCGTGAACGGTTAATTTAAAGTCGCTGAGACGAGCCGATCAGTATCGAGGCGGGTTTCAGTTTATCAGTTTCTAGCGAGAACGTCCGCCCGATTTACTCGCTTTAATGTGGGAGAGGTAGCGGATTGTGAAACAGAGAAATCATTGAGTTTATGGTTTAATAGAAAACAAATCTATTGTGTCTATCTATACTATTCAATTGTGTGTCTATTTGTATTTGTATGCTTTAGTTACGTTTTTTTATCTTAGAAGATAAAAGCCACGTACCTAAGGTTAAACGAGTAAAGATCACATTTCGTTACTCCGAAACTTGAAGTAAGAATTTATTTCTAAGAAAAGCTTTTTAAATACCAACTTTAAATAGAAATATATGGAATAAGTATATGCTTAACACCTACGTACTCAATTGGTAATAATAGATTTAACTTGATCCATTTTGAATCAATTAAAAATCTGTTAATACACTCGGCTTCAAAAAAATCGCACCTTTTAAGAAATCTATTTTAAATATCTTTCAATCATATTTGTATTATGAAATATTGGTAATGTTCGGTATCATTTGAAAGGTAAGGAAACAGAGAATGCAAAAACAATAATTCATTCAATGTTTTTTATTGGAACTGAGAAAAATTTACAAAACAATAAAAATCCTTAAAAAACCCTAATGAAATCTGATAATTTTTTCAAAACAAAGTTGCTTAAAACTAACCTAAAACCTAGTGTTACCCCCCCTAGCCCTAATGACGTCTTCCATGCGCTCCCTCATGGATCGCACCAACTTTAGGACCTCTTCTTGAGGGATTCTGTCCCATTCCTCAATAACGGCGTCTTGGAGCTCCTTAAGAGTCGCGGGAGCGGGATCACGGGATCTAACCTTGCGTTTCAGCTGGTCCCAGAGGTGCTCTATCGGGTTCAGATCTGGACTTCTCGCTGGCCACTGCATGACAGGGATCCCAACCTCTTGAAGGTAGCCCTGCACAATTCCAGCAGTGTGCGCGCGAGCGTTATCGTGCATTAATGTCAACCCGTCGCCAATAAATCCAGCATAGGGGACCACATGTTCTTCCAGGATCTCTGTGATGTACCGGTGAGCAGTCATCGACCCTTGCCCGCGAGCACCGCCGGTCCGAGAGACGCAAGAAAGTTCAGTTTTGCCGTCGGCAGATATGCCGCCCCAGAACATGCAGGAACCGCCCCCGTATTCTACCGTCTCTTGGATGCAGGCTTGGGCAAAACGTTCCCATTGTCTTCTGTATACTCTTTTGCGTCTATCGTTGCAGAAAAGGCACACTCTCGTTTCGTCAGAGAAGAGAACAGCTCTCCATTGGTCCAGGTTCCAATTGACGTGGGCGCGAGCAAATTGCAGGCGTGCTCGCCGATGCGCTGCGGTTAATTTTGGACCTGTGGCAGGTCTTCTAGCCACAATATTTCTCTCCTTTAGTCTTCTTCTAACTGTAGAGACACTCACGGCCCTTCTACGAACTGCTTGAAGCTGCTGTTGCAACTCAACAGCATTAGAGAACCGATTTCTCAAAGACTTCGATACGACGAATCGGTCATCTCTCGCAGAAGTGCAGCGATTTCTACCAGGCCCACGCCTTCGGACAAAGCCACCGATCTGCAGGAACCGCTGGTACACTCTTCGAACAGAAAAGCGACTCAAGTGCAATTGCCGAGCAACATCACACTGACGTAGTCCTGATTGCAGTAGTGCGATAACTTGGGCGGCTTCAGCAGCAGTAGTGTCCATCTTCAAGGACGTTTTTCTGATGAAAGATATTCTTCTGTGTCTTCTTCGACTGTTGGTAGCAAATTTATCCCCCAATAAGCTGTATCGACCCCTTTATACCCCAAAAACAAAACAATACAAACAAAATTTGAAGAGGAGAATCAGTTCCATTGTCATTTACAGTGACTTAAAGTGTTTAAGCTTTTTCTTTAATCAAATGAAATGGATATTTTTTTAAAGAGTTTTTATAGGGCTCTCAAATGATACCAATATTGCTACGAATAACTGCTTGTCTTGAGGATTAACAGTGCATAAAGCCTATTTTTAAGAACGTGCGATTTTTTTGAAGCCGAGTGTAGTTAGGTACCTACCTACGTAAAATATTTATACTTTCAAAGAAGGTATATATTGAATAAATCTGAAAAAAATAATATAGAATAGTTATAAACTCGTTCCACAAACAAAAAACCATGAACAGTGATCCGCTAACCTCTCAGTTCTTAAGCCGCCTCGTTATAAATAAAATTAAAATTGCAAAATCCCCAGCAATTTCACATATGGGCTGCGCCGATGATCTGGACGGCTACCTTATCTCGTCAATTTGACGTCACACAACGCCACTCGCCGTATCCACATTATTTATGTTCTTATTCCACCTGATTAATGTTGTAATTGGTACTTGCTTACTATTAAAACGATATTTTTACACTTCTTTATCGCTATTATTAAGTTGATGAAGTTTATTAACATGTAGTTGTTGGAGCTAGAAAATTGTGTTTAATAGTTTGTATTTATTAAACAATAATTAAAATAAAAAACAATAAAAATAAGTAACATCATAATTCACAAAGTCCTCTTTGATTTTAAATAGGAATTATTTCATAAGTCTTATTTTCTAAAAATTTCTTTTATAATCTGATAAATTAATGTACCGATGATAAAGTTTTCATTGTTGACCACGTTGACTACTCTATAGTCTTAGTAGGAACTCACTGTAAGCAATCGTTTGTAAATGTAACATTTATGATTCTATTTTTATAAGGACTTTAAATTACATGACAGACGAAAGCTCGCAATGGGAGACCACATTAAGAATTGATTGTTGAGCAAAGAAAAAACTGCAAAATAAGCAAGTTGGTAGCTCATTATCTGCCCTCACTGTTGAATGAAACATGATATGAATTCAACGCACATAATTTATTAGGACGACAAAGTTTTGAAATAGCGGAATCGAAATTAATCGTAACATTTCTTCGGACAGTGACATGGTCTATCTATTTCATTACAGTCCCAGTCTGCAACCAGGGAAGAAACGAACACCAAGCCGAATATTAAATAGTGAACGGTCATTACTATATCCATGTTTTACCGTTGTAAGTGTCCTTGCAGGTAATCTTCTTTATCTAGTGGGATGGTTTTCTCTTGCATCAAAGTTAAACGATTAGTATTGTGTTAGTTCATTGATCTATCGCATTTGTTCATAAATACAAATTAATTATTAGAAATAAACATTGTGTATCGTGCGGGGCAAGCAGTCAATTGTGACAAAAATAAAGTGTCAGCAGAATTGTCAAGATGTTCACAGACAACATAGACTATAAATACACAACATGGCAACAAGGTTGTAACAGCGGTAAGATCTCATTTAAAGTTAAACACACATTTCCTATAGGAACTGGTTGCTAAGTTATTTCTTCTTAGTTCTGCCGAGTGTTTGCGGGTTCCTTACAAACAAGTTGGTGATCATCAGCCAGCGAAATTCAAGCAGCATTTTCATGATGCCGTAGTAGACGCACGTGCTCTGGTGATTGACGGGATGTGAATGGCGGAACGACTTCCAAGTATTTTGACGACGCAAAAACCACCCGATCGACACGTTATGGAAGCCATACAACCTTCAAGTGTGAATCAATTTGATTCCATTGGTTTTATTGATCGATTGGCAATTTCACTGAATTATTCAGTGGACACGAATGCCGGCATTCCGCGAGCTCGTGGCAGCAATGGCAAAAACCACTTCGCCATGAGCACCCCGAATATAATCGCAGACAAACCTCGTGGGAGTGACTCGACGCAAGACATAACTCGAAGCCAGAGACGCTTAAAAAAGTCAACGTTTGGTGATGAGAATGTCATGTCGCTCGTTCCCAACGACATATTTGCGAGTCGCGGCTACGTTTTGTGATAATTACAGCGCATAACGCGGGAGGAGCGCGAGGAATGCTCGGCTCTGAGCTCACCGCCACGGATTTATAATGATGGGTGAGTGTCGCCGCTGGCCTATCGACAGACAGCGCTGCGTCCGCGGTAGAAAAAGCGCGGCGTCCTCGGCATCCGCGCGCGGGGCGGACCTGTTCCCATGCACCTCGCTACCACCACCCCGCTCCCCCTGCTCCGCTGCGACGCCGCTTTTTTACCCCACCGACCGCTAAACGACTAGCAAAATATCTCGAAATTGACATTCCTTTCATAATTCCTCCTGAGGACGCATCCTTGACGATGGCCGGTGAAATTTAATCGCTGTCTGATAAAAATGCCTATGACAATCGAAAGGGAACGAGCGGTGACGCGGTGTAATTACGGGCTGAATTCTGCGTCGGATGGGTGTGCACTCTCGCTTTTTTGTCGCACGTCAATTATATAAATTGTTCGTGCAATAAATTTTGCTGTATCTGGTGGACGGGTGCGGTTGAGACGGCGGGAATGCGGCGACGATACGGCGCGGGCGTCGTCCCGGCTCGCAGCCGAGTCGCGGCCGAGGCCCAATTAGCATGGGATCGATAGGCGCGGCCGATGCCGATCTGCTGTCAACTGCACCGCATTGCGCAAGCCTCGGTTATCTAATCTCAACTTAACGAATACGACGCTACTATAACTGCAGCAATTTTACGCTGTATCTTATCAGCGTGAACTTGAAAACCTCTTTGCTTTGAACGTTTGTAGAATTACATTGGCAGGTTGTATAGAGTGCTCGTAGAGTGTACCTCGATACAATGGACTCGTGTAATAAAGCACGGTATTGACTGCATTGTGCTGTTGTCAGCTTGGAGCTAATAGTCACGGTGTTTACGCTGGCTAGGCTTCGCTTAGTATGCAATTAAATAATTAGGTACCTCTCTTATTATGTATCACTCAGTTAAGAAAAGTGTCTACCTACATATTTTCATAGTCAATAACCAAAGACGTAATCAACTAATCAACCCAAGTACAAAGACAAAATTCTATTCACCAAAACATTTGTTATCGAGAACCGAAAACCATAAATGTAATTTCAACTAAAAAGGAAAATCTAAGTACATAGAGGACAATGAAGCGTGAAAATAGAAGGGACTATGTAGGAACTGAAACTGTTGTAAGCAAATACGACGTCGACAACCTACTGCGGCTTAAAGAAAATACTACTTTCTGGCTTACAATATACGATTAGAGTAGTTTGGACAAAATGTTGGCCCAATGGCAGCATTTAATTACATGTATTAACCAAGAGAGCGTCCCATAGATACAAATAACATGAACTCTCCATACCAATTAATCGAATCCAGTGTTGAACTCAAAGTAAATCTACATAGCGATTGATGTCCAACGCATTTTCAATGGACGAGAGCTGCGGCAATTTTCACATTATACAAGCTCGCTAAATATTCAACCAACATCGGTTGACCTGCCATTAATTGTTACAGCTGGTACCTGTTAGCATACGACACACAGTTGTGAACATTGGCTAGCACTTTGTAATTGTTAGTGGCCATTTCAATTTTATATTTCTACAGATTTTGATTAATAATGTTTTTACCACGTTGTTGATTTCTGATTTATGTTATCTTGAGAATAGTATATGGGTTTGAATGAGTACATAGCGCGTTTAGACGCGATTCTCATGATAGAAAGACTTCCTTTCTGATCTTATTTTGACCAACAAATAAATTAATCAAAGCCATACCAAAGCGTAATCAAACTAAACTAAAGCAAAAACATCAGTGTTTTTTTTAAAGTAGACCTATTATATTTTTTAATTTATAAAACAAAACAAAAACATAAGAAGATCGCCACCAATTTTAGTTGACGTATGTTTGTTTACTGAGCCTTCAATACTGTAGTCCAATGTTTTATTGCTATACTCATGTGAATATTGATTTTTGGGTCAACAGCTTCACTTTGTATCGAACGAACGAGCATTATGACGGGTGTGTTGTGGACTATGTAATATGCAACCCTGCTGGCCGAAGCGAATTAACGTTTAACACCACAGTCGGTGATTTAGTCTTAGCGACACGCTACTTTACTCAATAGGATTTCACTGTGTCTTTAGTATACTTGTTATTTTAGTAATCTTTTGTATTATATTATACGGTAAAAACAGCTGCCAGGCTGAAGTTTGGGATTGGGCCGGCCACGTCTGCCGCATGCCAGAAGACTTATGGGCTAAAACAGCTACACAATGGCCACCAACTGCCAAACGGCGTCGCGGCAGACCACGGAAAAGGTGGCGGGACGAGCTGGGTACCTTCTTAAGTACCTGGGCGGAGGATGCTTGAGACAGAAAATCATGGAGGATGGGGAGAGAGGCGTTTTCCCAGCAGTGGGACACGTTCGGCTAAATAAGATTAGATTAGATTTGTATTGTACAAAAAAGTTTCTTGTATTACCTACGTACCTAGTCAGTGGTAGTAAAGACACGTTTATCAGCCACTATAGTTCTGACGCCGCCATACTTATTTTTTACAGCAATCATCAAAACTGTTATAAAATCAGTTAATTCCTTACTATTTTTCCGATCACAGTAGATCATGATCGGCTTGGGTTTTGAAGTTCTTGAGTGAAATTGGAAGCTGCAAATCTATAAAATGCTCTTATAAAGGATGCTACAAGCAAGCATGTCCTTACTTCAAAATTGTTTTATGGTTATATTTTTGTCTCCAGATACTCGAGAGACTGGTTTCGTGAACGCTATCACGGCCGCCGGCGTCACCTACGCTGTCACTCGCGCCTGCACCGCCGGTTCTCTACTCGAGTGCTCTTGTGAAAAGGTATTGAATGATCATGATAGTATTACCAGCGCAAATAGCATTAGAGATCCCACTAACTTCCTCTCAAGACCTCCCTAAGATCGAGCATTCCGCTGTGAATTAAAACTTTTAATTTTCCATACAGGGTGTACCAAAAACTCGTCGTGGTCGCCAGCCAGTATCTCTCCCCCCCTCCCCGGTACCTACAGACAGGTGGCAGTGGGGGGGATGCAGTGACAACGTGCGCTTCGGACTGAGGAAGTCCAGGGAATTCATGGACAGTCGGTATAGGAAACGAAGCGACATCAAGACCCTCATCAAACTACACAATCACAATGCTGGGAGGTTGGTTAGTAAGATTTTTGTTGGAGGTTTTGACCTTGAAAACATTGGTTATTTTCAGCTTCAAGGAAAACAAGCATCGGAAAACTGCTACTTACCTTACTTTTAAAACTGCAGTTTAATACAACTGCAAATTTGCGATAGATCGTATTTTCAAGTACCTAGTGGTGCAGTTCATAATATACTAATACATTTTAGATAATCTATTTAATTAACAATATTATAAATTTCAACAGGCAATCAAGAATAACATGAAAGTAGAATGTAAATGTCATGGATTGTCTGGATCCTGCACTCTTAGGACGTGTTGGTGGAGGATGCCCACGTTCAGGGAGGTCGGAGATCAGCTCAGGGACCGATTTGAAGGGGCTGCTAAGGTTAGACATTAATTTAATAAACTGTAAGGTATTAAGCCATTTTAAATAAACCATAGCGTTTAATTTTGTCAAATAATGTCCTTAACGAAAATAATTTTGCTGCAAGTTTCATTTTTTATTTCTCAGAGTTTAAATGGTCTGACTTAAACATAAATATTTTTAGTTTGTAGCTTAAGATTATTTTGTCCAGGTTATAGCAAGTAACGACGGCGATAGCTTCATGCCAGAAAGTCCAAACATAAAAAGGCCCGGGAAGAAAGATATCATCTACTCTGAAGAGTCTCCTGACTTCTGCAGCCCCAACTTGAAGACAGGATCTCTTGGTACTGAAGGTCGACAGTGCAACATAAGTTCTGCAGGTACAGACAGCTGTGACCAACTCTGCTGTCGACGAGGATATGTACAGAATACCATAAAAGAGACTGAAAACTGCAACTGTCAGTTCAAATGGTGTTGCGAGGTTATATGCGAAACGTGTTATGTAAAAAGAGACATACAAACATGCCTTTAATGTGATAGATAATTTTGTAATAAATGTTTATATATAAAAGCTTTTGTTTCTTCATAATTTTATTTTGCAGGTCATATATTTTTTGTATAGGTATTTATAGATATTTTTTGGTTTTTATTGTTTCATTCAATGACGAAAGATAATACATTATGCCATTACGTGATAAATAGATTGATTCTTATAATAAGCATTTTTTTAAAGTGATTTGTCATAACAGTAGGTTAAGGTAAAATTATACCAACAAGTGATAAGATGACATATATTTATACAATATCATCCATCAGAAACATTTTAGAACAGTGTTGGCTCTTATTAGCCTTCTTTTTCGTTAGGGGATTATAGATCATTGTTATTTTTATTATATCACCTGGCGACAAACCTTGAGCTTCACCGACAGAAATGCTTATTTCTTCCTGAAATGATTAAGAATACAATATTTTATTGATTCTCTTAAATTTCATCGAATGTACGAAAAAGTGTTACCTTGGGTTCAATGGTGGTAGCACCGTTAGATGTATATTTGTGGAAATCGTAATGGCCGGCGCTTGAAAAATCGTAATCTAAGCCTTTAAATAGCCAATCTGTATCCGTCACAGCTTTGAACAAGTATGTTTTGTCTGCAATACAAGTCGTACATTAATAATAATAAAATATGACGTACTAAGTAATTGACGTAAGTAGTAGCTTTGCTTTACCTGGCAATATATTTTTCTCCTGGATTGCAATATAGTTATCTCTGTCTGGTGAATTATGTTGTGGAGGAATACCGACTAAAGCAAGAACAGCAGCTGCCAATGCTCCACCGTTCTCAAGACAATCGTATCCCAGAACGATTTTCTGAGAAGTAACATAATTAAAATTATCTATATCAACCTCTAGGAGTCCTCTGCCAGCAGAAATGAACAGGGTGTTTGCACAACACCCATTATGCTCTTAGAAAAGAGAATCCTTCTATTACATTTCTAGTTCTAGCATTAAATAATTAATTCAGGCAATGCTGTAGGTACCTGAACTCCTTCATTAGTAAAGTTTTCTAAATTATGATCAACACAATTGAGAGCACCACGTCGATTGATGAACATAACCCATCTAGAACTGTTATCATCGGGTGGTCGAGGTAGTTCCATGAATTGTAATCCAGTTTGGGAATTGATCTCGTCGAGATGCACTCGGATCTTATCACGAAGAACTTTGTCTGAAAATTTCATATTAACTACTTACGGACTGACATTCATTTATTTTGATAACTATTTATATTTCTTGCGATCGATACGAGTATTTCGAAAGAGACTGATAAATGTAACATTAAGAATTTTGATACCAAAAGAGAAATCATCAATAAAATAAGGTATGGTCCCTTGTGGCCAAATTTTGAACTTCGACATATCTTCTTCGGTTAATTTCAGTTTCGGTCGTTTATCTAAACTTCTTATTTGTGTATAGAGTTCAGGTGACCGAAGAACTGAAGACTTTTGAATATTTTCATTCCCCAGAAAACGCAGCGATGCTTCTAATAAAACAAAACATAAAATTTAGTGGAATTAATGCTTAAATTAAGTATTTTCAAAAAACTTTTAGTATTTACTTTTTGGAACAAGAATGACTGTTAACAAACATATTATTTTTAAAAAATTCCAATACATTATCGAACAAATGGCAGCAAAATATTAACATCAACTTCGTTGCAAATTGCACAATATATTTGGCTAGATGGTAACTTTACAAATACAAAGTACTTAAATATAATCGAAAACACTACAATAATATTTTTATCGTTTTTGCTAGAAACTTTTACAGTGCTCTTAAAAGGTTTCATTTTTCTCTTAGCTTAAATAAAAACTGTCTCAAAATCATTGAATTAATTTATTTTCTTACAAGCAAAATACAATTAATTACTTTTCCTCTGTGTTATAGTCAGATTTATATTTAATATTAAAGTAAAGTTTATTCTTATCGACGGCTCTATGTTTTTTGTTTCTAAAATTCCATCGATTTCTATCTATTAGATTTTCGGCTGAATATTCCGTATCATAACCCCGGTGTTTTTTATTTATGTATACTTTCAATGCACTTTCAATTTTTTGATTTACATGACCATCAGTATTTTTATTTTTTTTATGTTCACTTTCTTTACTTGATTCAGAACTTTCACTTTCTTGATAAACAAAGTTTTGTCCGGGTATATAAAGTTTCCAACATTTTGTTGCGTTGACTTTAACTTTTATTCTAATGTTGTCATATAGACGTTTAATTTTTAGTACATCGGCCTGCGACAGCCATTCAGGATCACCAACTATGCTATTAACATCAACCTATAAAGAAAAACACTTGTGAAAACTATTATTAACATCACAATTAAAAACGAACGCAAGTAAAAAGTACCACCTTAGGTTCAATCGTAGCACCACCATTTTTGGTATATTTATAAAAGTCATAATGGCCGGCACTGTCCCAATCATACTCAATGTCGTCAAAAAGCCATTCTTCTTTCTTCACCGCTTCAAATAAATGAATCTTATCTACAAGATGAAACAGAAAATTTGCTTTATTATGGCGTGATATCACCAATAAGGGACTCGAGCGTGATAAGCGTAAGTTTTATATTGTAGATGTTGTAAACGATGATATAATTCTTATGTAATTGCAAGTACTTACCCGACAGTATATTATTTTGGTTAACTTTTATATAGTCGTCTCTATTGGGCGCATTATGTTGCGGTGGAACTCCAACCAGAGTAAGTATTATTGCTGACAATGGTCCCCCTGACATCAGGCAGTCGTATCCCAATACCACATGCTAAAGGATATAATCCCTTTTAAAGTTATAAATACAAACTACAATCTGTGCTAAAATGTAGATATTATTAATTTTTTTGAAGGCTATTACTTTTAGTCATCTTTGCTACAAGAAGTTTCTCAATTTGTTGAAGCGAAATATAATCAAACCAACAGTGGACTGCAACAGGTGATGATGAAAATCTAATCAAAAGATTTTTTATTGAAAAATGGAAAATAGGTTCACTTTTTCTTCATTACCTGTATAGCCTAAGAAAGAACCGGAAAGAACGGCATAAGCCTTCAAGTTCACATTATATGTATCCTTACTTAAAAAACTAAGCCATTACCTGAACACCTGCATTAGTAAAATTCTCGGGTGAATAATCCAAGCACTTCAAATACCCTCTTCGGTTGACAAAAAAGACCCATCTGAAAGTGTCATCGTCGGATGGGCGTTGCATTTCATCAAACTGCAATCCAGTTCCAGTGCTAATCTGGTCTAGGAAATACCTTATTTTGTCACGAAGCACTTTATCTGGAGCAAATTGATTTATTAGTAAGGTAATTGGTATGTTTTATTTACTCGGAAAGCGAAATGTAGGACATCCTCAGGTAAAGTAGAGTGATGATCTGTGCAAGATGGCTGGCAGGAACTGGATTTGAGCAGCCGAAGATAAATCTCAGTGGTGTGCAATAGGAGAGGCATAATATGTCCATCAGTGGACTGCAATAGGTACCTACATACCAAAAGAAAAGTCGTCAATGAAATAAGGTATTATTCCACGTGGCCAAATTTTATATTGCAGCATTTGTGGTTTAGTTAAATCTAGCTTCTTGGAACGTTGATTGTCCTTTACAATTTTATTCCTGAGTTTTTGTTTAAGCGGTGCATCTCTATCTTTCCAATAAAATTGACCAGGTTTTCCTGAACGTAATATGAATGAATCTGCTGAAAACAAATTAAATATGTAATTTTTAAATTAAATTAGTATTTTAAAATTATGTCATCACGTAAAAATTACATCTGTAATGGTTATATTTAAAATAAGTATAGCTTACCCGAATTAAGCGGGTAATTAATTTTTGGTTCTGCAGTAATAAGAAGTTTTTCGCAGTTTACAAGCTCAAGAAGCAAAACAAAAATATGTATGAACCAAAAGTTATTTACTAAATCTACCATAATTTATGCATATATAAAAAGGTGTAAGGAACGAATAACGAAAACTATATAAAGAACATTTTGTTCACAATTGTGAAAAAGATATAAAACATTTTTTTATGGAGATTGAGATGGATAGGTATTTCGCCTGAGTTTTAACTTGGTGCACTAAAAGATATGCGCATGTAATCACTATTGTTTCGAATAGGTACATACTATTTTGGAGTTTTTTAAAAGTCTATTGACTTACCTGAAACCGTGTATAAGTATGACAAATCCAATGATGTGGATGAAGATGACAGGATACAGACAGCTGTGATCAGCTCTGCTGTCGATGATAGGGATTGCAATCCGGTCCGGCGGATCCGGTAATCCGGCGGATCCGGCGTGTTTTTGGACCTACCGGATCCGGTACCGGATCCGGTAAAGCAAAACATACGCATAAAACAGTACTGTACGCAATGATTTCTTAAATGATGAAAATGTGACAGAAACAGCAGACGAAAATATGGATTCCGACTCCGATTCTGATCTACAGTTACTTAATTAACGGCGGCGATTAGGCCAACTAGTGTTGAGGCAGAAAGGGCCTTTTCTACTGCGAGTTATATTTGTAATGCCATCAGAAGCAGATTAGGATACAGTACAGTCACGAGCAATAATATTATGTGTGTTTTTTATGTGTGTTTGTTTCAAAAATATATGTTTATCAATTTATTTAATAATACAACCAAAAATCATATAATTATTGAACAACTTGACAAAAACTTCGTTTAAAACGACAGATATTACGATACTTTGAAAATGTGACAGTGTACACATATGTGACTCGTGACTGCACAATACAATCAACATTATAGGTACGTTTTCTAAGATCGTATTTCAGGTACAGAAATAATATTCACTTGCATTATGCATTGCAAAAAATAAATGCTCCTTGTTTTATTGTTAGGATTATGGACTGAAGTTGAATTTATAAGTACAAAAAAAACTGTTTTGTTAACTTGAGCCTATGTAGATTAATAATAACCGTTTAATAATTATTATTACTGAAGTAACTACTTTCAGATACTTACAGCAATAGGTACCATAATATCATATAAAACAATAAGTGAGAGTCTGACTTTACTTTATTATTTAGAATAATTTTATTTAGTACAAATAGTACCAAAAAATACAATTAATACAAAAAATATGATTAAAAGTGATTTTATTTTAATTAAAAATGTATTTTATTTATCTTTTTATGTATTATTATCAAAACTAAAAGCACTAAATACTAGGCCCTAAGTAACTTTCTAATCCGGCCGGATCCGGCCGGATTGGCGTCAATCCGGTAAATCCGGCCGGATTGAAAATGATACCGGATTGCAATCCCTAGTCGATGAGCATATGTACAGAATAAAGAAACTGAAAACTGCAACTGTCAGTTCAAATGGTGTTGCGACGTTATATGCGAAATGTTTTATGTAAAAACAGACATAAAACATGGCTATAATGTGATAGATGATTTATTTATAAATGTTTATATGTATATGAGAGGTTTTGTTTTATTTTAAGTAGTATTGTTTTGCTGATAATATATGTATATTTGTATTTATAAATAAAGACACAATATTTATCTATTATTTTTATTAATATTATAAAAATAGCTGAAATTATATAGTAGTTCAAGATACTTTTGGCATTATCATTCATCGGTTTGATAATCTGATAAATCAGCTACGTCGTGATGTTTTCCTTTTCCTCTCCCTTTCCCTTTAGACATACCTTTAACTAAGCGAAAATTAAAACCACTACCTAAGACCAAGCCGTTCACTTCACCTGTTTGGTTTTTTATCGTTTTCCCTTTACATTTAGTTTTTGATTTACTTGACTTTGCCTCTCTATACAGTTTGTGAGGTGTAATAAATTTAATCTTATTAATTCCTCGTGAACGAAAATCTTCGCCGTTAGTGACATCTTTTGTATTTGATGAGCCTAAATTAATTCCAGGCTTTTCTTGGGTTCTTTCATTACATTCTATTTCTTCTGACAGTGTCATTCTTTGATTGGTATCAGATTCCATTACAAACATCTTTGAACAGTGTTGGCTCTTATTAGCCTTCTTTTTCGTTTGGGGATTATAGATCATTGTTATTTTTAATATATCACCTGGCGACAAACCTTGGGCTTCACCGACAGAAATGCTTATTTCTTCCTGAAATTATTAAAAATACAATATTTTATTGATTGTCTTAAATTTCATCGAATGTACGAAAAAGTGTTACCTTGGGTTCAATGGTGGTAGCACCGTTAGATGTGTATTTGTGGAAATCGTAATGGCCGGCGCTTGAAAAATCGTAATCTAAGCCTTTAAATAGCCAATCTGTATCCGTCACAGCTTTGAACAAGTAGGTTTTCTCTGCAATACAAGTCGTACATTAATAATAATAAAATATGACGTGCTAAGTAATTGACGTAAGTAGTAGCTTTGCTTTACCTGGCAATATATTTTTCTCCTGGATTGCAATATAGTTATCTCTGTCTGGTGAATTATGTTGTGGAGGAATACCGACTAAAGCAAGAACAGCAGCCGCCAATGCTCCACCGTTCTCAAGACAATCGTATCCTAGAACGATTTTCTGAGAAGTAACATAATAAAAATTATCTATATCAACCTCTAGGAGTCCTCTGCCAGCAGAAATGAACAGGGTGTTTGCACAACACCCATTATGCTCTTAGAAAAGAGAATCCTTCTATTACATTTCTAGTTCTAGCATTAAATAATTAATTCAGGCAATGCTGTAGGTACCTGAACTCCTTCATTAGTAAAGTTTTCTAAATTATGATCAACACAATTGAGAGCACCACGTCGATTGATGAACATAACCCATCTAGAACTGTTATCATCGGGTGGTCGAGGTAGTTCCATGAATTGTAATCCAGTTTGGGAATTGATCTCGTCGAGATGCACTCGGATCTTATCACGAAGAACTTTGTCTGAAAATTTCATATTAACTACTTACGGACTGACATTCATTTATTTTGATAACTATTTATATTTCTTGCGATCGATACGAGTATTTCGAAAGAGACTGATAAATGTAACATTAAGAATTCTGATACCAAAAGAGAAATCATCAATAAAATAAGGTATGGTCCCTTGTGGCCAAATTTTGAACTTCGACATATCTTCTTCGGTTAATTTCAGTTTCGGTCGTTTATTTAAACTTCTTATTTGTGTATAGAGTTCAGGTGAACGAAGAACTGAAGACTTTTGAATATTTTCACTCCCCAGAGAAAGCAGCACTGCTTCTAAAAATACAAACTTTAGTTACTGGGGTATTTGGAAGAAAAGATTTTTTAAAGCCAACTCTATTTACTTTTTGGAAAAATAATGACTGAAACCAAACATATTATTTTTAAGAATTTCAAAAGCATAGTTAAATCACTTGGTAGTAAGTGTTCAAACACAAAATAATTTAATATAATCGATAACATTATAATAAAATTTTATTGCTTTTGCTGCAAAGTTTCAAAATAATCTTAACATGATTTTTCGCATAGTATTATAAAAACTGGATCAGAAACATCTCGTCTGATCAGGAAACCAATGCTCTGCTTGCAATTATTAGGTTGCAGGACCAGCGTTAGTTCGAGTAAATCAGTACCCATTGTCCATCTGCGCAAAAAGAATCCAGCCTTCTTGAAATTAGCAATTCTGCTCGTTTGAAATCACTATCAAAATAATCATGTCATGACATAATCTTTTCAGTGGTTTTTACGTGAAAGAGTAACCTCACCCATCCATTCATCGGCACAATCTTTGAGATTAAATATCAAGGTCTATCTACATAGATCCGGGCCGTGCCCGGGACGTGACTGGAACGTGACTGGGATGTGTCAGGAAAAAAATATCATTCCATACATTTTCTATGAATTCGTTCACTCACGTTGTCATGACGACGTATTGTTTTCCCTCCTGACGGACCACGGCCCGGACACGTCCCGGGCACGGCCCGGTGTGTGTAGATAGACCATTAGCAAGTAGGATTTTATAAGCCGAGATCATCCTTCGTACCTCAAACTAAAGTTCAAGTAGGTTTTTAAAAATAAGTAAATTCGATTTGAAAGGTAATTTCGAATTTGAGAAAGATAACGACAGAAATTTTTATTTTATTATCAGAACACTAATAGTCTGTGTTATAGTCCTGCATGGTGTCAAGTTTCAATTTCTTAACTCTTTTTTTCTTTTCTGGTTTTTTTGCGAATCCGAGTTGTGAATGATTAAATTTATTTTCAGCATTTTTAGAGCCAGCTGAATACTTATCGGGCTTCTGCCTTGGTGGTATATTTGTTTCTTTAGGTGTGTATTTCTTGAATCCTCTTCCAGGTTTAAACAATTTAGAACAATCAGAAGTTCGAGCACGCCGTTGTCTTGATATGTAGTTATAAACCATTCTGATCTTCAAGATATCGGAGAACGTCAAACCATCACCTTCACCAATCGGAGCTCCATCTGATAATGACTGAAATATTTAATCATATTTTATTATGTTTTGAATTTTAAGTTATTTTGATTTAAAGACCGGTTTCTCACTCGTCGTGTGCCGTTTCGATTTTAATCGAACGATAATCTTAATATTAACGCCGTCATCCGACGAAGTTCATATACTAAATGTTCTGTTAGTAGAGCTCACGTTAAAATCCACAACAAGTGGGAATTGAAAGCTAAACACGAGGCCTATTATAGCGTAGTGCCAAGAATTTTGCCTGGATTATAAATTCTTATACATACTTGGTTTTGTCAACCCTCAGCAACGTGAGCCAGACTTGAATGTTGTCGTACAATGTCTCACCTTAGGTACGATAGTAGCCGAACCATTGTTAGTATATTGATGAAAATGGAAATGACCAGCACTCAAGATGTCGTACTCTATGTCGTGAAATAACCATTCGCCATCATTGAGCATCTTGAATAGGTGCACTTTGTCTAAAAGGAAATACTTAGTTTTAATTTTTTTTTGTTTGAATTTGATTTGTGATTATTTTTATTCAATGTTTGTATATGATAAATAATAATAAAATTACCATGTAATATATTTTCTTCCTTAACTTCAATATATTCGTTTCTATTTGGTGCATTGTGCTGTGGTGGTATACCAAGGATACCCAAGATAGTGCCACCTAAATTATGTGTACGGCTGAAGCATTCGTAGCCCAAAACTACTTTCTGTAAAACGAAAATACGGACATTAGTTGCAGAGAAAAACTGACAACTTAGAAACTATAGCTGAGACAAAATATTTCATGAAACGTGGGCACTAAATTAAAAACCTGTACTCCATGATTGGTAAAAGAATAAGTGGTATAATCTTCACATGGCAACACTCCTCGGCGATTAATAAAGAACACCCATCTATCGTCATTACTTTCAGGTGGTTGGGACAATTCTGTAAACTTCACTCCAGTGATACTGTTAATTACTTCAAGAATCGTTCGGATTTTCAGGCTGAGCTTGTAATCTGTTGATATCATTTACATTTAAAATACATTAACAATTCGCAGATTTATGGCTCTTGACTTTCGAAAACAATAACTTCTAGTTAAAGAACCACTTATAGTCTAAGATCGGGTCGCTAAAAACCGTACTATCGCGTTTTCGCTTGAAACCAAGTCTTTACACTTATATTGACTAGCTTGCCTATTAAAATGTGGCTGCAAATATTTAAAAAAATATATGAAAAATTCATATTGGGAAAGAAACTTCGCCTAAGTTGCTTTTTCAATACAATATTATCTATCTTACGGCGATATCCTTAAGAACTCTGAAAAACCATGGTTGTAATGGCTGCTAAGCTGGCCGCACCTCTTCGCAGCCAGGTTTGAAGAGGAACGATACTGTTGCATCTTTACACTCATAACGTACAATCATGAGTTACATACCAAATTAAAGATATTTTTTTACTGTTTTTTGTGATATAGGGTTGCCTAACGAAATCTGGCCGCAAATGAGGGGTTGCCAGCTGTTAAATGTAGTACAAAATCCGGCTGCAGATTACCCATCGAGGTTTTGCTTGAAACCAAATTTTAGACTTATTTTTGATTAGGAGAATTCATATTTACCAGGTTACCTATCAAATTAATTTGGTATATAACTGATGATTGTACGTTATGGGTGTAAAGATGCAACAGAATTGTACCTCTTCAAACCTGGCTGCGAAGAGGTGCGGCCAGCTGAGCAGCGGCAACCATGGTTTTTCAGAGTCCTTAAGGATATCGCCGTAAGGTGGATAACATTTTATTGAAAAAACAAGTAGGTGTAGTTTCTTTCCCAGTATGAATTTTTGATACTTTTTTTTTAAATACTTGCGGCCACATTTTAATAGGCAACCTAGTTAATATGAATTATCCTAATCATAAATGAGTGTAAAGACTTGGTTTAAAGCGAAAACGCGATAGTACGGTTTTTAGCGACCGGATCTCATACTATTATTTTATTATTTTCATAACTCAAAATCAAAGAAATTCTCAACAAAATCTGTCCTTTTTAAACTGACGCAAGTAGTGACACCTTACCAAAAGAGACCCCATCAATGTAATAAGGTATGTAGCCACGAGGCCATATCTTCAAGTTTGCCATTTCTTGTTCGTCAAAGTCAAAGCCAGGCTCAGTCGTGTCCCCTGACATTCCTTCCATTTTTAATATGGAGTCGTAATTAAGACTGAAAGGTAAAAACGGGAGTCTATTGCTGAAACCTTTTTGTCCATCTGTCCGTAACATTCACCAAGCATACACATACGAGTAGGTTCACCAATACCTTTAGAACCATAATGGCTAGAGGGTTAAAATTTTCACAATTTTATCTAAGTATTTCTGCCGCCGCTATAATATAATAAAACTGATGTATTATGAAATACCAGTTGTTATTTATGATTGCATATTGGAAACGACGAGACTTTTTAGATTGCCGTATGAGAATTAAGTACCTACTTATTAGCTAAAAACTACGGTTAGTAATGAAAAATAATTCACAATGTTACTGCATTCATAATGATTCACTGTGAAAGTGAAGAACATGAAGGAAATGATCAGTTTTTGCTATTTTGTCCGATATTAAAAGAAAATCTAAATATTAACGAAATAGGTATCTAGTTTTAAAATAGATATTATTTCGAACGGATAATGGTACGGCACCCTTCTCGGACGAGTCCGGTTTGCAATTTTTCAAGTTCTTCTTCTGAAGCTAGACAAATGGCTAAAATTAAAAGAAACAATTTAAGATTAACGAAACTATAAATACACCCATTCAAATTTACAGGTAATTAATTAGTTATAAGTAAAATAATTAAAGACTCACAGTTTAAACACATCATAAAAAAAACAGGGTAAAAAAAAAATTGTCGCATATTTTATTAAAAAAGCGCAATTTCATAGTTCACATAAAAAGAACGAAGTTTTCGATATTTTATTATTATGTGAGATAAACCGTTTTTTTGTATCGTTTTCAACTTTACAATAATATTCTTATTGTTGTATTTATGAAGTACTTAAATATAAAAAACAAATACCTAAAGGTATTATTTTTAAGGATTTCAAAAACATTGTCCAACAACTTGGTGGTCAGGTACGGTAGATAGTATTCATAGTACCTACATAAATAGAATCGATAATATTAAAATAAAAATATTGCTTTTTCTCAAAAGTTTCAAAATACTTTTGGCTTCATTTTTTAAACGACTTCAAAAAAAAGGAGGAGTTTCTCAATTCGACCGTATATATATATATATTTTTTTATGTATGTCCACGCAAAACTTCGTCGTTTATGAACCGATTTTGATGATTCTTTTTTTGTTGGAAAGGGGGTATTCCGAGGGTGGTCCCATAGTAAGGAAACCAGGATCTGATGATGGAATCCTGGAGAAATCGAGGGAAACTCTCGAAAAAATTGTATTTTCGACTAGTCTGTTTCTTATGTTTCTTCACACAACTTCGTCGTCCATGAACCGATTTTGATGATTCTTTTTTTGTTAGAAAGTAGGTATCCCAAGGGTGGTCCCATGGTAAGAAAACCAGGACCTGATGGTGGAAACCTGGAGATATCGAGGGAAACACTCGAAAAAATTGTATCGCGACTAGTATGTTTCTTAATATTATGCAATAATAAGAATTTTAAAGCCCTAATGTTTAATGAGGGTCTGACATTGACCTGATGATGGAGCGGAAATGCAGTCGACGGAACTCGACAACGGTTTACAGCAAGTACTTTGTGTTTGGGCTTGATTAACTTATATTATTGAGACCTTTCATCTAAATGGGTTGTGACTGTTATTAGGGGTCTGATAATGAAAATGAAGGACAGTCAAGGGAAACTAAAAAATGTGAAATAAAAAATTTTTGCCAAAAAAGAAACAACTTCAAAACGGAAACTAAAAAGTATGAAATAAATTAACTTGTACAGCAAATTTCGAGTTTATAAGTGATTAAAAGTAACATAAACAAATACATAATTATGTCTATAAAATTTTTGAAGACGGTGCCACCTGTTTCCTTGAGATGTGAAAAAGATTGATTATAAGTACCTATATTACCTATATCTATTTATTGTTTTACTTGGCACCGTATAGAATCGATAATATTAAAATAAAAATATTGCTTTTTCTCGAAAGTTTCAAAATACTTTTGGCTTCATTTTTATTAGTATTATAAAAACTGGCTTAAAAACATCTTATTTATTTATTTTCTTACAAGCATAATACATACAATTATTTACGTTTCTATTATTATCGATTAATAAAAATTGATAATATATTTTTTTCCAAATCATTAAGAGTATATAATTTTTTCAAAGACCTACTGAGCCTATTATTTATGTACGTATATCACTGTCAAAATGTGTGTGACTGTGGTTATGACAAAATCTGTTCAGTCTACGGTTCAGTCAGTGGTTTTAACGTGACCATTTACACCCATCCATCCATAGGCACAAAGAGATTAATTATGAGGAAGTTAGATTTTCTAAGCTCGGTCCATCCTGGGTCCGTAACTTAATTTCTAAACATTCGTATCTCAAATCAAAGTGCAAGTAAGTATATCGCGAACAAACATGAATGAATAAGTACCTACCTGTTGTAAGGTAAGTACCTAATGGTTTAAAAGGTATTTTCGAATTTAAGAAAAATAACCACATAATTGTTTATTCTATTACATCAGAACACTATTTTTCATAAGTATCATAGTCGTGCATGTTCTCAAGTTTCAATTTTTTAGAGCTTTTTTTCTTTCCAGTTTTTTTAGCGAATTTTAGTTTATTTCCCCCTTCAGCATTTTTAGAGGCAGCTGAATACTTATCGGGCTTCTGCCTCGGTGGTATATTTGTATCTTTAGGTGTGTATTTCTTGAATCCTCTTCCAGGTTTAAACAATTTAGAACAATCAGAAGTTCGAGCACGTCGTTGTCTTGATATGTAGTTATAAACCATTCTGATCTTCAAGATATCGGCGAACGTCAAACCATCACCTTCACCAATCGGAGCTCCATCTGATAATGACTGAAATATTTAATCATATTTTATTATGTTTTGAATTTTAAGTTATTTTGATTTAAAGACCGGTTTCTCACTTGTCGTGTGCCGTTTCGATTTTAATCGGACAACAATCTTAATACTAGCGCCATCATCCGACAAAGTTCATACTAAATGTTCTGTCAGTAGAGCTCACATTTAAATCCACAACAAGTGGGAATTGAAAGCTAAACACGAGGCCTATTATAGCGTAGTGCCAAGAATTTTGCTTGGATTATAAATTCTTATACCTAGGTACATACTTGGTTTTGTCAACCCTCAGCAACGTGAGCCAGACTTGAATGTTGTCGTAAAATGTCTCACCTTAGGTACGATAGTAGCCGAACCATTGTTAGTATATTGATGAAAATGGAAATGACCAGCACTCAAGATGTCGTACTCTATGTCGTGAAATAACCATTCGCCATCATTGAGCATCTTGAATAAGTGCACTTTGTCTAAAAGGAAATACTTAGTTTTAATTTTATCTTTTTGCTTGAATTTGATTTGTGATTATTTTTTTCAATGTTTGTATAAGATAAATAATAATAAAATTACCAGGTAATATATTTTCTTCCTTAACTTCAATATATTCGTTTCTATTTGGTGCATTGTGCTGTGGTGGTATACCAAGGATACCCAAGATAGTGCCACCTAAATTATGTGTACGGCTGAAGCATTCGTAGCCCAAAACCACTTTCTGTAAAACGAAAATATGAACATTAGTTGCAGAGAAAAACTGACAACTTAGAAACTATAGCTGAGACAAAAATATTTCATGAAACATAAGCACTAAATTAAAAACCTGTACTCCATGATTGGTAAAAGAATTAGTAGTATAATCTTCACATGGCAACACTCCTCGGCGATTAATAAAGAACACCCATCTATCATCATCACTTTCAGGTGGTTGGGACAATTCTGTAAACTTCACTCCAGTGATACTGTTAACCACTTCAAGAATCGTTCGGAGTTTCAGGTTGAGCTTGTTATCTGTTGATATCATTTAAAATACATTAACAATTCGCAGATTTATGGCTCTTGACTTTCGAAAACAATAACATCTAGTTAAAAAACCACTTATTTTATTATTTTCATAACTTAAAATCAGAGAAATTCTGAACAAAATCTGTCCTTTTATGTTAAACTGACGCAGTAGTGACATCTCACCAAAAGAGACCCCATCAATGTAATAAGGTATATAGCCACGAGGCCATATCTTTAAGTTTGCCATTTCTTGTTCGTCGAAGTCAAAGCCAGGCTCTGCCGTGCCCCCTGACATTCCTTCTATTTTAAATATGGAGTCGTAATTAAGACTGAAAGGTAAAAAAAGGGAGTCTATTACTGAGACTTCGCTGTCCATTACATTCACTAGGCACTCGCATTCTTACCACAGTATATTATAAAAGCTAGAGGGTTTAAATTCTCACATATGATCTATTTCCGTTACCGCAATGACAACATATACTAAAACTGAAGTTTTATGGACAAAGATAAAAATACCAGTCGCGATGATTGCATATTACTTAAGATATTATATTAAAATATTTATACATAGAATATTATATATCAGTTTTAAAATAGATATTATATTGAAAGAATAATGGTACGGAACCCTTCTCGGATGAGTCCAGCTTGCAATTCTTCGAGTTCTTCTTCTGAAGCTAGACAAATTGCTAAATAAACAAAAAGTTAAGGTTAAAGAAGCCATATTAACGCATATTCAAATTTGTAGATGTAAGTAATTTTAAAAACTTACAATTTTGACATATCACAAAAAGAAACAGAGTAAAACAAAAATATTCGCATATTTTCTCAAGCCAGCGCCTTTTCATAGCTCGCCTGCAAATAAGTTTTTGATTTTATTATATGAAATAAATAGGATTATTTTTGTTATCGTTTTCAACATTGCAATTTGGTTATTTTTTAGGTATATACTTACTGTTTATGCAAAAAATAGACTAGTATTATAAGTGTAACCTAAAAATGAAGTATTTTCGCTGTAAGCAGTGAAAATAAGTACATACATAGTTACTCATCTCCGGTAAATCGCATACAGTGAATTCCTCAGCGTACAAAACACGTGATACTTGCAAAACGCAGAAATCGTTTCGCGTGAAAAATTATTCACGCTATTTCAGATTCAGCCACGCCATTCGTATCCCTTATGACAGATTTCTCAGTTCATAAACATAAATTTTCCAGCGCGCCCTATACGCGTGGGAACCTGCCGCGGGCCCAGCGACCACCAACACCGATCAACTTTTCACTTTCAACTTTCCTCTACACACAAATATCAACCTTAAACACTATACACTGAGTCTGTTTTACAGCTAGAAAGACTACAAAATAAAGTCGTTTCAGAAAATTGCAGCACCTACAATGAACAGCAAAATCTTGGCACTGCAGGAAAGTGATGTATTTACAATTGTTTCCATAACTTGCCGAGCCGGCCATTTTGAAACTAACTCCACAATCGTATGTACGTTACCTTATTCGTCTATCAGAATTTACAAACCAAGATTGTTGTGTAAACATATCTTTACTAGAAATGCTAGTACAGTGTATAATACAATGAAATTTTAGTTTATGATTATGCCTGATGAGAATGAAACTTTAACTTCTATGAAAGAGACAGATTTCTCAGATACTTTATTAAATAATGAGGAATAATTGTCTTAATTTGAAGATAAGTACTTACCATAATAAGCCATTAATTAGAAGATCAATATCATTGTGTTCTCTACCTTACGTCACTGGCCGCTTACAAGAACAAAACGAAGCGTTCGAGATATGACATTTCGCGTTGTAAGAAACGTCGGGGCATAAATATCGAAATGAAAACATTAAGTTATCGAACGGGGGACAACTGCGGAGGTTGTTACCCCGCTGATACATGTATCAATTGCCAATAACGGCTCTGACTGACATTTCGATGAAGCGAATCGGAGCACGCTCTGTTATAAACTTTCCTGGTGAGATATACGAAATTATTATTAACTTCCTAGTTAATAGAATAAAGGAGAATTAGAACAATGTCCATCTAAAAATAAAGAAGACAGAAAAAATAGAGACAAAAATAATGTATTCCGTGATTCCAGAGTCACTTGTTAAGATTTTGTAGGTACCTAGTTAGTTTATAAGTAGTTAAAAATAATAATAATTAAATAATTTATTTTATAAGTAGTTAAAATTATGAATGACAAAATAAACCTCAGTAAAAAAAAACTAAATATCGTATTGATAATGATGGTATCAGTTTACTGTCTTTTTTACTACTTTTCTAAAGTTTCCTCTAACATTGCTTATTGAAGTAATTATTGAAAATACTTACCTGGTTTATGTTTTGTTGCATTACTTACCCCATTTATCATAAAAATATAAAGAAAATCCAATCTCCAACTGGTTTGCGCACACGCACTCTTGTTTAACGATATATTTAATGATTCATAACTATTGCAATATTGTTGTTATTGATCTAATGAAGACTTGAGTACATTGCGCAGGTTTATGGTGGTTATAACTCCCCAAGAGTCATTGAGATGGCAGCATGTAAGTAATAAAGATTTAGCTTAGAATGGGCTTAGTACTCATTGTGTATTCGTGCATAGTCTATTTATGTTCTTGAATGAAGTAAAGGTTGATTAAGTAATCAAAAGACATGATATTTTGATCAATTTTGTATTTTTAGTAACAACTAATCAATATTTTAATTATAAATAGGTACTGCTAATGTACAACCAATATAATAAATGTGTCAACCCCAAAAATTGCGGTCACTGGACGAAATATAATTTCAAAAAGGTACATTCGTTAATTATCATACAACAATAAGTTTGAGATTCAGATAAGTTCAGCTGATTTCAATAATATTGTTTAACTAAGATTTACAATTAAAATACATTCACATAAATAACTTAAAATAAAAATTACGATCATATTTACAGAACTGTAAATTAATTTACATTGGTGATGGAAACTTTTGAGATAGGTATTCTGTTAAAATTTTGTGATAACTGTCACAAATAAAAATGTTAAAAATGGCACTAATTGATTGTTCAAAATTCATAAATGAGCTTGTTGGAATATTTTTAAAATACATTTTATCACAATAATGATTTTTTTAAAAATAAAACTGTAATGATTATTGTTAATATGAATCCTGAAAAGGAAAATTACAACTACGAAATTAAAATTTCAGTCTTTAAATCTGATGCCACTCATCAGTTCTTCTGTACCTTTTTACGAGTTTAATAAGCCTTATGTACAGATACGGAGAGTATAAATTAGTATAAAATACCTGTTTAGGAATACCGATAGTTTTGACATCGGATTCTCAATTAAACCTAAGTTAATTAATTCACTTTAAAACTTTTGTTTTCAAAGTAAACCAAAATAAATTAAAACACGTTTTCAATAAATATTTTCAATAAAAGCTTACATATTGAATTATAATATCCATTGCAGTTTTGTATACAAACTTAGCAGGGTTAACTACGAGTTTAACTTAACGCTAAACTAATTTATATCACATATGAAATATCATTCAAGTTGATATTATACTCGCACTTCAATAAAGCTTTCCTTATATCGGCAAACTGTCGAGCTTGGACTGTCATATATTATTTTTATCAAACCGGGATATACTCGTTACCGCGTGTCAATTTCAATAAACAGGGTCTAAAAGCATCTAGTCAGTTAATGGGTTAACATATTAGTTTGAAATCAAATATTAGTAGTTTTCAAAGTAGTCCAAACTCATCGAGGCGGCAGTTTCCGATAACACTTGTCTACTAACTATAAAATCCGTATAAAAGAGGCAAAATATATAGTCACTAAAGTAGTAATACATGCATTTAACTACTCTAGAAACTGTATAAATGGACGTGCAAATGTATAAATTGTTTAACAAGTGTCAATTCGCGTGCAACTTTATCTCGAATATCGGACGCAGCACGCATACAATATTATACGTATAATACTGATTATTTAATTTATTTAATATTTAATTAAAATTCTCGAGAGCGTTTATCTCGTAATGTGGGACACTTTTACGATGGCGCTACTTACTGACTGATAAGGCCGCTTGCAGCCTCCGCCCTCGGACACCCAAGAAGACACTTTATGCAAATGTCGTTAAGCCACATATTTCATTAGCGGCCTTTATTATAATATGAAATTATAATTACAAGACAATTCGCTCCCAGATCTCAAAACAGTTATGCGGCCGCGCACTCGTCGCGGTCGTCTCTAAAATAGAAAGTACTCGTACGACTTATACGATTATGGCTGTCGATAACGATTTCTTTAATCGAATATTAACTTTGAAATGATATTAAGAAATACCATTTAAAGTCGTAAAACATCTACGTAGGTGTCTCTAGCGGGAGCGCAGTCACTCGAAAATAATAAGTACGATATCTAAAGTAAATAAATTATACAGCCGACCGCGCAAGGAAACCAATAAGGCCGATTCCGATTGTAAACGAAGGATGACAGGCTGACAGAAATAAATCGACGTTAAACTGGTCTCATTAGTTTCCAAACGACGGCGTTCACAAAAAATAATGTTACTAGATCACATGTTCGCACTTAATAGCCAAATAAATTAACAGAGTAGCTTATTTAATTTCACGCCGGATCAATTATACGCATCGAAAAGAAGAAATAAACAGTGTTATAGAACTATTTACATAAGTCAACATAAGTTAAGGTTTCGAGATTCCGATTGAAGAAAAAGTGAAGCGATTATATACACGGTCCGTTATATGTCAAAGTACTCGCTTTGAACAGGTCCACTCTCGAGTCACAATCACAAACGTCGAACACAGAGTTAAGTTTCTTCTCGATCACTATTTATGTACACGAAATGAGCGTCCGGTCGCTTATAAGCACGTGTGAACAACTTTTTCCGTATGGCACAATTTACATTTGACCTCGCAACACCAGTGGAAGGTGCAGTTGCACCGCTCCACCACAATCATTGTTTCAGTCCGGTAGCCGCGGCCGCAACACATGAGGTCGCAGCCGTCGACGCCGATGCTGGTGTCGTTGCAGGCTCGCCCGTGGGTGCCGGGGATGCCGAGCCGAGGGTTCTTCTCGCAGAAGCCAGGAGACGACTCCAAGTAGACTAGGTCTTTGGCACCCGGAGACTTGTGGTCAGGATTATGTGGCCGCAGTTGGAACCTGTAGCGGTCTCTTCGTGGGACCCTGTGCGGTGCCGCGTCGTTGCGCTGCGTCGGTGCCTCCAAGTCAGCGTTATGCGTCATCACCCTGGACGCTCCGTCGAAACGGTCTTTGAGCGCGTCTCCCACAGACCTGAAGCTTGGTAGCCGCATCCAGCACGTCTTCACCGTGCACGAACCAGACATTCCGTGGCACTTGCATTCCTGGCGCATCTCCGTTTGAACATGCTGCGAACAAAATTATAGCAATGAAATCAAGTTTTATTTTATAATAAACAGGATTATGTTGTTAGATAGAGTATCAATCACATAATAAAGAGTATCGACATTCTTTTATGCGCTTTTTAATAACCTTTTGTTTTTAATTTATTCGAAACTATCTTAACAGGAGGTCTATAATGATGTCCAAATATCTTCAAATCCCTTCGATAAGCGTCGATACAGGTGATCGATGATCTTTTAGGCGCACTCCATCGATCGCATCTCACGATCGAGCAAATTGTTACAAATCGTGAGGAGGTGGGCCGGTCGTCACCGCGCGTGGACTGATCATAAATCATACTACAGGGACATTCATCATTCTTAGGAGATAGATAAATGACGTTAGGACGGAGACAGTTGGTGTAAGCCTCTAAGTCTAGCCGTTTCGAAGAACAACCTGGCAAGTTTATTTATTCATATGTAGAAGGTGCGTATGTTGAACGCCTAGTGTCCAAATATGTGTCAAACAATTGATGGAATGCCGTGAATATTCATCAGGTGGACACCCAGCGCGAGCGTCGTGACAGGAATTAAGCGGTCGGATAATGACGCGACTGGGTGGCTCGGGGCGCCTGAGCCACTTTCTGGATGAATTTGGGAAGGCTCATATATTGAGCATGCAAATGTGGGTGTGTGGTGGGAGGGCGATGCGTCGGCGCGACGAATAACTGAGTGTTGCGCACTCGCGCACGCCCGGCGCATTATTAATATTACACTTACGCGACACGTCAAGTGGCTCGATCGATCGACACCCGTAATGGTAATGTAAACACGCCGCGATGACAATGGCCGTCTCGATAACTCTAAGCTGTTTTGTTTTACGAGGTGCTACCGTCTGAGTGGCGATTGGATAAACAGTAATGGATCGGTTTGTTGACTACCAATCATCACCGAGGGAGATAGCAGCGGCTACTTGTTTTGTTATGACGGCCGCTCGTATCGAGTGCACCGTGACATCATCAACATATCATTATTTGTTTAAAATAGACTGTAGTGGCATATTACTTCACAAGTTTATCTTTCTGAGTTAATCATCTTGAAATGCTCGCTTTGTGTAAAGTAAACATACGATATTTGTAGATCAGAATAGTCCATCCAATAGGTACGTACATGAAACAGGCTGATATGATACAACACTTACCGCTCGCCCAGCCTCATTGTTGTGCAGATTCATTTTCTCTCGTAAAGTCTTCCCTCTCTCTCCTGTATCAACGAATTCGCGGCTGAATCTGAACCCGAAGCCGATGTTGTCACTGCATCCCCCCCACTTCCACACTCTCACGTTGGCTGCTGCTGCGGCCCTGGTACGGTGGGGGGTTCGGTCCACGTGGGAGTAGTCACAAGTGCAAGATTCGATGGAACCCTCGGCGCATGCGCGTGAGACTGCATGCGTCACTCCAGCGCTTGTTATTGCGTAGATGAAGGCTGTTTCTCGGCATCCTATGACAAAGGAAATGAACAAAATTAAAAAACGACGACAATTAGATGTTCTTAAATGTAATACAAATTAATAGTTGATTCATATTCGAAGTTGAATAAAGAACATAGTCCTCGTATCGTTGGTCAAAATTAGAAAGAAAGTAATATAGGGGAAAATCGGAAAGCTGCTTTTATTCTACAAACACTCTCGCGTATTTTCAATTTTGAGGTCCGACGAGTGTTTGAAAGGGTAAGAATTTATAAAATCAGCATTGAAAAACTGGAATGTTTTGATTACTTCGTTGATTGGCTGCATACCGAACAAGAGGCATGTTTGGTATTCAAGTTATTACAGAAACCAGTATGAGGGAGTTCATACTTTAATCAAATAATTGTTAGGGTTCCGACTATACTTTTATCAAGACATTTATGCAAATTTAATTTTCGACTTTATTGAGTTTCATTAGATTATTTTGTACAGGTCAATATACTTGTAAAATTACAAAACTTGAACATAATGTCAGTATAAGTTTAAAAGAATTAAAAAGTACCTAATGTTGTTGTAAATAAAATAAAAGCCATCCAAATATTACAAAAACTTATTAAAAAAGGTTATTATAAAATCAACGATTATCTAGATGACTCAAATCCATGGGATTGACCTGCTCTTCTGTCATGCTGTCTCTATGTAGCATAATTATTGAAATGTTAATTTTAATGTTTGTATCTAAGTGTTTTGTCTTAGAATTTGTAATACCAAATTTGAAAAGAGCAACCCAACAGAGTTTCTTGCTAGATTCTTCTCTGGGGAAAACTGCACTCTTGCGAATCTAGCATTAACTTTAAAAAATGAACCGTCTTATGTGATGTCAAACTCGTCCTACAAGATAAATAAACATTTCATTTCATTTATTAATTCATCTATATTTTGATATACCTACGGCTAAACTAACAAGACATTGACTAAAAACATCAGATAGTATCTAATAAGTCATCGCATCTTTTATAAAATTCACACGATGTAGAATTAAGCACAATAAAATCACAGATCACTCGCTCCCATTCATCTCGAACGTACGAATACATAAATCGATGTTCTCATCTCGTATCGAATACTATAAATAATTAATGGCCCAGCATTAGAATCAAATACTCATAAAATACAATTAAAAGAGAGAGGGTATATCTCGACGATTGAAAATAAAAGAAGTGCCTCTTACCTACCCGAGAGATTATAAATTTGATCATTACAAGTGGTACGGCGCGCGCATCGAATTCTCTCTGTTAATATCGATTTAATAGCCCGCGTACTTTAAACGATTAATACGATATACTGCTCTTTGTCTACGCGGAGTGGCTTGTAAAGAAAGACGAGATTATTACAGAACAATATTAAACATCGCTTGTAATGAACTCCATACAAAATTATGAAAATTTACAGTCGTCGAAAAACGTACATAAAGCTTTCTTGCGTGTCGTGGCCGAACTTTATCTCGTTATTAATTCGCGTGCGTAGACATTGTAATTTTACGGCATAATGCGCATTAATAACCCGGTTATTGTTGGCGCAATCCCGTCTCATTAAACGCTCTCGCTTTGCGCGCATGCGCTCTCAAGGCTGATGAAATTCCTCAAAGGCTATAAACCATAAGAAGCTGGATTATAATCGCAGATACTTTGGTAAAAATAAAATAAGCAATTAACGCCGCTCTAATACACATAAGTGTAATCTCGTGTCACGTCGCAGGCTATTGCCATTCATTTAGGAATATACAGCGCAGACGCACGCCTTTGGTGGGCTTCCGGCCACCTCGCGCGCTCGCTATAAATCGGAAAAAACGAACAGACCCCAAGGATGTAAAAATAATAAGGAACGCGTATTTGTTGTAATTTATAATAATAATATGTGGAACGAGCCAGCGCCAGCGTTATTAAGGACTCAATAAGCAAATGAAATCATTTTTTTATTGAGTTGTCATCGTGCACCGATATAAATTACGGCGCACACTGCAGCAATCCGCTCGGGATTCGCTTTTTGTGCTTCCCTTTGGGATGTTATACGAAGTATTTTATTCAGCAATTACTTGAGACGTTCGATCGGGAATTTTAATGTCAATTTCGCCATCAGTCAATGCTCGAGAGAAATTAATTCAAGGTAGGTATAGTAGGACCGGCCTCAGTTCGTACATTTATCTTCAGTAATGAGTTGGAAACGTTCTCTCACATTAGCTATAACGAATAGGTGCGGGCCAATTAAATATGGCACGCGTAAATAACGCTCGTAAAATAATAGCTTTCGGCTAATCCAATTGCAGGTGTATGATGAGATGTATGAGATTATGTTACTATGAGCTCATACATTGTTAGTGTGTAATTGTTAGACCTTTGTTAATATAAATAAAATACTTTTACGTAACATATTTCGAGCAAAACGGATAATAAATTGATAATAAGACCTGCACATTAGAGGTTTTTATGGCTAGTTCGGTTACAGAATGTAACACATGAGTATTATAGGTACTGGGCTATAAAACAGATTTTACGGACATTATAGTGTACTATGAGTCAGTGAGGTCTGGCGGCGGGGTGCCGCTGCGGGCCAGGTGTGCGCCCCACGTGCTGTGGCAGCGTCTTCATAACGCGAAGACTTGCCCAACCATCTGTCCACAAACAGATGTCAAAACCCGCTGAGATTCCTACTTTACCACTCCACCTCCAGCAAAAGCTAACGGAACCATTACCAGACCAATTACCAATATAAACAACGACTGGAAACTTTTTAATTGGTCTGTGAGAACGTCGAAAACGTATCCCCATGTCAATCGATGATTCACGGCCAAGCCTAACTTGTTTGACATCATTCAGTAGTGATTCTTTGTTCTGTTTTAATATTAAACTAAATATTTGTGAGACTTTAAATAAATGAATAATTTATTCGCGTGGCGCGACCGGCCATCGATATCCCGGACCAACAAAGCCGATTGTCGCGTTTTGCAAATAAATCGAGACGTAGAAAAATTATGACAGATGTAAGCAGACCTCATCCGCGAGACCGCATTAGTCACGGCATTAAATAAAATGTAAATTCTCTCTACGAATCCAATTATGGGCAAAACAACGCTAATCTGACGCCAGGTACCTACTCGTAAAATGTACTGTATTTACAAATAGCTGATAGTCCTCACTCGTTCAATTCAACGATTTAATATCATAATATTCGTAATTAAGGCGAACCATTATTTTATTAAGGCAATTTTGCCCCATCAAATCGCAGTCAAATAAGAACAAACATGAGTAATGTGGATCTATAAAAGTAAATTATTATTATAACTGATAATAAAGTGCTGTCCATGGATTATCTGTGCATATAATAAATGGTCCCGAAGTGGGTTTACAGCGCGAGCGCCGAGCGATAATTCCATCTCGACGGATTGGCAGTTAAGGCGAGGCGTTGAGAATTTATAAAAGTCAAAAAGTCGTAAATCCAACTTTGAGTCTGCGCTCATCTGAGGTTCTCTGTATATCCAAATGCCCGACATCGCCGCCTTCGACCGCTCCGTAAAATAAAACTTAATCACTGTTGACATTTGACGAACACCTGGCGCGCAGGGCAAACAATTAAATAATTCAAAATTAATGCACTAATTAAATATGTTCCTGTCCGCATTAAGTCATCACGCCGAAGTGTTTCCATAAGATTAATTTGAAGGATTGACTTATGACGGTTTTGCGTCGCGCCTCTTGTGCCTTATTATTTATAGCGACTCACATTATTCAAATTTGATGAGACGTAATTACTCAAAACATCGATAAATCACGAGTTTTATAACAGGGTGTTTGGCCGGTTTGGCACTCGCTCTATCGGACATGGCTTTATCCACCTATGATGAAGTCATTTTATTTGTCTTTAAAATCGTTTTACTGGGAGTTAATGACATCGCGTCTACAGTAATAATAAGTAAGATTACGATGATTTATTCTCATAGGGAAGACAACTGGTATACAATCGCTTAGAAGAACGTGATTGCAGCTTTAGTTATTAAAGACACAGAAGCAGCGCTCGAGCTGAATGGTGAAGGTAATTTTAGCTATAAAAGCGCATCAAGGATGGGTAATAAAAAGCAATAATTCATTTTCGTTATGCCGTGTATGGGTGATAATTTCACATTGAGTGTGCGACCGAGGCTGCTCTGCGACAATTCAAATTTACGTCGCTCGTATATCACTCATTGTGAGTGGCACAAAGCGCGCAAGCTACCACCGCTACCATCCCTGCCTCCGCACCATTCACACAATGGACAAAGACATTTGTTTTCAAACTTCCAAAAAAACACCGAAAATAATTTCATTTTAAGTGAGCTGTCCATAAACAATAAAAAGGCAATCGACAACGTCAAAAGCTCAGCCAGTAAAAACGACAGTGCATTCGATGTCAACGCACGAACAACTCAAACCATAATCCGAGTATAATCGACTTATATTTCAATTTCACAAAACCAGTGTATCTCAAAAACAATTCAAACGTTACTAAACTCAAAACGCTTATCTAATTGAGCATTAAACATTTCGTTGAGATTTATGTGTTTTATTTTGATGTCCATCGTTTTATAGTAAGTTTATCCACCCACGGCGTCGGAATCTCGGGGGCACATACGAAACACACCAAAACAGGAAATATTTTGAAAAAAGGTCGGGTTTTATTGGCCGAGTTACCTGCCATTAGGAGCTGTGTTAGGTGTAAACGTGGCTTCCGTGGAGTGGTCCGAGGCACGCACTGTCGCACTCGCATCGCTAAACTACGCTGCAGGGGGGCTCACCGCGGGACCCCGGACCATATATTTTTCTATGACAAAGACGCGTCGAATAAAAGCGCACGTATTGTATCGTTGTCATCATTTGTGTTAATACGATCCTTGAGGTTTTCACCACAATGCGATGAAGATGTCGCGTCCGTCGTGTCAATGGCGTGTCGACGTGTAAATTAGTAATTATTCGTGTCCTATCCGGGGGGTCTTTGTGGGTCGAAACTGTAATTATGGCTCTAGACAGCCCTATTGACAATGTTATGGATTTTGATGGACATTTAAAAGCAAGTTTAGGATCATATTTGCGACGTTTTCGCTGGTAATGAGTAGCGTTGTGGGCTCCCGTGGCGATCGGTTGGCGGTTTTTATGCGTTTCTCGAATGAGCGTAATTGCAATGTATTAAAAAGTTTATCGTGGATATTTGCGGCGGGCCTGTAATATGCGGCCGCGTGATTCGCCCGCCCTGCCTGCCCTTAATAAAGTAATATGCTCTAAATGCACACGCATATAACATAAATTTTGTAATCTCCTTGCTCTTTTTATCAAGTGAAATTATTACGATGGTGGTCCGGGCCTCCTCGTGCTATATCTGGATTTTAATTTAGAAAAATGTACTAACCTTTTATCGCCGGACGCTTGAATAAAATGCCAATACATTATTTTAGCTCTAGGCGTTTCGGTTTACGACTGCGCTTTGAGTGCTTTATTGGGATTGTACTGTACGTGTTTTGTTTCATTTCATTACTATACCGTGCAGCCGTGACGATGTTTCTCTTAGCACACGCTCAAGAGAAAATGTAGTTGTAAAGTAATTACCGCGTAATTCTCCTTTAATGAACTTTACTTACTTAATTGGTTCTGTCTCGGCGATTTACGTTATTTAAGATACATAAATAAGTTGGGATGGAACGTTTAGTCCGATAATAGTTCTTTTGATTTACCTGCTCATTCACACAGTGTACAGTGGGCAGCATTGAAACTCCACAGAGAGACCGGAATGTCAGCTCTGTTGCATTTACGTAAGATGATGGTATGCGCGTAGGTACCTGTGTTACCTATTGTACACATCTAGCGGCCGTCTCATGCCTCGGGCTATGAACGACCTGGGTGTATTTTTTATTACATAAACATTAATGTTGAGTAAACATATTATAAATAAATCTAATTGCGATTTGTTACCAATTTAGTTTTCATGAATATTTTATAAGTTTGATATTTTATAATGACTTGTCTGACAAGAATTAGAACGCTTTAAAACTTAAGGTCAAATAAATGAAGCGTAATATTAGAATGTTATTTGAAATTAATCAGTTACCTAATCGAAACAAAAAGTTAGATACTGTGTTATAGTATCTAACTATTACCTACTCATGTGTAAACAAACAAATGAATAAAAGAAGAACAGTATTCTCACAGTTACAAGTGTATTCAGACTAATAGAAACGTCGCTTACCGAAAACGCTTGCACAATTCATTAACGTAGGAAGCTAGCGGTCAACAACCGGAGCAGTGCACGGAACACTCGAAACAAACCGACGGAATCCCGATATCGTCTCGAATTCGAAATAACATTGAATTAGGACGAGATATGGACCAACGCTCTTAATTTCAAAGATAACCCCCCTAATGTGGGCTCGTGAACTCCGATCTTATGGAAAGCTTTTTGTTCTTACGCCGTTTTATTGATTTGTATTTTATGAAAGATTTTGAAACTGTTGCAGCGCTTCTGATTTTAGAAATGCATATTAGCTCTTTTGAAATTACTGTACCTACCTTAAAAATATTTTTATTTAAAAAATATCGCAATCGTAAAAAAAATCTGAGGAAATGACAAAATTAATTCAACGCACACTCGTTTTTTTGCTATTATAGCAAATAATGGCCAACGCACAAGCCAGATGTTCACAAGCTCATAATAAGGCGTATCGCGTACAAAGCATCGAAATCGGACACCGGAGATAGGACACAACTGATTTCAATTACAAAATAAACTTTTACACCCATAATCACAACATATCCTCGACTTTCAACCCTATGTGCTGCCCCCTACGACTTCACATTTCTCGTTTACCAGCAAAGTAAACGCACCGTGCTGAGAGTGTATTAAAACATTTTAATTTTTAAAGTGCACCTTTATTTAGCTCACAGCTCTCATTCAGCTCGTGAAATTAGTAGCTTGGCAATTCAATGTCTCTGCAAATAACATGCAATTTCTAAGTAATAGTGCCGGTTGAATTGAATTTAGCTGTAAAACCAGTATTGTGAAGCTAATGGAGGCCTACGCTGATTTGTATCAAAACGTCGATAAAATCTGCATCTATTCAAATAAACTAAATGGATCCGACGTGGTGTAATTGTAAACATGTATTTTTATCATAGTAATTTTTTTTGTTCACAGTGTTGAAACTCATCGTACTGTAAGTGAAATAGATAACATCTTTGCCAAATGCTTTACGTGTATAACATGGTACATACATATTAGTACTAAATTATTATTTTTAATATAGTGTCGTAACTCTCTGTTAAAAAGACAAAGCTAGAGAGCGTAAGAAAGTAAATAAATTGAATCTAACTGAATCAAAAAGGTATAAAGAAAGCATAAATAAAAAGAGTCATTGACAAACGGGAACTCGAATGTCATTCGGGCGCATGTAATTGATCCAGGATGCTTTATCTTGATGAGTCCCTTTATCCGTGCCCCCGACGCGCTACCCTCCGGACCAGGGCCGCTTCAAACAGATAACATCTCTAAAAGGGTTGCCAACTAAAGATATCACTTAATTTGTAGCCACTCTTTGTAACTCGCATTAGGGGGCTTGTACAAAACATAAACCTTTTTGTACACACTTTTTTGCGCGGAACTTCATTGAAGGACAGTCTCGATTTCATTTTTTAAAGACACCATTGAATACCTCGTAATCTGTATCCCCGGTATTCTGGAAGGGCATTACGGCTTATCTTCTTAACTTCTTTTTAATGTTTTGTTCGCTTTGTTTCGCGATACGAAAATTGAGACAACGGGTGACGCGTGTTCTTGAAATCGCTATTTAAATAAGTATCGGTTTTTGTCCGTCGTTTTTTAATCAGCGACAGGATCATCGTGACTTCAGTATTAACTTGTCAACCCTTATCAGTTGTTTAGTCCTAATTAGGGACGTTTATCATTTTATTGAAGTTCGGAGCTTACCTCTGTCGACGATTTTGCCAAATAAGTTTTTGCCCCGTAGGAAGTTTCTGGTGGAGCAGTTCCACCTCCTGTATTTGAACTGGTGCTGGCACTCGGCGACGGCCATGCTGGCGCCCTTGGCCACTGCGGAGAGGACGCCGGGGTTCTCCCGCGCCAACCGCCGCTGTTTCCGCCTCAGCGTCGCGTGCACCGCTGGGTCCATGTAAAGCACGCCCGGCGAAAGTGGGGACAGGTTATTTGGCTCCCCCGCTTTTGCTATACCCCTGAAACAAAGATAAACACTTGTAGCAAAAAACTTTACATTAAATACTCCAGGTACTATGTTAAACGGGTGTTAAGACCAAAGTTTTGTCACGTCGCAGAAAACAAAGGCTGGCTTCGCGAGCGAAACGCCTGGGAATTCAAAACAAAACAAACAAAAAGCGAACGCCACTTAAGGCAATGGGTGCAACTCGAAATGAAATGCTCATTTGAAAGGGTAAAGACAACAAACAATTGACGACCGAACTGTCAATCCGCAGTCGTTTAGATAAATATTTGCGTCGCGCATTAATTCTCGAGGGCCGAGTGGGTAAACAGGCGAGAGCGATCGAGATCACGGCCTGTTGACTCGCCGTGGTACTGGCACGGCCGGCCTCATCCCGCCGCCGCCGCCGCCGCCGCCGACAGACCCTACAAAAACTTAGAGGCTTAAAGCACTCTCAGCCGTGTGCTCACGCTGGAAATCGTATTACTTTTCTATTTGCTTTTCTTTGTAGTCAAGTGTTACGTAAATATGAACGTGTTCGTAGGAAATCTTCATTTCCTTCAAATGCCTTAAATGGAGATACTATTTATGTGACTTGAAGTTTTAACTTTAAATATCAGTATTTCGGGAAATATTTTATTTATTGTGCTAACTTCTTAAAATGTAGAACGACAATATTGACACGCCACGTCATATGTCGAACAAGTTTGTCAGTTTGTCATACTAACGTAAGCCATTGTCAAGTTGTTTATTTATAATTTTAGCGCAGACATTAAATCTAATTTATATTCTATGCTGCCAGTATGTTAGTCTGACATATTTCGTCACACGCCGAGACTACCATATTAGATATCTTTATTAATTTGATACAACATAATCTTTAATATGACGTCCGTGTCAGTTTTTGTAATGAATTTATTTGAATCTGGTTTTATTATGAGTTTTTTGCTTGTGCCCTGTGTGGTCGCATTTAATAATGCTAATAAGTAGAACGGAATAAATTAGGTAAATGTTATGTTTGGGTTCAGTGGATGCAATTTATATTAAATTAATGTATTTAGCGTTTAATGTCATAATTTGGAGGTTGACCATATGGCTATGATAAAAAAACATGAGTTTGTCTAAGTGCAAAACGAATTAGTGTTAGATTATAAAATCTATTTGACCTTTTGTTTTTTAGGTTGCAGAATGCATGGCAACAATCTGTTAAAGGATCTTAATCCGCCTGTGGGTGCAGTGGATGGAGGCCGTCACTGCCGTCATATTGACACCCACGACTCCAAAAACAAAACCACGGATGTCCATATTTGCCGTCCATATAGAGTCCTTTGCACTTGTCACGTTGGTAGGAAACCAAATACGGGACTCAAGTCCTTAAGGAAAAAATCCTCAATGGCTTTCACAGGCAAACGTAATGTTTGTCCAGAGATAAAGTCTGTGTGAATGTGTCAAAATAACAAATATTGTCTTTTATGGTTTGGATTGGACGTCGTCGTCCTCTATACGGGTAATTAAACGTTTCCTTTTTGACGTTTCTACAGCTACAGACGGATACTTCGGCATATTGCAACGGATTTTTTTAACTTGACTCGTGATTATTTAAGTATATTACTCGTGAATGACAAATAATCTTCTTAGAGGATTTGTACTAGGATTTAATGCAGAAAGTATATTATATCATATGCACTTTGAATAAGATATCCTTTTTACCGTTTTATAATTGCCTTGTAAATGTCCTCGTATTATTTGAAGCTGTAATGAAATGACCGACACGAGACGACATCGCACGCGAACCAAATGTAAAGTTTAAAGATATGGAGTACCATACTTGCATACAAATGAGTTTAAGTATTTTGTATCTTTTTTTTTTAATTCACTCTTCAGGCACAGTGACAAATAGTTGTATCTTATTTTTGAAAAAAAGAACAAAAGCAAAAAAAATAATATTAACCTGTTGAAATTATTAAAGTAGGTACAAACAATGCCAACTTATCTATTCAATGTCCCTATAATCTATAATAATGTTTCCTACTGCTGTATCTCAAAATCATAACAATTTAATTGAGCGTTAAACGTGGTAGTTTATTAATTAATCATACAAACAACAAGCGTAGGTATTTGTTTAATGCAATATGCGCACGCGCCACTGTCTGTCTAACTGATAGTGACTGATAACTGTTATTGTGGCTTATTAATCCAATAGAATTGAATTTATGCCTTTATTAATAAAATTAACTATCAATCACTAAATTATGACATTAAGGAAGTTCAAATTGTTATAATTTTAGTTTTAATATTAAAAGATTATTTATTTTATTTATTGTTTTTCAAAGAACTAAGCAATCATTTGCTTTTTTATTCTTTATGAATTTTATGTATTTTGTTTTATTTACTTAACATTTATATCTCCTGTCATAAGTATATTGCACCATCGCCATCAAAAGGTAAGCAAACACAAATGCCCGAGCATGTCGTAATTGACAGCATTAAAGTTTGATTTACCAACGCCGTCGGAGACATCTCACTCTGCAATTTACGACGATTTAACGCATACATCCTAATTTTAAAACGACAAACAATTTTATTGTAGTCGTAAATAAAACTTTACGTTCCATTCCGCGGGATGATTTCTTAACAAATTCATCCAGCTTAACGATTTGTTCGGTAAATAAACAGCGACATTTGCCTGAATGATGGCGGTTTAATTGGCAACTTATTTATGATTATTGCACTTTTTTAATTTTCCAAGAATTTCGTTGATAAAGCGTGAGATTAGATTATTTGTTTTAATTAAAATTTCAATTCTTAATATCGCTTAATTTATGTAAAATTTATACTAAAATAATGTGTAAAAATATATACGTTACCTTATTATGTTAAATCCTATGTATCTACCTATGTGGAAGTGCAATAAATATGATTAAGTAACACTATCAAAATAATATGTTAAAATATATTCAAAAAATATATATTTTTTTTATAATAACAGTTCTAAGAGATACGAGATTCTGTGTTTAAAAGGATTAGGCAAGTCAGCATACCAGGAGTCAGATAGTAAGAATAAATACAAACTTCATGTCTGAGTCCCGACTCCCGTCCGTCACAAGGGAGACAACTTGCTCCCTCATTATTTATGGGATTCAGTTCATTCGTAATTGTTTTTATACTTTAATTTAATTAAAGTTTTCTATAAGTATTTTCAGTTTTTTGCACGTTCTTTTTTGGTCTTGGTAATTCGTTTGTGTGACTATAGTTTTGTAAATTATTTACAATAATGTAATGCTATTAACCTCTCACATCCCATTGACCCATTATAAACCCAGACACAATAGATTTTCTATTGTTTTTTCTGGGATGTGAAAGATTAAAAGTTTATAGTAACTTTATACCTATCTAATTTAAAAATATATAATAAGCAAAATGTTAATAAATATTCATCAATCAAGTACTTACTAGTTTATAATGAAATAAAATATATTAAAAAAAGTTAAAGTAAAGTAAAAGCAAGAATTAGTTAAATAATCAGTTTAGATTATAAGTAAAACGTAACTAAGTAGGTACCAACATAAGTTTTATTCAGGTTATTAACTTGTACTTACTTACACAATTAAAGATCTCACAACACTATGTTTACACCCCTTTAACGATTCGCTAATTATCTATACTGACTTTATATGAGCATTAATAACAACATTGTCGAAGTATTACTTTGTTACAAATCTAAGATAATGTTATAATCTGTATTCACTTGCGTTATGTAATTGACTATTCTCTGGATAGAATTTAAATGGAAATTATAATACTTATTATAAGGTACTAACGTATTTATTATAATTGACCACAAATGCTATCTAATAACAAAATCCGTATTTTTACTGGAGAAATGATTAGACACCTAAAATATGTATTACTGAAACATCAATAAATACTTAGCTCGTGAAAGTTCAGTACTTACTCAAAATGTATAGAGATATAAGAATTCTAAATTAATACTCAAACACGAGTTACCTACTTTTATTCGTGACGTGTGTTTAGACAAGAATTTAGCGGAAGAGCCTCGGTTGGACCATAACAAAGTATTCGCGCATATTCACAACGCATGTTAAATGTGACAGATTCTATTGCCTCACACTTCATGAATGGAATGTCGTGGTTTTATCGCTTTACACACTCGCTAACGGTACTCTGTTAAGTAATATTTATACCGGAGTTAATTTTCTGTTAACATTTTCGTCACACATTGATTTTGAGGTTAAATGTTGTTATTTCAATAATTTACGTCAATAAAAGGGTTTTAACTCTGTTTTTGTTGAGATTTTCAAGTTGGTAGTGATTTTAAAAGGGAATTATTGAATTTATAGCATAGCAAACAGAAGAGCAATGTGTTTTAAAAGTTACAATGACGAGTTGACAGAATTAAATAACTTTCGGCCTAACTTTTGAAATAGCAAAACAAGGACTTACCACCACATACTTCCACGTCCTCTCCGAGGCTTGTTGCCGGCGGCTTCGCACCTCAAACACAGAACAGTAAACACAAGAAAGCACAGCCACTTCATTCTGCGATGGGCGGATCCCGCGCGAGCCTTAGCATGAGTGCGGCTTGTCGTGTCACGAGTACGTCTGACAAGCACTCGCCGGTTACCCGAGGCGGGACCGCCTATGGTGGGAGGCCTACCTGCCGCCTCACGCGCCTCGCCTCGCCGCACCAACCTCACCTTCCGATTGGTTTCGATACTCTCAATACTCAAAACTTTTTTTTTCATCTATCTTTAGGTCATTAGGTTGGTTATGCAATTTCGCTGTTAGATAATAGGGATTAGACGGATTTGCGATTGATTAGCGCTTTGTTTGGTGATTAGCTTTGTTTGTGGTTGTTGATTAGGTTTGTGTTGTTGTAATTGGATTATATTACTACCTTTGTCAGTTGATATTGTTGGACTGTAGATAAATATGTATTTCGTAGGAATTTATTGTATCTTTTTCTTTATAAAAAAGTAATAAGTATGTCGACTGAAATAGGTGCAGTTATTAACTGATCCAGATACAATTTTTGTACAAATAAAAAAAGTTTTATAGTAAAGAATCCTTTTCCCATATTCCCATCAACCAGGAATTCCAGACTTCAGTACATTCCGATGAGTCAGCATTAAGCGCCCCGCGCCCGCTCCCGCGCCGATGGGCGGAGCCTCTGCAGCCAATCAGCGTTCAGCGCGCGCGCAGCAATACGATGCGCACGTGTTGTCCTAGCGCCCACGCCAACCTCATTCAAAAATGGAATACCGAATTTACGATTTTCAAAATGGTTTTCTTTATGTTGTTGTAATTAATTGCTCGGTTTACTCAATGGACAGAATAGCAGCTGGCCAATGGACATAAATTAAGTGCCTACTTTACAATTAACCGTCTATTGTTTATTGAGAGCTTTTCGAATTTATTTTGCTGCTTACAGAAGCGAACCACGCCTCTAGTTAATCAAAAATATGCTTCTTACAAAATATATCTACTTATTTACGATTCTGTTTCATAATTATTGTACCAGTAGTTGGCTTCAGGCCGCAAATTTAAAAACATTCATCAACTGGCAAGAAAATCTAATACCTACCTATGTTCTCAAATCATAACTTTACAACGTATTTAATAAAATAAATTCCAACATTCAATCCAAAATAAACTTTGATCAGCTACCAATGTAATAAAGTCTACAATTTTCATTAAAATCTTCATTTTACGATCTCCTCAAAAAGCAATGAAAAGACATTATTTACCAGCCAATCTTATTTAACATTACTACAGACATGTTAATTAACATTAATAAAAGGTTGTACTAAAGAAAACTTGACGCAAAATAGTTGTCGGGTAATAAAATTTGAAATGAAGCCTCTATGCCACAATACGAAATGACTTCCCATACAAAAGAGTTCAACGCGGGCGGTCCTTGCATTGCTTAAGGCTGCGGCTCATACTTCGAAATAAAAAGGTGTTATGTAACATTGAAATAAATGACGCGTGGTTTTGTATATTAATGTGTATCAGTCAGTTGCAGATAAGGCCTTTAAAGATATTGCCTATTCAATTACCTATTAAATTAATTAATTTATTGTATGTTTCTGTGTTTATGCCTGAGATTTGTAAAACTTAAACTGAAGAGCAACCCTACAGAGTTTCTCCCTGGGGAAAACTGCACTCTTGCGAATCTAGCATTAACTTTAAAAAATGACCCGTCCTAAGTTTTGTCAAAACCTACAGAATTAAAAGATTTTTCATTTCATTTCAAATTGAGCCGTACTCTGCTGATTTTTTGGAAAAAAAATGGGAAAAAGTGGTTTACTTTAATATGTGTTATGCACAATTTGTATGAGCACGTAAGCACCACATTTTTAAGATCATTTCATATTACACTGCATATTTCACAGACATAAAAGTAAAAGGTCCTTAAAGAAAGTGCCGAAAAAACCGGCTCGTGACGTGACATATGCTCCCGCGCACATGTCCAATCACAATGTCATATGTCAACGATACGTCACGGCTAATTGACAAATCTTGTAGTCAATGTAGTGGCAGATGTCACATTGGGAACTAAAATAGAACCAATTGATTTTGAACATTCTTAAGTGGCTAGTGAGTGGTGATCAGTCAAATTTAAATTGGTCTAAATTGACATTTAAAGTATGAAACTTATGTCAAACTAGATGCTACAAAACGTAACTAGGTACCTACTTTTAAAAAATATTTTTTCCGTTTTTTCAATTTCCGGTAATAAAAAATGCATATCTAACTTACAGTAGCTGTAACTCTCTTTACTGCTTCCTCAACATTCTTTCTCTTTATCTATCTGTTACTGAATGTGTGAATAAAAACTAAATTACAATATACACAGTTACTTTATTTATGATGCGTCTTTACAAAAAGTTTCTCAGTTCTATTCTGTTGCATCTTGAATGACATTCCTGGCTACTGCCAAATTTACAGTCGAACTTCTTGCAACGGTAAGCGTGAAATTAACCAATGAAAATGAATAAATGTCTCATTATTACGGGTGCAACTTCTGCTTAGCAATTTACTTCCTTAATAGGAAAAGATAAGTCTTCTTTTCCAAGTTCTGGGTGTTTTTGTCACGCTTGCAATGTCCGTTGATACAATAGCAGTTGAAGTGGAAGTAATAATGTGCTTGAGTAAAAGTTCTTTTGTTTCAGGTGTTGGAAGTTTATTTGTAGTGTTTTGTTTTTTTCTATTTAAGAAGAATTGGCAGGTGTTTTAGTTAGTAACTCTTTTGGAAACAGTAGCGAATCAGGAACAGACATTCAAAACCTGAAACAAAATATATGAATATTTCAAAGTAGAGAGAACAGTAGAACGTAAAAATAGATAACCAATTTTATGATGTTTGTTCAAACCCCAACAGCAAACCAACCTATCTCGGTAGTCATATTCCTTTATACAACCCTGCATTTACCTGAAAACTGCCAAAGCATACAAAGTTGCTAGGAACAAACATGAAGAACGACCGACGAATGATTCATTCCAACATTTTCCCTTCCTGCGCTTATCTCCGCTGTTACGAAACAAATATCACTGCTCTAAGACAATGCGCAACTTTACAAATAAGTTCTACAGACAATGAGAATCGACTCACGGGGAATTTTTCCTGCAAGCAAAATAAAACTTAAAAATGTAAATGTAGAGATGGTTTTAGTTTGGACCGAAACGGAAAAGCGAGCAACGGATAACATTTTTACTGTACTTGCTCATTGTATCTTTATTGCTCGAAGTAAGCGTAAATATTAAGTTTTATTGTGTTTACGAATAGGCGCGGTCGGGCATAGAGACGCGAGTCAGTGTGGTCGCCTCCCATAGAGAGATCAATTCGAAAAAAACATCCGCCCCTCAGCTCCTCACAATCGTTTTATGGCGATGACAAATACATAAGTAGCTCGGTCACTTTCCTAAGAGGAATTGTTAGGGCAACGCCAAATTCAACACTTCCAATGTACGGGAGCTGATGATTTATCTATGACACGGCAGGTTGCATTTTGTTTGGTTAATAGCGCTAAGAAATATACGATGTCATCTTCGGTTAATCCTTTAGTTATTTCATGCTTGAGGCTTAGGAATGTATTGTACTTGTGAGGTTTTACTGGACTTTATTAAATGGGGAGATTCTTTTTATTTACTTATTTGGTAGACGGTCATTTTGAAAAGGTACCTAATTATTACGAGTCCAAAGCGTCTCTTGACTTTTTGGTGCTTTTTAAAATCGACTACAAATAGCTAAGTACCTACTAAAACAGTAGCATGAATTCCTTTGCAAATTAATATGAAGCTGATTCATAGCACCAAACCCGAGGGAGGTCTAAGCCACCAAACAAGCGTGAGACAAACGAATCTCTCACATATACAACCTAAACATGCCGATTTCAAATTCATTTCACATTCATAGCAACCGTCGGACCTGTTAATGGCACACCGAACATTGTTTCTCTGCAAAAACCACACGAAAAAATTATAAAAGAACATTCTTGACCGCGTTTTGGAAATAAAATAAGAATGATAAAATCACCGGCAATGATATATCGCGCGTCTAGACTAATAGCGTTTTAATATCGAGGATTAGTCATCCAATAAGGCTCGGTAAAAAATGGATGAGTGGACTTTGTTTTGCCTAGACGTTTTACAATGAATAGTATGTTATTTATAATATTTAATTATAAAAGGCCGTTGTCGATTACTACTATTTATTTTTAATTAGGTACTTAAGTTTAGTATAAAAATCATTAAACAAACTAATAAAAGTCAGGTACATTGGTATTATTTCAATGTAATTTTAGTTGCGTTTAACACAGATTACGATCGAGTAAATACCTTAATGTATTTGATATTTTTGGTATTAAATTAAAACAATCGCCTTAGATTAAATAAAAACTGTTTATAAGCCCTTAGGCGTTAACGAAATCAAAGTTCGATTTCATTACGCTCCGTCTCACGCGAGCAAAAACCCCAGCTGGGGATAATTGGCAACATCGCATCGTATCATCTAGCGTGAATTGCCAAGGTCACGGCCTTGGATGAGACTGCTCGTCAAACGGAACGTCAGCGGGTACGTAAAATGTGCTAGTTTGTAAGTACATACGTATAAACGTGTTGATGATTTTTTCACATAATTTTCCATCGCTGACATCGAATAATGGAATAATCGGCGTTGAACGGCGTACAAAATAAAAATTCTCGAGCAAAAATTTCTTGATTGCCTAGGTTTTTCCTTAATAATTTGGTAAATTTATTAAGGAAATTTGGTACCTATGAAAGAGTTTTCTTTTATTTTAAATATAACTTTCTTACTTATATTGTTATTCTCAAATTCAAAAGTCATAATATAACTATGAAAATGACACCGAATCGTTCATTCTGAAATAAACAAACTTTACGCCATGCCACGGTACCCGTAGGTACAGCAGCATTTTAGCACCCCACGAATCACATTCGTAGCCTCTGGGCAATATCTAGGTAGTTATTAAAGATGAATTTTTAGGATTCCTGCATTGAAACAGTGGGATTAACATCGTATAATGTCAGGGATCATCTAATTTATCATATCCTACAGACATTGATGATTTTCATGTCTTTTTTATTACTAGGACCTAAATTAGGTCCAAAAAGGTTAAAAACTCCTTTAAGAAGTTTATTTTTAAACCTAAAATACATATATGTAAGATCGTAAAATATGTCTGTCATAATATAAGAAGAGCGTGGCATATACGACCGGAGGCTGAGGTTGTGATTGTGAGGTGCGTAGGCGCAACAATAAAGTAATTGATCCGTCAAGCGCGCGGGCCGCGGTTGGCCATCCCTGCGGCTGGACCACACCGGGTCCACAAACCTTAACACTTTTGCGACCTGCCACGGGTTGTATGTAGACAATATGGTTAGTGAAGGTGGGCCGAATTATAACTAGGTAAGGTATCTTAAGTGTGAAATTTGAAGAAATGCGCATGGTTATAGATAAATGGTAACCTTGTACTGCAACTTTAATCAAATCACACGAAAGTCAAATACAAAGTTACTGGCATAGAACCAGAATGATACTTAAAAATGCAACATAATTTGTTATAAATTAAAACTAAAGGAATGTCCCCATTTATCTGTATCTACGTAACCAACAAAAACATCATCCTTATAACCAATGAATCATAAATTTAATGAGACAACAATAATTTAAACAGCGAAAGATTTAAATGTCCGTACGAGTTTTATGGGATGTCTAGTAGATTCTTAAGGCAGGCAGGTGGTCAGTAGGGCGCATGCGTGGCGGTAACACAACAGAACACATTTTAATATAATTAAGACGCGTTGGTCCGCGCCTCTTGACCGCCCGTAACTTTGGCCACGTCTAATTTATTATGCGAGACCGAAAAGCTATGGTTGAGGTTAAAATGTTGCTAGCTTTAAGTAAAGTGTGAAAAAAGGTAGAGTTTTTAAAAAGTACCTAAATAATATAAGTAAATAGGTACCATGGGAACTATGAAATGACAATTTCCTGAAATGCTCCGAAGCTTTGTGTACTAAGCTTTCAAGTTAAAATGATGTTTCAAGCACACTTGAAACATCATGTTTCTTGAAACAACATGTAGGTTACATCAAAAACTGTTCTAGATCTATAGGAAGATCTCTTAAGCACTAGATTATGAACTGGTGCCGCGGCAACAATACAACTGCTATAGAGATATGTGTTAGTGAAGAAACTAGAATGCTTTGTCATTTACTTTAGAGCAGAGAATATCTGCAAACATTTATCAATCAATCCATCAATTTGAACTTTAATGGAAATCATTAAAAGCATTTAGTCTAGCAACATTTTAACACAAGTCGAGCTCATAACGATTTGCCACCCAACGTCGAAACCGCCGGTTGCGGTATTTCCGATTACCAAAATTCATTAAACAGGAGGCAGTAAACCCTTGCCATACTGATATTGGCATAAATTTCGATTTTATCTGCCACCGCGACCGAAATTAGAACGGCATTAATTCGTGCGTTCCGTTGAAAAACAAAACCTTCATTTTAGAATCTTTTTATCTGAGTTATTTACCTACGAGTTGTTGCTTTAAATGAAATCGCATCAACAAAATTGTTACTTGCAGTATGCACAGCAAAAGATGTCACTCATGTCGTGATAAAATATAAACCCTGGATACGGACATAGTTTTTGAAAAATCTACCTTTCTAAAAGCTGAAGCTTAGCCTTTTCTTGTCTTTTTCGCTTAGCTTCTCTCTAAAAGCCTGACGCTTGCAACATTCAAGCGAAATTACAAAACATTATAATTTTATTAAATCATCACCAGATCTTTATCGGAAGACCCAAATTGACGGCAACAAAAACATAATAGCATCGACGAAATGAGTTATCAAAATCATCAATCGAGGTTCTAAAGCCATCGAAACTAAAGCTAACCGATTACAGGCTACGTTTAATTGACTTTAGAGGACAACATCTCACTTCCTTACGTGGGAAATAAGTAGGAGGGAGAAGGACAAAAAATTGAAACCCGACGCCATTGAAGAAATGTATCGAAATGTTGTGGGAACGGGCGCCACTCTTTGTAATGAGTCGGTATTTCATGTAATGGTGTACAGTCGTGAACGCATTTTTATTAACCAATCCCTACAAAATATAAACCAACAATTCAATGACCTAGGTACGTACGAGTATCTACCTATTTCAGTCCTGTATAGTGGCGTACAGACTGTCCAAAAAGAGTAGAAATTAAAAAGTGGCAACACTGTAGTATCGTCCCTTTCGAATCAATCTAACAAAAACGAGCAACACTACAGTGTTGCCACTTTTTAATTTCTAATCTTTTTTGGACAGACTACTGCTACTATCATAAGCTCTAATTTCGGAATATAAAATCGTAGAGGTTGCGTCTTAAAATATCACCAATTCATTCATGAGTTTCTATTTTTAACTAATAAAAGACTACCTATATCTACTAAAAATTCCGAATTTTTACTTGTATTTTTACTTGAAGGTATAATAACCTAGAGAATTTTCATTGGCACTTTTGTGAGCGACAGTTGCTTTTGAGTATCATGATTGAAATTATTCATTTACTTTTTCAAGTTCAGTCAAGTCTCATTGTAGTTGATTAAATTCTTATCACACAGTATCTATTTACTTTTGATAGAAGTATTTGAAACTCTCATAAACTAAGTACTTTAGTGATATTTTCATCTTGAAGCTGTTTTTAACTTAACTGACTTAACCTGACCTACACAATATTGTGCTTTGTGCATAGTTTAAGCACAAATTCATAATGTTTGCTAAATCATTAATTTTAAGGTATTAAAGGCTCCTATATCCTTAATCATTATGTAGAAAGACAACTTTGAACCTAGTTCTGTGTAGTCTATAATATACCTCAGCGGGTGTCAAGGTAAATAAATGATAGATACGTAAAACTAAGCGGACAACGAATTATTTTAGGGCCCGAACGATCCAACAATAAATTTTACAGTTATACAAACTTCTTCGGTGTGTTATCGGGTCGTAAAATCACATTTGGAGGATATTCGTCAGGTCATAAACAGTAAACGGACCACCACTTTACTGCCCAATTATTTGTAAATATTTTGAATGATACACAGATAACGGACATAGAAAAAACATTGAGTAAAACAGGATTTAGAAACAGGGAAAGTTGTTTAATAAAATGTCTATTTATTTATGTAATTAATTTGGCGACATTTAAATCGAAATGATGACTACCGTAGATCGGTCAGCCAACTTATTTGATTGCGACACAGTATACACCTACTTAAAGAAGAAAAATTGAAATATCGCTCGGCTGAGGGAAGTAGGTACGAGTACCTAAGTTGACCACCCATAACAGTAGCGAGAATCTCTATCTCAATAACTAGAAACTTTAACCTGTGTTCACATGTATTGTTATAATGTACTAAATGTATTAAACTGAGTGTTAATATACTGCACTGAGTATATTGATGGTTGAATGTCCATTGAACCGGTAAAAAAGACCTACCGGACTTCGAATTGGACAAAAAGATTCCCCAAATCTTATCAGTTGAGATAATGTTTGTTAAGAGCGGAAGACGGCACCTTTGTAGTAAGGACTTGCATTGTATTACACAATAGGAAATTAACAACATTATTTTAAAGTTAACCCCAACAAAACAACAAAGTATTGGTTATGAATTGATACTTAAATGTCGGTATTTTTGGTGAATCGTGGGAAAGTATGAAATTGCAAGCGATTTTTTTATTAGCGGATAAACCAAATTCGCTGTTTAAATTTTGAAATAAAACCACATGAAAACAGCAGATTCTAGAATAGTTAGTTGGCGTTTATCAACTGTTTTTGCGTAGAAGCGCGTCTCTATGGTTTTATAATGTATAGGTACGATGTTTTCTTAGAAACTACCTATTTATGACGTAACGACCAACCAATAGGGTTACCTTATCTTTATCGCACCTTAAAAATGTGCCAGAAATTTTTCATAAACCATTTCGTGTCTACCCAAATTAACAGTTAGCTTCTTTACATCTTACAAAACAATCATAAAACTTTACAGCACGGGCTACCCAAGTGAGCGTTCTATTTTCATATATTTTTACCTTATTTATTTAAATTCAAGTTTACACTTGTTCGTTTATTCACAATGGGTTTTAGGTACTATTAAAACACTGCTTATGAGGCCATAAAATAGAAAGAGAAGCCAATTTTCCTTGCCTATTATGAAGTAATACGATCTCTTTCGCACGTCTTCTGTCTTTCCATTTTCAACACGAATACAATTGCCGTTATCAGTTCATGGCCGTAGTTCTTTTGTTTTGGAATTCGCTTTCGCCGAGACATGTGGTCGAGGAGCGGCTTCTTCGAAGGATTACCCTTTGTTATAATTATTGAGTGATTACGCTTTTATTGGGCAAACAAAGGATTATCCGTCTTTAAGGGGTAAAGGCAAAACAATCGGTCTCTTAGAAGGTTGCAGGTGTAGAAATGGAACAAAACGAGTTTTGTACTCTACAAAACAAGTTTAGTAGAGTACATAAACTGCATATTGTAAATAGGGCATTTAAATAATACACTCCATTTCTTTTATGCTTAGGTACCCTAATTGTGGTCAACCAGGCCCCACCGACGATACTACTAAACTAAATAGTTATTAATTCGCCAACAAATGTAATCCAAGCTTACTCTTTAATAATAATTCAAGAATAATATTGATTTATTAGATGACGCTAGTTTCTGTCAAGTCAATTTAATAAACCATTTTATCATTGAAAATAAACTTGAAAAGTAATTCACAGGATGTTCTTTTTATGCCACACGTCTCTGCATCTATGAGAAATTAGTAAACACAAATTCAACAAATCATTACGACCCACACAGGTAGAATACCAATATTAATAGAGACATCCCGCCGACAGAAAAAAATGGCTTCATACCTAATAATGATTCATATATAACAATTTATCTTTGGGAACCCACAAAGCGTAATAGCTTACTCATTTTGCCAAACTGAAAGGTGGAATGAACAAAAAACGATCGAAAGTAATAATTTTAACAAATTAGGCGACAAAATCGCCACATTTTGTTGTAAATTATAGTGTTTAAGAGATTGTTTTGTGGAATAAGGTTGGTTAGGGATGAGAATGGCTCTATGGCTCTATGGCTCTGGCTCTTATCACGTTCTTAAAAAGAGTCGATAGTTTCTTTTTTTAATTCTTTAGGGTGATTTAATTAAATAAGGTATTGTTAAACGATTTATTTAAAGCATAATATTGGTACTTACTTATTTTTTTTTATTATTATACATATTATTGTGCTCAAATACTCAAACGTTTATTGCACACAGGTTTACATAGGTATTAAAATAATAATTATCGTTTTATTTATTAAGTTCTCTACTCTGTCGTCGTAGAATTGAAAATTGTATCCCATCACTAAGAAATCCTATTTTTATTAGTTGGATAGGTATTAGAAGAGCGTCACGAATGCAGCCACATTAAGTTAAGGTGCTATTGAAGCCATTATAATAACCTCTCACTCACTCTTTTATTGTTAAAAAGGGAGGTGTGAATGGAATGAATTTATTAAAAAAACATCGCGTTGGTGTCTTCATTATCAACGTGTGTGTCCGAGTACTTTTGCTTCATACAGAGTTACAATAAAGTGAGGGGGTCGTATTTAATGTATAACATTATAGTACAAAGCTTCATACTATAAAGAACAGGTAAATTAATATGAAATAGTAATGTCCACCTACTTAATCTAGTCATTGTAATGTAAACTAAAACACTTCGGAATCTCATTATCCATCATAAAGTAAAATAGAATTTGCTAAAATGTCTCTTTCCTTTTCCATATTTTCTCTCATTGTACTGTTTCGTCACTTAATTTGACATGATGGCGTCTTGTCATGTCAAAAGCTAAACTCCAAATATTTTCTCAGACATATTTTTGGATTTTTATGAAACACTCAGCGCGGGTCGTTACGGCGCATCATAATAGCAATATCCTGTCCATTGATTGTCAAAAATTAGGAATTTCGGCAATTACGTCTCACCTCCCACGTGAAACTTGAAAAAAAACCTCGCACCCGGAGCATCCAAATTTTCTCAAAGGGCCGACATCAATGTTTTAAAGCAGTTTAAGTTATGGCGGTGAGCGATTTACGTTGGATATCTCTGATTTGTTACGAATATGCATTACATTAGCTTATTTTAACAGAATAACCGAAAAGAGTTTCTTGCTAGATTCTTCTCTGGGGAAAAGGCGAATTTAGCGTTGGCTTTAAAAAAACATTGTCATTTTTAGAGTGCTATGTAGAGAAAGGTATATTTTCCGACGAAATAAAAATAATTTAACATTTTGCGAAGACGAAATTTTGATAAAGATGTCTTCAATTGTTTTCAAATCTTCTCCAATTTCAAATAGTTATTTTCTTGAATAGCTTACAGAGATAGTTGCAACAGTGTATGACTTGTCCACATTGAATCCCGATGTTTTTTTCTTATTTTTTCCCCTTTGTTGCCTTTGTGGAGCTAGCGCCGGCACGAAAGGTGTTCTAAGGCGTAGCCCCTGTAATGGCCAACGGTTACATATTTATTTTTCTCCTATGCATTCTTGTCTTGACATATAAATAAATGAATTTATACCATTTTTTTCGGGACACGCCGTTTAGCGATTTCGCGCTTTCATGGTGGCATGGTATAGTTTACCTCTAGCTTGATGAACGAACGAACAGTACCAATTAACTTGAAACATGGTTTAACAATAATTTTTAAAGTAGGGGTACCTAATTTTTTAAATCCCTATGACAAAATTGTCGAATAGACTTCACTTGCTGCGATAAGGCGTTTTGTCACAGTTTTCTCGTGCTTACGTCTCTAAAAAAGTTTGAATGTGATAAAGGCTGGTTTGACGCGACATGCCTCTGCAAGTACGCTAAGGTTGTAGCTGTTAATAACACGGAATTAACGAGTAGGTACCTGATTCAATCTATCATTCAGATATTCAAGAGCCAGGCTCTTGTCGGTTATGGTAATGACAAGAAATAATACCTAATATATTTAAAAATTATAAAAACCCTGTGCCACATTAAACAGCTCGCCTTTTGTACATTACCACCAACGTCGTTTCAAGGATACTCGCCTTGAATGAAACACTTTATTGGTACTAATTCGTTTAATGGTAAAAGGGAATTGTGAATGAATTGTAAGAACAATAGTTTACTCCGGTTGAGACAGGTTGTAGAGCCTGGCGCCACTGGAAATTGCCTAATTTCTTTACCGTAAGGTGTAATAAATATTGATTCGGCTTTTTGAACGCGTGCTTAGTGAAAGCGGTGGTGGGAAAATAATACTTTTGAAGTAAGTTCTGCTAGGTTTTCTATAGATGAGTTTGAGGTTATTTTCCAATTATTTTCCAAACAAGACATAGGTACTTATTCCCCCTTCTTAAGGTTTATGTCGATACTAAACATTTGATTTTTCACTACAATGACCACAATTTGCCTGATACGATTCTTAATAGGGCTGGCTGGATAAATTTGACGTCCAAGAAACTGAATCCAAGTAACTTTTTGCCGTAACCAATTCAAATGCAATGTTGAAAAAAAAAATGGTAAGTACCTACCAATTTTTATACCTAAGTAGATAGGTATTAAAAATATTTTAATGATGCAGTATGTAGGTATTTAAAAATAGTATTTACAAAAAAATATAAAGCACACAACTCAATTCAATTTAGCTATTAATCTTAGTACAGTTGATCAGATAAGTAAGCGCCGAGTTTTCACTGATCGAAGATCGGCCATTAAAATTAATTCCTTTTAATTTCAAGTTTGACACTCGATTCCGTTGATAAAGTTGTTAAAATAAACTTTTAATCGATATCATGTTTGATCAGAGTATGCTTCTGAATAAATGTTGAAAGATGATTGAAGTTTTTAAAACCACTGTTTACATAAATCGTGATTGGAAATAAGAAATCGCTGAAACTGTCTTGTGACATATCTGGTTTTTAAACCTAGGTATTCAAAACTCCTTTTGGAAACACTTATTTGAGGCTCGCTTGTCAGGTAGACCAGCAAAAATCATCCATTTTAAATAAGTTATAAGTAAATAAAAACATTTAAAAATATTACGACTAAAACATCGACCTTTAAACATTAAATTTTAATTTAAAATAAACAAGCAGTTTAACAAGATCACACTTTCATATAAAACTGGCGACACGACGATAGTAATCACGAGTTTTATTATGTTTTTATTTTATTTCTCGCGAATGTGGTGTCTACACATTACGCGTTATTAATTGGTGAGATATATCATTATATCTCATGGGAGAAGTGTTAATTAACACTAATAGACTCGTTTAGCTGTTACAAAGTATTAATAAAGCAGATATACAAATTGAAAAGTATAATTTACTGTAAAGTGAAATAGATGGTGTAATGTTTGCTTCCTGTCGCGGTGGCGAGGGTAAATTGAGTGCCTACTTTGATTAGTGGGTATACTACTTTGATTCAGTACTTGAATTGCATTTTTGTTCGCGCAGTTTAAAAATATAACTTCATTAAGTATGTATAAAATATTATAGAAACATTGCGCCTTCTTCAAACCCATAGCGAGTTAAACCACAAATTTACGATTTCGTAAAATATAGAGTACCGAACTAAAACTGCGTCTAAAAAGTGTAAACATTTTCAATTCAACTGAAAATATTACTGCGTCTTTGGCACACTGCCCTTTAAGTGAATTATTCAAAATCCTAAACCCGCTGAATATTTAATTGAATAAATAAATCGTAAGTGCTAATTGAATACTTGTAGCAGCGGACGTCTCGACGGGGTGCCGGAGTGCCAACAAGAACAGTGTCACGACACGGATCGTGTTAAATAATACATTAACACACTACCTAATACATAATTAAAAAGCTACAAAGCTAATGAGCAATTTTTGCACGAAGGAATGATTTAAACCCTAGAAAGATCTGCTATTTGTGAAGGTAGTCTGTTTATCAAGTAGGTATAGTTATTCGTATAAATAGGGTCTTAACGAATAGGCGCTTGAATCGCCTCCACGTTTTGGTGTTTTATAAACAAACCATGCTAGATATGCCAATCGGCGGATGTACTGTGAATTCGTAATAGATATTTTATCAAAGAGGTGGTTCTACTGCTTCTGCGTGTAAGCGTCTACACCATTAAACCTTATGGTGAAAAAGAATTGCCTTTTCTTTTATTTCCCCCAAAAAACCAACATCTCGTACTTCAAACAACGCACCCAAACTTCGGCCGTCTAAGAAAGAATCGACAAGTGGAACAAAATAATTCATTCGAATGAAGAGATTAAAGTTATGACGGCAGTTGAACCAGTTGGGCGTCATTCCCGATTATCAACGGACTTCGACCAAGCCTTAATTGAATCATTGGAATCTGTAGCCTTTACAATTTTAATGATAAAATGGTAATGAGAGTGCGTTTCGTTTGATAACGATACTTCTAATGTTTCTGTTGAAGTTCGAACGTGAACCGGATTCAATATGTTAAAACAATATGTTCTTGAGTTTCAAAATTACGTATATCAGTCTCGTGATAAATAAAGTGTAAATCAAATTACAAAAAGAAGTAGGTATTTGGAGCTCAGTGTAGATTTTTTATAACACCTATTTGAAAGTAATGTTTGATATGTCAAGCTTTTAATTTGAGCTTACTTAAGTACCTAAGTCACATAAGTACGTGAAAATACTCAGTAGTTTGCCTACTCAGACTCTCGGTAGGTTATAATTAAATGAGTAAGTAGTTATATATGTAGTATCTTATATTCCACCCATATTTCTCTATAAACAATCGCTCATATTATAAACTTCTCAGTAAAATACAAACGCAATCCGCGTATTATGTAGCCATCGCACGCTCCAAAGCTCACAAATAATGGCACGTAACTGTAAATTTCGTCACAAACAAATACTTCAGCCTATTGTCGTCGGATTATTCGGACAGTACATTGAGGCAGGTAAGTGAACAGATTGAGTTGGATCTGAGTCCGCGGATGATGATTCGTTTCGGTAAGAGATGTTAGTAATCCTCTTTGTTATGTTTGTAATGCATCCGTCTACCTTAAATGATGGACAAGGATTTTTTCAACCCTGTCTTGTCGTTTGAAGATGGGTGGAATCAGAAAATCAGAAAATCATAAAAATCAGAATATTTGGATTTATTTGAAAGTTCGAGTCGAATAAGCATAGTGTCTTCTTTTTCTGTCAGTGATAGGTTTAATGGGACATTAGCACTAAGTATCTATCCTGCAACTAAAAGGATATTTTGTCAAATGAGAACACGAACACGACACAAAAATATTTGCGTTTTAATTTTATTCTAAAATAAGTTTCTCCAAAAAAATAAACATACCTAATTGCTTCATTTCTGTTTTAAACACCAAAAAATATTAAAAATAACATTGTCACAACCTCTCCTAATTGAGTTATAAGAAGGGCTTTTTTTAAAAATAAAATGTTTGTCCATTTTTTGTGTGTCCTTCTTGTGCAGTCGTTTAGGCTACTTGTGAATGCAAAGTATCTTGGTAATTTTACGATCCAATGACTTTGCAGCCTTTTGCGAGGAGCGCCATTCAACAAAATAATATACTGAAAAAGATTACGTACCTACCTACATGTATTCTTAGCTACTCTTGTGGAATTTATGTGCAGAGAGATTCGTGATTCATGTTATCTTTCTTTACATTTCTTATTACTTTTACTCAGGGTTTACTTTATTCCTTACTTCATGGATTTTTAAGCACATTTCCTATTTATAGTATTGCTGTGTTAATTAAAAATCGATTCATGAAATCAAATCAGAAAGTATAATAACTTTGATTGTATATAAGTATTTTTTAAATTTCTAAGTTCAAACAGGAATACACCAAATACAATGTGTGAGGCTCAAAAGGCCCCTAATTATCCATAGTTGTGATTTCAACTGTTAAGTCTTTGTCATCTAAACTAAACTGTTGCCTCCGAATAGTCGTTTTGTTTCTTAATCCCTTGAGAGGCTGTTGATGTTTTACAAGTGATTTAAGTAGCCATTTTAAGTAGCGCTGGTTTGAGAAATTGCGTTCAATTACCTTTAGTATTTTTCTTAATATTAAGTCAGTAAAGACGGTGCGGTTTCTAAGTAAAGGCAGTGGGTGGTAGTTTTTGTATGAATCAACTAATACTATATAATCTAGTCGTGTTTAATGTTCTCAAATTGTGTTATTAGCGCCGATAATATCAAGGAACTTCGTCTCTTCATTAGTTCAACGTTGTTTTTTGTATAAGAACCATTTATGTTTGAATTGGTTTGTAAATTAAAACGCTTTTTTGAAGAGGTGTTTGGGAATCATTATTTGATCGGGTCATGAACTTTTAATGGTGATGCGAAGTTTTGGGTTTGGATCGAATCAAAATCATATTTAAGACTATCTTTATAGATGTCTTATTATAGCTTTATTTGATATAGATATCTCTTTAAAAGTCGTGATGATTTCAACGAAAATATACATGACCTTGTTTCTTTTTTTTCTGTAAAAGCCAACCGCCCTAGAGATACAAACGAAAAAACAAAACTAAGAGTCATACCGCGGAAGCAGTACAACTGCCAATGCGTAAAGGCCTTTATTTTTTATCTGAGTACCTATTGTAAGTAGTTGGTAGGTACGATATAGTGGGTGATTAAATTAAATACCTATCAACAAGTACTTACCGACTTTTGGTTACAAAACGAAGTCCATAGACAGTCAAAGTTTTATAGTAAGAATGTGAAGTGATCCGTGTGATACGATATGCATATTTAACATAATTAATTAACTGGACTCGGACAGATTGACAAAACAAAAAGTAATTTACGTCTTTATAGCATAGAGCTAATGTATATTATAGGAGAGAGTTTTAATAACTAAGAAATTTGGTAAGTACCTTACTAGAAGTTCCTCGAGATAGATATGTTTAAATAATAATCTAAGTATTCACACAATAAGGTGTAAACTCCCATCGTATTTCCTGCTAAGCTCAAATAAATTAGGTGATATTTATAGTACTTAGGTATTATATGTAGTTATTAGCCCTTAATTTATTTTGACTATTTTTAATAAATAATTTCTGAATTTTTAATAGGTATACATTGCCTCTCATTAACCTTATTACCTACATAAATAAATTCAAGTTAAATATTATCTTTCCATCGGATTTCAGTGCGTATGTATTTCTCAGTCTATGCGACATACCGTATCGACAACGTTGTGTAAGCAAACATAAATAATGAGGTCTGACGGCTGATTTCCGCTCGGCATTTAATACAGGGTGTCTGGAGATAGCTGCAGAAGCTGAGTATTAATCCTTTTTTATCATTCAATTATATTATCTTTATCCAGTAATCTTTGGAATGAACTATGGGAATGTTAGCTTGGAACTGAGAGAGTCTCTCGTACTAGTTACTTAGCTCGTAGATAGACTGATAGAGTACCTACCTACTAACACCAAATTCCCATTTAGCGTTTTCAAGTCAGGGTTTTTATCAATTTCTATAGCAGTGTCATTAACGAACCGTTTTCTACAATTTGTAAAGTACTCTGAAAATGGAGCCTTTGTTAAAATATCCCGATCCGATAAATGGAAAGATGGAACTAGCTCTTAATACTTAGTTCTTAAATTATAGACTACTGATTCTTTTTACTAATGCAAAAGTTGTACCGTCAATAAACGATATTAAACCGAAAGGCTATAAAATACTTAGGTACTTTGTCAAAAGTATCAACTGAGTAGAGCTGTCTTTACTTTATCTAAATAACTTTGTACACTAAGGAAGGATTCTTACCTCTTTATTCACAATAAGGAAACAAAATTAACTCGAACTGAAAACTACAGACACAACATCTAAAATAGATAAAACACAATTTTAAAATCCCATCATAAAATCAACTCCCACACGCATGCAATAAAAATACACCAAATGAAGTAGAAATGATGATTTTCATTTTACAAATGAATAAAATGTTTATATTATTCAATTTACTGAGCTCCACACTATTACATTAAGCTATAAAGGTGTCTTAAAATCTTTGTTTAATGGTCGGTAATTGGTCGGAATAACATAATTTTTATTGTCATTGTCTCGGCTAGGTAACCGGTGCTCCTACTATTTGCTTCTACTGAATTACAACTTACAGCTTATAATCATAAAAGAGCTCGACATAGTTGTAATGCAATCATAAAATAATGTACAGAAGCTTGTAAGATTGTTGACGGTACTAACTAGGTAGTAAACATTGGAATATGAAAATAGTACCTAACAAGTAATTTATTTAGTTTAAACCACTGATATAACGGTAAATAGATAACTTTACTGTATAAGGCTTTTTAAGTATTTGCAAATAGATCCAAGTTCTCAGTACCTACATACTGACATAGGTACATAGTAAGTAACTATTCAGGTAGCGACGTTCTCTGAAATATCTACGTAAGTACCTACATAGTATCTAATAGTATCTATCTACTTAGATAAGAGCTTATTTTTCTCGAATAAAAAGTATTCGTTCGAGAATTACCTATCGAGTTTCATTAGTAAGAGAACAGCTCGTGGGGTCAATAAATAAATAAATCTCGATGCTGCCGCTTTTTGGGCATTTTTTCTTCAATAATACGTTTGTAATGATGTGAGTTGGAGTCTACCTCACTGCGGCATCGCATCGGCTTTATGGATCCATCTCGGCGTCATAATTATCATGAAGACTTTATATTTCTGCACTTTAGTTAAGTTGGTTATTAATTTAGTTACAGAGATCTTTAATAGATAATAAGTAAATAAATTAAATAGGTGGGTACTCTCGGTGAAGTATTTAGGTATCTCGACGCCATTTAGGCTAGTCTTTTTGACACTGACTTTTCTTCAGATGGTATCAATAAAATGTTAAATAAAATAATTCATTCGAATAACAGTTAAGTTTCGTTCTACTTAAAAATAAAGCAATAATTACCTTCATTTATAAAGTCACTAAGGTCCCAATCGTGTATTTTCCACGCGTATAATATTACGCGATCGACTTGCATTAGGATGATAATTAATCATCGATGCATCTTTATCCGTCCGCTGCGCTGCCAATATTATGCGAATCGAAACGACAACTTGAGCGCACAGCTGGAATTTCAAAATAAACAAACGTTTACTGTACCGGAGTATATGGAATGCTATCAAATGCTATGGGAGTTCAGAGCAGTTTTCTTATATTTAATTTTCAATCGTCTTTAATACTTATTCACTTATATTCTATATTTCAACTTTTAGTACACTTAGTAAAATATAGTAAAAGAAAATTTATACAAATATTGTATAAGCGCCATCTATTAGCATAGTTAAGAACGAATATCGTACAGTGCCATCTAGTAGAAAAAGATGAACTACCACAGCTTACTATGTCTATCGCTTTTAAGTAGTTTTGCTACTTATCAATAGATGGGGTAAAAATAGTTTTGCTATTCACTCATAGATGGCGTAACTTAATCAAACTTTTTTGTCTATTGGTACAGCTAGAACATACCTAATCTCGCATTAGTAAAGGGGTAAGAATACTAAAAATCCTGGCTTTATAAAGTACCTATCTACACTTAGGTGGTAGTTATTATCCGGAAACCATCCACGTGATTACCATGTAGGTAGGTACACATCGTCGTCGTTTGGAAATATTTAATGAAAAACTTTTTTATTGTGTGGCTCTGCCGAGAATTACAAAACTGCTCCACTGAGACTCACTGTGTCGGCAGAATTATTCAGTTCGTTTGAAATCGTGTTGAATTAAGTTGAGGAATTAAAAAAATACGCACTCACGTCATTCTAAGTAGGTACCTACCTACTTACAATTTTATTTGCAAATGTAATAATCAACATCTTGCGTACAAGTATCACATTGTACGAAGCAACAATTCACCATTTTACATCTACACCTCGAAGTCACAGACTTTTTGTTCGTCGTGAAACCTCTCCCGCAGCACAATGTAGCACAATTATCTCTATCTCTACAAACTCGTCCTTTGGTACTCAAACACAAATTCGGCGTCCGCTGTAGGTACACTAAGTTAGTTCTATCCAATTTCAACTTCCGCCTAACTTTGGGTGCGATCGCTCTTTTCGTCGTATAATTTACAATTTTTCTCTTCACCGCGTGGTGGTAATGTTTCTTTAAAACTCCCAACGCTGAGTTGAACGGTCCGAGTCGTTTCCAGCAAGTTTTTGTGGTGCATGAGCCAGAGAACCCGTGGCATTTGCAAACTTCCCGCATCTGCTCTCCTATAGCGTCGATACCAACGACCACATCTTGTTTCAATATTTCTCCTATTTGATCGCTCCCCGCGTGTTTGAAATCTAGAAAGTTCTTAGTAAATTTCTTCCCGTATTTGAAATCATCTCCACACCCGCTTCCTTTCCAGTGGAGTGTGTTGTTTCTAAAGGAGCCGCGACAAGAGCATTTGCTCAGTTCGCCGGAAGCACACGCTTTCGCTACAGCGTGGGTTATCGATGCCGCTATAAGTGCATGTATAAACGCTGTTTCCCGGTATATCTTATTGAATATGCTTCTTTTAGCTTTTCTATTGTACACTAGTGAACAATTCCATCTGTCGTACTGATAACTTTCTTCACAGGCGTTTATAGCTTGTTCCTTAGCTGTAGTAAGTATGGTAGATAGTTGAGGTTCTCTAGCGCACATTTTGGCCTGTCGTAAAGAACTTCTGAAGAGCTTGCAGGCGCCCGGGTAAATTACATCAGATCTCTCTTTGAATAATGCTTCTACTGTCTTTTGTAAGACTGGCTGAGATCTGAAATTGAAATGAAAATATTTTTGTAAAAAAAGAAAATTTGCTGGCTTTTCTGTTTTATTCGTGCGTTTACACAAACAATTATTTTATAATAAACATTAATTTAAATGTGCCCCCCCAAATTAATTTTGATTTTTTCTTTGTAAAACATCGACCACTTCGTTAACTTCATTAACATTCCCCTTAATAATCTCATTAATTTATTAGTGAGAGCTGAATGAAAATCCGCGGAATGATTAGAGAATTCCCGATCAAATAATTGAACTCGCCAGGGACCTCGTTTTATCAATTTCAGAGTAGATTATAATCGTATAGTCTGCCTGAAAAAACCGTAGTGAGTACAAAACAGAGCACCGCTTATTATGTAAATAGATACGTGACATTCATAACTTACCCTTCCACAATTTTAGTCGCAAAAACTGACACAGTATAAAACGAAAGAACAGTAACAACACTAAAACTAAACATGTTTTGGAGATCAACGATCACATGGTACTAAACAAATGCACATCACATTATTAAAATAATATGACAATGTAGGATGCAGTTTTGAAGCAAACTATAGCGAAGGTAAGACAAAGGCGAAGTCGCGATAGGTTATCTACTAGGGTGGGTCCCACCTAAAATGGTCATCGCAAATATACAAATCAGTGTTCCAACATTGACGTAAGTACCTTAAAATTGCAGCGAAATGTTTCATCTGTTACGAGAAATTAAGTTTTTTTAAAAGCAGAATGTCGGTCAGGTTTTCAACGGGAAAACCGGGAAAATAATTATGGAAATGGAAATTCTAAAGCGAGATTGTTGTAGTGCAAAAATCTAGAATTCATTTTAGCGTTGAATAATGAAAATAAGATGCTGTCAGCCGCAAAGTTTCGCTAGAACTTTTCTAGAGCAAATACCTTCTCCCAAATAAATACTAGTACATTTTTTTTACAAAAGTTATTTTCTCTTTAATAAACTCTGAATAAAACAAAGCCTTGGTAATTGAATAGACAGTTATAGACATCAGACGATACTAATTAAAAATTAAGATAATCGTAGTCTAAAAGATAATTTCTCAAACGCTTCACTGCTTTGAAATAAGAACTGGTTTTATTAAATCTAAACAAGACCTTATCAAATACTTTAATTGCTTGTTATTGTCTTTTAAACTTATTTTTAACGTTAGATTCACAGTCTGATACTTAAATTATTTTTTTTGCTTATTTTAAGCGTAAAATGGGTTTAGTGTCACTGTAACTTATACATAAGCAGCTAAGAGATGGCAAGGAACCTTCTAGAATAACAATCAGCTCTCCAATTCTCAATACTTACGCTTACAGAAAGGATAAAGGACGTAAGATCCTGTTCTTCTATAGGTTTCTTGACGTTTCTCTCTTGGCTATACAAATATTGAAGCAATAGTACTTTTAGACAGAAAATACTTTTAAAAAGTGTACCTATGTTCCAATTTTAAATAAAACATCTTTAATTTGATTAACGCCAGCTGCGAGACTCATTACAAGCTAAAACTAGCAACTAGCTTTTGTTTGTGATCAGTATACCAACAACACCTAAAACACTCGCAGAATTCCTCCCCAGGCTTGAAAAGCATAAGAGAGTTCACAGAATCTAGATGCTAACAACCCAACTCAATTGGATTGCAGAAACACGTGAGGGTTTTGAACGATAAAGGAAAATAAAATACATTTATTATGGAGCAATTTAGAACGAGTAACGTACCTGAGTTGTTTTATTTTCATAGGAACGTGACATTTAAAAATAGTCTATTTACACTGAATCTTTTAGAAAATAGTCGTGGATCTCAGAATAGTAATTAAATATTTAAAAACATGTTTTGCAAGCATTGTAGACTGGAGATTAAGCCCACTTTTTCTAAGAGCTAAAGAAGAAGCAACATTTTCGGCTAGTTCATTCGTCTGTTTTACCTTATTTCAAATTTAACTTTTTATATGATAATCATTTATCATTTAAAAAGTTTTTAGTATCATTATTTCGCTTATAATTTGTACTGGCTACTTCATTATACTTTTAACCAAGTGAATACCCCTGAATGGTCAGTGAAAGCGACCTGAAATTGCCGTAATCATGCAAGCAGTTGCATTTCACGGTGGAGCTCAGATTAAGCTCGGTCTGGCATTCATTTACATATAAAGTAGCCTGCAAAGGTTGACAGTGGGCGATGTTGATTGAGATCTCGGAACCACGCTTGAAATTTAGATTTTTAGGGCATGTTGAATGTGTTAGCCTTGTTGGGTTACTTACGAGAATTACCGCTTGAATATGCTATTTAAATTAATGTTATCCGATCCGATAGATGTATATAATTTTAATGTAAATAGTTGATAGCAATTATTAACTAAGGTTCCTTAAAAACTCAGGAACTTAGAAGTCTCTTAGTAGTTGGCCAAAAGAAATGATTTTGGAAATATCAATATAAGAGTATACAAAATCAGGCTACACAATCATAAAAAATATCCCCATCTCGAGTCAAAGTTGGTGGAAAAGTGCCAAGGAAGATTAAAAACAACTAGACCTCTTTTCTGAAATTCTCGCAAACCTCATTGGAAACTTAATCCATTTACCTACTGACTTTGAAGTAACAAGCTAAGGCCACGTTGACCTAATAGGTACCTACTTACTAAGCTAAACCTAATCGATACACTTACATATAACCTAGAGACAGCCCTGACCATCACAGTGTTTGCACTAAACGAGTTATGACTCCAAATTCAATATTTGCTCAAGGCTGTATCTTGTATGGGCAGTCAAGAGTGATGGACGTCTAGTACCTTGATGTGGGAAACGGTTGATATTATAATGATAGCACAAATACAGTTAAAATAAGTTAGGAGTTCTGTGTCTGGTGTTGTCTTAAAACGTCATCATCTTCTAAAAGGCAATTCATGAAATAAAGCAGCAGTGAAGAGAGCGAGTCGAATGGGTGACCAATAGAGCACTTTTTCAAAATTTCTAATTAACATTTTTGAAAAACCAATATTTAGGTACCTACTTAATACAACTATTTTGTAATCTGTGCTAATAAGTACCTACATATTAATGTAAAGGGCAGCAACGTCTCTATTTAGTCTATTTTTTTCCCACGGTTTCCTACACCTTGTCTAAGTTATCATCCATCTTCACATCGGTACACACATCCACGTTATTAGTAGAATTACTTACACCACTATGTATGTGACTATTATAGTCATACCGTTCCCATATCGTATCTTCGCACATCTGCGAGGACGCGCCGATCGATACTCCGGAGCATCGGCCGCTGTGTCGCCCGCACGCTAAAAATTATCCTCGCCTAGAGATGGGATGAAGAGATTGTTGTACAGCCTACAATAATATTGTTTTATCTATATTAAGTCAAAGAAGCTTTCCCATTGGAATGAATGTGGGTTTAAAAAAGTTGATTGCTTGGTCTCTGTATAGGAGGCCGATAATGTAAATGTACGTACAAAACAAAATAATATCGATAATGGCATGATCTGCATAGGGTTCTGCATTATCAATATCAGAGTATAATATACGTAGGTAAGTGTGTACTTGTCAAAAAAAAGAAGATCAATCAAACATAGAAAGAGGTTGAATAAGATATTAACTCGTAATTATCTACTTATTTATTATTGAACAATTTTGAACTCGGAAAACGTTATCATCACTTTATGGCTTTTTAGGAACAAAAAATATCAAATAGTACCTATTACTTTCTCTCGTCACCTCCCTATTTCCATGAAGTGACACTCCCTCGCTATCCAACGAGTAGGGCGGACAAATTACAGAATGATACAAGTCATTATCCCCGTATTCTAATATGAAAGGACACATAAATCCACTCAGTTAATAGGGGACGCAGATGTGTTATACGAGAAGTTACAAGGTTTCTAGAAAATGTGTCCTAGAAACTTAGTAGGTAGCTTTTCGCTTTAATTGGGACACTTCTGGTAGGCAACTTATAGGGTTTCAGTACCGTACATTTTTGTGCTTTGTTATATCAAGGTTTAATTGTTTATAAATAAAATATACTGGGTGTAACAGAACAGAAAGGGGGTATAAAGCCGAAACTTTCCCCAAGGAACATGGGTCGTAAATCGAAAAAAAAAATTCACCTCTCTATACAAAATGTCCGATCAGCTGATCGAGTAAGTATGGGCAATTTCGAGTTTGATCCATGTTCCCTGGGGAAAGTTGTTTAGTTTCATGGGAACTATCGCTGTGTTTTGGCTTTATACTCCCTTTCTGTTAACCATGTATAATAACCGACAGCTAGTGCGTACGAGCACATCGAGCGAGCTAAGTATTTAGTCTTCTTTCTATTCGCAAATACGTAGATATATTTATAGGTACATATAAGTAGGTACCTACATTTATTTATTTATGTGTAAGTGTTAGTAAATAGCAATTGTTCTTCGTTAATAAAACCGTCCGTCCTTGTTACCTAGTTTGGAAGTAATAATGACCCAATTCGTACTTTTGATGGGTAATACAACTTCCTAAATGCTTCGCTAGTTTCAATCCGTTACGAAGTATCTTCATAAATGAGAGGCGTGACGAAGTTTAGATTATCTTTTATAACGTATCAAACTTATATCGGATGGGATTGAAAGAATTTAACAGTTATAGGATAGATAAAATCATAGGTACATGTAATAGATCTTAATGTACAAAAAAGGCGTTTGGCCCTCTGTGACATAGCACCCCTATCATGTTGCTCACAATTGGGTAATAATAAAAAAGGAAACACCCTTAAAGACCTTCGGCCTCTTAGACCAGCCTTCACCATCTCGGCGATGAATGTAATAGATTTAACGAAATAATTAAATGTGTAACAGTAATTCATAAGCACGTATTTTACGACTGCACTCAAGGTAAAATCAAAATAGAATTCAATAAAGTGGTACCTTAAGGCTGTGAGCCTTAAGGTACCACTGAAGGGCAGAGAAATATAAAACCAGAAGCTGTATAGAATTTTAAGTTTATGATTTAAGTACTTTTTGTCTATTGCGAGTCGGAAAATCGAAACTTATTTCATACTTAGGTATTTCGAACATGGCATGGAAAGTCTTAAATTAATAAAATAACATGTCTTAATAAAAAAATACACTACCTATCTATACAATATCCTTTATGGCAGATCCCATGAACACACCCCCAAACTCTATTCGTAACTTTATTATTTGCTACGCGGCTACGAGCCGGTCATTGACCCCTGGCGTAGTGCCAACTGTGCTACGCGGCTACGAGCTACGAAGATTAAGTTGTTTGCCATTTTGTTGTGTAAACTTTGATTTGTGTACAAAACTGTTGCTGGGGTTCGCTTCAATAAGTAGGTAATAAATAATCGAAAACATTCTCCTTTACACTGAACGAAATAAAAAATAGATACTCGAGTAGAATTTTTAATATTATTAAGACAATTAAAAACAAAAATATTTGTACTAATAAACAGCCATTTCAAGGAATTTATGATTTCCATCACGAGTACTCTATTTATACATTATATTTACAGTGACATACCATGTTACTTCTATTCATCAAAACTACCAAAATGCCATTTTTTTGATTCTTTACAATACAAGACGGTATTTCATTTAAGTTCCAACACAACCAAGTAAAAAGCTCTGAATCAGCAGTAAATCTAGAAACTAGAGTCTATCGCTTGATTAATTCTTAGTGGATCTTGATAAAAGCTTTCTAAAGCTCTTCTTAGCAAAAGGGTCGGAAAAAGTCAAGGCAGCTTTATAGACGCTTGCAAGTTGCAAATGAGGAAAATAGAAGTTAACTATGTATTTACGATGCAACTCGTTACTGTATTTTTTTACTTGAGCTATAACCGTTTCCGAATACTTACAAATAAAATCTATTTTATTTCTTATGCGTTTATTTATTAAATATGCAGATAACAGAAATACTTAATTGGTAATACTAAGTACTAGAGGTGGGCCGAGTACTCGGTTTATACTCGGTACTCGGCGTACTCGGCACTTTTTTCACTACTCGTAATCGGCCGAATAACTCGGTTAAAATGCCGAGTACTTGGTGCAAGTAAATCTACCTTGCGCATTGGATCTGCTTGTTAGATCATAGTCTAGTTCCTTCTAATAATACATATTTAGTACTTTGCCCAGAAAGAGCAATGTTATAAGCTGCAATTATCATAATGATTTAGAAGAAAATTTCATAAATAGTGCTTTGTCTATTTTTTTTTGCCACTTGACGCGCGTTTATTGGTTGCATTGAATAATAATTTGCAGGGTGCAGAGGAAGTGTCAAACACAATTAACACCACTCGCTCCCAAACTTGTTCGCACACATTTCTACCTACTTTAAGTTAACCGAGTAACTCGGCCGAGTACTCGGCTCGGTAAACTTTAAACCGAGTAATACTCGGTACTCGGTTACTCGGTAAAACTGGTACTCGGCCCACCACTACTAAGTACCTAGTAAGGTACGAGTACATTTAAAAAAAAATAAGTACGTCAAGTCACAGTACGTGTAAGTAGTTTACTGAAAATTTATGCTAAAAATATAATAGGTAAAACAAGTAGGTAATACAAAAATCTTGAATCGTATATCATTATTTCATATGATACACATAAAATTATGTGTTTCTGTGAGATAAAGAATTAAAAAATACTTATATGTAATGCAAGAATCTCCATATATATTATTTTACTACCTTTTACCTAAGTATATTTGCAGACAGAATATTCTGTGAGGAACATTATTCTCGGATTACAATCTCAATCATATGAAGCCAAAAAACAGACAACCGCGTAATTAAAGCTGGGTTACAATAACAATTCAACCTTCCTAGCTTTTATCCATCCTTTTATTATTTGCTTGTAATACGAGTAATACTGGACCATTAACTGAAATCTTGTTATATTAATGCCTGTTCCCAGAATTACAATGTTCTTTCTCACAATAAATTATTAGATATAATTTTTTTACTAATTTCAGATTGACTCAGTTTATCTCTATGGGAAATTTTGTCTACACTGTAATACCTACCTTCTGGCAATATTTCAAAATAAGTGTTGCGCCAAAGTAGGGTGTGCTATAAGGTTTCTTGACGTTTCTTTCTTTCAGCTAAATAGGTAGTAAAGCGGTAGTAAGTAGTTTTAGACAAAAAAAAAATTACAAAATGTGAACCAATAATGTTGCAACTAAGATAAAATGTTTGTCTTTGACTTTGTCACATTAAACTTGTTTATGAGTAGTTACCATTGCCATCACAAATAAATAATGGTAACAGATCGAGAAGATGAGATAGCTTGGTGGGCTACGATACCTCGACGCCAAATTACATATCGATCTGGCATCCATTTGCAAAACTATTTGCTGAGCTACCTGCTGCGTTCCGAGATAAAATGCATTTATGTGGTTCTGTAGGTAATATACTATTACCTACCTAACTATAACTTCTACACGCTGTGAATTTTTAAATATAAATTCCACGTAGTAGGTACTTTTATTTTAACGGGATTTTCTGCGTTCTCTCTGATTTTGTAAACTCTACTTTACTTGACATTGATAAAATCCTTGTTGGTAGTTACTGCCATTAAAAAAAAGTCACCTTTTACCTAATGCCTTTTACTGATGTTGAAAATATTGAATAAAAGATGTCTCATTGAATTTCAAAAATAACCAATAAAATGTTTTTACGAGCTGAGTGCTCCGAAAGCGGTGACTGCACGTGTAAAGAATTAATTTTAAGTATAATTAAATTTTATGCTCGCGAGGATTAATAAAGTTAATTAGATTAATTGTATCGTTTTCTCTTTAATCGTAGATAATAGCGCTTAAAGCGGCTTTAATTTCGGAATGCTTAATTTCAGTAGATTAGTAAATTCATCTAACTAAAGTCTATTCATTCAAATCCAACCCATAATATCCCTAATTAAGATTGAAAAAGTCAAAAAATTAAGAATATTGGAATAATGCATTATACTTATTTTTAAAGCATTTAGGGGGCGTTTTAGCATACAGGCGTGTAAGCGCGTACACGCGCTTTAAAAAACGAGCGTATACGCGCGTATAAGACGCTAGTCTGAAAATGTCCTTAGAAAATGCGACATTATACTACGTCCATTAAGATAATTTTTCCAAAAGCACACATCCTCAAAAGTAGACACTAAGCAGCTACATTTCCAAATTTCCATTAGCAAGTCACGATTGGAGGGGTTGTTGTTAAAACAAAAGGGAACTTAGTTTCAAGTTGTTTTGAAAAACAAACGTCAGGCGATAAGTTAAAACTTGACGTGATGAAAGCAATTTCTCCTAAAATTGAAGCTTTGTAACAAACAGACTTGTTTGCTTCTGCTTCAGAAAGTTTTCAAGCCAATAAAACGTATGTTTTATAATAAGGGTTTGCTTATTTCTATGCGTCTGTGAAGTTTGGATTACAATTTACTTTTTTTCTGATGAATTCTATGATCAGAATGCATGTTTTGAGTTTTGCAAGTTATCTGAGAAAACGTGTATGGTAAATATTCAAAGAGTTGCCTTCACTATCTATCCAGCTGGGAAATCCAAGAAATACGTCAGCAACGGTATTTTATTATATTTTATTCATAAAGCTTATTGCAATGTCCCTATATACGAGTAGAACGTTTCGAAAATATTCAAGCAGATGCACAAAACAGCGTGATTTTTTTAAATTGAATCTGTTTCAGTTGAGTTTTTGGTAAAACGTGTCGGATTTGAAAAAGCATTTTCGTAGCGAGGAACAGTAGCAGATTGTCGCGCATGCGCCCTTTTAGGGACAAACAACCACCCTTCTTGGGTCAGTTTAGCGCGGTCGCTTCAATAGGCGAAACCTTCATCGCCTACCCGCGCAGCCTTTAAATATAACCAAAATAAACCATCACTTAAAAATAGAAAGAAATACCATAGTGCTGTGTTTTTAGCTTAATTTAGTAGAAGTCAATTTTTGTGTAGCGATATTATATACTTTTATTGTAAATGTGTTTTAGTGGAAAATAATAAAGTTTTGAGATTGTATTAGAACTAATTATGAAGACATCCGACCGTTGAAGAGGTGTGTAAGTATATTTATATTTCTTCTATTGTACTTGTTTCAGGTAAATACCAAATCATTTGTATTGTAACCAACAATAGAAGGACACCCAGCTTCGTCAATTTACTGACATTTTACAATGTTGTTAATACGTTTAACAAAACGTTTATAAATGTACATTTACAGCCGGCATTACTTACATAATTTTATTTTATTTTAGAGTGCATCTCTTAAACATTTACGTATCTTTTTGATTGCAAAAATCTTCAGTCATTCATTGTTATGAGCTTTCTTTTATAGAATATTAACATAAACATTTGAAATGTTAAAAGATTGTGGTAGTGCTCATTATATAAGCAGATGAAGACAAAGAATATACTGAAAAAGAACAATCAGCTTCCCTATTTCACGTAAGCTATGTCGACGTGTATGAGTTGTCTATACACAAAGAAATAGATGGGTATATAAATATATTGTGTTTTATTATAGGTATGTATATTCTTAATAGATAGAAATATTCCTGTAAAGAGCTATATTGCTCCTTAAACTCGAGAGAAGTGCTCTTTACGGTAAAATCTCCGGCATTTCATTAAATTTTCCGCCTTTACGGTTCATAATTGACTCCATTAGTTTTACAAAACAATATTGAATGCGATGAAAAGGTTTACGAAACCATAAAATACGGATAAAATCTTATATAAACGGAAACGCCTTCAGAGCAGTGGGAAGCCGTATAAATTCCATGAAGCCTTTTACTATTATCACCTAATAGGCGACCTACGCTTTATCCATAAGACCCAGGTACTAACATTTATAAGATTCCAATCGATTTTCTCGATTCAGACTCCGAATTGTAGTTTTTTTTTACCTTTTGGTAATAAAACGAAAACCGTTTCTATGTAATAGATGAAAAGGTAGTAAAATTTCACATCATTTTGGACTTATTTGTGATTTGGGTGAATTTTCAGGATGTGTTTTTCCACCTACCTCACTTTTAATTCGTCGACCAACTCATACGAAATATTAACTAAGTATATGTTATTATAAGTAGGTATCTACACATATTTGATTACGGTATAGTTACCCAATAATAAATTACTCGTAATTATACCACTATTATTATTACAAATCCTTTGTAGGTGCTCTCCGCCCAATCATAAAACCACAATTATTGCCAACCCACTGATTAATAATAGGTCATTACATTGTGGCTTACACAAACAATCTATAATAATTTAAGCCAACGCAAAACCTTTTGGCATTTAAAATAAACTTAATTAAGAAACAGAATTGAGTAGCTTAGAATGTGGGAGGAAAACATTGCCTTCAAAGTCCGCGTGAAACTTTCCCCAAAAGTTAGATTACGCCTATTTTGACAGAATTTTTCTTCACATTTTTGATGAAACCCTCCTTTGATATCTACAGATAAGGAAGGTCTTGATTGAAGATAGGATTAGGGAATTTTTTAGATAGGCGAGGCGATGGAAAATATTTCCTAAAACTCAGATGGACGGTCCATTTTCTATTAGCCCTAGATTGAACTCGATTTTGTTGTGATTTCTGTGGATTAGCTCTTATGTTTTAGCTTCGTCTTCATTTGTTTTGTATAAATTACGTGTTTATTCTAATTACGTAAGCTTATACCTATACGAAATGTTTTAATATAAGTAATACTTTTATCTTATTAATTGCAGATTCTTTTTTCCAGCATTCAAACAATTTTCGCTACATACTTTTTTTTATAACTGCGCAGTACTACATACACCATACTTGAAAAACATATAGTATTGTATGTTAAAGTGAAGTTATATTGATAACTAGTATAAATAGAGCAAACACAAAGCTTTGAATACAAATATGGAAGCTATTTCCGTTTGTTACTTCCGACATAGCGAACCCTTTGTTCGTCTGAATATGATAAACAATATGTACTTAATTATAAAGTAGACTATGACATGTGTCATGGTATCTACACACCAATGCCGCCGGCAAGGCAGCCGGCCTTCGTTTGTCATTTGTCAAACATGTCATCGAAAATGTTGAAAAATGACGTAAGCCACATGGACGGTGGCTTTGGTGTGTAGACACCATAAGAGTACGTCTCTAGTAACTATTTAGTAATCTATGGTATAGGTTCGTATTTCAGCACTCACCCAAAACTCAAGAAACGTAATCTGTCCAAACTTAACAACTTTCGACTTTGAATGATGACAGATCGGCCATTTTGTATGGTTTTTTTCATATGTCGACGGAAAGCGTTTTAGTTTAATAGAAATCTTGCATGTCTTGATTTTCACGAGAGAGTCCTCTAATAAATTAATAAGTAGATCCAAAGATAATACTTAGATCTAGTCCGTAAACTTCATGAACATACAATATTGTGGTAGGCCAAAACTTTTTACAATTCTGAGATTGTTACTATGTAGTTTCATGTAGGATGGTTTTCGTAGTCGAGTATCAACTGAGCTTGTTACCTGTTCTACACGTTTTGGATAAAAAATTCACACAAACCCTTCCATAATGAAGTTAGTCATGGTTTAAATAATACAGTAAGTATGAACTTAAAAAACCATTGATGTAAGTAAGTATCTAATCTACTTATACAACTTTAACAGTTCAATTTTAAAATCTGTCGATATTTAATTTACTTTTTTGATAAGATTAAGTAACATAAGTAAGGTAACTTATTTTTAATAATTTCAATGATATTTTTCACGAATTTAGCTACCTTCTCCCCATTTAGGGAATAAAATAACATTAAGATAGACCTTATACTGTATCACTGAATATCACGTAAATTTATTTAATAAACATCATGTTAGGCATCAAGTAGATAAATTGGATTGATTCCATTAATTATGCGAGCCCACGTTCCAGTATAATCAAATTACTCTCTATCAGTTTACTAAGTGATTAAAGTACGTTTTATGCAAATATATACTTAACTTAGTCATTGTTTTCGGTGAAAAAGCGACTTGATGGCTTTATTAAGGCGTTTTAGGTACAGTCGCCATCAGATATATGGTAGCGGTCAAGGTACTCAAATATTTCGGAGCAGCATTAAATTTCAATATGTTCGTTACAATAGATGCGGCCTATAATATCGGAACATATAAATCGTCACAAATATCGGAACATATAAATCGTCACAAATATCGGAACATTTATGGAAAATGTACTTTAAGTCTGTGTAATACAATTTAAAATGCTTGAGATTGGACCCACGAAGTTATCAATAATTTGTAGTGACATTCACCGAAAAGAGTGTCATTGTGACTGTCTCTTTCAAATGAAGATGAGAAAATAACTTGTAAGTAAGGAAGGTAAAATAAAAATAACTTTAGGTTCAATATTGTAATTACGAAAAGCAAAACCAGTTTTGAGACTTGGCCTCAGGGGGAGGATATCGACTTTTTCTAATAAATCAGTTGTTCCAGATTTTTATATTCATTCAAAAGTATCAAACAAAGACTAAAATTATTATAAAACCTCATCTGTTTAGGTGGGTACCGCTTAAAAAGAAATCTATCTCCAGCAGTAGATACTAGTTGGGTAGATACAGCTTATGTGAGTCTCCAACAAATTGGAACTTCAATTAATCTGACATTACCGGTGACACACTTTACGTTCGGTACACGCGGTTTCTACTTAACTCAGCACAGTTCTGCTGTAGCTTTAGAAATCACTTTGATTTAAATATGCATTTGTTAGAAAATAGGATGTAGTATAGAATTATAGAGAAGATCAAGGTGTATTTACTGAATACAAGATGTCAGGATTTAATTGATTCTAATGTGAAATGTGTACCTAAAGTTACTTTATAGTTGCAATGACACTATTGTATTGAAAATGCTAATAAGTAAGTAAAGGGATTAAGATATTAAAGATGGAGGATTATAAGAGAAACAAGGAATAGGTACCATTAAAACAATATTGTATTGTCATGTTAAACAGCGATACAAAAGATAAACCACAGAACAAACGATAATCACAAAAGTTATAATACAAAATGGCCAACGCCCAATTATTTCTAGGAATATTCACAAAATACTTAACTTGTGTCCTGCAGGAAGATAGACGAACAAGAGAGGGCGGGAAGTAGGTATCTACCCGTATTTATAACCACCACTATAATATGGTCTGAGACCACCACACATTACACTGCGCTTCAGCCAATCACAGATTGACTTAGAGCCGCGAACATTTAAACACGTATAACTTATGTAACAAAAGACAGTATTTGTACTTAATCTAAACACTATAATTATTAACATAATTGTTGAAGTTCTTCTATAATAACTATCATGTTATTACGGTAGTATTTACTCAATAAACCTAATATGTAATTAGTCCATTAGACAATGCTGCCACCTGTGACATAACAAATAGCTACTGCGGATATAATATTGAATTACATTTTAAAATTCAACAATAGTTTAGTCTAGGTATTAAAACCTGAATACTTAGATTAATTAAATAGGTAATTACTCAAGTCTAAGTACGTTATTTAGTAGTCTCAATAACATTAATAATATAATTAAAAGGTATATCTTATCAGGTCCGATGCTGCCACCTATGTCGTAGATGTGGAACTATTACAAAGAAATGGCCCTTGACCTATAACCCGCCAAATATAAAAGTGAAATATTATTTACAGCATAACTTACATTATGTCTAGGTAATTCAACACTTAGACTATGTTCCAGACAATAAGGGTAATTTATATAATTAATACAATTAATATGAATAAGTATTATCATTTTCTATCTATCGATGTTAAGTATAAAATGTAAAAGACAATGATACTTGCCAACACACTGTGAGCCAGTGTGTTGTATCATTATTATTGAAGCCTTATAAGCAAGGGAAATGCTTTTCCTTAAAGATTAAGTTTTACAAAGTGAATTATCATGAAATCATAGTACTGAAGTACATATATGACAATCATATTCCGTCACGGCCATACTGACAGTACTTCGTCCTCGAAGTACGTACACACCTTTCACAAAAATAGAAAAATAATTATTATCTATGTCGAAAGATCTAAGATAGGAATTTATATTTTATACTTACAAAACAAAATTTTATTAACGTTATAGGTAGGTACTTAATTCTATTCTAATTTTCTAAGTCTATACCATTTTGTATCTTAATTGAATCCAATCACAACTAAATATACCTATGGTTATTAAGTCATTAATTGCAAGGGAATCATAAGCAAAGAAGACACAGGGTATTGCCTAATACATAGACATGCCAATCACAATCACCCGCTGCAAGTGAGACAATTGGCACCAAGTATGAGGCCGACCAGCGGATACCCAGAAAGAACAGTAAGTCAGGGTATTGCCAAATATATAGACATGCCAACCACAATCACCCGCTGCAAGTGAGACAATTGGCACCAAATATGAGGCCGACCAGCGGATACCCGAAGAAGGTATTAACATTCAGGATATTTGCCAGATACATAGACATGCCAATCACATTCACCCGCTGCATGTGAGATAGTTGGCATCAAATATCAGGCCGACCAGCGGTTATCCTGAGAACATAATAGGTATTCACTCAATCCATGCCGATTTCGGCATACACAATCCAATTGCCAATACATACATAGACATGCTGACCGCTTTCACCCACTGCCGATGAGACAAGTCAGCACCAAGCATGTGGCAAGACCAGTGGTTAATGTAGGTAGCAATTTCATCGACCATATGAATGGAGAAATTCAATCTCACAAATCATCCTTCCACAAATGTGGGACAAGTACAGTCAAGTGTAGATTATAGTAGTGTAGAACAAGTGTATCTCAGCTGTACAGATCAAACTACTAGAGCACCTTCAATGGAGCAATAATTATGATAATTATAAATATAATCAATGAAATACTAATATTAGTAAATAATGTTGTGTATTATTTCACAAGAAATAGTTCAAATCAATACTGTCTCTCTGTCAGTCATATCAGTAGTGTTCCTTATTTTGGAAATATGTTTCTAAATATGTGTATACCTGCTGTGTAGTCTTCATGAACAAATGTTTATAAATAAAAATGATAGGGGAATGGCATTTTTAACTCAAAACAACTAGTATCATCATATCTAAAAGATCTGTCACAACTTCCATCAACTCTCCGTCCAATAATAAGTAACTTATCAATGTTTTGATTTTTCAATATAAGAAAGAATCAGGCACATTATTATTTTTTTGTATTAAGTAACCATTTATAAATGTCCAATGACATTGTTACATTGTTTACATGATGTTTGTTACATTATTAATTCTACTAAGGTAAGTAATTAATCTATTATCTTATCATGCTTTAAGTTCAGACTAATGGTTTATAATATCCAGAAAACTAACTACCTATGTATGATTATTACCTTTTTACGATCTAATTGTGATTAAAAAATCAGTTGTTTGTTTATGGAATGGAATAAATAAGTAAACAAATAATAATAGGACCAATTGCGAATTTGTTTATTCGCTAGTGAGATCAACTGCGGATACCGGCAATTAGAAATCTGACAAGCCGTAAATGCGACCATTTGCGAATTATACTAATCGCGAAATGGAAAGGTGGAATAAACAATTAGCGAATGGAATAGCGTACCTAAAAGGCAATTCTTCTAAAAGCTAATTTAAAAATCCATGAATTATTTTATAATATGTGAAACAAAGACTATTTTCCTATTTTCACAAATGCCAAAAGAGATTTTAATGAAACTGCAACATTGCAGCTTATTCATCAGGATATCACATCAGATATGTTATTTTAAAGCATCATATCATAATGTGTTTACTTTTTAAAGATGATAAATGCGATGAAGTCGCGGGAAGCCTCTAGTAGGTATGTCAATGCATAATTTTTTCATAAAAGATGTATCTAATATTAACCTCGATAGCATTTTGCTATTTGGACATTTTGCGTGTAGGGTCTTTTACAAATTAGTCATTTTGCGGATTGTTACCAAGCATATACATATAATAATAAGTAATTATCCAAAAATATCAATATACATACATACATACATAATATACTTATACATATAATTCTAGTGACCTAAAATTCGTTCGGTCAATCTGACAATTCATTACAAAGTAATAAGTCAATACTTGTTGCTCTGTAGAGACTCCACCAATGGGTCAACAAATATATAGGTATATATATATATTTTTTTTTAAGTAATCAGCAAGTCCAAACTTCGCTAAAGTATAAGGTATCAGGGAGGTAGCTTAGCTACAAATCTGTATATACCTATACATAAAAGGAAGTTCTGTTAGTTACACATTTTATACTAACTCATGGACTGCTGAACCAACTTTGCTGATGATTGGAAGCTACAAAAAGTACAACAAAAATGCTTTTCTAAACAGAGAGGAGCAATCAAATGAGGGCACTTATTCCTCCTTAGAACCATTGAAAGATTATTTGGTTAAGTTTAAAATATTAAATGTGAATATTTTATTGTTTAACTAGATGTTGTCAAAAATAGAAACCGCTTGAGACAGCAGATGGAAAGAACCAGTAAGTAGACTAAACTAGGAAAAAAAAGATTCAAAACTTCATACAAATCTAGAGATGTTACTTGCACCAACCCGTCTTACTAGGTACTTGATAAATATGTGAAGTCAGTGAAGCTAAATGAAATAAATAACCTTAAAATGGTTAAGAATAAGTTAGAGAATGTTTTTGCTAAATAAGAATTGATAACTTTTTGCTGAATTTTCAAGTTCAGTGTTAATGTCTAGATTTTAGGTATATACCTAGTACCTAGGTGTATAACACCTGTAATATGATCTAAAATACTTCTTTTTTGTTAGGAGTTGGCAATAGAACTAACTTATTATTTGAGCACTAGTAATGTAGTATTGCTTCATAATTAGTAGGTATCGCACTAACAGTATCACCAAATTAAATTTGCTTTAATTTAAAGCGATAGAACACAATAAGCAAATACAAGTTCCTTGACCATGTCATGTTTGGGAAACTATGACAGATAACTAGAACTATTTGTGAAGTTTTAGTAATGATATCACTTATGTAGGTAAATGCTACGATTTCAGAAATGTTTCATACTACCATTGAACAATGCCATAAGGTATAAATAGGGTAGGTACCTAAGTAACTAGGTATATTAATCTATCCTACCCTTTATAGTCAACATTAGACAGAAACTCCCTTTTGGAAAATACCTACTTAATAATTATGGCTCACCTATTTGATCTTGGTACCTAGAAAGGTACATTAGAGACCTATCACAAATAGCCTTCACAATAATAATAGTCAAATGTTATAATGTGTATATACAATGGAGCAGATAGGTAATATACCTTTAAAAGTACTAAGTAACATTTTCTACATTCCTACCTATCAATATAGGTATTATGATGTAAGTATCAGGCAGAAATCTTTAACATAAGAATACATAACACTCAGTACCTCGTAAGATCCGAATCCGATGACGTATTGGTCTAATCCGTTGTGTCACAACCGGGAGAGCTGGTTATACGCTACCAACTGCGTCAAATCACAGAGCTGGTAAGGGTCGTAGCTGTGACGTCTGGTACCACTGCCTCCGTCGCATCACTTAGCCGCCGTGGACGACGGGTAGTTTCACGGTGGGTGGTTTGGGCCTTCGACGACGTCACGTCGACTGAGCCGCCGATGCCGAACATAGATTGTCGTTTGTTGAACAACCACGGCCGGGTCAGCAGCCGCCTTCAACGCTTGATGGTAGCTGCGCAGCACAAGGCGCCGCCATATTGTGTAGGTACTGTTGTTTGTTGCTGCTACGATCGTGAGCCGGCCACCACAGGGCCGCCATTGTTGACAATGTCTTCGTCACCACTTTTTCCAACCGCTGGATGGAACTCGCTTGCCGGTTCAAGACGCCGGCTGCTGAGCCGCAGTTGCTAGGTGCACGTTGATAGCGTGGAGAAAAGTAGGTAAACTTTGTTGTGCCGGTGAATGGGAAATTCGAGTCGTCATCCTTGACGTCTTTCCCAGAGCTTTGCCACGTTGCGACGTCTTTCTGAAACTTTTAATTGACAAAATTAGGTCTGATATGTAATGGATTGTATCCCACTTCTGATGTTAGAAAATAGGATGTAGTATAGAATTATAGAGAAGATCAAGGTGTATTTACTGAATACAAGATGTCAGGATTTAATTGATTCTAATGTGAAATGTGTACCTAAAGTTACTTTATAGTTGCAATGACACTATTGTATTGAAAATGCTAATAAGTAAGTAAAGGGATTAAGATATTAAAGATGGAGGATTATAAGAGAAACAAGGAATAGGTACCTTTAAAACAATATTGTATTGTCATGTTAAACAGCGATACAAAAGATAAACCACAGAACAAACGATAATCACAAAAGTTATAATACAAAATGGCCAACGCCCAATTATTTCTAGGAATATTCACAAAATACTTAACTTGTGTCCTGCAGGAAGATAGACGAACAAGAGAGGGCGGGAAGTAGGTATCTACCCGTATTTATAACCACCACTATAATATGGTCTGAGACCACCACACATTACACTGCGCTTCAGCCAATCACAGATTGACTTAGAGCCGCGAACATTTAAACACGTATAACTTATGTAACAAAAGACAGTATTTGTACTTAATCTAAACACTATAATTATTAACATAATTGTTGAAGTTCTTCTATAATAACTATCATGTTATTACGGTAGTATTTACTCAATAAACCTAATATGTAATTAGTCCATTAGACAATGCTGCCACCTGTGACATAACAAATAGCTACTGCGGATATAATATTGAATTACATTTTAAAATTCAACAATAGTTTAGTCTAGGTATTAAAACCTAAATACTTAGATTAATTAAATAGGTAATTACTCAAGTCTAAGTACGTTATTTAGTAGTCTCAATAACATTAATAATATAATTAAAAGGTATATCTTATCAGGTCCGATGCTGCCACCTATGTCGTAGATGTGGAACTATTACAAAGAAATGGCCCTTGACCTATAACCCGCCAAATATAAAAGTGAAATATTATTTACAGCATAACTTACATTATGTCTAGGTAATTCAACACTTAGACTATGTTCCAGACAATAAGGGTAATTTATATAATTAATACAATTAATATGAATAAGTATTATCATTTTCTATCTATCGATGTTAAGTATAAAATGTAAAAGACAATGATACTTGCCAACACACTGTGAGCCAGTGTGTTGTATCATTATTATTGAAGCCTTATAAGCAAGGGAAATGCTTTTCCTTAAAGATTAAGTTTTACAAAGTGAATTATCATGAAATCATAGTACTGAAGTACATATATGACAATCATATTCCGTCACATTCATCCTATTTTGGGACTTTGGTAGAGTACTCTGACTGAAAAGCCGTTACAATGAATTTGAAAGGGTTGCGGTGACATGGGGCTGAACCTTTCCTTTTTCTCCACATAGGTATACTACAGACGACTTAGAATCATGGTTATGATACAAATACAGTTACTTTATATTAAAATTAATGGTAAAATTAATGCAGCTAAGTTTGTCGTAGTTAATATCTCAGTATAGACCTCATTCCTTGCTCTCCGTCTAATTCTACTGTCTCGTCGAGCTCTTCTCGCCATCTTCGCTTAGATGTGCCGCTATTTCGTTAGTATTCGGATCTAATCCTTGCTGAACCAATTTAGTTGGTATTGCCATCTTGGATATAATTTTGGGATTCATTGGCTTACCTTTCGTCATCAAATAGAGGTATCTAATAATATTATATTTCGTCCTAGTTTCAACACCAATAGTCTTATTTCTATCCTAAATTCGATTCATTTTCAAACATCTAATTGGTGTTAAACTCAATTATCTGATAAATCCGTTCGCAAATGAAATTGAATTCATCGTCAAGCTTACAAAGTCACCTTATACTAATTTGCTACCCTTACACGTGTCCGTTGAATGCATCTATAGAATCGATGCAACAAATTACTACAGACGTACAATGTGTTGAGCTTGACGTTGCAAGCTAGATAATCTAGTTTGTATTCAATTTGGTTGTGAGAATTGTTACACAACTTTGAATATATATATGTTAGAGACTGCCGTTCAATTTCATTAAATTTTTAGTAAGATAATTATAGTTCAATGAGAACAAATGGAATCTTTTGAATTTAAATTGGAAAACCATTCTGTTTGTTTTTGGTTACCTACAGCGGCAGCGGTTAACTTTACGGGGACTTGGTCTGTGCAGGACTACGTTTTACTATGAAATAAAAAGCATAACAATGACAAATCGTAGAAGAAAAGTCTTGCTATGTCAACAGATTTATGCATTAGTAGCAGATTCTAAATATGAATATCAAGTCTGTGATGTATTTGGAATCTGCTTGAAAAACAAATGCCTATTCATAAAGGCAAACAGCAAGATTTATGTGAGATCATAACAAGATACAGTATTATTTCCCTTTCACGTTAATGAGGACGCAATCAGTGAAAGAAATACGCAGTACTTATAGGGAGCTTATTCGTGTCAATTACGTAATGTAGCTTTTTGTAATGATATCATTTGAAGGTTTCCCTCGCATGTTTTGAGTAAATTGGCTAGAAAATAACTAATGGGACTTCATTTCTATCAAAAGGTATATTTTCATATCTTTCTGCCATTTTTAAATCAAAATATAATGGGCTGATTCTCAAAAAAGTGGCACCGCTGAATTAAATTTGCATTTTTTTTTAAGTTTGGGGTTTAAAGTTTCTGACTTCAGTTATCGCTAGATATATAGACCAGTATTCGATATCAAGTGGAGGGAAGTAAATTATTTAAATAGTTTAGGAAATATAAGCATTTAAAAATACTAGGCGTCCAGGTTAATGACTGTGATGACAGGTGAACGAATATCAGGATCCAGGTTATTGATAAGAAGTGCAGGATACCGACAATCCAATACAAAATTAGTTGAAACTATCAGCGGGTTAACGACAATGTGCGCAGGTTCATAGTTTAGACAAATAAAATACAGTTCATTTAGAATAATCAATCACATTTATTTTAATTATCTTTAATATTAGCCTTTTCAAAGTACCTCTTAGGCTATAACGAAAAATAAACAAAGCATAATTCTAAACTTTTTCCAAATAATTATTAACGAAATCAAAATTTTAGTAAAAAAAAATTTGATTTCAAATGCCTAACAATCCGTAAATATATCGCAAGTACTCTAGAAGAAGGGTAAACAACTCGATTGGTTAGTCTTTTGTTTAACACTAGCAGGTGACCGACAATTTAACGGTTTTTTTACAATTACAAGGAAAGTATTTGGTTTATGCCCGTAATATGTTTTGACAAGAAAATAAACACCAATTTACATAATGCAAACGAATTTGATCACATCAACTAGTACATAATTTTCGACTTTTGAATGGCAGAACAAAGACAACATACCTGTTACAAACTCCCGCTCGCCGAATATTTTTATTTTCCACGTCGCCTACAATAGCTATAAACACGTGAACTTGTAACAGGAGCTGGCCGACATCTGGACGCGTTGATTCATGCAAAAACTACCTCGGACAAACTTAAACTGCATTTATCTACAAAAAATTGTATTAAGAGCAGTTGTAAAATACTAAAATTATAAATATGGAAGGTATAAGTAAGCTACGTAAAGCACTCAATATTTTTTTGGTTAATGTTTTCTATTTTATTTTTAACCTCAAAGTTCGGTATCTGGCGTTGGGACACGTCAAGTGAACGACAAAACGTAGTTACAAACTAAAGTTAATATAATATTATACATTTTATTTACTTTTAATTACTAGGCCTCGATGTAGAAAGTGTCTTTAAATAATAATTGATAATTTAAATACGATTAGGACGTACTGTAAAAAAAAAGTTCTAACATTAATTGATTGACAGGTTGCGGTGCCACTTTTTTGAGAATTAGCCAATGGTATTTACACACCAAAGCCGCCGGCTTTTTTTGAAGCTGCCATTCGTATGACGTAAAGCCGGCGGCCTAGCCCGTGTAGGTACCATTAAGTACCTATCTACCGATAAAAAAATCGAATCCGACACACGTATAGGAATATATGGTAAAAGTACTAAATGAAGTCACTAAGGTGAAAATCTTTTATAAAAGGCTTTTATTTACCTCTATACTCGTATATTGTACCATATACATACATGGAGGTATATATTTATGGCTATATACCCAAAAAGGGTTTGGGTTGTAAGGAAATTTCACGTTTCAGATGATTTTGAATGGAACTCTATAATAGATAGGCAGTCTATTTGTGCTCAGTATATTGTAGGCATCTTCTATGTCTGACACTCAAAGTGACCCTCAAATTATAAAACGCATGACTGGTTACATTACATTAAGAATATTAAGAAAATATAGGTACGTACCTTTGGCAATTATTTATTTGTATAATTTTAAGATTTAAGAACTAATCTACATTCTTGCTCTTGAAGTTATGTGTTCAAATGGATTAAAAACATTTTATAATGCAGAACATTTAGCTACTAACAAAAAGTCATATTATTATACAGATGGAATAACTTACTAAGCCAGTGAGAAGGTCCTATTACCAATAGCTGTATTTCAGTTTGGTATGGGATTTCTTCACGTATTGCCTCTATCCAATAAAAATATTTCCTTTTTGGTCTTCTAACATATCTGCATTCAGTTGATACAAGCCTACAATGTTGTAGCTATTGAGATCACGCAAATTGAGTTTTTGGAACCGAAAACATATTACCCTCTCAGAACAAGGCAACGCATAAATTTACTTACAAAAAGGAAAAAGCTTTTACCTTTAGATTCATATTCTATTGAGGTTTTTATGCTTTAGTATGGAAGCACTCAACCGTTTTCTGATGAGTTGGATATTAGATTAAAAGCGACCACGAGCTCTGTTAAGCGTGGTTGTACCCACTTACTTACTTATCCTATCATGTGTCAGGACCGGTAAGTAAACGGAGGTTGAAGTGTATCATTATTCATATCCTCACTTATTCATTCATACCTATATTTAAGAGACACTCTTGTCAGTGAAATATCCGCCATCTTTGCCTTTCTTCTGCCAAAAATTTGAATAATTGATATGACATGACGTCGTAAAGGTGTTTGAAGATTTTAGTATGGAGAGTGTCCTACCTACAACTTTTTTATTTTTATTTTCCAAAAGTGGCGGCAGTCAATGAAACCTTCACTAATCGATAGTTCAGGTCAATACAAAACGAAAGTATAGATGAAAAAATTTTGATAAAGCGTCACGTTTCCGAGATATAGGCTGTCAAAGATAGACTAGTGGCGCCAGTATTGGAACATGAAAATCTGTGTTTTGGTGTTATTAAATGGCACATATTGTATTGCAAATTGATACTAGAAGTTATATGAAGGGTCCTGGCTTATTTTAGCGACCCCCTTCCTCCCTCCAAGATGCTCAACCTGTCATTTTTATTGTTTTAGGTACAAATATGGTGGGAATTCAGAGTGGTTTGAAAATAAGAGTTTTTAAAGCAATCCATGTCATTCGCTTCATGAAAATATTTTTTTCTAAGGAATAGTTAGGTATGTATATACCTATCTGTTGAGTCAATAGAAACACTTATCTATTTTGATAGAGCTTACCGTACGCCGTTATACCGTCCAAGCTTTGGTTCCCAAGCGATTTAATCCTGGTCCAATTTCAGTACACCGTAACCTTGTTATCGCTCAATTGGTCTCAATCATCTATAGATTTTATCAACACTCCAGACGATTTTCTTACTATCGCGATATTTAAATTAACAACCTGTAGATACTTTAACGTAGAGTTTTTTTTTTTTGTTCTATTAAAGTTAATTTTATTGAGAGCCGCAAGAAACATACTTTGTCATTATTATCATCATTTAATTTAAGAGTTAGACTCTTGTCAGTGGAGTGTTCGCCATTTAGGCCTATCCTCTGCCGGTGCTTTAACTTTTTGATACGACGACGTGACGTACTTTATAAATGCGAATTTGAATTTGTGAAAATTCTATAAATGAGAACTATCGCTACTGGAAATTGAATTTATCTTTTAGATACTTATAAGACTCTATTTAAGTACGTTATTTTTAACTGGAAAGAAAGAAATTGATCACTTGTAAGAACTTGAAAAATGGCTTGAAGTTTTTGTCGATTAGAGTTACCAACAAGAGCTACCCAGACGTCTGGGATTGTGGTAACGTCTGGGTAGCCTCGTTTGACCTTGTAAGATATTGGTAGTTCAATGTAAGTACTGCAAGTTGATACATATAAAAGGTTTCCTTATCCAAAATATATTTCAGCTTTTATATACAATGCCCTGTTGTACTACACAACAGGAAATATTCTCATCTCTATCAAGCTCTTTTCATTCCCATGCGTCAGACAGAGACTGAAACATTAATGTCATTTACAATTAATCAGTAGGGGGAGGCGGGGCACATTGATACTTGGGGCACATTGATACAGTACCTGTTTTGAAATACTGAAAAACGATACGCACACGGACACATCATTAGAACGCTCAAGGACATCCACAAGGATGATAGTTGTGACGATGCTCGCCGCCTATTCGCCGTTTTGCTTTTACAGGCACAAACGTGTTTTTGGGATCGAGAACTAAAATTTTAAGAGCAATGTGTTTGTGTCTCAGCTCCATATTATTAGTTGTTTTCATTGTTTTATTTTACCAAAAGTACGTTTATACTTTAATAAATGTTATTTAATATGTTTATTTAATACAATATTGATTTAAAAAATAATAAATTACTTTTTCGTGAATATAGTCCCTTGGGGCACTATGATACAGTAAAGCGCGGGGCAGAATAATACGTATCAATCTGCCCCGTTAGTGTATTAAAGTGCCCCTTTAGTGCATTAAAGTGCCCCGTTAGTATTTTAAAGTAGTCTTGAAAATCTCATTTATTATAGAAAATGGTCCGGACGTTTAAAGTTAAGCAGAGAAATGTGAAAAAATCGTTTAGGATTTCAGTTTTGTGATGTTTTTGATTATGAGTTTTAAGAAAAAGTTCCTATAATTTTGATAGAGGATTTTATTTTGTTATTTCTATATTTCACTATGCCCAATTCTGTAGTACTTTTAGGCTGATTACTGAGTAATTATGTTTAATTACATGTTTAAGATCTTGATAAATTCTAGATTTTTGATGACAATTTTATTTCCTAGCTCATTTCATTATTAGGCTGGTTGTGATTATCGTTAATACGAATAATAACGAATAAACAACGTGATTTTTTCAGATACCAAGCATTATTTGCTTTTTATTTGGTCAATTTATGTAATATAACGATTTATTTTGAAAAAATATTATAATATTTACGGAAATAAAATACGCATCAAGCTGCCCCACTCTCTGTATCAAGGTGCCCCACCGGTGGGGCAGAATGATACAAAATCGATTTTTTATAAAAAACGCCATAACTTTTTCCCTATTCGTTTCTATCAGCTTTTTTTAAACTTAATTATAAGTTAACATATCAGGCCATGCACCCGGCAAAAAAAATGATCAAATATGTTGACATTTGTGTATTAAAACGGAGTTTGAATTTTTGTGTATCAATGTGCCCCACTTCCCCCTATGAATAAAATCCTTATTGTGAAATCAAACCCCGCAACACTTTCAACGACAATAGTATATTATAGTAAATACAGTACCCAAAAATGAGTCATAACTGTGAATAATGTCCTTGTCTACACGTAATGTAAACTACAATTAATCAAAATTTAACCAATCTAAACTTTATCTTACAATACATAACAATGAGGACCTAAGTGGTATCTAATGTAGGTAGTAAATGTACCTAATTACAAGCTACGTTGTTGTCTGCTAAGTGCATCAGAGTGCTGGAATTCAACTAGCTCGCTCGATATAAGACGTCTAGACTAGAATAATGTCCTAGCTTAAAAATAACAGTACACTAAGTAGCTCGCTTTGTTAGAAAAGTGCACTTAGGTGGATTATTTCTTTCAATAGAGGCAATATTAATGAGGCTTCATTCTTATTAGATACTTGATTTTATTAGCCACCCGAACCGGTGGCTTTGGAAATCTATTGGAGTGCCCTATGCTGTTCAGTGGACAGCCATAGGTTGAGATGATAATTATTAGCCGACTCTATATGCACTCATATCCTTCAGAACACCTCTCTATATTATTATTCATAAAAGTTAATGATAAGATTCAAGCTCTGAATCTAATAAAGTAGAGGTGGGCCGAGTACTCGGTTATTACTCGGTACTCGGCGTACTCGGTGCTTTTTTGACTACTCGTAATCGGCCGAATAACTCGGTAAAAATTCCGAGTACTCGGTACAAATAAATCTACCTTGCGCATTGGATCTGCTTGGTAGATCATAGTCTCATTCCTTCTAATGGTACATATTGAAGCCTATTCCCAGCTGGAGCAATGTTATGAATTGCTATTATCATAATTATTTAGAAGAAAATATAATAAGCAGTGTTTTTTCAAAATGTTTTTGCCACTTGACAGTTGCGGTTTATTGTTTTCATTATGAATAATTAGTGGGGTGCGGAGGGACAGTTCTAACACCATTATCACCACTCGCTCCCGAACTTCTTCGCGCGAAATTCTACCTACTTTAAGTATACCGAGTAACTCGGCCGAGTACTCGGCTCGGTAAACTTTATACCGAGTAATACTCGGTACTCGGTTACTCGGTAAAACTGGTACTCGGCCCACCACTATAATAAAGTATCTACTTTAGTCTGTGTATCTACACAGACTTATGTAAATGGCACATTTCAAAGCGTCATTTACCTACTGTCTTCTCTACACTACGACAATTACATTAATATCGGCACTAGACACGTAGAGTTTACATTTTATGGCAAGTCTGTCTCGGGTCATGACCGCCAGATGTGATCCATATGATATCTTTATTCTTTATTATTGATATTTTATTCGATAGAAACAATTTATTGTGATTCCCTGATATTTGCATGGCGCGTCGGTATAGGTATGTGTGTTTGTAAAATATAAGCATTTTGATCACTAGATATAAGCTCGTCAATCGTAGGCAAGTACCTATAATCTCATACAGCAATTAAATACAGCTAAGAAAAAAAGTAGTAAGGAATACCCATTCCAATACCTATATTTACTTTGAGTGATTGTGACAAAGTTGGCTTAAACTTATTTACGCACTTTTGTATCACCTTTGCAGGATACTATCAACAACATTGGATTCGCATATGACCATCTACATAAAGAGCTAAGAGGTTTGGCTGAGATAGCAGAAAAAGGATCTCTGGACGAACCTTTACAAATCGAGGCCGCTAGCAAAACGAACAGTAAGAAACTACTAAGTTTAATTGAAATTTTCCAGAACACGCAAATGCAAACAACAGTTTCTACAGCTGAAATGAAAATAAATGCTCAACCACGTACAGAAGACAGAGCTCAAAGCAGCTGTAAGCTACCAAATCCAGTTGCTAAAAACGAGTCAATTCTCACTAAAACCCCTATAGTGGCAGAGAAATCAGATAAAAATATTGAAACCCCTCGATTTAAGAGCATTGATCAGATAAATCAATGTGGTAGGAATACGAAACCGATACCTAAAACTGTGAATGGTTCTACTTTAACAAGATACCCGCGTAGTAACGCGTAGTAACAAAACAAAAGACGGGGTTCCTTTGTAAATTGCACATGTCACGTGCACACTCCAGATTCTAAATTTGCATTCTAAACATGCACACTCCAGATTCTAAATTTGAATTACATTCCCCGCAGATGATTTTTTAATAACTTTCAGTTTGTAGACAAACTAGATAGAGAGTTCCCAAACACGTGAAATAGACGAAAGAACCGATCAGCCCAAACTTATTCAATCTAATAAAAGTGATTGATTATATTAGATTGATGGTGTTCGATGCTATATTGTAGATAACGTAGAGTTGAGGTCACCTTTTCGATACTATCACGTAATCTTATAAATTACTACAATTTGTATTTAGTCAGTCAGTTGAGTGATTTTGAAAGTGTTTTATGAAAGCAATTGACTGAAAGACTGATGAAGCATGTTACCAAGCTATTCATATGCGCACAAATTGCTTTTCACACAACCTTTATTTACCAACAATATGAAAAGGTCTAATCCTATAAATAAATACTTACATTATGTCGAGAGATGAGATCTTTACTCTTCAATGAACCTTTATTACATTTTCGCGCTCAAAACCGATGAAATGTAAATAATCTTTTTTAAATAATTTGATAACAAAAGAGGTTCAAGAAGGTGGAGTTTTTATTTGTGTTTTATTATATCAAATGCTATTTAAAAGCACAGACGTCTATAAAAACACTTTCAGAATTTATGTAATAGATCGTTCCATTTTTGAACTATTTGTTTAAAGATAGTCCGACGTTAGTTCGTTTCTTTTGACGTTTCGGCTATAGACAGAACGTCAAACTAAACAAACTAACGTCGGACTATCTTTAAACCTCGTTTTGTAATAAGGGGGCTTAAGACCAAAGTTTTATTTTCCATGGCTATATTTAATGTTGTGTATTAAGTTCTTATTAGTTGAAGAATCAACATTAATGATCGTTTCAGCAACCATCTATAGAAGTCAATACTTCGTGAGTTTATTTGTCCAATTTAAAAAAAAAATGATATTAAAGACTCGTAAATAAAACGATTTATCCCGATACATTTGATGATTTAACAGTAAACAGTAAACATTCAAAAGGGAATCCTATTGAAGAGTTTTTTCTGTTGAATTTTTAACAAGCTCTGTCTGAATTTAACGGCCCTTCCCTTTGTTTTGTATTTTTTAACACGCTTTTTTTCAGATATCTATGTATCTACCTATTAGCTTATGAATAAAGTTATGAAATCACATACATAACGATATTTTTACTACATGTAAATAATTTGGTATGTACGTAGATAAAAGTATTTATTAGATAATCTGGTTTAAAAACTAAAATTTAGATTGCTTTTGTGTCACTAGAAAATCTAATCATCATCTCTTTTCGTCGAAAATTGTTGTTTTCATAATCTCAAAAAGACTAAAACTCTTAAAAAACTTTAACAATTCTAAAGAAAATAGAATTTTGAATAAAACCTACGGGAACTCACCTCATTCTCGTCTCATTTTTCTGTCACTCGAATCTGTACCTCAGCTTAATCCACTTTAGCATTCATGAAACGCGGTAAAAAACATAATTTGAATATTATGATAATACGAAGTCACACCACTTGCCACGCAAATACGAACGTGGGAATATTATCAAATACTAGCGGCCATTCGCGACTTAATTCGTGCGCATTTATCGTCATATTTCAGAAATCTTATATCTTAAATACTTAGTATTTTTAAAATATTTGATACTTATATCTTTTACTCACAACTTCGTAAGCGTCGACAATTTTTACTACAAATTTCTCATACTACATTAAAATCACATAAAATCTTGGTTTATTGTTCGGTCTTGGTCTTATTCTGTTACGGCGGCTCTACACGATGGCGAAGATGTTGGCGAACATTGTGGCAAAGATTTTGGCCGAGAGATTGTGATGGCGTCCACACGTTGGACGGTCGATCAGTTTGTTTCGGTACGGGCCAATGTGCGGACGAAAAAATGGATATTGAGGTTTTGACGGCTGCTGCGATTTATTTATTCTCTGCATACCGCTACTACGCAAGTGTGTATAAGAGAAGGGTCATTAAAAAGAAGTGGAAAAAAAGAAGTTTTTATTTTTATGATCTTTATTTTTCGGATTCCATAGACACGTTTCAGCTTGATAGAGCTCTATGAAGCGAAAAGTTTCTTCATTACTCATACTTGCCATAATCGTATTCGATATCAATAAATCCTCACTAAAAAATCCGTCCGCACAGAATGGACGCTCGCTGCAAACTGAACGTGTCGCCAACGTGTGGACGCTACGGCCATCACTGTGCCACAATCCCGCCATAACCCTTTGATCTGCGTAGAAAAACCGACACCACACGGATCTTGCGCCAATGCGTGGGCCAATAGTCCAATACCTACCAAATAGATCACCAACCCCCGTTCTACACAATGGCCAACACGTATTGGCTAATACATTCGCCAAAATGTTGGCTAACGTGTAGAGCCGCCATTAGTGTACTAACTGTACTAGCTTACTGTGAAGTACTTATCCACACATGATCAATGGTTTTTGCGAGAAAGAGTTACAATCCATCAAAACATCTACACACCGATCAGCACAAACATTGACGTTGACATTATTATCAAGAAGTAGATTTTTTCCAGAAAATCATATTACAGTCGTTCAAATACAATTTAGAAATGATGAACGAAATCGTTGAACAAGAATAAATAATTTATTTTATTTAGTAAGTATTTTTACCTTACGTATTCTTGGTAAACCGTAATTTAGGTTATTATGAAATATTCGAGTAAAAGAGCTTTTCTTTGTATAAAGGTTTTACTTACGAGTAACTCATTCTTTTTGTACATGACATGTTGAGGAATGCCGAGCCTAATGTTTATTTTTATAAGTTATGAATTTAAGCTAAACAGCGGTAGGTATATATTTTTTTATATAACAACATAATATCAGACATAATAACTAAGTTGTTTATAAAAGATTTCACAAAAATAGGTAAGTAGGTTAACTTAACTTAGGTACTAAAATTCAAGAGAAATATGCCTCGTGGCAAAATAGCTACCCACTCACTACATTCTTGCGAAATAAGAAACTAATTAACTACAAGCTACTTACAGAATCTTTTACCTTTTTAAACCTAATTAGATAAGTATCTTCCAAAATAAACCCACCTAAAAAACAACTAAGAGTAATTTTAGCTAAAATTACATTTTGTTTAATAAATTAATATCTTTATTCTCGCCTTTTCAGGTCATCCTTTATGTGAAGGGCAGCTCCGGGACTAAAAGGTAAAACAAATTGAATTTTTATTTACTTTTATCTTAGGTTTATTGAGTATTTTAATAGAATGTAATGTTTGTAAGTACCTAGGTATTATATCGCTTTAAGTTGCATTTCTAAATAAAACGATGTGCTTCATGAATAGGTAGGTATGTAAAAACTTTCGTATAAGACAAGTCATAAAAAGATAGGCACAATCCTCGATATAAGAAGATTCATTGATACGATCATAGATGAATATATATTACTAGATACGATTAAATCTAAGCCTCTTAACCATGGAAACGAATACCACAGATAAAACTCAATATGAAAACCATAGAGTAAAACTATAATTTTTAATTGACGGTAAATAACGGGCGTGGGTTCCGGTGCACGCCATTTCACCCCGCGACCCGACCGGACACTCCTCTGAATATAACATGAACTTGGACCGTACCTGTGCTTTATTTGCTGTCTTTTTTACAGGCCTTGGTAACTACTACAAACCTTAATACCAAATATAGTTGGTGGGTAGAAAAATCTAGGGAGAAATACGGCATTTTGTGAAAAATATGTATGTTACAGTCAAAACTCTTGACCAGTCAAAACCACTTTTAAGTGCAAAAATCAGTCAAGTAAGTAACATGTATATCAAAAATACCAAATAGTTGTTGGATAAAATATTTCGTGGGAAAATATAAAAATATTGAATATCATGTTTAACGAAGGTAGGTACTTAATGTCTGTTGTTACTCTTGCCATATCCCAACGATCTTAAATTAGTTTTCTAAGTGGTAACAAAAAATCAAATTATACTTAAACAGCATAATAAGAAGGGCATAATTGAAGAAGATAAAGACAGTCTAAATTTAATTGTAAAACTTTAGTCTAAAATTTAAATTTGAATGAGGTTAGAATAACAAGACGAAGAAGGAAGGAAAGAGGCAACTGGGACAAAGGCTTTATTAAGCTATTGTCCTTAAGATAAGTACTAATTTTCAGTTAGTAAAGTAAATAAAGAACACAAACAAGTTATAAAGAGTATTTGGAGAACACCGGTTCATTCATTAACGGAGGATTCGTCGCGTATTTTCGGTCGCGTAACGCTAGAACTGGCAAAAATGTATAAAAAATCACTCGACCGTTCACACTCAACCAATGATACGCGAATCTCGACGTATTTTTCATTAGTGAACAAAGTACGAGTATACGGCATCTATTATGTACAATATTTGATACATATAACGTACATGACAGTAGGTACTTTATCCACGATGTTCAAAGGTTCTTGAACATTGAACTCAGTTGCTTTACAAGTTGCAAACAATCTCCCTTGTTAGTCGGTAAACAGATAGAGTTTCCGTGTAACCTAACAACAATTCAGTTTGATAAACCGTGTTTGTATTGGGACTGCGGTAAAACTATTAGGAAGTTTCTATTTTGATAAAGTAGGTTCGTTTTTGTCAGCTAAAGAATCCATTATAGCATCGAAAGTTGTTGACAATGATGTTCAATTTGCGTTAAAAATGTTACAGGCATGCCATAAGTTAAGCAATGGAATACTTTGGGTGCGTTCGACACAGATATTACGATATGTTTTTTATTTTATTTTAAAAAGACAAGGTGTATGTAAAGGTGCGTTAAAAGTTCATCGCAAAACATAGCAATTTTACTATTACAGCTTAAAATTTAAAAATACTACACAATGGTTCAAGACTTTGAATGCAAAGAAACGACATAATATTATGTGCCAATCATTAAATTAATTCGCCGTAGGTATACGGGCAAAAATGTTTTGGTATCAAAATTTTTTAACTGCGAATCTATGAATGAACCACGAGCTAGAGCCCTAATAGAGCTTCAATTAAATAAATTATTGGGAATATTATTCGGTCAGTCATTTCATTAATGATTGGTCAACCGTCAATCAGATTCACAGCGGTGGTAGGTAATTAACTGTGATTGGAATAAGGGTGGCTATTTCATTAACCAATAGTTAGGTACCTACTCTCAATAATAAATTGGTTGAATAAGTGCGCTTGTGAATAATAAGTAGCTCGCTTTTTCGAGCTCTTAAATAGGTATCTAAACACTTTTTTAAATTTAAACCTACCTATTTCTCATTTATTTGTATTTGCTTAAGGCTGAAACATACCGGATGCGTTTGCGTAACATAGTCGTAAGCACGGCGTAGCCACGCCCTTAGTTACGGTGTAAGTGTACCCGATGTGACACCGGGCTACACGTCACGTCGACGTGTACGTCTACGTTACGCAAGCGGTGTGTCCTGTCTCATACAGTTCCATACATTATAACTCAGAGGTACGCATACGTCGACGCATACGCAACGCATACGCATCTGGTGTGTTTTGGCCTTTAGTCTTTAAGTACCTACCTATCGCATTATTTATACAGGTAATAGAAATAAATGTTTGAACAATGTTTCCATTGGCTATCAAACAATAATGACACTATGCAACTGGCCACGAGCTTATTTCGTAGGACTCTACTTACAAATACATAGAAATTGTTTGTTTTTTTTAGGTATCTGTTTCTTTTCTTTTACGATTATATCTACCTATATATTATACCTATATATATACCTATATATTCTACCTATATATTATACCTATATATTATACCTATATATTATACCTATATATTATACCTATATATATATTTTCTTTTACGATTATATCTACGATAATATTGTACCTATCTAGCTTTTTAACAACCTAATACCATACCGATACATTAATCTAAGTTATAAGCTATCGGAATTAGGAGTCCATTTGAAATCCCATCCAATCAAGTATATAGTTCGTTAACAACGAACCAAGCTCAACACTCCATTCGTTAATTATTTTCCAATATCTGCCGTTGAAATGGAACGTTCAAAGCTAGATTTAGTTTTATTTTACGTTGCTTTTTTCTAGCACTCTTGTTAGATTCAGTCATTCTTGTTACCTTGTTGTCCTTTGTTTGATGTGAGCATTGGAATTTCATGTTACATTATTTATCTCAGAAAAGGTATTTTGTTGTTGCCAATCAGATAAAATAACAAAATCATTACGTTTACGATAAAATAACAAAATTGATTGTATTATTATCTTCAAAAGTTCTACTTCGAAATCCAATTTTGATTTTCGAATAGAAATCACATATGAAAACAAAAGATGCCCTTATCTTGTGATATTCAAAAAAAGAACCACAAAACAATGTATTTTGGCTAGAACACCTAGATAAGATTTCGCAACGTAGCTGGCTCACAAAATGCTGAGTGACGATTGCAGCTTAAGGCTTAAGCCGTTCTATCTTGACCTCAAATCTAAACTCTTGGAGTAACCGTCGGAGGTTTTGCAACCTAAGCTAAGCATAGCGACTTTCTGCAATTTCGGATTATGATTTTTGAAACTGGTATTCTTAATAGAAAAAAGTCGCATACGATCAATACCTTTTACAATTAGTCCAATACTAGAACAAATACCCCTCTGAACCTTAGTTTTCTAAGATCTCATATCAAAAGGCAAACATATTACGGTAAAGTGGGCCATTTGCACGTTTACGCCGCTTTATTTATGCTGCTGTGTCACGCTAAAGGTAAGGGGCGAAAAACACTGAGATTAATTAAAAGAGGTTAAAAACTTGAGGTATTTTATTCTCTCGAGGCTTTATTAACATTATTGCTTTTTTTTAAACTGTTTAATTTAGTTGCTTATTCTGTGAAATGAGTACTTAATAGTTAGCAGGTTGCTATTCTTTTCGTTTTAAACTAGGGTGTCATTATACATGCACGTACAAGTATAACCGACTAAATACCATTGACAGTACCGTCTATACATACTTATAAAGGTTTTCAAACATCATAAAGGCAGAATTCAACATAAAAAAAAACTACGACTTTTTTAGGGTCACCATTATTTCATTGCAGCTAGAGCGCGATGAGGGATCGCTATTTAATTGTATTAGATTTAATCCTTTCACATAAGAAAATGAAACAAACAATCTAGCATTCATACTGCCGGAAAAGTCTGCCGAGCATTAATTAATTTGAGTTTGCTTCAAGGTCTACCAAATTAAACAGACACGAAAACTTACTCAGTCATTTATCAACAATTGTCGCTCGATCACATTCCATCATAATTTCTTATTGAATCTCTTTGTTAAGAAACTGCGGTCAATATTGGGTAAAGTTTTCAATTTGTAGATTGGTTAGACTGCTTTTAGATTAGACATATAACATGGAAAACGCCAAATGATAGGCAGGCAAATGAAACGAGCGATGCGGTTTTTCTAATGTCTCCTCACGGGGGCAGCCTATCCGCTATTGCATAAAATCCTATGCTGACAGATATAATATCAAATAGAACTCAGAGAATCCTCCGTAGAATTGAATCGCATACTTTCATATGTCAATACGGTTCCTACTTACCTCTATAATTGTGGTCTTTGAGGCAGTAAGCTGACAAGCATTGGTTGGATTCTGCTTTACCAAAAATTGTTTTCACTGTTTCAGACGTATTCTTGATTTGAATAGGTATACGTTTTATATAGTCCTATATTTCATTATCGATTACAAATTACTGTAGGTACTTATAGTATGCATACGTATCCGTCATCGCCTCTCTCCCATTGGGGTAGGCAGGGACCACATCCTTACACAATCCTTACCAAACAGTTCTTTTGGCTTCATCTACAATCATCAACCGCCTCATACATGTACGTCGGTTTACTTCATAGTCATATAGGCTAACTTCTTTTAATAAAGAGTAAAATAGCTCACACCAAAGTATTTTCGAGTTAAATCTACCCGAAAAAAGTCAATCACGAATCCGAAAGCGTCTTTAATCTCAGTAAGATCCACCTAATCTCGTGTCATGTTCTGAATAGCTTTTAATCCTAAGGAAACAATTGGAGACGGGCTGTGAAAATTGCCCTTGGTTATACGTGGCTATAATCAGAGAGAGCTGTGAGAGCGACGAATGGAGAGTGTTATTTTTAATTAATACGAAGCATTATCTTTATAAGCACAAATATTATATAATTTAATAGCAGAAAGCATCTTTTTCGTATAAAAGCTAAGTACTACCTACTTAGGTTAGTGAGAATAACACTTGATGATTCAAAACTTATTTCATTAAATGATACGTCCAAAATACTTTATGGGGTAGGTAGGTACCTTCAATTGATATTTACAATTCTATTCAATAAGCAATATACATAGATTCCTAGAAATATATTTAGTTGTTAGAAAGCAAGCTTATTTGTAAAAGATCAGATATTATCACATTTTTATTATGATTAATGCTTGGGTTGCGTTGTTATTTATATCTAAACGATAATAAATACGGAATGAAAGCGAAATATTTGATGATTTACTTTTTGTTTTATCTTTAGAATAAATAAGTATCTTGACTATGGACCCGTTTCATTATTTACAGATAAAATTTATCTGACAGATATATTATACCTGTCTCTGTTTAAAATATCATGTTTTATAAAATAGACATAGACATAGGGTTATCTGTCACTTTAATCTTATCTGTATGTGGTGAAAATAGCACTAAGTACCTACTTTTTTAGTTAGGTAGGTACCAACTTAAAATACCTACCTAATATTTAGGTAACAACGCGAAGAGAAAAGACAACTTTGACCGTTATAAAGATAACACTTAAATTCATCTTACTTTGGCATTTAAGTTCCTAGTTCTTCGTGCAGGTAATACAGTGCTAATTTAAAAGAAATATACGTTATATTTAACTTACATAATATTTATATTAAAAATAGTGCTAACCTAAATAGTTTATGGTTGTATTGGCAAGGTTACATCTACTGATCCATCTCTAAATACTTATTCATTGTCACTTATACATCAAGAATGACAATAAATTAATTACCATTTAATCAGAAAAAATTACAAGAAAGAAATTAAACAACATTGACGCAAAAAGTGAAATCTTTAGAACAACGGTATTCGATAAACATCTCATTCAAATAAACATAGAGTGGAATAAAAAACCCTATAAAGAAGAGAGAATGAGTCTAAGTAGAAGATGAAATGTAATAAAGCCAGTGAGGTGCGACAGTGGCTCTCCTGACCCATTTACTTCGTCGACCATCAAGTCAATAGGTACGTAAATGTTAATGCAACCTTTCTTAGAACTTTGTTTCTAATTTGGCTTATCAATGTAAAGGTTTTAATGATCTTATAGTTTATGAAATGTTGCTGTTAGGGCTTTATTGCACATTTGTGAGCGAAAATAATATTAAACGTTGATTTTAAAGTTTCTAAGCAATATTTTCTACTTGCCGAGTCGCTATATACTACTTAGTAGAGATTTAAATGTTCACACTCAAGCATCGTTTTGATTATTACTTATTACTGTAAAAAACAGATGAAAACCCTATATTTAGAACTCTATTTATAAATTAAGGAACAGTTCCCTTACCAACAAGTTTCAATAAATGCAGCCGTTGGGTGCTCACTGCGTGTGAAATGATAGTTTTTACTGCTGATTGCAACTTGATTACTTACTTACCTGTTCCCCATGACCCGTTCTATCACGTGATTACGCTCATGTGACTCTTATCCAAGATAATTTCGATAGTACCCTACCACTATATGACGTCATTGAGCAAATTTGTCTCTGAGCGATCCGATTTAATCTATTCCGATTTTTGTATTAAAAGTATTTATTTCATCCAGTGATAATTATTGGGTACCTATTGCCACGACAATTTTGAGTTACTTACTTGACAAGAATTCATTTGTTTTGTTTTTTTTATAGTGTTTTTTTTGTTTTCTTGGCAATGTTCTACTTTTGAAATAGGAAGTGTTTAAAATTGTTAAAATGTTATCACTTCGTTTGAAATTAAATTTAATCAAGCTATTTAGATAAACATACCTGTAAGTATCGATTCCTTATTAGTTAGGTAGGAAATTAAAGTTAAACTGATGTATTAATTGTATTAAATAAGTATTAATTGTGTTAAATAAGTATTAATTGTTATATAGTAGTATTGATAACGAAGTGTACCCTTTAGTCAAAACCTAGGTAGGTTCGATATCTGCCTTTTGCAATAAGTACCTAATCGCTTTGAGGCTTGAATCTCCCCAAGTAATGTATATCGTGAGGCTTTTAGGCCACCCTAAGTCCTTTGTGGCGAAGTTTATCGGCCGAGATTAGTGCGGTTTGGCTAAGAATTGACATATCTCACAACAAACGTACCTACGTAAGCGCTTATTTTCACTTAAAGAACGTATTTATATTAATAGAGGATTCCAGTGGCAGATCATTCCATATGAGGCTATTACACTTGTAGGAAGTCAATATTGATACGACGAAACAAATAGCCATATACCACTACCTATACTAAAAGCTAGAATAACAAAACAGAAATTGAAAAATTAAGGTACTCAGGAACAGATAATTGTAAAAGCGAAGACCATTTGGTAACTTCTCAATAGAAAATACGAGATTACCAACAAAACATCATCCATAAACTACTTATTAAAGAATAACATCAGTTATCTTACAGATTAGATCTTTACAGGACACTAGAAAATTTTACAGTACGTAATAGAGATATACAGGATAATGAGTACGATAAATTGAAATCACGTGGACGTTCAGAATGCTAGACCAGGTTTCCTTCGAAATATAAACACAAGTATCAAACACTCAGGTCTTAGACTCTTAGTCCTATCTGTAAACTCTAGACGTTTACTCGATAGGTCTTAGGAATTTTCATTTGCACTTTATCACTGAAACGTAGGACGAGGGAGTCTTGAATAAATTCGCCCCAAAATTCTAAGTAAATTTCTGTCACTGAAGATTTGCTTGTTTTTTCCGAGTTGATTGCTTAGAAAGTTTTTATTTTGTGTGCTTACATAGAGAATTATTTTGGTGTTACGTGTTCTATTAGGTCTGCTTTTGTGAATAAATAGTGAAGGACTAAAACAAATTAGAACATTGAAATTGTTCCATATTTGGTAATATAAAACCCGAATTGTTCTGAAGTGTTTGTTCTAAAATGGTGTATAAAAGTGTTTATTATAAAGATCCTTATAGCTATGTACGGTACCAACAATTTCAAAGGTAAGGAACTACTTACTTCCTACTAATATTATAAATATCAATGTTTGTGCCGATGGATGGATGTTTGTTACTCTTTCACGCAAAAACTACTGAATAGATTTTGATGAAATTTGGCAATATTGTAGCTTATACATATATTAAAATAACACATAGACTATATATCAGGTGCTCAAACGGACGGCAGAGAATAGAGAAGAGTGGCGCAGACTCCACCGACAAGAGCGACGCTCTTAAATTTATGATGATGAGACTATATAATTTTAAGATACCATGTTCTTTTTTTTTTCAAGATATGACGATAAATACGCACGAAGTCGCGGGCAGCCTGTAGTAGGTAGGTACTCTTAAAAGATGGTATACTCCAACATTCATTTTATTTCCTGCAAAAGTGTGAGTAGCGAAAAGAGAGAAAGCATTTAAACTTGAATGAAAGAAAAACGTACTAAAAAGGAGTTTCTTTTTAGTTTACTATTGTAGTTGGCAAAGCACCTAGGAGAAGACTTACAGGTAATTGGTTGGCACGTGTAAACCCACTTGTTAGACAGTGGATATACAGTCTGAAGGGTTTCTTGTACTACATTTCAAAGGTCATGTTTACAACCTATTGTAAACATGACCTTATACTTAATATCCTAATATTAAGTAGGAATATTTGAGAATTGTGATTGTTTTATATTTTGTACTGTTTGTGTTTTGTGTGGATTTTTAATAAAGATTTTTATCCTAGACAAGTAGGAATATTAAGGTTTGCTATGGTATAATGGCTCAGTTCCCAGCCTACCTTGATGGAACAGAGGCGTGAAAGATATGATATAGTACGCAATAAGGTAGAGAGGCGTGACAGAATTGTAAGTATGTATTATGTACGTATTAAGGTATATTAAACTATAAAGTATACTGCATAACGTTAATGACCTTCGCTAAAGTGTCCAGTTTCAATAAACAATCTAATACATCATAAGATTTTGTTAAGATTAGCTCGAAGTCGGAGAGGTAAATAGGTCTTTCCTGTAATCTAAATTTGTAGTACTTCCCGGTAGGAAGGGAATATAAGGAACTACCTACCCATATAAGTACCTATTTAATCATTGAATTGAATTCTTGGTTCCATTGCACAGAAGGTTATTAAGCTGACACTCTGATAATACTTTAACTAAGAATCTAAAGATTGTACGATGTTAAATGAAGAAAGATTTTTATGAGTATTTTGTATTTTGCTGATAAATATAAAAAAAAAACAATTGATACATTTATTTTACACCAAATGATGGTATTTTTTTTTCTACTTAACGTTACAACCTACCCTACGTCACAGATTACTTAATAGTTACTAAGTACGTCCTACGTTTTGTGATCCTATTAATATTATAAAAGTCAATGTTTGTGCCGATGGATGAATGGATGGATGGATGGATATTTGTTACTTCATCACGTAAAAACCACTGAACAGATTTGAATGAAATTTTACAATAACTTAACTTGGACACCAGAATAATGCATAGGCTATATATTTTTGAGATATTACGTAAATTTTCCAAGATATGACGATAAATTCGTACGAAGTCGCGGGCAGCCTCTAGTACGGCAATAGATTAAAGTGTCATTCATTTCTAGCTAGATTCTATTGTTAGCTATTTCTTCGATATGCTTTTGTTTTGATCTACAATAGCGACTGTGCAATTCGAATAAGTCTGGGAAATACCTAGACTATTGAACACTGACATTGTATTGACAACATTGTGTTTTGTTCAGAGGTTATAGAACTCTAGGTGTCAAAGTACAATCACCTGTGCTAATGAGGTGTGAACGCTTTGGATCTTAAAGTTGGTACTTATTCGTAATTCTGTTTTCAGTGGTTTGTAATAGAGCATCTTTCACATTGTTCCCAAACGCACAGTAAAGAATGGTCCCTCTGCTCCAAAAGGCTGTTATTTGCGACTTCGTTCCCGTATAATAAGATGACCATGAGTTCCTTAATTCCAGAGATTTTTTGTAACAGTTACAAAGCAGTCCGTTTTCCTTGTACAAATTGAGTTACAGCTCGTACAAATAGGTCAGTTGCTGAATGTGATTTAATGTTTACGGTGTTAGAGTAAACATGTCAGATTTATAAAGGGAAAAATAAAAGGGGAGAAATATTTTTTTAAGATTTATTTGCAGAAAAGTGACGCACCTCAATTTTTTCCTTGTTTCTTGTCAAGTGCAAAACTTTTTTAATACTTAATGATAACCTCTCACATCCCACTGACCCATTATAAACCCAGACACAATCGATTTCCTATTGTTCTTTTTTCTGGGATGTGAAAGATTAAGTAATTTAGTATACGTATATTTAATAATAAAATACTCGTAATAAAAGGTCATGTTAATTGAATACTGAATAGAAATCAGGATAAGTAAGTAAATAAGTAGGTACCTACCTCTTATTCTATTTCTTATTACCTATTTAAAAAATAAATAGGTTAATCATATTTATCACTTAATATTCACTGCGTCCATTACTTCCATATAACAAATCTATTGGTAGTATAAACAAGTATTTGAAAGAGTAGAACATAATAAAAAGAGTTTAAATCACCAAAAAAATTCTTAAACAATTTATTTTCCAATCAGATGAAGATTAAATGCTAATAACTTTTGTGTTGTAAATGTTACAAGCGAAGACGCTTCGTTGTTAATTAACTACAAATTTTCAGCTATTGTCAATATAAAAGCGCTTTGCAGACTAAATTGGGTTCGAATTTACATTATAATGGTCCACTGGGGTGTGGACGCGATTTTAGCCCCGGACGTTATAGTCCCGCGGAAACATAGCTTATAATAATAATACTACATAAATGGTACGATAGTTGTTATTTATACAGGATGGCTTTTAATTAGTGAACGATAGAAAAGGATATACCTACATGTTATCGTAATAACGAACAACTTTTATTAAGGGACCACGGTCGAAATCATTAAAAAAAATATTCTACATACCCATACATATAACACTATGAGCTGGTGCATTTTGTATGGGGAGTTCGAAATATTTTTTTGAATGATTTGAAAGTTGGTCCCATAGTCAAAGTTGTTTGTTATCACGAGTACTTATACTTTTCTATCGTTCACTAATTAAAAGTCACCCTGTGTAGGACCTACTTAGATTTGAGATGAGAGAAAAAAATACAATACAATACAATACAAATATTCTTTATTGCACAAAAGATATAAGGTACAGACACAAACAAGAATATAAGAAGCAACAGGCGGCCTTATTGCTTGGTAGCAATATCTTCCAGGCAACCTTAGGGTAAGAAATAACGAGAAAGAGGTAATAATGGTTGCGGTAAAAATAATTATTAAAGATAAAAAAATAATTCTATGGACTTGTTTCACCACTTCTTTGTTTTTCCTTCATGCACCACTTACCTACAAATAAAATTTATCTGACAGATATTTTATACCTGTTACTGTCTAAAACTTCATGTTTTATGAAATAGACATAGGTTTATCTGTCAGTTTTTTATCTATTAATTGGTAAAACAGGCCATATTATTAAGTAATATTATAGTATTAATATTATTAGTATTATTTTTAAGTTAATTTTATTCTAAATACTAACAATAATCTATGTGAATTTGAATAATCTGTAATTGTAATTTTAATTGTAATTTTTGTAACTTAAATATTATGGAACTGGGTTCTGAAATAAATGAATTATTATTATTATTATAAGTCCTGCTTACTCTCGTATCTGGCGGGCTCTATCTATCAGCTTGTAACCACGTGCTGTAAGCTCCCTGTTTAACACCCGTCTCTTAAATGATCACCATCATCAACCCTATTAAAGTCCCCACTATAGGGACACAGGCCTAATCTCGAACGAGAGCGATTAGGCCGTAATCCACCACGCTGGCCAATGTATAAGATTAACTTATCTACTGAATATATTATCCACCTATGCCAAACATTTAACAACCTTACTACTTAACCTAAGTAAAACATCATAAAGTTTAACAAAAACACAAACTTAGCTTACCTACGTAAATTACAAAGTTTGCCTGCCTTCGAAAAGGTTTCAACTTCGCAGAAATTACTGAAAAATCTAGTAAGTGTAAAATGTTACAGCGTCATATGGATACAAACAACAAAAAAAGCCTCTTCATTTTGACAAAGTTTTGAACCAATATAGTAATAACTATAAGCAGCTAAAAAAATTGTGACCTTTTTATTGTCCTCAGACCGTGGAAGATGGAGACGAGAGCTGATGACGATGAGGCGCCGACCGACCCAGCTGCCAGGAAGACAACCCATCATGATTACACTGAACAGGATTTTGAAGGTAACGGACTTAAATAAGTATATTATAAAACTCGTGGCTTTTCTCGAATTTTCTAACAATAGGTACCTATATTAAATCTACCTAATATACCTACCTAATATACCTATGCTTATAAAGTCCTTAGAAAAAAGTCATAATATGCTAAAATATTTTATAAGAGCTCGATGCCTTTGTAGTTTGTCTAATCCAGTATTAATCGGATCATAATATGTCAAATCTGGTTTTGGGTTGGCATTCTTATAGAAAATATTGTGTTTCTATAAAGAAAACTAAATTCTACAAGTTGGATGATGTGAAATTACAAAAAGAAATCTGGTTTTGGGCAGGTTTTGATATTTTCTTATATAAAATATTGTGTTTCTTATAAAGAAAACTAAACACGACAAGTGGGGTAATGTTGTGTGTTTTTTTCACAAACTTTGGTAACGTTACAGCCAAAACATCCAAACAAATTAAGTATTTACGAATAGTAATTCAAGTTTTCACTTTCAGAAAGACAAAGCACACTCTCAAACTTATTTACCGCTGCACGATCTATCGTTCAGAATTAACTTCGGGCAACACATCGGCGTTGTTTTATAGCCCCTTTGCAAAGGTGAACCAGTTTAAACTGACCTGTAAGCCAGTATGGCACTTTGGACAGCGCACCCTTAAGCAAATTGGGCTGAGCTAGCAATGTGTCTTGCTAAATTGGCGTTAGAAGAGTGTTAAAGTAGGTCAGGAGGGGTGTTTGGTTACTAGGGAACCGCTGAGGGCGAAATGTTCTGATAGGCGGTTGGTGTACACGTTTTTTAGACGAATTTGTGTATAGATGCAGATATTTTTTGATGTGGAAGTATTTCTATGAATGATAAAGCAGAGGTACTTTAAATATTTTTAGCGTCGCTTATGATAAAAATATGCTAAAAACAAGCCAGGGTGATTTTTGAATAAGTTAATGGTCTGAATTACTCGACGAATTTTGAACTCAATGTAAAATATTTCATAATATTTGTTAATCAAACAATTGCAATGCAATGAACAACAAAAATAAGTGAACAAAAAAACACAATGATAACAATATACTGCTTCTTATTACCTACAATTATTATAGGTACCAATATTGACATTCGTACTATCCCCAAGGTAACATTTTGTGACAAAGTACAGATAATGTAATCATCTTTATTAATTCTAACAAAGCTACAGTTTTCTTCCAAAGGTTTAATTAAACTCAAATTAGTTTCTAACGAAATAAAGAAAATGTTTTCTTTCTTCTAACTAAGATACCTTCGGGACGCTTTACAAAGTTTTCAACAAGTCTTGTGTTTAACTTCCTTTGTGAAAAGAAAATACTTGAAAAGATGTAGTTAGGTACTAGTCTTTTCTAGTTTAACAATACGAGTAAATTTTGCTGGCTAGGTTCGGAAAACACAATTTCTTTATTAACTATATTCTCGAATCTTTCTGGCTACAAAGATGTGAGTACCTACCTAATTCATGAAATAAATCAATTTATAGAACAGGTTTCAGTCACGCTGTCACTTACGATTATCTACGAAAGTGTCTTGTAGGTGTCATAAGAACAAATGAATAAATATACAATACTTCTGTGGGCGGAAAAGTAGAATTATTAAGTTATATCTTGGTTTGAAGTAATGTAACGCAGTCATCTGGAAGGCTCTAGATACTAGACAGGCTGAAAAGACCTCACCAAAAGAATAAGTAATACAAAATAATACACTGTTACCTACATGTTTCTATAATAGAATTTTATTTTCTAGTAGTGCGTCTCACTCTTTCGCCCGTTTTTTAAGTATCGGAGAAGTCCGCTTCGGAAGTGTCGGATCTTATAAGATTCTTAACAAAACTGACAGATAAGCTACAATAAGTTTAAATTGTCATTTTAGCAAAGATTTCGTATAAATTTTCCATATCTGTTCGAGGTACGAATACATGATCAGAATTCAAGCAGCCCACGCCTACTAAATAACTTGCAAATTGGAAATGAACCAGAAAAGTCGATAGCAATTTTTACAAAAAAGGGGTCAATAAATGAATCACTCGAGAAGCAATCTATTCAAATGTATTATTTCTCTATACTCTCGGTTATTGTATTACTTTCAAAGAATTCCTTTTCCTCTTTCAAAGATCGTATCAAGGTCTTTTTGATATTTTCACTGAGATAAGGCTTTTGAACTGATTTAGCAGTCTTCAAATAAGATTAAATGAAGTGAAATTATGCTTGCTACAGATCGCTCGTGTTCATTTCGAGGTCGGAAAGTTCAGTAGTTAAGTTACGAGTTTGTAATATCCAAGGCATAGGTACCTATTTGTAAATGTGATTTCCTATATGAAGTTGGGAAAATTTACATTTATTACCTAAGATTGTGAATTGGTACTGTTATAAAAACGATATTGTTACACACCCCAGATTTAATAACTCCACACAAAATTCGAGTAACTATCAAATCAGGAAATGTTCACGAAATTAAAGTGATTAAGCCCGATTTACTTTAACCAAAACCAAATACATCGAGGGTTTAATCAAAAGTAATTGCAGCCTCAACTCAACACATACAATCCATATTCAGTCCAGTTAAATATTTACGTGTATCCTAAGTAAATTTGAAGCTTTTCTAACTAGAACATGGTATACTCGTAGACTATTTTATGACTACAACTAGATGCTTAAATAGTTGGAATAAAAGTGCGTGATGGCAGGAAAAGTAAAGGGCCGAGAAGAATATATCAGATTCTTTCAGATTTTAAACCAAATAGGGGGGGCAAATAAGTTGTGCTTTTGAAAAACAGCCCTTGCTAAACCCAGATTCTTCAGTCTTATATAAGATATTGATTGGGTCTCATGAGTTTTTCTAATAGTCGTTAAATTAAGATCATTTTAAGTACCTACGAGGTGTTCTAGTTGTCAAAAACCTAGTGCCTTTCAAGTAGGCACGAATTTGATCAGAAAATCAGAAAATAATTTCATCTTGTCAAAAGATCTTTTTATGGTTTTCAGATTAAAGATAAATCGAAAATTTTAGAGTGGTCTTGAACGATTAACATCAAAAATGTTTTTGATGATAAACTTATTACAAAAATTTAATATCTCAAGAGGCAGGTTTGAGAAAAAATGCTTATTATTATTTTAGTAGGTATTACTTTTTTCTGTTCGAATTCTATTTTCTATTTATTTCTGTCTGAGTATCTTTGTACCTAGGTATTATTTTATGCATATTTTAAACACAAGGTCTGTAGCAGACAGAATAAAATGTTTTCTCACATAAAGTAATACGTCCTACCAATTCCTTTCTATAACATTTTCAGACAACATGTGAGATGATAAACATTGTTCAAAGCAAGACATTTTGAACGTTCGTACCTATATCTACCTACCTATATTTGTAGATTCCTTCGCCCTCGTATGTTCAAAGTAGGTTTACGCTCGATTTCAGGTTTGGTTTTTTTTGTAGCGTTTGTTACATGAGAACATGTTAACATATATTTACAAACGTTTAACTTTAATGGTCCCACAATGCATGTTTACTAACATGAGAGCACCATAACTGATTAAGGTTAAAACTTTGAAAATCCATGCTATACGAGAAGTGTTTATTTATAATTATATTAATATTATAAACTAGCTTTTACCCGCGACTTCGTCCGCATAAGTTTTTTTGTTTTCTCCCGGCTGTAAGTCCCCCTGCAACAATGTCCCTCTATCGTGTTCCGGTCCTCAACTTCACATCAAAATTTGTTCAAAAGCAACCTAAGCACATAATGGATAGCTCCGAATGTTTCCTTAGTAAATATAAAAAGTAAATAATATAAATCGGTTTAAAATACTACTAACATACCTACCCGCCAACCCCCGATGTATACAAATCAGATGAATAGTTTTGGCGTAATGTGATTCTAGACAGAGTTTTAATGTTGTAGATAGGTAGCTATGTATACGTTCCTGTGGGAATGAGATATTTTCCCGAAGTAAAAAGTAGTCTGAATTTTGGTACCTTCCTACCCTATAAGTTAAGTAGTGTGATGGAATGTCGCTAAGTTTCGATCCAAGTAAAACTGAAGTAAAATAAAGACAGTTGCATCAAAATTGTATCATAATTTCCATAAATTATGGCGCCTACCTACCCTCTAAGTTAGAAAAAGTGATTAAATACTAACTTGAAGTCTTATAGTAACACTCAGTTTAAAAAAAAAACATCAAAATCATTTCAGTAGCTATGGCGTCATGCGCTTCTTAACACGATCACGCTAGATTTCCGCGGGAATGAGGTATTTTCCCGCCGTAAAAAGTAGCCTGTGTCCGTGCCTAGGATTCTATCTTTAAATTAACCAAGTCTTATAAAAATCCGTTCAGACGTTATGGCGTGAATGAGGTAAACTTTTAAAACAAACGATTTAAAATCACTAACTTAATTCAGTTTTCTGCCTACTTTCTACCCCCTAAGTACGATGACGTGATCATTTTGATCTTATATCCGTTTTTAGGTAACCATCTATTACCTTACTAAATTTCATCAAAATCCGTTCAGCCGTTTAGACGTGAAAGGGCAAAAGTCCCAACAAAAACGACAAAAAATCACTAACTCAATTTAGTTATCTACCTACTGCCTACCCCCTAAGAACGATGGCGTGATTATTTATAGCCTATGACCATTTCTAGGTTATCACCTATCACTATACCAAATTTCATCAAAATCCGTTCAGCCGTGAAAGAGTAACAGACAGACAGACAGAGTTAATTTCGCATTTTTTTTTAATTTTTTTTAAATATTAGTATGGATAGTATGGAAGTATGGATGGATTTAGTATTAAGTGCCTAAATATAAAGTTTCATGGTTTTATCTTTGAATAATGACGATCTCCCATACTAACTTTCAGCCCTTATTACCACCCCCTTAAGCCTTTTTTCGCGACAAAATATAGCCTATGTCCTTTCTCAAGGTCTAGACAACCTCTCTACCAAATTTCATTAAAATCGGTTCAGTAGTTTAGGCGTGAAAGCGTAACAGACAGACAGACAGACAGAGTTACTTTCGCATTTATAATATTAGTATGGATTAGTATGGATGTCAATGTTTGTGCCGATGGATGGATGGATGGATGTTTGTTACTTCATCACGTAAAATCCACTGAATAGATTTTGATGAAAGGCAATATTGTAGCTTGCAAATCAGAATAACACATAGGCTATATGATTTTTTTTCAAGATATTACAATAAATGCGTACGAAGTCGCGGACAGCCTCTAGTTATTAATATAAGTATTATATTTTACAACACCGACAAGAGCGTGGCTCTTAATATGATGATGATATATTTTGAAGATATCTTATACTCCTAAGTATACCATTTTTTAAATGAAAAAAAAAGAACTTAAAAACAAATGAAAACTGCTACTCCGCATTTTAACACCTCTCATAAATAAACTGTTACGATTCTGCCATAAAATTTAAAACCTGGCAGGTGCACTCGCTTCACGTCCAAGCACGTTGTCAATTTACGATACGATATTATGGGGTATAGAAAACACGTGGACACGAGGGTGGATGCGGGTCAAGTACTTACATAAATCGTATCATAGGGGGTATCTACCTACATTGTAACTTTTCATTGGATGAGGAATTTTTTGAATGTGACCGAGAATGATCGAGATCAAAAAAAAATTTAAGGCTTAAAACCAAATTATAAGTCAATATTATAAAGTTACTCTTCTTTTGATGATGATGATGACTCTTCTTCTGCGGTGCGTTACCTCTGGTACAATTTTGTGACGACATAGCAACAAAATTTTACTGACCTTATTAACTGTACGAGTAAACAGGAATAAATAACCTATCTATTCATTTTATAACTACTACGGCTTCCTAGTTACATACTTAAATCTGACCACATCACTCTACTTGCTACGATCTAAAAACATTTCTTTCGCTTTGTGTTTATATTATATCACTAATATTATCAACTACCAACTGAAACTTAGCCACCATTTCTCTCTTGTACAAATCAACCGCTGAGCTAACATGTATCCATTATGATAAACAGGTCACCGAGCGCATACAGTGTTCGTGGGTGTCCACGTCCCGAACAGACGGCATTCACACCGCAAACATAAGCATCACCATCGCAATGGGGAGAAGGAAGACCGACCTGGTAAGTATGGGGTTTGGAGTACCCAATTTGATGATTATAAGTGTGAGAGAACTTTTTAACAAACTACGACATAAATACTCATGAAACTGAACAAGTTTTCCCAGGCAGTAAAATTTATTTATTTCAATAGTACAGCCAAAAAACACCACCATTACGGGAGACTATCCCAAATCTCCCAAATCAAATCGATGGTGATAATTTTAAAATGATAATTTACGTTACATTTTACATAAATGATAATTTACGTTACATTTTACCTACCAAAATATGTGTTGTGTCAGCTTATGGACATCCACTGCCGGACAAAAGCCTCCTCCTCAAGGATCTCCACAACAATCGATCCTAAATATTTATGCATTAGTTAAATTTTACCTACTTATTATAGTATTTAGTAAAAAGTAAACTAAGTTGTTCTGAATAATTTGGCAAAATATACATACCTATATCACTATTTCTTCGTTTCGTATGACGTAAAAAAGACAAGTGTCGTCATCGTCCTTGAAAGTTCTTACAGTACAAGCAGCTCATTAGGCTTTGAAGTAGGCCTGACGTAACATCCAAATCACGGTTTTAGAAATCAGCGAATAAAAATGAGAGTACGATTACACTGGGGATTTTCGATTAGGGCAACAGGGAATTGGAATCTAAATCTTATAAACCAATAAAGAAAGAATAAATCTGATAATTATTCTGATTTGTAAAAACTACTGTTACCTACTGTGTCAGTAGAAAATTAAGGCACAAGGTAACTTCTTATTTCCATTGGAAGAGTATAGGAATTAGCACTTACAGAATTTGCTTCTGAAATCTTAACTCATAGTTATCGTTTTCTGATGTTTTTGTTATTAGGGAAGTAATTTTAAAACATAAAGACACAAAGGGTTTAAATAAACACCGGAGGTATGCTGTATACGTTTCTGTTGATAATGAAAGGTTGAAAATATTTGCATTGTTTATGAAACCTATCGTAATCGTTCCACTTCATAGGCCCGGCAATAATGGCTCGAGTTAGAAGACTGAGTGTAACAGACGACGGAGAAACATGTAAGACAACGAAATTGGTGTCAATTTTAACATCTCTTTTTGATTTTTATGTCCTTTATGCGGCCTCACCTCATTGCCAAGTCAAGCATGTAGTGTTTTATCTCCAATTTGTGAAATCCAGTGTAATTTTATATCTTCACGTGTCGTCTAGGCGTTTCATCAATCGCATGTCATTTATGAGTTGCCAAAGCTTTCTCAAATTCTATTAGGTTAATCTTTAAATCATTCTAAGTAGGTGTACCTAATTTCTTTATATTTTATCCGTCAAATGTTTCTCTTTAACCTTTACTCATCTCTAGATACCTATTGACCTTTTCGAATATTAAAGTTAACTTGCTATTAATCTTTTCAGTAACACCTCCAGCTCAAAGAGTACAATTTATATTGGGCGAAGATGTGGACGATACGACTCTTGAATCTCACCCTCTATTCTCTGAAATGGAAGAGCTGGTTAAAGAAGGCGACGAGCTTGAATGGAAAGAGACAGCACGATGGATTAAATTCGAAGAAGACGTTGAAGAGGGAGGCAATAGATGGTCAAAACCTCACGTGGCCACGCTATCACTTCATTCACTATTTGAACTTCGAAGTCTCATTCTTAACGGTTCTGTAGTTTTGGATATGGAAGCTAATTCTCTCGAACAAGTAGCCGATAATGTGCTGGATAATATGGTAACAGATGGTTGCCTCAGTTACGACTGCAGAGAAAAGGTCAAAGATGCTTTGTTAAGGAAACATAGACATCAGCATGAAAGGAGACACCATAACAACATGTCTCGACTGCCACTCATTCGATCCCTTGCAGATATTGGTCGGAATCACTCTTCATGCAAAAGTAAGTAATTAAATCTTACGACCTTTCCCATTTTATCAAACAAAATGGCACTTTAGGCAGGTAAGATAAATAGTCATGGGAAACTATTTAAACAAAATCCATCCAAATCAAAATTAAAACACAAACAAGCTCTGCGTATTAGTCTAAGGCCTCCATAGATTTGAAATATAGACGAGGACATCGCATCAGATTTTCAGGAGGGCTCTCGATGCTCCAGCACGAGGAGTTGTCGGGGGTCCACCTCGTCTCCTCACACCGCCCTCCTGCAGGCAGCCGATGCCCGAGGTTCTTACCTTGCCGTGCCAGGTCAGAGCGTGAGACCTTTACGAACAAACTCACTTACTCACGCCCTATGATAAATCTCACATTCACGCGCACTAAACAGCTCTCTATAAGTTGTAAATACTAGAATGTGTTGTCTTTAGGATGTAAGTAAATTGTGTCATCAAAGTCCAATTGGTAATTACAGTGGATGAAGGCGGTACGACAAGCGGCAACTCTCACAAAGGGGATTTCAGTCGATTCCTAGGCCTCCCTACAGCGGGTAACCGCAACTCCTTCAATTTTCATCGATGTTTTATTCGCTTAGTCCTTCTTTTAAAATGATTTATTCATCGTTTATGTGGTCGTTTTGTATAGTTGTTTTTATACTTTAAATAGTGTTGTCTGTTCCACAAAACTTTTGGCTCACAGGCGATAGCTAATAGTGATATTTCTGCAAAATGTGCTTCCGCTAGTGCTTTTTCACTTACAATTGTTATAGAAAAATGTCCCATGGTTTTTTTTTTTAATGCAAAATAATCACTGTCACCTCAGAACGCAATGGTTAATGTACAGGAGTTATTATTTATATGATTGTTATATTTTTATATGTCGTTCCTACGCATTTATATTTTCATCTGAAGTCTGGCATACACTTAACATACATATATTTTCAGGTAACATAGAGGAAGGCATGGTTAAAAGTCCCAGTAGCGTATCCATGCACCGAAATCACAGCACAGGGGACTTACCAATGAATGGAGACATTAATCACAAAAGCAATACTAATTTTATGAGGAAAATACCACCAGGCGCAGAAGCGTCAAATATACTTGTAGGTGAAGTTGATTTTCTGGAGAAAACTCTATCTGCATTTGTACGACTAAAGTCAGCTACTATTATGGGTGATTTGACTGAAGTACCTGTACCAACACGCTTCATGTTTGTGTTACTCGGGCCACCGAACAGCAACTCGAGTTTCCATGAAATTGGACGAGCTATGGCAACGTTAATGTCAGATGAAATATTTCATGAAGTAGCCTATCGAGCTAAGAGGAGGGATCATCTATTGGCGGGTATCGATGAGTTTCTAGACGCGGTTACTGTTTTACCACCCGGAGAATGGGACCCCGCTATACGTATAGAACCTCCTGCTGCCATTCCTTCTCAAGACCCAAGGAAACGTCCAAATGATAATAATTCAAAGGATGAGCCAGACGAAGAAGAAGAAGAACAGAAACAAAGAGAAGAATCAGGCCTTGCAAGAACTGGAGTCCTTTTCGGAGGATTACTGAATGATCTTAAAAGAAAAGTGCCGTGGTACTGGTCAGACTTTAAAGACGCTTTGGCTATTCAATGCATTGCCTCGTGGATCTTTCTGTACTTCGCTTGTTTATCACCTATTATAACTTTTGGTGGTCTACTAGGAGAAGCCACTGGGAAGAACATGGCAGCAATGGAATCCCTTATATCAGGGTTTGTTTGTGGGATGGGCTACGGGTTCTTTTCAGGACAACCATTAACTATTTTGGGTTCTACTGGTCCTGTATTAGTATTTGAAACGATAGTGTTTGAATTTTGTAAGCAAATTGGTTGGGATTACATGTCATTCAGGTTTTGCATAGGTACATGGACTGCAATTATTTTGATCATATTGGTTGCAATCGATGCTAGTGCTCTTGTTTGCTACATAACAAGGTTCACTGAAGAAAATTTTGCAACATTGATAGCATTTATATTTATATACAAGGTGAAGTATTGTTTTTCGGTTTCTTTAAGTAAATAACATTCGGAAACATTTGAGCATAGTAAATATTTGTATTTGTTTGTAGGCGGTGGAGAATGTGATCTCGATTGGCAAGAAATACCCGCTCAAGACGCGGCCTGACGAGGTTCTCAATTACGAGTGTTTCTGTTTGCCAAGTAATTACTCGAGAGTGCCAGAACACTTTAATTGGACGGCTGTTGACAAAGTGTCTTGTCAGGTATCTTGACTTTATAACAGCTACGTAATGTATTTGATTACCGTGGTAATAACTACAGTACTTTATCAAGTGTCGTAAAATTACAGATGTATAATGGAACCCTCGCTGGTGGCGGATGTGACACAAAAGTTTATGTACCGGATGTTTTCTTGATGTCCATAATTCTCTTCCTGGGTACATTCACGATATCAATCATTCTCAAAGATTTCAAGAACTCTCTTTTCTTCCCTTCTAAGGTATTAATATAGATTTTATTTGTTTAATAGGTTCACGTAACTAACGATTTTTTTAAATTAAATACGACTGTTTCAGGTTCGCCAAATCATCAGTGATTTTTCTGTAATCATTGCAATTTTATCAATGTCTTTCCTCGACTACAAAGTAGGAGTCAAAACGCCAAAACTAGAAGTGCCATCTGAATTCAAGCCCACACTACCTACGAGAAACTGGATTATAACCCCCTTCAACGGAAATCCTATTTGGTCAGCCCTTGTCGCCGTATTACCAGCGTTGCTCGGCACGATATTAATATTTATGGATCAACAAATCACAGCAGTTATTGTAAATCGCAAGGAAAATAAATTGAAGAAAGGATGCGGGTATCACTTAGATTTATTCGTGTTGGCAATTCTGATACAGGTATGCTCTGTAATGGGTTTACCTTGGTTCGTAGCAGCCACAGTTTTAAGTATTAATCACGTGAACTCGTTGAAAGTGGAATCCGAATGTGCCGCTCCTGGGGAAAAGCCGCAATTTCTGGGAGTTCGAGAACAAAGAGTTACTCATATTCTCATATTTTTGACGATAGGCTGCTCTGTGCTACTAACGCCAGTATTAAGGCATATACCTATGCCGGTGTTATTTGGCGTATTCCTTTACATGGGAGTAGCTTCGTTAAAGGGATTGCAATTCTTTGATAGAATATTGATAATGTTTATGCCCCAAAAGTATCAACCGGATCACATGTTTTTGAGACAGGTAAGAATCATCTAACAAATGAATATGCTTCACAATAATAATAAGAATAGTATTGATGACTCTTATTACTTTCAGGTTCCAATTCGTCGCGTGCATCTATTCACAGCAATACAACTAACTTGTCTAGTAGTTCTGTGGGTGATCAAATCTTTTTCATCGACGTCAATTCTGTTCCCTTTAATGCTTGTTGTGATGATAGGGATCAGGAAGTCTTTGGATATCTTCTTCACGCGACGAGAGATGAAGATCCTCGATGACGTCATGCCGGAGATGACCAAACGCAATCAAGATGACTTGCATGAACTCGGGAGCGCTGAGGTGGGATGGCATGCAAAGATATTGAAACTCTGCCGGAACTGAATTCTCATACCTGAATCATTTCTGTTCCTTATGCCATCCTGCTAACCGTAGTGTTAATTTTTGCTATCCACGCAATCGCAGTTTAAATAAATTTTATGTTAAGTGTCACGTTTGTATTTTATTTTTGCCATCGCATTTGAGTTCCTCTTCTGTTTTCACCCACAATGCTGACACTTGCAGCATTACTTTGTGAATGTAAGTAGTTACCACATTTTTAAACTTGTTTCTTTACCTTTACCGAAATCATATTTATGAGAATAGAATAGAAATAATTTTACTGTTTCTTAAAATACTTATTTAGGTACCTACATTGTTTATATTACAGGATACAAATAAAGGCAATCCGCCGCCTTATGAAGAAAATCTGCAAATACCCTTGATAAACGGAAACATCATGAATATTCCACTAAAATCGATTAACATATCGGAGGAAGTAAACAAAACAGGAATATGGAAACAAGTCAATAACAGTAACAAAGTAAAGAAAGACGGCAAAGATATAAAATCAAAACAAGGAAAGAAAACGTAAGTAGCTATTTCGTTTGAAACTGCACTGCTTTGTGTTCAATTTACTTCTATTATTGCTAATGTTAGTAACACTTCTTGTGATCAAAGTAGCGAAACGATACAAATCACAATATAGACAAAACATTTTGAACCTTCTAGAGCTAAACACAAGAAACTATCTAAAAACGCACAATCGGAGATAGAACGTAGACTGTCGACGATGGATGAAGTGGAAGAAGACGACTCGTCAGTAAAGGTGTGCATTAGTGACACCAAGTTCTAGTCAGGCATGAAACACATGTGGTATTGCCATGAAAACACGGCATGGCATGGTATAAGGCACCCGCATGCTGCCCATCCTTTACAAGTAGGTCCTAGCGCCACACTAAGTTAATATACAACAATATTTTTTCGTATAAAGTTGACAAAGGTCAATTTGTGTCGCGGCATTTTATATACCTTTTACACGCTTGTTTGAATTCGTAATAGGTTGTTCCAATCTGAAATGATACTCGTAGCGAGTTTATTGTTGAATATTTTGAAAAGACAGAAACGCTTGTCCTTTATGAATAAATGAACAAGCGTACTTGAAACGGTATGGCGGTAGTTTTAAAACCCACACATAAAGAAGTAGACAATGCTATTAAAATAGTAACTAGGTATAGCTTGTAAAGTAGATGTCCCATAATGACTCCCAAAGCAATATTACGAGATCGAAATATTACTTAGTTAAATTTGTTTATGCCAGAAGTATATCATATTTATACAACATATTTCTTAGTAAGTAAATTTCATTTCGTTTACAAAGCAAACGTAGCAAAAGCTATAGGCATATTAATATTGAAGATACTCGTAGATTCGCGATCTCTGTTAATATTGAAAATAGAATTTAAATTCATTTTACTAAATATTTAGGTAGTGTAAGCAAGGATTCTGGAGTGGAATTATTATGTAAGTAGAAACATATTAGATTGTTTATGAATGTAAATGAGTGTTCTCTTATATTACCTATTCTATTTGTACAGTTATGAATATGTTGATCACAATACAACAAATACTTAATAATAATGTTCATTTGATTTTCAAATGTATATTTTTTTTAATGTGATCTACATTTTCGTACCTTTTTGAATGTTTTACTATCGGCACTTTCTCTATTTTATATCTTTAACTTTCTATGTACTTAATCTGTGTCTACATTTTGCCCTTTCTTACGTTTTTTCTATGCTGGGGTGTTACCAAATCAGATCTTTTTAGATCTATTTGGTAACACCATAACTATGTATACAAGCTTTCGATGTAAATAGAACACCTATAACTTAATCCAACACTTAGGTATGTAACTATTCTTTAGATTTTGGTATTTTTCTTAACTATTTTCCATGTATATTTCCGTGTATTTTAAATGTGTTTATCTGAGAATGTTTTCCCGTAGCACCTACCTGCATAGTAAGTAGGTAGGCTATTTATTTTTAAACGAAGTTTTCAGTTTTAAGTTACTTTTATTCCGAAGAAAAGTATTCAAACTTTTAACAAGTTTGTTTGATGGAAATTTGGTAAGTTTTCTGATGTTTAGCTTACGCTTTTATTAAGATTTTTATTGATAGATAAACATTGTTTAAATATATGATCCATAAAAGTCGACATGTAATTTTAAGAAAAATAAGCAAAAACAAAACTCTACCAAGTCATATTGTGGATTCAGCCAATGTAGTCAGTCATAAATATTATTCAGGTAAAGCAAATACGGATAGGTGCCATTTAAATTTCATTTTCTCGTCTAAAACATTTTCAGAACGACATCGTGAGGCGAAAGGAGTCATGGAGTGGATTAAAAAAGAGCGGTTCTAGGAAAAATACCAATTCTGCTGAGACCTCAGTTTAGGCCTTCAGAATACGTTATTTAAGTGCGGTAACTTTGGTATTTCGTCGAAGATTGAAATATGTTTGCATGCAAGAAAAAAAACATTAGGTACTACCTTAATTTGTCACATAAGTACCGATCAAAATGTTGGGCAGAATTAATTTAAACAAGATGCAAATGGATCATTTAGTTTCTTAACTTTTTAACACAGGATTTCTTTCTTCTTGTTTTTTAAAATTCTTTGATGTATACTTTTGCGTAGCTCTATACTTAATTGGAACTTTATTCAGTAGGTACTTATTCGTCCTATTCGTTAAGTTGACTTTTTTTTCTTGCAATGAAAACTATTTCAATTGACATTTGTAATCATGCTAGTCTTAGTTTTAACTCCATACCCGCTTTTATAATGTTAGTCACATATTAAGTAGGTATTGTATTTTCATAATCGCTTGTTTATGAAATGTTTGGGCACCTAAATGTGTAGGTACCGAAGTATTTAGTATGTTTATAGTTTTGAGGAATTATTTTTTTAATCAAATTAAATATGCACAAAGTAATTTAGATTAGAATTAGAAATAGGAAGTGTAGTATTTCAATTCATTGATAAATGGATTCTGGTGAATCGTAAAATATTGTTTAAAGAAGTTCATTGTATGTATCTTCCTAAGTTGATATAGTTGCGAAAAAGGTGATTAAAAATGATAATCCATGAAGTATCGTGCCATCTCCTTTTGTTTTTTAAATATGGAAAAGGTCAGTTTATTTTTATTGACCTTTTAAGCAAGTGACTGTAAGAATTACATAGGTTATCTATCACACATCAATTAACTTTCTCCGTAACATAAACTACTTACTTACAATTACCGTATCTATAAACTTAATTGTTTAACTTCATGCTTAATAGTCTATTACTCAGACAAATTACTATTGAGCAAGGGTAGATACCTAACTTCTATTAAATTATGAATGACAGTGGCTGCTATAGGTATCTAGCAGCCAACCTACCTAATAGGCTGGCAGCATTAGCCCTTTAGATGGCAATACTATTTTTTTTTACTACCAGCCATCTGAGTCATCTGACGCTGCGCAAAGACACGATTATCCCACGGACGTATATCCGTATAATTTGTGTTCGATTTTATTTTGTCCCATAAATATACAAATTTTGGGGATGAAATGATTCGATATCCTAAAATCCTAAAATATTTGAACGTAATTCTGTGGACGACTCGATTACCTACTCAGAGACACTTACCAGGCGCCAAGTTTTATTAGGTCTCTATCACAACCACTATGCGCTCAATAGTAATATTGTTTGATATCCTTAATCAGTGTAACCTGATTACTTAAATAGATTAGGTTTAGTACGTTTAGTAACACGTGAAAACGAAGTGCCAATAGTATAACACCATTCAATAAATGTTAGTAAAGTAAATATTGTCTGTGGTATAAAATAACCTTTTATTTTGGGTTAAAATTGCTTATAGTTAATAAAATTAGGCTTAGATTAGTTTTGTAAAGATGTAGTGTTTTGAATTTGGAATACCTAGGCACTGATTTTGTTAATGATTTGAATCTTCCTAGCTAAGTACTCAGTAAATTATTTTGTGTCACCTACGTCTAATGGCTGAATTAACAACACGTTTAAATAGTGCCGAACTGTTCTATCACTATCAGTCTTAATCTGATTGCTGTTTAAACGTAAAAAAAGGATTATATTTTGTTATAGGAAGCTAGCTAGTAGTGTTTCTTTATTTTAGAAGGTATAAAACCTAGTCGATCCAGAATTCCTTGTATTAGTAATGCATAGTCGCAGTAACCTAAAAATACTCATATTTCATGTTTACTGTATGTTAATATTGATGTATCACGTAATTAAATGATTTCGAAAGATAAATCAATTGTACCGTACCTGGTTGAAGATCTGATATGATAAGAATTTGTAACATTTTTGGACATATTTGTGGAGTGTTGAAATAAACGGATTTTTATAAATGTGTACTTTGCTTGTTTATTTTCAAATATTATTTGTAAATCTAATTTTAGTTATATTAAACAGCGTCATCTAGTGACGAGTAGTGAAATAATGTAAAAGGTTAAAATGGTACCGCTATTTATCACTAGATGGCGCTATGTCACTTTTTGCGCAGCATTTCCTTTGCAGTCTGGAAAAGCACAGTTCTAAACTCTATTGACATTAATCTAAATACATTGACTTCCTAATAATTTTATATTTCCCAGAGTATTTGAAGCATGCTTGCCTAATTACTATTGAAAATGATATTGATGGATTTAGTAATATTATTAAAAATCATACATATTTACATAATTATTTTAATTTCCTTAAATTAACAATATAGGTAAATAAATTATTCTAAAATCGTTCTAGGCGGTTAGTTTTTCTTTTTCTTCTGGTCGGGAAGGATTCCCATATCCTCTTGATGTTTTCTTATTAATTGCTCTTGTACATCGGGGAGGCAAGGCGAGTAGCGACTGTATTCCATACTGAACTCTCCTTTACCTTGTGTTACCGATCTGAGGGCCAAAGTAGTAAAAAAATTGGGTATACGGTGGTTTAAGTAATAATAACGATTGCTATATCTACAGCAAAAAATAATAACTTACTTATCTGTTTAAAACATAAAGGTGAATATAATGATAAGTTAGGAATTCATATTGAATTTTATTTCCGAATATGAAGATTTGATAAAATTGATATAAAGCTGAATATTTAAAACGCCGCTAAATAAGCCGTAACGTTTGTATTTCCACTAAAAGAAGTGGGTGTATTTTTGATAGACTGACATAAATCTATCTCTGCAGCCAATAATAGGCCAGATTTAAGTTAGAAACAGAGTGGTCTCACGTACGTAAGGTACGCAATGCAAGTCAAAATACTAAAGTAATATTATGATTAGAGGCACGCTTGCTTCTCACACGCAACGTGAGGTAGTCTGTTTCTAGCTAATCACGTACGTATATGGACACGACATCGCACAAAAAACACCTTAAAGGCTGATTTACATTGAGTAAGTAACTGACGTCAGTTACTGAACTGACCTGGTATTGCCATAGTGTAAATTGACCACTGACGTGTCAGTGCACTGTCGCGTCAGTACTGACTTCAATATTCATATGGGAATAGTGAAGTCAGTACTGACGCGACAGTGCACTGACGTCAGTTACTCACTCAATGTAAATCAGCCTTTATTCCTTAGCGCCACTTACCTCAATTCACCAGCATATCCGAACATATTATTCAGTGGTACTTCAGCACAAATAGTGGTCCAACCCTCAGCGCCCTCTGTCGACGTGATAATACCGGCGCGTTTGTTCAGCTGACCTATCACAGTGCCGTGGAACTCGTCCGGTGTGGTAACTTCTACGAACATTATCGGCTCGAGGATCTGCCATGCGCCGTCTTCGAATACTGAAAATAATTATGTAATTTTTGTATTAGAAAGTCATGAATTATGCGGAAAAATTGTCTTAGCATTGATTTTGTAGGTAGATTGAAATTTGAAAAAGAGTATGTATTAAAGTTAAGTAAAGGTATAAAATCCCTGAATAGGGAGGGACGGTTTTCGTAAATTTTTAATCCGATTGAAGATTCTTATTATTTCCAGTGGTAATGAAATAAGATATTGCAAAATTAAGGCAAAATACTAATAGAAATAAACTTTAGCATACTATTCCGCTTTGGATTGAATAGCCAGACATGAACACAATCGACAATTATAATAGTTCTATCAACATTTTGTTCATCTTGATCTTTATTAGCTGCTACCTACCACGTTTAGCTTTAGCTTCTTTTTATTAATTATATACTTAAATTAAGATTCTGTATGCGTCACGAATCTCAAATACTACGGATTACCTACTGGCACCGACGTATAAACCAATATACTCTCTTCAATCTTCAATCATTCTCTAGAGTTAAGAAACACTACTTACCATCCTTAACAGCGCCTTTAGCAGCCAAAAAGAATGCAAGTTCACTGGAATCAACAATGTGATGCGCACCATCTTGCAACCGGAACTTAACTCCGGAAATCTTGTGCCCAGAGAGGTATCCTTTCTGACACGTGTCTAAGAAACCTCGCTCCACGCCGGGCACGAACTGTTTCGGGATGTTAGTACCCACTGTTTCGTCTACGAATTCTAGCACTGAAATAGAAATAATATAATGATTAAGTAAATAAATGTAATAGGGTTTGAGAAGGATGGCTATGTTTTGTTGTGAGAATAATAATAAACCCTTATTGGGTTATTTATTAAACAGATTTATAAAAGGATTATTATCTTAGCATCTCTAGAAATTAGACAACTGAGTCTATCTAATTTTTTAGAAAACTTAGCAGTTGACGCATTCTGCAGATTTTTATTTATTTATTTATTTAAACACTTAACAAACAGAGCACATCTTCTTAAATAATACCATTTCCACCTATATAAATACCTAATTATATGTCATCGGGAAAGCGCTATGCAAACTAGTAGGTAATGTATCTGTAGCAACCCAAATAGACCTAGGCCTGTGCGTGGGCTGGCTACACAATTTATTAAAAGAAGACTCAAGTCAGGACAATTGGCTATTAGATATGGCAATTAGATATGAGGCAGTTATGCAGCACTATCTTGCACGCTCCAATAGACTGTTCATATGTTCTTCAAGGAAAAGGTACTTCTTTAATAAAATGTTTAGCAGACATTAAACGCTTTAAATCCCTTTAAATGTTGTTACAAATATCAATATTACTAACCGGTATTCTGTTGTGGCGGTAAAGGTTCCATAATGCCGCTAACTCGCGCGTACTGACCAGCACCACCTGACTGCTTTTTGTGGAGATAGTCGAATGCGCATGAAGACATCATTGTTTCTCTGGAATATTTTATATACTTTAGCATCAATATGTGGGAAGTGGTCGCTACCTACCCCGATGGGCGAAATAAGGCGTTTAGCCTTTCTTAGCCTAAAACTTTAAACGATACAGAGCAGATGCAAATTAGTATTTTTATTTCGATTTTTGAGAACGAAAATTATAAATAGCACAATATTCTTCACAAAATTAAAATATATGTTCTACTGTACACTCTCGGACACATCAACCTATTCACCCAATAATTAAGAAATAACAAGAGAAGAAATAACAAAAATATATTGCACACTCTCAAACGTTTCTCCACGAGCGTCTTCTAACAATTCAAAGTCCAAACAGTCTAGGTGGATGTGTCTCAAGGTTTACACGAAAAATGTGAATCTATCTTCATAAACATACCTGAAAGCGACCTTAGGTTTCCCAAGTTCGACCGGACAGTTGTACTCTCTCTCCATTCTCTGCGCGTAAATCTCTAAATGCAATTCTCCCATACCAGATACGATAGTCTCTTTGTTATCTGAGTCGTAGCGGAACTGGAACGTTGGGTCTTCTTTTGTGAATCTGTAGATTGGAAGGAGTGTAAGTTTTATTTCTGAGTGATATTTTGAGTAATAAACTAAAGGCTGTATAGCACTTCATCCGATCTGTATTTGATCACAATCCGAGAAAATATGGTCCCAAAAAGTCTTTCTTTTCCTAGAAAATTTGTAATTGTGGATGGAATGTGTCTAAATGGAAGAAATTCCAGGAAATGACATAGTTCAACAATTATTCCAGAAAACTTTTTCACGGGTACGAATCGGACATAGTACTAACATTAAATATTACAATTTCTTAAAATATAAACAATGGTCTTAAGGTCAATAAGGTTTTAACATGGTCATATCACATCACATGGTATAATAGCCAAGTAAGTATATATGTATTTGCCTACGAAATAAGAGTATTTGCGTTTATTTCCACTCACCTAGCAACAGCTTTAGAGAAATTATCCCTATCTTTATTATTCTTTGGTTTGATAGACATCGATACAACGGGATCGGGCACATGTATAGACTCCATTGACAAGTTCAGTTTGCCGTCGTTAACAAAAGTGTCACCGGACGCGCAATCTACGCCGAACAAAGCGAAGATGTCGCCGGAGAGCACCTCGTTCACTTCCTCCATGTTGTTTGAGTGCATACGTACTAGACGGGAGATTTTTACCTGGAAATTTATAGAGGCTGTAACTATCACTGATAAAAAGGTATATAATAAAAAGGTACAGGAGACAGAAAAGACTCTTTTACAAAAGGTACAATATCGTATTGAATAGCCATTCATTCAATAGCAAGATAGAATCATAAATCAGATATAAAGAGAATGCTCAATGATAGAGGTCTTACTTAGAATGGCATCTCTATTAATATAAATAATTATAATATTGTGCAATTAGAACTTCTACTGGTAATTATTGTTACACCAAATAGTCAAAACAATTGGGCAGTCTTGGTTAATCTGAATATACTCTACATAAACAAATACAACAAACTATATTATGGTATATTATGTAAGAAATTTTAGTAAACACACGTTGGGAGAGACGCGTGCGTGACGGATATGTATGTATGTATTTTATTAAAATAGCTTATTTATCTTACCTTTTTCCCAGTCCTAGCATTGAAAATATTCTCTCCCCTTTTCAGCATGCCTTGATAGCATCTCAAATAAGTCAGTTGTCCAAACTTGCTCACTTCCAACTTAAAGGCTAACCCTACAAAAGGTTTTTTGCCATCCCTAGCTGGGTCTAGTACAATATTTTCCCCTTCAGAACCTTTTCTTTCGTTAATGATTGCTGTGTTTTCAACCTCGCCAGGATGAGGTAGGTATTCTAACACAGCGTCCAATAAAGGCTGTACTCCTTTGTTTTTCAGTGCAGTACCTAGTAGTACTGGTGTGAATGTACGGTGCAGTGTAGTTCTGCGGATAGCCTGTTTAATGTCGGTTATAGTTGGTGATTTTTCTTCAAGGAATAGTTCACCTGTTAATTAAGTAGGTATATAAAATTTTATCATTCTTGAAAGTACAGTTATGGAAACTGTTAAAAAGTAATCTTTAAAAAAAGATAGAAGAAAATCTCAAAAGATATACTTCAAATAAATCCTAGACCAAATCTATAATAAGCAAAATAGGGGAAGAGAAGATCAATCTATTTTCAGTACAGTCCTACTAATATAAATGTCAATGTTTGCGCCAATGGATGGATGCTTGGTACTCTCTCACGCAAAACCACAGAAAAGATTTTGACGAAAGGCAATATTGTAACTTATAGATCAGAATAACACATAGGCTATATAATTTTGAGATATCATGTTTTTCTTTCAAGCAATGCGTACATAGTCTCAGGCAGTCTCTAGTATAAAATAAATTAACCATAATTATTTTTCACTAACCTAATGGTTCATCCACATTAGACAAGTGTTCAATCAAGTCATGCCTCCTTTCTTGGACCTCAACCCTTCTGTCCTTAGGTATTTCCTCAAGGCGCACCTTCTCGCCATAATCTCCATCAAAGTATATAGCCTTCTCTTCAACAAGGTCCAAAATTCCTTGGCATTCTTTCTCAAGACCAATTGGTAAGTGAACAAAGGCCGCATTGTGATTCATTTTGGATCTCAATTGTTTTAAAACTCTGTGAAATAATAAATAACTCAGTAGGAATAAATTCTAAGCATACAAAAACCTAAATAAACAAAGGACAACTCAAAAACTATTTTAAGCCAAGACTAAAGAGCCTATTCAAAATCTTACAACCGAATAGTGTTGTTCCTCCAGAGAAGTGCTTTGCTACGTTGCTATGGATGTGTTTGCTATCTATGTTATCATATTCATTGAAAATGAGAGCACACTGAATATGATCGATAATAGAGAAATTCATTCCATGATGTCTTGAAATTAAATAGGTACCTACTCAGTTTCTTTGATCAAAAAAGAAAAATACAAACCTTTCAGGATTGGACCCCAATCGATCCAGCTTATTAATAAATGCCAAACAAGGCACACTGTAACGTTTCATTTGCCTATTCACAGTTAAAGTCTGGCTCTGTACTCCTCCTACAGCACATAGTACTAATACAGCACCGTCCAGTACTCTTAGAGCTCTCTCGACTTCGACAGTAAAGTCCACGTGGCCTGGTGTGTCTATGATGTTAATGTTGTGTTCTTTCCATATTGTGTAGGTCGCTGCTGATTGGATGGTGATACCTCTTTGACGTTCCAGTTCCATAGAGTCCATTGTTGCGCCTACATTGTCTTTGCCTCTAACCTGATGATGTTAGAAAGTTGGGTTATAAGGAATGAGTGTACAAAGCTTTTATTAAAAATCAGTTACTTTAAATATTGTAAGAATAACATAGAATTACACCTGCTGATATAATTAAGAACAATGGTAATGAAAGGGTCACAAAATTATGATATGACTAGGTAAGTAGACACTTTGAAAGAAAATAAAGGTGACAAATATCTTGATGGTCATGGAATTTATGTACCTAACTGTTAATATTATTCTACCTTTATTGTACTAGTCCAGATAAAGGCGGAGGACTCAACAAATACCTAGGTAAAAGTTATAACAGAATTAAATAAAATGTGAAACTAAAACACTTACCTCATGCATAGAATCTATTCGACCAGTATAGAATAATATTCGCTCAGTGAGAGTAGTCTTGCCGGAGTCTATGTGCGCTGAGATTCCAATATTCCTGATCTTTTCCAGCGGTTTATGTTCAGCGAATTTGACATGTGATGAGTAAAACTGCGAAAACAGAATTAATGCAGAATGCACACTGTCATAACTAACAGTAATTATTAAAACTAAGAACACAGAAAGGACAAATTGTAAAGACAAGTCTGTGGAAAAATTTACTTACGTTTTAATCTAATAACTTAGAAAATTACGTAAAGATAGGCGTGTAATATCGAGTTGCAAAGCGCATAGTTAACTTAGAAAGCTTACCTCAACTTGTGACAAACTTGATTTGTTTGCATTTTTCAGAAGTTTCGAAAGGCGAATTAAGTTTAAAATTGTCATTTTATTTCAAAATTTCAATAAAAATTTAAATTAGTTATCACAGAAATGAACAGAACTTTAAGGTTATCCCAATCTGTCACTTGTCATTGTCAAATTTTCTCCAGGTTGGTATAAATGCTTGTTGAAGTTGCAGTAAAAGAAAAAAAAAGCGATCCAAAATAAATCCCAACCAAGCTCAAATTCATATAATTTTTTGAAATAAAAATACCTGGACATTTTAATTGTCTTTTCTTTGAATTAATCAACATTTATAATACAAAAGTTTTCAAAAGTGGCCTTGATATAAAATAATAATCACTTTTCAAGTTCTGTTTCAAAGACAACCAAGCTCAATATAGAACTAGCACGAACTTCGTACAGTTCATAGTTCATCATTTTGGCAAAACTGAGTCGCCATAGACAATTCTTCAGTTTCGTTGTAGTTCAAAAAGAATATGGCCGTGTTGGGGCCGTGCGTGAGTGTAAATATGAATGGGCACAATAATATTCATAGTCAGTTAACTAAATCTTTAGAAAGAATTCTAGAAGATGCCTACTTGAGTGGTGAACTAAAACTGAGTGGACGCAAGTTGAAGGAATTTCCTAAACCAGTGCAGTATGATTTGAGCGATACAGTCGTTGCTGGTAAGTCGAATTTATAAATAAATGTTAGTGCATTTGCATGCTATTTAGTTCTTATATTTTATTTTAGGTGTGCTTTATCTCATCGAGTAGGTGTTGTATGTCTATTTAATGAGTTGGTGTTATTTTTGTTTACACCGGCTGCTTTCGTCGCGTCCCGCTTGTCGTTGTCAAACGATCAGAATCGATATTAAGGAGTGCGATAACCGTCTGATTTCGCCGAAATAACAACAAACCCACGTTATCTGGCTGTCCTATTTATTTATTGATTCATGTATTACCTATCTACTTTCCTCGAACCCTATTATTTATCTCATTCCAATTGGATTTTTTTTATTATCCTTGTGAAAATATTTGTCGAGCCTTGCCGTCCAAACGGAAAGGGACGTTCCCCTTTGTGTATAATGCTTTCGTCCACTGCATTAACAACTTTTTGAAAATGTACCATTTTATAACACACTATTTGGGTCCAAATAGTGTGTTATAAAATGGTACTTCTGTGCACTTAGACAATTTAGGCTTTGACTGAAAGGTATGGTAGGTAGGTAATTATTATGCACCAGGGACTCGTACATAGCACAGTGATTGGGTACATTACCTGGCTTTCACATCTAACCCTAATTAAGAAGACCCTTACAGATCCAAATTACTTATGTGTATAACTATGTCACTACATTAACTTAATGCTTTCACTACTGCTAGTACAAAATCTTTTAAAACAAACCTACTTAGTGGTATGTACTTAGGTATCTATTCTTTGACAAAATATAAAGACAACATAGGACCTACCTAACAAAAACTCAGCAAAACTAATAAAAATAGTGATTTTTCATCATAATATATCAGCAATCTACCCCACAACCTTTTGTTATTGTTTCAAATTAATTAACGTCTGGCAGCCAAGTATGGAGTGTGCAATGTGTGTACTAAAGGGGTGTGTTCCCCCTTTACTGGTCTAGCATGTTGATGAAGTCTAATTTAATTGATACACTTTTATTGTCTGGGTTAATAAACTCTACTGCTAGAGGCTCAGATTGCTGATTTGATTTCAATTTAATTAGATCTTGTGCAGTAGAACTAAATAAGTTATCTCTGTCTATTACTATCATGTTGCTTTTATTGTTTATAGTCTTTTATGAACCTTTTGTAGGGGGAGGAATCGCCAGTATCATCAGGCCCACCCCATCTAATTAACATAATAGCCCTCAAAATATCAACCACAGATTGAACCAGGGCAATCAGTCTGTTAAAATACATAATATTATAAATGCTAATCAAATTAACTAAAGCCCATGCAATCCACTTAAAAAGCACTCAATTTCGCTAAACGGGCCGCTATTAAAATAGTACTAAAATTATGGCTAAGTGTCGTGATACACGCCAAAATAAGTGCTACACACTTTAGGTAAAAATATTCCATACTCAGCTATTCCTAATGCCATATCTGGTATGTTTTGTGGTAATGACGAAAGCAAACGGTGCCATATTTCTATAAATGTTTTTATTTCGGCATTTTGCCCGCTACGTAGGTGGGACTGGACATTTGATAGTTTGCCCCGTATAATGTTATTAGCTTATTTACATTAATAAGCCCTTTTGTATGTTGAAATTAGAAATATGAAAACTTTCTACAAATATGAGTGGGTTGTATTTGTATACAAAATCGGATATCCGAAAGTGTTGTTTCTACCAGTGCATGCACTGATTACAAGTATTACCATAATATTACCTGATTGAACGCGTACCGTCTACCGTATTTTGCGAGTAATTATTTTGATAGGTATTTACATATAAAACGAAAAGGTTCGACGCTGAATAACTCAGCCCCTTTTAGATCGAAGTTCAAATACCTACTTGAGCACAAAGACACAAACAAGCGCCCCAACCTTGCTTAGGTCCTAATGAACCTCGCATTACCTTGGCGAGATGCTAACTAGAGCACTCTTCTCACTCTTGGCCTGCACCGCTCATCATTTGTTTTAATAGCTTCTCTGGCAAACATAACGAGAGATATTTTATGTTCTGTTAAGACTATAAACTGTTATGTTTCGAAACTGAGGAAACGACTAGCGGCACATAAGTTATAATTTAATTATGAAGTTAATTGCGTTATTTAAATTTATTTAGTTTATTACGTTAATTTCTAAATTACGATAATATGCTAGTATCGCCGTAAATGAAGCTCTTATTTTTAATACAAGATCTTTTTAATACAGCTAAGAACTATTTCCCCTTGTTTCCATTAGTTTTAGTAAATAATTTCTATCATCAACATAAAACTCGAAGATAAAATATTTTGTAAACTCTGACCATTTTTGTTGTCAATCTTACATAAACTTTCTTCTTAGATAAAGCTTTTTGGCAGATAAATATTTAATTTACCTTTCTGCCAAAGTAACTTGCTTCTAGCTTTGACGTAGTTTTCAACCCACGCGTAAATACACGAAAAACGAAGATAGGTTTTTGTACGACAAAGCGTGTAATAATTTTAGTAAATAATATCTCTACATATTGCTGGAAAGATAATAATGTTGCATTCTTAAAACATACATTTGTCTTAAGAAATTATATTGTATCATTACGCTCATTTGCTTGCAGCGTTTTGAAAAGAGCATTTTTATGTAAATTGGCCTCAAGCTCAGGCTCAAGGCCCGGGATTTGAGTAATGATGGCAGGAGTTTCGTAATCCCAACCTCTTTGAGTCACAATCAAAATCAAAAGTGAAACGCAAGGCCGTTCATGTCATTCAACAAAAAAATCCATTTGGCGGATTTGTTCAATGGCAAACGTGATAGCGTAACGTTTACAAAACATGGGATGGGTGTGGAATTGATACTACGATGGCAAAAAGAAGCTTAACGTCGTATAAAGGAAAAAAGTATCGATATTTTTAGGGCGAAGTTGTCTGTATTAAAACCTTCTTTTGTAACGATTAAATAACTCAAAATCTATCCAACAGCAATAGATTTCACATTGTTTTCTCTCTAAACACACAGTTATCTAAATTTAGGATTTACTCGACACGTTGCAACTGGGTGTGAATGTGAATTAACAATTTCTTGGTGAGATTAGCGTTTCTATCTTAAATCTTCGTTTCTTTTTTTTTACATTTCACTTAACAAGGCATTAACGAATTTGATATAAAAAAAAATAACGAAAGCATCGTGGATGATACTATCACATTTTTCATCTTATCTTAGTATTGACATCAGTTTAGAACATCTAAATCGTATATCATCGTAGAACAATAAGGTAGGTACTTGAAACTTTGAACCTTACTTACGTAAAAAATAAATCTATCTATAAAATATTTCACAGTGAAAGTGCAATTTGCTTCATAATTAAAGCCAACATCATGTCTTGTGCTAATTAACTCTCGTAGTCCATTAATTGACACATGTTTTGTGTCTATTGTGTCTAAAAACAATTCACTCACACGTGAGAAGTGAATATATTATGGTATTATTACATTAGGATTCCTCAAACAATTATGTAATGAGTATAGCAGTTGAGGTATTCAGTGATGGCTTTATCAAGGTCTTGGCTAAACGGCTTGTTAATAAATAATGGCCCCTCTTTGTTTCCGACTAGCAATTTTGTCGCGGTTTTGTGAAGGCTATGAATTTTGATGACCTAAGATTTACTATAGTTTTATAATGTAACCAAGATAACAGGATATAATTATAGTTCGTCTATCGTGTAATTAGCAGTAACATGAAAGTTTAGACTAGATGATAGTCACCACAGAGTCATCATGACTTCACCCCATTTAAAGATCTAGTAAAGAAAGACTTTCTAACAAAAGCTGGTCGCATTCGTTGCACTACATTAACTTGCACCAACGTAACCATAATTTTGCAAGCGTGGTACACATCAAATAACCGTAGCCGATTCATATTGCTAGAGAAATCAGTGCCTATTAAACTGCGTGTCATTTGAAATCGTTTTCTAGAGCCAGGCATTATGTGTTGTGGAGTAAAGTACCAATTAGTTATGCTTATCGCAATATCCAGATAGAGAGACCGCAAATTAGCAAGGTAAGCGCAAGATGTTGGATACGTGTGTTTTGATATGATTTTAACGTAGGCTGGTTTCATTGGGTTAGGCAGCTTGTTTTGATTGGCATGCTGTTGGCCTATGGGTTCATAGATTGAAAATAAACATTACTTTTAGGATAATTAATCCAAAACACTTTTGGCGCAGACTTTTCGGACTTTGGATGAATAGTTATACTCATTAATCAAAATTAAATTGAAGCACATAAACCCTAATAACTGTTAGGTATTACTAAAGCTAGGTAAAGTTTTTTGCTACTTACATAATCTAGCATTAAAATACTTCCTACTTTGCCATTGTAGTTTTTTTGCGAGATTCCTTCAAACGTGAACCGAATGAAACGAATCTGTATCACGTCTAGGATGACTCATTAAAGCCACTCGGTACTCGTGTAAAGGCAGACTCCGTTCAATCAAACACTCGAGGCAAAGCACGGGTGATCCGATTTCATTAATTAAGGTGACGTCAGCAGATTGATGAAGCTTCCGTAAGCGTTCCTCGAGGACGTTTTTGCAGATTCAATTGGTAAGGTACCTATGTCGATGCAATGTGATTATCTCTTGTGAGGAAATTGATCTAGATTTAATAGGTTCTCTTCAAAGAGAGGGCAAAGACGCCTTACGTTACAACTACACAAACTAGATTGAAGATGCAACTCACACTTTGATTGGTAGACAAGATATTCCTTTAAAACACTGCAGCAATTGTGCACTATAGGTACATCCAGCTATCCTATGTTGGTAATGCGGAAAAAGTACAATGTATAATGGCGACAGGTGCAGGCGAGGTCGGCCAAGCGTTGCGTTTGTCCGGATACAAGGGGGACGATGTGACACCATAGGATAACTAGTGTTGTTGGGTTGTTGGTGTGCTCACAAACTGTTACGTTACTTTCAATGGCCTTTCTAGTAGATAATATGACATAGTTTCGTTTGCAATATCAGCAAAATATTTTGGTTAAATCTTTTCATTTGGAGACAATTAGATTGCTTAGGTACTTATGTTTATTCTCACAAATATATTTTAATTAAAATAACAAGAACTAAAAGGAAATATTAAAAACTTTCTAAAATAAGTTACTTACTCTGGTACTTAAACTAAAAGCCTCATAAGTATTAAAGTCGAACGATGAAATTATGGACAAAAAACACCATGAGTGAAAGAACTTCTTTTTGTGTTTCCCATTGAAACGGTGACAGGCATGGCGCAGGTACCGTCAAACCTGTTTCCTGCGTGGGTGTTATACTGGAACAACTAGAAAAAAAAAGTAAACAAACGTGGGATGAACCATTTTGTATCGTTATCATTTCCAGTTCTGTTTGACTGGCGTTAAGTTGAAACACATACTTTAAAAATACACAGCTTATTATAAGAATGCGTTGGATTGCTACGGATAACCCTTTAATTTTCCAATTCACTGCTTCGTTAGCTTATAGTCATGGTCGATTGGCGCGAATATTAGCCCCAAGGGACTAGAACCTTGCAAATAGAATCGAGCTGAGAATATTCATGAAACTAATTTGGTTACGTGTACAAAGGTAGGTCCATAGTTTTGGCGCAGTGGAACTTTTACAATGCATCATTTCTATTCAAGTCGCATAAAGCATGTGAAGAATACAGATTGAGTTTACGCGGCCGTAGGTAAGAGTCGAATGGTAGTATGAAGCGCAAACGTTTAAAGTACCTTTTGATTTGGTAGTGTTGTCTTTTAGTATTGAAATAAATTAGTATGCAAGTGCTGTGAGCTTCTTCCACGACGGGATTGTCAGTGACTTTGTGATTCGTAGGCCTTTACCTGTAGTTTACTCAAGGGACTTTAATTTTGCAATTCAACAGACTGATTTATGTTAACCGGTTTTATTCTCAAGAGACTGTTCAAAAAACATCGTGACAGGAACCGAAATTATCTTATTTTAAAGTTTTAAGGAATGATTTATGTAAGTACGCATTTTACTGTAGAACTTTCTTTAATGAAACTGTAGCATTTAATTAGATCAGTTTCTAAACCAAGAGTTTGCGTGTTGCTATCGTGGGAAGTGCATCGGTTCATTAAGGAGATTAAATTAGCGCGGATCGCGGCGCCTGCGCAGATAAACGTGTGCGGCTGTTAGCGCAGAACAAATGAGCGTTGTTTCTCTTTGCCTTCTTTGTGCGTCTTTATCTAAACATTGATAATTCGATACTACGTCTGTCTTGTGTTAAAAAAATGAAGTAATCTTCCAGAATGATGTCACTTATGTCACTATACCTACATCTTATGTCCCCTCATATTACCTACTTCTATTATTGCTTATCTCTTAGTGGAAACTCTAGACTTGGTCGGAAGTTTACTTTTTATATAGCTATTAATTTACACGTTAATCTCCGCGTTAAGTTTACGTTGTAGTCATTAACCGGTGATAAACGTAATTTAATTAATAATTATCATATATCATGCTTTACGGATACATTCTAACAGTATCTCTGTATCCGTGAAGAAATCTAGCATAAATGTGATCGTAAATCTAGATATTGCATACGCCAACTTAGGTTATGCAATATTCGTCTTGTAATCTTCTGTCAGAAAAGGTGTCAATGTCAATCTAATAGAGGTTTTGGTAGGGGTGAATTTAGGACTAAAGTTAGTGTAGCAGGTACAGGACTAAAGTTAGTGTAGCAGGTGGTTGGTTGGCAAAGTATAATTTCCTTCGAGAAACTACAGAATAATAAATATGCAGATTTTCATTTAAATCTCAACAAAGCTATTCCATTATGGTTACTAAACACATCTCTGAACTATTATGGTCGCTAGTAGATTTAGCACCCTGCATATAGAGTAGCAATTTTACTCAATTAAGTGATTACCCGATGCCTATTTTCGTGAACTTAACGTATAGACGTATATCTGTTTCTAATTAATGTAATTCAGTGCTAACAGGTCCTCTATTAGCATCAATTCTAGACCAGCTAATTCGGAATCTGCCTAATTAATTGTTTACAGAAATGTAGGTTGTTTTTTTACGATAGTGATCATTTAAAAATCATCTTAATATATTCTGCTAAGCTTGCGTTTAGTAATTAATTTATGGACAAGTTGTTTTTTTTTACCCGTTAAGTAGGTATACAAATATTTTGTGAACTGTAAAATCGATGAGCTAAAGTTATTTCTTGCATGACAACGACAAAATAAATAAAAGATTAGGTTAGGCTGGTTAGACTTAATTTTCCTGGGAATATCTCAGGAAGATGTAGTCTAATCAGATATGTTGTTAAACTTTTCTTAATTTCTTTTAATGTTCTGATACCGTTCTGGAAAGCACTTGGAAAATGTATTACTTATTTTTCGATTATCTTGAATAGCAAAAAGGGCTCTACAAGCGCCAAAATAATAAACTATGTAAAAGTACCAAATGAATTTATCTAGTCACCTACTTAGAAAGAAAGTATTCAATAAATAGAACACGGTCGATAATGTCCGCAGCCCCTCATCGCTGTTTCACTGCACTGATGCAGCTGCAGCTTCAGTGACCCAGTTGCACGCGATAACTCGACACTTGCCCGCACTCGACGGGTATAGAGCTTAGGGCTTTGTAAGCCTGTTACTTTATATTTTAGGGGGAGATTTAAGTACTGCCACAAATCTTAAAGTTATTGAATAAGTCGCTCATTTCGTATTTTTTTAATGGTTACTGAAGTGTAGATTTAATCTAACAATTTCAAAATTACTAAGTACCTACCTATCAGCTCCAATCCAATCCATGCAGGATTTCATCGTGTATCTAAATAAAACGCAACACATTATGAATTACCTATTTATCCATCTTAGCAATCCATGTTTAGGATAGTTTGCACCTCTGTTACTAACTTTATGTTACTAGTTAAAAAAACCTTTTCTAATTTTGAACTCGTGGTTTTTTTCTGTTGTTTTTTAAACCAATTTTTATTATAAACTGCAAAAGTTTGGCACATGTATCAGCAGTTCAGCTTTTTATAGCTCTGCACTTGCACATCTGTTGCTTATTTTAGCGTGAAATTATTTGCATACAACGTTAATCGAATTAATCATGATTTTATTTAGTTGTTCAAATGGGTTTTGATCATTTCCCCTCTCTGTTTGAAAGGTAATTTGATCGATGATGATTAATATTTCAACTTAATACTTATGCCGAAGTTAGGTATCCATTATTACCTGCATTACAAATCGGTCGGGGGCTTTTTAAACTTAACTTTTTCGGTATATTACTGATAACATTTTAATTAACATTATAAGCGATCAGTTTTGCTAGTTTAATTAATATACATCGTAACACTTGTTTATAATACAAATTAATTTTGTCTTAGTGATTTCAGTACCTATTCAGCTACGGTAAAATAACTTCAAAATGAGTCACGTAAAAAATACGTCGGCGAGGAAAAGGTATTAACCTCAATATCATGAACGAGGCATGTTATCCCTTTGGGATTCCTATTGAATGTATCTGTTGTGTTATTTGAAAACTAGGACTCGTTGTTAATTCTTTTTGAGTTTATAAACCGTTCAATTTACGTATTGTTTTAGTTTAGTAGGGCCTACTAAGAATTCAGTAGCTTTTTCTGTATCATCATTATCTAGCAGGTAATACCTTCAAGCTACAATCTTCTACTCGTAACTTAAACCACGTACTGAACTCTACAAACAGTTTCAAATCTCCGCATATACTGAACACGCTAATTCGTCAATATCCTTCACTGGTAACCCTACCGAAGGCAAATCTCTAAGCTTTCTATCTAGCTGTCAATAGCATCAGGCCGCTTTCAAAGCCCTTATGTTATGTAATTGTGTTTTATGTTCACATTGATCGCTTGCACAAGCTAACGTTCTGTTTACGACCTCTAATTGTGCTAACATCACATTAAACTGTTTTACTATAAGAAAGTGCAATGAACTGTGGTAGTTTGCCGCAGGATAGGTAATCAATAAAGTTTTTATTAGAGATATTAGCTTTAAATGCTCATTGTTTTCTATTCTCTAAGCATTTTGTGGCGTGTGGGTGACCGAGTATTCCATAAATAGGTAGTCGATTTGTGTCGTAAAACGAAGACACGAAATTCTTAATACTTAAGATAGTTTATTGCATGAAGTTAGTTTACGAAATGCTTGTGTTTGCATATCGGTGTTAAATTATTGGGATTGCGAGTAACAATGAGAGGAATTCTCAATATATTTGCGTGGGACCTAGGTTCAGGTTAGGCAAGTTTATTACGCAACAAATACCATTCTGAATAGGACATTCAGTCGCCCCGTTGAACTTTTACTCAGTAAATGGCATCCACTTACAACTAATAGCAGAAAAAAGAAAAAACGTTCCGAATTTTACAGCTAAAAATTCGCGAGTGATGTGATAATAACTTCGCTTTATATTTAATGTTAATTTGAATTTAATGTCTTGTCTTGACCCAAATAAGTAACTTTTAAGTCTTTTTTGATAAGACACATTCATCGCGTTCTCGGCTTATAGGTACACTAGTGAACTAGTCTGTCGTAAGACCTACTCATATAATCAAGATTTTAATCTTTTTAGGTTCAACGATTTGGTAAAGAAGTCAGTACTAGTTGATCCTTTTCGTTAATAGGCAGTGGCAAGCCTACTTTCGCTTAGAAAGAACCGGCACATTTTACGTTCTTGCAGTTCAAGACCAGCTTGCATCTAACCCATCCATCTCATGTATTAAAAATGAAACAACAACACAAATCTAAGTCCATAAAAGTACAAGTCCCAAGGCACTGGATGTCCTGTACCTCCTACTGACATCCTGCGACGGAACTCCGCTTCCTACACTTTCCACGCGACTGACTCCACAACCCTCGCTCAGACCGTTGCCATTGTCTCAATACATTAAACCCATTTCTTATTTAACGCTGTAATTACTCTGTTTATTCTTATCTGTGTATTAATAGTTGAGATTATATCTTAATTTCTGTCTACGGTCTTTTGGTTTGAGATAAGATGCTTCTCTTACATTGTTGTGCTAAGTTGTAGAGATATGCTGTTCTTCAATTTACGAGTATTTTATCGGCATTTATACCTTTATAAAGTTTATCGCAATTTGCCTTATAAGTACTATGTTTTACTCTATTCTATTTTATTGCCAGGATGTATCAGATTTCAATACTTACGTATTTTAACTCGTTGTTTATGCGTGCCAAAAACATAAACTCTACAATAATGTTTCGACTTCCGCCTACAAGTTACTAGTAAGAGCAAAGCCCAAAGGAAACATCGCCGTTGCAAATCGTGTACATTTACTTGAAACAACATGGCTTTTTTCCTAGAATTCCAAACACGTTCGACGGACGTGGCTCGACGCATTAGTTATCGGGTAATAGTGGAGCCTCAAGCTTTGTATGTTAATTTGCTGAACATGACTCTGGGGGTCTTCATTTTACATGCGAGCTTGTCAAACTATTAACCCTACGACGAACTTGTGCTTGTTTAAAGAAACTGGCTATTTTACTCAAAAAAAAAATTCTTAGAAACTCGAATAACATTTTCGTGAAATTGAAGACGCTTCAGGCATGAACCTATAATCATATTTAGGCGGTTAAATACATATATGACTACTTGAACCTATGATCTGTGAAATCTATTTGTATCTCTCATGCAGACGCTTGAATCATCTTCCAAGATGTATGATCATTATGTTAATGTTATCTGTGAGCCGTTGAACAAAATGTTATTAATGAGAGGCTCTCATTATTCGTAACCTCTCCTATTGTAATTAATTCTGTTAACAAATCTATGAACTCAGTCTTTAATGAAAAACATTCAAATTAAACATCCGACTGTTGAAATAGTGTCCACGCCTAAGTGTTGATATAGAATAGTAAACTTCAAATAACTAATATAATGTAGTCATCCCACACTCGAATCGTGCTCTAAGCTTGAATCCACATTTAGGTCATTTCACTCTCATTGCTCTTAGAGGAGTATGCTCTACATATGCCGAATTATTATTTTAATATTAGAACATGTGCAAAGTGGATCTGGTACACCCAAAGCGGATGATTCAATGGATATGTCATTGAACTACTGTGTCAATTTTTATCATACATACCTACATTTTAGGTACTTAGCTATCATGATCTAGAATCTAAATAAATAGTCATAGTTAAATATTTACATGTAGCGTAATATATATCTATCCAATTAGTTTCTCGTAAATTAAAGGCGCCATACCTTAACAGACTTTAAATAACGACTCCATTATCCTGTCAAGTCGGATAAAATGTAACAATCTAAAAATAAGAAGTGATCGTCGCGTGCCCCTCGTTCTTCTGTCAGTCCCCAAGCGATGCGCGGGCGCAATCGTGAGGGGAGCCCCACGCACGTGCTCAAGAATTTAAATAACAACGCCTAAACAAAACGTCCAGTGATACACAATTGTGGTTTACAATGCTCACTTTAATCGTCATCTTTGACATAAGAACTAACAAAAAGACTAAAAATCTATAAACTCTGATGCGAAGCGACAGGTAGAAGCGGGCGCTATCGCATTCTCTTCATATTTCTCAAAATTAGTAGTGTCCCCTGGTGACTTCGATTTCGGTATAAACGGTGGCGGAAATCTACAGTTCAGTATAGCTTCCCACTCGATACCTTTAAACCATCTATGGTTCTTGAAATCCATAGTTCCATTCTTCATCACTCCAAATCGTTTGCTGATATCAACTTGAAGAATATTTCTGATGAGGTCTCTTAAATCGGAGTCGAAACTTGAGGGACACCTGTATTTACCTGCTACAATCTTTTCATAAGTCTTCATCGGGTCGCTAGCGTAAAATGGTGGATAACCAGCACTCATCTCATAAAGAAGAACACCAAATGACCACCAGTCCACAGAAAAACCGTACCCTTTACTTAATATTAATTCTGGCGCCAAATATTCAGGAGTTCCGCACAAAGTCCAAGTTCTTCCTTGAAGTAATTTACAAAAACCGAAATCCGTAATTTTCAAGAACCCGTTTTTGTCGACCAAAATGTTCTCTGGTTTCAAATCTCGATACACCAAGTTGCAGAAATGCAAATACTCCAACGCAAGAATCACTTGACTAGCGTAAAATTTTGATAGGGGTTCGTCAAACTTCCTCATTCTGCGAAGATGTGTAAACATTTCGCCTCCTTGTATAAATGGCATTACGAAGTAAATGTAACTGTTATCTTTACGACTAAACTCCATAGAAACTACAAAAGGAAACTTGATAGCTTCAAGAATACGCTTTTCATACAACGTATGCTCCACTTGTTTCATCTTGATAATCTTTTCCTTTTCCAAAACCTTCATGGCATAGTATTTATTGCTTTTTATATGCTTCAGTAATATCACTGTACCAAACGCTCCTGTGCCAAGAGTCTTAATCTTTTCCAACTCACTGAATTCTATATTGAACTTTGGCGTCTTACACCAACGGTTTTCAAACTCATGTCTCAATTGAACCAAGTATTTGGTGTATTGTTGCTGTTGCTGTTCTGTGTACCCGTCCATGACGTCACGAGATGTATCAAAATAATCTTCTTTAGCTATATTTGTTTTTCTTGAAAACATTGCATTATTTTTTGGTTTTAAATATGTAAGTAATACAACCAGAAAATAGACTCGCCATTTACATACGCAAACATGGCCAACGAGATTTATTCTATATCCAATGAATTGACAGATTTTACAAATGGGTCATATTATTTGCAGGATATTTGTGATTTCCCTTAAGTCCGTTGGGGGAATTCTGAATTCTCGTGAAATCGAAAACAGGAGGGTGAAGCAAAGGGTGCGGTGCGGGTGGAGGGTGAACGCACTTGAAGGGGGGGTGGAATCAGCTGAGTTTAGGGGTGACATGCCATGCCGCCGCCGGTCGCCGTATTGATCACACCGCACGTGCAATTTGAACATTCTATCGACAAAACCTTGCCTTCTTGCTATTATATTTTAGTTCTGCACACATCGTATTTCGGAAGATATTTACTCCAAAAGCTGCAAAGCAAAAGTCTGCAATCGATAACATCATACACATAAAATAAAACGCCTAAATGGCAGTAGACAAGTTCACGGTGACCTTATTTTTATCGCTATCGGACAAATGGATGACCTGTGCCAATTGCCTGACGATAAAATATGTATAGGCTTAGGTGAGGTCGTTTGCCTACATCGCATTTGCCGCACCCAACTATTATTTGGCACACAAATGCTTTGAAAACAGATAAAGATCTTATCTTTCACCGCAAGTGATAGCATACTCCTAACTAAACTACTTATAGTAACTAACAGTACAACTTGTAAAAGAAAGTAAGTATGTATACCTACTTAGCTTCCGCAGCAATTAATTTACTTGAAATTCAATTCAGCTCATTACTATAGCGGGCCAACAATCGCGAAATAAAACTATACGAGACGTTCGTTGCAGTACCGTTATTTATACGAACTCAATACACATACGTACGCTGCGGACGAAATCATACGAGCCACTTTTTATAAGTATGACGGTATGACGCACACTCAGTACTAAGTACTACATTCTTAGAATTATTATATCCTTCGGGTTCCTTAACTGATACGAGTACTACTGCAGTACCTACGCAGTGATGTGTGATATTTCTATCGATTTCATCGGAGTTGAACAAAAGTGCGAATAAAGGTACTTTACTTTTGTAATTCAAGTAGTATTGCGAACGATCAAACGGGGGCAACCCGATAGTGAACTCGATAATGACTAGCGAACCGATCGATTTGCCAGATCGTTTTACTGCGCGTGCGGTTGCTTTGATGATTGATCATCAGGCTTGGCACGCGAGACAACAGCTTTGTTCCTATCTACCTCATTTACAAGGTATGCAATAAACTCGTCAAACTTATCAAGCAGGTTTTGCTTGTGAATTCCTGTACATGAGACGATGATGATACTCGTAAAGTGAAGTAAGGTGACCTCAATAAATGCGTGGGGCTCGCGGCTATCACGGTAAACTAATGCCAAAGCTAAAGAGCTGTGATTGACGTTTGTTATCGTCTAAACAAATTTTGAAAAGACAGTTGCAGACGTCGGTATTTTTGCCTACACTTTTCGCTCTAGAAGCACTGTCTCAAATATTAATTCATAGTAAAGATTTTGGCAATATCTTTGGCTCTAAATTTCAAAGCGTGTGACCTAACTAATCTAGAGGACATGTACCAGCTGATCCATTTCATGCAGGTCGAGGTACTGGTAGTTATTTGCTAAGAACTGCGCGGTCAAGGTTCCTCAGGCCCGCAGTACGCCGCATATTAGCTTGGCACTTCACCAGATTGGCGCATTCGAACTATTCTGTAGGTAGAGATAAGTCACGAAAATCTAGATAAACCACAGATATACAGATAGGATAAGGTAGAATGAAATTGAAACACATCAAGGAAAGCCATTTATATTTTTGAAACATGATAAATGATATCCCAAAACCTACACCAGTACTGCAGCGAAAACAGAAAAAAAAAACCTTTTAAAATGGGACTACGTAATATGCTCGTTAGTGAACTACCACGTGCCAATAGGTATGGCGGTTATTTTTCGAGGACGTTACATGCCGTAAAAACAAGACCGACACAACCCGTTTGCAAACGCCAGATCTTTGATTATGATTACTTATACCCACCGCGCTAATCCTCGGTCTTGTTTGACAATGATATATCAGCAACTAAATGTATAACCGCCACGAAGAAAGTAGCAAATAAGCGATATTTTCTTCCGATGAGATTTATGCTCTGACCTCTGCGATCATGAATAGCTAATGCCAAGTTGTGAAATATGGATTGGAGTTAAGCACAAAGGAGATTGCCTATCTGAACAGTCATGGCTTTGTTCGACCTTTCGATACAAATAGCTGATATAAATCTGAACTGTACCTACGTACTTCCAAAGTTTCTGACGAGTTTATCAATCGCTTGTCACTAAGGATAACAAGATAACGCTAGATTTCTGCATTAAAAGGTTTTAGTATTATCTCGTAACTTTGTCATGTTTAATTAATATTTTTTTCATATACAAACAAATAAATTGGCACCTTGCCCAGCCGCGGTGCCAAGATTGCTATCACTGGTGTTATTGTTTATTTAGGAGATTCAATTTCTAACCGTCATGTTGCTAAATTCTAAATAAACTGCTTTTTACCCAGTGTCAATCAAGCGTACGACCTTTCTGTCGCAGTGGCCTTTGCTGTCATCCCTTCCTTCGTCATATAAAAATACTGCGCTCACCTTTAGCATTAAACTTAGCTCGTGTTCCAGGAAAATCAATAAACGCTTTGTTTTATGTGAGATCCTCCTAACACGAAATCAGCTTTGCATAAATTCAGGTGCAATCAACGTTTTACCAGATAAATATTTATTTATCTAAACTAGCAGTCTTAATGTATCGTCGCTGAATCTTTAAAAAAACGGACGGATATTGATAAACTAAAGACTAATTGAAGAGCGCCGCCGTAAAATCACGATTGGAGGCAGAATCGTACTAGCAACCTTCAGCTGAATTTTTACGACCACAACACAAATCAACTCGTTTGTCGCTTACATCATCGAAAACTGCAGCATATTTTGCTCTTGAAATTATTTTTAATGTTTGTTTAGTCGGCGCTTCGTCGTGCCGCCATCAGCCATGACTTAAGCCTTTGATGTCGCTTCAATAGATTACTCGGGCTTCCGTTTTTGTTTACAATTTACTCATTAAACACACTAATTAATGATTACATTTACCTACTAATAGTTGCTTCATGTTTACTTTTAGCCTTAACATTTGACTTTTATTCCGAAATCGACCTTAAATACAAATTTATTATGCCGTTTTCGATAACTTGTAACGTGTTTACGGATTGTTTTTCTGATGAAAGAATAACGGAGTCTTTACCGTTTAATATTGGAGAGATTTATCGATGTCTGTGTTTACATTGTCTCAGTCTCGGGCTGCAGTACTCTACATAACTACTGTGTGTAGGGCTACTTCGCTTCTTACGATACGGTGAGTCATCTCGAGCTACAATCGCTACTCGCGGTTCTACCGGAAACACTAAGATTATTGTGCAACTCCGTAACTTTATTTTGCTATAAAACGTGTAAACATAAAACCGTCGAACACGTCTATAAACATTGTCTCGTCTCGTCAACTTTCCATACCCAGGCGCAAACTTCAAACTTTGCTGACACTTTCTTGCGACGCTCTGCAAGTTTCATCACATTTCAAGTAGCAACTTCTCATTGTTCAAAGGCGGCTGGCGCCCTCGTCATTAACGTTCACAACGTGTCCTTTGTCGACATAACACTACATGGACTGTGGAATGAAACCTTTATGCTCACCTAGGGCTAGCTACCGGTTTTCATAGCCTTTGGGGTATTTATGGACTATAGGTTGAACTGCCCCCGCGATATTTGTTGTTGACTGCGAGTTCAAAATCAAATGCCAAACCAAGGAGGCAACTCGTAAGAGCTCATAAAAGTTTTCATACCTCAAAGCTTTTTAATTAAACATGCTCAACGCTAAAGCAACGTAGTTACCTACAGTTTAATCATCGGAACCATTATCTTAAGATGTTCTTTATTGCAAAACTCTTTGTGGCTCTTTTAATCAAAGGCAAGTCGACAAAGGAAAGTATCTTCTCTAAAGCACACAAAGGAATGATAGTCAGTCAGCCCTATTCGCAATGCTTTCTTCGCGTATGTAGCAGCTGAAAGCTAAAAGCGAGTATTAATATGCACGGTACTAAAGACTGGAACCTACTCCTCATACACGATATCGTAGATAACAAAGCTTTATAAGAGACCTTAATGCTTAAGTAGATACTAAATTATATTTCATCGCCTTAGATAAGTGTAGCGGCATACGAATACTTAAACATGACCTAAATATAGAATAGAAACCTAATAACAATTTCATTTCTACGGTCCCCAGAGAGTTTGCGTCCATTAACTAAATTACTTTTGCACATAGCATGTTTAAAGATTCGAAACTTTTACAGCCATTAAGGAATCTAGGTTGTTTTACCCTTGGTTTACCCGCTGCAAATTCACGCGAACTAACCCCATTTGGACACTCTCCAACACAAATTAAGGTTTTGCCGGCAGTTCTCACGGAAACCAGAAAGAAAATATCAAGGAACCAGTTTGTAACGTGGCTCACTGGCTGTTGACACAGTTTTGGGAGGGCAAGTTCATTTAGCAGTCAATACAACTCCCACGTTTCCTGTGTCCTCAAATAAATCTATGAGAACTTTCAACACAACATCTTTCATAATCTGACCCGCAGTTGTAAAACAAAATTCAATAACCACTTTCATTCAATTGGTTAGTTCTGTCGGTGTAAGTATTTGATAAATATACCAATTTATTATGACAACATTGACAACTCTGTTAGATAGTCAGTCCTTAAAATATCATCAGTCATTGTTATAATGTCTCATCTTGAGCACATTTCGTTAAGGTTACTTTGTTTGCAATTGAAACATTTAGAGGCTAGATATTTTATGCGTAGGTACACAGCTGAATCTCTAGTTAGTTAATTCTTTATTCTATAAGAACTGCGTCCTGGCACTTCCTTCACATTCCTAGCCACTTCTATATAATAACAGGTACTTCCGACCATTCCTAAGTCCATCAAAATGACTAATTATGACGCACTTTAATATCAAGAACACTTGGTTATTTATGTTATTTCCTTCCCGTGTCTATTTATATTAATCTTTGTTTATTATGCTTTGTCGACTATAACGTCGTAGTACCCAGTTGCTATGAATATTATTGATCGCCCAACTGTGAAAACATTGATAGGTCGTTCAAAAATGAATGCAGTTAGTCAGGAATACGGATTTTAAAAAATAGTTAACTTTTGTGGTATTCGCAAGTGCTTGTACAATTACCGTTCAGCAATAAAAACAACTTTTAATATGATTGAAAAAATAGTTTAAGGTGAAACTAGCATTAAAATTAAATTACTTGTCTAATCTTTATGACATAATAACTTGTTAGTCGCTTATTCCCATAAAGCAGTACCGATAAGACTGTTGCTAATAATCAAGGCACATCAACATATACCCGTTTACGAAGGAAGTCCATCCTTATAGCCAGTGATTACTTAACCAATGATCTGTCTGTTGCAGTATTGAATGGCTGCGGTTGCGTGTAAGACGATCGCACCACGTAACCCTTGCCTGTTGTGTTGTGGTATGTCAATGAACCAGCAACCGTCAACTGGTTTGCTTTGCATCAGCGTTTAGATAAATTCAGATCGTTAGCGTAATCAGTTTGCATCCAGTTTTCTCGTTTCTCTATTCTATTTTTGTTGTGTCGTAAACTTGAAATAGATATTAGGTACGACTAGATTTCTGGAGTGCAACTACGTGCACATTCCTATTAACGTTTAGTCTTATACTATCCACATGCAGTTTTGAATAGTAGGGCTCTAGTAAAAGTTACATTTTGATTTTACTAATAAAACCTGACTGTTACATAGTCCCATAGTTGCTATCAGAAATCAACCACTGCTGTATCATAAAACTAACACTTTATTATTTCCTCCCTTTCAAATTTTACCTGGGGTGTCACGACAACGGAACGCCACTACGACTATCATATTTCATTTCTGGGGATTATATTTTTACGACATTTCTATGGTTTTAAGTTGATTACCTTCATGAATTTTAATTTCAACCTTCTTTGTTTCAGATTTATCAAAGAATCGATTCAGCGATGTTCCGGAAGAACTCACAACTTACGTGTATTTGGAAAAGTTATTGTTGTCGCAAAACATAATCAGAAATTTGCCAGATGCTGTTGGGGGCCTTCAGTCACTCACCTACTTAGATCTCAGGTACGTCATTGAAACATTTTTGTTTTACAAAGAAACTTTAATCAGACAATCACTATAAAACATCAGTCATAATTGGAACGATAGAAGGAATGAATCATTTATAAGTAATAGGTATACCTACAGTAAATTAATCTTAATCTATACATGTATTATAAAACTAAAACTAACCAATCAGATACCGGAAGTAGGTCTATTATAGTTAAAGTTAGCGTTTTGCAAAACCTGGAGAAGTTCCATTTTGACACTTAGCCGAGATTGTTCTGGTACAGTCTTCAAATGAGGTAGAAGAGACAGTAGGAACATTTTATCCGGATCGTCACCGCCTAAATCGACATTAGCAAATGCAAATGCATCCGTCACTGGTTCCGAGGTCTTGGCTCTCTTCGCCGGCCCTTCATCATCGTCATCATTTGGGAATGTTATTTGTACTTCTGGTATAGTAGGACAAATGTCATTGTCGTCATTAGAATCGTTGCCCTCATGTTTTACAAGAATCAATTTGTGCCTTCTCGATGTCCAGCTATGTCTTTTTCTCTTTTTCTTTGCTCCCTCTTCCTCGGAGCTGGTACCTCCACTTGCATCGGCAGCTGCATCGCCACCACCATCACCACTTGATTCAACACTTGCAGCATAGCTTCCTACAGTATCGCCTAAATCTGTAGGTTGATTTTTAAGTAAAAATTGTAATTGTCTAAGGTAAATGTATGGTCGCTTTGTCCTATTTGGATTTTGTATGTACTTCTGAAATGCATCCTTTATGCTTTTCCATTTCTTTTGTAGTTGGAATACTGAAACAACAGGAAAATGTATCTTAGCTAAATAAATGTATGAATAATAGATAATAAATGTCTTCGACGTAATCATATATTAGATAAGTATACAATGCATTCTAGAATGAAATAATCTTATTATTATATTAAGTCAAGTCAAAAATGTTACAACCTTATTCTTATCAATCAAAACGAACAAGATAATGCATCAAAACTGTAACAAAACGCTTATCATAATAATACGCAATTATAACTAATACCGTTTACCTACGCGCGCAAGTTTTTTTGTGTTTTGCGCGCATTTATTTACATACACAATAGCAATAGCTAAAATTTCACCGAACCGAACGCAGGCAACGAACGCCGGCCGCGGCGCACCGACACGGGGCGGCGGCGTCCCCTCCAAAAGAATTTGTACCTACCCTAAGGCAGCAATATAAACACAAGTCTTAAATACTTAGCAATAAGATTCAAAGTCATATTACCGAGCTCGCGCATCTCGCTCTTCGATATCGGCATGTCGGTTTGTATTAGCTCGTTGACCACCTCGTTCCACATTTGATGTCTTAACACCATACTTCTGTAGTTTACGTTTTCATAGCTCCATATTCCGGGTCTTTTCTTCACCTCTTCGATTAGTTTTTCGGGGTCAAATTCGAATTGCATCATTTCTTTAACGCTGATATGTGAGTTGAGAGAAACGCGGCGGACACAGCCGAGCGGTTGCCGTACGCCGGGCGACTGACGCAAACGCCCGCGGTCTGCGGTTTGCGCGGGGAACGCTGTGTGCTGCGGTTTCAAAATGGCGGCGGCGGTACTACCGCCCACCGTCGCCCGTCACGAACACACACGCACCGTTGCTTATCAAATTACTCGGTTTTGATTCTCTTTTCAAATAACTTATCAACTTTAACAGTTTGTCTATATTAATATAACTTTTTGAATTTTGAGGGTGGTTGGGTGCAAATAATTGAAATGAACACATTAATAATGAATAAATTTATTGTAGGAAGAGGCCTTTGCCCAGCAGTGGGACATAACAGGCTAGCTATGTCTGTATACATTTTAGATGCTTACATAAAGTAATATTAAACGCAAACAAACATGAAACTTAAGATAGGTACCTAATTAAATACTTATCTCACTTGCTACATGTACATTCATTACTTACATCAATCTTAAATGTTTATTAATCTTAATTAAATTTTACCTTATCATTATTAGAATTTTTATTATCTGTTATTACAAGTAGCATTTCGTAGAACTTGCAAGAGTTCCATTTTGACGTGCAGTCTCGACGCTTCAGGGATAGACTTTAAAGGCGAAAGGAGAGACAGAAGAAACATTCTATCACAATCTTCTCCATTTGAATTGGTATCCACAAAAGTAAATTCATCAGATCTCATTTGTGGTACTTCAACGTAAGCCTCGTGGGGTCTTTCGTCGTCAGAAGCTTCCTTATTTTTGAGTTTAATACGTTTTTTAAATGTAATGTTCGTTGATCTCTTTCTCTTCGGCTCTTCTTCAGATTCGCTGGACACTTCGACACTAGTTCCTCCGTTTTCTGCACCGGGTACGCCGTTTTTCAATAAAAATTGTAAATGTTTGCTGTAAATGTAGGGACGCTTCGTCCTACTCGGATTGTGAGTGTATTTCTGGAAGGAGTCCTTAAGACTCTTCCACTTCTTTTGAAGTTGTAGCACTGAAACAAAGATCATGGAAATTAATTTAAATGTTTATTTATGCCATAGAAGTATTATAAGTAGTATACTTACTTATTCATTGCCTGCGTCACTTTTAACAAGATTTTCCTCATAAAGTTGTTTATGACCTGGGTAACAACTTACTTACTAATGAACAACCGAAAGTCAGAACCTATCAGGTAATTTATTACAAATAGGGTAAGTGTTCCAAATAATTATAATAATAAAAAAAACATCCTTACCAAGTTCGCGGGTTTCGCTCTTAGTAATCTGTACATTAGGCTGCAGCAATTCGCGGACAACTTCATTCCATAGTTCGAGCCGCGTTGTTACAGTTCTGTAGCTCACACTCTCGTAGTCCCAAATACCTGGACGCTTCTTTACCTCTTCAATCAACTTTTCAGGGTCGTATTCGAATTGCATAATGCTAGAAACAACTTTGTTTGTAAACACAAGTCGCAAGAATACGCCGGTGAAGCAGAGTGAAGCGAGTTAGGTGCACCACGCACGTCGCGATCGAATGCCGCGCGGGACTGCGGCTCACAGCGGCGGTTTTGCAAATGGCCGACGCTGCTAGGGTGACCATGATTTTTAAAATGCATTGTGTAAAACGATAATTCAATTGTGTTCTTGTTACGTTTAAAGTTTTATAGACATGAAAGACTTGGTGAGTTGGTGGTCTGATTCGGTAAAAATGTTACACTAGTAAAATGATCACATAGGTATTTCTTTCGGAAACTCAAAACTCGACCCAAGAAATTAATTTGTTTGTTAAAGATAAAGATAAAAGATAAAGAATATTTATTGTCATAGATGCGGTACAAGTAAGTAGTTGTTAAAGTACATACTATAATAATGCTTCAACACATCTAGTCAGTTTAACCGACATACAATAGAAATAAGCAATCAATAAAGTTAAATAAAAGTAGTGCAAACAGATAACAGTTTGTTTTGTACCCATATTAAATACTTTGAGTTTTTTCTTGCTTCTTACAATTTACTATGATTGAGTATATTTCCGAGGTCCTATTCCAAAATGGAATTAAGTGCATTTTTTTTGTCGAAAATCAGGGCAAGGCCGTATAGCTAAACTAAATTAGGTATGTAAGTTGTTGGACACCCTATCACTCACATACAATATCGAGCGGCGGCGACGTAGTCCCCCGCTCCGCGCCGCCGCCGCCGCCGAGCCGTCGCGGCCGCGCGTGTTTGCGCCCGCCACGCACTTCGGTTCTCAACCTCGAACACACGCTGCGCCGCCGGCTGCCGGCTTAGCAGAGCCGGTTTTGTTATTATTACTCTCTCACTCACTCTCCATTTTAATATCGCCCTCTGATAAAAAGTATACGGCGCTACATACTTACTACATACTAATAATTTCTCTCCTCTTCATGGTGCATCTGTCAGCTCATTTTCTAGATGTAGTACGAGTAGAACTTGTACATAACAGACTACCTGTCTGTTTTCTTTATACTACATATTTCCCTTACAAAGTTTTAGTTAGAGTTTGAAATAGAATTGCTTCCGATGACTGAGTAATTTCTTCTATATGTAGAAGAGAAAATTCTGTGATTTATTAGAAGCATTTGAGAAAGTTTTCTTTTCATTCCCTTCGTACGTAAGTAACTAATTAGCTTTTTCTAATTCAATAAACAAACAGTTCTTACCTGACTATCAAATAGAGCGTGTAATTTCAATGCAATCATTATCGCCTCATTGTAGGATCTCCTTGCTATGACGAAGTGTGATCTATACAATGAACTAACGTCATCAGTACACACCGCGTCAGTATCGATATCGAATCACTTTCAATGCAAATCGATTAAAAGTGCATTTACATCCATACAGTTGACATGACAAGAGGTTAACGTAACGCAATTATTTCCGCCAGGCCCTTGTCTTGTCAACGTAGGGTTTCTTTTGTTAAGCTGCTTATAATAATGAGTTGGGAGATATGTCGTCGACTTGTATTTGAATTCGAAAGTCTCATGGTATCAGGTTTTACATTTCTGTGAGTATAGTCCAGAACATATCAAGCTTTACACAGGATCCCCTTATTTAAGTGCAGCATAATGACGATATTCGAACTTTTGTAAAAGTTGCCCATATCTCGACTGTACCTGCTTTCTTTATTAAAAGTCCTATATTTAACATAATTTATGGTCTCCAGAAATCATTCGTCATATTAACCGAATAGCTCTGCTATCATAACATTCCCATACTATTCTATTTCAAGAACAATTTGAGTGGCTGCCTATAAAAGCTGTCAACGTCTACAATTTGGTTTTCAACCAGCCATCTCGAAGACGTTGCCCTTTCCCGACAGAAATAACAATATCGTCGGCCAATTTAGAAGATAGCTTTAATAGGTAGACGTTTGTACGGAAATAAACTCTTTTGTATGGATGTTCGTTTGTACGCATTTCACTGAATTTATGGTTATGAGTGTTTCTGCTGCCCTGGTACATCAAATGGTTTTATAAGTATCCAGTAAGCATGAAGGAATCCTTCGTTTGAACTTGGATCAGTTCGTCTGTAAACATACTACCTAATGTAGATATGTATCCGAATCCACTTTAGAGCTTGCTTTAAAATATCTTTATATCTTTAACGAGCGTGATGACTAGTTTCACTGTGCACTCTGGTGTTATATTAGTAACATTAATATCATAAATACAGAGATAAGCTGTTTAATCGTTTGTACAGTCATCGGCTAGATAACTTTGTAATGAAACCGTACCTTTACAGTCATTAGCTAGAGAAGAATAAAGCAGTAGAGGGTCAGAACTATGAAATTAATAACCGTGTTTTATGTGTTTCTCGTATACCTATCTATTACTTATTAGTTACAACCTATAGAAGTATTTTTGTTCCATTTCTGGTATAAAAGCCACAAAATATGCATCGAATGTCAGATGGAAAACATTCGCTCTTCTGACAATCGAATTAAAATCTCAGAGAACTTGCTCTGCTTCCAACATCCGTCTCTCATTTGTCAAATTCCACTACTCCACTGCTTTATTGAAAAAAACTCAATAAAAACCTAAACCATTCTTCATTAGCTTTTCCATTGTGGGTTGAATCATAACAATAGCGCTTTTCTTCTATCCAATGCAAAGAGCAAATAGTTATAGACTTTAACACGTGTTGATAAGAGCCAGTGTTTGTATTTGTAGGTCGGTGTAAAGATCAGGGCGAGGTGAACGGCCGGAGATGTCACGGCCGTTTGTCAGATGTTTTTCTTTTCATACTGACTTTTGCAGTTTCGTTTGAGTGATACGGTAGCCCTTGAAGTGCTGTGGATTTGGCATTGATGAATGAAGGCTCTTATGTTCTGCTTGTATGAAAGATGAAGTGGAATTGTATGCCTACTCAATGAGCTCCGTTTATATATTTTTGACTTCAAACAACCTGTATTCAGTTTCAATCTTATTCTTCTTGAAATCTTTATAAAAAGAGCGCTTTCGATCATTTCTAGAAGCCTCAATAGCGTCGCGTATCAGTCGCATGGCATACATGATAAATGTCAGCAAAAAATCAACCAGGTTCGCAAAAACGTAACGCTATCAGCAGTAACGTAACGTCATTCATTATAGGTACCAGTATCAGTCATGAATCATGATTACCTACTTGACGTAGCGAACAAGGCTGGCGGGTGTCGACTACCCATGTAAGGTGTGTTGTAACGGTTATTATACCTTCAAGAACTTCTTACCTATCTATTTCAATTACTGTTGCTTTAATACCCTTGGACTAACATATTGTGTTTCATGGTTTACTAGATACTTAAACTTTTTCTTCTTTGCGAGTGATCAACGCGGAAAGAAGAAAAAGCTTTAAACTACCTCAAATAGATCAAAATTCTATGACCTAAAATTTTACTGCCCATAACTCTAGCAGTGACTATATAGGAAAATCAATTACCAAGACATGCTGTGTGTGATCGATAAAGACAATTAAATTACAACGAAGCAGGAACGGGTTTTGATAAAATATTGTCTTTTTTTTACTCCCTATCAAATCTAAAGAACAGTCGACGACAAAAGTTCCGAAAACACTCATATGATTCTAACAGGTGCAGCAACTTTAGCAACCAACTGTACTTGTTAATAACGAGTGCGGGCGCACGTGCAAGAAGCCAGTTCTTAAGTGATAACTAGCAAAGCCGTTATGCTACTGGTATGTATGCGACAGTCGTCTTTGTGTACGGCCCAGGAAGCCTATTCAGCATTGCAATGCGATTATATGCCTTTAGATGAGTTGCCTAATGGCTTGGCTACTGTTGAGCAATCGGTTTTTATAGGAATTGATTTGCATTCGTTTTAATTGCATTCCACATAGAATATTTCTGTTAAATCACTATTCAAAATTGTAATAGATAGATTCAAGCTGCGGGAGAACTTGTTAAATTAAATGTAGACAGCAAAAGTAAACAAAAATGCCAATTTTAAATCTAAAACTAGAAAACCAATGCGGGCAACCTTCAAATGCCTACACAGCAAAAATAGAAATGCATAGCAAGCAATGCAAAATAAATACACCACTATTTCTCGTTATTCTTAATTCGTTACAATACTAACCAAAACGCGAAACCCTGTAAACAGTTCTCATTTACACTGAAATTATAAATGCACGTTGATTTGTTTACAATTTACATGTTGTTAAGTACTCATTGAACTTGTATGAATATTGCGTTGTTTGTACGAAGTGTGAAAGAGGCTCGTTGATAGAATACCCGATAGCTTCGTGTATGTAGATTTATGGTTTGATATTCATTTGCTTTTGTACTCTTATTGTTGCGGTTCATATTGTGTTGCTGAATGAGGACTCGTTTCGGTACAATAATATCCAGAATTAACTCATCCATCATACATTTGGCATTGGAAAAGATGGTATCTTCAGCCAAATGGGGATATTTACTATGTAAGGATTCGTTAGTCGTTAGGTGTTCGCATGTTTCGATTTGCATGTTAATATGCCGAAATACATCGCAATATTCGCAATCTACGTGAACGTGTGAAATAGTACCATTACCTCCTACGCCGTTTACGTCTTAAAAATGAACAAAATCATAAAACAAGCTAGTAGTTTTTAACGCATGTGACCGCGGTTGGTCGCACACGCTTGCTCCATGACGGTATCGGCTCGCGCCTGCGCACAATTGCGGGCTTTCGAAAATAGAACCACGCCAAAACATACAATAGCTAAAGGTGTTATTGTGTAACTCAAATTGGGCGTACTCAATAATATACAACATAATAATGCCCCTTTGTGGTCACAGTCTGGTAAGCAACCTGCACTTTAGGATTCAAAACAAAGACCAAATAGATTCCATGTAATTTGAAGAAAGATGAAATCTTATTTGATTGTTATCGCATACAATCTCAAAACAGTTTTAAATGAATGACTTAACACTTCGCCGAAAGAATATGTAACCCACAATGAACCTACTAATCATCCATCGCATCAAGATTAAAAACAAAAGTTCATAGTGCAATATTTTTCTCGGCATAACCTCGATCCAATCTATCGCTCTCACAACACATGAACTAAACAGTTTCCCCACATGTCACAGTTCCCTCGCACCCCACGAGGAAGAGAATCGATATGATATCGACCTTGAATCACCCGAGCGGAACGTGTTGATAATTTGCACTTCGTAGGGGAGTGAAAAACGAGGCGAGAAGGAGATTCTAGTCACAATTGGACTAATTTTATTGGGGCGCCGCTGAACCCACACAAAGAAAGAAATTTACTAGGTACTGAGAAGGCTGCAGGATAAACATGCCGATGAGCATTGAAAGTTTTGTCGTTCAAGTTGCTTCAACACATACCTGCATACATATCCGTCAAGCCTCTCTCCCATCGGGGAAGGCATAGACCTGTTCCCTCCACTTGCTACGATCCAAACATACTTAAATTATTAAGTAGTTAGTTACTACTAACGTTACTTCAATTCGACACAAATATCCATCGGGATAAAACTACCTACACCTAAATTACTCGTGCTCGTTTCAAGAAAAAGACAACGAAATTACGTCATTAAGACCCTCAACAATCTTCTCTGACAGCGAACTTTCTTCCTGGTCCATTAAATAATTTACTCGGAAGCCTGTCAGTTCGTCCTCAATGTTGAGGAAAGCTTTAAATGATGCAGTTCCCGGCAATTTCGCTGTAACGAAGGGTCGGCCCTAGGCGGCAATAAACGTCTCTAGGGTAAATGTTATCATAGTCTCAGCTAATTTGGTGTGGGTGTATTTATTTAGCTAGGTTAGAAGTTAGACAACTCAATAAGTTCGTGAAATGAGGTTGAAGTTTGATTTACCTGCTTGGGTACAGTCATGTATGCCGAAGTTCTATTAGATTTGAAACAACGTTTAGATTTCAGAATAAATATAAAGTAGTTACCAAAAATGGCGCCGTCTCTAACATTCTTAATTACTTAAGCATTCTTATGATGCTCAAAAGGATCAAAGGAATACCTTTATAATGTGCATCAGAAACAGGTGAAAACTAAAAATAACCTCAACCTGCTTTAACAACTCCGACAGGACAAGCTTGTAAACTTATCATCAGATTTACATATTCAGTGTACCTTCATAGAGAGAGCCGAGCAAGCAAACCACACATGTTTACAGTGCTCATAATTCTCTTGAAATTTTAACGTAGACGTGAATAATTAGTGCGTTCATTAGGAAGGTGCTCTACGCGCCGCTGCTCCCTTTATGAAGTATTCACATTTCGTTGCTCGTTTGCATTTTTATTATTAAACTTACTATCTGACGTATCTCTAAACAAATTTTCTTTAACTTGAGGCAAGTGCTTACACTTATGTTCAAAGAAATCTCAAAATAGCTTTAACTCTCGAGAATTGTCAAGTGTAATTTAATTATTAACAACTTCTTGTCGAGAAAGTGTGTTTACTGTCGCAAGTCTGTTGACAGATGTCCCGTCTTCAGGTTTCCAGTGAAACTGCATATTGTTCCTTATACGGCAGATGATAGCGGTTGTGTCGTATCATGTTATGCTGACAAGAGCTATTGAGAAATGTAGGTGTCCCGCTACATTGAATATAACATGCTTTTATGACTACTGTTAACGTCTACTATCTACTTAGTTTGATAGGAAACCTGATCACTATTGACGTCACCAGAATTAATGGCTTCCTTTTGACCTGATCGTTTTCGAAATTTCACCTACAACACACATTAACGTTTAGGTTATACACCGCTTTACGTACCTACTAGACTAGACTGTCAAAATCTTCGACTTTTAGAAATACACTGGTTTCTTTATTTACAAAGTACATTGACCCTTTATATCGTATCTATTATTAATTCCGAGTCTCGAGTGAATTGAATCCAATTTCAATGCAGGCATGTCTAGGCGTCTAGACGACCTGCTGCAGTGGCTTTGAAAAAAAATCTAGTGTCTGCGAGTAGCACGCCAAATGCCTGCAACAGCAGGGTGTCTTTTTTTGTATGCCTGACTACTTTGCAGGTATTATTTACCTGTCTGTACCACAGTACATAATTGTATAAAATTCTTCACTGCAGCATTTTTCAAATGTCTTTATTTGGAGCCGGCTTTCTTTACTAATAAGTTGCATAAACGATTTCGTCGAATATAGCTACATGTTGTTACTCAATTTAAACCTGTTATACTATGTGGCGTAACGGTAATGTTTTTGAATGAATATTTACTTAAGCCGGCCGGTCCCGACGATCTGTCCGTCATCATTTCACACGTTTTAACTTTGTGAAGTGCACTGTAGACAAATGTTTACAAACCGTAGTCTATAAAGGGAAACCTATCTAATTATCTCTGCTCCAGTTCGCTCTGCATGCAAATAGCCAAATACATAAAATGTGAAAGCATTTTTATGTCGTTCTCCGGTTAGAACTCGGGAAGTCCAGCGAGTCTTACAAATATGTTTACTAGAGTTTTCTTGGCAACGTTTCCAGTACTATTAACTGCTATTAGGTTAAGTGAAGAACGATTTATGGGTGGTGCGATCTAATTACTACAATCTTCGGTAAAGTAGGTTTGCCGACGAGAATAAACATGGTTGGTATATTGATTGGGTGCATTTGTTTATGTTCTCGGTCGATAACCTCGTGAATTTGTGTTACGTATATTATTAAATGGAAATTCGAAAATATCCTCCTGCATTCTGATAGTTACAATATCATTAATTTGGAACTACAATTGGATACTTAATTATTCAGTTAGATTTCGCATTATGCTATCATCACGTATTCATACATTTATTCGTAAAATAATACATCTCTCGTTTCTTAAACTTTTCCTGTCTTTGTCCACAGTTCAAACCAGCTCACAGAGCTACCACGAGAGATATGTCAGATGCCGCTCCAAGTCCTCTTACTCCAAGACAACATGCTGTCTTCTTTACCAAAAGAGATCGGCAAGATGACGTCATTAGCAGAACTGGACGCTTCAAACAACAGACTAACACAAGTACCTATGACCCTAGGCGATTGTGCCGGTCTGAGAGCACTAGATCTTAGTAATAATCAACTAGGATTATTACCCTTGCGTGAGTATCAGTGGTAATCGTTTATTATAAACTAATTATTAATTCGTCATGAGAATGATGGATGTAAGTCGAACATGCAATCTCGTGAACAGGTTTGTGTAAGAGGCGGCTTTGTTATGTTTACACTTACACTTCGATTGTTGCATGTTGCGACATTTTTTTTGTTTACGACACCAACTCCCAATAAACCTTTAGCTTCATCTCCTGGGACATCTAGACAAGGGAGTTTTCCCTATTGAAGCGATGTCAGGAGCAAGGACGACAGATCATTCTACTAGAAATGTCTCATACATCTTTCATTCGAGAGCTACTGCCCAGCTCACAGAGACCTGAATAAATTTGAAGAGTTAAGGTAAAGTCATGTTGTTCATAAGTGTCAATCTCTTTTACAGAAATAACATACCTCCGACTGGAACACTTAGACGTGAGCTGTAATTGCATCTCGTCACTGCCATTGGAACTCCGGAACATGACGACGCTGGTCACACTCAATCTTGACAACAACCCTCTCGTATCACCACCTACTACAGTAAGAATATTTTATATCTCATTTGTTACTGCTATATCCCGGTGCGTCTCTAAGGGGCTGATTCACCATCTACAGATATTTATCTGACAGATATTTTATACCCGTCTCTATCTAAAACGTTATATTTTATGAAATAGACGTAGGTTTATCTGTCAGTTAAAATTTATCTGTAGATGGTGAAACGGGCACAAAGTCTGAATGTGATAAGAACAGAATGATGCGAGATAACTCTCACGGCATTTAAACTAAGGCTTCTGAGAATGTACTTAATTAATCCATTGATATCAATACATAATTCGATTTAAAAAGAAGAGAATCATATCTATGTAATATTTATTTAGAACAGGAAAGAAAAGTAATAAAATATTCCTTTAGTTTTAACACGGTTTCCGCTATATCCCATTACATACCAAGTAAAGGCAAGAGATCCGCTTCGATGTTTTATAGTGCAACTTCAGCTAGGACTCTTAAGGGAAACCAGATCTAGATATGTGTCTCCGGTAAGTTTTTACTTTTTGAGGTCATACAGGCACAAGTTTTCAATGCTCTTTCTAGTGATTTAAAATATATATCTTTTGTAATATACATACAATACAAACATACATACATCTCACGATTACGTGAGAAGACCTAAACAAAACAATTTAAAATCCCATGTGACTTTTTCTGTCAATAATCAATAACTGGCCGAAGTCGATGGGAAATAGAATGGGAATATAAATCAAAGGGGACTAGCCATTACGTACAGGAAAGCAAGAGATTTAGTAGAAAAGTTCCACCGATTCTTGGCACTGTATGGTTTGACACAGTAAACTAAAAGTTTTTCCAAAAACACTTCAAAGTACCTTGTATTTTCTCGATGTTACTAGATAAATCAAAATTATCTTTTCACACTGTCGTCGCATCGATTTGTCTCTGTTTACGTATAATACATTAACATACGAGACAAAAATATTGTGATAGTTCAATAAAGCTGATCATTCTACCCCGAAATGTTTAAATTAGAAGATTCGGTAACAATCTTTATAAAAAATATACAAAATTAGTTAATCTAAAGACTAATTCTTCTTTTTCCAGGTATGCATGAGAGGCCGAGTCCACATATTCAAATACCTAGAAAACATGGCGAACAAAGACACATTACCGCACAGGCGAGTAGAAGATACCAGGAAAGCAGCGAAACACAGTTCGTTTCTCAACAACACTCCGAATCAGGGCCATCAAATCGTATCGGGCAATGCCACGATAGATTGCCTCAGGCATAAGCCGCGGCATGTTGTTGATAGTGGGTACTGCACCGATGGAGTGGAGAAGAGGTGGTCCAATGATGGTGAGTGTCATTTGTTTTTTTTTTTTATGAAATGAAATGAAATAGTTTGAAAAGTTGGGGTATAAGGCTTATGTTTGAATACTACAAATGAGCCTACATTGACCGTAAAGTATCTATTATTTATAGAGGCTCTGCCGTCAAGTAATAGCATCCTTATGTACCGTATGATATCTGACTTAACACGCAAACATAAAAAAATTAAAATTGTGTCCAAAAAATAAAATCCTAAGCATATAACATTTTTGTCTAGTCTGGGTCTGGTTTCAAACTAGAATAACAAGTTGTTTTGGTATGATAATGAATCGCCTATTTTGAGACAATTCTCTATCGATTTTAAATGAGACGTTGAGACGTCAATTGAAGTAAATTGCGCTTGACAGTTGAACATTATTTAATGACTTGTAGCAAGTGGAGTGAACAAATAAGGCACGTAAAATAACCTTACGTATAAATTGGTTAAAGAGGGAATAGAAGTAGTATCGTATTAGGTGCTCAAATGAACAGCAAATAATAAAGCAGAGTGGCGTAGACTCCACCGTCAAGAGCGACGACGCTCTTAAATATAAAAAAAATGTTAATTAATAATTATAAATATTAATAAATAAATACCTGACTATTTATAAAAAAAAACGCGTTACCAGAGCATCAGGAAACATTATATTACGGCACACAAACCACATTGCAAACATGTTACCTTCTGCTGAAACCGTAAGGGAAATATGGCTAATATTTGATATTCATTTACGAGTATGTGTACCGCGATAACGACCGCATAAAATATTCTGATGTAAATATTTATGAGTCTATTTCCAATTTGATATTGGACTATCTTACAGTTTAGTTGTTTACTATCAAATATATTATGATTTACTGCTTCGTAAATAAAATTAATTTACGAGACGAGCCGATCTCATCGAAACAAAAAAAACTACGATTATATGATGAAATGAAGAAAAAAAACAGATTGGGAAAAGCTACTAGTCGGATCATTGACTAGCGTCGACTATCGCCTTATCCCACTTAGAGGTTTTGCCTCCTATTTATTTTCAAATCATTATTTACCTACTTCATCATCACCATATTAAAGAGCCAGTCTGGTCGGTGGAGTAGTCTCCATATTACCCTTTCCAATACCAACAATCACTTCGTCTTAACCTGATCACTTCTTGCGTTAGCTTGTCGCCTGATCACTTAATATGATCAAAACAATGGACAATCTTCCAGGCGGTGGCGACGGCTGCGGCTCCGGGCGATCCACACCAAGCACACCGTCAACTCTATCACCCGGCGCAGCACTATCAAGAGCTCAATCTCTCTCTAGCGAATCTCCTTTGGCTCCACCCCTCACTCCGCTACTATCTGGGTCAGTACATTTTCGACTTTAATACCTTAGTATTAAGGCTTAGTAGGTAAATTACTATATGGATAAATTAACATGGGATATTTATTTAATATTAGCTTTTAGATAGTAGTAGATATACTTAACATTTATGGAGTATATTCTAGTATCACTTCTTATTAACAGAGCTCTATGTTATTTAGTTTTTGAAGCTTACAAAACTATTCTCTAGTAAGGACCAAATCTGACGGGAATTTATAGTCTTAAGGTTACTTTCGGATGAAAAGCTGTATCCGACCATTTAACTAAGTAATATAGAGCCCAAGTATCGTAGTTTAATACATATATTTTATTTTATTAGTAAATATAGCTGACGTATATTTTAATTTTCTTTTATTTTTTTCGCATTATTGGCCGAAACAGAGGTAAAGAACAGTTGTACTCCGATCGTCAATTCGTCATGTCATCATCATGTCCTCTGTCTCACTTCCTTCTTTTTATTTTCACTGTTTAACCCCTCGTGTTGTCCCTTTCAGCCTCCGTATATCACCTGAAGGGAACTTGAATGGCGAAGATAAAAGTAAATTAGCCCATCAGCAAACGTACAGGTACATTGGTCATTCATACGCACCTCTCTCACCTACATACTACACCTTGGCTTTTTACATCACAATAACACATGGGTTAAGGTATCATTGCACTGGTGTCACTCTTATACGGTTAACAAATCGATTATACATATACTCATTTTTAACTTGTGATGTTTTGTGTGTTTATTAACCTGTGTGTTATTGATGTTTGCTTACAGAGAGCGCTGTTTTATACTATTGCTAATTCTTAAGGACTGTATGGCCATTCTGTATAGTAAATAAGCTTAGAGTTATTTTGTATACAGATGGAGTGATTAGTTGAGAAATCGCAATAGTATGAAGCGGCAATACAATGTTAATTGATCACTAATATTTTGTTTCAAATATTCCAGACAATACAAAGAAGCACTAAGGCAGCAGCGGCAGCAGGACGTGTACCGGCCGCGCTCCGACCAACCTTCCCCAGAAACCGACTCGTCTCCACAATCCCAGAACCAAAGCCCCATCCATCACTCGCCCAACGGCTACAGTAACGTATCCCCTAGTCTCATCCACCGATCCATTTCAGCCTCTAACACCCCACCACAAGTGCCAAATTCCCCCCTCCTACATTCAACGCCAAGAAGATTCCAAAACCAAAACGGCAACGCTGAAAAAATAGAAGAAAACAAACGGCCAGTCCAAAAAGTTGTTCCTTCAAGAAACGTTAACAAAATGTACTCAACTGTCAACGGCAACGACTATAACAGACTTAATGGCTCAGATACATACATTAAACCGACTTCGCCGACAAAATCACCAACAAACACGTTAGGTTATAAGCCGAGACAAAATGGCGACAGTCCGAAGGTTCTCACGACGACGGTGTCGTATTTGAAAGGTGCAGCGCCGAAGCCGGGGAAGGTGCCGTGGAATAAGGACGCCGATAAACTCAGCTTTACTATGAAGAGGGAGTTTGATAAGCAGAAGGAGGAGACTGAGCTGTTGGAACAGTTGAGGACGGTAAGTAAATTGCTCATATTTAGTAAAACATTGAGGCTTTCTGAACAAAGGGTGTGAATAAAAGATGAAGTGAGTGTTCGAGTGTTAGTCACTAGAAGTCTCTATAAGAATGCCTTTTTTAAACGTCGTAAAAGATTAAAACAAATGCATAGGTACTGCAATTAGATACCTTTTCCAAATTCTTAAACAAAACGACAAGTCCTAATCCACCTACGCAGTCTACGCACCTACGCAGCAGGTCCTACGCAGTATTTCACGAAAAAGGCATTTTACGAATGGGGTACTTCACGAATACGGTATACCATGAATATGGTGTTCCACGAATAGTGTATTGCACGAATAGGGTGTTCCACGAATAGGTCCAGGTCATTTCATGAATAGGTCCTTTATCTACTAAAGAATATCGAGATATGACAAATAATACCCAACCCTTATTTCCATATACCTACAGACGATCGAGACTCGCCTAAAGATGTCGCTACCAGCGTCTCTAGCGTCGGTGCTATCGGACGGTGTGGTGCTGTGCCATCTCGCCAATCACGTGCGGCCGCGCGCTGTCGCCTCCGTGCATGTTCCGTCGCCTGCGCAGGTAAAATTTATTAGCTGATCTAGTCCTAGAGCATAGTAGTGAATATGTAAGTGACACTATATTAAAATGCTATTGGTTCCTCTATTCTCTAACTTCGCGGTAGACCGCGGAAAAGTTGGCACGTACTTAAATGCCTGGACCGAGGACTCGAGACCGAAAGTCATGGCGGATGAAGAGAGAGGCCTTTGCCTAGCAATAGGACAAATGGCTAGATAAGATTCTCTAGCTCCAATGCGACGCAACACGATAAGTCATGCACTAATATAATACTAATCAGACATTCAGATGAGCAGATTGCTCAATATGTTCCGTAAGATATTATAGTTTTGAGGATACAAGTCGACTTAGCAATGTCTATTACATTGACTATTTCTCGAGACGTTTCTAACTTGGTATGTTTATGCTTTCAGCCGAAATTAACAATGGCCCGATGCAGAAGAAATGTGGACAACTTTTTGGAGGCGTGCCGAAGGATTGGAGTTGAAGAGGTAAGCCCATTTTATTAGCCATTTAGTTATTTGTCCTGTTTTTACTCGCAAAAATATATTCATGACACTGAAATCGTATGGTTGAAATAGCATCATCAATCTATTTTTGCATCTTTATTTTCCTTTGTTTATTTGCTCTCGTTCTCGTAAAAGCTTAGTTGTTCGCTTTCAATGTTGTCATAGTAATATTAACGTTTTATAAACATCGAACTGATTGCATGGTTCATTTTTATTTAACTGTCGCATTCATTGGTTAAACTATCCAGATACAATCCATTTTCTATTGTTTCTGGAGAGTTGAGATTCGATTTTTAAATCACACGAGTTTAATCGTTGAGATCGCGCGGTGTATTGAAGTGTTGCAGGGTCCGTATATCATTTCGCGAGTGCGTTAATAGCAATGTGAATAAACGAGACGGGTGGCGTGTGTTGCAGGAGTTGGTCTGCTCGCCCGAAGACGTTCTGGCGCTGTCGGAGCGAGACGGACGCTCCCTCGCCCCTCTCGCTCGCACGGTGCTCGCGCTCCTCGCACACGCCACGCCGCGAACCGATATACCTGACCCTTTCCCACAACACTACACCAGCGATTACGCGAGTGAGACGGAAACATCCATCGAGCTCAACTATTCTGATTACCAGAAGAGGCACAGGTATTCGGATGAACGGTTCGTCAGCAACTTCAACTATTCCGACTACGATCAGTACACTATAGACGAATCCGAAGAATACGTCTATGATCACAATAATTCGGAGAGCGCGCACTATTCGCCTGTATATGATTCGGAAGGTATACGCAACAGAGGACCGTATTACCAAAACAATAGAATACAATTTGTAACTCCGTTTTGCAAGGGCGACAATGTGTTGACGAGCGCTAACTTCGAAATATACGATACCGATGAAGTGGACTGCCCAGTGGAAGATAATATGGAGAGATACGATAAAAGCAAGATGAATCTGGCTATAGAAAACAATCTTAACAAGGATTTGAGGGAATTGACTAAAGAGACTGAACTCCCAGATAATGATAGGCTGTTCTTCACTTGTCTATGCCTTGGCACGTTTTTTGTCTCCGCTTTAATATTGTTTATGTACCCTTTGTAAGATATGAAACATTTGTACTTATTGGTATCATAGGGTATTCAAGTGTACTTCAATTTATTCTATATTATAAGCAATACGATAGGAGCCATTATAATACGCTCTGTAGCGAAAAAAACATTCAGAGGCTTTAATATATGCCGCCTATTACTATTCTGTACAAAAAGGAATAAATTACTGGTTTGGGCATAAAGACCCAAGATTTATCACTTATTGTCATAAAATGGTACTTTAAAAAAATACCTCTTTATTAAAACCAGTGTGCGTGTATAACTGAATTGAATATTGCCTTATAAATCGCGGTGAGACTGCGAGTGTAGTCTAAAGTAAGATTTTGAGGTAGCTATTTGTCGTTTAAAATTATTTAAAGGCTGATTGAAGGAATTTGAACGGTATTACGAATTAAAAATTGAGTATACGTGCTGTGTTTACAACTTGATTAACATTGATTTTGAAGCTCTAGATACCTTTAGAGCTTCTCATCATAACAAGATGTCATTGAGTAAAAAACCCATTATTTTGTGAGACTAAATTAAGACAGCTAAGTCATATTGAATAGCCGGTCTAATACAGAGCAAGAAGTCATGCGAGACAAGTGCTCAGCCAAATTAAAGAGATCTCCAAGTAACAATCAACTTACTAGTATTGTAAGGTCCGCCATGTTTGGACGAGCGCTAACTCCAAGAGTTCTGTTCCCACATACCTTTTTCACATTCAAAGTCTAGATATACCAGTGCTAAACAAATACTTATTTATAGGTATTTATTAAGTTTACATTCCCTTAAATGTTATTCAAGTTGTAACACAAAATGGTGATAATATATCGAATTGATTGGTCTGATAAATTGATTCCATTGTATTTAATTTCTAGTTTCATTCCCATTAGAGGCATTTAGAGTTTTGTACTGATTTTTTCGTAGTTTTATAAATTTTGCCAATTGGTTTAGTATTAGGTTAGTTTCGGGTGGCTATGATTGGTGTTTTTTTTTTTTTATTATATTTTTTAATTTCCAAAGATCTCATTTATCTTGGTGGTTTGGAAAATGTTGATGGTTAATACAGAATTTGTGTGTTTAACGGAAATATGTGGGAATTATTAAGGGCTGCTACGTCTTGCCAATAAAATGGCCAATAATGAATATTTATGATGCGTGCACGTCTCTGTTTATCCTCTAATATAAGTAGAAAGCATAATTAAAGTCTTTATTACCTAACTGAACCTTTCTTTGCCAAAACTGATGCCTTAAAACACAGCTCTTAAGAAATCCCATACATTTTCAATGAATTTATTTTTATTTACCTTATTAGAATATAAACCTATAATAAATTTCAATGTAGACGCTAAGTATAAGACTACATCTCTAACACTGTCATTAGTATTTGCACCAAGTGACGCAGATTTTATAATCTTTTGTATATTTCTCTAAATATACCCAATGTTTAGGAAATTAGTTATAAGAAAATCCTAGCTAAACAACTATTAAACGACCAATCGAAAATGTCCGCGAAATATGGTAAGTAACTGTTAAAACTGAGCATAAAAAGTAAGATGGTGTTCTTTATATCATTTCTCTTAGCTTTCTTGAAATAAAGAAAGAGATGAGAGAAGAAATATAAAAGACTATTATAAAGAAAGAGATGCAAGACGTGTTATGTGTAGGTGAACTGATGACATGAGCCGAATTAAACGGTTACATACCATAGGACTGTTTCTGACAATGTCTAGAGTCCAGACACTAGACCATATAAATACGAAGGAAATACACCTATTTCCCATTTTCTCATAAAATATGCGAATACACAAACCAAATTATCAGAGTACAATAAATAAATAAAAAACAACAAATTGGTGCAATCGATAAAATTAGGTACGTATTTGAACTAATATATGAACATTTAGCGTAGCTGTTCTGTTAATGATTTCTTATTAAATAAGAATTGTATGCCTTAATCGAAACATCATATCGTTATTGTATTTATAATGCAAAAACTTAATATTTAAAATTCGTTTATCATTCGTAGGTATTGTGATTAATAAAAGTTGGTATTAGGCCGTGGCCCCTGTAGACAAACTTTTAGCGGCCGACTGAGTGAGCCGCAAATTTGTGGCGAACTGAAAGAGTTAGCTGCAAACTCAAATCAATAAAATCACCGGTTTTGGTGGGAGTCAGCCGCTGTCTGAGATAGTCAGCGCGCGTACCGCTGCAAACTGCGTGCAATGAGCGAAAACTAGCTGACTGTGGACACTCCATTTTAAATATATGGAAGGGCGTACTAAATCGATACGCCGCAAACTAGTCAGCCACTAACAGTTTGCCTACTGGGGCCACTGCCTTAAAGAGTCACGACCTGACTTAAACTTAAAAACCTTTACGTATTGTTACTTATTCACACAACATCTATGAATGAAAACTGATAATTTAGTGCCCGTTCACCACCTAAAGATAAAATTTAACTGACTGATATACCTCTATTTCATAAAACACGAACGTCGGTCGTGTAAGGTCCGGCGCACATCTGACGGAGCGCAGCGCAGAGCATTGTTGATTGTCATATTATTATCATCATTGTTCTGATTAGAATAATATTCAAAATCAGTTGACACAACAAATGAGCATCGGAGCATCGAAGCTACTACAATCGAATATTGTGTCAACTGATTTTGAATTTTATTCTAATGGGAACAATGTCGATAATAATATGACAATCGAAAGTGCTCTGCGCTGCGCTCCGTTAGGTGTGCGCCGGCTCTTAGACAGTGACATAGGGGTTAGACAGTGACAGGTATAATATATCTGACAGATAAATTTTATCTGTAGATGGTGAAATAGGCCTTTACTAGTGTAGTACTGCATTTTGAGGCTTTTATTATGTAATGAATTAAATAATAACTTTGTATATGTATAAAAGATAAAGTATTCCTAAACGATGCCAACCAAAAGGAAGATGCCAATATATAATATATTTACCGATTTTATTGTATTAATATATTCAATAACAAGTACCTATATGTTTACAATGTCGTGTCAGAGTTGGTAGCCAATTGCAACAGTTTGATATAAAGCTTACAAATAAAATGGCTACCACAACATTTTTATGCATTCCAAAGATGGTAACATAACTACTTATATGAAAATATTTTCAAATGTATGAATTTACTGTTTGCATTTATATGTTTCTTGCCTCGATATAAGTCAAGGAACATTCGTATTTTTCAATTTTCTAACAGTATTCTTCCTTATATTCATCAATTTATTGATTGAAATTAAGTAAAACTCTTCTAATTATAAATGTTTTGTATTCAAATACATCGCCATTGCCATTTTACGATGTTTCTATCCCTTGCTGTCACTTTAATGCTATCACACTCTAGAAGATAACATATCCATAAGATAGAAGGGGACAGAGATATTATACTTGGCAGTACTTTGCTGAAGACTTCAATAAAAAGAGCTTTTCCTTAAACTGATTAAATTCTAATATTTTACAATTACTAATCTATCCTCTGGTCATATTCTTACGTCATTATTCTACGCTAATAAGAACCTTATTTTTGAGCTTTAAAGTCGCAAGTACAATGCTATAATAAGTTAGATATAGATTAATATATGATTTAAATTAAATGCTTTATAAATTATAGCGTATGTTTATTGGTTGGTGGTGCTTGGGTATTTTATGTGTGTAGGCTGGTTTTTGCATTCACAGAGTTTATTAATCGATAATTTCCATATCATTAAGGGTTAGTTACAGAAAAGAGTAAGATACACATATGTGTACACTTATAAGTCAGACAGAGACAAAGATGCCGAGAACAGTATATAAATGTCTTATTTTTTTCGCGTTCTTAATTCTTTATCTCCTTGTAAGTCAAAAGTTCTGTAAACAAAACGTTCTTTTCTGATCTGATTATTTTTAAGAAGCTCTCTAATATATGAAGTCTACTTGCCATGAAAATAGGTACCTACTTATGTTGCTGCCTAACGTCGTACAAAGACCAGTCTGTATTCCAATGTAGTATTATGATTGTATTCGATTTTGTGGTTTGTTTGTTAATTCAATTCTTATTCGATTCCTTTCAGTATTATTTCTTTTGTAAATCTTTAAATTTCGTTTTTTAGGTTATGTTAGGCTGCTTCGAATTAGTTTTCAAATAAAAACAAAATGTATGCTACGTTTTTCTTTCGAGTTTAATTATTAATTAACTAAAATTGTTTACGAAATGTACTTTTTATAATTATGTACTTACAATGTTTTTGCTCTGATTGAAATTAAATTTTCTAATTCGCAATTTGTCTTTTATTTTTTGATCTATGCTATTTTCAAACATTTGAAAGTATAGTTTAACTGAAAGGCGTTGCTTGTTTGTTGATTTCATTTAGGTACACGAATTTACTCAATCAACACTTACCTATATGTAGGTACTAGTGAAATGAATACACCAATATCAACCACGAAAATCTTTCCTTATCTATTCATAAAAAAATCGTTACCTTTTTTACAGAACCTGATGTGTTGCGCCGCGGACGTGCTAGAAGGCAAAGGTACAGTGCAAGTAGCGGTGACAGTGATGGAGCTGCTCCGGCGCCAGTCGTCACGCGCGCCGCCGCCCGCCGCGCCGTCCGCGCTAGCTCCCGCCGCCGCCAGCGCCACCTAGCGCCCGAAGCTCGCGCTAGCTCCGCAGTCGGCACTGTCGTTGTAGGGCGAGTGGTGAAACATGCTGTGGCCGTTTTGGTACAAATGGACGAGATTCCCAAATGTCACCTCCCCAAAATTGTAACGTCTTTCCTTTTGTAGGTACTGCCTATTTATGTTTACCTGGAAAGTTTGACTAGAAATCTATCCAGCCAGTGACCACTTAACACGGAGTGTGTAATCTGTATAAGATCTTTAAAGAACTACAAAGAAATATCGCGCTGGTCAGTGATATGAAAATCTTATACTTGTAGATCGAAAAATGTTACGTTACATTCAAAAAAAACTTTTTAAACGATTTCTAAGTAATTACAAGTGTCATACTACGACTTGTGTTATTCAAACATAAGTGTGAACGGATTTGTAATATTCATAGGTGAGTATTAAGAAAAAGTGAGACTATTTAGTTTCTTAAATTCTTAAAAGTAGGGGTCAATTCCGTAGCCTTTGAAAATGATTGCAATAAAAAGACAGGTGTTTTCTACCCTACTGGTATGATTGGACGCAAGTTTTTAGGGTTTACTAATGTTTGACATAACTAAATTTGCAATAATTTCATTGGCTATAATTTCATTAGCCATAATTTTATTTGACATAATGATTTATGTGCCATAACTAACGAAAGCAATAAAATTACTTGCAATAAATTTAATATTCATAACTAATAGAAAGACATAATCTTCATAATAAATAATTTTATATTACATACAATAAAAATAAAATAATTTTAATTAAAAAACTATTCAAAGAAATAGATGTATTAAATCAAGCATACAAGCAAGCATGCAGCATGCAAGCAAGCATGCAGCATGGAAGCAAGCAGGCAGCATGCAAGCAAGCATGCAAGCATGCAGCATGCAAGCAAGCAAGCATGCAGCATGCAAGCAAGCAGACAAGCATGCAGCATGCAAGCAAGCAGGGATGCAAAAAACATGTTCTAACCTAACCTAACCTATCCTATTGGTTTTGCTGCTGTTTAGTTTTTGTGTTGCGGGGGGCTTAGCCCCCCGAGCCCCCCCTCGGGGGCTCCGCCCCCGGACCCCCTCTGTCACGTCCGGTTTTTTGTGTTGTAAGTACATTCATCTCATCTAGTATATAATACGCACATGATGGCAAAATTATAATATGTCATCTGTTGATTATGTATTTAATAGTTATAGAAAATTATAATTATGGCCCTTGTTGTTTATGAAACATAATACTATGGCTAATATTAATTATGACTACTGAACCATTATGTCCATCGTTGTTAGTATAAATAATAATATAGCATATGAACTTTATGACTGTAGAACATTATGACATGTGAAATTATTGCAAATTAAGTTATGAAAAACAAAATAATACCAGTTTTTAGACTAGGTATTTCGAAATTTTTCATCGTTAAGTAAGTACTTCGGGAGTGAATGAATGCTTACTTCATTCGATATCATCGTACTTATTGCCAAACATTTCTATGAGAATGATCTAATGCCAAAGTACATGTTGCAAAGGTACTGTTAATGGGGGGAGCTAAACAGTTCGATAGATAAACAGGTTCGTAATGCAATATCAATAGATAATTGCAGCTTGCATTTTTGCAGTGCAGGAGTATAGATAGCTTTATTTTCCAAGAAAGTTTACAATACTGGTAAGTCGACGCATTTGGTTTGAAGCAGACACGCATGCCGACACCAAACATAAAAGTTACCTACGTGAATTTTAGACACCGGGTATTACAGAAGATTTTACCTTATTTTATCGAAGTTTCTAGTAAGGTAGAGGAGGAATTTCAGTAAAATCAATTCGGCGCATAAGTTTGCAAGCTCCCTCATTGACGTAGTAAGGTGCCTCGCATTCTCATTGCACAAATCACGAATTTACTAGTAAATTTTTCGACCAAACATTTACACGCGTTGAATCTCACGTAGGCACGTTGTAGTTGTAATTTAGATGAAGTGCCTCATTCGTTCGGGCCCTTGCTTATTACAACTAAGGAACTGTATATTGTAATATACGCTCTACATAGTTTTCAATTATTGATTTAAATATGCGAATAACTTAATTAGGTACCGATTTCTAAGAAACGTCTTATTGGTAGAGTTCCCACTATAAGTTGTGATATCGGTATGCCTAGAGCGCATTGAAATAATACTCATTAAATTATCAGTAGAACGATTCCAATATCTAATTTGAAAGGGCCCACACCATGTCCAAACCGTGTCTTATCATTCACGCCAAAAATCGATAAATATTTGCACGCTTAGTCCAAAATGCCAATAAATTGTTGTGATCCTCATACAATACTTAGGCTTTAAGAATGCCTCTTAGGAATCAGGGATTTGACCAAATACCTACCTATTTGAGTAGGTAATTTATAGGAATTTGATCAAATTACAGATGTGTTAATGTTTTAACGTTATCCTGACGCTCGTCGTTTTCGAGTCGAATTCATTAATGGCAATGGCAATCGCCAAGTTGTACCTATTTCTTGTAATACTTAGCCAGGTACTTATATTGTAAATCCTATGTAAATTTTCCCTGTCTAGTTCAAGAAGTGGTAAACTTATGCCAAGTTTACTGATAAGTACATAAAAGTAGATATTTTCGTATAAATTTTTCGTCGACCTGAATTTTAGAAAGTTTCGTGGATGACACATTCACAGTAGAAGATTTGCTCTTAATCTTTGTTCGTTCACACATTTCAGATGTGTAGTTGCTGAAATTGTTCGATTAGTTAATGTTGACATAGGCATCATGTGCTGAAATCATTATCCAAAAGCTTATTTAACTAGTTTCTTGACTAGGCTTTATAATATCGGGTAATTTATCCCGACTGTAAAGAGTCGTCGGCTGTGCGAATTTCTATTAATGTTTGATAATTAGATGACACTCATTCAGAAATAATGTTGATAATTACGTAGTGACTGTTTTTCCCTACATTTCTAATAGAGGTGCATTCCAAAAAAGGAATACCATATTAGATTTTATTGCCGCGGTGCTGAGTGCAAACGAATTTCTGTAAACTTTCTGCCAATCATTATACACATCCATTTCAATGTCCTTAAATATCAAAAAGTATACTATCCCTTTATTGCAACGAAAAGAAAATATTATATTTTGTAGAAATTTAGTCCTGCTTATCGATACGTATATTAATTGTAATTTTCTACATATCTAATACCACCGAGTCGTGAACTTCCTTCAGATGTCTTCAATACTCATTGTAGGTAGTATTTAATATTATTATTGTTCTCGTCATATTAAAGTATAGTCAATTTTTACTAGTTAAGTGATACAGTCAGATTTCGGTGCGGGATTTTTAATCAATTTCAGGAGAGATTCTTAAGTTTTCAGTGATTTTTAAATAAATTTACTCGCCGAAATGTTCTGGTGTTTATGTAATTTAATGACATGGCCTATTTAGATTAAAGCGGTATTTAATCGTATCCGACATCGGTAAAATGGGTGATACGATACGATACATTGAAATTTCGGACCAACCCGAACGCCGTCCATCTCTCCACCTTGATACGGAAAACAAGTTCGTCGACATTACAATCAAAAGAAGAACATAAATTAAAGTCTATTACATTTCTAAATCCCGCTTTACTCTGAATAGGCCGTTAATGATTTCTAAATAAATTTATCAAAAAATATTATTATGACAAATTAATTATAGAAAGTACGAATGATTTTGAATCATTTTTGTTTCTGAAAGAAAATATTTACTTATATTCCTTCATTATTAATTTAGAACCAGGCTTTGTATAAATATGTCTCAAAGTAAAAGCTGATTTTCCATTTCTGATTCTTAAAATCGTAAATATAAAAAAAAATCGTAAGATATATTACGTTACCAGTTTACAACATAAATCATATTGTGATTAATTTTGTGTTATTATTTGTGCATTTCTAGCGGTTGTCTCAACTAAGTGTTGTTTAGTTTAGTATAAATACTTAAAATTTTATATAATTGCAATTTAAAGTATATAAAATGTGAAAAGGAAGAGAATTCTTGATCCATGCTTTGTATTGCGATTATATGAAATAAAGTGTCATTATGTAAAGTAGTTTAAGACATTTAAAGAACTGAAAGTTGAAATCGAGTCTTTGTCTTGTTCAAAGATGTTGTGCCAAAGACTATGGTTGAGGGATTGTAAAAAAATTGTATTCTATTAATATTTTTAATGCACTGGTCTCTTAGAATAAGTTTGATGTAGCAATACTGTCGTACACACGTGTTTATATGTAGATACAAAATAAAGGTACCTATATACATTTTCGAAAACTTGTCTTTTAATATCAAACTACAATGAGAATTACGTACATAATATCGTTTTAGGTGTCTAAATAGTAGTTAAATGGGTATATACCTAAGTTATTTGTTCCGATAAGAACCTAGACGGTTATTTTAAGACGTAACTGTTTGTAAGCAAGCAAAACACAATTACTCACCCTATAAATACACTCGAAAATTAATAAATCTACCCAAATAGCCGTATTTGTAAATCATATTTATGAAAAAGTTGCCAGTAATAAGGTACGTCCTACAACATTCGGTTAATTAGGCAAGTAACGTTGGGCGGGGCGCGCGTAATCGGTAGACGCTGACTCGCAACTTACAGACACGCCTAATATGGCCCTAAGTAACTAGCTGGTATAATACTGGCGCCTTTATTTTAATTAGAGGTGGTGATCTGAGCAATATTTTGTCTCAGGTAGGTATTACGAAAGATTGAGGGAAAGAGAGGAAGGGAAAGACCAAGACGTACTTCGCTCAAGTGAAGGAAAAAATTTACGTCGTGTCGTATCAGGAAGTCAAGTTGTTGGCAGAAGAGAGACAAAGATGACGATTACTCCACCGACAAGAGCTTGGCTCTTAAATATATTATGATGATGAGGTATCCCAGAGATTAAAAATCAAGTCTTGATTACCTATTTGTGATGTGTGTGTCCTTAAGGTACATTTGAATATCTCAAAACTATGTTAAAGAGTTGATAAGCTAATATAGTCGGTTTTACTAACAACCTTTATTTATACCACATTTATAGCAATAAAAATTCATTTCATTTACCTACCTACTAAAATACCTATCTATTATAACTGTTAGGGCTACGTAGGCAGTTTATTTTCACTTGAATTATTCCTTTCCTTCTCATCCATTAATTTTATAGAGCAAAGTAACAAACACAATCTAATTTTATTGTTTACGAGTAGAAAACACCTTTTTATCAAACAAGCCTCACTAAAATTCACTCACCATTGCTTTTTAACACGAAAAAACGTAGAAAATCGACGGCCATTGTTAATTTCACACCGACTAGCTTTCTACCATTATTTACTTTTCGTAAAATCATCGCCTTGTTTACAGATAATTAATTAGAGCCATACAAAGGGCCTTGGGCATAGAACAGAGCTACTTTCTTTTTTTTTACCGTCTGACGTCCCGTGACGATGAACTTTGGTGATTGAGGATATCCATTTTAGTAGTAAATCGACCGGAAAATTGGGAACTAGCGCCCCTTTCCAGTGTGAGTAAGGAAAGTTAATTATTTAACATGTTATTTTTAGCTTTATGAGATTGCTTCCAGTAAAAGCCAAAACAGGATAAGTAGATAGTACTTATTTAGGTAGATAACTAATAAATTTACCAACCTACTTGCATATAAAATGCTTATTTCTTCCTACTCGCCTTCATCACACGCAAGTAACATTCTGCCCCGAGTAAAAAAGCACACGAATAAATTCCCTATCAGATCAGTAAAGTACTTTTCAAGAGTGAATTCCAACTCTACAAAATTCTGCCTGTCAATAAACTCACAAAAATTAAAAAGAAATTATTTATCTTTTTAAAATGTTTTAATGGCTTCCAAAACGTTTTAAGCTCAAGTGGCCAGGATCATACATTGACTGACAGGATTGTTTTTATCAAACAAGGAGATCGCATTTCTGAAAAAAATGTTTATGAAATTTATTAATGCTTGCAATCTCTTTGGTTTAACGTAAAATAAATATTCTATTGCGTTCCATTGCAAACTTAAAGGCAGGACGTTTGTATTGTGCTACAAAGCAGTGGGCGAATAATTTCTCGAATGAGGTGTCAAAATATTCCAATAAAATAACTATTCTAATGTATGAATAAGATGTAGCGGACAATGAAATCGGAGTAGGCCGGTTAACATAACAGTAAGAATAATAAATTAGTGCCCAACTGTGCACTGCTTATAGATTCAGTATCCGATTTGTACCTTAGATATGAAGTCGTGTACTTTCTTGTTGTCACATTATAAGGACATGGCACTAAAAGTTCTCGAGTAGGGTGAATATGATTTTAGGTAACTTAAACTCATTTACTAACGTTATGGTTTGTTTTGCAATAAAATCTGTTATTTCAAAACTATGTATCTTATTGCCTTTACTTACTTACTTACTACTTACCTTTAATTAGCGCGTTTTACTTTCGATCTGTTAGGTAGTTACCTATAGATAGATAAAATAGGCGGATATCAGAACAAATACTGAAATGTACCTATCTACTCTATCTAGAGTGGTTTGCATCTACTTCTAAAAAATTTCTTTTTATTATTTAGCTTCTACATTTCTTTAAGTTCTATGGTTTAACAGATGTTAGGCTAAAAAACTTACGGAACCATATGGGTGAATTAAAACTACCCATCTACATAAGTATCTGCCCTTCTACTTAGGTACTTAAGTGGTTTTTCGATTTGTAACCTAATGACACAGCCCTGTTCATTATAATACATTTCTAGGTGTCTGTCTATCGTCTAGAAGATGTTTTATTTCATCTTCAATCATATTGACCCTACTTCTCACGCAGCTAGTATAAAAGTCGAGACAGCACAGCATGGTGTCAACGGCACGCGCTCGCTCCTGGTGACATTACCATACCGTGGGCTGGACTAGAGACAATTGAATTAGCATCTACACTAGAGCTTTATTACTACGAGTAGCTGAGATTTAAGGTCCTCAAACCGTTAAGGTATAGACGTATTGAAATTAGCGGACTAATCTAGGTTCTGGCTCAGTCTTCAAAAGGAATTCACTTTAAAAAGTGGAGATTTAGAGTCAGTGTCTTATGAAATCATTATGTGGAATAAGACAGAAATGTAGCTAATCGACTAAAGATAGATAATTAATAGTTTTATGTAGATAACTATCTATAATCTTAGATTTAAGAACGACAAATATAAGGGAGAACTTATATGTACCTACCTAACTACCCTTTGCTAACCCGGATGCTACTGCTGCTAATCTGAACTCTCTCAAGCCAACCTGTAACTAAAACCAACGATAAACACTCAATATAATAATTTAATTACTCAATCAGATAATACGATAAGTGTCACACAGAGTTGGTCGAACACTGTGCGCAGGAGTGGGCGCGAAATCACGCTGCGCGACACGACGATAGCCAGTGGGCTGTCTACTGCCCTCATATTTTACTATCTTGTTTGAAACCGTTCCTATAGCTAAGTATGTAGGTATAAGTATTCATATTTTTATCGGAACAAGGGGAAAAGATGTAGTGTTTATTTAGTATAATATAATGACATAACACCTATTCATCAGCTGATTTGTTTTCAAGTTTGCTATAACAAAAACCACGCCACACTTATTTTCAAAATTCTATTTTCACACCATAGGTTTTGTATAGATGATTTTAGAGCGATGGCATCTCTGTTCGAGCTACCTTCGAGGCGACTTTGAAGGAAGACAAGTGATCAACAGTGATACAAATGAAACCTACGACCTAGGATTGTTTGGATTTTTTGGTTTGGACCTAGTGCGTTATGATGGACCTAGTGTTTAGTACATAAAGTTCTGAAGAGTTAGCAGATATTTCTCCAAATTCTTCGAACCCTAGCACGTAACAATGAGTTTATTGCGAATTCAATGAACCTAGACTAAATAAAAAAACAGTCTACCTAAAATAAACCATAAAGCAGCTACTAAATGCCTACATAAGCATTTACCCACCTCATTAAATAAACGAAACGCGTCTCTAGATTAGTTCACATTAAGCTTATTTGCAGCTGTCTGTTTGTTTGTTTTGTTTGAGCAGTACTGCCATGAATAACCGCCGCCCGAGGGTTTCCAATTAACATGGACTTCGGGCGTGTTGGTGGAACATACAAAATGTTCGGGAAATATTATTTACTTAGATTTAAAATGAGGTTTGATTTCGAATTAATGGAGGTTACGTTTTTAAGTGTCTATTCAATTTCTAATTGTGAAAACCTATAATTGGCTATAAAGTTTTATATTCTATTGCTATGTAGGTACTTACTTTTAAGTGTTTTAAAGCTGTTGTTTTTCCAAACGAATTTTTTAAAAGCAGGTAGGTATTTCAAGATGTACGAACTTTGGAGCACTTTGGTAAATCTATTGAGCTCGCAAAAAGTCAATTGAGCTTTCCATGAAAGGCAGAATGGACTTTAGAAACCAACAAAGTATTTTTATTTTCTAAAATCCCCATTACTTAGCTAGATAAGTACTTTATTTCTATTTTTACTTAAAACTATAGGAAATTGGGTACGTGGAATACCATTTGTCTACTAATATCTAGATATGTAAGTAGGTACAAGCTGTGCAATACCAAAGCCTGTTTGCAAAAATAACAAGCTACAACGGAAACGATATTTACTCTACCTTCTTTTACAAGCGAGATTAAAATAAGCTAATTTACAATCCTCTCACAACGCCATTTATCACATATCTGATTAACTGTAAACTTATTGCTATTTATTTACTGATTAATTTACAAGTTGATTTTTCTAATGAACACCCGTAGTTAATTGGTGAAGTAGTAAAATTAATATTGAAATCGGTCTGCGAATGTGGAGTGCTTTCGATGACTCGAGCTCGACCTGTGGGTCAATGCGTATCCTATTAATATTATAAATGTCAATGTTTGTGCCGATGGATGGATGGCTGAAAGTTTGTTACTCTTTCACGCATAAACTACTGAAAAAAAATCGATGAAACTTATCAATATTGTAGCTTGCACACCAGAATAACACATAAGCTATATTATTTAACGATACCATGATTTTTTTCCAAGATATGACGATAAATGCATACGAAGTCGCGGGCAGCGTCTAGTAACCAATAAGTAGATAATTAGTTGGAGGTAGAAATAATAAGGCACGAAGTCTGTTTAATTAAAAGCTGGGCGATTGGCTCATTGGCTCACACCGAGTGTAGTTTAAACATTTAAACGGTGTCTGTCAGGGCCCAAACTGACTGATACGTACAGTAACTAATTGATTGCTTGACTTATGAGCTTAGCGGTGAAAAAACTAAATTGACGAACAAAAACATTCACTTTACAGGCACGTAATGAGGGTTTAAGTTCGGAGTTCAGGCTATGTTTCTTTTACTTAGGTAGGCATCTAAATTAAAAGATAATTATGTAAGTTTGGAAAGTAGTCAGTTCATTAGATGACTTGAAACCTTACTTTCGCTTCTTTTATTACAGGTTTTTCAATAACTGCCCCCTATCTTGCATCATCTTTCATCGTGTGTCAAATAGACAAACTTTTACGTTTTCATTTATGAATCAAAGTTTGCAATAGGCAATTATTATTTTTTGCCTGTTTCGTCTCACTGCTGGGCAAAAGCCTCTCCCATGACTCTCCAAACACTCCTGTTATTAGCTGCTTCCCACCAATCTTCCCTGAATGAGCGTAGGTCGTCACTCCATCGTTTCTTGGGCCTACCTCGGCGACGTTGGCCGTCTGGCACCCAATTTATGGCTATTATGACAAATTAAATTTAAAAAAATTGTAACCTCAAACGAATAGGTATTATTTCGAATACGCAATTGACATAGACAAGACAACATCTCACACACCCACCCCTCTAATCCATCTCTGTGTACCTTATTAAACCCTTTTAGTATGCGGTTTGGTTTACTCTAATTGAGCCGAGGCAAGAGGTTAATTTCTATATACAGATAAATTATTGTTGTTTTATGCAAATGCCCGAGGCGAGTTTTGAAAATAATTAAATTCGTTTGGTGGCCTCAGGCTCGAATGATTCGAATTCTCTTTGTAAATGCTTTATGTGATTAGGAAGTTCGTTTGTGTTGTTTTTATACGATTCTTAAACGGCATGTCTATTTTTAATTATAATTTATCGTTAATTTCTAAATTGGGTTGGGTTTTTTGGGCTGCTGTCAGTTTTTTTAATGAAGGAGACAATTCGAAGTAGGTACTTAAGTAGATAATTGTAAATTTTAAAGTAAAGATGGGACTCTACCTTGGTAGGAACATACATTAAGGGAGATGTCCTAGTAGTAGTAAAAATGTCTTTTTATTGCATTTCTACAATTTAAAGACATTAAAAGACACTGTGTCCTTTGCGTAAGTAACATAAAACTTTGCATAAATAAAAGGCACTAAGTGAATTCCTATAAAATAATATAAAAATAAGATATTAATTTTAAAAAGAAATCAAACCTAGAACAACTCGGCACACCTGTTATACTAAAATTCTATGTATTTGCATTCCTAATGAAATTCCCTAATAATTGTTGACGTTAAAATTAATCGCATTTCTGGTCTAATGCCAACCAATCAACGCGTTATTGCTTTTAATTATATTCCTTTGGCGCCGAAAGCCGACGGTCTATATTATTATATTCATTAAAACTTTTAACGCGGACGTTCAGGTTTACGTTAGCTTTGTTTGGAATTTGATGAAGTTAACGCGGTCAAACGCAAACCTCATTTCGAAAAAACTTTAAAGACTTCTCTGGTTTAGTTGGCAGTAAATATCTCACATAAGTAGGCTTTTACAGACATTTATGTTTCGTAGAGGCGATGTATAGACAACGCGGTCCAACAACGAAACCCTGTTTGTTTAAAATAGGGCGCCATTAATTTTAACGTCGTAAATAATAATTAATTTTAGTTCATTATTGAATTTTAGATTCAAAACGCCTCGAGCTTGCCGGTTTCATCCACGGTTTATTTTAAAAACAATGCTTATTAAGTAAATTATTTATGTGTTTGTAAATCAAAGAAATCGGTGTTGGGACATTGACCAAAGGCGATATAACCTATAAATAGAGGTAAATCGCACTCTGACCTACTTAGCTACTTTTTTAAAAAGGTCTAAGTACCTGTACCAACCTGTATAATTTGTCTTTTAATATAATTCAACGGGATTATTAAGCAACACACCCTAAGGGCGCGACGAGAACCAAAAAGCGGACGCATCTTTCACAATCAAAGAATTTATACTCCGTCGCACGCGCAAACGCCGACGCCCAATAAAATATGCGCGAGATATAACGAGCCTCTCCATTTAACAATTAACTTAACAAACAAACGTAATATATTGTAGTTAAATTTCAATACGAAAATGGCAGGCGGTAATATGTTATATCGGACATGCGCCTTAAGATAAACCAATACGATTCATTCTTTTTAAGTTATTGTGTTTGTCGACGTTATTCGCTGGTGAATAATGACTGTAATATTCTAAGAAGGTTTATTTAAGCTAATTGATGTAGCTTTATGTAATTGCTTGACGTGTTATATGGCTGCTTTTTTGTTTTATGATAGAGTTTGTCTATTTAGTCCGTGTCAATTGTCCGTGTAATAATACCCATGTATTTTGACGATTTTGTCGATCTCTGACCGGTATCAAAATATGCAGAAACTATGTATATGAAATAGGAGCCTCGTTCAGAGCTTTTATAATTTCAGGTAAATCTTCAAAAGCATTTTGTAGACACACCTAAAAAGATTTATTGTTTTTTTTTCTTTAGTAGGTTATTGAAAGTTAACCACTTCAAAAATACAATTACCTACTTCATCAACTAACACAAGAGTAAAATCCTTACCTATCCAGAATAAAACCAATCGAACCCACAAAAGACAATCGTGATGAAATATACGACACAGCTTTCAGTTAGCCAAATTTATGTTTACGAGCTGGCAACCCTACGTGCAGCTAAATGATATTTCAAAGGAGTATATTGCCATTGGTGAGCGCAGCGGGCCGCCGCGCTCAATAATTGTTTAATAAGGCGCTCATTACACTATGCTCGCCGCAATCAAGCTGACTCGACTTATTGCTGGCACCTCACTACTGTCGTGTGAGAAAGTTTTAAGAGAAGCCGTTAGTAACGCACGTAGATACTGAATAGGACATTGCGTTATGACGTTTCTGCGATCACGCCTCTGATTTTGTGGAATGGCATGACTTTTAGATGCAGTGAAGTCTTTTAAAATAGCTATTAAAAAATAAAAATAAAATAATTAAAAGAACGTTTTTCCGCGTTTCTCTGTCAAAAACATTATTATTTGGTACTACTCGTACCTACATAGTACATAAACATTTGTTCGAAGAAACAAAGCAGATAAACACTTAAATCGCCTTAAAAGCTCATTTGTTATCAAAGCATATACATACATATCAAAGTATGTATAGGTATTCGTATACCGTATTCGATCTCGTGATCATAATACTTTCTAGATCTCATAATTGGTTTCATTTTTGTGCACACCTGTACAGCTTTATTAAAGAACACGTTTCCGAAGGCGTTGGGCGGGCGGGGCGGCGCGGAGGGCGGCGCGCCCCTTGCTGTCAACAAGTTTGAATTACCAAAAGACCCATTGATCAACATGTATCAACTAATCAACATATTATTGACCTTTGGAATAGGGAACTTTGGACTTAAAGGCGTATATGCACAGTCGATTGGACCGTGACGTCTTATCCTTCTACGATGCGAGCCTTTTCATTTTCCTGAAAATTGTTACCTAGTGATTTCTAACGGTAACCTAATGCTGTCTACACACCAAAGCCGCCGGCTTTTTTGGCAGCTGTCATTCGTATGACATAAAGCCGAATGACATCGGCCTAGCCCGGCGGCATGCCGGCGGCTTTGGTGTGTAAATACCCTAAAGTAAGTTAGATTAGATACCTACATTAAAGAGATACATTAGCACGCTACTAAAGAATCTTGACCTGTACCTAGATGGAAGCTAGGTACCTACAAACCATGAAGTTTAAAAACTTAACGTAAATGTCCCAAAATAAGTATCTATGAAACAACGTGTTATGATTAAAGTCATCTTTTGGATGTGAGCCAGCAACCGTTTCATCCTCATCCAATTAGAAGTCTATAACTATAACATAAAACACACAAACTTCATTTGCAGTCCCATAAACAATACTCGCCTTATATTTCCGTGTTACGACTAGCTTTTCCAGCTGCAAACGTAACGTGGTTTCCGTCAAATGATACGACGAAGCATAAAGCTCTCATTAGAGAAAAACAAATCAAAATAATTAGGTAATAAAAGCGGCTAGTTCTATTGTAACGTAATTTGGAGATCAGCCTTTATGGGCTCTTGATTGTTACAAATTTGTTTATGGTCTTCCTTGCCCGTGACCGGTTATGGGAACCTGTGTTTTACAATGGGTTTACCTAGTAAAGCGAATGAGCTTTTATAAAAAGTGTTTTGAAACATGAAAATCGTGTTGACAGTAGGTAGGTATGTTTCCTGTCTGTAAATAATAGTGGACTTCAATTCTTTATTCGTGAAAAAATCTACAAATAATTAAAATAAAACGACATTTTCGATCGTTTGGTTTTGTGCGGTACATAAGCAGTTCTATTACAGTATAATTTTCATGACAACTTTTATACTTAGATCAAAACTGAGTTGGCATTTCCTTAGTACTTTGGACAATCTTTTGAGTTCTATGGCGCCTATTGGATGTTTTATATAAGGTTCCAGTAATAATTGAAATGATGGGATATCACGTATTTCCACGGCCATAGTGGCGTGTTAGGGTAATTAAACCAATTTGTGGCCAGGCGCCAGCCAGTTGCTGGAAATCGACACTAAAACGATTATACAACTATTATGTAACATTCAAATCGCTTCTATGCCCGTTATAGTTTCTTGGTATTCGTAAAATTTAATTATTATATTATATTCTATGCTTGAACGCACAAAACATCAATATCGTTAACGATCGTGCAGTTTGATGACCATTTGTTAAAATGTTATAGTATTATTAAAAAACAAGTACCTACTAACATGAGAAAGGAGGTATAATAAACTAATATTTATTTATGTTAATATTTATTATTATTATTATTATAATGTACCTGGCTATTTAACTGCTTTTTGTTTAATCAATCGGTTAACTCTCGACGACGATTATCTGATTAACGTATAATAGTCCATTTTGCCACTTGAACAATAAGACAAAAAGTAATATCTCGCACGAAGATAGCGCGCGGCTTTCGCCAAAGAATGTAATTAACAATGTACTAAGTAATAAAAATAATTGGGCACAAAAAGCTATTTGGCCGAGCCGACATTTAATATTGCCCTTGTTGTTATTGTATTGTAGCAGGACAAGCGTTTTTCAACTGTTTTCTGAGGGGTGTAACGCCAGCTTGTTTAAGGTGACCTCTCGCTGTCGCGACACTATACTTTAGGTAAATAGTAGATTATTTATTTTTATATATTTTCTATAATTTATTGGTTATGTAGCCTAGCTTTCGTGGATATTTCAAAATTGATAGTACCAATTACAGCAAACTTCAAAATGTGTAAAAATAAAATACATTAACTAATAGATCGATTTATTTAATCCATCGTAGGTATTCTGATTAGATCACTCGGTTAATTTTTACAAGTATAACTGGTAACTGCTAGCAACAGTATTCTCCTAAAAAATAAATTAAAATATGATTCAAGCACCGAATAGGCCCCGGCGAGATTCGAACTCGCGATCTCCTGTTTACTAGACAGGCGCTTTAACCAACTAAGCCACGGCGCCGACGATGCGAGTGGCAAAAAACTGATACGATTTCTGTAATAAATTGATATTTAAATGAAAGTACCTATGTGATAAGATGCAATTAATTACTCAATATACCTAACTGTGTATGTAGATAATAACCAGGTAATTCGGAGGAATTTTAGATACTTTACGCACCTATAGTTGCGTTTTGACGTTTGTTATGAAACCGCAGATCAGCTGCCTACCGCCGAGTGTCGCGTTTTTCATTTCAAATGTCAAAAACCGCCGTAACAAAGATACGGAAGAGGTTAAATGTATATTTATTTGGATCGTTTTAAATATTTCACAGAATTTAAATTGCGAAATTAGAAGATAGTTACGTTTTTGTTTTTGGAATTTCATTTAATTGGACTCTTTTACGTTAGTTTTACCTAATTATGGATACCTATACATTTTTATACTTAAATAATTAACAGATTAGTATTATGTACGATTTTATCTATAAATACCGACCTAGTAGTTAAATCTACTCTACAATTCCTATAACAGAAAACACTTGAACGCAACGAATATCCATTACAAGAAAGTAGAAATAAAACCAATAATTATCTCTAATATACGTAGCAATGTACTGTAATTGCCCACGATCGTAAACAATACCTCGATGTTACTTTGTATGCAATTTGCGCGTGTCTTATCTCTGCCTTATCGCTACACTTATCGACAAAAAGATATTTTTTTTTATGGAAAATCGTTAAAATACAACAGAAAATTAAGTTGTTATATGCTGCTTTGTTTCTTATCTCCTACGTGGATTGGGAATAAAAAATGTACTTAGGAAGTTTTAGTATAGTTTTTTTACTTTTTAATATTGAACTAAAAAATCGAGTATCTACCATCATCGCTGTGCTTCGGCACAAATGGACTGATTCTCGTTTTTTTCATTTTCGACTCTATATTTTTCATGAACATTATATACTATAGGTAGGTATAACGTCACTGCAGTCATGTAACTATAATATTATTACTTAAGTAGATATATCCATAAAAAAATATATATATTAACCTTCAGACTATTTTATTTAAGTATGTTTATAAAGTGCCAAAAGAATACTACACACAATTTTCAACAGAACTCTCCTTAACAAATTGGTTAGTTTACTGTCTACCAGTGAAATCATTTTCAAACAAATTGGTGCATGCTACGAACCAGTTAAATACAAAATTATATTTTCTGTAAACGCTAGGTAATCAACACGCCAAATTCAATTAGGTCTCCGCCATATTCCTGCGGCATAGTTTATTATCAAATATGGAAGGAATTAGGCATTGTTTTCAAAAAAAAAATTACCTATTGAAGCCTAGATTACGATCAATATAATTATCAATTCTATCTACATATAGTTTGCACTTTGATGGCAACTAGTATATACGTAACTAGTGACATGACAGCGATACCATCACATCATGACCTCTGTTTAGGTGGCTAACCTGTCACTGTCAATTGTCTAGCTAGGATAAACGTCAAATACATTTCGGATTAAAATTGCATTACCCAACAAACAAACATGTCCGTTGGTTCAGCGTAGGTACTCTAGTTTTGGTCTCTCTCTGCCTACCCCAATGGGAGAGATACGTAACGGATATGTGTATGTATGTAAATTTTTTACTTTATCTTTTTCCACGATTTTCTTTTGTTAAACCATTCCTTTACCTACTTAACCTATTACAGGCCAAAGTTTTATCACAGCTTTACCCAATTTCCTCTAACTGGTCGGCATCGCGTGTTCAAACTTAAACCGAGTTAACTAATAGCCAACTAACTGAACCAGCACGAATACAATTAACTGACGTTATCCAGTTTTCCTAGTTAAAAGTTTAACTTGCCTCGAATTGGCTTTAACGTTTAATAAGGAAAAGTTGTGAAAATTCTTCGTGAGTAAACAAAAGAAGGCATGTAGTTACATTAGAGTTTATTTTGAATAATTAATGAGATTGTATTGTTTCGTGTTAAGAACATTGTCGTAATACTTCACTTAATAGTATATTTCCAAAAAACGTTTATTTTTAATGCAATGAAATTTTTGTACTGCAAGTTGGTGTTCTATATGACTTTGATGATTGTCTTTTGCCACAATAAAAACGGCAAGGTTTCAGAAAATCTTTTCAAGGCACTAATAAACCCATTTTCTGCATTGTTCGTCTATTCGCTATTATCTAATATCACTAGCTATCACCACCCAGTTTATCGGTCTCGTTCTCTGTAAATGAGACATCAATAGGGAATGCAATCTCCGTGGTCGATTTAATGGCTGTATGCACGCGAACCCTTTGCCAACAGTAACGCACAAAACTAAACGTAGGCCTAATGCGAACATTGTATGCTCGTTATATGGTTTTATGCCTCGATAATACGTGGGTTTCGCGATATTTATGGCTAGATTAGACTTTGAAGGTATTTGCTTATTCGTAAGCGGTAGTAGAGTTGCTAAAGGCAAATGAACTTACTTAAATTACTTTTGTTATTAGACATTTGAATGTACTTGTAAGATTAATCCTATTAATATTATAAATGTCAATTTTTGTGCCGATGGATGGATGGATGGATGTTTGTTACTTCATCACGTTAAAACCACTGAACTGATTTTAATGAAACTTTACAATAACTTAGCTTGGATATCAGAATAACACATAGGTTATATTATTTTATGATATCGTGATTTTTTTCAAGATATGACGATAAATGCTTACGAAGTCGCGGGCAGCCTCTAGTATTATATGTATCACACTTTTTTTAAACTTGACGATGGGACTTCGAGAATCCTAAAGATCACTATTATTTTAGTGTTCTTGTGTTACACTTTTAATACTTAGTTACTTGTAGACTAGACAAGTTAATAACATATGACATACAATTTTATTGAATTAAAATACTAGCACACGTCTCTAAACAAAAACATCATGTCAGTCTTCACATTCGCTGTCACAACTTAATACATAATACGTGCATTATTTTAATGTACCTACAGCAAACATAATAATTTAGCAAACGATAAGCTTTATATTTGATTGACCAACGGATGTTCTACACAAAGGGTGGTTATTAGCACAACATTCGTCTGTGACAGGTGGCATTTCACGATACACCGTACTCGCTTATCCAACAACATTTTTTCACCCTATTTGAAAAGGTCGACGTGTCTACTTGACCAGATCGCAATACCAACCTCATTTTGCAGCTGAGAATAACATTTTTTCAATGCAACTCTGTAAGTTTTACTCGCAGTAAAATATGCGAAATATTTTACTTTTCAAATAAACTTTTGTAATGCATAACTGCGTGCGCTCTATGACAGAGGCGATATCATAATTGCTTTAACTTAATTAACACTTACATTTCGTTTGTATCGGGAGTAAAGCTGGAGGTAATTGTTTGTGGTAAAAAGTGTTTGGTCGGTGCTTAGCGTTTGGGGTGGTATTCAGTGGTCGATGGAGTGTAGCGGTCTAATTGGCACCGTGTCTAGATGCACCAACTACACCTTCTAATTAACAGCTGTTTACTAGAATTCCGCTTTTAAATTGAAAATGGAACATCTATGAGCTCTGCCTGTCATTTATTTAAGTATTCGTTACCCTACATTGTGTATAAAGGGTATTTCCGATTTGAATTTTATTTCAATGTGCTTCAACACGTTGCTCTGTAATAATGATTACTGAGCTTTGTAATTAGTGCATCCTTTGCCGACAGTTTATTAAAAACATACCCTTTAAATTAAAAACTGTTTAGTTTGATGCCTGTATTTGCAACATTGTTGGCAAATTAACGAATTTGCTTTTAAAGTAACTATACATTTGGAAACTTATAAAATACGAGCTTGTACAATGTACTGTAATAGGTCCATCAGAGTAGGTAAGTAAACAAAATTAAAATGTCATTTTGTACCCATTAAATTTTCATGCGATTTGTCGCAATTTGCCACAATTTGTATGTATATTTTGAACGTAGAAGGCTACAGTGTCTAATAGACAACGACAACATTGATTTAATGTGACTAAAATACAATTTGAATAACATGAATTACCATTATCACCGTCATTTGTTTATGCTTAGTGTACATGGTTGAGAACTTTGAACATTCTAGACCTAACCTGTCAAATTGGACCGGTACTTAAAATAGAAGAAAACTTAATAAAAATATTGCATTCGAGTAAATTAATGATATTAATTAATACTATAGCTGTGGTCCAATAAGTTTCTATAGTTTTTAAATATTAATAGTTAAGAAATGAAGAAAATCTAATTTTTCTTTATCTACATTTTTCAAGCTAGCATCGAATACCTAGTCACAATTTCAAGCAGGTACAATATAGATATAGGATCTAAGTATTTGCACAAACTGTGGCCGTCAATATATCAATTACATATCCTCTCGTGAACACCAACTTTAACACCTCAAAAGTTTCCCAGAGTCATACTAATGTCGTTTTGATAAAAAATCAATTTGTTAGGAGGTCGTTTGTCGCGGGTAATTCAGTTGCAAGTGAGCGTGCTTCCGCTGACTGTTTGTTTAGCGGCGAACAGTTCACACCTAGATCCCTCCCTGGACCCCCCGGGCCCCGGAGACCCCCCGACCCGCTGAGCCTGTGCCAGCATCGCGCTTCATTGTGTGATCAAGCTGCGTGTCCGATTAGGGCTGTCACCTTATTACATACTTAGTCGAAAACAACAAGTCGAAAGAAAAATGTTTAATGCGAGAAAGAGGAAATTTTATTAATCATTTAAAAAATATGCAAGATCTTACATAATCTTTATAAGCTAGAGATGACGTGTAGAGCCCACGTGCTGCGGAAAACTACGTCAATTTAATAGTGTGCGTCACAAATCTCAAATACTATGGATTGCTAGCCCAGACGCGTATGAACCAGTGACGCTCAAGAGTTATACCTACTACCTACAATATACTACTATAAAACTACATATAAATAAACAAAATTTATAAAAAAAGGATACGCGGCGGTTCTACAGCAAATATCCAGTCCTCTACAAAATTTCGGATCGTCGACAGCACTATTATAAATACCAGTTACAATCACATCCCTACAAAAGTGTTGCATTGCATTTAGTTTGTTGTTTTTCCGCAGTGGTCGCCGATCACAATGGAAACGGCGGTGAAATCATTCAACCGTGTGATTCGATAACTGTACACTTGATGTATGATCTAGTTTGGTTACTTTTTATAAATTCAATGTAGATTTTGGGCTTGATCCTAATTATGTTGAGAAATTAACGTTATTAAATTTAATGAACCTACTTATGTATAAAACTACTTATGCTTAGGTATAAGCACTTCTATGTAACTAAGCGACGCAGGTTGTTTTATATAAAAAAAATAACGAAGAACTAATCTTCTAACTTCTGTGAATGTAATCAATACGAGGAGGTGTTTAAAGGAACCTTGTTTCGTGAATTTAATATAAGTATTAATTACAACGCTTATTTCATTACAGATTCGTTAAAATGACCAAAACAAGGAAGAAGCTGCAAAGGAAAGACACAACAGGAAGGATAAAGAAAATGATCCGAATTTGATTACACATTATAGAAGGTTTATTGTGTATCAATTTTATTTTATTGTAGTCGTTCGACGGATGTCACGTCCCAACCGTCGTTAAGACATTAGCCGAATTTGATGCGACTTTAAATGATCGCTTACGAATCATCCGTTTTCCAAATTCGAACACATTAAAGAGAACGTGAGCACGAAATTATTTTGTAAAAAAAAGTTTAATGTATTTTCTGGAAACGTCAATAATTTAATCTGATTGATTAAGTTTCATTGTAGTAATATTTTTCATCGGTTTTTACGGTTTATTCATTGTATGATGAAGTACTTATAGCAACGTAATTGTGTTTAAAAAAACTACTTATACTACAAAATATCTCATTTAAATACATTATAAGAAGGACCACCGTATGGGACAAGTACTCGTAAGTTTAATACAGTTTTATGACCTTAATTATTGCAAAACAAAATAAAACATCTTATCATAATAAAAACAATCGAAATAATTAACTTGTACCACCAAAAAACTAAATTGACTCAAGCAATTGTTTCCTAAAGCAATAAAAGGTAAATTAAAAACGGAGCCAACCCTCAAAAGTGGAAATGAAATTGAATTTTCTGAAAGTAATAAGAGGAGCCTGACCCGAATTATTTTTTATTGCCTTTAGCGGCCATTTTGTGTCATTTACTTAACCTGTTATCGACATGGCCGCTGGTACCAACATTATAATATACGATTACGAAAATAAACTCTACATTTTCATTCGGAACTTTACTTTAGATTCTTATTACTTGATTATAAAGTATAAATCCGCGTAATTTTGTTTTATTGGTTACTAAAATTAGTTTGGTTTTCGATGCACATAATGTCGTTGTAATAACTAATAATCAGTGAGGACCATTCGTTTCGTTTATCTCATTCTAATAATGTACGTTTGACTCAGAATAATTGTAGTTTGATTCATGTGAATGAAATTGCTTTGGTAGTCGCCAGTCAACTATGTTAGGTCACCTTTTGTTCGTCTGTTGAGAGCACTGTGTTGTGTAAAATGTGATTTAGATTATGTAACAATAATAGTAGGGTTTGATACATGTTTCGCTTTTAACGAGGTTTGCATTATGAGATTTATGAGCAATAAACATTAAAGTAATCATACCAAATTTCCATAACTATTGGGTACAAATTATTGTGAAATATATATTAATCTGTCCGTTAAAACCAATAAGCCATAAAAGATAAATATGAAAATTATAAGTGTCAACTAAATAAACTTAAAGGCGTAAATTAAAATGGTTTTTTAAAAAGCCTTTAGGTAAGTATCTACTAAAGTGGGAATGAATACCGATTTCTCATCTATATCGATATCATATCGGTAACACACGATTCGATTTACCTCCTTTAAAATATTTTATCGAATTCAAATCCCAAATTGCATTTAAATTGAAAACGAAAATTGCGTACAAGGATTCGAGAGCGTGGTCTACGTGCTGCTATTTAGCACCAAACGGCGCAAGCGCAAATTGGAAATCAAAACAAGCTGATCCTCAATCGAATCGGATCGAGCTTTAGCGTCGTGATCGATAACATACCGTCCGATTATCGAAATCACGATCATTTGCTACGAAACATCTCTCTGCGACTCTACTCACAAACGCTATAGAGACGAACTTATATTTATCTTTATATAAAGCCGTCAAAACTAAATCTTATTCGATGGTGTTAAAGGATACATCTGAAACAAATAGTCGAATTTCAACCAAAAAGTTTACGAGCGTAAGTCGTTTGTCGATTGTTTTCGAGCAATCGGAAACGCAGCGAGTGCACCTATTTCTTTGGATTATATTAAATTATAGCTAGCCGTGAAAATCGTCGTGTAATGTGTTGGCGAGATTGTACCTCGTCCGTGGGACTGAGCTCATGCTATCATTTGGTTCGATTCGCTCGCCCCTAAGTGCGGGTAATGGGGCATAATCTTTGAATTAGCCGTTATATCTTATTGATTCTTGTTTTGTTTTTGATGAATGACGTTTGGGTTTGTATTTCAAACTTTTTTATGGCGCGATAACTTTCATTGTTGCAATTACTATTTTATTGCTTATACTAAGCACGTTTAAGTACTTAGTATAAGAGATACCTGAAAGATTTCTTGCTAAACATCGTGCTGAAAAGTTTTTGATGAAAACGCTGAAAAAAGATTTAGAAGTTTTTTTTAAAGTTAGGCTGAATAAACTTGAATCTTATACTTTCAACAAACAAAACTACTATGTTCCAATTGCTAAAAATATGAGTTGTTAACTAAATCTTTTATTCAAATGAGCTGAGCCTCTAAAAACAAAATTACTCCTAAATGAAAAAGTGAAATCCACTTCGTACAACTAAATAATACTTAATCACAAAGTAATCATACGCAATTTGAAGCCGTTTCAACTGTGCAACTTTAAAGGTGGAACACATAGGGTGACACAGGTACACGATTATTTATATTTAACTATTCATTTCTTATTTAAATGTTTAAGATATTTTTGTTGTTATTTTATAATTTCAAAATAATGATTTAGTTTTATCAAAGAGGGAAATAGGCATTTTTGATCTAAGTCTCTGTGTCTAGATACCGACGGATCTATACTATAGTTCACATCACAGCTACGATAGTTTTTCGTAACGTAAAGATATAAGGCCTTTCAGGGTAAAATCTGTAGTCAACAGCCTTCTTATAGGCTATAACTTTCAGGGCATTTTCAGATTAGCGTTTTATAAGCGCGTATATGCTCGTTTTTTGAAGCACATGTACGCGCGTTTACTCGCGTCTTTTGTTCATTCGAACGTTGACGAGCTTCTGAGCTGACTGACACGAACTGATAAGAATTTATATCCATGTCATACCGCTGGTTTTGTGTCAGTATCAACATGGACTATAGGTTCCGTAGATAAAATTGTCACCTTACAATGATTGTGTCCAAGCTTTATGTGCACGGAACCGGGTCGCAGAGAAAGAATAGCATTAGCATCTGTTAAAATGACATTACGCGCGACGCTTCCCTCCCACAGCCCACTTACATTTATGAACTTGACGTAATTTTATAACGTAGTTTAATATTTAGGGGTCTGGGTTCCGTAGGTACGCTGTGTGGTATTTTGTAACCTACTCTTTCTTTGTAAGTCAGTTTCTGTACAAATTAAAAGTTACGGATATGTACTTCTAAGAGTCAATAAGTATTTAAAAATCTGCCATATAGTCTACAGTGCTACAAGGATCGTGTTGGAAATCGGAACTAACGATACCATCTTGTAAATTATAATTATTTTGAGTTATTTATTCACTAATCCCTACCCACGCCCTCCTGACAATGTCACTCACCATACATAGCTTGATTTTGATAAATTCGGATAAAATAAAAACAAAATAGGTACGAACATACAGAAAATTTTACAACTTTCAAGTGTTATGTCTATATTTAGTTTTCGATGTTAACTACCAGGAAGAGAGCTGCAGTTATTTTTCATATTTGCAAGCATTTATCCTTTTGCCATTAACTACTAATTAAAATAAACAAATGAAACATTAAGTAAACATATGGCTTTCCAAAACAACTAACGGAATTCAAAAACGTAAAATAAAAATAATGTTTAGCTGGCACAACTAATGTCAGCGTAATGGCCCTCTTATCTGACTAATTAAAAGTCGATTTGAGTCGCCCCACTTTCTACTCTCTACTCTACATAGTGACATAACTAGGCGAATCCTTTTTTAGGATTTGATTGATGGTAACTAGTGACAGTTATGATTAACTATAGTTAATAGTTATGTTAACTAGGGTTGGTGTAAATGGTTCGATTGTTCGGCGTGGGGAAACAATAGATGATCGTTGATTTCTAAGTATGTATACGTCTCTATTTTTTCTAAATTCTGCTTGTTTTCCTATAAGTTCCTATCTATCTTTAGCAATGTTTTTCTAAATTGATCTAAGTACGTTCCTAAGCTTAAGATCTTTGTCAAGGATCGAAGGTAGAACAGGGTCTATTGAGTTAACTTTGCTAAATACAAACATTCGTCTATCAAGCGTAAGTTAATATGGAAAATCCTAGCTTTGGCAGAATGTTATGACCAGGAACATTTTAAAATATAATTTTCAAAGATGTTAAAAAACTAGCTTTCTCCGTATTTTTCAAATTGAAATCTTCAATTTTGAAACAATAATTCGAATTAAATGAAACTTTATTTGGACCATAAAACATAGCGTGGTTAGCTGTAACAGCCCATTGCTATTAAGTCCGCCAACTCATCACATGAATGAAGTCATAAAAATTTACTCGACTTTTTGCACTAAATGTTACAACAGTCGTGAACATGATTTTACAGCACATAAACTCTAAACATGATCTCTATAAGTTCATTACTTTACTTTGTTACAGCTATTCCACGAGAAAAAGAAAACTTTTGTACTTAAGTACATTATTTGTAGCTTGAAATTTTAAATAATATTGTTTTTTATCATGAAACTAAGAAAGTTCAAAATCGTCTTGAGCTTTTCACATAAAACTTAAAACTATAAAATAGGTAGACAGATATTAAATTTGAAGTTCTATTCGATTTATATACTTAGTAACTTAATGTAGTAAAAGCTTAATATGTAGATATTTATGCTCCATATAATCTCCATGTTTTAATATGTTATTGGAAAGTTTAATACGAGTACCTATTAACATAATGTAAAAATCGTTCTACCACAAGTGTGCTAAAGGGGTTCGTTCATCCATAGAATGTTTACAATGAAGGATTCGGCACCTTTTTTGCAAATTCAATCAACACTTACCTACCAAAATCAATAGCGAGTAAATAAACAAAAGAAAATCAAGCTCTAATCTTCCCACCACTCAGTTAGTAAAAAGTCCCAACTCAAAAAGTACAAAGTTTTCCTTTTGGTAAGGCAACGCCGCGAGCCGAGGCCGAGACCAATCGATTCGGAGGCCGCAGCACAGTTTGTTTAGCCTCACCGAATCTGGCCAAAAAGATGAGTCGTGGATTGAATCCCTGGACGATACTTCGCTCGAACACATCCTGTACAATCGTTTTCAAAGTTTGTTAACCATTGCTCGGGGAACGCTAGAGAATCAAAATACCAGTAGGAATCCTAACGCAATGGATATCGTTTACAACGATTACGAAATTGACCGAAGCGATTTTGGTAAAGTGGTAGACGCTCTGAAAAACGGCGTCATCACGAGCGGATCTCTCGAAAATGGCCGTGGTAATGGTGTTTGTTTGTTGATTTTCTCTCGTTTTGGCCGTAACTCGATTTGCTTTTTGTTCTGGGCACACAAAGGCGGGTAAATTTCGTTAGTGCGTCGTCCCGGTCCTCGGTCGTGCTTGAGAACGTCGTGACGTGGTTTTTGGACGAGATCAGTACATGGCTGTACAGTGTACCGTGCGCAATCAATTATCGGCACCATTAAGACAAATATTGGGTTAGTTATATCGGGATGATAAACGGAATCCACATTTTTTCTATCGCTACGTTTTCGAATTACTAGTCAATGAAATAAGAAGAAAATAGTTAAGGTAGACGCGATCGAATTGTACTTATACTACCATTTCATACTTTATATACTTACCTACATGTATCCACACGAAAATGATACAAAACGCGAGAGCGACTATTGTTATTTACCTATGTCAGATGTAAGGATATCAGAACTGTACCTACTTCAAATTAAAACAAACGACCTCTTTTCTAAAAGCCTATTTGTTGTAAGTAATGATTGTTTGAATTGGTTTCGTTTACAAACAACTAATTGTAACTAAAACGTATTTCCTCCGATTAAACTCCAAAAGAGTCAATGACTTCAACTTTAACTAATTAACTGCATCTTTTGTTTCCTAACCAATACAATGGAAGAATCGAATCAATGGTACATTTCGATCAAACACAAAAACGCCAGTGGACAGTCATCGTCAATAAGAACCAGAGTGAATGCCCCCAGCAATTTATTTTAAATTAAGTCTCGGACAAAGAAAAAAAGGAAAACGGAACTGTGGAACCGGGGTTGAATCGTCACATCCGGACCAAAAGGTGACCGAAGTGACACTTAAACAACACAAATTACATACAGATTGATTTATTTCACCACAAATGGACGCAATTTGTCGTCCATTCGACACTTTTATGTCTCATCGATGCGAAATGCCTGGGTTTTTTCTTTGTGGGACCGCCTGATTATTTTGAGTGTGACAATACTTATTCATTAGTGTAGGTCTTTGATAGTGTCACGTTAATGGTATTCGGAAACAGACAACATCGGCGCCTTTGTCAAGTCCGTTTCTAGCTAATCACAGCGCAGTGAAAGCTGCCACAAACGGATACGCGCAATTTTTTCAAACGCGTCCCTTTCCGGTTACAACAAAACCCGACATATTGAATTTGATATAAAAAATCATATCCCCTAACTGAATTTACACGATCCAGGGCACTAACGACAGTAAAATAACAATTATGGCGACACAGATCTTATCTGAGTAATTTGGTGCGCACAAATTTCGTGTCGGCCACGTAATGGCACCGCCAGTTTTATTGTGTTATTTACACAAATAAAAACGTTTATTTTTACATTTTCCCAAAATTAAATATGGGCCAATTTGTGTCGGGAGCGGGAATTACATTGTTAGTCGTAATTCGTGTGATTTGGAAAACTGGAGGCAAGGGCGCGGAATGATCTCGCTCGTTCATTATTCACATGTTGTTGCTCGAGTAATTTGTGTCACTGTAATTACTGTACATTAACCGTGGGAGGAAGTCCTCCGGTTCCGTAATCAGCGTTACCTACCTACATAAAGCGCAATCAGTTTCCTCTGTCTGTTTATCTACCACATTATGACTATTATGTTTCATTAAAAAACATTTATTTGAATAAACTCGCAAGCATAACACAAATTCTATTCAATGCAAAGTAATTTCTGCAGTAATTTTATTCTCTTTATAAATACCATTGACAATAACATAACATTATTGTTGTTTGATTCGAGTTTTCCCGAAACGCAATTGTTTGATTAATAATATTTATATTCTTACACTCTCGTCTTCACTTCCTGTAAAAATAAAGAATCTCCTTTCATATTTTGATTTTTAATTTTGTTGAAAACAGAAAGAGTTTGCAAAAGTTTTAATTTCAAACTGTCATATTAAAACATTCATTAGTACACAAGTATTTTATATTAGGTAATGTGTGTTTACCTCGCCTTTCCTATCTCAAGTACGTCTAGTAATTTTATTTGCAATAAAATAAATAAAGAAGCAACCCTAAGATCGAGATAGAGAAACGAACATTGAAAAACTAATGTGTGCCAAATGTGATTTTAATAGTTTTAATTACATGTCGTGATTGTAGACTTGATGGCAACTGTCATTAAATAGCTACGGTGAAGTAAGTAGATTTTCCTATTGTTTCACCTTGTCATCTAACCTCCTTCTTCATAATGGTTTGACTATATTCAACTTTGCAACTATGGTTTAGAGCTGTTTCGTAAACGGGACTCTATTCGCTATGTGCACGACAGTAGCGCCACCTAGCATGCGCAACTTTCCGGGATTATGCCAAATAATAACGTATCAGTATTTTATTGCTTTCTGATAAATATAGTAAATAAAAGATAAATAGAAAGACGACAAGTGGTAATTTTAGAGGAATTTGTTAAAACAGTGCATAAAATAATGGACGTCATTATAAAAACTGGTTTTGAAAGTGTAAAACACAATATTAGGTTCCAACCTCAAACTTTGTTGAAAGGAAATAAATTAGTTTTAGCAGAACATGTAAGAAATGTTGAAGAGTTACGAAAGAATGGCAATAGTTATTTAATACGAGCCCACATCATTCGTCAAACATCGGTGACATTAACGCCCTATGTAACGAGTTTAAACGTAAGTACTCTGATAACCAATTAAGTAATTTTCAAACTGTCTCAAGGAAATGATAAAAGTTTATCATAGTTAATATTTTTTGACTCTTTATGCACTTGAAGGTCACAACGGTTCTCTTTCTGCACAGACTCTAGTATTTTATGATAGGTAACGTACCTATTTTAATTAACAATTATAATTTATTTTTTACAGATCAATGATTCTCGTGTTGTCACTGGGGTAAAATGCAATTGTGTTTATAACCAGAGCTTTACTTTGTCACGCCTTAGAATGAAGTTTATTGTGTAGGAATAAAGTTCAAATTGACTCTACATTTTAGTAAGAAAACATTTGTATGGGAAAAAGAAAAGGTCTGTTTTAGGGCTTTCCCGGCAATTATTCGAATTTTTCTTACCGTTTAGACCTACCCTGGACTACGACAAACATTTTAAAACCAAAATCAGCTCAATCGGCCCAGCCGTTCTCGAGTTTTAATCAGACTAACGAACAACAATTCATTTTTATTTATTTACATTGACTTTACTTTCCCGGATTGTTGCGCATTTCTACCACGGCAAGCGCTGCGATCGCTTTACTATACCCCCACCATGTACTTCGCACATAGCGAATAATTAAGACTTCGCACCCGTACCCTGTTTGTCACTAGTCAGTATCACAATGACCATGATAGATAAAGAGTTAAAATGTCCACAGGTTTCTGTTACCGCTACAATTTTGATAATGCCTTTTTTATCTAAGAAAGTTCCTAAAAAGTATGTATATAACCTCATTTACGCTGAGAAGACTAATGTTTAATGCCATCTACCTACAGATGCAGTTGATTTTAATGCACGGGATGAAACTTAATAGTCCATAACAAAACCGACAAAGATGGCTCATCTCAATATTGATTATTTTGAAAAATATCTCCTTTCATAAATGAATTTCATATAAAATGCAAATAACCAGTAACTAATAAATAACAAATTCAAGACTAATGAAGATTCGTAACCGCCATACGGGCTTATCATCATAGGCCTGTATAAAATCCATTTTGAAGATCTATTCCCAATAATCAAGGCATCTGAAGGCAAAGCAACACCGCTAACTAAGTTGCAAGTAGTTGCAACATCCCCGTTTATAGCCTGAGGTGCAATTAGGGCAAAGGCACCGACGGTTTTAAATAAATGCCTTAAGCCGTCGCTGTATAAAGATTTCATAGCATCTAATTGGATACCTAATATGGTGCTCAATGTTTTATTTACCCTAAAATAATGGTTTCATTTTAATTATGGTTCTTTTTGAACTTGTTTTTCAGCTCTGCTCTGTGACTTTACATTTAATATACTAATTTAAGTTGCACGTACGTATATTTATCTATCTATATATTTGCGACACCTGATGAGGGATGTTGACAATTATGTCCTACTTAAAACAATATACCACTCAAATAAAAAGTAAACATTTGTTTGAACTTAGTAATACATAAGTACAGTTATAATTTTACAAACAATCTCTTTAAAGCTCAAATCACCCAATAACTCGCAGTATACTTAATTACTGCTCCAGTGAGTCTCAGTTAGGCTTTTGACACAGCAGACTACGAATATATCGTGACTTCAGCCAGTAAAGTCGGTTTGTTGATAAAGTCAATTAGTGATATCGAAGTAGGGACCCGTATCAACTGATTGTGGCCCACCCTCACACCCGCCGCGGCGGCGCAACGCTGCCATTGGCCGTCGCTGCCACAGGGGAGTGGCTTGGGCCCGCTTAGTTTTTTGTGATACATTACGAAGCATGCGTAGGCGATCATCGCGCCGGCTGTATTCTCTACCAGTCGTTTGAAGGCGTTGGTGTGTCATAGTTTATTGCTTTGTTGTCGGTCCACACGTCACGGGGTATCATGTAAATTGTGGCGTTTATTGACGGCAATTTATTCGTGCTCGCCATATTTTCTTTTCGTGCTTCATAAGGACTTATCAATTTTTTCGGAGTTCACCGGTGTGAGGTAAGTGCTTTTTAATTTATTGTCTTTATTTAACGTCTTCTTGTAATTAACCGTTCGCTTTATTAAACTGTTCGTAGTGCTTGTAAAAGTGGTCCTATTTCATTTTGATTAAGTACCGACTTATTTAGGTCTACATTTTTATTGTTAACGGAATTTTGATTAAAAGTTTTATTAATTATTTGATTAAAAGTGTACGTAGGTGCATATTTTACTATTGTTTATTAACTAAAAAAAATATTTTAATTTTTTAAATTTAACTTTTCTGGATCATATTGTAGAAAAAAAGTTTGTTACTATGAAAGCATAAACTTAAACTACCATGAGCGATAGGTATCATTTACATTTTTTAACAAAAAATATGCATGTTGCCTATCTTAAATATAACGTAACTTAAGATCATCACAAGATAATCAGGAAGGCTACAAGAATGCTAATGCATATTAAAATATTTACAAGTTAATCTACGCGCACCTCCCGCCGCCTCACTAATTATATGTTATAATTAATCTATTAAATTAATGTCATTATTTTGATAACGGACGTTTGTAGATCATTAATCAAAGCCTACGACGACCTCATTTGACGGCTCCCATCATATTTTTTGGAGCCAAAAGAGGCATAATGCCTGATATTTTAAAGGCATTTGCATAATTAGGTGAATTTTATTGCTTTATTGAATTAGGGCCGATGTCAGGCTCAAAATTGAAAGCAGCGGGGTGCCTTGTGTTGTTAATTTTGTTTATAGCTTGTATTATGGTCAGTTTTGAATGTTGTTTCCATATCTCGAGCCCTATAAATGTTGTTAGAGTGTGCGAGGGCCAACAATAGCCTTTATTATTGATCTCAATTTTATAGCGCCGTAACAGAATGAAGTCGGCCATCGAACAAGCTATTTATCGTCCTTTTAGTTAGGATAAGACCATAATCATATTTTTATATTATATTATAACCAGTACGAGCTTATTTTATGACCAAATATCGAGAGCGAATATTGATTGTGGCAGGTTAAGGTCTGCTTTACAAACGATTCAATAAATTCCAGCATTAAATTAACAACTAACAAAGTCAGGTAAATTAAATTAGTATATTTTTTATTAAATTAAACACAATTATTAAATAAAATTAATTTCTAACATTTGTAGTTATAATAGTAACAATAGTTTTACGGTTTCGGTCTAAGAATTTTGCCGACGGCAAGTTATGTAAGGAGAGAGATAGGTACACATTTAATTGTAAAAATAAACTAAAATGTTTACAATTACAGCTTCTTACCTAATTTTAACTACTCAGTTATATTTAATTTATTATAACTTCAATTATAAAACTATGACCAAATCTGAAAAACTACCGAATAATCCAAGTAGGTAGGAATGTTTTTTTAATGTAATATAAGTATAAACTTTGTCAAAAAAATCCATCTCAAAAGTGTTTGTAATCAATCTAATAGAGAATTTAGATATCTTTATTACCCTTTCAAGCGATCTTACGTCCACCGCCGCAGTGTTCACTAAATTGAGTTCTCACATCACAATAGCCTTTGGAAGCACTGATTTTAACCAATTTTTTACTAAAGGGTTGGCCGATCTCATTCGATTAACGTGACCAAAAATTTTAGACCCCATCTTCAGCGGGTGAATTACAAAATTGGATGTGACAGTTTGAAGGCTTTCGAGGGTCAGGGGTCTCTGAATATTGGCCGAGATAAAAACCCTCGTGATGACTTGCGGATGCCTCTGGAACGCGAGCAGCATTGTTGATTGTATTAGACTTAATTAGATCTTAATTAACATTCTGGTTTCTCATTACACGCTACTCGGAGCTACCAGCGGCATTTATAATAGGAAAGTCGATTTACATCCAAACAGCTCATATCTTGATGATTTTTTTAATAATGTACGGATATTAAATTGTATATTTTTGTTTTTGTTCATTGTGTTTTGAGTGATGAAACCGGGTTAGCCGCTGCGATCTTATCTCACTTTGGATAATGATATTAATATGAATTTGCAATTTCAATAATAGTACTGCTTTTTGTTCGTTCGATTTGACTTCAGATAAGTGAAATATGATAACCGTACTGATATAAGCTGGACCTAAACTCTAATATAAATCTGATAAAATAAATTACCTTGTTCAATTTCAAGAATCTACTCAGCTGTTATATTTTTTATTTGACCGCATAAAATACAATTTTAATTAACCACCGTAGAATAATTTGAATTATTTACAGCTAATAACATTTAGCTACCTATTCCAAAGCACATTTAATGCTAATCTAGGCGTAACAAAAGAATAATTAGTCAAATCTACTAAAAGCGTAGCTGGAAGAATTCGAGAACTGGGAAATTACTCTTTGTTCCGTTGGATTAGGGTTGTTAATTCGGTTAATCTGACAGGGATATTTAGTGAAGTGATTAGTGAAATTGAACTTAAAGTAGTCGTGATAAGGATGGCACTTATCAGGTAGAAGTCAGGCATCAGTCAGTGGTAGGGTTGTCAATAAATGAATTTTATTTAAGATTGGTACTGTTTAAATATGAATACTACAAATAAATGTTTTTGAAGTCACACAGTTGAGAAGGTAATTGAATCTAAATAAACTAGTAACACAGTTCTTCTTTCACTTATTATCATTAAAAATTAAGATACTTAAACACTTTAGGCATATTTACAATTAACTCATTATATTTTCATATTACTTTTTACAAATTCAAGCAATAAATCTCACTCCCATCATAAATAGGTATACATTATGTACTTTTTAAGCAACTCCTATTTAAATAAACAAAATATATATTTTCTCTATAAACTTAAAAGTGTCAACCCTATAGGGGGTGAGTCAGTCAGCTTATCTACTTTGTGGTATAAGCCGAGACGCCATTAACACTAAAGCCGATACCTAATGGACAAAAACGATAATCCTCCAAATTCTTAGACGCGATAAACTTCGAATTGCAATACGGATATACCCTTACTTTAAAACATATTTACGGAGAAACGAAAATAAAAGGATAGATATTGATACTCGAAAGTATCTACTTTCGAGTATCAATTTTTGATAAAAACGTGTCTTCTTGAATCTTCAAGAAGACACGTTTTTATCAATAATACGTTTATGTAGACACCATAAATATGACTAAATAAAACAATACCTAAGAACATGATTTTTTTGTAATAAGAAGGGTATCTACCTATTTGACATTAATATTTTTTTATTACACATATAACATTTATTACACATTATTTATTACATACATTTGTTTACATTTATTGCATTTATTACATATTACACATTTAGACATTAATAAATGAATAAAAAAAAAAACATTAATTGCAACATTATTTAATAACCTAATGTCAAACTAAATATAAATAATTACTCTTATAAAGTCGTTAAAATCCAAGTTCTAAACAATTTCAGTTCGAAGCATAAAAACTCGTTCAACAGATATGCTCTATTGAGTAACAATAACATTCAAACTTTCACGTTTATACTCGTTATTGTAGAAATGTAGTAATTTTCTATCATTTGGTGTTTATTATATTTACATTTGAAGTTGTTTGTAACTGTCTATTGCAGAAATGTATTTTTTTTTTCATTCTTAATTTAAACTGCGAATAAAAATTTCATGAGTAGATAAAGGACTTCATTTAACTACTTATTGTCATTATAACTTTTTTACAACTGCTAGTTGGCTAATACCCATTTTCGCCGACTTACACCTAAAAGCCAAAACACACCGGATGCGTATGCGTTGCGTATGCGTAGACGTATGCGTACCTCTGAATTGTAATGTATGGAACTGTCACCACTTGCGTCTACGTCTACGCTATGCGAGTAAAACGCGTGGGTGCGTTTTGGTAGCGGAAAAAAAAACGCGTACTAACGTTTCGCAAACGCGCCTACGTCTGCAATGTCTCTTACGTTAGGGATCCCTAACGACCCCTTAGCAGTACAACTGACGTCTGCCAAAGTCAGTTGTATTTCTAAAGGATCAATCCCTTACGATAGGGGTTAGTTGGTGAAAACGGGCATAAATATACCTTACTTAAAGATATATACTTAAAATGTACCAGTAGCTTTAAAATAACACCCGAAGGAGTCCCTCGTAACGTCTAATGGGGCAGGAACATAACAAAAAGTTATTAATCCCTCAAGGCGCCAGGGTATCTCCAAATCCTATTAAATATTCCCATCCACTCCTGTGTTATCTGCAGATTAACAGACACTAATGTTGTCTCGTTTTATCTCCTCATTGAAGTCAGTAGCTTATACTTATTATATTTATACTTCCTGGATATTTTTTGGCTGTAGTCCGTGTAGTTACTGTTCAATTTAGTACTTGTAAGTATAAGTACCTAGGTACTTATTTACTTAATCTGAGGCTTCTAGGAAACATTCATCACTCTGAAATATAAATATGAAATAATAGTAGTGGCTGTGTGAACCCTTTGTTTAAACCTTTGTTCATAGCTTATGTCCATGTTGTTTATTTTACTAAATAAATAATAATCATAAACAGGATTCGTTAAACTATGAGAAAACAAACATAGATTTTAATCTCAAGTCTGTAGAACATAAAAATGTTGTTTATACTTTTCTTTATTTACTTTTTTCTTAGATATCTTAACTCGAAGAGCTCGATGCCAATTTCAATACATTAACAGGATATAACGTGAGCATTATTTCAGGTTAAGGTACTATAGGCTCGTACTAAATTATGGCGGCCATTGCCAATATTTATTGCTAAAGAATTAATTGAAACAGTCCATCGCGTTGCCGGAGCGTCGCGATGTACTTTAATTGAATAATTAATAAATGTGATATATCGTCCATGTTCCATATTCACACATTCCCAATTTCAATTTACAAGGAATCATGGCCGCTCGGTAATTAAATTGATAATTAAAATTTAATTGGATGGACATAAATTAGTCGATTTTTTCATGTCATTGTAATCGAGGTTAATTTCAGAATGTACTCGTAAAAATTGGATTGTTGTTGATTTTTATTAGTCGTAATAACGATAGGTAACTTTAAAAAAGACATATGATAAATTTTGCAGCATATTTTTGGATGATTATGGTCCCATTAATGACAATACTAGAAACAACGGTCCATCTCTCTCAAGTAGTGCTTGTCTTTAAAATGACGCTTCACTTTATTGCTTGCTCGTTCCTAAAACCCGTTCTCAACAATTACAAATTTTATGAAACAGAAAATGACAAAAACATCTTATACAACAGTTTCAGAAGGCAAACGAACTGAGTACCGCTAGGCAAATAGTAAAAAGTATAACTATGTGGCGATTATTCGCTCGAACGCCCAATCAGTGGTTGAACTGTCCGCGGTATCACTGAACCGTTAACACGCCTTGATTGCTTTATTTAATTTGCTCATTTCTTATTGGAATAGGAAGCTGTGACGTGAGAGGCGAGATAATTTGTTTTTTTTCAGCCAGTTTCTCTTCTACGCAATTTCAATTACTCTTGTTGCCGTATTTGCTGGCTATGAGTATCTTACCATTTTTCGTTTCTTTTGTATCCGTTGTCGAGATTTTGTGGTTAAGGTCCATCCACAGTCTTTTCTTTCTTCCTTCATTTCTAAGATTTTCATTGTAATTTAACTTTATTACGTTAAAAAATGCATCTAGTTATAACAGCTTTTTTCCGATTTCCTAGCGGAAAGGATTTTAAACCAAATCAACTAAGAATAAACTCTACTTCGGCGTGGAAACGCAACATTCCCATCGAATTCTACCAAACTACTCATCTAATCTAGCTATATTTCATGTTTAACGATGTGTCTAGTCCAGCTAAGTAAGGCTATGAGAAATGCAAGTTTTTCCTTCATTTAGCGCGAGTTGGCTCGCTTCATTGGCAATTGGTGAGCGTGACTAATTTATCACTACGATTACTTTAATAAATATCGATTGTTATTGTAAAGGAACCGTTGTTATTATTATGATCTCAATATGTTTTGTATGCATTGAACCACGTTCTATGTGTGAGGTATCATATTATTAAGTTGGTATCGTTTAACAAGGATTTCTTATCAATTTTTTATGCCTAAGTACTCTAATTGATGCATTATACCATATGTTCAGGATAGTGTTTTATAATTAACAGCGTACCTAAATGCCATACAATTCTGTTAATGTTTAAATTCTCCATACATAACCCCCATAAATCTTCCTAAAGAACGTAAGTAATTAGGAAAAATTCTACCATCTGATGACTTTTGGTCAACGTAGGTACTAACACAGTACTAAACATTGTTTCTCAGAAAAAGTCGATAATTAGATATCGTTTAAACTCCTTCCCTAATCAAGTAACAAGTTATTTTCTTGACATAGAGGTAACTTTAATACTCGTAACTATGCAAAGCAATAGTATTTCATTTCTTTCTATATAGATGTCTTTACTTACAACAAATAAATACACACAAACGATGAAGAGATACAAGCTAAACGCTACAAATCGTTTGTTATCTAGCATTTAGTTGAAGAAATGTATTAGCGGGAGTATCAGGAGAGCAGAACGCCGTAGCGGTTGCGATTAGCAGCGCGTGCGGCAGATGCGCGGGTGCAGGTGGCGCGGTGTTCCGCATTGTGCGCGCATCGCTACCGCCGCGGTACCGATCCGAATCTAGACAATGATTTGTTCTACTTTTATTGTGATACAATTGATTGAGTTTATAGTTTCATTTGGCTATTAGCTCGATTCATCTTGTGAAAAACCCTTTTCTTTTAAAAATGTTAAATATTTTGACCGTATATGGAATTTATTATTATTATTTAAATTAATTATTAATATATGGAGACAGAAAGTCTTGGCGTATGAGGAGAGAGGCCTTTGCCCAGCAGTGGGACACGAGTGGCTAAATAAGATAAGATAAGATAAGATATGGAATTTATAATCATACTCAATACTTCGAGGTACCATATTTAAATAAATATTACTTAAAGACATGCAAAAGATATTTCCAATATGCATGGCAACGCGCAAATCGTATCGGTGCCGAGCCAACATAAAATGTATTTATAGCACATAATGGCCATTTCGATTTCCTTATTTAATTTAAATTATACAGCTTGAGGTAACTATTGATCATGTGTAATTTGCAATAAATTTATGCGAGCAAAGCTTAACACTTTAGGTCGTTATAGAATCTAGAATTGGTACTTAGCTTGGTACTAACACTACCAGGCTTGCATAAGATCTAATACTCAATTAACCGTTTAATCGGCTCTAAGGCCAATTAAAACGTTAATTGGAACGACGTCTCGTAAGTAATTAGTAATTTTGTCGATAGATCGTACACATAGTAAATTGGTTGTTTTAATTGCTTCATATCTGTGGACAGCTACCTACAGTGATCTACGTATAGTTGTTTTATACATCCTGGTATGTATTACAACTTAATTTTTAATTTACATACATACTTAAGACTTGATATTTATCTCTGTGTTACGTTATATTAGTTAGAGACTTTGCTTTGTTGCAATTAATTAATAAATAATAAGGAGTTCTTAGCTATTTGGAATGCTAATAACTTGTAAACTGAAACTAAGGTATATTATATAAATAGTTTTAAATATACGCAATAAATACTATCTTATATATCTCATAGCTATCTTTGTAGATATCTACCTAGGTACTTAGTTGACTTTAATAAAATTAATAAAATCATTTATTTTATAAAACCCCATTGTCATTACATTAATTTCCTAAAAAACAATAACAAACCCTACAGGAACTGCAAATCGTTTAAATGCGAACTTCATAAAACGGGTACCCTATTATTAGGTTACGTTATCGACGATATTTTATAGCAGTGCGTAAATTCGCATCAAGCCCAGCCGTGTGCAACCAACCTCATCATAGCGAAAGCAAACTTTTTTTCCAAAGCCTCCACAGACCAAAAACTATTGTTACCTTAAAAATTACATAAATATAATTATCTCTTCTAAAATCTTTATGGACTTGAGTACTTGTTATTACTATGTTTATATTAAAAATTATTTTTTTTTTTCGTACAACCCATACAATAGTCGTTAACTAATGTTTATGTGTAATGAATGATAATATCGCTTTAACTTCATAAAATTACTGGTGTCAGAAAATTAAGGAGAATAATTTTATGACTTACATTTCCTTTGTTTGATTTGAATTACATTAGCTAAGGCTGTAGGAGACGATTTGAAACCGTAATTTAACTTTTTCTATTTAAAATGTTAAGTAAAAATTGAATCATAGTATGATAATTATAAGTCGTAATTCAAAGTACGCGGCGCAAAAATGCAGGTTTGAAGAAAGCGGATGTTTGCATATTGCAATTTAGATTGGGAAATATGATAGAAAGGTTAATTGTGCCTGACATTAGATTGCCACAGGGAGAACTGGTACTCGCTTTAATCATTATAAAATTAACGTCAAAACACCTGAGCTTTCTTTAAACATAATTTTAATTTTATAACGTTTCATTCCTTTCACACGTTTTATTAAAACACTAGATCATGACAAAGCACTCAACTTTATGAGCCGCTTAAATTAATATAATGTAAAAGAAATACTTACATTATACTTTTTATTTTACTTAATGTTTACTTGAAAAAGAATCTTTCATAGACAATAAAGCTATGGTCCACAAATTAGAAGATAAAAATTTGCAATAAAAACTTGTAGCAAGCGATCTGAACGTTTTCATAGAGTTTTAAAGAATTCAATTATAAAGATAAATCGCTAGGTTTTTTGTCTATCTTTGATAAATATCTGAACAGTTGGTTTCTATAATATACACATTTAGTATTTACTTTTTGCTTAACAACTTAAGAGCTATTGACGTCATGTATTTCTTATTTATAATATAATTATTGTTAATGTATTTGAATTATATTTTTCTAACTTGCTATCTTATTTAAATACATGTACTGCGACATAACATGCACTTACTTTTTTTCAAACTTCTGTTATCTAAGCTTCATTTAAATGTAGAGGATAAAAGAATTGTTGAAATAACCACATGCTTCCAAAGTTTATTCACCGTGATTTTTACCATATTTATAAACAATTGCTGTTTCTTAAATAACTTTTGATAGTAACTTCTTTTCTTTTGTTACAGGAATACAACCTCAAAACAGAAGAAAATTAACCCTCCCCCCCACTACCCCACTCTTCTAACTACCCCTTCATCTCACAATGGGTGTATCAGAACCCGGTTGTTCCTCCACTCCAGACTTACCTCCAGAACCTGAGCGTCCAGGGTCGGGAGGTGGCTATGATGATGAGGACCTGCCCAGGAGGAAGCAGAGGAGGTATCGGACCACCTTCACCAGCTATCAGCTTGATGAACTGGAGAAGGCTTTCGGCAGGACTCATTATCCTGATGTTTTTACTAGGTTAGTATATTTGCAGTAATGATTAATTAATATTATTACTAATTGTTATTATCACTATTTATTAATAACTTATTTCTCTAACTTTTGTTTTTACTGTAGGTATAATGTTATACGATAAAAATAATTATTAGAATATGAATACAACGCCAAACTAGATAATAATAAATTAAGCTTAGTATAAAAGACATAAACGCGTTCTCATATTAGAACAATTCATTTTTGTTATATATTTTGGAACGTTTTTCATTTATTTGCTCGAAATGAATATTTTTACTAATATTTAGATAGAGTACAAAGTAGAATAAAGTTTCCTGCTTGTTATACTTGCCTATGTTTATCAGTTTTCAATATAATTAATACCGATTTTTTGTTGCAGAGAAGAGCTCGCACTCAAAATAGGCCTAACAGAAGCCAGAATACAGGTAAGCTTTACAAACTATCGTACATTTGTATTCATATTATAATAGCATTGCTTTATAACAGAATACAGAGGTAATCCCAACAATTTACAATTCTATTTATACCGTAATGATATTGCCTTATCCTGCCAAATAAATAATGACAGCCGCGTTTAAAATTACATCTCGCACCTACTTTGGTCGTAAAATCAACATCTAAATAGACAGAAACGTGTCCTAAGTAAAGTTACTTAATACTGTATTACTATTTGTAAAAGGAATTCATATTTATAGTACAACTGCTCTATTTAAAGAGGTAATACAGTAAACTAAGTTGATGTCTCGTTTGAAAAGTCAGTTTGCTGACTCGAGTACAAATTATGTTATAAGAGCTAGTTGTAGAAACAGTTGTTAAATAGTTTCCATTTAATTCTTATTCTATCGTGTTAAGGTTCAATAAATAGTGAATGAAGAACTACAATGTTCTTTTCTGTTATAGTAGCCTTTATTAACAACGTAAGTAGGTTCAAAAAGAAAATGCCGTTATGGAACGTAGGCATTAAAAATGAATGCTGGCATTAAAGGCATAGTTGTCAAACTGTTTCGAGTTCGAAGGGCGACAAAAAGTCGCACATAAGGCCCCCTGCAGACTCGCGACTAAGCACCCATAACCGCCACAGCGCGCGGCTGGATACAACGCATTTACACATTTCTAAACCTCTAATATTAACCTTTATGTTTATTTATCTAATTCTATTATACTGATTATTTATTTATACCTATTTGATTTGACGTTTAGAGCTGATTTGAATTAAATAGTGTCTTTATGTGAGGTTCTAAGTGTGTCAATGGTGTCAAATGGAAACTAAATTATATATTTGAATTTTTATGTTTAAGGCATTATTTTACGTAAACGTTTTTATTGGGAAGATAAATGCGAAAATGCAAAATTATATTTCTTGTTTATCCATAAATTATAGTGACTACAATTCACTTTTTATTCTAGCTATTTTGCTTTGCTTATAAGCGGAATAAAAGTGCTTAAATGACAATTATAGCTTGCAAAAGGAAAGGTTAGAAATGTGGAAACTATGCGCATTACAGGGTATTGGTATCGGTCTCACGTTTCATAGTAGTGTCACCCTTTTTCATTTTTTTTAGTACAGTTCGACTAGTTATCAAAATTTCGGTATGTTTCATTCTTTGGTTATTCTTATGATACTTATAACTGTTGGTAACAAATTGACACAAGTAAATACTTAGATTAGAGGATATCCGAGGTCAGTAGATACTGGAAATAGCTAGGATTAAAATAACTAAAATCTATAGCCTGTAAGAAAGTAATTTCATGTAAATTCTTCATTTAATAATCGTTGCTTTAAAGCTTTTAATTTTATTCCACCATGTAAATCGAGAGTCAATAATTTATTACGACCTAGTCAAACAGACGATTACAAAAGTCATAAAGTTTGTTAATTACGAATTATTTACTGAACTGCAAAGTAAACATCATTAACGTGGTAATCAACAATATGTTTTGATTGCTTTTTCGGCACTTAACCGGCGTTTTACCAGAGAAGATTGAAGTCATTAATATCTGTCTTTATGACTTGAAATTGTGGTCACAGTAAAGGTTGTGCACAGGGTTCCTTATAAGCGATGTGGAGAAACGTGATTCCTGGCCCGTATTGGTCTAACGACACCTTAATGATCACTTAATCACGGCGCAGGCGCAGGGCGATGTAGATGTTTTTATTAAAGTCTGCGTCGTGGTAAAAGTATAAATATGAATTGCAGAGGAGCGTCGCATTCCATATTTTATTCTGTCAACATTTTTGCGGATGAATTTTTTGATATTTTACGATTCGTATAAAATGTTTATTGGCAAGCTTTTTCGGAACATAATTGTGTAGGTAAACTGTTATATAGGTAGGTAACTTGTAGAAAATCCGAAGTATTTTCTCGAGTTCAAATTAATCAAATCTTTTATATTTAAAGTGACACCTAAGTTATTCATATTCCAAATAAGGTTGGAAAATCAACAATAAATCTTACAAGACAACCATAAAATGATACATAGCGCGCTTACGCATCACATGTCACTCTTATAACAACAAAATATTCAACTGTAATAATATTTAATAAACACGATGAATCAAGTAGACGTCAAAGACGCACATTTAATTAGTGCACTTTTATAACTAGGCATTCCATATAAGGTCTAAATTAGCTTTATGCAGGTGACGCTTGAAACATTTTTATTCAATTATGGCCATAAGTAAATTGCTGATTTACAATTCATTAGATTCAGCCTTGTATGGCGACAACACGTAGCAGAACTAACAATTACGTTAGTAATTTAGAAAGGGCTGACATGGCTAAATTAAATTGATTTTGTTATAACATAACGGTATTTTTCGTTGGAAATATTTTTCTAATCTATATTAATTTAGACATATATGGTTAAAGTGTAGGTACATAGAGGTATATTTAATTATGCATAGTCTATGTAGGTAGGTACCTATGCATTTTAAATAACATGTAGCTAGGTACACAAGGTACACAAAGATCTTATTCGGATACAATATAGGTAAAATATGGATAGTTTATGTGAGACAATCCATTTAGTGTTCTTTAAGTTGTGGTATTTTTTACCCTTAAAACGAATGTCATTATTTATTTTGCTAAAGAAAACACAATTAAAACATATCTATAATTCCTCATAAAACAACAACTATTTTATTATTTATTTGTTAGTTATCTATTAGAAAATAGTCCGACTTTTTTTAACCAGACCTATCCCCAACAGGTATGGTTCCAAAACCGGCGAGCGAAATGGCGGAAACAAGAGAAGGTTGGGCCTCATGCCCACCCTTACAGCGGGTACTTGAGTGCTCAACCATTGCCGACATCTGCCCAGTTAGCTAACCCGTCGCATCTTGCCCAGCTGGGCTTCGGGTTGAGGAAGCCTTTTGATACTGCTGCGTTGGCTTCGTTTAGGTAAGGATATATTTTTAACATAGTAGAGTCTCGATTTCTAAATATTCTGATCTCTTAGGGCCTGTTTCAACATCTACAGATAAAATTTACCCGACAGATAAACCTTTGTCTATTTCCTAAAACATGACGTTTTAGACAGTGATGATAAGTATAAAATACTTAACAGATAAATTTGAGCTGTAAATAGTCAAACTGGCCTTTAGATTCTTGGTCTTATATTTATAGGATAATGTGAGATGAATACCAATGAAATCTTTGGCCTATATTATCAAGTGAAATCAACTATGTTAACACAATCTTTTTTGTCCACAGGTACGCAAGTTCCCCGCTTTTCAGCGCTCAATACCTACCACCATTATCGCGACCGCCTCTTTTCGGAGCCCCGCTGTACGCGACTTCCCCCGCGCACTTCCACTCTCTATTCGCCAACCTCACAGCTCCAGAACCGCCGAGGATCCCCGAACTATCACCCGATCATTCCCGAATCTCAGAACATTCGAGAATCTCGGAAAATTCTAGAATGTCTCCGGAACATTCTCAGCCGTCTTCGGGGGCTCGTTCGCGTTCCATCTCTCCTCCTATATCGCCGGGCAGTGAAAGCTTGCCGCAGCCAGTAATGGATGATGTAAGGAATTCTAGTATCGCTGCGCTAAGATTGGCAGCTAGAGAACATGAATTGAGATTGGAACTGCTGAGGCAAAGAGCTGATTTGATTTGTTGACTATCATTTTGAAAATATTTTATTGACACAAGAGATAAACTTGTTGGTGAATTGAAAATTTCTTATGCAGAGTTGCTGTAAAAATTGATTCCTAGTTTAGAAAATAGTTCAAAGAGTTGAATTTATTTAGGCTTGATGAAGATGAAAGAGTGCCTTATGACCTTGATACTTGATACTTGACCTTGTGTGTAATCAAATGAAGAAAAACTTCTTTAAACACCTACCTTTCATTAGGTATTTTTATGTGTAAATACTTACCTACTTATAAATGTTGTTTAGCAGCTTAGATTATTATTTAGTTAGATACTTAATTGTTAATTTATCTTCGCACCATAGAGTATTTTTCCGTCCATTAATGCACAATTGTTTTATTACCTATGTACCTATCTTATTGTAAAACATTATCTAAAACGTGTTAAAAAATAAATAAACATATTTTAGCAATATAAAACATTTTTTATTTTAATCATTACGGTGTTGAAATAAAAAGTTAAATTGATAGTTTATATTAGTTGATGACTAATATCTTTTTGGCCATGATCCTTTTCACAAATATCATTTTCTTACCTACTTTTGAATGAAAAATAATTTAATAGAGTAGTAAGCACATTTTAGTTTAGATATGTAATTAATAATATTATGACATCAACATATTAAACAACACTAATTGACCGTTTAAATTATCGATTAAAAACATGCCGTCTTCTTCTAATTTTGACATAATTTTGACAACGACAGCGATACCTTAGAGTGTCTGCAACAGACTATTAGATAAGAAACAAATGACAACCACCTACCTGATGTAACACATTATTAAGGCGACCTCGTGAATCATGAACGTCATCAAAGCACCTCAATCAGCACCAATTTGGTTAGTCACTATGACCAAGGCCAGTGAAGGGAGCATCTCTACGTGAGCAATTACTGCCGACCTCAGGCCAAACCTGCGGTCTAATTATACCCTAATATCTAGACACCGGGGACTTAGGTCCCAATGTTTAGGTTTTAAATTAGACACGACAGACCGAGGTCGTACGGTCATATGCTCATTGAATGTTTTATTTGGTTGGGTAGGATCATATTTTTGGCTGTCAATAAATTGGTTTTGATGAAAACAAATCTATTTAAATAATTTGCAAGATATATATACAAATATTAGTTTATAGTTATTTTATTACGATGAGCATTTATAAATGAGAATATAAGTACGTAATCGTTAAATAAATATAAAAATATATGACCAACACAATCAGAATACTTCAAATTTAATAGCCAAGATCTAGTTCAAATTGGATTAATTAATGGGAGTGGTACTTTAAAAACCACGGGCGGTCTTTTAACCAGTTTTTTATGACAAAAACATAATTATTTATGACACAAATAATGTCAGTTTCCCTACTCGTACAATCTGAATACGTATAGACATATGAAAGTCATGTCCGTTTTCAAAATTATATTTAATAAACATCATTTTTTTATTAGTATTTATTTGACAAACAATTACACGCCTCCTTTGTGATGATAATGGCTAATCGTAAGATTTTATGAGCTTAGTCGAGACACCGTCTGGAATTTAGAGATGGGATAGCACACATTTTACAAGTTCATCGATAGATATACTTTTGTTTTACATTACGTCAATGTTTAACAGTTGGTAAAAGGTAAGCAATTAATAGGTTGTCATGTTTCATAAAACTTAAGGTGAAACTATAGAATGTCATCTTATGTCTTGAAGATTTTATGCAGAGGTAATGCTCTAAAACAATCAATTCATTACCTATTGATAGATATGTTATAGAAAATCTGAGGAATAAATAATACTTTATGCCTAAATGTAACTTTAGGTATATCAATTACAATGTTCCCTTTCTAACGTAGGTATATCGACTCTTAATCGATAAACCTGGCCCAACACTATAATTTCTTTAGTGCAACACATCGGATCCGAGCTGGCGCTTTCCGCCCAACTTTTATCCCCCGATCCTTAGGTCCAGGACTTTATAGCCGCTCGTAAATAACGCGCACGAATAAAGACGTTCATGCCGCGACGTTTTCATTTAAATTATTTTAATATACTTACTTCGAGTTTATTCCGCCATTTTTGTATTAAGAGAGTTTTTACTGCGAATCAATTTTGTTCGGATGCTTTATAACTGCCGTTCCCAATATTCTACCTATCTTTGGTTTTGTCCTACTGGAGATAGAAATAGTTATCTATCTTAGAATTTTTCGTCCCTATAAGCCTACCGGACAGCTGTCCTGTGACGTAGCTACGTGACAGTTGAGTACTGCCACTCTCGGGTACTCATCTATCTTTGAATATTGGGAACCGCCGTTAGTGGTTTTACGCAAAAGCGTATCTTCTACTTCGCGGTTGACGTTTGTTAAGATTTGGCAGAGCAGCGGTTCGTCCGTTAGTGCGTAAGAGCTGTAATGTTGATCTTTTGTTTTACCTTCCATTACTCCGTTGTTGTTGGTACACTAGTATTCTTTCTTAGTATTAGTATTCATTCGATAAAACTATTTCGTGGATTGGTGTAGAACGGTATATCTACCCACACCGTTCTTCAATCCATCCATCGGCACAAACTTTGATATTTGTAATATTAGAGTAGGATATTTAAATTATTTAATTAACATATTAAAATTCAATTCAGTCACAAATCAAAATCAACGTCCAATTGATTTCCAATATCGATTGTTAAAGCACTATTCGATATTATAATTTACCTAATTCAGTTTTGTTATTTTAAATAAGAACTAGTTGGGTATTTTATTATAGCTGTTCAAATTAAAGGCTATTTTGAATTCACATTATTCTTAATCTTTTTGGGATGTATAAACTTGTCTATAAGTATTAAACCTCATGCTTCCTTAAGTTCTTAAATACTATATCTTCCATTTTTTTATTTTAATTTTGCTTTTAAGGGCTATCTACACAGATCCGGGTCCGGGATCCGGGATCAGGGAAAACAATACGTCGTCATGACAACGTATCCGGTTGTCATGACGACGAATTGTTTACCCTCCTGACGGGCCACGGCCCGGACACGTCCCGGGCACGGCCCAGATCTGTGTAGATAGACCTTTAGGTCACTACATAGTTATATAGGGACCTTTTAATCTCAAAATCTGTTACAAAATATTTAAAATCAAAATAAAATAAAGCAAACAAGTAAAACAACATGCAGTTTTTCTAATGCACTCACTACATACAAGTAAGTAGCTATTAAAAATCAGGAGACAAAAAAATCTTCATCCAGTTGCCTACCAAACCACACCTTATATGGCACGACGAGTTTTTAAATTTAAAACAATTTATGTCGACATTGTATCACGAAACGGTTATGAATGGATGACGAAATCAGTTTTATGAGTTGTTTTCCATTTTATTGATATTTGATAGAGCATTCGGTTATTATTTACGAGTTTTTGCTAGAGCACAACTGTTTTTGTAAAGTTCATCATTGGGTTATTATTGGGTTATTTAGTGATTTACTCGTATCTACTCATATTTTTGAATTGATAGAGCTAGGTACATCACTGAAATGGTTTTGTATTATGGATAATACGACCGGAGGCGGAGGTAAGAAGAATTAGAGGAGCCAAAAACCACAAAAGAACTTTTGAAACTGAACCATATGAAGAAAAAAGTAGTTCAGGAGCAATTCGTTTCATCAGCCAAAATACGTAGAGTGTGGAACTCAATTTCTTTTGTCATATTTCTTTGTATAGGTTTGCATATGTTTATTGAGAACAGTTTTTCAGTTAAATAAGTAGGTATGTACTATCGCTGTGTTACCGACTAATTTAGCCTGTACTGATATTTCCCTAAGAAGTAATATAACTAAAACAAATCTTAGGCACAGTATCCACGACGCTTCATTTACTGCATTCATGTCGCATCGCAGCCGCGTCGCATCTAAATCGCAAATGCCATACGACATTTTTTGCGACCCATACATTGTTTCATACTTCACGTGAAGCAAATGCGACGGGTCTATGTCCACGGCCCCGCACGTTTATGGCATTTGCTATCCGTCGCATGAAGCATTTGCTGCATGCGCGCATGCGTACAAAATTACACATCTGTGTCGCGTGGCAACATGTCAACAACATGTTGTACGTAGACGTCAAGTAGACATTTTCAAATCCATAGATAATAATCGATTATTAAGACCCGGCGTAAACCTGATACCTATGCAGATATTTCCGGCGGGTTACACACCGGTTTACCGGCAGGATAAATACAGACAAACGAACTTAAAAGGTACTTAAGCGAACTTTTTAAAAAATATATATATATTATATTATTAGTGCATTTATGAAATCGGTCGGATTCATTATATTATTAGTCCACGCCTTCTTTTGAGACCAATCACAATAAGTTTCATTTCTGAACAACGATTTTATTTTTTGGCTCAGTAGGTTGCATTGTCCTTTAATCGCTACAAAGTTTTTTTTTGTAACAAAGTAGTTATTCACCCAATAAGTTTTGGCATGTATTGATTTCGGCGGCTAATTAATCAGATGTTACGGTTTCAAAAAGTTTTTGATTAGTGTGTTTTCCGATCACTGTTTTGACATTATCACTTTTATCCTATTCTTATTTGAAGCACTTCGTCGTTTATATACCTAATATTCTATCTTTTCTGTGTAATACCATGACCGTAATTGAGTAAATACTTTTGTTCGCGATAGTATTTTAGAACAAATGTCATACGTCAGACCTAAAAATCGTCTAATGCGCAGCTTGACAACCAGCGCGTAGAGGAATAATAGACATACTGCTGACGGATCCGGTATCCGTATCAGGGTTTAGGATTGGGAAACTGATCCTGGGCGCGCGTACACACTGTTCTTACTTTTCCATCCGGTTTCCGTCCGGAAAAAATAAGAACAGTGTGAGCCTTGTCGAACATTTTGTATGCACGCGAAGCATTCAGGTTTCCGAATCTGAAACCCTGATCCGGAATCAGCATGTATGCGCCCAGATTAAAACTCATGTATAAAAAAAAAATTGGTCCTTTTTGGTCTCATTCCATGCAAACAATTTGAGAAGTCGAGTTTTCTTTGGCCATTTCATACTACAAGAAGTGAAAACGGTTATGACAACCTGTCATTTTAATTTTATAGTATTATTCTTAGTTGTCAGATTGAATTGTTTATTATTGTTGATGATAGATTGATTGAAAAATAATGATATTGAATTAAATTGCATTATAACGTGGCTGTAGAAAACTTTAGGCTAATAAAGTAGTAAGATATTATGTGCTTTTGTGAAGTAAAAGAGTGCTAATCCCACAGTTCGAGGAAATACAATGGAAAATAAACAATGAATATTTCATGGGTAATTGTACAGAGATATCTATAATTATTGTAGTAATATTAATGGTAGATGTAAGAACAAATAGTACCCTTTGACCATTGACTTAAATGCTATACGTATTTGCTGTATTTGTAACGATTTTTTGGATAAACAAAATTGGCAATTTTAGGTTACTAGTGATATCAAAATTGTTATCGATAATCATATCGACCATGTTGCAGATTTCATAATGATGATCAAAAATGATGATCAGGCCCAACTGGAATCGATCAAAACATATTCAGACGCCTCAACTTACTTACCTTAACATACATCTAGCTTCTTTGTGGTATGTATTAAATTATGTAGTCGCATTTATTCCATCTGATATATTATTCAATGTTTTTATTTGGTTTAATTGTATTAATCTTTTGCATGACTATTTCAGGAACCGGTGGTAGAATATAAACCTCAAATAATTTGAAAAGAAAACTTACTGGGCAAGATCAAGAAATGGAGGGTTCAAAAGAAAGTATTGGAGAAAAAAGTACAAAAATTTAGAAACTACCTACCTAATAAAGTACCTATCCAAGACTGATTTAGCATTTGATTTTATTTATAACTAGTGGCCCGGGCAGATTTCCTGCCCTAATGATTTTTTTTACCTTCTTTGAGCTTGTAAAAATGTAACGGTGGAAGGATTAGCCAGATCGGTTCAGCTTCAGCCGTTCTTAAGTTTTAGCGAGACAAACGCTTTGGAATAGGTATCCTTTTTTACTAATATAGATTTCACTAGAAATTAGATATGTTCTTAGACAAGATTAATGATAATAATTTTCAGAAATTTGCGTATTTTTATTAATACTGACATATAATCGTTAATGCAGGGAATCCGGGCTCTCTACCCAAATGTCCAGCCAAATTAGATTTTTACAATATATTTGGTGATGTGATGTCCAAAGAAAGCCGCTAGGACCGGTCACTGTAGAGATAGTTTTTCGAACACATAGGGTTCGCTCACTTTATCTGCGTTTTCGTTCGCATTTCACTCGTGCGAATACGTACGAACGATCTGCTATCGATGTGCAATCGATATAGTACTTCTAAGGTCGGGATTATTAGTGCGTGTTCGTACGTATACGCACGAGTGAAATTCGTACGAAAACGCAGCCAAAGTGAGCGGGCCCTTAAGAACATAATATATTCTAATTGCTTTTTCGATGATCGACATCCACAAAAATCGATAATCAGCACATCACTAGCCAAATACGAACTTGTGACAACCATCTACATGACAAATCGACGACACTGTAATACGTTGCTGTAACGTAGATATGTCTCTTTCTAGCGCACTGGTTACATCGTAAGTAAAAGAAAATAGAAATATGCATCTCACTTGCTATTTTCACGAGTCATACCACTGATGTTATAGACTAGGAGCCTGAGGGTGCCAGAGCTACCTTAAATTCGGAAAGCTGAAAGTTCTACCACGTGTACACCCAACATAGGGTTTGACAATGTATTATTTTTTAATAACTTATTTTTATGCTTTAATATGAAACTTTATTAAATTTTCAATAATCCCTATTTTTAAAATGTTTAAATGGCTTCTTTCAGTATGAAATAAATAAATTTAGATGTTCTCATTCTAAAAAGTCGTAAGTCCATTAGTCCCGTCCGACTTGTACGTGTACACGAGGAAGAACGTTCAGGTTTCTGAATTTCAAGTAGGCCTGGCACCCGCGGGCTCCTAGTCTATCAAGCATCGCAATTACGATACGCGTGGACGGACCTCATGCAGGAAATGCTGTACGTGTAGCAATTGTCACATGCGACAATGTAGCAAATGCTATACAATGGACATTAACCCTTATTGCGACAAACACACACTCACAATCTCAAATCAAGCCCAAAGCTAATATCCTAAACAGCATTAGCTACGTTTTGTACCTGAATCCAATTAATCGTAAAATTATTTACAACATAATACTAACATAAATTTTTATGGCGCTATACATTGATTAGTATAACGAGCCAGCCGACTGTTTGACGACCGAATTAACATTTATAGAAATTAATCGATTTCTCTCCATATCGATTCTAGTATTCGATGAATCGAGCTATAAACGTCTCGTTATCACTAATGGTAACATATGGGCATTGTATGGGAAATAGGAACGTTGAAGTTTCCTGTTTATTTTTAATTATAGTTTCTATTTAATGAAATGACGGCGTCACTCGTTAACAAGAGGTTTTATGATTCTTAATACGTCATGGCTTATTTAATAAATTGTTTGGATCAAAGGAGGTGGACAGAAGGAGCGGATTCGTTATAAAACTGTTCAAATCCGTCACATGTTTGATGCATAAGTACCTATATCAGATGCTCGCAACGTTTTCTTGCCCAAAGTGAACAATTAGGTAGATAAGACTAGTTTTAATAAAATATAACCTGAAGTTCGTCATTTTTCCAAATATAACTACAGATGAAGAGTCAAATGAAGTATCATTTAGTAAATCCCTCTAAGCTTAGTGACTACAAAACGGCTACAATAATCATTTTCTTCTAAACGGCAATAGTTTTAATCTGAGCTATCGACATGCAACTATGAAACATTTTCTTATAGGTTCGAACATTAAAGTTAGTTTTATTTCTTCCCTATAGTGGCCATAACCCACGGTACTTTTATTTAAAACTAACTTTTACCCGCGACTTCTTACGAGTTGCCTACATTTACTTTACATTTATCGGCATATCTTGTAAAACTTATTCGAGATCTTAAATTAATTTAGTATTTGCGTCATTCTGATAATCTACAATATAAAGGCCTTACGTCTATTGCAGACGATTTATGGTGCAAGCCTGTTACAATGTTTTTGGTGACTGAACAATCCAATGCGAGAGCGACAAGTTTTACCGCAGGCCTGACAAGAGACGTTTGCAGCAGATGGAATTGTGTCGCCTTGTCGACGTCTTTGTCTCTTGTCAGATAGAGCCGCGAACCAAGTCTCATTATATGTCTTGCGTCTCTCCATAACACGTGCAATAAAAAAACAACAAACAAACAACAATATAGTAAAGTTTTAATCACATCAGTTCAGTAGTTTTTGCGTGAAAGAGTAACAAACATCCATCCATCCAAACATCTTCACATCAACTGGTACTTACATACATAAACCACGTTACTAATATAAGTAGGATAGTAGAATTACATGCAATCATAATTACCACTAAGTTTACATCCTTTGAGTTATAGCTGTGTATAAATTAGTCGGAGCCTTTCATCTTTTCATGGGCGTTTTCGCATGGCAATGTAGGCTCTTTTACGAATACAATAATTTGCAAAAACGTAGAGATATAGGTAATATGTATTTGTCTCGTAGCTTTCGTATTGAGGAGTCTAGAGGACAATGGATGAACGAAATGGTAGAAGCTTCACTGAAAAGAACGTAACTATCTCATAAAAACAACAACAACTAAACAACATCAACAACTAACTCAACTAACTCTCTAACTCTCTCTCAACTATCTCATGATGATAAAGGTTCATATATTCTTACCTATTTATTTGAGCAGGACTATTTAAGTAATGCACATATTTTAAAACCCATTTAAATTAAAATTAGTTATTCACTTAATTGAAATGAAACTATTCAGTTTCATATTACATATATAAGTATGCGTCAGTAAGTAAGTAATACGCCTATTACATTTGAATAAAAGAAACGTAAACTATGGTAAAATAGAAATAAAAAGAAAATCCTATTTAAATACGATAAAACTTATAAGTGACTTAGTATGTACCTATAAAATTTAATATCACTCACGCACGTACCGTGTGCACATCTACAAGAATCACATTAACAGCTTTTTTTCCATTACACATTCTTTCCATCTTTCTAATCGTAAATAAAATTTTATTACTCACATTGAAATAGAGTATTAATAAATCTCCTTCATAATCACACATTAAAAGCATTTTATTGTCTGCGAAAGAGGAAACATCAATTGTTTTAATAAAACTATAAAAAAAATAAAGTTAATAAGACTTTGCTGCATTTTCTAAGAGATACTTAAAATATGTCTAACATTTTAACAGTTGCAGAACAAGGCTTTTAAATTAAACACTCGATTATTAAATAAGAAGAGGATAGAGCGATACATAATCAATATTATTAGCTTTGAATTGAATGACCGATTCTACGATGATGGAGAACATAGAATGTTCATATTCAATTTAATTTTTAGAAAGAAATGAAGGATGGGTAGGTATGATATTATTATTGTATATTCAGCAAAACTGAACACATAAGTATGACAGTCACATCTTTTGAAGCTTCTATAAGATTAACTATTTTTTAAGTTATCTTAATTAATTAAATAAAGTGAAAAAGGATAGATTTCAGAAATACATTCACATTCAAAATCATTTAATAAAAATATGTTCAGATTGTTAGCAATCGAACCTCGGTTTATTTAACTGACGTAATTTACACCTGATTATGCCTCATCGATTTTCCCATGGGAATTTTCAAATTTTGATGTTAATAGATTTGTTATTAACTAAATAGATTGAAGAAATATAAAGAACGTTTATTATACTTACCTATAAGAGTATCTAAACTTGTCGACTTTGCAAACTTTTTTAAATTTATTTAATCTATCTATATACGCTATAGTAAGTAAGCAAGTAAGTAGTTTATTTTCTGAAAACAGTACATTACACTGTATATATATCTATATACGATATATTATTATATAATATCTACAAAACTTAGTACCTAGGCAAATTGTGGGTAAGTAGTATATTGTGGGTATTATTGTAGGTAAGTAATGACTTACCACAATACTTTATGTAATCTGCTCTTGACATGCGTTTTTTGGAGAAAGTCTACACATTTCATGATTAATTTTCGTCAGCCGATGTTTTTCATTACTATAATAACCATTTGACTGTTTCAGCGAGCGAGCTAGCGTATTACTTATAGTAGAAATTGTAGTCCAACTAATGTTTATTCATTCATTTATTTTCACCGCTACTTATAAACTGATAATTGAATTACGAACACGTGTAAGTTCCTACGACGTGCCTTTGGATTAACAATAAATAAGCAAGGTGTGACTCCGATGCGAGTATAAAATTGTGCAAAATACTTACCTATATGCAAAATAGTTATAGATAGCCGCACACAAAGTGAACGAATGCTTAATGACTTGCTATAATTGTTTACGATAGTCATAAACTTGATTACTTTGTATTGCTATGTAATAACTGACGCTTTGCAGTAATGACCCTTTACAAGTACTAGTGCCTGTATTGTGTAACGTATTGTATGATTTAAAAAAATTGCGTGTTACTGTTTTTTATTCGATATATAATATGAAGTTGCTTAGATTATTGTTTGAAATATTACCTATTCCTAAAATTATCTTTACACCGTAAGATTTTTAAGTTTGTTAAGTAGTTGTTAAGTTAGGTACCTAATCCTATTTAAGCAAATGCCCAATTCATTCAAATACCGCACCATATTCAAATAAAGAAAAATAATAATTAACGTACCCATATCATAACATAATGAACCGGGAACTACAAAACGAATCTTCGTTTTACGGTCTACAAATCCCAACTCGAAACATCACCGGCCAAATTAAAGCTAATTTATGTTGATTGAATTCATAATAGAAAACTATCAACACAACATTCAACCGGTACTAGGTACTTAAAATATCGACGGAATCGATTCAATATTCGATTGTGATTAATCGAGAAACACTCTAAACTCGGTCACAACACGCAAATAATGTTTTAATTCGAAACACTCTGGAAATACGATAAAAGGTTTAAAAAGAAACGTCGAAACTCAAAGCAAATAATGCTGGCTGATAACGTTAGAAACTACATCCGTAACAAACATCCTAACTTGCAAAAGTCTGTAAGCTAAACTAAACTCAAAGCCTGTAGAGATATAATTGAAAGTGCGGTTTCCGTATGTTTCGTGCCAGTCAAATATATTTTTTAAAGGTATCATTCGGTAAAGCTTTCCATTAGCGGGCACGCGCCAAGTCGACAAACAAATGACATTTAAAAGGAACACGATTTGAATTTGTTTGAAATTGGAATGGAATATAAATGGCGTCTAGACTTTAGAGTTTGAGATAACCTGGGGACCGGACGGACCGGCGGCGGCAGACTGACACCACATCGATGTTTTTAATACTTTTTAAAGATTCATCGCTTCACATCACTCAATTTGAGACCTGATAATTAACAACGCTAAATAGATTTAAAAGCTCTTCTTCATTTTGATCAAATTACTTATATGGAACCTTTTCTTTAGGATTAAATTAATTCATAGGTTTTGTTTTGAAATGTACTTACTTACGTATAAAACAGAAGTATCTATCTGTATTCATAACAACAGAAATAACTAGAGATACTTACCTATCTACCAATAAAATATATTAAATAAATAATAAAATAACTAGTACAATTGCCATTAGTATCTAGTTTCGATCGATTGAACATGGAAATGATGCGGTCGGCCGCGGAAGTCGCGTGCGATCGCCACCGGTCGCTGCCGGTCGCGAGTAGTCGCGGTTGTAATACAAACCGCAAGTAAAGGATATTATTGTTATCTATAACAATATCAAGAGTAACAAAAGTAAGTCTATTGGATTCACTTCAGAGATTATGATGTTTCTTGATAATAGTGTTATTATGCAGCTCATTTTTCTTAAAGGATTTATCCTCAAACAAATCTAAGGGATTTATTTAAATAAAAATTGAGAATTGTCCCATCCCGAGTAATAAAAACATTCTCTGATAAAAAGTAGGTAATAGAAGCTTATAACTTAAATACAACAATTTCTTTTCTGATTTAAGTGTTAACAATGTAATTTATTACTCAAAAAACACAAATTTTAGAATTTCTAAATCAAGACATAACTTATGCAGCCACATATAGACACAATAAACTATCGAAACAGCAATTATCGTAAATTCTCTATCAAAACGATATCAATAGAAAGTCAAATAGCGCTAATTAGGGCACTACTGTTTTGTTTATTTTATAGACGTTTGTTTTTGAGCAATAGATTGATTGAAACTTTTTGAATTTAAATCACGATCATTTTTCTTTTATCATTATATTTTCTGCAAAATATGTATCACTACCAGTGATATTATTGGCCTAGGTAGCTAATATTTATTTTAGCTAATATAATAATATTGGGTTGACGATTCATTTTGTTCTGAGATACCTACTAGAATGTAGAGGTACCTAGATATATTTTCAAAACAAACATAATTTACCCTGAAATTCATGAAACTCTTGGAAGATAAACTTATATAAGTACTAGCTGTTGCCCGCGGCTTCGCACGCGTTGACTACAGGTAATATCACAGCGGGATAAAAATTAGTCTACTTAAGTTATATTATCTTTTATTTTTTACTATTTACTACTTAATCTTTCTAAAAACCTCATGGAAATCGGTTTAGCTTAACGATATTAGGTATACAACATGCGTCAAACTGATAACCCTTCCCCTCCCCCAATTTTCATAGTCGGTTTACCTACTAAAACCTTCTCCTAAATTAACAAATTACTTTTTTGAAACCCTTGCGGAAATCGGTTTAGCTTAACGATATTCAACACACGTCAAACTGATAACCCTCCCTTTTTCAAAGTCGGTTAACCTACTTACACCTTCTCCTAAATGTAACAAATACTTTACTGGAAACCGAATGAAAATCGGTTTAGCCTATCGCTGGAAAATTGCGAGCAATGTATGGACTTTTCCGTGATTTTGTGATTTTCAACAATGGTTTTTTAAATATCCCACGGGAACCCTTTAATATTCCGGAATAAAAATTATCTAAGATGTTGACCAGGGATATGAGGTATTACCATGCAAAATTTCATTTAAATCCGTCCAGCTCGGAGATTAGCCCGTGCAAACAGACAAACAGACAGAGAAATAAGAAATTCAAAAAACATTTTTTTTGTATTTTCCTTTTGTTTACATTCCCCTGACTTAGTTTTAAGCATTTTTTTCATTTGTACAGACATTCGACCTCTACGATTTTATTATATGTATAGATTTCCCTTAAATAAAACTTTGATATACTTTTATAAAATTGAGACGTTTAAGTAGTATGAAACTGGGAGGCAGCCGCCTTCTTTTGTTTGCTATCTTTATATTAAACGTCAAATCGCAACCGCGAGGCAACTTCTGATGCGAAAGCTACTCAAACCCTATTCCTACTCCAAAACCAGCATCAAAACTACCAATCTTTAACAATTCGTAGCTCAACGTCCAATAACTAGTTAAGTACCAAATGGATATTCCGTTTGTCTATCGAGCCGAGACAATTACATCTACCGGATTACGATCACAATCGTCATTAGAAAGGTTAAGCTTACAATTACTGTTATAATACAATCCATTGTTATGCAAACTGCTACTTTCAATCTGATATTTCGAACCTACTTTTTGGGTTCGAGTTTTTGGTTGTTATGATTTTTTTAAGCGATTTTATTGTTGGTTTGTGTTTTGTAGAGCTGCTTTTACACATAATGTTAAATGGAAAACGCTAGCTCATTTCAAGGGCTAAATGTCCTTTCTTCTATAAATAAAAGAAAGGGGAATAAGCAAAGATGATGTAAGCATCCAGAATATCAAAAAGTCATTGAAGATTAAACTGTAGCTATCCTTAACATAATCAAAAACTACAATACCTACCATGACAAAACATAAAGGCGCTTCACAAATAACAAGAAAAACCATACAGCTACCAATTTTCTAAAATCTTACGAAAATGCGCAACATAATTTCAGATTCACGTCGCCTCTACTTAAGCTAATTGGGTAAATGCTAAGAGCAAAAGCGTCGATGCACTTTGCGGTTAGCCTAGCCTGAATAGACGTAGTTGCCATGATTAGCCTGCGGTACCAACGATGTAACAACTGTGATTACTCGGCCTCCGCGGCTAGGAGACTTAGACAAACATTCTGTAATATTTTGAAGTCTATTTCCCAAATTATGTAGGTTTTTCCTAACCGCAATACGTCGTAACTTAGCTCTAACTGTGGGTTCATGAAATGTCAGGATAGAGCGGTATAGAATTGGAATAGTAAGCTTATTTATTTTTCTACTGGGGTAAGATTTAAGCCATATTTCAGCACTGATGAAACCCATTTCAAAGTATTAGGAGGACTACTGAAAATTCTTTGAGATGATATTGGTTATACAAATAGGTACCAAGATCATCAATAACAAGAAAAAATATCAACGTTTATTTACGTTTTGTTAAAACTTACAAAACATCATTCCTAAAACATAGTTAATTTCTAAACGCAACCTTAGAAACTAAAACCCTCATTAACTTTCCCACAAAATTAGGTTTTATTTTCGCTACCTCATTTACCAAGCCGTTTAACCAAATTAGTTTTATTTTTACCAAAACTAATTAATAAATGAAGGTAAGGTAATGTTCCCAGCGATTGTGATTTGCTCGTCACCGTCATAATTAACAATGTTAGCGTAGAGAAAAATGGCGTGTATGTCGGTACGGCCACCGCTGACACGCCCACTAATTTAATTTACATCGCACACGGGCATAGCCGGGGAGAAAAGTTGTAGCAGGTTCCGATTTTGGAATGAAACTTTTTGTACCGTTTAAGTGGAAGCTCATCTACATGTGATGTGTTTTTCTGATCAGATGTTATGAGATCTCCACAAAGTCATGACTTTAGTTTGAGTAGGTACCTTTTCGATTTTATGTTTTGAAAATTACGTAGGTAAGTAGGTAATTAAAAAACCAACAATTTATCTTGCAGTTACTTTTGAAATCTTCGCCTAATACGACTTGGTAATTTCTATCAACTATGTAAGTACCTCACATTGTTGACGAATAAGTACCTAAACGTGAAGATTTATATTCGAAGTAGATAGTTAGTTAAACTCAAGATTTATTTTGAGTAACAAAACGAAGAACAAACGGATCGGTTCAGACTTGTGTCATCGCCAGTACCATGTCGCAGTTAATGAACGAGGATGATTTGCGAAACAAGGAGTCTGAGTAGATGTATTAAATTTTGTAATTACGCCGCCCGCGCCGGCGCCGCCCGTCCAAACTATACTTCATTACAGCACTAATAGGTTTTCGACAGTAGCCGCTGATAAAACATCGGATTTGGATTACAACAGCTACTGAAATTCAAATTAATCTAACATGCCGACAAGAAGAAAGTTTCTCGCTGTAAAGTCATTGATAATGCTTTGATTGTTCATAGTAATAAGTATAGTAGGTATTATATACTTCTATAGTTTATTTTTATAGTTTAATTTATTTCACTTCAGTATTCTGTTAGTAGGTACTTACTACTTATCGTCTTTGCTAGTCAAACTTTGTGTTGTGAAAGTTTCTTTTCTATTTAAATACAGACAATTATAACTTTTCAAAAATAAAAGAAAGATAAAAGAAATATCTCCGAAATTCTTCCTCCTACCTTTACGTTCTTCAACACTACCAAAACAAATTCCGTTCCACAAGCACACTTTTCGTCAATTTTGGGGATATTTACAAAACTATTCGTTATCAAGAGAATACTTCCAACTTCATCAAATACAGGACCATCCGAGTTCGGCATGTAGAGACTCCTGCCTCAACTGCCCTCCGCTGACGGCTGAAACAAAGCAACCGCTTGATTGCGCGCCCGTGACTTGCGCCTTTTGAAACATGCGCGCGCGCTGCCCACCGTCCTGTCCGTGAAATTACCCGCTGAAATCGCCTGGGTTCCCGATTATTATATTAAGTATTATATTTACTGGAGATAATCATGAAATTGGTTTCGTACTCTGAGTAATGCGTGAAGGTGTTGGACAAAAAGAGATCAATTTAACGGGAATTTTATTTTGATGTTCAAATGATTTTTTGTGTGTTTGATTTGCAGAAATTAATTGGACAAAATCATTGACTTTTCCGTGTTTCAAGCCAGACAAGTTTCTCGATAATGATTGTACTTATAGACCCCCAAAAATAATCCAACGCATCTCCAAAATTCGGCCATCTTTAGTCGGCGGATCGCTTTCAAAGTACGTCTAGCTACTAATTTATTTATTGATTCAATAGTGGTCTCTCCTGAACAAACAACGGTAGTGGATGGAAAAAATTCGGCTCTTTTCATCCTGTATGTAAATGGATGTAAATGATGACTTGTACATTCACGATACCGCCCAGTCCTCGGTACCTACATCCAATTGTAATTATGCGACGTCATTTCATCATTTCTAATAGTGTCGGAAGTGGAACTGCGGCGATTTCTTTTTGCTGGTTTAGTTTTTTTTTAAGTTATTGATGGTAGTTTTGCTGGCTTACGAAAAAAGTATTTATTAAATAAAGTAAAGTTTGATTATGAAAATTGCAGCTTAGGAAAACAAAATATATAAGTAGGTATTATTTGACCATTGTAAAATTAAATGTACTTACATAATTGATAAAAAAATAAACATTCAATCAAAATGACCAAACACAAAGAACACACGCTTGTAAAGACAACTAATGAAATCAACAAAATATGACCGAAAAAAAACAAAACACTCTAGCCAGACTATTTCATTAACCCTATCCCGGCCAAAGTTTTCTGACAGCGCGCCATAAATTCCGTAGGTATTCGTCTACCCTCGTTTTTGTCGGTGGTAATGAGTACATTACCATACAAATAGAATCAGTTTGGGCGAGCAGTCTGCTATAGTCCCCGGTATAATTGGCCGGGACGCCCCGCTGGTTCGGCCTCTTTGACCGCGCCGGCGCCTGCGCACACCACACTCCGATTTATAAATATGAATTGCTTTTACAAATATTGATTGTGAACCATTGATACGTTCGGCTCAATAGAAGAGAAATGACATCTCGTAGGTAACTGTAAATTAAGTGCAGAGTAATCAAGTAAGTTTGAACGCTTCGAAGGCAATCATCTACATAAATTACAATGAAATAAGTTTTTTGTCGCTGCAAGGAATCTTGATTTGGTTTCTATTACAACAAACTGTCTTCGCAGTAATAAACGGTATCGTTAGTTGATTTAAAACGAGTGCAAATTAGATAACATTGAAATATAGAATAGATGTTGTAATGAAAAGGAAGTACCTCTCCCAGCGATAAATTCAGTCGTAGCCGTGAGCGAGCAAGCAGATTGAGCTCTAACTAGAATTTATAACCAGTCGAATTGCAGCCATCGCTACCAGAATATCTTGTTGGACTTGCTGATCAAACAATGCGTTCCAATCAACTAAATTACCGATAAAACCACTGAGCTCTATTTTTTGTTTCAGCACAAGATTAACAAAGTAAGTGAATGTGTAGAGTGAGGGAAAAACCTAAACACGATTGACACCCGCAGGTCCCGTATCAATAAAAGCAATTATAGCTCATTAAAACAAATCGATCGTGTGAAAAAGTCGCGCAATTGAAGTAATTGTCGATTAAAAAGTCAGTTACAAATGTTTATAGTGGAGGTTGGGAGGGTGCTAGGCTCCGCCTCGGAGGCGTGTGGGAGGGCCGCCGGAGTGCGAGGTGCAAGAGGGAAGAGGACCAGTCGCCTTTGCCAGCGCGAACACGGCGCGCGTCGCCGCCACACTCGCCAATATTTGCCAATTCCCGCCGGCATTTGCGCGCTACATTCCATAATCAGAAACCGCTATAAAAAAACTTCAAAACTGACAAATTAAGCTTTCAAAATTCGAACTGTGCGCAAACCGTGACAACGCGGAATTAAAATGTAAGAAATACCCGTTAATGATAGAGTGTCACTCGGGAATTAACAAGACAGGAAAAAACAACAGAGAAACGGAATTCCCATGATAGAAAACCATTCTAGGCGCAAGCATGTTGTAAACACACGCTCTTGTTGACCAGTGACGGTTGTTGGTTCTTTCAATATGAAGTCCGCAGCTCGAATTCGCGTGTGAGTAAAATGCTGAGGGAGAGAAGTTTGGTACTGATAATAATTAACAATAGTGACAATACCTTTGAAGATGGACTTGACAACTCGTCGGGAAGTGGAAGGGACAGTGCAAGAACCAGCGATGGCGCCAGTGAACGGTGGCGAGTGCCGGGATGTAGTGAACGGGGGGCCGTGTGAGGTCCGGGGGGTGACGGGGGAGGTGCCGAGGAAGACCACCTCGTTCTCCATCAGGAACCTCGTGGGGGGAGAGGATAGCAAGTCTTCGGATGGAAACACTCTACCGACTGATGGTGAGTATTTGATGAACTTTTAATTACTTATTACCCGACTACGGCAAAGCCAAAAGGAAGGGTAATGTTTTTTTATCGGTTAATAGCTTTAGCTGAGGTGTGTTAAGGATTTTTATCCAATAAGACATTATTGCTTAATAATTCATAACATTACTGTAAGATGAATAGAATACAGAAATTGTGTGCGCTATGAGTGTTCCCAAAAGATTTTGATTGGGCGACAATTTCAATCATTAATTTATGAAAAGCAACTACCATTTACCTAGGTACCTACCTACCTATTAATGTAGACAAATACATACACAGGTAAGCAAATAAAACGCAGCTGGGTACCTATAAGTTATATTCCGCGGAACAAGTGCAATTATTGGTGATATAATAATAGTTGCGAGCACGTAACATTGATTTTATTACACTTTTATGGTAGAATTGGCTATTATAGCCATAAACATACAATGTTGGGTCGATTAAATTCATTTGCTTCACTGTGGCATCAATTAGACGATGATAAAATACATCTAGATTATAGGAATAGGCTGAGCTATTATTATTATTTTATATTCTATATTACAATTAGTTTGAATGCCTCGTAAAACGATCAGTCAGATTGCTATGATGCATCTGGTTATACTTGAAATGTTATTTTATTAACTTCATTACTTAGATGGAGGTAATATGTGAGTACACAAAAGTCAATGAATCAGCTGCATGGTTTTGAGGTTTAACACAAACTTATTCAGACAAAATATACTAATTAAAGCTTTGTGAAGCCCAACTAAAAACAACGATTCTTTTAAAATTATGATTTTCATGTTCAGCTGAATCGCAATTACATCAAGCTCATTATCTTAATGATCCACTAAACATCGAATCCTCTTTCTTATTTTTAATCAATTGACAGTGACAATGACCGCTATAGGTGTAATAGAGTATTAGAAATCGACCCTCCTTGCAACAGGCTGATAATGGAACAGGCTTATGATGGAATTACGAGGATCTCTATCCCTGTAGAATATCTGTTCAGGAAATACAATTCTGTATAAATCCAGGAAATGTCATCACAAAAATTCCGGGAAATTTTAAAATTCCCTATTACTACCTAAACAGGAAAATTCATACTATAGCAACACTTATACACGTAGCAAACTTCATGCATGTTAACCACTATGACGTTGATGCGAGTAGCACCCCGAAACCGTACCAGTCGTGTGCAAGCTGACGTCACAGCCCTAACTGGATGCTTCCGGGGGCAAATTGGAACGCTACCTCGTGTGATTACCCGCACGGAGTGAAAGGGGGGTTTAGGGATAGGGGCAGTTGCGTTGTCGCGGTTTTCTTTGGGAACAGGTAACAGCAAATATGTAGGTATCTTGAAATGGCAGAAACTGTTCCTCACAAAAAAGTTTATCGTATTTTTATGGTGAAATGGTACGAGAACTTTCGCCCACCACGTCACTCAACGCTCAAAAACTCAAGAAGGTTGCTGTTGCTCAAAAAGTTGGCCGGGACCAACAGATACTTAAGAATGATTTTACGATAGCAGTAAGTAAAGTTTACGTGATAGGTGGGATTGGATGATAAATGTTGCCCTAAGCTAGCGTTTCGCTGTTGCGTTCTCATTTTGAAACTTAAAGTGTGTTTTTGACACTTAAGTACGATAGGTACCAACTTTCCTCTCTTTTACACTTGCAAACATAAAAAGAGCTCAGTCAGTCAACCAACGTCATAGCACGCATGGCGGCTAGACGTAAGTGAATTTAAAAAAATAAAATAAGTAGGTACATATCAAAATATTTTTTTTTAATGAAAAGCAAAACTTGCTTGAACGGGTACTTACTTACATACTAACTATAAGTCAGTAGAATATATTTTTAAATAAGCGCAAAAAAGTACAAGTTGTTGAACGCCATTAAACTTTTATATTCAAAACTATAAAAGCACTAAAAAAACGTATACAAATAGCAGAAATTCCGGTTCTAAGTAATTACTTTCCCGGTGATATCAGAGACAATCGATATTATCGACTAATTTGTACGACGCCCTTTATTAATTAATGTTGTTGATTAATTTTTTTCATACGTTCAAACGGGCGCCATTTTGTTTTTCAACATTGAATTGATAGGTTATACCGCAAAGATCAAGTAAAATATTCAATTGGAAGTTAATTGGCTATTGACTTGTTAAGTACCTTATTTAAGCAATGATAAAAAATTATAGACTGCACATAGGTATCTAGTTTTTCGTCGTATATCAGTCGATAATTGCTGGAAATTATAATAAAAACGACAATGACTATGTAGTTAACATAGGTTGAAAACTTCTTGCAGTTCCTTGAAGGAGATCCGCTCTTCAAGAAACTGCAACCGAAATATAGAGGTATATTTACCTCTGACATGCAACTTTATTATGAATGAATTTAAAACATGATATTAATAAAGATTATAACGTGTTTGTTATTTTTCATAGAGTAATGGTTTTAGTCATTTATAAGCTTTATTTGGTTAGGTATATGATATTGATAAATAGATTTTTAACTATTAACAATTCATTATGATTAATTAATTTACTATGTATGTCATATTTGTTTAGATCTCCTATACTGTAGATAGCAAGCATCCTTCTTAGCTTCGTCTATCTACAGTAGATAATATTTTCAAATAACTTTCGCGACAACGCGATAGCGGACGCGTTGCCTACCATCTTATTTTCAGCGTAGCAAATTAGGCAATCTCCAAGTTGGACAACTGGAAAAAATTGAACACTTATTAATTCCCATTGTCCTTAAAGACACCTCTAACTTCCATTTTCTCTATATACCAGTGTAGGTAATATTATTCATGAAAAATACCGAGCAATCAACCAAATAAGTAAACGTTATTACTATCGGCCGACAATGCAGCATTATCTATTCCCACCCCGTCATACGTTTACAACCTAGCGCCTTGAAACTTTTTTGCAAATTCATAAAAGGCCTTGTATCCTGTATTATTACAAGCCAATTAATATACGGAATCCACTAGCTTACTTTACAACTCACGCTTTTGCGTATGGCAGGTGGTTTCGGTTTATACCGCGATAAAATTGCGAATATTTTTTGTTTATGGTTTAAAAACAAGGTTTATTCTAGTTTTGGTACTTAGCGACTTCGATTTATCAGTTAATTCGTGGTAATAATAATAATCTTCGTTAATAATCTTTGGTAGGTAAGTTGTGTGGGTGGCAATAAAGTTGTTTGATTCTGTAGAATATTAAATACTTTTATTTTCTTTAAAGAACCTATACCTAGTTGTTTTTTTGTCAAATATTTATTTAAATAAGCGCTTCAGGTATTTGTTATTATAACAAGTTTTGAAGGTCAATATCTGAAATTATTAATCATTTATATTATTCATAAGTAATAAGTAAGTACTTATATTTTAATATCACCATAAACTTATTTGAAATCAATACAAAATAAACTCGAATTTTATATCATGTACCTTAGTATAAGGTCGTAACTGGTCGTAACTATCCTCATATGCCAAATGGAAAACTAAACAGAAATGTGCATGAGATGACTAGCTTTTGCCCGCGATTTCGCTCGGGTTCAATTTGATTTCAGGGAATGCTCTATACAAAGTTCTACCCCCATTTTAGGAAACAAAAAAAACTGAAAAATAATGTCAATTTATAGCCGCAAATACTGTGGAAAACGGACGAGCGTACACTCACAAACATCTGCTTGTATATTATATAGGTATATTGGTAAGTAAAGAAACTTACATGTAGGTACGGACGGCCTCGCTCATTTACGTATAAAATTAAGCAGAAATTTATAATTACAACTCATAATTACAAACTTATAACTACCATTATAACTATCTCCTTACAATTTATAGTCAATTAAGACTATAATTTTATTTAAAAAATCGTAATGAGAAGCCCCACATGGTGCACTTAATCAGACTTTATAGATAATGTATGCTTTAGTAGATTAGGTTATCATAATACAGTTCTTTGCTAAAACTTGCTAAAACTATGTCAAATGAAGTACTAAGTACCTATTATGAATAGGTATTAACCCTTCGTTTTTCACAAACAAAAGAATTTAACGTGTTCTTTATTGAAATCAAGACTAATTTTTTACGCAAAATATTTACTAAGTAGTTAAGTAATTTACGCAAAATATAGATAAATATATGGAGAAATGCATCGAGATATTAAAATACAACGAATTTTTAATTTTGTTATTTTCTTTCAGCTACATAATTTTAAAATAACATATTCTTTCTTTTAACTTCTTCCAACATTATCAAAACAATTTTTAACTTCAATTAGCAAAAAAATTTACCTACGTAAATATGAAAACACCTTAGCAACGTACACTCATACTTCTATTAGGTACCTACATTGTAGAAATTGAAGCATCCAACGATTACCTACACTAGGTACATAATTTATTATTAATGCTTGGATAATCCAGCAATAGCTTGCATGCTCAAAAGCTCATTTGATGGTATTCCTAATAAGCTATTTAAATGAAATTGATAGGGTGTAAAAGTTATGTTAAATTACAATTTTTGTGTTTAATGACTTAGACTTTATATCGTGTGATGATGTAATAGATACCTATTGAATTGGTAATTTCCTGTAAGCACAGATAATACCAAGGTAATACTTATAATACTTAATTACTTGTATGATTATACTTGAGGAATCAGGAAAGAGTTTTTGCCCGTAATTACATTTAATGTGAAAGAGGTAAAGTAAAAACTAGCGAAGATATATTATAAAACCTTTTTAATGCCGATGCCGCTTCGAACACGTAAAGGTGATTTTGTAAAGGAAAATATTATTATGAAAGGTGTTACAAACATTTTGTATCGATACTGGACTTTGTTGTAGGCGATATAATATAGGTTGCATAGGTAAGTAGTAATAATAATTAAATTGCATTATACACGAATTTAGTGATAAGTAATAGACAATAGACAAAAGTGATTGCTTGCAGCCAGTGTCTCACATCAGCTCATTCTAAACAAGCGTCATAAGTATTTGGTTACTCATTTAAAAAGACTTTTATGAGATAATACACTCTAAAACATTCAAAACATCCGAGGAATTCCAAACTAACACAATCTGAATACAAAACAACGACACAAACAAATCTTGCTTCTAAATAAAGTGCAGATAACTTTACACATGACTTATGTTTTTGGAATTCAATTTAAGGAGATTGTATGTTAAACAAAATGAAGTTTAACAAGTTATACAAAGGGACGAAGTGGAGTATCCTTGGAAACAAAGTACCAGGGTGACATGGAAATAAAAGGATCAAAAAGTGAGAGTTATCACGGGGACGCATTAGGGCGCACGCGCGGCCCACCGTAGAGAAAAAAATAAAAGGCAATGGAAACGTTTTGTATGGAGCCTCGTAAAAATAATACCGTCTAGCCTGATGGGACTCCTGTCTCGTTTACAACCAGATAAGGCGTGAGTATGAAACCAGGACACCTTAAAAATGGAAACAATCTTATAACATATTTTATGCGTTAATAAAATGTTACAAAACTGATAAAACAGAAGGGAAATCTCTTTTGTTCATTTTTGTTGTACAGTTATTGATTTTTCGATGCGAAAAGTTTACTTAGTACGTCATTGAAACTTTGAAGTAGGTAGGTATTATTTGCAATTGCCAAACAAAATTATTAGATCGTAGACCTCGAATAAATAGAAATAACTATATATAATCAGGATGCCAGAATTAAAACGAGAATGGAAAACTTGTGGTCATAGAAAAAGCGGGACAATCAGTTTGACGCCTTATTGTAGCCAAATGTACAAATAGGAAGCTTCCATCTGGTAAAGCATTAAAGAGAGCAAATATTCAAGAAAATACTTGGGTTCTACGTAATGTCAATAGAAAATAAATAGTTACAAAGCATAGACAATTTGAAACCGCTCTCTGCATAGCCCAGTTCCGGCAATTTGATGGACAAGATGTAACATTAACAGATAAGGAAAAATAAAATAAAACAAACAGCTCCGAGGGTAATTTGCTAGCTAATGACGTGTCTTATCTTACTAATTAAAATGCGATTTGGCACACCGCACTCAAGCTTGTATTATTGTCATTATTGTCACTTTGCTCTGATCCTATCGCGACTATTTTCTAGGAACATACTTCTTGTGTCAAGAATTAGTGTCAACGCAAGCATTGAGGCAACTTAATGAGTTTTGACACAATTAGTGTGCCTTTGCATTTGTGCTTGTGTATTATTATTAGTACTCACTTATTATTTACAATTACATCTCCTTTTATAGATAAAGTCAGTTAAATAACTTAATCTACGCTGACGCTATAAAGTTTTATTTTTTATTTGCAAAAGCGTGTTATTAGATTTTTTTATTCAGCAGTCGTGGTAATCTTCAGAAATAATTAGTTTGAAGATTCAACATGTTATTTCGTCCAGGAACTCTGGAATGACAATTTTACTTTATTTACATCTCAAGATTATGATGACAAAACTTTAATTTAATGTCACAAATAATTTTGTAACAAATAAATCTTTAAATCGCACATAATTCACCCTTAAACGTTATAAACATTTGCTTCATCAAAAAACGTATACACATAAATAAAGGGCCTAAAACCACAAAAACCTCAATTAATCTGTAATTAACGTCCATCATTTGTTGGTGTCCATCACAAATCTGTCGCTAACCCCTCGCGACACCCATAAAAGGACAAGCCTGTAATAAAAATCAATTTGTGGCTCCACTCTAAACGCATGCCATCAACGAACAATTTTAAACCCTTTTTCTGTCGTTACGCATCTATTGCGTCGGTCGCGTACGTGGGGCATTATCTACGGGACGAATGGCGGCACTTAGTTAGGGACATAATGGTTGAAAGCATGTGTGGGTACGGTTTGCATATCGCAGGTTATTACACTCACAGACTCTACTTGTTATTTTAAGTAACGACCACCAATAAATTTAATAAACATGAGCAATAGTTATGAAATATTTATGTGATATTATATAATTACTCAATTTGTATATAAATTATTATGACTATTTATTAGATTGTTCATTTTTTAAATAAATTACTTTCCTCCTATTTTCTAAAGGAGAAACAAAAAAGAGACAGGAATATATTAAAAATGTTTGATCAAGTGAAATTTAACGAGAATTAATAACTTTATTTATAGAAGCACTTTGTGATTTCGTTATCAAAAACAAAAAATACAATATTTCTTAAATAGTACGTACGTATTTAACAAATATTGTTTCAACGGAAGTGCAACCACAACACGATAAAAACTATCATAACCTCTTCTCGACATTTATTCAAATTTCGAAAAATTTATTTTATTTGAAAACCCTAACCAAAAAGGTATACAATAATTAGTTTAACATTAAGCCACACACGGTGAGCAAATGGGCTTTTTTCGCTGCTACCTCCAAATTGCGTGGAAACTATCCAATATTAAAACTACATTAGTTGGCGATTACATGTGACGGTAACCGGTGACGATTAACGAGTACCTTTAGTGACGACATTGCCACTGGCCACCGGACGTTTGGGCGTAAAGGGTGGTCGGACTGTCCAGTGGTTTAGTTGGTACCAATTTAGGTGATTTGAAAACGAGCTGTTCAAAAATGTACGTATTTCTCATTTAGGGTTCGGTTGAAAATTATGCCGTAGGTACTCAAATACCCTTGTCCATCTTAGCCAACCTTTGTAAATACTCGAAATTGTTTACCTTATATCTACTTAAAAACAAAACACATAAATATTTTATAAATAAATATGTAAATATACAAACAGAAATGTCTCTACATTTATAATTACTTAAATAGGTGGAACACTTAACTTTTTAGTTCGAATAGTTAATTTTAAAAGCTAAACTTCTCGTAAAACACATAAAAAGTTTAACTCGTCGTCGTCCCCAGTAACAGAACATGCCTGCGATTCTATTTGGACATAACGGGTACATAAGCTTACATACTACAGTAGGAAATCTACAACGTTTTTGCAGCGCTAAATCATTTTTCATACTCATACTGTCATAGATATGACAGCCCAATGAAAAATTGTATAATTGCACACGTTTGCTGCGGGTGTTTGTACAACGATGTTTCTGTTCAGTGAATTTGTTTTTATTTTTTGCAAATGAGTAACTAGCTCTACTAATTGTAGAGTTTATTTCAAAAAATGAAGCAATCGTATCTATGGCAGTTTTTGAAGAGACATGGAAAAAGCTCTACCTACTGTTGATTAAATATCCAAAAAAATTCGAGCAACTCTATTTTATTAATTTTTACAGCGTCTTTGCATGTACCGTATGTTTCACGTTTAGATATTTACTATGGTTCAAGTTAAAAATTAAGCTTATGATTTGTAGTAGACCTTCAGTCTTTAATTGAGGTTTCATAAACTGTTAATAATCTGACAACGAAAAAGACTGTATTGACAACGACTACAATGTTTCGTGTCATTGGGCACTTTTCTGACAACAAGACGCCGCCGCGCCGTCGCAACCGCGCCGCCGTCCTGTCATGCGTCATGTCAACTTTACAAAATGACGGTTTCATGCTTTTTATGAAATGGCATCGAACATATTTGTATGGAGCCTGGTATAGTAAAATTTTCGGTATCAATATACCAATATGTTGGATGCTCTTTGTGTTAAATAGCTTCACATTCGTTAAACTACCAAAATAATATCTTCATAACAACAAACAACCACAAAAGAAATCACCAATAAACAATGTATGAAGCAATCCAATTTGTGTACTTATAGTAACTGTATCCAATAATCGGAACCACAACTTCTATCACAGTTACGTTATACAAATAATACGTCAAAGTAACTATATTCATCATAATTTTATTGGATTAATGCCCACGGAATTGACGCTAATGTCTGATAATGGTTGTTACGACCGCTGAAAAAAGCAATCAAATTATTGGATTTCCTAATATCTTTATTTCATTTCGAATAAATGGGTAACTAGATGTTAATCTAAGTAGAGGACGTACTTAGTCCTTAATAATGTTTAGTTTATTTACTTATTGATTGACGTTACATTATTTATTACGGGTAACTAACGCGAGTGCTTTCTAATAATAAAAAGTCTAGTTTATCTTTTGTTTATTTTTTTAATAAGACAATAAATTCACAATGCTAAAAAAAAGAAAAGAAGGGGAAAAAGAGAAAAAGATAATGCTTAAAAAAGGTTATAAGTACTACCGAAAGCTTGAATGCTCTGAAAAGTATGAAACATGTGACGAAGCATTCAGTCTTCTGCCAATCTTTACACTAAATACTATTACATAATAACAGCGTATCTATTTAAACATACAGCTGCAGAAATCTATTTGAGCAAATCAAAAACTGTCGTATTCCGAGAAAGTTTCCACGAACGTTTTTACAGCAAGTTTTACGAGTACAAATTGTGTTCATCAAGAGTTCATATCCCAGCATTGTCATAAAGGTAACAACGTTTGTGAGTGCGTGAGTGGCAATCACTTGATGAGGTAACAGCCTTATAATCGGCCTTTGCTGATGACGTCGCTCGCCTGAATAATGGCTTCATTCCCTTTATTTCTGCCGACAAATTAGGTTATTTCGTGAAGAAAAATTACTCAATTTGTTCACGATTACCACGTAACTGCTAGTTAAGTTTTCTACTTAAACAATTTCGCTTGAGCTTTCGTTACTTTGGCCGGAAGTTGAGCACCTTAATTTTAGCTAACTGGGACTTTGACAAGCAGGTTGCTGAGTGGTGGCTACGGTAAAGACTACAATAAACTGTAGGATTGTTATATGCTTACCTACTTACACGATTTCCATGAATAAAGTTCAATTTCAGAAACATGCTTAAAGAGTAAGTAGGTATACCTCAACTTAATCTGTTTTGAAAAATTACTCAATTTGTTCACGATTACCACGTAACTGCTAGTTAAGTTTTCTACTTAAACAATTTCGCTTGAGCTTTCGTTACTTCGGCCGGAAGTTGAGCACCTTAATTTTAGCTAACTGGGACTTTGACAAGCAGGCTGCTGAGTTGTGGCTACGGTAACAATAAACTGTAGGATTGTTATATGCTTACCTACTTACACAATTTCCATGAATAAGGTTCAATTTCAGAAACATGCTTAAAGAGTAAGTAGGTATACCTCAACTTAATCTGTTTTTCACATACCTACTATTACACTCTTCATAAAATACTATAGAAAAATACACAATGGCTTTACAATGTTGAACTAACGGCTCTATATACAGCCTCATATAAAACATGTTTTTGGTACCTACTCCCGTAATCAACTCGTTCACATAAATCATAACGAAATTAAGCTTAACTAGAGTCGAACTAAGTTGTCGCCGATTAAATAAGCATTAATGTAAATGACGTCGCTGAAATTACAGACAATTAAGTCGGCATTATTTTGACATTACAGCGTCAGACGGAACGCAATACGAACATCTAAACTGATTCTTAACGCGCAACCGCATCCGGCGCATGCGCAGAAAAAAGCGTAAATCTAGAGTATCCGCGGAAACCACAAATGAGGACCATTTCTTTGACTGGCTCTCTTGATATCACTCTCGCGCTGGTCTACACAATATAATGTAATTGTATTTGTATTTCTAGTTACTATACGTAGATAGGTTACTGTCAGGGCTTTGCAACCATTTTTCATCCGGTAGTATTGTGATAATATTATGGAATGAATAACGATCCAAGTTTTTATAGTACCTAATACATATTAAAATGCATTTTATAGGAAGATATCAAGGTTTTTATGAATTCACTATTTATCAACCTTCTAGAATATTAACTACCTTTCACTTTCAATGAAATTATATTCATAAATGAATAGTTTAATTGTTTATATCAATTAAAATAATCAGCCTTATGACAATGACACGATATCTTATTTTATTGTGATATTAATCTCAATGAAAATCTCAAGGAAAATGTTGTCGACCTCTGTTACAAGTGTAGCTCGTGTCACCGCTCCTGCGCGCGCGCCGCTCCACTTCACCAGCCACTCAATGGACGCCATTCAAATTGCCCACAGAACGCCATCTTGTTTTTTACACAAATAATCTCTTCTTCAACCATTGCTGATTAAAATAGATTTCGATCAAGTTCCTAATAAGCGTAATAGTCCCACCCGGTTCAATTTTCATTTGGCTATTATACATCATCTTCGGTTTTCAATAGCTCGTTGGACGGACACCCACCCACCTAAATCATCTTCGTCTATGATAAAACATTCACAAAAACAGTAATAGCCCCACTTCGCTCCGCTCGAACCCCAACTTATTATTTCCGAAATTTAATTTTTTCAGCAAATCACCGGAACACGATCTCCCGTTACGAGAACGGAAAGGATTCCATGCCAATTCCCAAGACAAAGATGTTCAACAGAAACAAAGCAGAACTAATTCGGGGATAATGAATTTATGAGTTAACAGATTTCCTCAGTTCGCTAAATTCTCTGTGAGCGGAGCGAAAACAATGAGACGCCAATGGCCGCAGTAATTTCATAGTCGATCCGTTAACAATCTCGAAGACGATAAAAAAGTGATTTCCCATTATTGGGCTGACGATGCGGCGGAGATGCGATCGACCCGAATCGATTTGGCGTTGCTGCGTGAAGTTTGTTTAGCGGAACGGTAGCGCGGGCGGGCGGGGCGCGGGACGGGTAGCGCAGCATGCGCCCGTGTGGCCGCCGCCGCCGCCCTACACACCGCATTACCCGCATAAGCTACCTTTATTGGTATTACATTTAGTAACGCTTAGAGTAAATAGCTATCTTGCTTTTTCTCCTTTTACTTAAAGAGTTGAATGCCTCATCGAGGTCAGTTCAACCAACGCTAGTTAAATCACGACCGATTTACTGTTATCTGTGTAAACACGAAACGAAATCTGGTAACCGAATTAACCGTACCAATGTCACAATCGAACAAGTTAATATATACGTAGTTTTCTATGATAACAATCTGGAAGGTAATTTGTAAAATGAAATTATCGTGTGGGTTGATGTGAGTGACGTCTGTATTGGGGTTGAAGGTATAGAAGCGAGGTGTTCAATTGTTCACGTAACTAAATTTACAGAGCGCGCGTTAACGACAATAAAAATAATAATTACGACGAAAAGATCTTTATCAGAGTTAATGGCTTCAAACTAATTTTGAGGCGCGCAGTCTTTGTTTTAGAGTTGAATATAATTAGATAGGTAGGTACGGTTTATAAATAGAAAAATTCAAATACAAGGATTTTTGCTAGACCATAATACTATATAATGTAATTTTATTAAAACAGTAAAAAGGCAGTAAAATTATAAATTTAAGCAAAGCGGTAAACCGCAACTATAAAATACTTAATGATTGCCAAAATAAAAAGCGTAGATAATAACGACAAACGTAATCTTGTACTTACTAATAATAAAGATGAAATCGTCCGGCAACGAAATAAAAATGTTCCCAAAACAACTCATGATGACAATGTTGACTTCCGGACCACACCATGAGATGATATTGCTCTGTGATTAGAGGCTTCATCCGAACCGACGGACAACGACACGTGTCTACCACTTCAAACCACACACCAACATAATAATACCTTCATACGCAATACAAAAAGTTTTTATGTCAATGAAACAAGACACAAATTTCAAATCAAATTTGAGTTTCATAGACAGTTTAATATGGTTATAATTCTAATTCACGCCACAGACAAAATGAAAAAAAAGCAAAGCTACCGATGGCGCCTTGTCATTAGCAACTTCCGAAAAGGGGCACCTTTTTTGCAACGTCTAGCGGTCCCCTCAAAAGGACAACAAACTGACAAATTGTACCAACAAACAATGTTTAAAGCAAAAAAGTTTAACTCGAAATGGATTAGCCTTTGCTAAAAAAAGGGTTTTTGTGTGGGCAAGTAATTGCCTACTGGAACCCTTTTGTCCATTTTGGCACTGACAAAGGATGCTTTATGATTTTAGTATTCCTAAAACCGTATTTAAATTGCAACACTTGCCGAAATTGAATGAAATTCTTTAGTTGGGTTTGTGGTTTGTAGCATTGGACAATGAAGGATGAGCGTCACAATGAAGGAAAAGCATTTAATCTTGAGCAATTCTCAACGAGACATCTCAAATCCTTTCAAGCACTTCAATCTGCTTATCAATTTGAATGTCAGTCGTCAAGCAAAATCTCCAAAAATAAATTAGTTAATGTGCATAAAGTGGTCGCGCTCGTGACTGGTCCGACATTGAACCCGGAGCCAGACATCCCATTTTTATTTTTATGCCAATTCGCCTTCATGAAATATTGACATTGATAAAGCAAAGCTTAGTACCCCAAAATTTCCTGTTCTAAAATCCTGTTTCGCTTGACTCACTATTTTCATTGTGTTGGTAAAAAATAAATAGCTACTGAATCAGGCGGTTTTGGTCAAATTAATCACCTGATTGCACGAAACAACCAAACGTAAGTATGAACTTACAAAAAAGTGTTTTGTAAATTATATTTTCCAATTAAGCTGTTTACAGATTGCAGCTATCATATTAGAGAAACCGAATCGTGATCACTGGGATCACGAATGCTATTAATTGAATATTGCAAATAATCAATCGACACCCAGAGGCAATTACTTTGGAGCATTCAATAGGGTCGACCGAGGCAAGATGATATTATTGGCATGTATCAATTTATTGTTGAAATCAAATAGGGCTAATTTACACTAGATAAGGTGGGGAAATAATTTGAAAGCAGGCGGAGTTGTGTACGGCAATGCGTTGGAGAGGCTATTGGCGGGCTGTCGCAGGGGCGGGGTCTGGGGCCCATGTTTTATTTGAATTATGGATGAGCCGGAGCCCGTTCTCAAACCAGTTGCGAGTACCGCATCCTCGCGCCCGCTCGCCGCTCACTTCCCCTGCTAATTAATTGATGTTTTCATTTCATTGCTTGTTTTATAATTAGTCAATAAAATCTAAAACTGAGTGCTTACACTTTATTAGACGTTGTGGTGTAATTTGTTTCATCAAGTACTTATATCCCGTGCTTAGAGCTGGTGAGTACTACAATCAACTCTTATTCTTCATTATTAAGCTTTTAATCAACATTCTTTGCCGGTGAGAAGTTTTTGTTCTGATTAATGAATCAAAATATATTCCCATGCAAATTTTGTGTAGGTTTATAATCAAAAAGATAATTGAGCGAGTTATTAAACCTTAATATTATTACTCATAAAATACAAATTTTAATTTTGAAACGCTACTTATTTGCAACATTGCATTTGAGAAACTATAGCGCCATCTGTTGGAGTAATAAGAAACAGTGCTTATAATTGTTTGTTTGCATGAGTTTAAAAGTGTTTACTTGTAATAATTAGTGCTTGGCCTATTAGGAGAACCTACTTTTAAGGTTTATTAATCATCTTAAATTATTTAAGATGATAGTACGTACATAGAGACAGAAAAAAAGAGAAGTTTTATCAGTTCATGAAGGTAACATTTTTTGTCTCTTTGTATATGGATAATAAATTAGCATCATTAGAATGGTCTAATAATGTTAATTTATTTGTCTACAGGTGAGTTATCTATACTCATTACCTTTTTGTGTTATTATCAATGCCAAGGGCAAAGGCTCATAGATGTTAAAAAAGTACCTACCTAAGTACATAGGTAATCTTTTCCACAGTCAGCAGACTAAGTTTGAATTCTCATAATATTTAACGTAGCTGTATTTTAACTACCAACAACATAAACTTTGATATAGTTTTAAATAAAATTCCAACGTCGCATCCGTCAAATTAAGAACATTATAAAATTCAAAACTGGAGAATGCGGAGGCTACAAAAACACCGACAGACAAAAATATGTGACGAAGGCACGCAGCCCTAACCAGATAACTACAAAATGACGAACTAACGAAAAACACTTAAAACTATACGAGCGAAATTAAAAGAAACGACGAACAAGCAACTAACACAGACTCTAACGTTTTATGATAAGCTCGTGGACTTTTTGGGCCCGCCGTAATTTGTCGAAGGCGCCGGAGATAAAGGCAAAGGCGGCAAATCGGCTCCGAGTCTCGAACCCTCCGGTACGTCCCTGGAATGTCAACCCAGTTGTCAGAACACGGCCGACACGCAATGTTTTGGATACCACAACAATAAAACCTTTTTATAATTTTTAAGACTTCATTTTAAACACGCCGCTGCCGCCGCCGCCATAGCACTCCAAACAAGTGACGATTCCTCAAAATTTTTACAAAATGTTTAGAATATGTGATATAGTCCTATGTTTTTATTAAAATGTCCTCAATAAGAAGGTACTAAATGAAGTCACTGATCACAAAACGTAAAATATTATTATCTTTTAAACGTACGCTAGCGTGTTAGTAGTTGTTAATGTCGTTTACCTCAATTCCAAATCAGCCGAGATGTCGCCGGTCGACATAAACCTTTCAAATTCCATTTGTCCCGTCGGTGGTCGCGTGTCCCACAACTAATTATACGTAACTACTTATCGTACGCCCGTCTCGAACCTTTTAGCGTCTGACGATCCTAATAAATCTTCAAATATCTATCTGACGCGACGCCGGACCTTGCGGTTTGTTCGGCGCGGCGGCGGCGGCGGCGGCGGTGTCCAACGCGACTTCATTGCAAATGTATTAATAACCCCGATAGTGGTTTCGCGTGTGCCATTGCTGCGGTCATGCGCATATCTTGATTAATGGATAGATTTATTAATAGTCGAATTCTATTTGCTTTGATCCTCTATCGCAAATTCTTTCCACTATTCTCGGAACTCCACCACAACACTTAATTGAACAACAATTTATCGGAGGCTATTATTAACAGTTCAGAGAAGGGTCCGCCACATTTCAATAAGAAATTATCAAATTAGCTTCATCGGAAATAAAAACCGGTCGTCTGCTCCACAAAGGATCGCTTGCATTGTTCACAGATTTTAAAAATCATCCATAATTAAATGGAATTCCGTTTTTACAGTGCTCAACATTTCGGCATGATATAAATTCCTGCATCAGCGAAGTAGTTGGTATCGAAAAAGGAGCAATTTGCCACCCTGCTGGACGAAACTCTTCAATATTGAAAGGGCCTGTTTGGAATAAAATATAAACGGGAAATCAATAATAATATTATAGTTAGGAGGTTTTGCGGCTACTGGTTATGGATCGAACAGTATGAGATCGTCTGCGGAGAAGACAAAAAGTGGTCCAAGTGAGGTGAGCGCTTCCACGAAGAATTCAGCGGTCCGCCGCCGTAACAACCGGAATATAAGATTAACGACCATTTCCAAAAGGCAACTGATTCAAACCAATAACTCTATTTTTTACAAATATAATTTATTCAAAATCTCGTGAACTACTTGTCTTCCGTAACTTTAATTAAATTATAAAGAGATCACGTTCGAACTTTAACATTAATTGGTTGTTTGTTCATATTAAAGGTAGATCTGATGACTTACCACGTTCATTAGAATTCGACACTAAGTATTATCATATAACATTTAAACCAGCCAAGATGCTTTTAAAATTATGGAATGAATCGACAATTTCTCCTTTACTCACAAGATGAACATATTTCCATGTCGTCCCTTTCTCCAATCACAATTTTACTTCCAGTTTCTTTACTGTAATATTTTCCATTTCAATGCAATAAATATTTGTATAGGAAAGATAAATGAGACATTCAGCATAATGATTGCTGATAATGATCATTGCCGGGTAGAAAAACGAAATAGAATTCAGAAAAAGTGAAATTGCAAGATAGAAACATCACCACGAACGACACTGGTCAAATTACTTCAGCAAATGAAGAAAAAATATATAAATAGCGTTGCTGCAAGTATAGTTATTGCCTATATTGAGCGCAGCATGTGACTAATTATGCTCGTCCAGGGCTCGCGGGGTGTTTTTGCGAGTCCTGCGTCGCCATTGCAGTTTCAACGGAGAATTGAGTTTTTAGACTGGCATAACTTAAATTGCATTTTTGTCACCCACCGCCGAGCACGCCGTGATTGTGCGAGCCCAAGTTTTTGCCCCCTGATTACGACCTCATGTTTATTCCCTTGTGTCTTCATTAGCTCCGATATCGAATATTTTTTGCTCCCCGCGACACAATGGTTGATGAGCATCTTGATTTAGATTCGATTAGTCGCCAGTCTTCATCTCATTTGTGCAAATTCCTTTTTATGTTTCTTGGAAACAGGTGCATCGAGTACTGTTGACTAGTGCTTAACAATCCTGACTAGTTATGTTACGAGGACAGGTCCACTTTTAATCCTAGCCTGTTTTTCTAAAAAAAATTATAACAAAAAAGTTTGTCTTTGTGATGATCAGTCATTCACATCACTCAAGTGTTTATACCCATTCGATAATTAGGTATATTAAATTAATTTCATTAGATTTTTGCATTTTTTCCCGTGTTCATTTTTAAGTTGTCCATTCATTTTACAGATTTTATTTTCTATAATTTAATTTTCCGTTCCAATTTCCAAGTAAATAGCGTATATTCGTCACTGGGATCCTGGGTGATTTCCGCATCCAATCACATGGTCCACCGTATCATTAGCCGCGGGTTCCTCTTACTACATTGCAACGTTTCCAAGGCACGTTGATTGCTTCACTTTAATTAAATAAACCGTTTCTCAGTAAGTCTGTTTACAAACCTAGTTAGTGGCATTAAAGGTTACCAACGTAATATGGAGCTAATTAACCCGAGTGGATTCGAACTAGCTGAGCCAATTGTAATTGTAAATACTATTTTAAGTTAAAACCAGTATTTTTTTATGCAAATCCATATTTTACTTCTTATGAATCGAGAATTGATCGTGCAGATTCAAAAGTGGAACTTAGTTCAACTACTTGCAATCGAATTTAGCAAATAGGTTCGAATGTACCTCCAGGCCAATTATCGGCCACAAACCTTAATTCTTAAATAAATATCATGCAAATTGCAAAGCTGCACCTATAAAGTATAATAATCGTTACTTTTGGCACCCCGCTGAGCGATTTTAAACGATACTGTGTTTTAATAAAGGTAATGATAGGTTGGTAGTTCTATTAACATGTGTATATAAACGTTATTTGCTATGGAAAGGAAATATTTAACAAATAATTGCTAAAATTCATTTAGCTCAAAACAAAAACATCAACTTCAGAATACTAGAAGTTACACTTATTGCCAATGACTATTCCAATTCCAAATAATTCCAGCTCTATCCTAGTTTTTGATTCCCGTCTACATAACCTTTTAAAACTCTACTGGGCACTACTTTGTACCTAGCTAGATTTGTAATTACCAACAAAAAGCCACAGCACATAGTATTGAAGCGTATAATGAAACGGTGTACCTCTTGTATCGTAGAATTTGGAGTAGTATACGAGTAAATAGAATGATAGCGTATCGTAACGTGATCAGTTAGTCGCGTGTTACAAAACCTCGTTGAACAAGGCGCGGTCCAAGGTATAAGCGGATATCCGACGAACATTCGGTAATTTTAATAATTGGAACTGTAGATATTTATGGTAAACATTTAACTTTCATATCGGTTTCGAAGCTTTTTTGCTTTTAATTGCGAAGTGTTTGATTTATCGATGTAAGTGTAAACATTTGGGGTGTGGCTCAATTAGGTGTTTCCTCTTGGATATGTAGTAAGTACTAGTTAATTGAAATGCCGATTAAGTGTGAAGAGACATAAATATTTTAATTTTTTTCATCGCGTCAAACAACAAACCTAAATGATAAAAAACTATTGATAAACAAAAACTACACTTTTTCATAAAAGTACGTACCTCAATTCAAAACTCAAAAAACCGCTACAGCTTTCACAACAGACCACACCCCTTTAGTTCAGTAGAAGCGGCCGCGGAAACAAGCAATTTCCTCTTCCATTATAATTGATTGGCGTAATTGCGCGCGGATTCTTTCGCGAAGTGGCCGAGATCGCGACGTCGGTCCACGTCCACGCTACTTAATAACTACCTATGGAACACACGCAGAGTACAGCTACAAGCTACAGCGCCATCTAGGGGCGTAGGTACCTTAACAGTAGATACATGTTAAACGAAATGGGAGGGATATTATGAGAAAAAAAAATGTCTTTCTTTATCGAAGTTAATCACTTTGAAAGGTGAATGTGCACTGGTATTTATATTGCAGCCTTTGATATATGTATTAAGCCACTACTACACGATCTATGGTTGCAATAGATGATAACATATCCCTTCTCACTTCTAAGTTTCCCGTGATTGTGAATAGGACTGACATAATTATGAGCTTGAAATACATTTTTAATATGATTTGTCCTAGTATTTTCAATAGATTGGCGATGTGGCAATTTTTGTTAAGTCAGTCAGTAAGACTTAACAAAATTAGTGAATCAAAAACTAATAGATAAATAAATAATAATTTAATAAGCACACCCTTAATCTATTGAGTCTTGAAACCGCTGTCTTAATAAGTTAATTTAATTGACCATTACTAGGTACGATTAACTTTTTCTAAAATTATTCCGTAGTATAATTATTGAGTTGCAAGTATTTAGTTATTTACTATTTAAATAGGTGTCTATTTACCCCACACAGACTACAACGCCATCTATGGGCGTAGATAAAAACATGCATGACTGTATCGTGGCCTAAAATGGCGATGGTATGAAACAAGCAATGAGTCTTTTTAGATCCGTTATTTGTAGTAAAGCTAAAAAAACTGTTTGATATATTATAGACGCTACTTATAATATGCAAATTATGTTATCTTAACATTGATACATAAAAATTGCTATTTTACATTTTCAATATTCTTCGATTGTAAACGTAATAAATAAATAGAACTATTATTTTATAAAAACACTGTATGTGTATTATAAATCTTTAAGAGTTCATTTTTTATTCAAAAATACAGCTACAGCTATAAATCGTGTTATTAACACATTAAACTGATTTCAATCACATACTTACGAAAAATAGAACTGAAAATAAACATCTTAATTAACAAGTTCGTAAAAACTTTTCAAACTAAACTACATCAATTAGATACATATTTCCTAGTCAATCTCTTTCTTAAACATGCCATTTCTAGATACTGCATAGCTCTACGCTAAATTGTTTCAAGCAAATATCTCGGGAGTCACAGCAAATGCGAAGGCTAGCAAATTACCGGGCCTCATTAATTCAATTAAGTTGTTTTAAAATGTAATTTAATAAACATTCTTGCAATTACAGAGCGGGATAGCGAATTGCGGTATAAGCACGTCCCTCTCTTTTGATTTATTTAATTATACCATCTCGTTGCAGTTGCTGCGTACACAAAATGATCGTATTGCATTTCGTAGTTTTTTTAGAAATGTAGATATGCAGTAACAACTACATTACGACTTGGGAATACCTAATTGTTTCGTACGTGCTATTTCGACGCAACTTGCATGAATACTACTGAAGTTATAAGCCGTTAAACCATGTAATAAATTCAAAGCATTAATTCTATATTAGTTATCTAAAATGAATTAAAAAATCATTGACCAAGTTCACCGACATTATTTAATCAGTTTTCCAGTCTCGATCGAATCCAAAGACAATGACCATGCGAAATGGTTTATTTATAAACTGAGACGCTCAATTTTATGTTCATTTCGCCAGTAATCCGCTTATTCGACCATAAAAGCCTTAATTGAGTACCGTCACAACAGAAATGTCGGGTTAATCTGCGCGGTGATAATTTATTGACGTTTTGAAAAAGGGACGAGAGATTTGAGTGACAAATCCTATCATGAGCGACCCGTGCGGTTTGCGGTTCAAACTCGATTCGAATTTCGAATAAAATAACCGACACACTGAGGCCTGTTGCATGACGGGATAGGCGCGTGAGTCGAAAAGTTTACGCGAAAAGAAGAAACAAGCTTTAGTACACAAATATAATATTCAAAGTGAACTTCATAAAGGGCGTTAATGAGCACTAACGAAGTATGTTTTTAATAATTTACAGTATTTAACTGACAATTTTTTTTTTACTACCTGTCACTGTCAAAAACGTCATGTTTTATGGAATAAACATAAGTTTACCTGTCATTTGAATTTTATCTATATGTTATGAAACGGGCCAATTAAGAATCAAACCTTCGACAAACAACAATAAGTAAAGATTTACTTATTCACTTACCTACAAACCAATGAATCAAGAATTAAATATCAACAAGCCATTCAAACAAAATTTATGTTAACCACAAACAAACTAATCAAAGGCCATATACATAAAAATCTTATAATCAATAACTCATAAATCTAACAGACATATTAATTACCTATGTGTTAATGCTACGATCTGATTTTATGTTGCAGAAAAGGTTGTTAGAATTATGTTCATCTGAATTTATTACCTATCTAGCTTTTATCACTATGTTATATTCTAGACTAACCTCGAGGACAAATAAAATGACGTCACGTTTTACACCACAATTTCACTGCTCCGTCGTACTTCGCTAGTCTATCCATAATTCCCTTTGACAATGAAACCCTGGTCTAAAAGATGGCATTTTTAAAACTACGGACGCAAACACACGTTTGTTAGTTTTTTCTTTTTGTCGACAAGTTGCGATACTCGGAGGCTCCTAAATAATCAACAATATTTGTGGTTGCATGCAACCTACAAAATGTAGCCTCGTGGCGTGGATATTAAGTCTTATTTCTACAATATTAATAGATATATTATTGTTAAAAAAACTAGGTACTTCTTTATCAATGACTGTATCATTTATATGTTTAATGGATAGTTAGCTTTTATGAATCTCTCTGCAACGGACTGTAATTAACATCTATGTTAATACTAGTACTAGTCTCAAAAGGAAGTGTTTGCTTACGACTGGATTAATCAAATGCGATATAAGATTAATATTTTAATTATCATAGTTAATTGTAGGGTTTTAATCGAGCTATGATAGCTGATGTAGGCTAGTAGACTTGTTGCGCTAAATAAGTTGTGCTATAAGTGTCTTATTTGCATCTTCCTAATAAGTATGGTCTGCAAAAAAAATATGGACGTTTGATGTGTATTTTTATAGTTGCAATTTGTTTATTACAAATCCCATGCTTAATGGATGTAGGATCTTAGGAAGTCTTATCTAGCTATAGTTATGCATGTAGAAGAGACTGAAGGAAGGATATGATAAATATCTCTACTTTCAATTTACTCATGGTTTCATGAAATTGGTAGATTCTTTGGATTGATCTCAGTGGCGTGCAATAAGAGAGACCTACTTATATCCAGCAGTGGACTGCAACAGGCTGATGCTGATAATGAAACTAACTCAGTGTTGTCTTGTTATGTCTAAGTCATATAGCCGGAACGCACCACAAATTTCAATGGCTGATAAACATATTTTATACTATAACTGTTTGTTAATTTCTCAAAAAGACAAAAACTTGCGACATGTTGAGAATGACGTCATAAGCAGGCTTTAAATAAAAAAAGGAAACTTAAATTTTAATACTTATCAATCTTAGCTAGCAAAAGCAAGCTACAAATCAGATCTTACTGCATAATCCTGTCAATACTCGATCGAATGTAATCGTATTAAGTCACGGGCAGTTTCATTGCAACGTTGTATTTCTTGCAATAGTTTACTTGATCCTTGAGCTATATTTGTGCTTATATTGCGGAGGTATCTACTTCATTGATGTGTGTAGAAGTAATAAATGTTTAAAGAAACATTTTCACAGGAAAAGTCGATACCTACGTCCACATTTCAAAATCGCAACGCATCTTTTTACTCCACGACACCCCAGCTAGTTGCCAACAATTTCTTTATTAAACGTTAGACAGCATATTTATGATGTCGTCAAAGTGTTTTAGTAGTTTCCTTAGCTTTCACCTTTCTATGGCAGTCGCATCTGCCGGTTACACCTTACACGCAGTTTGCATCGTAACTTGTACTGCCTTGGGGTGTATTGGGTTATGTTTACAGCTAAGTATGTATGTATAAACGTGTGTGGGGTGAAATATAGCAAACGATGGTGGTCATTGTATCGGTGAATTAAATAATGTAAAAGTTTTTGCAAAAGACATGAGTAATATTTACCCAGCCATCTATGTGAGATAAGAACATACAAGACACCTACTTATCGGTGTTAGAAGCGAAAAAGATCGGCTGAGATCAGTTGCTGTACTATTTGACATCATTAGATCATTAACCAGTTTTCTAATAGAATTTCAAGCAGTTTGCGATCTATCCAATTTGAAATTAGAATTCATTACATATTCATTTGTTTGTCGCATTTTCTTAGGTTCACACACACTATCTTCGCACTAACGCAAAAAGCCTCAGTCCCACTCGGGGCGAACGATCCAGTAATTACAGGTGTGCAGTGCGCAGGCGCGAAGGGCGATATTTGTTCGCAATTAGTGCCCGTACGGACGTCGTGTCGGACGTCCTCGTAATTTATGGTTGTAAGAAAGTTGGCTCGCGAAGTCTATGGGATTGGTCTCCGTTCGGACGGTTTCAGTCGAGCTTATAAAAGTGAGATTTTTGGTAACCGGTGACTTTAAAAACATTGTAAGAAAGTAGCTGATCTCTACTCTCTCTCTCTCTTGAGTGTTATAGCTTATTTTGTTTAGAAACAACGCTCCACCGCTAGCTACAAAAATTCATATAAACCAATTGTCAGAACATTCACACAAAAAGTCTTCTAATCGATAAAAATAGGCAAAATAGGTGTTAGTTGCAGTTCACCTGAACTTTCAGGAAATTACGTCTCCAATTTTTTCATACTGACCGATCAGTCTATACAAAGGTCACATAAGTGATTTCCATAGCATAATAGTGTCATGTTATTATAAGACAACAATAACATATCAACCTTATTCCTAAACTCTACAAAAACCGCATTAAACTCCCGTGTTAAACCAAACCCTTAACAGCCGGGAGCGCCCGCAGCTGCCTCCGGACTGACATTTCCTTGCACTCCTCACTCCGAACAAATTGCACGCCGCACACCAATAACATCACTTAAACGATACTTACACATTAACCACTGCACTAGAACCGCGTTTACTACTTACGAGTAAACATTTGAATGTAGCTTTTAGTTGGAAGGGGAAAGTTGTAGAGTTAGGATGTTGGAGAGGTGACAAGGTTTTTATACCTACCTATTAAAATATTATTTTTTTCTGTCCTTCTTTGTACCTGAAGCTCGATTCATATAGATACCTACCTACAACCGTGCCAAAACGACGGAACCGCATTTCGCGTTTTCGCAAAACGCTAATGTAGCCTAGTTGAGAGACCGCCCGCCTCCTAATGTTGGAGACGCGGGTTCAATCCCTGGCCTGTACCACTGAGATTAAAATTTCTCATGTATGGTTTAAGGGCCAAAACACACCGGATGCGTATGCGTTGCGTATGCCTAGACGTATGCGTACCTCTGAGTTGTTATGTATGGAACTGTCACCGCTTGCGTAACGTAGACGTAGACGCAAGCGGTGACAGTTCCATACATTACGGTGACAGTTCCTACGTTACGCATACGCAACGCATACGCATCCGTTGTGTTTTGGCCCTGAATGTTAAAGGATATGTCAATTGAAACAATAAGAATCTCAACATCACAGCTCTTAAAAAATAAGGGACATTATGAAACATGTCTCCAAAGTGTATGTCATTGGCAAAGTATTGCATTACGAGTACTACGAGTATAATTTAGCCATTCTACTTACTACAGTAGTAGGTGACCTCGAAAAAAACAAATCGTTACTATTCTTTCAATACCTAAATGAGTACTATTTACAATTACGTAATGCTATCTACACACCGAAGCCACCGGCTTTTTTGACAGCTGCCATTCGTATGACATTGAAAAAAACAAATCGTTACTATTCTTTCAATACCTAAATGAGTACTATTTACAATTACGTAATGCTATCTACACACCGAAGCCACCGGCTTTTTTGACAGCTGCCATTCGTATGACGAAAAGCCGCCGGCCTAGCCCGGCGGCGGCATGCCCGCGGCTTTGGTGTGTAGATAGCATAACACTACTGAGGCAACTAATAAATATTGGTATAAATGGGTTACTATGTTTATACACGCCGGCAATAAATTGTGAACAAATTATTCACACTTACACGATACACGCACAGTATTTTAATGCAATGCGAGAACATGTATATCCTATAGTTTAACATAATGTAGCCATCATTTTCCGAATATTTCCTAGGGCCGGGATCCTACTTATCGTGTGTAGGTCTTGTTTCCGTGGCATATCATTTTTTGTTCTGTCCTAAATACAAAATTTTCTGACACAAAAGCTCACGATAACGATCTGGGAAAATTCCATGAAAGTAAAGTCAATAAAACATTTAAAAAATAAATATACTTACGAAAACAATTCCAAGCAACAAACAAAACAATTAATAAAGTATAAACGTAGGTACTTCGCCCACACATTACCACGTTTTTGCAAAACGAACGTAAGTCATAGACACCTATTTTTCTTGTCACCGAATTAGCGAGCATTGGACATCCGTGAGAGTCGAAGGCTGTTCTACTGCAAATAGATTCCTTGCGGGGCCAATAAATGCTATAAAAATTATCGTGTGTAGGTAATTGTCCATTAGCACGGAAGCGTGACGTCAAGACGCGTATTTTCATTTTCTCTGTGATGATTAATTTAAAGTTTTTTTTGATACCTAGAGTTTTTAATTTTGTGCATAAGAATTCGAAATTGAACCCATGGTCAAACGAAAGTTTTTTGTAAAGAAAGGCCTTATCTTCGTGTAGATATAAAAGGACTGGGATTCAATGGCGTAATAAAGGAAAAAGCAACTTTTTTATGATGTTAAGGTTTCTGAGTCACTGGCAAAGGAAAGAAATTAATCGATTTATTCCCATAGGTAATACAATGTTGCCTCAATTTTAATAGAAAAAAGTGCAGTGTACGGCAGATAGAAATGTCCTGTGATTGCATTAACGACAAAAACTAACTATCGATCAATTTATGAACGATAAAATCAACCGTCCGCCTGCCGACCGGCAATTAGACCCCATTGAATTATTTTTTTTAATTTTTTACTTTTAATTTAGTGCGTCCACGCACGCATGCAGAATTTAATTTCCTTCAAGTGAGAATATCTGGTTTTTATACAGCACTTACTCTGTTTTATTACGATTATTACAGGGTGTTGTCTTATTCGTGTAGGTACGCGAGGACGAAGCAATCACGTTTTTATAACTGTCCTTTTGTGATAAAAATTGTGAAATGGACCGTTTTTTACTGAAATGATTATTTTTGCTCAACTATTAAAAAGATATTTATGTATTTGAGTCAATCAGTCCCTTAGTGCTTTTACGAACTAGCGGTTTTGACATGAAGCCGCGCCAAAACTGTAACAAACGTCAAACCGGCGAGGTGAATCAACCACGAATGCGTCATTTGCGTCATCATCAATTTTAAGAAAAGTTGACGTGTATTAAGTACTACATATGTTAAGTAATTTTAATTGTTCTACGAAGTAAAAAATATTTGAATTGAGTTGATACGAAAATGCTCTTGTCGGCTAAATACTTAAAGTGTCAGAAAAAATATAAACAAAACTGTCACATGTCAGTTTCTACAGTAAAACAATTTTTATATTGCAGAATGCAGTACATACATATAGGGTTAAAGTGTCACGATGACGTCACAAGTCACTCATCAACCTATCTTCACCTCAATCATCAAAGCGCGCGAAAGTCCAACGTTTTCCCGCGTTTTTACGCATGCGCATTTACACTCCATACGCACAGAATACAATGCGTGAGACAAATTATAGTTTGCGATAATAAATTAACTTAATAATTGCACCTTTATTACTTTTTTTGCTTTGAACTGTACATGTTTGTAGGTGTCACTTATTGCGGACTATTTAATTAAAGTATCGTTCTATAAATATAATTAATTATGTGGAGCTTTATACTGGAATTATCTACCTCTATAAATATACGACAAACTACATTTCAATCAAAGATATGGCAGGAATGAATCAAATAAATTGTACTGAAGGAAAAACAAACATTCCTAATCGAATTTTATCTTTGGAATTCGCGTAGGAATCTAGTCCAAAAACAATTTACAGTCGAAAAAAATAACTAAAATTTTCCACGAGGGTTTACTTTTTTACAATTAAGCAAGCAACACTGACAAAAGCAAAGAAAAATAATACAAAAATGCAAGTTTAAATAAGCCGTCGTCGCTTTATAACACGGCAGAGTATAAAATTAACAAATCGCCATAATTTACATCGTAAATTATACCTTAATAACATGGCAGCTTATCTCGACCTAAGACATCTACCACTGACCATTATGACCTTACCACTAATTCAATTCTCAAGTGTCTTAAGTCTAGACTCCTAAGATCGGTTTTCGTTTTCTTTTTTGATTCGGAACTGCAAATAGTAACTTGGTACATCAGTTTGTAATAAAACAAAGGGAATGATACGTGCAAGTTAATTACACTCTGAAATGTAATTAGGTCTAATCAAATAACGTAATCTGCTGTACGTTATTCTGTCTGCGCGAACGTTTTCATTGCAATTTTTTTGCCGTAATTACTTTTTGAGCTAATATTTTTTATTGTATCATCATTATTGTTACCTAATATGCTATAGATAGGTCAAGAATGATAATTTGGATAAGTGTATTGTTCTTGTCCAGCTAGTAAATAAATAAAATAAAATAAAATAAAATAAAAAGCCTTTTTATTCCTCAATTACTTAGATAACTTACAAATGGATTTTTGAATATTAATAATTAGTAATAACTTATATTATAATAGTTTAGCTTTAGTTTTATTAGTATTAATCATTTCATGCAATCAATTAAGGACCCCCCTTAGGGTGAAGGCCTCCTCCAGCTTGCTCCATTCTTGTCGGTTTTGGGCTTTATCTTGCCATCTTTCGCCCGCCGTTTTTTTAATTTCATCTGCCCATCGTTCCGCCGGTCTCCCTCTGTTGCGTTTTCCTGTTGGCCCTTTCCAGTCTGTAACAGTTCCCGTCCACTTTGTTCTATCCATCCGCGCAATATGGCCCGCCCATTTCCATTTAAGTTTCTGGGCGTGTTTCAGGGCATCAACCACTTTAGTCTTTTTCCGAATTGCGGAGTTCCTAATTTTATCTTTCAGTTTTAATCCTGCCATGCTTCTCTCCATGCTTCTTTGACAAACATTAATTTTTCTTCTAGATGTATTATTGAACACCCATGTTTGACACCCGTAGGTTAAACATGGTAGTAGGCAGGAATCAGCCACCTTCTTTTTTACACTAAAAGGCAGTTTAGACTTGAAGATTTCTTTTTGACTCCAATATTTATTCCAGGTCAATTTTATACGTCTTGATATTTCCTGTATGTGTCTATCTTTTTTGAAAGTAATTTGTTTACCAAGGTATATATATTCTTCGACGTATTCCAGTTTCATATTGTTAACTTCTATGGGCGTGTGTGTACAATTTGACATCAATTTTGTTTTCATCATATTCATCTCCAGACCAACGTTTGCGCTTACTATGCAAAGTTCTGTCAGCATAGATCTCAGTTCGTGTGGCGATTCGGAGAGGAGGACGATGTCATCCGCAAAACGTAGATGACTCAGGTGTTTTCCATCGATCAAAATGCCTTTCTTAGACCACGGTAGTTCTTTCATTATGTGTTCTAAGACAGATATAAATAATTTTGGCGAGAGAGGGTCGCCTTGTCTCACGCCTCTCTTTATTTTTATTTGCGGTCCTGATCTGTCTAATTTAACTCTACTTGTTGTTTTATTGTATATGTCCAGCTAGTAGGCAACTTATATTTTCACCCATTTTATCTACTCAAGTTCGCCAAATTGATAAAATTACTATGGATTTAGCTAAGCTGAGTCTGTTTTCTATATTAATAGATATGAAACAGTAAATACGTTTATATAAGGTTTGTATTTTATTAATTTAAGGTGAAATTATGTATAATATTTATTTTCATTGGGTTGTAAATATAGTGTGTTTCTGTAAATACGTTAAATTATTCCTTTCACTATGGAACCTATAGGCTTAAGTATTCTGATAATAAACCTACCTATAGTTACCAAGTATAACATTACGAAGTAGTGTTCCAAGAATAAAGGAAATAAAACTCAACTGTATGCTAATTAAATTAAAGAAATCAAATAATACCATCAGTGTAACAATAGTCAGTAGGTATTCTATACAATTGCAACCCACGAACAATATGAAATCATAATTACAAGTGATTAAAGAATAATTTACTTGACATTATCTTACATATGTATCGCGAATTCATTTGTTATTATGTTACCTTTACGTCACAGATTAGATTAATATAATTATATTCACCTGACTGATTAAACACTGTGTTTATGATTTGTCTATTTATAATGAAAAGACAGATTGATTTTTATTTATTTAATTTCCTTTTTTGGACGACGTCAGGTCAGATAGAGGGTTATGTTTTTGGGCATATCTTATTGTCTTGGGTATTTTATGATTACAAAAAGTAAGTTCTTTGCTTTATTTATGTTAATAAAGTCTCGAAGTATCAGCTCGCTGACAGATTGTTGTAAGGAGAGATGTCTCCCTAAGTTAATACATAGTGCATAATTGTCAAAACAATAGTTCAAACTGCAAAATTTCCTGCTTAACGTACAAACTATGGGCAGGCTAGGATTAGGCTAGGTTCGACGAATTAGAAATGACGACATTTGGATTTATCGATTACATCATTGATAACGTCAAACTTGTCATCAATTCTGAAAATAAGCCTAAAACACGTCATAATGTGTGACCATAAAATATTTCTTTAACAAGAAAGATAATGGAACGGAAGGAAATATGATGAAATCATACTTACATTAAGCTTTTTAATATTACAATTTTCCTCAAGATAACAAAAGGAAAATGACGCACCAGAAGTTGAACTGACCGGTTCAAAATTTGAGTCACCAAAAAGTCAACAATCTCACACATTTATGTGTAAAACTTTGGATACCTTTCAACGGCTACTAGCACCTACGGGTAACCCGCAGTTGGCGGGTGACCCGCACGTCTTGTTAAAACGTGGGTCGCTCGCTTTTCGCAAGTTCGACTCGGACTCGGATTGACCGGACCGTCAGGATAATTTTCTTAGCGGTTTAACCGCATTAACTTCAATCGACCACTAGTGCGTGAGAATACGCGCAAATACTTAAATAAAACTGTTATTTAAAAATGACCCGCGAAGCCCTCATAAATACTCATAATGCATAAAAACTGTTAATATTATTTACATTTGATGACGTATTTCATGACCTTTCTAATGTGCCTAGAAAGTCATTATAATAAAGTTCCCTTCATTTACACTTTAATATTGATTCTCTGAAATAATCATCTGATGTATAAGGAATATATAATTTTATTATAATTTATATTTTTCTCACGGCACGTCGATGACGCTACTTTAATGGATATATCATCTACATTGAATCAATTTACTTGTTTTTATGTTTTTATAACTAATGAAATAATAATAATACAGTACTTAATATTTTCCGTGTTACTGATGTGACGTTTTTATAATGGGAAAAAAAAATTAATTATAAAATCTGAGACAATTCTCAACAGTTAATATTATAAATTCGATGCTAGATTTCACTCGAACCATTTCTTCAACTTATCTCTAAATTTTTCAGCAAAAATATTTCGAAGATATTATTTTTGTTAATGTAAATATTTAAAAATTACAACACGAAATGGCATTGCACAAATTTTTCAACTAACTACAAAAACAATATCGAGGTCCAAGATACGATCAACCACAAAGGAAGTTGCATTATCTTTTCCGTCAGATAATTATCAAATTTGTAATTACACCGATATCTGCTCCGTTACATTATTTATTACAGTTCATTTAAACTTCGACATCCGAATGGTATTGCTGTGTTGTGTGTTTTGACTTTTTGCTGTTATGGATGTGTGTAGTGAGTATTTATTGCAATATTTACGTAATTGTTACAAGTTTATGATGCTGTATGTGAATAGATTTTTGTACGTAGCGCTTCTTTTCCTGTACTTAATTATCGTTTTAGGTTATTTAAAACCCAGTATGTACCTACTGGTGGTAGGGCCGTCGTCATGGGTTTACGTTTCCAACATTTTGACATTTGTGTTTGGGTGGGACTCTACAGCGCGGGAAATATTTATTATGTGACATCTTTTTGTGTATTCGATATCTTTCTCAAACTTTACTCGCCACAATTTCCCAATCTACCTTCCAAAGTAAAATACTTGTTAAATGTATAAAAGCAGGAAGGAAAAACATCCACAGCATTTCTTTATAAACCTGGCCTTTTCATTTTATTCCATTTCATTTTATAAATAACTGTCTTCTCAACAAAATTACCCTACAAGTGATTCACGTCGCTTTCACTATTCCGAAACGCGTTTATTTTAATTTAAAAACGTTCAGTCTGTGTCATTATGCGAAATTTTCACGTAACGTAATTTGACTCCTTGCGGCTCTCCGTGTCTTCTTTAATTAAGTCTTACACCAGGTTAAATAATTTCTTTAATGGCGGTATAGGTCCTCAAACAAGCCCGCCACTGTTATGTCTTATTTTCTCGAAACGTGTGTAATGATAAACCAATTAAGGCTATAACACCACAATCATGAGTAATCAGGATAATGGCATTAACTTATTAAACGACAATTGATTACAAGAAACTGAGGTTGGAATTACCATTGTAATAGTTACAAATCACGACAGCTATTTTTTATTTATAATTGTTGGTTGTAAGATTAATATCTAAAGAGAAATAATATTTATGGTGACGAAATCGCAAATCAAAGGTCTTGATTAAGGTCTTGATTTATATCATCGAGGAAAAAAGAATTAAGACATTGATTAAAAACTTCTCAGAGAGTAAAACTTATATTTCCTTATATGACTTAAAGGAGGAATGGTATTCAATGAATGTCATGTCACCATGCGTTTTATTGACTCGACGGTGCGTATTTCACTTTTTGTTCTGGCGATAAATAGCGTTCATGGGTACCACTGCCTCACAAAATAACACACAGCTGAGCTGAACCAATACTAACAAGTCACATACATCTGTGGTTTTGAACAGAATGAAAATTAAGCCATTAAAAAAAATCTAAAAGTAATGTGACGGAGATGACATGACGTCTCTTCTGTTTCATTAAAAGTAAATTATTAACTAAAAAACATTTTGCAACTTTCATTTTTCTTCGATTTTTTTAAAACTAAAGAAGCTTTAACTTCGGCGTTCTTATCAACTACCTTTCAATGATACAAGTTTCATAGTAATTCAATCAAGTAGTTGTTTACTGTTGATCTCTCGGTCACGGTGTGCGCAGACGCAATCCCCACAACCACTCGCTGTTTAGTGAGCAAATTGATTCCACTAATTGTTACCGACGCCAATTATTTCAATTAACCGACATTATATAGATGTATATAAATACGTAGAGTTAGTAGAAAAATGTTGCTTTTTTGTAATAGTTATTTAGTTTTTTATTGTTTATAGAATTCTTGAGAATTGCGGTCGTTGCGCTGGTTTTTACTTCGAAAAGCTTTGGTATTAAGGGTTAGTGTATTCGAGCTACCACACACTGTGTTTGTGTTATTTATTTTATACTATTACGTACGAGTAATGTCTTAGTTAAATTGCACCTTATTTACCAAAATTATATTAATCATAATATTAAATATACCTATAACAGACAAAACTTTAAAAAACTACCTAAATTCATCAAGCGACCAACCACAAGATTTTTTTGCTAACGGCATGGTGCTATTCATTCCTCACAAGGTACATTTCAACGTTGATTCAAGACAATTAATTAGTAAAATCCAAGCTTCAATTTAGATAGCTATCAAATCGCTTAATCTAATTGCAAATGGGATGCCTTGATTTTAATTTGCACGTAGGAAATGAATAGAGCCATTTACCTCCCGTTGGAAAAGAATTGTATTCATTACAACATTTTGGCTACGGTGTTTATGTTAACACGGATAAAAATTTCTGAAATTGATTTTTTTTTGTTTAAATGGCAAATTCTGCTTAAAATGGCTTAAAAAGTCGTAATTGTTGATTTTGCTTGGATAATCTAAAAGAAGCTTCAAAAATCATAATTTACATCCCAGATTTTTTTCTATTTTCATCATCAATTTTAAGAGCTTTGCTCTTATTGGTGGAGTTTCGCCACTCTGCTCTATTCTCTGTTTGAGCACCTGTTTGATATTCATCTTATAATGATAAACTTCGATGAAATTAATAATGTAACTCATGATGATATTGGTGATGGATGACTCAAATTAGGAGTTGACTGACATAGATAAAAACGTAAAATGGTACGACTAACTACATTATTTATAGATAAAATTATAAACAACGACATTCTTTCAAAATTATTAATAAACAAGCCTATATTATTTGATTGGAAGATTCCTTGCTCGGGTTTCCGTAAGTATATATATAATCGTTAATTATATTTATAGGTTTCATTTGTTTATTATCTTGAAAACCTATGCAATGAGTGTCTTAATAATGAGTCTTTGAACTGATCGAAGATTTTTTACGAAAAGGATATTCAATATTTTGACCCATATTTCTTGGAAAAAATTGTTCAGTTTCACGAGTACTACAGCTTAATTTTGGCTTGGTAGATTATTGTAAATTGTTGTTTATTATATCCTGTATATCACTAGTGACTTTCTTTTTTTTAATTCCCATCCTCTTTCTTTCCAGACTATTACACTCAAGAGAAATACCAGCACAAATACAGCGTGACGATGGGCGTGTCTGAGGCTCCGAAAGACGACTCGCCAAGAACAACTCCGGAACTCAGTCGATCAGACCAATCCCCACCTGACCGGCCACCGCCAGGGTCCGCAGACAGTGATGATGCTGACGACTTCGCCCCGAAGAGGAAGCAGAGGCGATACAGGACTACGTTCACCAGCTTTCAACTTGAAGAGTTAGAGAAGGCTTTTTCAAGGACGCATTATCCTGATGTTTTTACTAGGTAAGGCTGATTACGATTGTATAGTAAGACCATTTCAGTCAGATTCAAAATTGACAGTTGATCATACAACTGTACGTACATGTGTCAACGGAATTCTGCACTGTACTTCATTTCATTGTTTTAATAACGTTTAAAATAGCGCGAAAACTAGAACCGCGCTTGGCGTTTGAACTTGCGGTTTTTTGGCGGTTTCATATCAAATGTCAAACCGCGAGGCCCAACAAGAAAGTCTAAAAGCGTTTTTGTTTAAGTTATTATTATGTTTTAAACCGTACCTCTATCTATTAGATTAATTATCTAATCTGTGATATATTTATTTCGTCGTCAAGGCTGCACCTTTCACACCAATGATTCAAACAAACAAATTAAAGTACCGATAAGATACCTATTTATAATTAAATTATAGATCAATACATTAAAATTATAAAATATCTACCCAATCTATCAGTATTATTACCAATAATACTATTAACTGATAGCATACCTGCTTTCTTTTATCTAAATGATATATTTATTTCTATATGTCTAAAAATCCCATCCAAGATTACACGATTACATTGATAATCGGTGGTGACGTATGTCTTTGACAATTTCAATTACTTGTACCTATTACAATCGCGCAGAGATATGGAATCTGATTTTTTAATATTTTTAGGCACTCACTATAAATGGCATAACGGTTCTGCCAATGTCAGATACAGGACACTGTGCCTCGAGAACGGGAGCTAGAATGCCATTTTCGCCATTGCTGACGAAAAACCAGATAACTTTTACTTAACCACATTATTTTTGCAGAGAGGAGCTTGCAATGAAGATTGGCCTAACGGAAGCTAGAATACAGGTGAGATAAATTAATTTTATTTCATAAACTAATATTCAGTTTCATGAAACAAAAACGTTATCCGAGTTTATATGAAAAACGCGAACTACGCTTGGCGAATGCCAGTTAACACCTTTGAGGTGTTTTCACATCAACAGACAAACTTCCGAGGCGAACAATTACTGGCAATGCGTAAAGGCCATAATAGAGAAATAGTATAAGTCAAAATCTAGAAAAAAAAGTACAAGTACAGGCATCCAGTATCTCTACTTATAATTCTTACCTCAAGACGTAATTCAGTGTATCTGTAATGAGAACCAGTAATCAAAGCGAACTGAATCGAATGGGACATCGAACGACACCAACAATTACTGCATTACTGTAATAAACCGGTCACCAATGCACTACGAATGTTCGCGTTCATAAATAATTCCAATTCCATTATTAATTTGATATTGATGTAGGTAGAGGTTTGCTCAATGCTGCGTGGGAATATTTTAGTGTCGAGAATATGGATTAGTCGAGATATCAACCGTTTTTGAGTGTGAACGAGGGCATTTCTAAGTTACAGACTTCCTAAGTTAAATATCTCCCTTCTTGTTCTCTATCGAATTCTACTGAGCGCTAGAACTTACCATTAGTATTTCGTACCTATTTTAATGAGCATTTCTGATCCCACTTCTGGCCAAAGACCTCACTCGCATTGTACTATCTTCCCTTTTTTCCTGCAACTATTGGCCAGCCTTCAATCTTAATATAATACCAAATTACCAGTTAACCTAAAGCGAGATAATATGAAGTGGCCAAAGCCACTTAATATCGGTATAGTCTACTTAATATCCACATAATCCACTTAATATCGTCCTGCCCACGGCTCCCGGCTCCTCCGCTTGACGCGGGATATTTTTCAACTCCTTGTTTATTAAATGGGGCCATCAGCGATTTCCTTGTATCATTACTGCTTCTGCGTGAGGTGCTTAAAATGTTGCTAGAGATCGACCAGAGACAAAAACAAGATCAAGTACAACTTTTTTTTAAATGGTAACACTTTTGTGGATTCTGCCAATGTCAAGCGAAGTAGAGCTTATAAAATTAGAAAGAATGCAGAGATTTCGATCTAAGATTTTTTTTAAATAATATTATTTATTTCAAAATAGTTTTATTATTTTTTGAAAACCGAAAAATAATAATAAAGGAAACACTAAAAATATTTCATGATTTCATGGTGACATTGTCTGATTTGACTGAATTAAAAAAATATATCTAGGATTGTTTCGGCTGAGTTTAAATGACATATGACTCATTGTAGGTAGTATGTAATTATTATATGACTATCTTATTATTTTCTAATCTGTTATTGTCGTACGGTTATAAAAAAACGTAAATAATAGTTTTTTATCTAGTACAAAGTCTGCAATAAGGCTTTTTTTAATCATGATATCAATTACTCATTCAAATCATTAATTAATTGTAAATAAGAGCTCATTAGATATAGTTAAAAGTATTTCAATAAAATAAACTTTACTTCGAATAAATTATTAAAATAATTATCATATTTTTATGATCAAAATTAATAACCGCTTACCAAAAGAGCGTCATTTTAGTCACATTGCCCAGTGGATAGCTACAAGCTCTGTTGGTCATTACGTTAATGTTGCTCTCTGTTAAGCTATTAGCCGCGGCACCTGGGCCACGGGCCTTTGTGGCCTTTTTGTGGCCCATCCCAACAAAACATTCCTCTACCGTGTTTACCTCCAATTACAACATTTATAAATTCACCAGCCGTATGAAGTCATATTTATAAAACAACCTTAAGTTTGGCTCTACCTTTAAAGGCAATTTTAAAACAGTGATGTTGCTATGTCGACAATTTTATTATCGATGTACAACAGTTTTATCGACATTGAATTTATAACTGACAATGACTTAGTTTTAAAAAGAATATTGAAACTAGGTACGCATCGTTTATTTATATTTTATAAAAAGCTGTTTTATTATATTCAATACAATACGAATTAATTATAAGCTTTTAAATTAGTAAGAACTAGTATTGATTATTATTTTAAATACTTACCTGTAATAAAAATAAGGCTAAGTGAAGGTAATGGAGCATTGTGAAAAGTATAATAATTAAATGTAATAACGTAAATAATTTAAATAAATTATTGTCTTTTGTAATCGATATAATGTTTACCTCACTATTGAGAAATTAAAACGGCAGATTTAAAACATGAGCGCGGTTTCTTGTTTGACATCCTCTGAAACGGGCCAATGTGGACATTTACAGAAACACAACACTTTTTACGCACTACAGCATTAATCATCATAAGTGAATTAATTTAAATCCACAAAAAAATGAATGTTTATAATGAGCGCAGTTTCCAAGTTTTTATTTTAATAAATATTTAACATTTGTAAAACTTAATGCCGCAGCCTTTATTATTTAGAGATAAATCTTGGTCGTGGTGTTTGAAATTCTACGTTTTTGTTGAAATTCCTTACCACGTCGAATACCTCTGTTTACAGATGTTTCTTTTTTATCTGATTTCATTTGTTTCATTACACGTAACTTTATATACTCTTACATAAGAAGGTATGTGTTTAAATTGCAATCAATCAAATATCTGTCGAAGTATGAAATGGCAAGCAATAATAATAAAATAACAGCCGGGATATCGTTCTAAGCAATACATCGATCATTCTTTACCAACACATATTTAGTGACAGCTAGCCAGGAGGCGGCAACATTTTTTCTTTAAAGTAGACGTAACCTTTAGTTTTAACGACTCTTTATTATAAATAACAATACGCAATTACTTATGAGAGAAAGTGGCATGTTTTTGTAACGTCCGGTTAAAAATTATTTTACGTAACCGGGTAATTATTTTTTAAAATGACCATTGTGACAAAAATGAAACAAAAATGAAAGTGTTACAAAAATTAAACTTGTTACAAAAAATAACAAAAATAAAATATTAGGGCTTACTCACAATGCACACTTTATCTTTTACTATTTTCTTTTACTCATGTATTAAATGTCATGCAATGAAATGAAACACAATACCAATAATCAACACAAATTGTATTTTTTTTATCAATAATGAAATCAATGAAGTCACTATATATAATACAACATAAAAGATTATTCTCTTTAACTTAAAATATAAGAAAACATAATTAAACAAAATATTTCATTGACATAATAAAATAGAATTAGTAAAAATTATATGTGGCTGAGGCTTTTTTTACTGCATTTGGGTGCGCATGCACAATCACGCTCCGATTATGATGTTTAAATTAGTGGTCCACATTATAGTCACCGATGTGATTACAGCTTTACTTCATTTTTGTAACGTCATATTTGTAACGTCATCAAAAATTGTTACAAAAATGAAGAAGCAACATTGTTTGAAAATAATCTCAAATAGTTTATGCCAACAGAAATCTCAATGAGTGAAATCACCGTGCATTTTTATAAAGATACATAATAAACTATTCCAATAAACAATTAATGAAAAAGGAGCCGCTTACCTGTGTATTTTGACAAACAACACAAAATGGATAAATTAAAACTGGAATTTTTCCGGTCGACAAAAAAACACGCGTCGTGCACTTTTTCACACAGTAAACGAAATGACCGATTCAAATTCGTTTCTAACGTGCCATTGACTCGTTGAACTGCTAAGTGTTTCTTTTTCTAGTTTTCAATTATTACCAGATTTATTTGTTACAAAAATGATAAACAAAAATGAACAAAATTTCGGACGATGTTTTGTAAGTAAAAAATATATATTTAAAATTATTTAAATTAAATAATGTATACTGAAGAAATACGCTTTCACTGTTGTCTAGGCGATATATTCACTCATAATTAAATAAAGGTTCCAGTAACTTTTTAAGGTCAAATTTTGTAACGTATCTCGTGAAAAGGACAAATAATTTTGTATAGGGACCATCCGAACCCACTGAGAAAAAATAAGTATTATTTTTTAAATTGTAATATTTAATACATAAAACTGTTTAATTCTACTAGACAATACAACATTGTACAATAATAGGTACTTTTTTGATACTTAAAAGTATATTTAATAAAAAATATCGCGTATGGACAATTTTTTTCATCCAAATGGTCATTTTAAAAAATAATCACCCAACCGTCGATCCATCAGCAAGCTTATTTTTGAAATATAAATTCATATTCAGTTTCTCTCCTCCTGTATTTTATTCCCATAAAAGCGTAAAGAGGAACTAGTAAATATCGATGTAAATCGATTCCCTTATCTCCTTGCGAATATCTCGAGAATATGTCGACGTTTTTAAACCGACCTTTTTGTTTCAGGTGTGGTTTCAAAACCGACGTGCGAAGTGGCGCAAGCAGGAAAAAGTGGGGCCTCAAGGACACCCTTATAATCCATATTTGGGGGCTGCTCCGGGGGCCCCGCCGCCGTCTGTTGTGGCCTCAATGCCTAATCCGTTTACTCAACTTGGCTTTGGTTTTCGAAAACCTTTTGATACAAATGCCTTAGCTTCGTTTAGGTAAGCCACCCAACTTTATATGTTCTTTATCGTGTATTTCCATATGTTTGCTAAGGATTTGGTTTTCCGTTATTTGCGTCACCATTGCTTTAAGTGGCATCGTTAAAACTATTAAATAGACCAAACAGCGAAATGTTATAAATCAATTTTTCTTACAGATATGCAGGCGGCCCAGTTCTAGGAGCCCAATACCTCGGCGCTCCCCTCCCCCGACCGCCATTATTCAGCGCCCCCCTTTACACATCATCCCCTCCCTTTCATTCTCTTCTGGCCGGTCTAGCTGCCCCACCGAGGCAGTCACCAGACCCGCCTTCAGTGTCGCCCCCCATTTCACCAGGAAGCGAGTCCCCACCTACCACTGCGTCCGTCCCTGAAGTCGAACGACGGAGTTCAAGTATCGCAGCCCTACGAATGGCGGCCAGAGAACACGAGCTAAGGCTAGAGATGTTAAGACAGAGACATCATACTGATTTGATAAGTTGAGTGTGAGTGAGATGTAGAGTAATTTCTAAACGTTCCTTCAAATTGGTGAGGAGTTTTGATGGTGGCGAGGTGGTCTGAAGATCGACTATGAGAAATCATTAGTATAGTAAAAGAACTTACTACAATTTAGATATATTATGGCCTCTCTGCCACCCCGTTTACATCAATTTCCCCTAAAACTTCGGTTTAAGAACTTAGTTTTGCAATTGACAAAGCGAATTCCCTGTAATAATAAAAATATAAATTAAGTAGTAAAGTAAAATATTATATTTACTGTAAATTTAAGATAAAATAGCAACTCTATTCCGTCCATATAAGCCTTATTGTTATTTATTTTAGACTTAAGATGGATTTTCTATGACATTTTGTTCAATTATCTGTATTTTTTTGAAGTGATAGTATGTATAAATTATTTACAAAATTTCGTGCCTTGAATTTTTGAATCACGTTATGTATTGTGACAATAATAGAATGTTAACGTTTAAAAATGTACCTATGAAATGCAATGTATTTAAAAATTAATTTAAAAAAAATGTAAGTAACATGAAAACCACGTTACTTTCTCATGTAAGAGCTCACAGTTTTAAAAAAATGTAAAATATTTGTACATAATTTAGGTAGCACCAAAGACCGATGTAAATTGTGACATACAATTCTTGTTGAGTTGTGGGGAGTTTAACAATTGGTACTATTTCCATTCAAGAGTAATACCTTCTATTTGAAAATGCTTTCTAACAATGAAATACCGTAGCTCTTGTTAATCTTCTCAACACCATAAAAAATGTTACATAAATTGTAGAAACAATGAGACATACCTGACTCTGAATAGAGACCACAGGCAAAAGTAAAAGCATCACTATACCCTTGATAAATCAATTTTGACAAAATTAATAGGTATTTTAAAAGATAGTTGAAAAACGGACAATATAGAACGTTATAAACATTAAAATGTTCTGCACACCTGCCTGCTTGTATATTTTGTTACTTATTTTAAAAACAAATCCGTTAAGCATTATCGTATTAAATTAAAACGATACTTACTGAATGTTGCAGTTTTTGTCATTTCCTTCCAAAATACAATCAAACACTTGAATCTACGATTGTAGGTTAAATTATACTTACGTATTACATTATATGTTTTACACAGGTAGGTGTTAAACTTAAAAGTTTTTTTCTAAATCAAATATCCACAATATAACACAAATAATTCAGAAAAAAAAGTAAGCCCTACTTAAATAATTATCTACAATTACAGAATAGACAAGATGGTTGACATGACTTATAAAATGGTGCATCGTGACTTGTGTCGCGAAGATTACTGACTCATTATTGTGTCACTAGGATCTACAAAGATGCTGTAATGCAGGTGTTCTGAGATATTAGTGACTTATTTAAAAAAACATAATGAAATTCTTGTTTTAATAAGAAATTAATTACAACAATTCATCAACACTATCAACTCAACATCTAATTATACGCTACATATGTGTAAAAGTTATTTCACTACAAAAAATGACTACCTACTACTACCTATCTTAACCCATAAACTACCATACTACCTACCAGTTAAGAAAACATCATTTGTATCGTACACAAAAAATTAAATTGATTATGTTGAGCTGCGAGCAATAAATTTACATACAACACAGACAGACAATTAAGTTTCAATAACAACAGGCAGCTAATCGAGAACTTTAAACGATTCAAGTCATTAAAGAAACCAAAGAGAAGTAATCCAATTTCGGCTTTCAACGGTCGCTCATCCATCCATCACCGTCTTACAACGTGTCAGGCGGCGCTACCCGTCCCGCTCGCACCATCCATCATCAAACAATACACTGCCACTCATTAATTACATAATCGAATATAATTAAATTGTAATTCAATAATCGGAAGAAATCGATAATCCGTGAGAAGGAGCCTTACCGATGCGTGGGTTCGAATCTTGAGATTATTCCTTTGATTTCGTAACAGCTATTAATCTAAAATTCAATTAAAAGGTAATCATTATTTCAGATGATGATTTAGCAGCGTTTGATTAAAAAAAGAAAGTCGTCGCCCACGTTTGATGAGCACGATCTTTTTAATGTGATTTACGTGTAGGTATCAGCCGTGATGGGTGAAGTCGATTGTATTAATAAAAGTTTTATATTCATGGAGGTTTAAATGTAGTTGAAGATTAATTTTAATGATCTTTGAGCTTCCGTATAAAGGTATGAACCTACAGCGAAGTTTGTTGTATCAGAAGTAAGATATTGTGGTAAAATAAACTAGCGTTTCTACGTACTAAGTTTCAATAAAATTACCTACAAAAAGTTAACTTGAAATAGGTATACAAAATTAATCTCATAGGTCAGGTCATTTCGATAAGGCATGGTAAGTATCGTAATAAACTAAGAAATAATAACAAAATTAAATTAATACAACACAAACCTTTATCTGATAGGTTTTTACATCCAGATGTTTGCCCTCCAATTATAGAGAACTATTCATACGTTTGTCCGTAAATCAGATATGTACTAATGAAAAATAAATACCAGCGTAGTTAATTTAATTGTAATCGAATTTTTATCCTCCCGACCTCATCTACTGGGCACGCCCTCTGACAGGCACTCATTATAAGGAGGGCCAAGTTAAACGCGAATGATATTTGATATAGCAGTGAAGTAACTGTGGAATCAGAAAAAGGTGAGAGTTGAGAACCACTTATCATGAAAAATCTTATCTTGCCGTCAATATCCCACTGTTGGACAAAGGCCTATCTCCCTCCACCCTCTCCATGATTCTCTATCCTGAGCCGTCTCTATTCAAACATAAATATGGACTTACAAATATAGATAGATGGAAACTTTCCTACTTTGAAGTAGTTATAAAGTACAAGGCTAACACCTTTTGTATGAAGAACACAATGAAAAATTAGACGAGAGGATCTGATATTACTCCAAAATGATTTCTTTATGAACACTAAAAATGTAGTCTCCCGCTCCCACTACTGTTATAAGCTAAACAAAAACCGCTCAAATTTACAAATTAAACCACAAACAACCCACTGTATAGGGCGTAACATCGCCAAATCTAATTACGAGCCTACACAAAAAAACTCTAGCGAAATCAACATTTTTGTATGTTTTATAGAACCTTCTAGAAACGGTTGTATGGACCCGGCTGGTCGTTTTTGCTTCACCTTTCGGGAATCAAGACCTCCTTTTATACGACTTCTTGGTTCTGCCTCATTTTCCGGAATTTGTCAAAAACTTTGTGTTTTTAGATCGGTAGAGTCTGCAAAGAAAGGCGGGTGAAATGTTTTTGCAAAACAAAAGTGTTGTTTTTTATGATTATTTTGGGAATACGTTATCTGAACTTTTAACGCCCTCACCCTACAAGAGTAATAAGGTTCAAATTCTTAGTAAGTAGGTACTAAGTAAGTACTAATCTTTAATAACTAAATAACAATGTCAATGCTGACGGTACACTTGTCAATTCAGACCACACACAAGCCAATCGATTCCTCAAATAAGTGGTTCCAGTTGCTAATTGCCGGAATACGCGATGACACTCTACTTTGTATGGAATTTACTGTTTTCGGTCTTAATGCCTCATTTACACTGAGTTTTGTCGATTATCTTGTTGCTTGGTTTCTTGCTAAGCACCCCATGTTGCTATTTTACTGTCTAGGTATAGTTTGCTGTGTCTTTTGGACAATAGAATAGTTTACCTAACATGTTTTCACTGCTGTAAAAAATTGTAACTTAGGCAAGATTAACTAAAAAAAAACACCACATCACAAAAGTGTTATTAAAATTCGTTTATCCTTAATTTTATCGCATGTTCAGACCATCTCGAACTTAATTGAAGGAGAACGAAAATAATTCAACTAATAAAATTAATTTCTAGTAGGTACTGACAGCTACAACCTACAAAACTATCATGAAACACGTCTAGTATAAATACATTTACAGCTCGGGATCCTAGTAAACTATTGCGGGTTGAAACAAAAAGTCCCGTGACCGGTCGAACAAGTATCGATTATTTAAAGGAATTGATTAGCGGGGGCGGGCCTTCACTAACGAGGTTGCCCCGTGTTTGTTTAATTACTACTCCGAATTCTGCCTCCGGAGTTGTACGACCTGCAACAGTCATCTTGAGACCCCAGTTCTATGAGCGCTATTAAAAATCACAATCCAAGTAAAATCTTGTGAGTTTCGACTTCTTCGAATGTATTGCTTCATATCTGTGAGCTTCTGGTTTTCATTTTTATTTTTGCATAAATTTTGAAATGAAAACAAATGAAAATCAAAATCTAACAGATATCTGTTATTCATTTGTTTTCATATACGTATAGGTAGGCGTGATTCGAATTTCAAAATTTAAATGAACTTTTACCTATGTACCTAGTTTAAAAAAAAGAAATTATGAGTTTATCAGGTTTTCTAAATATTTGAATCACTAAAAATGCGGCTTCATAAAGCTTATAGGATAGGTACTGTTTTCAAGCAATCTAGCCTAGTTTACATAAGGAAACCTGTTTAAGCTTTACCTCTTTCTAGACCGTTCCATTCATTTATTTACCTATTACTACAAAAAAAACGCAAAACCTCGATTCAAACGCCGCCATCACCCGTGTTACGCTATACCCATCGCCAGCGCACATCGTATTCCACATCGATCCATCAACGCCGATAGCGATGAGCGTCAAGAAGCGCCACTATGATTTACGAGGACCTGCGCGCACGCACCCGAACGCAAGGGAAAGGATCACATCAGGATAGATCCTTTAGAATCGAACTAGTTTTTGATTGATTATGTTTGGAGTACTAAGTTGTTTGTTTAGCTTATTTTATTCTTATCTTATTTACTTTAAAAAGGATGCGTAAGTAATGCAGACACTATGTATGGGTCTGTATGAGTAAAAATATGATTTGAGAACAAGTCTGTACCTATAACTTAACTCGAAAGAACATGAAAACTCCTTTGCAGATTTTGGTAGACTGTTGACTGTTCTAAAAAAATATTTTAATTTATTTACATAGTTATTTTTTTAAAACCCAGTTTCAAAAATATTCAAAAACCAACTTACTTTTTTCATTCACAAAATATACGACCTCAATAAAAAATACATCAAAATAAATTATTCTCGAACCCGAAAATAAATCAAAATCTATTCAAATATTAAAACCCTCAGAGCTGTAAATTAGAATAATAAATTGGTTATCATTTCTCATATTAAGGAAGGTTGAGAAGAGTGGAATGACGTGAAATAAAAAACTAAACTCCATAGTCAAACAGAAACAAATGAGGCTCACATAATGGGAAGGTAGTTTTTTAATAAATATTTTTGTTATATCCAATTAAGAGAAGCTTATTATTGGAACGTTTTTCTTTAGTTCGGGGGTAAGTTCGTAAACTAATTAATGGTTCCCTCCCTGCTAGGGTTTAGGGTTGCCACCTTAAACTTAGTTTCAGCACCTAGGTACTTAAAATAGGACTTTTGGCTATTAAATGAATTTTACCCACAATTTTTATCTTTTTGTGTACGAAAGGCTTTATAGGGCCAAATCACTTTGTGATTTTAAACTTATAGCTAATAGAAGTAAGAATGAGCAGTACTTAGATAATTTCGAAGACCTTTGCTAATCAGTTTTGAATGTGAACTGTAACGTAATGATTGATATAGGTAACCACATCGTGTGTCACAAATCTGACACCGACGTATGAACCAGTGATGTTGAAGCGGTTAAAATACACAACAAACGAGACAACCCTAGAGACCCAAAGCAGAAGCCGCGAGTTTGTTTCATGGCTCATCGCATCCGAACCACGCCCTCAACATCGCTTGGCCGAAGTAAGTGCCTGTGTTTAACGCTACTTAGAACTTTGAAAGTATTTTGGAAGAATTATTTCGTAAATGTTGATGCATTTGGCATACCTAGCTAAAAAGATCAATGATGTAACTTGTGGAGCCTCTTCACGACTTTGTATTTCTTGACTTATATTTCACAGAGTAAACTGAAAGATTTAATAAAATAGTGTGGCGCTCTCCACGATTTCACATATCTTAATTTGCCTGTCCTATGAATCCCTTTTTAGGTTTCCATGAAACATTTGACGTTAAATATTCCATAATCAGTTATTAATTAATTATACCTACCTAGTAACCGTTTCCTACAAAGAGGGCTCTATACGCAACATTGTGTAAACAAAATTCCATAACCATATTCGGAACACGTTAGAAAAGTGCAACTGTCCCATTTTTATTATAATTCGCACAATTATTGACGATACGCTGTAGTGAGCATAGCCTTATTCATGATTCATAGAAATAATATTTTCTTCATAAAACAACATATGATACGGTCATTTTTCATTTGTTTTTATGGATGTTAGTAGACAGTGTCTAGAACTTTTATGCAAATACATTATTAGTAAAATTGTTTATCGTAGTTTCATAAAAACTAACAAAAACGATACAAAGCAAAGTAAAAACTGAAGCGGCAATTATTTTGAGCGTCACTTAAGTATCTATCTATTAATTTTCTTTTACCTAAGCGCCAAAACACACGGTGAAACGCAACTGAAACTTTTGAGTTGCATTGTGGTTTCTGCTATAGACTTCCTTAGAAAACCACACACGACGCAACTGAAACGAAACGTTTCAAGCTAGCTGCGTCGTGTGTTGTTTTCTAAGGAAGTCTATAGCAGAACCTTTGATGCAACTCAAAAGTAACTAGCAGTTTCAGTTGCGTTGTAGTTGCGTTTCACCGTGTGTTCTGGGTCTTATACTTATTTTTTAGAGAAAGTTGTTCAGTTTCAAAACAAATTACGTCTCTGATGCTCTCCCACATTGCAAACAAAAAAAACTTTTAGTTTACAAAATGTTTGTGGTGTGGAGTGGGAACACCATTAGATTTTCGTCATGAAGTGAAACACCACCCTGTATACGAGTAAATAATACACGTGAAACCAGTGTATAATTGTGTAATTTATACTTTTCCACCAGTTTCTCAAGTTAACAATCGCAATCATTCTTGATATAATAAAATTTTATGAGTTCATTTGTTTTCTTCTTAGAAACATATAGGTACTTGTATGGTACACTGTGTGTGACCCGATTGCCTATCAACTATTGTTTGAACGCGTTGTATTGCAATTTTACTTGTACTATAAAACCTACTAAGCCGCCTACGCTGCGCATTCATTGATGAAAACTACAATTAGTAGAAATAAAAAAATGATCTAAAAACTAATACCTACCCAACTACGGAAAACAGAGATCTTAAAAAATAGTTAGGAAACAATAAATAATTCTATTATTTTTATCTACTTATACCTACCTACTATAAATACACAGACGAAGCAATGTTCAGAGAATACTTAGTCGTAGTCATATTCCTTTCCTTTTGGGTTTAAAATGATTTTATAAGATTGGAGTTTAGACTTTTTGTCATTGGTGGTTGGGACGTCTCGTGGTTTGACATTTGGGCCCGTTTCACGATTTACCTACAGATAAAGTTTATCTGACAGATATTTTATACTTACCTGTTTCTGACAAAAACTTCATGTTTTATGAAATAGACATAGATTTATCTGTCACTTTTAACCTGTACGTGATGAAACTGACCCATAATATGCTGTGATTATACTAACTTAGTGGCGGATTTAGCACAATTGCAGTCCACTAGTACGTAAGAACCAACATCGAATCTAATCATCAGAAGCAATAGTAATAAAGACACATCACATTATACTTTACACATTAGAATAAATAATACAAAAAATATAGTTGAAAACGAACTTACGTCGTGCCGGCATGTCGCTTGTAATAAATTACACATCTCATGTTACTGGATGGAAAGTTATTACTGAGGAAGAGCGCAAAAAGACTGTTAGAGACACCAGCCATTACCAGGGATGGATTTAGGGAGCGTTCAAAAGATGACTATGCTAATAGAAACAGGGTTTTTTGACATCTGCACATACTTTGACTACAGCGAAGCCAAAAGGAGACGTAGATCTTGTTAGATCAGTTCAAGAATACTAAAGATGGCACCTCTGTCATTTAAATTATGAATAATTCCTGTGTCCCTGTAGTGGGGACGTAAAATGGGTTGATGCCAATGCCAATGAGATATTTGTAAAACACTAATTAATACATAGTATATAGAAACATTTTCCTAGTACCTGTATGTATCTTTTTCCGTTGAATATTCATTTTGTTACAATTAAGGAATTTTTGCTTAAATACAAAGTCATTATAGAGTCTAATAGAGGCACATTAAATTTAACTGTACCTACACAAATCCGTGTTTTAAGCGTGTGAACATAACATATTAGCACTCATATAACAATTTGACTGTATGTGCGAAAACCATTACCTCTTTTCATAAGTAACTGCGTAGTTTCATACACATTTATTGTTATTTCACCATAAACGGTGATTAGCAACCACCTGGCAAGGTTTATTAGTGTCATCTCTTGCATAATTATAACCATTTTTCTTTAATAAATGTGGGAAACTCTCATCTCCTTCTAATTAATTAAGTATGCATGCTATTTAGCCTTTAATATGGTTGAAATTGTTTTTTGTTATATTCTTATTAGATATTAAAATCCAATATAAAATGGCTTCTAAATTGCACAACACATACCCGCTCGCGATAAACCACAAATATCACATTATAAGTATGAAATGCCAATCTTCCGGGAAATTTCATCTACTATATCAATCCGTCTTTTGGTAATACCATAACCGACCTCTTTTTACAAATTCCATAAGATTCGCCAAACCACAGGACATTTTTTCATCCACCCCTGAGTCCAACTCTGCCATCTCTATTCTAATATTACAATATTCGCCTGATGAAGACATTGCGTCTCGATTGACCGGCGAATGGTGAGAATCACACTTATTATGATGAATCCAAAGGAAAGTTGACTAATGCAACATATTTGCATTGCCCGGGTCGAAATCATTTCCTGGTACAATGAGATGGGTTTACGGACATGTTAAAATAGCTAATACTTTATTTAAATAAGGAACTACGATAGTCACTTGTTTTAACTTAAACAAACAATTGGGTGTTAAAAATGGAAACTATCAAAAATTAAAAAAATAAATTATTCTCTATAGATAAGTAGACGTCGATTCTCTACATTGCTCTACAATAATAATCAATTTCTAATATAATCACTTATAAAACAATATTACAAAACTGGATACACATTAAAGTATCGAAACAATAGCGTGTCCATGCGTCGTAACATATGTGGGTCATAAATTCATGCGTTAATTATATCGTGGTCGTTCGGGATTGCTTGGGCAGTGTCGGCAGGACAAAGCGCGGGCGCAGGACGCCGTGTTGATTTTCAGTTTATTTCATTAGATCCGCGCCGCGGGGTGCGCAAGAGTGGACGATGCAACAATAGTAGGGTGGCAAAGATTTTTTATACTATAGAATATTATTCGGTCTAAATCGTTATTTTGAACTCGTAATTGAAATGTATTAGCTTTTCGTTATTTATTTATTTTGTTTTAACCGCATTACCTAAATATGCTCCAAGACTTACTCGCTTAATAGGTAGGTATATTCTAAGTACAAATCTACATCAGAATGTTACCGAATATTTCTCAGATTTTTTTACTTAAAAGTATTTTCTACGAGTATATCCGTTATGTCTGATATAATATTAAGAATCATGGTCACCCCAAAATCTTGCCACGGGCGTGCTGTTTAAAAATGCTAAAATATAGCATTTTTAATGAAGGCGCCATTCAATTTTCGGCTTTACGGCCTTTATCGGCGTGACATCGGCCCTAATCAAGCTCGTTGGCTTGTTTCAAAGCGGCTCTCCTTTTGTTTTTATACTATTCACGTATAATTAACTGGTTGTCTGGTGGTTTGTGGTTGTGAAAAAATATCCTTTAAGTTTTTTTATTGACGTAACCTGCTGGGATATGTGTAGAACATTGTGTGGCGGCTTTGGGAATAGTACTGTCATGAGGACATTTTATGGGCGATCGTAAGGTATATTTTATAGGCCATAAGATCACATTTTCGGGTACGAACGTTCGTCTCACAAAGTCCTTATAAGTTAGTGTGATTGGTATCAGTGTAGATTAATATTTGGATTGTTTGAGAAGTGATTTCAATTTAAAGAAATATTATAGGTACCTAGTCAGTAGCGACCTCAACTTCGTACGTATTTGTCATGCGACGGTTCTTAAAAACTCGTATTAACTGTCAAATCTTGTACTTTCGACCACAAACAAGTGAAGCTAACTCATAGTTAATAAAACCAGACTTTAAACTGCAATAGTTTGAATTCTGCAGTCACTTGTCGTAAAAACAAACCCCACATACATAAGAAACCTTGAAAATCAAATTGAAAGTAAAGTTTCCAATATCTAATTACTATTCATAAATGTGTATGATAATTACGGTCTGGCACATTGGTAATAACATTAATGGCGCCTGTTCTCTTATTGATGATCTGTACAGGTCTAAGGTCACGACGAATTCAATTTGTTGGTGATCCCTCCTGATTGGAACCGTTTTAAAATATTATATTTATAACATGTTGCACAAACGTCCATTAAAGTGCCCATTAAGTATCGTACTGTCTCCTTCTAAATCTTGACAAAGAAAGAGACAGCTAAAGATTTAATGTCGTGTTAAATCTTTTCTGCAACTAGGTGTGTATCCTAGTCTGTGATGCAAGGATTTAGATTTGTTTTACGATACGGCAATGAATTCTAATAATTTATTTGTTTTAGTTCAAACTTACCACTAAAGGCAAATTGAATTTAAACAGAAACAATAACAAGACAGATAGCTCATTATATGAGTAAATTGATATTGAATAACACGTTTTATGACGAGTTATCTGAAATTGGTTATGAGAGTTTGAGAAACAGATACCTTCTGAGTTTGTCATTTCAGTATAGGTACCTATTATATTTGTACGAAATAACCACAGATCCCCCAATTAAATCCTCTACGCTGTTGAATTTTCCAATATCAAACACCGAGGACATAAAATAGGTAAAAAACCTCATACACTTACCAAATTTCTACTTCATCTTCAATTATTTAAGAGCCACGCTCTTGCCGGTGGAGTTTCTTCCACTCCGTTCTTCTGTCATACATTTTCCTCATGACTTCTTGATACGACATGACTACTTTTTCCTTCACTTGCTCCATATTATGATCTACTAGGTCTTTATCTCTTCTGTTTCGTGCTTAAAATATCTTGAAATAAATTGAAAGTTTACAAAAAAGAAACAAATTCAATAAACAATTTATTAACCGAATATTTAAATTCATGAATATAAACAACAAAGGCAGATAAAACATGTATAAACAGATCCGTATTACTAAAGAGATTTAATTTAAATTGTATAATGTGTTGTAATAAGGGCGATACATCACGCGGTCGGCGGCTCGCTACCACCGAATCTATTCTGATTGAATTAGCCGTATTCATCATCTAAATGGGGGTTTGACCTTATGTGAAGATAAAGCCTTATTCGGGAGAAAAAGTCTGTTTTAACCACTTGATAATTAAGAAGATGTTTTTTTGTGTTGTGGACTTAATGTTTTAAGTGAAAATATAAACTTATGGTTCAAAATATTATGAGAAGCGTAGTATTTACCTTTACGTTATCTTCACTAACAAATTGCCTATTAAAAGAACATTATACAAAACGAGTATTTACTAGGCAAATATGTAAAATACGCAATCAGAAATTACAGATTAAGTAACAGTAAACACATGCTTATTGCGAACAAAAACATCGATTCTCACATCGAAATCGATAAGTTGTGTTTGAAATAGAATACGCCCGCTACGCGCCATTAGCCAGTAACGGTAGGGGTGCCCACGCGCAGCGTGACGCCACAAAGCAGACGATTGTTACACGAGTACCAATCGATTATACTACGATTCGCAGGTGCAAATAATGATATTTTTCAATCTAATATTACTAAAAAATAGACAGGTGCCTCACAGACCGCTTTTTAGAAATTTCGACTGATGATGTTATTCTGTTTTTAAATTAATTAAATTGTTTATGTCTTTTCTCATTTATATTTTTATGTGAGCAGTTAAAATAATTTATTTATTAATTCGTTTTCTTGAGGGTCAGTAATTAAAGAAAATATATGTATAAGTAGATAGATAACTTAATTTAACCCTCTTGTAGGGAAACACATGAAACTTTAAAAGTAGGTACCTATCGTAATATAAATTCGTATTTTGCAAATACAAACATTTTAAATCTCACTAAGTCTTCCTAATCTAAAAAGCCGGTAAATTAAAGGCTAACGAATGATATATCTTAACAAATTATCTAAGCGAGCCGCCTCAGCCGTGTAAATGTAAATAAACTGTGCCCCCGATTTTATAATTGTGTTGTATCGATGTTGCTTGTAAACACAATCAATCCGATATCATTTGAATCCACTTACAACTTGCCGCCGATTTAAACTTTCCAGAATTAATTAGCAATTATATTGAATTGTTAACTTTTTAATTTAAATTCATGAATTTATAAATGATATTATTAAATTGATTTTTTGTTAGTTTCATTCATGGGGTAAGCTATGACTTTCCTTTTACGAATGGCGAAACAAGTTTGTTTCATCACAGTTGATGACTTAGCAAATTATTCATTTGAATGGATACAAAAGACAAATATATAATATTTAGATAGGTATTAATGTTACCGTCCGATTAATTCCTTATTTTACATGCCTTAAAACATTAATATATCTCCTTTCTAATCATTCCATATACCTTCCACTCATAAATCACTTTTCGCAGAAATATTTTATTCTAAGTTTCTCACCACTGAATCACGTAGCATTTCATAAACTAAGAATTCATAATTTCATTACTACGAACGAACAAGTGTCAGAAACACTTAGACCGCGACTCGCACATCCTCCGGCTTGTTAGCAAGAAACACTGATAGGTACCTACGTTATAGATTTCTACACGTACCCCAAAGGGAGAATCTTTAATGAGTTTACCGGAAAATGTATCCGCAGTTACCGGGTCCGGACAATTAGCGGCCCGGTATTTACGGGTATTAAGAGGAGAGCGATAGCGCGCCCCGGGCGACTGTCATTCACTACCAGGGTACCTTGATCTTACCTTGCAGCGATTTTTTTTTCATTAAGGAGATTTACGTGGTTCTTGAGTAAGTTTTTTTGATGATTAATATTCAATGAAAGAGATATGTTTTCAAAAAGAATAGTATATTTAAATTAAACTGACTGTAGAGTCTTCAGTATTTTATACCACATCTACAATATAGAGTAATAAACAATAGTCTAACAATTTAAAATGAAATGTAAGAAGCTCCAAAGAAATAATTTTAAATTGTAGTTCTTAATTAAATTTCATTATGTTAGAACATCTGTTACTTATGTCGTACTAGTAGTGGGTAATGCATTTGTATGTTCATAGAGGTACTAAAGGACATTTAATCTAAAAACTTTGACATTAATAAAAACATGATTCAACAATATAGGGGCAATAAAAATATTCCGCTTCAGTACAATACAAAGTGCAAGTAAACTCAAGCAATAAACTGACTTGTTTGTACATCTGTTTGTTCGCATGATTGATACATCCCCTTAAAGCTAAGTTGTAAAAGGCCAACTTACGCCGGTTAAGAGCCTCTATGCCCTATTCATTTGCGTTGTTAAAATGATTGACACTTTCAATTAGCTGAGTGACCGGTGGACCTCCCAACTCGGTTCGAAGCTATTAACACGACCAACTAACAACGAACTGTGAATAATTAGAGGTTACTTTACGATTTGAAGAAAAGGTTAAAATGTACGGGGTCAAATGAAATTGGTGTTCAGGAAGGGTAGGGTTATCGCATTGTCTTGCGGTTAGAGTGTTGTTTTCTGCAATTACAGGCGGAATGGCGTGTCCCTGTATAATGGGCCTTTCAGTATGCCAACAGCTTAGATTTGATTGAATTTCTACCTATTTCACAGGATTGCAATTTCATAGTCATGATACATTTTACAGCACGATCGTATAACTTTCAATTCAATTACTAGGATTAGTAATCCAATTATAGTTGGGTTATACAATAGGTTATAAAAGTAATATAGCACTAAATAATAACAGCGAGTAACTGCTATAAAACGTTCGTAATAATTAGCTACTTTTATAGGATGGCTTTAACTAAGTTAGCTTTTATATAATACTTTCATAAATAGTCTTAAATGGCTACATAACAATGCTTTTAAAGGCTTTATCGCCTTACTTTTAATGTTTTTATTAAATATAATTAGCAAGAAGGTTTATTCAGTAAACTTTAGTACTAAATACTTTCATGAAATCGTAGTTAGAGATGTACAACAGTGATCGTATATTTCATATTTAAAAAGCCATCTCACTCCACACTGGTAAGACGAAAGAAGAAGGTCAATGCATTCATATACTCGAATTAATCAATATTAAATGACATAAATCTGTACCTAATTTCTTACACCCTTTAAAATAGCATCCAACCACAACATATATGTAGGTAAGTGGTAGAATCCTCAATATATCAATAATAACTATATTACAAGATGACTGAGCATTCTGTTTTTTATTCAATTCACTTTGACAAAGGCGTCGTGTGGTGTTCCATCGCTGCTTTTTCTGAATTAAAGCAGAGATAGTTTCTTTGAAGGTATGATATGAATGTATAGGGAAGAAAAAGAGATGTTTTTTTAATGTTTTATCAAGATATAAAAAGGATTCGTTTACTAATTAAGAATTTGTACTCAAAAATGTAATTAATTGTTTCGTGAGTAGGTAGCTTTAGGTAGGTCAGCTTCCTGCTTTCCGGCTTAGTACTGAACGTTTTAGAAATTCATTGTCTGCTTAGTGCTTAGACTATATAGGCTTTAGTTTTACCTATAGAGGACTTACTTATTATAATTTATAACGGTTTGATCGCCTCTGCAATTTCACGTTTAAAATAAACCGCAACAAAACCATAGATACCTACAACCGCCTGTTTCGGCCAGCGTTTTCCATACCACACTGATTTTTCGGTATGTCGGTTCAACCGCTAGCGCCTAATACAAGCAGCCCTAATAATAGCGCGTCTTCTCGTCATCAGCTACTCTACAGGAGTGAGCCATCAAATCATAGCGCAGCGGGAGCAGATTGCGTGCGCATGACACAGCGCCACCCAGGGACTTCATGGTAGCCTGGTACTTGTGGAATAGAATATAGCAAGATTAACGGTATATTTAGTAATAATGTGTATTTACATATTAAAAATATATTATTTAATTTCAATTTTATTATTGGTTTATCATTAAAACTAAGAAATTATTGTTTTGTATCTTATTGGTAGAGACATTTTCATAAGATAGCGAAATATTTATAAGCCATTAAGAGACGAATGTTTTGTTTTTAAAACAACTAACAATATATTGCTTAAAAAAGGTAGGCATATATCTAATTTGGTTTTTATTAATGGTATATAATTAATGCGACAATGTAACATCGAAATCATTCCCCATACAAAAGACATCAACGCAATCTTCATTGTCAATGATTTTTAGATAACTTCTATTTTCCTCTTAAATCAACTAACAGCAGCCAACACTCAAAAACAGTACCTATATACCTACTAGTGCCATATTAAATTATTGACCAACCAAAACCGCATCATATTTTTAATTGTCATAATGTGAAAACATCTCATCACACTTCAGCGCGACCACTTAACCGGTGTCATCACGTCGTCGCTATAAAAGCCCCGTGGAATTAAACCCGCGGCGGAATTACCATCCATCTCCCATCAATTTCTGGTAAATGTCCAGTCGACGTGTCGGACACGGTCACTTCATAAACTTATTGCGAGTAAGTAGACGGTGTTGCCAGTGGTGGTGCTTTACCCCATTTTGGGGGAAATTGTGAGTTTTGTGGGAGTGTATTTTTGGTTTTATTATGCTTTTTTTAAGTTCTAATAAAAAAGATATCAAATATGTAAATATCGGGAATCACATTTAATTAGTAAAACACTTAAAAACACCCAAGATCAGACATCCTTAAAAACTAGAATGATATAGCATGTTACATTTTATATTAATTTTAGGTAGGTAGGTATTGTAGGTAGGTATTTTCTTTAGATAAAATATTTCTACTGTTCTTTTTATTTTGGTATGCTACATGTATAAACTAAAACGCTAATTATAATGAAATGCCAAGGACACAATCCTCAGACAAATTCTACATGACGCAGATTAAGATTCTTTTTCAAACAAATTAAAAAATGCTTGACCATCTGACATTAATTTAATAACCGGGATGTTTTTGGGCGAAACATATTTTTATAATTGGCAACACCAATTTGTGTCCGCCATCTTGAAAGTTAAAAGTGCGGACGCATTTAATAATCTCATTGGAAAATGTTGATTAAAGCAAGACGACGGTTTTGCCGCTTCTTTATTAATAGGCATATGATTGCTACAGCTATTATAAGTTATCATGGCAACACTGGACAGGTACGAGTAAGTTGAAGGCCTTTACATTCATAATTTAAAAAGTAGGCATAGAAAATCACATGTATTTAAAAAGTTGAAGTATCTCTGCTTGTCCGTAATCTGAATGAATATCTAGAAATACGCGAATTCAGTTTCTCCACTAAATGTATGTGTGAATGTACATTTTCCATATCTTTTAACTACAAATAAGTAGGAACTTATTAAAACTGGATTCCCCGTTCATTTCAATTTCTCTTCAATAATTATGCACTCACTAGTAATTAATAATTTCCTTGTAAAACTGTATTTTCCAATTCGATTTCTCTATGGCGACTTCCTTACGGTTATTCCAACAAAGCTTACCGAGAAATGATACCTCAAAATTATTTCCTCTCAACATACTCAATCAAAAACGACCTTTATGAAACATAAATTCACTCCAAAATATCACATAAACTAGCCAGTAATTCATGTTGTAATAAAGTTGGCACTCTGAAAGCATTCAATCTTAGCATAACCGCGCTGTGTACGCGAATGATTGAATGCAAGACCAAATTACAGGCTGCATGGACACCTTATTACGGCACTGGAACTGTTAAAGCAATTTAGCTGACATTCAAATGATTCCTTCGCGAATGGGAGCAAGTAATAATGGTTTACTTAATGCTACCCCCATTACAAGTGCCAGGGGCGAATTTAGAGTCACGCCGGGGTGTTTATTGAGCTAATAGCTGCAAGTTTAAGGTTAACGAACGATCCTTTGATTTTTAATTCAAATTCTGTGAGAATGTTTTTGTCCTTGATAGACTTGTTTTGTTTTGTAGGTCATCCAATTTAGACTTGAGCATTATCGTCATAATATTAAAAGAATCTAGGTTTGAGTTGACTCATTCATTGCTGAATTTCAAATTCGAAAATAAACTGGAAGACAATTTTAGCCGAATGCTTTGGCCTGCACTACTCGTGTGTAGCGATTACAATGAATGGTGAGGCCGGTCTTAAAACCCGTACCGAATTTATTAATGGTAAGTAGATACCTACCAAAGGTCATCTTAATTTGGCCGACCTTCTTATCTATGTATATCAATGTGAGGACAAAGAGACCCACATCGCCAATTTACCTAGATCCCACTCTGGCCCTATCCATGGGAGCCCCACCTCGAGGGTAAATTGTCACGTGCCAGCATCGTGCTACAATTACAACGGTAATTTATTTAACTTTAATTTAATAAATCGTTGCAAATAACTGTTTTGAATGCCTTCAGCTGTACCCGCTTTTGGACTGACCGATTTGAGAATTCTCCGAATCATTTATCGGTTGAGTTTTCTTTTTTAAGTTTTTTTTTTGGTTAGTTACCTGTTTTTTGAGCTTATTGATGTATTTACCTTTTTAAATGCACTAATTAAGTACTTACGCATAAATGGTTAATTTACTTTATAATAAAGCTATCATAACAGCACATATGCGTACTTTCATTGCCCTTTAATAGATGACGAATTTTCTTCATAACGACTTATCAAACAAATTAATGAAACAAAATAGAAACATATTATTGCACTGCATCCATTTACATACTAACTCCTAATTATTAACAAAGTAAAACCCGTGTGTGTTCCAAAACTGGTTTATATAACTACCTCAAATCGACCGTTTACAAGCTAAATACGCCCTAAACGTTTATTAAGAAATTACCAAAACTCGAGTCGTCGTGCAAATTGGCAACAAAATTAAGCAGCCGAATAATACAGTGAAAATTCACCGGAATTATACATCTACTGTAGGACATTGTCGACACCACCTACCGCTGCGGGCAACTCTTGTTAGAGATGGACATTCTACATACATCGAGAATTCTACCCTCACACAAAATATTTCGAATGTTATTTCTATGCAATATAAGTCAATTTAGAATTAGAAATGGTAAGAACATAAGAAGTAGTGCTTACTTATAACATAAAAGTTGTACCAGAATTGGCATTCTTCTGAATTTTTAAAATTAAAATTGTGATGCAACCAACGGTAATACACCACTTTTGAGTGTAGTACCTATAAGTAGATGGAGCAAGGAAAAAACAATACGAATACGACTTGCATGAATTTCATCCACCATAGAGTAATTAATCCAACACAGAATGATAACTTAATTTTAGGAACAGTCATTTAGACCTCTAAAAAGTTCCCAAGCGTCCAAAAACTTTTTTTTTTTTCGCATTCAACCTTGAAATAATAACTTTTCATATCCAATACATTCCATCTCTACATTGTTAGCCCAAGAGCTTTGTGTGGTTCATTTAAAACGATGATGTCGCCGGCACAGGTAGGTACAAGCGACCAGTTAATTATCCTAAATTGTTTAATGGCAGAGCAACGACACGTAATCGCCCCGGCAACGCTCCGGGGGCTGTTTTTACTTATCAATTCGAGCTACTGAGCTGGAACCACTATTAATAAGTATGGGCAGAAAAAACAGAACATCAAAGGCGATCTTTGTCGTCAATAATTGCGTCATCTTTTGAGTCTTATACTTATGTAAAAGGAAGCTAAGTCGATGGCATCTGAAAAACTGCGGAACTTATTTCCCAATTTTCTATCATCGGGGAAATCTCGGGACACTATTGAAGACCCTGTTAAACAGAAAGGAAAGTCTTAGTAAAGGTCGTTCTCGATCAGCAAAATTACCTACCTAACAATTATAAATAAACAAAAGAGAAACTACAACTAATCGAAGAACAACAGTTTGCAACCACTTCTTGCTTTTTATTATCTACAGCTTTTTGCTCTCAAAATTTTAAGTTCAAAAACATGGGTCCCTCAGGGTTCCTCACTAGAATTATCCTAGATAGGTAACTGACATATTAGACTTATGAAAAACATGTCCTTAACCAATTTAAATAGCTAACCAGAGACCGATTAAGTCTCTGTTTCATGATACCGACTTTGATCCCCGACACATCGGCCGCAATAAATATGACACGTCGTAACTGCATCACTTATTGCATATTTGCATGCTAAACGGTTGTGTTATGAGAGGTGCAGGTCTACCACAGATTGCATATCAAGGTAGGTTGTACTGTCTTGGCGGAAAAAAACAATGGGGTTTTCAGTGGACTCTACAATGATATTGCTTGCTTTTTGTCTGCTATTTAGCATTCAAAAACTAAAGTCAATAATTACGATAGTTACTAGATTGTTAGAAAGTCCGATTATCCATCTAAACACACTAGAAGCTTTGTTAAAAACCCTTATTGAAATCCTATCATTCCACCTACAATTTTATTAAACACTTCGCATTTTATCGTTGTCCCTGTCAGTTACACAGATGTGAATTGTAATCGACAGAGATGGAAATATTTCCCGATATGTAAGGTGATGTAAGTAAGTATTATTCAGTAGCGGGTATATGTTTGTGGTACAAGTGTTCGCCGCGGCACACCATAATTTTCTTTGAGAATGAATGACAATTGCACTTAGAAGCCTTTCAGGGTAAACGCAACTGCTACCGTTTAATTATAAGATGCATTATTAGTTACTTATGAAGTGGGGAGATGAGTGATAAAATTACAATAATTTACGAACAAGCTGATACTTGTTTATCTTGCAACTGATATTTTTTATTCAAATTATCGCTACAATTTCAATTGTTTTAGTATGATTCCGCACAGGATTGGAGTTTAACAAATCCGAGAAAAGCAAAAATATCGAATTGTATCCGAAGAGAACTTCTACCAATTCGATTTAATCTGAGATAAACAAAGATACCAAATTGTTTTACAGGATCTGCTTAAAATAACAAATATATACGTATATACCCAATAGAAATAAAAATAAAAATAGATTTATTCTTCACAGCTTTACACGTTTTACATGTACTTAAACTTATTCTATTGTTTGTTTAGGTTACGTGTTTAAGTTAAAATAGCATATGTAAAGTATAATTTGATGTTCGCCGCGGCACACCATAATTTTCTTTGAGAATGAATGACAATTGCACTTAGAAGCCTTTCAGGGTAAACGCAACTGCTACCGTTTAATTATAAGATGCATTATTAGTTACTTATGAAGTGGGGAGATGAGTGATAAAATTACAATAATTTACGAACAAGCTGATACTTGTTTATCTTGCAACTGATATTTTTTATTCAAATTATCGCTACAATTTCAATTGTTTTAGTATGATTCCGCACAGGATTGGAGTTTAACAAATCCGAGAAAAGCAAAAATATCGAATTGTATCCGAAGAGAACTTCTACCAATTCGATTTAATCTGAGATAAACAAAGATACCAAATTGTTTTACAGGATCTGCTTAAAATAACAAATATATACGTATATACCCAATAGAAATAAAAATAAAAATAGATTTATTCTTCACAGCTTTACACGTTTTACATGTACTTAAACTTATTCTATTGTTTGTTTAGGTTACGTGTTTAAGTTAAAATAGCATATGTAAAGTATAATTTGATTGTGTCCACAACAGTAAATACCTTTCAACCATCAAAAGACTTAAGTACACCTTTCCTAAAAGCAAACCCTTAAAATTTTTACTAGTACTCTATGTATATTTTTTTCTAAAACCCGTTCTTATAAACAACCTATACGATAGAGTATAGGTACACCTATATGTCTCAAAAACAGCTGACGCACTATCATCAACACAACCGGCTCATTTAAAATAATACCACTTTAAAGTTCACACATGCGTAGCCCGCGGCACCCACTCGGCTTCCTTATAATTTTCGATTATTAAATAATAAGTGCAAAATAATGGCGAAATTATAAAATGTATAATTAAATTCCATTGAGTAGCGAGTTGGCTTTGTGATGAATGTTTTAGTAAAGTGTCAGTCATAATGTCCTGTAAACGAGTTCGCTGATGCAAATGAAATTAAGCGAGTCTTTGAGTTGTAAGACAAAACAGGTGCTCCCGTTAATGTTGATTTGAATTTTATCTCTATACACCATGTACGGAGGTAGATAATGCCTTTTCTTGTGCACTCGTGAATGTAATTAGGAATTTTATTCGTAATGTAGAGATAGTAAGGTGAACAATGGTATGTTTGCTCACATGAAATCTGCTGTGTGCTAAACCGCCGGGCATGTATGAGGCGTCTGATAAGTGTGGATGAAGCGAAAGAGGTGTGTTTGAATCGAAGCAAGTGGAAGGAAGTGGTCTCTGCCTACCCCAATGGGAGAGAGGCGTGTCGGATATGTATGTATGTATGTATGTATGTATGTATGTATGTATGTAAATCTGCTGTTTATATTTTCAAATATACCTACTCGTACTCAGTAGTACCTTATTGATGAAAAATTACAGGGACCACATGGTCGGATTTATAAGTAAATATCTAGTATTTTCGCGCTTAGATTATGTCCTTGTTCTAGATACAGACTTCTTATCATTTAATAATAAGTTATAAATCCTTTGATCATAATGATAGGTGGTATTACTTAAGTATCCACATAAACTAATAAATTGTTTAATTTAGCGTATTTAAATACTTCGATAGCATATTCAAGGTTCTACAATGTTTTACAAGGGTATCATTAAACAGTACACAAAGGAAACATGTCATGTGATGTCAAATGCCATCATATCTAGTGGTTCAAAGTTCCATAGAAGTTCCATAGAGTTCCATAGAGTTCCATAGAGTTCCATAGAGTTCCATAGAGTTCCATAAAGTTCCATAGAACAGTACAATGGTAGCCAACTTTTGAGAAATGTCATCAACTGCGCCGAAATGAAATTAAACCATATTTGTATGTTAAGATAGTGCATGAATTTCCCTTCACCACGTTATTTAATGCTCTACTGATATACCACAAGAGAGGCCTCAGTAGAGCTCTACATAAGGCTACAGTTCAACGTAATATGTCATATGTCCACAAAAATGACACAAGGCAAATTATCCTCCAATAATAAATCTTTAAGATTGACAACCGTAGGACAGTCAAAGTCTCGAGTGACAAGTACACAGACAGGACAGTAAACGATGTCGCAGTAATCGGTGGTTTAATCGCGTATCGCTCAAGGCGCGGTGGGTGACGGACGACGTGCGAACTCGGCAATTACCGAACTGACTTGATTATATGCTACGAAACTTGGTAGCGGATATGATGGTTGTTTACTGGACGATGTATCTACTGGTTTTTGGTCTAATTTTATAACGGTTTGGGAGAGAAGCATGTTTTAAGAGGTGACGTTAAAATATTATATAAACTAATCTTAACCATATTAAATCGTGTACTAATTTACGAAAAAGTTGTAGTACCTACTTAATACGTACCTCGGGTAAAAAGTTACACAAAAAAATAGATGTTTATTACAACAACCTGTATTGCCAACACATTTATTAACTTAACGTTCTCAATCACTTAATTATATAATCGGAATCTAAATCGAATAAATAAGTCCACAATTTTACCTTTTTTATTAAATGGTAATATTAAATCGTACCATGTATGGCAACCCTTAATAACTCGTGATTACCGACGCCAGAGACAATAATTTCATCTTGTTAGCGGTAAATTCCAAGAATATGGCCTTATTATACGACAGCCGTAATGTAATAATTACAGATTAATACTTGTTTACAAGCTGAAAATAGAATACGTGGCGCTTTCCTTACTAATAACAAGTCAATCATAAAATTACTCGTACTATTAAATTATAGAAGGCAACTGTCATTACTATAAAATTACTATCAACTTTGCACTAACGGAAACTGTTTAATTTGTTCCACACAAATAAACATCGGCTCATAAAATGTCTTACATTTTCTTACAGCATTTTAAACATGTAGTTAGGTTTATGAGCGACCTACCAAGTTGTTTGACTTGACATTAACATAACCTACAGTATTAGATCTTATGTAGTTTGATTTATTAATACCTTGACAAAATACCTACAATTTAATTACCTATTTAATCTTAGTCATTAAACAGACTCCATTAAGGCCGTCTAAAGGGACAATCGAGACGGGATTTGAAAATAAAGATTTTATAACAAATAATTTATTTAACTAAATTAACAAAATAATACGTAGTATCTAAGCATCACTTTCTAGACAAAGTCCAAACATCGAGGAGAAAGAGACTTTATACATATATTTATTATTGGTATTCTTCAAAATAACTCTAAAACCATTATTCTTCGCATCCTTTTCAAACATCAACAAAACCCTTCATTTAAATCATAGCTTAAACTACACACTGCCTCACTCTCGACCACAGAAGTCGAATATACTGGTTCATCATGAATTACGACGTGCCACACTGAATTACAGCTCGATTACACGCGTAAAATACAGGCCTCCATTACACAGTGAATGAGGGGCGCGAATCTGTAATGTGCACTCCTTAATGAATTGATTTTGGCCCGTGAAATGTTAATGTTAGGGGAAATGGTGTATTGACGTTGAAAAGTTTGATCTAAGTGTTTTAAGGTACAATTCTGCACGAATGAGGGCTGCATCTATGAGAATAGGGTTTCCAGAATGATAAGAAAGTTCCAGGATTTAGGATTAACTGAAAAATAGTGTATACGTTAGTAAGGTTGATTAAAATGGAGAGTCCTAATTGGAGTCTGGGATTTTTGGATTCAGTCAAAACGTCTTCAGGAATTCATATTCGCATATTATTTTATCGTATACCGTCGATATCAGCAAAATAGTTTGTCAATTTCAGAATAATTTTGTTGGTTATATTTTATAATATATACTTACTTAGGTACTTACCCTAAATAAATTTCAAACTTAAAAAAACGATGCCCTTACCCCAATTTAAACGTCTTGTATCTATAAACCCCTAACTCTGCTTCATGTAGGTAAATGAACCTATGTAGAATAGTCAAACACGCACTTCTTCAACAAACACCTGCCTTAATCTTTTAGTCCTTAAAAACCGGAATTCACCGGTAATAATGATCGCTTCAGACAACTTTTACTTTTCCTACTTTGCCACTAACAGTCCGTTAAAAACAACTTTGAAATAATAAAAAGCCATCAATATTAACTTAGGTGACAGTATATTACTTGTTAAGTAGATACATGAGCATGATTATCGGTAATTTAGATGATATCAAGCAAAAAGTAAATAGATCATTAATTTAAAAATTAGAGTCGAACCGTATGTCAGTAACTCTGCAGCAACATTTTGAAAGTTGCTTTATAAAACAAGGTGTTACACCTTGTTTTCATTTTATGAATTTTATTGTATCCAACGAACTCTACAATGTGAATTTTTGTCATTGCGTGCAACCTGCTACCTACCTCTAAATTATAAAAAAAGATTGGCTAAGGATCAATTGCCGAAATTAGGTAATTTGAACAAGTTCAAACTGTATCATTATGAGGTTTCAGACATGATTCTTGACAGGTAAATTGCTAATGTATTTGGACGTTTACGAACTCATTCTTACTTTCCTGCGAAATACTTAATACTCGCACATACATCTACTTCTGTACAAATTTAAAATGTATGGGCGCGTTAATTTAAAATGTAGGACCGAAGATAGAGTTTTAAAAGTCGATTAACTACGAGCACACAACGAAAAATATCGAGATATTGACATCAAAAGACATCTATTAAACCAAAATAAATCAAAATAGGTACAATTCTCTACCCTTCTTCTCCAAACACACATTTAAAGTCAAGTAAAAATAACTTTGTAACAAAATTGCTGCGGCTACGTAATACATCGGCTATAAAAGCTTATGGTGGCCACTTCCATTATCCTTCATAAGCCGAAGACCTTATAAAGAGCAGTGTAAGTTATCGGCTCCCGAGTGGATTGTTTATGGCCACTTATGTTTAAGCAGAGGTTACTGAAACTACACATAATTGGAATCCATCCGCAGCTACTGTTCAGTACGCAATTTCGATTTGTTTAAGCTGAAGTCTAGTTTATTTATAAACGACGTGTCGTACAATTATTTAAAAAACGGTTCGAAGATAGTACTTATTTCATGTGGTCACTCAACGCGTAATGGTTTGGCGAAAAGGAATTTTTAAACGCGGGTCTAGCAAATAGTTCTAAACACGTTCCAAGTTATAGAGGGGGATAATTTGGCTCTCAGTAGTAGGTTTGACATAACCATAAGTGAAAGATTATCATGAATTAAAACCTCTTTGCATTTTTTTATAAAAAGCTTTCTCCAATGAAGATGGAGCTCCACATATGGACTCCAAATACATCTCAACGTTCAAAGAAAGTAGACAGGAAATCATTGCACATCTCTCAAATGTAAGCACAGCTTTAGTTTCATTCACAAAGGTAGGTAATATTTCTAACAATATTTGCATTCTAGATAACCTCATTACTAAGTTTCACTTCTCAATCTTGACATTATAATTTACGTCGACAGCAGCCTGCGCCCGCGCAAGGTTTGAATTATACGACGCTACTATCGTAGTGTTGACTGCGTCTGAGTGACAGATTTATGGTGGTTTACTTTCTTTACTACGTGAGTGAAGTGATAATAATGGTTTGACTGATTACTAGTTATTTGTTTTGATTAATATAATAAGTAGGTTCTCATAACTATTGGTTTGTCGCTGGGCGTAGCTTAGGTATGAAAAATTGAAAAGCTGAAGAGTTTAGAGCTCGTCTCTGGAGTCTTATGATGTATTCTGAATGATTCAAGTGACTTCTTAGTCTTCCAAATGGTGCGAAACAGATATACAACCTACCACTAAAATATGTAGAGCGACGACAGCTACGACAATCAATCGATTCCACCACCAACAATCGATTAACTCTTGATTTTGAACCCTATGTCATGTGTGGAATATTTATTAACCTTCCAAATCAACGTAACGTCATCATACTATTAAAAATTCATCAGTATCCATAAAAGAATGAAATCAAAATTAAATGGCGCGAAATCCTAGGTCAATAAAGTTGATTGGAGCGCGCCGACGTCGGGATGACGAGGCGGAGGCGGCGAGGTCGCCTCGCTCACGGTAAATGCACCCATCAACTTTACAGCATCTGGCTCGTAATTTAATTAAAAAATTCACAGAAAACGAGCGGCGGCGCGGGCGCAATCTTCCAAATTGCGCGCCTCCACACCGGCAGCCTAATTCCCTTAAATATTATTTTTGCCTCCTTTATCGTATATTTTGAAATTAACCCTGCCCGCGTAATGACTGTAATATGCGCGGTTTTGATTAAATTCCCTCAAAACCAATACTTAACTGTTATCAAGGGACGTCCTATCGACGGCGGTTTGCGTGGACAATTTGCCAGCCCGAACATGATCAGCTGCTGACGACGCAACGCGCGGAGCCCGATCGGCTACGAGCGCGCAGACCCTCCTCTTCCCTGTCCCTCTAATGAAACTAACTTCTCTAACCCTATTTTTATGTAAATTTTAATAGGGTTAACAATAAATCATTAGCCTTCATCATCTTTTAACACGATGATATCGACGCAAAATTGTAAGGCAATCATTAACCGCTCCACCGTTCTCTTATTACCGGCAACGTGTGTTTCTACACAGGTAACTAGTTTTGCGGCACTAATAAATACATGATACGTTTTTATAGTCTCGATACATAACAGTGACACTTAATGTAATCAGCTGAGTGCAATTTCCGTTAGTTTAATGAACACAACAAGTCGCTCTTTCTTCAATAATCTGTGGTACCTTTTGTTTTATGATATAGAATTAACCAAATATTTAACCTTAAATAATCTTCTTGATTGTAGCACTTAGTGCGCATTAAGTTTACTTAACTTTTGCTATTTTTTGCTTGGGCGCCATTTCAGCAAGCGGCGCATTCCCGCGCACTTGTCTCTGGCTCTTGGCCTGGCTTAATAGTAATTTGAGCGATTATGTTCAGCCAACACTTTATGCAGCATTTGCATAATAAAATTACAAGTGGCGGTCGGTGTGGTATCGTCGGGCTTGTAAAAAATAGGGACGTCGGCCGTTTATGGTATTAAACGCGAAATCGATTTGAGGTTGATAATAAATCGAGTTTTCTGCAGCTGTAATAGCCCCTCATAAAGTTGTATTCACATGGAAACAGTATTGAGGTGCACTGACTGTTTTATTCGTAAATATACATAGTAGACATCACATAGTGAACAGTGTCTATTTCTTGGGTGTTGATTGGTACTAGTATATACGTACCTACTTACGAGTACCTAACTATGTACAAAGCCTGTCATTCTGTGACTGTATGTAGATAGGTAGGTACCTATCTAGAGAAGCCTAGTAGTAGTAGGTACTACTACTAGGCTTCTCTACAGTTTTCCATAATACCTTTAATACATAAAAGATGAATATACTTTGCTATATGTATTTAAAGGTAATCGGAAGATAAAAGATACAGATATGCAACACGCAGAAATAAGTAGTCCCCTACAAAGTTGTACACATCTCCTGACACAGTTATCGAATGAAATACAGCCCGCAGCCTATCGACCACTCCCCCAGGTACCTCATTAAGTTGGTCATTAGTATAATTTGGATATTTGCGAAGGTGTAATCTGTTAATAGTTTGTAATTGCAGCGTTTAGTGCCGAAGCCACTTAGGCTGGCTGCTACGAAACTGCGACTTGAAATCCTATAATGACTGTTCGATGAAGTAACTGCGGTCTATATGTATGTGGGTACGTCATCTGGCCTAGTTAAGCTACAAGTTAATTGAATTTAAATCTGCCATGTTTATTCGCAATAGTCACAAAAATGCAAAAAGAATAGGCTTAATAGGTAGGTGAATACTAACCGATTACCTCGCAACTTTTCTAATAGATATAAACTTTTAATGCTTTCCTAGACCAGTCGTTAATCTCGACTCAAATTCAGTCTCTAATACAATAGATTACTAGGGACTAAGCTCTCAGTCCACTTATGCATAGAATAGAAATGTAAATATGTACCTATATGTATTGTATAGATATTTAATTCAATTTTACTACCGCAGGATGTCCAATTGTCCATCACGCTGCAAAATTTACAATCGGAAGTCTAGCTATTAAAAAGTTTAAAAACATAGACAATCATTAAAGCTAACCGTTACTAACCTAATTTTAATGTTACATTTAAAAAGCTAAAAAAGAACCTACTTAGATTAGGAGATATTATTTTATAGTTGCGGCTGTAACTTAAAAACTGCGAACTTTTCGAGTAATAAATTTTATTTTAAATACTTGCCTAAAGTTTAGAACTAACACAACACGCGACAAGTCAGGTGAATCCTTTGTAAACCGGACAAAGACATAAATTAAAGCTACCTACGACTATAATACGAGTAGGTAATAAACGTCAATAATGCGTTAGGAACCAGTTAGGGTTCGAATTACAATGTAAACCTATAGATGCCTTTAGGCCTTTAGGTCATTCGTATAAGTACTAAGTATCTACCTACCAGCAAGGTATGCGGGTATTATGCACACCTGCACATTAAGTGTGAAGACGTGTGAAGATATTGGTGTTATGTTTGTAAATAAGTGTTTGAAATGGATAGATTATTGTTTCTATGTGCAATCCACATTTAAAAAATTAATAACTTATAAATAAAATATATCCGAACAGGCCCCACTGATATCTTTAGTGTCTCTACAATACATAGGTACTTGTAGTAGTACATGAATGTAATGTAATAATTAAGTCTACATCTACTAGCTATAGGTAGGTACCTTCAAATCTACTAAGTGCTATTTTCAATGTTGTCTACGCCATTCCGATCAGTTTTCCGCCCGTAGTTTAAACTTAATTAACCGATTAAAATTGTATTTATAGAAATAATTAATTTGTTGTTTTGGTTAACTGTAATTATAATAGAGAGACTAAAAAGTATCTTTGCTTAACACGTCAGCCAACTTTTAAATTACGAAATACAAAAACAGCTTGTACAGTTGTACCCAGCTCCATTAGTTAGGTACTAACTCACCCCTGTCTACGTGATACCGCGCACACGCATTGACACCTAACATAATTCATTTTTAACGAGCCCGTACAATTAGTGGCCGTTTCCGAATAAGCAATAACTATTTACAATATAAAATTGATGCCCGACTGTTTACTTTAAACCCTAATAGCAAAGGTGCCTACAATGTATAACGATTACTAATAACTTCAAAAAGGTTAAAATGGTAAAATACTATTCGCTTAATGATAGTTAATTGAAGTAATAAAATAGGTATTTTTCAAGTTTGTTTTAGCTTTAATACCTACTTATTAATTGGTGTAATTGAGGATAATGGTTGAAGTTTACCGAAAGATTAGACTTATGGTTCATTTTGAACGAGTTAACGGTGCTGAACGGTTGATTAGGTTTCTAATAAATGATTTATTAAACCACAAGATCAGTACCTATTGCTCATGGATAACATTTAATGTGGCTCTTTTGGACTATCGCCCATTTTCAGGAAAGGTCAGTTACGCTAACACTCCGTTACGGCAATATCCGCCGCATCATTCTGCAAAATCACAGGATTGCACGATGTTTTGATAAGTAAGTAGTCGTAACTGGGGTTTTAGACGTGTGTCTATTTATCAGAAACTCTCCGAAATCCTTGTCACTTTTTACTGCATCCTTTTTGAAAATAATCTAGCTAACCGTAGCAACCAAAAAGCTACCATACTATCCCTACAATTACGTAATATCTCGCGCTTCTTGCGGTTGATCCTTTAGTCCCTAATCCCAAAATCTGCGGTCTGATGCCATAATAACATCAAATTAGTAGAGCAGAGGTCTAAATGTCGTCCATTGCGGTCTCATTTCCTTTCCAAAATAACTTTATTAGCGATCCCGGTTTATTTAAAGAAATTGTCAAAGAATTATCTTATGACACGCAATGCTATTTCCTAATTCTATTAATTTAATATGGGAGACAAACTACGGGGACAAAGAAAATGATTAGCCTACCTGTTATTTCTATTTTTGTGAAATTGGCAGATAGTAGGCGAGTGGTTGGTAAGGTAAGATAGGTACTTATACTTACTATTTTTACCAACTGATTACTTACCTACCTACTAGAAACGCGATTGTCCAACTAGGGATTCGACCGATATATTTTGGGAAAAGTTTTCTAGTTTTTTCATGGGCAAATGACATCTCTTGATTTTCGTACAAGACCTACCTCAGTACTGAATAAGCAGTATTTTATTTGTCAACGGTAATTATTTTCAGAAACTCATTTAAACTCCTATTGTTATTTTTACCCACATCTGGCTTTTAACTGTCTTGTGTGGTCCCGTTCATTTTTAATAAAGAAAATGTCGTTGACAAAAATCATAATACTGAAAACAGGAGCCGCCCTAATAACCCACAGGATGAAGCAATTTGAGGCAATATGAGACAATAGCACGTTTGGCGGCTATTACCTTCTTATTAGCTTTTGTCGGCGCCGGCGCAGGGTCGCAATTATGACCAAATCCGATTACTATTCACGTCTTTCCGACTTTCGAAGGCACCTGTCGGAATATAGAACACACAAACAGTAGTCCAATTGCTTTTTTATACAAACAATCTTGATCTAAGTATAGTTTTTTTATCCTGAATCGGAACCAAAAATATTTAAACATTTCTTTATTAACGGCTAATTAAGAACTGCCCAACATGTATAAGACCCCAAGGTATCTTATTTCTACAAATCAAAACTAAAATCTCGATTATAACAACCGCAACTTTTTATTATACAGACAGATACAGTTTGCAAAACCAGTTGTGACGATCACCAATTAGTTATTCTGCTTCGCTTCCTTCGCGTTTTGGAGTGCTTGAGTAAGGTATAACTTGGCTAACGATTGTGAGCAGAACTGGCTTATATGCTGGCTGTATGTGTTGATTTGACCGGCTACAATCATAGGGTTAAGCCTTGGGGGTACTGGGTGCGGCTTGAATAGCTTGTTAACGTCTTCCTCGGGTAGTGGAGGCTCGTCCTTAGCCGCTCGAGCGGCGTTCTCTTGAGCGCGCTTGAGAAGCCAACGGTGTTTATCTTGCTGTTGTCGTACAACTAACTGTTGGTAGCGATTGAATTTGATCGCTTCCTGGTTGAGCTCGTCAACGCGTTCCATTAGGCTTCGAAGTTGGCCTAAAAGGATTGGGTTTAGGTAAGTTTTGAGTTGAAAGTTATGTAAAGTGATAACAATACGATATTAATGCTCTTTATTGCACAATTGACACAGAGATTACTTTCTAAAATTAAGCAAAGACGCACCAATCTGTCATCTGTTACTAAAACTGTTAAGCTACTATCCAAATCTGTTTATGAACATACTGTGTTTGTAGTATTATGTATTACAAACACATTAGAAAACAGCACTTGTAGAAATACGTTTCAAACATCGCACAAAGCTCCCGGATTAGCCAGACCAACGAAACAATCGAAAATTAAAACACATCCATTTACGAATCTAACCAAGGTATTACTAAATCTGTTAGATACAACGTCAAAATAAAATAAAATATACCAAAACTACCAGCAAAAAGAACATAGTAACTAACCTTCAAGCACAGAAGCAGTCCCCAAGTCCAGGAACTTAGACCCCTCCTCTTCAGGGATCATCTCAGCGAGCTCGGACATCATTATGTTGGTCAGCGGCGAGTTGCGAATCACGATGGGCACCTCGATGAACAGGCTCTCGTAGCCGATCTTTAAGTTGCGGAGCGCTTCTGGCGTGTAGTCGCCTTCTTTGTACATTGCTATCGCCTACAAAGGGATTTAAGAGCATGTATTAGATTAGTGAATCATACTTGATATTGAACATATCAGTTCATAATCTGAGATCCTGAGTTTTTAGTCAGTTTTGTTATTATCTGTATAAGTCTTGGGATCGCCATTTTCGTAACAATTTTCAATGCATATTATATTCGCAGACGCATTTCTTGAAAGGTAATTTTAAGTTTACCAAATGTGTTTATCCATGTCTAAAGAATTGAACAATACGGGTGTGGTATTAATAATACTTTTCACGTAACATAAAAGATAAATAATAAGCTATGAACTGTAGAGTCTCAATAGGTAATTTGACACTCACTGAATTAGACAACCCAACAAACAAGAATATATTGATATTTCTTCAAAACATAAAGCTTTAAACATTAAATATTAACTAAAGTTCTTTAAAACTAACCTGAGGAGTAAGACGGTAAGCCTTAAGTGTCAAGAACCCTCGAGCTGACTTCTTAGTGTCGTAGATGACGACAACACTCTCCTCAATAGATGTCTGGTAGTGGTACTGGGACTCCAACAGAGCCTGGTTCAAGAAGTTACCCACATCCGCGCTTTGGTACCTGGAATGGATAAAATTATGATGAATATAAATACTGACATAATAAATACTGGCATATAGTATAGCATAGCAGATAACGTGCAAGCTATTGTTATTACATTATTACCTAATTTTATTTTTATTTCAAATTTTATTAAATTAATTTTAAGTTGTTATTTTTTAAAGAAGAGATTTGTTTTTATGATGGTACTTAATTTACAAAAAAAATTATTGCAACATTTCCACTGTTGATTTGGGTATGCCTGTTAAAACAATGTAGTGTGTTTTAAACCGAATAAAGAATAAAGACAAGTCTTGATGGAAGGCAGTTATTAGATGTGTAGGTAAGCAAAGAAATTAGACTGACAATGGACATAACACTTAAAAGTAAAATTCTAGTTAATAAAACTACACATTCTCATTTAAAGATTTTGAATAAACTAAGGATTTCCATTCAGGATTTCATCTTCAAGCTTTTCTTGTGAGAAGAGGGTAAACAAAACAGTATTTAATTTTTTTAAACGACTTCAAAAAAAAGGAGGAGTTTCTCAATTCGACCGTATATATATATTTTTTTTTTATGTATGTCCACGCAAAACTTTGTCGTTTATGAACCGATTTTGATGATTCTTTTTTTGTTGGAAAGGGGGTATCCCGAGGGTGGTCCCATGGTTAGGAAACCAGGATCTGATGGTGGAATCCTGGAGAAATCGAGGGAAACTCTCGAAAAAACTGTATTTTCGACTAGTCTCTTTCTTATGTTTCTTCACACAACTTCGTCGTCCATGAACCGATTTTGATTATCCTTTTTTTGTTGAAAAGGGGGTATCCCAAGGGTGGTCCCATGGTAAGGAAACCAGGACCTGATGGTGGAAACCTGGAGATATCGAGGGAAACACTCGAAAAAATTGCATCGCGCCTAGTGTGTTTCTTAATATTATGAAATAATAAGAATTTTAAAGCCCTAATATTTAATGAGGGTCTGACGTTGACCTGATGATGGAGCGGAAAGGCAGTCGAGGGAACTCGACAACGGTTTACAGCAAGTACTTTGTGTTTGGGCTTGATTAACTTATATTATTGAGACCTTTCATCTAAATGGGTTGTGACTGTTATTAGGGGTCTGATAATGAAAATGAAGGACAGTCAAGGGAAACTAAAAAATGTGAAATAAAAAATTTTTGTCAAAAAAGAAACAACTTCAAAACGGTAACTAAAAAGTATGAAATAAATTAACTTGCACAGAAAATTTCGAGTTTATAAGTGATTAAAAGAAACATAAACAATTAAATAATTATGTCTTTAAATTTTTTGAAGACGTTTCCTTTCCACCTGTTTCCTTGAGATGTGAAAAAGATTGATTATAAGTACCTATATTACCTATATCTAGTTATTGTTTTACTTGGCACCGTCTTCAAAAAATTTTAAGGCATAATTATTTAATTGTTTATGTTTCTTTTAATCACTTATAAACTCGAAATTTTCTGTACAAGTTAATTTATTTCATACTTTTTAGTTACCGTTTTGAAGTTGTTTCTTTTTTGACAAAAATTTTTTGCAATTTCTTTTAACCTTGAAACTACATGACTACGTGGCTTATTACAATTTGAACCCAAAAAGAGAAAGTAAAACTTACCACCCAACATGAAAATGGTCAACATTAACACGTCGGAGCCTCCTCATCATGTCAAGCTGATACTCCTCCTCGTCCATGGTGTCATCATGCTTGGGGAACGGGAAGCAGTTGGTGATCTCCAGCCGGTTTTCCACCACCAGCCCCAGCAGCGCCCCCTGGGCCACCTCCATGTTACTGCATGATTCCTCATGGCAGTGTTTCACTATTTTCATTACCGCCTGTAAATAGGAAGTTTATGGTGTTTAAGTTTGTTTTTGATTCCAGTCTATAGAAATTTACATAGGTACAGGTATAGGTCATAGATAATGGCTATTTGCAGAAAAGTTTGTTCATTTTAAATATCTTGTAAATTATATCTAATGTCATGTTTTTTTCAATTATTGTACCTAACAAATAAGTAGAGATCTAGTTTTTACGCAAGTTGCTACATTTTTTCTAAATCTTTTATAAAAAAATATTGAAGTTACCTACCTAATCAGTCATTCTATGAAGTGAACAAGTACAAAAGCAATATGTATACAAGTATTAACATTATTTAATGCATTTTAAACAATCTCTATTTATTGAAGTAATTAAATGATTGTCTCAATGATTCCATTGTAAATACTAATAGAGATAAACGGATTTGGAGTCACGAACTGAGATCATCACTTAAAAAATCAGTCACCTCTTTCTACAAAGGTCAGAGCCAAATATCTCAAACAGTTATATGACTCATTTTCAAAATAAACTACTGTGTAAGACCCAGGTAAACATTATTGGAGGTGGCTACATTTAAAATAGGAATTGATCCGTATAGATATGAATTTAGTTATTAGATAGGTAGTATATGAACAATATTGTAAACAGGAAACAAGTTATAAATTGGTTTAGCTAACTTCAGAAAGTTGGAAAACATAACCTATACATAACATTATTTATGGTAATTTACTAGAACCTAGGAAAATAGGACCTTTCTAAGGGGTAATACAACCGAATCCAAACTTAATAACAATGTTTTGTTTGGTAATATACTTAATTTTCATAGAAATAATTTCTCGTGACGCGTTGGCTTGGCACTATTGGTTGGTGAGGTTATTTTCATGTTTTAGCATTAATATATAATTTAAATGCCTAAATCTATGTACTCACCAGCCCATCGCACTGCACGTATGTAATTGCAGCTTCATTTTCCGGGACGCGCCTAGCCGAACCACCGCGACTCGCCATTTTTACTGAAAAAGAATTTTAGGAAGCGAGTCAATGAACTTTTGTAATTTTTGACAGTTCAACTTATTTCGGTTATTTATTTCAGTAATTTCAACTTACTATTTTTTAGAAAGAGACAAAATCTTTTTTGGCACGATCGCGTAGTACTTTTCACATAAATTAATATCGCTAAAATATTGCAAATAAAACAGCGGTCATAGACAAAGATCTCTTTATTTTTAAGAGCTTGATTTTGAGCTGGATTTTTGCTGGCTCGGTTAGCTCTAGTCCGCTCTAGCTCCGCCTATTTTGTCTATGAACAAAATACGCGCATCTGTCAAATTGACAAATTCCTGTGTAATCAAATCAACAAAGATAAATTAAATTCTTATTTTTTACGTACTGTAAATGATGATTTTATTAGTGAAACAGTGTTGGACACGTCGTTTGATTAGTACGATTTTCGTTGCAAGTGTATAACTCAGTTCATTAATGAATTTTAAGACAATGTTTTAGTTTTCTCTTATCTAAATGAATTACCTCTACTTTAAGATCCAATAAAGGGAGGGTCTGTCAAAATAATGAGTCAGCATAAATTCTGGAAGGGATTAACACCATTAAATGTTAATACATCGCATCCAGCTCCCGAGAAAATCGTAAAATTATGCTCTCTACGCACAGATTTCATTGTCCTAGGAAACGACCATGGCCTCTATCACTGCGACATTGAAGATGAATGTTTGAGTTTCAGGAAAATTAGCGGCATTTCAGCTATTGACATATCATATTACAATGATATCCTTTACATAATCGATGTGTATGGAAGGCTATACAAAACAAACAGTACATTTAAAACCAAGGAAGAAATTGTTGTTAAAGAGGAAGCTAAGTGCTGTCCGCACGGATTTAAAAGTTCCAGCTTCAAGGTGAAGTTCCGTAACGTCGTCACTAGTGACTTTGGGCAGCTATTCATTAGCAGTGAAGGTCAACTCTGGGGATGTGGTGTTATGCCCCAAATATCACTAGATACAAGTAGTATAAAGAAAGTTCCATTCTTTGAAGGTCGGACAGTGTTCAGTGCTTCAGTGGGACAAAACTTTGCTGCAGTAATAGCTAGGAAGAATGTGAAGAGATCTGGGAATTGTGATACAGATAGTGATAATGATGACGAGGAAGTCTTTGCATCAAATTGCTCACAATGTCAGACAATAATAGGTCTGGCATCCCCTGCATCAGTTCCCTCCCTATCAGAAACCTGCCCACTTGGTGTCCATATAAGTAAGTCAAGTGAAGACTCCAGCAGTACCACTGCACCTCAAACTGATGTCCATATTGATGCTCACAGCTTTACTGAAGATTCTAGTCCCTCTTCAGAGGAATCTAAGATAGCTAAGTCTAATGCAGCTCAAAAAAATGGAGAGACTGATGCCAAGTCAGTAGAAATGAATGATGAAGATGAGGATGATAATACAGAGAAAGGTGAGAAAACTCCTGAAGCCAGTAATGAAAAGGTTAACAATATTTTTATCAACACAGATGCCGCAAGACAGTTTCTAAGTCGACAACTATCCTGGGTATCTGCAGGAGAAGATTACCTTGTTGAGTATACAGAAAAACCAACAAGAATAATAAAAGAAAATGTTTCAAACCTCACAAACTTTGTGTATGAAGGGGTGAAAACAGTTGGGGATAAAGTAGCAACACTGTCAAGGCATGTAAGTGGAAGCAGTGACAACAATGAGGCTGTGGAACTTGAAATTCATCACAATGATGAAATGAACTCTCTCTTGTATAGTTGCACCTCAAACTGCAACTTGGATGAACTCCAATTTTCCACAAGCACAATTAGTAGTGAAAAGGAGTTTGAAGCTGTTAGAAAAAATGAAAACCTTAAAAATATGTCAAAGCTTGGTAAAAATATTTTGGCAACAGAACTATGGACTTGGGGTGATGTGTCATATGGACAACTAGGAATTGGAGACACAGTGAAAAGAGTCAAACCTATGGTTGTAATGACATTATCTGGATTTGGACTGCAGAAAGTTTCATGTGGCAAATGGCACTGCTCAGCATTAACATTAGATGGAAGACTCTACATGTGGGGCTACAATCACTTCCATCAAGTCAGTTTTGAAGACAGGGGAGACAAAAGTGGTCCTAAACAGTTCACAGAGAATTCAAACAGTGATCGCGTCAGAGACATGATAGCGACAGATCATCACACTCTAGCTTACACACACAACGAAAACATATTCTACATGGGAAAGCATACAGAAGGTTTTACAGAATCTATAGAGAATCTGAATAAGAAAGAGGAAGATCAACCTGAAAATGGTAATGAGATTAGTGAGAAGACTGTTGAACCCCATAACTATGTAAATAAGCCCCAAAATATGTGTTATCACTGGAGAATATTATCCTCTGGGAACATCAGTTACTGTTCAATAGAAGAACCCACAAACTGCCCAGAGTTCCAAGACCTCTCCATTGCTCAAAGATATCTTGAAGAAATGCTTTTGATATATCATTCACTTGTTAAACCTTTTATCAAGAAAAGCAAGGCTGTTACAGCACATTCCAATATTTACGAGATTGTTTGTGATATTTTTGGTGACATATTAAATATTACTGCTCTGAATGTACTCTCTATGTGGCAGTACGCAGAGAAGCATATAAGCGAATGTGATATTTCTTTAATAAAGAATTTAGAAGAATATATTTATTTGTACAAAAAGTATTATGTAGCTGTAAGCAATTTAATTGTTATTGGTGGTTTTAATCAGATTAATAATGTTGTTGACGTGCCGACAAGTATTTATAACTTGTTTAGCGACCAACTTCCTTCGAACAAACAGAAAAATAATAAGAAAACCTTAGAAGCCATAGTAGCATTAGCGTTTGTGCAACCTTTAACGAGATTAAGCTCGTACAAATGCATCGCTCAATCAATTCTACGATATAAGACTAAGAGAAAAAAAGGTGACGCAAAATCCACAAATATAGATGAGCGGTTAAACAAAGTCATAGCATCATTAGATTCTTTGATAGAAGAGCAAGAGAAGAGGCGGAAAGAAGCAGATATTACGAAATTATTTTGGGAAACGATCGGTAAAGGGTTAGAGCAGTACCGCACGCCAGAACGGCGGCTGGTGAGAGAGTCGAAATCCCGGCAATTGAATATGGTGAACCCTGGACGTTTCAGCAGTCACTGGTTTATTTTATTCAACGACCTTTTCATCCACATGAATGGGAGTACAGCATTAGTCCATCCATTAGAAACGTTATGGATAGAACCAGTACCCAACACTGACTCTTTGCAAAACGTAATTCAATTGATTACTCCTGAGGAGGTATTGAGTGTTTCGACATCAGCTGAACATGAGAAAACTGAATGGATTCATTGTTTGAATACATCTATAAGGACAGTGTTAAACAAAGAAGCTATTTTTAAGCCACCAGCAGTAAGATCAGCCAGCTACACATTTTCGAGTAAAGCAACCTTTTTCAAAGACGCGAAGTATCAGGGTAGATGGCTAGATGGCAAGATCCATGGGTATGGGAAAATTGAATGGCCTGATAGTAAACTTTATGTCGGACAGTTTCAACTGAATGCGCTATGTGGTTACGGAAAAATGGAGATTCCTAATTTGGGTAAGTTGTCTCGTCTTTAAGAATTCGTTTTTCAAAAATTCGAAGTTATAGCTGGTTGCAAGGTCAGACCATAAGCGTCATTACACCTGCAGCTTATAACGAAATTTTCACAATGAGGTTTAAAATCCTAAACATTACTTTTTTTCTAGGAACGTACGAAGGCCAGTGGAAAGACAACATGCAAAACGGCTACGGCATTATGAAGTACATAAATGGCGACATATACGAAGGTTACTTCAAAGATGGCCAGTCACACGGACACGGAATAAAGAAGCAAGGAGATTTCACATCTTCCTCAGCCACTATTTACACGGGCGAATGGGTGAACGGAGTGAGACAAGGCTATGGGGTAATGGATGATATTGGAAAGGGAGAGAAGTATTTGGGTAACTGGAGCGATAATAAGAAACACGGGTGTGGACTGATTGTTACCTTGGACGGTATTTATTATGAGGGGCTTTTTATGCAAGATGTATTGACGGTTAGTATTCATCTCAAGTTTGCAATAGTGCTAATAATGCTACTATTGTTCCTATTAGACGACTTACATGAAATAAAAAAAGATTTTTGGAAAGAAATGATACATTTTCTGTACAAAAGACAATCTTTAGAAGACAATTTGAGCAAATTCAACTTTTTCTAAACTTCACACAGTTATTTTTAGGGCGTAGACAGTTTCTATGTCCGGTGGTCCAGCATAGGACTTTTATTGGCCCACGCATCCCCTCAGCATACAATCATCTCTGTCTAACGCCTTTGGCACTCACGCGTTAAACAGAGACCGCCGGACCCTGTACATATCTTTCTTTTCTAATATTTCCTATCATTTCTCAGGGCCACGGAGTAATGGTATTTGAAGATGGAACCCACTACGAAGGCGAATTTCGTTCAGCCGGCGTGTTTAGTGGCAAAGGAATATTAACCTTCTCCAGTGGCGATAAGATCGAGGGTTCTCTGAGCGGCGCGTGGACTGAGGGTGTCAAGATATCTAATGCTACAATGCATCTTAATGTTTCTAATCCTGCTTTGCCTGAAAATTCTAAACCTAAGTAAGTGTTGTATCAATTTTCTAAGTATTTAATTTGGAAAATAGAATATTTGTTTTCCAAAGTTTTATATTTTAAAGCAACAGTTTTGACAGACCATATCTACAAATAATAAGTTTACCGACTTGCCAAATTAAAAAAGGTTTTTCATACATTAACGTGACTTTAGACTCGCTTTTTTAGTATTTCTATAAATTGATTATGCATAATATTTTTTTTTTTCACAGCTCCTTCGGCAAACTAAGTGTAGCCCCAAATCAAAAATGGAACGCGCTCTTCCGACAATGTTTCCAATGTTTGGGCGTTTCCGAAACGATTTTAACTCCAACTGGCAACCATTTTGCAAATGGCGTCAACCCGACCATAGACAATGTGAAAATCTGGCAGAATGTCGCCGTTGCCATCTCGTGCTCGCATAAAGAAAAGCATAAAGTTTTAAAAAAGAACGGGCTCGATTTAGACAAGTCGGTCGATTGTTTGGAAGTTATACCGAAGTTTGGACAGAAGAAATTAAATTTGGATGATTACACGGAAATGCGGTTGTATTTGCAGAATGTAAGTATACCATTAAATAATAAGTTAAGTTGAGTCTCAAATTGAGTAGTCAATCAAGGGCAAGGGTACCTACCTTGTAAATTTTTGGATGGAATTAGTGAATACTTAGTAACCCAGAAAAACACTGCTGTCGCAATTGGCATTAATTATTTTACAATTTACTTCGAAATGCACATCAACTCCTTCTTCCGGTCTTTTCTATTGTAGGTACATTAAAAACCTAAGGAGTCTATGTACGTACACTCTCGGACACACCAACCTATTCGCCCAATATAACTATGCTACAGTATCCACCTATACCAAATCGTTAGCTATGGACAAAGATACAGCTCAGTGCCCGGTGCTTGACTGAGACGAAATAACAAAAAAATATCGCACTCTTACACGTTTCTCCGCGAGCGTCTTCTAACAAATCAAAACCCAATCAGTCTAGGTTGATGAGTCTGAGTTTGTACAACATGTGCCATTTGCCTCTAAACGTTTTTTAGACTTTTCTAGAGTATTTCAACTATGTAAAAATATTAAATTTGATTTCCAGGCTTGCGAATCAACCCACCATCCACTCGGTCAACTAGTATTAGGTCTGACTAACGCGTTTAATACTACATACGGAGGTGTTAGAGTACATCCTTTGTTACTCAGTCATGCTGTTAAAGAACTTAAGAGTATCACTTCTAGGTTATATCAGGTGAGAATTTCAAGTTAATTCTAATTTTTTTCTTAGCCTATTTCGTCCCACTGCTGGGCAAAAGCCTCTCCCATGTCTCTCCAAACACTCCTGTTATTAGCTGCATCCCACCAATCTTCCCTTAATGAGCGTAGGTCGTCACTCCATCGTTTTTTGGGCCTACCTCGGCGACGTTGGCCGTCTGGCACCCAATTTGTGGCTATTCTATATTTTAATATTGAAAAAATATTGAGACTATTATAGAGCGAATAATAATAGTACAGATACCGCAGTAAGCGGGGTTTAATATATCGCATATCAAAACCACTGAACAGATTTTAATGAAACTTAACTATATAGTAAAGGAGGCAAAGTCTATAAAGCGATTGATGAATGTGGATTAAGCGAAGGAAGTGTGTTTGGATGGAAGTGGAGGGAAGTGATGAATTAAAGAGGCGTGACGGATATGTATGTACAATATTGGAGCTTGCACATTAGAACAAAACATAGTTCTTCCTTATAACCAGATTCCGACATATTGTATTCCTAAATTGCAGGTAGTACGATTGTTATTCCCCGCGTTACCGCTAGAGGGCGCTGATATAGTGTTGCCATACAAAGGTGATACGGATGGCGAAGTGGAAAGTGAGGATAGCAATCCTATTGAAGGGTAAGTTTATTTATTTATTTGATTGTTCGAGAAAGACGCGAAGGAAGTGTCTTTGGATCGTCTCTCTGCCTACCACTATGGGAAAGAGGCGTGACAGATATGAATTGTATGTCGAGACAAAAGAAGTTCTGGCAATACCGAATGCGAAGTTTATATAGCTTTATTTTCACTACCCCAATTAATGGGATGGAGCGAGGATGATGATGATGAATAAGAGATTTTTTTTTGTAGTAACATAATTTTAAACTGTTAGTTTGAGCAAATTACTTTAAGATTATATCAACATTACCTATTATCTGTTTAAATTACACAAAAAGTTGATCTATCATAAATTTGATAAAAAGGAGTCGAGGTCGTCTTGCTATCACAGAGTGCTAAAGATGTAAGTAGGTATTAGCCCCGGGCAAATATGTTTTTTTTGCCGTACTGCTAGGCAAAGACCTCACTCCTTTTTTTCACTATACGACACAGACATCAATGGCGGTGTCCATCCGGCCACCTCGCGTGGTCAAACAAAAGAAATGACATTTCGACTTTTTTTTTCAGTGAAGTGGTATCAGCAGCGTCACTCCTCCAACCAACGTTACTACCACGTGTGCACCCAGCTTTATTCGTGTTATACGCACTACACAACAAACGCGAAGACGACTTGTATTGGCGGAGACTACTCAAGTGGAATAGACAGCCTGATGTTACACTAATGGCGTTCCTAGGGATTGACCAGTTAGTACAGAATGTTTAGTTTTATAAAATTAGTTTCATTTGCCTTTTCCTAGTAGTGGGCTCTTAATGACAAACAAAAGAAAAATATTGTGATGATTTATATTTTTGATGACGGCTCAAGTATAATAGACAGCGTGATGTTACCCTAATGGCGTTCCTAGCGATTGACCAGTTAGTACAGAATGTTTAGTAATTTAAAAAATAAAAAATGTATTAACTTTTGGTGGTTGCTTTGTGGAATAGACAGCCTAACTAGCCAATAAATGACGAATAGAATAGACGTAGCTACGTCATATGTATACCCTTTCCTAGGATTGACCAGTTAACGCAGAGTGCTGGTAGTGACAACTAACGTCTATCTACCAAATCTGGTTTCAAAATTTCGTTATTGTATATGTAACTTTATTTGAGTATCTTAGTGGCCCAAAAGTAAGATTAGGTACATATTCGACAGTCTTAATAGGTGTCTCTGCCAGTGAAGAGGATAGGCCTAAATGGCGAACAGTCCACCTACAAGTGTCTAACTCTTAAATTAAATGAAGGAATAGGCGTTTACTTCGTTTTATATGTTACCAAATATAACAAACCACTTTTCACTCCTACCAGGAAATTCTGGGTAGGCTACACGAACCAGCCTCAGAAATCCCAACAGTCACCAGTAAAAGAGCAGCTGTTTCAAGAAGCAGTGGAAACCTTGCAGCAGCTGAAGACCACCTTCTCTCCCATTGAGAAGTTGCTCGTGATTAGGAGCACCTTCCAGAAGATGACTACTGCTGTGCAGCAGGAGTTGGGTAAGTTGGTGTTTTGGGTGTTTAGTTCAAATAGTAATTGAATAAGAAGAATGGGGAATATGCACGTGACTTAAATATGGACAAAATATTTTTTTTTTGTAACATTTATTGCTACTGAAAACACACTATACAATTATTTTTAGAATTTATTTTAATTTAATAATGAAATTTAATCATCAAAAAGTGGCTGTTTTGAAATTACCGCGCAAATTTTCGAAACGCAACACTATTGGTGGAACAAAACGTGACATCAGTTTTACACGAGACGTTTGCTGTCAACAAGCTATTTGTATGGTTTCTTTTTTGAGGAATAATTGTTATTGTATTGTGTCGCTGTTTTTTATCTTAAGTTAATAGTTTTATGTGTTCAAAGTATTAATTAATTGTGAAGAAGGACTTAGAGAATGACTGAAACCGGTTTCGTAATAGCGCAGTCGGATAATCTTAAACCCAAAAATAATATAAAGGTTAATAAAACTAGTCTCGAACTTGCCTCTTACTCTAATAATTTAGATGTTTTTATTCATGAATAATACTTATACATACATAAAGATAAATTTAGAATATCGAATAAGAATTTTTAATAATATCTTTACAACTTTTTGTAAACTAGGTTATGTTTTTGTAGAGGTTTGTAAACAAAACAAGTAGGTAGGTAAAAGTAAGAATGATTTGTATATGTATTTTACTTTTTTAATATCCTTACTTACATTGAAATGATCTTCACAACAGTATAAACAGCTCAAACACGATACATTGTCTCTTCTCATCGCCTTGCACCACTTTTTCCTTAGATTTTCACCTTTCGGCATAAGGAAATACACTTTGTCAGGTGCAGTGTTGATGTTATTTGGACACATAGGAACGACACAATATTTATAATACGGTTTTTTGTACTTTTCCATGGTAATTAAGTCGATATTCACTCACTTTATTTATTTTTTGGTAATTTTGTAAACCAAACACTTTGCTGTTGACATCGAACTCGTGTAATGGTGACGTCACGAGCAAGCGCGCCAAAATGGCCGCGTTTAAATTGATCGCGATTTTAATATTTAATTTTTTGCATAATAGTTTATATTTCTGACGTGATATTTGTATGTTTGGTAATGTAATAACTAGTAGAAACATATAAAAAATAAAAAATAAAAGATGCATATTCCCCATTCAAGAAAATGGACAGATGTCTTTGTTAAATTCTGGGTACGGGAAGGGAGGCAGACTTCAAAAAAGAGTCTGTAATAGTACGAGAGCCAAATCGCATATTTCATACCCTGTCATAGTTTTTCGAGTATGGTTTGGAATATGTGATTGGGCATATATTATCTAACGTGCATTAGAGAATGACAAAAATCGCTTCGAAGAGTGCGCGCACTTATTTCACGTTAAACCGAGATGCCTAATCTAATACGCGTTTCAATCCATCTCAATCACAACGACTAATGCATTTTCAACCTTCTGACGCAATTGATCGTCCAGTGCCAACGTTTAGGAATAAGTACTTAAACTCAACTCCGCTATCAAGTACAGGAAAAAATAATGACCTTGAAATTTTCCCCCAGGCTCAAACTACCTATGGAGTATGGACGAGCTATTCCCAGTGTTTCACTTCGTGGTTGTTCGCGCGCAAATACTCCAGCTCGGATCGGAAATACACTTCGTTGAAGATTTCCTTGACCCGGCGCTGCATCACGGGGAACTCGGACTTATGTTTACTACGTTAAAGGTTAGTTTTTAATGTAGATTAGGTCATTTTATGTGTTTCAGTGACGAAAGCAGAACGAATGGGAAAATTACCATATTGTTTAAAGATATTATTAGATATATTAAGTTATTTTCTCTATTAAAATGTAATTGTGGAAGAAACTATAGCCCAGCCTTAGCCAATGACCTTAGCATATTTGTCGTGACATTTACGTCACGTCCTACTGTCAAACTTTAGAAAAAAAAACGTGACAAAACTTGTGACCGTAAACGTTTTATCATGGCGTATATTCTAAGCCTATAGCAGTTCTATTGGAATAAACAAAACTTTATTATTTTACAATTTTTGTGTTTGATAAAAATAATGTTATTTCCAGGCATGCTACTTCCAAATACTACAAGAGAAGATGTCAATCAACTGAACCGGCGACGAATATGGAATTAAATGATCTCGCAATATGTAATGGTGCATCATAATTCAGTTTAGCAAGTAGCTTCTGCAATAATTTGCTGTTTTAGCTAAGTGTTCAATCAAATGTAACTTTTAGGTGGATGTGTTTGGAGAGAAGTTTGTTTGAATCGTGTTGGCGATGACAGTTTCTCCGTCGATTTTAAATTAATTTATAGAATGAAGAATGAATGACTCTATTTTTTACTTAGACATTATTTTTCCTACAAAATACTCGACTGTCGGCACTGTTCGTTGTTTGTCGAAATTAGCCGAATGTTTTTGAACAAATATTCGCTGCGGTTCCATAATTAGATACCTCTTGCTGTATAAATAAAGCCTATTTCCGCTTAATACTTCGGTACTTGTTATATTTCGCGATTTTCTTTTCTCCTTTGACATCGAGACCTTTTCCAATGATGGGGCTTAATTACACCCGCCATTTTGTAATTATCTGTCTCTTACTGACACGCAGACAGGTTAATTGCTAGAGCGAGAAATATTACATTATGTATGCTTGGCTTTTTGATGTGTTTCTATATAAATATTTGTTATTAAAGTGTTTAAATAAATAATAGCATATCAAATTAAATGTAGGAAATTATTTTTATATTGTGTTAATTTTAATGGCTGTGAAGCTTGATTTTGTAGTTTTTCTTGCATATTTCATTGATTATAACAATTTGTGCGAGTGAGACAAATGGTAATCTTAGTTTCAGTTAAAATAACAAGTTGTTTGTGGTGCCAAAAATAATTATAAATGTTTTTCGTGTGCTTGACTTATGTATTGTATGATTACTGGCTTCTATAAATCATTCTAGTAAATTATTATTTTAAATTAAAGTGCTTTAATTAAGTTTTATGAATTACCTAACTTATTAATTAGTTAAAATTAATGGATATAGGTAACTATATTTTTTTACTCATAAATTATAGTTTCTTGTAATTTAGGATGTTGTTTTGTTAAATTCGTCGTGGTTTTTAATGATGTATGCTATTCTAAAGTAGGTAGTTAAGACACGAACAAAATGGAAACACGAACCGATACTGGCCTGCAAATGGGCCATTCTTGCTGTTTTTATTAGATGCACAAGGATCAAATCTCGACTGCCATACATTCCAAAGTTTTTTTAGTACAAACGTTATTTTGTCGAACAATTTCTGTTTAGTTAAAAGCTAGGTAATCATTGTTTTCATGTAGGTCCTAAGATATAAATACTCTTTCAATGTTTTTGCTTTTATTTACCATTTAAAAAGTAATTGCAAATATGCACTCTGCAATTATGCATTATTTACAGGGTGTTATCGCAAGGGTGGTTCAAGTTGGAACATACCAATAGAGGTCGTGAAAATGAAAAACTTTTTAAGGAACATTAGTCAGACATTATGCGACAAGCTGACAGACGCAGTGTCTATGCGTTCGTTCTTTTTATATATTTATAAATAAATTATAAATATTGGGGGACATTTCACACACGGTCATCTGACCCCAAACTAGGCTAATCCTGTACTATAGGTATCAGGGACTGATAAACATACATAGATAAAAATATAATACCCAGACACGGAACAAACATTTATTTTTTCACCATTTCCACCCATGCTTTTCAGTTTCACGAGTACTATCGACGTGTTCCGGCTTGAATACTACTTGTTTGTTACAGCTTTTGTTTAGCTTTTCCTTCCTGATGATTAAGGATATTGGAGAATGTAATGCAATTTTTATGCAAGCCAAAAGTACATCGGGCACAGATTATGTAAATGCAAATTTCAAAAATAGCTTCCATTGTCCTTTATTCGGGAACAGGTGATCCTACCTATTTATTGTATGTCTGTGCGACAGCTATGAATTTCAGGGTTACAAAACCCTTACTTTTTTTAGTAATATTTGTTACTCGTTTGTTAAACGTACTATACCTATACATAGTCAATCAAGTACCTTTAGTACCATATCATAATGGCTAAATTACGAAAGTTGGATAATTTTAAACTTTATATCTTGTCTTATAACTGTCTAATGTAAGTGTGTTTAAAAATGTTTAAAATATTTAAATGAATGAACACCTAATAAAAGGTTCTAATGAAAGTTGAATGTTTTATTTTATACCTAGAGAAAACTTTTATAACCCGACCATACCACATAAAACTTAAAGTTGAAAATATCAAAGAATTAAAGTGAATAAAAAATTAAACAACCAAAATATTTATTAAGGCTATTTATTTCATTCCTATAAAATAACATACCAAATGTCTCTTTTGTACAACATCATATCAAAAATGTACACCATTATATAAATTTCGTCTCAGGTAAATGTTACCTAGCTACTCGTGTGATTTCCCTTTATGTTCCATGGCTACTACACATTTACAATTATAATAGACCTTTCGTAATCTCTGATAGGTACAAAATGTTCATAATACCGATCCGTGAACAAATCTAGAAGTCTCAGCATACGCTGCGTGACCGTTACCTCTTTTTACAGCTGTTTATGCATTTATCTAACGTAAAACCAAGAAACATAATCTGATCATGAAACGAAAATATTATCAAGCGACATGGGTCGACATTTTCACGCAAAATGCCAAATCAGCTAATCGGTCGACATAAGCATGAGAAGATATACAATTTTATTATTTTTACCCGATAACGGCGAAACCAAAACGGAGGGTAATGTTTTTAGTATTTCGACACATGTTTTCGTAGTTTTTTTTTTAGTTTCAGAAATAGACTATGTTGCTTGATTTCAGTCAGGGAATGCATAAACCTGTATGTGAGCGAGAAAGACCGCGAAAACGTTTGGTCACGGCACGTATGCTAAAACTACTAAATTAACCACTGCTATACGTATTTATTTACCTTAACATCGAATACCAAGCAATAGAGAACTGCAGTATCAGTACCAGTATCCTATAATGCTGTACAATATATCTACATGCCATTCACTAATTATTGTTACAATTCATTGTTAAGTGAAACATTATCTAACAACTCGAGTTTTTAGAACCAATTTTAACAAAGAGATTATTGCACGATTACATTTTTTGCAAGCAGCGTAAATTCTTAATCAAATCGTTTAGGTAATGTTAGGGTAAAATTGGGTTTTCTCTATGCATGTTTTATTTATTAAGGCATAGCGCAAAATGGTCGTTTTTGTCATAATGCTAATATGATATCTTATATTTGCATCCACGCCAAGCCATTAAGCGCTATTCCTTATAAGGTTCCAAAAACTATTACAACTGAAATCAATACTATTGAAAAAATATTAAAAACAATGTTAGATAAAACCCATAAATTAAAATCTCAACGGAAAAAAGTCATAAGAGCAGCGGCCAACAATAAAAAAACAAACCATATTCTTACGATCTAAGCTGCAAAATAAACATTTAAAAAATCTATTGAAAACTATTATTTTGTCAAGATACATTAATATCGTAATTCTTTAAAACTTTGCATACACCACTGTACCGATAGATCCCAATTTCAACCAAATACCGGAATTTCATTGTCTAATTTGATTAAAATACGGTACAGCGATTTAAACAAAATGTATGCCGCTCTTACGAAGTGAAACAGCCTTTTTCAAATATGTTTTATGTAAATAGTAAGGCAGTGACGTAGGTGGGTAGCTATGATTCCAATGTGTAAAAATTCTTAGAGTATTCCATCAATTTATCCTAGAGGCAAGATTTAGATTGGAAGAGTATTTGATGTGAAGTTACCCAAATCTACTGCTTTATTTGACGTCATTGGCAACAATAAATATAAATAAAAGATACCTACGCAAACGAGGTACTTTTCCGTGAACTTTATTCTCTCGAAACAGATAGTTAATTCACAGTTGACAGCAAAGATCTTGAGCAATGTCATTGACTGCGTACAAATAAAATTGGACCTAATTTGTATGGTTAGATGGTACACAAACTTTCTCCCATCACGTCAATGATTGAATGATCAAGAAGATTGCCGTGACCTGCACCACGTCCTATTTGTAGTGGACAAAAAGTTGAGGACTAAAGCCCCTCAGTTGCGCAGATCTTAACAGTTTTCTAGCAAAAACAAATACACGAAAAAATCATCAATGACGTCACCCTTCTAACAATATGGTCCTCAAATTATTGTTTCCGAGTAAAAGATATGTGGGACAGCGTAAGCACAACCTTAACGATAAATTACAATAACTGACTTAAGCTTTGTTCGATAACATTTGCCATACATTTACTGATTTGTACTTTGTTTGAAAGTAAGAGGCCTTGCGGATTGGTAGAACTTGTGCTTGTCACGTATGAACGCGTGGGTGTGGCTTACCGCACGCATAATTTGATATAAACACGTAGGTACTTAGTGCTCAAGCCCACGTGTCAACGTGATCAAGCACTTTGGAGATTAGAAACTTAATACCTTTGCCAAAAGTCTTTGCTAACGTGTAAGTATTGAAAATGATTTTTTCCTCAATATTTCAATGACATAAGTTCTACCTCTGCTCGCGTTCAAACAGCCAACATAACGTAACCTTGTTATTGCAAAAACATCACTATAACCATGTCACTTAAGTTTACCTTAAACACCAATGTTAATATGTAAAAAAAAACAAATAGCAATGATACATTCGGATTCGAAAATCACTCTAATGTTAGACATAAAATAAAGTTTTATTTAATTTTAATAAGATTTTTATTTTTAATTAGCAAAATATCAATAAAAATTTATTGCATGCAATTTATATTTTAAATAAAATTAACAATTATAATGTTCTTATTCATAAGTGTTGGACGATTTCCCGAGTCAAGATTTACCATAAAAGTATAATGAACATTAAAGTTAAAACGTCACAGGGAGAGTGTCCTAGTAAATCTACGTTAAAATATTAAAAAACCATCGTTTACACAACTGAATGCTTAAAACTAGAGAAATCAACGTATATATTACTATAACATTCTACACCTACGTGTTAATGCTTACAAATAAATGCTGTCTACTGTGGCCTATGGGAATTTCACAAATCATAACAATGTGTGGTAGGGTACAGTGGACGTGCCGAGTTCGTACGACTCTAGCTGTATCGGGAACTCAACGGGAGGTGCTACACTACGGACGTACATCTAGCGTTAGCGTATTTATTTAGTAAAATATATGTATAAGGTACATACATACACCTCCATAGTTACTAAATAACAAACTATCATGTACATTATCAAAATAAGGATTCCGTATAAACCGAATATTAAAATCAAGTTTTTCATTATTTTAAGTTAATAAAAATCTTATTTACACGCCTTCTACCAAAACAATAATAGATTGTAGTTTAAAAAATAATTAATTAAAAAAACAATAAACTTTTGCTAAGCAATAAGGATAAAGAATAAATAGATGGCGCGAGCCAAATGTGTAGGTGGAATTTAAATTATAATTATATTTTCGTCGAATATTGCAAGCACTGTAAAAGTCCGATTATAAAAAAACCGATTGAGAGCCAAATGTGCGTTTTTGAGTGCTATTTAGTTCCTTAACAGTCCAATTCCAGTTGCTTAAACAACTAATACTGAAAGCACCATTTCGTAATATTACCTAATTAATCAAATCTTACACAAATCCGTTATAAATTTTGAATTTCGCGTTTTTCATAAGTGTTTCATAATATTTGTGTGTAGGATCAACTACGTTTAGGGCGATAGAGTGAATGGTGAGATGAAAGTAAGCGTGTATCTAGGGGAAGACGGGTATCGGAATAATGGCACTGTTTACTCTATGGGTCTATGAGAAGAGATGAATGGAAACTTTCATATTTATGGACAAGATCGAGAAAGGTGGTAACCTATAGTATTGGTAGAGCGAGAAGCCTTGCAGTTAGCAATTGTCACGCGAGGTTTCCCGTCCAATAAAATAGACTAAACCTTTCCCAATCATAGAAAACACATAACATGTATGGTGCTCACTGCTCGTCCCGTGCCAAACAGGTCTACAAAGCTATTACAAATACACCAAAAACTAACTATTTTCACTACTGTCTTCCCCATACATTTCCGTCGAACTAATTTAACTTACTGCGTGCTATTCATAAGTAGGATGCTTGGCTCAATATCGTTACGAACGAGCCAATTCTATATAATCTGTGGTTAGGTTTTGTCAAACTGCGGAGGGAAGGCATGACTCGATATTGAGGCAAAGGGTAATGTTTCTTACACTGTTTGCATACTGGTGCTTCTTTATGGAAGCGAGATCGCTGCAAATTATGATCTAGTAAATTACTAGCGATCTCGGGGCAACAACCTTGTTTAATAACCGTCGATGGGTAAAACTATTATTATTAGCTTTTTTCGACGAAATAGGAAACTATAGTTTTCCTTTTCTATCCTATTCTTGAAAACTTTCAGATCCCTTACTTATTTTCAAAAAGTTAAAATATGTATCATCCCTACATCACTTACCCACTCCGTCAGCAATTTGACAAAACCTATAATGGCATCGAATACTAATCTAGTATAATACTGAGATGATCATTATAAATTACTATGTGCAACGACGGTTCTGCTTTCGCGAAGTATTTACGTACTATGTGTTTCAAATAAGAATCTCGCCATCTTTAATTCGCATTTCTCAAGTGATACTCGCGAACTTCATTACAGTCACGTTGTAATAGAAACGGGTAAGGTGGGAGACGTCTGACGTTAAAACGACGCTCTATACTTCGCGTCAAATGACGTACTGGTAAGATAACATACTTCTCCAGTGCCACTCGCGTACTGAAAGCGCTTCACCTTTAGTTCATACTGATTTGACAACTGCAACGTGAAGTTAGGTATTCGTAATCGCATTCTTATTTGGAACGCATAGAATACGTCAAATGATAAACCGAAAAGAAAAATAAAATATTACGTAAAATATTTAAAAAGCTCTTAAACCAATAACCGTATTAACCAGATAAATACATAAAAGCCGATTAATACTAAATAAGGTACTTAAATATAGTACTAAAGTTTCATACTATTTAGTACAAAACAAATGATTGTAACTCAAAAAGCCTCTCGAAAGCAGAACACCAAATTAGATTATGATGCCAAGTTGTTTCCTCGCTTTACACCTTACACCCGTGCTTTTGTTTTAATTTTAATTAAAAAATACCGCCGACTTAGTAACCAGTAGAGATGCAAAATAATAACCTAAATAAATAAGCAATGTATTGGGTGTAAGATAATGTAATATCACTGTCACGCTTTCAAGTCGTTAATTCCATCTCTTTGTTTCTTAATTCCTAATTAATTGTCATTAAATGCATCTCAACTGGTTACATACTTTGATTTAAAAAAAAAACTCTTAATATGACACCATAGTCGCTTTGATACGATATTGTCACATATGATCAATTTACTTAATAGTTTTGTGATTGCTTGGTATGTACACACTACATTTTATCATCACGCGTTTTATGTGCACAAACCTTTATGAGTTGTTGATGTACTTGCCTCCTATTGGGTGATTGTTGTATAGAGAATAGAAGCGATGAACATACAATTTAAGTACATAATGTACTACATATTTTAAATCATGCACAAACTCTGTGCCAACATTTGACTGCAATTGGACCTCTATCGGTGCCCTACTTTTTTTTTTTTGTATTTATGAAGTTTTAATTTAATCGATCAATTTTATAATTCCATACGACAACAACCATACAAGAGGCAAGTAGAACAAATTGAGTACGACCTCATTCAACTTAAATGCTATTTTCTCGACAATTTCACTTACATTTTATATTATTTCTACAATAATTATGTACATTATGATTACTCGCGTTTGCTAGACCATGATTTAAGCGACGCCTCTCCATGTCACAATTACATTTATTAAAAAATATTTACACATTTTTCACTAGTGCTGGATACGACTTACTTTTATATACCAGTCGAATTATAAAATTCGTGATTATGGTACAAGTCTATTAGAGTTTTTTTATAACGTCCGCCATTTTTAAACTGGATGTGATGAATTTGGATATCGCATAAAAATGCGGCAATGAATGACAGAATCAGGCTCAAATTGTAAATGACTGCAGTAACGAACTGTCGATGAAAATATCCTAACTTATTCATATTTGATCCCAAGCACGATATAAAAAAGTTGAAATTGAAATTTTATCACGCAATACATCCGCACTAGAAGTAGAAGTCGAATACATTAATTACGTTATTAATCATATTACATCAAGAAATGTAAATTATCTCGAATTACGTTAGTAAACCGTTCGCACGAAACAAGCTCGACAGCGAGGAGACGCGGTAAACGAAATAATAAAAATCACAAATCCATTATACAGACCACTTACGCACTAAAAAAATACCTAAACTGTATAATAGGTACAAATAACGTCCTTACTATCCAGAAGGCAAAATTGGCACTTAAGACGAAGTTCGCTCCTTTGAAGGCTCCGCCGCGCTATGTGGGCGGCGAGTTGTTCTGTGTGGGGTTGTACGGGTGGTTCGAGTTGCGTAACACTGTGTAAACACTATCAACCTTGCTTAGTTTCTCGAAAAACGGTATCAAGTCCAACAGTTCTGAATCTGTCATATCGTCGAACCATGATGCGACAGGTACCTGAAACATCATTCAATTATCTTTATTTCAAATAGTATCTTTTCGAATTTTAACTGTTATTGAAATAAGTGCCGCTAAAAGTTGATATACTATTAAAATCGTATAAGCATCTTCTATAAAATGTTAATAACTCCTAATAACTGATTTACATTCTGTCAATGACTTATATGATATGAATTCCATCAAACAAAGCTTTACAAAAACCGGTCGTATTAAACTTAGTACCCACTAAAATGCAGGAAAAAACCTATCACATTTTGCAAATAAAAATACTATCAAACGGAAAAGTCGCAGAGGTCATCTCTCGTTTTACAACACGATAAGCCACGTGCGAGTACAATTGTTTACAATAGACGTGTCATTGTCCAAGATATGGAAACAAGAGGTGATAAGTGGACAGGCACAGTTTTTGTCCGGTTTTGGAAATATGTCGTTATGCGGAATTTAAAATTGTTTGATTGTAATAATTGTCTTTTATCGTTGTCTTCTTTCGTGTCTATAATAAGAAGAAGCTGTTAATGATGGCTAAAATGGGATAGGTCTACATTTTGTTCAAAATACCGACGTTTGTTTAGACAATCGCTTCTTTTGAAATTATGCGTAGAATTCTGTACTACTACTGTTAGGCCTAGTTCGGAATGGTTGCCATTCTTACAGTCCCTTCATGGCAACACAAAGTAATCAAAACACGTGACCCTCAATTTGTCAAGGGAAACGTTATTTAAAATCAATTGAAAGAACATAGAAATCCATTTTACTATAACCTAAGTCTGCCCCATTCTTAGAGCGGCTCTGCACTGCATTCGATCCGAATCCTATTCGATAAAATAACCGTATAAATAGTTCTAAATCTATATCCGATCTATATTATACTATCTTGGATCGAATTTGAATCGGATGGAGTGCGTAAGTTTTTAATGTTTGCAAAACTCTTTCGTCCTGACAATAAAAACAACGTTAAAATGAATGTAAACTCACAGCATTATCCGGATGGAATATGTAGGAGGCGGGCGAGTTGTCAACGATGACGACGCGGCGCAGATCGCGGCCGAGACTGTTCAAGTCCTTCACGTAGTTGCCGCGGTGGAACACGCAGCTGTCGCGGAAGAGGCGCGCTCGGAATACACCCCATCTGGAAAGGAGGAAGTAGCTTTGCAATTAGGGTTTCTTGGGAAATATGGGGTTTTCCTAAAGGCTTATTTAGTCAAAGTCATATTTTCACTCTTTTTGAAATGAGAACTGATATCATTTGACGCTACAACGAGGTTAGTCAGTCATGTTATCACGCTTTTTGAAATGAGAACTGATATTAAATTTTACACTACTACGAGGTAAACAAGCTGAAATAACCTTAGGATATCGCTTCATTTTGGGAAGCATCTGGTTTCTCTATTCTCAAATCGATTTCTGAGTAAACCCTTAGTATTGCTCGGGAGTAACTGCTTGTTCGCGTCTGTTGGGTACTACTAATCAAGCCACTATTGGCAGTAAGCTCCTGAAGTCGTCCCTTGCCCTTCAATTCCACTTGTTAATGTTAAATATATGTACGAACCTGTCCAACAGATCGGCGACAGGGTCCGCGTATTTAGCGAGCGAGGCTGTAAACAGTACACACTCGTACAGCTCGCCGCAGCGCCGTAGAAACTCGTCCACGTGCGGCCTCTTTAGTACGTACACTTGATGTACTGCGCCGTCTATTTCCACCGGTACCACGAAGTCTGCGTTGTTTATTGGCTGGAAATAAGGAGGAACGTTTTAATTTTAAAAATACTGGTAAAGAAACCCAGAATGAGATCTTTAAGGAATTGAGGGTTAAAAATAGCAACACTCGAAGTTACTTCAACCCTAACATCTCATATTTCTAATGTTGACCTTGACACGACCACACTTATCGCAACATTGTTTATAATTTTATGATAGCATTGTGATCCGCCCGTTTCCTTTTTCCCTGATTTCTCGGAACACGCTCACAGGACTATACTAAATATATACTAAAACTATATTTGTTATAGATTGAAATTTTGAAGTTCCACTTCATTGATCAAACGGTCAAACAAAGTACAATCGAACTGAGGCACCCAACTATGTGCCTCCGAAAAACAAAGACATACTTAGATAAGGTTTTCATACTAAAACTATCTATTCCCAAAGGAGCTTCCTGACTTTGAACAATAAAGAATGTGACGCTAAAGCAACCTGTTATTTGGATCAAGTTAAAATATTCATAAAAGTTTTTCCCTTCTGCTTCAAAAGCAATCATTCCTTCACGTTACCTATTTGTAAAGAAGCTAAAAGTTACTTAAAACGCACAAAAATCAAAACACATTATCGATCAATTTATTTCCCCGTTGTAAAGGGAAACAGGGAAATAGCTTAACAATGAGCCACTATCGATGTCCCTCATCGCATGATTGACGTCAACCCTTAGGGTTACCAAGGTCGCAGATACACGCTAGCTAAAGAAAAACTCGAGAAATTCCACCTTACAAAGTAATTCAACCAATTAAAGGTAACATTATGCACCATAAATATTTTACGCTAGTCCTTGGAGTGGAGTAAATAATTGGTAGGGTGCAGGAGAAATTCTACGAGGTTATTCTGCATAGAATACACGTGATTTTCTTTGTTATCCTTATTGACTGATAGTAGAGGAGTCTTTGTTAAACAATGATATATGAAAGGATAGCTCTCTAAAGCATAGGAATCTTTAATTATGATATACGTAAAGTGAAACTGAAGTAACAGCGACTTGGCCTACAAAATCCCGCACGACACGACACTTGCAATTTATCAAAGAAACTAATCAATTTAGTCATAACTTCGAAATTAACTACAACCGCAGTGGCTGACCTGACCACAAAATTATCCTGAAATATGTGTAGTGTAAATATCAGGTTTTTAGGCGAATAGTGACGTCATTGACCATAATGTGGCAAGATATACTATGTCATTCGGTTGCTCCCGAGTGCCCCTGGCTTATTCCACCATTTTAAGACGTAACGGGGAAATCCTAACGAAGAACAAAGACGGATTATATGCTAATCGCGTGATATTATAAAATAACCTTACACTCTTTTGTATTAAGCTTAATTTGCATAAGTAGTATGTACGGAATTAATTAAGAGATGGTTAAATTACTTTGCATATTTCTTTTGAGGTTAAGATAGCTTTGTCGAGCTATATTGTACGTAAAGTTTGTTTACAAAGGAGGGATTATGGATTAAGATATTAAGATATATAAGAAGGTTAATGGTCCTTCCATTTAAAAAAGTATTTTTTGAAGGTTAATGTATATTTTGCGACGCAAAACGATCTTTATTTTTTTCTTATAACTAAATAAACACATTGCGAATAACGAATAAATCTTCTACGTAATAGTAACAAGAAACGCTTGCGCATGTTTGTAAACAAGCATAATACAATACAATGCAACTTTTATATGAATTATCACGCCCCCTTACTCCTTTCCAGATAAAGTTTGCATATTAAATGCAAACACAATTTTAAAAACCAATCTAGTCTGAAAGTGGTATATTGACCTAAATAGATAACATCAGTTATTACATTTTTTATTATAAACATGTAGATAAAGAAATTCCCGAATAAAAGCATGCAGATGGCATATTCAATTCGCCACAGTTAAACATCGATGCAATAAGTACAAAGCACATTGAACAAACAAAAGAAAACGCTTGACTGACTGGCAGTCTTCATTGCCAATATACGACAATATTACAATTGATTCCCAATGACTGAAGCCCAAGGTCGGGGCCTTGACATGACGTTATACCAAAACTAGCACATTCAAACATATATCACGCATATTCACTGCAGGACTATTGATTATGCCAATGTCAAGTATATTACAACGAATGTCTATTGCTCATTTATTATTAGCATACATGCGAACTGCAATTACCTTGTTAATTCACAACGTATCTAGTTCAAGCAACGAGGCGATTGACGCGAATCAAAAGAAATAACAGGTATACATTATACGGAATGAGCAAAGCTAAATCAACATTCACGAGAGACCGATGTAAATAAAGATTTGGTCAATTACCTGCTTGTTTACTATCAATTTATTATAATTAGTACGTACTCTTACTTTCATAATGATACACTATTTACGTACTATTTTATATCATCAACAATAAATAGATCGCGCGTACAACGTATTGGCGCCATCGGTAGGTCACATAGTTATTAACAAGTGTATTCGGCCACAATATAAGTACGTAAACCTAAAAATAAATCGAGGCCTTGATTTTGCGTTCATTATGTTAATTTTAGGCAAGAAATGAATGGTGAAAACAGCCAAAAATTCATTGTGGAGAGCCGATAGGATCTATTTGCGTGAGTGTCAAAGTTCACCGTTACTTTATACGGACCCTTATAGCCCTTGCAAACGATAAAAATAGCCCAGTTACGTCTTATGGCTGTATTACACACATTACATTGACGTAAGATTTATGAAGGCACGTGCACGCGAATTTTGACAACCGAGCAATATTTAAATTGTTATCAAACTTTAGCTAATTTCCATCGTAGACATTACATGCCCTTCCATTAAAAGCTAATAATCAAAACAAAGCAAGTTGTTATTGTTTGATCAACTTAAATATAAATGCCCTTACGAGTAGAGACAACGACGCCATCAGTCGCAGGCTTGGAAAAGCTTCAAAACTGCCGTGGTTTAAATAATACACCGAATAATTATGAACATCTAGAATATAATTAAAAAGTAGGTATGTCTACTAAATAAGGTTTTAATAAAGGCTACTACAACCGCCTAATAATGACCTATGTATTGGTAATTTGGTAATAAGGATAATAACTGGATCGATATGGTGACCTACTCTATTTACAAACTCAAAACTTTTAGTTCAAATGGAGTTATGATTGCTTTTAAATACAAAAAGTTGTTAAACAAATTAGATGTAGTTAAGATAAAACTTGTATTGACTATCTCCTATATCACCCATTCTCTTTGTTTTCCTAAAAAATTTCAATATTTTATGTTAGCGCTCGATAAAACACGCAACAAATAATAATAGAATTTTGGACTTTCCAACGTTGAATGTTTTTAATGACAAATATTAAAAATATTGTCGTCAATGAAAACAACGCGACATAAGTATTAACCACGTATTTACAATGAAATCTCTTTAACATACTTACACTTACAAGGGATAAATGTCGCAAACATACTTCTAAGAATTACAATAGTACATAAGGGTGGAAAGGTGGAAGAATAAAAGCCTGCTTCACCTCTAGTGGTGGTAGAGTGATTCACTCAGACTATTTTTAGCTTTGCACCGTTGCACGCTCGTCCTAGGCAGAAGGTTTCATTTATGTGGAAACCATTCTATTAATATTGCTTCAGTTATTTAAAACTCTAGTTTACTGCTATAAAAATGGATTGTATTTATTGCCACGTTATTGATTTGTATTCAAACAAGTTTTTATTGATCGTTATATTGTCTCAATATGATTGATAAACGAAACGAATTAGTATTTATAGTTCCCAAACTTGTTTAGTCGCGTGATAATGGTTTATAATCGATTCTATTAATATTAAAGCAATGGCCTGAGGTAAATTTATTATAACCCTCATTCCGTTGTCTTGTCGCGACATTTAGTTTACGATGAACAAAAAATTCCTATCAAAAAAGTTAATTTATATGTAAATCGAATAAAATCGCGGAGGAAGTCTCAGAAACGGTATTTTTTATCGGCGATGCGACTGATAACAACCATTTGTAAGGTTTCGCGTTACGTAGAGGGTTAGTGGAGGGTTAACACGAAAGGTTCAGTAGCTTCCACGAAGTGTGGAAAACTAAACATCTATCGACTACTCAAACTTTTCGACTACCAACAAACCAATTGTTAAAGTTCAACTTCAAAGAAGCCAAAAGAAAATTAATAATCGTAGAAAGTTCCAATCAAAAAATTTTACGAGACAAAACACTTTAAACGTTGGTGAAATCAGCCGCTCAAACGCGAGAAGTTTGTAAACTTTCACATCATCTAGGCAGTTAGTTTTTTAAAGTTAAATCTGGCGTTTGCACGAAATCGAGTCCCTTTGTTAGCTTGTTACCGGTGTTACGTCCGTTGCATGCTCTACTTCCTACGCTGAAACGTTCAAAGGAACTAGTCCTATACTCGTCGGCATTCGTCGTGTCTCTCACGTTAGTCTAATTATACCATCAGGAAGGAGATAACAGCCCTGTAACTGTGTGAATGACAGATGACACACTAATCACTGCGATTGCACTACAAATTATCTGATTCGATTGCCGCGACCAGCCTCGTGTGGGGCGCTAATATCTGCTAAGGTCACAATCGCAAGTATTACAACTGGGCGTGCAGTAAAATAGACTGTGTGCCCTTGACGTACGATTTACGATGTCACAAATCTAGGCACACGTCTCAAGTAGACGATATCGATATTATGGGTGTCTCAGTTATCGGTATAACTCTTTTATTGGACGGTTTGTCACGCGACCTTTATATTAGGTGGTATCTTTTATTTATATCGATGGGCGATCGGGTGTCGCGTGGAAATGAGTTTTGTTAATGCAAGGGTTCGAAAAGTAGCGTCTAGACAGGCCAGGTGGATTTAATGAATCATAAACATTGAACCAGCAGGCGGTTTGTAATGAAATATCAACGAGCTTCTTAAACTAAATCGGTAATTTCTACGCCAAAATATAAGGTGCATTTACTTGAAGTTACGAAAAGCAAATGTTTAATTTGAGGAAGTATGTATCCTAAAGAAGCAGCGTAATAAACGAGTTCCTATGCAATATTCCGTGATTAGTAACTAACAACAGAAAATGAGTTTTCCTTTGGCGTTAAACAGTCAAAATAAACATAAAGTTAATCTTCCTTTACCTAAGTATTTCACACGTATTCATAAAAAATAAAGACTTTTTGCGACACACGCAAGAAGAAGTTTTCTTCCATATTATGACTATGTCCTCAATACCAAACCTTAAAACAACAGTCGTAACACTAGCTAACACACTCCCACGCTAAATAGAATTAGGTCCTATAACAAAACAAAGCTAGACCCAGACTATTAGATTACAAAACAGGCTATTGTATGATATTTGGGCTGTAGGAAAATCAAAACAACCTGAGACAATCGGTGCACCACCAATACCAAGGTTACTAGATAATGTATTGTGATAACATTTTATCGACCGTAGAAATGCAACTAAATGATAAACTTATTATTAACACGCTATCTTTGAGCTATAAAACGATTTTATTATCTGTACAGCAATTCTGTTGGCAGTTTTTATTTTCCAACGCTCTTACAAAGGTCTTACGTTCAAATTAGACGATAATAAAAATGGAAATTAAATGAAATCTGTTTTTTATTTTACCCCTAAAGTCTTTTATCATGTGATAAAGATAATATTACTGAACATTTCCTACCAGTTGAACGCAACACAAATGATACTAAAGCGACAAATTATTGTGAATCACGATAGGAAATTGATTGACAAAAGCGAAGAGTTAGTAAATACAGGTTGGTCGTAGTTGGACTTTTTAGAATGTGAAACTCACTGTAATGATTTGTAGAAGGCACATTTTGGTCTAAATATGAGAAAACTGATCAAGTTATATTAACGGTAGCTACAAAACAAGTAGGGCCATGCAATGTAGGTCCAGCAAGGGGATTTCCTACCTAACTAATCCGAACTTAATGAATGATTGACTTGGCTTAGACGACTTCTGGCCTTAACTACACCACCTGCACCTGCAAGACTCGATCGGTTGTCCGCGCTTCTTTTGTTTTTTGAATAGGTTCTAAGTTCGTGTTGAATCATCCCCAAGCTACGCAATATCAACACTCTACGTAAACAATGGCGACGGTGGTGGTGTAACCACAGACAGCATGACGCTATAAGCCAATGACGTGGCGGGAAGGCAAATGTTTACCAGCATGGTGTAACTAGGGGAGGAAAACATTGTAAACTTGACCACCTGTTTGGTGTAACTGTGACAACAACTGTAAGGAAAGGACATGATGCCCGTGACAAATGGAGTATGAGCTAAGAAAAGAGACATTTTCTTTACTGTTTCAAAGAAATCCTAGGTTTTCAGATTAGTGACACAAAATCGTGGAAGTAACTAGCGTAAAACTACGTAACGTAAAGGACCATGGTTAACACAATATTGTTTACAATGTTACCCACAGCTAATTTTCTTAGCAGACACATAACTGAGAATGATACAGTATTAATGAAACATCATCCTTATGAATAAATAAATAAATTCATGAAAAAGCAAATTGACGGACCTCAGGACATCAGTCTTCTGTTAAAAAATAAAATAACTCAATGCAAATCAACAATAAAAACATCGACGTTGGGATACAAAATACAATGATAATATGTTTTTAATTCATGCGATTAAGGAAAATGTGTTCATTTTCTTGTAATTGTTTGTTGCTTAGACATCAAAGAGCAATCTCGACATTTTCTCATAATATTACAGGAAGATTGTCTTTGTTCAGTTTATCAAATTATTTGTGTTTGAATACTCTTACAATCTTATATTAGGATGAAATGGAGTTATTTATAATTTAATGCAAAATGTTATTTAACATTTCTCCTTGTTTACCACATTAACTTTTAAATAAGTATTTTGCATAGGCCTATTTACTTTTACTATTCACGAGTAATTTACGTATTTGGACCAATAAATTCTTGACTTTTTGTCTTCATGTCATTTTTTATATACTGATAATTTATTGGATGAAAACTAAATTTTTGTGTCATTCTTCAAAAGAGAAAAATTATATTACTGATGGAGAATCGGAGTAGAAAACTCAATGTAAGAAAAAAAATACGGTCAACCCCAAATGATTATCTTAATTTAATTTAGCAGACGAATAATAAAATAAATTGATAATCAATTTGAGATCAGTAAAAATTTCATAATATCAAAATAATTAATTACCTACTAGTTAGGTACCTACTGAAAAAGATTGTAAATAAAATAATTTAAATTAATAAATCAAACGTTTTTGCAATAACAACACCTATTACACAAAGAATAAACTATCATTACAACTTAACTGTTAGGAAATTAAGCAGGCCTTTCTGTTCAGTAATGTACTACTTAAATAAATAGGTTTTTGTGTAAACATACATTTAGATCAATTATGTTCCATTAACCCACTGTTTCTGGTCTTAGAAGTTTGAATCAAACATCAATGGATTAAAGAAACACTAAAATGTTTGTGGGAACATTGAGACGGCAAACATTTCTACATACATACCGATTTTAAGATATATTCAGTTATTCGTTCGAAATATAAAACAAACAACTGTGAAATAGATAAACCGGCAAGTAGAGAATAATGGTATGTTTGATACACTGATAAATAAAACTATAGCCCTGTCACATCATATCATGCTATTAGATACAAGTGCTTTATCATTTTGTTAACCTTTTCTGTTTCTAAACAAGAGAAGTTACTTATGGATTTAGTAACTGTGAGATGTCAACCGTATGTATTTATTTTTAGATTAGGATAAAATATCAAGGCCCTCATTTTAAACTCAATAGTAGCTAGGAGTATTTGGGTCTACCTCCGGCTTGAATAAAAAACAATGAACTAATGTAAATAAACATACCTTGAAGGAGCTGTGCACTAATGTTTCGTCAAGGTCAATCACCATACACTTTTTATGCATGTCCTGGTGTCTGACAGGTGGAAGGAGCGGCCTCGGGGCATGGTCGGACATGACCAGCAGCGGCGGCGAGGCCCGGCCGTCGATGCTGTTGGCGCCGCTGCCGCCGGGCGGGCCCTTGCCGCGGCCGCCGCGCCAGCAGCACAGCAGCGACCGCAGGAAGCCGCCGCCGCCGCTCGCCTTCTTACTGCCCAGCGGCGGCGCCGCGGACACCGGCGTCCCGTCACCTTCATGGTGCTGCCCCGTCGGGGACGACCCTGCAACAACCATCACTTTAGCACCTTCCGCACTGCACACCACGCACTACACCCGCGGAAGCCCAAATACGTCGCGTATGTGGGACAGCTCGAAGGAGACGAGCTCTCAAGGTTGTCGTCGAGAATGTTATTGCGTCCCCACTGTCTTATTGTTTACCTCGCTAACCAAATACGCGCCAAAAAGAATACCGTTTAATAGACGATAATCTCACTTCTCGGCTTTGGTCACGTCGAACAAATATTTACGAACTACGGGAAACGCTCTAATCTGATGCCAGTAGGTAACAGGTGTATAGGGTTTAGATTTACCTCTATCGGATCCATAATTGTTTAATTGTTCGTCATCCCGTGACACCTGAGTTATAATGGACGAAGCGTCCATTTAAACATTTGTTTTGGGTCCTAATAGAAATGGCAACGGAGTTTTTGTAAAATTTTAACACCATAAAACTATTTTTTATCTCCCTTCTATCTTACAAAATGGCAGGCTCTTGGCAAATACCAACTCAAAATGCTGCCAACATAACGACACAATATTTTTTTCCTGTTTGTATTTCTTTCACACTTGCGCGACTGAAAGAAAAAGAAACAGCCATTTTAGATTTACAATGTTGTCGTGATTGTAAAAATCAAAAATAGTTTAAAAATCGTTCGAAAACGTACCTAATCATTGTGTATTGCATTCTTTTTGAAGTTATGATTTTTTACATTTTCATTGTCAATTTCATCAAGTTTCATTTTCATCATCATTTATACTCAATTTTACTATTACACTTTAAGCATTACTTCATACAGAAATGATAAATAGTTATTTCACGTTTATATATTAATAATAAAAATATTCCATTTTTATATCATAGTTTTAGAACGAACCTGTACGTTCCACTTATTTTTTGGTTTGTTTTCGGCTCTGCCCGAGTTTTTCAGTGGGTGATTCTCTACTTCTCTCGGCTACTTCTCTACAGTGATTCTTCGAAGTTTGACGCATGTTTGAAGTTTAAACCACGTCTGGAACGTGGTAGGTTCCTAAACTAGTAAACTGGCAACATTAATTTCTTATTGTCTGTGATTTTTTTTGACATTAAAAAAAAGGAAAGAAAAGTGCATAGGTGAGAGAAGTGAATGTGTGTCGAATTTAATAAAAATGAATTTAGTGCCCAAAAACGACTCTTTCTGAATTTAAGAGTGCTATCAAATGCTGGCAAAGAAAGCGTAAACTTATTAATCTAACAGCACAATCGTTTGACCCGATCAAAGATGTCGCACAGGGATTCAGGACCGATTCCCAGTAGATGGCTGAACTGTCCGAGAAAAGCCACGGGTCTCGTCGCGGGCAAGTTCTTGGCTTTCAAGACTCCTCTGGGGCACCAGTTCAACGACAAGGTGCCGGAAGAAAATCGTTTTACGCCTTCAATGTTGTTTTTGTACATGAAGAGCTTGAAGGTGAGTTTATCGAGCCGTATTGTATCGCGATGATGTTTTCGTCAGCTGATTTGTATTTTTCTCCATTACGTCGCATGTTTACTTCCGCAGATGAAGCTGGGCATGTGGGTCGACCTGACTAACACGAGTCGTTTCTATGACAAGAAAGAAATTGAGGACATGGATTGTAAATACGTGAAATTACAGTGTCGTGGTCATGGAGAGACTCCTTCGCCAGATCAGACCAAGTACTATAATTATTTGTTTTGTTTTGTCACATACACAATACTGCAATCTCTTATCTTATGTGTAATCTGTGCAATTAAGTCCTACAACTTTTTCACTGGTTAGATAGACTAAAATAATGAAAAGAACTTTATTTTGTTTCTTAATATGCCTTTCTACACAATCTACTATTACATTATAGCATAATCTAGCTGCAACATGTCTTGATAAAGTTTTGTAATCAAAACAACACACCATCAGATATTTATTACATTAGACCAAACCCTGACATTTCTATTATTGTTTTCAGATTATTTATCCAATTAGTGAGTAGATTTCTGAGTCAAAATCCGTTGGAAGTGATTGGGGTTCACTGTACACATGGTTTCAATCGTACTGGCTTCCTACTTGCCTCGTATATGGTGGAACAGTTGGACTGTAGTATAGAAGCTGCACTTAATGAGTTTGCTAAGTTAAGGTAAGTGATTCAGCTCTTAACTTCACTTTCCATGGCTAGTATGACATCAATTTTGTACTTGCAAACAACCCACAATATTTCTGGCTTGACTAAGCACTGGGAGTCATTCGCCTCGAAGTATACCAGTTGACGTCACGTTGGTCTAAGTTGGCGCTTATCCATTCAGGTGGGTTCGAGCAATAGCTTGACCAAATTTACTACTGTGTGAGAAAGTAATACAAGTTGAAGCTATTAAATTAAAGTTTAAATTCTGTGAGGCTGGCATAGCCACATACACATAGCCAGGGATTGAAATTCATTAAAAATTGTTCTAAAAAAAACTTTTACATAATTTTATTTATCAATAGACTCCACTTAAAAAAAAACTTTAAAGTTATTTTGAATTAACAGACCTCCAGGAATATACAAGCAGGACTATTTAGAAGAATTATACCGCAGATATGATGATGTGGAATACACACCGGCTGCACCTGCAAGGCCTGATTGGTGTAATGGTACGATATTTTATTTTATTACACGTGAGACTTGCTCGTACATAATGAAACAAAGATGAAGGAACTATTACAAACTCTCAAACACTCTATTTCTCTTTCTCTCTTTGAATATAAAATAATATAAACTTTGTAGGAAATAAAAAAAGTAATGCATTCGTGATTTACGGTGTAGTTTTTTGAATACCACATTTTATTTCAGAAGAAGAAGAGAATGATAATGACGATGATGATGTACCGTCAAACTCACAAAGTAATTCATCACACAACACAAAGTAAGTATGTCTATCTCTAGCTAGGAACTTTGCCATAAATCTTATTATGTCAAATTCCCATTTTTCATGCAAACAAATGAATCTCTGACTGTCAAGTGTATGTCAAGCTTTACATATTGGCATCTTATTTATTTACAGTTTAATATGGGCAAAACATCTGTAACTGTTTGTATCTAATTAATTAATTTATTGATTAATATATGGGTTAGACTGGCACAGGACCGTAGTGAATGGCGCGAAAAAAGGGAGACCTATACCCAGCAGTGGGGAGAAACGGGCTGATTTGATTGATTGATTGATTGATTGAATCTAGTGTGGCGTAAACTCTATCGACAAGAGCGACGTTCTTAAATTTAATGATGATGATTAATCTAGATTCTAGACCTCAAAATAAACACTAATCCAAATCTCCACAGCCACAGCCACAGCCACAAGAAAAAAGGCAGGAAGGAGACTACACACAAAAAAGCCTCATTCATGCCAGGCGTCAGAGGCGTGGAACCATTCAATACACAGCCACGTCTCAGCGAAGTACAGAAGAAAGCTCAGGATTACTGCGAGTGGAATAGCACTGGGTTCCCAGGGTCACAGCCTGTGTCTATGGACGTGATGAACTTGAGGAAACTGCATGAGAAGCCTTATCGAGTGTCGTGGAAGGCTGATGGTGTTAGGTTTGTAGTTTTGTTACATTAACTTCTTGAATCCCAGCGGCTCAATATTGAAGCAGACACAATTCATATTCTTTTTTTTCTGAGATGCTAGGAGTAGGCATGATGACAAAAAAATTTTTTTAAGTCCATCGCATAGATTATTTTAAAATATTCGACACATATTTTTTCTTTTTTCTCTTAAACTAAAAATTACAAAGATACACTGGGTTAAAATTGCTCGTGTCGTGACTTCACGCCTAGGTTAGATTTTTACCTAGGTGTGACGTCAATACTCCGTAACTTTGATGCTCTGTTCTGTATCTTTGTATTTATTTTTTTGAATTTTTGAATGTACCTAGTAGAGGTGGGCCGAGTACTTGGTTAATACTCGGTACTCGGCGTACTCGGCACTTTTTTTACTACTCGTAATCGGCCGAATAACTCGGTAAAAATGCCGAGTACTCGGTGCAAATAAATCTACCTTGCGCATTGGATCTGTTTGGTACTTCAAAGTTTAATTCCTTCTAATAGTACATATTTACGCCTTTGCCCAGCTAGAGCATTGTTATAAGCTGCTAAAACCATAATTATTTAAAAGAAAATTTCATAAACAGTGTTTTATCTTTTTTTTTCTCCTTTGACCTTGCTGTTTATTGGTTTTATTCGAATAATTAGCGGGGTGCGAAGGGAGGGCCGTAACACCGTTTGCTCCCGAACTTCTTAGCGCGCAATTCTACCTACTTCAAGTATACCGAGTAACTCGGCCGAGTACTCGGCTCGGTAAACTTTAAACCGAGTAATACTCGGTACTCGGTTACTCGGTAAAACTGGTACTCGGCCCACCACTAGTACCTAGTAATCATCTCTGTTGACAACTTTATTTTTATAAAAAAAAAGAAAAACAATACTATGGTTGGGGCCTGTAGTCACAGCAGTATGCTGAGCTGGATAAACTTTTCGGTATCTGTGTAATTTCCCTAGTTGTAAGTAAAATATTGTGCTTCATTATTTGATACTGAATAGCACTTCTATTCTATTTACACGCTTACATAATCTGTCACGCCCTAGTCACGCCTCTTTCCCATCGAGGTAGACAGAAACAACTCCACTTGCTACAATCCAAAGACACCTCTTTCGCTGCATTCGCATTCATCAGTATTAAAATTGAACTAAAATGTTGCAGATACATGATTCTAATAGATGGAGAGGGAGAAGTGTATATGTTAGACAGAGACAACTGCGTGTTCCGTGTGTATGGATTACGGTTTCTGTATAAAAAAGATCTGAGGAGGCATTTAAGAAATACTCTGCTAGATGGTGTAAGTAAATTTTATTTAATAAATGTATTTAATATTGTCCATAGAATTGATCATTCTAATAATATAACTTAATTATTGTCTGTAAGGTGTATATGTATAAGGTGTCGTTTTTTGGTTAATTGTAGCCTTAAGCCCGGCGCACACCTGACGGAGCGCAGCAGAATCAAAAATGCTCTGCGCTGCGCTTGGTCTGGTGTGCGCCGGCCTTTAGGTGCAAATGCCGCTGAAAGGTTTATTTCGAATCTTAAAAACGGAATGCAAAATGTTTCGTTTTTTCCAGGAAATGGTAATAGACAAAGTGAACGGGCAAGACATCCCGCGTTACTTGTGTTACGACATCATCAAGTTTGAAGGCCAGGACGTCGGCAAGATGGCCTTCTACCCTGTGAGACTGAACTGTATCGAGAATGAGATTGTTAATCCTAGGTGAGACTCAATTTTTCCACACGCTTTATATTAGCTTCACTTGTAACTATATATGTAAACAAATCTTGGAATCTTAATTTGACCCATATCCCGGTCTTCGAATAGGACGAAACTTTGCAAACGCTCTGTGTTCTGATGACAATACAGTAATATGGTACTTTCGAACTGACCTGATGATGGAGCATGTTTAGTGCGAGCTAAAGCGTGTTCTAGTTTTTTAAACTACCTATTTTTTTTACTCTTCCATTACGGTTTCCAAGACTCGAATTGAGGTATAATGATTTTAGTAAATACCTAGAATCCACAACTCGGCCGCAGTATCTGTGCACTTGGGTGGCATGAAACTCCGCTCCCCTTTCCTCTCCCCGCATTGTCCCCTCTCGTCATTACGGTGCACTCTGCACTGAAAGCCCCGATGGGACGTCGCAAGTCGAGGTGCTCAGATATTCTGACTAGGTTGACTCTCAGCCTCCCTTGCTATATGACCTAATTTTTACAGAGTTGGCACAAAATCTTAAAAAGACGAGATGTCCTTTCATTTAACAAACTAATTTCATTTACGCAGTACCGCTCTGTTCAGTCTGTTTGAACTATTAATCCTTGATCGCTCATAAGTAGCTATCAACATGCATTTTTTTCACGAGAACCGTTAGAGCGAGCTCAAAAATTCATATAAAATACTTTTACAGACACCAAGCCATGAAAGAAGGTATAATAAAGAAAGAACGAGAACCGTTTAGTGTACGGTTAAAACAGTTTTGGGAGTTACCAATGGCACATCAGTTACTAGGTGATAAGTTCGCTAAGACATTGTCCCATGAACCTGACGGACTTATATTCCAGCCATCTAAAGAGGTAAGTTACTTTTGGAAATGATATGGAAATTTTTTTGTGTGTCCTTGTCTTGAAGAAGGTATGACAAGTTAACAGAGAATGTTGTAAGTTATACAATTTTTTATAGTTTTTGCTTATGTAGACTTTAAATTGATTCCTCAAAGTATGATTCAGTTCACATTTGTAGTGGCATGTTCGTCTTGCCCTTAAGTCGCGACCGCACCGATTTATACACACACATGAACGCGTTTGTGAAGCAAACGACCAATCAGCGATAGGGGGGTGGCCTATATTCGGCCAACCACGTCGACTGCAAAACTGAAATGCCGCTATAGATATAAGTATTCATATCGAGTAGAGTCGAATGTACACTTTATAATGTATAGTCTTTACAATACAATACAAATATTCTTTATTGCACACAAAGCTATAAGGTACAGACACGAACAAGAATATAAGAAGCAACAGGCGGCCTTATTGCTAGGTAGCAATATCTTCCAGGCAAATAATAGCAATATCTTAATGGATGTAAAAACAGTTACCTATTTTCTTTTCTAGCCATACGTAGCAGGGCGATGCGATGACGTATTAAAATGGAAGCCAAGTCACATGAACAGTGTGGATTTTAAATTAAAAATTATCACTGAAGGGGGGCAGGGGTAAGCATACCTTCTTTTTAATGAAAAATATTTGATAATATGTACTTTATGAACAAAGGACAAGTAACTAATTCGGCCCAAAAAAGAACTCACTGTCCAGAAATGAAACAAATGCCAAAGTATAGACTTAGATTACCACATTTTTTTTTTATTATATTGAGTAAAAAAAATCGGCTCCAGGAGAAAAAAGATATAGCTTACTGAATTTGTAATACTGGGTATGGGGGTATAAAGCCAAAACACTATCGTTGTTTTGGCTTTATACCCCGTTTCCGTTACATCCTGTATAACGCCCTTCTTTCCTATAAAAACGTCTCAAAATTATTATTTTTTACAGAATCCTCCCAACAAAAGTGGGCCACTTATACGTAGGTCAATTAGATCGACCGTTTGCCGTGATGAAAGTGACGAAAGACATAAAGCACCTTAACAACAAGATAATAGAGTGCAAGTTTGAGAACAACCAGTGGGTGTTTATGAGGGAACGGACGGACAAGTCTTATCCGAATAGTTATACGACTGCAACTGGTAAGTAATTTTAATTAAGCACCGAACTCATAAATCAAATGGTCCTTTTACACGAGGGCAATAGACGAGACAGTCCAGTGGGCTAGACCAGTGGTGGCTTCGTGAGAATAGACCCAATTGGCGGATCCACACAGAGCAAGCAGCCTCGCAAGGCAGATATTTGACGGCTCAGGAAAGATCTTGCAATCCTATTGAGTTGGGTATTTCTTACGGACCTCTTATAATCGGCACAAACGGCTGCCTCGCGAGGCTGCTCGCTCTGTGTGGACCCGCCTAATTATTGGCCTCGCTCTATTCCCACCTAGCCAATATTGGCCTGGTCTCTTCTACTGTCCCAGTGTGGACCATATCAACGAATTCCAAAAACATCTGAAGATCATAGATCAAGCCAGAAAACTGAAGCTAAATATTAACAACTTCCCGTCCTTTTCCAGCGGTATGCGACAGTATACGAGACCCGGTCACAAAAGAGCGTCTCTTCGACTTCATAGACAATCATCGGTTTCATGACGACTCAGATATGATGCCGCCTCCAAAACGTAGCCGTCGATAGCATATGTAATGTAACTAGTAATTCTCTGTTTGCTGGGTAAGACTTGAAAGATTTTAACTTGTTTTTATTTTGAAGGTTATAAAAGTTGATCCAAAAAAATTAAATGGCAAAAATTAAGATGTGTTTTTACCTATAGGTACAATATTTAGTTAATTTAATGAGCTAGTTGATAGTTTCGTATTTTACAGTTATCGAAATAAACTTTTCTTTTATGAAGTATTTGCTTGCTAGTATACTAGTTTTTAAAGGATTTCTGGATCAATGTACCTAACTACTCGTAACGCAGACACGGTATCGATTTTTTTTCTATTATATGCGGCGTTTCAACCGGTTAAAACCATGTCAAATCTTACCCAACAAACATTAACTTAAGACGTAAGTTACAGCAATTAGAATTGTAATTTGCTTGACATTTGGTGACGAAATATCAATTAAGTTACTCGTAAGATTACTTGTTATTTGCGAGTGGTTGAATATATTTTCTGTTAAAATAATGTCTTATTGTGGGCAAAGGCTGCTCTTGTTTTTACAATACTCGCTTGAAATTGAAAATGTTTTAAATAAAATTGTAAGTTAATTTATCACAATCTTTTAAATAGCATAATAATTGAAATATGCTGTGAACTATCATTTTGATTATTTATTATACTAGTATATATTACAATTTTACAAATGATTAATTTTTGTATATGTAGTCCAATTATGATCATCGATTTAATTTGCGAAATAAATGAAACTAATGTACAAATTTTTAATGGAATATGGAAAAATAGTATAAGTATGTCGTATGATTAAAAACAGTAAAGTTATACTTACAAAAACTGTTTTGCTTTAGAAGGAATACCATATAAGAGCAAATTTTTCAATGTTCTGATAAATGGCATCGAACAATTAGACTCAACATCCCCTATTGCTAGTATGGAGAAACAAAGTTGGCGGCCACTGATGAAACTTACGTCAATCGATAGAGAAAAATATTATAAAACGATAGTATTTTGGACAATTGTCGAAAGCGATATACTTTCGGAGATTTTCTCTATCGATTGACCTTAGTTTCATCAGTGGCTGCCAACTTTTTTTCTTCATAGCTCGAATAGGGGATGTTAGTGTAATCGATACCGATGATACCGGATGCTCTTTTATTCAAGAGCCTGTTTTTATTGTCAATCCCAGTCAATCCATACGAAATTCTGACCACCTTGTAACAAAGAAAACAAACGAAACGAGACATTGAAAAAAAAATCTGATCATTGAAAAATCAGCTCATCTCGTTTCGATTCTGCCAAATCAAACAAAATAAATCTTGTATAAAATAGGTAATCTTATCTATAGTATTTATTTTCTAAATTCTGGATAGATTTGTATAAAAAACCACAATAAAATACAGCCACCAAGTATTGCTTTTGTAAGTACCATTTAATTAAGTAAAACAGCTATCACAAGGTACTTCCATTGTTTCTTTGTATAACATAGTTAATTATTTACAGTTTTGTTTTTTTAATTAATTAATTATACATAATGAAGTGCAGCATGTTTGACTTTTATTTCAATCTACACTCTATAAAAATGAAAGATATGGTTATTTATTCGTTTGTATAATAGGCTTCAATATTGTTTGCCCTACAACTGAATCCACAACTTTTAACGTACTTACTTTAAACATATTGTTCACACAGTATGTAACTTCATAGAAGGGCAATGATTATATGAAAACTACTGGACCGATTGGAAAAATTCTTTCACCATTAGACTCTTAGGCCTCGAACACACGATGAAACGCAACTGAAACTGCTAGTTACTTTTGAGTTACATCGAAGTTGCGTTGTGTGTAGTTTTCTAAAGAAGTCTGTAGCTGAAACTTCGATGCAACTTAAAAGTAACTAGAAGTTTCAGTTGCGTTTCAGTTACGTTTTACCGTGTGTTCTGGGTCTAACCAATTTTTTTAAATTATTATTTAGGCAAGGGACATTGCGGCGCGTCCACTAGTGTTTTATAAATTCGAATTTATTATTATCGTGTTATATTGCCATCTATTTTCACCTTCTATTTCAACTTTAATTGTTTTCTTTTCTTTAGTTAGTTTTGTCAAATGATGGTTTACGTTGTACGCAGCCGCTGGCCATAAATGTTGTGGGGTCTCCGTGTAAATCATTTTGACTAAATCCATCTCTGTGAATTGTTTTTCAGCGTTTTCCTGTAATGCTTTCAAGATTTGCTCTTCTCTTTGGTTTCTGTGTGCTATGTAGTATTCGATTTTTTCTATTGGATCCTAAAAAAAAGTATACAAAGTACGATTAGTGAAACAGACTAAATAAATATATACTCTACTACGAAGCAGAATTTATTTTAAAATGGCGAGGAAAAATAAATAAGAGTATGAAAAAACCACAGCCACTTGAAGAAAGTTAATTAATAAAAGCTAACTTTCCAGTAAAATTGTTTTCAAGATTTGGCCATATCTTTTTCAGTTTATACGCAACTTTTGATGAATAATTTACGTCAAAGACATAGAAAATCGTGAATAATCCTATTCATATTATAAATGTCAATGTTTGTGCCGATGCATGGATGTTTGTTACTTCCATCACGTAAAAACTACTGAACAGATTTTGATGAAAATTGGCAATATTGTAGCTACATCAGAATAACACATAGGCTATATAATTTTCAGATTGCATGTTTTTTTTTCAAGATATGACGATAAATGCGTGCGTAGTCGCGGGCAGCCTCTAGTTAACTGATAAATAGTACAATTATACCTACAACTTATTAAAATTCTTATAAAACTTACTTCAACCACATTCCCGTGTCCCGGATAAATAACACTCGGCTTCAATTCTAATATCCGTTGCAAACTCTTCATATACGTATACAAATCTTCAAACACTGCAGTACCTTCACCGAGAATACAATCTCCACTAAAGAGAATATTCTCTTCCAATAATGTCAATGTTATATGATCTGTGGTGTGGCCTGGTGTATGGTGTACTTTTACTGTTGCCCCCTCCACTTTGATCTCTTGGCCGTCTGAGAGCCATTGTAAAGGAATTGTTGGTGGTAGCTGGTTGTCTGGCTCGTCTTCTGGACTGCGTTTGTGTTTCCATATTTGGGGATGTTCTGGAACATGGTGTTTTTAAATTTAGATTTATTTTGTTTTGTTACTAACGAAATATTGATGTTTCAGACCATGGAAGATTAGTAATGCATTAGTATTAGTCGCAGTTTATACTGAAATGGCGTGGCGGAGGCGCGCGGCGAAGCGTCCTGTCAATAAAACTCTTAAAAGTATTAGAATAGAGTCGTATTTGTCGTAATTTCGTCCGCGCTGCTTGGCGGCGCCGCTTGACGCGCGGGGCGAGTGGCGTGCACCGAGGAGCGCGGATGAAATTACGGTAAATGAGACTATTCCTAATACTCATAAGAGTTTTCTTCACAAGACGCTTCCGCCGCGCTACTCCGCCACGCTTCTTTGGTTAAATCAGCGCCTTAGCAGAGCATGGGTGGATGGGTGTCTATACCACACAACTAAGATTTTAAAGAAACTATCCTTCCCAACATACCCTCCATTCCACCTTCTACCATCTACCATTTTAACATCTCCACTTCAGGGGCAAGAGCTCTGATATAAGTGACAAGGCTGAAATTCACTATACTGGCCTAACATATCATATAAGGGAGATTTTTCATTCAAATAATATAAAATGAATTATAAAGCCTTAACAAAAAACAATAATTTGGTTAACAAATTCAAATTCAGAATATTCTTGATTACCATATAGATAAGAATTGAATATTTGCAACCTAATGCCATTTTTAACTTTCTTTCCTAACATCTTTACAAGAATTTATTATTTGCAAGTACAGAAATATACTTACGTGCAATACTCCCATAGAGGTTTTCAACCCCACCTATGTGGTCATGATGCCAATGAGTGACTACTATGTGCTCGATGTTCACTTGTTCTGATTGAACAACCTCTGAAAGGTGCTGCTGGTATTTGGTCACGTCTTTGTCACCTGTGTCTAGAAGGATGCGGCTGGAAAGTGAAGAGTTGAAGTAGTTATAGTATTTTGTATGAAATGTCTGTATTAAGTTGGTAACTACGACATGGATATGATAGTAGAAAGAAATGTCTGAAATAAATTGTTAAGTTCCACATGGATATGCCAGGAGGCTACATGTAATCAAAAAATTCAAAGAAAATAAAATACAGTAAGTAAGTAGATAGCCAAATAAGGCCTATCTACACAAAACAAAATAATAAGTGATATTATTCTACCTACACAACTAGATAAAAACATACTCACTTTTTGCCAGTGCCAATCAGATACGTATTAGTGCCCTGCAGGGTCATAGGTCCTGGATTGCATCCAAGAATCCTGATGATTCTGTTTGATAGCTTTGTCACAGCTGGTATAACTGCTGCTGCCATTTTTACCTGATGTTACGGCAGTACTGCGTCTACTGAGTGACTAACTTCATCATTTGGATAAGGATGGTAGCTGCGCTTAAATAGAATAATTATGATAAGAAAATAAAGTTGATAAGTTTGATAACGTACTTACGTAGGTACAAAAAGAAGTTACGATATGAAAACCAAGACTTTGAACCTTGTTTAGTGTGCTCGTTGGTTGGTTGGTATGCTATGGTAATTTGTTGAATGCTTTGATGATTGGTAAAATTATTTTTAAGACCTAATCGAGATTTTTTTTGAACAAGAATCGAATTTGTTTTGAATGTTTGGTATGTCAATGTCAAAGCTCTACGGGTACGTTCCGATATACGGAGATATTTTATAGAGTTCTATGTAAATAAATTTAAGATATATATATTTTTTTCAATTTATGTAAAAATTGAATACATAAAGAATACAATCATCATATTTTACATAAAATAATAGTAAAAGTTTAATAAAATCTTTTCATTATATTCTTTACATGATGACTATTCTTTAAAAAATATGCGTGTAACGAAACTAATGTATGTTAGTGCTGCCAGTTAATAAATCTTCCCCATCTTCTCGGAAAACTATTAAGAGAACGTTAACTTTATAACTGAAAAAGAATACCTATTTCCCTAAACAAGAACAGAAATGTGAAAACAGCATGTAAAAAATACACAAAAATAGTGAAATTCTCCTTTTTTTAGCTTTATTATTACTTTATTAAAAGCATTGTAATTTTTTTGGTATCCTTTGTCGTCTTCGGGATTCTACTGTTATGTTGTTGTATCACTGATCACTTGCCATTTTTGACATTTCGATTTTCGAGAAAAATGGCTGGTGCACTGTCGAGGGTTGTTCAAAGGGCTAAAGGACATTTAGGTAATATTTACGGCTTCAATTCCACTTAGTTTTCGACTAAATTAAGAATAATTACATATAGTTTCAATATATATAGTAAAAAGTGATTGTTTTTGTTTTGTGCGCAATAGCGTTGGCTTACATAATTTGACGTTTTCCAGGTGTCTTGGGCCCTGTGGCAAGTGTCAACAATGGGGTTGTTCGGTACCAGTCCGATGCTCCTCCTACTAAAACCAAATTCGGGCCACTGGCCGACGCTGACAGGATTTTTACCAACTTGTACGGTCGTCATGACTGGAGGCTAAGGGGTGCCATGGCCCGAGGCGACTGGTACTTGACTAAGGAGATCATTCTGAAGGGATCAGACTGGATCATCGGTGAGTTCTTATACACAGAATTCAGTAAAACTTACGCTTTATGTTGCCTAGGGTTCGAGTCGGTTGTTATGAAAATACATTTCATTATTCATTGGTCATTAATTTAGATATATAATTTAGACTTTTAGGCTTTTATGAGCCTTAATTAACGTCTTTAAAACATCAATTGTCAAAAATATTTAAAACTAATACAACATAATAAAACAAAACAAACCAATCCCAAATTCCAGGTGAGATGAAAGCATCAGGTCTCCGCGGCAGAGGTGGAGCAGGTTTCCCAACTGGAATGAAATGGTCTTTCATGCCAAAGAACCCCTCTGGTGGACGGCCGAAATACCTCGTAGTGAACGCCGATGAGGGAGAACCTGGCACTTGCAAAGACCGAGAGATCATGAGACATGATCCTCACAAGCTGATTGAAGGGTGTCTGCTAGCTGGTAGTGCGATCGGCGCACGCGCCGCTTATATCTATATCAGAGGAGAGTTTTATAATGAAGCCAGTAATTTGCAGTTGGCTATTGCTGAGGTATGTTAGTTTATTATTTTTTCATTTACTTCTAATTATTATTACCTGAAATTAATGTTACCATTTAAAAAAAAAAACATGTAAAGTAAGAACAAGTTTAAGTTGGTTTATGTACAAAGACAACATATCAATGATTAAAGAGGAAGTGAAAAAATTCAAGAAAAGATACATAATCCGTCTAGAGAACCATGACAATGTGTTGGCAAAAATCTGCTTGAGTCCCAGAAGTCAACACGATTAAAGAGATGGCTTATTCTTGACCTGGGAAACAGGCAGTAAAAATAAAGAAAAATCTATTTAAGGTCATGCAACTCACTGGAGTGCCACCCTACAATCCATAAATTGACCTCATCTGATTATGGCTGAAATTGATAGCTTATTGCAGATATTTAAAAAAAAATGTATAAAGAAAGCAAGGAGGAAGGTTTTTGCCCAGCAGTGGGACGTGACAAGCTGAATATATTTGTATCTGTAGATACAAAAATTATTTCATAATCAGTTAAAACTTGATTGTCTTTTGCAAGATTTGTAAAACGGTCAACTTGACAAATTGCACTGTGATCATTACTTATTATGTGAAATAATGATGCAAAACGAAAGAAACAGGTTTCTGAGTGCACCAACATAATTGTTAAATAAAAATTACATCATAATGCGTAACCAACTTTTAATTTATTAAATTCTGGTTAATTATCTTTTAAAAAACGTTTTACTTAATGAGACTTGATATTTGTTAGCTAATATATGTCAAACACATTAAACCCCCGTTGCAGAAAAGCTTTGTTAAATTATTTATTCATTAAACACTTATTTTATTTTGATTTGTACAAGTGCAATATAATTTCAGCTTTATTACCAATTTTTACTTATTTTAAACTGGCTGTCATAACCATTTTTAATTGACATTCATCTGTTTTAGTTTTAAGTTTTAAGAAAGTTGATTCTCATTTTAGTTAATTTTTTTGGCTATGCCAGCCTCATGCGAGCGTTCAGTTAAACGTCAGGTTTCATAGCTTAATTTAGGAACTGTTAAAGCACCACTCTACTAAAATTTTATCCTTAATGAATAAAGTAAAGTATTCCCTTTTCGCAAATTCCAGGCATACCAAGCAGGCTTCCTAGGCAAGAACGCGTGCGGTTCTGGTTTCGATTTCGACGTGTTCGTCCACCGTGGCGCAGGCGCATACATTTGCGGCGAAGAGACCGCTCTCATCGAGTCCATTGAAGGGAAACAAGGCAAGCCGCGTTTGAAGCCACCATTCCCTGCTGATATTGGTCTCTTTGGTTGCCCTACTACTGTTAACAATGTTGAGTCGATTGCTGTTGCGCCGGTAAGTCGTTTATTACTACTTTACTTATAATTTTTTTTTGTACTTATTCTATTCTAAAGATAAAGATGTCAAAATTGAATTGGGGGAGTGTGTGTGTGCTGAACAAGTCTTTTCTATTGTTAATATTGTCTCTTTCATTTGTGGGCTTCTTCACCCTTTAAAACATTTTTTTTTAAGTAACTTAAGTCCCAGAGTCTTGTCTTTAAACTATGTTATTAAAATCTTGCTATCTAGCAATGAGATACCAACTAGATTCTAAATCTATCAAGCAACAGCTTTACCTCATACATCATGTATGTACCTGTATGTATATTGTATATGTGTAACGCGTCTTTCCCACCGGGGAGGTACGCAGCCACTTCGCTCTACTTGCTATGATCCAAACACACTTCCTTCGCTTCATCCACATTAAATTAAGTGACTACTTTTAACACTCAGACGATCCTCCGCCGAGGCGGCGCATGGTTCGCGTCATTCGGCCGCCCCCGTAACTCGGGCACGAAGCTGTTCAACATCTCCGGACACGTGAACACTCCTTGCACGGTGGAGGAGGAGATGAGTATACCGCTCAAAGAGCTGATTGAGAGACACGCTGGTGGCGTGACCGGCGGGTGGGACAATCTGCTCGCTATCATTCCTGGAGGTTCGTCTACGCCGCTGATACCTAAAGAGTGAGTTTTGTTTACTTCATTTGTATAGCTAATCCAGCGGTCTTTTAAAAGGGTTATTTTAACTTTTTTCAATCTTAATTAATCATTTAGATTCCTTTATAATTAACTTAATTAATTTTGTTGTGCGTCACAAATCTCAAATACTATGCATTAATGGCATCGACGAACCAGTGACGATCTAGAGTTTGAACAACTACCTCCAAAAAGTAGATTTCTACCACTACCATTTGGGACGCCCCGACAAAATTGTATAGAATCTCTCATATCTTCAATATTCACAAATTGTAAAGAGATGTGAGAAATCAGTCATTATTACGACAAAAGTTCCTTTTAAACTGGTATAAATACTTTTTGTATTCTTGTACTTCAAGTACTATACAACTCCATTTACAAAAACTGACATTTTCTATATCTTAAAATTGACTTTAAAATTCCATTCCAGTGTCTGCGAAACCGTCCTATTAGACTTCGACGCGCTAGTCGCAGCAAACACATCATTCGGTACAGCAGCCATCATAGTAATGGATAAATCCACTGATATAGTGAAGGCAATCACTCGTTTACTAGAGTTCTATAAACACGAGTCGTGTGGACAGTGCACGCCTTGCAGGGAGGGCGTTAGTTGGATGTGGAAGATTGTTGGCAGGTAATAATGCTATTTTTATTATGAGAATAGGGTTTTTTTGGACCTACTGTTTGCTGAAAATAAACTATATACATGTTATCTTTTGAAGAAAAGATAGCCTATTTGTTGGATGTGTCAGAAATATATTGAAACTTTCTTTCATTTAACTATTTTAATTTAATATTAAAGCACAAAGTATTTCTTAAAATACCCCGTTATTGAAATATTCACATAAGTTCGCATGGAACTTGAAATGGAATTAAAATATGTTTTATTAAATTATTACAGATTCGTTACTGGTAATGCATCCCTAAAGGAAATCGACATGCTTTGGGAGCTATCTAAACAAATTGAAGGTTAGTATTAGTTCACCCATTTTGATACTTTAACTTAATCAATAAGTACATACATATCTTTCCCATCGGGGTAGGCATAGACCACTTCCATCCACTTGCTACGATCCAAACATACTTCTTCCGCGATATCCACAGACATCAGTCGCCTTAAACATTCACGTCGATGTACTTTAGTATACAATGGAAGCCTATTTCTTCCCTTTGATACTTTTTCCAATAACACCATACGTGTCCTGCAGGCCACACAATCTGTGCGCTAGCGGACGGAGCGGCGTGGCCCATCCAGGGTCTGATCCGGCACTTCCGGCCAGAGATCGAACGACGCATCAAACACTACGCCGCCTGCAACGGACCCAGCAAGGCCGAGCGAATCAACTGAATCACCACTATACCCACACGAGATAAGAACCTTTTTGTGAGGAGCACGTGAGTGCTTGAACTTTATGTAGATAATTTGTAGAGATTTGTTATCGAAATCAATGATTATTTATATATTTTTTGCTAACTTAATCGTGAGTTTTAATTTGTAATCCTTAATCTGCGTTGAGTGGTTTTTGTTTCACTTCGACACTCATTTTATTTTAAACTGAAAAATACTTACTTTTTAATGTGATAATAGTGAATGAAACAAAAAAGAAAAAAATACTAATCGAACAATTGAAAATGTGAAATCAATTCTACCTACTTATTAATAAAACTTATAATTCCAAACCACACAAAAAGTTTCTTATTTCCTGCCAAAGCTGTTACCCGTTACACCTTGTTTGGGAATTTTAGCGGGTTTTTTAAATTGACTATTATTTAAATTGGAAACATACTTATCAACAATTGTGGTTATTAAAGAACCTTATCTTTTTGAGTAGATATATAAAGTGCCTATTTTTATTATGACGCAATATCCATTACAAAGTTGTTAACGAAAGATCGAACTTGATTTACTCAAACTTCTACAAATAAATACCTAGGCATTAAAAAAAGGACTCGTTAACTCAACGTGGCATTTATCGCAATTTCTCGAAATAAAATGTATGTTATTGTGTTAATATGAATAGATTACTTAGGTATTTCGCAATGTACAGTAACAAGGTAAAGTTTGTCAGTGTCAATGGCGACACGTTGCGAGCGTCACGTCGCGAAGTGGCCGCGACTATTCTCATTTATGTAATGTGTTGTATACTTACCACTCAATGTAACTACTTCAATTTATTTCTAAGTATTTTATCTTTATTTCAAAGTAAAAACATCTAAATTCTGTAAAATGTATATTGTAATAAATAAGGTTTTAAGAAATTCTTTCGTTAAAACTTGTCATCTTTAAATCCTACAAGTACGGGTGACCAGCTGTTAATTTAGTTAATTTTTGTAAAATATTGTAAGTAGAAATAAATACTTGAGACAAATAATGAGTTTATCTGTTTCCCTTGAGTTTAAGTGGGTTAGCTTATTAGACCGACCTATTCAAACAATATGATAATTTATTTATGAGATGATGCAACACTATGTAATGTGGATTTAACTATTGCTTGGCAACAATTCCTTATTCACTACATACTTAGATATAGGTACCTAATTGTTTTTGCATAGTTCGTTAATTATTTCAAATTCCTTGTTTTGTTATAAAGGTAACATTTTAATCAATCATAATTCCTACTTCTTTAGATAAAATGTCATGTGCTGTGACGCACATTCAAATATTGAAAGAAAGTACTTATTGTAGATTAAATGATAAAAGTTGAAATTCATTGCAGATATTTTATTTTTATTGGATACGGGGTTTATGAAAGAAAAGTACGATATTATATTTTTTTCTAAATTATTTATTCCCTCTATCATTCTTTCTTTTTTTGATAATCCTTATTATGATATCTTAGCTCTATTTACAGTTTGTATAAATTAAAGTAGTGAAAGTATATTTTACATAATCAACTATTGTACAACTCGCTTTCGTCACACTGAAAGACTTGACTACTTACTTCAACGTTACTCTTTGAATGCACGAAACGTTCAATACGAAATAGTAAACAATTGATGAACAACATAAATACAAACAAAATGATTTAGTCGAATGGTAACATTGCTGATTTTTGATTAATTTAGAACAAATTAAATTTTCATAAAAACTAAAAAGAAAGCTGATGTCAAAACTTATAAAAATCCAAATAAAACTCAACACCAAGTACCAAACGGGGAAATAATTTAGGTTTAGGAAAAGAGTGCCGCCATACACCAACCTTCGATCAACTACAACAATAATAAATTAGCTTTAAATTAAATAAATGGCACAGTCCAAATTCTACGACCACTTTCGGTACATGGTGATGCGAATATATTCATATAACATAATTTTGGTCGATTCAATAACAATTAATAATTTCACATGTCAATCTGCCCAATAATCACGACTCTATATAACCAAATAATATATCAAAATAACTCTGATGGAAGCATTCGATCGTCGTGCAACAAAAGACTTCTCACTTCTGTCTGCGTAACAACATAATGGCAATCAGTATCGCTAAATAACATCGGTGGAGATCACAATTACACGATTAACTTTAAATTTATATAAATACAAAATATACATAGGTAATTTACCTAAAACTACTGCAACAACTTCAATGCAATATACCCATCTATATTGATGTGAAATTGATACGATTACATGTAGGCTTAAGAGGAATCAACGTAATAGTTAACGGAACGCTCTACGTTAGGTATAAATAGCTCGACGGGAGTCGAGGTGCGGATCACACGGATGCGATATCAGTCTCACTTTATCTGTCATTAGAACGTTACGACTACACCACAGCGCGGGGAAGCCGAGACTACGGCGCCGGAGGAAGTCGCGTGCGACCCTCGGAGCGGCCGCATCGGCTCACTTCATACATACAGCGGCGGGGCGCGGACCAGCCGCCCCCGACATTAAACCGAATCTCCGGGAGCCCGCGGCCGCCGTCGGAGCCCGACTATGCGCGGCCGCGGGACGACGGCCGGAGCTACTTAAATAATTCATAAATAACCGAAATCGAGGAAGTCCGGCTCGGAGCCGCGGCGCCAGCACCGGGCGGTAGCGGAGGAGGTTGTGCGGTTGCGGCGGTTGCAGCGGTTGCAGCGGTCGCAGCGGTTGCAGCGGTTACAGCTCGTCGTGCAGCAGCACGTCGGGCACGCGGCGGTCCAGCGCGGCGGCGGCGCGCGGCGCCAGCTCGGCGGCGGCGCGGGACAGCCACGGGTGCCGCACCACGTCCCGCGCGCACAGACGCTCGCACGCCTCGCGCCGCAGCAGCGAGCGGATCAGGCACTTGCCGCGCGACGACAGGCACTCCGGCACCACGAAGTAGCCGCGCGAGATCTTCGCGAACAGCGACGCGTGCTCGCTGTCGTTGAACGGGTACCTGTCGGCGAAGATAAAAGACTGTTAATGAGTTGTCGATTTCGAGTGACACGGGAGGGGGGAGATGTCACCGGGATTAATACTCTGCCGATTCTACCTCGACGAGAAATTAGGAGATAGTTTGAACAAAAAAAAACGGCTCGTAGATAACGCGAGCGAAACGTCTACAAAAAAGATGGCAAAAAAGGCTCTTATCGCGTTCTAAACGGATGGGCTCATTATCGTTAGGCTCTCCCAAAAATTGTTTCGTTTGTAGAAAATTCGATCCGATTAATAATGAATCCGATTGTCATTCGAGGGGGCAGATGCGTTCGGAAACAAAAAGCCAGGTAAGCTGGAACCCTTCCGGCGACAGGTGATGCGGCCGATTGCGGCGACATCGGGATTTCGAGTATAAATTACGGGTGCGAGGGACCGAAAAAGGTAAAACTGAGGCTCGCGAACGGCAGGTGCGTGCGTTCTTTATTCGAGCAACGTCTTCGCCACATGACCGCGGCAGGTGCGGGGAAGATTTCACGAGGCTCGCTTATATATGTGGGTGATATAATTGTTAGCCGTTGGCGCGTAACGGCCGACAGGTGATCATCCCCCGCCGTCGCCAACGGTCGCGACACCCTCGCTGTGCGATCTCTCAAAACGGTAAGTCCCACGGTGACAGGTGAAGACGTTCAACGACAATGCATTGTTGTGATACTGACCTTCCAACGAGCATGGTGTAAAGGATGACTCCGAGCGACCACATGTCCGCGGCTCTGCCGGAGTAGGTCCGGTGCGCCCTCAGGATCTCGGGTGACACGTACGCGGGACAACCTCGCTTGTCTTGTAATAGATCTTCCTCGGGGTCGTCTAGCACTACTGCGTCTTCCAACGACTCTAGTTTTAACGTCGTCCTGAAACAAAAGAAGAATGCGTTTAGTAAGCAATCCAAAGAGTCCAGAGTTGGTTAAACCTAATTTCGTAGTCATAAAGGGCAGTCTGACACACCGCATTGGCAGGTCGAAAGTGTACGACGTACATTGATCAGTGCCCCATATAAATCGCGACAGTTCGGCTCTACATTATAATATGAATGTGGGCGTTCGTCCGTGATGAAAGTTGAATCCTTTGTGTTGAAAGCTTTGTGCCGACTGCGGACTCTATTAGCGTTTCGCTTTAATTAGTCAAAACAAAGCGAACCTGTGCGGCGAGATAAATATGGTAATATAGATCGTGCGTATTGCACGGAGGGTGTGTGTGCGAATTCAACAGTAATGTCATGTAAATAATTAGATAGATAGCGCACCATAACGCTCTGTTCGGTGACGTAATAGGTTTTGTTTCATCACATCACGGGCTTTAGCGCACCGTGCGCGACCTCGTGTTTCACAGCCGCCGCATCGTTTCGAAATGCATTAAATGCACAGTTGGAAACTGTACACCGCTCGATGTATTATTGAATGTAAACTAGCTCGGATCTGGCGACATCGCAAACGGGACTTTCGGTCTACGGTTTCATGGGAACGCTTTTAACCCGCAAATGTTTACTTAAGCTACCGCTGCCTCTACGCAATAATATTTGTCTTGATTTATAACGTCGACCGCTGTCGTCTATAGCCCGCAGTGGCAAATAAACTAGTCTGGAGGCTCCAAGTAAAAATGGACGTTTAATTTAATGCAAGAAATAAAAGTATGTAGTAAGTAATATGGCGGGCCTACAGGCAGGTGCGCGGTGGGCGGCTCGATGCAACAAAATCGACGTGCATTAATGCTTGTAGGATATTTTTAGCGTTTTAATAATACTGAGAGGGGAATGGTGAGTTATATGAGTTTTAAGTACTTAGAGCTTCCTTCCATTCTATTTTTATCTGTTTGAAAATAACACTTATTTTAGTCTTATTTTCAACATAACACATCCTTAATGCCTAGTCAGTCTATTTGCAAAGAAACGTATTCGATTACGCGTGCGTATTCCGAAAGATAGAAGCAATAAATATCAAGTTTGCTCAAAGCGCAGTTACAAAACGTGCAAGTTGCGGTCTCAGCTGTTTGACAAATAGTCTGCGGACGCAAGACTCGCTGGAATTGACGACTGTCTTAATAGAGAGCTCACTCGCCGAGATAAATCCACTACTACGCGGCTGCCAGCTCGGACCGCGCGGACTTAATAACGCAATGTGGTTGCGGCGATAATTTGAGATGCGAGATAATCATTTATTATAATGTATAAGCGATCGGATCGTGACAATATAGAGCGATTGGCTGACTAAAGGTTATTCTCGTTAAGCTGTTGCAACCGCTGGTAGTTACGGCGTGAAATATGAGGGAATTTGCAGGACACCTGGTTATGAGACCGACTTATTGATAGAATGAAATAGGTAGATAGTTAGTATGTATGTTAGTGGCGGCAATCCGAGGCGAATGATGCGTGTCTGCCACGTGCGGGCAGCAGCGGGGCGCCGCCTGCAGCGCGTGTAGCAACAGATCCACTGTGGGAACTAGTTGACGAAACTGATGACGTCACCCTGCAACTGCACTCCGGACCTTTTTTGTAATCCATCAGTGAACGGAGCCGAATCCGGAGGGCGTCCTCGTATCCGTTTTAGGTCTCGACTGCGCAACTGATCCTAATTAAATCCCTACAGCGGCAAGGCTAAAGTGCGATGTCTGCAGTTGCAATCGATTCGAATTTCGCAACGTGTAAATAAGTTATACGGTGTCGTAACGCGGTCGGAAGGTTGGCCGGATTTCCGAGCGTGTTCCGAGCGGTGGCCTCGAAGGATTCTCGCGGTGTCTCGGACGCGGGACCAGCGGCGAAAGGACAACGAGCAGCTTTACGCAACCCGCGTTACGCAGCTCGCGAGCCTGCTAACACTCCCGCTCCGCCATCTCCAAACCTCCACTCTGCCCGTTTAATCGCCCCTAAACTAAACCCAGTCGTGACGTACCCGAAGCTCAAACACTCGGCATTAGTAAATTGACTCACGTTTACAACTTCGCAACTACGTTAACTAATATTATTTCGTTAATGTTACACGCTGTAAGTGGGCAACGTTTGCCTCAACATTTTCTTGGTCAAGTTGACTAGATTGAGGCGTCGTCGGTCGATAAATCGCGCAATAATAACTAATAAATGTTTACTTCATCTGCAATCAATACTTAGCTATATGATTTGAGTAACATGAAGTGTAAGTGTGATAGCGTAATGATGTTTGAGTGATCTACATCACTAATGGGCGCATATATCGGCTGGTGATGATGCCGTGTGTGGGAGATCGCCCACAATTAGCGGGATGCGCCGGCGTCTGTTTCGCAACTGCCGCCATTGCTCAACTCAACCCTGACAGTGTCGTAACAAACAATGGCAGTCGTCGCAGATGCAACACACACGCATGCACTTCCTGCTCGACTTTATATCGCTGCATGACGAATGTTTGCGCAACCATAGGAAACGCTTTATGCGACGATACACTAAACTCCAATTTCGAAATGTAATGTCAACGAAGTAATTAGATCGATCGTTTGAGCTAATATCTGTTAATCTGTTTCATATGGTGTACAGTTAGTCATAGGTTTTCGTAACGCGCATTGTAGGGACATGTGGTGTCGCAACGCGCTTGCCTCACCGCGAGATGCCGGGATAGGTTGGGAAACCATCCCGTGATGCCCAATTATATGCCGGCGCTCATTGCGCAACGCACAACGCGCAACGGATGTTTTATCAAATCCGATTGATAACTTCTACTTTACTTACGTGAGATGCCTCGAGATTTTGACCGATCAAGCTAGAGCGCGTGGCGAAATCTTGTTAAATTACCTTGACATTCAGTTTTACAACGACATTCGATTTATTATGTTACTTATAAGGTTTAGAAAGTCAAACAGGAGCGGTTGATAAGAACGTACACCACATGCTCTAGAATTTAGGTCTCAAAACCGCACAGGCAGTGGCACAGTTCGCTTTATCGGAGCACCGATAACGCAAGTCGAACTAAGTTTTGAAACCGGGCGCTGGGCCGCTTGCGAAAACGCTAATGTGAACATCGGTTGCAAAATTGTTTTAGTTTTAAAATCGAATGCAGCGACAATGCGCGGATGGGCAGCTGAGGCTGCTATGTACCACGTGACGCGTACTAGGTGACATTCACAGTAAGGAGATCGAGTAGCGCAACTCGCCGCAGGCCGTATTTGGCAGGCGGGCTGCGTCCGCGCACTCCGTGTGTCACAATGGATGGCGTGGATTATGAGCGTTGCGATATGGCAGCATGTTGCAAGTCCGGGCGGCGGTCCAAGCAGCGCCGCCGAAATAATCCCGTGTTGCAACGCGCGGACTGCGGAACGGGCGCCACTCCAGAGCGGAGCCCGTTGCGCAAACGCTACATTACCTCACGCAATTGGCCAATTGCGCACGTCGCTCTGCTTCCTAACGCACGCTGCGCTGCGACGTTTGTGAAATGGCGATAACGTCCGACGACCCCGGCTGGTATTACGCTGCTATTGCATAATGAAGAAAGTGTCCAGAATGCTTTTGCAAAAAAGTATCCGTAATCTCGTGGGGCCGTCTCGAATGGTTGCAATTACACCGTTACGTCGTCGGAGTGTTAAATCCGGTGAGTGGTCGACTTTCTAACGCGCGGGGTCGGTGTACGCGGCGGCGGCGTGTCGCAACAATTTCTCCAGCAAGCGTCGCGAACGAAGAAAGCGCGACCTCCGCTCGGTTTTGCAATCGCACACCGCGCTAACTGCACACCGGGGAAAGAGAGCCGTAGAAAGCGCAGTACGACGACCTGGCCGCTCGGCAATCAGCTAAACCGCAGAGTGACTTGCGACAGATGCGCTAACAAGATTCCTGCTACTCCCGACCACAGCGGCACGAGCCGTTTAGCATAACAGCAGCGTTCCGCGTATGCCGGGATTGGGCAAGTGGGCCCGGGTTGCGCAAGCCGCGATAAACGCGCGGCCGCATGTCACCGGCACTCATGAAACACTTCCGTTCATTGACTCCTTCCCGATATAACCGTGTTCCACTCTTCATGTCCGTTTCGAAATACTTTCGCTGCCAATATGTCACACGTGTGTGGATATGCAGCGAAAAACTGCCGCGACATCTACACCCTTGATCTTTAAGGGCCATTGCCGAGTCACGCTCGATATGCTAGAATAAAAAGCCGGCGCCTAGTCCCATTGGCACATATTATGTAAGCTAGCAAAATGTTGTAATTATACACGTAACAAGTATCTAATTTGAACCTAGGAATTCTGTCGTACAGGATATTACAGAAGAATCGACAGGCAACCGGCCCACTGGCACGTTTGCGTACTCACTTTCATAACTCGTTGTTACGTTTAAGCCGACTTTTCCATGTGTTGGGAAATGTGCAGGTAAAAAGCTGGAGCTCCCACATTGCAGACGAGTAATCATCGTTATTATGAAACGGAGAGAAAAGAAAACAGTCGTGCGACACTCCGTGATTAGTTACGAAGATAACTTTCACGCTAACGATGACACGCAACTGCAGAAAAATAATTCTCTCATTGCATTCTAACGAATCTCGCAATGGAAACTAGTAGAGCACCTGGCGACAGGTGCGCGTGCGCTCCGGTCTCGTTAGCTAGGAGCAGTTATAATAATGATAACCGAAGGTATGAGAGCAGCTGTACGTGTTTGTCGTCGACAGATGCGGTCTAGATCGGCCGATAAACAAAAAGAGTAAATCCACATCCGCGCGCGCCCGCGTAGTTTCCGCTGCCGCCGCCGCACGCAACCGGAATCGGCGATTGTTCGCTCTCTGCCATCGTTTCCTCCTTTCTATGCAAGTCGGAAGTGCAAATTGAGAAGAATGCTGTCCTGCATCTATTAGACGCGATAAATACTAGCTTACTATGTTTGCAGAGTGTGAGTCAGGAAATTGGAGCAATTATTAATCGTGAAGTTGAGTTAGAGTAGCGACGCAAGAGCTTGCAATATATAGCGGGTTAAAGTATTGCGAACTGCGAGGCAACGACGACGTGGCTGGCGCATTGCTAACCGTTGGCTAACTGTATTCGATCTTAGGTGACGTAAATGAGGTACGAGACAATGCTTAGGATTTACAAGTAGTTTATATGCAAAGGATGCCCAAACTTACATGTTTGTAATCATTTGGTAATCCAGTTTTGTAATCCTAGTTCAGTTACTTCTGCTAACAGTTGGTTTAGAGTTAGTAGGTCCTTACGCTCCGTTTCATAATGGAGCTTGCACAAGTGTCGGAACAATCGCGCGTTTGTCTCTTACAAGTAGGTGTGGACTAATGGGGTGCAACACACTTCAACTCTGTACTCTGCGCTTGCTTTATTATACTTGATTACTATGTTAGACAGATGCACAAGCATTCAATATTTCGAAGGCAAAATAATGTCTTAGTATTGCAATAAAGATCAAAGTTCGTCGAAAAAACTGCAATCCGCATATATTTTGATCATCAAAATAACTTCACCTTGGTTGGTGCAACATTTACTTGCAAACAGTTTATTTTTATAAAGTAATATCGAAAGACAGTGCTCGTATGCAAGTACAAAGGCCAAAGGAATGAATGACGCTGTTGGATGGTTTCGAAAACGCGAAATAAGCGATGTTGCGATTCGCCTTACGAAATACGTTTGCCTCGTGGTTGCAGAAACGAGTGGGACGACAAATAGGATTTATCTTGACGATTTGTAACTATTACAAGATTAAATTAGATCTAAATTGACATAATGAGAAGTTGGTTAGTGGAAACAAAGATAATGCTTCAACAATGTCTTACTTAGTAATAGTAAATGTAAGCTGATTTGCGCACGATGTTATAAAATGATTTCTGTACATATCATGAGTTGCGTCCTTATCGCACACTCTTATCAACATTTCTCCACTATCTAATCAGAGACTTCAAAAAATTTTCACCACTTGTTTATTTACTTGGCATCGTGATACGATAACCAATATTTTGTAATAAACAGGCGCTGATACTCTACGAGTTACCCAATATGCTCTGACTATTTATATTGGTGAGGTTGCGAAAATGTTACATGTATTGTTGGGATTCAATTGACATGGAAATTAGACTACCAGCACGACATTCACTCATCGAATGCATTAACGCATAAATTGTTTGAGGTTTGCTGTCGAGAATAATAATATTTGTAAACAGTAGAAACCCTTTCGCTACGAGTACTACGACCCTCGTCTGAAGTAGGTACATAACCGCAGAACGATGTTTATCACAAGCCCGCTCGAATCAGGAACAATAGTTTTAATAACCCGGGGCTGTACGACCTCAATGACGTAGCAGGTAGCAATACTAGTATTAACTGGAAGCGATAAGACACGCAAAACGCCGCCACCATGTACCCTTTAACCACATGAAATATTTATTTCTGGTACTCTGTACACTGTCGCGTAACGGTTGCTATAGTTACTAGAGGTCGAAGCTTAAACGGCAATGTACGGCACGCAACAGCTTACAAGTAGTTATTTTCTAGACTTTATGGTACCTACTGCATAATCTCGTTCCAGGTTTACGTGGTATAGAACTAAAACAAAAGACCGGTAATACGTGTACGCGACCAAACAATACAAGGAAATTATATGTAGTCGTACGCACAGCGCAAGAAGTAAACACACTATGTGGTGCTGTAGTTGGTATTTTTTGCCGCTCCTTATCTCTCGGAGAAGTTAGTAAATACATAGCTATTACTGGTGTAAAAAATGCAACAAGAAATCGCGAGTTGGAACGAGTTTGTACCGTTACCGGTTGCTGAAAACAACGAGTAAACAACCAACGATGGGACCAGTTTCAAACGTGTTCCAATATTTATTGATTTCACGTAAAAGGTACCCGATTCGCTACGAGTGCGGTAAATATTTTAAATTAATTGGATGATTGTTTACGTTACTCGATGGATTTGATGTTTTGATAGGCTCGGATTTGGAGAAACTGTTTCTACAAAGGTCATGAGCCTCTCTTGATAGCATGGAAGAATTTCAAACACCGTTCGAATGTGTGAATCGAGAACGTGGATCGAATACAATCCGAACAATCGTGGTGTGTTGGTAAATAGGTGATGGGTAGGTTGGTACGTCTAGATCAGCGGACGATGCCCTTTGGGTGACCAATACATAGTCAGAAGCAAATTTATGATGAGTTGTCAGGTATCGAATAAATTTTAAAGTTTACTGCTGAGAAATGATAATGTGGAACGAGACAGCGGTACTTTCTCGCAAGCCAGCCGAGTCCGAGTACCGTTTGGCGAAATGATACTAGGCCGATGAAAGTACCGATACTGACTCGCATCGAATTCTTAGCATAGGGTACGTCATACGAGGAAGATGCCGAAATAATTTATCAGCCTGGACAGCCAGCACATACTTCAATTTCTTATTTTTTACCGTCTTTACCATTGAACGCTTGCGATGAGATCATAAAAGGATCAACGCTCTACACGGATGCCTAAGCAATGACCAAACTATCTCAAATTAAAGGGAGGCGGTCCGCGAGCTCGGTCGTTCACCTCGCGATAACTTTTTTCTAGACACCATGATGTAACTTGGAAAGTGCGGAAATGATAATTTCTAAATAGTTAGTGAATTACGACGCAACAAAACTTATTATATCACAATTTCTGGCATCTAGCTCGCGAATGCGCGTCGCCGGAGAAAGGTCAGTGAACTTGCGAAACTTACCTGTCATAGGCGAGGGGAGCGAAACAAAAGCGGTGATGCAACATCATGGAAGAAAGTACCCAAACGAAGCAACGCGCCGACAATTAGTTTTAAGCCTGGACAATTTTCCGCAGATAACACAATTGATTTCGAAATGGGAACGAGCATTGCATTTGAGTCGAAAAGTATGGGAGTTTGGGTCGCGGCTTGCACAACCGCCTCAAACGGAAGAGAGTGCGGCGGAACGGCACAGAGCGACGGTGATGCAATAAAGAAAGTGCGGAACTGAAGTAGGTTTTCTAAAGCGGTGAATGTACGCCGACCATTAACACTGTATCATTCGCGTAAAGCCTCCAGAGACTCGCGGCCGACGACCTCCGGTGATGTCAGAGAGTCGATACATTTCGCAGGCCTCCGCATGTTATAACGCCTTTGGGATGGAAATAATGATGCGCAATCATGTAAGCGTCCCACTGAAGGGAGGTATCATCGACGTGTTACATCAAGCATTTACAATCCAATGCAGGAGTTTGCAACAAGCAGTTAAGTAACTGTGTTGTCACACTTGTTTGTTGCAAATACAATGTTGATGTAATTCACGCAAAACTGGAGAGGTTGGTGTGATTTAGTTGTTTTTTAATTAATGTTTGGCGATGTAACAATATCGGCAATTAGAGTGAGGTTAGGTCTGGCCTCGATTGTTTAGTGTTTATTTAAAAAGTGATATGTCAAGTTCAGTGGGTGCGAGGCCGGTGCGCGGGCGCTGGAGCGGGCGGCGCGGGGGCCGGGGAGGGGGCGCGGTGACAATGAATGGCAAAGCACCGTTGTACTTGACCTAGTATTCGGCCGTCACGCCCGGCCGGTGCAATTCTGACGTACGATTGATGATGCTCGTGACACCCTGCAATCAACTAGCTAGGCAATTGCTACTGTTGCCAATCGCGACTGTATGTTTATTAAACTTTCTGATCTCTTATGTCATCACCAGTTGCGTACCGCAATTTATTACGGCCGCTTAAAGAAGTCCACGAAAACTAAAATAGGATGCTACGTATTATGTACAAAGATTTTTAATGATAGGCGTGACATTGAAACAGTTACCCAGTTGGCACCGACGTCCGGCCCCGTTTACGTCAATCAAGAAATATTTAACAAATTAGGTATCGAGTCATCACTACCTATCGATGCGATGATCTCAGTTCGGTCGGGTCTCATCACCAATTTTATTTAATTAATAATAAATCTTTGTTAGAATATTTATAGCATAGCACGTTTTAGGCGTCGGAACTAACATAAAATGGATGTCGAAACGCATACAAAGTATCTCGCAAGCGGTTTCCGATACACATGCTGACGGTAGATATGTACGAGTATGTGTGCCATTGCGCAAGGTCGCCAGCGCAGCACACCTGCGCGCGCCGCCGCTGCAGCGACCGTTGCAGCTCCCACGACATGTTACTAGCCTCCATGAATATTTATATCCCTGAACTTATGGAAGGGTAGCACAGGAATTCGGGGTCGAATACACCTGCTACGCGACCGCGACCTTTGTCATTTTGTCCTCAACGATTTATGAGGGTATTAATAAATTGGAAACAGAAGCAAAATGTCAATGTGTACCTCATCCAGTTAAACAAACAAAAAAGCGGCTGTAGCGCTCGAGGCAGCAGCGTCCGGCGCGCAAGCGCACTCGTCATCATCCAAGTGGGTTAAGGTTCCTTCAAGGATTTATTGCGGCAAGCTCCGCTCCAAAAGCCGAGTGTTCGTTGCCATGAGCTAACTGCACGCCGGTTCCGCTGCATTTGTCTATTGCCTTTTGAAATACGTTTTTGTACTTATTTCTCAATTAGCGAAGACATCCAGCCAGTCCGTCACCGTCCCGATGATATATACGGCCATAATTTATAAATTGTTACTTCATTTCGTTCAAAGCGAGTCTTATTTCATTCACCTGTCGCCGACCGTTACAAGGAATGGACAGAAAAGGAGCATGGACATCTTTTGTTAATTAGCTTCCAGCAAACAAAAGTAACTTGATCGTTAGCCCGTCCCTTTGTGCCGAGTTGGTAGCGCAACTGTCTGAATAATGAAATGAAAATGTCCTCAAAGAGGCTTTTGAAACTCCAGTGGGTACGTACAATTGCCAGCGATATAAACAGGTTAATAAGTTTCAAAACGATCCAGATGTGTTACAAAAGCGGTAAACAATGTTTGGTAACTGCATAGACGATTCTTTCGTAATTTGCATCGCAGCGTCCGGACCACCGATTAATTGTTTTATCGAACAAAACTCGGCACTCGATTCCTTTGTTTTACAACTTTATGTGTTGTAGAGCACGTAAGTGTACTTTGACAAAAAACTTGTTAATTTCAATCACATTGTTTGCGGTGAGCTGTAACAGCTCGCGTGGAACTCAATGGATTCGAACCTAACCTTAATTGCAGTTGTTGTAGTTGATCGAGTTTTGTTTTTGGCAATACAATCGACGTCCTCGCATAGTTATGTAACAAGTCGGCCTCGCGTTTAATAGACTCACTCGGATTTATATTTTATTGCTGCGCTAATCATTAGGCAAACAGCTCGAAAACTTTATTCTGCAAAATAAACGAGTGTCCATGACATGAAGGATTTTATGAACGTTAGGTTACTGTTGGGCACTTAGACAAACGTTTAATTTATTTAAAGGTTATTTAGTTGCTTACATTGAATGGATATTATAATAGACGAGCTTTGTACAACTAACGCGATCCGATCCTATGTAAATTTTGCAATGTCACTTCAAATGAATGAGTCGTGAATGATGGATGGTGCTGTCTTTACATAAGTTTCGGGTGCTTATTCAGGAGTCACGTCTAGATGCGCAGGCGGCGCGGCCACGGCAGATGTGCGCCCGCGTATTGTTCAGGAACAAAGGCAGGTAGAGGACGTAGCTGCGCCATGTGCGACGTGTCACTTTTTCACCTTCTCGTACATGTTTTACGTAAAAATCGAAAAAACCTTTTTAATCTGACCGATCGAGGCAGATGCCTGTACACATGTCGCCACAAAAAAATATGAATGATCGAAACTCCAGAGGAAATCAGACAATGATAAAATGCAGTTCCCTTTGACAATTAAAGGCCGATTTCCATTTCGATGGAAATATTTTGTTTTAAATGCGAAACTACGGTTAATTAATTACAATGGTTTCCCTTTGTTACAAAAGAGAGAAACGAATCGAATCCCAGTTATCAAAATTAATAACGGCAAAACCAATTTACTCTGATCGCGTAATATCCTGCCTGTGCGTTTATTCAGCTCGCTGTTTACATTTGTTTGCTCTGACGGTGTGAGATTTTATGTATTCTCCAGTAGAATATTACGAGTATGAAAATTAGATGTTCAAAAGAAAATGTATGTTTCCTTTGTCTTTATTACATTAGTTTTTAGACTGTTTGTGGTTTCCGAAGTGGTGTTTCATTTTTTTATTTTCAAAAATAATTTTGAAACCGCCAGAAGCAGAACCGAAGAAAGGAACGTTCGTAAAACAGCAAATATTGACCTCGCAGCAGATGTTGTAAGCTAAACTCTGGGACTGGTTAGAAATGCATTTGAATAAACACACGCTGTTCGATAGTAACGAAACTTTGTTGACCTTATGTTATGTATCGAATGTCGGGTTGTGTGTGCGCCTAGATAGAGTTGTCATCAGGTGTCCAAACAAAACCTTTCTATTGTTGACCAAGCTTCCTGATAAACTCTATAAAAAGAACAATAAATAACTATATTGTACAGTGAAATATGCAGGAATCGTCGCCAATGAGAGCAGACGTTTTTATGTGAACCAAATAAAAAATATTGGACCAAAATAGACTCGAAGCTATAAACTCCAGAACTGTTGGCTATAAATGTATTTTACGATATTGTCAGATTAATGAAGATCAGTGCTTATTCATCAAGTTGACGTCTCGTAACCAAAAGAACCTTACTCTGTTAAATACACATTATGAAGCTGGTTTCTTTGAAGGAACTCCTTAAAATACCAAGTCGATTCATCTTAGGGTTCGCGATATAATGCGCATAGGGAACACGTGCGTTTCGCAGGTAGACTGCTTGCATGTGCACCTCATTGTCTCCTTTAAAAGGTGTTTTTCTAACTCTGAATAGGAGCATCTTTGCACAATAGTAGTCAGTTTTCTTTCGGAACCCATCATCGATTCGGCAAAGGCAGACCGAATAATAAATCATGCGTAGGAGACGAATACAATGGTAGCCATATTTGTTTACTGGAACATCTGTTCAAGCTGGTCTTCAAGTCATACAATTGGCAAGTCCCGTCGACAAAAAGTCTGGTATTGTCACGGGCTCAGGTAATTGTTGGAAGATTAACCCGATACGCACCAACAATGTCATATAGAACACCTTGACTTTTTTCTGAATATGCATTGGAACGAATAAGATCGATTACGATCACATATTTTTAAGTAAGTTTTTCATCATAATTTTAACGAGTTCATGAAAGTAACATGTACGGAGTTGCGGCATAGCACGCGACCTTAAGTTGTTATCTGACGACGATAACACAGATTGTGGTGACCTTTAAATGTTGACTAGGTGTCTTCTGCTGTCGTGATAACGTAAGTACAATGACCGTGTTCTACTCACTGCTACTAATAAATAAAAAAATATTCCCAGGACTCTCGAATGCATAATATTTCACAAAGCAGGGGAGCCGTATGTTGCTCGATCTTGATCCTCGAGAGCTCTCATCGACCGGATGTAACGGGACCGGAAACGGACTTTAAATAAAATAGAACTGCAGAATTTATACGGCAGATGGTAGACTTTGTATCGAAGAGACAAAAGAAAAAAATGTGTAAGCGCACACGGCGCGGCCGGCCACATCACATGGCTAAAAGGTATTTAACTTAATTATCCAGCGCCAGCTTTGCTACGAGAAATTAAATTGGATGGTGTCTAGTTGGGAGACCAAATGGATGGCTCGCAATTACTGCACATGCAGTTTTTGACGTTGAAAAGTTAAGTTACGACTTTTAGCTAAGAAAATAGAATGCAACTCCATATAAAATATGCATCGAGCAAACTTGAAATTTAATAAAATGTCGTCATCCATTAACAAAGTTGTAATTTGCATTGCGATGATTCAAATTGTTTTTGTATGAAATCAATTAATTCCATTAAACAGCATTACATCAGATCGTGACTTACATGCGGCCGGTGTTATTCTGTGCAATGCTCGTCTCATCATAATATCACGTCTCACTTCAAACTTTACATTGTCTAGTCATCTAAGTAGATTCTATCATATTCGAGCACGTTTCATACGAATGATATGGAATCATTGGCGGCGCATTAAAAGCAGGCACTATCTGTATAAATAAGTAAGTTTATCCTCGATAACGAACGTTACAATTCAAAAGTAGATTGTTTACGTGTGTCAGCCGGTTCCTGGTTGGGCGGCGGTGTTCACGGGCGCGGGCGGCTCGAAGGCGGAAGAGCGGCGGTGCTTGCGCAACTGACATTGAACTAAGGCGGTCTTCGAGTGGAGGCCACCAGACGCCGGATTCTTAATGTGATTTAATGATAGTTTAATGTGTGATAATATTACCGAGGAGGACTAATACGTATAACCGGTTTTTCCTTACTTATACCAATATTCATATTCAAAGAAATCAATTTATCTGTCATTCGAGGAAACTGACATAGATCGTTTAGCGAACGAGCATTTTCCATTGTGTTTGAGATTTCGAGAAACAGGATGTTTGAAACGAAACAACGCAATCGCGGAAATGTCCAACCTAAAGTTTATCACTTTATGAGCAAAACATGTTTCAGGTTCGAGGTGTAGTTTCTTTGTAGACATATCGATATTGAAACAGCCAATTTTATTACTGCCTCGGTTTAGTTACTTAACTAATTTTCCTCGTGATGTAAAAGAGACTTTTACTTCGTCAGCCTACCATGGTATTTTTGGATATTTATGACAAAGGTTTTCATGAAACAAAAACGTGTTTATTTCTTGCGTCACGCGTTCGTAAATGTGAGCAATTATTTCATCAGTTGACATTGGTGTTTGCAAGTCTTATATTTAGGTAACTTTAAATCAGCGATAGATATTATTGAAGTTTGATTAGCTGATCGATTTATGTGATTAGTTGTTGATTTGGTACAAAGTGAGTGAGGTGGTGTGTAAATGGTAAGCGGGAAGTAGCTCATCATGACCGCATCAGGTGTCGCAACCGCGGCCGGGCCCGGGCCCGTCCTTGGCCACGGCTAACCTATCGATACCAAGTGCGAGTCACTCGGCGTAGCGGCGAGCGACGGTGCGTAACAGCTTCCGCGTGTCGCGTGACGTCATTTCCCCAGCAATTTTAAACCACGCAGCACCTAACTAATCAATAAAGCGCGAATTCTAAGCAGGTGCGTCACAAAGTATCTCACTCGCGGGGAGATATTCCCGCGTGACGTCAGAGCTCGCTGGCAACAAGGGTCACGTGTTTCAGCCCTTAAGGCCTCCCTCACCCGCGTAGGCGGCAAATACGTCAGCAGCGTAACATGCCGAATAACTACCCCGTCCTGGCCCGTGGGCGAACACGTTTCACGAATTCTGCCATAATTTTCTTCTACGTCAGACCGTAGGCTGAAACTTTCCTATTACACCGATATTCAATTAATTTTCTTGGTGCACACGAACGAAATGTACCTACTCGACTCTACATAACAAATAGCGTGTTGATTACATCAGCTTAGCAATATGTATTGGGGACCGAGCGCTAACTGCGCAAATTGTCGAGGAATCTGTGCAAACATTACCGATTGTATGTGTAAAGTGAAAAACAAGAGTGGAATGTAATTTATTATAAACTAATAGGTCTGCTAATGACGCGAGCGAATGTTATTGTCTCCAAGCACACATGCGTCGATGACTTCATGTTATCAACAAGGGATCACAGCACTGGCAATGACACGACCCCTTCATGGGCATGTGTTTGAAATTCTACCTTATTGACACTGACGATTAGATTCATTATATCGTTAGCACTGTATATCTGTAATAAACTGCAAATACGAGCCAGTGATTTTGTTACAAACTTTCAACACAGATGCGAGACATTGAATTTACCCTGTTCAAAAGGTTAAGAGGGCTATAAAATTGTTGAGTATCTCTTTTTCATATAAACTACTTATCTTTTGTTCTAGATAAGTTATAAGAACGGAAATGCGACATTAGATAGCTCTATCGGATAACAACTATAACATATTTATGAAATTTGAAGCCGTTAAATGCTTGGGAAACTCCATACTAATTGAAGTTGACAATAAATAGATACTTGATTTGTAAAGCAGCCATCAAATACTAAATTACGTAAAGGCACATAGCATAGGTATTGTCAGTCGCATGTTACACAACTAGTGACCGCGAACTGAGGTCGGGTCCGTTCTCATATTTACTATACGTATTCTTCAATCTCTGTGCGCGAGGCCGAAGCACGAAAAGAGTACCGTTTCGCAACTCGCCGCATTTCAATGTCACTGCGAACGGTCCGTTGCCGCTCGCAACGTGGCTCCATGCTACGACGCCAAATAATACTTAAGAGAGACCACGTAACACTAACCATAACTCACGAATCGCAAAACAAGTAAACATTAAAAATATTCAGTTCAGAAGTCACGTTTATCAACTTTTAAAACAAATTTTATTTGCAGGCAAACAAAGGCGATTTGTAAGCCACGAAGGTTTGTGACGTGTCGATGTGGATTGGAATAGAGTTTAATTACAGCATGGACCAATATAACTGGCAAGTTGAGGTTGACGGCGTGGTTGCGACATTACCATGAATGTCAAGCCAAACAAACGCGACATACAACTTGGTCCCGAATATTTTGAGTAGAATCCGCGGTCAGGTGACTGTTTTGGCAAGTTTGTGTTGTAATGTCGGCCGCTTGTGTGCATCGGGGCCTTGCGTCGTTTCCTGTTGGTGACCGTGAACTGAGTTACGTCAGCAAGCGTGAGATTAGGATGCTCCGCGACTGTCGAATCTATCAACACTAGCGCTCCTACCCTCTGATCCCCAACAGAAGCGCAGTTTAGTCGAGCTAATGATGCAAAGTATTAAGGAAATTACCTATTTACGTTATGTGAAGAACACGACCTGTTGCTACTTCAAATGAGTAGGTAGTAACAAGATAAACAGAAACCCATATATTTTTGGAATGACATCATGCAGGCTCTAATTACATGCATCATTAATGTTTATCTAGTTTAGTAAAATCCACCTAAGTAAATTTTATAGTGTATGATTCAACTACCTATGTTATTTTATTTAGATTGGAAACATACAAGTTTAAAATAAATAACAACTAGGCAAAAAATACTGTATCTAAAGAAGTTAATGATTACGCCGAACGGATATCTCCAATTACGTCGTATTTTTAAGGATAATCATATCTATCTGCATAAAATATGATAATATCGAACACGACAAGTCGACTCCAGGCTTACATCGATTCACTAATAAGAATGCAAAAGGAAGTTGTTTAGGACACTCGGTGACTGGCAAGCGAGTATTGTTTTTGAAAAGCGAGGACAGTAAGAGTGTTTAAACATTCTAAACACGGACATATAAACATAGAAGTCATGCAGTCATGACTCCTTCAACAAGGTAAACAATTAATGTGATTGTGCACTTTGTTCACTGGCGGACGTTGATATTTTTAGTGACACGCGCAGTCGCGCATCACGGCAGCAGATTGAGGGTTAATCGCGATTCTGGCCACCGTCCGACCGGTTTTATTTTGTTTCCTTTTTGCCTGTGACCAAGGCAAACGATTCAAGAACAAGGAAATCGGTGGAGCTACGAGAGTTTTTACACAACGAAGAAGAATGCTTCGAAAATCAGACCTTTTCATCCACACTTTTGGTTTTGATTTGCAGGCGTAGGCGGCAAGTTTCCAAGGCCATTTATTTTTTATTGAGATTTCCCTATTCGTGATTATATTTGTCTGCCACCTACGCTCTGAAATACTCGTTGAAAAGGCATTTGACAGCGTAGGAGGGAGCGAAGCAACAGTAATGAAAAGAAGCGGGATAGAAATTTTGAATTGACGTCAGCAATCAATTGAATTTATTCGTACCCTATTATTGAATCACAATTTCCAGTGGACTTTAAAGTATTTACTTCCAGTAATCATAAAATTTATATAAATGTCTGAAAATGTCTTCGACCGAAATTTCTTTCAGTTAGACTGATAAGATACATAAGTCCTCTACGCCAGCGATATAAAAATTTGAATATTCTTTAAATCCGTCCATCGATGAAGATTTAATAACTCGTGGTATTGAAGTGAAATTACCTGTCATTTCCAAGAGGATAGATGGTTGGCACTATAACTTCTTTAAAGAGTCCGTGGAACAGGAAAAGTTGATGGCGAGGAGCAAAACAAGTCGACGATTTACGGCCCCGGGATTGGTGGGCAGGTCAGTCCCCTGCATAAACTTTTAATGCAACGCTTACTAGTTTATGTTTCATCTAAGTTTTAACACTCTTTCGCCATGAAAACGGAACGCAAGTTTTCAATAGCACGCTATTTTGTTGGATACTCAATATTTTTTGTTTGCGTCCATAAAACATAAACCACTGGTCCGGTTTTTGTCGTTTTGTTTTTGTTTGTGCCGAGTGCAAAAAGGACTTGACAATTAATGCGCTTTCAGGTTTTATAATATCGTTGCACGGGTATTGTTTTGCTTTTTATCAGTCTGTGGTATAATTAGAATTTATAAATGGATCACGTAGTAAATACTCCTGTGTAGGAATATTGAAATTAATAAAATGTTGCTTTGTTAGGAAACAAGTCTAAATATATCCAACAAAAGTAAATACTTTGAAGGTTAGTTTGTAGGAGCTTCTAAATTAGGTGATCGTTATTTCGGAGCTATGTAAGCGTTCGATTATTTGAGTCAGGGGTAACATAAATAGCTGCGTGGGGAGTGGGTGCGGGGTAGTGACCCGGTACAAACCTATGATTCATCCCCGCACCCTTGCATTAAACTTTTCACTTCCCTCTCGAATGACGTCATAATGCACTGACGCACCACGTTCTTATGGAATTCATCATGCCCTGTCATAGCGCCTGATTCATTGTTACATTGTACTCAGAAGGCTCTGGAGTGCTTATTATTTTTACGACTGAAGACCACAGGACTAAATATTTTAACATTCCTATTGTTTTGTACAGAAAAGAAAACGTAATATTAAATATAAAAAGTAATTTCTTAAAATTACTCGCTACTGCTACTCAAGAACTTGCCAGATTTATGACCAAATAAAACTTAAAAACTTGAGATGTTTTGAAAGTGCCAACTTATTATGCTCCTGATATTTCAATAACAAAAATGGACGCATAAGATCTTGGAAGGTATAATATTTTATATTTGGAAACGAATATCTTACGTCATTGCTGATTATTGTGTTCACGAGGAGTGTTTACGGTGGGTAGTTTTGGGCGGTCAGCGACCTTCGCGACGCGACTCGAAGACGCGGATGCAGCGGACGTCGGTTCCGAAACGAAGTAACACGCTTACCCGAGGCAGGTTTTAAAACCAATAAAAATAAAACGAACAGAAAATAAAATCCTTGCTCAAGGCTTCGAGGCGTCGAGTGCTTAACTTTCCTCTGTTGCCAGGACGAAATCGTAAAACGCAAGCCGTTCACATGGAATCAAGTGGAGTGGTTTATAGGACGGCGCGTGTCAACGGTCAGTGATTGTGGCTTTGGAATATCTTAGTTCTTTGCGAGCGCTCATGTGCAACGACTCGAGGGCTCGATGAGACTTGTCCCTAGTTAATTGTTGGCACGTGCATATTTTTTGCCTGCAGGGCGATGTGAATGCACCCATCTCCTGGGGCTAGGCTCGTGTGTTCACCGACTGTAAAAACTTTTTGCAAGCAGTTTTAATGAGCGTGCCTTATGCTCTAGACCTCGTAGCGAAGGTTAAGCCGGTTCAAATCACCTTTCAGTGCGGCGTGGCGTCTTCGTGCAGTCACGAATAACTATTGACTCATAGGCTGATATCATGACATGACACGCGCAACAACTTTGTTTCAAAGAGGTCCGCCATATAAGCAATCCGGACTCAGAAATGTAATTAGATGCCATAGTTAAAATTAAGTAAAATGCATGGTTGTACTGAAAGAACGGATGGATTTCTTAAGGTTGTAGTTGCTAGCTGCAATAATTTGAAACGGCGATTGTTAGCCAACGCTAGGTGTTGCTGGAGGTAGGTTTCAAATGTGACTTGTACTTGCACAGATGTAGGCAAACGGAGCGTGTCACAACACACGGGCGCGTATCGGCGGATAAGTGCGCGGTTACGCAAATCCGCAGATATGTCGGCGCTGCGCGGGCGCGCCGCTTGCACAAGGTTTCGCAGACCTTTGTTTTACGCAACCAGATCGATTTAATAGCAAGTCGTGCGTTTTCTCAGCTGTGTACTCGACAACTAATTCGAATGTCGAATTAGGAAATTGTACAAAATAACAGCATGGAGCCGAAATCCCTTTACTAAATTGTAGAAAAAAGCAGGAAGCGACCCAGCCCATTACGATCCCTCTTCCTATACAATAATGTCTATTGTCAGATTTCGTAAGGTGTAAGCAAACATACAACCATTAGTAATTTTTGATTTGTGGACAATCGGAATTGCTTTTGTATGAATGACATGTTTCGAATGTCCGGTAAAGTTTCTTAGAAGCAAGTTGCCCACGGACAGTGCTGACGCATTGTGGTTCCTTTTCTAGTCGGGTAGAGGTGTCAGTCGCGTGAGAGTAATGCACTGTCGTCCGCGTCCGGTAGCTACGTCCGGTGTTTTCGCAACACCAAAAAAGGTGCGAACATATTTTATTTATAGCTGTGACGATCGCTTACGTCGTCCTCGCTCGCTCCATTTATTTTCAGAATGAGGTAGACGCGTAGGTGTGTGAAACATTTGAAAACATTCAAGCTTATATCAGGTCCTTAAAATAATGACTAGTTTTAAAAATATTAAGGTAATGACCGATGAGTAGTTAGAGAGCATTGTTATAAAACCGCTTCGTTGGATTCGGTTCCGCACGATTGAGGAGGCGGTGCAGCTAGCGTCGCGTCAGCGGCCACGCGACATTGGCACAGTTGCGCGCGACCTCTCCATGCCGCGAACGAGGCCACACCAAACGCCCCAAAATCAGAATCAAACGTTTGAATTCCGGCACGCCTGAATCATGCTGGTAAATTTGCGCTTGACGCTCGTCCCTCCTATCCATTTAACCGGCTGCCACACCCGCGCGAAAAATACCGTGCACGCGTGCCAACTACGCAGTTTCTGCAAAGATTCTTCGTAAATTGTTACCATAGGGCCATTGCGCAAACATAACAATAACTCTCACGGCAGCCTAAACTCAAGTTATACAACTGTCGAAACACAGACGTACGGGTGGATTACCGGGCGCCCGACATTATGCAAATAAGTCGCTGTAACGTGGCGCTGTCTTGCACCACGGAGCTTTAGCAACTGGGTTTCAAAACGTTTTGAAAATACTCGGCGTAGGCGCGCTAGCATACACTCTGGCTGATCAACCGCTGCCGATCGGCAAACACTGTGGGACCCTCGGGCGTTACTCGGGATCACGTTATCTCGTTGCGTGCGCTGCCATGTGTATAAAATTACAAAGGGGTAGGTCGTCCAAGGATTCCGAATATAAAGCAGTGCTACACGTTCTAATTTAGAAGGAAATGTAGACTCAACCGGTGGCCGGGCCGGAATGCGACGCGACGGCGTCTGCCGGGTGGCGAGCCGCAGCGGGCATCTATCGCGAACCAATTTGGCACATCCGCCGCCGTGCGCCGCCGGTACTGTAAATATCCCATCCCGTTAACCCCACGCTGCTCACCAGACGTGCAAAACCAACATGATGTGACATACCATCTCATAACAAGCGACTGGCGCGATTTTGCTTCCACTTTTAGGTATAAACATTCTCTGAGTCTCGAATAGACTTACAAAGCTTACTTACGTACAACAAACGCGATCAAATTCATGATAATAATCTGAACTGCTACCTAGTATTGTGAATATCGAATTGCGTAATGAAATGCCGGTAAAGCGTCGTCATTGTTTGCACCGCATTCGATCACTCGCTCGGATTCCGAACTCCGCGTTACGCAAAAAACACGGGTTTTGTTACCTGGAACGATTCGCCCGAGTTATTATTATTTTGGCATCGAGTAGGCGGGATGAACCTTCACAATACGCTCAAGACAAATTTTGTATACCTGAGATTGTTTACAAAGGACCCGTAGTATCTAAGCATGAATACGTTTTGTAGGCTCCAAGTTGTCTGCAATGCAACGAGATTTACTAAAAACTCGCGCAACGAATTACGTGTCCGAAATGCAGTGTGGACAAAGCCATTTTCGTTGTCATCGTATGAATATACTTCCTTCCGCCTCGACGTATCCTGTCGGCGACACTAAAATTAAGGTTGTATTCGTACAAAGGTAGGTTGTATTCAAACATCCGGCTTTAGGTGACAAAGGACGTCAGTGGACAATATATAATTTATTTAGCGAATAATTTGTTAATTTTAAAAGCGCAGAGCTGCAGGTAAAGGGCGGTGCGAGGCTACTATTATGCTATGAGCCGTCAGAAAGGAGATGCAATCCGGCGGTTATCTGCAGGGCTCGTAGCCCGCAGAACCTGCGTTATCGGCCCTACGACCTCGATTTCCACCCCCAAGGCCTTCGCCCGGATGCACCGCTCGAGATTTCTCTTGATATGTAGTTTCTAGTTACATACGAGCCTCTCATTTGATATCACACTTTGCTTGGCAACAGTGAAAGTTCATTCCGCCTTCTGAGACCGATTAACCTGAAAGGCAACTTCCGGTACGAGCACTTAACGGAATCTTAACCCAGATTTTCTTGCAATGGCTGAATGCCAAATAGTTCAGTCGAAACTCTTAAAAAAATAAAAGTTCTTTCCTATCTCTACGAGAGGTACTCCAACAAATGCAGACAGCTTCAATTTTACTCTCCATTTTCATATCAAAGGATGGTCCTCAAAAGCAGTCGAGTGCTCGTTGCATAAAGAAAAAAATTTTTTCATCTCAAAAGACAAGAAAAACTACAGACGAGTGTCAAGAATATCCACTTCAAAGCGTCAAAGAGAGTACGGAATCAATATTAATGTTCTTGTTTACCTTTGAGACGACGGATCGCGGGATGTTGATCGCGGCGCCGGGAGTCTCGTCGGATGACTCGAATTTATAATCAGGGGTGCCTTTATATCGGGGCGACGTGAGAACTGAACCCGACTAGCCTCGGGGCGGGACACTTGCTCGAATTGCACCTTCATAAACATACTTCACCACCATTCTCACGAATGCAAACAACAGCTGTACATGGGGCAAAGCGACATGTGCATAATCATTAGAATATGTTAGGGCTACACAAGGTCAGCTGCCCATTTATGTATATTAAAGATTGTTGAGTGACCATTACAAAAAACTTAACGGCGCATCGCAATAAAATTACTCTGAGAAAGTTTGTCCAAAAAACACATGGGGATTAACATAAGATATATAGGCGACACAGCTGGCAAGTTGACCTAGAGTCGAAGGTCCTTTAATGTTTAACAAAAAGCTATTTCCGTTTCTAGTAGCACATGGTAACTGGAAGCGCATCTGCAATATCCGGCCAAATTAAGTTAATGGTCAAATAAAGCTGAAGCCACCCGGTAACTGCGAGGTTGCGTCCCGTTTTGCCCAATATCTTTAGTCGTTTGCGAACCGAACGATGACGCTCACAGGAAACGGCAAAGATGCAATATCCATCACTCGAAACGTTTACAAAATTCTAGTTTTATTAAAACCCGAGTCTACAGTGAACACGGCAAAGTTATCGTTTTACTGTTTGTAATAACCAAATGTACATAAAACATTCCAGCTTTGAGTAACAACTTCGGTAAAGGCTTCTCAAGTTGCGGGCTGCTGCTCCACGGTTACGTAAAGGGTAAAGCAAAAGTTTTTACATTTGAAGCGCGGTCACAGAGCTTCCCGCTCCACATCGCGAAATTTCTGAATCAGCTCTTTTGACAAAGCTCACTTTGACGACACACAGCCACCCGCCGCGAGGGGTTACAGGATTCAATTATTCTTTCAACGTTGTTCAAAGTGTCCAAACAGTCGAGGGAATTCCAAAATTACGGCGTAAAGTGATAGGCTTTGTTGTGTCTGCGGCTAGCGGTCGCGGCAAAGGCACGCACGAATTCATTGCCCCCGAATCTCAGGACACAGGGTGAACGACGAAAAAGGTCAAAGAAATCATTACAATCATGCTCGCTGGCTAACAGGCTCCTACACTTTGCGGAGGCGTTCGGAAACTGTTTCTAAGGGAATATCAAGACGAATACGTTGCTACACAAAAGATTCAATCTTGACATCTTGTGGGCGAAATAAATAAAAGATATTATAATCCTGGACTTTTTGAACCTAAAAGTTGTTTTTCTTAGAATATTGTGAGTGCTCGAAGAAGATTAGTCTATTATTTACTTTTAAACTTTGTTAAACAAAAAATAAATTTGATAAGGGATCAAAAAAAATCTTAGAAAGGTTTACTTATTATAGGGGCAGTGAATAATGAAATTTAATTTGGACGGGACGTGGAATGTGATTGTTATTTAGTTTCGTGCCAAGGGGTGCATAAACTGATGTTTTATTTTTTTATCGAGGGGTTACCCGGGGATCACCTGATCGGATAAGGGCGGAGCAGGTACCCGCATGAGGGTCGGTGCTGAGCGCGAAGTGCGCGGTGCATGCGCGGGCGCAGCGCATTGCGCGAACCCTTGACCCGATTGCGGCGCGCAGTATTGTACGCAGCAATGACACCGCTCACCTTGAGCCGCTAGCATTGCCGGAGATATTCGCAACAATGGAGGCCAGATAACATTTCAAAAGTTCGAAAATGCGCCTGTTCCTACCGGTCGGCGGTCGTAATTAATAAACGCGTTGAGTAATCCTTGCAATTGTCCTATTGTGCCAGTGCATATTTTGTAGTTGCAAATATTTTTGGCCTTTTTGTTAGCACAATAGATTAAGTGAAGTCAAGGTGCATATTTGTGGTCCAGATCAATTAGTATGCGAGTGTAATGAGGACGGAACCCTGGCGCCGAGTAAGGCGACCGCAGCTCCTACTTTATCTGGGGCGACAACTATCGTCATTAAGTCGGCACGTAGCGCATGTAAATTTTCATAATGAATGGGTTGATAACTGTTTATCGGCGTCGTTCGAGGCAGTATCGACTTAACAAAGGAAATGACGCGCTACTTAGAATACAACATCGTTTCCGTTTCCCTTCCGACCTTTTTATGTCAGAATAAAGATATTTTTTTCTCACGATCACCGATCGATCTCCCAAGCAGCGAGTGGGAGTAAAAAATTTGAAGGAAGTTTATTGATCACAAGCGAACGGAGGCGAGTACAAGTAAATTACGGGTATCAAAAGATATTTGAAGCTGTGTAACTATTTCGACGGTTTCACTTGCAAAAGCGCGGTGGTAATCGGAACCTATTTCGAATACTGAAATAAGATATTGTTGGACGTTTATGACATTGCTTTTTACAGATAAGTGCAATAAATATAGTAATTATAAAATAAAACTCACCTCTGTGGATCCGCAAACACGAATTTCCGTAACTTGAGGTCCCGCAAGACGATGCCTTGTTCGTGACACGCTGCAACTGTTTCGGCCATTTGTCTGAACAGCCTTCGGGCTTCGTGTTCCCGTAGCCGTTTCCTCGCCCTCACATATGAGTGGAGATCGGAATACGACCGGGGGAATATTAGGTATACCCTCTTATCGCCGACTAGTACTTCGTGTATGGGGTTGACGTGCGGATGCCCGTCCAGACGGTAATGGGCCTGGAGTAAGCTGCTGCAGTCTCGAGAGACAACCTACGACCAAAACAAAACACTGTTAACATATATTTAATTCCAATATGGATAGTACAAATAGTTGAGACCTAACAAGATTAGAACATTAAGTAATACTTTGTGGAAAAGGATATTATGGCGTGAATATGGCTTATGATAACTAAGCAGTAATCGCATGTAAATTATTAATGAAAATTTTCGCAACATTTTGCAATGTTAAATACACTTTGTCTATATTTTGTCGTCATAAATAGACAATTCCAAGATAAGCAATAGGTACTGTACTATTTATAGCAGTCGTTCTTTGGTACAATAAGGTTCTATAAATAAACCTTTCGAAGATATTATGGTGGAGGTTTCCAGGAAATTGTGAGCCTATTGGAACTACCTCTTTATTCTTACGTTTATTTAAATGAAAAGCAAATTTCGACATTCACAACTTTGAGGAAAGTTTGTTATTTGCGTGTTAACATTTAGGTTCTCGGTATTATTAGCAAGATCGATCGTGAGTAGCTAAACAAAATACCTCAACCGTTTATCAAATAAATAACAATTTCTAAACTTTAACAATAAAGTTAGTTAGTAATAATATAAATAAAGACACGGATAAACATCAAGTTCTAAATAGATTCAAAGAAGAGGAATTTGAAAAGGTTACCTATTTGAAAGATTTGAAATGGCTTTCAACGAAACTGGAATATATGAATAGATTCAGTCTAACCCTCTCTTGATACTTTGGAGCTGGAGGTCTTTAATAATGTTATACCTTATTCATAGGATATCTATATTTATAGATGCTAGATGTTTGTTCAGATGAATGAATAGAAGCTACGGACCATCACTGGATTTGAGTTCAGAATATAAATGTGCGCTCAAAATATCGAGCTCAGGTAAAAGCCAGCTATTTCGGAATAACGATTGTAGTCATTTTATTTGGGAACGAGCACGAAATGTCAACGACATTGTAAATGGGAACGCAAATTTCAAATCACATTACCCGAAAAGAATGATGAATCACGTCGCGTGAGTCGATACATTTTTTACTTTTTTTGACTCATGTCGTATTATTAGAGAATCGCTATTTTAACGTAGTCACCCCAGACTTTATGACGCGGTATTTTAAATATTGAGCTCGACTAAAATCGGACATCGTTTAAAAATAAACGCGGCCTATTTTACGAGGTGTTTGCGAAAAAGATACTGATAAGAGTTCGCCATGTTGACAGAACACTTGATAATATTTGGCATCGATGCGCTTTACAGGAGCTAACCTACATACTTATCTATGTTTATTTGATCGCGAGGTGTCGCAAAACTACGAACTTTGCTATCTATCAAGAGATACATGTTTCGAAATGTGGGATATATCGCATATCACACTCGCACCAACAAGGACATTATTTATTTAGTAAGATATTAATCCAAAGTCAAAAGGATATTGACTATTATGCGCATACGCTCAGTATTGTCTTCAACAACCTTATTTAAAAGCATCCGCTCCATTAGCGACGACGCCATATTTTACCGTACGTAGTCGTTTCGATTGTTTGTAGATTGATTGCATGGTTATTTATTTTGTTCTCTGTATGCAATCATTCGCGTTAAATCCGGACAATTTGAAATATATCTCTGGCTAAGTTTGCAGTGAGTTAACGAGCGATCGTATTGAGGCAGCGATGAGCAGCGTTCAAGTTCACTCGAGAGTTTGTCGTGAAGTGGGGGTAGAGAGGAGGGGGGGCCCGCTACGCTACTCGAAGTGACATTCGACGATCGGCGTGTTATCAACTCGTCTATTTCACAATGTCAATGAGAAGGTCACACCTATTTTTGGTGCGGCGGCCTGAGGCGTCCACGTGTGATGCTGTTATAATCCAGTGATTATGATTACGTACAGATTCACCGGGGCATAATATGGTAGCCGCAAGCCGAGGTACCAATTTGAACGCTTTTGTTCGTCCAGAGATAAATCGCGCAAGTAACACACGTCGTACGTAAAGTCATACAAATGTGGCCGTGTCGGCAACAGTCGGTGTTGTAAATACGCTCGGCGTTTAGCAACGATCACGTTGCCACACTTAACCTTGCCAGGTTCTCACGAGGGAAGTGCCTATTCTGCGCCTTGACAATACTCGTACATAGGCCTTTGTTTACTGGAACTATGTATCCTGTGTTGCCTAAATTGAGAGACCTACCTCAGAAGGATGTTTGAATAATGAATCTGACAGTTAGAACTCGTTTCGTACGTACAGTTGATGTCATTATGAATCATCAGGAGATAAGTTTATTTGGTTTGTTAGTTAGTTGATAATTTTAATAAGTACTCCGCTTTGATTGTTAATGTTTAACACGTGAACAAAATATTAGATGGTGAACTTTGTCTTTTGGTCTGAAGTATAAAATTATCAATAGATAAGAAGATATCGGAGTTCGTCAAAACACTGTAATGACTATGATATGATTTAAAGTAAATGGCGCGTGTGATTAGCGTTTATTGTTATCGATTGCTAAATTCGACACATGACATTGTAAAAAGTGCGATGGCTGTGGCCTACAAGTGCGATCGAGCATCGCGAGGCCGTGACATATAAACTACGACACCGGTGTTGCCGTACGATGCAGTCGGAGATGCAATGAACAATGCACGCCTATAATAGGGTTACTAACTTTATTCAATTAACTTTATTCAAAATTATTATATTATTACAACTTTAACTTTAAAAGATCGAATAACATACATGACTAGCAAGATTTCATTACTGACAAATCTTATAAAATAAGATGTTTTGACAATAAAAGAAGTATTTAATTAAGTTGTCTTTGTATTATAAATACTGTAACTTCTATCTTGTATAGATATTTCATAAGTATTTGTACCTACGGAAAATCTGGTTATTTTAACTGTGGTTAGGTAATGAACAACAACATTTAGTAACCCTAAACGCGAAACACGAAATACTGGCATTTTAATTAACTTTTAATGATAAGTGAATACCTACACATCAAATAATGGTTGCGTTTTGCACGGAATCCGTTAGCGTTATACAACAGGAGTTAATTCCAATCCATTAATTAAAATCCATTAATCTCATGAGAATTAAGCTAGATGAAATTGCAAAGGTCGCATTATGCATTCGCCTGTAGCAGTTATCGAATTGAAAGGGACACAACATGTGGGCTCATTATTGGACTAGCCTTATCTCTCCATGGGGCCGCAATCCCGTGGGATAATGCGAACCCTTCTACATTTCACACAAATTATGGCTAGCTAAATTATAATAGTGGTACTTGCGAAATTAGATAACGAGGAAGCTATCAGATTGTATGCACAGATGTTATAAATGTGTATGTATTAGGTAGTTCATATATAGATAATAAAGAGCAAAATATAACCGCATCAATATCAGAACTAATTATGCTAAAGTATCGCAAGATTTACAAAGATATAATAACAACTTGATTCCGAAAATTTGAATATCGTTAGATAAATATGTTGTTTACAATAACAATTCTTAGATAGAATGAGGTTCTAATTTGCGTGATGTAGGATGTGAGATCGTAATTCGGGAATACCACCGCGTACTTGTGACTATAGTTTGGAAAAAACGTAGGTAGTAATAATAGTTAGCAAATGGAGCAGAGGTCGACGGTAAACATGAGATTACGTATAGGCAGTAAGTAATATCAATCAAACAAAGCTACGCAATGAATGAAGCTAAAGCTGTTGAAACCCGACATCATTTCAACACGCGACTTGTTACGTAGGGTGCAAATGTACTAATTACTGAAATGAAAGAAGAAAAGTTGGAAAACTTTTCGCGGCGTGGTCGGCCACGCGAAAATGACGTGACCGCGTGACGTCAAATCAGACGTCAGAACGAGGAAAATATTATCAATAATAACCTACCTATCTAGCAAAATATTCGCATAACCAACACAACACTTCAAAATACATCGACTCCATAAGTTAGCAGCTTACTTGTGAATGTGTACCAAACGCAACTTTTCCATTTCTTTCAGTAACTTCTTAAGTTAGATAAGAACTTATTTGTTACGAGGTTTTCGCGTCTAATTCTTAATGGTTTGTTGCAATTGGTAGATAACTATTGCATGTTTCTATCTAGATCTAAACCATGGCAAACTTAGTGCGAAATGTAGAACTGAAGTAACTCACTTTACAAACATACTCCTCTTGCGTGCGCACGTCCACACACCGACAGAGGGATGAGCCCTCCACCTGTTCCAAGAGAAGGTATTTCTCGGCCACGAGAGCAGCCTGGAACTGGTGGTGCTGCGGCGCCGGGCTGGGCGGAGCGGAGGGCGCGCCGGGTGACGCGGGAGCCGAGGCCAGGCGCTCCGCTAGTCCCGGCGACTGCGCCCGCTCCTCCGCCTTGCTGCCCTCGCCCGCGCTCACCTCCGCCGGCTTGCTCAGGCGCAGCGGCCACAGCAGCGACGGCGATCCGGGTTCCATCACTGACACAAACACGACACTGTCACACTTTAAAAGTCCACAACACACACAAACACTTAAACTGACGAGGAACTACGATGAGATGAACATGATCTGCAACAAAAATTGCCCAATGTTACAAAATTAAAAACGAAACGAGACAATCGAATATTTAGTAACGCGGGGATATTGCAAATAAAGTACGAACCTTGAAATGATTTTGCCCTGAGTGGATATCGTACCAAAATTTCGACTGTCCGTGGTGGCGAGCTTATCGCTTTATTGTGTTTTGAATTACATGAAATTATCAAGTAATTCGAGCACGGATAGACAGGCCAATATTTTGGGCCGGTGTCCGCTCGGGATGTTGCGAAACTAAACGAACACACGACCGTATCTCACTAACGCCATTGCGAGACTGACATCGCGTCGTTCGGAAAGCCTCCAGCCGGCAACCGATCCAACGTCCAATGTCGACACACAGCTTGCGTAGTACGCGGTATACGCCATGCGGTTAAGCGGTGAAACGATAATCGGCTATCTGTCTCTTTCTTCTACGTCAGCTTAAAATGTTTGTGAGTGAGACAGAATAATACCATTCATTTACGTTTAGCAATAGTGTCAAATGTGTACAAATAATTTAAAGCCTTGTTTCAATAATGTTCACAAGATTGGATAATTAACATTTTAAAGTAATAATAATTTAGTGTGTATGTAAAGAATAGACAAAATAACTATTTATTTTTATTAGACTATGTAGGCACATTTTCTTTTTATTACTTGTGCATGAACTTACAAAAATATTTTTGTTAAAAATAATTTTTGAACGAATATTACGGAGGTAGGCAAAGGAGGTAGGTAAGATTTCAATTTGGTTAATTGGTTAACTTTAAATATGTGAGGTAAGTAGTTGGTATTGAATAAAATTGATTGGATTCCTATAGACTTCAAATATAATTGGACTCTAGAATTGGGTGAAATTCACAAAAGCTTAGCAATTAGGTACAAAAGGTAAGTAAAGTAATATCAAACTTTGACGTATGAGTAGGTAGACAACAAAACATCTAAAACTTAATACCTAGGCACTAGCGGCGGTGAATTACCTATGAAAAACATTTTATTTACTTACCTAGATGTCTACCTTTTAACTTAACCTAGCTCCAATGTTAGATGTTGGTTATGAAAATATTTATTCGATAATTTGCTTTAACTTTGTTCGTTGATAGTCGTAAGACTTTTAATATTAGTAGGTAGAACGCCTTGTTTATCGTCTATTTAAAAATGTCAACTTTAATTCAATTTAACCTACTACTTACTTAAAATCCTGCTGGAAAATATTTGACGCGTTGTTATGTTGAGAGACCTCTGTAAACTAAACTCTAAAAGCGACTCTTGCTTCGAACCTGAATAAAATTGTGCAACAATCAAAAAATTGCGCAATTGCATGACTAACAATAAAGCTTGGAAAATTTATTTGAGAATAGAGTAAGGGGAAATAGAGGGTGAATGCCTTTGTGTTGGGTACGCGGCTACGCTACGGATTTTAACAAACACGGACGTCATTTTATTGATTTTATGTTTAAGTAATTTATTTTAAACATCTTCGAATCAATAGTTTTAGGAAATAACATACTTGTTATTCATAAAGATATCTTAAAAAATGACGACTCATAAAAGAGGTACCTACCTACCCGACAATGTTGTAAACTTGTAAACATAGACTTTGAATCATAACTTCATAAGGCGCTTGTCAACAGGTTAACGCGGAATTAGTGACGTACCAACAACGTGACAACGATAAGATTACCTTTTTTAACTACTAACCAAGATCGAAGTAAATATGACTCATTTATGTGAATAAAATACTTAAAATTCCCTGTTCAAGGAAAAAAAACATTCAAGTATTCTAAGGAACAATTATGAAGCAATTAACCGTGTAAGTTTTAAAAGTAGTTCGGCAAACTGCAGTTATTTATGAGTGTTTATGTTTATCACTGGTATGTAGGGTACGAGTAAATACATAGTAATTAGGTTGTCTACGTGTGTTTTTTTAAAAACTTATGTACGTGAAGGTACCTGCTTCCTCAAGGCATAATTATTGTCACCTGTGCTGACGGCTGTGTTGTGTTCTATTTGCCTTGATGGTAGGTATTACCTTACCTGCAGCGAATTTGTATTCAAGGGCTAAGTTAATAAGAGCTATAAGGCTATAAGAGAGAATTTAATTCAAGCTAAAATGTGTTGTCTTTCCTTTCTTTTTAATTATTGGTGGTTCATTACCATATTTTACGTATATTAACATTGGCAGCCAATGAAGTAAAATGTAAAATGAAAAAATAAATAGGTAATGATATAAGGTAAAATAAAGTTATAAAAAGATCGTTCGTTAAAAAGTTTATTGTAACAACAATGTAAGCATAAAGGGGGAAGAGAATCTGTGCTCCTGTATGCATTCTCTGAAGCATGTGAGTATGCGAAGGCTTTAAATAATTAAAAACCGCAGCTCGACGTCTCTTTCTTGCAACAGTTTTTAAAGTCTTGCCAGGCTGTGCTAACCCGAGCACAACTTTTTAATTAACTCCCGTACCTACAGGCATTGGGCGCGTACGCCAGGAGCCAAGCCGGTTTTCTGTTTTATTGTTTGCAATCAATGCGAGGCGAATAACCTACTGTATTTCACTGATTGGCTGGCCTTTCAGTATTCAATCATTTGTAGCATTTCATTAAATCTTATACGCGTGTTTATGTTTAGCAAAGTTTTGGGATTTACCTGTAAATTGACCAACAATTGTTCAGCAAATAGATTACTCAGTAGGAATTTTCCCTACCATAGTCACTATGACGCTATGTCGCTATGGCGTGTCATGTTTTAACACAAAACAGAAAAAAAATGCTCAATCTGTTAAAACTTAAGTCATTGATATATAAGTTAATTATTAGGTTTACCTGTAGAGTGGGTAGCTAATATCGTCTACCTCAATACTTATTTCATTATATTCACACAAAACTTCAACTTATTCTATTGATTAGGTATACCTATATTATTTATAATAATAAAGAAGGTAGGAGTACTTGAATAATAGTACCTACTTACCTAGGTAAGCTTTTACGGCTGTTTCATCCAATACTAAAACCTACTTAAGTAAATACTTTAACATTTTATTACAATAAACAATGAACTCTAGTAACAAAACCCAACCGAGTATGAATAGCGATGTCTTAAAATAATTGGATTTTGCGAAAATTGAAAGGTTAAAGACTTGTGAAGGTATTTAATGTTCAGGGTGACACCGTCTGGATTCTGTTGACATTTATCAGACAGACAGCTCACTGAAAACTCCAGATGAATTAATATTAACGATGTTATTAATCTGAAGATCTTCGCTTTATATTCAAATGACTTTCTTAAAGTCTAGACAACGTCTTAGGTACCAATTCCACAGATTAGCATTGAGTTACGAAGTCAGACACATGCAAAAAAGTTCGCAATCTCTTGCAATTTTTCGAGTTTACGCGCGTTCTAAGGATTTGTAACAGTTTTGTTTCGATTACTGTTCATGACTCATTTGTAAGGATTGAAATATTTCCTCATTGGACGTAAGCAGTAATGTAGCGCGCGTAGAGCAATGATTTCGCAACATTTTAGTGTGTTTGCACAAGTCCCGTTTTGTGATGAATCAACGCGCGATGTGGTACGATGTACGATGCATCGATTCTTTGTTCCCGAATACCGGTATTAGTCAGGTTCCTTACATTCCCTTCAAATGAGACGCGGCCCTACTTTGTGAAGCCGCTCTCTGGACTCACAGGAGTTTGTTTAGGGAAAAAGTGAGCATAAAATACGAGGAAAGAAATACTACCGACGTCGTTATCGTCCACAATTATGTTATTTTTATCGATGGAGAGCTCGCTAGATGAAATTCCTACAAGTAATAAAGCAATTCAATTCATAAGTTTGATTAACACTTAATTACAGTCCACTTAGATATATTGTGCAATTATGCTACTGCTACTGATTCATGAAGGATTCACGTGTGTCTCATTTCATAGTCTTTTCCCAGAATTAAGAAATCGAGTAGTTACCATACATGACATGAAGTGGTTATGAGGTTAGTAACTTGCGGTTACAGACCATTCCTTTGTTGGAGGAAATATTTGAAAAGAATTAAAATTATTATGCAGGAATATTCTATGTTATCAGGAGGGAATCCCATTTAGAACGTCAATACGATAGTTTTTAATTGGGTATTATCAAGGTAAAATAGGCATTGTTGGAAATGTACTAGCTACTTATCGAGCGTGTTTTCTACCTCCATCTTTCTATTAATAAAATTAAATGTAAACATGAGTTATCTGCGGTACAGTGATTGTACTCATTGCCCAGGAATGCTAGTTCGAAAATATTTTTCCTCAAAAAGCTTTTCCAGGCTATGAAACCATTAAACTGACGTCAATTGGGTAATATAATTGTGGTAATTAATTACATTAGTCACCATTATTATAATATCAAACAAAAGGTTGATGACAGAAAGGAAAGCAGCCGAGTATTTGAGTCATGATGTAATGGATAAGGGAACGAATATAAATAGTGTTGATAATGAAATGAGTAAGGCGAAATTATCTCTGCTAGATAAAAATGTAGCGCAAAAATTGTTGGTTATCTATAACATGATGTCTGGTATTCTTTTTTTGTAACATAGGACTTATTTTAAAAAAAATGCATGCCTGCAACGAATGTTTATTTTGATTGCTGTAGTATTCTAAGTCCAGATATCGGTAATCAAGGCAATATAGATATACTTCCTTACCTATTTATATCAATCAAAGTTGTAATAAATCTTTAGCGTACCTAGGTACTGCAGTTTTCTATGTAGATACCTAGGTATCTACATTTACCTAGGGTAAGCGGCAGCCATCATAAGGTATGATACGAAATTGTGCATCATTAAAACATCGATAATAACATTGATTAAATATAGGTTAAGCAACTGCGCCGAGCCACAAATGGCAAAGCTGTTGCATGAGCAAAGGTGCAATTTACACAAAAATTTCGTGTAGGTACTTGCATCTGGTATTGCAAGCTGCAAGTAAGGTCATACTCGAAGTGCGATACCTCTCAGCAATACAGCTGCTTTAAACTGACTCGATTACAATTTTAGACGATGAACTAATAACAGCATTGACAATAATTAAATTAATGACTTATGCCGTTACTTGAAAGAGAAAGTTAACGTCATGTCATATCAAGAAGTGAAAACACTGGCAGAAAATAGGGCTATGTGGCGAATACTCCACTGACAAGAGACTAACTCTTAAATGTAATGATGATGATTCCGTTATTTTTAGATACACATATTTTGCACCTGATGAACAAGAAATTAAAAATGAGAGCACCATAATTGCACGCACATTACCTACAAGATGGATTGCAATGGAAAACTAAAAACTTGTAAATAGGTGATAGTTTTAGTGATTATAAATGTAGAACTTTGTATAATAGTTAAGATATATAGTTGAGTTGAGATAGAACTATATTTTTTCCTTAAGTGTGCAAATACTCATAATAATAATACCTAAAAAGCCTTCTGCTCATCAATCAAACTCGGCAAGAGTGACTTGTAACAAAAATAGGTACTTAATTAAGTTGGTAGCAAAACTTGTAGGTAATAATAGGCTTAATAATAAACTGATGTTTATGCCTTAAGGCAAAGACAAGTAGACGAGAGATCAGTAAAAAACTCAAGATGAGTTAGTTCTTATTAGTTTAAAGGTATCTAATATTGCATGATAGTAACTTTTTCATCTTCCTAATCAAATAACATGAAGGTCGAAAGCTATGAACGAACAGATTATGTGTGATCTAGATAAAATTTAGCGGCTGAAAATAAACTATGTCCTACGCGATTGACAAAACATCTAAATGTCCAAGGAAAACCAGTTGGCGGCAATTAGAGAGGAATTTGGTAGGTTTGTTTACCGTAGGACAAAATCGAGCAGCGTTACGTCGTCGTAGGTTGAACTTAATTACTGACTGGGATAGCAATAGTCGTATTTTATATCGGGTATCAAGAGAAGAAAGTGAAAGACTGATTGCAAAGAGAGGAATGAGACATTAAATTCATGGCAGAACGACTGACTGTAAAATATAGGTACCTAAATCAATTAACTACTCGTATTAAAGCACCTACTTTTGAGTAGAGTTAATAGACACATTACACAGCTAAGTGTTCTTGCCAAACGAAAATTAAACAGCCATGAATCCTATTTTAGTGTGACTAAATAATGTTGCATAGCATTTGATACTCATATCTAGCCAAAGTTAGAACTAGGTAATTCGTGACCTTGATACCGCCGCCGGCAACTTGGCATTGCCATTTAACAGCTTATTATGAATTTCACTGTTATGAAATGTTGCGTTGCCTGAACTATGTGTTGCCAAATAAACGCCGTTGCGTCGAAAATCGAAATCAGATTTTTGCAAGAATAATTTTTTTTGCCCCGGTCGCGTTATTCTAATTCTATAAATGTTTAATTGTCGTGTGACTTTGATGGAGGTCGAAGTTGTAAAATAATGAAAAAGTATGAAAAAAAAAAGATTCTTTTTACCCGATTACGGTGTACTCAGCTAGGTAAGTATACCTACCTATGCAGGTAGTTATAGGTAATACTGGCCGGTGCAGATAATTAATTAACTTCATTAAAAAATCATTAAAAAGTCATACTACCGGTCGTTTTCTTCTGTTTTCGACTAAAAGTGTCAGCCTTAGGTGAAGCGATTTATTGATATTTTCACTGGGTTCTAGTCTCTGAGTAACCTTGCGTCTCTAGATGAGGAATAAATTAGTGTAAAAGAAACAAATTATAAATAGATCTTACATAACAGGTACCTACCTACGAAGAAAAGAACGTCGACCTTCAATGATGACGTGGTTAAAATTGATTAGCTATAGGTAGGTACATCATTTATGTACTACTTTTATTATTACTTACATTTCACGTGTAGGTACCTAGTAATCAAAATATCATGGAAGTTTTTGTGTTATGGGTTTACTTATCAATTGCAGTGCACCAATATTCGCAAATCTGCAGATTAAAGTTTAGTACGTACGATTAAAATGTTGTTTTATGCAGTTTAAATACTTGGCTGTGCACTATGCAGCAATTCGTGCCCTTAATATTTTCGCTGAGTAAATTGATTGGCCCCGCCTTGGGCCCAAGGGCAGCCACACTATAAGGATTGGCCTAGTACCTGTACCGACATCTTGTATTCCCTTACATGTACCTAAAGACGGAATATAAAACAGTAAGCTGTTTGTAAGGTTACTTTAAATTTAAACTATAGAAAACAATATTTACTTATAAAGAGACCTTTCAAAAGCTCACTCGAATAGACAGGTTATTATAGGTAGCTAGGTAGGTACTATTAGAACTTAATTTATAGTAGGTAGGAGCTATAATCGTTTGTTAACAAAATTACCATTAACTTAAAGTACCTTTGACCTTTGTCATATTTAGCTGATGCCTGTAACGTTGAATTGATTATTAGGTACCTACGCAATAGAGGTACAACCACCCTCTCGCTGTCTGGTATTTGATAAGGAATGGCACTGAAACTGCGGGGGCGCGGTTTTACTGCTACGGCATATAAATGTCAATTCTGTGCCGATGGACGGATGAATGTGATGTGAGGATGTTTGTTACTCTTTCACGCAAAAACTACTGAACAGATTTTGATAAAACTTGGCAATATTAAAGTTTACTTATAGGTACATTGTAGGAGTATACATTATAGAGTCTTTATTTAAGGTTTTATGTTTTTTTGGATGTGACAATAAATGCGTACGAAATCGCGGGCAGCACAGTCAAATAGATAAAATATTAAATCAGAATAAATTAAAAGCCTATGTGACCTTTATAATATTGTATTGTATCTATCCCAAAATTTTAATTAACTTTAGAAATTAGCTAAGACCTCTTGACATTGCTTGTGGCTAGGCTAAAATTTAAATATAGTATAGGTATCTCCGTATCTATCAGTTTTAGTTACCTTACAATTATCTCGTATATCTGTTTTATTTAATCTAAATAACTAAATTACTTACGTAGGGTAACATTATGTAAGATTAAAATGTATGACTAAAGCACAATTAGCACAAATAGGTACCTACCTACCTACTTACTTTCTTTGTCAAGTAAGTACAATAAAATAAATAAAGCAATCACAAGTATTGGCGAGGCAAGCTTATGGAGTATAACGTGCAAGAGTTTACTAGAAAACTTTAAAGTATAAACGCGCATATTGACCAAGTCTCAAGTTATCTGTATCAAGGTTGTAAAGTAAGTAATACGAAAAGGTTGCGTAGGCAGGTAAGTATAAGAGTTATTAGTATTAGAGCTCTATATAAATTATGGGATCTCTGACAAATCATTTGAGCTGATGCTACCATGCTTCCTACTTTATTTAATTATGATTAAATAAATCTGTCAAAAAACCCTAAGATAGGTAGATATAGATAGGTACCTACGCCTAAACGTTGCTTGAGCTAAATGTTAAGGTGTTAAATAACATAAAGGGATAGTACTTAGGTACAATTTGAAGAAGATGCGTCATACATAGTACCTATTACTTACCTACTGATCTATTTGTTCATCAAGTTTAATGATTCAATTTTTCCTGGATGAGGTGTCTGTCTACATACTACTAATGGTACCTAAGTATTTGTCATACGGACCTACCTAGCCTAGTTATCGCATATTTTTATATTGAATAAGAATAACCCATTTTGCTTAATATTTTCACACTAATTTAAGTAGGTACTTAGATTATTCTATCTACTTACGTACATAGCTGGGCACCGTTAATCAAATAGTTAACTTCGTTAACCGTTAATCCGCTACAAAAAAAGTTAGCTTCGTTAAACGTTAAAGCGTTACTTTTCGGAAGAATTAACGCAAGTTAAAGTTAATCGTTAATCCGTTAACTATGTGTAAAATTGCATTTTTATATTGTTGCGTTAGTGAACTTATAAAACCTGTTGGTTGGTTTAGGTTCAGGAAGTTAACAGGTTAGGAACAAAACAAAATACTTGTATAATTCAAATAAATGTGTAATTTTCGCGCCTCGTCCCGCGGAGCCGTGCGGTAAATAGTAGGCATTGGATTAACGATTAGCGGACTTCTGCATAATTAACGGAAGTTAACATGTCCGTTAACATTTTTTAAAGTTAACTTAAAAGTTAATCCGCTAATCAAAATGTTAACTTCGTTAATTAACGATTAACGGATTAACGAGTTAATGCCCAGCTATGCTTACGTACATACGATAGGTACCCTACTACAGTGTTTTCTAATCTGTGCTACTACTTACTTACCTGCATATTTCTTTCTTTTTCAAGTCAGGAATTGTAAAAGTTTTTTATAAGTGCCTAAGTATAAAAGTACCTACCTACGGTAGATAACAAAGTTATTTTTTATAGGTATTTTTTTACTGTAGGTACAAATTACACAATATTACACAATAATTACCTACCTAACTAAGTAAATGTACCTAAGTATTTTTTTGTTGTTACGTAGGTACATTAGTCTTACTTTATTTATCTACCTACTGTTCATTCAAGCGTGCATCGAATTATATTGATTGACCATATTTTATACCTTTTAAAGTTTTGTTTTAAACCACTTTTAAAACATAGGTACAGCTTGACCATAGAGTTGACAAAAAATGAGGGCGCCACTATCGTTTATATAGCAACATTTATACTAGGACCTGAATGAATTTGATACTTTTATTTCATACAATAAATAAAAACGGGAAAAAGGATGAAAAGAGAGAATAAATAGTGATAATTGTATATAATAAACAGCATATTTTGTTTTTGTTTAAGTACATAATATTTAATTTTTACTTATTTCGAGAAAATATTTTTTTCTGTGAATAATTTGAAATTAAAAAGTCCTTTTATAATTATGAAATTGCTGCTTCTCTTATACTCTAGTTTGAAAACAAACAAGCAGTACAATAATAAAATCTTTATTTATAGAAATATTCTAATCACTATCCAAATATTCAACACCAGACATTTCATCACATTCAGTATTTGAGCTGCTGTCACTGTCACTGCTTTCCTCTCCTACATTAATTACCAATTTGTCGATATCTTCATAAAGTGTTCGCCCCCTGCAAAAGTACTCTTGTTCAATTTTGAAAATTTGCCACTATTTTTATGTCCTTCATCAATTATACGTCGAACAGTACTTTCCGATTTTCCTGTAACCAAAAAATAAATCAATGGAAATATAGTGTGTAACGATCAAAGTATGCAGTCGCGCTACACACAAAGCAACTTTACTGAAATGTAAACATAACCTCTCAAATTAATCAAATCCGTAGAAAATATCGATACCGTGACGTCTATTAAGAACCAGACTGAAAAAAAATGGAGTTTATATCGTAAACTACTTATATCATGCAAGATTCAAGTATAAAATACTGTCATAGAAGCAACTCGTTTGTAAAGGTCATCTAATTCTGTAAGAAGTTTACCGGCATGATATTCCGCCAAACACATCTTAAAAACACTATATATCACTTCTCTGGCACCACTTTTTATTGTCTTACCCATCTCAAATAACAAAGTACGAAACAAAACTATATTTATATGATATTTCTCAATAAATCGCAAACAAATCACGAAATTTCGGTAATGTTTTGAAGTTTGATTGACGTTTGACAGCAGCTGTAGTGTTGCCATATTGTGAAAACGTTTTAGTTCCTCAACAATTAATTTCTACTCTTAATGGTCAAGCTGTAACGCTGGAATACAAAATTGCTAACGCAGAATAATTTTCATTCAGTAAAAATTTTGTACCTGCTAGAGACATCTATCGGAGAGGTATAGAATTTGTAACTATACGTTCTACTTTATGGTAATCTGTGCAAATATACGCGTACCCGAACCGAAAAGTCAATGTCAAATTTAAAAAGTAAAAAATGTTGGTCTATGCTTCTTGACAATCATGGCGAGCACGTCGAGGTCTGTTTTTCTAATTTATTTTTATTGTTGTATGCTTCGTTTTGAAGTTGTTTATTTCATATACTGCAGACTAATAATAATGTTCGATATAAGTATAAGTAAGTTTTCGATGGCGGTGAATTTAGTGTGTGAAAGTGTTGCAATAGTGGTTTCCCTGGTGGTAGGCGATTTCTACTTGTTGATGTACCTTTCGTTTGTGGTTTTAGAATCGAGGCGAATAAGGTGGTGTGCTATGCGCACCCGGACGCACCGCTCATCGAGGACTACCGCGCTGGGGACATGATATGCTCCGAGTGCGGTCTCGTCGTCGGCGACAGGTACCTATCCTATATTTTGCAACATTTACGAAACTGACCCCACGGAGCTTTCTATCAGTCAGCCCATCGATGTTAGTTTCTCACTGCGCTGATTTGAGGTCAACTGAATAATCGGATTATGTGGTGCAAGGATGCACTTTGCATATTAGCAAAAGGTCATTTAGTAGTTGTTGATTGTGTTTGTGCATTGCGCGCTCTCAAGACCTTGGGACTGTTTTTTAGATTTCTGCGAGTTTCATTCAGCTTGTTAACTTTTCAGAGTGATTGACGTGGGTTCGGAGTGGCGTACATTCAGTAATGAGAAGTCCGGAGTGGACCCTTCTCGTGTTGGTGGGCCGGAGAACCCTTTGTTGTCTGGAGGAGACTTGTCTACCATCATTGGACCAGGCCGTGGTGATGCCTCGTTTGACAGTTTTGGTGTGTCAAAGTATCAGAACAGGAGAAACATCAGCAGTACCGACCGCGCTCTTATTAATGCATTTCGAGAAATTAATACAATGGCTGACAGAATCAATTTACCTAAAACTATTGTGGACAGAGCTAACAACTTGTTCAAGCAGGTAAAGATTTACATATTTTTACTCTTATGCAAGAGTTATAATTTTTTTATAATAACATGTAGGTGTGTCAGCTAGTGATATCAAATAGTATGCATTTATCCATTTGCATTGACAATATTTAATTTGTTATGCTAATGCAGAATACGCCACAAAATGTATTTTTACTGCAGCATAAAATTTTATTGCAATGCAATAAAACAGAGCATTATAATTATGTGACAAAAACACAACTTTTTAAATTATTAGTCTAGTGAAACGGAATATTTTTATGCCAATGGTCACATAGTATTTGTTGTATAGTGACGTTAAACACTAACAAACTAATTATAGGTACACGACGGCAAAAACTTGAAAGGTAGAGCGAATGACGCGATAGCATCAGCTTGTCTATACATTGCTTGCCGCCAAGAAGGCGTGCCACGTACCTTCAAAGAGATCTGTGCCGTCAGTAAAATCAGTAAGAAAGAAATCGGAAGATGTTTCAAACTAATCCTCAAAGCTTTGGAGACATCAGTGGATCTTATCACGACAGCAGATTTCATGTCACGTTTCTGTTCAAACTTGGGTCTTCCGAATTCAGTACAAAGAGCTGCGACGCATATTGCAAGGAAAGCCGGAGAGTTGGATATTGTGTCAGGACGGAGTCCTATTTCCGTGGCCGCTGCTGCTATTTACATGGCTTCTCAAGTAAGTGTTGTTCAGTTACTTTTTTGCAATGATATAAGTCTCTAGTTTCTAATACAGCATCCCAATAAGGCAAAAATTTCTGCGTCTTGTCTTACTTAGCAGTCTGTAACAAAATGGTCCATATCATTCAGTCTAGAACAGAGATATGTTACTGTTTAATCGAACCTTGTGTAGTTTTGTTTACTGATGTAAAAGCTATAAATTAAACAGATATATTCATAGACCATTTATTACAAAACTAACTTAAAGTTAGATAATGATAAATGACGATCGAAAACCAAAGATAACAAAACATCTTTTTGTTTCAAGGCATTCTAATATCTATAATAACCATAAAATTATTCTTTTCTTACAGGCTTCAGAAGACAAACGCAGTCAGAAAGAGATTGGTGACATCGCAGGCGTTGCTGACGTCACAATCCGACAGTCCTACAAACTCATGTACCCATTCGCAGCTAAGCTATTCCCTGAAGACTTCAAATTCGCAACACCCATTGAATTCTTACCACAGATGTAAATGTATATGTATAAGTATCGTATTGGTAAGTTTTCTTCAAGAAGGTTTTTTGAAAAGAGTTTTTATATTTCAATAAGGCAAGTTTCTTGTTAGCCTAATTAAGTTAGACAAGAATTCTGCATGTAATGACAAGAACTGTGTCTCAGAACATCCTTACTTATTTACTAGATCGTACTATTTGAATTCATAGTCCAAGCAGTTTATGGTAGAATACTATGACCTAAAATGACAGGTTTTTTTCATAAAAATTGGCGTGGATCAAAAAAGAAAGTCATAGAGTTGACTAAAACTACACTCGCAAAATATAAAGGTATAGATAGGCCGAGCTATGGTGGATAGACATTTATCATAAAAAAATAATTAAACATAATGTTGAAACGTAGTAATCTTTGTAGAAAATATAAAAAAAAAATAAGTACATAATCGGAATATATTCATAAACATTAATATAGAAAAAAATTATAAAAGAGACAAGAATACACTTTTTGGGGGACACCATTGTGTCATAGAGGATAAGCAAAAAAGTTTCGAAGAAACGTCACTTGCTCCCCATTATGTTTTTTCCACACAAAACTGATGTATGTATGTACTATGTGAAAAGTTAAAAAATAGGTTAGTATAAGAATAATAATATTCGTTACTTGTATGATAACTATTTAGAAAATAACTACATACACCTGACTAGAAATTACATTTAAATACTTTCAAATGATATCCTTGGCTAGATCATAATCTATATATATAAAAATGAAACCCGTTTTCCGTTGTCACGGCATCACGCCTGAACGGCAGGACCGATTTCGCTAATTCTTTTTTTTTAATGTTCATTGAAGTCCAAGGATGGTTCTTACGGTGAGAAAAATTCGAATAATTGCCGGGAAAGTCCTAAAACAGATCTTTTCTTTTTCCCATACAAATGTTTTCTTACTAAAATGTAGAGTCAATTTGAACTTTATTCCTACACAATAAAGTTCATTCTAAGGCGGGACGAAGTTCGCCGGGACAGCTAGTATGCTATAAAACTCCTCTTTATTGGTATCTACACACCAAAGCCGCCGGCTTTTTTGACAGATGCCATTCGTATGACGTAAAGCGGCATGCCGGCGGCTTTGGTGCGTAGATACCATTACAAATTAAAAATCTTAAAGTCAGTTGCAGAAAAAATCGTTAAAGTTAATTCTACATTACCTTTTCAAAATATTTAATTGATTTCATAAAAGCTCTTCTATGCAACGAGAATACAAAGACACAGAATTTGTACGGTAAACGGTAAAGAAATATTTTCATAACAGAAAAGAAAAATACAATTTAATAGCTAGTTGTTAATCGTTATTTTTCTATTACTATAATTATTTAATAAGTATTACTTTTGACTTTTACAACTTTGGTTGTGTTGTTATTAATACTGCCGTGTCGTCAGATTAATAACTATCAAAACGAAGGCTTGGATTTTGAAAATACTACCTTAAATCTAAACCTTAAATTATAGTTTTCAACGTCTATAATTTCGTTTATTAAATTGAAAACTGACATTTAAGAAATTATATTTATTTTTAATTTCCGTGACATTCTTTTCAAAATTAAACTAAGTTTTTCAGTTTATTTAACGGCATTCGTTCTAAGCTTTGTAATTAGGTATATTAGTTCTGTAAGGTGACAAGATGTATTATAGTTTTATTACTTACGTCGTTTTGTTAGTGATTACGTTATTACACTAGTTTTCATACTAACAGCACTTTGAGCTCTTCAATATATTTCTTGAAAGGAAATAACACATATTGTAACTGTAGGTACTGTATAGGTAATTTAATTACAGTACCAATTTCATATAACATATTCATTTACTTTGTATGCATTTAATGGTTTATAATATTATAATATTTTGACAAACTAAGCCAATGGGCGGGCATCGTTTCGCATTTTTACATATTAGGTTGGGGAAAAAGTTTCTTCGTATTTTATATGAAAATTCAAAAAGTTTTTTTTTATAGTTTATTTACATTTGACTAAAGTATGTAGGTGCCATTTTGTTCCATAACTTTTTGCCATCTTGTTGGTAGTGACATGATCCCATTGCTGTAAAAAATTTGAGGCTTCTGATCGAAAAACTGCGACAAGTGGTTTTGGCAGTCCTCTCGTGATGTTAACCTGACACTGCCTAAGGAATTCTGCAGAGACCGAAACAGATGAAAATCTGAAGGTGCAAGGTCAGGACTATACGGCGGATGCATTAATACCTCCCAGCCAAACTCTCGTAATTTTTGCTGAGTGGCTAAAGATGTGTGAGGTCTAGCGTTGTCATGGTGAAAAACCACACCCCTTCTGTTGATCAATTCTGGCCGCTTTCTCTCAATTTTTTGCTTCAATCTCATCAATTGTTCGCAATACAGTTCTGAATCGATGGTCCTGCCTGGCGGTAACAGCTCATAATGAATGATGCCCTTCCAATCCCACCATACACACAGCATTACCTTGTTGCGAGTTAACCCGGGTTTTGCCACAGTCTGTGAAGCTTGACCGGCCTTTGACCACGATCTTTTTCGCACGTTCTTGTCGTATGTGATCCACTTTTCATCACCAGTTATCAGCTTTTTCAAAAATGGTTCGGTTTCATTACGTCGTAATAAAGAATCACAAATGAGTACACGGTTCATTAGGTTTCTTTCAGTGAGCTCATGAGGCACCCAAATATCGAGCTTTTTAGTGTACCCAGCTTTATTCAAATGAGTCAAAACCGTTTTGTGGTCAATTGCCAGTTCTTCAGCTACATCGTAACTACTAATATGCCGATCTTGCTCCACTTTTTCAAAAATGGCATCAATTTTGTCCGTAACAGGGCGACCAGAGCGAGATGCATCTTTGATATCAAAATTTCCGGCTTGAAAACGCTTAAACCAAACTTGCGCTACTCTCACAGATACTGCATTAGGTCCATAAACATCACAAATTTTTTTCGCGGCTTGAGTTGCATTTTTACCTTTTTTATAGTAGAATTTTAAAATGTATCGAATTTCTTCTTTAGATTCACTCATTTTAACAACAACAATAACAAATGAAAATCACACAAATTCCTAATTTGAATTTGGAAGTGCCTTCTTTAAAATTAAAACTTTTTAATGATACCAAAACCAGCCAGATACAAATGGTATAGCCAAAGAGATTTTAATACAAGTTCATACATACTATATGCGAAAAGACTTTTTCCCCAACCTATTACTTCAGTTCAAACCGAAAACGCTGCGTGCGTTAAGTACCTATGTAACGATGATTCGCGCGCTCACTTGCCTGCTGGCAATATACTATGCTTTATTGTTCTTCGAGCATATACGTAAATAGGTATGACTCCACCAGTGCGCTTTCACGTTCATCTTGCGTTGAAGCATGCCCGAAAAAACATAGCGCGTACAATAGCGCACGCCTCAAAATGTGTCAAACAGTAGGGCACAGCGCTTGACGCAAAACGAACGGAACTGAAAGATGAAACGCAAGCTCAACATGAAAACGAAAACTGAAACGCGCTGCGGTAGACATACCAATATATTCCTTTCTCAATCTCTCAAATAATCACAAAATAAAAGAACAATCTGTATATCTGAATCGTTTATTTATTTTGTTATTTTCTAGTTATCACATAAAATGTTTGATAGTTTTAAGTTATGGTTAAATATTCACATTTTCTGTAGTTTGCTTTATTCTTTACTAGAAGAGAGAACCTGTAAATGAAGACAAATACTAAATTATCGCTCTTCATTACGCGCAATTGCGTTTTCATAATATCTATAGAAAGACTTCAATTTACTGAAAGTAGCTCGTATTTAACACAGGTAGGTAATTTCGCTAAGTAGGTACTTATACGTACCTTCTTCTATTGTTCTCGAGCGCTTATTTGTAAGACACCCTCATTTGCAACCCCATATCTGAGAAGGATGTGTTTACACTGAAGTAGAGCTAGGTCCCGGCAAAATTAAGCATTAAATGACGCAGTGGGGAAAGTTCGTGTACAAGTAACGCCCAATTTCAATTACACAGGTCAAATATGCAGAGCTTAGATAATGTTAGCTTTAGATCTAAGTATCGAATATTCTGAACAGACTATTTTTGACCAATCCCAATTCACAACTCAGCTCAGTATTGCTTCAGTGGAAACCCAACCTTATTAATAATGACAAGCATACAAAAAAAGTTTATATTCAATTGTATTTCACTAGAGCCAACTCTATTATTTTGACTGTTGAGTTATTTAAAACTGCTTCTGAATAAATATAGTAATCCATAGCTAGTTTTACACATTTACATATTTGTGTCACACATCTGTATAAAGGTGTATAATTTTCTAAATATTATTTAGGGATATTGTATGTATTTTGTAACTGGATAAGGTACTTAGTAATAAATAACTGTTAAGTAACGCCACAAAATAAACGTATTTTTAAGTGATATGTTGATATTTTATTTGTCCTTTTTACTCGAAATGAAGGCAGTAATAAAAACATTCAGGTTTAGGGAGAAAAATAATATTTGGCTCATCTTCCCATCCCCACTTACTTTCTTGATTAACACATTAATCGTACCCACCTACTTCCTAATGGATTACATTCAAAAACTTTCCATAATTTCCATCTTAAGTTCAAAGAAACTGGAAGCAAACACAGTCGGTCAATATTAAACCCTTTGTTAAAGAGCTTAGCTGATTCGAACATCGGAGTAATCTTTTGAAGATAAACAAAACTTTGTTTTACTTAGAATCTATCCATTTGCCACATTGAATGTAACGGCTCCGTACACACTGCTCTCCTTGATTTTATTTAACTATTTCTATCTAGGTAAGTAAGTTAGTACTGTTTGCATTATATTATCCCAAAAGCTTGTAAATGACAGTAGCAATTCAATTAGGACAGGGTCAACAATCTAGTCGGGATTAGCCATTAGTTACAACAACACTACACTAACAAAACAAAGGCTACGAGTTCTACGAAGGGCTACGAAGTTATGGAAACGCGATCAATTTGCGGGTTTCCCGCTACGAAACAACTACGAAGGGGCTACGAGGGGTCTGATGCAAACCGCTCCAAATTCGAGACACGCTTCAAAACGCTCGGCCGACTTCCGTAGCAGTATAGCGCGAGCTTTCGAACGAAGCGCCCGTGCAGCATTTCATTTCTCCACTTCCCGCGCGCGTATTTACGCACGCCGCTTTTCCACCTTAATCCAATTACAAAAGCTACGATGTAAAGTCAGTGGCCGGTTTAATAAGATAATCGGTGATTAGTAATTAATATGCGGTAGTTAGTTGGTGTTTAGTTTCGAAATTTCGGTGGAAAATGTGTCGTTACGAGGATGTGAGGTCGGAAAAATGTTGAGGGCGTCTGGCGCGCGATGCACGCGTTTCGGATTGCTGTGGTGGATACTTTGTTACATTGGAGTAGACGGGCTTATAGGTGAAGTATTTACTTCGTTTTATTTATTAATTTACAAAATAACTTTATTTATTTTGTAGTTGTAAGTTCGTATTCTGTAACTGAGGAATAATGCTTATTTGTGGTTTGTTTTGTATTAGTACGAATTTTGATTATTTAGGTAGATAAGTAAATTTAACGAACACAAACTACTGGAAAACTTCGTAAAGCAGATTATGTTTAGGCAATTGGTATGTAGCGTCTGTAAATAAGCTTAAGTAATAGAGCTCGTAGGTAGCCATTAATGTAAATCAAATAATAAAAAAATTAATCATCAAATACTTACTTAACTTTCGCGGTGCCTGCTGCTGCTCGCATTTACCTCCTATAAAATTAATGGTAACAATTTCCGAATAAGAATCCATTCTATTTCTTATTTATGAAGGGTTCGCTACCCCGTTATACATTCCAAATTCGATTAGTAACAAACAATAATTTCCACAACTGTTCTCTTACGCACCTATTACCAATTTAACTTTTTTTTCTGCAACAGTGACGACATTTTTGACAAATCGTTAATTCCCTAGAGTTTAAAGCTGCATAAAGTATTGAAAGAATCAACCCTATTCTTTAGGATCATACGCACTATGATTTCATACGAAACTGACATAAGGCCATTAGCCCTATTTTCGGGGGAATATTTTATTAGGGTTCCTTGGGTTCTGAGTCTATGTTTTGTATAGATGGGTATAAGAACAGATGGAACTGATTACATTAGGTACGGAATAAGTAGTGTAGAGACTTCTAAATTATTTGCTTAGCATTGAAAAATATGGTTTAAGGGTAGGTACCTACCTAAATGGTATTATGGTATGGTTACTTACGGTAAAATAAAAGTAACATTCATTAGATTAGACAATGAAAGAGTTTGTTATGAATTCAAAATAGTTTTCGAAAAAAATCCCTAATTTGACCATAATTTAATATAGATACGGAACACCCAAATGCATTCTGAATAGAGCACGTGCATTTTTTTCTCAGCAGCACTACTGTGGTAAAGGGAATAATTTGGTAATACCCGAATCGATAATGTAGGGAGAGTACTCCATTGTGTAGAATTCTATTGATAGAGCCACACAAATCCACACAATGCCAGACTCTGAATTGAATGACAACTTCGGTTATTTGCAAATGACACTATGATACTGTGGATGGCATTCTTTGAGTAATAGAATATTAAGGAGGTGCCATACTGTCTGGATCTGCGTGCCTGATCTGGCGCAAAATGGCTACCTACCTTTTTGTATGGAATTTCTTTTCGTTTGACAGGTCATCTACCAAGAAAACTATGAAAAACTTGCGTCAACCTTGGCACGCTGTCATAAACTCATTTGTATATGAAAAAAATGTGGCACCTCCTTATATATTCTATAGTCAAAGATGGATTGGACATTAGGAATCCGGCAGGAAATGTGGGTGTAAATGCTAAAATCGATGATATACGAAGATCGATTGATTAAAAGATTCTATTTTACAATCTCTCCGTTGCAAAAAGGTTCATTAAGTATCGTGCCGTCTTATACTTACCGTCTAAGACTCAGATCACACGGTGAAACGCAAATGGAACGGCTAGTTAGGTACTTTTGAGTTGCATCACAGTTTCTGCTATGCAACTCAAAGTTTGTCTCTATGTCTGCTATGCAACTCAAAAAAACTGTGTGGTTTTCTAAGGAAGTCTTCCTTAGAAAACCACACACGACGCACGCAACTAGTTTGAAATGTTTCGTTTCAGTTGCGTTTCACCGTGTGTTTTGGCGCCTATGGTTTTTGACAGTGACAGCTATATGTGTAATGGAGGATTAGTACTTATAATTAAGGTATAAATGACTTTTCTTGCAACTGGCTGTACCTACCTATGTCACAGCGATCGTCCGATCGGTTTTATTGTGTGTTGTAGGTACAGTATTTTCATACTTATTTCAATAAGTAGCTAAGTTTACTTGCATTGCTTAGAAATAGAAAATACATTTTCTCATAGCGACAATGTATACCAACAACCGTTTATTAAAACATGCTATAGCTTTCATTTCCCTTCGTATTTGCATAGGAATTACACCAAAGATCCTTTGCATAAGTACCTTTGCGTGATTCGCATCCGTTTTTCACGCTATTTATAAGCTGAGGAGTGAAAATTAAAAATAATAAACTGTTTTTGTGATAAAATCTTTTGTTTGGTTGGTGTTAATTAATTTTAGAGATTTTCGTAAAGGTTATATTGCTATGTAGTAATAGGTGGCTTTAAATTATTGTTTACCTAACTTTGTTAGATACTGTTTTTATGTCCTTGGTAGAGTGTAAAAACTTCTATTAGTACTAGCATTTCTTCTACATATAGCTCATAAAGTCGAATTGGATGGAAAAGTCCTTAAAGATTAAAAGAAATTGCCTTATGTACGTATCACGAGTCAAGAATTATGGTCTGTCCTCACATATCCGGGCCGTGCCCGGAACGTGGCCGGGCCGTGGCCCGTCAAGAGGGAAAACAATTCGTCGTCATGACAATCGGACACGTCCCGGGCACGGCCCGGATATGTGTAGATAGACCTTATATAAATCAACGGACGGCAAAATGCGTTAACTACCTACTTATTTACCTATCTTTAGACTGTGTTTTCTACTTTTCAATTCATTGCCTAGCTAAAGTAGATATATTTAACTCAAACTCAAACTCAAAATAATTTATTGCAGTTCACATACATAGTACTACAAGTATAGAGGTACATGAAACCCCGTTGGGGCACAGCAATATGACAGGGCTATTTATAATATTTATATAACCTTATTTTATTATTATAATATTATAACATTACTTACATACTACTGAGTTAAATTTACTTAATTACTAGGTGTCTATGCTATTTGGTTATCTTCTAGATACTCTCTGATGCTATAATATGATTTATTAACTAGTAGCTCCTTCAATTTTTGTATAAATACTTTTAATTTAGGTTGTTCTCTTAGAAAGGTAGGCAGTTTATTGAAAATTTTAATAGACATTACAAACGGGCTGGAAGTATGGCTGGAAAGATTGGAGCTTGGAAGTATTAGTTTTGTTTTATTACGTAGTGTGTAAGTTATAGGGATGTTTTCTCGGGTTAAATAGTAGTCGGGGTGATTTTTTACAAATTTACATATTTCTAGAATGTAAATGCAGGGGAGGGTAAGGATTTTTAAGCGTTCAAAGTGGGGTTTGCAACTGTCGGTTTGTTTTATGTTTACTATTGTTCTAATGAGTTTCTTTTGTAGAGTAAAAATTGTGGGCATATCTGTGCTGTTTCCCCACAGTATTATCCCGTAGGTAAAATAGGAGTAAGCATAAGCGTAGTAAGCAGTTAGTGCAGTTTTAATATCTGTTGATTTTTTAATTTCCCAGAGTGCGTATTTAAATTTAGATATCTTACTTCTTAATTTTTGAATGTGAGGTTTCCAGTTTATGTGAGAGTCTATGTCTATTCCAAGCAAGGTAAATGTTGATACAACTTCAAGCTTATTTGAATTATAGGTGAAATTTACTTTTAATGGTGATTTTTGATATGGGTAAAAGGTAATTATTTTAGTTTTTGTGAAGTTTATTTCTAAATTATGGTTTTTATTTAGGTAAGTAGTTAGCCATTACAAGTTAAATGTAACACTTACACTCCAAGTTTTCCGTCAAATCATCATCCATCAATCATTTCGCTACAAAGAACGTAACTTTTACACCTAAATCTGAGGCACGCGTCGTCATTTGCCGGTAAAACGACTCTACCTTAGGGTGCCATGATTAATTGTACCCGAACTGATGCGTTATTGCATCATTGTTGTCAATCAGCACCTTGAATCCATGATTTATTATCTGTCGTTTTAAAAATATGTATTTACCAACGGTTTCGATTTCGTACGGATTAAAAATACGTTATTATGTACAAAGCTTAGTTGTAGACAATTCAATTCTAGTTTAGAACATATATAAGTAATATAATGAAGTTCTATTTATTATAGGTAGATACTGTGCCAGCTAATAGTATTCTGTGAATCGAACAGCCTAGAATTCGTCGCCACGTAAACGTTGGATACCGTGGCGAAGTAATTTAAAAGTAGCTATAAAACTTAACAGATATTCGTGGCGCGGTAGAGCTCATTTTAAAAATGTTCTCCCGTAGAAAAACTCTTTCTGAAACTAGACAAGTGGGGACATGTAAAAGCATATTTTAACCCTAAAACTGCATAAGTTTTATTGACAATATAAACAATACAAACATAAAATTAAATACATATTTACAAGAAGAATATGTCTTTCAACGCGTCCCCACGAAGCAAAACTACGATAGGTATATCATAAACATTTTAAAAGCACTAAATACGACGTCGTCGTACTATGAAGTAGGCACTTCGCTCTTTGATAGAGTATGGTTAAGTTAACGTCGACTATGATCGATCTTTGTTGACCGTAGGTACTTCGTATCAAATTATACTTTAGTACGTTTACTTTGAAAGTTTTACTGTATTCTTTGAAGGGTTTTAAGGGTAGAAAGATTTTTCTTTCGCTAAAAAAGATTAACAAGATTTTTTTGGAGATTTGATACCTTGCTGCGATCGCCAACTCGAAATTATACTCAAGTACTTTGTAAAGTCGTTTTGCCCCGCAGAGGGATGGTTATGTGTTATTTTGGGTTCGAAGATTATGTTTTTAATATAAATTAGAGATAGAAAATAATCACAAATTAGGTACCATAATTTCAAGGGGTGGTTATATAGGTACTAGCTATTTACCGATGAATTACAGATTATTTGATTTAATTTCCCAAATGTAATAAATGTAGAGATTTCGACAATTACAAGTGTATCAACCACTATTCCATTGAATTCCAATTTAGAATCAAATTGGATTGCCGTAACTTCCAAAATCGACTGCTAACCAAACGTCGCTTGAGACCATTCGCCTTTTAACCTCGTTTTATAATTCAGTGTTGCCAATTGTGATCGTAAAGTGTAATGTGAATAATTGAGTAGATATCTCGCTGGGTAGGTTTAGGAACGAGCCACCTGATTCAAGTTCCCAAGGGTACCGTTCAAGGAATGAAGGTGGAATCGAAAATTGATGATACAACACTTCTCTGGGAGAGAATGTTTATTATCCTCTGTTCCTTAGAGTTACGGGTTATGTGGTTGTTTATTTGGAATCGAGATTATCGGAATTGAATTTTTCCACTAAGATGTAAAGTAGGTAAAATGTTACATAATAAGTACCTATACTTAATGCAAAATTATGACAAGTGTGATGAGGTAGAGTAGCTAGAAAGTAGAGTCAGAATAAATAAGGTGGAGCGAAAAGGTAACAGCTATTAAATGTAAATTAATTTTACTAGATACCTACCTACAACCTACTCGTAGATAAATCCGTACCTACTTATGTTGAATAAAATGTTTTAGATCCTTCTTTGATAAATCCAAATTGGTGCTGGCTGTGTGTTACTTTTTGGAGATGGAACACATGTCACCTACAAGTAACTATTTGTTGATAAACAAACAATATGAGTCAGTCGTGTTTTGAACTTAGTAATGTAACGTTTTTATACTTTTTATAAAATATACCTTTATTTGATCTTATATACTGATATTTATTTACCAGCGAGCTCCGCGCGTATGTAGAACTCTGCCCCATAACCCATCAACTTATCCCTATTAAATACAAAAAAAAACAAAAGACAATCGTAGGTACTTATTTCTCTAAATAAAGTCAACCGAAATTAAATATTGTCAACTCAAAACACCTTGAATACCTCAATCATATTACCCAGGTAACACGAAATTTCCGTTTCCAGAAACACTGTTCGAATAAAAAACACGTTTTCAATTTAAGAGGTTGTTCGTGTTTATCAGTGGATCCAAAATAATTGGAGCTTCAAGTATCCTGTCTTATTGTTCTAGTTACAGCATCAAAGTGGGCTCATTCATAATCATAATCATAATATTTATTGCGCTTCCACAAAGTTACAAAATGGTCTTAAAAATAATTTACAGTACATGTTGTGGAACCTGTTTTAGGCACGGCAAACAGAGAGAGGAAGACGTATTGAGTTGCTAGAATTAAGTTCTGAATACCTAGTTAGTTTATTTAATTACTATTTACTTGTAGTTATTTGTTTTGTGTATTTTATGGAAAGACTATCAGCTTGATACTCTTTGGTCTAAGTAGGAAAATTACCCAGCAATAGATTATACAATATACATTAAGAAGTATTTCTATCTCAATCAATCATAATTTCCCACCTATGCGTCAGAAAGAGACACCAATATTATCCAGCGTAGAAAATAAACTGCTGCGTATAGTACTTATTCTTTGTTTATATAAAATAAAATGAGGAACTAAAAACCAGGGAAACACACATAAGTAGACGAAATTGTAGAATTCTACAATAGTTTTCTACAAACATAAACTGCAAAACGTAAGTTTATATGGTCTTCTTGTTATATGTAGAAATAGTCAAAGTTTGTCTTCCGTAGCATATTTCAACCACTTTAAACCAGATTATGATGCCTCAAGGCGAGTTTAAAGTTAGAAGTGTATGTAGTTTAGTTAGTTTTTAGTTTAGTTTAGGTACTTACTTAGCTCAGATATGTTTAAAAATTCTTCAAAAATATATGCTAGTCATAAAGTTTTTGAATTCCTTCTAGACGCGCCAAGGGAAGTATTTATGTAGAGTACTAGAGGCTGCCCGCGACTTCGCACGCATTTATAGTCATATCTTGGAAACAAATCATGATATCGTTAAATAATATAGCCTATTTAAATTTGTTATTTCGTCGACGATACTGCAAAACCGCTGATGTACCTACCATATGCAATACCGCGTAAATACAAGAAATAGCGAAATTGAAATTAGCGCGCCGCGGTTACATGGATGTCATTTGCTGCCGTAGGTACTATCTCCTAAAAAAAATTTTCAGGTTGTAGTTACGCAGTATTGCAAATTGTAGATTAGCGGTTTTGCAGTATCACCGACGATTTTATTTAACAGTTTATTGTAAGATGATAGTATATAGAGACAGAAAAAAAGAGAAGTTATACAAAAGGTACAGCTTAAGTGTACCAATGTGTTATTCTGATGTGCAAGCTACAATATTGCCAAGTTTCATCAAAATCTATTCAGTGGTTTGTACGTGATGAAGTAAGAAACATCCATCCATCCATCGGCACAAACATTGACATTTATAATATTAATTGGTTAAACCTAGTTTATGCACTTGTTTAAAAATATCGTAAATTATCTTTTAAATACATACCTACTTAAACCAAAACAGTTAAGAAAACAGGAAATCGTCATCTGAAAGAAAAAAAAAACACTTTTGTTTTTAATAGTAAGAAAGAACTAAGAATTTAAGGTATTTGTTAATAAATTAAATAAAGCATTTTTTTACAGAATGTACCTAGGTATGTTAGTAAAATTGCTACATATTTAGGAAAACTTGTTTAACAAAACATAAACTAACTTGTAAGTTATTAATAAATTAACTAACGTAAGAATTTTCAATAAAAAATGTATGCGCCTCTATCACCTCTCTATAAACACGAGCCCCTACTGTCAAGTCTTTCCCTCACATCGGTCCCTCCCTAAGTCAGTGAATTGATTTCAACCTCCCATTCTCAGTTCTTGACATCATAATGCCAAATTGGGATCTTGTGTTGGCATTCATTGTTTTCTTTTCAATTTATTACGTTTTTTTATGAAAGGCGAGAATTAATTGTAGAATTTTCTGGCTTGGAAGTTAATGTGTTTTTCTTTTAGGGCAGTTTGAGGGTAATTTATTGAAAATAGTGTATTCTTTTATATTTCGGTGTAATAATTCTTCTATCTTCTATCATGTTGGTATTCCTTATTACTTACTTATATATTTTTTTACGTAATAAACGAACAAAATTACATACTTACCTACATCTTATCTATCTATTTATATCTAGCCCAATAAGTCTTGTTGCTCTCTGCATCATGGCTACTGTTTATCAGCTATTTGTAAGAAGTTATGTTCAACAAAAGAATTGATTTCTCAAACCCTATACAAAAGAGAATTTGTAGGGTAAACTTCAAGTATCCCGAGACAAATCTCCTCGGGAAAACCCACACCTTCACATTAATTAATCTAAATTACACTTTAACTCCAATATTTAACGTTTCATTTTGTTTAGTGAGCGCCTGTTAATCCCACACAGACAGTGCAAAATCAGCCAATTTTCATTGACCCCCAATTTTGAACTGCTTCATACAAATTTAACCTTGATATTAGGGCAGCAGGTGTCAATATGTAATGGTCGAAAGTACAAACAATATTGTATTGGGCGGTTGCTATGGCAACGGTGATCCAAATTGGATGCTTTGGGGTGCTTTTATGGATGAATGAAATGCAAATATCGGGGGCTGTGTGTGCGAGAGAGTGAGTAAATAGGGGTGGATGATGTACTGCACTTGCTCCTGTGCATGGTAAATTGCATTAGTCTGCCTTTTGAACGAACGCAATCCGTCGGTTCGCAAACGACGGGCTATGCAAATTGGTAACTCTTTGCAGGTAGCGTGCTCCACTTTTTAAAAGTATTTGATTTGGAAACTACGTGAATTTAAATCCAGGTCATAGGTACATTTCCTTTACTTAATTGTTACTCTTTTTAATTTTATTTTTACAGACAAATAACGAAATAAAATGTTATAGGAAAACTCACGTTTTTAGTTTCGTTTAAACGGTAAATGCTATGCCTATGGTATTAAATAACTAAAATGAGCATTTATTTTTAAAACTAAAAACAGTGCTTTTTGACGGCTCCTAGAATTTTATAAAAGCATTAAAATCTCTATGATCGAAAAACTTTTTTGATCGTAGTTTAAACTGGCACAAATAACCAAAAAAGTCGACTGTAATCGCCATTAAATTGCATAAAAAGTAAAAATCATTTACTTTTTATTCAATATAGGGCAGTTGCAAAAACTTTTTTTGACAGGTTTCGGACAGTACTATGTCCTTATTTGAAAAGAGATTTTACATAATTCATTTTTATTATTTAGTTCCTTTGGTAAGCAAAGAGTTTTTATGTCAATAAAATATTTTTTAAAAGGAGATCTAATACAAATAAATTCATCATTTCCGTTGGTAGAGCAAAGAGTTTTTATTACGTTATCATAAAGAGCTTTCTGTGAAAGGCAAAGGGCGTTTAATTATTCGTGCGATCCCCAAATTTTGAGGTCTCTCTCACGTACGGCGCCGAAAGATACCCAAAAGGCTAGTACGATATAGCATGCATTACAATAAGGGCTCCGTGCTGGTATGTAGGGCCGATGAATTATGCAAGGGCTTATGTAGGGATTTAAAACTTTGATAAGTGCGACAAGGCAGGTAAAGAGTTGACTCTATTTCCTTGTATTGTTGTAAATTGATGCTAATTTATTGACGTTGGGTACCTACTTAGCTTAATTCTTCGGGGTAACTCAATTTATATGATAGCCTTTCATTAAATTGTACCTACTTTGTAACAAAATGTTTATAAGACATTCACCAAAAAGATGGACTTGGCGAAGGCTGTATATCCAAGCCGCTTCGGACCAAGACAAGTGAAAAACATTATGTGAGGCCTCATAATGTCTAGCTGTAGACGTCCTACGACTGTTAATGATGATGATGTCGCTATATAAAAGAGCTATAAACAATCAACAAAAACATATTAAAGAGTGATTGTTAATAAAATAAACATCTTGTAAACTAAATGTGACATATTTGATAGTTATTTTCTCTCCTTTCCAACAGTTCTTCAATATCATTCGAAATACGAGACAAAACGGAAATAAATTATTTTATTGCCAACCATAAAACTGAAGTAGCATTTTTATAAACTGTATTTATATGTAAGTACTACAAACACGTGGAAATACTCATAAATGGTACCTTTTTTATTACTATCATCATTCACTACGTAGCCTAGGTTAATACGCCTGTAAAGGTAAGATTATTAGTGAGACTAGTTTTAATAATGCTATGTTAACTGCATAATGTAACCTGTAATCTATACAATAAAGACTATTCTATTCTATTCTAATACCTAGTTATTGGTCTAATAATGGTCTTCAGTTTAAGTGTGTTTTAAAGGTAGGTTTAAGAGCCTAGTTCCATTTCATTACAACCAAGATTACGATCAGTGTCAGGCACATAATAGAATGACATGAATAAATCGTCTACGAATACTTATAAACAATTAGGTTGTTAGTCAGTAAGGGCCTGTTCCACAACTGACAGATATTTTATACCAGTCACTGTCTAACACGTCATGTACGACTGACAGGTAAACCTTACCTTGAAACAGGCCCTTAATCTCTTGAAACAAACCATAAGCGCAAAAACACACAGTGAAACGCAACTGCAACGCAACTGAAACTTTTGAGTCGCATCGAAGTTTCTACTATAGTTTCGTTTCAGTTGCGTCGTGTGTGGTTTTCTAAGGAAGTCTATAGCAAAAACTACGATGCAACTCAAAAGTAACTAGCAGTTTCAGTTGCATTGCAGTTGCGTTTCACTGTGTGTTCTGGGTCTAAAACTAATTTGTTATTAACAGGTCGATTACCTTGTTTCAGAAATCGTGGAAGAGCAGCGATGCCACGAATACGAATTCCGCCTGACTTGCCGGGAGCTGGACAGCCACATAGCAGTATTAGAAGCATGGTACACTTCCGTAGAAGACTACCAAAGACTTTCAAACTCAACTCATCCACCAGAGAGCCTACGAATTAAAACCGAGAACGATTCAGAACTGAATCGAGTTTACTTCTATTCTAGTCCAAAACACAACGGCGTTTATGTGCCGACGAACCATTCCATATTTGAAAATATTAGTATTGTGAATACGAGTTCTGAGATTTTGAACGATACTGTCAAGTTTTTGAACGAGGGGGCCATGTTTTTGAACGAAACCGTGGACGGTGATGTGGTGTTGTTGAATACGAGTGAAGATTGTGGCGTTCAAACGTATGCTAGGAGTTATGCGAGTTGGCATGAAGGGGATAAGAGGAGGAGGATCCTGGAGCGGTCTTCTTCTATCAATTTGAGAGGTCCTGTTAGTTATCGGTAAGTTAACATACGATTTAGTATCCTATTTTTTACAACGTTCTAGGTCTGAATAAAAAGAAGATAAAGAACGATGACTGCACGCTCATGGTTAAGCCAAAATCCCTTATTAAACCTCTATTTTGTCGTAGTCTCCGACCTACAAATTGAAACATTTACCGATATCCGTAACTGCCCCCCTAAATAAAATAAATTCCAAAAGAATCCATTGGCTTCTTAGATGCTAATCATTTAATAGAGCAGACTATCATGTCAAAACAAATTTTACTAAAAAAAAGGAGTCAATTTAACAATTTTTAGGGAGATTGCGTGTGTAGCCACCATAATATTATCCAATTAAGTATTTCATAGAAAGGTTAGCAAAGAGTTTCTTGTATAACTTAACCCTTTGTTATGTTAAAGAATTCTCAAGTTACTCGTTAAGTAAGGTCTAGAAGGTTAAGGAATTATCCCCCAGTTTCATAAGAAGGTCATTAACTTAATAATCCAATTCACATCGTGCTGTCTTGTTCTGATTTTTGACAATGACAGTGCCAGCTATAGGTTTATTAAAGCATTAGCTTAATTGACTTTTCTTGCAACTGGCTGTATGTCCTTTGTCTTCTGCACCTATGATACATTTATCTTTAAAAAGTTAAAAGAGTTCAAAGACTCCCTTTAACAAATATGCGCGTCAATGAGGAAGGAATATAAGGAGTGGCCCCATTTTTTTTCATATACAAATGAGTTTATGACAGCGTGCCAAGGCTGCGCCAAGTTTTCTTACAGTTTTCTTGGTAGATGTCCTGTCAAACGATACGACAACCGTACGAAAAGTAGCCATTTTGCGCCAGACCAGGCACGCAGATCCAGACAGTATTTCATATCCATAAGTTTGACATATTAGTAGAGTATAGCTTAATTGACCTTTCTTGTCACTGGACATTAGTGCATTTATCTTTAAATAGTTAAAAGAGCTCAAAGACTCTCCTTATTAGTTACGCGTGTTTATTTTGAACAACTAATATAGTAACATGTCCATGTCGTTCAAGGACCAGAATTCCCCATAGACGTTATACTTAAATAGGTACTTCACTCGTGATTTCATTGTTTTGTATGTAATATAATTATAGCTTTGCCATAAATCCCACGGGCGGACTTCAGGGACGGTCCCAGAGGATTCTGTTTATTCCGGAACTATTGCTTTGACATTGTTTAAATGTATTTCCGATTTCGTATTGCTTTTTGCCATTTGTTTTGGTTTAGTCGGTGTATAAATGTCTTCAGTTGAGTTGAAAGTTTGGACGACGAAATAATATGAATGACTAAATTAATCAATTCTAATCTGATACTACTTATTAACTACACGGACTAACTATAAAAGAGTATGAGTAAAAGCATATCGTAAGGCGTTTCTGCATTAACAGTGGATATTTGAAATGGTTTTATCGCTATGTCGTCGATTTAATCGTTAATGTAAAAAGCTTTTCTTGTGCGAAACTAGGTGCTAAGAACAAATTCTCGCAATTGATATAAATTCCATGAATTTTTTTATCTGTTTTTGATAACGTTCGAATTCAGCGTATTTACAAAGTTGTTAGAAATATTTACGTAAAGAAATTTTATATGTCAGTCGAGTAGTAAATCGTATTGAATGAATAAATAAATGCATCGTAATTTGGTCATCGTTATGTCAAAGGGTTATCGAATATTTGGGCCGGTAGATAAGGAAGGTCAAATTTTACAGTATTGGAATTACTTATTACGAACTTAGAGATATAAATATGTTCGATAAATGTATGCAATCATTTTCTCAGTGCAACTATTCTGTCAGCAAAAATAGAGGTTGGGTAAATTAAGATACTATGAACGTTTAGGCCGCTAACGCACAGGGCCCGTATTCTTCTAATTACCAAATGAAAAATGGTGTCTCTCTAGAATGTGAATTGTATGAATTGACACATTTTGGTATTCTCTTAACAGATAAGTTGACAGTGGACAGCGATCGGCCGTACATTTTATTACTTTACGCTATAATCGGTATTCTACTCCGCAATGTCACATGAGTGGCAGTTCCAAACGGTATTCTCTTCGCTATTTGACAGTAGTTCTCTAATGGCATTTCGTTCGGTCGTTCCGTCGTTCAGTCGTTCGATTGTTCGGTCACCCAAACACTATTTCGGTGTTTTTTCGAAAATTAACGTGCAATTTATGCAAAAAATGCATTTAAAGCTTATAGAAATAAATATTCTGTATTTTAAAGTATGTCTAAGCTTATTCTAGGTCGAAAAAAATCTATCAATCGGTTGATCAATTTCTTCGAACAATAATTTTATTAAATATTGGCAACATCGACAACTAAATCATTCGCAAAGACAAATGAATGACAAAGCCCTCTAGAGACTACTAATCGACTACTAATCGACTATTAATCGACTATTAATCGTGGCACTTAAGAGAATACCAAATTTGTGACATATTGCTGTCGAATATTTATCTGTTGGCTATAGTATGGTCGCTTAACTTAATTTAGCAGAGTTGCCACCTGTTGTGGTTTGACTGCTGAACGTGGCTGCACCGGTTAATGAAATCAAAATAAATCATCCCATTAATCGTCTAATGCGTTTGGAGTTTTAATGTCAATCATCAAACTGGAACCCAAGTCTATGCTAATTTACAATAATCTAAGTTGTGTGTCGGCAGAGTGTCAATGAGAGTATAAATGTCAATTTTTGACACATTTGGTCGCAATCAGTGTAAGCTTCTATTATTGTTCAGCAGAATACCGAATGTGTCAATAAATGCCATTGACACAACTGAGGCTATTTTAAATTAGCAGACTTGGGCCTCTGGTTTGGTATAAACAGCTAATGCCTAATAGCGCTTTCATATAAAGATTTTCGTCTTTAATTTACTTACTAAATACCTACATAGCATCTCTACCAACATGATAAGCAATAGCTAATAGCATCCCATGTCACCGCTATACAAACCAAATCACAATTCGAAACAAAAGATCATAAAAATTAATTGACGACCAAATAAAAGGAGATGTTACTAAGATACGAATCTAATTTATAGTCTCCGAGTTGTGAAATGTACAGTAAACACGATTAACTTGTCGTTTTATTGTCTACTGATTAATTAATATTATTGAAACATAAATTCTTTTGTCTTGATAATAGTTTTTATTTGTTTTTCGACTATTAAGGGCTTTATTAAGTGTGTCAATGATGTAAACATGAGATAGTACCTACCTGTTTATTTTCTTCGCATCATCTCATAATTAATTACCTACTGTTTTATCAAATATAGTAGCTATGGAATAATAGTACCTAGATTGTTTTTTGCGGAAAAGGTGGCGGGACGAGCTGGATACCTTCTTGAGAACCTGGGCGGAGGAAGCTCGAGACAGAAAGTCTTGGCGTATGAGGAGAGAGGCCTTTGCCCAGAAGTGGGACAATAGTGGCTAAATAAGATAAGATTGTTTTTCTATTGACATGTTGGATATTCTATTCGAGGCAAGTTTAGAATAAGCTCGGACTTTATAAAGCCGAGAAATTAGTGTTCAATGTACATGCACCTTATTACCTTATTACATTTACGACGTGTAACACATTTACGAGTAAAATTAACAAAAAAATTAAGTTAAATAAATAATAGCATTTCAACATTCCGGTATAATATGCGACATAATTTTGAGAATATTTCAATTACTACTTACTTACTTTTTTTTTTGGTTTACTCAATAGTAAGTTTTCAATAACAATTCGTTTATAATTTCGAACATCAAACGAAAATATTGACTTTAATCAATTTCCTTATTTCCCGCCGTTTTTCCTCTTTCGAGTTCAAATAAGGAATGACGCCTAGCTGTTTTGGCTTCACTTTGATTAAAATAGGTACAGTACATGCTGAAAAAAGACTACTTTGGAATATGAGGGATATAGTCTGAAATTACAGGAAAAAAACTTTGGAAAGTCACCATTAAAACGACTTATTTCTTTCTATAGTTTCTGTAATTTTAATTGTAATTAAAATAAATGGTACCTACTCAAGCAATAAGATAAACGTTATTAAAATAAATAATACAAACATAGAATTAAATATTTACAGGAAAAATATGTCTTCCAACGCGTCCTCAGTTCCTCACGAGGCAAAGTACCCAACAAGCTAAAATTGCATCATCTGATCCATAGAGAAATAGAAAATATATCATAAAGTGACGTTTATGTTTTCTTAAAGATTAATGGTTGAGATTGAATTTATGTTATCAAAAACAGAAATCCAATACCAGCAAAGACGGTGAAGTGAGCTTTTCACACAAACTGTACCAGATCTAGATCAAATAAGAAAATATCTAACAGGAATGGAACCAATCTAACGTTTGCTATCGCCTCGGGTATTTTAGGATTGATTTTGGGAACGTGAGCCAATCACGGATTAGGTACTTATTTATTTTTCCGTCTAAGTAAGTATTTGTATAAGACATCGCTAAACTTGGAATAATCCGTTAATAATAAAATTCATAATAAGCAAAAAACCGATCTGTCAAATGTCCTGTATCAGGACACGCAACATATGCGGCATACTTTACTGTTAACTGTCAAAGTCCTGTCATAGGACACGCCACAGATAAGGGGATAATACTTATACCTCAAATTCTTTAAAAAAATATGACCTAAATACTTACTTCAGATTATATTGAATTCTGATGGATCCTGCTTCCTAAAAATAAGGTGTTATAGAAACCTAATGTTAGACATGATACATCTAAAAACTCATTTCCGTGACATTATTTACCTTTTATTTAACACAGAATATGTAATAGTTGTAACTTTTAACCAATTCGTATGACATACAGCGAAGTCACAAATAGGAATTCTATTGATAAAACGTGTAGATACAACAAATTACCATTCTATACATTATGCATGAGCGACAAGCGAGGTACGGACTGAAAGTAACCAAGAACGCATTTAAATGCACCGAAACAAACGAGTGTTTTAAAAATAAATAGTCTGAGTTAGCGTCGATTAACAGAGCACAGGTATAAATAAATAAATTTGGCATGTTCTTGTGAAATCTTACCCTAAATCGACATGCATGTATGAGGCGACTGATGATTATGGATGATGCAAGTGGAGGGAAGTAGTCTCTTTCTACCCTGGTGAGAAAGATTTTTAAAAATTGGACGATACAGCCTGAAATTATAGATTTCTTTGCGATTGGGTAGTAGATTTATGATTTTTTGTCACATTACAGAATCACAATCAATCCAAATCAAAAACAATATAATACCATATCTATGAAGATACGGAAAATACGACGAGACACATTTTGTTAGAATATTTGAATTAGGAAAACATAAAAACAGACTTAAAACCTCCTTATTCAGCATTATACCAAAAAGTTTTCAACCGCATTCATAAAAAGCTTTTTAACTCGCTACAACACAATTTCTTTCCACTTCGTCACGTCACTTCCGAAATTGTGTGGTAAAAAAATGATGTAATAATTTCGGGTATAGGATGTTTTTAATTGAGTCGCGTGTGTTGACAACGACGGGAGAAATTAGCGAAATTAGGTCGAGTCACGAAATAGGAAGTAATATTCTAATGGGATGTTTACTACTCAATTACTATTTAGGTAGTAGAGACTCAGGTAAACTGGATGCTTGTCTGTGACAGGCAGGCACGTTATGGTATGATTTATCGTTGCATCGAAGTGATAAATCCATGCTATCGATAAATGGGGATGTTCCATCAATTTACAATGTCACTTTTACATAAAATGCAGTAAGTACTTATATTGAACAATTTTCTTTCGCTCCATTGTGATTATAAGTAAAAAGAACACACTGTTTGAAAAAAAAAACTGTTTGTTACTTTCCGTTAATCTTTTTGAAAATGGAATTTCCAACATTCGAGCAGAAACAAATGGGTTTAGACTGTGTTCAACAGAATTTCAATCTTGGAATACGTGCTGAAGGCAACTAGAAAATCGTATTCGCTGTCGGTGAACAGTAAAGCGTGGTTATAAATGAAAGGATTCTCAAAGGCCCTTTGTGTTAACGTGTATAGAACAATAAAGGATTTTGTCATAGAAGTGGCGCGGCGTGTCGCTTTGCTGTGTGAAAAATTTAATCAATTAAGTAAATAGTTAGTAAATTAATATTATTAGTTAGTAAATTATATACTTATGATTATTTTAGTTTATTTTAACATAATCAGTTGTTTTTATCAATTCTGGCAGATTCCTACCTTTAAATAAAGCGTGTTTTAGTGAAGTGGTAGTATTAATAACAATAGTAGCTGGCACCTAACACAGACGTAAATCCATCAAAATACTTAAGCAAAATATTTTACCTGTGCCAAGTGCGAAAATTTTAACAACAATAATTTACCGTCATTGTAAATCTGATAATTAGCATGGCGACCGTGGCAGCTGTCAATCTTTTCTGATTGATGCAGTCATCATGACATGACATTGCTTTTCTTTAGGAAAGTTTTTCAAATTCTTCAAAGAATTCTGTAAGCTATTTTCTTAAATAGAACCAAAATAGAAATAGGTAATAGATTTTAACCAAAATTTTGACCTAAATAACAACTTTAACGGTCTTCAAGGATTGCTGAAAGTAGGTACTTATTTAAATTTGGAAATGCCTCGGTCAGACATAAAACGGTTTTATTCGTTTTTAAAAATAAAGTTATTTTCTGTTGGGAAAGAAATGCACGTCGTCAGTTCGATAGCTATCATTTATTTCAGTTGGAATGGATGCACACTCGTAAAGTCCCGATGCAACATCGATTGATGCAACTGCACTCTGCACTTTATATTTATATCTTATCTATCACTTTTGTAGCTCTTCCTGTTTTAAACATGTAGCGCTAAACTTTTCGTGTTTGTAAACTGATACTTGTTTTTTGTAACAGAATTTTTTTTTAAAAGAATTTTTAACAGAATTTTATTTTTAAAAGAAAAAAAAATACGGAAAATAATCCACTATGGTTATATTTACGTATTTTGTATTTAACTACATACCTAAGTACTTATAGTGTTCATGAAAGTTAACTAAATTAAACAGATTCCGAAAATTTAAACAACAACGCAATTTTAAGAAATCATTTTAACAATTCACATCATATTATCTTAAGTATCATGTTTGCTGACATCCTACACATGTTGTTATATTATTGTACTCCCAACTGTGCTCTCCATTCATAAAATTAAAACAAAATAAATCATTTCCATCATCTGCAATTAATCCAAACACAGTATGTTCCCATGATAACGTCATGAGTGATTTGAGTACCCTATTAACAGTAATTACTTCATGAACTACACACTACAACCAACTTTACTACCGTCAAATTAAAGTTTCAGATCTTTTAAACGAATACAGTTCATGAATCTCGAATTTCGAATCAGTGTTCCATTACGTCACTTCGTCGTAACGTAACAATAAACTATTTTTAGTACACTGCGGTCTCCAAAATAGAAACGACTTAAGAAGATATAATTAAGACATCAATGGATGGTTGTTTAAAAGATAGTATTGTAGAAGGTTAATTGTTAAGGGAAATTTTGATTTATTGGGAAGCGGTAAAAGGGATTCTTGTTCGTTTCTATAATGAATTGGTTGTTCAATTTCGTGACGATTTCCTTTGATGATGTTTCTGTGCTTTTGATTGTAAATTAATTTAAATTTGGAGCGTTTAAATGTACATCATTACGAAACTAGTTTCATGCGTAATAGTTTCATGACGTTAATTTCATCATAGTTTCACGTGTAAATTAGCACTTTCACAATGCATGCATTATAAAACTGATAAATTACACGTGAAACTCTCATATCCTGAAACTAATTTCGTGCAACTAATTTTGTAATGTAAATGCCGCTTTAGTGACTTCAACGAATAAACTTTTGATTGCTGAAACAATTTGATATTTGATACGGAAAACGCCGACCGCTCTAAACGATTCATCGGCGGTTTTGTCATGATTTCGTATCAGTGGTTGCCGCTAATGTGTAAAGGCCCTTTTTGTTTTTGTATCATCGTACAATTAGGTTAACTAACTATTTAGAGTAGTAACTTAGTTATTATCATGTTGAGACATAATTTTGTAATGATACTAGAGACTGCCCCCGACTTCGTACGCATTTATCGTCATATCTTGGAAAAAACGCAATATCTTAAAGTAATAAAGCTTATGTATTATTCAGACATAATAAGCTACAATATTGCCAAATTTCATCAAAATCTATTCAGTTGTTTTTGCGTGAAAGAGTAACAAATATCCATCCGTCCATCAGAGACCAAAAATAGTTGAAATAGATCATAATACCTACACCATAAAAATAAATCTATTATCCAAGCCCTTTTTTGCTTCGACACCAAAATATCATTCAATACGGCTAGTTAAAATTGGAACACGATTTCTCTCCATAAAAAGATTATGGTATTGATAGAGAGAGCCCTTTGACAGTTTTTGTAACGGGAAAGCAAGTCGTGACATTGGTTATGGAAGTATTTATTTGGCTACAGTTTTCTAAGGGCTTATGTGCACTAGCGTTACAACGCACCTGCGGGAATACCTTAACCAAATGTATTTAAGATAAATGCTTTTTAAAATGGCATCGAACATATTTGTATGGAGCCTGGTATAGTAAAAAAAAACGGTATCAATTAGACTCAACATCCCCTATTCGAGCTAGTATGGAGAAAAAAAAAAGAAAAAAAAGTATAGAGAAAAATATTATAAAACGATAGTATTCTGGATATCGATTGACTTTAGTTTCATCAGTGGCCGCCAACTTAAACAACTAGCTCGAATATGTTGAGTGTAAGTGATACCGAAAATTTTTACTATACGAATTAGGTTGGATGCTCTTTAAACATGGCAGACATGACATACAGAAAAAAAACAAATGAAAATCACTATAAAGTTCTTAAATCAAATCTCACGCCATAAAGGGAATGAATAGTTCTTAATCCCAATACATAGTAGCCGCTAGCCACATCAAAGTGGTCATTGAAAACTATCTTCTCAAGAATTTTATAACCGTATATCCGTGTGGGTTTCCGGGTACTAAATCTCAATGAAACGTCGATTCCTTGACTCCTTTATCAATGTTGTCGTCTGGGATATATTCCTCTCTTTTACTCCGACCTACATTAGACAAAGACGGAACTATAAGACTACAAAATCAACAGACGTATCGTATTCAGTACACTAATCGACAGAGAATAGTCTCCATACAATAAATCCTCTATTGTGTATTCTTTTCAATATCTGTAGCTCAGTTGCTACAATAGATTATATTGTGACAAGCGTAATATCCATTTTTCTTTGTCTGGTTTTATTGTGATAAAAATAGTGGGATGTATCAAAAGACTTTACGGCTTTTATTTTCAATTAATATCAAAATCTACTTAGTAGATATTACACTTGACTTAGAAATTCGGGTTTATTGTGTAGTAAATATGTGGAAATGTAGAAAAATTATTTCAGTTTCAAAAGATTTTGTATTTTTATTTGGATATATAGAATTTAACCTAATTTATTAATACTAGAGGCTGCCCGCGACTTCGTACGCATTTATCGCCGTATCTTGGAAAAAAATAATGATATCTCAAAATAATATGGCCTATGTGTTATTCTGATGTGCAAGCTTTAATATTGCCAAGTTTCATCAAAATCTGTTTCATAGTTTTCGCGAGAAAGATTAACAAACATTCATCCATCCATCGCTTTGATTAACCATGCTTATATCAGTGATCCAGCGGATATGATATGCTCCTAAAAACAAATTGTACAGTACAAATAAGACACAATATAATGTTCAGGGAGTTAGTCTTCAGTTTGAAAGATTTAGCGAAGAGCAGCAAAGCAAAGTTTGCATTGCGGGTTTCGCTGCAATTTCCATGCTCCGGGCGGTTGTTGGAATTACTTCCGGAACATCTGGGAAACTGTTATAGTAAACAGGTTTTAATATTTTCCAAAAACGAATATGGAACAATTTGAAATAAGAACAGAATTTTAAAACAATATTAAAACGAGTGTAGGTACTTATTCCAAAGTTCCATATTCAAAATAAGAATAAAAAGCTGAAGAATTTTTCCGAAAATAACATTGGCCGCAAAATTGAAGTTTATATTTGAAGATACAGACTTACCTACTTTTTGTCGAGCTCATTTTTGGAACATCGGTCATAATGGTCGTCTAATAGACACCCAAATCGTTTGGGTCAGAATGGCGGGTGTATGTGAAGAGAAATGAATATCTCTTATCCCACAGAAATGTACCTGCAATGGACACGACAAGTGGAAACAAATTGCAAGATTGTAGTATCCTGCTCCGTGGTTTGACGGTTAATATTGAAAACGCCAAACGTGACAAAGATTAAATCGGTGGATTTGTTATGAAAAAAGAAAGAAAAAAAAGTCGCTAATATGTAAAGGCTGTTAGCAAATACAATACCTAGGTAGATCATAATCATAGTCTTTGATGTCGCAAGAATAACCGATTAATACAGATATTAATCAGTTGTTTAGATGTGAGTACCACGTGAGGCCGATCGACCGCAATTTTGCGGTCGCGGGTTCGATGCCTGATCGTTCCAGTTGCACAGTTTGGTTCCAATTTAATCTTTCATTTTAGTTTTAAATGAGGTCGGATTCTGAGATGTATTGGTATTCTACAGGATTTTATTAACCTAACTAAAAAACGATGGAGTGACGACCTACGCTCATTCAAGGGACAATTGGTGGGAAGCAGCCAACAACAGGAGTCTTTAGAGAAGCATGGAAGAGGCTTTTGCCCAGCAGTGAGACGAAAAAGGCTAATAGAAAAAAAAACCTGTTTCGATATACTGGACCTTTGAAAAGATTATCATCATCATCATGTTTAAAGACTTATAGCTGGAGCATTCATCATTTTAGCCTATCTTCTCCCAGTGCTATGACTTCTTCACACGATATGACGTTAACTTTTTCCTTCACTTGTTGAAAAGCTAGTCTAGAAAAATAGCAGCACAACATTTTGTAACCAGCACTTATGATCCGCGGTACTCTACAACCTACAACAAGGACCTCATTGCTTCATATAGGTATAGGCTTTGAAAGCTTCACCAAACTACTGACAGCTAGTTGTTTAAGTTTCGAACTAGTCTCGAAGTATTTACAAAGTACTTTGCCTAAGTTTAGACCAAAGTTGACCTAGTATTTGTCCTTTATAAGGGTGCCTTTCCACCAGAGATGTGCTATGCTACGTTGCTATGAATGCATTTGATATCCACCAATCATATTCGAGATGCCCTCATTTTCAATGAATATAATTGGTGGACTTCAAACGCATGCATAGCAACGTAGCACAGCATATCTCTGGTGGAAAGGCACCCTTAGAGTTCAGAGCTAGGTATGTATTCTTATGCATTGTTACGCCTATTGATCGGTGATTGTTTGGCTTCCACAATTGTAAGTGGGGCAAGAACAACAAGACTTGCTACCTAATTGGAATTGGCAACTTTACCTACATACTTTTACTTTGTAACGTTGCAACATTGGTACTTATTGGAAGCAGATGCTACCAAATTATTGTCAAAATAATCTTTTATAAAGTTCTATTTATTTCATACCTGTCTTTGTATTTAAACCTGATTGAAACCTTGAAATTTAAAAAAAAAAACTGATTAAATTAGAATTTTGAATCTTAAATATTGGAATAAGAGTTATGACTGGCAAATATGGAAACTACCTAGTTATGGAGAAGAGTGATACCGAGAAAGAAGTACATCAAACAAATAAAGGAGAGAATAGAAGTTGTATCGAATTAGGTGCTCAAACAGACAGCGGAGAATAAATCAGAGTAACGTTGACTCCGTTAAAGAATTAAAAAGAAAGAAGACTTAAATTAAAATAAATACTACACAGTACCAATGCTGCCAATTAGGTTACTATAAAACCGTATATTTTAGGAAAATTGCGTGAAAATATGAAAATGAGTTCTATTTCCCGTTTCGTATTCAGAAAACTTGGCACAAGGCAGTCCGGTGCAATGCCATCAAAACTTGTGAAGTTCAGGCTTGGAGAGAGATTTAATTAAAACTGAAATTGCATTCAAAGTTTTAAGTGCGACCTACGAATAGTAAATATATTTGTAAAGGAAAATTTGTAAGGTGCTTCCTCGGTACATTCTTTATTGTTTCTTCAAATTGGTAGTAGATAGAATAGCTTTTATAGATTGGGTAGGTTGCACAATGTTTTAAAGGAAAGAGCGGCTGCGCTAGCCTTTGTGTTATTCTGGTGTGTAAGTTAGAATACTGTAAAGTTGCATTGAAATCTGTTTACTGGTTTTTGCTTGAAAGTGTTACAAACATCCCCACATCCATTCAGCTATCGGCATAAACATTGACATTTACGTATCTATATCATTTTCGCCTAATCTTTAGTTTTTAAAGCTCTGCTACAAAATAAATGACCTGGGCTTTAGAACCAAAGCCCTTCTGAATATTTATGAAATTTAATGAAAGTGGTCCCTAATGACACCAATAACGGGTCTTTCATTTGAATTCTTTTGTAATTAATAAAGTAATGGCGTTCGCGAATAGCACTTATTCCTATTTTATAGCCTCTTTTATAGAGTCACTGTTTTATTTCAGTTAGAACTAGATAGTTAAGTGTAGCGTAAATATTTATGTGTTGTCAAGGATTGTGAATGGCGCCATTAGATTGACCTTCGGCCATGTTTGTTCAAAAAGTAAATCTTCGATGCTTCCTGCGACCTTGCATTGACAGTTGGCTTCGCGCCAGTTTTACAACTTTTATTGAAACTTTCGACAAAGTAAATAAACTGAAATTAAGTTTGGCGGATTGTCAAATAGTGTTGCTGTAATATAAAAGTTCTTAAGTATTATACCATATTATGTTACTTACTAACTACTTACTCATAGGTAGTTTGTTTAATTGTAGAACTTATACTCGTAGTATAGGAGGTGATCATTATCACTCCCTATCAAAATTACCGACTCTTTAAACCTCTCCACTCCACTGGTTAACCTAACTTTTTAAAGTAGGTAACGCCTCTACGTCATTTTTTTCATACTAAGTAGGTATGTATTCAGTCGAGTAATACAGCTAAGTGATTTTAATAACTTCGTTGGAAAAACATACTGTGCTATGTGTTTTAGTACATATCGATTTTATGAGAAACAAAGCAATCTTTGAATTTGAATTTTGAAACATAGCCGTCACGCCACGCCTCTCTCCGATTGGTAGGCAAAGAGCACTTCCTTAAAACAATCTTTACCCAAGTTTAAAGCAGATAACTACCATAATATGTTTAAAACTCTTTACAAACTGTAAATTAAACTTCACAAAGAAAATATCATTTTAAACTCTTAACAATACATGAAAGTAATAAATTTCCTCGCCTTATGTGGGGCTTAGCTGTTAGCTGGAACTTTGAAACTGAGCAGTTGGACGTCTAAACAATATGTTCCTGTCTTTATTGAAAACTGTATTTTAAGATAGTTTCACATGTAGAAGAGAGAACTTACAGCGTTATTACAAAAAGGGGGAGAAAAACAGTTCTAGAACTAATTAAAAAAGTAAATGCATGAACATGATATTAGTTCTAGAACTAATTTTAAACCTCGTCTTTTAATAACGCTTAATATTGTTGAGCAGTTATAGTAGGTACCTACTTAGAAACTTTTCAGATAGATACTTGCAATATGAATTATAAAGCATAACTTAATTTAACTAAAATGCTCTACAAGAGTGAGAACGAGAGCCTTCTTCGTTTAGCACCGTCTTCGATATAATGACAACAACTAACAACAAAAGAAAAGAAATTAAAAAGTGACAACTGGCAACACTCTAGCGTTGTCTCTTTCAAATCAATCTAAGAAAAACGGGATAAAACTAAGAAGTGAGTGTTGCCACTTTCTCTACTCTTTTTGCCAGACTGTACACATCCCTTGATAGATGGATCATATAATGTGTGCTCTGTACGTTTAGATCTCATATTTTGTAAACGTCTGAGCTTTTTCCAATAACGTGTAATGCTCGCTCACGGTTCTCATTAATTCTTCGAGAAAATCTTGTTACATTTTGCAACAGTCAGTGTGAGAGTTTGCTACGTTTTTGCAACGTTCGGAGGGTAAGTAGTTTATTTTTGTAAAATTCAGTTATCGTTCGGCCGGTGGGAGGTTTATTAAAATCCTTTCTTCGCCTCAATGTCACAAAAATAGACTTACCTACTCGTGATTTAACGTAATTTATAAAATTGCACTGATGTTCTTTTTTTTAATAGCAATTTCTCGTAACTCTGTATTTTTCAGAGTCAAAAACAAAGCTAGCTTTTCTTACGCCGGTTTGGCTTTAATAGCTGACTGCTAAGAACAAAATTCACATGAATCGGTTGACATATACATTCATTAAAATACATTTGGCAGCTGTTTACCCGACACGCCGATTACCCGGTACCCGCGAGAACACAGTCGTCACATAAAGTAGGAGTCTTTGACACAATTTTTTGCTTAAATTCGGACACAAATTAATACCTACATCTAAATAGAGAGCTTTACTAGTACTACCTACACAAATACCTACTCAAAGTCATTTCTCCAATTCGATTGGATATGTTTGCCATGAAACGAGCACACCCCGGAGGAACGAATAGTACCGGCTGACATGTTTGCCTTAACGTCTCGCTAGACTTAACTCGACACCCAATGATATGAGCTCGCATACCGCTCAAGTCTCTACTCTTGCAGTTCTGGTACAAGTCTGTCGATATTGAAACGATCCAATAAGAAGGATCGTTATGTATTTTGCTGGAAAAGGAGTAAGTACCTAGTTTATTTTATTATATTGAGTGTGAATCATCACTATCTTAACTTTTTATGGATATTGACTGGCGGTTATTGCAGTCTAAAGTGTTTTTGATCGATGTCTTTAGTCAAAATTACTTTTAACTAATTTTAGCAATTAAAAGTGGCTATGGGTTTTGTCTGTAACATATGCAATATATCAAATCATATACTTCCAAATACATAATACTAACTTTGTTGATAAGTACATACCTACTTACATTGTCTGTGACACAAATACTTTGTTCCAATTGCGGTTTTATTATTAGATGTCTTGATTAACTTTGGATCTTGATTTATGTCTTTGAATTAAGTATTAAATACATTGTTTTATTATTAAGTACATATTAATACATTATCGCTCTGAGCTTGATGCCAAGCGCGACGCTCAAAAAGCCCGACCAACAGTGGCATTTACATATAATACTGTCGACGGTGTGCTCACATGCCCCCACTGTCATACAACGTTTTCTAAAAAGATCGGCTACATCAGCCACATGAGAGCACACGAACGACAGCAGAGTTCGGCGTAAGCGGTCGCCGTGACCGAAATCGGTCGGATTCATTCATTCAATACATTGTTATAGTCTTCGTAAATAAAAAGATGAATCTTAGCATCTTTTTCTTCATTAAAAGAAGTCTTTAACTTGATAATAAATGGTGTTCATAAATTTTGATTATACCACCTGTTACGTATTTCAGCTTTATTAAAAGTATTTTATCTTTGTCTAGATTAAGGTTTTTTTATTAAATGCCTGACTCGTTTTTCAAGTGGAAAATCGGCTTTTAAATATTTTAGCACTACAGGCATAAACGACTACTTAAGTACCTACATAGGTAAGGTAGGTAGGTAACTAATACATATGATTAGGTATTTCTGCAATATCGCCATTATGCCTGTTCTGTGATTTTTGCTCGGAAAAAATCAAAGATAGATATAGCTATTTCTAGGCAATAATACAGATAGGTAGAAAATTGGGATCGGCCATAAAATATTAGATGCTTACTTACCGTTTAGAGTCACAAACAAGCTAAAATTTGTTACTTTAAACAAAATACTTCTCTATTTCTATCTATTTACATTTTCTTTAAATTGTCCAGTTTCGTAATGATATTATCTTAAAGTAACGGTTAACTCAGTGACCCTCGAAACCAATTGACAACCAATAAAATAGAATTTTATTAGAATATCGTGACCGAGTGAAATTGCCTACAGTAAAACCATTGATATAACAACCACTAGACACCTGTCGAGTACCGCTGATATACTTAAGATTCAAAACTTAACGTCATGGGCCTGTTTCTATTTTAAATTCATAAGAGTAATTTTAATTCTAAAATATTTTAAACAAGCCAATTAATGACAGCCAGATGTCCTGACTTGAGTCGTTTAGGTTACTACAAATACAACATTGCTGGTTTACATAGCGCTTTCCCAAAGACATTTATTTACAATGAGTGAAAATTGTGTCTTTTAAGTAAGATTTGTTAAGTGTTGAAAACATAATAAAATATTTAAAATATATTGTTTTAGCGCAAGAAGATTCTACTCCAATTAAAATTAATTCAAATCTGGAGAGGCTTATATCACATTTAACTGCTTTCAATACTCTTGAGATGTCAATTAAGTTCAAATTAAGAGCAGTTATTACTAATTCGCTTTGGGAGTAGTTAAGATTTCCCTCGGGGTTAGAATATTTAATTAAAACAGCAAGTCAAGGCAGGAGTTCATTGAGACAAGCTTACGTTCTAGTTTTAGTTTAATCGATTTACTGTAGCAATTTATAATTTATAATGCGCAAGGATGACACGCAAAATCGTAAGCGTTCCACATTTTTTTACGAATGTTGTGCGTTACCGTCATCGGTCTACAGCCTCAAAGTTATAATATTTAAAATAACGTTTATATCTAAATCTGTAAACTGTGGTTGTGCTTTAATAAATAAAATAGAAGTAAAATAACTAGATAGTAAACATTTAAAACCAAGTATAAAAAGGTAAGTTTTGAAAAAAAAAACATTGACAACTTTTTGAAGATAAACGATTTTTTTTTAACATTGTCGATCTAGTCTACCAGTTATGTACATTCTAGAGTTTTACTATATCAATGACAGAGAGGGCTTTTTATAACTGAAGTTCTAAAAAGCTTGCCTCGTAAAAAGCGTAAATCGATCAGTTAGCGAGTTTTTACTCGTTGTTCAATCGATTATAAAATAAGACGAATATTTTGAAGGCTTTTTAGTGGAAAGTTGTCGTGCTACTTGGCATCTATATTACTAGCCATAGTAAGTAAATAGGTTTTATATCAGTTCTATAAACTTTAAATACCTACTTCACTGTTTTCTTTAGTTTTCATAGTTTTTTTTAGGTTTTATTAATTGTTTTGCTGTTATTCTTGATACTTTATGTTTCTCATTTTATTTATAATATAATACATGTCCATAATGTACATAAAGTCATATAAAGTTCGTATAAAACTTCAGTTCCTAAAATTACAATTTTATTTACCTAGTAATAATATGAGTATGCGTTTACGTAACTGCCTCTGTAAACTTATTGAAATAAACATTACCCACATTACAGTTACTAAAATAGCTAACTATATCGTTAGGCAGTTAGTACTCAAATTAATGACCTAGACTAAACAAGCGGTTTATGTTAAGGCAATTTTAGGGTTGCTACAAGATCTCTTTAACTATATTGTCATGAAAACAATATAGTTAAAGAGAAAATAGCCTAGATAGCCTAGAAAGGTAAGTAGGTATACATTAATTACCTACTAGGTTGTCATAATAAAAAAAAGAAAAGAATGATGGACCTTTTTTATTATAGGTGGCCAAGTTATAGTATTGTAGGAGGTTTAAAACCAAGCTGCAATTGCACTGCAAAAGCAAGTGTTCATATTCCCATAAAGTAATTACTTGTAAATAGAGGATTATTTACTATAAAAATTACGAAAATGAAAATTAAACAAAGAGATCTACATTTATTGGTTACGCACCGTAATAACATTGAAATTACTTTAAAAATAAATAAATTAACCATTTAAGCAACAACCCTTCCACGAGCAACATTAGAACATTAGGCATGAGTATTGTAGCTTAATAACATGCTTATGTGATCCAAGCAAAAAGGTTACATTAGAAAATGAACCATAAAGGCAAACGACCGGAAAACCGTACAGTTATTTACTAACCTACCTTTTTTATTAAGGAAGTTACAAATGAAAGAGACCACGGCTTTCGTATTTGCTATTGGTTCATTGAATTCGACAATCAACGTCGATTGAGTGAATTGATTTATGTGATTGTCATTTTTATGCCAAAATAAATATTATAAAAAAAAATCTCTATAAATATTGTGGCATAATCTGAATTTATTACATTTTCCTATGAAACTGTGACAGTTTTAAATGTACATATAGTGCTACAAGAATCTTTTGGTACGTGGCGGAAATCTTGTAAATTGTCATTATTTTGAGTTATTTATTCACCCTCCTGACATGTCACTCAAGTGCCAAAAGATCCTTGTAACACTGTAATCGTGTTTGATTATCTATGATTGATTTAAATAAAATCTATACACACTTACATACATCACGCTTCACTCCCATCGGGGTAGGCAGACACTTCCCTCCACTTTCCTCTATAGTTTTTACGTAAATATACTACACTCAGAAAATTATTTGATTGATTGATTGAGTTTTTTGGAGTCTTTAGTGACCCGGATTTATTGCTCTCGAGTGTATTAATATCTATGGTTTCGATGTTATGATTATCTATGGATTTTTTGGCAGAGCAGAGAGAAATACCTATGTGAGAGTGAGCCCCTATGTTCATTCTTAAAAAAAAAAAACACTACGATTATAACTCCCATGTTTCTTACTCATCATACTCTACTTTTAATCTTAGATGAAAGTTAAATGACTGACATCTGGCTACTGTAATAGGCAATCGTTGCCTGTAATGGCGTAATTAGTTGTGTATAAAATAAACCACTCTCCTAGTTAGGTTTGGTTTAATTGTGTAATGAATGAATCAATGATGTCTATAGTTTAAATGGTTAAGGAATATTTGGGGATGTTATTGTAGATATTTGTAAAGGGTAAGGTAGAACAATTTGGCTCTTAAGGCTGATTTAGAGCCGGCGTACACCTGACGGAGCGCAGCGCAGAGCATTTTTGATTGCCATATTCGTCGACATTGTTACCTATACTTAATTGTCAATGTTTGTGCCGATTGATGTTAATCTTTCACGCAAAAACTATTGAACTTCAATGAAACTTGGCAATATTGTAGCTTACACATCAGATTATAGGTAACATATGCTTTTAAGATAGCATGTTTTTTTTTAATTTATGACGATAAATGCGTACGACGTCGCGGGCAGCCTCTAGTTCCAATATAAAACGTTGTTCCAAACAAAAAATGGCGGCGGCGGCGGCTGAAACGATTCTGAAATATGAATGTTGATTTGACATAGATTTACGATGTCATCTCTAACAGAAAATTATTTACAAACAAAGCTATTGAATTCTATTTCGGTTTACGTCCGCTTCGAGAGTAAATAGATCCGTTTTGGACTAGACGGCGACGAACTGTGACTATGACAAAATATGCTATGAGCTGTGATAAATTCTATGCCCGTGAAACATGTTGATGCTTTTGATCTTGTTTTGTTTAAAAAGCATCGAGTTAATTGGTTTGTTTGAAAAGTAGATTGGTTAAAATTTGACAAATTGAAATGTTTTGACAGCGTGTAAGTGTTTAATTCAGAAATGCATTTTTTTGCTCTTATAGTGACAGATTTGAATGCCAATTGGGGCTTCTTGTTGACGCTTTAAGACATGCATTAAAAAGGGGAAATAGAAGCAGGTACTTATGTACCTATGTAGTCTTTTGATTTTAATTTTCTATTTTTTTAAATATAACTCGAAGATGACTGATAACTATTCATTAATAACCGTCACTTATCGCTCCAAAACTTTTTAAACAATCGAAGATATTCCAAATTTAAATCCAAAACAAAAGAACTCATATTCTCATCCATTTATCATTCGTAAACGGTTTGACAATTCCATACATTTAACCCATGAAACGACAGACGTGACGTGGATAAAAGATAAAACATAAGACAGTCGGCCGGCCGCAGTCTATCTGTCATCTGAAGGAAGTCATATAGGGTGACATGTTGTGTCACACGGCGTGATCGTTGCTAGACGAAATTACTCTTGTTTTTTTTACTGCTAGGTATTTTATTTAGGTTACCTTTCTTAAGAGATACATCCCAACCAGCAAAATTGTCCCGGAATCCAGTTTTCTAATGCTAAATGGACTTATATAGCTCCGTTTATGGGTTTGATGTGTGCTACTGCGCTTTTAACAGTTTTAATAAATGCCGTTTTGACTTCAGTATGTTTAATCCTATAATTTGAACTTATATCGGTATATAGAAACAATTTCATGGCTACTTCTGGATCAGCACTCCTATAAAAGCTGTGAACAAAACTAATTGCACTTAGGAGTAAATAATCCTGTAGCTCAGACTTATATGCGCCTATAAGATTACATATCAGGAGCACTTTAATCTTAAATTCCTCTAGAAGCATTTACCAGGAGTATATACACTTAAGTGCAATCGCTCCTTTTACTTATACTTATATCCTAATATAAGCTAATATTTTATGGTCAATATAAGTAACTTCAATTTTAAGTATTGAAAACCATTTATATTTTTTGTCTGATTTTAGAAGCGATTTTATATCTACGATTCAACGATTAATAAAATCATTAAGATTATATATCACGCAAGAAAATAAGATGTTTTTATATAGAATTATCATAGGCCGTTATAATCTTACGTACACTTACAAAGGCATTTCAGAGTAGTGTTATAGTCTCAATAATCTTAAACAATCCTGGCCAAAACTCTTATAAGATAATTTGTGCTTAAAACGACCTATATAAGCAAAAACACGCTTTATATAGTTTTGCAAATTCTGGTATAGGATTTGACATCAGCTATGAAGATTGCAACTAGTGTTGCTACTCGATAGGCCACTATCGATAGGTCGAAAAACATGTACCCTATCTATAGCACAATCGATACTATCGATAGTATTGCTCTCCGATATTGAATACACAATTGATAGTGATCTTTTTTTCGATAGTATTGCATTCAGTAAGCAGGTATAATGGATGGTAGATTCGAAATTGCTGGCCAACTGACTGACCATACTTGCTTTATATTCGTCCGTCATACATACTACCACCCATTATGCCTGCTTACTGAATGCAATACTATCGAAAAAATTATCACTATCGATTGTGCAAAACTATCTATATATATATAATATATATTATTATTAACTATATTGTGTATTCAATATCGGAGAGCAATAGTATCGATTGTGCTATCGATAGGGTACATGTTTTTGACGTTTAACAATCGATTGTAAAACTATCGATTTTTCGACAACACTAATTGCAACTAAGATTGGTAACAATATGGCGTCGGTTTTTGGGTTTGAGCACATGCCAATATAGAACTAATATTACTTATATTGGTGCTAAATCAGACTTGACAATGCTCATCGAAAAAATGGCACCTATTTATGATATTTTTTTAGAAAACTATTAAAAAATAAAATGCCAATAAGTTAGATACGAGAGGCGCTTTGAAAATTTAATTAAAAACATGCCAAAATATTCAGTAAATTCACATTCCCCTACGAATTTACAACGGACTAACAACAGAAATCTTTTGATTTTGTACTATGGCGGACAGTTAAATAAAATAAAATTATGTAGTATTCATATAAATACTCAGTAAAGCAGTTTAACAATTTCTAGATTGACAGAACACAATCTGACAGATCACAAAATGTGAGCTTATAGTAGGATTGCGAGGCTCAAATTCATCTCACTTTTTCCTATAACTTACTTATATTGGATTTGCAGGACTAATTGAATTTACGTAATTCTATTACAGTAGCAATATAGGAGTAAACGGTATTGAAGCAGTCTAATATAAACAAGATATAAGTAAAAGTGTACTTATAAAGTGGGCCCTTTTCCGGATTTATATGTGGATGTAAGTCTCATATAGTCCTAGGAAAATTGATCCTGAAGAGAGATTAAAAACCACTTTTTGCTAGTTGGGATAGCGTATACTCATGTTTAAGAAGATGCGGACTGTGTATTAATGTTAACGATACATTTTTTCATTATTGCTGACGAAAGTAATTGAAAACAGACCTGTGGACAGGTTACTGGCCTGATACTATTATGAGATACAAACCAGAAAATTTCAGAAAAAAAGATAGACTAAAAAACTGAAGTAACTGTATTTTTTATTAAAATTTCCTTGCCCCTAAATTGGCGAAAACTTGCCCGAGGGCGTCGTGAAATATCGTGCCCTCTTTTGACTTAAAACTAACCTTTATATTTCTTTTCTCAGCCATCTTTTAGAATTTGATTATTTCGCATCACTTCACAAAGGGTCGAATATTCAATTACTTATAAGGTACATTTACTTAAGCCACTTACCTAAATTCTAAGTTTTGATTAAAGTCGCGGTTTATTGAACTTCAATACGAGGTTCTTGGAAGCCAGGAAATTCTTGGTTGGTAACTAGGTACGCTAGATAGAATGTTGCCTAGACAACCAATAGGGTTTCATGTCAAATATGGTAGTGTCTGACATGTCAATTTCGTATATAACCATTGCTTTATGTTTTACTTTAAATTATTTGAAATAAATAAAGAATAAACAAATCAATCGATCTAAGCGGAACGCCAAGTCACACCTACCTATTGGTTGCATTGTAAAAAGCTTGTTTCGTGTTAACATTACTCGTAGGTTTTTTTCAGAAAATTAAAAAAGGTTTGAACAAAACACGATGCATATACCTACAGCCACCATGCCTTATTTTCATAACAGAATACCATTTATAGAAATAGTCGCAGAGCGTGTAGTATTGTGGATTTGCTGTTTGAAAACAAAAGAGAAACGGCAAGTGGAGCAAAATAGACTCGACTTTTTTAGTTAACTTTGTTGTGACGTTACGTATTTCTGTTTTAACAAAAAAAAGTATAGGTGTGCTCCTTGCGTTCGTGCAAGTGGTACCTTAACATTATTCCAAAAATTGTTTTAGCGCTTTAAAATAAGGTACATCTGGTTGAAGCTTATCTGTAAGTATTTGGTTTTAATAACAGTTATTTTTTCACACTTAATATGGTTTGACTGAAATATTTTTTTAGCACGATTCCATAGCGGTTCAACTGCTTGTACGTAGGTACTAGCTCTATTACTCACTAAGATTTTCAAATTAGTATATTTTATAAGATACCTCTACAATTTAAGGTTCATAATTTATTACTCTTTACATATAAACAGAATCTCGTTTATAGAAGCAGATTAATCACTCGAACCCGGACAGATCCCTAATCCGTTATTTCCATCTTCTACACCCAAATCCCAATTCTACAAGATTAGAAACTGATGATTCAGCATAAAGAAAAAGGTTCAATTCAGACTTACTTTCTTTTGAAACGAACTTGCAGATAAAAAAGTACCAATGAAAGGAAGCTGCTGTGTGCGATTTTTGTTTTAAGGGTCCGTTATTCAATTGTTTTGACGTGAGAGATAAATCGTTCTAATTTCAAAATTTTGCTAAAACTAAAATCTTTTTAAAAATAAGTGTCGGGTGGCTAACCCAATGGTAATTCCATCTCATTTTATCTTTACGTTAATGACAAAGACAAAACTTAACCTGCCAGTTGAACATGAAATCTTTTATTCCAAAATCAAATTACCGAAAACCATTTTAAAATTATAATGGCGTAAACGTGTCTATTCAGCCAGTATTCCTTATTCCTTAACCTCTATACATCGATAACTGCGTAGTAAATACACGTGGCCTGTCCCCTTGTCCTACATACAAAATCCCAGTTCCCACATCTGAGATCATTCTTATTTATTGCACTCAGAGGAAGAGGGGGTATGGGGTGTAGAGCGAGTACTATAGATGATTAATTCTTTGTTGGTTTACGGTGGTTCCCAATATTCTACATATCTCTGGTTTTGCCCTACTGGAGAATGAAATAGTTATCTATCTTAGAATGTTTCGTCCCTATAAACCTACCGCTGTCAAAAAATTATGGGAATATTCTTCTGAAAGATATGTCAAAAGTGATAGAAACGTGAAAGTTAAATACTGCCGATTTCGGTTAGCTATCTGTCTTTGAATATTTGGAACGGCCGTTAGAAAACTTACGATCATATTTGAGGGCTATAGGGACATATGGAAAGAGAGGGAGAGGAAGACCGCGACTTACCTACTTTACTCAAATAAAGGAGAAAGTTAACGTCATGTCGTATCAAGAAGTTAAAGCACTGTCAGAAGATTGGCTTAAAATGGCGAAAGCTCCCCGACCAGTTTAACTTTTAAAGGTCTATCAACACACATCCGGGCCGTGTCCGGGACGTGTCCGGGAAAAAAATATCATTCCATACATTTTCTATGGATTCGTTCACACACGTCGCCATGACAACGGACACGTCCCAGACACGGCCCGGATGTTTGTAGATAGACAATAAATGTAATTGACGATAAAGGACATATGGAACCGCGTTGCAATCGATAGTGCGTACATACAGAGCTTATTTTAAGGCAGTTTTCATAAGATAACCTTCTTCAATGTTTATCAAACAATCTTAAACAAGCATCTTTAAATAGAATAACTACATAATATTGATTTATTAACCTTTGACGCCACGATAGTAACTTTTAGTACTGGTAATATATTCTGGAATATTTTTACATATTACTAAGTTCCAGAGAAGATAATATTCATGATGGTTCAGTTGTGAGAACTCCTTTCATGAGTCATCTTGTAATTTGTTACCCCTACCATTGTAATAAATCATGATAACACGAGGTTAGGTAAGAATGTTATTTTTGTATGTGCTGCTAGAGAAAATGCTTAAAGGGAAATATTCATGATTTTTTTCTCAATTTCTTACAGAGATCGTAGTTTTTTTTTGTGTTATTTTTTTCAAGATTTTTTTATTAGATTGTACTTCAAGTTTTCTTTTATTTTCTTTCAACAATAAGTAGTTATAACATATATCTAAATATCTACTTACTCGCAAAAATAGTATTTTAGTGACTTCTGGAGATGAACGCCAATTCGCCTTAAAATAATCTCAAAAACATCTCAAAAATCCACGTAATTTTGGCAATATTGAGATCAATCTATTCTCTCTTTACATTTACGTCTCATTGTATTCGTCTAAGTTATTTCTCTCTGTCTCTAAGTCGAAGTCTCTAAGGTTCTCTACTTTAAATTATAAACTCTCAATAAACTTGAACTTAAATATTGACGAGTTAAGCTTCAGTGTCAAAACTGACGTCATTTTAAAACCGTGGTAGTGGCCGAACTAAAAGTAATGATTTGTTAACGTCATATAAGATTTAAAACCGCAGCCACACATCATAAAATATTTAAATGTTTTGCAATAAACAAACAAACAGAAATCGGGTTGTTCCGTCTACGCCCCACGAGTTTCGCCCCACGTATTATTTTTCCTTCTACGCCCTATTTTTATTCCTGTTTCATCCCACAACATTTTTTAATTTTTTAATTCCACATTTATTCAAAATACTATTCCTAGTTCGCCCCACTTTAGTTTTCAACGGTTCTTAGCTTTGTAAGTACGGTCAGATAAAATGTCAGATATTGGTTGGTATCATTTCGCCATTTGAAGAACATTAAAAATAAAGTTTTAGTAAATGTACTTAAGAAAAATAAACAACGCGTCATTGTAAAAAAATATAATTGAAAATCAATCAAATCAAATCTTTGAAAATATAGTCTCGCAAACTTATCAAAACCAGAAGGACGACTCAAGACTTTGTATGGAGTCATTCCAATAGCGATGTGTGATATGTCGTTAGAAAGGTTTTATCTTCTAGAACAAGAATTGGTATGGCGCTTGACTGATTTTGACCTGATTCTTAGTTCGTTCTGAATTAGACTTAAGCATATAATATCAAAGCAATATAGATATTTTATTAGAAAAAAATGAATGGAAATCTTATATTTTTACGTTTTTCTTCATTTATTTAACAATTACTGTTTACAAAAATACAGTACAGGTCAACTTATCTCAAAATCAACTCATTAGGACAGTCCCTATTCTTTGCTTGTAACCTTCAGTTGGTACTGTATATGTCGAAATGAGCTAACGATAGTTACTTGGCTCCAATAGAATTTTTACTCAGGGTATTAAGAGCTATCCAACAGGTAGTGGAGTGCAATAAATGATGGAGTATCATACATTGCTATTGGAGTGGATAGTGATATTTTCTATCAAAAAAGTGATATTTCTTATGACTTTTGGGACCGTATAACTCTAAACAAACTAACGATAGGCACTTGGCTCCATAGGAACTTTTAGTCAGGCTACTAAGAGCTATCAAACGACGTATCACACATTACTATTGGAGGGGTTTTCCAGCAGAGTGTTGCATCATCCTTTTTTCCATGATTGATTTATAAATAATTTATACAAAACTAAACAGTTCACAATAAACTTAAATTATTTTTTCTAAGTAAAGCAAATCAAAAATATTATTCTTTTTTTACTATCTCTACAATTTCCTTACAAACTTAACAAAATCAGCAGTGGGGTGAAAGCGGAATACATTGCTAGTTGTTAAGACAAAAATATTATTAAATATTTCGAATAGGGCGAAACAGGAATGACTTCAAAATGGGGTGTGACGTCATGGGGCGTAAGCGGAACAACCCCAGAAATCATGCTTGTTTAGCTAGATTTATTATTTTATTTAAAGACACGAGTACATGAGCGTGTTTAGGATTATTTGAATGTTAAGAAAATATGTTGTAACTAGCTGTTGTTCGCGACTTTTTTCGCGAGATTTAGTTAAATCTTACTTACTTTACATTAATTCACGTATCTTGAAAAAGTCAAATAATATCTTATAACAATACTAGAGGCTGCCTGCGATTTCGTACGTAATTTTTCTATCGTCATATCTTAAATTATTTATACAATACTGATAATAATATGTGTTGCATTATCCGTAGATACTATTAGATTTTTCATCAATCTATCCTTCGGTACAAACATTGGCGGTTATAATATTAGTAGTATTCGCAGATACGTACAAATATGTTTCAAATTATTTGAATGTTAAGAAAATATTTCATGTTGTAAGTATGAATCAGTGTTTGTGTTGCAAAATGTAGAGATTGGAGTTTATTTACGAGAGTGTGTTAGGAGGATATGTTGGCACTTCATTAATTACTCGATGTTATATGAATGTACGTACAGTTGTTCAGTTGTTTTGGGAGGCGTGTCGACGATGAGAACTCGTTTTCTCTGCAAGCTCGTTATTTCTTTAGAAAGAGACATTAAAGTGTTATTTAACTTATAATTTATGTTTTTAATTCTTAAATGTCTATTTTGTTCGGTTTCGTTTTATTTTATACAGGTAATGGTCTGTCTACACACATCCGGGCCGTGTCCGGGACGTGTCAGGGAAAAAATATCATTCCATACATTTTCTATGGATTCGTTCACAAACGTTGTCATGACGACGTATTTTTTTCCCTCCTGACAGGCCACGGCCCGGACACGACCCGGATGTGTGTAGATAGAACTTTATGAAGCGGTAATGATTTCAGATAAAAAATAACGTTCAAAAAGTGTCCCGACATAGGTATTCCAATTTCGAATGAAAAATTTTTCGATAAGTATAATTTATTATCTATGTTTTGTTAAAAGATAAACCACCGAATTCAAAATTACCAGTTATAAATAGCACGATCCATATTTCAACAATAATATAAACTGACAACATACCTAAGTAAGCGACCACATCTTTCCGAAGTGGGCCCATATATAAATTATAATGTTACATTTTTCCGACTCGTAGATACTTTGCAATAACTCGGTATCATGTCACGTAAATTATACGCAATCCTCGCTTGAAAGATGGCTGTTGGTGTAACTGTTTTCAAGGGATAACCTGAAGCGTTTGCGTAATGATACCTTTTAAATATGTAATTTTAATTAATTTGTGGAGTCGCATTGGGTTAATTCTGATAATTTACCTTAGCGGCTATGTTTTGGAGAGAACAGATAAGAGCAGAGCAGAGCCCTATACAGTAATAGCATTAGTTACACCACCGCTGTACTTTTTTCTTCATACTTTTATTTGATCACCTTCAGTTTTAGTTTTGAGTAGACTGTGGAGATGGGTAACAAAAATTCAGATTTGTGAATGTAAAACTTCTTCTACTTCATTCTCGCGAGGATAGCGAATCGTGGAGTGGAAGGAGAGAGGCCTTTGCCCCGCAGGTTGACACTGATGGACAGATAAGATTTACGTTGAGTATAGAATACATAAGGAGGTGCCATACCGTCTGGATCTGCGTGCCTGGTCTAGCGCAAAATGGCTACATTTTTGTATGGAATTTCTTATCGTTTGACAGGTCATCGACCAAGAAAACTATGAGAAATTTGCGCCAACCTTGGCACGCTGTCATAAACTCATTCGTATATGAAAAAAAATCGGGCCACTCCTTATATTCCTTCCTCATTGAAGATCTATTTGTCATATCATAATAATTCTCATTTCATAACTTAAATCAGCCTCCGAGAGATTAGTTCCCGTCACGATTGTCAGCAGCATCCCATAGCTTACGGTTTAATTAAAGGGTTTGTTTAAACTCGTATTGGCGTTAAGATTTATTACCATCTAGTGCTTCTATAAATTGTTTACAGTTGAGATCTTCGGAATTATAAAGGAATTTTAAGGAAATCGAAAGCTGTGTAAATTGCCGTGAAAATTTTGTGGAAGATTTGTAAAAATTAAACAGAAATAATTACATTATTGCCCGATGTACAAGTAGGTGCTTAGAGTTAGGTATTTTGTCTCTTGCTGTGATTGTGCTTTCGGGGCTTAGCATGGCGAGCCGCGACAATTATCTCACGTATGCTGTCCTTATCACATTTAATACTATAGACAGAGACGTAAGCGTGACAAACGCACGACAACGTCTTGTCACAGAGTGCCATGCTAAGCTAGCAGGTTGCATATTGACGGTTTCTAGCTCGTCCAAAACTGAGCCCAAACCATGGCCCAATCTCCTACCACCACCACATTTCTTCATTTTTACAAACAAATACAATTATCACGGTTGCGGTTTGGCATTATGGTACATGTATTGACATGTACCTAGTCGAAGTAAAATTTTCATTAATAGGTATATATTAAAATAAAACAGAGGGGCAAACACAAAATTCGAAACAGAGTGGAGTCTATCTTCCGACAAGAGCGACGCGACGCTCACAGGGAAGGGAAAATAAAATGAAAATTAGCCAACTCAATGAAAATGTTCGCTTCGTATAAAATTACGAAAATTACTTGAAGATAGTTATCAGCTGAGCCCATTGGCCAAACGTTGGCCCAAACGAACAAAAGGACTCGAATACGTTTGTCCTTTGTGAAAATGCTACGAGAATTGGGACCAGAAGGTTGTGATCTGTTGCGATAAGGTAAATTGGTTGATCCTTTCTGGCTTTGACCGATTTGATCAACGGACAGACGTAGAATCGTAGATTAGGATACTACAGTGGTTATTTTTAGATTGGGTTTTCTAAACTTGTCTAGATACGATATTAGGTTAATATATATATTCGGGAATTCGGGAAGAATTTAATATATTCGGGAAAGTAATGTAACATTTATTCATTTGAAGATTTCAAAACTTACTAAAGTTTCAAATAGGTAGATAGATAGAGGGTCAGTACTACAACAACTTAGTGTGAAAACTTCATTTTTTGCGCTTGGCATAAACTGCAGGATAAGTAAGTAATGGTTTGGAAAAGTATCTCGATTTATTGTTTTGTTATAAAGCTATCGTGCCTTGAAGTCCAACCTTTATAGACCTATCCTGAATTCTTTTAGACTCATTACTAAAACAGGCCCTGTGCTTCCCAAAAAAGAAACTCCCAAATGTAGAGATTAAGTGCGCTCGCTAAGGGCCATTGCTCGTGATGGGAGGTCATGATGGTGGCTCATGGAGTAAATGACCCTGAAAACATGTCCTTATTCATTTCCATACCATTACGGATGTCACCTCCTTGCTTGTTAGTCTCTTTGGTTGGGGTGTGTGTGTTTTTCTGCAATATTTTGTTTTATGTTTAGGCCAAGGAAATGCTAATATGCAGCGTTTCCAAAAAGGGTCCTTTCCAAAAAGTTTCGTCTACTTTTGCTAAGTGCCGTAAAAAAGTGCTTTTCAATATTATTTTTCTAATTAGTTCATATTTATGTTTTTCCAAAGCATAAAATATATCTACATATATGCCATATACGTGGTCCTAAATCTGAACTTAACATTAAGCAAAAGAAATTCAGTTCCAATATATTTTCTTCTCGACATACTCGTTTGAGAAAGAAATAAAATACATAACAAGAAAACTTTCATAATGGGGTTTAACTTACAAAGGGGTAATAACTTTTTCTCCCTAAGAACAACAAATGAAACGAAGCTAAAGGACAAATTGTTCAACTTACAAACTTGACACAATAAATCGTGGGTGAACGTGCTAATGGTGCAAGTTTGCTGCTTAAAAGAAATATTATATTGCATGTAATTCTTTAGTTACTAGGTAAACAGTGTTGGAGAGTTATACCCGTTTCGCACGTTCCAGTTTTTGGATAGCCAGCATCGGGTAGTCGGTGGCGAAGTATTCATGTTCCTCAGTTCATGTAGATACTATGTGAAAGCTATTCTGCAACACCAATAGCTGTTAGGGCATGTGCAGCAGCGGCCGGGCTGTCTCCGCGGTTTTACATTAGAGTTTTCATTTCAGTCAAAACCCATGCAGTGTTCTATAACAAATCACTAGCGGCTTCCCGCAACTTTGGACGTATTGATCGTTATATCTTGGATCTTCTTTTCTTTCTTCTTTATCTTCTCTTCGTTTACATTAAGTATGTGTAAGTTTTCCTAAAATAATAGGTATAGCCTATTTGTTATTCTGATGTGCAAACTACAATATTGTAAAGTTCCATTTAAATGTGTGGTTTTTGCGTGAAAGAGTGTTAAACGTTCTCATCCATCCATCAGCACAAACATTGACATTTATAATATAGGGTGACTTTAAATTTGTGAACAATAGTAAAGGATATGCATGTACTCGTGATAACAAACAACTTTTACTATGAGACCAAGGTCGAAATCGTCGAAAAATTTTTGAACTCCCCATACAAAATGCACCAGCTGATAGTATGGGGTAACTATTTTTTTTTGTGATTTCGAACTTGGTCTTAAAGTAAAAGTTGTTTGTTATCGCGAGTACATGCATATCCTTTTCTATCGATCACTAATTTAAAGTCACCTTGTATAAGGAAGGAAGTAGGATATACGATAGCGTCAAACCGTCAGTTCATACGAAGGTCTTCAATAAATCCTAGTTTTACATAACATTGTTGAAAGAGCCTAACAAGTGACCTCTTTCCATTCTCTCATCTCAGACAAGTCCTTTCATAAAAGAAACAGGCCGCGCTCTGAAATTCATAACGTGCTCTCGTAAATTCTTTTTAAATCTACATGTGGGACAACATACCCGGGTTAATAAACCGGTTAGTGAATACTGAGGCTTATCCGGTTGGCACTAGTCCAAACCAGATTACCCGGACTGAAATTTGCATAACCCACATGATTGCAACTTATGTCACACATTAAATGTAGTTGTGATTTGTTTTCTAGATTTGTGCAAGTAGGTTTTTCGTAGGTGTGATTTTGTAGTTGTTGTTGGGTTGTTTTGTTGTCAATTGTTTTCTGCCGGATTCTGATTTATCGGAAGTTCGTAAGATCGCATTCAAAGAAATGGGATCGGACAAGATGAGTCGTTTCAAATAAAATGCTCGGCTTACGGATTTACCTTTTGATATAACCTATAAGCGGTTCGATATTATTTGATATGAAAAAGACCAATTTGATCGGAGGATTTGTCGTTATTATATAATGGTTAAAGATAATGAAAATGGAAGCTGGATTCGCCAAAACGTCTAAATTCTGTGCCGCTTTTACTACAATGAAGCCGATTTAGATAAAACTAATGTTTTCAAGGTGAAATTTTACCGGTTTTAAGCGTCGAAATTTTGAAACATCCCGCACATTAAGTTTGTTTTATCGGGAGAGAATTTGTTTCGTGCTTACTATAAACAGTCACATTCTGCAGTATACGTACCTAAGTCGGTAGGATAGTCCCACAGAATAATGGATAGATGTTAGCTCGAAACCGAAAATCATAGCGGATGAAGAGAGGGCCATTGATTAGATTATTCGTATATTAGCAAAGGCCTCCCTCTATACTTATGTACTACGACAATAAAGTAAATGTACTTAAGTACTTACGCAATACCTTATTAAAGGACCGCAATTTATTCTCAAGAAGTGTTTTGGGACCTTATATAAAATCTCGATACGTCGATACTTAAAGGCAACGATACAATAATTACAATCGATACAAAAAGCTGGCTATTTAGCGAATTGCTTTCTCTTGTAATACTGGTATTACGAAGGTCCGACAAAAACATAATAAGCCTCCTGTAATGACCACTTTGGAAATCGCTACTGCAATTTAAGTACCTATTTACGTAAAGCCTTACGCTACACTAGAAGTAAAATGGTATCCAAATTAGGACAAAGATTCTTTACAAACGATTTAATTTCCGGGTAAAGTGGGGCCTTGTTTACTTTTACTCGATTTTAATTTTAGGTATCTGATGACTTGGTCAAAGTCGCTGGAAACCGTTGGATGTGGGCAGCGCAAGACCGGTCGCTGTGGAGATCCTTGGGGGAGGCTTTTGTGCAGCAGTGGACGTCCATAAGCTGACATGATGATGATGATGAATTGTAGGTATCTCATTTAAAGAAAGCATTGGTAAATAAGCTTTTGTACAGCATGTTCTGTACATACGTTTGTTAGCCATTTGAGAGCCGTTTAAACCTGCGCAGTGTCATCTGCTGGTAGAAAAATTTATCGAAAACCCTCAAGATAGGGACAGAAGTGACAAGTGTGTTTCTAATCATATCTAGTAAGTCATAATGCATTGCGTTTGTGGGTCAGTCAGTCTCTAGTTTCATTGGACTATTCTGTTATGTGCAATGATATTATATTATATAGATATGTTATATGCGCGCACATTTTGAAGACTGTAAATAGACCTATATAAGACAACTTGTAGCTAGTCTCAGTTAGTCTGAAGACATTTGGAGTATGATTTGAAGTGCTGTCATTAATGTCATTGTAATCATTGTTCGGCACAGATTTAAAACGCCAATCACTATAAAGGTAACATATCTGTACCTATAAAAAATCGTTGGTTATGTGGGTATTATATATTTCGCACTCTTAATAAAATAACGACGTAACTCAAAATTTTGGCAAAATGACTTTTAGTGAAATTCCGACTAAAATGACCATGGCCTACGAGGTGGAATAAAAAAAACAACCATTTTCCGCACGGAACAGGGTCTAAAATGAGTTGAGGTCTATATTTTATTAAGCCAATGCACCTGACTCGTTCGTCCAATAACGACCGATTCAGTGTTGCTTCGGAAGTAGCATTCGATGATTTTGTCGAAGTTCGACTGATTTGGAGATGAGTCGGTATTTCACAAAATTTGGAATAAGTTTGATTCTAAAATGTTAGTAAAATAATGACCGCTTTGGAGATAAGTCGTTGTTTTACAAAAATTTTATGATTTTTTTTGACACATTTCTTAAAAGGTCTATATTTTACAAAATTTACGCGAAGGTTCGCTGACCGAATTGGAGTTAGGTCTATATTGTTCTAAAACTACAATTTTTTTTTGTCGGAATTCCAATTGAGTCTTTATTTGACTAAAAATTTATATTTTGTTATGAAACGTTTTAAATTATGTCTATATTTTATAAACAGATACTAAAATTACTTGTCTTAACTACTAATAAGCCGGTTTTTTCCTAAAATTCTATCATCATTATAAGGATTGAATTGACACAATTGTATTAGTTGATGTCATTTCGGACCGTATTTGGCTGTAAAACCCCTAAGTGGAATCGCTATAGATGAGGGAAAGGTGTTGCCGGTGGCGGCAGACATACTTAGTTCCTAATTCATTTGGTATGGATGATCTCATGACAGGTTGCTTCGTTGAAATGAACTATAGAAAATAGAAGAGGGAAGATGATAGGACACTTGATGCGACATGACGGTTTCTTGAGAAACATCATTGAAGAAAAGAATTCAAAGCACAGGCAGAAGATAGGTCTAAATGGCGATTGCTCAACCGACAAGAGTCTAACTCTTAAATGAAAATGAAATAGAAAGAAACGAGAGAGGATTTTCGTAATTGAAGTGGAAAAGTAACGTACGGAGTTATCAAAAATATTAGAAAAGGCTGAAAGTGAACTAAAAGTGAATCATAGTATGTACATACAAAGACGGTTTTAATATTTCAAGTATTCATTGGAACTATCTCCGACTACTGAAACTGCAAGTAAAACATCTGTTATTTCAGGCAAAAAAAGCTTTCAATAAAATAAAAAACATTAGCTGGCTGCCTTTAAAGTAACTGAAGGCTTGCAGGTATAGGCTACAAGACGGGTACTTGAAAAGTTAGTTCAATGGTGGGCAAACTATCTGCAACGATATACGTATCAAGATAGCTTGATACAAATTAAGATGACCAAACTGGTGTATGCAGTGGTTCATGCTGGCAAAGTCTTTGGTGGTGGAAACAAAACTACTGTCCTGTCAAATAGATCGCCGTTTCTCGGGCTTTGTTGCTACCTCGCGTGTCAAAGGTCTTACAGATAGAAAACAAATAAATTCACGCTTGGACAAACTTGACGGTGGTGGTTCTACCTTGGATTAATAGTCACCCAAGTAGGAAACCTTTTTGGGAAATCGAGTTGGTATCTGAGATCTTATCGACTGTTGAAGAAGTTCAGTGGGTGCACGTTTCGTCGAAACATAATCCATACTCCAAGAGAGATGCCTCCAAGTTTATAAGTTTATAATGAGTGAACTAGGGAGGTGCATAAAAACCAATAGTGGGGACCCTCGCACCGAATCGTACTTGGCGCTACGCATTTCTCTAGCCATTCAGCGTGGGAATGCCGCTAGTGTCATGGGCGCTTTTGCATCAGGTACGATTCGGAGTGAGCAAGTTCAGTTGGGGGTAGAAGGGTCCGAAATCTGTGTCTGTCTGGTTAAACAATCTAAATATTAAAAGCAAACAAACTGTAAGTACTCTTCACAACAACTGAGACTGAATCTAAACTTAACAAACTACTGTTACGAATGGTAGCACTATTATACGTTTCATTTGTAATAGCAACATGGAGGAGAATGGCAATTCTATTAAATCCAAGAACAGGAAACTAAAAACACTGAATCCTTACATCGAAAAAGAAAAGTTAATTAAAGTCGGTGGTAGGTTAAATCTTGAACTACTAAACGAAGATAAAAGACATTCTATAGTACTGCCACAAATCACTACTAAATTACTCGTTGCAGAAGCGCACTAGAAAACCCTCTTTGGTGGCAATCAATTGATAATAGAGAGTCAAGAATTTTGTGAAGCAACGTAACCGAAGTTGTGTGCAAGAACAAGACATCTTTTAAAACTCTGCTCATGTGGTCACTTTCGTCAATACGTTGTATTCCAGCAAGAGCTATTCTACAGAGTGGTGTGGATTACTTACGCTGGACTCATTAGTGTAAATAGAACTACGAAAGATCGTGATTATCATGCTTTCTATCGAAATATTTGCGCCTATAGATGCATGGTGACTCGTACACTTCATCTGGAAGCGGTAAACGGCATGAGAACTATTGGTTTTACTATAGCAGCATATCATTTTTATTGGCAAGGCAGAGTCATTGTGTTCATATTTGGAGTGATGATACCAATTTAGTTCGCGCTGCAGGGGAACTGGAGGAACTTGAATCTGCCTTTTCAAAGGAATTTTGAGACAACTAGGGAACTGAGTGGTATTGCATTCCATCTCACGCTCTAAATTGTGGTACGCTGTGGAAAACTTCGTTGAAGTCCTTAAATTTCATCTAAAACAAAATTAACTTATGATGAGTTGAGTAGGTATATTTCTTAGTCAGATCTAGGCTTATTTAAAAATAGACCTATGACGGTAATCAATGCCTACGATTTAAAAGAACAACTTTCATTGACATCTGCTCATTTTCTGGTAGATCTGGATAAATAAGACGTCTGAAGTTAGTTCTTTAACTTGGTGGTAATGAACACAAAGTATGCTGCAGAGTTTTTAGTGTGGATGGTCTCAGGAATATTTGACTACACTTATGCATACGTAAATAAATGGGCTACATAGATTTAGATTTTTATATCTAAATATATTTTTTGTTCTTAGTTATATTTAGTCCACATAGATCAATTTATATTTTAAGGTTTCCTAATATTATCCATGGTGGGCGGTTCATTGCTTATAAAGTACATTCTGAAATAACGTGGTGGACGTTGCCAAACCCTATTTTGATTCGATTCTATTTCATTTTCACGGTGAAAGTTTTAATAAATAATTTCTCTGTGTTTATTTTCATTGGTCATTGTTAGTTCTTTAAAAATACTAAAGGTATAAAGTATTTTTACCTCATTGTTTGGTGACCACTATGGTGTCAAGTTTGATAAAATTGACGTCGTTGGCAAGTTCCTATTAGCAAAAAAAATGATTTTTCATACTTGTGCTTCGTTGTCGATAAAATATTATGATTTTAATCTCTATTTACATATTTTTTTTATACCTGAAGATAATTTTCAACTGAACTTTTTAAAAAATGAGTCACTATGTTTGAGCTAGTATTTAGTGAAATAGAGACTTATTTTGGAAAAAATAATTTATTTTTATATATATTTTATAAAATAACGACTCAAACCATAAAGTGTCATATATTTGAACTAATTATTTTGTAAAACATAGACTGATTTCTACTTAGGTCAATATTTTTTTATAATATTTTGTAAAATAACGACTCAAGTCTGAAAAGTTTTTTTAAACACATTTTTTTATATTAATAAATGTAATTATATGAGTTTTCCGTAATATATCTAAAAGGACAAAGTTTAATCAAACCAACAGTGGTTTTATTTTTTAGTTGTGAGACATACTTTAGATTCTACAGCCATTTAAAAATGATACTATTATTCGGCATTTTGTTTTTTGACGATTCCCAAAAGTTGCAGATTTTGAGTTAGGTCGTTATTTTATTAAGAGTGCGATTTATCTATATATATGTATGTTTATCAGTTTCTGATACCCATAGTACAGGATTTGCCTAGTTTGGGGTCAGGTGACCGTGTGTGCCATCCCAAATATTTACTATTTATTATTCTACTAGTATTTGCAACATAGGTAGCTGCAATGCAAGTCAACGGTCAAAGTGTCTACCGTTTGAGCCATATCATCTATTACTAAAGCCATGTGATCCTCCTACAACCATCACGAAAGACAGCCCATAAATTATTCATTATAATTGTAACGATGTAAAAGACGCCATGCCAACGCAACTATGTTTAGGGTTAAAGGATTTCTGGCAGCCAAATAAATCACAGTGACGTACGAGCCGTGTTGAGAACTTAATCCTTTTAATGGGTGAAATGTTACGCAAGTGTGAAATGTCCTTTATTCGGGTAAATTGTTTAAGGACTATCTACACAGATCCGGGCCGTGCCCGGGACGTGTCCGGGCCGTGGCCCGTCAGAAGGGAATACAATACGTCGTCATGACAACGTGTATGGGCCGTGTCAGGGAAAAATATCATTCCATACATTTTCTATGGATTCGTTCACACACGTTGTCATGACATGATCATTGTTATGGCATAAGTACCTACCTACTTACCTAATAATTAAAGGCGCATACGCACTAGCGGTTACGCGTGTTATTGCAGTTTACGTTTTCTATATCAAGCCACAATCACAGGCAAATATTCTAGAACGGAAATTAAAACCGCTAATGTAGCAGGTGATTAACTCAAGCGGTTAAAGTTAATTACCGTTTAAATTAATGATCTTGTTAAATAAATATCGGTTAATTATCAAAGAGATTACGACCAAATTAATGTTTTATGTTGAGTGGTGCTAACATGAGTAATGTTTGTTGTCACCCTCTTTTTATTAGGTACAAAATAATATAAAATGTTAGTGAATATGATTTAGTAAAGGTTATTCGATTACTAACATAAAATAAAAGATAGATTTGGTTCGCTAGTTAAAACTAAATACCTATGGGTCATACAGACACAGAAAACAAAAAATGTCTCGCCTGTTCCAGATGATTAAGGACATTGGATGCTAATTTCTGCAGAACTTAATTTATATCCGCTGTAGTTTTGGCCTGCATAAACATTTTGCGGATTAGATGCTCCTTAATCATCTAGAACAGAAAAGACAACCTAATTATGTATATGACTCATATAGAACCTAAATTCTTAATGTATGTGTACCTAGACAAAAACAAAGCAAATTGTCACAAATAATATACCTAAAAAAATACCTATGTAGGTAAGTATTATAAATGTTTTTTTTAATGTTGCAATATTATCTCTGTTCTTATAGATACTTCATAAAGAAACAGTATATCAAGATGCTTTTCATTTTACTACTCCAAAAATGACAGCAAAATTTAATTTTAAAGTAAATTGAAACTTGACGTACCTAAGTGAGTTCACACTTTTACTTTTGTGCATAAACAATATAAAACACAAGTACAATATTTAGGTCACACTCAAGACCTAGCAACCTATAGGCATATAACCCCAAGGAGTATAATTTCCGGCACTTCCCTGAGCTCTACCAGCCTGTAATTGTTATAATCGGCCCACTGCATCTCGGCCGGGAAATGTACGGGGAAATGCTTCACCAAGAGTATGTATTTAGTAGGTAGGTTTAGTTGCTATATTCAACAGTGTTTGACCTAATCTTAATGGGTTTAGAACTTATTATTACTTAATAAGAGTACCTATATCACAAATCGCTTTAATGCTGACTAATGTTTAGATTACAATAGATTAGGTTAGGTGAAGGAAGACCGTATCGAAAGGAAATTGACCAGAAAACTTGGGGTACCTACAGGTACTAATATCAATAGTTACAATTGCTTATTGATGATATTTTAGGTTATGGTATAACGTATTTCTGATTGCTCTTCATATTAGCCACAAATTCTAATGTAAAATCGATAAACAAAAAGTAACATTAACAAAAAAACTCTCCCTAAATTATCCTAAAAGCCCCTTTAACAGGTGTATGACCAAAGGAAGTGACGCGTGGCGCCACGCGGACTACCGGAAGCGCCGCCATGTTTGTTAAACGCCGTTCCGTTCCGTGGGTGCGCGCGCGCATAATTATTACGAATAATTTGGACAGACAGACAAATTTCCTTCGTGTGATAGGCTTTTGTGTTGGTTATAACGATGTGTTGTAATTAAGTACGGCCATTATTTTAATTAAAGAGTTTTGATATGGAATTATTGGTTTTTGTAGGTAGTAGGTGTATGAGTCTTTTATACCGGCTTTTTAAAAACTCTCTTTACCAAGGAGATACGCCAAAAAGACAATTTAAGACAAAAAATGTTAGTTGCATTATAATATTTAAAGTGTATATTCGATATTTGAACTGGCAAAATGTGCTTATAAAACAATAAGTAGATAGGTAAAAAAGATTTGAAAAGTAATCTAAGCTTCAGCAGATCATCAACCAAAATGTTGCGTTGCGTCAAAAAGTCTAGGTTACCTTTTTTGTTTTATAGAAAAGAAAGGGATAGATTATACAAGTACCTACACTAAGGTCCTTATTTATTACCGTATTCCACTTCCATCAGCCTTCCAGCTTATAGTTAAATAAAATTTACGATATCTTAAACAAATAAACCCATTCGTGCCAAATGAAGCGTGCTATAGAATAATGTGAAGGCCAGGTGTCGGGGCCCTCCTGCTGTGAGGGGGGTGATGTTTACAGATGTTATCAGCGATATTTAATTTGTAATTTAGGACGTCAATTTCAATTTGGTAATAGCTGATTGATATATGAATTTGGCATAAGTTTGAGGAATTGATTTTCATATCGACCAGTTCATTACATAAGTAGGTTACTAACTACTAATATGTATACCTATATTTTATAGTAAGTAAGTAGGTATACACATAGGTAATAGATTCGTCTATACCTATAGGTATATTGTTTTCTTGCTATATAGATTTTTATAAAATATGTCTTCCTAAGTACTTTATGTTGCTAGGTAATATTGCTCTTCTTAAATTATATTTCATTAAAAGCTATTTTAAAATACATAGACATAGATATAAAGCTTGTTACTACATATTATGTAAGTTTGTGCCCTTCTTCGATGGGTCACATTATCACATAGTATTGCCAACTTAAAAGTCACGTTCTCACACGAAATTACCATTATTTCCTACTTTACCATTAATTTTTCTTTTCACAATAAACTTTAACATAATAGACGATGTTATCGGAAGCAGTACTCAAACGTTCAAGCAGGGTGGCCGCCATTAATCATAAATAATATGAATAAAATCCAGCAAGTCACTACCACACTTCAAATAATGCAATGTAAAATTTTTGGTAAACTGTTTGCCGTGTTAGGGTTAAGATACACGATAAAATGAATCGCGGCGGTCGATGTTAGTTTTGTGGCGATCATGCGAAACTTTGTAGATAGAAAAGTTACATATCACTGGCAACACACCAAAAAGTTGTCACGGAAATGATGTTAGAAAGAAAGAAACTTTACTGCAATCTTCTAAATAGGTAGGCACCGTTTCTTTTTGCTTGAAGTAAAAAAAAAAAACCTCCTACCAAGTGGGATATTTTGATAGGTAATCAAAATTGAATTTATTGATTTGTTGTGAAATTAGGTAACAGTAACAGGATGACAATGCTATTCGTTTAAAAAAACCACTATGATAGATAATCATTTAATTCTATAACCTTACTTTTAAAATGAATGCCTGTCGACTTATTACGCGCATTGACTTTTATCTAGTCGGTTACAGTTGCCTTACGTTTATTAAATTTTTGTGCATTTACATGATGTGCATCGCTTACCGCTGCGTTTCAACACCAAATTGTGTCCTGACCACATTTACCGTCATTGCAGGAAGGGCGAAAGGTGGAAATTAACTGATGCTATCTGCATAGACACATAAATATACGGGAACGAGTAGATTCAACTTAAATGCTCTTGGCGTGGGGCGAATTAATGTTATTGCCTTGTAAAAGCTGTTAGTCCAATTGATATTGTGCCACTTTTACAAAAACTAAAGGTTTCAAGTAGGTATCTGGCTAGGCATATTATCTCGTAAACTCTGTCTCTCTCTCTCTTTTATTTTGTTCCTGTACTCACATTTATATTGGACTGGAAATAAATATTTACTTTACTTTACTTTACTTTTAAACTGACCAACCTCTCACATGTAGGTACAATTATAAGCCGGTAGAACAAAAATTATGATATTGACAGGTTTTTACCCGACTTCGGCGAAGCAAAAAAGAAGGGTAATGTTTTTATTAAGAGGTTGAGCTAAGGTTGAGTGGTTGATAATAATTTTTAGGGATGGAAATTGGAATGCCAAAGAATCTCGACAAAGTATTTACTTATAAAGTTATCTCTGCTTAGCTGCCTCTTGATAGTCGAAGGTCGCCCCAAATAGAAATTGTGCGAATTCCCAATTCTCAAAGTGGATATAAGAATTTCGCGTATTGATTCTAATAAAGAACTATTTTAATAAATCTCCTACTAATAAATAAAGTGGCTCACAAAGAATGGAATCACAGCTAGGTATTTATTATTCCTTGGGACTTACAAAGTGTCGCCTCTTGTATTTATTGAGTCTCAAGTAATTCTTTCATAAATCCCTTGGGTATAGTATAACACGGTAGTTTGAACCGCAATAAAACCACCAAGATTATTTTACAGCTTTCAATTAAGTAAAGTCAGGAATTGCTGAACATTTAGCCTCCAGAAGCCAATAAAAAGAGTAATCCTACAAAAGGTGGCCATTACCACGTTTTTGTCACTAACTTATTCCCGTAATAATTTCTGAAGCAGTTTTATAGGAATTCATTAACTATAGTTCGTAGTTTGATGTTGTGACTTCTTTCTATTAATTTTTATTGCGAGAGCTCTTCGGGCTAAACCATAAATTGGACACGACGACGCGACGCGACACGACGCACGACGTCATGTCGTGTTGTGTCGTGAATTGATGTTTTGGCCCTTCCGTATGCGGTTATAAAGGGTCAGCGCAGACAGAACGGACCGCAGCGGAGAGGATTTTATTACCGCACTTGAAAATAAACCTTAAAATTTTTACAATTAAGTGCTTAAATGCTCGAACCGGCATTCCCGCGCATCCTCGAGGACGCGCGAGCATTTTTTGTCAGGTTCGAGCATTTGCACTTAATTGTAAAAAATTTAAGGTTTATTTTCAAGTGCGGTAATAAAATCCTCTCCGCTGCGCTCCGTTCTGTCTGCGCTGACCCAAAGTCGCCGAGGCAAGTTTATATGAAAAACGCGTTTCGATGCGGTTTCATATTAAAACGCAAACCACAAGAGCGGCTTCCCACGTTTGTCCACGTTATCATCTGGCTGGTTTACCTATAGTTGAAGTTTTCTTATACTTATTATATAAAAATTGATATTATACTCATCTTTTAAACATGTATCTACAAATATTAGTTGCTTTTATTAACCAACTCTAAGTGCTATCTATTTCTTTTTAACAAAACTTACATTATATATTGTACAAATTAAAGTTTTTGATACGAATTATTTGACTTAGCAAACATTTTTGCGACAAGTTTCTCCAAACTGCAATTTATAAGATTCACGCGACGACGACGACCACTCTTCGAATTTTCGGTTGCGTGAATAAATACCGATACCCGATACGATTTTTGGTCGCCTTTCTCCCCTAGAGTATGTGCAAATAAAAAAAGAAGACAACGAAACAAAAGAAACAAGACTAAGCAATAAACAGTTGAAGAATGCCAAATGAATACAGCCATTAATAAATAGTTATAAAAGTATATCGTGTATCACGAAAATTGCACATTTCTCTTTCTGTAATAGCTAGGTTCACCTTGGATTTTAACTTGTAATGAGTTTGAAATAGCCCCTTCTCCTTGAAAGCAAAAGTATTGGAGCAAACTTCTTTTGAGGCTTTTGTAAGGACTCAAACTTGTAAAGATTTCAGGGTCTTTGAGTATTTCTATGGGTTTTTATTACGATTTATTGCGTGAAAACCGTTTAAAGGCTGTCATTTCATAATACATAATTAATTTGCTCATTCTTTGCTTCGAAAATTCGATAAGATTAGGCACACGAAAAGGCTTTAAGTTTTGTCAAAAATGTTAGTTCTCTTACCCCTTTATAGGGGCATACCTATATCTACTTTCATTTTCGAGAGTTTTAAAGGATTTTGAGACGCAAACCTACAAGATTTGCACAGATTTGCTACAACAAACCAATTTATCTGCATCAGCTAGATAATTGTTCTAAGTTATGATAAATAGATATCTCTTCATTCCATAATTTATTGTTATTAATGGTGTGTATTCTAAATTATACCAATTGAAGATCTTTTGTTAACACTTCGTAATCTTAAATCTCCTTGTAGGCATAGTGTCCAATTCTGATAACTGACGCTACACTAGCTGCTAAGCTCGCTTCGAGCACTACAACGTGAGCGATCAAAATTATCAGAATTGTCCTCCAGTTCCCAGTAACCATGAATTGATGTCCTTTATCTTTGTTCCAGATGTACGGGCGTGAACCATTGCAGCTTCATCTTATCCAAAGATTACCCCCCTTCAGTCACGTGGTCGACAGGTGTCGTCTTCATAAAATACGCTTGTTTTGATGGTGAGTATTGCTAAATGAACATACATACATATCTGTCAGGTCTTTTGCCCATCGGGATAGGCAGGTACCACTTCCCTTCACTTGCTACGATCTAAACACATCTTTTTCGTTTCTTGTACCTCTTTCGCTTCATCTACTCGTACCATCCATCGTTGCTAAATTAAGACAAAGATAACAGTTGTACTAAAATGAGAGGAATCTTTACAATAGGTAATGAATTTGGAAATGTGTGTGGCGCCCAAAAAACAATAAAACTAAGTGGTGTTATGGGTAAAGTCTTAATTGGGAGCGAGAAAATATTTATAAAGAGGCTCGCCGTTACATCTCAAGGTATTAAAAGCCTTAACACACCGGATGCGTATGCCTTGCGTATGCGTAGACGTATGCGTACCTCTGAGTTTTAATGTATGGAATTGTATGAGACAGGACACACCGCTTGCGTTACGTAAACGTACACGTCGACGTGACACGTAGCCCAGTGTTACATCGGGTTACACCACCGTAACTACGCGCGTGGCTACGCCGCCGTGCTTACGTCTACGTTACGCATACGCATCCGGTGTGTCATCCGGCCTTAAATGTAGAACCTACATCAGATGATAATTAAGAGTTAGCTTTTATTGCTAAAGCTCTTAGATTAACCACGACGACGACAAAACTTTTGTCATTAGAACTTTTTTAACTACTTCTTTGATTTAAGTTACACAACACAACGGCACAAAGATTGAAAGAGGTATCTACGACAAAGGTCTTTGTACATGATTTTGCAATTTCTAGGTACCTATGCTTTGACTCAAATGGTTTATTTTGCTACAGTTGCTAAGGGTTTTGCTAAAATCTTGTCCTAGATTTTTTGTGACGATGGTTTAATGAGAGTATACGTCAAAATAAACACAAAACCTTTATATTTTATGGTAATATTGTGTAAGTTTTATTAAATATATCGATAAAATCGTACGAAGTCGTTCGCGGCCGCTAGTGTTTAATTTACCCCATTATTGTCACTGCGAATTGGTCACACGTATGTCACACGTCAGACGAATGCGTAAAATTGATTTACGTATCAAATATTTGGAGGCAGATGGTTACAGTGTGACGTCACGGCCATCAAATTTGGGTTATTTGGGCCATGTGTTGGCAGCACTTTCATTGTTTACGTGAAATATGCAACTTGCCTCATAAATGTGTCAATTGCGGCTTTGGTATGACGTGAGCATGTTTATAAACTCTTCCCCCCTTATTACAAAACGAGGTTTAAAGATAGTCCGACGTTAGTTCGTTTAGTTTGACGTTTTGTCCATAGCCGAAACGTCAAAAGAAATGAACTAACGTCGGACTATCTTTGAACCTCGTTTTGTAATAAGGGTGTTCCAGTTTAGCGGTGGCACGTTTGGTACAAAAAACTCTCGTGCAAGAAAATTAAGTCTTTACTTTGCATATTTTTATAACCTTTCAGTAAGTATATGAAAATTATATGTTACTCAACTATAAATCTACCTAACGATTTTGCATTTTTTAACCCAATTCTGTTATGACATGGATTAATAATTATTAAAATTTGGGCAGCAAGCCAAAACAATAACAGTTTTAAATGTTAATTACTTTATTACACGGGGCAAGGCTGTGTCATCGCGATGTAGGCAATGGGTATGTTTGCCAGAAAGCCTCTCTGTAAAATATTCGAACATGATTTTGCTTTTTCGTTAAATACTTTTCTGTTGCTCGCTTTTGGTATGTTTGCCAAGTGGTGTTACATTAAGAATTATTAAGATGACTTATTTTGTATGTAGTCCTACTTTGAGTTCAATACATTTAATTGGATAGGCATATCGTAGTCGAAAAGCGTCAGTCTCCCGTCTCCTCGTCAATAATAAGAGATTGCACAGCAGGGAGGGCCTTTAGAGGAAACTTCTTTAAGTTTCCTCTTTGAATAGCTATTGAAACTATATACAGTCATCATACCAATATATTTGGTACTCATCGCGCATAAAGTGAAGATTAGGTACCAAAGTTATTTTATATTGTCTTGTAATTTGGTAATCGCGGGTCAATTTTTGTTTCAAGATTTAAATTGAATTGACTATGTTTCGATGTTCCTCTACTAGATAATTCTTTTTTATATCTTCTATGGTCATTAACCTTCACTTTAAACCTACAGTTTAAATAACAGAATGCAGTGTTTTAAAACGTTTTGTTATATTTTGCGTCATGTTGCGGCTGTTTGCAAGGACGGGTGTAATGGTCTGTTGAAGTCTAGAATTCTTATCTACTTAGTATTCTAGACTTGTAGGCAATGCTTTTATTTAAGCTTCTTATGTCCTTGATTTAAGAGTAGTTTTGCCAAGTATGTAGCTTTATCTAGCCTACATTATGGGTCTTTATGTAAGGACAGTTAATACGCCCCCATTGCGGCTTTTTGTGCTTCAATGGCACTTATACAACTAAAGCCCAACTGCGGCACGGAGTGGTCAAATTATGAAATGCAGCTCTGATTCTTTTACATTCTAACACGATACTGCGTTCAAGAAGTTAATTCTGATAACTAGGGATCTGATTGTGTCATTTTTATCTAAAGTCACTTTGAAAATGATTAGAATTGGGGGTATACCAAGCTTATCTCTTTTAAGATCCATTATACGAGATATTTTGAAAAAGCAACGGTTACCTAGATGTGGAAGTACAAACTCAATAAAATAAGACCTTTAACTGCCCAGAAGTAATTGTTTTTAGACAACGATTCTCACCAGAAAACGAGGGTTGAAAGTAATGATTCTGTTTCCAACAGCAATTTCTGAAAACGAGCAATCTGTCAACACGCATTTAAAATATACTTCCAAACTGACCATTCCATTAAAAATACCAATTTAATATTAACACTTCGAATTTCCTTACTTGTCGTAATATAGAGTCTATTTTACTTTGTCGCTGTGAATTTAAAGTTGGTATTTCGTGCCTACAATTTCGTGGCCATAACAGTATTGTAACAGTGGCAAGTCCCTTTCTCACGTGCTTAGTCCTATTGTTAACAACAACTAATTTAGAAAGACCTATCAATTGCAGACTCGATGCTGTCAAATGTATTGAGTAGGGTAGACCAGAGTAGATTGGTTCCTAAATTGGCACGTTTCACCCCAAATATCTGAATGGGTGGAAATCAAGGGCGGTTTGTCGAACGTTGTTTTGGCGATGTAGAGTATGATAAATGAAGATGGCACAAAAAATATACGATATTTAAACTATTTAATAACAAACAGAATTCCAAAGTCAAAAAATAGCTCTAGACGACTGACATGCGGTTTTTACGGTTTTAAATAATTCGTGAAATAGCGGTTCAAAGCTAATGCAGAAAGACTAATATTTTACTTACGTAGATAAATGCATGTATGAGGTGACTGATGAATTGGATGAAGCGAAGGACGTGTGTTTGGATCGCACCAAGTGGAAGGAAGTAGTCTCTGTCCATCCCGATGGGAAAGAGCCGTGATAGATCTTACATATCTATGCATGTATGTACTCGTATGTAAAAAACTAATAAAGTAGGTACGTACAAGTGCTTCCCACTTGAAAAAATACTGGTCCTATGAGATCTACGACCCGAAAATACCCAGATAAATATCTGTAGCAAACAACAGTAATACCATAGATTAGGTAAATGGGTGACCAGCGGATAAATAATCCATTTATCATGAGACTAGTTTGAATAGCGAAGGCAATTTCCGATGTCATTTTTACTATTTGCCGAATGATATTTATAGCAATCATTTCTAATATAAACTGCATTAGCATGTTATTGAATGAATTGTGATACCTATTGCATGAATTTTGTTTTAGCAGGCAATAAAAAAATATAAATTTATCGTCTGAAAACGTAATTAGACATAGATAGGTATTACCAGTGCATTGCGTATGGAGCTTATGTTTTGTAATTTGGCCTAAGTATTACCGATTAATGAATATGTAAATACATTTAAAAATTGTTCACTTGTCCTATCATTATTGATTATCTGCTAGTTGCAGAACTTTTGCGGACTTTACATACATTCATATCCGTCACGCCTCTCTCCCGTTGGGGTAGGCAGAGCCATCTTTCTTCCGGACGGACTTTAACTTTTAAGAAACAACTGTAAAGATGTATAATTCTAATTTGGTATATTTCTTACGAACAATATTTATATTATGGATTAGGTATCTTATAAATGATAATAGCTATTGTCGTAAATTCACAATACTCTACTTTTACCCCCAAAAATATGCTGCACCTTATTATTACTGATGGCAACACAGAATGGTAATTCAGCCATTTCCAATTTCATGGTGTATGGCTCGCGAAATGCACTATTTGGCTTTATTACCATTTCACCCCGACAAATGTGGCGTTTCGGGGTTGGTAATAAACATAAATGCTATCAGAATGAAATAAGGTCGGCGAATAAAATATTGCAAAATTTTATTATGTGTTTATATCTATCTCAATATTTTTTCTTCGATGATTTTTCTCTTTCCCTTCACGGCCTCGCCCCTTTGCTCTGCAGTGGCACAATAACAGCCAGCTAAGATAGCATATTTTTCTATAAATCTCAAGATGACACTTTCTCAAAGAAAAAGTAAGCAACATTTTTCAATAGTAAGTTGATCAATACATGTTTTAAAACTAAAATAGTGTAAAATTCCGGTGGAGTACCGACTCCATTCCTTTAGTTTGAAATTTAGATAAGTACATAAGATTTTTCATTAAAATCTGGATGAAAACTCCGACAAATTTCAACCAAGCAAAACGAACACACAACGTATTTAGTAGATAATCTTCTATCTACCACAATTAGTGAACTCCCAATATTGCCAATCTAAATGAAATCTCTGAAACGAATCTACAACTGGTCGAATCTACAGTTTAATGGGTAGACGCCGAGTCGAATTCGTTCTATCTATTGAATTGGATTTATTTTTATTAATCCGATTTGTTGGTCGATAATATCGTTATTGCAAATTTTATTTTAGAGGGATCGTTGTGGAAGATTAGAATTTTGGAAATTATACCTTTTTCAAGTATTAGGTAAGTCAAGTTTAGAAGAAAGATTTGTGAATTATATGTGATGTAAATGCAGGCTTGAATAAAGATAATGTTGTATTTTCTTTAGTTTAAAAATTACGCACTTTTCGAAAATATTTTGTTCCGCGATGCGATCCAAACAACGTAGGTAATGAAAAACCGATTCCTACAAAAGTATTAAAGCATCATTCACGTGGAAGCAATTTTCCAGGTAATTTAGTTTAAAGCACGTTGCCCTTCATTGCTGCGCTAGTTGTAAGTATTTCATAGGGAGTTGTTACATTTTGAACCAGCATTGCATACAGTATTGTAATGAAATGTTTTAGTTTATAAACTTTTATTATCTCGATTATTACAAAAAATTAGGGCTCACGCGTTAGAGGCAAACGAGGTTTAAAATATGAAGGCAAACGCCAACCGCGCTAGGCGGTTAAAAGTAGAAATACTCTTTTGAATTCAATATGTATAAGTACCCTACTTATACATATTGAATTCAAAAGAGTATCAATATCATTCCAAAAACTGCAACTGCAAAAAAAGATAATCGGGATCAATAAAAAACGAAATCAAGCCACGTGCACAGCGCATGATTGGCAGCAGAATTCTCATAATAACGCACCCTTATTATTTTTTACGTCATTTCACGTCATTCTAGGGGTTTGTTCGCATTTTGTGCGTTATAGTGTGACGGAGTGATTTCTGAGTAAACGGGGTTGGTTTTTTTTATTAAAAATTATATTTATAAAAACATTCTGAAAAGATAGGTATTTGATTTTGACCAGGAATGATATCAAACACCGCATCCGCGTCAAATCTTACTTAATCATAATTAAGCACCTATATTTATTGCACCTCCACAAAGTTACATAGGATGTTAACAATAGGTAGGTACCTACGTTTAAAGTAACTTTTGTAGACCACGGCTTGTTGTAGTGTATGTAGGGCACGTCAAAGAATTTTGGACAGAGGAAGACGTAATTATTAAAAAAGACGTAGGTACTTAATTATTATGAGTTACTAAATCCCTTAAAACTTGATCCAATTCTGCACATTCATCATTCGATACAAATATCATAATCCGTTGCGAATTTAATAATTCCTCGAAATCAGGACAGATTCTGTTTATCTAAAGGATTTTATCGATTCCATTCGACGTGAGTCAGCAATAGATATCGATGAATAATACTCTAGGGATGAGCAAACAAACGGTTTGGAGGGTTCTATTCAAAAAACTGGGATTATTCTCTTCTTATCATCTCGTTGCAGCTTCGGGTAGTATATCTGTGAAATGGACGCGTAAAATTGGGGCGTTTTGATGTTTTTTTGGTGAAATTACTTTGGGAATCGCTGTTAAATGCTAGGTGATTAAGTATTTTAATGTAAGTCACGGAAGAATAGTTTTTATAAAGCCATTGTCTTTCTGTTAACTACTTAGATACTGCCGTATCTATATATCTGTATATCCGTGCTGACTTATCGGATTCATTATTTACTGGAAAGCCATTTAATAAGAGCACCAACATCGCATTTCTCTGGTGTGCTTAAAATATTTCTAAAGAACTAATGTGACCTAACCGAATCAAATCTAAAAAGGCAAATCCAAGTCTTACAAATCCTTCAAGCTTGTATATTGAAAACTATTCAAACAATTTACTTCCTTCCATTTATCATTATGTTTCGGTGTTTCCGAATTCGGTAACTATACAAGTATACAACTACTACACTATGCTACGCCCCTGGGTTTTTCCATTAATAATTTCCTATGACGGAAATGTCTCGGGCCGTCCTAGAGATTGATTTACTGGATTGGGCTGGGCAGTGTCCCTACTCTGAATTACATAGTAAAGCATAGGCCCGTGAAATCAACTTCCCCAAAAACATAGGTCGATATGATAAAAAAAAAAATGTAATGTCTTATTTCGTTCGACCTACGTCACTTGAAAAAAGTTATCCTGATTCAAGTTTGTCTATTTCATCGATGCAAATTATATCACTAGCTCCTCTATACATGCATAATACAGAACCAAATTACTAAATAATGTCAAAAGCTGTTGGGTCTAGATGTCTTAAATAACTTCGATCCATGACCTACAGGCAAATGTACGTACCTACCTATAGCTATATGATAATGATTCAGCCGCTTTACATACAACTAAACTAAAGTAAACTCAGAGTAGACCCTCAGGGCAAGGCACCTAATCAGCATAAAGCATTTCTGTCCAAATAGGAAGTCCGGAACTTTAGATTATTGCTTTGATAGTAGTTGAATGAATAGCTGTGTTGCGCTCGGCTGCTTTTAACTGAAGACTTACCTCTGTTGCAGGATAGTTCAACTTACGCCCGTTATTAATAACCTATCCTGATTCGTTTTTACCAAATCGAGATTGAAAAAACAAAACACAATTGTCACTTGTGTACCAAAAACATGTCAAGAACACAATTGTGTTTTGTTTTTTCAATCTCGATTTGGTAAAAAACGGATCAGGATAGGTTATTAATAACGGGCGTTAGTCATTAAAACACGTGTCTTATGAACTCAGTGTCAGGTAGGTAATACATAGTTTAATGACCAGTTACCTTTCCTGCAACTGAACGTAAACTGACGTCATATAAATGACAAGCATTAAACTAAGACAAAGGTCCCTGAGGCATCTTGAAAACTTTACAATAGATTTGTTAGACTGAAGTTGTTTGAAACTGATGACAGTTGTTAAACTAAGGACCTGCATTAGCTGTTGAATGGCGGAAGCAGTTTGACGTATAAAAAACCGCGATAATCCGCCGATAAATCGGTTGGCGGTTTCTACTTCAAACCTTGAACTATTTGGCAAAGAGGCTTGGTAATTTGATTTCAGCCTAGATTGGAATTACCCTTTGAAAGCCTGTTATTCCAATTTTGAGGATAGTACCTATTTCCATTCTGAAGTTCTGATTTGAAGTTTAAAGTTGGTCTTTTTAGGCAAAAATATTTATATCATAAAAAATGGCTTATAGGGACTCTTACTTCTACAAAATCAAGGAAATTGTGCTATATACCTAGAAAAGTTTGGCCAAATTTTAAATACTTACAATAGAAATATACACAGTAGCTGTAACATAAGCCCATAATATATCAGGGTCTACCAATAATGGCCTGTGCGTTTTGTCGCTGGAGAAATGGCTATCGGTCACGAAATAGAGGCCATTTGGGGTTACACATAGCTTGTAATTACTTTCGGTGTTTACAGTTGAATAGAACCTTTATTGATGGTTCACTGTCCTTGTCTTGTATTGTTTTAGGAAATAATTTGTGATGTTTCCTGCAATAACAGAGCTTTTAGTAACAATTTTCGAAACGTTGATTTTGGAAGTTGTGTTTGGCTCTTAGCATGTGGAGGGAAGTGGTCTACCCGAATGGGAAGGATACGTGTCAGATATGTATGTATGTATGTATTTTGTCTGATAAACATAAAAACTTTCTCGGAAATAGACAAATAAAACGACTGAATAAGCGGACGAATGCGACTTGGCAAAGTATCTATATACACAGATAACATTAGCTCTAGATCAGCTTATTTTAATTTCTGAGTCTAGGCACAGATTACTAAATACATAGTTACTGAACATACTAGAGTACATTTAACACCTCCGGTCAGCTGTATTGTACCCCCTGTGAGCGCATTTTTAAGACCAAGTTCGGCTTTGCAAGCCACATCAGAGCCCACCACCCACTTCGACGATAATCGTAAATGTAAAACGTTTCTGGAGTCGCCGCCGTCGCCGGACATGGTGTGGACGACATGACATAGTTACTAATGTAAGTCTGTGTATGTCTTGCAATGATGCTGTGTGAAAAATAATATCTGAGCTAATTATTGAAATCTAATAAGTTCTGAGATGTTCTCGTCATAACCTATACCCCCTTCTACATGCTTATCCATTCGACCGTGTTTTATTGAAACCTACAGGCGAGTTTCCATAGTAAGGGTTTCGTCGCGCCTGGTGACCGGGGCATGGGTTCAAGGTCTCTCAAGGTCGAAGCTAGTTGCTTAGTCAGTCGCCGAAATGGGATTTTGTTGCGAGGTGCCAGTGGGTATTTGTCTTTTGTGTCTTTTGTGCTAGGTTTCATTTACCTTCAATAACTCTAGTTATCGGTAATGATTTCTACTTCTTGTATCCTGTTGTTGGCATATAGCATAACATTCACTCAACTGTAAAACTCAACTTTTTAAATTAAATGAACTTTGAGTGGTTTTGCAGTTGTTTTGAAACAAGAGAAAATAAACCCGCTGTTATGCGAGTAGATAAGCAATCCGAAACATAAGGTATTTGATGATCTTGTTTGGACATTTTCTCAAAGATTTTAGCCACATTTTCATGTTAAAACTTTACGCGATATTTGCTTCTGGTTTTTAAGCATTCACTGCGTCAACAATAACTTATATCTTATCGTAAGACTGAGTGGCTTTGCCGTATTTTATATTTAACGATCGTCGTTTTAATAAAGATGCTCTCGAGCTCTATTGCAGCTGTAAAAGGAGAGCCATTAAATAATGTTTCAATTACGTAACCTCCTGCTATTTACACTGTGTTTTAATGAAAGAAAATGTAACTTTTATTGTTTTTATTGTCATCGTAAAACACCGGGTATGTCTTTCTATGTTACGTGATTGTTTGTTGCTGTAGTTTATTGGTTATTTTTATTGATTTTAAGGGACAAACCTTTTTTTATAAAGGTCTTGTTATTTATCACAAATACTAATAATAATATCAGTTACGTATCACAAATATTCAGTATTTTGACTTTGGAATAGGCTTTGCACGTACAATCAATATACCTACCTATCTATAGCCTATAGGTAGAACAAAATCTTACTTAACTCAGAAAAGATGCAATTTTGTAAACAGTCATAATGTGTAATGGATCATAATGGATAGGTAACATCACATTTTTTCTGCAGACAAAACACAGTCACATATCCTTAAACAATTCCTTTGTTTTATGACATGTAAACAGTTGTAAAGAATACGCAAAACAACCTCTGACAAAAACACCTCTTAACATTTAGAAGACAAAATGCTCATACAGCCTGTTGCAAGAAAAGCCAATTAAGTTAATGCTTCATTACACTTATAGCTGTCACTGTCATTGTCAAACATCAGAATAAGACAACACGATGTTTAACGGACGAATGAGCTTTGCAACTGGGGGATAAAAAAACGCAATAATATCCATTATAGCAACCATAACAGTCAAGAAATCCATTTGTGAGTCGTAAACCTAAAATAGAGTAACTTTGAAGTATGGAAACTTTTACATTGTCCCGTTTAAGGAAGGAAAATACTCGGATGATTCAGATAATCGTGTTCGTATGATATTTGTTGCTGAATTTTTATTGCATAGAGTGACGATATTTTGTCGCGGAAATTGTCGTGTGAGAGAGAAAATTGTGCGATTGTGGTTGTCTTGCGTAACGGCTTCGGCAGTTTTACATTTTGCTATCTCCTTCGAATTCTTTGGCGAAAGTTGAAATTTGCTGTCTTACTTTTGCTACTATATGTATTTATTCGAAACAGTGGTTCTTCCGTAACGATAGCAACAATTTGCTTACATAGGATCTGTCAGTAAGACCAATTTATTAGATGAAAGACATATATGAAGACTCTGTAAATCAAGACAAAATTCTTGAATATGGTCGGCGCATCTAATCCCAGAAATAGTCTATTTTCCAACAGTTTATCCAAAAAACTTACCCCCTTTTATCCCCAGACGCGGTATCTCTCCACTACTGCAACCGAGAAGTCCGGATCACGTCATCGGGTCCAGATAGCGAGGGTTATATCCGGACGCCCGGGTACCCGCATTTCTATGTCGGCGACGAGTGCCGATGGCAACTTCGGGCAGATCCGGAACAGAAGATCCGAATCACTCTACTTGATGTTAGTTTGAGAAGTAAGTGGTGTTTACAACTGCATTGTGTTTATTAGAAAGAGATTAAGGAGCATTTAAGGTTAAGGTTGGCTATAAAAAAAATTGATAAATATCGTTGGTATTTGAATGGTTTGGCAAACGTTGATTGCTGTTTCAATCATCTAACATAGATATAGACTTTAGAATCGATAGCCATATGGTCTGTTAACTGACAAGAAGACAGTACCTATAGGTAGTTTTGAAAAACTTCATAGTTATTATAGACACAAGTTCGAAGGAATAGCTTCATACGAAAACAGATGACGACTTTGTTCATTTGAGTTTAGTTTGTTCTCTAGTATTAGAGAGCATGTTCCGATATCCGATATGTCGGACACCTTCTATCTTTTGACCAAAAAGTTAATTTTTTATCTGTTTTTTCCAGGTATAGGCCCTTTCGAGAATCGTTGCACAGACTTCGTATCAGTCCAAGACTCTAACGGCGAAGATCTTCTGTCTTCGTGCGATCAGGTGGAACTGCCACTTCGGCTCACTTCTTCAACGTCAACTGTTGAAATTGTTGTTGAAGCCAAATCCAAGGGTGCCTTTCCCAAAAGAGGTGTTCTGTTGCATTATAAAAGTAAGTTTTTGAACGAATTCTTATGGCTATGTAGAGCTAGAGGTTGGCACGGTTTTGGATTGGTTTGTCGATTAATTCCCTAGAATCATGATAAGACAACCTCTCTGTCTAAAGTTTGAATGTCACAACACTTTTATTTTCATCCTGAATTTTAACGATGATTGTTACGCCATCTATTCACACATGCTCGTACTTTCAGGTATAGGCTGCGTGACGCTACCAGCGCCATCTGACGGCTACTTGGTGTACCGCAACGAAGATGTAGCCCACTACATGTGTAACGTGAATTTTGTTTTCGTCGACACTCGGCAGAGGGCGCGAGTTATATGGTGCTATGACGACAATAGATGGAATGATACAGTGCCTTTGTGTGTTGGTAAGTTTCTATTTTACTGTTGAATTTATTTAAAGTAATAAGTAGGTACTTAGTTAAATATTATGTACCTAGTTGTGTTTGCTGTTATTGCGTTGAGGACAATTACAATTGGTTACCTACAATAAAAGTCAAAAATTCTCAAACCTTTCCCAATTAGTGGGTTATAAGGATAAAAACCGATTGTTTCTAAACACCTTGCGCGTAACAATACAGTTTTGTAGCCCTGCGTCATAAATATCTCCATAAAACTCCATAGTTCACCGTAGGGTTGTCGATAACAACAAAACACTTCACAAAAAACTTGTCTTACTTTATTCACTATTCAAATTCAGGAGGGGAAAAGCGCACATGCGCACTTCCTCCCTCTTCTCCCATCCTTCTCTTATTATTTGTAAACCATAAATTGGAATGAAACGGAAATTGTTTATCAGTGGCGGTGCGATTATTAGACACGTAGAATCTTAGTTTGGAGTTTTGTTCTCAAATAGTGGGATGTAGAGTTGAAATTCAAATGTTTGTGATTGTTGTGTTCGAGTGTGTGTGACTCCTTCAGTTTGGTAAATAGAAGGAAGAAAGACTTCATTCATTCGGTCTCTGGTCTTCGTCGCGGTCGGTCCCCGAGTGAAATCATAGACACGCACGCGTTAACCACACGTGTTAAAAGAAAGTGAGTTTTCACATTATTTTAGTGTTTTATAAATTTAATTTGAAGTGTTTTCGTGATATTTTTAAATCATTGGTGATTATTTTTATTGTATAAGTTGTGAACTTCTGAAGCTGTAAGTTGGGAGCACGTGTGATAGAGTTCAATAAAAATAATCATAACGACGAGATAGGTTTTAAAAATAGTTTAAGTACCTCTATATTTTTTAAATAATATATATTGCCAATTGTTTATGAAGTTATTTGATAACAGTCAATTAGATAATTCGGTCGGAGAGTCATGTTAAGGGCGGTTAAATATTATTAGGTATATTATTTATATAAGTATAAATAAACGATTATTTAAGTAGGTAAATAAGTACTTTAATATTGATAAGATAATGCCAGACTTTTGCTTAGTTACAATGTCCTACAAATGATTAGATATTTATTTACTTACTTATCTTTTTAAAATGACTTTAACAATATTAGGTATTGTGTATTAATCAAAACAATTAACAACTTGAAAATACTTTTTTTCTTAGATATAGTCATTTTAAATGTTATTAGTTTGCTTTCTTATTACATTTCGTTAAGTTCAGATATAAAAGAAGTAGGTATTAAGTACCTACCTTAAATAAATTCTTATTATAAAAACATAATAAAACGTCGAAAAAACGTAACGTCATCGATCACAATCTTAATTAACATTTCCTCGACAAAATAATAGGAGTTATTTCTAAAAATAAATAGAAACCTAATAAAATAATCGATAGCTTTTACACTACGTAGATGAAATATTTTCGGTTTAAAAACGCCGGTCAACCGCCTACGCGGTTAGTGTTTATTAGAGGTGGGCCGAGTACTCGGTTTATACTCGGTACTCGGCACTTTTTTTTGCTACTCGTAATCGGCCGAATGACTCGGTTAAAATGCCGGTCCAAATAAATCTATCTCGCGCACTTGGTCAGGGGGCTTAGCACGGCATGCCGCGACAATTATCTCACGAATGCTGTCCTTATCACATTTAAAACTATAGACAGAGACGTAAGCGTGACAAACGCATGACAAGGTCTTGTCACGGAGTGCCATGCTAAGCTAGCTGCTTGGTAGATCATAGTCTAATTCCTTCTAACGATACATATTTAGGTCGTTGCATAGCAGGAGCAATGTTATATATAAGCTGCTAATATCATAATTATTTAGGAGTAAAATTCATAAACAATACTTTGTCTATATTTTTTTGCCACTTGACGCGTGCTGTTTATTGGTTTAATTCGAATAATAATTAGCGGGGAGTGGAGGAAGTGCCAACACCATTAACACTGCTCACTCCCAAACTTGTTCACGCACAATTTTACCTATTTCAAGTATACCGAGTAACTCGGCCGAGTACTCGGCTCGGTAAACTTTAAACCGAGTAATACTCGGTACTCGGTTACTCGGTAAAACTGGTACTCGGCCCACCACTAGTGTTTATCATGCGTTTGTGTTTTTTTTATAAAATCTAACCGCGCTATGTGGTTGAACTGCTTGTGCATAAGAGCGCTATAAAAAGTAGAGTAGGTAGGTACCTATTCTTTATATCAAACTCGTTAAAACTGTGAAATTGTGGCAGCGTTCCAACATCAATTTGGAGATTTTTCATCTAAAGTCGCAAATGAATGATTTGGTTCGCCTACATGAAAATAAACTGATGAATAATGTAAATCTAAATATAGAATATTCACGCTTATATGTTGGTTGATAGAGAAAGAAAATCATTCGTTTTAAGAAAATACGTAGATACCTATCTATTCAGGGTGTTACAGAAAAACAAAAAAAGTACTTGGGTTTCCTACCAAACAGAACTGATTTATAGGTAGTCTACTGGTATAAGTTAGGTGTTTTATACTGCTTATCTACCAAAAATATTGTTTTCGTACCAAAACACACCGATAAATTCATAGAACGTACATACGATATTAAAAAAGTTATCCCAAAGAACATTATATTGCGTTTACTCCATATTTTTTCGCTATACGATAATATTTCTAATTTACGAGTTATCTCAACAATAATACAAGTTATTGTGAGACTGGGTCAAACAATGGTAGCAATTCTACTGATACCCGTCATAAAAGCTAAAGGATAAAGAGAACTCAGTCCAAAATACAATAACTCTTCTTTTGCTCCATTAAAAGGCAATATTAGTACTTTGGTTAGGAAGTGGTCTCTGCGCTAATCGGGTAATTCTGATAATTACCTACTCAAATTTTCTAAACGCGGCTTTGTTTATTGCTCTGGCATCACTCATCAAACTCAATAAACTCACATGGAACTTTGATGAGTGATGCTGGAGTGAAGAATGAGCCGCGTTTGGAAGATATGAGTGATTATCAGGATGATGACTACATTCAAAAATTCAAAAAATAATTAGTCCGTCTTTTGGGCTATTAAAAAAAAATTGAAACACATTTTTTACCTGGTCAAATACATAAATAAATACAAAGATACAGAGCATCAAAGTAACGGGGTATTGACGTCTCTCCTAGATAAAAATCTTCTTAGGCGTGATGTCACGAGCAACTTTAACCCAGTGTATCTTTGTCATTTTTAGTTTAAGAGAAAAAAGTAATAATACGTGTCGAATATTTTATAATATTCTATGTGATGGACTAAAAATTTTTTTTAGTTATCATGCCTATTAACCGACATACATAATTACCCACCTGCGCCTTTACAATAGATTTAGTGTAAGTTTACCTAGACCTATAATATGACTGAATAGCCGCGTTTTTACTGGAATAAAGTCTACCAACACGTCTTTAACACGTTCCGAGCGGCACAGATTTATCTGTACATTCCATTACTGCGTTACGGGTCATTTTAAACCTTGTACTATACAAGAGGTTGTGGCGGCACGAGGCATATTAAACCCCACTTCCCGTAAGAGACAAAAATCCTCTTTTTGGGGCCAAAAAAGACGTAGAGGACGACTTTTGGTCGTGATTATTATTAACATTGAAATAATCTATCTAAATCTGCCGCCGCCCGTGGTTAGATTAATTAGTTTAGTTTCTATAGATAAAAAAAAATGTGGGGTCTAATATATCCCGTATCGCACTGAAGAATGGCAGGTTTACATATTATTTAGTGATGGGAAAAAAATATCGATTTTTTTAAATTGTATTCCTTTTATTGGTGTTTTTCATTGAAACATGGTAGGCAATAATCACTGGCAACACGCACTGCTTAAAGACTTTTCGTCTTTACGTCTTGAGACACTGCGGTATTTTGGACGAGAAAATGTTCCGTAGCTTCCCAAACGCTGCCCAGCCGAGCTGGATTCGTCGAGGCACCTCCTTCTCAAAGTTGAACCTACCTAACTGGACTGTTTGTCCTAGGTAAACGTACTGGTCAACAACTTCGAGCGCAGAGCTTTCTACTCTTACAGAAGTGGGTGCGACATGAGAGTTCGACATAATTTTCGTCTTCTCCATGTTCATTTAAAGACCCACTTGTTGAGAGGCTCTGCTGAGGTCATCGAGCATTTTTCCGAGGTCTTCCAGGGTTTCAGCCATGACTACGACATCATGTGTCACTTTGTTGCGTGCGCAGCATTGAATGCGTTGCACAACACTAACCGCATGAAGCTAGCGTGAAGTGCGGTACGAGGTGCGTTGGGATACGAGGTGTTCGCAACCTCGTTCCGCACTGTGTTAGTAAATTATTTGTTCAGTGCGGCACGAGGTCTAACAAACCCGGCGTTAAGGTTGATGTACCATGGAACTAGGAATCAATAGCACATCACAAACTTATAGTTATCTCTCTCCTACTCTGAACCAAATGGAAGTTATGCCTCCCGCACGACAGAGAAGTTCAAGTTTTTTCTTACCGCTACAAAGACGAGACACGGACAGGGTGTTTTAAGCCCTGTTTCGCACTGAACGTGTTAAGCATATAGGTTACCTACGTATACATATAAGTAGTAAAGAAAAATAATTTTTATGCTAAAAACCACACCAATCACCAGTAAATAAAATTATATCAAACAAAATGGCGAAACCTCGTTTATAATATAATAAAAGCGTCATCTTTCCTGTTTGCGTACGTTAATAACATTGTTTTACATTTTGAGAGCGACCGAAACCCATTACCTTTTGGGACATTTAATTTAACAACATGGTGGTGCACCTTTGGACCATTTCGATGCGATGTTCGAGATAGGCATTTTTAGGGTTCCGTACAAAAATGGTGTCCCTATTACTGAGACTTGTCTTTCCGTCTGTCTGTTTGTCTAACTGTCCGTCCGTCTGTCAATAGGCTCTCATGAACCGTCATAGTTAGAGCGTTGAAATTTTCACACAATATGATATTGCCGCTATAACAACAAATAATATAATTATAATAATTAAGGGGGACTCTCATACAACAAACGTGATTTTTTTGCCTTTTTTGGTACAGAAACCTTCGCGCACGAGTCTGACTCGCACTTAACAGGTTTTTATTCGAAATTCCCCTTTTTAATTCCCCGAGAACAAAGTTATTGAGGAAACAAAACAAAGGTTATAGCGAATGTAAATAAAAGGGAACACTAATAAAACAAGTAATATTACATTATTGAAGATTTTTTAGACGAACGTGTAAAGTTGGGAGGAAAACATTATAATATTGTTACTTTTATCTTTTATCTCACCTTTAGGAATGTTTTTTTCGGAATAAAATTCGATATTTCGCAAAGAGATAGATTTCAACTTGAGGAAGGATACGAAATACTTTTTTATTTACGGAGAAACGAGAATTTCGTCGATAACAGCCCTCTCAGTTAACAACGTTTAAAACTGTGGTGTATTTAGTCTTGTAGTAGACTTTCATACAAATGTATTCGTTTTCAGAACTATGTCTATGAAAACCTCAACTAAAAATCACTTATTAATTATTTTATCAAACACTTATTTTTTGGTATTTTGACAATGTGTTGTCAAAAAATCCTCTAAATAATCAATGTGAGTTATCGAATAATACAATCTTGACAGTAGGCTCGTGCCCCTCGCTAGGGACATATATGGGCTAATAACAACAACAATCTGAGATAAAAAAATATATCTATATAGACATATCAGAAACGAAGAAATATTTAAGAGTGTATAACATAGGTATATAAACAAATATTGACATTCTAATACTAACTTTATTTATTTTTCAAAGACCTAAAATAATAAATCAAGAATTCTTTATTTGAAACTTAAAATAGCATCGAACGAAACCACTCAACAACATTCATTACACGTCTCAGACCAACAACTTTGTAACACAAAACCCTGGGCATTACACTTTATAGAGTACCTATAGTATAATATCGCTTTCATTTACCGACATAAAAGGAATTCGCGCTCAAATCTAAAATCCGCCGTTTTCATTTCGAATGAAGTAAAATATATTATTACACTGGGGAGTGTTAAAACTTAAAGGTGGGTCCACACAGAGCGAGCAGCGTCGCGCGGCAACTGTTTGGCCAATTAAAAGAGGCCCTTAAGAACTACCCAACTCAATAGGATAGCGAGGTCTTACCCGAGTGGCCAAACATCTGCCGTGCGAGGCTGCTCGCTCTGTTTGGACCCACCTTTACTCTGCATACGACTGTTAGAGAACAAACTGTAGCTGTAGCTTTATACAGTTGATGTTACTGATAGTTATGTAGTTAACTGTACGTTTATTTTGCTATTTCTAAAGTCCACTCCTCATGTAACGTGAGCGGTTTTATGAGCACAAACATTTTGTTACAAATTCTGTATAGTTTTATTCTTGTTAAACTAAGGTCAAGTCAAGAGTCCCCTAAACCGACGTGTATGTTTAAGGTGACTGATGAATGTGGATGACGCGTAAGAAGTGTGTTTGGATCGTAGCAAATGGAACGAAGTGATCTCGGCCTACCTCGATGCAACAGCGGCGTAATAGTATGTATGTGTGTTTATCCCGATGTGCGTGCATGTATGAGGCGACTGCTGAATGTGGATGACGCGAAAGAAGTGTGTCAAGTGGAGTGAAGTAGTCTCTGCTTACCTCGATGGTAAAGATGCGTGACTGAAATGTATGTATTTATGTTTATCCTATTTATTTATGGAAACATCAAACGTGGTGTTGGAAAAATCAATCAGAATTCGAATAGTGGAAATGCCACAAATAATTTTACACGTTTTTATCGGACTGTATTCAGAAAGTTTTGTATAAAAGAAAAACAACTATAACTTTCACTATTACATTTCCATAGCCTTTAACTTAAAAAAAGATATACGAATACTGAAAGCTGGTAGCTGGAATAACATCTCATTGATTCCCACTCGGCTGAAAAGAGAGGACAAAAATATATAGCGTCGTTATTACTAAACGGGCAATCGTTCATGTTCCACTTTCCTATATCTTGAGATGTGTTATGGCTTTACTGGTTTTTTCGTGATTTGTCTGCTCTCTAGTGTGCTTTATGTTATGTGTTTCCTTAAGGGCCCTCAATTTTACTAGAGGTAGTCGCAGGAATAAGGAAGAGCAAATTGTTTGTGGACATTTAGCCAAGTAATGATTTAATGTTCTTATACCCATCTCTAGCTCTTCTCTCTTTCTTTTGTTTTACTTTCAAGGAAGTAATCTCTGTCAAGACTACTCCACTTTAGGGTGCCTTTCCACCAGAGATGTGCTATGCTATGTTGCTATGGATGTGTTTGATATCCATCCACCAATTATATTCATTGAATATTTTGGATCCCTGAATGTTATTGGTGGATATCAAACGCATCCATAGTAACGTAACATAGCACATCCTTGGTAGAAAGGCACCCTTATAACCCGACAGAGCCTGACAATAATTTAAGTTTACATGGACTTGAGTCATTTTGAAATTAGCATTTTCACAGTGATTTTAAGGGAATGTGGTGGATTTTAAAGGCTTGTTCAAGTAATACTATTACTTCACAAGGGGCTTGTTTCATCAGACACAGAAAGCGTAACATCTAACAATACAATGCTGTGTCTGTTTGGAAAACTACAATATTTCATACGAAATCCCAAAAACCGACAGCTAAAGAGCAAAAAACGGTAACTGGATGATTCCTTCCGTCTGACATAACTAGCTTTATCCCACCATTTCGCTTGGCTTCACCGAAAGGGTCGTTAGGCAAACTCCGGCCGGCCTAAGGTGATTGATTGGGGCCGTCATGTCGTAGTGCCAAGACTCCCACTTTCAAAACTTTGCCATTTCTTTAAGTGGGTTTTGCTTTCGGTTTAGTCAGAGTTTAGATGGCGGAAGATTCGTCACAGCTTTGTTGGGGTGGAAACGTGAGGGTTATTAATGTTTTTTGTACAAAATTATGCTTATTTCGATAATTTTCCATATTCCATTTGTAGGACATAATTAATTTGAGGTTGTATAAGTTTGCTGTCTTTTCTACTTTTATGTTTTACGTCTAGTTATACTTATGTATAGTTTAAGTTATACATAACATGATTGTGGTACTGGGGGATTTTTACCCAACTACGACAAAGTCAAAAGGAAGGGTAATGTGTTTAAGTAACAATTTGTGGAATAGTAGGTGATCGTACGAAGAAACGAAATATTTTGTTCTAAAATAAGGATAGTCCAAAGTTTGCATGATTACAACAATTTAAACTTGTTGAGGGTGCGTCTAAATCATCTAACTAATCTAATAGAAACTAATTACCTACAAAACGCACAGAAAAAACGCCATAATTCTCACGAAATTCAAACTTATATTCGAACCTAAGTAAAAAAAATTAAACCTTTTAGGAAACATAATGCTACTGATAGACCCAAACAACTGCAACGCAACTGAAACTGCTAGTTACTTTGGACTTGCATCGAAGTTTCTGCTATAGACTTCCTTCGAAAACGAAGCAACTAGTTTGAAACGTTTCGTTTTAGTTGCGTTAAAATAAATCGATCATATCAATTTTCTTTTTAATTTGTTTCTTCAAAACTTCCCTAAGGCTTATTAAAATTAGGTACTTAAAACCAACTCTAGTCCTATGTTACCTACTCGTACTAACAGATGAAATAAGCACAGAAATCCTTACTGTAGTAAGTTCCGAGATAACCCTACATATGTGTAAGTACTTAAATTACATGCGTCCAACAAACCTGTCGCATAGACCCCTTTTTGTGACAAAAGGGGTTAAAAGGGGTGCCTTAGGACAGGACGTCCCCTTGAGGCCATTCGTCACATTAGTTATGGGTTTCAACACCTTTCGCTTCGTGAACTGAATTACTTGCTCAATAAGGTTACCTTACATACATGGTGTCAGCCTGAGAGTTAAAAGTTTTTGCAATAAATATCGTAATTTGATGATTTTCTCAAGTTTGTGACTTATTATAGGTACATTAAATTGCAGATAAAAGAATTTGGCTTAGGTTATTCTAATATGTATAATAATGAAATAAAAAACTGGACAGATTATTATGAAACTTTGTATTACAAATAATGAACCTTGGAATTGGAAATCAGAAAGACATAATGGCTATGCTGTTTTGATATATTATGTATGTTTTCCAAGATATGTCGATAAATGCGTAAGAATTCGCAAGCAGTATCTCTAATGAGTGAGACTATAAAAAGATTTTCATCTCATTTCAAAACAACTGCACGAGTGACAAGCCTAGAATAAGAGTGTTATAGGTCTTCTTACATCCAATATATAGGTTTCTAACCAATACTGAAATAAGACATGATATACTACACTCATCTAAAGTTACTTTTAATTGCCACAAGTATAACATTCTCAGAATCATTCCACTTGAGTATTCCATACACTGGGTGGCAAATAAAAGTGAACAATGTCTTTTATGGCCTTCTGAGTGTAATGGCTCTTATATCAGCGTCGTTGGGCTTGGCATTAATTGGCTTTATTACTTCAAAGATCCCTTCATTGAATGTGAATACTCAGTGACACAAAGGTTAGATTGATGTACAAAGGGATATGTCGAGGTCACATATTTGATAGACCGTATCAAGTGTTGTTTTTAAATGAGCTATTGGGATAACTGTAATATAGTTAAAGGGATATATAGGGTCATATATTTGATATAAAGTATGGTAAAAATATTGTTTTTGAAAAGAGCTATAGATAGAAATAACTAATGTTATGTAGGTAGGGAATTCTTTAGCCTCAGCTCAATGCTTTTGCAAAATGTTGTTATCACTGAATATAAACCAATACCTAGTACCTATTGGGAGGGGAAGGCCAAGACGAACGTACCTCGATCAAATCGGGGACTTACTCAAGAAAGGCCAATTCAAGAGTACCCTAAACCAACGGGCATTTATGAGGCGACTGATGAGTGTGGATGATGCGAAAGAGGTGTGTTTGGATCGTAGCAAGTGGAAGGAAGTCTCTGTCTACCCCAATGGGAGAGAGGCGTGACGGATATGTACTATGTATGTATGTACCTAGTATGAAAATTATGGTGTTGACGTGACAGGCGTTCATTTTAAAAGTCGTGTTTTATAGGTCGTAGTTTTGTAGTGATTTTAAACAGAAGGAATGGAATTATAAACAAAAGGGTGCACTTTAATAAACTCATGCAATATACATATACATACCTACGTATTTATCAATTTATCATGCCTCTGTACCATCGGGGTAGGCCTATCCACTTGCTGCGATCCAAACACACTTCATTCGCTTCATCTACATACATCAGTCTCAGTTGTCGCCTCAAACATGTACGTGGGTTTAGGTTAGGGTATACGTATGTAATCGATCTTTTTAATGCATTTTTTATTTTATTTTTCTCTGCTCAATCGTTATTGACAGTTTTGTAATTTCAATTTGACGTATTTTGTTTGTCTAATATATTACGTAGTTTATTTGTATTTATTTTAGTTGTTAATCAGAATATTAATAAAACGAGCTCTACATATTGCGTATAAGTATTCTATAATTAAATGTGTAATTACATTGTTGATGTAGGTTTTTAATAAAAATGCGTTGATTAAGTTTTCGCGGTACATGTAGCAGATTGTGTTGCGTTGGTACAATATTGGTGTGAGTGGCTTTGTTGTTTTTATATAAACTATTTTAATTTTCATATTTGTCGCAAATGGCATCGAACATATTTGTATGGAGCCTGGTATAGTAAAATTTTCGGTATCAATTATACTCAACATCCCCTATTCAAGCTAGTATGGAGAAAAAAAAGTTGGCGGCCACTGATGAAACTTACGTCAATCGAAAGAGAAAAATATTATAAAACGATAGTATTTTGGACAAATGTCGAAAGTGATATACTTTCGGAGATATAGAACTTTGAAAATGTTCGCATGTTTCAAAGTTCTTTCATTGGCTCGAATAGGGGATGTTGAGTGTAATTGATAGCGAAAATTTTTACTATAATAATAAGGTTCGATGCTCTTTGAAGGTGTGTGTATGAAATCAGCCAACTCGCATTCCAGCATCACTCAATAGTTTCATGTGAGTTTGTTGAGTTTGAATGAGATGATGACATACATAATCCACCTGCATCTTATGGTCCTCCCACACTGCATGTTATAAAATGTTTGTAAACCTTTTCTAACATACGTTTAGTATACAAAATGTTTTGTTATAAAATGTTTAAAAACATTTTTGTATATGTACTAAAAGTTTGTTATAAAATACATATGTACATATCCGTCACGCCTCTCTCCCATTGGGGTAGGCAGAGACCACTTCCTTCCACTTGCTACGATCCAAACACACCTCTCTCGCTTCATCCACACTCATCAGTCGCCTCATACATGCCCGTCGGTTTAGGGTACTCTTGATTTGGCCTTTCTGGAGCAAGTCCCCGATTTGATCGAGGTACGCTCGTCTTGGTCTTCCCCTCCAAGCATTTCCATCTACTCAAAAAAAAAATGTATAAAATGTTAGTAAACATTTTGTAACATGCAATATACTTAGTACCGTTAATATAGTACCGTAGTATTCGTATTTTAGTTTATGATAAACTAACGAAAACGAAGAATAACGGACTTACGTCAGCTGCTTATAAAAAAGGGCCACTTGAACGTGCCCCATGGGACTTTATAGCCCAGAAGAGACCAGGATGGCCCTTAAACGACGTTATCCTTAAGTCTTTAAAATTGCCAACTCGGCGTCGGATCGGTTCAAGTCGGAAGGGACTTTAACGGTCGCGATCTTGTATGTTTACAAGGATGAAAATTTTGTCCATACGTATTTGAATATGTCAAAAAATATTTGCTTAAGAAAATTTAAGAATTTTTTTTTATTATTTTATTTATTGTTTTTAACGGATTAAATACATAGTTTGGAGATTAGATTTTCAGTGCGAAACTTTAGACTATAAAGAAACATATGAGAATATGTAAGTAATTATTAGGAATTTTAAAGAGTTAATTATAAACTAGAAGACCAACTTTAGATGATTGATGTTTTGATCACTTTTAACTACCCCAGTCATGGTGATAAAATGACTACAGTTAAAATTGATAAACATTTAAGTCATCTTATCCCATAAAATATGTGAGAAATCAAAACAAAACCAAAATAGCATAATGTAAAACCTAGTATTAACTTACTTCCTTTTTTTTGCATCTAGCTCTACATCCCTACATTTAATCCCCTTCAAAAATTACAAGCGTGCGCGTATTTCGAATTAAAGAGCAAAAGATTAAAAATGCAAAAAATGTCTTTCGCTCGACATTTTTGTAACGAGTTTAACGAAAATGAGTCGTTTTCAAATCTCGAATTAAGAACGCGAAAGGAGACGAGTTGGTCTGAATTTCTTTTTACTGAAGATTCCATTTTTAATGTACTTTTTTGTTGAGTTGTTAATTTGATATTTTTCTTGAGAATTTTGTGAAATGTTCACAAATTATTTAATGGTTTTCGTGTTTGTTTTGGATTGAACGTCTTTTTTTTATAAACTTTTTATGATGTACATATTTTTGACATTCTTTTTAGAATTTTGGAGCGGTGTCTTTATTTGTCGAAGCCTTTGCCCTTTGCAATCTTAATTGTTTCCACTCTAATTATTTTTCTGGCTCTTACGTTAAATATTAACCTATAATTTAAAAGATAGGTGATTATCACAATTTTTTTTTGTTAAACGAGGTATGCAGAGACCACCTACCCACTACTTCCTCCATTTATGTTGTACGTTTGTAAAATATCATTTAAAAATATGTTTTTGTATTATAGAAGAAGCGGTCCCTCCTGCCGGGGACGATTCGCCTCCAAGTGAAGATAAAGACACAAAGCTGCCGCCCAACGAAGGAAACATGTTAGTCGGTGAGTACACTGTGTATTGATTACATAAAAGCAGAATATCAATATCAAAGCAGCATATATAAAAATACATATTGTACAGGAACAGGGTGTTATTCTCCCAATTACGAAAATCAATGAATGTCATCTATCTACGTAAGTGAACAGTTTTCCCAGATAAATATCCTACAAATATCGTAAATTTCAATGTTTGTGCCGATGTATGAATGGATGTAAAGATGTTTGTTACTCTTCCACTCAAAACTACTGAACAGGTTTTAATTAAACTTTACAGCGTTCACCTTATAGCTTTTTACCACGTACGTGTCATAGAAATGTGTTGTAAATCTTGAAATATAACATTAAGCGACCTAAATCGATATTATAACAAGGCCAAAGCACTATCTCACTCGTAAACCCATCCTTCAATTTGTCTCATAGTTAAATTAGGAGTCAACTAGGTCCTCAATTCTGATCACTTACGCTAGCGCTAGCGAGTGTTACAACTAGTGCATACAATGATAAGTATGTTGAGGTAGACGTATACCGCATTATTGTTAATTACCCTCCTTAAGACGTAGTCGAGCCCGTCAAACTTACAGTATTTTGGTTTTGTATTGTCAGTATCTCTACAGTATAGAAGCAAAGACAATATACAATATCACCACAGTGGCTCCAATATGTCACTACGAGTCTTGTTAGGTTCCAAAATTTTAACAACGCCACGTAAAGGTACTTGTGTAGGTACCTATTTTTGAAATCTTGGTGCGCATAATTCCCACTGATCAATGTACCAAAACACTCGCAACTAGCGCTAGTGTAAGTAAGTAACCAGAATTACTTCTCAACCCCACTTAACACTTTAAACATCTACGAACAAAGAGGTATATGTAAATCGAGTCAAGTCGAACAAAGTTTCATAACTGCCACCGTTCCCAACTATTTAACTATATCTTGCAATTAGTTCCGGCATTGTTCTTGAAAGTACTGTAAAGGGTTATTTTCTCAAGAGTATCGTTAAGGGTTACGGTATTATCGGGGTTTCTTTTGATTTATAATCTTTTTAAGTCAGTATTTTGATATTTTACGATGGATTTTTGAATTTTCTTAGCCAAGCCTTAATATTAGTAAGATGACTTTATTACATGCGAATAGAATAATAAATAAGAAGTATTTCTTTTCAAATTTTAAATTTAACATCAGTGAACTTGTAGTTTTTTTTTAAAGCACTAAAATTGGCTTTGAATCTAAACTTTCCATCCTTATTTCAAGTTTTGTGTACCTACCAATAATATAATATTCGTTTGCAAGTAGGTGTTATTACTTAGGCCAACTACCATCGTCGTATTGGACTCTGCAGTTACCATCTACTTACTCTATTATTAAATTAACTACAGCTCTGAGATTTCTAAGTAGAGTTGAGAAACTTTAGTCCTTTAAAACTCTTGTCCGGTCTAGATTTTTCTAGGTTACCCAGGAAGTTTGTAAGGTAATAAAACTTTTGCTAAAGGCTTAAAAACATGAGCGTGGTTTGTAAAACTTCTTAGTTTGTTTTTAAGTTGTTGTTAAGGATAGAATCATGTTGTTTTCTAACTTCGATCGATACCCACAGCATGTTGTTATATTTAAAAATCTACTTTTACATAATATTGTATTAATTTATTAATTAACTAGAGGCTGCCCGCGACTTCGTACGCATTTAAATCTTAGGAAAAAATCATGATATCTAAAAATAATATAGCCTTTGTGTTATTCTGATATATAAGCTATAATATTGCTAAATTCCATCAAAATCTTTTTCGTGGCTTTTGCGTGAAAGAGTAACAAACATCCATCCATCCATGATCGGCACAAACATTGACATATAATAATATAATAGGTCTTTACCTATGAAATTGCCGTTTTACAGTACTGGCCATTTCAATTAAAAATATTTTTTGTTTAGCTAAGAATTCTAATTTCAAATTAATTTCATTTAAAAAATATGGAATTCTTTTTCCAAAAACAGTCATTTGTTTATTGGTTAGTGTTACATTTTCATTATATTTCAATCATTTTCGTCAACATGGATACGTTAAAAATTCGAGTAATTATGGAATATGAGTTCCGTCGTGGCAGCAACGCGGCACAAGCGGCTCGCAACATCAACGACGTGTACGGAGCTAACACTACAAACCAACGAACCACTAGTTATTGGTTTGCTCGCTTCCGTTCTGGAAATTTCGACCTGAAAAATGAACCCCGCGGTCGTCCGAAGACTTTGGTCGATGCAGACGAATTGAAGGCGATCGTGGAAGCTGATGATACTCAATCTACGGCTGAATTAGCAGCAGCTTTCGACGTTAGCATCAAAACAATATTGGTCCATTTGCGTCAAATTGGCAAGGTAAAAAAGCTTGACAAATGGGTGCCCCACGAACTCAATGATCGCCAGCGCCAAGTACGCGTCGAGACGTGCCGTGCATTGCTCAACAGACACACAAATGAAGGAATTTTGAACCGCATTGTCACCTGTGATGAAAAATGGATTCTGTTTGATAACCGTAAGCGCTCAGCAAGTTGGTTGGATCCTGGTTCAGCACCTAAACAATGCCCTAAACGAAAACTTACCCCTAAAAAGGTGATGGTTACTGTTTGGTGGTCTAGCACCGGTGTGATTCATCACAGCTTCTTAACAAATGGGGATAGAGTATTACTGCAGATGTGTACTGTGAAGAATTGAACGTAATGATGGAGAAGCTGGCACGTCTCCGACCAGCATTGGTCAATTGCTCGTCTCCGCTGCTCCTGCACGACAACGCGCGACCTCATACCGCACTAATGACGGTCTCCAAGTTGCAAGAACTGGGGTTGGAAGCTCTCCCTCATCCACCGTACTCACCGGACCTTGCCCCTACAGACTACTACTTTTTCCAGAATTTGGATAACTTCTTGACTGGAAAAAAATTCAATAACCAAGAGGCAGTTCAAAACGCCTTTGAAGAATTTGTTGCCTCTCGTCCAGCTGATTTCTTTAAGAAGGGCATTAATAAACTGCCACTGCGTTAGCAAAGATGCATTGATTGTATGGGTAATTACTTCACTTAATACAAATAAAAATTATATGAAAAAAATCGTTTGAATTTTTTCATACAAAACGGCAATTTCATAGGTAAAGACCTAAATTATATAATATACACGGTGACTTTAAATTAGTGAACGATAGAAAAGGATATGCATGTACTTGTGATAACAAACAACTTTTACTATGGGGCCAAGTTCGAAATCATAAAAAAAATTGTTCCCCCATACTATCTAGCTGGTGCATTTTGTATGGAGAGTACAAAAAATTTTGAATGATTTCGACCTTGGCCCCATAGTGAAAGTTGCTTGTTATTACGAGTGCATGCATATACTTTTCTATCGTTCACTAATTTAAAGTCACCCTATATATAAGGATATTAGTAGGTGATACTAAAACAATGTATTTTTGTTACAGACATCGTCATTCCGTCGCTGTTGATAGCTGTACTGTTTATTGGCAACGCATTCATTGTTCTCATCATATACAAGTACAGAAAACGGTCAGTATACACTCCTTCTGTTTCATTTTCTGTAGTCAACTAGCTTGGGAGTGAAAGGGATGATTGTTTTTTTTTTCAGTTGCTTTTTAGGTAAAGTCTTTTATAAGGACTGTAAGCCCGTTATTACAAGTTTTATTTATAGTTAACTAGGTACTTAACTCTGATGAATGACGCTTCGGCTTTAGATAAAACGTCAAAAATGTCATTAATTCTAGAACTATATTTAAAACTCGTTTGCTATAACGGGGTAAAAATATATTTGCCAACTGCTTATATAAGTAATTTCCAAATGTTAATACTGTCCCACTGCTGGGCAAAAGCCTCTGCCATGCTTCTCCACACATTTCTGTTATAAGTATATAGGCTAAAAAAAATACTGTCACTTCCTTCATCAAGAGGTACCTCAATTTTTAATAGCACCTCACAATTGTAGGTAGAGTAGGTATAGACCTACTCTCTTAGAGCATTCTAAAGACCTGTTTCTCTATCTACAGATAAATTTATCTGACAGATAATTGACACCTGTCTCTTTCTAAAACGTCATGTTTTATGAAATAGACATAGGTTTATCTGGCAGTTAAATTTAATTTGTAAGTGGCGAAATAGGCACTTAATCTTAATATAAACGTTAATGTTAAGTGTGAATGAATTAAATTGCCACTCTATGACCCGAGACCACATGTACCGGATGGGGGCCATTAGTGTTGATACTTCGACTATATTTAGCTCCCTATCTATTGTTGTGTACAGGAAATATTCACAAAGTCATTCTTTATATAGGGTGACTTTAATATAGTGAACGATAGAAAAGGATATGCATGTACTCGTTATAACAAACAACTTTTACTATGGGACCAAGGTCGAAATCGTTCAAAAATTTTTAAACTCCCCGTACAAAATGCACCAGCTGATAGTATGGGGGAATATTTTTTTTTGGGATTTCGACCTTGGTTCTATAGTAAAAGTTGTTTGTTATCACGAGTACATGCATATTGCATACCCTTTTCTATCGTTCACTAATTTAAAGTCACCTTGGACATATAAGTATTAAGGACAGTGTGGATGAAGACATTTTTGTCCATTAAATATTGCACAAGTGTATGTAGTGCTACAAGGATCTATTGGCACTTGAGCGACATTGTCAGGAGGGCGGCGTGGGTGGTGAATAAATAACTCAAAGTAATGGCAATTTACAAGATGATGTCGTTAATTCCGATTTCCGCCACATACCAAAAGATCCTTGTAGCACTGTACTTTAAAATTTAAATTAATTACTGTCAGTTAATTCATATTCTTTAGGCACATACCTATTTCTTTTTATTGAAAATATAAGAGGACACCACTTTAATAGCTTGATAATTTTAAAGTTTACATGGACTGGCTAGATGCTTATTAAAATCATACCTTGACCCATTATTTTCAAAGTTTATTTTAGTAAAAATATATTAAATTATCTTTTGTCAGTGAATTAGAAGGACAAGCAGAAGGTGTAGTTAAAAAGGTATGAAGATATTAAAGAAATCGCAATTAAAATAGGTATATGAGTTTCTTTCTTTTTCTTCAAAATACTTAAGTATGTAAGATGTAAATAAAATAAAATAAATATTATTTAATTGTAATGCAGTAAAACGGGGCTAGATTTTCATCCGTTTACTGTTTTAGTCAGTTTAAGTTAGCTAATATAACCTCCAATTATGATCGCTTATATTATAGGTACTAGAGGTACGGCCGTCGCAACTAGCGCACGTAGGTAATGAGTAAACGAAAGCATTCGTAGCTTGTATCGGTGGCCAAGCGACGCCAGCGCTGGCGTAAAGCGGGCTTTAAATTACGAAACTAGGGTCATGCATATTAGTTTCATGATCAAATTTTGTCATAGTTTTATGTGTTTAGCACTTTCATTTCAATGCATGCATTGTTGATGTATGAAGCTAGTTTCGTGCAACTAGTTTCGTAAAGTAAAAGCTTTATGTGACAAAAATTACTTCCCCCCCTACTTCAATGTTGATTTACTATGTCCTAATTTCTAGTTAAGGCCAGTGAGGGTAATTATGAGACTTGGGCAAATATAAGACAAAAGAAAAAATATTCGAATAATTATCGCTTTTAGAAATATTTCCATATAAAAAAACCTTTATTGCTTAAAGTTTCTCTTGTATGAGATGGAAATAAATAATTGTTTAATTTGTGCTGTATTGTGTGTGTTTGTTTAATTATTCCAACAGGCCAGTTAGCGTAGTCGGTAGTGAGTCTGCCTCATACGCACGGGTCGCGGGTTCGATCCCCGCCGGTTAACAAACAATTGTGTGATGACTGATGAGCATAAATGTTTGTTTCGTGTCTGGATGTTATATATTTACTTATATATGTATATTTATCAGTCCCTGATACCCATAGTACAGGATTTGCCTAGTTTGGGGTCAGGTGACCGTGTGAAAAATGTCCCCCAATATTAATTTATTTATTCCTAAAAGGGATGATTTTTCTAATAATTTTTTTTATCTTACCCATTTATCCAAGTCTCATAATTACCCCACTGACCCTAATTATTTTTATTTCTAGGATCCAAGCCGTGTGCTACTGTAAGGAATTAGATCGTTATGATATTCAGAGAGCATTAGGTCGAATAAAACCGTATAAAGTATAAACTAGTGAATTTTTTAACGGAAAATTAATCTCAAAGCCTCTTTTTACTGGTATTTACTTTAATTTGGTTTTTAGTTTGTTTTAATATGTTGAGTAGAATTTTTGTGGCAATGATTCATGTCTTAATCTTCATATACAACCTAAAGCGTTATTTTAAATACTTATTTGTTTATGCGTAGTTGTATAATTATTATTTTCCAATTAAAAAGAAAGAACAATATGTAAAGAGCTCTGCAGTAGGTACTTATCTACGTGCCTTTACAAAAATACATTAGCGTATGTATGCCTTTGAAATTGCAAACTTTAAAAAAAGACAAATTTGTTTAGCGATATTGATTTACTTACATAAATACTGAAATATAAACACAATTAGCGGTAAATATAATTAAAAAAGACGACAAAGTCTAAGAAGTGAATCATTCAATTCGTAAACTTAATTCGTAAAGTTAGAATATTTTAGGCATTTAGCAAGCATTAGGTAATTTATTCCGCGGCCGCTCATCAAGTTCTTTAGAAAAATCAAAGTTGGAGTAGGTAATTTCCATTTCATCAAAGTACCTCGTCTTTATTAATTGGTACGATTCATTTTCGTAATTAGTATTTCATGCAGTAATATTAAGTATCAAAAGTTTTAAAGTTTTTAAGTATCTCTTAATCCCCAATTGCTGAAAGGCTTATTAAATTAAAAATCCATTAAACATCGTGCTGTCTTTTTCTGATTTTTGACAATGACAGTGACAGCTATAGGTTTATTAAAGCATTACCCTAATTAACCTTTCTTGCAACCGGCTGTAAGTCATTAATTTTCATTTGCGATAATTAGCATAGCAGAGTGGTTGAAAGTATGTAGATGTACTTACATTTAGTTAACCTAATTTTCTTTTTCAGTTTTCTTTTGACTTTTACAGTGACTATTCGCTAGTTACAGAAAAAATAGTTACGTATTCAATAATATTATATATAATCATTAATATCTATCAATATCAATAATATTACATGCCCAACGTAATTCCAACTCTATTCCAAATAACCCTAAAGTAATTTGTCCATTAAGACAATTTTAATAGGAACTAAGTGGATCCAATCAGTCCTTTAAGGATTGCCACAGACTTGCGACTGACAAATTGTTATTAAAATCTTGTAAAGTTATGTTTTTAAATTGGATTGAAATATTAAAGAAGGATGATTGTTATTACAATTAATTTCAGGTTTTTGAAATTAAAATAAAAAAGCACATTTTTGAGTTTAGATTTTATAGTAATGTTTTATCGTTGTAACGTTACGTTACGTTACGCGATAAAGAATTAAAATAAAATGTTGACCACCTGATCAACAAATTAACATAGACTATTTTTGCACCAGAAATAGAATTTGACTTACAATTACAACTTTACCCCTTAGTATATCAATAATATGACCAATTAGGCCATAAACACACGTTTTTTTGTCATATTTCTAACAAAAACCTAAAATTTCAGAAAAACCGACGACCTGGACGACGAATTCAACACGATTCCCTTAAGTGTGAACGGCAACGTCCACAGTGCGGGCAACGCAGTGTAGTCTTACGTTTATATGACACCTATCCGAGGGGGATTGCACACAGTATGAAGGGACGCTGTATAAATGCTGCTTAAAGATACCTTGTAAGTGTAAGCCAGGCGCCATGTTGCTTTGCTTTTAAATTGCGTTCGAAAATTGTCTTTTTCTAAAGTGATACAAGGTTTAGAAAATTTCTCATTTTATTTGAGACTTCATTTTATATTTTAACTATTTATGGAATTGTATTTTTGTAAAGAAATTGAATTTTCTATGTAATCGATTTAATAACATATTAACTTTTTGTAAAAGCAAGGCTTCATGGCGAAAATAATTGTCTTTACGCAAGGTACGAGTAGACACATTATTTTTTCATTAAGATAAAATTCGAGCTCAGTGGAAACTGGAAGATACATTTTTAATGCAATGTGAGATCGCTTTTTGTTTAACGCGATTTAAAATTGCAGCTATAGGGTTTTAGTGACAAAGGTTTGTCGACTGCGAAAAAGTGACAATCACTTTATCGCGGCAACTGTCATTAGTCTGTTAATATTGTGAAAATCTTTAACAATAAAAGTGAAATAAAACGAAACTTGGTTACGTCTACCCGTTTCTACATAAGCCGAGTTTTATAATGAAACAGTAAAAAAAGGAATAGTTTTAGATTCAAACAATATTTTAATATTTTACAGTTTACCGTAGAAAAGTACAGCAGTAGGAATAAATGTTAAAATGTTGTTATTAACAGTCAGTTTCAGGAAAGGCTATTAACATTAATCGACCATTAATTAATAAACAATCTTCTTTAAAGATTTGACAACAAAAATAGCTTTAGTTCTAATGAAGCGTTTTTAATAACTTTTTCTGAAAATGACGATCATTATACAATCAATCTTCATGTTTAAGACATGTAGGTTTATTTTTATAAGCAACAATGTGCAATCTCCTTCATGAAAGTGGTGGCAGGCTACTGGCCATTGGACTTGCGACAGATGTCGCCACTGTCTACTGACAGCTTTAGTCATAAGTTAGAGGCCGACTGCGATAACTCTGCCAAAATAACCATAGATATTTTTTTCAATATGTTAATACTCGAAATTGTCATTTTTGGAAATGTTATTTTGAGTAATCAACATTAGACTGTATGGCTCCGTTCCATTGCCTATCCTATGCCAAAATTAATTTAAAAATAAATAACAGAAAAATCCGCAACATGGCATTGTCGGACGTGTAGTTTTCAGCGAATGTCATATTTAAATGTTGCCATATTTTTTTAATTCGTATAAATATTTTTTTTTTAATTTGGCAGAGTGTTTAAGGTCCGATTCTACTCTATTTATTTGTTAATTAGATTACCTCACGACTCATAGTCCAACTCCCTTCTTTATAGTAGGTGATCTTTTAGACGTTAAGTAAGGACTGATATAAATATAAAAATACTCGATTAAGACCCAGAACACACGGTGAAACGCAAATGCAACGCAACTGAAACTGCTAGTTACTTTTGAGTTGCATCGCAGTTTCTGCTATAGACTGAAACGAAACGTTTCAAACTAGTTGCGTCGTGTGTGGTTTTCTAAGGAAGTCTATAGCAGAAACTGCGATGCAACTCAAAAGTAACTAGCGTTGCATTTGCGTTTCACCGTGTGTTTTGGCGCTAAAGGTCGCCATTGTTTTTTAAATTAGTCGCACATCTGTCACTGCCCTTATTTTCGCTAGTTGTTCGTCAATTAAGTGCGTCGTGTATTGTTATGGCTTTATAGTTGTAACTTGATGAAAAATGGTAATATATTTAATTTCGTCTCGGAAATTGTTGATGTTTTTGTATGTATTCGGCGAAGTCTGTATAGAATTCTGTATGAATAAAAGCACTTTATCTTTAAATGTCGTTGTTTTATTTTGTAGAAATAATTATTTTTTACGTATCAATTTATTCGATTACCATTTGCTAAAGGTGAAGGAAAACATCGTCAGGAAACCTGCATACACCAAAGAAAAAATTCGAAGGTGTATGTGAAATCCGCCAACCGTGGTGGATTACGGCCTAATCACTCTCTGTATGAGAGTAGGCTCGTGCGCCTCGGTGGGGACATAATATGGGCTAACAACAAACAAACAATTATTTTTTGTTTCAACATTAACTGTCTACTGACAGCTTCGGTCATAAGTAAGATTAGTAACTTAACAATGGTAAAAGTAAGGCCTACTTGCGCAGCCCAGAGTTAACGCAATAAATCCGGAGTTAGCTGCTAACACAGTGTTAAATCCAGATAAATCAATACAAATTATTAACTTAATCCTGTGTTAGCAGCTAACTCCGGGTTTATTGGGCTGCGAAAGTGGGCCTAAGAGTAGTAACTTACCAAAATTATGTGCAAGCATGTACAAGCATAGCAAATGTATAAACATTATCAAGTAAGTAATATAAAGGGGGACTTTAAATTAGTGAACGATAGAAAAGGATATTCATATGCTCGTGATAACAGACAAATTTTACTATGGGGCCAAGATCGAAATCATAAAAAAAAATGTTCCGCCATACTATCAGCTGGTGCATTTTGTGTGCGGAATTCAATTTTTTTTAATGATTCTGACCTTGGTCCCATAGTAAAAGTTGCTTGTTATCACGAGTACATGCATATCCTTTTCCATCGTTCACTAATTTAAAGTCACCTTATAAGTATATTACTTACCTCACAAGATGTATTTCTACTCGCTCATATTATATTATAACAGCTCTCCCCAAGAATCAGAAAAAATACATAAAAACGGTTACCTCAAATACAAAATCAGAAAAGAATAAGAAGAAAGTTTTTCTCAACAAAAAATTGGATTACAATTTAGCAAACGACACGAAACGAGTCAAGACGCTGAAAGTCTTTACATCTGTGATTTTTGTCGTTTGTCGTTAAGGCTGGAACACACATGTCATTTTTAAATGAAAGTATTTGGTAATAGCGCGCACTTATTAGCGAGCTGTGACCGTTACCGTTGCATGCACTGTAACCAAAAAAACATAGAATGTACGTTGTTCGCTAATGAAAATGAAAAGTGTTTTATTCAAAAATAGGCAAAATTAATTACACTTTTTTGATGTCACTTTTTTTTATCTAAAACTACTGCCGGTTCACTACCTGTATAGCCGAGAGGAAGAAGACGGCAAGAAACCTTCGGAACAGGGCCCTACGTTATGTGCAATATATCTTTTTTTTTTAATCGAGACTCTTATATACAATTACATGTTGACTTAACTTGTTATCACAATGGTTCGCGAACTTGTTGCGAGCGACACTGAATGCATTGTAATAAAAAACATAGATTTTTTCAACGATTACGGTTATAGCTCGCTAATGAGTAGACGTCAGGAAAAAAAAACATTTATCAAGTCTCCTGATTCTTGCCTAAATAGCTTTTGCTTGAAAGAGTAACACAAACATCCTCATGTCCATCCACCAATCTATCGGCACAAACATTGACATTTATTAGGTAAAAGTAGGATATAAAGGTGCGTACAGACCATGTAACATAACATGTTATATATATATATAACATTGTTATATAACATGTTTTACATAATGTGGACACTGAATGTTATAAAACAATGTTATTGATATGTACAACAATGTTATATAACTTTGATCGCGTGGAGGTGCGTACAGACCATGTAACATGTTATTTAACTTGTGTTTTATAACACGTCCACACTATGACCTTGTTATTCAACATTGCAACATAAAAATATAACAATGTTATATAACATTAACATTTGTTATATAACATTGTTATATAACATTGTTATATTGCATTGTTATTCTAATGTGTACAGTATTATTTTATGTTGCAATGTTGAATAACAAGGTTATATAGTGTGGACGTGTTATATAACACAAGTTATATAACATGTTACATGGTCTGTACGCACCGTTAGATTTAAGGCCCGTGTCACCACTTACAGATAAAATTTAACTGACAGATAAACCTAATTCTATTTCTTAAAACATGACGTTTTAGACAGAGACAGTTAAAAATATCAGAATTAAATTTTATCTATAAGTGAAACAAGCCCTTAGCTAGATAAACAATACCAACTTGCTTGTATTCTCTTTCTTAAGATAAAGTGAGTTAATGGTCTTATTAAAATATAAAATTACAAAATTATTTGCCGTCGCGCGTCGTAACGAAAAGCAATTTTCTTCCGTCTGACTAAGATCTACACTTATAAAACAACAAAGAATTGAAAGGAGACGAATTAGTTGGGATTGGGACGGATTCAGGTCTTGTGGTCTTTTGGTAAATAATTAATTTATTGGAATAAGTAGCGGTAACATTTACTAAGGTTCCGGTAAAAATATTAATGAGAAGTTATGGTAAGTGTTTATTTAAAAAAAGAAATTAATTTACAAAAAACAGATAGGTAGTATTTAAAATCAATTAAGCGTCCATATTGAATAGTTAGACCTCTCTCTTCGCGTTTATAAAGCTCTGCCAAAAGCAAACCGATAACCTTTAAATAATAAAGAATGTGAATGCTGCTGTGGTAATCCACAGCAACATTGACATTTTTTTGATAATAGAAATCTGAAAATATACTAAACACAGTGTCAAGATAAGTATCTATTAACCTGCAAGTTTCCTACCTCTTCGCGTCCCAACTAATTAACAACCCCTTCACACCAATCCTAACTCCACCCCTGGCTACGAATAAAATGAAAAAGGTACCCCAGAGACGAATGGCTACGATCCGTCCCAGACTGAAATCGAGTATTGATAATAAGTTGCCTACCTTCTTGAAACTCATTGAACAAGTAAAGACATTAAATAAGTATTCGCTTTTTCAGTTAGCCGTCTTTTGCTTTTATTTTTCTTGCTATTCAAGGTATTGGCTGTTAAGCAATACCTTGAATAGCAAGAAATCACCAAAATCTACACACCAAAGCCTCCGGCTTTTTTGACAGCTACCATTCGTATGACGTAATGCCGCCGGCCCAACCCGGTGGCATGCCGGCGGCTTTGGTGTGTAGATAGCATAACTTGATACAAGGGGCTAATGTGATTTCTTATCCTACTTCCTATTAATATTATAAATGTCAATGTTTATGCCGATGGATGGATTTTATGATCTTTGTTACTCTCACGTAAAACCAACTGGACAGATTCTAATGAAACTTCACAGTAATGTAGCTTACCCCGCACATCATCAGAGTAAAATATAGTTCATTGAATAATAACAGCATAAGTTTTTTTATGAATGTGTATATATGAAGCGACTGAAGAATGTGAATGAAGCCAAAGAAAAAGCTTATGCTTCAATCGTAGCAAAAGTAGCGTAGTCGGGAAGTAGTCTTTCTATTACGATGGGAAAGAGACGAGACAGATACGTATGTGGATACGATTTTTGTTCCACGGTAAGTAACACATAAGGTAAAAGCACCTATTACCGCGGTATGCAAAATTGGCACCTATTTCGGAGGTATGCGATATTTTCTTGTTTTAATTAAATTGTAATAACTTTAGCGCAATATTAAGAAGGGCAAGTTATAACCTGTAGCGTTATGAATCAATCCACGGCGCGTGCGGGTTGTACCTTAGTGTGAACAAGACAAAAACAATCAGTTTGTGTGACGCCAGCGCAAGAGGAGGTCGTCTCCATACAATTGGGAGCCAATACACGTAAGTGGACACAGATTTTCGTAACGATTTATTTTTAAGAAAACTCGTTAATACGTGCTATGGGTGTTAATCACTTGATTTAGTGTTCTATTAAGATTATTTTGATGTACTATTTATTAAGAAATATTATTTCTAACTATTTAAAATAATTAAAAATAAAATTCGCCGAATTAGGTGCCTAAAATTTATGGTAGAATCTAATGCCGCGGTAACCCTCGGGAATAGATAAATTTAGAGTCCAGATATTTTGCTCGTTATATTAAAAGTAATTGTTTTATTATGAAGTAATAAACTATATTCTAAACGTCAAGAATAACTCATACGAAAAATCTATTTCGGATGCATATAAAATCTAGTACAACTCCTTGTTTTTTTATAAAAAGCTGCAGTAGTTAGAATGTTGTTTTGTACTGGGTGTCAAAATGGCGCGAAAATATTTGCATTTTTGATTCGACAAAAAAATAGCATTTAGTATATTAAATTGTTAGTGCTATTTTCATAGAATAGTTATATATTAAATTTGATATCTGTTTAAGCTAAGTAGCATCAAAATTATATTTTATTATTAGTTTTTTATGGATCGGAATTAGATTTTATTTTTATAAGTGTAACCTCTATTTCCGCGGTATACCTCGGCAATACATTCTTTGAGAACCTATTACCGAGTGTCAGTACTCGGAAATAGAGTTTTCATAGAATCTATTACCGAGTGATATGACAGCTGATTTTACAATTTAGGGTTCCGCAAACGAATAGTCAGGAGCTGGTTTTCTAAAACCACATGTCACTGGCGACTGACAAATGACGATCGCGCTATGCTATTTTTCTGTTGAGGATTAGACAAATAAAAAGACCAATTTTAAGTTCAAGTTTGCGTTTTATCTGTTAAGGTAGTATGAAATAAGTTAATTTTTATTTTCAGAAACTATGGAGAAAAAAACGAAAAACTACACTGATGCAGATCTAGAATCTGCTCTAAAGTTGATTCAGGATGGTGCAAGCGTTTACCAAATATCCCGCCAATTTGATATACCAGAGACAACTTTAAGGAACAAACAAATATATTAATAAACAAACTAAAATAAACAAACAAAAAAAAATGTTCCTGGTCCTAAGCCTGTTTTAAATATTCACGAGGAGAAACTAGTCGTCGATTGGGTTCACTATCTTGGTAAATCTGGATTTCCTGTCACAAAGATCAGTTGCTTGATACTGTAGCCGAATTAGTCAAATATTTAGACCGCCCCAATCCTTTTAACAATGAAAAAAAAAATTGTTCTTATTTCATTCGCTAGTAAGTTTATCTTTTATTATTTAAGTTGATCTCAATGAAAATCCTTTTTATTTATTTTTTTAAACCTAATAATTAAACCTACTAACTTATTTCATATGGAACCATTATAACAACTAGGCATTTATTTTTATCAGCACTCGGTATTAGGAGACAGATACCGCGGTATTAGATTTATTGCCTCGGAAATAGAGGATTTCGTATTGCTGACTTAAAATAGAAATAATAAAATAATGCTTCGTATTAGACAGAAAGGAAACATATATTTACATTGTCAAAAGTCTATAAAATGCAAAAAAGAAAACAAATTGGTCCAAGATAGTATGAACTATAAAATATTGCAATCCAAAGTCAAATTCCCCTGAAATACCGCGGTAATAGGTGCTTTTACCTTACTTAAGACAGAATTGAAAAACAAACCAAAAACGCTAGCACAAAAATACTTATTTATAATTGTATTGTATCAACTGAACCTGTACAAAACTCTTTAAATATTTACATCTTCAACATTAAAAGCGACACAAACAATGATAATCGTGGACGTCCATTCCTAGTGAATGTTTTAGTAGGGGGAGGTCAAGCGGCGCTCGTTGTAATATTTTATGATGCCAGCTAATTCTCTGTAACGCCAGCTTTGTTGGGAAGTGAAACTGATGATAGGATCCCAGATATACAGGGTGTAACAGAAAGGGCGTATAATGCCGAAACACAGCGTTAGTCCTCAGGAAACTGAACAACTTTCCCCAAGGAACATGGGTCGTGACTCGAAAAAAAAATTCGCCCCCCCATACAAAATGTCCGATCAGCTGATCGAGTAAGTATGAGTGATCCAAAATATTTTTTCGAGTAACGACCCATGTTCCTTGGGGAAAGTTGTCAATTTCATTAGGACTATCGCTGTGTTTCGGCGTTATACCCCCTTTCTGTTACACCTTGTATAGTAAAATGGATCCCGTAGCTTGATGTTGCAGGTGTGAGCAGTTTAGGGGTTAACTAAAGGTGCGTACAGACCATGTAACATAACATGTTAGATAACATTGTTATATAACATGTTTTACATAATGTGGACACTGAATGTTATAAAACAATGTTATTGATATGTACAACAATGTTATATAACTTTGATGCGTACAGACCATGTAACATGTTATATAACTTGTGTTATATAACACGTCCACACTATGACCTTGTGATTCAACATTGCAACATAAAAACAACAATAATAACATTGTAATAACATTGTGTTATATAACATTGTTATATTGCATTGTTATTAATGTGTACAGTATTATTTTATGTTGCAATGTTGAATAACAAGGTTACATAGTGTGGACGTGTTATATAACACAAGTTATACAGGGTGTAACAGAAAGGGTATATAAAGCCGAAACACAGCGATAGTCCTCATGAAACTGAACAACTTTCCCCAAGGAACATGGGTCGTAACTCGAAAAATTTTTTTGGATCGCCCATACTAACTCGATCAGCTGATCGGGCATTTTGTATGGGGAGGCGAAATTTTTTTTTCGAGTTACGACCCGTGTTCCTTGAGGAAAGTTGTTCAGTTTCATGAGGACTATCGCTGTGTTTCGGCTTTATATACCCTTTCCGTTACACCCTGTATAACATGTTCCATGGTCTGTACGCACCGTAACATGTGATACTTAGCTACCGTTTCATCACCTATAGATAAAATTTAACTGACAGATATTTTTTACCTGTGTCAGTCTAAAAGTCATGTTTTATAAATATATTCCATATATTCCATAGTCGAGACTAACATCGTTCGTTTCTTTTGACGTCTCGGCTATGGACAAAAGTCAAAATAAACGATAGTCTTATTTACATCGGACTATCTTTAAACCTCGTTTTGTAATAAGGGGGAAAACATTTAAAGGTATCACATGTTAGTTGAAGCGGTGGTAGCCCAGTTGGTAGAACGCTTGCCTCGAACTCCGAGAGCGCGGGTTCGAATCCTGGTGCGGGCACGTACCTCTGAGTTTATTTCTCATGGACGGATCAATTTATTCGATTACCACTTGCTAACGGTGAAGGAAAACATCGTGAGGAAACCTGCATACACTAGAGAAGAAATTCGAAGGTGTATGTGAAATCCGCCAACCCGCACTTGGCCAGCGTGGTGGATTACGGCCTAATCACTCTCTGTATGAGAGTAGGCTCGTGCCCCTCGGTGGGGACATATATGGGCTGATAAAGACATGTTAGTTAACCCTTATGCCGTTAGACATACACATTTACGTACCTACCTATACACAACACATAAAAACTTGAGGACCCGTTTCAACACTTAGGTACAGACAAAATTTAACTGACAGATAAACCTATTTTATAAAACATCATCAAAGTCAAACTATCGTTTAGTTTGACTTTTTGTCCATAGCCGAGACGTCAAAAGAAACGAACTAACGTCGGACTATCTTTAAACCTCGTTTTGTAATAAGGGGGTTTGTTTTTCGATACGCTGTTTGGCTTATTTCTAAAATATTCCATGTCAGGTAATTAGGGATAATTTGATTTATTTTTCACAAATAATTCGAAGGAATTATTTATACGAGAATTGTAGACATTGTTGTCTGCTTGGAACATCTGTCGTATTTGTACGAAGGTCTTTATGTGGGCTATATTATATGTTTCTAGCTTATTAAATTTTGACTAGGGTATGTAATTGGTGCCTATTTTATAAATATAAGGTAGAAAGATACCGCATTGTACTACTTAAAAAAAATGAGGTCCCTAAAAAGACTAGAATAACATTTTTGTATGAGTGGCATAACAGGTCAGTGACGCATAGTAACACTTAGTGTCATTGAAAACATAACATCGGCTATGTCACCAACATTTCATTGTAAGTCTTGTTGGGATGAAATTTCAACAATGCTATGAAAATACTTACGGCATCTATACTTTGATTAAAATGTGTTAACTTATCCAAAATACAAGGACGTAAAACTTTCTCATTCACAATTATAAAATTGAATAAGGTTGCTTGTAAGCTCACACCCGTAATAGGGCCTTAATTTCCACCCCGTCCCCCACCGCCGGAGTGGTACAAATCTGAAAATTATGACAAATTATGGCTCCGTACTTTAGTACACGTTTCTCACAGATCTGTAACGCTACCACAGTCCGTTGCCATTATGGTGCTCCTGGTGGTGTTGATGGTGCTTGTTATAATAAACATTTTGAATACTAAAAGTTTGTTAGAAAATGTTAGTAAACATTTTATAACATGCAATGTGGGGAGCACCATAATGGCAACAGTCAGTGGCAACAGGCAATAGGGAGCACCATTACATTAAAAACAAGTTACTACTTTCTTTATGCCATTTGTTGCCCGCTAGATGAACGAGTGTATTTTGCAAGGCGAAAAGGTGCTAGCCAGTGAGCAATGCATTTGAAGCGATCGTTGTTGCGGGCTCTACACTGTGCAGTTTATCTCACGAGATTAGTTGGTACGCATGATCATTTTACTAAGGTTAATAATGCAATCTAGAACAATAATTTGAATAGTGACAGCTAGCATGCTATAATGGAAGACTTTTGCATGTTGTCATGACAACATGCTTTTTAAAATGTTTATTAATTGCTATTTAAAATGATTGCTATTTAAAACAGCTACCCAATGGCTACCAACTGCCAAACGTTTACACATAGTAATTATTACTTAAAACCCCGTGGTAGGAATTCTGAGCTCTTTAGCAAAGTTTGTCTAATAGCTCTTACCTTTGATGAATTACATATTTTGTTAGAGCTTTCTCTGTGTTTATTCAGCTGGGCGTGGGCTTAGGCACATGTTAGATAATGAAGTACGAAAATGGCTCCTAAATACTTATGAAAATAAACGAGTTTTGGTTTATGAGTGGTTTTAGAGCTCTATTTTTGTAAATTGAGGTTTGTATACTCTTTGTAAATAAAGTCTGTTGGGTTTGGAAGCTAGATTTTCTTTTGATATTATGTTTTAGAGATTTTATAATGTTGATTTTGCTAAGTCAAACAACCATTAAATGCTCTATTTATCTAACATGTTTGTTTATTAGCCTATAAACCTATAAGTTTTGTTTAATGTGCGTGAGTGTACCTAAACCTACTCACTTACTTCTCAAAAAAGTAGGTTATTACTTATTTACATTACCACCCCCATTTAAAATGGTTATGAAAAACATCATGCCGTTCTAATTTGAAAAAGGAAAGAAATAATCGAATAGAAATTAATGAAATATTTATTCAGTAAAATTACAAATGTCAATTAATTAAATAAAATTAATGAAAGAGTAAATTGTAGGTTGAAGAAGTTTGCTGTATTTATCTAGTTTAAACAATATAAAATAAACAATAACTTACAGATAGACAATAACATTACAAAAATAAGTCTTGAAAGCTACCTCAGCAATCTCATTTTAAGATTTAAGAATATAAACCGACTAAAATGTTAACCTTTACGTGTCCTCAGCCGTATTGTAACAAATGGATGACACAGACCTCCGCTCCATAAGTCTTTCGTTAAAACACATTTTTATTCGTTTTTCTTTAGTTTTCTTTCTAACGTTAAAACGATAAATTTTGCTTTGAGCTTGGATAACGGAATGGTGTTGGCTTTAACAATTTTTTTTACATTTTAATGTACTTAGGTATTCTTCACTGAATGAATCAAGCTAGTCTCGCTATCACACATACAATGACGCGCTGCAGAATGAATGAGCAAGTAGGAAGGCCTTTGCCCAGCAATGGGACGTGATAGGCTAACTGTATCTGTATCTTTAATGTAGGTAGGTATCTCGAGTTTAAATTAGTAGGTACTTAGCTTAGGTCCGTGAGTGAATAAATACAGACCAATGCCGGTAGTATAAAGTTATTACGTTAACAGCAATTCATGGAAAAAGACTTGTATTGATGAGTGAGTGATATTAGGAATAACAAGGACTAAGCACACCGAGTAATTTTGAATTGAAAATCTTTTACAACCGCAGACTAAATATACTGCTCTGAACAAATATAAAAGGCGCGTGTAAAGTTTAATCGACCGGGAATAGAACCCACGCACGTCCCTTGTGATGCAAATTCTGCTGGTCAATTTGCCACGAACCGACCGTCGCGGCAGCTCGCCAACTTGTTAGGTACGGTAAGTTGTAACTCTACCTTAGATGGTTTTACAAACGTGTTTAGTCTGAAAGGGTACGGCCGCACTGACAGACGCCTAGTTCCTAGCGAGTAGCTAAGTAAAACGAACGTCCTGGAATGAACTAGGCGGCACTAGAGCCGCACTAGACGCCAAGCTAACCGAGGCGCCGCACTGCACGCTTGGCGCCTAGTGAGAGGCGTGACTGATGTGTATGTATATGTATGAAAATGGTAAGTTAAGAGCACGCTACATTTCATAAAGATTACCTTCCCATCAGAAAATACTACAAACGCGACTGCTACTGTAGCCCATGGTAAGGTCCTTAAGGCTGAAGTGTATGTAAAACTGACTGGCAGTGGAAAATTGGACACATACGTGCAGGAAAACGGAAGAGAGGGAGACCACGAAGAACTTACATAGATCAAATGAAAGAGGGGATAGAAGTTGTGTCGTACCAGGTGCTCAAAAGGACGGCAGAAAATAGAACAGAGTGGCGTAGACTCCACCGACAAGAGCGAAGCTCTTAAGTTTAATGATGATGATGACGTGCAGAAAATGTCTGCCGACTGATGTTGGCCTCTTGTTGACGTCAGGTGGGCGGCGGCACCAAGAATTTGGCGAGAGTCCCAATTGATTACAAAAAAAAAACCAAAGACCATACTTAACGAGTGGAAACCTTTAAGGAAGGTAGTTCCAGCAGTGATCATCCTGTGACTGATAATGATGGTGATAAAAGAAACAAAAATTACAAAAAAAAATAGTTTGTAAGTTAATAGATTTAATGGAGCATTAGTTTAATTATCCTTTCTACAACTATCTTTGTTTACTACAACAATCGATTGCCCTAAATAATAAATATTTTTTTACAAAAACACTACACATTTCGTTCTCCTATTTCAAGTTAAAAAATAGGCTAGTTATTAAACCACAGGAGGCATGTAGTGTCGCGTGCCGCGTCGTGCGTGCACGCAACTCTGCATGCTAGTTTGCACGCAAACTCATGCGTGTTGGTAGCATGCAACCAACACGCATGAGATTAAACACAGGATATTCATCAAAATACCCAAAACAAAAAAGGAGATTAAAATAATAACATTATTTGGGAAAATGGATGGGCAAATGGATTTGAAATACGCAAAAAAAAGCTTTTTAGTTCGGATTTTTCAGAATATAGGATTAATCTTTATCAGTTTCATTTTCACGAATCAAGTTTCCAATTGGATTGAAACGAGACTTCTATCTATCGACCTATAGGAAGGTACAATTTATGATGGCTTATGTAAACATAGGCAGGCAGTTAATACATATATCTATGTATAACCAATTACTGAATAGCTTATAACTAATAATAAATAGCTTATAATAACCAGTTACTAAATAGCTAACTTAATATCACCCATAACAATACACATTCAAACACCATACATACATATCTATCACCTCTCTTTCCCATCGGGGTAGTCAGAGATCACTTCCCTCCACTTCTACGATACAAAATAATTCTTTCGGACTTCCAAGCAGCTAGTTCTCAAAAAGTTTATTATGTAAAAATTCCATTAAAACCATACGATGTTTAGTAGCTAAAAGCTAGTAAATAACTTTAACACTTTCACGGACACTGATAACAATTTCACGGCACAAAATATTTACATACAAAGTATAGCGCCTGTTGACGGTCTGTCCATAGTAGCAAAACACTTATTATCTGTTGTGACACTAACGAAACCATATTTAAGGACGATACGGCACAGAGTCACAGAACACCTTAAAACGCATCTAAATTGAGCTGCTGCAGACGGTGTAGCGAAGTTGACCATGATTAAGTTCACCGTTCACAGGCGTAGTGTCACGTATTAACAAAAATTCGACTCTCGACGGTGTGTCCGTGAAAGTGTTAACAACCCTTTCTGCAATATAGGTAAGCTCCTTAACTCAATAGTAATCTAAGAACACACCTCTTTCCTCAAAGAGAAAATACGTGCCTAACTCAGGTATTCTTTTATAGGTAAAAGATACAAGAATAATATGGATAGACTTATGTCACGTTTTTATTTTTCAGGTAGATAGGTACCGATTTCCTAAGTAAACATAGCGTTTTATGGGTAAATAAATAAAATAACTACATGAAGTATTGTTAAGGGGAACGCGGAGGAATTGGGGGCCTCCCAAGACCGGAGGCCTGGGGCCCGCCCTTTCCGCCCCACGGTTATTCCACCACTGCACTAGGCAAGTAGGTACTAAGACACTAGTGTCTTGTCTAGACAAGACAAGTGAAAATATCAACAAACATAATAATTAAAATAATTGCAAATAATGAGAGAAAGCTCAAAGGGGATTCCCTTAACAACGCCAGTCCTGTTTTCATAGAATGAGAGACGACGACGTTTGGTATTGCATTTAAGTTTTGACGGAGGCCGATAAATGGTGGTTAACGTAATTCGGTCAGCCTTTTTTACATGCTATGATTTATTATTTTTTCTGATGATCTATTACTTAGAATATTATGACAATGACTTGAATAGGGTACGCTACAATTCGCCCAATCTGCCGCACCGAAATCCTCAATTTGCCGCCCCCCGCTTACGGCGGGCCTGTACATAAAAATGTAGCTACCTAAGCATTTTACCTACCAACACAATACATTCAGCTTATTCTACGTCAAGACCTTCCTTAATTCGGTATCAAATAGTCGAAAATGCGAAAAAAACTCAGCTTAACGTTTGGTCAAACAGTTACTTTTTTAAAATACGATTACTGAAAAAGTATTTCTAAGTAGGTACAGTACTTTATTATTTTATCTTGTTGAATAATAATTTTTATAACAAAACAGTATTAGATTTCTTATCACGCAATTTTCATTTCTTACGAGACGTAAGTACCTAATTCTAAAATAACAAAATTAATCAATGCCATCGCTTAATTAGTGTTTAATCTATGTACCTATACCTAACCTATGCCTATACCTAGATGTGTTACATACATGACATATTGTAGTTATACGCCTTGATAACATCCGAAGTGTCCTTTATGACCTATCAGAACACATTGTGCGATTAATTGGATGCGATTTTAAAATTGTTTTGTGTTGGTTAAAGGTTTACATATAAGTAAGTAAAGGGGATGTATGGCTAACTTTTGGCTTATGTTATATCACGAGCACATCAATCATATTTAATTGTAAGGAAATGGCAAAATTGTACTCGTAACTTAATTGTAAAATTTGATCTATCCTCCATTGTATCTATCTGCAATGATATTTGAGTTATGACACAAAAAATATAATTTATTTTCGTTAAGATTTTTAATTTATACTTATATGTGTCGTCTTCATGTAAATAATGTGGTCTTAAATTAAAATCAGATTCAATTCGTCTTAAGTTTAAAAATTTGTAGCTGTTACCAAATTTTGAAAACGTGTCGATTCCCCTTCAACTTATGGTTCAACAAATCGTCCCGTCCAAACAAACTTAAAGCCCAAGATTCCAAACAGCCGAAACATTGACTTTGTTTTATCTCACCCTGATTTACGGTCGTGCTCTGTCGAAGTTGTGTAATTAATCTACCAACCGCTGCCTTTATACGCAGATAAGTTGGTCAACCGATCTGTGAAAGCACTATGCTAGCAATGTGTCTTTGTGGACGTTTGAACATGTAAGTGGATTTTTTGTTGGATCTAAAGCAGTGGGATGAAATTCTCGTGTATGATTGTTTCATCACAGCTTCTTCCTACTGCTTATTGCAATGTAGCTATACTGACAATCTGTTGTTTTTAGCTAGACTGTGATACCGTGAATTCCGTATATGCTTTTATTAAGGGCGACTTGCAGGAAGCGTTTAAACCTAGATTTAAGCACTACTTAACCCTAAACTCAGTTTAGCGTCTTGTAGGACACAAGTTTAGCATAAATCTCAGTTTAAAGAAACGTCAAAATTAAACCACCTTTGTCTACGGTTTAACTCGCTAATTTAATCCGAATTTTAAATGACTCAAGGTGTCACGCGCATGCGTAATTGTACCCAATTCAGTAACTGACAAGTAATTGACAATATTTATTTTGTCAGATCAATTCATGCCGCAACGTTTCTTTTTACGTCAAAGATTTTTTATTATTGAAATGGAACGTAAAAGAGTGAACAATGAATGAATTACCGCTGTAATCCCGGTTTAGTAAAATTGACAGCGAAAAAAGTTCTTGCAAGACATGCATGATTAGGTTTAAGTTAATCTACGATTAAAGCAAAGTCATGATTTAACTAATCCGAATTTTGCACAATTTTCCTGCAAGTCGCCCTAATAATCAGAATAAAAGTACATATACTCATTCAAAAAATGTATTTTTGGGATCAAATTAAAAAAAAGATTCATATTTAAAAAAGGAATTAATATATTTTTTTAATAGGGAAAAACAAATTATATTAAGCAATACATTTATAAAACTATCTCTCGAAGTCTCACAACAGCCAGTAACATACTCTCCACATTAATAAAACTACACAGAAAACTTCTTACAATTCTGCAATAATACATTTCCATGGAAATACCTCTACAATACCCATTTTAAGAGCGTTTTATACCGTCACTTTAAAAGAACCATTCTCTCTTATAAGAGAATACAAGAAAATGCACAAGAAACATCTAAATAGAAAACAGGCGATACAATTAAAGTTGGCAGGTGGTCGGGATTTGTTAGAATCGTCCCCACATTTCATACGATGTTCAGACTGCTGATAAAATTGAAAATGTCGCGAGAAAAGAAAGTTTTTGAGACATAACATTTAGTTTGAATGATATCGAACTTAATAAGAATTGATTTATTCTAGTAGAAAATTGAAGAAAGAAGCAAAGAAAAGAGCTGGGAAAGTGTTATACTGATGAAACGAAAGATGTACCTGAATTGGCGAATTTCATCTGATGATTCTTTGATCATTTGGTGTCTACACACCAATGCCGCCGCCGCCGCCGGCCTAATGATGACATTTTTGACAAATGAAGGCCGCCGGCTTGGTTTGTAGATATCATTAATGGAATGTCTATAGGGGCCTATTTTAATTTTAGATTGACTTCTATAGATATCGTTGGCAGAAGAAAATGAATTCAATAATGAGAGCCTATCTCTTAAAATATATAATCAAATGATGAGTAGTATAATACGAGTATCAATAGTTATAGTACATTGTAACTTAAAACGGTTTACCAAACGCTCAAAAACCCTTCAAATCAACTTTCTTGTATCAATATTTAAGAACATTTCAGTCGCCCATTCACCAAAGCGTGAAGACATCGTGAAATATTATAAAGATTACGACAAACGTTGGAATGTATGGACGATTTACGAATACGGAACCGTGGGTGCGTCAATAAACGTAAGAGGGACGCAATGAAGCGTTTTCGGCACGAAATGTTGGCACATTCAAACGAACGTTGGCAATTTACAAAACGATACAAAAGATATAGATATTTCTTAGGATCCACCTTGACAAATTTCGAATGCTTAGAGAAGAAAAAGGTTTGTTTAGAGCTTGCTAAATGTGTGGGATTGTCGTCGAAGCTTAAGTAACTTTCAGGTTGTGGATTTGGATTTTAGACCTAGATCGATTTGTATTAGAGCTCGTGGGGGTTCAGGCCGAACATTATATTTGAAATTATTCACAGTACGCGGATCCAATTATGTTTCGCGGCACTACGACACCAATAAAAAACAATATATAAGAAACAATAAAAGGGAAATGAATATAACCTAAGTGTCTCAATGATATTTGAAAAAGATTTTGTAGTTTTGAAAACAGAAAACTAAGTGGAAAAATTATTGTAAATCACTTCTGTGGTTTTCCGTGCTGTTCACCCAAAGCTGTAAGTATATTTGACTGGAGAGGATTTTGTCAATGATTTTTCAATTATTAAAAACAATAAGCGAGTTTGAATATTACCTTTCATTATTATCTAAACTCATGCATAACGAACAACTTTAAAATCTCATTCCACTTCCTCAGCATCTTTCATTTCCGATCCTCTAAGAGCATAATATAGATAGCTTATAACGAGTGAGTGCTCGAAATGAGCTATTACGTCGAGCATAAGACGGCAGCTTGTATGATGTGATGTGAAAGCCGCGAGTCGTTTAGATAAACATCTTGGTGCTATTTAGTGGCGCGTTTAGTAATAAATACCTCACTCGTGTGTACTTCGGTTTTGTGGGGTATTCTTGTTTTGCCTTGTTTTTGCTGACTTAGAAATTAATGGAAAATACGGTTAAATTGAGTTTTTATTAAAATATACTCGTGCTAAGTGGTTGGTACGAGTACTTTAATACAGAATACCAACACGTTGAGGTATATTTACGCTGTTAGTTCGCTTTAAGCTGACCACAAGTTCATGATGCTCGATGACCTCTGTTAGAGTGTGTTTATGTAGAAATCTAATTACCAATGATTCACACGGGAGCAATCTCAATATTTTGTTGTGGTGATCAACAATGCCGGTATCCTCTACAAGAATAGATACTACCTAACCTAAGTCATTATACTTAAGTTTAGCAACCTAGATGGTGGGACTAGACAACTACTAATTTAAAAACTCCTAAAAAACTTTATAACGTCAGTCGTTAGGCTGCGGTTCCATATTACCTACACAAAAATTAAAACTGACTTGGTTGCAAGTACTCATGTCTTCACTTTTCTATTGTTTCAATAACCTTATGGTCCTTTTACACGAGGCTAATACATGAGACAGTCCAGTAGGCTAGGCCAGTGTAGGCCAGGCCAGTAATTGGCTCTATTCTCACGAAACCAATGTTGGCCTGGCCAGGATTGTAAAGGAATACACCACTCCTCAGAGATGTACTGAAATAGCTTGCGTGCGAAATAAACAGTCGGTTAGAGTTACGATTTAGTAATAATGTGATAGTAGCCCCCTTTATGGCTATGGGGCCATTTCTGTATTGGGTGAGTAGGGGCGTTTCGGAGAAATGGCTCCGGGAAAATAAAGACTATTTATTTGCCGTCTAGGTGCTTAAATAGGCGGTTGATGAAATGCCTGTATTTTTCTTCGTCGACGAACTTATTTCGTCTGTTATTTAGTTCTATTGCCTAAACATGTGGGATGAGTTCAACTGATTAAAAATTAAATTTATTCACATATATTTAAGCAAGTCATTCTCTTATGTAGAGCAAATTGTAATGTTAATAGTAAATAGAAAAGCTTGCTACACTTTTCAAATTATTAGTTACCTGCCTGACTTGCACTGCTAGTACTTTATTATCTAAGATGGCTTTCTCAGTGTATAAAATATTGTACTCTTTTTTGTATTGTATTCTTTTGCTGTTGTTTTCCATGAAATCAATCAATATACAAAATATCTAGAGGTGGTGATGACGACGTCACATTAAAAACCATATTTATCATGGATTTGGGTAATTTAATAAATGTAAGTAATGTATAAGATAACTTTATTAGTGAGTAATAACTAGCTAGCAAAATATAATTTTATTCTATACGTATACTTTTTATATACTTTTTTTTCTTCTATATTCTATATATTTCTTCTATATATACTTTATTAAACTTGATGTAATCTATTGTTGTGCTTGTTAAAGTTCGATAACAAGCTAGATTCTATCTTGTTAAGTAATACTTAGCTGAACTTAACTTACTTTTTCTTATTGTTATTTCACTTAACGCTTCAATAAAGTTTATGTAGACAGGTGATTGATTCTGATCTCTTTTGTAAGCTGATTACTAAGCTGACAACTAAAGTCAGTGATGAGAATTAAGGGCTGTTGTACTCGTAATATGTTAAGGCAAATAAAATTTCACATTTATAAAATTAATATTAATATTATAAATGTGAAAGTGTGTGTGCAGTGCAGTCTGCTAATATAAAATAGCCTCAGTTGTGTGTCGGTAGAGTGTTAATGGCATTTTTGACAGATTTTTTAGTCTGCTAAACACTGGCTGACACTGATTGCGAACAAATGTGTCAAAAATGCCATGGACACTCTGCCGACAGACAAGAACTGAAGACTGCAGGCTGGGCATCAGGATTACGGGCATTTGTAATGGCTAATTAAAGCATATATCCTATTTTATTCATTAGTACTAATATTACAAACGCTAAAGTGTGTTGTTTGTCCATCTATCACGGCAAAACGGAGTGACGGGTTGATATGATTTTTAAAAAGAGATAGGTGAAGGGATGGAAAGTAATGTGGGTTGCTATTTGTTTCTTTCTAAGCCCTCCCTCCCCTAAAATGGGGAGCAAAAGTTTGTATGGATTATTTGTTAGTTAGGTGTTATTCACTATACGCATCATGCGTACTTAGACCTAAAAAAACACGGTAAAACGCTACTGCAACGAAACTGCGACGAAACTGCAACTGCTAGCTGCCTTTAGAAAACCACACACGACGCAACTGAAACGAAACGTTTCAAACTAGTTACGTCGAGTGTGGTTTTCTAAGGAAGTCTATAGCAGAAACTTCGATGCAACTCAAAAGTAACTAACAGTTTCAGTTGCGTTGCAGTTGCTTTTCACCGTGTGTTTTGGCGCTCACACTTCACATTTCTCTTTTGAAACATTGTTAAAAAGGTACTTTTCGAAAATAGTTCTTAACTAAATTGTTCTAAAAGAGTTCGCAATGACCCTAATACGTGTATACTAATCTGAGTCAACGTTCGTGACCAGCCTCGTGTCAGCGCCTACAAATGCAGCTTACAAATACAACAACGTCACTTAAAACATAAATATTAATAAGAAACTCGGCCAATAATAACTCAGTTCTTTGACGCTTGTTTTGAAATAGGAACAACATTTACAAGCTATTATTACTTTGTTAACTTTCATGAGTAATGCCTGTCATTTGTTTTGGGTTTGTTAAATTTTTAACCGACTAACTTCAAACTTAGAAACTAAAACAAGAGGGGTTTTTAAATTTGACTTTTTTAAAATGCTTGTGCTTGAATGATGTCAAATATAAATAATCTGATTTCTTAGTACTAATATACAAGGTGACTTTAAATTAGTGAACAATAGAAAAGGATATGCATGTACTCGTGATAATAAACAACTTTTACTATGGGACCAAGGTCGAATCGAAATTATACAAAAAATGTTGGACTCTCCATACAAAATGCACCAGCTGATAGTATGGGGAAACAATTTCTTTTTTATGATTTCGACATTGGTCCCATAGTAAAAGTTGTTTGTTATCACGATTACATGCATATCCTTTTCTATCGTTCACTAATTTAAAGTCACCCTATAGAATATAACTTAAAGGTTAGGTACGCTATAACCCACTATATCCTATGCATAAGGTCCCGTAATTATTTTTCTTGTATAAATAAGTAGTCAATAAATATTCATGTGTTAATCTGAGCATTTAATATGTACCACTCATTCCTATAATTCGTATTTCTTAGTTTAATTACCACTGCTGTCTCCATATCAATTATTTACCGATCTATTTAGGAACGTGACACACTGTTGATGGAAAGGCGAAGGAATCAATATTCTAGACTATTCTAGAGTAATCTAGATCCTTCTCTGAGGAAAACTGTTACTTTTGTCAACGCGTTAGTTTTCATAAACATATTTGTTATATTTCTTGTACTATAAATTCGATTCCTAATTTGTAAGAATAAAGAATATTTGATTGATTTATTTTTGAAATTGATGATTATAATTTTGGTATAATATTTTTAACTTTAGATTGATTAATCTGAGATACGGCAAAAAAATTGCGTGAGTTTAAGTTTAAATTAAAAAAAATTACTAACAAACTTTTTATTAACTTGTTATCTCCTTTATCAAAGCGTAAGAGTACACTGACAAAAATTTAAAACCAGATAAGGTATCAGACTGTGAGTTCCAGAAAATGTCATTAAGTTAACGCTCCATATAACTTATAAGCTATCACTGTCATTGTCAATAAAAAAGAAGAGGACGACAAGATGTTTAATGGATGATTATCCTTGGCCTTTATGCAACCAAAGATGACACTACTATATTTATTGACAATAAATAACTTTAGTGCACAATAAAATCGCTACAAAAACGTGCGTTTCATCCGCTGTTCACCGCGTAGCCTTAAGCGCTACGCACTTTCGTAGGCTTAGCTACGGCGTAGCTTGTAGCAACCACAAAACATTGTTTATATGAATTTTGTATGTGGAATTAGAGGATTTCGTGTTTGCTATCATTTCATTTGTGTAATGTGCTTATGGTTATGTTATTTTAGATAAGATTGTTAATTAGTTATCACTTTGCTAATTGAATTGTATTTTAGTTACTACTGATAGTTCTTAATCCTATTCTATAGGGAAAATCTTTTTTATAACTATCGAAAAGTTTCGTCGTCAAGAAGCTCAAACTGCCTTCTACTACAGCCATAATGTCATGCAACAATTTAACGATCTTTTTTTGTTTTTCATCTTCGTATCTTTCAAAAGATTTCAAAAACAAAAATATATGTAGCTAAGCGCCAAAACACACGGTGAAACGCAACTGCAACGCAACTAAAACTGCTGGTTACTTTTGAGTTGCATCGCAGTTTCTGTTATAGACTTCCTTGACGTGCCAATGTGGGTGACATTGAGGCTTATTTACGCCCGTTATTAATAACCTATCCTGATCCGTTTTTTACCAAATCGAGATTGAAAAAACAAAACACAATTGTGTTCTTGACATGTTTTTGGTACACAAGTGACAATTGTGTTTTGTTTTTTCAATCTCGATTTGGTAAAAACGGATCAGGATAGGTTATTAATAACGGGCGAATGCGTCGGCAACTTCGGTGGTGCGGTCATGTGTCGCGTATGGCAGAGGAGAGAGTGGCGAAGCGCATCTTTTATTCTGAACTGGAGGAGGGCAAGCGAAAGCAAGGCGGTCAACTCCTCAGGTACAAAGATGTCCTAAAGCAACACATGAAGAGGTGTAACATAAAACCCTCTCAATGGGAGCGTTTGGCAGCACAGCGGCCAGAGTGGAGCAGAGTGGTGAACAGCCTAGTCCGCGAGTTTGAGGATCAGCGTAAATCTGATCTAGACACTAAGCGCGACCAATTGAAGGCCCGGCCACCTGCTGCCATCATATACAAGTATGACAAAAGCATTCTTACCTGCCCACAATGTGCACGGAACTTTGTCTCAAAGATAGGCTACATAAGCCACATGAGAATCGGCCGGATAGTAGTAGACTTCCTTAGAAAACCACACACGACGCAACTAGTTTCACACGTTTCGTTTCAGTTTCAGTTGCGTTGCATTTGCGTTTCACCGTCAGTTCTGGGTCTAAGTATTCATATCCCACATTATTTACATTACCCACAAGCTGAGATTTGTCGCGTTAAAATAAAATTCACAAACCCGTAACTCTGACGAGTTGTATAAAAAACTGAGCTAATCTTGTTACGAGGCATAATTCCGCTGAAATATGACCGTCAGCTTGTCAAGAGAGTTGTTATAGTACAAGTATATCAGTAAATATATCTAATCTATTCTCTTTTATCTTTGTAATTTTTTCTTTGTAATTGTATCGTTGTATTTTTTATGTTATTAATGGTGTTTATAAAATTATAAAATGTTTGTAAACATTTTCTAATAAACTTTTAGTATACAAATTTATTATAAATTGGTATTAAATGTTTACAAAAATTTTTATATCCAAAAATTTGGTTATAAAATGTTAGTAAACATTTTATAACATGCAATGTGCGAGCACCATTTTGCTAACATGTTTGAGTATCGATGCTGTCGCATACTTGCATAGGTACTACAATAGCCAGAAAGTGACTTGCAGAAATACGTAGACAGAACTTTATATGGACAATGGAACATGTTGAACCTGGTTGTCATTGGAAATTCACACAAAAATCGTACCTTTTCGTTTTACCAAACTTACACAACAACTTGTCAGTTTTACAATCACATACAACCATTTAAATTCTATGTGCTATTCTATGTATTCTTCTATTCTATTTTCTATGTGCTTAAGTATTTCGTTTTGTCTCGACGAAGCGTATTGCGGATTTATTGATTTTTGTATTAGTCAGTGATGTTTCAATAAGTATAGTTTCCCAGTGTTTACCATTTGAATATTTTAATAATTTTAAAACAAGAATGTCCTACTGATCTTTTCACTCTATGTGTAAATAAGTACAAGACCTATGAAGTTCCAACATGTGAGTTTACTACTTTATTCCGTTGGCAGTAAAGTTGCAAATGTGCACCGTAATTAGAGAGATGTGTGTCAAATAAAATGCAGCCAAACGAATAATTTTACTTGCCAAGTAATTTGCTTCAAGATGTGCCTTTGTTATTATATGTACACTCGTAATTACCGCAGAACCTGAGTTTTGTAATTTCTGTAATTAATATTTTGTACTGTATTTTTAACCACCGACGCCAAAAGCGGGGTGTTATAAGTTTAACGTCGTTGTTTGTCTGTGTGTTTGTGTGTATGTCTGTGGCACTGTAGCTCGGATACGCGTGGACGAATTCGGATGCGGTTTTTTTTATTTATTCTTTAAGACTACTACCGTAAGTCATGGCGGATGATAAAGGCAACTACGTAGTCAAATAGCACCTATCCTACTTTTTATCCTACTGCGCCAGAAGGAGGGTTATTTTTTTCGAGAGTATGTGTGTATGTTTATATGTATAAATCTTTGGCATGCCCTACAGCCTAAAAGGCTTGATGGATTTTAGCTTGAGACGTTAGATTCGTATTTCTGTCTGTTTTTTTAAATAAAAAGGTTAGGTTATTAGTTTTATCCGAATTATTAAGAAGTAAACGTAAAACTTCAAATGATATTTATACATATTTATAAAGTCTTTTGCTTTTAGATTAATATTATTTTTTTCTCTTTATAAGTGTTTATAGAGTCTATTATGCATATTAAAGAATCAAGGCGGCGCAGCGGCGGCGTCGTGGCGAGATTAAAAAACAAATAAACTTATTGAATATTTATAAATTTTATCATGAGTAAAGTTAGTTCAATGAGTTGGAATTAATTTTTACACTTGATCTCATTAAAAATAACGGTTCTTCTAGATTTTGTTCCAAAATCATATTAAAAGTTATTAATTAATAGGACCTAATATTATGAAAAAAGATGTTTCTTCTTGATAGAAATTATAATTTTAAAAGTTGTGTAAGTAAAAAGTAAAAAAGTTTAAAAACACTTTTGGTATTCTTATTATTTGTTATTTTTTTATTATTAATCACATATTATTATGCAAAGTATTGAATAACATTCGGCGTCGAGAGCTGCAACCCTGCCACATAGTCACATGAAAACAAAAGAAAAACGAAAAATCAAAACCAGATTGAAAAAAGAACAAAAACTGAAAAAACAAAACACACTTCGTTAAACAAAAAAAAGGGGGAACATTTAAAGCGTTCATAATTTAATTCTGGAGTTGCAAAGAGTTATCTCTGTGTTTATACAAAGTTAAATTAGAGCAAAAAAGTTTTTCACATCAAAGTGGTAGGGTTTTGTACCCAAATTTAATATTTATTGGTCGTTATAAGATTTGGGTTGCCTACTATGAATATTTATTGGCGCCAACTTGCTAATGTGTCTCAGTTTATTCATTTTAATTAATTGTTTTTATGAATTTCAATTAAATTCAAAAAGGGTCAAGTACTACAGTAATATTACGAGTAGTCGAGCGAAACTTCGTTTAAAATTGTCACTCAACTGAATATCCCGACCAAGTACAAATCTACGAAAAAGAAAGGATCCAAAAAAAAAAATACATTTACAGCCGCTCTTTTAAAAAGTTGGATTATATTTTTAAGTATAAGCGCGTAAACGCGCGTCAAAAGCCTGACGTGCGTATACGCTCGAATCGGTGGTGTCGTGTCAGTATCAACATGGGCTATGCGAGCTTAGAAGCGCGTCAACGCTCGAACGAGTAAAAGACACGCGTAATGCGCGTATAAAACGCTAGTCTGAAAACGCCCGAAGGAATTCAAGAACTGACTTGCATTGTAGGTTTTAGGTTTTGTCCACTTTCAAGGCGAGAATGCGATATCTTATGACTTACAGACATTTTACACATATTGTGCTTCAATACCAAAAGGTCGACGTATCTCCCATCATACTCACGAGGCAAAAGGCAAACACACATGACAGCAGGGGGCCAATTCTACTAAATTAAGTTAAGCAACCAACTATCGTCAACACATTGACATAGTATTGCGATAGGTGACAGATTTGGTACTCTTCTGCTAAGTTCCGCAACAGATGCGCCAAATCCGCCATTTTGCTAATTTTGGCAGTCCGATGACTGGATAAACGTCAAATAGCGAAGAGAATACCGTTTGTAACTGACACTTTTGTGACATTGTGGAGTAGACTAGCGAATAGAGCAAATAGTAGTAGTTAGGTATGCTCTATGTATCGTCTATAGTTATCGTTGTCAAATTATCCGTTAGTAGAATACCAAAATGGTAAAATTTTACAACTCACATTCTAGAGAGACAGCATTTGTGCATTTAGTAATTAGCAGAATCAGCCCTTAGGTACTTTCAACCGAGACATCAAAAGACGTTTGATTGATGGGCAGTGCGTTATTTCCCGCTCGAGGTCCCATCGTCAAATGACCTCCATAACCTCGAAATGTTCGGGTTCGGCAATTCCGATGAAAATGTTCAACGTACCGTTCGAAAGAACACAAAAAAACAAATGACTGAAAAGTCATTTGTTTTTATGTAAAGCGATGAAATGTTATTTGAAGTTTATGTATGGAGTTAAATATGACAGTTATGTAAAGGAGGAGGAGGTCATAGTCAACGAGAAGCGCTGCTTGTTGAGAACTATAGAAAATAGAAGAGGGAAGATGATAGGGCACTTGTTGCGACATGACGGTTTTTTGAGAAACATTATTGAAGGAAAGGTTGAGGGGAAGAGAGGTAGACGAAGACCGCGACGTACCGACTTCACTCAAGTGAAGGAGAAAGTTAACGTCATGTCGTATCAAGAAGTCAAGGCACTGGCAGAGGATAGGCCTAAATGGCGAATGCTCCATCGACAAGAGTTTGACTCTTAAATGTGATGATGATGGTGATGTAGAGGAGAGAACAAAAATGCGATAGGTAGTTTTTATTCAATACACAATTGATGCTGTAGGCATATTTCACTTAGTTACCCAAAACGAATTTCGGTCATCAAAAATATCTGTCACTCTTCTCTCCCTAGTTCGATAGGCAGAGACCACTTCACTCCACTTACTACGGTCCAAATACACTTCATTTTAGGTATAATGATTCCACCGTTCGAGACTTTCTCTAAGACTCAGAACACACGGGGAAACGCAACTGCAACGCAACTGCAACTGCTAGTTACTTTTGAGTTGCGTCTAAGTTTCTGCTATAGACTCCTTTAGAAAACCACACACGATGCAACTAATCTGAAACGTTTCAAACTAGTTGCTTCGTGTCAGAAACTTAGATGCAAATCAAAAGTAACTAGCAGTTGCAGTAGCATTGCAGTTGCGTTTCCCCGTGTGTTCTAGGCCTAATAGTTACCTAATAAACAAATGACTGCGCATCCCACAAAAAGACTCAAAACAGGTACCTAATCACTGTATCACTCCCTAGCTGACTAATTAAGTTTCCAAGCAGGTTATTTTATTCCAAAAAAATAGTCGAAAATAAATTAAAAAATTGGACAAACGCAGGCTCTCATTACTCCTTCAGAGCCTCAAAAAGGTCCGCGACTTCCGCATTCATGCTGAATGACCCCTCCGACTTTAAAGGCTGTGAAGGAAGGGATTTCTCATTTAATTTTCTCGTTTTCTTTCTTAAAAATATCGCGTCATTTTCCTCCTATCTTCGCTTTAACACGTTCCGAGCGGCACAGATTTATCTGTACATTCCATTACTGCGTTACGGGTCATTTTAAACCTTGTACTATACAAGAGGTTGTGGCGGCACGAGGCATATTAAACCCCACTTCCCGTAAGAGACAAAAATCCTCTTTTTGGGGCCAAAAAAGACGTAGAGGACGACTTTTGGTCGTGATTATTATTAACATTGAAATAATCTATCTAAATCTGCCGCCGCCCGCGGTTAGATTAATTAGTTTAGTTTCTATAGATAAAATAAAATGTGGGGTCTAATATATCCCGTATCGCACTGAAGAATGGCAGGTTTACATATTATTTAGTGATGGGAAAAAAATATCGATTTTATTTAATTGTATTCCTTTTATTGGTGTTCTTCATTGAAACATGGTAGGCAATAATCACTGGCAACACGCACTGCTTAAAGACTTTTCGTCTTTACGTCTTGAGACACTGCGGTATTTTGGACGAGAAAATGTTCCGTAGCTTCCCAAACGCTGCCCAGCCGAGCTGGATTCGTCGAGGCACCTCCTTCTCAAAGTTGGACCTACCTAACTGGACTGTTTGTCCTAGGTAAACGTACTGGTCAACAACTTCGAGCGCAGAGATTTCTACTCTAACTGGAGTGGGTGCGACATGAGAGTTCGACATAATTTTCGTCTTCTCCATGTTCATTTTAAGACCCACTTGTTGAGAGGCTCTGCTGAGGTCATTGAGCATTTTTCCGAGGTCTCCCAGGGTTTCAGCCATGACTACGACATCATTTGTCACTTTGTTGCGTGCGCAGCCTTGAATGCGTTGCACAACACTAACCGAATGAAGCTAGCGTAAAGTGCGGTACGAGGTGCGTTGGGATACGAGGTGTTCGCAACCTCGTTCCGCACTGTGTTAGTAAATTATTCGTTCAGTGCGGCACGAGGTCTAACAAACCCGGCGTTAAGGTTGATGCACCATGGAACTGGGAATCAATAGCACATCACAAACTTATAGTTATCTCTCTCCTACTCTGAACCAAATGGAAGTTATGCCTCCCGCACGACAGAGAAGTTCAAGTTTTTTCTTACCGCTACAAAGACGAGACACGGACAGGGTGTTTTAAGCCCTGTTTCGCACTGATCGTGTTAAAGTTTGGGCGTAAATATTTTTTGTGCCTATTCTTGCTATGGTAGATAGGTATACCTACGTATGGCTGTTTATCAATTTGACTTATCACGAATATCATTGTCACTTATTTTTGTTTGATACTAGTCTCAATTACCTATTAATGATGAATATTTTAGTAGTCTGACACAAGTTAATTTCTCTTATCATGCTACATTGCATGTAAACTAACATTTTGTATTGACATCTTTTTGCTGTCGTCTAGGTCAAAATGTTACACAAAACTAAGTACCTACTTAAATTCTACTAATATTATGAAGGCCAATGTACCGATGGATGATTGTTACACTTTCAAGCTAAAATCACTGAACAGATTTTTATGAAACTGAAAAAAAAATAACTTGTTCACGAATGACACGTAGGTAGGTATTGTTATTTTATACATGAAATTAGTTTTTCAAGGTACACATTGGTATTAAGATACATTACAATACATACTAGAAGCATTATAAAGAGAGAAAAAAAACCAAGAATGCGTGCAAAGTCACGAGCAGTCGCTAGTATTAAATAAATGAACGTCACGAGCGTGATACTCCACTATTCTAGTATTTTAATTCAAGTAAAATCTGGATTTGAGTTCAAGCAAAAGTTTCGGACACACGTTCTACATATGAAAATAAAAATTGCATGCAACGGAGCTCTAGTCTACAAATTAAAATTTCGTGGCAAACATGAAATTGTAGATCATGAAAAGTTATAATACGGGGAAGTTCGAAAGTGGAATCTGCTTGATTAAACAAAAAAAAATCTATTTTGAAACGCATTTTTTTCATACTACATTCATTGTCTTATTAAGTATACTTAAATATGACGCTATGAAATGTTACACGTACTCGAAAATAAAGTTCTTATTTTAAAAATAAAATTCTTAAGGCGACGAGAAACAATTTCAAACCTGTCAGTAGCATTTACAAATTGAGTAGTTACCAAAGAGTATCACTTATAAAGGTTTACTTTAACAAAAGCATAGCTGCTAAAAATAGACGCTTATAAAAAAGGAAAAAGAAAAAAGGGACTGGTCCAAAGTGAAATGAACCGTAAAATGAAGTTAAAAGAGATAGAAATGAATCAATCAACACGTGTAGGTGAGGGTCAGAGGACCGGGTCAATCAGTAAACTCCTCAAATATCCCACACCTCCGCCCTTTGTAATGTGAGGAAAGTGCTAAGTTAAGGGAAAAGCTTATAGCGATTATGTTTTGTCAACTTTATTTTGGGGCAAAGAGTATTCCATACAATATACTCGTCATATGGTTAAATGGCGACTGTTTCATAAATAAGAAGAACTTTTATTTTAATTGAATTTTATTGCACACGACACGATTTACAATTTTGATTAAATATGGCGAAGAGACCATAGTGTAATAAAAAAATATTAGTGAGGCCCAAAAACAACTTAAATCTATACAGCCTAGTTTAGAACAAATAAAAACCTTTTTTCTGTATTCTTCAACAGCGACTGCTATTGTGGATTCTGTTAATGTTAAGTGAAGTAAAGCGTACTATAATTATATAGTTTACTACATTAAAGTATATAATTTTTACCCAAATAGACAAACATCTCTGTTCCATACAATATTCTGTATATGCCAAATTAAGTATTCATCAGATAGTACCTAACGTACTTATATACCTCTAACTTGTTTTAACCCCCGACGCCAAAAGAGGGGTGTTATAAGTTTGACGCCCCTGACAATTTTGCGTACCTAACTTAGCGGTTCCTCGACGAAATGAAGTTTGTATGAAAGTTGACAATTTGTATAAAATATTATGCGATGATCAGTTGACAAAATACTACTTATTTTATTTGTTACTTTTTAGTCGGGGGTTTTTTAAATTTTAATTTAATTTTTAGTGTCAATTTTGTGTTCAACTCATTAGTAATTGGAATCTAGGTATACTTACTTGCAAAGTTTTATAAACAAATGACTATCTGCAAAACATTCCCCGTTTTATTTACAATCGCAATTCGATGAAACAGCCTTCTCTCCCATATTAACCCCTCACACGTCCCGGGTCAGATTTCCACATTAAAAAAAAAAACGCCAACAGGTTGACCCAAACCCTCGTCACAATGGTCAATACTCTGCAGCTGGCAACACCGTGATAAATGATTCCCACTTGTTTCTTGCTTTGTAATAGTTATGCCGACTCACTATTCTATAACAGTGTGGGTTGTTTTGAGGCTAGTTTCATAATGAACGTGCTTTTGAAGAAAAAGTTAGGTTGTTTCTTTTTTCCAAGTTTTCTAGAGCTAATTTAGCTAAAGAGTTTATTTGAAACGTTAGTCAAATAAACTTAAAATAGATTTTTATTTTTTGGATAACTCTGCGAAAACTTGGCCAAAACAATAACTTTATTCTAAATACATGAAAATTTTCAATGTTGCCATAACTGTTTAGAAAATAAAAGGAATAATCTATGGTTGTTTAGGCAGAGTGTAGATATTGTACTCTGATATCACATTTCGAAGTTGGTATTTGATCCAAAGTCTAATTCAATTGATAAAGGTATGTTTGCTCCGTTCAAGTCAATATTTTCATGAACTTATGAGGCAACTGGTGAATTTGGATGAAGCGAAAGACGTGTGTTTGGGTCGTAGCAAGTGGTCTCTACCTACATCGATAGGAAAGAGGTGTGGCTGATATGTATGCATAAAAGTCAACTTTTATTTGCTTCTTTGTAACGCAACGAAGCTTAAACGAAAAAAAAACAACCACAAAACAAAACAAAAACGAGCGTAAACTTTTTATTACGAAATCGGTAAAACATTCCCGTTTTCGAACAAATAAACAATATGCAGATCCGACCGAAGCGTATTTTATCCAACTCGCTTCCTGAACGCCGGTAAAAAAAAAACCCGTGGAAAAAATAAAACTTTTCAATAACACTGTGTATTTTTGGCTTCGATTATAGAATATATAAGGAGGTGCCATATTTTTTTTCATCATATACAAATGAGTTTATGACAGCGTGCCAAGGTTGGCGCAAGTTTTTCATAGTTTTCTTGGTAGATGACCTGTCAAACGATAAGAAATTCCATACAAAAAGGTAGCAATTTTGCACCAGACCAGGCACGCAGATACCTCCTTATATATTCTATAGGTACTCAAAGATTTTTGGCTATTTTATTTTTTTCCCGACTATCTTCTTGTCAAAGGCAGAAGAAAAATCTGGTAAAACAACCTTAGATTTAAAATAAATAATTTACGAGTATACCGCGCTCTAAGTTACGTACCAACGTGTAAAATTATTATTTGTAGAAATTGGAAGAAATACCTCGTGAACTTGTGAAACAACGTGGCATTGTTTTACATTTCACATGAAAATTTTACAAACTGCAATTTTGAATGTTACCTACCACTTTTCTCCTTATTTTTTTCTGTAAATTGCCAATGTTGCCATTAAAAAAAAGAAAAATATAAATATTTTTTGTTGAGTCTGCATTTTAGAATATTGTTATCCTGTTTTATCATTAGAATGTTGTTATATTCAACACTCATAAATCTCACTTCAAAAGTTACCCCTTTGACAAATTCTTTTTGCTTTAGCCTAAAGTCTAAAAGACGTTGCCTGATTTTAGTACTAAGTACTTAATTATGATTGATCGGGTCAAAATAACAGGGCGATACTAAATGAAAACTTTTTAGATAACAATCTTAAGGCCATAGCTATATTTATTTTAAAATTAGGTTATTATTATAATGGTAAATAAACAGTTGAAATTCAAATATAAATTGTAATAATCCTAGGTCTGTTTATTTAGCCTTTCTCTTTCAAGATCCTGTTCAAACTGACGGCCTACTATAAACTTCAGATGTACGAAAAAGAAGTTGTACATTTTATACAAAAAAAATAACTTAAGTACCTAAGCTAAGACTTATGAGGGCCCTTTGTACCAACGGGCTACCATATAGGACTTTAATGTTTCACATTCCAGAAAAAAAGAACAATAGAAAATCTATTGTGTCTAGGTTTATAATGGGTCAGTGGGATGTGAGAGGTTAACACACACACCTAAAACTAAAAACCATCAAAACAAGTAAAAGATTTTTTCTTTCGCTTGGCAATCACTATCCGCAGTTTGACATTAAGCATAGACGGAACTACCATTAATGGCAGAATCTACGTACAATGGTAATTTCCATTTAGTAGTTGCTATTTTTTGAAAAAAGGAACTCCTATAAACGCTACCTTAGGCCACAACAATTCAGGCTCAATATTGCAATTTTACATTCCTTCCGGAATAGTAGTGCATTTTATTTGCTTATGCAATAAAGATATTTTGACTCGAGTTTGATTTTAAATACGCCTAAACACGCCACACGAATCGCCATTGCTTAAAACCCTTAGGTAAAACTCTTAGGTCTATCGAATTGTTTATTTAATAAACCGCTACTACTGTAGCACTACTAATAGTGCCTACCGCCTTCCTTACACGTGCTACTCTAATCAAGATTTGCTACAATATTTATTGAGGTCCCGTCCGCCTTGTCGATGTGTTTTTCCTCAAATACCTCGGTAATTAACTTAGTTTTGTACGAAAACCAATCTGTTATTTTGTGTTAACCCGTGAGTGTAGGTAATTTGACAATTTACGAATATTCTTCTTGTTTTTCTAGTGGAGGGAAGTAGTCTTCGCCGAACCCGAAGGAAAATAGGCGTGATAGATGTATGAATGAACGAATATTCTTGGTTCTAGTTTATCTACTTATTAAAGTATTTTAACACATTTTGCATTAGTCCTACTTGTCGTATGTCCGATTCTTTATCGGATAATAAAGTCAAAGTCAAAAATATATTTATTTTATAGGCACAAAAAATGCTCTTGAAACCGTTACATTACTTAATATAATATACTTTTTTAAGCTAGTGCTAGAGAGAGAAGAACCTAGCAAGAAACTCTGTGGGGTTGCTCTTTTCAAATAAAGTTTTACAATTCTTACAGTTTACATATTTACATTATAACAATTATTGACTCTAAATGAATCTTTGATCCTGCAGCATTCAAACAAACCACAAGATGTAAATAGATAGCTAAAAAGTAAAGCTCTTAGATATTTTTTAAATGAACGCCGTTGATCAATAAGTGTGAATAGCTTGATACAAAATGTTCTGCCATTGGAGCAGACGATACAAATCCGTGTCGTTCGAAGATTAAATGGGAAAGAAGACTCAGGTTGAGTCGTTTTACCAGTTTAACGTTTAATATGCTTTGAGTCTAAATAATCTTAAGAATAGTCTCAGAAATCGGAAAAAAATCGTTTAAACAGGCGTTATTCTATACCGAAATGATAAAACAATATCCAAGATACCCTTTGAATAATTTTAGAGACTATCAAAATGGCAGAACCTGCCAACCTTGCCAGCATAATCTCAACCACTCCACACCACTAGGTAATTATAATAAATCGTAAAAATATTCCCCTCTCCTCACAGCACGAGCTTGGCAAGCCGCCACAGCTTACAGAGTACCTAAAAATTATGAATTCCATAGACATTATCCATCTTGAAGGTAAATCTCTGTAAGGCCAATATTAAAGATACTAAGAATTAAGGTAATTCTACAGAGCCTACCGTTTATGCCCTATATTTTATCATTTAGGCAAATTTTAGGTAGCAAAGGATAATTTGGATGAAGTATGATAAATAAAGAAATTGGGTACAATTTGTCATGTTTTGTTTAAGAAAAGATACTACGAAATAAATTAAGTGTTATATGAAATGTATTTCTAGAAATGTGTTGTCGCACGAGTCTGTTGCAGCACAGGGCTCTTTATATGAAAACCACGAAAATCGATGAACGTACCTACATGAGTGTGTTTGATAGCCCCGCACGCGGACCTATTCCGTTTTTCCACGTTGAATCTGCACAAAATCGAACACATCTTCTGATAGAAAACGTAATCCAACTTTTTAAAAATTGTATGGCCTGGTAGCTACGATCTTTAAGCCAAACATAACCTAACTTTAGACATTTGAATACCAACAAATCCCGAAATAAATCAACGAATGCGAACTGAAATAAATATGTTATCTAAAACCGAAGTAAATGTCCACAAAAAGTACGGATCGGGTCGACATTATCATCGCGTCGTGGTTTCACCAACCGATGTAGTTTCAAAGAGCGATATTTTAAATTCATGAGATTGCTTTGTAACCATAGACTATTTGTAGGTACATGTCTTTGATACTGCAAATTCTTTATTAAAATGTATTAGATTCGATATAGGAACGATTTTATTCAAAGATTGTTTTTTTTTCTTTTCCAAGGTCATGATACCTACGTGCCTTAATTCGAAGGAGTCGTAATGTATGTTGGTATACATATATATTTAAATTGCTTAAAAATGTGACTAACAGGAACCTAACGCACTAGCGTTTGTGGCGTGATTATGATATCATCTTTGATATAAAATTCGCAAACTGCGATTGGCATTTCCTTCACAGTTTAGGAGCCTGTTAAAAACCGGAACAAAATCGCATGTTTCCCTATATATCTACATAAGGTAGGTATATAAATAGGTATACTTAGTTGGCTCATAAAGGTCTATCTACAAAGATCCGAGTCGTGGCCCGTCAGGAGGGAAAACAATACATCGTCATGACAACGTGTGTGAACGATCCATAGAAAATTTATGTAATGATATTTTTCCCTGACACGTCCCGGACACGTCCCGCACACGTCCCCGACACGTCCCGGACACGTCCCGGACACGTACCGGACACGTCCCGGGCACGTCCCGGTTACGTCCCAGACAAGGCCCGGGCACGGCCCGGACACTGCCCGGATACGTTGTCATGACGACGTATTGTTTTCCCTCCTGACGAGCCACGGCCCGGATCTGTGCAGATAGACCATTTTTCATAGACATACCTACATGACATGTACTGTACAGAACATCGATAATATTACATTATCTCTGTATACAGAGAATACAGAGTGAAATCTGTTATTCAGAAACTTCCTGGAATGTATCTTTGAAGCGCTGTCGTGTCTGTATTTGATTTCATCAATCAATATCAAAATTCTGAACATTCGTGTTTCGCAGAATCAAAGATTACCTACATAGGTACAGTACATTTTGCTATTCAGATGAATAATTAAGATCGCCAAATGAATAATTATTACGTGAAAAAATAATTTAAAAGATAAACCTATTAAATTTTTTGATTATACTTCTGATAGGAACATACCTATTTCATTGTTGTGTGTATCATATTGTTTCATGTATCTAGTGGCTGCCCGCGACTTCGCGCGCATTTATTGTGCTATCTTCGAAAAAACACAAAATATCTACAAATAATATATCCTACGTGTTATTCTGATGTCTAATTTAAGTTATTGTAAACATTAAAATCTGTTCAGTGGTTTTTACGTGATGAAGTATCAAACATCCATCATCGGCACAAACATTGACATTTAAAATATTAGTAGGATTAAGATTAGGATAGGTAGACCTAATGTACCTATCTTAAAGAAAGTATTTCAGCTTCATAAGTAAATAACGTTGCTTAAATTCAGTAGATATATATTTATTTATGCCATGCTCTACTCTACAGTCTTCTTAAACTAGTCCTATTCCAAAGGTTGTCTGGAAGAGATCACTTTTAGTGATAACGCCGCATTTGCGCACAATGTTATAGTTTTAAGTTTTATCTGTATCTTCTTGTGTGCAATTATTTTTATCCATCTTTGTTTTCATGGTTTTGCTTTACTTATTATATTTTTTGTGGAATAATTTTTAAGACGAGGTACCTTCATAAACACCCTGTATTCAACAAACCCCTATGTAAAGTATAGACTGACCCATATACAGGCTGTTAACCAAACTGAAAGGACCCATTCACCTGAATTTCATGTTTTTGTCAATGGTTCACTATCTGAAACGTTTTGGCGATATTTTCATTTCGCAATTATTGGAAACTTTACAATGGATTTTTTAGGGTTCCGTACCCAAAGGGTGAAAACAGGACTCTATTACTGAAACTTGGCCGTTCGTCTGTCTATCTGTCCATTCGTCCGTCTATCACCAGGGTGTATCTCAGGAACCGTTATAGCTAGAGCATTGAAAGATGGTTTATTACCGTTGCCGTTAATAGCGGCTATGACAACCAATACTAAAACCGAATAATAATAAAATAATTAAGGGTGGCTCCCATAAAAAAACGTGTCTTTTTTTGCCGTTTTGCTCAATATCAATAGTGAATGGTGCGGAACCCCTGAATCGCACATGGCCGGTTTTTTTTTGTTAACTTTTTGTTGCAGAAAAGGTTGTCAGCTGTAGTTTAAAAACAGCACTTCCTCTAATGACCTTTTCTGAAACTGAAATGCAGTCATTAAATATTAATTATTTGTTTTGGATTTCGTATTAACATTTTGAATGGAACAAGGCCTTTTTGTTTGAAAAGCAAGGTTTAATATATTTCATATTCAGTTTTAATATATTCATGAAATGAACGTATTTTAATAAATAAAGCAGCTTATTTATTGAAAATAATCTTTTTTAATACCTAACACAAACGGTAGCAAATATTAAATACAATTCTTAAAAAATAAATAATTTACGAAATGCAATTTATTTGTAAGTAAAAATACGTGAAAACATCATCAAAGAAATTCTTTCCGTGTCATGTAATCGGGAGCAGGTTTCTACAAAGATAAGCGTATTATATTACAGCCTATTTCGTTCTGTACCATCAATATATTTTCGCAATAATGTCACTACGCGACGGTATGTACGAGTAAGTACTTATAGGAATTTTGTTTCATGTCTTTATAATACGATTAATTTTAAAATAAGAATGGAATTCATTTGTTTTCACATACATGTAGTAACTACTTTATATACGATTTCCATTTACTGTATAAAGTTTTTGATAAAGAGTACCTACCACGTAAGCGGCAGAATACACGGTGAAACGCAACTGCAACGCAACTGAAACTGCTAGTTACTTTTGAGTTGCATCAAAGTTTCTACTATAGGCTTCTTTAGAAAAAAACACACGACGCAACTAGTTTGAAACGTTTCGTTTCAGTTTGTTTGGGTGTGTTTTGGGTCTTAGTCACATTTTTTTTTTGATTTGGCCTTTGGAAAGAGGCTTTACGCAAAGAGTTGTGTTGATTCCATATTGCCAAGTTTCATCAAAATCTACGTATCTAATTAAAATTTATTCAGTAGTTTTTGCGTGAAAGAGTAACAAACATCCATCCGTCCATCCGATGGCAGAAACATTGACATTTATATTAGTAAGTTTAGTAGGAAGTTCTGCCGTTTGGCCTCCAAATCTTTAGACCACACTGCTTTAAGCCAGACACAGATTGATTAAATGTTACGGAAACTTACGCTAAGCATTAAATAAATCTGCTCTATATAAATAATACCTATGTCAGGAGAGAAGCACCTTGTCATAGACAACTGCCCCTCTTTACGACTGTCTGTCACTACCAATATATCTACGTATATCTCAGATTTATTAAGCAACTTTTAATTCAAAAGTTATTTAATACATTAAACATTTCGCTTTCATATTTCTTCAAAGTTGTAATTATTTACCTTCATTTGAGTAACAGGTCAGTCACACGGTTCTCGTAATCAGATTTCAAAATGTTCGACTATTTTCATCGAATTAATCTCATTTCAGCTCGGAAAGGTATTAAATTAATTAATTCCGAGTGGGATTAAAATTGAAATGTCTGGGTTTATAACTGTTGATGTACAAAAGTGATACGTGGAGCTACATAACTTTTTGTACTTATAATTTCTATTTTTAAAACCATTTATTAAGTAATAGGTGATTACCTACTCGATAGGCAATCTGATAACATAAGTTACGATGTATGTGTCTTTAAATACTAACTTACCTAATCTAATCTAATCTAGCCACCTGTGTTCAAGAAGAGAAGAAGAAGTGCCCCACTGCTGGGTAAAGGCCTCTCATTATCCGCCATGACTTTCTGTCTCGAGCTTCCTCCGCCCAGGTACTTAGAAGGTGTCCAGCACGTCCCGTTACCTTTTCCTTGGTCTGCCCGACTTACTTACCTACATATTTTGAATACCTAGTATTTTCGTGCATCGGAATAATATTCTCTTAATTCGTTCTTCTTTTGTTTTTCTTTTCGGAAACCAGTTATTGCTTTTACCGCGCAATCAAATTCAGACTGCTGAATTGTCATGGAAATAAAAATAAAACACTGTGGACTAATAAAACGACGCGAACATTTTACAATACAACCTGCAATATAACTCATAAGGGCCGGAGCCCACCTGACGGAACGCAGCGCAGAGCATTTTTGATAGTCATAATATTATTATCGATATTATTCTCAATAGAATATTTACCAGTAGTAAATAAACTTCGTATAAAATGAAATGCGACAAGATCTAACAAACGACAATAAAAAATTCTTATTGTTTTCAGCCCACGCTCCAATGCATCAGTCTTTGTCACTGAGAATTCAATAAAAAACAAAAGTTGATTAGAATAAAATCAATCGAGTTCAGAAAATTTTTACAGAGCAAAAGCTATTGGACCGATTTTTATTTATTTTCAAAGTATTCGAGTCTTTTGGAACGTATAATGAAATTGTACGTTCCACTTCCGTCACTGAATATTCAATAAAAGTTAGGAGAGTTATACGGGGTGTTTTATAATTTGAAAAATAGACCGTTTTTTTTTTCAGTTGAGTAGGAAGTAGGAATGAGTAGGAACTTATGAAATTGAAAACTCAAGAGTTAGCGCCAAAACAAACGGTGAAACGCAACTGAAACTGCTAGTTACTTTTGAGTTGCATCGCAGTTTCTGCTATAGACTTCCTTATGTGTGTTCTGGGTCTAAGGGTAATAAAAACAAGAAAAATATCTCTCTACATAACGTAAAGAGATTGTGTGGGATTGTGTTGTGTGTAAGATTGTGTACATGTTTTACCTTTCTTCTTGTTTAGTCAATTAAGGCCTCTACGTCTATGTCAGACAATGCATGGTGCAAGCCTGAGAAGATATCATTTCTGACAACTAAAAAAAAACCGATAAGACAGTGACATGTTTTTCCAAAGGCCTGACAAGAGATATTTGTGGCAGATGGTATTGAGGCAACTTGGCGGCATCTTTGTCCCTCCACAGACCGTTGGCGCCACTGGTTCCGGTTCTCCGCGATGTTTTCTCAGTTTCGGCACTCAATGGATGATTAAGTATTGGTCGTTTAATTAACTGAAGTATATAAAAAGGCGTGTCGATTTCTTCATTCACTTTTTCCACCATCATGAGTAATTTGAGTACCTATCTGGGATTTACGAAAAGATTTCCAACACCCTGTATATCTCGCGTCGAGTACCCTTCAATCGTATGGGAAGTAGCGGACTTATAAAGTTACTTGTAACTTCCGTATTGGAAAGGGACAGTTGGTTTTGTAAGTATCTTTAGAATATGTGATACTTATTTGAGGTCAGTGACCAAATCATACCTTGCAATCTCTAAATTCAACCAAGCGAATTTGTTTGTATATGATTTTGACCCGTGTTTCTGTTTATGGTATGTCCAATTTACACTTGGAAGGTTTTGTCATTTTCTTGATTAAAGATACTGACATCAGTTATGTTTCGCGATCGTAAGTATTTTAAATACATAAATTAGGTATTTGTGCGTTATTATTTAATGTAAGTTTATTCTATTACTAACTGGTTTAGTTAAGGTGCGTCCAGATAGAGCGAATTGGCTCGCGCGGCAGCCTCGCGAGCCAGATGCTCGGTCAGTGTGGACGTGTTCAGGGCCGTTCGGGCGCACGAATGCTCGCCCAAATGGCCGAGCGGCCGAGGCAAATGGCCGAGCGGGCGAGCCATCATGCGCCCGAACGGCGCTCAGGGCTGAGGCGTGCGCTGTCAGATGAGTCCGGCACGCGAACGCGCATGCGCGGCTGCCTCGCGAGGCAAATGCTCGGTCAGTGTGGACGTGCTCCGAGCCATTCGGGCGCATGATGGCTCGGCCGCACGGCGCTCGGGGTCGTGCCGTGGGTTCTGACTCGGTCTTCGGGACCACACGCGCATGCGCGGCTGCCTCGCGAGGCAAATGCTCGGTCAGTGTTTACGTGTTCAGGGCCATTCGGGCGCATGATGGCTCGGCCGAGCGACCGTCAGGGTCGAGCCGTGAATGGACGCGCTCAGGGTCCCTCAGCGTGCGCTGTTCGGGCAGTGTGGACGGTGCTGTCGTGTTCGCGGGTGCGTTTAGACACATCGTGTCGATTATACTTTGAGTACTTGATCAACGTTTGAGCAAAGTTGATTCATTAACATAAGTACATACAATGTTTCTTTTTTATATTTATCCATTCAGGACAAGCAAGGATCAAAAATCATAGAGCCAAACTTTAATAAATTATTTTGAAGTAACTTCCATGAAATATGTCCTCAGCGTAGTCTATAAAAGTAAAATGCAATAAAATTCGTTTTAAATTATTTTTCTGTAACAATATCTCATATTTTCTAACAATAAAATTTTAAAAACGAAATCATCGTCCATCTTATTTACGAAATATGCCTGACAGGTTGGAACAATATTATTATGTTCAAATGTGTTTTAAAAAGCATAGAAAATGTGTGTGCTAAAACATAAATTCACGACACGACGCGACACGACGCCACGCGACACGACGCGACGCGACACGACGCGACGCTAAGACGCGACGCGACACGACGTGACACGATGCGACGCGACACGACGTCGTGGATTGCATCAAGGAGATTGCTGCGAGAGTTTCTAAATTCTAACGTCACGACCACAGACATCGCAGATGAAAGTAAGGTACAGTGAGCGATTAAGGCCCACCGTTTTGCAAGGCCGCCCAAGCTAAAGCTAAAAATAATATAGCCTATGTATTATTCTGATGCATAAGCTACAATATCGCCAAGTTTCATCCAAATCTGTTCAGAGGTTTTTACGTGATGAAGTAACAAACATCCATCCATCGGCACAAACATTGACATTTATAATATTAATAGGATTAGTAAGGCACATTGGGCGAATAAAGCCCGCCGTTTTGCAAGGCCGCCCAAGCTAAAAAAAACAATTAAAATATGTTCAATCCGCACTGACTTCCTGGCACTCGTAAAATGGACCACTAGGAACGCAGGAGCCGACCTATATCAATAACTCATCTTAATATAAAAGTAAATCAAAGAAAAAATATTTTTACATTCTGATATTTTTTACTAGTGCCTTATATACCAAATATGTGTAATAAGCCCCAATGTATGAAAGACTTAACTTTAAAATCAATGTCATTACATATTTAATTCTGGCTTGAATACTAATATCTTTACTCAAAATAGTAGGTAATAATATATGGATTCTCAAATTTCCTGAGGTAAAGATTTTATTTCAATTTGCAACTAGGTGGGCCTTGTTGGCCCACTGTACCTTAATTGTCTAGATTGTCTATTCTTAGGCAGACATCGAGGAATATGCCTGACAAAATCTGACCAAAGAGCATATAATCACTACGTTAAAGTGTTAAGTATGTCAGTACAATTAAGAAAGAGAGAGAGAGATCGTTCTGCTTTGTCATTGCTGGCAACATAACAATATGAATTAGTGTTGTGCAATGGCATACAATTTTTTAATCGATAGTGAAAAAATATTTTCGGCAGGGTTTTTATATTTTAATTTACATTGCTTAAGTAGAACAAAAAAGAATAAATCTTATTGAGTACAAATTTACATTTTAATTTACAAACAAAAAAAATCACAAAACATTGGTACAAGTATCAGCTAATAATATTATATAATAGTGTGCATTAAGACACAATGGGGAGAGGGTGTCGACTCAACTTATTGTCGAACTCATAGAGAGCTAAAATCTGTTCTTCCGTCGAAACCCATTCGTCAGCCAGATCTCAGAATTAACACCCGTTCTCTATAATCTATCTATCTCTGGTTTTGCCCTACTGGAGACAGAAATATTTATCTGTCTTAGAATTTTTAGTCCTTATATCCTACCTGAAATTTTACCTCTAGGTATGTGTTATTTATCGACGGCGAATAGATTACCGTCGATAAAAAATTTATGATAGTTGACGCGTCCCTATATTTTCAAAAAAGTAAATCTAGTCTTTTTCTTGTCATCTCCCCGCATTTTGACAACGGCTGGCTGTCACGACTCACATATTCAGTTTAATTTATATATTTTGTTGTGAAATATCTAGAAGGCATCCGTGAACAAATTTTTATTGTTCGCTAAATTATTGAGAAGACCAGAGAGTTCAACAAGCCGACATACATATGCTTTGTTGATTTTTCCAATGCGTTCGTAACTGGATGAGAGCTCACCACAACACCTTGTACACCGGCTTAGAAAGCTCTATGAAGGAGGAATATCCTCAGTGCGTAGAGATAAATCGATCTAAAAGCAAGATGATGATCGTGGACCGTGTCAACAACAGCTCGCCCAAAGTGACGCAGATTTCAAACTGCGATGTGGTTAACAACTATGTATATCTTGGTATTATATATCCCAAATAACGGCGACTACATGAAGTAAAACGACGTATGCTCATGTCTAGGTCTGTAATGGAGAGGAAGAAAGTATTGAGGAATCGACATATAACTAAAGCCACCAAAGTCGGGCTCGTAAAATGCTAGTGTTTATTATGTTTCTTTATGCGACAGAGATGTGGACAGTGCCCGAATAGGAAAAAGGAAAGATAGATGCTCTGGAAATGTGGTGCTAAAGGAAGATGCTGGGTATAGCAAGGACGGAGATCCGCACCAACTTATCGATACTATAAGAGCTCGGCATCACACAGCGTTATCGTGCACCCATCACACAGTTTTAGTTTAAAAAACAACATTCAAAAAGTGTACAAAAATATTGTGCCAATTTTGAAATAAAATATTTTTTTGTTATGATTTTGTGTCTGTCCACAGTGGCAGTAGTTTTTCTATGAAGGAGTTACAAAAATCTTTACTTACATACATTCATCGGTACATTCAATAACATTTATAAAATATACTGCCTACGACTTCGTAGGTATTTATACTCTATCTTGTCATAATAAATCTTTGAAAACTTACATAATATCTTATTAATTATATAGCCTATGAGTTATTCTAGTGTGCAAACTACAATATTGCCAAGTTTCATCAAAATCTGTTCAGTAGTTATTGCGTGAAAGAGTAACATCCATCCCTCGGCACAACGATTGACATTTATAACATTAGTAGGAAGTACGATAATACACACTAAATATACTTAAATATAGGTACTAAGTTTTACTATCAATAATAACTGTTCAATTAAAATACATAACAAAACTTCTTGATGAGGTAAATAGAACATAATGATGATTTAAATATAATTGAACTTTTTTATTTTTCATAATATCTATTTATTTTCAAAATAATATTACAATTAAAGCTTGCTGTAAGTTTTATGTAAGTTGCTTCTTAGAGTTGATTGTTGGTGGCATTGGTGGCTTTGCTTTTTTTCTATTAAGAAACGAATAGCACTGGATAAGCTTAAATATATTCCACCAGCATCATCACTTTCATCTTTGTCAAGGGAAGAGTTTTTTGCTCTTGGTAAAAGGAATATAAAGAAAACCTTTGGATAGGTAGTATAACACGACTTAAGAAAGAATTGGTTGCTTTTGGGTTGTTGTAATTGCCCGGAGATCGTTCAGCATAGTTATGTGCATATATAATAGGTTGGTATATAATTGGCCTTTAGAACAAACACGGATGCCTTCTAGAATTTTATCTACAAGTACTAAGTGCGCTGGGCCATAGTGTACTAGCGTTCAACCACGTTGGTGACCATCGCTGATGACCAGCGCTGGCCCAGCGCTGGGCCATAGTGTACTAGAGGCATAACACATATTGCATCGCTAAAATTAGTGTTAGGCTTCATAACCTTTTCCACCAGCGACGAGCACAAATGATGAAATTCAGTCACTAACAAACGTGTGAAATTATTAGTTATCAAACACAATATCATTCCATAAAATCGTATCTTGGTCGTTTCATTTGCATTAATATCTTTTTTTCTTACTAAATAAGCAAGCAAAATCATTGTTGCACTCGAAATGTAGCTGTCCATTTTGAATGCGCAAGGAATTCTGATGGCTCGGTCTGCCTCGCGAGCATTGCCTCAGTGTTTGGTTGCCTCAACGTTTTGGCTCGCGCGCGCCGCTCGCGAGGCAAAACGTTGAGGCTGCCGCGCGAGCCAATTCGCTCTATCTGGACGCACCTTTATTATCACGTGTAATTGAAAAAAGAAACAAAAGTAAACAAAAGATCTTCTTTTTTCAAAATTGGTACATTGACACTTTTATAGATACGTATTTTTTGCCTTTAACTATCCGCTACTTTAATTGCCGAATTTACTTAGAAAATAATAAATATATTGCTTGTTTCATAACGTACGAGTACTTACCTAATCTAATAAATGATTCACAAAAATATTTTCGCGTATTTTTCATGTTCAACGTGAATCGCTAAGATTTTGTTAAGAGGACTGAAGATGAGCGCAATCGCTCGTTTCTTTGACGTAATGAAGTTACAGGACTTGCTCATGTGGAAGGATCTTTCGTTGAGGAATTCCTACCGAGTTTGCCTTCCGATTGCTGTTTCAGAAGAGACACGTGTTTTAAATTATTTCATGGGTTTTGAACGTTGATTTTGGACAGTTTGTGATGGGTAAAGAAATGTTGAATGTACATTGGTTACTTACTTACATACCTACATGAATTAGGATGGAGCGAAAGAAGTGTGTAATCGTAAAAAGTGGAGGGAACTGGTATTTGCTGATCCCGATGGGAAAGAGTCGTGACAGATGCATGTATGTATTCTTTCTCCATTATCTTATCTAGCCATCAGTTTCCCACTGCTGGGCAAAGACCTCTCTCCTCTTCTTCCTTGATTCCTTATTCTGGGCCACCTCTGCCCAGACATTCAAGGAAGTGTCCAGCGCATCTCGCCACCTTTCTTTGTCCTATTAAAAATAAAACATACGAATACAATAAGGTACATATATACTTTAATGACACAAAAACTTAAATAAGCCGTCATAATACAGCCCCAGCACTTTTGGCATTTTGGCACGCAGAGAAGATTTTGTGCTAGACAGCTTTAAATTAGTGCATACGTACTCACATGTGCAGGATGTGTGCACAATGTACGTACACCCTGCGACGGAAGCAGCTTCATATGAGAGAATGTTCATGTTTTGAGAAGTTTACTGTAGCTTTACTAATTACATGTACCTACCTAATTTACCAACGCCGTCAGTATCATAGGTATAAGATATCTTTGTATTAGGTACGTTCCGATGTTCCGGCAATGTTATTTTTATATACATATTTATAAGGATTGTAGTATTTGTAATTTTAATATCTACTAATAGGTATTATAAATGCGAAAGTTATCGTGTCTGTCTGTCTCTCATGGAATTGACGGTAACAAATGGAAGTTATTTTTCTAATGTAAGGGATGAATAAGGCTCGGCGCAAATGAGCCACCGACGGGCGCTAACGCGCGTTACCGCCACAATGTCAGAAGCGAGCAAGTATCTGGGTGTTGAGTCGCCGCTGCCACCGGCTACACGTGTGCAGCGCCGCCATACAATTCATATGGAAAAACATGTTAGGTGGCTGTGGTCCTAGTCGGTGGCTCGTTTGCGCCTAGCCTTAAGGCCACTTTTTGCAGCAGAATGTTATTTTGTTGATTAATTAAGGACCACAAACAGAACTTACAATGTCTTAATTACTAGTGCATAGTTAAAAGACTACGTTTTAGACAGAACGTATAACTACATACAATTTAAGCTATCCTTTACTACAAACGTCATATAATCAACGTCGTGAATCCTAAACGTTTAATGGCACAGAAACGAGTATGTGCAATAAAGACTCGAACGTAACGACACTTTGTTATGGGCCATTTACAACGAGTTGCCGAATGTGATGGTCGGTCATCTACCTAGTTTTGTTTATGCTGAATTTTGATGATAATAATAGTAGAACTGGGGCCCGAGACTGCTAATTTGCAATATAGTTGTCTGTCGGCAGTTTTAATTTAATTTTTGACACATTTGGGCGCATTCAGTGTAAGGCATTGTTTATTGGAATACCAAACGTGTCAAAAAATGCCATTGACACTCTGCCAAAACACAAATGAGGTTATTTTAAATTAGCAGACTTGGACCCCTGATATTATGTTAATTAACAAGTCTCTTCAATCTAATTATAATAGAAAACATAAATACATAGGAACACACTCGTACATATCCGCCACGCCTCTTTCCAAGGTCTGTATCTACCACTTTCCTCCACAGATATGATGTACAGAGATGTTTGTCTCAAGTCTGGGTGATTGCGAATAATATGTATACTATAATTATAGGCTTGTACACACGAATTGGTATTCTGTGATTATAGTATACCTTACTTCACCTGATGTTGCCAGAATCTACATATACAATTGCCATTTAAATATTAATTTGTTTTTACAGTGGAGCGATTATCCTAGGTGTAACAGAAAGGGGATATAAAGCCGAAACACAGCGATAGTCCTCATGAAAGTGAACAACTTTCCCCAAGGAACATGAGTCGTAACTCGAAAGCAAAAATTCGCCTTCACATACAAAATGTCCGACCAGCTGATCGAGTAAGTATGGGCGATTCACAATTTTTTTTTCGAGTTACGACCCAGTTTCTTGGAGAAAGTTGTTCAGTTTCATGAGAACTATCGCTGTGTTTCGGCTTTATACCCCTTTGCTGTTACACCCTGTATAAATAATTTTGAACGATGAGCAATTATCCCGCTGTTTTATGTCAAAATTCAAAAATCTAAGAAAGTACAAACCAAAATTAGAATAACATATTGCCTTCGCTATAAATCACTGCTATGAATAGATACCCTAGAGGCTAGCTCCGATACAAGCTTTTAAAGTGTCAATTACGACCCAAGGTTGGCAAAGGACGCGATCCCTTGAGCCAATTCTGTATCGAGTTCACTAACTCCGATGATAATAGTTGTCTGACTGTTAGTATTAGTTTATCTAGGATCTTGGCAAGCTAGTCAAGTCAAAAAACGGTTTTTGACCATAGCTTTACTTAGTCAACTATGCCACTGTTTACAGACTTAAAAAAGGGTGGAGGTTTCTCAATTCGACCGTTTATTTTTAACTGAACGCCTGTTATAGTTATCAAAACGATGTGGTAGTTAAAATTCACTTATAAAATTTGTTGTAAGTACTTATACTTGAGTTGTTTATATCTAAATATAAAATAAAGCAGCTTCATTATGATTTATAAAGTTTTTATGTGTCATGAATATCAAAATCAATATGGGGATTTCACGAATTTAAATTAAAAATCGCTACATAACAGCCAAGTATTTAAATTCAGAATAAACAGAAGTTTACATGCAAGAAGCGTCATATAATTATAGTACCTATGTAAAACATTCTATAAAACCACAACTTCCACAAGAATTTCACTTCCTATTCTCTAAACTAAACAAAAGCCAATAGATATCCTTTCTAAATATTCACGTTAGAACGCAAGTCACTCACTCTCGCCACATTAAATAATCATGAAGGTATCGACATGTAGTGTTTATCGATTTATCCGACTATCGTCAGCGGTACGTCAATTCGGTTTGCGAAATCCCTACGCTTAGAGTTGGGATCAAAGAGCGGAGGAAGCTTCGATACTATTATTTTGATATTATATTTGTTGTCGGATGAAAGCGAATGAAGCTTACTTCATTCACTTCTCTTAAAAAGTGTATTTGGAAGTGATCTCTGCCTGCCTGAAGTGTAAGAGGCTTGACAGATATGAATGTATGTTTTTTTATTGTGACGGAGATTGTAAGTTTAAAAATGTGTTTATTGCATACTTGACAATTGATACGGTATTTTTGTAAATAAAATAGTCTACATAAAGTAACAGGCAAGACTTTTTGGGACCTTTTGGTTGAATCGCTCCCGCTGTTTAGCGTTCAATAAGAATTATCAAATCTTCCGATTCAATCGTCAAACCGGTAGCTATTTTCCATCAATCGTCATTTGAAGCTCTTTTCAAAAGCGATGTTCTGTAGAATCTGTTTGCAAGAACATTTTCGACTTTACTAGATCCAGCATAGGTATCGTTTTGTGTGTGAACTTATTCATATAACCATTTAAGCTACAAAACGGGATCTAGCAATGAAAATGTTTTTTTTTTTTTGTAGGTTGTTCTCAAAGAAGAAAGAAACCTTACTCTATGCCTTACCCAAATACTAACGAGGCCAGATAATGGTAGAAGCGTGTACCGGACATGAGGGTGATTAATCAAAAAGTTATCGCTTGAAGCCCTGCGCTTTATTCAGTGCCTGACACTATAGGGGTGCTATAACGGTGTTATAAGGGCGCCACTACCGCTTTTTTGTAATCTCCTCTATCTAGTTTCCTTTCGTGTTTTTATAAGTGGCTTGATAGGAAGCTTTTAGCCTATTTCGTCTTAAATGTCAATCCAATTTTGGCGACGCAAAATAACAACTACATACACCTACATAGGTATTTATTTATTTAAGGATATCCACAGCTTAACCATAAGTAAGGTAACATAAAAATAAAGTAGTAATATGTCTTCGCCAATCACGGATACCACAACTTATATTATAAACTAACTAAACTCTTATAACTTATATAATGTACTTACGTTCTTATACGTGTGTTTCTGACAATAAATTTAGTTTTGTGCCTTGTTACTTTGGAAGTAGAAGATGGATCATGTATTTGAAGCTACTTTTACAAACTGTTGAAAATTCAAAAGAATCCTGACTTTGATGTAGTGCAGATTAAAATATACTGAAACATAAAACTTTCAAATCTAGTCAATGTGTGTGCCGATGGATAATTAAAAAACTACTGAACAGATTTTGATGAAACTTTACAATATTGAAGCTTGCACATCAGAATAACACATAGGCTACATTATTTTACAATAAAATGATTTTCTTCTAAGATATGACCGATAAAGGCGTACGAAGTCACTGGAAGCATGTTTATTTAATTTCCTATTGGACTTAATTGAGAAAGACATTATACCTCTAAACAATTTACTACAATAGTAACCTATTTACACTTCAGTAAAGTTCAATTTAGATCTATTGTCCTTATATCTATCTATCTATACCTAAAAGGACATCATGTTACCTAATTTACATAGTTTCCGTCGCCTCTGTCACATCACAAGGCCGTTTATTGGCAATTACATGTTATATTGTCACTGGGATATCTTCAATTTAGTCGAACTGCACAACATTTAACTATTCAAATTACATATAAAGTTATAGAATTACAATTTGTGGATTCAACTGTGTAAGTTCGAATTTGTTTGATGACAAGTTTAGATATCGCAAGGCCTTTGTCTGTGTAGTATTTGATACTACTGTCCAACCAATCGTGAGATCGTTTTGTGATGAAAGATCTGCGAAAAAGAAACAAAAGAAGCGCGACAGATAAAAGACTGTACTTCTATATTTTGATTTCTATAAGGCTGTCCTACAAAATGAACGTTTCTTTTTTAATTTGTTAACATTATAATCATACCTACTTCCATTCTAAGTTCATTGAAATGTAAACAAAAGATAATTTGCACTTTATTTCTTTTGTAAATAAAACAGCTGACTTATGGAAAATTATGATTGAGTTCTTCATTATGTTATGATTTTGTTTTGCCTTTTTATTTACCCATTCAATTGTTTAATACACCAAAATTGATGTATAAGACAAACACTAAAATCTATATTCGTTTAATAGAAATAGTTTTCTTATATTAACGAAATCTTATTTTTGATTAATTTTCATTATTTACCTACTGTCCGAATTCTGTCTGTTGTAACTTAAACTAATAAAGAGTCCTCAGCCTGTCGGTGCAAAGAGTGGAAACAAAACAAAATTGTCAAGTAAAAGACCTCGTCTTGATCCTCATTTGTCACTCTATCGTCTTTTGTTAACCTTCCTCACTCCTCTTACATCACACTTTCTCACTAAATCTTCACTCTTATCTTCCCTACATTAACACACCGTGATATGCATTAATATAGCTAAGGGAATTGATAAAACAAAGATGATATTGAAAAGTTCAATCCGGTAATGAATGAAGAATGTTGCATAGCACTCTAGTTGATGAAGCAGCCTCGACACGGGAATTTACTCTCAAACTTTCAACATTCTCATATCGGGACTGCCTAACTTCGCAGTTTTGTTTTGTTTGATTTTCTGTAGTCTCTTTACTTTGGAGTGTTATTTCAAGACGGATTATGCTATCTACACACCAAAGCCGCCGGCATGCCGCCGGGCTAGGTCGGCGGATTTACGTCATATGAATGGCAGCTGTCAAAAAAGCCGGCGGCTTTGACAGCATTATGTAGCAGTATCTATCAGAATTCATGCCTAGTCCCACGTGCAGGGGCACAAGTCCTAATTTAATTATTAAAAACATGCCGTTTTATTCTGTTTTTTTGACAGAGACATACAAAACCTAAGGTCACCACTTACAGCGGTTTACGTTTTTCATATCAAACGTCAAACTGCCAGAGATCACTTCCCTCCACTTACTACGATCCAAACACACTTCCTTCGCATCATCCACTTTCATTAGTCACCTTATCCCTGGGCCCAAGTCTTCTTATTTACAATATTCTAAGTTTTAATTCTAAGTCAATGTAATTTTTGACACATTTGGTCGCAATCAATGTAAGCCATTGTTTAACAAAATATCAAATGTGTCAAAAATTACATTGACACTCTGCCGACACACAACTTAGAATGTTGTAAATAAGAAGACTTGGGCCCTGGGATGAGGTGACTAATGAATGTGGATGAAGCAATGGAAGTGTGTTTGGATCGCAGTAGGTGGAGGGAAGTGGTATGTGCCTTCCTCGATGGCCATGAGGCATTATGGATATGCATACATTTTCCTTGTAACTTTTTATCCTATATAACACGTCTCGCTAAAGCGAAGGAAGTGTGTTTGGATCGTAGTAGGTGAAGGGAAGTGGTCTCTGGCAGTTTGACGTTTGATATGAAAAACGTGAACCGCTGTAAGTGGTAACCTTAAGTTTTGTATGTCTCTGTCAAAAAACAGAATAAAACGGCATGTTTTTACTAGATTATTTATTTACTGAGCCTTTCATACAACTGGGATAGGAAAGCTAATTTTAGCTGACTTCAGTCTGATGAAAAAATAAAGATTCAACGAAATGATTCCTAACAACAGACCACGCCAGACAAATTCCATCACAAACCTCTGTTAAAATAACTTTGCTTTGGCTCTCAAATTAACTCACAACTACTTCAACTTGGTCCTTCAACCCTCATAGGAGTTTCTCTCAATCCCTCAATAATAAAAAGGTTATAGAGGGAAGGTAGGTCAAGTTAAAATGGATAAAGGGAGAGGTTGGAAAAATATTTATTTAACTCAAAACCGGACTTCAGTTTGTGGATTGACGGATGTTTGTTGGAAGATATTCGTTGCGTATGTTGCTGAATTCCTATTTCAAAATATTTTTTAGTCAGTTTCTTTCCAATTTTAGGAGTAAAGTCTAGCAGCACACATTTTGTCGAGTTTATGGAATATACATGCTGTGAATACGACTCTCATAAGAACATATCATAATTCGTAGAAATATTAAAAATCAAATCACGAAGGCACAGAAAGCTTAATAATCATTCTAATAACAATTTTGGTAAACAAACTGCTGACCAGACGCTAAAAATAAAACAAAACAACATCACAGTCAACTGAAAAAAATATATTTAAAATTGGAATCAAAAAACAAATGAAACATTAATGAAGCCACTGGAGCGGGAAATGACTTCTCAAATAAATTAATGTTCGAAACCGTTACTTTTGAACATTTAATATTTATACGTAGTTTCCAATGTTATTGGTTTTATTCCGGTGTCATATTACAATTTGGAAATACATTACAAAGAGACTGAATAAAGCTTTTTGAAACAAAGTACCTTAAGTACTTACTATACACTCCCCGTTACTACAAGACGAGATTTAAATATAAGTACTTAGTTCTGAAACGAATTTAGGTAAATGACGTGTTGGCTATAAACAATGGCTATAGTATACATAGTACCCTAAAACCACGGGCATGTATGAGGCGATTGATGAGTGTGGATGAAGCGAAAGAGGTGTGTTTGGATCGAAGCAAGTGGACGGAGGTGGTCTCTGCCTACCCCAATGGGAGAGAGGCGTGGCGGATATGTATGTATGTATGTCATGTATAGTATACATGGACATGAAATTAGTTCTAGAACTAGTATATTTAAACCTCCTTTTGTAATAACGGTGATAATGTTTATTTTAAGAATTATTTTACTGTGAAAACACGAAGTTTTCATTAGTAGATACGTCATTTTTAAACGTTCTGGGGCCCAAGTCTGCTAATTTAAAGTAGCCTCAGTTGTGTGTTGGTATTCTGCTAAACAATGGCTTGCATCGATTGCGGCCAAATGTGTCAAAAATACCATCAACAATCTGCCGACACGCAACTGAGGCTATTTTAAATTAGCAGACTTTGGCCCCTGGTTGCTAAATAACATGAACCGGCTACTTAGAAGCGAAGTTCTACTAAGTACAATTCGACGCTAGGTACCAAACCAAACACAATGCCCTTATCAATTTAAATCACAAAGCCCTTTGCTATAAATATCTAAATGAATTCGAATTTCGAACTCCCAATAAGAAGCTTCCTCCTCAATTATACGACTTAACTGTCAAATACAATTGCTGCCGGGTTCAGAATCAATATGTATCTGAAAATGTAATTATGTGAAGACAATGGCTTTGTTTTCCAATCTAATCTGCCAATGCGCTGTAGGTAGGTACCTACGTACTATGAGTGCGATCTGAATAAGCGTTGATTGATGTTACTATTGTAATTATGAGTTTTGTAGGTAGGTAGTTTCCCTACGAAACTAGTAAAAAACTAGTAAAATAGTAAACTACTTAAGTAGTAAACTAGTAAAACTGGTAAACTAGTAAAAAGTAAAAAACAAAACTACTCTCTAGTATAGATTGTCCACGATTTTGTGTATGCTATTATATCTTAGAACACTTCCACAATATCTTGAATAAAATAGTTAAGCCCACGCTACCTACTTAAAAAAAGAAACATTTATTCACAGCCCAATATACATAAACATGAAAATGTAAATTAATCAGCGGCTTATGCTATGACAATTAAGTGATATATTGATGTTTAAGCTACAATATCCTCACATCTATACATATAAGCAAACATTGACATTATTCAAGTTATTTTGAAACAAAATAGGTTTTTTAAATTGCTTGTCGAATCCACAACTTACCAAGTTACTAACCACAACTTCGAGTTTAATTCGAGAATTCATAGTAAATCTCACAAACTAGTCACATTCATTGAAAGAGCTCTAGGCTGAGCGTGATAAGCCTGCTTTGTTTGACCGGTATCCAACATTCAATCATGAACCTACGAACAAAGGCGAAGAAGATTTGATTATTGTCGCCACATGACACTCTGTGTATGCGATGAGGCTATTGAATTGACGGTTAGTTGTGTCTCAAGTTAAGTTATAAATGATTTATCATGAGTGTAGGATTTTAGTATTGGCTTTTGACAGCTGTCATTTGTATGACGTAAAGCCGCCGGCCTGGCCCGGCGGCATGCCGGCGGTATGTTTAGGCGGTAAGTATGAGTAGGTAGACAGCATAAATTAAGGACATTGGTATGTTTATTATAGCTTTCCATAATTATTTCCTTGAATACAAAATAACTTTTAAAAAATCTGTTCTTTATAATATAGCTGTTATTGTCCCATTGCTGGGCAATAAGACCCCACACACAGGCCTGTTGTAATCCGTCATTCTTTTAATTCCTCATTCTGATACTTAGGTTTTTCATAGGTACTTTTTTAGGAAAGTAAGTAGTCTGCCTCGATGCCTTATTGGTAGCTTATTGCCACAGGAAAAAAGCCTTAACGAAAATTATATTTGAAGCTAAATTAAAACGTTAAATACTTAAGTGTATAAATCCCGAACGTTTAAAAACGAGGTAAACTGCATTTTAGTAATCAACATAATGAGGTTTCATTACTTACCTCCTCTGAATGTCATGTGGATGAAATTTTAATGAGAAATTCTGACTTTAGTGGATTAAGGTATTAATTTTATATGAATCTTCATACTTAAAGAGATAATTAAATTTTAACTGTTGCAGATATAACTGTTTGAGTATTTTCAGAGAGGGAATACCTCCTTTTTTAACCGGACATAGGTACATGTAGGTACATATCTGTCACACCTCTCTACCATCGGGGTAGACAGAGACCACTTCCCTCCACTTGCTACGATCCACATTTCTTTCAGTTCATCCACATACATCAGTCATCATAAAATGGTAGCCTGTTATAAAAACTGTTTTTTAGTTTTCAGTGTTATTTCCTCTAGTTGTTAAGTTTATATTTGCATTTGTAGGCCTTTACCCATAACTGGGACGAAATTGACTGTTGCTGTATCTATATGTGCCTGCCTATATATGAAACAACATTGTGTAGGTAGTGAGTACATCGATTGTAAAAGCTTTCCAGGGCTTTTAGAAACAAACAGTTGGCGTTCCCATGTTATTTCATGTGACACATTTGTTTTAAAAGCGATAAAAGCACATATACATACTCTGCAATATGTATAGGTATTTGGTTATAGGAGACCCAAATCTGAAACCGACAAATTTCCATCGTGTTGGAGGTTACAAATTGTAATCTGTTTCAAAATCGAATCCAGAATTAGAAAACTGGAAACGCAAGTCTACACCTAAAACACCTAAAAGCTACAATAGGATCTATTCTCACTTAAGTGACATTGTCAGGAATTAACGCTCGCGTGGGTGGTGAATAAATAACTCAAAATAATGACATTTTACAACATGATATCGTTAGTTCCGATTTGCACCACGTGCCAAAAGATCCTTGTAGCACTATAGGTACCTACAGTGCTACAAGGATCTTTTGGCATTTTTTTTGGCATTGATTGGGTTTTGAGTTAATACGAGTGTATTTACTCAAAACCCAATCAAAGCTTCATCAATTGTATTTGTTTATCCTTTATCGTTCATTTTGTTGTATTGTATTTGCGGAGTAAGATCAATTTTATAATTCGCGGTTGAGGCAAAACGGTCCGAATATAAATTGAAATATAGCCTATGTTTGGCTTTTTATATCGGCAATTTGAATAAGTTGTTTTTACGATTCGATTCATTTGTATCTTCAATATAATGATGGTTTGTGTGATTGACGTATTTTATATTAAAATAATAGCTTTCATTCAATATTTGATAAATAAAAATATAATAACAAAATCGTAGGCATCACAAAATAAACGAATGTTTTTCACTTGTTATTTTTAGCTCATTACAAAACCTCGTGTATTTTATTCAAGGAAATTATCATACGCAGGATAGACGACTTAAATAAAGCCCAAGACCCGTATTTGAGTAAATCAGGACCGCTTACTATCAATCAGTCCAAAACAGACCCAAATCAGACCTAATTTGACCCAATCTGACTAGCGCTGACCGTCAGGAATTCTTTATTGTCTTCATTTATTATAACTGACTTTTTTTCGCTCAGTTAGGTATAAGTAATAGTTTTGGCTTTGTAAAATAAGTGTTTTTTAAATCTTTTATCAAAATATTCAGAATGTTTTACAAACTTGAGGTCATGCCAAAAGCATCTTGTAATAATTGCAATAAAATATCGAAGCAATAAACATCAGCTGCAAGTTAATCTGATTCCATTTCATTGTCAAAACTATTCAACTGTGTAACCCGACTAAATTACAAATCAATGTTGGTTTTAAAGAAATGATGTTGACCGGCGTTTATTCAAAAAGTTAGGTAAGTAATACGTGGTTATAACAGTTATACAGTGATTTTAAATGAAAGAAACAGACACGATAATCTAATTTTATCCTATTCAAAAACAACAGTTTATCTACTGACAGAAACTTTCAAAAAGCCACATGACTATGAAGTTAGCTTCGCAATTCAACTTCATCCTTTCGCAGAAATCACTGGCACGTTTCAATTAAACAATTACAAACTGCGTCCTAGTTAAGGTATGCTCTGTTGTGAGCGTATAAACGCTTCGCTGGGTTCCTTCAAATGCAACTGTCGTAGAGAAACCACGTGAAGTCTGGGGCCCAAGTCTGGTAATTTTAAATAGCCTCAGTTGTGTGTCGGTAGAGTGTCGATGGCATTTTTGGACACATTTGATCGCAATCAATGTAAGCCATTGCTTAGCAGAATACCAAAAAATAATGCCATTGACACACAACTGAGGCTATCTTAAATGAGCAGACTTGGGCCGATGTTGGGTGCTGTATTTGCTGTCTGCAAACTCGTAGACTTGTAGATTTGTAGTACATAGGTAGCAATGTTAGTAAAAGTTGCAGATAATCTTACATAAGTTTACGGTGTTTTTTTAAAATTCCATATTTGAATTCTATTTGAATCTTGTGTTTAAATTGCCCTCTTTGGTACCTAATTCAATGACAATAAATGGAGAAAACCCCGCCATGAAACCTTTCATGATAGATTCATCAAGGAGCTACCTTAGACTGTTTGTCGCTTTGTTATTTATCTTCTTTTCATTTCGTAAGTATATACCACCTTAAAATCGGAATGACAAGGTCCGAAATCATATCAATAGTGTAGGCGTATGATACCGGTATGCCCGAATAATAATTAAGTGAACACATTTCATAAAACTCAAACCTCAATGCATAAGTATTTTGTATCGATATAGTGAAAACTAGATCCAAGCTAGATCCGAACCGAGCCGAGCCAAGCTGATCCTAGATCTAAATTGTTTTATAAGATTTATTTAATGTTTTGGCTGTATTCGTTTTATACACCTTTAAGGCTGAAACACACCGGATGCGTATGCGTAACGAAAACGTAAGCACTGCGTAGCCACGCGCGTAGTTACGGAGAAATCCGATGTGACACGTCGACGTGTATCTACGTTACGCAAGCGGTGTGTCCTGTCTCATACAGTTCCATACATTACAACTCAGAGGTACGCGTACGTCTTCGCATACGCAACGCATACGCATCCGGTGTGTTTTGGCCTTAAATAAATAAACACCATTTTCACTAAAGATTTCATTGTACCTATATCTATACTTATTTACGTCTAACAAAGCCATCTTTGTACTTGGGGTTTGTCTGTTATAACAGTTGGTGTTATTATTAATTACAAGGTGCGGCCAAGCGTGACTGACTCATACTGTTCTCTACTTCGCTATAATTGAAACAATATTTTCGCACAAGATGTTTGAAGTTTAGTTTCTGTTTAGAGGTGTAAAATATAATCGAATTTACTCTTTGTCATTGTTTTCGTTGGAGAAAACTGTCTTGTAATCGGTTTTACTTATTTGAAGACAGACGTACCATTACATACATACATACATATTAGGTTGGGGAAAAAGTTTCTTCGTATTTTATATGAAAATTCAAAAAGTTTTTTTTATAGTTTATTTACATTTGACTAAAGTATGTAGGTGCCATTTTGTTCCATAACTTTTTGCCATCTTGTTGGTAGTGACATGATCCCATTGCTGTAAAAATTTTGAGGCTTCTGATCGAAAAACTGCGACAAGTGGTTTTGGCAGTCCTCTCGTGATGTTAACCTGACACTGCCTAAGGAATTCTGCAGAGACCGAAACAGAAGAAAATCTGAAGGTGCAAGGTCAGGACTATACGGCGGATGCATTAATACCTCCCAGCCAAACTCTCGTAATTTTTGCTGAGTGGCTAAAGATGTGTGAGGTCTAGCGTTGTCATGGTGAAAAACCACACCCCTTCTGTTGATCAATTCTGGCCGCTTTCTCTCAATTTTTTGCTTCAATCTCATCAATTGTTCGCAATACAGTTCTGAATCGATGGTCCTGCCTGGCGGTAACAGCTCATAATGAATGATGCCCTTCCAATCCCACTATACACACAGCATTACCTTGTTGCGAGTTAACCCGGGTTTTGCCACAGTCTGTGAAGCTTGACCGGCCTTTGACCACGATCTTTTTCGCACGTTCTTGTCGTAAGTGATCCACTTTTCATCACCAGTTATCAGCTTTTTCAAAAATGGTTCGGTTTTATTACGTCGTAATAAAGAATCACAAATGAGTACACGGTTCATTAGGTTTCTTTCAGTGAGCTCATGAGGCACCCAAATATCGAGCTTTTTAGTGTACCCAGCTTTATTCAAATGAGTCAAAACCGTTTTGTGGTCAATTGCCAGTTCTTCAGCTACATCGTAACTACTAATATGCCGATCTTGCTCCACTTTTTCAAAAATGGCATCAATTTTGTCCGTAACAGGGCGACCAGAGCGAGATGCATCTTTGATATCAAAATTTCCGGCTTGAAAACGCTTAAACCAAACTTGCGCTACTCTCACAGATACTGCATTAGGTCCATAAACATCACAAATTTTTTTCGCGGCTTGAGTTGCATTTTTACCTTTTTTATAGTAAAATTTTAAAATGTATCGAATTTCTTCTTTAGATTCACTCATTTTAACAACAACAATAACAAATGAAAATCACACAAATTCCTAATTTGAATTTGGAAGTGCCTTCTTTAAAATTAAAAATTTTTAATGATACCAAAATCAGCCAGATACAAATGGTATAGCCAAAGAGATTTTAATACAAGTTCATACATACTATATGCGAAAAGACTTTTTCCCCAACCTATTATATATCCGTCACGCGTCTATACCATTGGGGTAAGAAGCGACCACTTCCTTCCACTTGCTACGATCCAAACACACCTCTTTCGCTTCATCCACACTCATCAGTCGCCTCATACATGCCCGTCGGTTTAGGGTAGGTACTCTTGATTTGGCCTTTCTTGAGCAAGTCCCCGATTTGATCGAGGTACGTTCGTCTACGTACCATTAATACCTATGTTTTTAAAGTTGCTTTTAAGGTTGAAATGCCTTTACTAGAATTAGATGGTGTGCAAATTATGTTAAAGAATGCCAGCTACTTATATCTGTGTAAAACACATGAAGTTGAATTAACTAACTACGAAAAAATATTCTAATTTCAAACAATTCAAAATATAGCAAAAGAATTGAAGTAATATAATACGCTCTTTCTTTCAAAATGAAATTAATTCAACAAATAAAATGTTTCAATTTTACAGTTGAAAATCGCATTTGAGAAACAATACCGACAAATGAATCGATTTGTTCTAGTAATTCGATTTTGAGTTTAATCAAAAATTTACTTAATATTGGGTTTCGACACCAAACTGCTTATTGAGCTGCGGGACCCAAATAAAATTCCTTTTGAGTGATTATTTTCACTTTTAAGTAAAATATTCTCGTACTTAGAGCGTTTTAAGACTAGCGTGTTAAACGCGCGTAAACGCTCGTTTTTTGAAGCGCATATACGCGTGTCTTTTGCTCGTACGAGTGTTGACGCGCGTATAGTCTATAATTTTAATGATTATGGTTTTTATTTATTGATAAGTAGTTAACTAATTATGTTTTTTTTTAATACTTAATTTTGATATCGATGAAATGAATTTGATTTTATTATTATAATTGTTTAATTTATTATTTTGATTGTATAGTACGTATGTTTCTTTTTCATTTAGATTGATTTTGTAATATTTAAAATATAATATTTAAAATTCGGATTCAAATTATTGTTTTACGAATAAATTAAATGAAATGTTGAACACGACTCACTCTACCGCACCACCGCACCGGTTCGAGCTTATACACGCGTCATATTTTTTGAAGCGCATATGTATCGTGCTTTTAAGCGCGTATGCTGAAAACGACCATATGCGCGCGTATAAAATGCTAGTCAGAAATCACCCTTAAGTACATATGCGAAAGCGCTTAATTTGTATTTTGTTTTCAATCCACCGCAATATACGCTGAGCACTAGATTAGTGCGATCTATAATGCGCTTAGTCTTTAAGTAACAGGGCTTTAATGAAACGTGTTTCATTGTACCCAAGACGGATCGACGCTTGCACTGGGGAGCAATTCTGATAACTTACTTAGAGCTGGGGCCCAAATCTGCCAATTTACAATATTTTCAGTTGAGTTTCAATTGCATTTTAGTCAGATTTGATCGCAATCAGTGTAAGCCATTGTTAAGCAGTATACCAAATGTGCCAAAAAAATCCGTTGACACTCTGCCGACACGCAACTGATAGTATTTTAAATAAGCAGACTTGGGCCCCTGATCACTAACTTCAATAGTTGTGGCACAGATAACTAAATAGTTACTAACGTGTTGTGGTGTTTGCAACGAGATTAGAATTGGGGGACTCTACATAATACTCGTTGCACGATGGTGTTGCATTAATACTAGTAGTTAACTAATTTCTGTAGCTCCGTCGCCTTTCCTAGATATCGTACGTGCCTTTAGGTACATTACAATTCAGGCGCAGTGGCCATTTGTATTTTTAGACGGCATTTTTTTCGAGGTTTGGAACTTCAAAAGTTACTTTAGTTTTTTAATAATTACATTATGGATGACCATCCTTTGCCTCGGTGTGAGGCAGCGAAGCGGAAAAACTTACAATAAAATCCTAAAAATATTTCATATTTTTGAGGATAGTATGATAATTGGTTATAGCATGCCAAGATACAATATTCTACAGTCATGAAGAATAACCTAATAAGAAATCCAAACGGTTTGAATAACAGATCGGTAATACCCATATTACGGAACCGGTAAAACCGGTAATAATACCGGATACCGGTATCCCTAATAATCCTGTTTACCGGTTAATCCCTTCATTAGTCATGTTACCGGAGGCCAAAAGGTAAGGGTTCAGGCGCAACCTTTATTCTTGATTGTTATAAATTGATACTGAATTTACTATGCTCTTGTTTTGTGGTGGACTTTATATTTTGTTTTCAGCTAGGGTGTAGTATTTATAAATATAAATTACAGTCTGTCCTAAAAGAGTAGAAATTAAAAAGTGGCAACACAGTAGCGTCGTCCCTTTCGAATAAATCTAACGAAAACGAGACGACACTACAGTGTTGCCGCTTTTAAATTTATATTATTTTTGGACAGACTAGGTATAACTGCTCTTACTCACTAGTAGTTACGGTTTGAAATAAGAAAAACGCGAATCGCAGTATGTCGTTGACTTGCGGTTTCAACTGATACCGTGGAGTTATAAAAATCGCTAAAGAAATGTGATACCTAGATACTCTTTGAAGAATGTGCAAATTCCTACCTAAATCAATACATTTTAGCTATTCTGTAATCTTACTTTGTCTTGATGTACTTAGGTAGGTTCTTAATTCATTTTTGGCCAATAATTTAAACAATTCCTCGTACCTACTCAATATTTGATATTTTAGTGTTATTAGCATTTCAAACATCTGTTTATCTTCATGGAAACTTTGTTTTTCCTTATGATTAAATTATGTTTTATTAAATAAAGTCCCGGGAAGCTAAAAGTAAAACGGGAAGGCCCAAAATTGATTGACTTGACTACACGTGTCAGTCACAAGGAGAGATATAAAAAAAAGGAAATAGAGGTAGGCAATTGTCTGGGGAGTGATACCAAACACGCAAAGGATCTTTCCATCCATCACAGAGAACGGGACCACTTCTCAAAGCTGTATAGTTGAGTAGCAACCGTAATAAGCTGCGTAAAAATGTCAATTTTATTCTAGTCTCTGATTACTTCAAGACCGGATGTTGCAGAAACGTCATTTAGGTCAACACTACATTAAATTTAAAGATATCTCCATCTTACATATATACATACATTTATTTATTTTTATTTATTTATTTATATCTAATATCTCAATATCATTATCATGACAGGCTTACACCTAATTCGATAGTTACTTAATTAAAACATTTGTATGTAGGAACTTACTACAATTACATATTCGTCACACCATCGAGGTAAGCAGAGACCATTTTCTTCCACTTGCTACGATCCAAACACACGTCTTTCGCTTCATCTCTACTAACCACTCGCCTTATATCATCGGTTTAGGGTATTTTTACTCGGTCTTTCTAAAAACGGTGATATAAAAGCAGTCACCCAATATGAACAGCTTCACACAGAATTTTCTGTCACTTTTCATGAGAAAATTTGCGCGGAAAATCCACGGCAAGTGAGACCAAAGAGTCTGCAATACCTAACAAAGATTTAACAGTGAAATAGTTGTAATAGAAACTAGAGAAACAAACAAAGCAATTAAAGTGGGTTGTACAAGTCCGCCTGCGGCTAACTTGTGAAGACTTATCCTGTAATTAGCTTTCAGGCTTCGATACAATGGTTGCTTTTGCAGTCAGTTCAACTCAATTGTGGTTAAAACGTGATATTGCTAGTACGGATAGAGTTACTCAAGCTGTTATTTATTTAAGTTTTGTTGGGTTTATTTGCACGAAAATAGTAATAAATTAATAATTTTAGAAAAGTGTAGTTTTTTTTCTTTCGAGACTACGAAAGCATTTTCGTGATGATAATGATATTTTATGCACGAATCAAAAATAATAATGCTATCTACACACCAAAGCCGCCAGCATGCCGCCGGGCTAGGCCTGCGGCTTGGCGTCATACGAATGGCAGCTGTCAAAAAAGCTGGTGGCTTTGGTGTGTAGATACCATAAAAAATCATCATCATTCAAATGAAGTACTTATTCACAGAAAATCTGCATTTTTAAATCAGCTCTATCTAAAATATTATATCTCGAAAATAAAGCAATAGGTACCTACATACTGCAATTGGATTATGTGTGCCAAACCTTTATGAGAACTAGCCGCTTATTTAAGTAGTTCCTTCCCGAGGGTAAGATTGTAACTTCTCAGTAACATCGCTCTTGTTAAGATAGTTATAAAGATTATAGATTTCAAGTTTTCTCATCAAAGTGGGCTTTTCCTTGTTATTAAACATCACTGGTCTTTTTTAAGAACATCATTTGTTACGTTAGTATAGCTAAAGTTTGTATTTAATAACTTCTTTTGTAGAAAAAATGTTTTTTTGGACCCTAAACCAACTTGCCTAGCCAGGTATTACAGGAAAATGACTGTCTTAGAATGGTTGTTCTCAATAAGTCTTTTAACATACTCACATACATGTCACATCAAGGTAAAGACCACTATTAAATTATATAAATATCAGGCGCATATTCATCAGGCGCCTGATGAATGTGGATGAGGAGAAGGTGTGTTTGGATCGTAGTAAGTGGAGGAAAGTGATCTTTACCTTGACGTAACAAGCATGTGAGTATGTCAAAGGACTTATTGAAAAAAAAAACAACCATTCTAATATAGTCATTTTCCTTTAATACTTGAGTACAAGTTATTGCCTAGTGGCTACCCTGACTTAAATCAATGTTACCCTTTATATAACAGATATAACTAACTCAGAGCATATCCGCATCGCTTTCTTTCCTAAAATTACTTGTTAGTACCTTTATGCCTGTATCAGAGGCTAGAAGCAATTTGGTATTTTTTACAAAGCACTATAAAGTTTAATTTAAAACAGAACTTTGAGGAGACAGTTTTATGATGTGTTTTTATGTCCAGCCGTTTTATGACCTGGGGGACAATTCTCGACTCTTACGCTAGCACTAGTACGAGGCTCGCTGGGAAGGCCTAACTAGCGCAAAGTCACAGCTAGCGTAGGTAAACAGAATTGCATACTTGTTAATTTATTTATAAAAAATCTGCTGCAACTACGATCTGAGAAAATTAAATTCGTTTTTAAACGCGTCTTACTTATCGGGGTAGATACAGACCACTTCCCTCCACTACAATCCAAACACTTCTTTCTCTTCATCCAGTCATCAATCGCCTCATACATGCACGTCAGTTTAAGGTACCTTACTCATTTAAAACCTTTAACAAATTATTCATTCAGAAATAACTTCGCAATGCACATATCCCTTTTCCTGATAGGATTTCAAATAAGGAAACCTCAGAATCCAGTTCCGTTTCCCCGACCATTGAAATTTGTGAACAGTTAAAACATCCAACAAAGACATGAAGGGTTGAGCTGAGCGATAAAGCGAGTGCAAAGCGAATCGTCTTGAACGATCGAAATTGAAAATTCCGCCGAATCAATTCGACTCCCAAGGAAAACGTCTTTGTTCTCGAATGTTCCCGAATCTTCTGGAACCAGCTCGTCGGCAATCGCGGGATTATCTTTTACAAAGAGTAGGTAGTTCTTATAGGTGTACCATAACAGGATTAAGAACGCATTTACTCTATTCCAAATCAAAGATTTATCAACTTTTTATTACGTAAGTATATAAATACTCACTTGAAAAGTCGAAAACTCGAAGTCGCCGGAAGCCGTTGGATGCGGGCAGCACAAAACCTGTCGTTGTGAAGATCCTTGGGGGAAGTCTACAAGTTAACACAACAACAATTCACTTATCAATCCGATATTTATAGATTATTAAGTTGTAAGTAGTTTTAGTGACCGGAATTGTTGGACTGAAAAATAGACCACGCCCACCAAATAGGTCTCTCTTTTACTTCACAATAGAATAATTATCTTCTGAAATTACTTTTCCATAAAACTCCAGCTGTTACGTTCTCATTGTTCATAAAACAGCAAGTGTGGCTGACGGATATGTTGACATCGCGATTCGAACTTCGAACGCAAATGCTTTCGTCTTTTGTTTCTTGAAGCCATCCACCATTTTGCTATTTTTGACAGGTTTGCAATAATCTAATCCAATTTTTATGTCTTCAAACCGAACCGATATTTTTCTATCGTTCTTATTATTTTCGTTATAAAATAATTTGTTTGATTCAACTTTTGCTGTCGGAATTTTTATAATTTTTTATTAACGGGAATTCAAACTATTATAGTATACAAGTTGCTTCCGACCGAAACGAGTAAAAATCTTTAAGGGGGAGTGTCCACCAGTGGGTATCCTAACTAGAATGTCTAGAAGTGGACATTTATTACTTATATTCTATATCTTGTTCTTATATTTAAAAGCGTTGCGTTATCCGTGCATACGTACATAGTTATTTATATATGCTATCCTACATAGACTCGACAAAAAAATCTATTACCTAAAAATGCTCTGCAAAAAACCTACCTATTACTTATAAAAGTTAATGTATGTATATCTATTATACATATTTCTGATCAAATAGTCCATTAGCACGTGTGTCAATTGAATAGAGTGCATTGTTGATTGTTGACATAAACCCGGTGGACGGCTGAAATGGGATTCATTCAATCATTTCATTCCGACGTGTTCATTGAATTACATCGGGGTGGCTTTATTATCTATAGGGTCTATAGATATTAAAAAGGCCATAGCTTATGACTATTTTTTAATAGGTAGAAAACGTGTATCGCAGGGAAATAAACATATTTTTGCTATAGACCTTAACCGACTTCAAAAAGGGGAGTTCACAATTCATCAAGAATTCCTAAATCAATTATTTGTATGAATTGTGTTATGCCATTGGAATTAGCATAGGGTATAATAGGTATTTTGTAAAAAAAAATAACGGTCTTATTCCGTGGCACATTGTTCATTTAATGTAAACAAACACACTTTACATTCTGCCCACTTTCATTATAGATTTATTTAACAAAACACAAGAGGTAATGTAAACACACTGCACTTGCACGAACGGAGTAAATCAAACGAAAACAAAAGAAAAACATAAAACTAGTAGTGCAAGAAATAAACCCAATTATGAAGTACTCCGTGCAACTCGCGTCATGTTAAACTCTCATGAAGCAAAGCTACATACAAAACTTTTAATAAGAAGTACCTACTTAAGTGTTGACAAACTTACTAGTTTCATGTAGGTAAGGGTCTCCGTTTGCACAGGGCCTCCGTGTCGTTTCAGTTAATTAATTAATTAGAACACAGGAGGTCCCTCTTTAAACTGTGATGACAGGCAAAGGAGTTTCGTAAATGAGCAACTAAGGTTTGTTTAGGGTCTTAAGGACTAAAACTTTAAGATTAAAGTTGATAAAAGATAGTATTTCTAGTCTTATAAGAGTTTAATCTGGTATTTTCTCTAGTTTTTAGTAATAAACTTAAAGTTATACAATGTTATAATCCGACTAAATACGAATCTATACTGACAGCATAAAAATTATTTCGTTGGCAGACGATATTAAAAAAGTTGGATTATACCGTTTAGCTTACAATTGAGTGATAATGATAGCGACTTAAAATAAATGTTGATTGTCTGTTCAATTGGCAACCTCTTTATGGGTTTTGCTGTCGTGTTTGTACCAATGCCATCACATAACGTCGACGATAATTAGCGCACCGCGGTAACATGGATGTCATTTGCTCCCGCCTATACCGTCTCCTAAAAAAATTTTTCAGGTTGTAGTTACGCAGTATTGCAAATTGTAGATTAGCGGTTTTGCAGTATCACCGACGATAAGTACCTATGACATCCTCAGGGGAAAAACAATTGTTATAATCGGAGCTATGATACACCGAACATATAGCTGATTTTGGAATCACTGTTAGACCCAGAACACACGGTGAAACGCAAATGCAACGCAACTGAAACGAAACATTTCAAACTAGTTGCGTCGTGTGTGATTTTCTCAGGAAGTCTATAGCAGAAACTGCGATGCAACTCAAAAGTAACTAGCAGTTTCAGTTGCGTTGCATTTGCATTTCACCGTGTGTTTTGGCGCTTAGGGTAACTGATTTCAATGGCCCCCTTTTTGTTACAATCACGATTAACCCAAAAAAGGCAACTTGAAACAACTCAAATTCAATCGAAACGAAACGCAGGCAACAACTGTCACAAAAATATACGAAAAAAATAAAAATGGCCGACAATTTTCATATATTTTGATCGCGAGCGACGCATCGTGAATATTTATCGGGTGAACATTATTAGTGTCATAATAGAATTGGGTTGATGCCGGTGGCTTGGAGGATTGTGACCCAATCCATGTTCCAATCAATATTAGGTTGGATTCAGTGATGAATATCAATAAGTTTCGCTCTGATTGCGTACTAGCGTGTTTGCTGTTATTATTCTATTAGTTGAATGTTTATTTAGTAAACGGGAATTCGGTGAAACAAAATGCAGGAAAGCCAGTAGAATTAGGATAAAGTGACATAAACTGACAATTGTCAGCTTTTTGACATTGCATGTCAGCAATGTCATTTTTTGTAGTTAAGGTGAGGCAAGGGTTCGAGTAATTCAGCCTACTTTAAATGTACGAGATTCATGTAAAATTACCTGTAGAAAGCAAGAATAATTTCATTTATTTTAAGAGTCCGTCTGATTATCTTAATCGTCTCTTACTGCACCCATGGGAAGAGTTTAGATGGTAATATTCAGCATAAAAAAGGGAAAAAATCAAGGAAAAAGTCAAAGATCCCATGAAAACGATAAATAGTTAATTATAAACGAGAATATAAACTCGGAAATACATGATAATTAAATCCTGGAAGTTAAAATGAAATAGCTCAGAAAACACATTTCAAATTGAACGTTTCCATACCACAACTTTCAAATCAAGTTAATTATAAACGAGTATTCATCGATATATAATAATAACTAGACATTGCAGCTGCTACAACTATATTAACTTGAGTCTTGTGTTGAAATTGATAGCATTTAGAAGTCTGATCATACTATGACATTTTAATTCTTCAATTACATATTTACTTCAAATTCAGAAAGTTATCAATCTATAAAATATCATAATAGAGCGCCAGAATAGATCATCATCATCATTTTAGTCTATAGCTGTCCACTGCTGACCGTAGGACACGGACAGCGTGACCGGGTTTAACTATTCTTTTTTAAGAGCCCTCGCAGATCACAGATTTTTCAATCGGCCGATAGTTTAGTTGAGTTGGTCTGCTAGTACAAATCGTCATAAATGCCAATCGTCATAGTGTGCACACTGATTTAGAGCCCAACTAAACTATCAGTTGACAGAAAGTCTGTGATCTGCGACGACTCTATCTAGAATTTAAAGTTAATATATCGCAAACGGAAGCTTAAACATCCGTCGTTTCTGATGTCACATGCAAATACCCAATTTGATTTAATATTCCGTTCAATAATGCCGTTTTGGGATTTGATAGCCGAACACAGATGTTTGTCATCTGAATAATATCGTGGCTCGTATTGTTTTGTCTAAAATAAACTACCGTTTTCGTGTTTGAGAATCTTAGATGGTATATTGTTTTTTTTTATAAGTTTGTGTCTACAGTTTCGAGTTATTACTTAGGAAATTGGTTTAAGTTTAAAGAGATATCTTAGAATTGCTAATGACTTCTTTGATTGTAAAAAAACGATAAGATACTTATTTAAAGAAAGAGTGGGTAATTTATTTGAATGCGTTATTTACAAGAGAGAGAGATCACGAAGGACTTCATCATCATCATTTATTTAAGAGCCAGGCTCTTGTCGGTGGAGTAAACGCCATCTTTGCCTTTCCTCTGCCAGTAATTACGAAGGACTTACATAGACCAAATAAAAGAGGGAATAGAAGTTGTGTCGTATCAGGTGCTCAAACGGACGGCAGAGAATAGAGAAGAGTGGCGCAGACACCGATAAGAGGGGCGCTCTTTTTATGATGATGATCTATATAGGATGAACTTACTAGGGTTTGTAATACCGGACACGCACTACCTTATTTTGAACTACAACGAATATACCTTCTTAGTAGTACCGTAGTACGAGTAGTACCCACCTAAAATAAAAAATAAATGTAGTTAAGCCAGTTCAAATCACATTTCGAAATAAGCAAACAGCTTTGTACTACTTATACTTAATTGGATAACAGTTAAATTATGACAATGCTGACACTTAACGACGGTGTATTAATAGAACCCATCTTACCACGCTAAACCTTCACATGAAACATGTCACGTTAAGGTACGATACACGAAAATCCAATATGCCAAATGCAAATTAATACAATATGGGCAATTCCAATTAATTGCCAGCGCCTCTAGACTCGTAACTGTTGCGAAATTTTCATTTAAAATGCCGTTGTGTAATGTTTAATTGCGTATTTAATAATATTGTGATTGTTATTGATGTAGTTGGGAGCTTTTGGCGGAAGGTAATTGGTTGATGTGAATTACTTACATCATGAATAGGCATGATGACTATAAATATTTTTTCAGTCCATCACATAGATTATTTTAAAATATTCGACACGTATTTTTTTCTTTTTTCTCTTAAACTCAAAATGACGAAGATACACTGGGTTAAAGTTCCTCGTTACGTCACACCTAAGTACGATTTGTACCTAGGAGTGACGTCAATACACCCCACTCCCTAACTTTGATGCTCTGTATTTTTGTACTTATTTATGTATTTGATCAGGTAAAAATGTGTTTTTAATATTTTGAATAGCCTAAACGACAGATTAATTATTTTTTAAATTTTTGAAAGTAGTCATCATCTCTATTCTACGAGTACCTATATAAATAATTATACAGTTTTACTTTAAAGGCTTCAAAGCTGTCTATTCTGATTATTGATAATGACAGTTGGGCCACAGAGTACTAAATAGTTAGTAATGTAAGTTGGGCTCAGTTAGGTATGTATAATAGAACGTTATCTCTTATAACCGCCAAGAATGCTTTTTTTTCTGTGCATGTCGTCGTCGCCTGTAATGAAATTGGCATTCACCATGTATTTTTAAGCTTATGATCCTGTCCATAATGTGCTAATGTACAATTTGTTGGTGACCTACATAAATAAATTAATAAATAAATAAAAGGTTTGCATAACTACTTAGTCTTAACTTTTATGCAACAAAAAACAATACTTTTACTTAAAATGCTTTTCACATACTATTCCTAGCTACTATTGTGTGCTATTGTTTGATTCCCCGTTGAAAAACCTCATTGTTTGCAAAATGAATTAAAGTTCTAGTAATAATTTTCGTTGGATAGCGCTTTCGGCCACCATTATACAGCTTAAATGCTTAAATAAAGCGCAATGATTCCGCTTATTCCACCAGTGATGTTGGTGCACAAAGCTGTCCCATTTTGTGCAGAGACAATAGGCGTCGCCAGTCAAGAGATAATGTTTTTCACGGTGTTACAGTGGTTCTTTAGAGGCGTCAGTGGGAGCGTGGATTTTTATTTAAGTATTTTGCTTGCTAGGAATAACCTAGTTGATCCAACCTTGATGCATACTATTTTTGGTAATTATGTAAATTGAAAACTTAAAAAGCGCGCGTCGCCCGCTTTTGACAGGTTCAGTTAGCGTCTGCGTAAATATTTTTCGTAGAAGTTACAAGAGTGATTTCTTTCGGTCGACCGCTCTAGTACGTAATAAACCGCGCGGTTTCATATTAAACTACCATTTGCGGGTGACCCGCCGAACCGCAACCGCATGTGCAGAAAAGCTCTAAGCGCACTAAACCTTACGCTGACGTAAATAATCAGAGTTGAGGGCTGATATGCCAGTTGTATCACTCTCTGTATGAAAGTAGGCTCGTGCTCCCTCGCTGGGGATATATATGGGCTGATTACGACGACGATGCCAGTTGTAAGAGCTTCAAGCTAGAGACAGACAGTACTGATCCCACGTACGCAACGTATGCAATGCATTATTACACCTGTGCCATAGAAATAATCACACGCAACGTTGGACAGCGATGATGATGTCATAATGCATTGCGTACTTTGTACGTGGGAACGGTTTCTAACTTGAATGTACGTTTAGTTTTGGCCTACGCGGTTTAACATGTGGCAGATATGACTCGCTCTAGTACCTAGTAGTAAAAAAAATGAAAATCGCTGAAACTACAACTCCACCTCACACCGAGTGACTAGCATTCTGCTCAGTGACTCACAGTTTTATTCATTGAGGTTGCAACTTTCGGCGGATAATGGTTCAAATGATAGTGCTGTTATCGGGGCAGACCTTTTGTTACGTTTTCTAGTGAATTTATTCTTTAAAGAGTGGGTCTTCGGTAGTGAAGACAACTACCGGTAGTCGATGTTTTAAAGTCAAAGTCAAAAATATATTTATTTCATAGGCACAAAAAATGCTCTTGAAACCGTTACATTATTATAAACATTACTTTTGGAATTAATGAAATATTTTACATTTAGATAATGTTACTTGTAAAAGACTTTATTAGAATAAATATGGTGTGAATATGGGGACTGGGGCATGAAAGGAAACTTCTTTTTAATTTAATCCTCTTTATTACGGATTAATCTTGGTCTAGTTTTGGAAATAAATTTCTACGTCTTCATTCGTCTGAGTCTTATTTTGAAGTGCAAACGCCATATTCATAATAACAAACCTCTCACTCTCTATTATCTCTTTCTCTCATCTTCGTTCAGGAAAACTCTCATACTTTCATTCGTTCTGAAACCCACTCATCCTACACTCGGCCGTCCTGACCATGTCTGCCCTCAGACATGCAAAACTTCAAAAAGACTTAGAATCACAAACTTATAAATCATTCAATGACAAGTCTTACAAAGTAATCTTAATAAAAGTAAACATTTTACTTTCAACACTTTTTAAACATCGCAAAACTAACTTAAACTTCTGTTTTTAAAACAAACTTTAAAAAACAAAACACAACTTATTAAACTCCTAACATATAAACTTCTTTAAAAAAAAACAAACAATAAAAGTTACTAAATTACAAAGACTTCTGTTTCTTTCAAAACCTACTATTTTAAACACCACCTTACTATTACTAAAAATAAATAAAATAAATAGCTTTTCTCTTCCAAACTTCTCTTTCACTACTATGGTGTAGTTTTAAGAAAAATAAAATAAAATCATCCTTCTCACTTACTTTCCGTCTCTGACCATTTCTTCATAAACTCTGCACACGTATGAGTATGTTTAGGACCCTCTCCAGTGTCTAATACTCTTTCCACCTCGTACCTGTCATTTCCTTTTATTCTCGTTACTTTGTATGGTCCTAAAAATTTAGCTTTCAGTTTCATGGCTGTTCCAAATTGTGTTCTCTTGATAGCTACTAAATCTCTAATTTTATATTCAGTACTCTGCTTCCTTTTCCTATTGTAATTTCTCTTATTTTCTTCTTGTACTTTTAGAATCTGTTCCTTCGCTCTATTTCTAGCTTCCTCTCTCTGGGTCATAAATGTAGAAATGTATTCTTCCTCTAGCATCTGCAGCAATGATAGATCTTCTTTCTGTCGCATCTTCACTCCAGTAAGTAACTCGAAGGGAGTAGTTTTAATACTTCTTTGATAAGTACTGTTCAATGCTCGCTGTAACTTACTTGTGTGCTTATACCAATTTGTTGGCTCCTCTATATTCAGCTTAGTAAGAACAGATATGATCGTCCTATGAATGCGCTCCACCTGCCCATTCCCTCTTGGTACTCCAGTGGTTATTTTACTGTGTTGGATTCCTTCTGTTTCACAGTACTCTGCAAAATCTTTGCTTGTGAACGCTGAGCCACGATCACTTACTATTCTCACTGGATTTCCAAACGACGTCTGTTGCAATATTTCCATCTTCTCTATAGTCTCTTTAGCAGCTACTGTCTTCACTGGAAATATCCAAACAAACTTCGTGAATCCATCTACTATGGTGAGTATATAGTTGTATTTCTTCTTAGTTTCTGCTAATGGCCCAATATGATCAACATGTAGTGTATGTAGTGGCCCTTCTTCTTTGGAAAGTGGATGCAAGAATCCCTCTTGCTTCCCTTCTTTTCTGCTTCCTAAAATGCATGGTACGCATGATGCTATTATATCTGTCACCTTCTTCTCTAAATTTCCAATGTAGTATTCTTTATTAATTAGCTCTATAGTCTTCTTCTTTGCAAAATGTCCATTTTCATGCGCTCTTCTTACAATATAATCTTCCATTTTTCTAGGTACAACAAGTGATTGATTATTTCCTTTGCATAGCAAGTCTTGATGTAAATAATAATCCTGATATGTTTTACCTTCTTTCAGAGTCTCTATAATCGCTTTAATGCCATCATCACTTTCTTGTGCACATTGAAGCTGTTTATGTAGGTCTGATTTTATGACTAACACGTACGGGTTTCTACTTAATGCATCAGCATGCTTCATTTTGCCACCACTCCTGTGCTCAATTGTGAAATCATAATCTTGAAGTAATAAGATCCATCTTGCTACTCTTGTAGACATTGCTAAATCTTTCTTATTTAACGTCATCTGAAATGCTTTACAATCTGTTACAATTTTAAATGATATTCCGTGTAGATAATGCCTGAATTTTTTCACACCTTCTATTATAGCCAGAGCCTCTAATTCATAACTAGTATACCTGCTTTCAGCCTCTGATGTTCTACGACTCATATAATGAACTGGGTGCAATTCTCCATCTTCACTACTTCTTTGCATTAATATAGCTGAGTATGCTACACTTGAGGCATCAGTATGCAATTCTGTTACATCTTTTGGGTCATATATCTTTAAAACAGGCTTCATCGTCAAAATCTCTTTCAAACTGTTAAAAACTCGTCTTTGTTCTTCATCAAATCTGAATGTTGCATCTTTTCTCAATAAGTCTGTCAATGGTTGTGCAATCTGAGCATAATTTGGTATAAACTTTCTAAAATATGAGCAAAGTCCTAAGAAACTGTGCAGCTGCTTTGCATTTTGTGGTTCAGGAAACTTGATTACAGCTTCTGTTTTACCTGAAGACGGCATGATCTTTCCTTCTTGCACAACATGCCCAAGGTACTCTACTCTGTTCACCAGCAGTTGAGACTTCTTCCAATTAATGTTTAAACCATACTCAGACGCTCTCTTTAAAACTACTCTTAGTCGGTTCACTGCTTCTTCTTCATTGTTAGCTGGAATCAATATATCATCCATAAATACTATGATTATGCCTTGTGCAATTAAGTCTCTGAAAATTGCAGTTATATATCTTGTGAATACTTTCGGACATGTGGCTAACCCAAATGGCGCCCTTAAGAATTCATATTGCCCTGTCATGGTAACAAAGGCTGTATACTTTGTTGATTCTTCATTCATTTTAAGATGAAAGTATCCATTCTTCAAATCTAATGCTGAATACACCCTAGCGCTTGCCAGCCTATCAATAAGATCGTCTATAATTGGCAATGGGTATTCATCTCTCACTATTTTCTTATTTAACTGCCTGTAATCAATGCAAATTCTAATAGAACCATCTTTCTTCTTTACCAACACTATTTGACTAGCATATTCTGAATAACTGACCTTAATAATTCCGTCTTTCAGCCATTCTTGTATTTGCCTCTCAACTTCTTCTTGCTCCTTTGGTGAAAGTCTACGTGGCCTCTGTGCCACCGGTGTCTCATCCATCAGTGTTATCTTTAATTCCAAAGGTGCTTCTTTTGTTTGGAGTGGCCTGTAGTTTTCCACTAACCCTATTACCTCTTCTTTCAGAGCCAGTGAGCTGACAGTACCTAAAAGATCAGCAGTACATGTAAAACAATCAATCTTCACCAACCACTCTTCATCTTTCGGCAACAAACACACTACACCCTCTTTCATAATCATCACAACTTTCTTTAAAAACTCTTGACCTATAATCACGTGAAATGGCATACAGTCTCTAGGAACCACATGGAAGATCACATCGCCGTAATTGTGTTCATCTATATGTAGATTTAACACGCACTGTCCCAAAGATCGCACTTTCGAAGATCCAAGTCCGTTGAGAATCATATCGTCGCCGTATTTCGGAGTCACAATCGCGGAATAAAAGTTATCACTAATTAAATTTACGTCACAGCCAGAGTCTATTAACGCATCAACTTCTAAATTGTTCAACAAAATGTTTTTCATTGGTTTTCGTCTTAATTTCTCGCATCTTTCGTCATTGTTTACAACTTTGTTTACAACTTGCATAACTTTGTTGTCATCTGTCAGCGTCAGTGTCAGCTGTTCGTTCCTCGGATCCGCCATCTTGCCATCGACTATAGATCGCTCAATACTGCCAACTTGAGCACTGCGTCGTGAAGTGAAATGCACATGCGCATTCTCCAATCCGAACATCGATTGCTGCGGTCGGCGTCGCCACTGTTGTTCGTCCTTCTTCGTTTCGCTGCCGATGTTGCCCGAAGATTTTCGGAAATTGCCAGCGCCACCTTGCGGTTTTCCGTCTTCGCTGCTTCCCACTGTCGTTTGATTTGTTTGCTTCGTACACGACGTTGCAATATGCCCAAATCCATTACACTTGAAGCATTTAACACCTTTTTCTCTGCTTGGACACGTCGTAGAAGTATGCCCCAATTCCCCACAGTTAAAACAACGAACGCCAGTATTTCTCCGTTGTTGAGTTGGAAAATTTCTTGTCTGTTCTTGTTGCTTCTTTTCTACTCTTTCTTGCTTCTTTTCTTTAACTAACTCGTATATCTTTAACTTTTCTTTTAAGTCGGCGTATGTCTTCGTTCCGTACAGCAACATTTTGTTATTTTCGTCGTCGATTATGCCATCAATTATATATTTAATAGTGACATAATCTGCCAACTTTCCTCGCTTGCCTATTTCTTTCATAATAAGTAGGTAGTCTTGGCAACTCTCATTCATTTTCTTCTTTCTTGAGCTTAACATCTCATGAACAGCCTTAGCATCCAAGGTTGATGGGAATTCTTTACTTATTTCATCTCTTAATTCTTCCCATGATCTAAAAGGCCGCTCCGACTTGAGCCATAATTCTGCAGTTCCTTTAAGACATCTTCTTGCTATAAGTAATTGTTGTAGGGGAGTCCATTGGAAAATTTCGCCCGTATCTTCTATGTCTTGAATCCATTTGGTTACCGGATAAGCAGTATCTTGGCCACTGAACTTCGGTATTAAATCCGCTGTCATATGCAACAAGCTGGGTTGACCGCCATGTTGGCTGCCACTGCCATTGCCCTGTTCATTTTCGTCGTTCTTGTTTCTCCTCATCTTCCACATCTTCTAGGTGTAATTTTCCTCGTTGTAGTCTTCTAGTCTTCTTATTTTTCTAGTCTTCCGCCGTGGTAATCGTAGTTCTTCTTATTGGAATTTTTCGTCGTACGTCAAGTCTTCAATTTAAAATTTATTGACGAGCCCCCATATATGGTGTGAATATGGGGACTGGGGCATGAAAGGAAACTTCTTTTTAATTTAATCCTCTTTATTACGGATTAATCTTGGTCTAGTTTTGGAAATAAATTTCTACGTCTTCATTCGTCTGAGTCTTATTTTGAAGTGCAAACGCCATATTCATAATAACAAACCTCTCACTCTCTATTATCTCTTTCTCTCATCTTCGTTCAGGAAAACTCTCATACTTTCATTCGTTCTGAAACCCACTCATCCTACATAAATAATACAAACATAGATTTAAAATAAACCCTACAGAGTTTTTTGCTAGGTTCTTCTCTGGGGAAAACTGCACGCTTGCGAATCTAGTATTAAATTTAAAAAATGACCCGTCCTAAGTGTTGTCAAAGAGACCTACATGATTAAATGAATTTTTGATATTCAATTAAACGTTGGTAGGTACTAGATAATAATATGATTGTTCTCTTGACGAAAACAGAGTTGACATAGGTACCTTTTTCAAATGATTTGAGAATTAACGTTCGAAATAAAGATTTAATTGAGATTGAGTAACTTTCAGGTTATGATTAACCATAATTTTTAGATTTAGATAAATTGTCAAAAAGTGCCACGCTTTTTTATAAAAAATAAAATTTAAACTTGGAACAAACAAATTCCAAATATAAACCAATAAAATTCAATATCCACTTCACTCATACATTCTAACCGTCACGTACTTCCTTCCTAATTCCGTCGGTTCGATTTCTGAGTATTTTATTAAAAGGGTAGCCCGTTCGGTTATCGTATCGTCTATAAATAAACTATTGGCCGTCATAATAGAGCAGTTTCGCCACAATATTGCTCTTGGAAACGTGCTGTGCTATATTTCAGAGGCTTTTTTTATGATGCCGTAGGTGGTCGAAAAATGTGGGATAAAATTGAAAAACAAAAAAATACTTAATCCTGCAAAATGCTAGGAAAGCAAAGCTTCGTATCAGGTCAAAACAGTTTCAGGTAGAATTATAAAATAACAGACTACGAAATAAAACCTCAGCGCAAAGACATAGGTAGGTAATTCTAGTTTTTACTTGACAGAAACTACCTTTAAAAATGGCTGATATTCAAATAGCTTATAATAAACTGTCAAAAATGAAAGAAAACACTATCCAACCATTACGGAAATTTGAAAATAGAATGCATATTTCTTTTTTTTGTTTGAGTTTGTTTGACCGTGGCTACTATTTCCGAGCCTGTCCCTCGTTTCAGGACGTCATGTCACAGGCTATCAAAAACTTTTTGGCTTCTACATCTACAAATCTAATTATTTTACTATGCAAATTACATGCGGCCAGTTGCAAAAAAATTAGGAAATGAAGGAAAAGTCAAAAATTTGAAATAATGCCAATTTGCAGTTAACACTGGTGCTGTTCGCTGGTGTAAAACTCCATTTCTCCATTTGTAAAAATGACAAATGTCAGTTTTACAGGGTAAACGAATTTATCTCCGTTGCATGTCGTTTTTTAGTAAGAATATTAATTAGTCACGTAGGTAGGTATTTAATTTAAAAGGACACAAATGTCGTCGACTTTGTTACAGAATTTCGTAAAGTAATTTGATGTTTACTTTCAGTGAAAATCTAGTGTGTCTGAATTACTTTATTGTTTAAACGTACCTACTTATGTCTAATGTCAAAGAAAATAACACTTAACACCTAATTGGATACGGTCTGGTTGAAACTGTAACACATACAATTAGGGTTCAATTGTGCCCTTCATATTTTATACTAGAGTAATAGGCTATCTTAATAACTAGGCTCTTTTTACTCTATGTTTATCAATTATACGTAATTGTATAATTTGTTCATTACAATAAAATGTTTTCTCATCTTAAGAAAGAGATTGTAGATGGCTCAATGTATACTTCTGTAGGTGGGGGTGGTTTTCGTCGGCCAAAGTAGAAGAAAAAGACAGTAGAAACGTTACGTACGAAGTTTAATTACAAGAAATCAGTGTGCTTAGTGCGAGTTTTTTTTACGCATCGAGAAAGTTAACGCAAATTTACTTTTGTATGAAATATGTATAGCGACATCTAGTGGCGAATAGAAGAAATACTATTTGTGAGTGTGAGTTTAAAAAGTTTACGTTAACGCAATCGAATGCGAGCAAGTCACGAAAACCGACCGTTTTTTCGCGTTTTGCGAGTGTGAGTTCAAATTTTTAGGCCTTTTGACATTTCGAATCGAAAACATTCTCACTTGCGTAAAGTAACGTTGTCACTTGAAAATTTTTGGTGAGAACTTTGTTTTTAAGAGTTATTTAGTGTTTTGTGATATTATAAATCAATGTCGGCGCGTTTTTCTTCGCCTGGAGGATGTCATCGACTGCTCGAGCTCGAGATCAATGCAGTGTGATGTGCCGTATTCGTGCTAGAGCCCGAGCTATAGCGACCCTCTGGCAGACCTCACGGACGCTGAATTCCGTAAAAGATATCGCTTTTCCAAGAAAGCCTTCAAGTTTTTGTGTACGGAGCTAAGAAGACTTAGGTACAAACCTAAGGTCTTCTCAAAGAGTTTCGTTGGAAGTTAAGGTAGAATGCTTATATCTAAGTACCTATGTTTATTATTAAAGATAACATGTATCCATAGGTATTTTTTGATTATATTTAACAATAATTTACAGGTATACACTGCACTATTTTTCTTTGCGACTGGTTCTTATCAGCGTCCAGTAGAAGCTACAAAGCATGTCTCACAAAAAATGTGCAGCGTCTATATTGAAGAGGTTAGCCGAGCTCTTTTACACAAAAACATGGTTACCAAGTACATGGAATTCCCAGATACTCCAGCTGCAAGACAGACAATAAGCCAAAGGTAACTTCACATTTTAAATTGTTACTTGTTTTTGTTTATTCACTTAGTTTACTTATTGTGAAATCATGGTTTAGGTTCTTTGCCAAATATGGTATTCCTGGAGTGATTGGTTGCATTTATGGTAGCAATGGTAGCACCCAAAGAAGAAGAACATTGGTATTATTGCAGGAAACACTACCATTCCCTTAATGTACAAATGGTAACTACAAATAAATAGAAAAGGTGAACACTGCAAGTATTATATTATAATGAAATAGTTTGAATCTTACAAAAACTTTCTTTACAGATATGTGATGATGAGTACCGCATTTTAAATGTAAATGCAAAATTTGGAGGTGCTAATCATGACTCATTCATTTGAGAAAATAGCAATGTGAATTTGTATGCAGACATTGCATCAGAATGGAGAATTAGTGTGGCTTTTAGGTAAATAAATTCAATGTAAATCTTTATATTTATAAGTTTATATTTATAATATGTATTTAATATGGCATAAATAAATAAAATATTGTTTACAATCACAATAATACATTTGTATATACTTTCAGGAGACTCTGGCTACCCTCAACGCCTGTGGTTAATGACTCCCATTGCAGGAGCTGCGCCCCGCAGTGCTGAAACCAATTATAATGACAAACACTGTGCAGCCAGGGTTGTCATCGAAAACACTTTTGGGAGGTTAAAAAATCGTTGGCGTTGTTTAAACAAAGACAGAGTTCTCCATTACAAGCCAACAAAATGCGCCAGAATTATTCAGGCCTGCTGCATTCTGCATAATTTTGCAATTGCATTAGACAATATAGAAGCAGAAGAATAAAATATAAGTGGTATGTAATGTCTAACTAGGTATAAAGGTACCTACATATGAATTAATAGACCTGTGTATATTCTAGTTTTAATTTTAACTTTCATTCTAGCAGAAGAGCAAGGAGACCATCAAGATGATAGGTATGTAGAGTGAGGATCCACCACTGACCTAATTTGTGGAAGAGCAATAAGAGACCAATTAGTCAGGAGACTGCAACAATAATAACAGCTGATGTGGGGCATTCTGATTACCTCAAACTAAGCTTTAACATCTTTTGGTTTATTTTGGATGCTGCAGGATTGAAAATTTATGTAAAACTCCATACTACTGTAATGATCTAAATAAGTAGGGAGGTAGGTACCTACATGTAATTATATTAGTTTGTTGATTTAAAAAAATAAAATATTTAACGTAAACATAAGGCCCTGTGCTGTTAGGTTTCTTGCCGTTTCTTCCTCTCGGTTATACAGGTAGTGAAACCCACCTAAAGTACTAGTTTTAGAAAAAAATAGAAATAAAAAAGTGTAATTAATTACCTACCTACCTATTTTTGACTAAAACATTCCCATTTTTAATTAAATAAAAGGATTTTACTATGTACAGTCTCGTGTTTCCTTAACAATAGATACCAGCATTCCTTATTTGTAATCATTAGTATCCCAACAAATATAAAGTTACAATAATAGTATCTAATTGATATCAGTAATAGTATGGGCAATTGGGCACCGCATTCTCTACCCAGGTATAAAAACTTTTTATTAAACTGCAATATACATACACCTACCTGCCCATGCAGTGGAATAATTGTATGCTTAACCATTACTATTTCAAATGAAAAAGGTTTCAATGAAAACAATTTTTAGAAAAGACTTAATATTTATTCATATTGAATTATTAACAATAAATATAAATTTATTTATACCATGCACTGCTCTACAGTCTTCGTTCCTAGTCCAAAGGTTGTCTGGAAGAGATCACTTTTAGTAATAAGGTCATCTTTGCGCACATTGTTATAGTATCTGCAAAGTAAAGTATTTCTATCTATCTATCTATTTATTACTTACTTAAATGTTATATTTATCAACTATTCTATCTAAAATATCTAAAGCCCTTCCTGCTACGTTCAGCCATGGCCTTTGTGTTTCTACAACTAAGTTATTTATCCTATTTTGCTCCCTCTTAACTTCCATCAGTTCATTGTGTTGCCGAATCCTGAATTACCTCCATTCTCTGTTACTTTGGAGAAAATAATCTGCAGATTGTGATGGCCTAGATCGCCTAGGAGGCGTTCTCCTCATAGGTCTTCTGGGAGATGTCCTGGCCAATCTTCTTGGAGATCCCCTCGGTCTCCTTCGTGGAGTAATAATTCTTCGGGGTGAGTCCCTGATATTTCTGTGGGGCGATGCCAGGGCCACAGGTTCAGGTTCGGTAACACAATGAGTTTCACAATCTGAAAAAATACATTTTAAATTATATTGTGAAATATAATATATGCATGCAACTTTTTTAGCCTAAGGTTGCCTGGAAGATATTTTTACTGAACAGTTAGGTTGTTTTATTTCACTTGTAATATTATAAAATAAATAAATCACATTAATGAATAATGAATAATATCATATAACAATGCTAACTATGCACCTGTGACATGCATCAAACTAAGAGTAATATAATTTTTGATCCAATTCAAAAGTTCCATTATTACCTTCTATATCTATAACATTTTCTTGAAGAATAAGATCTTGGGGAGATGGAGGTGGGATGTGGATCCTACTTGATGGCCCAGGTTGATTCCATTGGCCTGAAAGAGAATAAATTATTATAAAATAATTTTGGTAAAAAAAGATAGTTTTAAATCATTTCAGACATCTGATACGAAAAGGTACAGACACATTATTACAGGTGTTTTATTGTACTATTACATTGTACTTTACAATTTGATTTATATTGATAAATACACAATGGAATGAAATACCTATCTAAGTTCCCAAGTTTAGATACATCTGTTAATCCATGTTAGGTCTATAAAAAAAGGCTGTAAATACTTAAATAAAAGTAATTATCTTACCTTCTTAAACCCTTGTATCTGATAAAAAAGCTGATGTTGCTGTTTCAGGTGTGTTTTGTTCTTGTATATTAGTCTGTGACAAACAATAACATGTATTAATATAAAATAATAATTACCTACTGATTGAGGTGTTACAACAATAGAATAAAATCTAACCGGTGTGGGTCCGAGCTCGTCCACGGCCAACCCTGTAGCCTCTTGCCTTCCCATTATTTGGAGGACTCTTTCCTCCAAGTCAGTTAGTTTGGTGTGCGTTGCTGGCCCACCACCAGTACCGCTGGCTACTCTGTGCAACCGAGCAGCCTTTTTTTGGTGTTATTTTGGTAGTCACTCCACACCTATAAAGTAAAAATAACACATACATGTATGTATATATAAATTATTCATCGCTATCACCTAGGACATGCTACAGGTACACTAACATAAAATTATCACTATTTAATAAAGCAGCAAGTTGCTCCCATTGCTGTATACGGCCAATCCTTCCTTTGGGATCCTTTGAGGGTTTACTGAGATCTCCGTTTCTAAAAATTAGTAAATAAGGTATTTACAAGTCCCAAACAAACAGCACAAAGAAAACAAGACCAACAGCGATTTTACACTTACTCTTCCATGAACGTAACCAAAATTTCAAATTGTTGGTTACTGGTCTTCATTATTATGTATTTAATGAAATTAACTCAACTAACGCACAGGCACAACACAACATAATACTAATACATTCCACAAAAGCACAAAAAGGTTCACTCAAGTACTTAGTTATCTCAACTTCTCAAGTGGTTGGCGGTGGCGGCAAAAATAAAAACAACCCGTCTAAATATGATTGTCACCTCTGTGTGTAAAAAAGCCAACGAGTTTTGGTAAACTTAAATTGGTAGGTTTATACGTCAAAGTCATAGATACACCATAGAGTTACCTACGAACTGCCAACATTATAGAAAAAACGTTCACGATTCGAAGTGAGTAAACGCGCTCGATACGTTACAGTCGATTGCAACTCGCACTCACATTTATTCACTTTACTTTTCGAACAGCGTTTACTCGATTAACGCGATGGTAAAGTTACGCATCTAACTCGCACTACGCATACTGTTACAAGATAGTTAAGTAACTGAGCGACTTCACATAGAGCCTTACACGTCACCTTGGCAAGCGAGTACGGGCACTATGGAAGGTTCTACCCAAGTCATAGGATGTATAATAGTCACCGAAGCAAGCTATTATACGGCAGAGCTTGAGATAGTACTACCTATCCGTAGCAGTTAGACATCAGTCACTCGAGGCTTATAGCTAACAGCGTGATACAAGTCGATAGCGCGTTTCAGAAGTCAGGTGGCGCTATCCATGAATTTTCGGTGGAACTAATATTTGTATGGCGGGGTTGCGTTTCGTTTGTTACACTTCTTTATATTGAGGAGCGTTGCTCTTGTCGTTGGAGTTCTACTACGCCAATATAACCTGTTTTCCACCGTCCGTTTGAGAAAATGCATAAAATAGAGAAGAAAAAAAGTTGTGTCCTTATTTTATACAAACCATCGTCGATTAAAACAGGAAAGTAAAATATTTAACAATATTTTTTTTTTATTTAGTGTAGGTACCAACCTATTGAATACTGTATTGGATAGCAATGACACCGAAAACCCTTTTCCCTCTTCTCACAGCATCCTCTTTCCTATAACTTATGAAATATAGTGATCGTAGTAGTTTATGTGCGAAAGTAATGCCTCGTTTTGCGTATACGACTTCGTTTGCCGAACAAATTGAATGCGGTTACTTGATAAACTGATGCGGTTAGTCTTGTTGGACGACTTGTAGGCTCGACCTCTCGACTAGTCGACTTGACTTGTTGGTAGTTCGTATGTGCTATTAGAAATAGGTTGAGTGTTGGGTAGATTTGTTTATTAACTAATCTATAAAAGTAAAGGATGAGTCGTTCAAAACATTCGGTTGCCAACCCAACTTTCATTTCCTGTATCTTAGAAACGATTAAGACCCAGAACACACGGTGAAACGCAACTAGTTTGAAACGTTTCGTTTCAGTTGCGTCGTGTGTGGTTTTCTTTGGAAGTCTATAGCAGAAACTGCGATGCAACTCAAAAGTAACTAGCGGGTTCAGTTGCGTTGCAGTTGCGTTTCACCGTATGCTTTGGCGCTTTACGGGTTTTAATAATACAATCTAAAAAGTTGCCCGATTAAATCACCTTTCAAACAAGAAAATGTTCAGGAGTTGCCATGCCACTGACAGATACACACAACACACGAAACCTTAGACCATCCCTCTTTTTTGCATTGGAGGTTAAAAACAGAAAAACAAACAAGTATTCATTCAAACAAAAAGTGATTTTCAATAAACAAGAATACGGTTGAAAGTTATTACTCATATTCATTAGGTATTCTAACTCCACATATAATGGAAACTTGTAATAAAATATCCATTCACAAAATACTTAACCTTAAAATTGGCAACACACCCACCACTACCAAATCCAATAACATTTGAACACGATAGTGTTCAGTATCTCTACTCTACTTTGTCTTCAGTTACTCTCACTGAGTAAATGTTTGTTAGCGGTCGACAACTATTAAGCATTCGTTCTTAATTTGTGCTTTTAATTTATTTAAATTGCTAGTTTTATTAATTGCTAATTCCGCTGATTATAAATGCAATATTATTATTGGAATAAATAATTTTATTTAAACTAAAGAAGGAATAACAACAGCTAGTTAAAAGTTTGTAGTATAAAAAGTTAATTTTTCAATTCATTTTAATTTAAGGGGTTAGTTTCGTTACACCTATTACCAATTGTTATTAAACACAATAAAAAAAGCCGATCCATTTACAAATAAACCATAAAATCATCAGAATAGTCAAATTATATTTTTTCATTATTTTTTTTACCTGAATTACCATTTAATTACCTGAAATATGTATTTTAACGTACAATTTGCAATGAGTACAAATAAAAGTAAGTACATAGAAGATAAAAGTCCGATGCTCTTACTTTTCAGCTTCACAACAGAACAATCGTAACACAAAAGCAAATGACCCAACTCGAATTAATTTATTAATTATTTAAATTATAATTGGTCTGCTCTGCACTCATAGCTCAGTCTGCGGGTTGACAACTTTAAAGGGGTACCCCCTCCAAATACGTTAAAGGGGGGGATTGGGGGTGAAAATGTTGGCTGCCAAATTAGGGGCTGTTGAGTAAAGGGGTTTTCTTTTTGGGGTAAATGGTGTAAAAAAGGGGTAATTTGGATTGCGCGAATGTTATTGTATTGTATAATGCGTATTGTGTCACATTATTGTATAACACATATTTACTATAGAAACTAAGCACCCCTTCACACTATGCGGCCAGCCGGAATATGGTCAGCGGTCCGATTAACCACAGTATTAGCCGCAACCGCTTCGCAGTACGGATGAAAACTATTTTATCGTACAAATATGCGTTTAGCGTTTAGCGGCTGACCGCATCCCCGCTGGCCGCATAGTGCGTGGCCTCGCTAAGTCAACGTAAAATAATAACTAGGTATTTTAGAAGATTGAAAAACTTATGCGATTGATCGGCCAAGGCCAAGGCTTTGCTCAACTTGAATTTGAATCTTAATACAACGCCTTTGTTAACACTTTGCCAACTTACAACTTCATTATTGAAATTGAATTTCTAAGTTTAATAATTCCACCACAACATGTTTTGATGAATTTTGAATTTATTAAGTTAAACGGAAATTAAGTTGAAACTTCGAGGGCTTGAACGCAATCGCTTTTGCGTTTAAAACGCTTCAGCGGTTAAAAAGATATGAAATGTTTTTTATGGAACTCGTGCTTTATCACATGAGCCTAACAATGTCAAATGCGTTAAGGGCCGCCATTTGACATAGAAAACTCCAATCACGCTAGACGATTCGTTTCTCAATCGGTATAGGTACAGTCGCCATCAGATATATGGTAGCGGTCAAGGTACTCAAATATTTCGGAGCAGCATTAAATTTCAATATGTTCGTTACAATAGATGCGGCCTATAATATCGGAACATATAAATCGTCACAAATATCGGAACATATAAATCGTCACAAATATCGGAACATATAAATCGTCACAAATATCGGAACATTTATGTAAAATGTACTTTAAGTCTGTGTAATACAATTTAAAATGCTTGAGATTGGACCCACGAAGTTATCAATAATTTGTAGTGACATTCACCGAAAAGAGTGTCATTGTGACTGTCTCTTTCAAATACAACAAATATTCTTACCAAACTAAATGCCTATATAAAAGTTCTTTTGACGCAATGTCAAAATTGAAGGGCGTAGAATGATTAGCTTAATTTCGATGAAACGATGTCAGATACTTAATGGCGTAGTTGATAGTCCTTTGACTATTAAAGCACATAGTCGTGGGTTCAAATCTGATGAGAGTGCGTTATTTATTTTCTACTTTTTATGGATGAAAATAGCATTATTATTTTGTATGTCTTTCCTTTCACGGAACAATGGTAAAGTAAATGGTAAAAGTCCTTTTACACTTGGTAGGTATAAACAGTGTAGTAGTAGTTATTGTTCTACAACAAAAGAAAATTACAAAGAATAAATATTACAATAAGTAAGTAAGTAAATAATAAAATAGCAAACATGTTGTTGTTGGTACTTAAAATTATTTTATTAGTATACCTAAGTATCTATCACGATTGAATTGTTGATCAAGTACTAGAACCTACTTGGTAATTATCTTTCATGTCCGAACTCTTTTAACGCGTGTAGTTATATTTGTGTTCTTCATGTTTTCTATATTCTTGACGTTGACAAGTCAATATAGGTAGTACCGAGTTCAAATGTGTACTATGTAGCACAGACTTAAAGTACATTTTCCATAAATGTTCCGATATTTATGATCATCTTGACTGCTTAGATACCATTGACGATTATTTTCGTTCCGATATCATTACCTGACTGTATGTAACGAACTTATTAAACAGTCTCTGATCCTAAATTTGTGACGTTTTATATGTCCCGATATTATAGGCCGCATCTATCGTAACGAACATATCGAAATTTAATGCTGCTCCGAAATATTTGAATACCTTGATCGCTACCATATATCTGATGCTGACTGTACCTACTTATTTGCCGCGATTTCATATTAAAAGGTAGAACCGATTGTGCGTAAATAGCCTAAAAGGAGTTCGTACAGAATTTTCCGATTTCTTTCTAAAATGGTGACGATTTAATATTGCTTCCAGTAATTGGATTTCGATTCGATAATCGGCTTTGTAACAAGAAAATTTATCTTTCTTTTTAATTCATTTCCTTGTAGCAAAGGGGTTGAATTTTTAAATGCCTGATTTAAAATATACAAAAGTTTTCGATATTTAAATCAGTCTCCATGTTTTTAGCTTTGTAACGCGCGTTTCGCGTTTTCTTTCTTTCAAACCGCAACCGATATTAAGCGCTTACGGTGCGTATTGCTATTACTTTGCATTTCTTATTTATAATGACCCATTCGTCGGTCGTACGTACAATAAAGAGTATATTACGTTACTTAGTACCTACCTAATGTCTCTACCGCAAATATCAAATTTTCGCCGAAACAGGCCACAATCCAGCATAAACGACATTTCCATGAATAACTCCAACTAGCATTGTAAGCTCTTCAGAATGTCACGTGCAATTGCAACGAAGCAATGCATTCATGTCTAGTGGAGTGTGTAACCGATAGTGCTTTCAGGAATCTTCATTCATGTATGACGGGATTTGGCGGTTTTGCTTAGTTCGCGGTTTGGGTATATGTCACGATCAGGCAACACCGGCGAGCGAATAGACGAGCTGAGAGGGGCAACGTTTCACCTATTTCTGCTGAATTTACGCTAGAAATAGACTGGTTTCATTTACGCTACAAACGCACTGCGTTATTACATCTATTCTTAGTTGTGTGTCGGCAGAGTGTCAATGAGAGTATCTATGTCATTTTTGGCACATTTGGTCGCAATCAGTGTAAGCCATTGTGTAGCAGAATACTGTGTCAAAAATGCCATTGACACTCTGCCGACACACAACTGAGGCTATTTTTAAATTAGCAGACTTGGACCCCTGCTCTATAGAAATAATATTATTCACACGCAACGTGTGACAAATGCGCTTCTGGCTTTTGTTTCTACCTTTGCATTCTGGACAAACGACTTGCCGAGTCAATGGCCTTATGACTGGGTGAACTTGATTTCAAAGTCACTTGTCACGAGAACAAAACAAAAGAAGTTCGTGACTTACGATTAAAGGGTGATTGTTCGGCTCACTCGCCCAATAACTTGGCCACGCTTGGCGAAAGGAACTGGCAATAAAGAGGCCGATTATAAATACGGACCGTAGTCAACAACAATAAATGCTTTTATAACAAACAATTCAGAAATTAGGACTATCAAGCTATGAAAATTGTCCTCAAAGAGGGCAACGTTGACCCTTAAACAAGAATAGCTTTTTTAATTACATTCCTTCAAACAACAATAGCTTAACGAGGTATTTAACCAAATTGCGGTTAGCAAAAATGTCAACTAGGCAAAGATTGTTGCAAATGAGTTTAGGCCGCAAATTGACGAGGATAATGCGTCTACATTATTCAGTTTAGTAGTAAAATAAACATGAGCACTTTAGATTAGATTCCGCGACGGCCTTATTATGGTGACAGACAGAAACTTTACCCTACTTGCATTTACGTACAATGAAGTTATGAAGTTGGGGTGGAATTTTGGTAAAAAATTCGTAGATCATTAAAACTTGTTATTTAATTAGTATTACCTAGTACAAACAACAAGGTAGTCTTCTTCTTCTTCTAATTAAAGAGCTTAGCTCTTGTCGGTGGAGCCTCTTTCCCTTCCAAGTCAAGTAATAAGTTAAAATAACAAGTTAGTCATGTAAACGATATTTATTGTAGGGTATTGCCTAATTACACGCAAATGCCTACTTCAATAGACATGGCACAATCTTATTTCTTATCTAAGCGCCCCTTCGCACTATAAAGTACTTTATCGTGCAATTTTTTATTTGCGGTCAGGCGGACGGCTAACCGCATTCCGGCTGGCCACGTAGTGCGTTGCTTGGCTAAGTATTTCCCCCTAACTAGAAAATATTGTATAAGGTCATAAGTAGGTAGCTACAAAGTAATATCATAGGTGAAGAAGACGGAGGTTTTCTATATTGAATTTATGTAAATGATATTTATTTTGAAAAATCTTAAGAAATACTATACATGGGAATATGTTATTAAAAATACTACACTCTAATAAATAAAATATAACCACTAAATTGAACTAAACTTTACCTAACTAACACTAATCCGGGAATAATCCGCCCCTGGTCTCTCCTGGTGTAAACGTGCCCATCACCCTAGCTGCGTTTCCACGCTGGATAGCGATAGACAACCGCTGCAGCAAATTGAATTTGAACCAATTTACTAGTATTTAGCCCACTTTTTCCTCCTATTATGATGATGCTAAAGTAATCATAATTTTCGCATCTCTTTACGCAAAGTTCTCATCTTATTTCTACTCAGCCCACGCCTGTTTACGGCTCACAAACAAGTCCGCTTTACATTTTCATTGAAACGACATTTTTTCCATAATATCCTTACGGTTGTTTGTTCAAATAATTTACCATAATCGTTATGGCTGAGATAACTTTTTATGATCATCGTTTTGTATACAAGCTGTGGTAGTTCTTGTTTATTCATTTACATGGAGAAAGTTTTGGGGTTTTATGGAATCGCGCGGTTTCTTATGCACTAGCTGTCGATTTATATATTCCCGCAGCTTAACCGCTAAGAAAATTGTTCACGTCATTATCATCATCAGACCTTTTACGTCCCCACTACAAGGGCATGAGCATTTTTTCATAGAGAGTGGATGTTCATGTGTTTGAGCCGAATCTGCTAAAATCTGCTGATCCGTGTTTTACGGCAGGTTCAAAAGTGCACATTGTTTCCTAGAATTCTAAGCACTGCCTTCCGTTTAAATCACCGAGAAAACCACTCAATTGCATAACCTAACTAAATAAAAATAAAAAACTTGTCAGGCGTTAATTTAAAAGTTCGGTTAAGTACCTATGGTCCAAGTCTGCTAATTCAGTCGACATAAAACTGAGGCTATTGAATTAACAGAGTTGGGCCCCTAGTTATGTGGTTTCAAAAGTGATTTTCAACGAATATAATTAACGTGCTTCTAGATCAACTTCAATGCAAATTACCTGCATTTACTCTGAAACGATTACCACGAGACTAAAGACGAACTATTTCCAGAAATTTCGAGAATAGTCGAGAAGTTTCTTGAACATTTTGACGCGACTAATTAACTTGGTAAGTTTTACTCATTTACTAGATACAGTTTAGTTAGCTGAAAGTTTATAATGAAGTATGAATAATAAAATGTTGTGATAATTATGATAATTAAATAGATTTTTTTGTTAACCTTGAGACGCCACGCCGTCTCTGACTATTCTAGCGTTTTATTTTAATACGTTAGTAAATATACACTTTCAAGAACTTTGTTGGTTTTCTAACCCATAATTATTTAATCTAACAAATTAATCACATACACACAGAGTGTTTATGTACGTACAGTCTTACGAAAATCAAGGGACATGATCTGCTCATCAAACTGAATATTCCAAAAGAAACCGAAATACTCTAAGTATATAAAAAACATGGAACTTTTCATACAAATTCATCCCATGTCTCGAGCAAAAAATGTCCAATTTTGCGGCCAGATTATGGCCATTTATTTTGTGTTTAAAATGCCAAATGTATATCTTATTATTTCCCTACTTTCAAAACTATGGATGTTTTATTACTTATACGAAATAAACATTGAATTGAATTTATACAGTAAAATTTTTAATTAAATATTGCCTTTTCCAAAGGTGAGACCAGTCCAATCCAAGAAAAGACAGCTACAGCTGTCAATGTTGTAATTGGATTATTATTGGATTCAAACACTCCTAAAAATCAGAACATTTCCCAAACAACCTAAGCGAGCCCATTATAACTACTTTACTTACTATCATCCGCATCTCAGATATGAAAGCAGGTCAGCTGTGAACAAGTGGCTTATTTGCAGACTTGAACCAACACTCACCCCCTCGTCCCCTTACGCGATGGAAATGGTAACATCCGTGAAAGTCTTGAGAGATTTTACTCTTATGTTTGAAGTATTTTAAAAAAGGAAGTCTTGTTTACCTACTCTTGTTTGAAGAAAGGAAAGAAAGTCCTGTTTGCGAAAATAAAATTGCCAATAATAATTTTTGTGTGTTATTTTTGGCAGGAGCTGGATGGGAGCCGCCGAAGATCGATCATAGTGGCGTGTACTATGAAAAGCCTATATCCAACAGTAGCATGCAACAGGCTGATGATGATCATGATATTAATCATGATGATCATAAGGCCGCCTGTTGCTTCTTATATTCTTGTTTGTGTCTGTATCTTATATCTTTGTGTGCAATAAAGAATATTTGTATTGTATTGTATTGATGTTTGAGGTAAGAAATGTACTTCTTATACTTATCCACAGATCAGAAAATATAAACTAGCATCTGTAATGGTAGAGACAGACTTATTCCACGTACGCAACGTTAGCAGTGTATTATAGCATCGGCTCTATGGACATATTGAAACTTGTAGGTATAGATAGGTATAGGTCACGTATGATGACAGTCGTCTTTAAACTTTTCCTACTCCAAAGGTTGTCTGGAAGATATTAATCTTAGTGATAAGGCCGCCTTAGCGTCCACTGTTTTAGGTTATACTATAATCTTTCCCCCTTATTACAAAACGAGGTTTAAAGTTGGTCCGACGTTAGTTCGTTTCTTTTGACGTTTTGGCTATGGACAATACGTCAAACTAAACGAACTAACGTCGGACTATCTTTAAACCTAAGGGATTTAGTGAATAAAGTAGGTATAAAATATTTCTATCTATCTATCTATGCTTAATACAGTTCAGTTCACATCTAACAAATACCAATTAGCAGCAATTAGTCAGCTAAATCAAAAGCTCAGCCAGATTAACCCCATATAACCGTACGTTCCAAAACAATGGATCCTCAATGTTTATCCGTGCATAATGAGCGATAATTCAAACGTGCCAATACAGACAAATCAGCGTAGCGTATCGCTAGTATAGATAGTAGTTCTATAATAGTACCTACGATAGACTCTATAGTTCTACTTACACCCCCTTATTACAAAACGAGGTTTAAAGATAGTTAAACGTTAGTTTACGTTAGTTCGTTTAGTTTGACGTTTTGTCCATAGCCGAAACGTCAAAAGAAACGAACTAACGTCGGACTATATTTAAACCTCGTTTTGTAATAAATAAGGGGGTATGATGTTTATATTCACTTATCTTTTATTTACCACTATACCATTATTTACCCTTTGTGATATCTATTTTAAAGGGTAATACAGAACAAAATATAATATACAGTAGAAGCATCAGCCTATTTATTAGGGCGTTTTAAGACTAGCGATTTATACGCGTGGATACGCTCGTTTTTTGAAGCGCGTATACGGGCGCAGCGTCTTTTGTTCGTAAGAGCGTTGACGACAGTACAAGCGCGTTTTAAACGCTAGTCTAAAAACGCCTTTAGTAGCAAATGATCGTTTCTTGCAATCGAAGGACAGAAAAAAGGGCTATAAATTCTGCAACTTGGGCAAAGGACTCTTCTTTTTTTAGTTAAGGAATATTTTCCAACATTCATTCACACCTGAACAACAGCACACTAAAGCCCTTAATTCCTCTACTTGCTACGATCCAAACACACCTCTTTTGCGTCATCCACATTCATCAATCATCTCATTCATGTACGATGGTTTCCATGACGTCATGACGACGTGTGTGAACGAATCCATAGAAAATGTATGGGCTGATATTTTTTCCCGGACACAGCCTGGATGTGTGTAGATAGTAGGATACCAATCTAAAACTATTCTTATTTAACACTATAATAAAATTACTTTTCTACTGTAGCCTACCACTTAGAGTAAAGCTACAGTATAGATCTATTGACTCTCAACAAACAAAGCTAATTACCAGGCCGTTTGATTTCCAACAGTCTCTGGTTGAAACAAATATGTCTGACTATTATACTTGTGTACTTACTGTTAACCCCAAAATTAGAGATATAGACTATTTTGATCGCTATCTGGTTTGTTTGGAGAGAGAGGAAAGCCTAGGAGGACGTAACTAGATCAAATCGGGGACGTAAAGAAAATTTTGCTCATATGAAGCGAATAATGAATTTGGATTGAAGTAAGTATATCGGTGGTATGAAATTATGACGTTAACAGATAGACATTTAAAAAGTTGGGTTATACAGTTGAGTGGTTAAAAGGTATATCTACACAGATCCAGACCGTGCCCGGGACGTGTCCGAGCCATGGCCCGTCAGTAGGGAAAACAATACGTCGTCAAAACAACGTGTGTGAAAGAATCCATAGAAAATGTATGGAATGATATTTTTTGCCTGACACGTCCCGTACACGGCCCGGACACGTTGTCATGACGACGTATTGTTTTCCCTCCTGACGGGCCACGGCCCGGACACGTTCCGGATCCGTTTAGATAGACCTTAAAGCTGACTTTGTTAACTCTACTTCACTAGACATTGGCAGATTTTTTATGAGCGGCATTGGCAGTCACCGGTAGAAGTCCTAGCTTACTACAATACTAAAATAAACCCTAAAACCATTCTAATAAACATGTAACGTCAATCAGTCACGCACTTCGCCGAGTAAGACACTCGTAAACCACGTTTACGTGCAATATAAAGTGTATTTTGTAGGACAAAATCGCGCACATTATGCGTTTTAGTCCGTAAACACTTTTATGGGCCACCCACAAAGACATCACCATAGTTATTACTTGTGAGTTACTGTTTTCTCATGTTTGTCACTTGTTTTCTTAATGTCATAGAGATGAGAGGGTAAACAGTGAATCATATCTTTGCTTTATAAATTAATAAGCTACTTGTATCGGCGACTTCGTGCGTATTTATCGTCATAGTTTGGAAAAAATACACAATACCTAAAAATAAAATAGCATATGTGTTATTCCGATGTATAAGCAGCAATATTGAGAAGTTTTATCAAAATTTGTTCAGTGGATTTTGTGTGAAAGAGCAATAAACATTTTCACATACATGCATCCATCTATCGGCATAAACATTGACATTTATAATATTAGTAGTAGGATTATATTAACTATGTATATAACATAACCTATGTGTTATTCAGATGATGGATGGATGTGAGGTTTTTTGTTACTCTTTCACACAAAATCCACTGAACAGGTTTTAATGAAACTTTCCTATATATTGTAGCTTATGCGCTTCAGAATAACATATAACCTATGTGGCAGAGCTCCAAAGTCAAGGATTTTCGAAAAACGACGAGTAATGGTACTTTTACATTAGTTTAAAGATAATGCGAAATTTTTCCTAGATGCGTACGAAGTCGCGGGCAGCCTCTAGTAGTAAAACAAAAGCAATATATTTCCATTTAATATGAACAAAGAAATCTACTTCCACGTTGTAATAATACCAACGGAATTTCTTTGAATTTCTCCAACATTTACTTCAATTCTTTGTAAGCTAAAGACTCGAACCCAACTCACGTCACAAACAGTAAAACGTAAGGTAAAGGCAGTTGTTTTTATAAAAATTTTACAGCCTTATACTACGTTGCAGAGAAGGTTATTACATTTAACGTGTCCTTAAAAATATAGCTGACCTTTTCTTTGCCAAAATATAGAAGGAGATGGCATGAAGTTTAATGAATGATTAGCTATAATGGGATTCTCAGCAACTGGATGTTTGTTACCTTCGCACTGCCTCCCATGGTTGTTAACTTGAATATCAAAGTAGAATACATTTTTTATTTGCAGCGTCGGCTATAAAGTGGTCTTTTGTTATCTTGATGATGAAATATAAACATGTGTAGGGTATTAATGTTATAAATATATGTTAACTGTATTTAATATGAGAATTGATGTATTTTTTCGGTGGTTACATTATGGAAAAGTGATGCATTATTTGGTATTGCTCGAATTTTATTTGAATTATTTACCTACTTAGTTTGAACATTACATAGTTTTTACAAATTCGTAAAGAGAAAGAGCAAGGAAGTCAAAGTGAAAAAGTTTTTATTAAAAATTTGAACATTGGTATCGTATGTAAACTTTTTGAACGCTATTTTGTCAAAAACTACATTAGTACTACCGTTTCACTACCTGTATATCCGAGAGGAAGAAACGACAAGGAACCTAACGGCACAGGGATATGTTCACAATTTCACAAATTCATAAATAGGTAGGTACTTAAATGATTTTTTGGATGATTGGCGCCCGCAAAGCTACCAAATCTTAAGTTGGTGCCAAAGTTTATGTAACCCAAACTCCATAAAAATAACTTCAATTTTGTTGGTTACTACTAGTTACTAGTTTAACCCACTGTTACTAGCTTAACTACATGACCTAGTTCCAAAATAACCGAACATTTTCACCCAAATCTTTCATAAAGAAACCCCTAACACAATATCCTGCGCTAACATAGTTTCCTTGATATAATTTCTGAGTAAAGAATCGATTAATAACCGCCACAGCGGGGTAGATCCAGTGAAGGATAGAACGTCAACTCTCTTATAAGATAGTATTATTTAGCAAGAGCTTCTTAAGGGATATACAGGTTGTTTTTTATTAAGAAAAGCCTGTAATGGAAACTGTATAAAAAACTGAATTTTCTCTAAGAATATGTATCGAAAAAAGTTTTTTTTTCTTATTTCACTGAACCTTTTAATGGCTCATCAGCTGATCTATCTAAGATTGGCTGAAAATTAAAAAATATATATATATTGGTATTGTAAGTACCTATATTAATGAAGTCGGGAATAGTTTGGACCTATCTTGGATTGTGGGTTGAGATCAGTTTCTATTGTTTATAAGCTGACAATTACGTAAGATTTATTAGCAGATTAAACATTTGAATTTTAAAAGGTAATACAAAAACATCCTGTATTTACGATGCGAAATATTAAAATCTGCTTTGTTACCTGCTAGCAATTGTTTTATGTCTGCAAGGAGGAAGAAATTGAAAAATATTTTGTTCGACCTTTTTCTTGGAAAGAACGCGACTTTTTCATTCGTCAAATTTAATTTTAGATACAGTTAAGTCTGAAGTTTGCAGCAAAGTGCATTTTAAGAGTGCGCTCAAGAGAGATCTTAGAAATAAGAACATTTAAAAACCGGCCTTTGACATCTTTATACGATTTTAAAAGATTTCGAATAAGCTAAAAACTCGGCGGTAAACATGCTTCTATTGTTTGTCATTTGATGTGGATGTGTGGATCCCACAGTATCAAGCCAGCACTCAAAAACAAATGAGAAACGCCAATGCGTAAATGCCTAGACAGTGCACTAGCGGCAATTTATCAACGAACTTTTATGAAATATGAAGACGTTTTATCGATCTTGCGAGTGATCGGCAATTTTTTCATGATTTCATAATAGTATTAAACGTCATTCACCATTTTTAAAATCGCTGCAAATTCCCAGCGGACTAATTACTGGAAAAACTTAACAATCTACATAGAAGCTTTCTCACAACAAAGATATCTCACTACCTAAGTAGTTATTATCAGAGTAAATTCATCAAAGTGTGTAAAGCTACTCCTTAACAAAAACATACGACTTGACATTCTCCTTAAATAATGTCTTGATTGCAATGTAATCTTTATTAAGTAGATATATGAAGCGAATTTTCAACTCCAAATACCTATCTATGCCTTAGCTAAAAGTTGATTGTGATGGTTTCTACATACCAAAGCCGCCGGCTTTTTTGACAGCTGCCATTCGTATGAAGTAAAGCCGCCGGCCTAGCCCAGCGGCATGCGGGCGGCTTTGGTGTGTAGATAGCATAATGAAGAATAAAAGGTTATTTAAGAGCAGATGTTTTCAACACCGGCCTCGTTCCAGTGGCTCCAGTGGCATAACATTTTTTACAAAGCTAATTATATTTATCTGGCATGGCAACTACAGCGCTCATATAGAAATTACCTGATACAACAAATCCATGAGATGTGATTACTTCTAACTTTAATTAATAATAATAACCATTAATAAAAAACAAGGTTGTTAAAGCGTTTCCTTATGTTATATTTTAAATGCTTATTATATTTCTATAGTCAAATTACAACCCCGTATATCCCCATTGTAGTTAGAGAGGTAGCGTAGGAAACTTTCGGCGACATAACCATGATTTCACTATGCAGCTATTCAGCACTTTCACAACTTAATTATGACGCTCTCTATTATGTTCCATAGAAGAGGTACTTTCGTTTTTTTAAAGGTTTTCGTAGTTGATGAGTGTTTTTGTAAGCAAGGTGTGAAATTGAAGTTGTTTTAAAACTAGGTTTTATTATTCGAAATGTTTTTGGAGCTTTTGAGTCTGAATGGATTTGCAAGACCTATTTAGCATTATTACACTGCCGTTTTTGACTATGTTTTCGAAAAAACACAGCCGAATTGAAAACCATCTCTTTTTTCTGTTTGGTTGGTTTTTAGTTTAAATTTCTGACAGAGGGGTGCAAAAAAATATGCACAATTGACAATGTTTCATTTTTTTTCTATTCTAAAACGTCGTAAGTCAACAGTCATTTTTTTTTAATGTTTCACATTTTCTCTTAAGCAAAGGCTATGATTACTATTGAGCTGTAAAAGTGGACTTACGACGTTTTAGAATGAAAAATAAATGAAACATTGTCAATTTAAAGTACCTACTTAATTTCACGCGTTAGCTCCCTTTTGTTTGTGTTTGACGTATGTGATAGAAAGACAAGAAAATAGTTTAGGCCATCACATGCGTAACGTGGTTAAATCCGATTAAAAATGGATACAGTTTGACTGACAGCTGACGGAAGCGTCCGTCAAACGTCCAACAAGCAACGGTCCTGTGATATGCCCAATTCGCAACAATTTACGAGAAACCCCAATCGTGTGAGCGCGGATACAGTTTGAGTCTCAAGTTATAGTATACAAGAAGGTTTATGTCAATTTGTAGCGTTATCGCGTCACGAAGATTAATGCAAGGCTCTGTTGTGTGCTATTTTGCTTGCGGTTATTTAGGAAGTTCAGATAACCCTTTATATCTACTTTATTTTAGAAACCTTATACTAAGTCATTGGCATTAGTTTTATGTCCTTGTGCAATAGCATTTTTATTAATGAAATGTTGAGCTAGACGCCAAGGGACCTCGAAACAGATAGAGAGATGGTTTTTCACAGGAATCGAATGGCGGAACGCTATTGGGACCGTGTTAAATGGAAAGTCGTGGGGAGGCTTTTGCCCAGCAATAGGATCTTGACATTGGATGTAAAATTGTATTCATTTGTGTTGTATTAAATGATTTATTTTATGAACCGTACGTACCTATTAATAACTTGAATTTTTCACCAGAAACATGTATCTTTTTGACTCTTTTAAAGAAGCGTTTTGTTAAAAGCCCTTGATATTAAGAACTTCCCATTATTTTCTCTAATGTCAAAAGAACGCGAGCACAAAGGAACCTCAAGTAAGTACAAACCTACAGTTAACGAGTGCACCTTGCAAAGGTTTCATTTTCTTCCCGTCATTCAGATTGCACCGCAACCTTTCTTTCTTAGGGTTCCGTACTGAAATGGTAAAATGGGACCTTCATGTGACTCCACTGGCCGTCCATCTATTGTCTTTTGACCCATGAGAGCGAGAAAAATCATAATTTTACATTACGATTTTACTGTTGATATAAATCGAATAAAATACCATATTCTCATATCATAAGTCAATGTAGGTTAGGTATGCGAGCCACAATTTTACAACAGCAAAAATAATTTGTTTTCCAATCCTGTAATTAAGGGAAAGATTTTCTCAATGATCTCTCCAGATATTAACTAAACTTATAATTTTGTACAAAACCCTTATCCCACGCCTCTTTCACACCCTTTACCAATCTTTTCTAGCTTCCCTTTTTTTTCCTAGAAAATGAACAACACAAAGATACGGTGGTACGGTCACGCGCAGTACAATAGAATCGTCGAAGTATGAACTAACGCTGCCGTGTTTCCTTTGTTTCCTATGCTACACCTTTGGAAAAGGAATGTTTCTACCAAAGAGGTGGATGGAACTCGAAAAAGGTTCGAAAACTGTTTGGAGGAATATTTTTAAATAGTAGTTTTTGTCCATAACTTTAGTTTAAACAGAAATAATCTTATGTAAGAAGTGTAGATAAATATTAAAGGGACCTCATTGTCAAATAAGTACGATAATATCATAGGAATGAAATTTCAATGAAAATGTGACCAAGTGAGGTTATAACAGTGGCAAAATTGTCGTTCGGTTGTTCGTTATCAGCCCATATATGTCCCCTGCGAGGGGCACGAGCCTCCTCTCATACAGAGAGTGATTAGGCCGTAATCCACCACGCTGGCCAAGTGCATTGTCAAAAAGAAAAAAGACCAAACACATCGGCAGTCTTCGTGAATTCTTCGGCAACCTTCGGACTCTGTTAGAATAGGACACCGCAGTTTCTTCTCCCGAGTTTCACTAAATGCTCAATCCAGTTGATACGTAAGTACTTATAATATCTACTTACCAGGCGAAAAAAAAGGAAGGTAAAGTAACAAAATATAGCGCAACCTTTTTCGCACCCGCTCATCTATTTAGAAAATTAGTTTTGGTGAATATTTTATGAAGTAAATTGATAACTCTGGGGTTTTCTTATATGTTTTAGTAGCTTTTATCAAATGAGAAAACGTGTATTGAGTTTTGTCCAGGGACACCCTGACAAAAAATCCAATTTATTTATTGAAAAAGGTTAAAGATAAAAACGATTAATACAATGATATTTTATAGGTATAGATATGTTACCTTCATATTAATTGACATTTTAAATATGTGCCGAAAAATGATTAAAATGACAGCTGATGACAGCACTTTAATATGCTTCAAAACTAATTTATGTCTCGCATCCTTATCGCTCTCGCGTCAAAATCAATCGCTCTTTCTCTCTTGTTGTTGTCATAGTTAGGTCAATTTACAGTCTTCAAAATAGGTGCGCATATAACATATCTGCACCTAGTATAATATAATATAATTGGATTAATAGATAGGATTAATTAAGATAGGTTCCCTATCTTTTGAAGTCTTTGTCTGTCTTAATTTTTAATATCTAGGCATATGCGAGTCACCTACTTAGACTATGCTTCTCATACCTACACTAAGAATTTATTACAAAATGGTCCTACAACTTTCCTTAAGGCCCAGAACACACGATGAAACGCAACTGCAACACAACTGAAACTGCTAGTTACTTTTGAGTTGCATCGAAGTTTCTGCTATAGACTTTTTTAGATACGACGCAACTAGTTTAAAACGTTTCGTTTTAGTTGCGTCGTGTCTAAAAAAGTCTATAGCAGAAACTTCGATGCAATTCAAAAGTAACTAGCAGTTTCAGTTGCGTTTCACCGTGTATTTTGGGCCCTAGTCGTAAGTCTATTAACGACAAGTGAAAACGAAGCCTAGAAACTCAAACCTCAAGTAGCTATTCCATTTTTAAAACTAAAACTACAAGTACCAATTAAAAATTGTCTTTCCATTTCCAACAAACTTTATATCCGCGTTCGCTCTTCATTTTTTTTTGGTCGGGCAACACTGAACGGAGCTGTCATAAAAATCAGCTGTGCTGTATTTAATTAGTTTTTAATTCGTTAATAAGTTAATTTCGATAAATTTACATGTGTAAAGTGTAGTATTTAAGTAAAATTAAGTGTTTAACTAAAAAGTTTAGTGTAACAATTGTGTTTTCAACCATAAAACAACTCGACAATCATCGCTTCACACCGGCCGGCTCAGCTGTCAACTGAACAATAGAATTGAATTCTAACGGATAAACCGGGGGAGTATTTCTTTTGTTTTACCTAATTTACCACCTATATTTATATACCATCTTATTAACAAACACTATATAATTAGTGTCAGTACTTAAAGTATATAATTTGGTAAACATCTGATTGTTTCCTCGAGAAAGTTGATGGTCAAGGTCGCCTTTGTCTCAGTTTGCTTGACGAACTGTGGAAGCGAATTTGAAGACTAACAGCTGACTTACATTAGTTGCCTGTTTAGACCTAACTATATCTAGTCTCTGTTTGCTTGACATACTTGTGGAAGCAGATATTGAGTACTATTTCTTAAGGAAACTATACTTATTTGAACTTAAATTAAATTTGAATTTACAAGTAATTATAGTGACCTATACTTTATAAATACTCACATACTATTAACTACTGACTTGTGTAGGTATCTGTATGTAACTGACACAATTAATAACTGCATCTTATATACATATTTAACTTATCTCTTTTTTTCTCTTAATTCAAATCATATACCTACCTACTTTATTTCCAGGTTCAGAGATACTTTGTTCATGTTTGGGTGACCTTAAGTTACACAATTACTTGACAATAGTTTCTACTTAATGTGTCTTTAGCACATACTATACATCAGTTGACTTGTTCTAAATACATTACTATATTTATTTTATTACCTACCTACAATTACATTATAATTCTTAAATAATTATAATTACTCTTCCTCTATACATATATTTAGCTTTTCTATTTGTCTTTTCAGCCTATTCAACCAAGATGAATACACGCAGTAGCATGGCATTACAGCAGAAGCTCCAGAAGACCCAGGATGACCTGAGGAGGGCCGATGAGCTCAACAACCGTCTTCTCTGCGACAGAGATGAGAATGAGATTGAAATAAGAAATCTAAAGGCGAAATTGACCCTTCAAGATAACAAAATCTCATTACTTAGGACAACGAGAGATGAGGACCAGATCGAAATTGAGCGACTACAACACCAAGTCGATTCCTTAGAGTCCCAATGGCTGGAGTTGGATGGTGCTAAGGACAGAATAAGACACCTAGAAGATCTGCTGATGGAAGCACGTGGTCAAATCTCATTTGTCCAACGTGAGATAGAAAGTGCCCAGAATGCCCATGCAGTCTCACTGCTCGATGAACTATCAAACACACCGACGCAGAAGAAGATGCCAGTTTCATCGAGGAAAATAATTAAGTATTGCAGAATGAAGAACATATTGAAGAAATCAAGACATAATTTAAAGCTATTTAAAACGTATTTGAAAGGACACTCTAAGAGGGTAGGACGAGTAAGATTAATAAAGAGAGCCCAAGATCTTCAGCTAGGTTTAGATAACATCACTGCGACCTGCAAGGCTACTAGAGAAGAATACCTAGCTTGCTACCAACAACTCGTGCAATCTCGAGCAGAAGTTTATACCTGGAAGAAGGAGGCAGCAGAGTATCGTCGACTCATAAAAGTTATTCTAGCCGATGATGAAGAGCTTGCGAATGTGCTGTTGGAGGATTCGGATACTCCCATTGTCGCCGACTCCTGCAACTTTGCCGCACCGATGAGCCCGGTGCTGCCTGCGCGGGGACCAGCCACGGCTAAAGTGCGCTTGCCGCCCACAGCCATTAATAACACGCCCGCCAACAAAACCGGAGCTGGGGTTGCCTCAAGACCTGCCGCTCGTGCGAGACCAGTCGCGTCCAGTGGACCTGCAGTAGCCAGAGGTTCAGCATCAGCCACAACATCAGCTGCAGATAGAAGACAAGTAGCAGCGAAGATACCCGTCGTCACCTCGGGTCGCGCTGAATGCACGAAGCCCGCGGTTGCTCCCGCACCCACTGTCGTGCGACCGACCAGGATGTCGTACGCGAGTGCGGTCAAGAGGCCGCCCCCCACCCCCGCCGCCCCCGCCACCGCGGCCCGCTCTGTTTCATCGAGTAGTACTACGAAATCGGTTGCTGCCTTCGCTAACTCGTCCATTCCGTCTCCCCGCTCTAGTCACTTAGTTTCTAGTCATTTAGTATCTGCTAGGGAAACTTTAGTATACTCGGATAGGCTAGGCACTCAATTTGGACCTCTATTATGTAACAAAATTGATCATAAGGTAACTAATTATTGTTATCCAGAAATGTCATTGCTCAAAATTATAGATAAAATTGATACACACAGCCTAGATTGCAATAAAACTCTAGTCATTATGGTAGGAAATAGTGTTAATATTAGTCAGTCTGATGTGGATAGGTGCCTTAATATTCTAGTCAATATAGTAGAAAAATATGGTTGTAAATTGATTATCTGTGCGCTGCCCTTTTGCAGCAACTTATCCACGACGGTAAATAATCGTATACATAGATATAATTTGCAATTTTATAATTTGACGTGTCGTCATAGCGATGCTATTTATTTTTTTGACATGAATAAGTTTATTCATGATTTTACTTTACAACAGGATACTATGTATCTGTCTTTATTGTCTAAAAGACGTATCGCTACTTTAGTAGCGTATAATATAGAATCAATTTACAATCATTTTTTAAACTAGTATGTAAGACAACAGTCTCGACCAATTTTAGTGTAAATGTGGTCGACACCGGCACTCTGAATTCACAATATGTGAATTTAAGTAGGCCCAGCGTTGGTCCCAGCAGTGTGACTCATCAGGCACAATGTGATGATCTCAGAATTCGTTGTAATAAAAAACATAACCATGATATTGTAAAAATATTCCATCAAAATGTTCAAAGTTTTACTAAAAAGCACTTAGAGATGGAATTATTTCTTGAAAAACATAAATATGATATTGTTTGTCTAACGGAACACTGGCATAAAGAAAATGAATTATTGTTAAACTATAAAAATTATTATATTGCCAGTGCTTTCAGTCGAAAATCTCACACGGGAGGGGGATCTTTAATTTTGCTTAGAAATAACATCAAGTCTAAGGAACGAACCGATGTGGTGAGATTGTCGGTTGAGAAGAAAGTTGAACTATCGTGTGTTGAGCTGGAGCAGCACATTGTTGTATGCGTATATAGATCCCCTAACAGCACGGACTTCCCTGTTTATGAGTCAGTTATGGAAGACGTGTTAAAATTAGCTTTTAATAAGAGAAAATTTATAATAATTTGCGGTGATTTTAATGTCGATTTATTAGTAAATAATTGTCTTTCGAGAAAACTTTTATATCAGTTCAAAGCTTACAATTTGATAAACGTATTTTTAGAACCTACCAGGATAACGCCAAACACAGCTACTTGTATTGACAATTTTTTTTGTAACCTAGATTATTTGGAAAAATCTATCCTTAATGCGATTCAATCAGATCACACGGGTCAAGTAATTAGCATTATTGCCAAAAAACAAGTTACTAAAATTAAAATTAAATCTAGACCCATCACGGCTAGTAGATTAGATAATTTAAATAATGTATTGGTTGACAACCTGTCGTACGTTAATTTTGCAGTTTCATCGAATCCAAATAATTTATATAAAGAATTATTTAACTTATTACATACACAATTTGATAATATCTTTAAAGTAAAAAAAAGGGAAATTACTATGAAGTTTGAATTTAGTGACTGGGCAACTCAGGGCATTCGCAAAAGTAGGGAGAGACTTTTTGAACTTTATGACCTTAAAAATTATAATCACACGGATAGCTTTCAGAACTATGTCAAAAATTATTCAAAAGTTTTTAAAAAGGTTTGTATTTGTGCTAAATCATTTTTTTTGAGTAATAAAATTAAGTCAGCTGATAACAAAATTAAAGCAGTTTGGAATGTTATTAACACCGAATCAGGTAAATGTAAAAACCGTCAAAGTAGTTTTGCTTTGCGCAATGAACAGGGCACAATGTGCTCTTCTGATTCTGAAGTGGCTCATGAATTTGAAACCTTTTTTTCTAATGTACCTTTCAAAACAACTGACCATCTAAATTCCTCACCTTCAGTCTCACTCTCTCTACTCAAAGCCAACGTACCCGCATGCCGGGATGAATTCAGATTTCATCATGTTGGTCCCAATTGCATTATTAAAACGTTTAAAGAAATTAATTTAAAAGCAACCGAAGATCTTTGGGGAATGTCGGTCAAAGTCTGCGCATCTATTATTAATACTATATCATATCATTTAGCTCAAATTTTTAATAGCTGTGTAGATCAAGGAATATTTCCTGATCTCATGAAATATAGTAAAGTCATACCTCTTTTCAAGGCCGGTGATGAAAACGACCCTAGTAATTACAGGCCAATTTCTGTACTCCCTGTACTTAGTAAAATTTTTGAAAAACTAATACTTAACCAGCTTCTTTATCATTTTAATTTAAATAAATTGCTACACAATCAGCAATTTGGGTTTATCAAAGGTCGTTCCACTACGGACGCTGGTGTTGCTTTAATTAAACATATATTTGATGCATGGGAACACTCGCAAGATGCCATTGGCATATTCTGCGACTTATCGAAAGCATTCGATTGTGTTCATCATGAAATACTATTAAATAAACTGAATCATTACGGTGTACAAAATGAATCTCTTAATCTTATTAAATCTTATTTAACGGACAGAATTCAAAAGGTTCAAGTCAATGAAATAACGTCACAGGGATCGCAGGTAGAAATTGGCGTGCCCCAAGGATCGATATTAGGTCCTTTCCTTTTTCTAGTTTACATAAATGATTTGCCATTTATGATAGAAAGTCTATCGCAAATTGTTTTGTTTGCCGATGACACATCTCTTCTCTTTAAAGTAGATAGAAAACGTCAAGATTTAGATATTTTCAAAGTAAATAGTACCCTGAAACAAATTCATGATTGGTTTAGTACAAATAATTTAGCGTTAAACGCGAAAAAAACCAAATGTATTAAATTTTCGCTTTGTAATGTAGTCAATAATGTAAGCAATATATATATTAATGATGAAATATTAAACTTTGTTAATGACACTGTTTTCTTGGGGATGACACTAGACTCGAAACTACAATGGGGACCCCATATTGATAAACTGTGTGGACGGCTAAGTTCCGCCGCCTACGCTGTCAGAAAAATCAGACAGCTCACAGACATACCTACAGCGAGACTTGTATACTTCAGCTACTTTCATAGTATTATGTCTTATGGTATTCTTTTATGGGGTCATGCCGCTGACATTCATGCAGTATTTGTTTTGCAGAAAAGAGCTGTTCGAGCCATTTACCATCTAAATAGTCGTGATTCCCTGAGAGAACTGTTCAAAGAAATAAATATTTTAACAGTTCCAAGTCAATACATATATGAAAATATAATGTTTGTAAGAAAAAATCTATCTAAATTTAAGAAAAATAGTGATGTACATAAATTTAATACTAGAAATAATAATAAACTTGTTTTGCCTGGTAGTAGACTAGCTAAGATCAATAATTCATTTGAAGGGAACTGTATACGGTTTTACAACAAACTGCCTGATAATGTACTAATTTTAACGGAAACCAAGTTTAAACGTTGTATCAAGAGGACTCTTTTACAAAGAGCGTATTATAGTTTTAACGATTTTATTAATGACAATAGGGCATGGTGTGTTAATGCTCTAGCTCCACACGATTATACTACATAAGTTGTTCTTTGTAAACAAATGATTGTTAACAATATTTTTAAAAAGAGCAACCTCTAGAGTTTCTTGCTGGCTTCTTCTCTGGGGAATCTGCCTTCCGAAGTCAGCGTAGCTTCCCTCCTTTAATGTTTTTCTTTTTTTGGTTGTTTAAATTCATTATTATGTTTTTTATTTTATTTTATTTTTTACTTTGTGACGAATTCAAGTGTAAATTTAATGTTACCTACGAATAAATTATTTTTGAATTGAATTGAATTGAATTTCAGCTCGTAACGAGGGGGTTCTAATAAGCTACGTGATCCATCTCCCGTCTGTTACGTAGTACACGTGTTGCCGTCTTTGTGAGCGATGTTCTATCTTCTTGAGAGTACTTGTGGTTGGTTTTATAGTTCTAGTTATACTATAGTATATTGGTTCATAGTAAATGTTGAAGTTCTATAACCCAATGAGGAGATGATGATGATGAATATAAGGAGTGGCCCCAAATTTTTTTTTCATATACAAATGAGTTTATGACAGCGTGCCAAGGTTGCGCCAAGTTTTCTCATAGTTTTCTTGGTAGTTGACCTGTCAAATGATAAGTAGTATCGTATAAAAAGGTAGCCATTTTGCGCCAGAACAAGCACGCAGATCCAGACGGTATGGCTCCTCCTTATATATTCTATACTCAAAGGTATAACCTGTAGCAGAAATGCTAAAAAGACAAAAGACGGCACGAAAAATAATAGTTAAATCATATTTGATCGATCTTCTTTATCTCTATTCTTATATTCAACAATGAAAACTATAATTTGAAAAGGTAAAATCATAGTTAAAATAATTAAGGAGGGTCTCCCATACAACAAACTTGATTTTTTGCTTTTTTTGCTCGATACGAATAGTGAATGGTACGGAACCCTTACTGCGCGAGTCCGACTCGCACTTGACCGGTATATGTATAGAGTAAAATAAATAAAAAAAAGTTGAAGTATCTTTTTTTTTGGATTTACAAATTTGCATTCGAACTACTTTTGTGGAATCAAAATATCTCAGAATACGAGTGTAAGGAAGTGGTCTCTACCTAAACTTACCTAACGCGATATCAAAGAGGCGAGTCAAGTATGTATGTGTACTTAAAAATAGGTACTTCAGCTTTGTAAACATAGCTAAAAACAAGAACGTAAACAATGCCTCGCCTAGAGCAGCTTGTAAATTAAAACCTGCTACCGTTCACTTTCACACTTTTCTATTTCCCTCTCATCCGATCGTCAAAGCGTCCAAGCAAATTGCACTTTAAAAAGGGTTCAATTTCGTCGCGTCGCCGCGCCGTGTCGTTCAAGTTTGTGACGAACCTTAAAATCTACATTTCTGGCACAAAATCGTCATTTTGGCTAGACACTGTTTCTATCAGCTTGTACCGTTGATATACAATATTCAGGACTGCATTACTACGATGAAATTCATAGAAGAGATTAAGCAATGATTGATCTCAGTCAATCAAAATCATATATGATTTGACACATAATGTTAGTATTGCTATATTATATTTCTCCATGCCTTTATTACACTTTATAACCCTTACGCACTATCGGTTTAACTGTTCCTGCAGTTGGACCATATAGAAAGACAATATAAAATTACCTACGAGATTTGTTGACTTCTCCAATTTAATAAAAGCTAAGAAACTTGATAAAAAATAACTTTAAATTATAAAAGACACCATATGTAATATACATATGTTGTCATATGTAATACATACCAAAATAATAATATCTACCAATTTTATATGAAGTCGAGAGTATTATATAACTTAAACATCAATGACGAAGGTCGTAATTTGCATCACAAGGGTCGCGTCCAATCTCGACTGGAATACTGAATGCATTTGAATGAATTGAGGAGTGCACTCGTCTTGCATCCACTTTTGTTACTTTGAGGTTTACATTGCTATTGATAACCTTTGAGAGTTTGAAGGTGGTATTCTTTGTATTGACACAGCTCATCTTTTGAGTTGAGATTTCGCTCGAAAGTAGATTGATAGATAGGTAATTAGGTACTTGTATGCCTGAATGGAAGTAAAAGCTATTTGTTGCTTAATTTGTAGAAAGAATCCGAGTCATGACGTATTAAGAAGTAAAGAAGAAAATGGAGGACAGAACGGAATGAAAGAACCTCCACCGACAAGAGCGTAGCTCTAAAATGATTGATGATGATGTAGAAAATTGTGCATACACAGGTTATAACATTTAACTGATTATAATCATGAATACGCCATTTGACATTGCTTTAAAATGTCCGCTCTTTGTCTCTGTGTGATAAAGTACCTGCTTACCTTAAAAATGCACGCAATAGACCGACTATCAAACTTATGAAAATTTCGTTAAAAACCCTCAATATTGCCATAGATAACTAATATTATAACTTAGTTGTAAGGCTGTATTAAATATATTGTGGACAAATTTATCAACTAATCGATCACTAGTTTTTCATTCCGTTTAGACACAGATTAAGACTTTACACATCTGTAGACCTAAACCTAATCACACCATTATTACAATTATTACGACGCGCAAGCGACAAGCTAATCTTAAGTTAAAGCTAATGCAAGATCTTTGTACAAGCTCATTAAACTTGTAATACGGTAATTAGACAGCACGCGTGTCGGAATGAAAACATCGTGACGAAATGGAAGCATCGTGACGGAGGGGAACATACGTGACGTTGTGCGTGACGTGTTAAGGATAGCCGTTGTGGGTTATAGCCGTTTTAAAGGTTAAAATTGGATTTAATTTTAGTTTGGGTATGAGCATAGAATATTATTTTGAATTAAATTAATCATTGAATGTGTTGCTAAGCGAAAAACTCGCCAATATGAAATCTAAACCGATTTCGAATTGGCGTAAAGTAGTGTGAACCGCACTGTAGTATGCTAAATGGTATCTACACACCAAAGCCGCCGGCTTTTTTGACAGCTGCCATTCGTATGAGGAAAAGTCGCTGGCCTAGCCCGGCGGCATGCCGGCGGCTTTGGTATATAGATAGTATAAGGCCCTTGGAGGTGTAAAAAGTTATACAAGGATGTCAGAAGTCATGGATTACTAGATAAGAGGCCTTTTCGCCGCAGTGAAATATTTAAGGTTAGAAAAACATATTTACTAACAAAGATACTTACGCCCTCTTTATCAAATCTAAAGCCTAAATACACATAATAAGGTAAAGCTGTTTATTAACGTCAAAATCTTACATATTCCCAAATCCCTTATTACATCGTAACAAAGTATGGAACGGGATTTAATTAAAAAAAAAACAACGAAAGAAGTTTAGGAGCTGAGTGCCAAATGATGGCAGACCTGCCAGTCCTGGAAACAATTTACGAGGTATTTTACCCCAATCGCGTATTTACTTTGGTAAATTGATTTTAGGGAAATTTATGGCTTAACTTATTACGGTGCACGTGGTGTGACAGCTTTTGCGTGGGTACTTAAGTTGCCTTCAGTGACGGGAGGTTAAGGCCTAGAACACACTGGGAAATGCAACTGCAACTGCTAGTTACTTTTGACTGCAACTGCTAGTTTGAAACGTTTCAGATTAGTTGCATCGTGTGTGGTTTTCTAAAGGAGTCTATAGCAGAAACTTAGATGCAACTCAAAAGTGACTATCAATTGCAGTTGCGTTTCCCCGTGTGTTCTGGGTCTTAATCCTGCTCTCTAAAATAAGATAAGAATACTTAAGAAAACATTGAATTTGATGGTGTGTGATGTCAGATGTGGTATCTTTAATATATTTTACATAGATGATTATCCCGTATTAAATCATTTAACCATGCTATGATTTAATTATATAAATATAATTTTAAATATTAGTTATTAAAAAGGCATGTATTTATTTAGTAATAAGATATTTATGCGTCGCTCTGCTTCCAGATGGCTAGATTAGATTAGAAGACAATTCTTGGTTCGTTCAAAAATACTGGTAAACTAAACAATAAAATGCTGAATAAATAAGTAAATCACTACAGTTTCTATTTATATATTTATTGTTTATTGTAGTGACTATCCTGCCTTCATGCTATCACTTCTCTCTCTGTGGGGTCTGCAGGAAGAAATTTCTTTTAGAAATATGCTGTACCTTTTATATAACTTCTCTTTTTTTCTGTATCTATGTACTACCATCTTACAATAAACTGTTAAATAAATAAATCTTAAAAGTTTATATGTAGGTAGTTAATTTTCAAGTTTTTTTATGGCAATACTAATCAGCGCATCAAGTTCCAACATCAAGTACCTAATTGTGTGTTCTTGTTAAGAATGAATACATTTTTTTAAATAATTCAAGACATCCTATTACTGTCAAGTCAATATATAAGGTGACTTTAAATTAGTGAACGATAGAAAAGGATATGCATATACTTGTGATAACAAACAACTTTTACTATGGGACCAACTTCGAAATCACAAAAAAAAATTGTTCCCCCTTACTATCAGCTGGTGCATTTTGGACTGGGTGGGGGTTTAAATTTTTTTAACGATTTCGACCTTGGTCCAATAGTAAAAGTTTATTATCACGAGTACATGCATACCCTTTTCTATCGTTCACTAACTTAAAGTCACCCTATATACCAATCTTATATAAACTAGTTACTCGTTAATCAAATAAGTAACTAAATACATCTAATCTCTTCTTAGGAATCTCATTACACCGCTTTTGCCCCAGTTCTATTGTGAGATAAATTCCCTTTGTGACAATAATTTGTGGGCACCCTGGCGTGGCATGATAAATGTATTTCTCAATATCACCACACATGCCGGGGAAATGGTTCAGCGATACGTCAAATTGGTCTTTAATGAGTATATCCTGTTTTTGTCGTGTAACTTATGGTCAGCCTACTTGTTAGGGTCTCCATGCTTGTGGTCTGTTAAGGGATTTAGTGAATTGATTTTTTTCTAGTTGCAAAAATGTGTGTTAATGTAATTTAAGCTTCTTTCAATCTAATTCCTAACGATATTGATTCAAAATTAACACTACCACTATCGCATTTATCCGATAAATGTGATTTTCTTTCGACATATCTTAGAAAACTTGCACTTTTATATTATTATTACATATATCTATTCAACCATCGAAAGAGTGTAAAAGAGTAATAAACAATCTCACATCCATTCATCGGCATAATTTTTCAAAATATTATTAGGAGGTTTTGATCCCACTGCTGAACTGATGGGGAAAAGCTTCCATCGCGTCCTTCCATCCTTCTTTCCCCTGTCTGTCTCCTATAAGTATTTCTTTATATAAATATTTTTAAAAGAACAAATAACAGCTCACTTCTTTTTTTTTCTGTCTCTATGTACTATCATCTTACAATGAACTGTTAAATAAATAAACAGCAACAAAAAAAAATAACAACAAAAAAAAAACAAGAATAATATTATTATTATGCTGTTATTATTAACAGCATGTCTAATCAATCAAGAAAGTTTAATAACACGTCATTAAAATAATGAAATTGTATCTAAAACGGAGCGATGGGAAACCAAACCGTAAATTGGACGTAACTTCCAAATTATTAAGATTAGAAGCAGATGAGTGTCAGTATAACGCAGGACAGTATTAACACATAGGTAGTATATGACTTTTGGATTTTATTTATTTATTTATTTAACAGTTTATTGTAAGATGATAGTACCTACATAGAGACAGAAAAAAAGAGAAGTTATACAAAAGGTATAGCATATTTCTAAAAGAAATTTCTTCCTGCAGACCCCACAGAGAGAGAAGTTATAGCATGAAGGCAGGATAGTCACTACAATAAACAATAAATATAAGTATAAACCTACACATATATATTCTATAAATACACATACATATATTGTTTTCTCTATGATAAGGAAAGATAGTGGTCTTTAACTATCCGTTTGAAAATGTGGAGAGAGTGAGTGTCACGTACAATTTATGTGGGTATAAAGAGTACCTGGGCGGAGGAAGCTCGAGACAGAAAATCGTGTCATATGAGGAGAGAGGCCTTTGCCCAGCATTGGGAAACGAGTGGCTAATTAAGTTAAGTTACCTTAGTAAGTATAAAAGATTTTTTCCGGGTATAAAATGTTGCTTGTTCAAAATTTAACTTAAACTATTGTTCAAATGTAAATTAAATTTCAAGACCTAAATTAGGTCACCTAATCAAAATACTTTGTTAATAGTACGTAGGTAGTGTACCTTAAGGTAGGTATCAAAAAAAGCAATTAAAAACAAGGCATATAACAATATAATAAATTAATAACATCAATAAGTAAGGATCAATACATTATTTAGAGCATAAAACATGAAAAATCAATATACATCATCTACATAGTATTGTGTGTAAGTAAAGTAAGTAAGTAAATATTTATTTCCAGTCCAATATAAATGTAAGTACAGAAACAAAATAAAATTAAACATAAAACAAAAAATAAAATAAAAAAGGAACTTAAAACTTAGAATCTTAAAACTAAACATAAAATAGAACGGAGAAACAAGAATGAGAAAGAAGGTAGGTATGGACTGGAAAATGGTCTCCACTCAGCATAGTGTCATGTCAATGGATGCCAGAGACATGACGCTGATTTTCAGTAGAGCCAGAGAAGGGAGAAAGAGAGAATGATAGGATAGGAGATAGGTATGAATAAAATAGATTAGCAGTAACAGGCATGTGTATGAAATTAATGGCGTGTACCTATGTATTGAAAAACTAACCGAGTTATTAAACTTTTTTTGTACCTAAGTTTTAACCTCTCACATCCCACTGACCCGTAATAAACACAGACACAATAGATTTTCTAATTGTTCTTTTTTTTTCTGGGATGTGAAAGATTAATATAACTCCTATAAGTACATTAATAGTTAAGCTACTAGAATTGTTTTATACCCTGCCATATGAAGTACCTACCATGAATGTAACGTTAGCACAAGGTACGTACATTCTTTAAAGCTCCTCCATTAATTATAAGTTTTAATGAGATTACTCAAAACGCCATTCAAGATGAGGGCTTTTATTATTTCGCAAGTGAGATCTTGTTTATATTATTATGGGATGGCATTAAAAATGAACAATAGAACAATACAATACAAATATTCTTTATTGCACACAAAGATAAAGGTACAGACACAAACAAGAATACAAGAAGCATCAGGCGGCCTTATTGCTAGGTAGCAATATCTTCTAGGCAACCTTAGGGTAAGGAATAGGTAATAATGGTTACGGGTTGTGCAAACAGTACAGTATAGAACGTTATTTTAACCGACTTCAAACTGAAAACATTCCAAAAAAAAGTAGGTTCTTATTTCGGCTGGTTTTTTTGTGTGAGTTTAGTGTTTAAGCCCCTACCTCTATAGTTCTGGGACTAATGTCATTATTTGACGTGTTTACCCGACTTCAAACTAAAAACCATCACAAAGAAAAAAAAGGATGTGATTCTCAATTCGAGTGAATGTTTTTTTTTCCGTCATGGACTATGTTTGTTACCTTGACACTCCGTCATTTTATGAAACGATTTCAAATTTTTTTTTGTCTATAGGCAGCTGAAACGTCTTTTATCTGAGTTATTTCTAGGACTATGAATAAAACTCGTTTTGTAATAAAAGGGAGTAAGCTTACTCCTATACCTATCTACACTATCTATCTAGTATATATAGGTATACATATCTAGGCTAGTTTTCTACTTTTGACTGATGACTGTATAACATCACTAAAGGCCAAAACACACCGGGTGCGTAATCGTAGCGTATACGTAGACGTATGCGTACCTCTGAGTTGTAATGTATGGAACTGTCACCGCTTAAAGTAACGTAGACGCAAGCGGTGACAGTTCCATACATTACAACTCAGAGGTACGCATACGTCTACGTATACGCTACGCATACGCACCCGGTGTGTTTTGGCCTTAAATTGTTTACCTACGTACCTACTACGACGTAGCCAAGAAAGAAATAGAATCATACAAATCGTACCCAAAACAACATTTATCGACAAAAGATCAAAACAAAAGAATAAATATCTTGGCAAACGTGAGCATACCTGAGTAACTATTCTTATAATAAAATAATGCTTCTACTTTTACGCCAATCCACCTGTCAAGGGTTAAATAAGAATGATACGGCCCCTGTTTGAACATTTATCTTGAGTTTTACCGGTATTTTCCAGTATTTACCGGTATTTTACGGTGTCTGGCTGTTTGTTGCTTTACGGCCGCTCCCAATATTCTATCTCTGGTTTTGCCGTACTAGAGGCAGAAATAGTTAGGTATCTGTCTTAGAATTTTTCGTACCTATAAACCTACCGCTGTCAAAAACCTATGGGATTTTCTTTGAGTATAGAATACATAAGGTGCGACATTTTTATTTTTCATATACAAATGAGTTTATGACAGCGTGCCAAGGTTGGCGTAAGTTTTTCATAGTTTACTTGGTGGATGACCTGTCAAACGATAAGAAATTCCATACAAAAAGATAGCGAAGGATAAATCAAAAGTGACAGTAATGACAGTTAAGTACTGCCGGTCTCGGATAGCTATCTGTCTTTGAATGTTGGGAACGGCCGTAAGAGGTATTTCAACAAGATGTCGGATGCAGGGAAATGCACTCGAAACTGATATTTACGAGCTGTTTATTGATTTGTTCGGTCTGGGAGTTTCTTGTATGGAGGAGTGTTGTTTTTGTGTAAAGGAATATCTCTATAAGGAATCTATTATCTAGTTGCAACACTTTCTTTCTACGAGTTCGTAAAAAGAACGTCAGTTTTGGTACAACTGTCGTTTGTGTAGCAATGTTTAAATTTTTAGGCAAAAAGCTTTATCTTTAGCTTATCTTATTTAGCCGTATCTGTCTCACTGCTGAGCAAAGGTTTCTCTTATTTCTCCATATTTCTCTATCCTGAGCCTCTTCCCAGTCCTTTACCTACTCCAACACATACATACATACATATCCGTCACGTCTCTTTCCCATTGGGGTACCCTAGAACCGACGGGCATGTATGAGGCGACTGATGAGTGTGGATGAAGCGAAAGAGGTGTGTTTGGATCGAAGGAAGTGGTCTCTGCCTACCCCTACTCCAACAACTATAAAAATTAGCTCATTCGATTTACTCTAGACCCAAATTTAAAGCAAATACATATTAAAGGTAGTCAAGTTCACCCCGAGGCAGCCCCCATTCTTACAAATAAACGAAATACTACCTTTTCCCTTGTTCAATAACTTACAGGTTCCCGAAGGAAATGAACGTAAATATAAACTTTTCTAGTTTCAAACTCGTTACTGTTTTAACGGTAAGTAAATTGGTATGTAATGTTGAATCTTTACGGAATATTTTTGCGTAGAAAGGGCCCGTTTGACTACTTACAGTTACAGATAAAATTTATTTCTAGGGATATTCTGTACTTGTCACTATCTAAAACGTTATGTTTTATGAAGAAGACAAAGGTTTATCTGTTTGTAAAAGATAAATACAACTTGGCCTAAGACTTCTGGGCCCAAAAAAAATCTCACTGCCCAGAAATTAAACATATGCCAGATAATACACCTAAACAGCCCCGAAATCTTATTGTATGTATGCCAGTTAGTTGCATTGTCATTAATATTATAATTGTGGAAACGGGCCCTTAGGCTTTTATTTCAATCCATAGTAAAAGTAAGTAATGGTATAGAACGTCTTATAAAACCATCTTCAATTTTACAACTAATGTACATTCTTAGTAAAACGTGTAGGAAGGTAACTAAACATTTCAAATGCAAAAAGTTGTAAGTACGAAGCCTAATAAAACAGCGAACAATGTAAATGGCCATTGAAGTTTTTTCATAAAGCTCGGCACGTGACGTCTGAGACCTTTATTGCTTCCATTCGACAATGTCTACTACGGTGTTCTATTCATTTTGAATATCAGAACTCTTTTGTTGAACTATGTAGCTCCGATCTAAATCGGTAGGTAAATCTAAGTAGGTACATAATGAGCCGCTGTCTCCACGAGCGAAAGTATCGCGGCGATATTATCGTCGTGTCACGTATTTCTATACCTATGGAGCCATCTCCACACGGCGAGCGCGCGTAACGTCATTACATCTTTGCTAGCCCGTCGAAAGCGCGCAGCGGGCCCGCTGTCAAACGCAGCGTCATTTCAGCGTTGCCTGCAGGAAACGCGGCGATATCGATACCGTTACGACTCGCGACGATACGTGGCGGAATCATCGGTCGTTCGTGGAGATTCTCCGACAATATAAGGGTGGAATCGTTGCGATTCTCTCGCCCGTGGAGACAGCGCTTTACGGTAAGGACATAAAGAAGCAGAAGTTTTTAGATAAATACACAAAACATTATATTAGGTAACTACGATAAAACATTTTTTAAAAAGTTTCGCAACTTTCAACTTTCACAACAAAACAACAAGATGTTCAGTACGTTTATTAGAACCTACTCGGAAAAAGTCGTCTGCTTTCTTTAAAAAAAAAGTGAAAAAAAGCGTTTCTTAACTAGGTTTAAACATCTTAACTTCAATGTTTTCTTCTCAAATCTTTTAAAAATCTTGGAAATGTATAGAGCTAGGTTTTCGCCACTACCACCTATTTTATTATTCAGAATGTAGAGCTGCCTGTCTTGATTTACTTTCGTAAGTGCTAGTGAAATATTAATTTCATTTTGGTTTGTGTTGTTGATGTTGTAATGTGAGGTAGAGTAGTTTTTCTTGGTTAATGTTGAAATATAAAATGTTGTTATCTAATCAAATCAAATCAAAAATTATTTATTCGTAGGTAACATTAAATTTACACTTGAATTCGTCACAAAGTAAAAATTATAAAAAAAACATACTTAATGATTAATTAAAAGAACCAAAAAGAAAAGAGAAAAACAATAAAGGAGAGAAGCTACGCTGACTTCGGAAGGCAGATTCCCCAGAGAAGAAGCCAGCAAGAAACTCTAGAGGTTGCTCTTTTTAAAAATATTGTTTACAATCATGTGTTTACAAAAGAACAACTTAAATATTATGATCGTGTGGAGCTAGAGCATTTACACACCATGCCCTATTGTCAATAATAAAATCGTTAATACTATAATACGCTCTTTGTAAAAGAGTCCTCTTGATACACCGTTTAAACTTAGTTTCCGTTAAAATTAGTACATTATCAGGCAGTTTGTTGTAAAACCGTATACAGTTCCCTTCAAATGAATTATTGATCTTAGCTAGTCTACTACCAGGCAAAACAAGTTTATTATTATTCCTAGTATCTATCTATCTTCTGGCTGTCAGAATTTCAATAAATTTAGGAAATAATGAGCCTACATTTTATATTGATTTTGTTCAATTTAAATATTTTTGTTCAAATGGAAACATTTTTAATGTTATTTTTTTCACCACTTTAAATTTACGTACGAAAATTGCTTGACCTAGATTTTTTTATTGAAATCTGAAACACTTTCTACCGTTCCACTAAGTATTACACCGTATTGTAGTAGTTCTAAATGATGTTTACATATAGCGTATTTCATTTAAAGGCCAAAACACACCGGATGCGTATGCGTAGACGTATACGTACCTCTGAGTTGTAATTTATGTAATTGTCACCGCTTGCGTCTACGTCTAAGTTGTGGCCTTTATAAATTTTTGGTAATCCTATAAAATAGCTGCACAACCCCCGATCAATCTTCAAAAACGTTCGATCCAGTAACTAATCCCCGCCTTCATATACACGTAGCTACATTTTATATTATTTGTACCTTGTCAATGTTCAAGCACGTTTATACCTTCATAAAACGAGCAAGTTTCCTCATTAAAAACTAATTAAAAAACGTCTCGCTTCAAGCAGCTGATGCTTTAATTAATTTATCAGCTACTTCACCTTGCTTTTATAATCTGAAGTTTTCGTTTTAATAGCGTTATAAAACGGTATCTAATTTATGCATTTTTAATTAGAAAACACTCAGGTTTATGGTAGAAATAATAGCTGTTTGGAATTTTAAGAAAATATTTTCTATTACGTTAATTAAGGTGTTTATGAGCTTTTTTGGTTATTTTACTTTTGTCTTGTTAATAGCCGTTGAGTAAAAATTCAAACTTATTTTCTTATTTTTTTTTTTTTTTTTGCTAATAGTGAATTTGAATTTGAATGTGGGGAGTGAAGAATGTGAATGAAGCGAAAGAGGTAAGTTTGGATTATAAAGGCCTATCCACACAGATCCGGGCCGTGCCCGGAACGTGTCCGGGCCGTGGCCCGTCAGGAGGGAAAACAATACGTCGTTATGACAATTTATCCGAGCGGTGTGCGGGACGTGTCAGTGAAAAAATATCATTCCATACATTTTCTATGGATTCGTTCACACACGTTGTCATGACGACGTATTGTTTTCCCTCCTGACGGGCCACAGCCCGGACACGTCGCGGGCATAACTCAGATCTGTGTAGATAGACCTTAACTAGTGAAATAGAGTGATCTCTACCTATCCCGGAAATAACACTTGATAGATATGTAACGCGTTACTCTTGAATCAGACATAACATAGGTTGGTAGGTAGGTAATATCTACTCTATACAGATAACTAGAACAAACAAGAATCTTATAAGACATATTATATCAAAATAGTTCCTCAATAACGTAACTTTTCAAATAATAACGCGCTAGTACAGAGATTCTCAATCTTTAAAGGAAAATATATTCAGCAGTGTCATTGATCGCGCACGAACCAAATTGGTTTATTTTTATATTAAGGAGGTGCACAATCTTTCTTCCAACACAACACTTAATGTTCAAGAAGTTTTTCCAGGATCTAGACCTAAGTTACATTATTTAGGTACCAAGAACAAAAAGATCTTTTCTAAAATGACCTCCAATACTACGTTGCTACTATTTGAGAACCACTGGTTTAATCTGATCGAGCTTCATACTAAGGCAGAGATTTTAATATAAAACTTTTAACAGGTATTGACAAAATGCTCTTACCCGCGATATTGATAGTTTGCGAACTTTAATAATAGGTACTTGCTTTGAGAACTATACGATAGTTCGAGAACTACGGTTCTAGTTTTAAAAATTGTGGTTTGATTTTAATAGTCTCTAGTTTTTATGTAAAAGTACTACGTACGTAAGTAAATATTTTCATAAAAAACGTATTTAATTTTTTTATTGTTTTAATAGTTAGGTAGGGAATAATATTCTATCCTAAGGGCGTTTTTTCAGACTAGCATTTAATACGCGCGTATACGCTCGTTTTTTGAAACGCGTGTGCGCACGTCTACGCGTCTTTTGCTCGTACGAGCATTGACGCGCTTCTAAGCTCGTATAGTCCATGTTGATACTCATGCGACACCACCGGTTTGAGCGTGTACGCGCGTATACGCACGTGCGGTTGTTTGAAGCGCGTATGAAGCGCACACGCTCTAGTACACACGTATGATGAAAACAACCATATACTCGCGTATAAAACGCTAGGTCTAAAAACGCTCGGTAAACAAAATACTGCAAAGCAACACATACGTACTCAAAATCTTTGCAGACAGTAAACAATTCTACCAAATCTAGTATCTACGAAAATCTACGATGAAAAATGAAACCAAATAGAAAAGAAACTTCCGATTCGAACTTTTCAGTACATTTCCATTTGGCTTTAGTTTTTAAACTAGTCCCACACACTTGGTGCTCTTCTATTCATTTTTAAATTGACAAACAAGTACTCTTTTATTTCAGGCTACGAGCTGCTACGGTTTGCTACGCCGCCGTAGCGGCACGTAGCGCAATTACTACGAGCGTTGGAAGGTTGGAAGCCTTCAATGTATTTAGCTGCGAACAAGTTTATTAGTTCGTTCTTGTTGCTTTTATTGTTAGTATTTTACTGCAAATTGTAGGATATTACATTCTTATGTTTCGTTCCGTTGGACAACATTGTACTTTATTTTTTAATTTTATTATTGAGGATATTGAGTTTCGAGTTTTGTTTTTATATGTTATTAAATTGTCGTAGAAATAAAAATTGCGAGTAAATGGTACTCTACTTGCGACGTGGGTAGTTAATTTCGGTTGGTGAGTTTCTTTCGAAACAAAGAAACGCTTTCGAAATAGATTTCATTATAGGAAGGACCTGTTTAAAACAAAAGACTAAATCTTCACACCAACTTGAAATGAATAACATTTTTTTTTCAAATTTCGTAGTTAGTAAAATAGAACACTCGAGTGTTGCGTACATAAGCAACATTAAAAAGCAGGTAGGCACAAAAGTTACGAATTCTTCAAGATATTTTGAATTACAAACATGTATATATTTGTATTGTATTCTAACATTCGCTTATATATCGATAACATCGACTGTATTCAATAAAATGTATTCTTGTTATTTATTGGTAAACTTGCGACGCGACGCAATAAATCAAATGAAATTCTGGTTTTAACTTTTATGGCTGGTATACGAACGGTAAGTAAATACCTACATACATAGGTATCAATTGATTTTTTGAAAACTTAATGAAACAATGGTTTTATTTTTTGTTTTAAGTGAGTTTAAATATTATGTGAATTAATTGAATTCTTCTATTGACAAAAGTTAGGTCAGGTCACTTAGGTCTTTGACTTATTATATTAACCCAGCTAGTGGAATCTTACAAGCTAGTATAGGTGCGTCCAGATAAAGCGAATTGGCTCGCGCGGCAGCCTCAACGTTTTGCCTCGCGAGCGGCGCGCGCGAGCCAAAACGTTGAGGCAACCAAACACTGAGGCAATGCTCGCGAGGCAGACCGAGCCATCAGAATTCCTTGCGCATTCAAAATGGACAGCTACATTTCGAGTGCAACAATGATTTTGCTTGCTTATTTAGTAAGAAAAAAAAGATATTAATGCAAATGAAAAGACCAAGATACGACTTTATGGAATGATATTGTGTTTGATAACTAATAATTTCACACGTTTGTTAGTGACTGAATTTCATCATTTGTGCTCGTCGCTGGTGGAAAAGGTTATGAAGCCTAACACTAATTTTAGGGATGCAATATGTGTTATGCCTCTAGTACACTATGGCCCAGCGCTGGGCCAGCGCTGGTCATCAGCGATGGTCACCAACGTGGTTGAACGCTAGTACACTATGGCCCAGCGCACTTAGTACTTGTAGATAAAATTCTAGAAGGCATCCGTGTTTGTTCTAAAGGCCAATTATATACCAACCTATTATATATGCACATAACTATGCTGAACGATCTCCGGGCATTCACAACAACCCAAAAGCAACCAATTCTTTCTTAAGTCGTGTTATACTACCTATCCAAAGGTTTTCTTTATATTCCTTTTACCAAGAGCAAAAAACTCTTCCCTTGACAAAGATGGAAGTGATGATGCTGGTGGAATATATTTAAGCTTATCCAGTGCTATTCGTTTCTAAATAGAAAAAAAGCAAAGCCACCAATGCCACCAACAATCAACTCTAAGAAGCAACTTACATAAAACTTACAGCAAGCTTTAATTGTAATATTATTTTGAAAATAAATAGATATTATGAAAAATAAACAAGTTCAATTATATTTAAATCATCATTATGTTCTATTTACCTCATCAAGAAGTTTTGTTATGTATTTTAATTGAACAGTTATTATTGATAGTAAAACTTAGTACCTATATTTAAGTATATTTAGTGTGTTTTATCGTACTTCCTCCTAATGTTATAAATGTCAATCGTTGTGCCGATGGATGGATGTTACTCTTTCACGTAATAACTACTGAACAGATTTTGATGAAACTTGGCAATATTGTAGTTTGCACACTAGAATAACTCATAGGCTATATAATTAATAAGATATTATGTAAGTTTTCAAAGATTTATTATGACAAGATTGTTTATAAATACCTACGCTACGAAGTCGTAGGCAGCCTCTAGTATATTATAAATGTTATTGAATGTGCCGATGAATGTATGTAAGTAAAGATTTTTGTAACTCCTTCATAGAAAAACTACTGCTACTGTGGACAGACACAAAATCATAACAAAAAAATATTTTATTTCAAAATTGGCACAATATTTTTGTACACTTTTTGAATGTTGTTTTTTAAACTAAAACTGTGTGATGGGTGCACGATAACGCTGTGTCATGCCGAGCTCTTATAGTATCGATAAGTTGGTGCGGATCTCCGTCCTTGCTATACCCAGCATCTTCCTCTAGCACCACATTTCCAGAGCATCTATCTTTCCTTTTTCCTATTCGGGCGCTGTCCACATCTTTGTCGCATAAAGAAACATAATAAACACTAGCATTTTACGAGCCCGACTTTGGTGGCTTTGGTTATATGTCGATTCCTCAATACTTTCTTCCTCTCCATTACAGACCGAGACATGAGCATACGTCGTTTTACTTCACGTAGCCGCCGTTATTTGGGATATATAGAGAGATAGAGAGAATAAAAGATATACATAGTTGTTAACCACATCGCAGTTTGATATCTGCGTCACTTTGGGCGAGCTGTTGTTGACACGGTCCACGATCATCATCTTGCTTTTAGATCGATTTATCTCTACGCACTGAGGATATTCCTCCTTCATAGAGCTTTCTAAGCCGGTGTACAAGGTGTTGTGGTGAGCTCTCATCCAGTTACGAACGCATTGGAAAAATCAACAAAGCATAATTATGTATGTCGGCTTGTTGAACTCTCTGGTCTTCTCAATAATTTAGCGAACAATAAGAATTTGTTCACGGATGCCTTCTAGATATTTCACATGTAGATATTTCACACCAAAATATATAAATTCAATATAAATTAAACTGAATATGTGAGTCAAAATGCGGGGAGATGACAAGAAAAAGACTAGATTTACTTTTTTGAAAATATAGGGACGCGTCAACTATCATAATTTTTTTATCGACGGTAATCTATTCGCCGTCGATAAATAACACATAAAGGTAAAATTTCAGGTAGGATATAAGGACTAAAAATTCTAAGACAGATAAATATTTCTGTCTCCAGTAGGGCAAAACCAGAGATAGATAGATTATAGAGAACGGGTGTTAATTCTGAGATCTGGTTGATGGATGGGTTTCGACGGAAGAACAGATTTTAGCTCTCTATGAGTTCGACAATAAGTTGAGTCGACACCCTCTCCCCATTGTGTCTTAATGCACACTATTATATAATATTATTAGCTGATACTTCTACCAATGTTTTGTGATTTTTTTTTGTTTGTAAATTAAAATGTAAATTTGTACTCAATAAGATTTATTCTTTTTTGTTCTACTTAAGCAATGTAAATTAAAATATAAAAACCCTGCCAAAAATATTTTTTCACTATCGATTAAAAAATTGTATGCCATTCATTGCACAACACTATATTCATATTGTTATGTTTTCTATGCTTTTTAAAACACATTTGAACATAATAATATTGTTCCAACCTGTCAGGCATACCTATTTCGTAACTAAGATGGACGATGATTTCGTTTTTAAAATTTTATTGTTAGAAAATATGAGATATTGTTACAGAAAAATAATTAAAGACGAATTTTATTGCATTTTACTGTTATAGACTATTTCATGGAAGTTACTTCAAAATAATTTAATAAAGTTTGGCTCTATGATTTTTGATCCTTGCTTGTCCTGAATGGATGAATATAAAAAAGAAACATTGTATGTACCTACTTATGTTCATGAATCAACTTTGCTCAAACGTTGATCAAGTACTCAAAGTATCAAGCGACACGATGTGTCCAAACGCACTCGCGAACACGACAGCACCGTCCACACTGCCCGAACAGCGCACGCTGAGGCACCCTGAGCGCGTCCATTCACGGCTCGACCCTGAGCGCCGCTCGGCCGAGCCATCATGCGCCCGAATGGCTCTGAACATGTCCACACTGACCGAGCATTTGCCTCGCGAGGCAGCCGCGCATGCGCGTGTGGTTGCGAAGACCGTGCCAGAACCCACGGTTCGACCCCGAGCGCCATGCGGCCGAGCCATCATGCGCCCGAATGCCTCGAAGCACGTCCACACTGACCGAGCATTTGCCTCGCGAGGTAGCCGCGCATGCGCGTTCGCGTGCTGGACTCATCTGACAGCGCACGCCTCAGCCCTGAGCACCGTTCGGGCGCATGATGGCTCGGCTGCTCGGCCATTTGCCTCGGCCGCTCGGCCATTTGCCTCGGCCGCTCGGCCATTTGGGTGACCATTCGTACGCCCGAACGGCCCTGAACACGTCCACACTGACCGAGCATCTGGCTCGCGAGGCTGCCGCGCGAGCCAATTCGCTCTATCTGGACGCACCTCAATGGTTAATTGATTTATACCTATCTACATATGACTACGTATTTGTAGAGCTCATTTATTGTGTGAGAATTTATTGTCGCGAGTTTGTAACGTTACTCCGTTTAAATTAGAAAAAGAAATCCATATGTATAACCAAAGTTTTCAGTTTAATCAATCTACTCGTATTTAAGATAGACAATATTCGTATTGCAAACAATCATAATTGTATAACGTAATTGTTGAGTTGACTTAATTCATAAGCATACCTAATGTAAGCAATATTGCCACAAAAAAGACACTCAAAAAGTTATCACTCTTCAGTGACAAGAAACGTCGATCTAGCAACATAAATACAGAAAGAAACTTAGCCGATATCTATCCAAATGTCTGTAGTTGTTTGTTTGTCTCCCTAGGGAGTGAAGTTACAAAGACGCGACGATCCCGGATAGTTTTCTAGAGATTCAAAAGTCTGGTTAGTGGTTTGGCTATTGCTACAAGTCGGTGGAATGCTAATCTTAACGTATAATTTTTTTTTGTTAAATAAGTAGCTAAGTGAGATAATTTGAGGACTTACATGGCAATTCTGAACGATTACTTAAAATCCATTGTGCAGTTGAATCGCTTTGGTAAATACCTATACGATTAGTTTTTTTTTGCTCACTGTGGATTTAAATGTCAAACCAAGTCATAGCATAAAAATTTACAGCCAAAACGTTTATGCTAAAACCAAAAGGCATGCATAAATAAAGCTCTGAGTTCTAAAAAGTTGTTTGTCAACTGTTTTGTATGTAGAATACCTACATTGTACAATATTGTATAGGTATGTGTTCTACGGGCACTGTACTATATTTACTTGAATAAAGCAATTTTCATTAACATAACCAAGCTGTCGTTTCATTGATCAACAAAGAATACATTCAGAAATAACCAGCATCTTAATTAAAATGCCAATTGAACATCAAAACAAACAAAACAAAACACGATCCAATTACGGAAGCTTCAAAAGATTCAGAACTGTATCCTGTAGTTATCCTACCCGTTTGCAGTGCAGTATTTAATACCCTAGGCTTCATAGTACTGTCAGTTCGTTCGACGATCAATTATGGCCGGCGGGCGCCCACTAACTTGGATTGAACAAATTAATTTACCGCGCATAACGTTCGAATAGGGTTTGTCGCGAAATGTTTTTTAATTTTAACTGAGAATTTGTAAGTGAATAAAATGATGGGGCTTTGTAGAATTGGTATTACAGATCCGGGCCGTGCCCGGGACGTGTCCGGGCCGTGGCACGTCGGGAGGGACAACAATACGTCGTCATAACAACGTGTGTGAACAAATCCATAGAAAATTTATGGCATGATATTTTTCCCTGACACGTCCCGGACACGGCCCAGACACGTTGTCATGACGACGTATTGTTTTCCCTCCTGACGGGCCATGGCCCGAACACGTCCCGGGCACGGCCCGGATCTGTGTAGATAGACTTTAATAGACGTAAAAGTCGGTAGGTATAATGAGATCAAGTTGTGAAATAAATGAAGTACTTAGGCACGGTTCCGATAAGGTAGTAGTTTAGTTCAAGTAAGATTATAAAACTAGAGTTAAAATTCAAAATCAATTTTCTGTTCTAATTCTAATTATCTTAAATTACAAATTCCACCAACGTAAAATTCCGATGAAATCTTTTGGAAAATATTAAATCTTAGCGCTTATGTCAGATTTTACTTTTATAAAAAAGTAAATCTGGCAGAGCCCAAATTGAAAGAAGGTAAGCTTAGCCAAGTATATTGCCCTTTTCATCGATATTGAGTTTAACGTAGAAAAACAACACCCACATATTAAAGAATCTATTCGCGTTTTAATATAAATCAAATAACACGCTGTTTGAACAAAGCCTCAATTCTTGGAAAATCATCAATCCATGCAAATTATAATATTAAAATACGAAAGTGTGAATGTATGTGTTATTCCATCGTTCACGGTGAAACAGAGTGATGAATTGATGTGATTTGTTAAGTGGAGAGAGTGACATCTTTTGTACCCTGTAAGACCTATTTAAAAAAAAGAAACCTAAAGTAGGACGTACAACTCTGTTTGGAGTAAGTAGAATAGAATAGAATATAATAGTCTTTATTGTATACTCTAAAAAACCTTCAACTAATCGCAGCTAAGTTTTTTTTGTTTTGTTGATTGTCTTTTGTTTTTCTTATTTATTATTACACTTATCACTGAAGGCCGTTTCAGTTCGAAGAACCAAAAAATATTCCATTTTTCAAACAAGACCAGATATGAACTGACAGCCCTAAAATGAAGGATCAAGTTCCCTGGAATTCATTAAGGCGGCTACAATTCGCTGCTATTTTTGGGCTTCGGCTCACTATCAAACCAGCCTTTTGTTTGTGTCGAGATTCTATCCATGTACATTGTACATAATTAAAATTGTTATAACAATAGGTGTTCTTTTTAATTTGTGATGTGTTATGAATTTGAGGCTGTGATATGACGAAATAATTTAAAAAGTAAATGAATGAATGGGCCGAGTACTCGGTTTATACTCGGTACTCGGCGTACTCGGCACTTTTTTTACTACTCGTAATCGGCCGAATAACTCGGTAAGAATGCCGAGTACTCGGTGCAAATAAATCTACCTTGCGCATTGGAACTGCTTGTTAGATCATAGTCTAGTTCCTTCTAATTATACATATTCAGTACCTACTTTGGCCAGCAAGAGCAATGTTATAAGATGCTATTATTATAATTATTTAGAAGAAAATTTCATAAACAGTGCTTTGTCTATTTTTTTTGCCACTTGACGCGCGTTTATTGGTTTCATTCGAATAATAATTAGCGGGGCGCGGAGGAAGTGTCAAACACCATTGACACCACTCGCTCCCAAGCTTGTTCGCACACAATTCTACCTACTTCAAGTTAACCGAGTAACTCGGCTGAGTACTCGGCTCGGTAAACTTTAAACCGAGTAATACTCGGTACTCGGTTACTCGGTAAAACTGGTACTCGGCCCACCACTACTTAAAATTAAATTATGTATGAGGAATATTTTAAGAACCTTGTTTCTGTTTATCATTCTTGAAGGTATGTTCTTTAATTTAATAAAAAACTTCAAAAATAAACACTTCCGTCGTAAAATAATTTATTTAAACGTTACCTTTTATAAATCTGGCACAAACGCTGCGAAAACATCTTTTTTTATAGAATAATATAATAATTAATCAGAGAGGGGTTCCTCCCTTCAAAGGAACGTCTTGATACCTCCCTCATTATCTATAATTCATTAAATTATCTTTATACCGTAAAACGTTAAACTCTTGACATTCTTAAAGGCGTTATTATTTCTAAAATATTCAAGCTGCAATATGAGACTTTGTAGACTTTTTAATAAGCTTGTAATTCTAAGGAATACGTTTTTTAAAACTGACACCTTTTGTTATTCATGACGCCATTTTGATACCTTCCAAGAAAGAATGTGAATGCTTAGAAATATTTTCTCCTTTTTAACCGACTTCAAAAAAAGGAGGAGGTTTCTCAATTCGACCGTATATTTGTTTTCATTGTTGAATTCTTCAGTCGTATGTAAAAAGTGTAAGCGACAACTAAGGTAACAAAATAGCTTAGCAAACGTGGCATGACTTGACTTTATGTCACGGTTTTCTCATATTGTCATCTCTGTCTATAGTATAAATGTGATAACGATAGTATAACGCGAGATAACTATAATGGCGCTTGTGTTAAGCCTACATCAGTTAGCTTAGCATGCACTCCGTGACAAGACGTTGTCATTATTGGTTTGTCACGCTTACGTCTCTGTCCATAGTTTTAAATGTGACAAGGACAGCATGACGTGAGATAATTGTCGCGGCACGTTCCTGTTTTGCCTACATTACATGATTGCCTACTAAAACCTTAATCTTTTTAAATCATTGAACTAGGAACTCAACAATACTCGAACTTTGCTCAGAAGCTAGTTAACACTTAATTAACTGGCACTACAAAGAGAACTTACAAGGTATAGAGGCGGCAGCCGGGTAAAACTTCCTTCATAATACCCGGATAACCGGGCTAGTACACAAAGTTTACTCGGTTTTTTTTATATTCACCGCACGAGAGTGACAACGTCGAACAAAGTTCCAGTTTACATTATAACTTTGTTACTTAGAAGGGGGAGAGCTTTTAAAAATATTGCGAGGCCGAGTCTGTTTTTTTATGGATGTTAATTTATGTTTTTGATGTTCATGTTAAGTATTAACGTTTGAAAAGTAGATATATGAAGGTAGCGAAAGAGGTGTGTTTGGATCGTAGCAAGTAGAAGGTAGTGGTCTCTGCCTACCCCAATGGGAGAGAGGCGTGACGGATATATATGTATGTATGTATGAAGGTAAGATAATTTAAATAAATAGGTATAAGTATAAAATGTCTACACATGATACGTATAGCAGCTTTATTAGGTAAGGGTGTTTTCAGACCTAGTGTTTCATACACGCGTATACGGTCGTTTTCAGCATACACGCGCTTAAAAAAAAGAGCGTATACTCGCGTATGAAACGCTTATCTGAAAACGCCTTAATTGTTGTAACTGTATGTTTTACTAATTAAAGTTTTAGAAGAACTAAACTTTGGTATAACTACTACATTATTAAATAAGACCCTTTTACTTAAAGATAAAAGACTAAAATTAATAAAATCATATCATATGTTACATGAACATCGTAATAAATATCAATATTAACTTTAATAAATGTTTTCCGAATGTGTGCTTTGGGAATTGAGCAACGAATTAAAATATTTTGCATGAAATCGCCAATAACGTTTAAGTACCTATATTCTGTTTTAATAACTTTCATACATGGATAGGTTATATATTTACATGTAAATAATTATGTTTGTTTAGTAACGAAATTGTAGGTAGGTACATAGGTAATATATGTATCTGTTACAAATATATTTAATCTTTTAGTGTAAAAATAACATCGAAATTTTTCTCCATCAAGCCATTACTATCTAACATAAGTAGATTGTTGAAAAATAACAAAAAATATTTATTAAAACACAAACATGACAGTTCATTTAAAATGGGGTTCCAACGGGTGACATTTCTTAGATATTTTTTTCACATTAAAAAGATGCATATCGGCTTAATTTCCGGTTTTCAGTCAAATAAATCACCATTTGTAAACCAATATTTTCTTGAGCCGAAAAAATCCTGCCTATATTCCGAATCGAAATCAAAATGCGCAAAGTAGTATACTGGGTATTTCATATCTTTTCAAATAACATTGAAATCGTGAAAAATCGGTTCATAAACGACGAAGTTTTGCATGGACATACCTACATAAAAATATATATATATATACGGTCGAATTGAGAAACTCCTCCTTTTTTTTGAAGTCGTATAAAAACTAAGTCTTTTTTAACACGCTTTTATTAGGTCGTCGTGTATTTTATAACAACGGTCTTTACCCGATAAAGGTAGGTACTCTCCACTAAAGTGCCTATCTATACTTAATTGAATTGAGGCACTGGACGCAGTTGCAGTTGCATTTCAAAACGATAAAGTAATTTATTCCGTCTTTTTTAGCATTTAGGAAAATACTTTGCTCAAAAACCATTATATTCAGTCCACATTCACATTTATCTACCGCTAATGCGCTTCAAAAACGTAGGCAGGTGTATTTTACCACCGAATTCTCAAATATTCATAAAATTTAAATAAAGACACCCCGTATAAAGGATTACTGAGCAAGCAACGGTCTTATTTATGAAGGTGCGATCTGATTCCGATAAAAATCACATAAGTTTAGCTTTTGAGTTTTGTTACCCAAGCTCCCATGGATTTACTGCTAATTCATGGATGTTTCGGATAAGTAGCTTATTTTGAATTTTATGGGTAAAATAACGGAATTTTCAAGTTAAATTTTCAGACAGATCTAGGCGAAGACGGAGAGACGAGCTCGACTCATTAAGTATAAAAACAAGCAAATCTTGGCTCACAATAGAACAGGGCCCAAATCTGCTAATTTAAAATAGCCTCAGTATTGCGTCGGCAGTGTTTATGGCATTTTTTGACACATTTGGTATTCAGCTAAACAATGGTTTACGCTGATAGCAGAGAGGTGAATGATAGCGACCAAATGTGTCAAAAATGCCGTTGACACTCTGCGGACACACAAGTAAGAATATTGTAATTTTGCAGATTCGGGCCCCTGGAGGGAGAGCAAAGAGGGAGGTCTTTGCTCAGATTTGATACACTAGCTTTAGGTATCATCATTATTAGCATCTATACAATATTTAAACGAGTCAAAGCACAAAAGAGCGTGAAATATCAAGATTTTTTTACCATACTTCTCTCAGTCAACACGCCAAAGATTTACCTATTCCCTCCCACTAGCTATGCCACTAGTAAGACTACTTATAAGCATGTTACAACTTAAAGTTATAAGCCTAGACATCGACGCAACGATATTAGCTTGAATATTTCAGTACGCTTTCACCTCAAAACCTGGCGATAACAGTTTCATGGGCGCATAAACTTACTTTCAAAATGCTGTTTACGTTATGCCTATTATATATTTAAGTAGGTATTTAAAACAGGTTAGAATTAACTTGAGACTCGAAAGGTTTCCGAGTTTATAGTAGGGGAGAGCGGGGCTGAAAGTGCCGATTTTGACAAATCCTTTTAAGATTCGGATAAAACAAGTACTATGTCTGAAAGTAGTGGTTCATCCTAAGCCAAATTTAATCTATTTTACGAATTTAACTTCAGATTTTGCACATTTTTAATAGTTTTTATGAAAATGCGATTTTTTTATACAGAGGCGGCAAGGCACTACCAACCCCAATCTGGGGCAAGTTGTGCCGTAGCTGAGGTCGGTTGTGCCGTTGATAATGCTGGGAGTTTTATATGAATGAAAATTAATTAGGAAATTAAAACACATCAGTTTCATAATAATATTTTTATTCGTTATATTTTTTAATATAAATCAACAGTTTTTAAAGTTTAATTGTATAATACTAAGTATTATAATAAAAAAAAAACAAGGAACCTTCTTATGTAATTATTCAAACATAAAAACGTATTTTTAATCAATAGTTTGTACTTATTTTTATGCAAATGAGATCAATTAAGTATTAAAAATATCAGTCTATACGGACTAGTAAACTACCTGCTATAAACAGTAGATAAAGATTTCTCTTTCATTACTATGTTCCAAAATGTCCTCATTCTGTCAAAGAAAATAAATGCAGTATAAAGTATCATGTCCAAAAGTATTTTCTTTCTTTCATAATTGCTCGCGTAAATATAAACAATACTGAAACAATATTAGGTTGGTTAGGGGTTGGTTGTGCCGCGGCACAAGCAGCCCCACATGAACGGCACATTTTACCCCGTTTATGATAGTGTGATATTTTGTCTCACATATAAAAATCACTGTACACAAAGCATTAAAATTACACTGCATAACAAACTAGGATAAATAACAAACATTTTACAAAAACTCACATATTAAAAGCACGAAAAATGCTAGCTTGAGACCAAAAAGTATTGAAACGAAAATATTTACTTACGTGGCGCTGGAGGACCCTCACATGCACCCTCACTCGGTCCGCGTCGCTGACGCAACTTAAATGGCAGCCGCGTGTGCGCAACTGTTAGGCCTTACGCAACACAATACGATCGTATATCTATCTCTTTCTGTTTTTGAGATATTCGCGTCGGCACAATTTACCCCCGGCACTTTCAGCCCCGCTCTCCCCTACAGCAGTGTCGACTTAAATATCACGCTTTGCAGGCCGATTAAATCTTGATTTTATATGCAGTTTTGATGACGAATGTGTGAGAGATAAAACATAATATAACTCAAAACAAAAGATGGCATAAAAGTTACTCATACCTATGCACAAAATTGAAATAGGGAATTTGGTAATCAAGTTTCGGAGAGCACAATGAGAGAGAATAATCCTGTAAAGTTAACACATAGTGTCTACGTACCTGTGTTGTCCCGTTGATCACAATATTATGTTCTTGTCTTGATATCTATCTTAAAACCCAAAAAATAAAATAAATAATAGAAGCGTGACTTTAAAACGCTTTACCCGCGACTTAAAACGCGTTTATCGCCCCAATGTTTGAAAACTTAGCAATACTTAAGTATATTAAAATAATATAGCTTATTTGTTACTCTGATGTGCAAACAATATAGTCAAGTTTAATTATAATATAACATATGTTCAGTGGTTTTTGCGTGAGAGCAATAATTATCCTATCATTCATCCATCCATTGGCACATAACATTGACATTTATAACATAAGTAGGATTTTATTGAATATCTACTTTTCTTTATAATAACGATAAAAATAATCAACTAAAGAATCAACCCAAAATTTAAATACATTATTTACGTACACACTGCAATGTTCATAAAACCGTCCATTCACTTTACCACAGAAAGCGCTTTAAAAAAACGGCTTAAGCGAAATCCGGCTTGAATTAAAATTAAACCGTAAGGTAACCGAGGTAGAAAAATCCAGCAAGTAAAAGAAAGATGGTGGATAATTTTAATTAAATCACAGCGGAGTTAGTAGCAGCGCTGTTTTTTCTTTTTTACAAGTCAAACGGTCTAGTGCAATCCAATTGCACTAATGTAGTTGTCTCGACAGGTAGGTCTTTTACTAGGGCTGTTTCACTATCTATAGTAGATAAAATTTATCTGACAGATATTTATTTGACATACCTGTCTCTGTCTAAAACTTCATGTTTTATGAAATAGACATAGGTTTACCTGTCAGTTTTTATCTGTAGATAAATTTACGAATGAGGGAAAGGATAGAAGCGATATGTGGGTATTGAATGAACAATGCAATTGCTTTTTAACTGATTGCAAACTAGAAAATGAGGTTCTCAATACGGGTGTTTTTTTTTAATATCACTGAAGGGGATCAGGGGAACGGTTTAGCTCAGTAATGAGATACAAAGTAGTACCTACAAGATGTTGCTGTCCACAGCGCACCTATACCTCTACAAGATCACTTTTGGACCCCCAACAAAACCAAATATATTTTTAAAAATTGTTGAAAATGTCATTTTTTTCTCTTTGCAAAATCGATTTATCAGATACCTTTTTTAAAGTGTCCATACCATACCTATTTCTAGGCAAGTTAGGATAACCTACCAACACATGTTTAATTTGCAACTCTAGTTCCTAGTAGTTCAGCTATTCGACACTATATGGCATTAAAGTTATTTAATTACAAACTACCTACTTACCTAAGGGAGTTAGGAACTTGTCCGAAATGCAGCCCATTACAGCTCTGAATACACAACCACGCACATTTCATCACATTTTTTCACAATTTTAAACGCTTCTTTAACTTTGTCTCAAGATCTTTAACACTACGGGTTTCTTTGTTAACGATACATTGTCACTGCACACCATACACTTTCACCACTTAACATGTAACAGCGAATCATCTCGTAGATTCGTAACCTGCCATAATTAATTATCACTTAATTACCAGAATTCCAAAAAGACCTCGCGGAAGTGTTCCGGTTGCCCGGAAAGTGACGCACGCGCACGTAATTAGGTCAATAGGTTGACTGGCAAACTTCAGGTTGTCGGTGGCGGCTGGTTTGGGGTTGTGGGGTGCGGGGAAGCTACGGTAGCGTACGATGAGACTATGAAGTAGGTAGGTACGCATGCGCTTGATAGTTGTAGTCGCCGCACGCGCCGAAAAAGTAATCAATCAAGCTAGGGTGAGTATGATTATGTATGATTTACTTCTGTCGAGATAATTTAACGAAAGTAAAAAATTGCACGATTTTATTGTACCTACCTATATGCATCTGAAGAAATATGGTGATGGGTCTAAAAGTAACCCTGTATACCTATCTACCGACGCATAAGGTAAATAGGTAGGTAGGTAGGTAATAGGTAGGTAGTATGTATGTAGGTACCAAAGAAAACTTACCGAGACACGAAACGTACAGAACGTGAAGCCAATTCCGTCATGCATCGCCAGTCAAGGTGCCCACTGCCTAGAATTGGATTGAAGCCAGCGTCTAACTTTAATAAAACGATATTCTACTACCAATCTTGAAAATGCCACAAGTTTGTACGCTTTTATTTGAATTTTGTAGACTGGAAATTGTTTTCTAGGTATATTTTTTCTATCGTACCATTTAATTTTTGTTGATAATTTAAGTAATGTATTAAATCCAGATAGATTCGCAAGAGTCTAAGCATAAGTAGGTACCTACTTATTGTTTTTTATTGCTTTAGAAAAAAAGTAACAGTTCTCTCAGTAGTTTTAAAATTAAGCGACCGGCGACGCCTTTCTGTATACTTTAGTAGAGCGATGGCTAGTGGGTGGCTCCATGAAAACCTATCCCATGCGAAACTTTGAAAAACTTATTCCATATTAGCTTAGAGAGCGGTTTAACCTTAGTCACTTTTATTGACAGTAAAAATTCATGAACGTAGTTCAGAACCAAACAATATCTACCTAACTACCAACTATAATCACAGTATGTACTACTAGTGCCATCTATACATTAATTCAAGTACTACACCTTACTCAACTGTGTACTATTGTTCGCTTTTTAGTTCCGAACTAAATAACAAGATGGCGCTTTATGGACAAAACGAACATGACTTTTTTAAACAAATTTTTATTTTATCTTCACTTACAAATCTAATAATAATAATCATTGAATAAAACATTACACTTAAAAGTATTTCTCTAAAGGTTCACCGAGTATCTGTTCAAGTTTTCTTATAGCTTCTTTCGTAGCTGATTCTATTCTAGAGTCGCCATCTTCTAGAAGTTCGGCTAAGAATGGCACGCTTTCAGCCAAGAGTGGGAGCCAGCTACTGCCTAGCTGCGTTGCCATGGAAACCAGGCAGTCGAGGGCTGTCAGTCTGTGAATTTAAGAGAATATTATGAAAAACAATTGAAGATTATTAAGAAACAAGATACGATAACATAATATCATAGTCAGTCAATTTAATAGAAAACATTACAAAACAATTGAAGATTATTAAGGCACATGTCATTAGAGATCTTTTGTTTTATTTTTATTACGATTTGTAAAATAGATACCTAGATACAGACGCATAGAAGCAAAGAGAAGTGTGTTTTGTTATGAAGAGTTTAAGGTCGTTATTTACATTGAAAACCTTCTGTACTTATACACCCTCGGACATGTCAACCTAGACTGATTGGACTTTGAAACGTTAGAAGACGCTCGCGGAGAATCGAGTGAGAGTGTGTGATATATTTTCGTTATTTCTCCTCAGTCACGCAACCGGCTCCGAATTATATCTTTCTCCCTCGCTAACGATTTTGTGTAGATACTGTAGCATAGTTATATCGGGTGAATATGAATAGGTTGATGTGTCTGAGAATGTACCTTATTCTAGTAGTAAAAAGTCTTACCTGATTTCAGCATCATTATGTCGAATCTTCAACAAAATTTGATAGTTCAACAACTTCCAAAGCGAATCGTCCGCTAACGCTACTGCAAACTGCGATATACACGGAATAATCGACTCTGCTGCTCTCGTCTTAAGACTTGAGATCCCTCCAACAGTATTCTCCAATTGGTCCACTATAGGTTGCATTAGCGTCTCAAATCTATCTTTGTTTATAAAGCTTTGACTGTCATATAAAAATACGATGTGTAAGGTTTTAATAATGTAGTTGATTAAGGCAATGCATTTATCTTCAGATTCGAAATACAAGTCCTCAGTTTTACTCGAATTGCAAGCGTCCAGTAACTCTGCAGCGTTCTTTATGAAGTGACCGGCGAATAGTACGAATAAGCCTTTTAGTCTGTCTGCTATTGCGCTGCTTAATCTGAAAATGAGAAAGGAGTAGTAAGAATGACAAATGGTTGTTCATTTCTTAAATCACAAAAGCTTAAGTTGAAATTACCAATTTGATAGCAGTTTTAGTAAATAGATATTTTGCTTTTACGCCATTAGATACAAACACATATTTTATTGATCACTGTGACTGTGACCCAAAAAACTTAGAATTATCAAAAAGAATGTCTCATCATCATCCAGCCCATTACAGTCCAATGCTGGACATAAGCCTCTCCTATTGCACGCCAATGTGTCTATAGTAAAGAATGTCTAGTCTAGACAAAAGTGTTAAGTAGAATTAATAAGTATAATACATACCTATAGAAAGTTATAGTCCGATCTTTATGTCCTTCAACATTAGTCCTTATTGCCCAATCGTAAATCTTGAAATAGAACGGTCTGAAGCTGGTCTCGGAAAGCTTCAGGACTAGGCACACCAGAGCATTGACCACTTCATCTTCTGCTTTATCTATAACAGCTGGATTCACGTCTTTTTCAACTGCGTCACTTCTTAATTGTAATGCAGATAGGAAGAAAGCAGTCAAGTCTTGCTGAAGAGCATTGAAATCTGCAGTTGTCACGTTGGCGAAGCTATCAGCTAATACTGACATAACAGGCCCTATCGCGTCATAGAATTTCTTCTCCAAAAGCAATTTATGAGTCTCATTTGCGACAGGAATCAAAACTCTCGGCGGTATAGACCCAGCTATCTTCTTCTTGATATTTAAAAGCTTGGATACCACAGCTGATACTTTGCTGCATTCTTGATCGTATTTAAGCCATTTTGCTAACAAAATCGAGTATTCGAATAACAATTTTTGCAGGTATGGGCTTAGGAAAAGTGGGAGACTTTCGACAATCTTCGACACAGCAGTGATTGTGCTCAAAATAACTACATCGGCTGTGTCGACCTGCCTTTGTTTCTTCAAGATCTTTATTAAAGCCGGCATGAATTTCCGAAGACTTGCCAAAGCATGTGCTTTAAGGTTGCCACATAATTCAGCCAAGCACAAGACGAAAGAAGCCATAACATTTCCAGAAATATCTGGATTGCAGATGTAATCTGTAACAGTTTCCAAAACTGGTTTGAATGGTTCAGGGTTTTCTGGGGCCAACATCCTGGTTAGCAATTTCAATGATAGCAAAGCAGTTTGCTGATTGGTCTCTAACTCTTGAAGAACAGCTTCTGGTAGGTTTTCCTCGTCTTTTTCCCCAACTGTCTGAATAACTTCGAGTAAAACTGGGAGTAAAGAATAAAGCAAGTTTCTGTCGACTTTTTCAAACATTTCCGGACTGAACTGGATTTTGGAGTTCAACAATTCCATGGACTTTCTTCGAACTGCTATAAGATTGTGTTTTGTTAGGCCACGAACAACAGAAACGAACATTGATGGTGAGAGCAAGCTGTTTGTATGGTCCAGTAAATCGTAACTGTGATGCAACATGACTTTCCAGTAAGTATTCTTGTCTTCCGTTACTTTGGAAATGCTCTGGATAAACGTAAGTATATTTACGATTAAAGATTTATAATGCCCTTCCATAGTGCTCATATCAGCTGATTGACAATGTTGTATAAACCTTGAGGATGCTAAGCATGTGTTCATGAAAGTTATGATAATGTATTTGTAGTGGCGAAGCTGTACTGGTGAATGTCCGTTTACACTGAATATATCACTTGGGTTAACATCTGTGTCCATAGAGTTCTTGTCCTTTTGCAAAGGTAAAGACTGGATATACATGATTAGCTTTATAAAATTATCCAGGCCTATTTCTGGTGGGAATTCCAGAACAAGACTTTGCCCAAAGTCTAGTCTGTCTATCGGTGACTCTTGGTCTGCTAAAGTTCTCTTTCCTCTCCTGTTATCTTTTTTATCGCCTTTGAAATGAGCGATATGAGTTTCCAGTAGTAAGCCAAGGAAAACCCAGAGGAATTGGCTTGGCCCTAACGTTTCAATAAGTTTCTTGTATAGGGGTAACCTTCTGTGTTCAGGCACATGAAGGACTACGTCAGCGAATATTCTCAGAACAGGTACTACACGATTTTGAAGTTGCTGCAATTCTTTCTGCGTGTATTCTTCTACTTTCTTATCAAGCTTCACTAAAATTGGTATTAAAGTTTCTATTATCTTTATGATGATTTGGAAACTATAGGCGTCATCGTGTCTCAGTATTGAGGAACCCATAAAAGTAAATATCTCCATGGTGTGATGCAAAACTTGCTCAGGCATCATATAAGCCGCATGGGACATAAGTATTAAAGCATGATGGTGAGTTTGTGGATTCTGTGTACCTCTAATGCATTGAACTACTAATTCTACATCGAACATAGATTTTAGAGACTTCAATTGTTCTTTATCTGAATCGTCAACGAACTTCTTGCAGAAATACCACAGAGAAGATAGTATAAGCTGCTTTGTGTATTCCACATAAGATTGGTCTTCGAACCTCAAACATTTCTTGAACAGTTGGAACAGAATTTGAACAAAAGCGTTGTCCACTGTCATTTTCTTCTTACTCTGAACATATTCGAGTAGCGCAACCACTAATTTCCATTCATTTGTATCAGTTAGTTCGTACGAGAGCATAGACACAGCAGATTTTTTCTTTTTGGATTTCTGCGTAGAGTCTTCAACTTTTACCATGGCATCTAAGATAGGTTTGAAGTCTGAGAATTTGAGATGTATTTTCTTCATTACTCTTGAAGCTGCACTTGATATTTTAGGATTATTACCGAACGCCCCTGCTGATGTAATAAGATAGACTAACGCTTTCGTCTTTTCTTCTGGAACTTTCTTGAAAACATCTTCATCTATTTGCTTTAGAATTTCAACGCATGGACTCGTAAACGACTGGTCCTCTTCTAAAATACATTCCGTGTATTGCTTCAATCCGATTTCAATGGAATTCCAAACAAAATCTTTAGACAACGCAGTAATCGTTGTTTCATTTATATGACTGTAAACACTCTTCATCAAATTAGACTCGTAGATGTTTAATATAATCTTGTTATTTGGATCTGTATTCTTTGAAACCCTTTCTATTACTTTATCCAAAGATGGTACTATTATAGCAAAGGCTGTAGCATTGTTAAAAACAGCTAACAGCTTAACAAAACTAGCTTTAATATGCGCTGGGGTTTCACCGCTTAGAATAGTTGAGAATTTCGTCAAACAGTTCTTTTTGAACATTTTATTTCCCGGCGTTTGTTGGGTCAAAACAGTGTTAATTATATGCAAAATCTGTTCGTGGTCTAAAAGCAATTCTTGCTTATGAGTTAGCAGTTCTTTTAGTAACTGTGCGTAGACTAAAGTCTTATCATGCTCGTCAAATAACAAAGCTTGAACAAAATCTAAAGTAGACTGACGAATTGCAACAATAGGGTTGTTTAAATTGAATAGCACCATAAGGACAACAACATCTGATTCATACATCCAATTCGCGTCTTCTTGTACACTAATAAAATTTGTAAGCAGCTTCATACTTCTTAGTTGCAATTCTGGACTGATTACATTTTTGGGGTCTGTGGCATAAAGGATATGTCCACAAGCCACATTTGCTATAAACTCGAATTTCTCTCTTGGTGTATTGAAACATTTTTTCAACAATTTCTGCATCAATTTTGAGTAATTCCCACTGTAACTTTGAATTGAGCATCCAGTTATACAGATTTCATATAAACGTCTAACTAAAATTGTTTCAGAGGACTCACAAACGTTGCACCATGGTGTCGAAACACGCTTTATAGGCATATATTCAATAATTCTTGAAAAAATATATTCCATAGTTTCAAACAACATTTTGTGTTGACGAGCAAGTTTAATAAACTCTGGCATTATATCTTTAGAAAATGAATGTCCTTCTGAACTAGGTTCGATAACTCTATTTTCGACTGATTCTAGTAACAAATTCAATGTATCTGTGAGCTCTTCTATTGATGCTTTTTTGAACGAACATGTTTTTAAAAGCAGATACATGCAAACATCTAGTGTGTTTTCTTTATTCAATTTTAGGATATCAAGGGTATTATCTAACTTTAAATGTTGATCTTCGAATAGAACTTTAAACACCATTTGGTTAAGCACTTCTGCATTGTCTTGAAAAGATTTATTAAGGCTTTTCAGATGAGTTCCAAGTCCAAAATTCTTGCCCCAAGAAGAATGTAGTATGTGCCATGTCAACTTTGCAGATTTTTCGTCATTTGGGAATAGATACGGAACCAATGCTAGTACCGTATCATGATTTACAGGGAGATTATCAAGCGAAGTGAACTTTACAATAGCTTCTTTAACAACCGGTCTCCATTTTTTGGATCCTTTGGAAATAATCTTCACAAATGTGTCAGTTAAATCAGTTTCAGTCAAAACACTTTTTAAATAACTAGTAGGGAATTCCAAAGCAGCATTAACAACTTCTGGATTATCATCACAGAGTCTGTTTACCAAAGATTCTTTGACAAATTCAATGTTTTCAGTTTTCAACGCTTCGAATTCTTTTGCAATGTATTTGACGGCTTCAATACGTAATTCAGGGTTCACATGGTTTAGATTTTCAAACAGATAAGCTCCTTTTACCTTATGAACGACTGCCGGTTTGAAGCCGAGCACTTTTGAGAGTTCTTTTCGTCTTCCCGGTGAGATCTTACTTTCGGAACTCATTTCTTGTTTAATAACTTTGTCGAAAGCTTCTGGGTATTTAGTTTCGACGTTTTTGAGTAGGCCAAAGTACCATACTAAGATTTTGTGTGCGAAATCGCTTTCGTCCGAGACCAGTTCTATGTCACTCTCATCACCGTCGGCAATATTTCCTTCAACTTTAAATTGGTAGGAGTCAATGATGGCCCTGGAATACAGAAAATTAAAATGTGTTAGAAAAAAGTTCAAATTACATTTTATATTGACATCTACTAGCTCTTAGATATTTTCTTGCTGCATACCAGAACAGAGCCGAGTGGCGTAGACTCCACCGACAAGAGCGACGCTCTTAAATTTAATGACGATGATATAAAATAACTAAACAACTTAACTTAATAAAAATCTTAATCTAACTGTAAGTAGATCTAATTTTCAAGACTTTATTACTTTTATTTCAAAGCAAAGTTTCTTAGCATAGTACTTACCTATTCAATTTTATTTATACAAAGGCACAGTGACATCCATAGGACTGTCAATTTATTAGGATATCAAGATTAAGATCCTAATATTTTAAAAATGTAAAAAAATAGATTACAACTTACTTAATAGCCTTTTCAGGATGTTGGTTCTTCAAATTAACAGCATCAATAAATATTTCAACCAAATAGCTGAATCTACGGAACTCTTCTGTATCAGTCTGTATCAGCGGCAACACACTCGATAAGAACGCTAAGCTCAAAGGTTCAATTGATATCTTTTGCTCCACCAACTTCTTCAAATGCCCACACAAACTGTGCATCAAATCTACTGAAATATCACTCAATATTGTCTCTGATATTTTAGTTACATGAGTGTGGTTTGAGTAAATGAGGTTTAAAAGCAGAACTGCGTCGTAAGATAAGTCAAATTCAGTTGTAAAGATCTTGTCCATAAACATGTTTAGTGTATCTTCCTTGATTTTAGCTTTAGTAGATAAGAAACCTAGTATAACGTATGCCGAAGAACGGAAGTCTATGATCGTTGATTCTAATGCTTCTACTAAAGTAGATAATAAAGCATTTATTAATCCTTCGGAAACGCGATTAAAGTTATTAATAGTTCCAATTGTAGTTGAGCAGAAAAACGCGTAAACCGTGTTCAACTGAATCGCTCTATCACCAAATTCTCGGACATACTTCAATGTGTTCTTTGCAATAAATTGTAAAGTATCGGTATTAGACTTGCATTGATTGTACAGGACCTGTTTTGTTAAAGGTATCCCGTTCTTTTGGATTGGTTTCAGCCAACTCCATCTTTTAGACGTTTTAATGTCCAGTAATTGCACAAAACGGATGAATATTTTTGTTTCGTGGTAAGACAGAATAAGGGCTAGAATTGCATCTTGGTTGTACTGATGGATGTGATATCGATTGACTAGCCATTCCAAGGCTTTATGAGCAGATTGTAAAAGCAGATACGGAGATAGTTGGATTAGAAATTTCTCAATGTTTTGGTCCAAGTTTTGATTGGCTTCTTTGCTCTGAACTGCTCGCTCAAAATCTTTAGAAGAAAGACTGAAAAGTGTGTCTTCGTATATTCTGAAGCCTTCGTATAAAGCTATTAACTCATTGAGACCGCTGATACCGATTTCATAGAAAGTATCGCGTTCCTTTAATGCCGCTTCTTTCGGGTCAAAAAGTAAGGACGCTTTTTTCTTATCTTCCTTATAAACAGTGGCCTGAGGCACTGTCAGCCTTTGCAGCTGCTCCGCTAATGAAGTAGCAGCCATGTTTCAGTATAATTCAGCTAAAAAAGACCATTATTTGAGTTAGAAATGCGGTTTAGAACTAACCTTAAGCATGAAGTTTTTAAAGTAATTAATGTAAAGTGTTTACGTACCTGACACACATGAAAATGGGTGGTGAGTGTGAAGATATAACCACAAAATAATGAATTAAAACTTTTGTATGTATTAAATAGAAGAAAAACAACTAAATCGTAAAATAAAAATACACGTGCGACACAGGCAACAAACGTGTTTTTGACATTGACATTTACAATCCTTCATTCGTTCAGTTCTATCGATCATTCACTCGTCAAAAATAAAATCAAGTAGTCATTCATTTAGGGTTACCATCAATATCCACTTTTCGTATTTAAAAGGGCAAATCATACTTTTCCGGTAACACGTCCCTGACGACGGAACACGGCAAAAATCGGTTATGTACCTACATGTTCACACAGCTCCGTGTTCTGCGTCTATACCTATTTTAAGGTCTAGTATACTGAAACGATCAACTCTGAACACTGAACACGCCCGGAAATGGGGGTATTGTCGTGGTATAGGTAAGGTACCTACTTAGCCCTATAAACGTCTTATGATTAATACAGAACCTCTCGGTGCAAACTAAACTTAAAAATTCCGATTCCTAATTCTTACTATTCGAGTAGGTGGGTAAGGTCTATCTAAAGCATTCGTGAACTTATCAACTTATTAACAACCTTCTTTTCTTAAAAACACAAGTAGCTTTGTTTTATTTGTTATAATGAACAGTTGCAAACAAAATGATTTTCGTAACAAACAGGTTCTCTAAAACAAAAATCTCCGAACCCGTTTTATTAACGGTTTTATTATACGGTAACAAAAAAATTCGATGCTTGTTCCCTTCTACAGAAAACAATTTAATATTAGGGGCACGATGTTGGTCATCATGATCACGTCATGGTTCGGCGTGGGCACAGTGAACCATGTATAATTTGATTTAAAAAAATGCGAATTTGCGTGTTTTATATAGCAACACATTCAGTTCAAATTTTACGCCGATTTGTAGGAGAGGTGGTTGTTGTTTGTTATTATTTTTCTTTTACGTAAATAATGTCCTTCCTCGTTATCAAATGTCTAATCGAAAGACAAATTGCGTAGTTTATTAATCATATAAATGTAGGTACTAATCAAAGCAGTTTAGAAATAACACGACATCCGCGAAGTGATAAGTGATCGAAGCTTTCTTTGTCTCTTGCCAAGAAAAATCGTTATCATGGCTTTTAAACTAATTATTTTGTACCTTACAATACTTGTTAGTCCTTCGTTTACGTATAAGCCTGTGGTTTTAATTCATGGAATCATGACTGGGAGCGGCAGTATGGAGATGATCAGCCATCGAATTCAGGAGGTAAATTAATCATAATCATCTTTATAATTTTCGGGAAACTTCTTGAGCATTAAACGAACTTAAGGAAAGTTTGTTCATCAACTCACAGTACAAATAAGGCGTAATTTCAGTAATAAGTTTGGTCAAAATATTTGCCACCACTTATTTCAGCCCTTTTTATGTCCCCACTACAGGGACACAGCACCACTCTCACAGTAGACTGGCATTGCAGGTTTCCTGGCGATGTTTTCCTTACGCAGTTTTAATATAAACAAATTATTAATTATTACCTATTAGTTTCCTATAAGATTTCTTATGTATTAAAAAGACATTTTATTTTTACAATCTGCTGACTCATTTAATGCCGTAATTTATTGTAACATTCAAAGCAACTTGAAAAAAACATTCATTAATATTTATAAAGAGCTTCCGTTGAAACCAATTTCAATCACTTACAATTTTATTGAATCAATAAAGATTATTGTATCAATTAGGGGTCATACTGTGTATTGTGTGACTCTTTAGGATCATATCAATCATGCAGTAACTGCATAATTCATACTACAAAGTACATAACTTTATTGTCTATAAAAGTTTCAATAAAGTCTGTTCTTTTGATTGAAAGAGTAACAAATATTCTCTTATCCAAACATCTATTTATCAGCACAAACAGACGCTTATAATAAAGTTAGGTTGATGGATAAATGAATAGGATTAATTTAAAATAATGTGAACATAAGTCCCTGTGCCATAAGGTCTTGCTGTTTCATCCTCTCAGCTGCAGATAGTGGTAGTAATTTGAGACAATAAATAACATTTGTAATAGAATTAAAAAGCTCTAGTACCTACAACAATGTAAACTCATTTATTTTATCAGATTTCATATTATACATATAACAAAATACCTACTATCACTATTAAATAAAATAAAATTATATCTCTTTTACTATGTAACTTTCAGAAACACCCAGGCACAGTGATCTACAATGTCCATAGATTCGAAGGGTGGTCGAGTTTGGAAACCATGTGGCACCAAGTCTTGGAGATTGGACAGGATGTCGCCAATTTCTCCTCTATGCATCCTGAGGGGATCAATCTTATTGGTATGTTTTTGTCTATTGTTGTATTTTGATTTTATTTTAATCATAGGTCGGTACCTAGTTACCTACCTACTTGTGAGATACCTTTTATATCTGTTACATGTGTATATTATAGGCATACACTATGAATCAATGACAAGTTGACAACTCAAAACACCTACACATTTGGTTCTAAAAAAATCCAAATAGAAACATTTTCTCAAGACAAGCTAGAAAATATATAAATTAATTGGATATGCTGAGTATATTTTTTTACGAACTTAAATAAAATGCATTAATTACATTATACAGGGTGTAACAGAAAGGGTATATAAAGCCGAAACACAGCGATAGTCCTCATGAAACTGAACAACTTTCCCCGAGGAACATGGGTCGTAACTCGAAAAAAAAATTTCGCCTCCCCATACAAAATGCCCGATCAGCTGATCGAGTAAGTATGGGCGATCCAAAAATTTTTTTCGAGTTACGACCCATGTTCCTTGGGGAAAGTTGTTCAGTTTCATGAGGACTATCGCTGTGTTTCGGCTTTATATACCCTTTCTGTTACACCCTGTATAGGTATTTGATAAAAGGTGACTAGTAAGTTTAGTAGAGCTTTGAACTCTATTTTTGTTGAACTATTAAGTATATCACTTCTAGGTATTTATTTTACTCATCTATGTACTTAGGTATTTTAGTGACAGTTTTAATGACAACTAATAAGTACCTAAATATGATTTTAAACCTACGTAAATAAGAATATAGTTTATACTTTTTCACTCCATACATATGTACTACTTAAACGTACAATTTTTTTAAATTCTACAGAAAACCCAGTTTAAGTAGGTAGGTATAGGTATTGTAATTTGAATGTAATTTTTTATTTGTTAATTTCAGGATATTCCCAAGGAGGTTTAATAGCAAGAGGCATAGTGGAGACATTTCCAAATGTATCAGTTAGTACTTTCATATCTTTAAGTTCACCACAAGCAGGGCAATATGGAGGTAAGGTGCATTGGGATGGGACAAATTCTAATGCTATTTCTCAAGGGTTTATACCAAAACTAGTCTTTAAAAGGCACTCCTTTTCAGGATGGATATAGCATTGATTAAAATAATACGTATACTTAGTGAGGCTCATGTTTCCTAAATGTTTAAAAAATAAGAATACAATATGATTTCGTAAGATGTTATTAATTGAGAATAATACTTTTTTTTTTCTGTGATTGATCATTCACCTGTTTTTGTACCAAAATTTAAAAAGTAATGCTGGACATAAGCTGCCTGATTCTGCTCTCTTTATAATAATGGTTATCGTAGCAATAGGTACCTACTTATTGTAAAAAATATCTTCTTACAATTCATAATTTAAAATCTTTTTTAATTTTTCCAGCCGGTTTCCTCCACCTAGTATTCCCGGGTCTAGTCAAAGAGTCTGCATATGAACTGTTCTACTCGCGAGTAGGCCAGCACACATCAGTCGGTAACTACTGGAAAGATCCATACCACCAGACATTGTATGAATCCTACAGTGTGTACCTGCCTTATATCAATAATCATGTTATGTGAGTATTATTTTGATGTAATATTTATCTTAGAATTTTGTTTGTATGGGTTTTGGACAATTTGTTTCATTTAAATTAATATTTAAGTAAGTAGGTCAATACCTAGTTCTTGTTATATTCAAAATTACGTGACTTAAATTAAAGTTTATAATGAAAGCTAGGTATTTTGTAGAACTAGAAAAAAAATGCTGTATCATAAAAAAAAAACTAGGTCAATCAGATCTGAAAAGCATGATCCAAAATAACTCATCAATTAGCATACACACGCATACTTGAACGCGCGCCAATATATTCTGCTTATATGCCGAAATTTCGTCGCACAGACAAGCGGTTCCATGGTGTAATGGTTAGCACTCTGGACTCTGAATCCAGCGATCCGAGTTCAAATCTCGGTGGAACCTGACTTTTTGTATTTTTTTCTTTTTATATTTTATTTGTTTTTATAATGTGTATAATATCATTAATATACATTATTATTTATTATATTATACTTTACATATAAAATAAATCTTATAACAAACAGATGAAAATGACGTCACACATTTGGCACCAATGAGACGTCATTGACCTACCAATGCGACGTCACTGACCTTTTTCTTATTTATCGATATCAAGGTTATAATAATAAACATGTTTTGCTAAAGTTTGTGGAATTAATAAAGTTATGTTTAATTTCAGGTCGGCTAAATCAGCGGATTTCAAGGCGAATTTGTTAAGATTGAAGCGACTTGTGTTAGTGGGTGGTCCTGATGATGACGTCATCACGCCTTGGCAAAGCAGGTGGGTAATTTAAAATGAACAAATTATTTAGAAATAGGTTAAAGTCCGATTTCATCAAATCATAAAATGGAATTTGTTAGATTTTTTTTGTAAGTAGCTTAGTTACTTATTTGTAACCCAATCATACGAAAAAAGCTGATTTTGATGATTTTTTTCCTTTTTAAACGTTATACATAATTGCTTCGACTGACTCAACAAAATTATTGTCGCTATTTCAAATCATTCTCTCCTTGTCACTAGCAGCTTTTAGACAGTGATGAAAATATGCTCTGCTAAATTAATTAGGTACATTTCAAAAATATATTCTAATGTAGAATTTCTTTATAAAACCAAACTAACAAAAACCATCTATCTCTTTCCAGCCAATTCGGTTACTACGACGCGAACGAAACGGTGATACAGATGAAAGGTCAGTCCATCTATGTAGAGGACCGTATAGGTCTTAAAGCGTTGGATGATAGTGGTAGATTGCACATAGTAACTGTACCAGGAGTCAATCATTTCAATTGGCATATGAATGTTACTATTGTTGATGACTGTCTATTGCCTTATTTAGATTAGTTTGGGAGTTGTAGGTATTTTGAAAATGTTTGGAAGCATTTGCCTTGAAATGGTAGAGATTGACCAGGGTTAGACTGCCGAAACAACCATTTTTTTTTATTAATGTTTAGTTTAACAATTAATTATGGTAACACTCAAAATTGACATTTGCGTTGGCAACGTGACATTGTCAGACATTGTTTCTCTATGAAAATGGCAATATAAAATGATAATACTATCTTTGCAGAACATTAAGTGGCTAGAAAGGTTTTTTTGGCAAAGTTTAAATGACATCATACATGCCATTTTTCGATGGAAATTAGAGTTACCATAATTATTTTATTTCAAAAATAAATTAATAATTTTGGCCGATCTCTAGACCTAAAAAATCTCCACTTTATTGACCTCTGATCAATTAAGTCTACCTATTGATGCAAAATATGGTAACAATTAAATACTTATACTTATATTTTTAATATGACAATTCTTCTACATTTTATAGTATGATCAAATAACTCAGTATCTGTAGGTAGGTACTCAGTGTTATTACAAAAATGTATTCAGATTTGTAATTAGCTATAAGTAGCAAAATTGTATTTATTTATCGCTTTTGCTTTTAAATACTTAGAAAATAAGTAAAATTTACCATTTTAAAGGGCTGTGTAGGTAAGAAATTAATTTACCTATAGTTAACATTGAGTCAATATGTTTCTAGTAATGTTAATAAGAAATGGCCAAAAAATAGAAAAGAATTTAATACTCTCTCATTTTAGATGATTTGATACCGGAATTATTTCTAACAGAATTTATAATAAACGGCATAATTGTATAGACTGTGCTTTAAAATCATAATATATCATTATTGACGTTTATTTAGTACCTACATAACTGGCGACTCTGTCTATCTAAACGTTATTGGCCAAGTAATATGACACATTATGTCCCAGTTCTTTATAAATTATGATCTTTAATGTATTAAAATTATATAATATATTATAGGGTGACTTCAAATTAGTAAATTCAAATTAGTAAATTAGTAGTGACCGATAGAAAAGGATATGCATGTGCTTGTGATAACAAACAACTTTTACTAAGGGACCAAGGTCGAAATAATTCAAAAAATGTTGAACTCCCCGTACAAAATGCATCAGCTGATAGAATGGAGAAACATTTTTTTTTATGATTTCGAACTTGGCCCCATAGTGAAAGTTGTTTGTTATCACGAGTACATGCATATCCTTTTCTTTTTTTTTTGTTAGCCAATAAGATCCCACTGCTGGGCAAAGGCCTCCCCCGCGACTTTCCATTTAACACGGTCTCCGGTAACGACCAACCATTCGCGTGAAAATGCATCCAGATCGTCTCTCCATCTTTTTCGAGGTCTACCTCGGCGTCTGTGACCATCTAGTGGCGCCCATTCAGTTGTTATTTTGGCCCAACGATCTGGATGCATTCTACAAACATGACCGGCCCAACTCCATTTTAATTTGGCAGCTTTGTTGCCCACGTCAGCGATCCCCGTCAAGGAGCGCAATGTAGTATTGCGTATTCGGTCACTTCGTTTGAAGCCCAGAATACTGCGTTCCATCGCTCGTTGGCAAACCTTGAGTCGTTCACTAATTTAAAGTCACCCTATATTTATTAAAATATACAATTGAATCTCAATGGTAATTTGCTAGAACAATTTTTTTCTCATAATATTCTAAATATATTACCTACTCGAATTATTAGAATTACCAAACATAGTAAAATATCAAGACAAAACGATGCGTTGTACAAATCTAACTAATTATCCTTAAGTATTTTTGCTTATTTCATCAATAAATAGAATAATTTATGTAACCAAAGTAAGTAATAAGTAGTATTACTAACATTTTTCTAAATATATTTTTTAAATTTTTAAATTCTTTTTTATATTTTTTTACCCCGATAACCGACATGACTACCAGTATTTTGAGCTTAGGTATGTGGTATGTGGTGTGTGGTATGTGGTATGTGGTATGTGTCTTGTTTGGTTTGTGGTATTTTTATTTTAAGTACCTAAATAAATACCTACCTATGCATGTAGGTGCGTACGTATATACGTATAGGGTGACTTTTAATTAGTGAACGATAGAAAAGGATATGCATGTACTCGTGACAACTTTTACTATGGGACCAAGGTCGAACTTACAAAAAAAATTGAACTCCCCATACAAAATTCACCAGCTGATAGTATGAGAGATCAATTTTTTTTTATGATTTCGAACTTGGCCCATAGTACATGTTGTTTGTTATCACGAGTACATGCATATCCTTTTCTATCGCTCACTAATTAAGTCATCCTACATGAAAGCTTGTAGTATAAATACCTAGGGTTTACCTACCGTATTAAAGATGTAAGGGTTTCTTGCTAGATTCTCATCTGTGGAAAATTACTACCTTGCTAATCCTTGCGAAATATTTCAAGTGCAATGGCCTACGAATTAAAGATAGTTTGAGTTTTTGAGATTGAGCTTATCTGTCTTAACTTATATAGGTATACGTAGGTACGTAATTATAACAAAAATAAATAATAACACGATACCTATACCTACCTAACGCGTTATGGAGGGACGCAAGATATATGATGAGAATTGGTTCGCGGTTCTGACAAGAGACAAAGACGTCGACAAGGCGAGACAATTTCATCTTTTACAAACTTCTCTTGTCAGTTGTCAGGCAAACTTGTCGCTCTCGCATCGGGTTGTTCAGTCATCAAAAACATTGTAACAGGTTTGCACCATAAATCGTCTGCAATAGACGTAAGGCCCAACACCACCATACATCATCATCATTTTTGAGAGCGTCACTCTTCTCGGTGTAGTTTTCGCCACTCTGCTACAAGAAAACAGAAAACAAAGTCATCTCTCCAACATGACCCATTTGAAAGCAATTTCATTCAAAACGTGCCCATATTAGGGCATAGATAAGAATATAAACAAACATTACTAAGTGAGGTGTTTAAATACTCAGAGCGATTCATTCAGCGATGTTTAGATATGTAGGTATGTATGTTATTATCTAGTTCCGTTTACGTTATCTTTAGGAAATGAGGATTTTAGTGTTTGGCAATTTTTCTTTTAAACGAGATTGTTTGCTATGCCCTAGCAAGGCGTCACATGTAGGTACCTAGGTACCATATATGACTTTGTAACACCTTACCCAACTTGTGACTTGCAATAAACGAATTCTCAATATATTGTTAGATAGACTTACTTGACTTGCCAAAACTTTAGAAGTAAATTCACTCAAAAAGAAAATGCGCAATCTTTAAGATCGGACCTTCCCTAATATATTTGCAAGCTGTAAATAGGTATTACCTGTACTTTTCATTTAAATTTGTGATGTTGTTTTTGGATGAAAGTAACAAACATCCTTTCATCTATAGGCACAAATATTGACATTTATAATAGGTATAACTAGTTCCCGGTAAGTGAGGGTAAAGCAACTACTTAAATGTCCCCAAGAAATATACAGGGTGTAACAGAAAGGGGGTATAAAGCCGAAACACAGCGATAGTCCTCATGAAACTGAACAACTTTCCCCAAGGAACATGGGTCGTAACTCGAAAAAAATTTTTGGATCGCCCATACTTACTCGATCAGCTGATCGGACATTTTGTATGGGGAGAGGAATTTTTTTTTCCATTACGACCCATGTTTCTTGAGGAAAGTTGTTCAGTTTCATGAGGACTATCGCTGTGTTTCGGCTTTATATACCCTTTCTGTTACACCCTGTATAAGAAACTATGATATAGATAACTACTTACTTAGTTATTTATTACGTTACCAAAATGTCCACAAAAATAAGTACCTAGGTACCAATTAAAAGCATGACTCATAACAACTTCAAAATCCCAACGAAACCGGTGCATCAATATATGCAACGCATGTGCAACTATACACCTGCAATACACATTTAAGTAGGGACCTACCTGCCTGCAGGTTGTGAGTCATCGGGTGCATTCCACAGGCGAGGCGGGAAAAGAAACAAGTGCCATAGGAACTGGGTATAAGGATAATTATAAAAGAATTTTTCGAGTAAAAGGTAGGTACCTACTTGATGCTACAGAGTGTACGCGACTTCCTACACATTTATCGTCATTTCTTGGTTTTACGCAATATCTTGATATAATATAGTCTATGTCATGTCTATGTGTTATTCTGAAATAGCTATAATACTTATTGCTAAATTTCAGCAAAGTTTCTTCAAAATCTGTTCAGTGGTTTATAACCATCTATGCCTATGTGTTATTCTGAACTTTATGCTGCAATATTGCTAAATTTCAGCAAAATCTGTGCAGTGGTTTATGCGTAACGGACATCGTCATAACCATCTATGCCTATGTGTTATTCTGAACTTTATGCTGCAATATTGCAAAATTTCAGCAAAATCTGTGCAGTGGTTTATGCGTAACGGACATCGGCATAACCATCTATGCCTATGTGTTATTCTGAACTTTATGCTGCAATATTGCTAAATTTCAGCAAAATCTGTGCAGTGGTTTATGCGTAACGGACATCGTCATAACCATCTATGCCTATGTGTTATTCTGAACTTTATGCTGCAATAATGCTAAATTTCAGCAAAATCTCTGCAGTGGTTTTTGCGTGAAAGAGTACCTAACCAATATCCTCACATCAAGCCATCTATGTAATTTTCATTGAGCAATGAACACTATCATATCTATTCTATTTTGAAACGAATTTTAATCTCGAGTAGGATGACTCACGCAGTCAAGCCTCCAGCAAACTTGCGCGTGCGCCTGTTACATCAAATTAAATAACCATCAACATTGAGTAGTGAGTCACCGTTCTGTTTTGGTTTTGTTTGATTCCAACGTCTTTCTATAGGTAGGTACCTACAAGTAAGAAAATTCTTCGAATATAGCGTTGAAAAAAACCGTGTGTAGAAAAAAAAACTACATTAGTTAAAACAATCGAGTACCCACCTAGTTAGGTAGGTACAAGTAGTATAAGTGCTCAATAACGCGAATAAGACATGACAGTTAGTCTACACTAGATTTAAATGTATCTTTATAAATAATAAAAGGATGGCCCTTTAGGAAAGCTCGACTGAAAACGATTCTCCGCCATTCCGAAATCTCGCACTAGATGAGCTCGATAATCTAATCTACCAAATACCTAAGTACTTACCAAAGGTACTTACATTATATTTAATTCTAAAAAATACCTAGCTACTTATCAAAAAGGTACTTAAGTACATTATAAGTTATCCAAAACAAAATTTTGCTTGAACGCTGCCTGACGCAATCGTTTAACTTAAAAACGGGAACAAATTTTTTGAGCTGTTATTTAAATATTCGAGCTGTTATTATGATCAGTTGAAAAACATATTGAGCAGTTATTTAATTTTTTGACGGTTTATTAATTATTACGACAGTAAAACATGAAATGGATCAGTAAATAGTTATTAAAATCGCAATTTATAATTTTTAACTTACCAAAACTGCTATTTTTAACTGCTTCTTTAAATCCGTGCCCTTAAAAACTGCCTCATCAACGAATAAAATCACGGTAGAAATCTCAATTATTGATATTATTGTCGTAATGATGAATATTAACTGCACTTACCTAACAACAGAAATATTTTGATACCAATCATAATATGAATCAACTTTATGATAACAATATGACATCGATTACGATTAAACTTCTAAGTATCGAATGCAGTTTTCAGAGAAATCGATAAATCATGCAATAAATCAATATAGAAGGAGGAAGATAGATTTATTTTTAACTAAGTATGGTGTTTGTATGAGGAAAATGGCTACATTCTACGCTAGTGAAACAGATGTTTGGTGTCGACTCGTGTATGTGTGGCCTTGTTTGATAGTAAGTTGTAATATGGGAGGTCAATGTCAAGCGTAGGAATATAAAATGCAGATTGACTCCTATTCGTTTAGATGAGTTAAAGAGTGCTCTATGTTGAAGAGAAGGTAGAAGATTATACTTAGAAAAAGATTACGTAAGGAGTTCCGACGTATAGCTTTTGAATTGGATATAGAATGTAGAGATTACTGATTAAACCACCAGCTAAAAGAGAGGCCTCCAAATCAAACAGAAGAAATTATTTCGTTACTTGTAGAAATAGTATAGGATGTAGCTCTTAAATTGGATATAGAACATAGAGATTACTGACTAGACTACCAGCTAAAAGAGGCCTCAAAAAGAACCAAAGAAATTCTTTCGTTATAACTAATTATAGTTAGAACCGAAGGAGTGTCCTAATAATAGAAAGAAATTGTACTATAACGACTTGCTTTACATTAACGCATTTGATCGAAATCTTAAACCCCTCGGTGTTCCATCAAACAACTCTTGATACATTTAAAACAGTCCAGGAATTCCCAAATCAATTATGAATTTACAATATTTAAGTAGGTAGATAATAATATCAAGTTGTTTTGATCTTCAATCAAAAATGTGAATAACCTGTATCTTATCACACCTAGTTACAAACCTTATCCATCGACATGTACGGTAAAAAACATAGGATGTGAATACCTACTTAGGTGTAACCACTTAGGATATAAATACCTACTTACCTACATAATACCTATAGGTGTTTATTTTGGCGACCGTTAAACTCGATCGCGTTCCAATTTTAATTCAGCGATTTGCGAATTGAAATGATAAAAATACTCGAGGAAAACCGGTTCTTTGAATCGTTGGCACTCGCTCGTTTAGTCCGAATTTTTATTTCGATTTGTGATTCCGAAAAATAAACCTGTTATCTAGAAATATACGTATATCATGCGAGGAAAGTTTTAGGTAGATAACAACTTACGTAGAAATGTGGGACATTGCAAGTTTTTGCAAAAAATATAGGTAGGTACTAAAAATTTGTTAGAAAATGTTTATAAACATTTTATAACATGCAGTGTACCAAAACGTAGAAATAGTTCGGCTTGAGACTTCGTAGTTTTGGGTATGCATAACGCTTGAATATCGAGTTAATCCTTGACTTTGAATGGCTACTGATGAAATAAGGTAGACGAGAAAAGGGTGTCAAGGACTTACCTACCTCATCTACCTACATACATACTTATAAATTCGTCATCGATATCGGTTACGTAAAACCACGTAAATCTCACAAAAAAGGGGATTTAAATAATTTTGTTAATAAACTGTAAGGGAAGGAAAAGTAAATATTAGAAAAGAAATCGGAAATGGGAAAAAGGAAGTTACTTTTATAGGTAAAGTCCCACCTCGACATTTACCGTACATAACGGACTAGGTGACCTTATAGTTATGTACTTACTTAGTTAATTAGATGCTATGAATTCTTTTAAAATGAATATCTCACGATAAGTTTATCATCCTCTTTAATAGTTTCAGAAGTCTGTTTCAGTTTTTTAAAATAAGATCGATTTTATTTACCAATTTCTTTTAATTCAAGTAAAAGGCTATTGGAAGTGAATTATAAGTCCCTAGAGACTCTACATTCTCCTAAACGTTCTTGTGATTTTTTTGTCGTTATAGCACGTATAATAGTAAATCCTATATAAGTTGTTTACCTATAAATTAATCTAACAAGCTGAAGACGAAACAATTACAATGAAAAAGAAATAAAAGTTAAGGAAAAATCTCACATCTAGAAGCACACTTTATTAGTAATTTAATACTTTTCAATGTCAATTAGATTCTGAATAAGAAATAAATTAAAGACTAAACACACTTATTGGGAAAGAACATTAAAAAATAGCTCAATTTTTACTAAAAGAAAACAGTTCTCGTGAATGAAGTGGTATGACGCATGACGCATCGCGAGGGGACTCCCTATCGCAAACACGCGCCGCTTGCGCAGCCAGCCGGTTTATAAGCCGCGCTCATTCCAAATTCAAAACCATTCCACTCTTAACTTTCGTCGCGAACACAACGCGCCTTAGTATTTTAACCTACTGAAAAAAAACAAACCTCAAAAATGAAGAAGTATTCAGTCGTCGGAAACAAGAAGAAAGTGACAATGGAGATAAACCACAGCAAACTGAAAGTTGTGGGCAACGGTTGCATCGTCCGAGTGACGGCAAACCACGGAGATATAGAAGTCGTCGGCAATGATTGCCGTGTGGAAGTCAACGACAACTGTGGAGTCATTAACCTTGTTGGAGGCAATGGGACTGTGAACATCGGCAAACGTTGGAAGGGAGACAGTGTCCAACTCCTTGGCCCATCCTGCCATCTCATGGTAGATGGTAAAGACAAGTCGGCGCCAACATACGAAGCCCAACTATCACCATTCAGCAAAGACCTAGATGACGTCATCGAATCGATCTTTTCGTTTGTGATGCGGTGAAAAATAACTAATTTGGACTATTGGTTTTTATGTGAAATGTGAACGAATTCGTTTCATTGCCAAGGCCAGTTGGGGGCCAGTGTTTCGATGTTAGAAAGCCTTTAAAGGTTGTAAACATGTTTTGTACTAAGACTAAGTAATAAAGATGTTTTGAAAGTTACACCTGACGTTTTTTATTGATTTACGACGGTATTTACTTTATCTGGACATCCGCATTTGGTACGAGTAGGTACCTACAGCTACTTGCTTACAAACTTAGATAAGGGTTTTTTTTCTATTATCTATCCTACGTTAATAAACTCACTATATTTATTACCAGATTATTCCATTTTGATAAGCGAATTTAATTACTATAGTAAAATAACAACTATATTCGTTATGCTCAATAGAAATTGAAATCCGACAATACGTTTTTAAGCAGACATAAGATATATGATGAGACTTGGTTCGCGGCTCTATCTGACAAGAGATAAAGACGTCGACAAGGCGACACAACTCGATCTGTTGCAAACTTCTCTTGTCAGACCTGCGGTAAAACTTGTCGCTCTCGCATCGGGTTGTTCAGTCATCAAAAATATTGTTACCTACAGGCTTGCACCATAAATCGTCTGCAATAGACGTAAGGCCTATTTATATGAGTTTGTTCATAACTACAGAAATCCTACATCAGAATGCTGACTCTACGGCCAACCTATGACATAATTAACATGCAACTCAACAAAAAAATCACGAGTTATTAAAATAAAACATTACATAACACAATATTATTGATCATACACACTGCTACAATTCAACGCATGCACGAGTAATCAAACGTGATTTTTAAACTTGTAGCAGAATTATTTACGCTAGAATCCATTTTAGAAGTATTTCCCCGAAATAATTGCCAAGCAGCGTCTAATTTCACGGATACTTTAGTAGAGTCGATAACACATTAAGAAAAGACATTAGCACAAAGATACACAAAAGGTACCTAATGATTTTTTCTTATTTTATTCTTATGATAATTTCATACCATGTCATATTTGTCTTAGACCATTATAATAAGTTGTTTACGCAAAATGTTCCTAACTACGTACCTACTGACTATTGACATGCTTAAGTAAGTAGATAAAATGTATCATATTAGGATATCCCCTAAGTTCATAATTACGATTTATCATGCCTTTACCTGTAGATATGTCTATCTAATTATACCTAACGTGTAGTTCTAAATAAATAAATAAAGGAATTCGTTACTTATTGAATACATTTTGATGCTAATAATATTATGTAACACAGTATTTAAGAAAACTGCGTCATAGTTCCTACACTTTAAAAATGTATTTTTTACTAAAATGAAGTTTAGTGCCTGTATCACTGTCTACAGATAAAATTAATCTGATAGATATTTTATACCTGTCTCTGTCTTAAACGTAATATGTTATGAAATTGACAGATTTATCTGTCAGATATATTTTATCCGTGGATGGTGTAACAGGCCCGTAGAGTTGTTAAAGCGATAGTAGATAACAAACTGGTGCCTACCTACCTACCTATGGATAAGCATATACATACAACCAATGATTTTTTATAGGTACAGATATGTTACCTTTATAGTGACTGGCGTTTTAAATCTGTGCCGAACAATGATTACAATGACATTAATGACAGCACTTCAAATCATACTCCAAATGTCTTCAGACTGAAACTAGCTACAAGTTGTCTTAAATAGGTCTATTTACAGTCTTCAAAATGTGCGCGCATATAACATATCTGTATTATATGATATAATATCATTGCATACAACACAAAAACAAAAATATCAATAAAAAAACGACAGCTTAATGACCTTAATGAATTCTGTGAAATGTTTTGGCTCTTATGCCAATGGAGAGTAGCCAGAATATCAAAACTGTATCATTGCCACTCCAGATATCTTGGAAAAGACATAGTGAGTAACAATTATGAATCACTGGATTTTTTTTAGGGTTAAAGTCTGCGTCTGATAAGATATAGTTACTAGTTACTCAGATAAAAATATGGTGAGTAACAATGAATTGTTATCAAGATTAAGAATAGTTGGCATCGCAACTTTTCTATCACTTTAAACAATAGATAATTATTACGATCACTTTTCTTGGAACGTTTTTAGCTATTACTCATTTAAAAATTCTGTATTACGTATTTAGGTTAGGTATGCCTTTAAAATGATATCAATGTATGTTTCGATCGTGCTAAAATCTTGAGGTAGGTAAGGTGTGGTAAGGTAACCCTTTGTTTCAAATATTGGAAAATTAAACCAGCATTTTAACATCTACAGATAAATGTATCTGATAGATATTCTATATCTGTCTCTATCTAAAACGTTATGGTTTACGAAATAGATATAGGTTAATCTGTCAGTAAAATTTTATCTTTAGATAGTGAAACAGCCCCTTGGGTTATAGTTAGGTATAGGTCACATAGGTACATAAAGCAAACATCTTGAGCAATGTCATTGCTTGATAAAATTGGACCTTCTATGAAGTTTTCCGGGAAGATACGTTCCAACTAACAACATCATCATTATAAAACAATAAATTACATTAACAAAAACGGCAACATTACCAACTCATAACTTCCTCTAATTTTAATAGAGCCTATTAGTGTGGTAATAGGGCAATGGGCATACAAGTCCCTTTTACAAGGATTAAGACATTACGTGACTCGAAGCAATTCAACCAGCCTAGTTAACACATTTACAATAATTACAGCCGCGGCGAGGTAACTCCCGAATATGACAGTTGGGGTGACCATACCACTCGGAAAATTCAGGACATTTGTTAAATTACAAAATATGTTAATAAAATATACCTACGACTAAAAATAAAGTAAAGTACCTAATCATTCATCCAAATATTTAGAGATAAACAAGCTAGAGGCTGCCCGCGACTTTTCCTCTTATCTCGGCAAACTAAAATATTGCAAAGAATTAATTATAATCTGCCCAGTAGTTTTTGCGTGAAATAGTATCACACATCCTCACATTCATATATTTATCAACAAAAACTTTGACATTTATAATATCAGTAGGTACTTTAATAGTATTATAATGAAAAATATAAATTATATTGTCTCTGAAAATGTCAGTATATTATTTTTATAATTCAGATTCAGAGCATGTTTCACCAACTACAGATAAAATTAAACTGATAGATAAACTTTATTTCTCATGTACGGATCAATTTATTCGATTACCACTTGCTAACGGTGAAGGAAAACATCGTGAGGAAACCTGCATACACTAGAGAAGAAATTCGAAGGTGTATGTGAAATCCGCCAACCCGGACTTGGCCAGCGTGGTGGATTACGGCCTAATCACTCTCTGTATGAGAGTAGGCTCGTGCCCCTCGGTGGGGACATATATGGGCTGATAAAGATAAAGAAAGATAAACTTATGTCTATTTCATAAAACATGGCGTTTTAGACAGAGACAGGTAAAAAATATCTGTTAGATAAAGTCTTGTATATTTCAATGTTTTATACTGTTTGTTTTGATATTTTATAACGTCTTGTATCCGGCTGTTAAGAATCTAATCTTTACTCTATATAACATTACGCTAAAAATAAACTTTTCTGAATAATAAACCAAATTAACTTACGACAATCTTATCTCCTATCATTTATGAAAGAAAATATTTGTTTCCTCTCATGTCACGAGATCTTATTTTATTTATACTGGATGTAGATTATAAAAATGTTTTTAGTAAGTAGCGTAGTACTTATACCTAAGTAGTTCTAAACAGTATTAAGTTTAGATAATTAATTTAAAAGTCATTTAGTACCTATGGCAGTTATATTAGTTAAATACTTAATCCTAATCAGCTACGACAAATTTGAATTTAGTTACTGATTATTTTTTTTTTTATATTATTTTATTTGAACCAAATTAATTTCATTAAGTGTCTTTAATCTTATTGTTTATGTATATTTTTCTCTTTTATCTAAAATGAAATACGTTTTTACAATTTCTTACAATTTAGTAGTTCTTCAGTAGATCTCATTCTTTTTCATATCCATCATACATACACGTATATACGAAACTATTATAAAATAATTTATCTAAAGGAATGTAAGATTATAATTAGCCAAGTATTCTTAAGAATCAAGTAGACACTCAAGGGTCAAGATTACTGTTATCATGTGGTTGTTGTTAGCATTATTTGTATAATCTACGTCATTGTAATTTGAAGTGAGTATTTATACATTGTCATTTGTTTTTACGTGATTTATAAATCACATGCTACTATAGTAAAGCGAAGTATTGTACTGGGTGTAACAGAAAGGGGGTATAATGCCGAAACACAGTGGTAGTCCTCATAAAACTGAACAACTTTCCCTAAGAACATGGGTCGTAACTAGAAAAAAATATTTCGACTCCCCATACAAAATGTCCAATCAGCTGATCGAGTAAGTATGGGCGATCTAAAATTTTTTTTCGAGTTACGACCCATGTTCCTTGGGGAAAGTTGTTCAGTTTCATGGGCACTATCGCTGTGTTTCAGCTTTATACCCCCTTTCTGTGACACCCTGTATATTGATCACGCGCACGGCGCAGTGAAAAACGGGTAGAGAGTGCTTAGTAATGCTTAGTATCCAAAAAGTAGATATTTAGGATAAAATTTCACGTTTCAAAATCTAAAAATGATAACGAAATACTTTGAACAGTTTTATTTTTAGTTTTTGACGAGACTTTCAAATCTCGCGAATTTATCAGATTGAATGATCTGATCTGGGTAGATAAAGTATCATTATGTACCACGTACATACCCGCACGTAAAAATAACAATAGCTGAATATTTATTTACTTAACTATTTAATTTATTGTGGATGAAGCGAAAGAAGTGTGTTTGGATCGTAGCAAGTGGAGATCTTCTACCCCGATGGGAGAGAGGAGTGACAGATATGTATTTATGTAAGTATATTTCTAATAAAAAGTAGTTATGTAAACATCTACACTTAAAATAGAACAATTATAACAATAATTTATATATTATTATATAATAATAATAAATTATAACAATAACAATTATAGCTACAACTAATAGAACAATTAAAACAATAACAATAAAACAATAGAACAAAACGAAAAAAAAACTCCAATTAAAAACAAATTCAAGGGTGTGTTCCCAAATGGACACCCTACTCCACTTGTTAGTAGTTATTAGGTAAATGGGTAGGAAACGCTCGGACTCAACATACCCTGTATTTGATGTCACACACTAACCACGAATTAAATTGATCGTGAAATGGTTTGATAGAGCACTGTTTAGTGCGCAAATGTTTTTTATAGTGCAGAATTTTGTCAACACTTCTTGTACCAAACAGAAAAAGGAGTAAATTACTAAAAATATTGTTATAATATTGTTATTGTCCGACGATGCTTGTTGCTGATACTTTCCTTGTTATTAACTTTATTTTTGACGAAGCCTGTTGCTGATTTCTTTTTGTTGTTTCTTAGGTTTATTTTGACGAAGCCTTTTGCGGGTTGTCGCTTCTGTAAGTACTTTTATTTTGTGTTGCAGTTTATTATAGTTTTAAAAATATTGTTGTTAAGACTTGTTGTCTGTCTGTTTTGCACTAGGCTCTCATGAACCGTTCGTGACCTTAAAAAATGGAAATACCTCAAAATTTTTTGTGTTTTTTTGGCAATCCTCTCCAGCTTTTAGGGGGTACCTAGCGTAACGAGTTGGTATACTTATGTAAAAAACTAGCGATGAGATTCTTCAGTTAGGTATTAATTACTATAAAAAAATGAAGATATCTGGAACAAAATAAACTGTTATCATAAATCGCGTAAACAGATAGTATGTCTATTCTTTTGTTCCACTCTACCCACAGAGCACAACACCTGTGTAACTTGAGTCCCATTTACCTAGCTGACTTATTTTAATGAATAGGTGTGTAAGTACGTAGTTTTATGTACGTATTGTTATTGTTTTTATAAAAGTATTGTAGTGTCCTACACTTATTGATAGATGATAAAGGTGATAATTGATATTAGATGATAGTGATAGAGATGATGATAAAATGATAATCGGAAGGAAGTAATTAAAACAACCAGTTCCGCCGAGTGCGTAGTGAACACTAAGTTTATTGCATTGCTCGCATAATTTCTGTGACCTACTTACATTAAATATATAAAAATAATTTATTAACGTACGAATGTTCGTACAAGTATTGAAGTAGGTAACTCTTCTTTAAATTCATTCAAACTACCTACATAAAGTAGGTTACTTTACTTTAATAAATACCCTGTCTACGTTAGTATAATAATCATAAGAAATAAAAACTGCGTAATGTCCGAATATACACAAATACTCAAATCTTTATCGCACGCCACAGGTTTACATAACAGGTCTTATAATGTTTATAGTGCTATCTTCTTTTTATAAAAGCATTAAAGTACCTTTTCTTTAAATTCTTTTAAACTACCTACATTACTGAAATAAATACATACCTATCTACGTTAGTATAGTAACTAATACTTAATAAGAAATTAAAACTGCGTAATGTCCGAATATACCTACTCAAATCTTTATCGCACGCCGTAGGTTTACATAACCGGTTTTATATTTTTAACACGCTTTTATTAGCTTGGGTTGTATGTATGTATGTATGTATGTATGTATGTAACGGAATCTTTGAGCTTAATTTTCACCCATTTCCAGAAGTCACTATAATTTTATTTTAAAGTAATTTATTATGATTGATTGTTTGACCTTCTGCTACGGTAATATAAACTCTTTGTTATTAAAAATTATTTTCTAGTTTTTAGTTCGATTAGCTATAAAAGCGTGTTTGTTTAAACTATTATTTTTATAATAGTGCTATCTATGGACCCTGATTAGGGCACGGCATTGTTGTGCAGCATTACTTTTAACAAAACACTTTTGTCCGCGCCAGTACAAGAATAGTTATTTCGTTTAGATTACTTTGAAAAGTGTCCATTTGCAATATGAAAATTCTGTTATCTATTTCAAAAGCTGTAAACTGATAAGAGTTCTAATGCGAGATGGATTGTTAGAAAATTATAGAGAAATGTAACAACTTTATGTTTGGAATGTTTTCATAACATTTCTTCGAATTTTGTTCACAGATTACATTGATTTCATCTTTCTTACTTATTCTATAATATTAGATATTGTATAAATGAAAGACCAAATCAAGAGTTCCCTAAACCGACGGCCATGTATGAGGCGACTGATGAGTGTGGATGAAGCGAAAGAAGTAGCAAGTGGAAGGAAGTGGTCTCTGCCTACCCCAATGGGAGAGAGGCGTGACGGATATAATGTATGTATGTATAAATGTCAATGTTTGTGCCGATGGATGGATACAAGTAATTAAGTAATTGTGACGGAGGATATTTGGCCTACTCTTTCACGGGAAAAGTAATAATAAACAGTTTTTGATGACACTTGGCAATATTCTAGCGTTTACCAAGGTACATCAGAATTATGTAGGCTATACCTATAGGTATATAGTATATTTAAAAAATATCATGTTTTTTCCTAGATTGCGTAGGTACACCTACAATTCCTACAAAGTATTAGGCAAAAGTCAAATTTACTTTGACATAGTAAAAAAAGGTCGTTTATTAGATTTAAGATTACTAAATAGGCCACTAGGGTAACTACCTATCCAATAGAAGTATTTTTAATAATTTATTAACAGACCGTGCTCTGTGCCAAAATAATAAACAACTTAGCTACTATTTATATTATTTTTTCGAAGAAAATTAAGAAAAAGCAGCCAAGTGCGAGTCGGATTCGCGCAGGAAGGGTTCCGTACCATTCACTATTGATATCAAGCAAAAAAATGTTTGTTGTATGGGAGCCTCCCTTAATTATTATTATTATTCTATTTTTAGTATTTGTTGTGATAGCGGCGATGATAATACATCATCTGTGAAAATTTCAACGCTGGCGACAGACAGACAGACAGACAGACGGACAGCCACGTCTTAGTAATAGGTCCCGTTTTCACCCTTAGGGTACGGAACCATAAAAATATAGGTTTTCTTTAAAATGTGTTTTTTAGCAACAAAATATGTTTATCTTTAATTAGTTAAGTTGTTTCCTATATTGTTTCTAAAAATTAATTTAGCACACACAGTGTTGCTAATTCGTAGTGTAGGTAGGTATTTATGCGTTGTTTGCTTGTTAATTTTAAATGCTAATTTGTTAACATTGCCTTTATCAGGCACGTGTATGTAGAGTACCTACATACATAGATTTGAAACATTAGAGTAGGTAAGTAAGTACCTACTAGTATTCTAATAATTTTTATTTCGTAGGCAAATATGTATAAGTAAGTAGGTACAATAGGTACCTACATATCTATCTACGTAGGTACATATGCAGCACTTGAAAAATGTCAATGTTATTCTTATAAAGCTAACGCAAGGTAGCAGTTTTCCCTTGAGAAGAATCTAGCAAGAAACTGTTGGGTTGCTCTTTTCAAATAAAGTTTTGCAATTCTTATAAAAAAATAGATACTTTCGATGTGTGTAGGTATCTATACATCTTTAAAGACTAGGTATACATAAGTACCTATACGTAAAGATGGGCAGGTAATTTGGCAAAATCGTGACTGGACAAAGTAGATTGAGGTCATACCTTCTACACCCACATCAAACCAACCACATCCGTAAATTAAATGTAAATACCTAACCTAATAAAAAAAAAGTTGCTAAATCAAAACCTTAGGTCCGGTTTATTTTTTAACGTAGTCAATTAAAATATCAAATTGCCAATAAATAAAGCTGATTTTATCTTGGCAGTGTTTGGGTAGTGATATACGCTCTTACGTCAACGGGTCATTGACGTCAAATACGACAGTTAAGAATGTGATAGCAAATTTCGCGGTAGGGTATCATCGGTTCCATGGTGTAATGGTTAGCACTCTGGACTTTGAATCCAGCGATCCGAGTTCAAATCTCGGTGGAACCTGATCTTTTTGTTGATTTTAACTTTTATCTACGTTATTACATGAGTTATCTTAAGTTTGATTGTTTAAATGTCCGTAGCAAATGGATAGAAAAAATATTGGGCACCTAATTTTTTTAAGTGCATAAAACACGTAAGTACATAAATTTCCCGAAACGTATTTCCGTATTTAACCCCAAACGAAAAAAAACTCAATAAAACTGCGTGTAAAATACAAGGTATCTTCAAATCCCATGTCACCATAAGTCTGGTTCAGCCAGTTCCCAAGCCGCCATAATTCTAGGCCCGCCTTTCCCCGCCCAAAATCAACCCTAAAACCTGTCACCCGTCAATAAGCACACCCAAGTAACCCAGTGACGTGACCTAAGTGGGTCCCCGAGTCCCCAGGGCGCTATGAACCTTAATGAAAAAACATTAACTTACATAACGCCGCCTTAAAGCCAAAACCAACTATCTCGGTCCAAAAATGCGATATTTTTTTCCGAGATATCACGTTTTGAAAGTTTGACAAAGAAAAAAAGTATTTAATATTTGCAAAGTAATGGCAAATAAAGTCAAAAACTATACTTTAGTCATTTAACTCTGAAATGGTCACATGAATTGTACTTATAATATCACCAGTTTTTCAAAATAAATGAAAACAAATTTTAAGTCTGTGTTTTAGCTGGTTTTACCTCTCTAATCCAAAAACAACTTATCTGCGAAAGTATTAGTCCTATGTGCATGAAACATTGCAGTATGTTTTGTTTTACTATAAAAAATAAATTTTGTCTATAAAATTGATTATTTAAGCATTAAAAATGATATATTTTTTAAAAAACTTAAAAAATAGTTGGTTTTTCCTCTGTATTTCTTTAGAATTAAGGTGTAGGAATTGAAAGGTAAAAAGTACTACGGTTAAAATTATCTATTTATCGTTAAAATTAACGCATTTAATAATCTACTAGCCATGCAATACAATCCCATAACCCTACTTGCCGTACAGTCTGACAAAAAGTCAAGTAGTAACTGTTTATTGCTCCATTTTATTAATGAAAATCACTACGACCTGTACTGCATTTATATGGGGCAGGTAAGAAGAAGAACTACTAATTTCTGGTTTGTTACTTTTAAAATCACAGACTTTCTGTAGGCGGGTTTTAGTTTTTAGAACTTGTTTTTACGTCATGCCTTTTAGTTATATGAGTTATATCAGTGATAGGTTCTGCCTTTCATAAAGATACGTAGAAGGTACAAATAAAACATCTTAAACTACATATTCGTATTAAGAAGATGCCTACTTTTTGTAGGCATCTTATTATTGCTTATCCATAGTATTGTAATAAGTTTTGGATGTCTTGGGCTATGTTAAGCGTTAGGCATTTCTCTATGACATCTTATCCATAGATCGGAGATCGTAGAAGAACAAAAGTCGGCGATATAGCCAGAAGATTAGTAAGCGTAAGTGGTAATGGGTTGGTCACAAACGGGAAGATCGGATGACCGATGGGGAAAAAAATTCTGGGGTGGAGACCACGCACTACTAAGCGCAGCATCAGATAGTCATTTACCAGTTGGACCGGATAGACCTAGTGATAGCGGGGTCTTGTTTTCACGTTGGAGAGTCCTATGGTCAGCAGTGGGCAGCTTTAGGCTGAGATGATGATATGAACTGTTTTTGTTTTCTTGCAGGGACTGGGCCACCCAAAACCCCCCTTTTCACTGTATGCATTGTCCATAGTATGAGTGGGATTAAAGTGTCTCTTTTTTTCTGCAGGCGAGAGGCTGCGCCTAAACCGCCCTACACAGAGTCCAACTAAGTTGTTTCCATAGTAGAAGTTGTTTGTATGTATGAGTAGAGTCAGCAACTTAATTTTTTGTCGACCGATTTCAAAGTTATTTTACAGAATTAGGGTATATTAGTATTTTTTCAATACGTGTGTTTTTCGTTTTTCCATAGCCTCAATTATTCATTTAAATTGATCAAATGACATGAACTGTAGAAGATTATCTATGTACATATTTCATTTGATAAGAATTGTCCATAATTGGCTTTTAAAGTCATTACTTTGAATTTAATTGGTTCTACCACTAACTTGTTTGAAAACCGAAAAATATTTTAGTGTGAAAATACGGTGGAAATACCAACTAAATCTTTATAGTACTTGCTTACATTGATAAATATTCTCTGCTTCCCTAACAAATTTAAGATAAAAAAGTACTAACTATAAATATTATTTATTTCCAATAGAAATTAGTCTGTTAATTATGATATCGTCTTGGAAGTAGAAACTACTAAACACAAATTTTACTTTTTACTTCTTTATTGGAAACATTTCACATGCTTTATTTCGAATTATTTGTTTTTGGTTCTTTACATTGTATCTTTTTTCAGTAATAATAGGTTTTTGCATTCTATAACTCGGCAACGGTTAATCCTACAACATATTCGGTTTTACCACTATGTAGAGCGTTAAATTTCAAGTCGAATGGTATAAAAAAGTCAAAAAGTGCAAAAAATTGCAGATAGTTGGTTTTGGCTTTAAGGCGGCGATAAATTGATTGCGACATTAACGCCTGATGGGTTTTTCAGAGCAATTCTTGCGGACGGCGAAAGTGTTTGGGAGTTTTAAAAAATAGTAGGCGTTTTGTGGCATTCTGAGTATTTATAGACAACTAGTGGCTGCTCGCGACTTCGTACGCGTTTATTCTTATATCTTCGAAAAAACACAAAATATCTACAAATAATGTAGCCTATGTGTTATTTTGATGTATAAGCTACAACGTTGTCAAGTTTCATCAAAAGTTCATGATTTTTTACGTGAAACAGTTTCAAACATCCATCCATCCATCGGCACAAATATTAGGATACAGTGACGTTATTAACCTAAACTTACGACTAATCTAAAGACTATCTTTAAAAAAACCACCAAAAAACCTTTAAACCAAACTAGGAGTGTCCCACGACAGTCACATGGGACGCGCAGTTTATTAATCAGAAATAATAATTCACGAGTAACGTACGAACGTATGTCCAGTGCGAGGCAAATAAAACACGATAAGCATCTGAAAAAGGGTTAACGGGCTGGTTGCACAAACTTATAGAGAAAAGTTTAACCTTTGATTAAAAGTTTGTACAGTTAATTACTTACAATTTGAGCAGTATTTTCAAATTTTCAATAATGTTTCGTGATTGTAATACCTTATTACACTGCTAAATATTTCTATACTTCACGTATCAACTTAGTTCTGCAAAGCGTGTTAATAGCAAGTGACCATTGAAATTTCCATAAACTAAGTCAAAACAATTTTCATTTTAACCAAAATTTTATAAAACATAACAATATTTGAAAGTTTGTTATAATTAACTATATTCGATTAAGAACACGGCTACGTAATCGATTACCTAGGAACATAACATAAAACATTTCAACAAAATATTTACGAAAATAATTCGATACCTACCACGAACGCCTGTTCCAAAAAAATAGCAAAGACCCCCACAGTTACCATTGCTCTTGCAACCGTTTCTACGTAGATTTCAGATCGCACGCTACTCCCAAGGCGGTCAAGTAGCGAAAGAGTTACTTTTTTAATTAAGCTAATTAGTTAATACGTCGAGGTGTGCCGGTTACTGGTTAAATGGTGATTACCACTTCACTTAGTTTAAGCATCGAGGTTCATATATCATGGGTATTTAAGTCACTGGAGAATGAGAGGGTGGGTGTATGTAAAACTTTTTGGTGAATGTGTCGTCTTTTGTTTTTTAGAGAAAACTGACTCTTCATAGCACTCTAGTCTCTTAAAAAGATAATAAAGTCTATGTAAAAGGTACTTGAAAAAGAACAAATCGGGGACTTGTTACGGAAAGGCCAAGTCAGAAGTACCCTCAACCCACGAGTATGTATGAGGCGATTGATGAATGTGGATGAAGCGAAAGAAGTATGTTTGGATCGTAGCAAGTGGAAGGAAGTGTTTTCTGCCTACCCCAATGGGAGAGAGGTGTGACGGATATGCATGTATGTAAAAGCACAGGTAAAAGGTACTTAAACTCGTAATAATTACTACTAATGCATAGTTTTCTTAGCTAAAGAACAAATATAACATTTTTTGGATGAAGATTCTCTATCATAGGGATCCTCATATTGAAGCAGGTATTCTCTGAAAAACCCCTGCCAAAACTAAAACAATTCAAAAGTTGACCAAAGTTTAACAAAATATACAAAACTGAAGCAAAACTATCAACCTTTCTAAACTGACAGTATTTTACTACACAGATACTTCAAACATGGAACGCAAACACGCTTTAACGCGCAACACTTGACTCGGCACTCGTTTATTCGAGCCTGAATATTAGTTGAGTCCCAAGTTAAAATTTGCAGGTAATAGTGGTCCCAACTCCCAAGATACCCCGTTTAGCCCTCATTGTAACTCGATAAGATATTTATTGGCGGGAATTCGAAGCATTTGAAAATGGAATGGCTCCTCCGCGGCCTGACATCGCCATAACGCGCACGTCCGTATTCTACATTTTTATTTTGTCAATATTTAATGTGATGCCCGAGGAGAATGGTGCGGTGCACATGAGATGAAGATGCTAAGGTAAGGAGATATTTTCAGAATTGTCATTGGACGAGCTAAAAAAGGAAAGAGAGAAAATTGAATGTCTGCCAGAGGAAAAGTGTACCTACCTATTAATTTGTTTAGTGATAAACATTATTAAGTGAAAGTTAAGGTAAACGTTTCGACGATTTTGAAAGGAAATGTTTGAAGATTATGTCCTACCTAAACTTATGTACCGTATGTACTTTTTTTGATAAAAAGGCAACAGTCGATGAAATCTTAAATAAATCGTTTTTGAAATCAATACAAATCGAAAGGTCAAATTGAAAAAGTTGTTATAACGTCGCGTTTCTTACCTACTAGGTTGTTTCCAAGCTCTTTCAATAACCCTTCATTTTCCTCCGCCAAAATATAGGTATTTGAAATATCTCAAGACAGAATCTTTAGACCACTCCCCACTTTACCCGAGGGGAGGCTAGGCCCGCGTCCACGAGCTTACATTTGCGGTGTCGCTTACCGGCCGCGCTATAAAATATCGTTTTTTTACCAATATTTAAACGGGTACGGGGAAAACCTGGAGAGTAGTTTAGGAGACCGTGGCCATTTTTATAGACATCTATAAATACATAGGTATTTGGTATAGGAAAATGTCTTTAATAATAGTAAAGATCTCATCTTCGATTTTTAAGCTTATAGTAATTCTGTCTAGTCTAAGAAAAATCATGAAACACTTTTATTTAAAAATCTAGATTTTTAGACAATACTTTTTCAATTAAAAAACCTAGTTCTGTAGTTTTGAATTGAGCTTAAAAGTTTATAAAGTTGTATTTCCTAATGTTTTTGGTTACCTAATAATTTAGTCTATTTATGAAATTTAACATTATACACAATTTTATTTAGTTTTTATTTGTAAGTGAGTTTTTATTTATAAGTATTGTAACTAATGAATTGAATTAATAAATTCAAATTCTTAAAATGTTTGTTGGTGTAGTAGATACTAACTATTAATAAATAAGTGCCACACGCGTAGTCGTTTCAACCACCCAGCTCCTAGCTTATCTAGAAGTCAACATGAAATATAAACGTACACCTTTCCACCTATATCCCGCATACGGTCACATATTGATTGATGTACTGAATATTTCAAGGCAACTCTTTTGTGGGTATAACTTGGGCTACGGGGGGTACTTACTATGAAAACTTTTGGAAAATATGAAGTGGGTTGGTAGTAGATAAAAATGTTTCTGTTTTAATGAATTATTCGAACTCGTTAGTTTACAATTCATCTTTGATCATAACTGATTCATATTTATTTTTAATAGTCCTAAGATGGATAGTGTTAAGCATAAATTCTTTTTGATTTTCTTCCATCAAGCCTTTAAAAAATCGAATTCTTATTAAGACTTCTCTATTTATTCACGTCAAACTCACGTCATATACTTGTCATATACAAAAATACACAAACAAATACAAATCTAACAACGTTTTTAAAATAGATTTATTTATCATGATGAATACGAATTATTTCTAAAAGAGTGCCTGAGTAACCTGGATAGATAAAATTAGATTCGAACAATCAATAAGTAAGCAAATTTTAAGCTAAAAACCTTAAGAAACAGCAAATCATTGTAAAAAGGCTTTAGAAAGCCTTAAGCAAAGTGAATCGATAACTCGGTAAGGTAAAGATTCAGTAGTTTTTACGTGATGAAGTAACAAATATCCATCCATCGGCACAAACATTGACATTTATAGTAGGATGTTCTCTCTATGGCCTTTCTTGAGTAAGTCCCCGATTTGATCGAGGTACGTTCGTCTTGGCCTTCCCCTCCCAGCATTTCCATCCACTCTTGCCTTGTATATCTCTTTACTAAAGAAAGGCCAAAACCGACGGGCATGTATGAGGCGACTGATGAGTGTGGATGAAGCGAAAGAGGTATGTTTGGATCGTAGCAAGTGGAAGGAAGTGGTCTCTGCCTACCGCAATGGGAGAGAGGCGTGACGGATATGTATGTATGTTCTCTCTATGCTCTAGTTCTTTATACGTTCACATTTAAGAGCGACGTTGTTGTAGATGGAGCTTTTTCTACTCTATTCTGTCCTTTCCTTTTGTCCACTATTCCCTTGCTCTCTCATTGATATAGGTAATCGTAGCGAAAAATAATAATTGACTTTTTGACTTGAAAATTTTAATTTTTAATTCAACTTTCCAGCTAAATAAACTATGGCAAATCGACTCGCAGTCTCGTCAGTAGATAGTAAAACTGTAAGTGTATTTATTTTATTTATTTAAGGTACGCTTACAGCAAATATATATGTTTAACATTAACTTAATGGCAAAAGTGTAAACTGTAGTTATAAACTGTAATCCAGCTATTTGGGACGCAATTATTGAAGCGACACAAACAATTTTAACTACCTATTTACGGACATTTTTTATCTTAGTGAGCCTTCTTTTTATCCCCGCGTGGGTATATCTGTCTGTGGCATCGTAACTACCGAACGCAAGAAAAAAATTGATTTCGGTTATTTTGTTTAAAACGTCATTAAACCGAACGTTTGAGCTTTGTTTGATTAAAATAGGTAAAGCCGTTTAACCTTTCACATCCCTCTGAGCCATTATAAACCCAGACAAAATAGATTTTCTTTTGTTCTTTTTTTTTTGGGATGTGAAAGATTAAAAGATATAGGGGATGAAAGTGGGGATGGTCAACTGAATATATATACAAAGAAGATTCGCACATTACCAATCGGTTGGGTTTTATTACACGCTTTATATTTCACTTCAGCTTCACTTCACTTGTAACTAACTATGTATGTAAACAAATCTTGGAATCTTAATTTGACCCACTTCCTGGTCTTCGAATAGGATGAAATTTTGCACACGCTCTGAGTTCTGATGACAATACAATAATATGGTACTTTCGAACAGATCTGAGACCATGTTTTAGTTTTTTAACTACCTATTTTTTATTATTTTAAATTAAAGGAGTTTTTAATCTCCAGGAACTCTCTGCCGAGGCTGCTTTTAGATGGGAGTCAGTAAGAAGCTTCGTCTATTTAGCAGAGGCTTTCGGAGCAGCTGGAATGAATTTCGATATATTCTCACCTTTTGTTGGTAGTGGTGAGTTACAAAACAGGCTATCTGTTTTGTAAATATATAATTCATCATCAGCCCTTTTAACGTCCCCACTATAGGGACACGAGCCTACATTCATACGAGAGTGATTAGGTCATAATCCACCACGCTGCTGACAAAATGTGGGGTAGCGGATTTCACATACATCTTCGAGATAAAAATATCCTGGCGTAAATTACAATTAGAGTTGGAGTAAGGAGACCTGTGCCCTGTAGTGTGAGGAGCGAAATATGCTTGAAAAATAATTAGTAAATTATTTGGTAAATTATTTTAGTATAGAGCAGTATGTCTATGTCTAGATAAGTATTTTCATAATACTACTAATATTTGGTTTTCAGCAACATTGCTAATATTCATAACAATAGTGATAGTGATCTGTATGCCATACATGTTTGTAGAGTTCTTTATAAGACAATACACAGGGAAAGTGTCATTCAATAAACGCATGAATCCAATGCTTAAAGCTATCAATATTGGATTTTTAACTATTTTGTGTATATGGGAAGTCAATGTAAGTTTTGAATTTGTTGCTTATTTTACAGGTCTTTATTTTCAACTATTATTATTTATGTATATTTAAATATCTTCCATTTCTGGGGTAACACTTACTACTACCGCGGGCTTGTGGCCAAACGGTAGCAGCGAAAACTAATTGTCTAGTGATAAAAATTTTCTAACGATTCTGCAGGTGTTAAGTATGGTAGCTTTTTGTGAGGTGATGTATGTAAGAGGATGGATGTCAAAAAGTTATTATCATTATTATTAGTCTATTGAAGTCCACTGATAAATAAAATTTTCTACTTCTAAAGGTCTCTTCTGCACATGCGGCTGTGATGTGTTATGGTGTTCCGACACTGCATGTTATAAAGTGTTTGTAAATATTTCAACATACAGACAGGCCTGTTAGCGTAGTCGGTAGTGCGTCTGCCTCCTACGCATGGGTCGCGGGTTCGATCCCCGCCGGTTAACAAACATTTGTGTGATGAGCATAAAATGTTTGTTCCGTGTCTGGTTGTTATACAGGGTGTAACAGAAAGGGTATATAAAGCCGAAACACAGCGATAGTCCTCATGAAACTAAACAACTTTCCCCAAGGAACATGGGTGGTAACTCGAAAAAAAAATTTCGCCTCCCCATACAAAGTGCCCGATCAGCTGATCGAGTAAGTATGGGTGATCCAAAAAAATTTTTCGAGTTACGACCCATGTTCCTTGGTGAAAGTTGTTCAGTTTCATGAGGACTATCGCTGTGTTTCGGCTTTATATACCCTTTCTGTTACACCCTGTATATTTATCCGTGTGTTTATCAGTCCCTGATACCCATAGTGCAGGATTTGCTAATTTGGGGTCAGGTAACCATGTGTGCAATGCCCCAAATATTTATTATTATATATTTATTTATTTCGTTTTAGTAACTTTTAGTATACAAAATACTAAAATTTTACAAACATTTTTGTATACTAAAACCTCCTCCTTTTTTTGAAGTCGGTTAAAAGTAAATTCAATGTGGGAGCACCATTATGATATCTAAGTTTTGACTTTTATTCATATCAAAAGTCCAATGTGCGTGTCGTATGGCCCCTGGTGCGTGAGATCCTAAAGGGTGGTCAGGGTTTCCATCTGGTCGATTAAGTGCCCGTTTCACTTTGTACAGATAACATTTAACTAACAGATAAACCTATGTCTGTTTCATAAAACATAACGTTTAAGACAGACGGGTAAAAAATATCTGACAGATAAATTTTATCTGTAGACGGTGACACAGGACTTAGATCTTTTTTTTTTAAATATTTCTGATATTACAAAACATATAACCAGAGAAAAAACTAAAATATTTGTCTTTCAGCATTCATTGGATTTGTCAGATATTGTACACTACTTATTTGCAACTTTTAAAATGATACCACAGTTTAACGAATGTCACAAATCGTATGTAGAATATATAGAAAATGAAAGCAAATGCATCGACGGGAAGAATATATCACTTCTGTGCGAACAAATAATGAGAACAAATCAAACGAAACCGGATTTAGAAAGCACGTCTGCTCATTTGTATTTTTTGTTAGTGAATTGATATCTACTGTTTTACCAATTACGAATAGAAAGGGAATCTGTGTGTAAAAAAATTGACAAAATATCAAGAATTAGAATCTGAAATGCTCGTATAAAAATTGCATTCTTCAGACTTGTGTTCCCATTTTTGAATTGAGCAGTGGATGTTGATCATACAAATCTATCTATGCTCATACATAATCTGTCACACCTCTTTACCATTAGGGTAATCAGAGACCACTTCCCTCCACTTGCAACGATTCAAACAAACTTCTTTCGATTCATCCACACTCATCAGTCGCCTCATACATGCACGTCGGTTTATGGTACTCTTGACTTGGTCCTTCCTTGACAAATCTCCGCTTTGATCGAAATACGTGCTCAAACCCTACATAAGTAGTGTTGGAAGACTATTCCACGTTAAATCCTCAATTAAGAACGCAGAGTGTCACTCAGTAATCGTGTTTCATCTATTTCAGACATACAATGTCTATAAACAACCGCACTGGGATGTCAAAGAAAGCATTTCTTAATGCGCTCGTTTGGCTGGTCACCTTTTTTTTATGCACATTGTCTAATAAGATGTTGTCAAAAGTAAGTATTATGTTTGTAGGTATCTTAAATAGGTATCTCTTAGTCTAGAAGGTACCACCTCCTAGGTAAAACAACTTTTATCTGGTTGCAAGAACAATATTGACATTTCATGTAGATGTGACTCAGCTAACGTACAGCTAGCATAGCATGCACTCCGTGACAAGACTTTGTCATGGGTTTGTCATGCTTACGTCTCCATCCATAGTTTTAAATGTGATAAGGATAGCATGACGTGAGATAATTGTCGCGGCACGCATGCTAAGCCCCAGCATCTGCCTATGGCTATTTAAAACGTAAGAAATTTTATTGGAATGTGCTGAAACACATATTACGTATATAAAGGATTCTTTATAATTTCCAGATCTTCAAAATATCGTACACTTTCCGTACTATAAGTATGATTCTAATGACGTGTTACATCATGTTTTGGGAAATGGATTTGGTGCAGCCTGCTTTCACGCAAGTTATTCAATTCATTATGTCCGATCTTTCGCTTGAAGGTTATGTGAGTAAACCTACATATACATATCCGTCACGACTCTCTCCCGTTGGGGTAGGCAGAGACCACTTCCTTCCACTTGCTACGATCGAAACACACTTCTTTCGCTTCATCCACACTCATAAGTCGCCTTATACATGCCCCTCGGTTTAGGGTAATCTTGTATGTGAGTAAACCCACGTCAATTGTTATGAAAATAATAAAAACGACATCATTTGAAACCAACCTATACCTACTTATAAGCTTATGGCCCTTATAATAAAGTGAAAGGTCTTCTTATAAGCCAGATAGGTATAGCTACAGTAGTACCTACCTCAGTATGACTTTCACGTATTCCTATATCGCATTACATGTTATTTCTATGAGTGAATAAAGGAATTCACTCATTGATATCCCAATAATACATAACATGCAATAACATTGTTCAAACTGCCTATCAAGAGTCCAAGTTCTGTTCAAGGTTCACTCTCTTTTGTTTATTTCAAAAATCTTTTATTTTCTTTCTTTATTGGCAGAGCAGTTCGTTAGTACGAACAGCTTTTAAATAGAAGAATTATTTGTCCTCAATCTATCATTTGATAGACTTTAGTCCTTTAACCAAGACGTATCTTGATTTCAGGATAGAGCCTATCAGTACGCATCATACACTTTTGGCGTTGGTTTGATAGGCGTATATGACTTCGGGATAATGTCTCCATTTACAATGATCGACACTGCAGTTATAGTATATGCTCTAAGTTTCACTGGGATGGCTTTAATACGTTCCATGTTCATGAACATGGTATGCCTCAAATTGGGAAAATGTATAGCACTTAAGGATCATTATTCCTACCATTACATACTGTTAGCACTATTGCCTCTCGCTTCCAACGTTTGGCAAGGTGCAAGAGGGATTTTGTTTACAACGTTTATCTATCTGTTTTTCACATTATTTTCGCACTTGGTAAGTACCTATATTTTGAATCCATTTCTATTAATGTTGAATCGCGTGTTTTTTTAAAAAGTGCATGATTGAATTTATAATAAATCATTTAAACAGAGTGTTTAATCATGAGAATCATGTCTGTTAAAAAGAACATTGCATTATTTTTCTCTTAGAACGAAACTAAGAACTTTTCGAATTAATAGGAAGGATATACATAAGATTTGTCAAGTCGCACGACAGCACGTGTAAACGATAAGAAATTTATCGTGTCTGCGACCGACACGACAAAAACCTTGCCTGTTCTATACGCGAAAAACCACTACGACGTAGGCCGCCTCGTGTCTTGCGCAGACAAGATTTTTTGTGCACCGCTGCTGGGAGTGTGCACAATATTTTTCTAGTTACAACATTAATTCTTGCGTAGGCCCGGCGTATTTACCTATCGTGTACACGCGCACGACACAAATTCTTGCGTAGGCCCGGCGTATTTTTTATCGTGCATCTATTGTTTTCTCAGGCAGCAATTACGTATACAGTAGCAAAAATGTTGAACACAGAGTATCCATCGGTGAAACTTTTGTATTTGTCAGCAATTGTAAGTTTTATTGGATGTGTCATGTCACTTACGCTGCTTGTGGTGAGTTATTTCAAATATTGATGTTGCGTAAAAATATATGTGGGAAGGAGGAAGGAGAAGGAAATGGAAGTGACGGTAGAAGGAAGAGGAAGTTATAGATGAATGAAAGGGATGCACGCTAAGGAGTAAGAGAGTGAGAGTTGTTGATTGGTGACTAAGCGACGGGGATGAATGGCGGATTTGGTTGTGGTTTAAGTCTGATTTCAAAATATAAATTTAAATAAAAAGTATTTTTACTTTCACTTATACAACGTAAAATTACACTTATGCTTAAATAAATGTAAGGAACATTTAGCAATATAACTAGGCTGCCCGCGATTTCGTACGTATTTAGGTCTACCTACACTCATCCGGGCCGTGTCCGAAACGGGTACGGGAAAAAGTATCATTCCATACATTTTCTCTGGATTCGTTCACACATGTTGTCATGACGTGTCATGAAAAATATCATTCCATACGTTTTCTATGGATTCGTCATGATAACATGTGTGAACGAATCCCTCTAGTAATAGTGTAGATGAACCTTTTATTGTCATATCTGGGAAACAACACTGATATCTTAATATAATATGTGTAAACTACAATATTACCAAGTTTCATCAAGATCTGTTCAGTAGTTTTTGCGTGAAAGAGTAATAAATATTCATCCTTCCATCGGCACAAACATTGACATTTATAATTTAAGTAAGAGTAGGAAGAAGGATAATAAAATGTCAAGTAGAGCCGGGAAGAGGAAATTTATGACTTTTGTTTAGAAATATTTGTCCTATTAATATTATAAATGTCAATGTTTGTGCCGATGGATGAATGTTTGTTACTTCATCACGCAAAAACTACTGAAAAGATTTTGATGAAACTTGCCAATATTGTAGCTTGCACGACAGAATAACACATAGGCTATATTATTTTGAGATATCATGATTATTTTTCAAGATATGACGACAAATGCGTACGAAGTCGCGGGCAGCCACTAGTACTTTATAAATATTTGCAGGTGTTCCATGGAGTATGGCCATATGTATTTAAAGGGTTGACGGGCATTATGGTATTCTTGGCATTTCTGAAAATGACGATTATCATGTATCTATACGGCGTTAAAAGACTGACGGCTGATATTAAATTTTGGCTCGGTTTTATACCAAACACTTATTGGGTTGCAACGTTTTCACTACTTCCTGTCTGTTTGTTCGTAAGTGTTATCAAATTATCATACTTTCTTCTTATAAACGTAAAGCTACTCCGCTAAGTAGGTACGTCAGCGATACAAAACTTGCCCAGGGGCCCAAGCCTGCTGGCTTACAATATTTACAGTTGTACGTCGGCAGAGCTTCAGTGTCATTTCTTGACACATTTGGTCGCAATCAAGTTAAGCAAAATACCAAATGTGTCACAAACTGCCAATGACACTGCCGACATACAACTGAAAATATTGTAAAATTAGCAGATTTCGGACCTTGGGCAAGTCTTGTTTCGTTCGATCAGCTGATCGGACATTATGTATGGGGTAGCGATTTTTCTTTCAAGTTACATTACAACTAGGGTTGCCAGGTCTGATTTGTTTTAAATCGGGGCAAAAGGTAAAACAAATCGGGATTTAGGGTTGTAGATCGGGACAAACAAAAAAACAACGTTTTCAAATAAAACTTTTATTTATTGCGTTTCGCAACTAACATTATAAGTAGGCCTATGTCAGAATTTAATCCTACATAATAGTCAGACTTGTTGGACTAGTACAAATTAAAAATCGCGTCCTCGCCCAATGCGGACTGCAGTCGCACTTTATACCAATAAAAACCAACTGCCTAACATAACCTAAAATTCCCGGACGCGAAATAGAATCTTAGAAATAACTAAATATGCGAATGTTGTTACAAGTATTTGCGTAAATATTTAAATAATGTTAAAATTAAATAATGGGCAAAGAATCTTCTAAATTAATATTTTTTCTGATGATGAAATTGCAAAACACGTTTGAACCGCAACAATGTGAACGAATCAAGACCGATTGATTAAGAGAACACACCAGCGCCCTTTACAATCGTCACTCAACGTTCATCCTTATCCTTGTGGCGTTAGTGATGGGATGCGTGCTTTTTTAAACGCATTGTCGCTCTCGATAAAGTGATGTGATGCGTAATTCTTCATTATTCTAATAATAATGAGTTTTTAATAAATTTATTGATTTATCGGGACATTTAGCGTCCCGATCAGGTACAAATCGGGACGCGTCCTGAGACCCTGAAAATCGGGACGTCCCGCGCAGATCGGGACACCTGGCAACACTAATTACAACCCATGTTCCATGGGGAAAGTTGTTCAGTTTCATGAGGTCTATCGCTGTGTTTCGGCTTTATACCCCCTTTCTTTTACACCCTGTATAAACTTAATAACTGTTTTTGTTTTCAGATGAATACGGTAATTTTTGTAGTAGATATAGAAGCTGAACATTTAGATGCCGCAACAGCGTCTAAAAGAAGAACTTGGATGTTGATCGCCTTCTTTGGGGTGTTTGGTGTAGTTACTATAATAGGCATGAGGATTGTTGGGAAACATGTGGCTAATAATGTGAGCAAACACCAAATATTAAACGATTAAACTCATTGGCTTCTCAAAAACGAGAAACAACATCTCGGCAGACGTAGGTGAAGATGGCGAGACGAACTCGACATATGGCCGGTGCACAGCTGACGGAATGCAGCGCAAATCAGTTGACACAACATTCGCTTGTAGTCGCTTCAATGTTCTAATGCTCATTTGTTGTGTTAACTAATTTTGAATATTATTCAAATGACAACAATGTCGATAATAATATGACCATCAAAAAAGCTCTGCGCTGCGCTCCATTAGATGTACGTCGGCCCTGATACAGCAAAAGCAAAGGAAATCATTAAAAAAATTAACCTACCATACAAAGGTACCAACTTGTATTTCAAACTTGGTCCCATAGTAAAAGTTTGTTATCACGAGTGTTTATCCTTTTCTATCCTTCATTAAAAATCATCTTTAAAGTATATGTATGTACTAGTATGATAAAAAATAACCGTTTTCAGACTCTAATGGCGATATTTAAATCACATCATAAGTACGGGCCAGCGGATGCGGCAGATCGAAAGCGAAGGAGGCAACATGATGAAGCTGTTACCAGAAGAACTTGTGTACATGACTGTATTCCTTTAGACGTAAGTCAATTGGGGTGTCTTTCCACCAGAGATGTTTTATGGTGCTATGCTGTGAAAAAGCTTTAAAAAATTCGTCTCATGTTGACAAAAATCCACCCGTTCAAACGCCAGAAGATTAAAACTTAATAAAAGTGTACGTAACTGACCTATCTCACACAAGTATCAAAATGTGTCGCAAAATATCTTCATTCATTCATTCATTCATGCATTTCCAACCTGAAAACAAAAGCAACCAAACCGAAAAGTCAATCTCAATACACAGATGGGATGCAATTCAGGGTGCTCTCATATTCAATGAATATGATTGGTGTATATCAAACGCATCTATAGCAACGTAGCACAACGGGGGCCTCTTTGTTCACATACTTTAATCCTATTATTGCAATGCAATTCATAACACATTCATAAACAGTCGCTCATACTTAACGTCGCTACAACTGATAGTCTTCATACGCCTTAACCTTTTCAGGATACCTTAGAGTGCACACACGCCCCCTTAATTGAAGTGACTGATGACGATTTCAGAGCCATTTCAGCCACTTCAGCCACTTCCATGTATTCCATGATGCCAACAGATTACGATCCGTCCATACACAGATTGTTTCAAGCCCCTTCCGCGACAAAGGCGAGAAAATCAGACATATTTGATGTGTATCACGATTAATCTTACAATATTTAGAAATTGTTCTAAGGATAGTTGGTATAGTTTGTTTTGTTATTAGTTTTATTATATTTTAGCAGAAATAAAGTTTATTATAAGTATGTACTAAGTAGCTTTTTTTAAATCTAGAACACTATGTGATAGATGTTCTACCGTATATTAAAAATGTATATCAATACCTATATAACCATGCTTCGTAAGGCTGCCATACATTTTTTCCGGATAGATGTCCGGTGCGTGTACACACATCCAAAACCATACACCACCTCACTTCACTCTGTATGTACCCTATACAATGCAAATAAATGATCATTCATTCATTCACCGCGTACCGGGCAACGGATCGTTGTTCAGAAAAATGGACGTCTACACTACAAGCGCTATAAGGGTTAAGAAACAAGGGTCGATTAGATAAGCTTCTATTGAACATCTATTAGTTGAATGCATTAAAAGAACATAAAAAGCTACTTACATCTGAACTTCTTGCTTCTGTGATGACTTCAAATGTTACTATTTCTTGCTTTTGCCACAACCTGAAAATATTATTCACATTTTCTCTACGCAGCATCGTTAAACATTTTAAACTCGGCGGTCTAAGCTTGGCAGCCTTCGAAATGTCTAAAAAGTCCATCCGCCCATCGACATTCACTTATTTTTCAATGCAAATCAGCAAAGGGGTTGACGCGTTCGCCTCGGCTGTCAACTGACAAGTATTTACGACCATAGGACGAAAAAAAAACCAACTACCCACTTTTCATTTGAAACGTACCTAATCTACACGGGCGACAAATGGTGTTTGGACATGACTGTTGTTCATCTTTGTTTTTTCTCAGTTTTTTTTTCTTGTTCTACAGCTAGACATTTATTAATGCTGTCTCTGTTTGGTTCGTTTATGGTGGAAATGCTTTTAGTGAAAAGCGATTTTTTTCCAAATATTCTTTTTTTAAAGATGTTTGTCTAAAAATGTTTTTAAGGGTTTCTAAAACCTATACCTTTGTTACCGGATGTGATCTCTTTAATTGGCCAGTTGGTCGTGGGTTCCATTCCAACTAGAGCCAAACATGGGATGAACAGAGATGTTGTCTTAAGTCTTGATGTTTGGTTATCATCGGTCACTTGAAACTATCTAACCTAGCCATTAGTTTTCTACTGATGGGCAAGGGCTACCGAAGGCCTCTGTCCTCATCCGCCATAATTTTCGGTCTCGACCTTGTAACTAATCGTATCTGAATAATAGCAACTTAAACTAACGTAACGCGGTATCATTTCCCAAATCAAACATTCCAAGTACAACATCCCTTTAGTTAACAAGCAATGCCTTCACGAAAGCTGGCGTAAGACGATTTGTTCAACCGTCGTCGGCGACGCGATATTGCGCGACAAGACTGATGGTCTCGTGAAAAACTTGCGCCCTTTTAATAAAATATTAACGCGGTGTGCCGAGACAGATTACGTGGGGAGACAATGGCGAGCTGTTGGGCAGGCACGGACTAAGGGTTTTGGAGGGGGTCTTTGTTACAGGGTAGGTCGTATAACGTTTGAGTTTTGCAGTTAGTTGACCGAATGAAGGATCTTAAATTAAATAAATATTTGTCTCCAGCCATACGAAGTCCACTGCTGGAATCATTAAATTTTCATTTGTTTCTTTATCAAGTACCCATTTTTAATTTTGTTTGTGGATAAAACGTTTGACGAAGCAGAATAGACGTAAACTAGTAAATTACCCCCTATTTAAGTAGGTAACAACATTAGAATCTATCTTTTTTATAAGCGAAGATCGTCTGTAAATAACAGAAATACAAAACTTTAGATTATATTTTGTATTTCTTCTATTGACATATACTAACTTTATAAGATTGAAAATAATAAATTTTATTTTGTTTAATTAGATACGGGGGCACCAACGTCCTCTAAAAAGACACAAACTCTCGCACCTCGGGGGGTCAATTCGCTTAAGTTCGGGGGGTCAGACTAAATACATCCCTGCCCCCAAGATCACAACTTTACCCGTGTTCTTATTCCCATGTGCTCTCTCGATTTGTAACAGTCCAGTTGCATTCGATAATGTTGTTTGTTTGATTCTAAAACAAGCGCAAGTTTACTTGGAACTCGATTCGTATGTGAACAGATACTGCTTAGGCTTCTAGTTAAGTTTTTTGTGTTAATAGAGACGGGCCTTAGTGTTTGTGAATTTGTGACATTTTATTTTTCATGGTAGTTACTCTATTGGAGAGGAAGGAAGTGGTCTCAGCCTACCTTGATAGAAAAGAGCCGTAACAGATATGTATGTATGTATCTTCTCTGTTATTTATCCCAGAGTTTCTAGCTAGGTATAAATTTCATTTTCTACCATACTAAAATTACCGACTGTATGGTCATATGACTGATACTTAGCAATCAGTGTACTTATAGCCAAAAGATACTTTATATAGGTATTTATTTAGGCAGGTACCTACGTTAGTTTTGGAACTGTTATTTTAATTATTGAAGCCGATACGTAGGTAGGTACGAGTACCTAGGTAACCCTATTTTCAGTAAATTGAGTACGTAGCGAGGTACATTTATTATTCCACATCACAATAAAAATACACCCAGATAATTTTATCCTTAAACCCAACCAAATGTTCTAGTCTTTTACCTGTTTTTACCAATACCTTCCTTAATCTCTACATCAAATTAATAATAATACAGAATTTACTTACACAAAACCAGAAAAAAATCTTTGTTTAAAAAAACTCCTCTCAACATGAGTGAGCAGATAGATAATGTGATTGCGCTCAGGTGTGTACGGGTTGAGTTGAGTATATTGCGGATGAAACTGAAGCGGTAAAATGTTGCTGTTTCATCGTTTTTACAGTGGAAATTCGGCAGAATATAAAATAAATAAATCTGCAGCTAATTATGCTGACTTACGTGACACTGCTCTTGAAATCAATTGGTAGAGTGTGTTTCATGAAATAGTTCTTATACCGCCATGTTACCAGCATTAACAATTTGAACAGCGACATTACCCTCATTGTGTTTTGCAGTACAAATTTTCAATGCTGCCAACATGGCGGCATATGAACGAACTACTCTACTGTAAAAAAAAATAATATAATTTTATCATTTAAATACCGCTCTTTTTATTGGGCAGCACTAGGTAAATCAGTTAAAGTCTTTACAAGGACAGAAAAACGGCAAAATTATGCTCTTGAGAACTCTACTTAGATATACTCATTGTCGTATTGTATTCACAATAGTAAAAGAAATTAGTTCTTTTATGTCTCTAATCTTCAGCATTTCAAAGCCTTTTGCTTTGGCATCTTGGCCTCTTCTTTGTTCTAGCAGTCTCCAAAAATCCACTAGCAGCATTTTAGCGTGCCTGATCAACAGATCGCTACCCTGTATAAATCATTCGCTGTCGCGTAGTATTGGATTAAGATTTCCTCGATGGATTGGCCGCCATCTTGCCGACTGATCGAAATGGGATGTTCATACAAATTTCCCAAGAGCACTCTGTTGGTTTCACGGTTTCTATAGTTTTGCAAACATTTTTTGAGAATAGGTTATATGCGATTTGTTTTTGAAGGACACCCACTACTAACTTCTCCGTTTTTTGTAGTTTTTCCCCCCATTTAATAAACATTTTGCTTATACTCTTCATGTGACAACATTACTTTATACACTTTTCATGTTAAAAAAACGCCTATTTTGATTAAGTACGAAACTAAAACCCCGTGAATTTTTTGATAAAAATTATACAGCAATTAATTTAGCATTCAAAGATTTTGGAAAATATTTACAAGTAGACAGGTAACTTAAAATGTAGTGGCAACACATCAAAAATACATGTAATAAGCATAGGTACCTAGCTACTTTGTTATGTACCTACTATTAAGTACTAACAATAAATATGTTTTCGTCCCTCTAATTATCTCCCACCACAAAACACCAACTCTATCAGATAGAGATAATATCGAAAACCCCTTATTAATAACTCGCCTCCAAAGGCCGGTTGCACAATGATCGTTTAACTGGCATTTTATCGAGTGTTCTATAATTTGAAATATCGCCGGCAGTGGGGGTTCAATTAACGGAGTCCCGTTATTAATGGCAGTCCCGGGCGTTCGATTAAACTCAATCTCTGGTTATCTGCGGGGTTACATTTACTAGTTGATAATATTCTAATGTGTTAGTTGTTTGGTAGTTTTTGGCAATGACGTCATAAAAAATATCGTTAAGTAGCGAGTAGGTAAAAAAACAATAATTCAAAAAGCAACCGAGAACTGTTTAGGATTTACAGACTTCAGAAAGTTCTGGTTGTCATAACAAATGTGATGGTTTTATATTAAGGTGGTTCCATTATTTATAGGTATCTTCTAATTTCTTCTCGACCAACAAATTTAGACCAAAATGAAAAGTAAAATAATCCCAGAAAATAAAACAACTCGAAATTTCCGACATTTACCACTTCCGTCACCAACCAGCCTCCTTATCACAATTAAAATTAATTCACGCCCAATTATTTCCGTTGCATCTGGCAACACTGTTGAACAAGGAGGAGGGGGAGGCACGCACTAATTACCGAAGGGAATTCGATGCAATAAATCAGGGACATAATATAACTGCGAGCAGTTCGTCGCGCCTGGTATGCACGCCCCAAATCCAGGGTTCCAATTCCAATTTTGAATTGCACGATTCGGACGCTGGTCGGTTCGGAATTTGAATTTTGTGCGTGGCCAGTGCTATTGCTGTGTTGCTGTGACAGAATAGGATTTAAATTTTGTTTTTTAATTCGGGACTGATGGGTGGTAAATCTATTGATGTTATATCCAAAGATTTTAATCCGAAAATATTGTTTACCATCCCATTCCCATAAGATACATGAAGGTAAGGGTAGGTGTTATGCGCACAGATGTTTTTGATAGCTAGAAAAGCAAAACAATGATAATATCTGAACTCAAATATAAGAATGTATTGTTCTTAACAGTAAAAGCATTATTTGCTTTTTCTTTTGGAGATATTAATTTTATTTGCGCAAGTGTTTTTCAATTTAACTAAAATGAAAACTCATAGTTTTACAACAATTATCATCGGTTCCATGGTGTAATGGTTAGCACTCTGGACTTTGAATCCAGCGATCCGAGTTCAAATCTCGGTGGAACCTGATCTTTTGTTTTAAAAGTGAATTATCAAATTACCTATATTAAAACCTAATTAATTTATCTCAATCATCATCGGTTCCATGGTGTAATGGTTAGCACTCTGGACTTTGAATCCAGCGATCCGAGTTCAAATCTCGGTGGAACCTGATCTTTTTTTTTTTTTTTTTGAGGAATAGGTAGGTACCAAGACTAACTAGACTAAATCAAAACGTTATTTACTTATCTGTACATTATATTATGCATCCGATATGACTAAAATACGCAACCCATTTCCAAAATGGCGTCCAAACGTAACATTCCTCCCTTCAGTTATTTATGAACAGTCACTGAGCTATGTAATAATCTGAAACGGGATTTAATTTGGCGGACTGATTTCACACAAGGGCGTAAAAGAGATGGGTATAACAAACACCAACGTGATAGAGGAGGATAGGCAATACAATCGTTAGCGGTTTCAACAGACGGGGTAATGAAAATCAGCATGCCGAATTTTGTTTTTTAGGGAGTAAATGATGCAGTAGGTATTTGTTTCAAAATCTCTTTTGGGTGGTCTTTGGTTTGCAATTTGCTAACACCCTGCCAGCAAAAGGTTTATGCGCTGTCACACAAAAAGAAAGAAACCTAATCGGCTTTTGAAACTGTACCATTTTCCCCAAGAAACATATGTTTTGGATCTCTTTTTTTATCGGTAACCAATTGATATAGGTACCTACAAAATTTAATCACACATAATAATATATGTGAATAGTTTTATTAAACTGCTCTGCTACTGGATTTTCACGTGTCTAATGTGAACAAGCTCATAAAGTTTCATACATTACAACAGTTACTCGCGTCACGCATTCTCCCCGAACTTCTGCAGCGTCAGGAACTAAACAGACGTCATATCTGCAAGGTGTTTTAGTAAATGCACTAAAAATCTACGTCATACCATTATTGCACCTACACCTATAGTGACATGACATAATGCTGACTAAAGTCCTTTTCCCAATTCTATTTCTTCTTTCAGTTTTCTTTATGTTAACATAATTGCTCTTTTATGTTCTTTATTGTTTTTTTTTTTCATTTATTTACTTGTATTGTCCTGATTACGCTGTTTTGGGCGAGTCATACATGATTACTTTACTTAAATACGTAGCCCTCACACTGTACCTATTCATTACCTTCCTCTCCCGTATTAACTAGCGAGCAGGATCAGGTAAAGCAGATACAATGGCCATAATCCTATTGTCGCTGGCCCGGCGATTTAGCCTGATTAATTACTGTGCATATTGTATTGTGAGTATACCTATCTGTGTCGGTGACCAGTGTAAGATGAGCTGTGGGTTTCCTTGGGTTTAGAAAAGATCTGATACAGGAAGAGTTGTTGTTGTTAATAAATGTTTTAAGAATTTTCAAATTTTGAGAAACGAAATTCGTCATAATTTTCAGATAAATGAACCATCTTTTCATTCCTCTTCAGATTATACATTTTCGGAAAGTAGTTTTTGAATTGAATATGGACATAAATCATATCTCAAACTCTACTTAATTGATGATGATTTGATGACTCAAATATCAATTCAAACTTTTGAGTAGAGGTTTCAGAATGTGGTCAACGTTAAATGAAATCGAACTTCAGAGAAATCGTAATTCAGAAATCGAACGCAAAATAACAGATTGCCCGTTTCAGCATTAAGTGCCCTTGTCACCACCTACAGATAAATATTTAACTGACAGATAAACCTATATCTATTTCATAAAACATTACGTTTTAGACAGAGACAGATATAAAATATCTGTCAGATAAATTTTATCTCTAAACGGTAAAACGGGCCCTTAATATTTCTTTTGGTTAACTTTTACAACTTAATTAGACACATTCTGAGAATATTTTCTTCCCATCCCAGCATATTGCATCTCATACCTTCATTATTACTATAGAGACATATGTAATCTCATTTGATACCTTGTACAGATATGGTAAACACTAGTGCGACAATTAAAGCATTAGATTAAGGTTGCTAATGTAACTTGCTTACGAGTAACCCTCCAAGACACAGAGAATGATTAACCGAGCGTTTTGTTAACGTCATTCTGCGAATGAATTTAATTACACTGTATCTGTAACTTTAGTGTTAGTTATATCTATATAAGCTTTTTGGTATAAAACGTAAGGATAAGATACGACAATAAATCTTTAGAAAGGATTTAGTCTCAACTTTTTTGCATAAGTACCTACTTATAAGTTCATTAAAAATGTTTTGGACATATCTGCGTAGTTTGTCTCTTGCCTGACAGCCAGAAATATTAGTTTGAAATAGGTTCATTTGAGGTACTTTAACTTGATTCATTGCATGATTACGGTTCATAAAGATGCTTAAAGAGGTTTTGAAACTTTTATACTTACTAAAGGTCTGTTCATTGATAGGCTAGTTATAGCTTAGTGACAGTGATAGCAATGCGACGAAATAAAATCTCTTGTACGTAGGTAAATATCCTCCTTGTTAATTCATAAAACCCAAATCAACTGGCCACAAAGAATCAAATTAAAAACAATTCAAATAATTGAAATTCGAACGCCGGTTAGTGTTGCTCGCATTCACTTGTCCCTACGTCCCTTTTAGCTAAAATGAACTTCATTTGTTTCCCGCAACACGACCTAATCCTGTAGGAACCAGGATAATCCGAGATCAAGAATCATGACACTATTGTTGTAAGTGTGAAACCGACGCAAATAGGCCTATAGCTTTGCAGTACTTTGCACACCCCTAGTTTGGCAACCCTCGGATTTGTTGGCAAACGAAATTCTGCTTTGTTGCGAAAGTTTTAAGTTCATATTTTACAATGCTTGGCTGTTTTGTTGTCGGCTGGATAGATTGATTCAACATAGAGGTTTCAAACAAAAATGTTTTTTAAACCTTCTCCAAAAAGTACAGTTTTCATTTTTCTTTCTATGGTCTTTAGCCATTTTGTTTTTCAGCTAGGTACACGAAGATCATTTTGAGTGATTTTTTATATTTACATTTTGCTCATTGTGTGTCATTGTGCTCAGTTAATAACGAGATTATTATTTTTGTTAGCTCTGAGGGGGAGTTTCAATAAATATTGGCACTTGTTTGATGAAACATGCTGTTTGCGTATTTGGTTAGTGTGGTCTTTTGGCAGTTGGTTGAGCGTGGTGTAGGTATTTACAAAAAAAAAGACTCAAGTTGGTTTTAAGTAAGTGATTATTATTGAGCAAATTTTGACGCCATGTTACAGTGGCTAACGAAAATTGTAAATCGTCCTTAACCTGACTCTGCGATCTATACTTTTTACTTTTTAATGACCTTACGTTAATCAACAAAAATACTTTTAGTTTCGATGCACAGCACTGGATGATTAAAATTATTACTAACACATTTTGATTTCAAGGTCATAAGTAGGACCATAATGAAATCAAATGTTACTTTTTTTTTAAAAAGCATGTCTTCGTTACAAAAAACAAATAGCAACTAAAGGCTGAAACACACCGGATGCGTATGCGTAACGTAGACGTAAGCACGGCGTAGCCACGCGCGTAACCCGATGTGACATCGGGCTACGCATCTACGCTATCGTGCTGCTTTGCGTAGGGCTACGCGTCACGTCGACGTGTAGGTCTACGTTACGCAAGCGGTGTGTCCTGTCTCATACAGTTCCATACATTACAACTCAGAGGTACGCATACGCATCCGGTGTGTTTTGGCCTTTAGTCATTCCTTTAAGTATATCAATTTCTTACGCGTCTCCTAAAACCAACACAGACACAAACATTACAACCTGAAGTTCTAAACCATTAAAGTGCCCACTAGTCTGAAGTTCGAAGCACCAGATCGTTTGATTGGTTGTTAAACACGTCGACCAAAAGCCAATAGTGGCATGCAATTCCTATGCACGTTTATGCAAACAACTTAAACCTTATGGGCTATAACTGTAACGTACGGGTTAACGTTTATGGCGACGGCCTATTGCTTGAAGAGTTTAGGCTTGCTTTTTGGAGACGATTCGATTTGATACAAATAAATACATTCTTACGAACATACATATCTTTCACGCCTCTTTCCCATTGGGGTAGGCGGAGACCACTTCCTTCCACATGCAATGATCGAAACATACTTCTTTCGTTTCATCCACATTCATCAGTCACCTCATACAAGAATGCCTTTCCTTTTTCATGCTATCTATCAATACAATTGAGGACTCCCGATTCTATCGATTTGGCTCTACAATATGTGTAGAGCTCTTTCACTTGGCCAGCAAAGTTTGATAGGAAAATATGAAGGCTTCAATATATCTGGTAAAGGCCAAAACACACCGGATGCGTATGCGTTGCGTTGTAACGTAGACGTAGACGCAAGCGGTGACATTTCCATACATTGCAACTCAGAGGTACGCATACGTATACGCATACGCAACGCATACGCATCCTGTGTGTTTTACGATACCTTGTGGTTGCCTTTAAGCCTTCATATTTTCCTTCCTTTTTTCCATCTTTAATAAATGATCTTTATGAAGAAATCACGTGACCAAAAATCCTTTAATTGTTTGAACTCTTTTGACTCTACATTTTGCCCAGTCGCATGACAACTCCATTTTGTCGATTCGTATCGTCACACCCCTATCTAAAAGCACCTCTTCACTCCCAAGTCTTGATCCTGTTCAATAATTATCGACAGTACGCGGTAGCGTTTGACGACACCCGTGGGCGTCTTACGACACACGTACTGGTACCGTACCCGTCCGTACCGCTACTATAATGCGATGTAAATTTACTTTTATTTGGCGCGACTGAACACCGCCATTACGCGTATTGCTTTCGATTTGGTTACATCGGGTGTAATTGATCTTATGGAGAAAAGACAGAAGATGTATTTTGACACGTTTAAGCGAAAAATTACTTGTTTAACTACTTACTACTTTATGTACCTACTGCTTACTTACTGCTGGTACTCTTAAAGTAAGAATGAAAATAGCTTTGGCTAGATTTAAGACATCTTACGCTGTCTACACACCAAAGCCGCCGGCGGCTTTACGTCATACGAATGGCAGCTGTCAAAAAAGCCGGCGGCTTTGGTGTTTAGATACCATTACATACTCGTATCCAAGACGAAATGATAAATATCTATCTATCTATATATATTTACATTAAAGCAATTTTACAGGTATGTATGTATCTTCATTTGATTGGCATTACGCTATTAAACGTTCCAAAAACCTTTGATACCTATTTCTTAACTTCGAGTCTATAATGTCTTAATTTCTACAAGTCAGTAGGTACTACAAACAACCCCACAATTTAATTGACAATTACATTTCAATTACAGACACTTCGGCAATAAAAAAGTAAGGGCTAACAAATCAATGTGGCAAATTGGCAAATGTTAAGCTATAGTGGGGTGAAATCCTTCTTCAGTACGTCTCTAAATCTTCGTTAGTTGCCGCTAGATGGCTCTCGACACGCGAACTTGAATCTTTAACTATTAAAGTCATTAGGATACCTTGTTGTTGCAATTCTTTCAATTATTTGTGAGCACAATGGGGTTCGGAAAGCTTTGCTGTATACTTACCAGTAGACAATTTATAGAACGTTTTGAGCATAGTTGTGACAGTGTATTTTTGGAAGTTACATGTTTTTTTATTTTGACGACGAGTATTTTATGATTTAAACTCTATTTGCAATAAATATGAATTGATAAGTTACTGAAATTTCTTTAGCATTTTATTTTAGTAGGATATTGGGCTAATCACCGCACTGCTATATTTAGTTAAATAGTTAGATATTTCACACGCATAATGTAGAATGTGTGTGAATGCCTTTTTAACAGGAGCATATCTATCATGTATCAGTATAGTTAACTATGCAAAAAAATCGCCCAAGAATTCATCTTTCCTATCAAAATGAGTTCAATTTTTTTAAAGAATCTTAACCAAACCACAAACTGAAACCAAACTTAAAACAATACAGAAACCGACTAACTAAATCACACACTGACGTTCATCTGACGTTGCATGTCTTCGAACCATGCAACAGACCCTCAAGGGACCACTATAAACTAGAAGGGAGTTATTCCGCATCTATTATTCTAACTATTTGCCTTTCCACGGAATTCCGCTCGTAATTGCCCCCGTGCGTTTCAATTTGCACCCTATAATGACTAATAAGGTAATTTTTTAATGAAGTTCTTAGGGCCGTTTGATTAGAGTTCGTTCTTATTTGCCGTATGTTAGATCCGGGGTTATTAATAAACAAAGATTATTTGAAATACTTAGCCGATTCCGTTTTTTTGTCGGCGCTAATGTAATTTAGATGATTGTCCAACAAAATACCGGTTCCGATATTAATACGCGGTTTAAGTTCTAATTTTGATTCACCAATCATTTAAGAGCTTCGTTCTTGTCGGTGGACTGCTCTGTCTGTCCGCTATTTTCATAAAACCTCAAACTGATTGCTTGCTAACAATCAACAGGCGTTTTTGGAGTCTACCAGAAAAATATTCGCGTGATATCTATCCAAAATAGTTATTGGAATAAGTGAACATTGTACACAATATCAAGTGTCATTTTTGTCTTCTCAATAAAAAATTCAGAGCGTATTCCAAACAATTTCATCCATACTGAAATTCGATAGGGCGGAATCGTTCCGAATTTTGCATTAGCGTAAAAATACTTCTCCTGCATATAAAGTATGAGACGCGAATGATTGATTCTATATAGCGGGTGTCACATAAAATATTGATGCTTCGATGCTGTAAAAAGAACCCTTTGCGCTCCTGCCAGTTGACCATCAAAGCTTTTTACATAATTTTGTGGTTCGAGGCACCTTGAATCTCAAGAGTGTACGAAAAAATTCGAAGGTATTTTGAGCAGTGAATGTGTTTTTTATAGTTTTGGGATGTCAGAGATATTTTGTCGTATATCTTGGTTGGCCGAATTGGTTATGTGGTTGAGTGTAGGTTTGAATGATTTCCGACGTCGTTTTCCTTTACCCTGAATATTTTTGCGGCAGCTGAATATACACAGCAGATACCTATTTCACTATTGAAAACCTTACCTACCTTTTTACGTACCTACTAAGCTTAGTTGGATACATTTGATATAAAAAATGTCAATGTTATTGACAGATATGTAAATTTTATTTTCGAATAGATTATTTTTACCAATATATTATTGCACTTACTAACCTGCCGTACAACGTACCTACCTACCGTAGAACTATTATTTTATATATACTTAATCCAAACTTTAAAAAAAACTTATTAGTGTTTACCAACAGCACAAACAGATATCTTGAATTCTGCTGAAACTTTTAAAAGTTACTTTACATAAAAGCATACTAGTAAGTAGTAACTTTTTATTCACGACTTTATAACTAAACATAACTCAATAATCTTTCCAAATATATTGGATTCAAATATTATATATCTGAATATTCGTGACGCACGAGCGAATAAAATTTATCGTCCTATCACTTAGTATCAAATTGCTCGTCGTAAATATATACCAAGGTTTGTCATATATTGGAGACACATAAAATTGTTGCGATCGACTTTTTATTGCAGTAATCCTAATCACATTTCATGAGTTATTGGGAGTAAGTAAATTGAATGAGTATCTATAAAAATATTTAAGTAGACATGTACCTACCTACTTACTAGCCATAAAGATTCGTAAATAATTTTGCTACTCAAGTGTAATTAAATATAATAAGAAAAATATATTTCGAAAAGAGTGACCCAAAGAGTTTTTCGTTATGGTGCTTCTACACTGCAATATTTTGAATTCTGCAGCGCAATGTGGGAGCACCATTAAATTATTCTCTGGACAAAACTGGTTCCTTTCTAGCTTTAATTTAAAAATATCGATATTAATTCTTTTTACTAAAGTCTTAATAATACCTACGATTTAATCATACCATTTCCTAGACAATACCTCTTCAAAACCCATCCAAACATCTCAACCCAAAGAAGGTCCCCGATTTGATTTACGGTCGAACCTTGTCACGTCGAAATACCGCGCGACTGAGTTATATCAATTTAATCGCACCAATTGAAATTCAAACGGCACTACGACGAATCAATTACTGGGGCCCCATTCAAATACCGCCCCCATTCGCCCCAGTCGCCCCCCAAGCCCAAGGCTGATAGAATTGTTATCGAAGAATGCGAATGTGATAGAATGTGAGCCAATATCTTGTAAACGTGTTTTTTTGGCGTCCTCTTTTTTTGTTGAAGTGGGTGTTCTGTGTGGAAATGTGGATTCCTGTTTATTTATTTGTAAAGAGCAGTTTTACATAGGTTTCAGTCGTAGCTATGTACGGTAGAGTCTTTCAAATAGCCTTTTAGGTCCTTTACTCATAGACCAGTGCCGTTTCTTCGTTTGAAACTTATGGAAAACGACAACCGCGCTAGAAGATTGTTCTGTGAATTTATCGGGATTTCATATTCAACATCGAACGGGTCCGAGTTTGCTAATTTAAAATAACTTCATTTGTGTGTCGGCAAAGTGTACATTTCTTGTCATTTTTTGACACATTTAGTATTCTACTAAAGAAAGCAGCTTAGGTACACTGATTGCGACCAAATGTGTTAAAAAATGCCATTGACACTCTCATTTAAACTCTGCCTACACACAACAAAGAATATTGTGCATTAGCAGATTTAGTGCCCGTTTCACCATCCACAGATAAAATTTAACTGACAGATAAACCTATGTCCATTTCATAAAACATCACATTTTAGACAGAGACAGGTATAAAATATCTGTTAGATAAATTTAGTGTCCCTTAGGCCGCTGGATTGATAACCACCACTTAATTATAAAGATTATATATCTTAGGATTCAACTCGATTCTTACCTAATACTTATTTTGTGAGTTTCTTTAATAACACGTCTTCAGGCTTTCCAGTAGTAAACTCACTAGGTATCATTTAAAGCCAATAAAATAAAAATGTCACCGGTTTGTATTGTATAATGCCTCTGAAAAGGTACTGATGGGATTGGGCTGTAGTAATTCAATACGCTACGGACGGCTCTCTTAGGAAAATATTCTTTAGGGATGGGGTATAGTCGGTGATTTCTATTTATCGATAAATTAATTTGGAAAAATGTTTTTAAGTACCTACTTAAGTATTAAAAATATGTTAAGTTTTATTAGGTAATTATCATGATTAAAGTGTTATATTGCAATGTTTTATTTTCTCCTGCTTACTTGCTGTTTTTATGCCAGCAATGGACGACTTTCTATGGATAACATTAAATTAGCAGATATCAATTTTATAATCAAATATTTCATAGATAACCTTTGTTGGGATAAAGTTCTTGACATAAAAATAAATGTCCAACCAATTCACTGACGTCACTCATCTCAAAACACTTGATCAAATATGCTGTAATTAATAACTATTGTTAAGTATATGAATTTCTATTGGTTTCTCACCCAGAAATATGTTGCAGTCACCAAGAAGGTTCCATGGTGTAATGGTTAGCACTCTGGACTCTGAATCCAGCGATCCGAGTTCAAATCTCGGTGGAACCTGATCTTTTGTTTTAAAAGTGAATTATCAAATTATTGATATTAAAACCAAATTAATTTATCTCAATCATCGGTTCCATGGTGTAATGGTTAGCACTCTGGACTCTGAATCCAGCGATCCAAGTTCAAATCTCGGTGGAACCTGATCGTTACATTTTTGAAATAATTTTCTGTCAGATTTACTAAGATTGAAACAACTTCTTCCATTGGCACTACATCTAATATCAACGTTTCATAGAACATCTGATATTTCTCGAGGATTCATATTTTTTTTGGAATAAAATACATATCCGTTACGTCTCTCTCCTATCAAGGTAGGCGCGCGTGTATGAGGCGACTGATGAATGTGGATGAAGCGAAATAAGTGTGATTGGATCGTTGCAAGTGGAGCAAAGTTGTCCCTGCATACTCCTTTTCAGAATTGCTATATGATTTTTATCGATAATTTTCATACGTAAATGTCGTCATCCCATCCCTAAACACCATCTTCCGAACTCCCGAAAACTCTAAACGGATTCGACGTCTCAACTGTCGCTTAGTTTAAAACTGTCTCCGCCCCCTAACTCGATTCCAATGCGCCTTCAACTCACTCGCCATCTTTATGTAAATTTCTTTTACCAACACAATTTTGCCGACGGGCAAATTCTGAACTAAGACTTTCTTGTACAACATTCAGGAGTTTGAACCGTTTTAGCGTGGCTGTCGATTGAAAATGTAACTTGGTTTTTGATCTCTTGAGACTTCGTTTCTGGTGGATGCCGTGACGAGGTTTTGAAATGGCCAAGTGCCGTAGAAGTTGATTTGTTTAAGATATCGGTACAAATTCAATTTTATTTTACTGGGGGCTGTGTGCGACTTATCTATATACAAGGATCAGTAGAGTTTGTTTATTAAAACAGCTTTCAATCACTTTAATATCCCTACCTTAATGCAATTAAATGTTTTGACTCACTTTAAACTGAAGCTTATGTTTCCTAGCGTAGCTGTTTAAATAAAACTCTTTTCAATTAATTAATTCTTGCTTTCAAGAAATATCCAATTTATGTTTTCGTATTTATCATCATCGGTTCCATGGTGTAATGGTTAGCACTCTGGACTTTGAATCCAGCGATCCGAGTTCAAATCTCGGTGGAACCTGATCTTTTTAAAATATTTGGTAATTAATTAGCTTACCCTAAAACATCCATAATAAAGAAGCAAATTGTAAATAACTCTAACGTGATTCACTTAAAAAATATTATAAGGGGAGATTGGGTGAGCATTGCAAATCTGAAACAGATAATTGATAATGCACAATGCAGAAATGAGCAAATACCTACTCAACAACAAAAAGTAGGTTCTTCCAAAAAAGGCTATTACATATTAGTTGTTAGGCTGCCTATGCGATTTGACATTTGTGATGAAACCACGCTTTAGCCACAGATTCAACCACCTAATTGTTTGGCACTTTTTTATCCTACGTTAAACCATAGCCATAGAAGATGCTAGCGAGTAAAATCCATAAAGTACATGATGACGGTTCTTCACAGGTTGAAAAATAACCATTTCATTACCTTAACAGGTTATTTGTTATAAGTAAGCAGAAAAGTTAGTGGTTTACTTGACACAAAACAATACAAAATTAAATTTATTATTTTACAGCTGAGTAAATAGAAAAACAGCTATACATTTGTATTGGTTGGAAAATTATGATCAATTATCATCGGTTCCATGGTGTAATGGTTAGCACTCTGGACTTTGAATCCAGCGATCCGAGTTCAAATCTCGGTGGAACCTGATCTTTTGTTTTAAAAGTGAATTATCAAATTACCTATATTAAAACCTAATTAATTTATCTCAATCATCATCGGTTCCATGGTGTAATGGTTAGCACTCTGGACTTTGAATCCAGCGATCCGAGTTCAAATCTCGGTGGAACCTGATCTTTTGTTTTAAAAGTGAATTATCAAACTACCTATATTAAAATCTAATTAATTTATCTCAATCATCATCGGTTCCATGGTGTAATGGTTAGCACTCTGGACTTTGAATCCAGCGATCCGAGTTCAAATCTCGGTGGAACCTGATCTTTTGTTTTAAAAGTGAATTCTCAAACTACCTATATTAAAACCTAATTAATTTATCTCAATCATCATCGGTTCCATGGTGTAATGGTTAGCACTCTGGACTTTGAATCCAGCGATCCGAGTTCAAATCTCGGTGGAACCTGATCTTTTGTTGAACTTTTTAGGAAATAATTCTTTGATCAACAACATAACAAAATAAATTCCATAGCTGCCTACTTGAGGGATAATAATTCGATGACAATATTTTAACAAAATTATGTACCGTCAGATTGAGTGACGTTGAAAAATAAATTCTATGATGATTTCTAACATGCACTTTTTAAATCGTAAAAATGACAAAAACAAACTGGACTGCTCACTTTGCTTAACATTTTATATAGATTCGAAACAATAAACTAGAATTCAAGTGGAAGGCTTGATAATCCGCTAGTCGTGTTCAATTTCATCACGACGGAGATCACTTTCCAATACCCCCCCTAACGGAGGAGGCGCGATCAAATTTATTCAAATTGTACCATGTCGCCAACTGTATGCGACACCTGCTTTATCACCTGTATCTTTGAAAACCAACCCTATTTTCGTGGCTTTCGGTGCGAAATACAATGAAAATACAAAGTCAATTCGAAACAGCAAGTATGATTATGGATAGCAATTCTTATTTCACTCAAAATAACATTTTCTTTCTCTTCAGCAGTGGTTCGGTTCGAATTGAAATTGTTTTGGTGTTTTCATTCAGTTTCAGTCTTTTGTTTTGAGTTTGTGAGACGTCTTTGTGTACGTATTGTCTCTTGTTCTTTCAGAAGCATTTATTAAAATTTATCATAATGACGAAGCTTTTATTCTCATGCAGTTAGTATACGGTAGAATATAATACTTACGTATTTTAGTTTTAAGTGATATTTATACCTACCTACCTTTAACTAACTTAACCTGCTACCCCCTTATTACAAAATGAGGCTTAAAGATAGTCTGACGTTAGTTCGTTTCTTTTGACGTTTTGGCTATGGACTAGCTTAACAAACGCGTGAGCTTAGTAATTTTAGTTCTTCACTACTTAAAATAACTGAAAATACGACAAAATGATCAGGTTCCACCGAGATTTGAACTCGGATCGCTGGATTCAAAGTCCAGAGTGCTAACCATTACACCATGGAACCGATGATGTGAATGCTTCAACTTTACAAACTCTATCAGCATTTTACTTTCGCTGACGTCAATGTATCAATTATTATCAATGTATCGATTTGAGGTCAAGCAGATGCGCAATCGACGGTGAAGGTGAATGTTGCAAAATATTAAAGAGGTATCTTGCTAACAGCTTTTAGAAAAGTGAAAGTACAAATTGTTAAAATGTTATTTGACGTCACTTTGTGCATGTGTGCGTGGATATAAGTAAGTGATATTTAGAGATAATTTTATTTAAGAATTCCGTTTTCTGATTGTTGTGGAAAACTTAGCAGTTTTAAAATTGTGGTTTAGAATTTGAATCTAGTAAGTGTTTAGGCAGATAAATAGATGGGAATGAAAGCTTTAATTATGAAATGGGATAAATTGCTGCACTTTACGGTACTAATCATCATCGGTCCTTTTAATGTCCACACTAAGGAGGCATGAGTCTACTCTGATTTGAGAGTACGATACTAATGTTTCGATTTAATTTTAGAAATATTTTTGTTTAGGTACCGTAGACTATTAAGTTTTCAAGCATGTAGACTCTTTTGTAGAGTACGAAAAAGCTGCAGTTTTGAATCCACCATAATCAATTATTACACAAACAAACATCTGGCATGAAATACCAATTTTCACGAAATCAACTGCTCGTAATCGTAATGACAACATAAATCCACCAGGGCCGGACTCAGTGAGGGCAAATCTTCGTGCAATCTCGCGGGGCGCAATCATCGCTGGCCGGGAACGCGGGCGCATCTATTATTCACAATACTGATTGCGTCCGAGACGCACGTGGATGTTACTGAATAATAGATGGGTGGCGATTTTGACCGTGACAGGGATGGATTTCGAGGAAAAACATCGGTTATTTAAAAAATCTTGTTCTAAAAATATAAAGCATCATTTCGCCCATTAAATCGAATCATTAAATTTGCAAAATTATTAATTGCAAAATCAAATTACTAATTTGCAAAATTACTGAGATTGACATATTTAAAAGTATTGTCTATTCTATAGATATTGAAGTCTGAATGATAATATACTTATGTTACTTATTTAAAAGTGCAAAAGATCAGGTTCCACCGAGATTTGAACTCGGATCGCTGGATTCAAAGTCCAGAGTGCTAACCATTACACCATGGAACCGATGATGATTGAGATAAATTAATTAGGTTTTAATATAGGTAATTTGATAATTCACTTTTAAAACAAAAGATCAGGTTCCACCGAGATTTGAACTCGGATCGCTGGATTCAAAGTCCAGAGTGCTAACCATTACACCATGGAACCGATGATGATTGAGATAAATTAATTAGGTTTTAATATAGGTAATTTGATAATTCACTTTTAAAACAAAAGATCAGGTTCCACCGAGATTTGAACTCGGATCGCTGGATTCAAAGTCCAGAGTGCTAACCATTACACCATGGAACCGATGATGATGATAATAAATTGTGCCTCCGTAATTATTTGAAAATGTTTAAGTAGATATAACAATATTTACACAGATGTATTTAGATCAAAATCCAGTAATTTTGAACAATAAAACTGAGAATTGTTTGGCGTAATGGATTATAGTAATCCATTGTTATCAAAACAGATATCTACTACTGCTGGTACTCTCTACTGGTATTTATCTACTTCTGCGAGATATTTTTCAACTTTAAAAACACCTGCTACCTACATATTGTTACATAAGATTTTGTTCATTTTGTTCATTCTACAAGCAGATATCGCCAAATCTTAAGAACTTTCTTAATATTATTATTTATAAAATAAAAATGCTACAATTTTGTACTTTAAAAATATTTGTAGCATCTCCAAATCCACCCCTGGCTAACAATAGGCCTGTCCCTTCTAGGGCCACTGTTGCCCAGTGCGTGATAACAGGCGTTTAGCGTCCTCGGGGCCTCAGGGGCCCACCGCCCTAAGGCCCTTCTTTGCGTCTAAATCTAACAATGTTTGCGACCTCGGGCCTCCGTTGTAATCTACAAGCGCCTTGATGAATATTTTAAGCTGGATTTTTTCTGTTTGTAGATATTTTTTGGGGATGTCATGTTATATACCTACCTACCTAGTAGTTGGACTTTATTTACCTACATAGTTGTTTTTTATCTTTTCCAATTCGGGTTTGTCTTTTTTCAGAATAGGTAGGTTTAATTTAAATATCAAGACGTACAAAATTGTAATATGATTTTTTGTTCCGTGTGTAATATAAATGGGAAGTGGTACTAAAAAGGAAATTTTTATTTAGTTATTTGACAGCTCAAACACTTAAATTAAAAAGATTTTAAAAAGTCTGTTTATTTCCCCCGTTATCTAATATCACGAAGCAAAACAACAAAGTATTAGAAAATAGATTGTAATGATTGATTTTTTCTACAAATGTTTACGTCCAATAAGCTATTAGGTTAATGATCAATCGATCATAACATCGCAAACAGCGATTAACGTATTAGCAAACATGTTGTACAATGTTCCAATCAGGTATGTCGTCTAATTAGATTAATTTCTAGGATTCCGTGGGTTGTTGCTTGTAGGTCAGGTGTACATTGAGAATTTTTAGGTAGGTATATAGTATTAACAAATATCACGATATCATTATTATTTACGTATAGATAAGCTACCTTCATTTGCAGAAAAGTTTATGACATCTATCTTTACATTATAACCACGCACCGGACGACGCAGTGTTGGAAGGCCTCTAACAAGGTGGACCCGACGACCTGGTGAAAGTCACGCGAAGCCGTTGGATGTGGGCAGCGCATGACCAGTCGTTGTGGAGATCCTTGGAGGAGGCTTTTCTCCAGCAGTGGACGTCCAAGAGCTGACATGATGATAATGAACTTTCCATTAATCTTTCACATCCCAGAAAAAAAAGAACAATAGAAAATCTATTGTGTCTGGGTTTATAATGGGTCAGTGGGATGTGAGAGGTTAAACTATAGCTGCCATTTACACTACTTAATCACAAGAAAACGTGGTGCGCGAAGTTTAACAGAAATAATGCTTAGGCCTAAAAGAAAGCCTAAGAAAATGCCCTAAAGATGTTAATGAAAGAGTAGTAGGTACTTACCAATTAAAATATCTTCATGCAAGTCTTGATAGGAAACTATTCTGCAAAACCAAAAGCACTACAGCGTCACCCTGTCCTTAAAAAACCTGGCTACTAACTCCACTTTATTTATCGTTGCCCTCGCAAGGGTCTGATCACTGCTATGATGCGTGTACTGTCATTATTATAGACACTTTGAATTATATCATCGTCTTCATATCTTTATTCTAAATTGAGCAAAGATCTTTTGTTTTCAATAAGTAAGCTATTTGTTTATTAATTTAACAGTTTATTGTCAGATGATAGTACATAGAGACAGAAAAAAGAGAAGTAAAAGTTATTTATTGGATAACTTTTTAAATGAACGTCTTGCGTGGTAATCACTCAACTATTTAACCCAACTATTGGTATAAACTCTTGTCAACCTTTTAATCTTCATACTACCCTCATTGGTTTATTTTTAGTAGGGTCATAATAAACTTCTCGAACCTGAAAAATATGAAAATTACTGAAATTCTTTTTGACAATACCTTGATTATAATCAGTGCAAGGAAAATGAAGTCGTAGAAATTACATAGGTAAAGCTATCACTCAGTTAAAAGTGGTTCATAATATGAGTTACTTAAGTACTTCTTTAGCCTTATAATAAATGCACCAAAAACTTACTACCACAAAGTGCATGACTCCAGTAAGACCATTATATAAATAAAAGCAAAACATTCATACCTCTCCATTAATATTCACTCATGGGAATGAGGTGATTTAAAGAAAGCTTCCACCAAATTAGATTTGTCAACGGCACCAAGAAATAGGAGAAGTCACTTAAGATCTTAACTGTGATCGCAATGTATTACGTTACTTTTAATGGCGGGGTCGTATTTAGATCGGTTACCTCTGAGTTATTTCTCATAAGAAATGTCTTTCTAAAAGATAATATGATTGTAGATCCTGGCTTTGTTGTGCATTATTTTGACATGGTGAAGCAAAATTTGTACTTATGCCATCTTATAAAGCAAAAGAGGTCTGATTTCATCAGTCAATGATATTGCTAAAGTTGTTTGACTTCACATATACGGAAATATTTTTTTTTTTGCACTGGTGTTTGAGTGATTTGGTATTTGATAATATCAAATTAGTATTGTATAAGCGCCTGTATCATAACTTAAAGATCTGTGTTCTATTTTAAAAAAATTGTATAGGTATATACTAAGTGGTATTTGTACGTAATGTAGTTGTTTATATGAATTTATAACTTAAAGCAAGTACCTTTGGTTGATTTTTCAAAGGCACTTTATGTTAAAATTAGGGTTTAAAAATAAAATAACTTTAATTATACATCATCATTTTATTTAAGTGATAGTATAATAATAACTTTTATAATTATGACCTTAGATTGCACATTTTGTCTTTGGATTTCGTTTGAAATTATAAACTAACGATCTATACAATATTTACAGATATTAATTATAATTATGAATACTTATATAATAATAATTACAAGGTGATTTAAAACATTTAGTGATTAAAAACAATGCTTTGTGAAACAAAAAATGTGTTTGCTATTCTTAATTTTTAAATTTAGAATATAAATATTCTAAAAAATTAATATTAAGTATAACTTTAATTTACAAATGTAGTTGTTTACTATATATTTTATACATAAATTGATACTACATATACACGGATTGAAATAATAAAGATATATTTATATACTTAATAACCTACTTAATGCATTTTGACTACAATGATTTGGTGTGATGTTGTAAAAAGTTTTTTTTTTCTATTTGGCTTTCTTATTAATTTTATACAGCTTTGGCATTACGGATTCACATGTTTTGTAAAATAATTCTCTCTATACGGTTTATACAAGTTATGTGTCCATATCTAACTGTATTATTTATTTTTATAATTAGATACATATTATATACAAATTTTATACAAGCATTTATATAACCCTTTTGCAATTATAAAATAAGTTTTAATTACTGATTTTACGGATCATTTAATTAATATGTTACGGCATTTTAATAACTTTTCAGAGAGCACAGGAATGTATTTAAATAAGAATATAGAATAAGGTGGGATTTAATCCGGAATATAGAACTTAAATTAACTTTTGGAATGAGTAAAATCAGTCCACTACTATTTTCAATTCAAATAACTTTGTCTTAACTATGATATGAAATGTTAAAACTTTAAATTAAGCTATTAATTTATTTGTGATGCATCAATTAAGAAAATAATCAGACAATTATATAATTTTGGGTACTTTCTTTCCATAAGTTTGTATAAGTATAGGTTGACTTTTAATAAGTGAACAATAGAAAAGGATATGCATGCACTCATGATAATAAACAACTTTTACTATGGAGTCAAGTTCGAAATCATTCGAAAATTTTCGAATTCCCCATACAAAATGCACCAGCTATATGGGAGAACAATTTTTTAAAGTGATTTCGAACTTGGTCCCATAGTTAAAGATGTTTGTTATCACGAGTATAAGCATATTCTATCCTTCACGAATTAAAAGTCATTATGTATATGTTATGTAACTGTTGGTAGAGAGTCTGTTTAAAAGTAAATGTATTTGTCAAACAAAATTTATTAAAATTACGTCTTTTTCCTTTCATCATATCACATAGAGAATCACTCTACAAATAAAGAGATCATTACACTCACAAATATTTTTTTTATAAAATTTACAAAGTAGATTAGAAGTAAAATTAAAATTAGATAACTCTTAAATAAGTTTAAAAGCTCTTTGCAATTAGTTTTTTTTTTCTTTGGTTTTATTTAGCACTTAATATTTTAATGAAATGAAACGTAGACTAAAGAATTTGCATAACTAAAAATACAATCGGGACAAACGAAAATCTTATTTAAAAATTGGTAGTTGCGATGGCAAAAAAATTAGAAAATATCTCATATAATATCGCACTAGCCTCACTGAAGAAATATACATACTTACATACCGTAAAAGCGTGTTTATTTTATCAATATGGTGTCTAATTTTTACAACAAGGAAAGGTACCTTAGTGTGTGTACTATAAGGTCTATAAGCGTTTGTGACGAAAGCTCCTTTGCTATGGAACGGGGTAACATTTGACGTTAATAGGGATGATGACTACATTAAAAAATTCAAAAAATAATTAGTCCGTCTTTTAGGCTATTAAAAGATTATTTGAAACACATTTTTTACCTGATCAGATACATAAATAAATACAAAGATACAGTGCATCAAAGTTACGGAGTGGGGGGTATTGACGTCACTCCTAGGTAAAAATCGTACCCAGGCGTGACGTCACGAGCAACCTTAACACAGTGTATCTTTGTCATTTTTAGTTCAAGAAAAAAAAGAAAAAATACGTGACGAATATTTTAAAATAATCTATGTGGTGGACTAAAAAATTTTTTTTTTAATCATCATGCCCATTTGCTATTTTTACTTTGACATTTCGCCTAAGTGACGTAAGCAAAATCTTTCTTTCCGTCCGTTCTCATTCATAGAATCTATCTAATATTAAACGCTACTTTTGCAATGTGCCTAAAAATAACTAACACTCTCTTTAACATCCAGGTTTTCAAGTATCCGACTAACTACATATATGGAAATGCCAACTGGTACAGTCTGTTAGGCCCACTTGCGCAGCCCAGAGTTAACGCAATAAACCCGGAGATAACTAACCCCCTGAACTACTTTTTAAGTTGACAACATTCTCTATGGATGACATTACAAACATTTGTCAACGATACAGTATAATGTAGCCAATTTAAAAAGTCAGGGGGTCACTTAACTACACTAACAAACTGTACTTGTGTATATGTCTATTTTGTCGTCGTCCACCCAAAAACCAGGGGGGCAATTCTGCTAAATTAAATTAAGCAACCAACTATTGTCAACACGTTGACATAGTATTGCGATAGGTGACTTTGGTAGTCTGCTAGGATCCGAGCGCGACAGATGCGCTAAATCCACAATTTTGCTAATTTTTGACAGTCCCATGACTGGATAAACGTCAAATAGCGAAGAGAATACCGTTTGGAACTGCCACTTTTGTGACATTGTGGAGTAGACTACCGAATAGAGCAAATAGTAGTACCTAGTTAGGTATGGTATATGTATTGTCTATAGTTATCGTTGTCAATATATGCGTTAGTAGAATACCAAAATGTTAAAATCGTACAATTCACTTTCTAGAGAGACACCATTTGTGCATTTAGTAATTAGCAGAATCGGCCCCCTTCCTTGTCGTACATAAAGTGCTAAGGTTATAAAGTACCAGTTACCTATCTAAATAGTTACGTAGCTTGCCTTAGCGCCATCCAGCGGGCGCGAAGGCGGTTGAAGTTCAGGATGGTAGAGGTTGTAGGGGGGGCACTGCACTGCTCATGTGGGGGCCACGGAAGTCCGGGTGTTGGGGTCGCATGTCGTGAGGGGCGCATAAGTCTGAAAGAAATTTGGGGATGAGTTCGTGGTACGGTTTTCTTGTCTTTATACTATCAGATTTGGTATATAAAAGATTACTAATACCTAGATATTAAATCTTTGCGTATAATCTCAGATTGTAGTCTTATGGAATACAAGATCTTTTTCAGTATTAATATGAAAGTATTTGTGGACTTACAAGCTACAATGAAAAAGAAGTTTCTAAGGTATTGCCTGCATATAATGCTGATATCTAACATTAAGTCAGCTTATTGCTACTTCATTGAATACCTTGCTCTGTTACTCGTTTTTGTCCTTGTGCAATCAATCAAAGAGGACAGAATAATTGATTTTTTTTCTTTTGATTACAGTCAAAAGAGGTATTAGTATTTTTTTGTATTGCAAGTTGCAACTTTTATAAAACTTACCTATTCTTCGATCCCCAACCGCATGCATATCAGGCGCATGCATAGCATGAACATCAGTGTGAGGCTGCATATGCGGCTGTGGTGGCCTCAAATCCGCATGCTGGGTCTCCCTATGCCTCCTCAAGTCTACCTTCCTCTGGAACGCTCGACCGCATAGATCACAGGCGAAAGGTTTGAAGCCAGTATGTTTTCGAGAGTGAGTGATAAGGTTTGAACTCTGACTGAAGGCTTTGCCGCAGACTTGGCATTTGTGGGGTTTCTCGCCTGGGGACAAAAGGTTTTTGGTTAGGTTTTGGTTTCAAGAAAGTACTTTAGATTTCCGTACTTTAAGTATTATTTAGGTAAGGAATATAACTGAAAGCTAACAAAGATTTATTAGATTTTAAAGTAGGTAGGTCCCGTAGACTGATATTTGCGTATATATAGGCTGATGAATGTAAATAAAACGAAAGAGGTGTAATCATAACATTACTATGGAGCAGCTAGCTTCGCATACACTCCGTGACAAGACGTTGTCATGGGTTTGTCACGCTTACGTCTCTGTCCATAGTTTGAAATGTGATAAGGACAGCATGACGTGAGATAATTGTCGCGGCACGTATGCTAAGAGATTTCATAATGCATTGCGTACGTGGCGTCAATCTGTTTCTAGTTTAAACAGCTGCAACATAAAGTTATATAAATCTCAATGATAGCGAGAACCCAGCAAAAGTTGGGTGTCCGGAAATAATCCATGCCTCATCTTTGGTATCGATCGCGTCAGTTTACACCTCTATGGACGGAATAAGGTTGCTATGTTTTTATATGAATATGAAGATATATATTATGGAAGGTCAGTGACGGTTGTTATTTTCGTTTCTTTTTTGTTTTAGTTTGTTTGTAACTTTGGTCTAAGCTACTAACTGCATTTTGAGTTAGTGTTTTGGAAAGTTTTGTGTAACCAATCACTTTTATATTAGGATAGGTACCTTAGTATTCCTGCTTTGTCCATTCATTGCATATTCGGCCACTGCGACTAGATTCATTTATCAGTCACTCATATGAGTCTTGCTTTAAATAGAAAGATGCGTACTGGTCTAAGCTAGTTAATTAGGTACTGTATTTTGTATTAATGTGCTAACTCATTAACCGTATCCCTTGCATGCACTGTATCCAAAAAAATATAGTATCTAAGTATATACGTTGTTCACTAATGGTTCGCGAATCTACATTTGGTTACAGTGCATGTGTGTGGTTACGGTGTGTAGGTACGGGTAATAAGTACGCGCCTTTAGTGACGTGGAAATTTTGTTTTGTATGAATGAATGAATGAATGACTGAATGAATGAATGATTTATAATAATCATAATCATATTTATTGCGCTTCCACGTATGTTGGGTACCTATCCTAATATAAAAGTGATTGGTTACACAAAACTTTATAAAAAAACAATATTTCCAAAACACTAACTCATTTAGATGTGGTACATATACAGTATTTGTAGGTGTTAGTTATTTGGTTAACAAGTCCTGCACACCTAGTCAGTTACTGACATACAATAATAGAAATAATGTAATTTTCTATGTTATAACAATGTTTTTAATATTATAGAAATTATTTTCTTTTATTTATTGTATGTAGACTTACCAATCATCCTGCTTTATGGTATTTATTTATTTATTTAATCATATAACTCTATGTATAGATAGATGCGTTGATAATTCGCTAGCAACATTGTATACTCTTCTAAAATCCTTACTGTTTAGTTTTTATACACATATACACTTGGTACCATATCATAACCTCAAAGTTGTTAGTATTTTATCCTCGGATAGTTTACTGTTGAGTAAATCCGTAGAAAGTTATTCAAAACCACGAACGTGGAGCTAGGGTCTGCCCACACCTTCATGAATATGAATTAGGATCTATCCCCACTGACCTATCACTGTCTAACACATTTCAATATTATACTATCCATGTGTAGGTATATTTATATACCAATCTATGTATTTTAGTTGCATTTTCTTAACTTCACTAGTAGTTAAATATAACTACTTACGAGATTTAAAGTAGAGCAAAATGTAAAAAGTGCAGTCCCGTATAATTTTGTATCGATTATAGATTTATTTTTTAAATCAATTATCGATTTTTTTTTGCAGTAGGTACGATACAATTTTAAATATTAATTATCGATAATAATCGAGAAGAATTTAATTTTATTATATTTTATTGCGCTACCAATAGTAAAATATGTACCACAATTATGTAGGTAGGTAGCTGTAAGGAAAACAATAACAAAACACGACCAATACGACGCGGGCGTTGAGTAGGTAATTACCTTCACAAATCACGACCCGGCACTGCATCGATACTACCTAACTCGACACATCTACCTATAGAATTTGGAAAAAGGGCCGCCGAGTCCGTCAATCAAGGGGTCTGGCGACTCGCGACTTCATTAGAAAGAAAGAGAGACCGCCGAGCCTCCCGCTCTAGCATTAGTGTCGCGACGCGAGAGCAATTTATATCCGTCGTGCCATTGGGCCGTGATTGCGGGGGCTCCTCCCCACGTCGCGTAGCAACGAGGGGGGGGGCGCCCACCCCACCGCCCCCCTCCCAGCCCCACGTTATGGATCGCAATTTTCCTTTGAATTGGAAATCAGAGTTCGCCGCGAGCCTTGCTCGTTAGCTCTCTCCATCTTCGCGATACCCTCGCAGATTTTTACTGCCGTACGTAGGAAAGATGTTTCCTTTGTGGGGTTCACAAATTGTGATGTTTGCTTTCGACGGCCTTTTTGCTCCCTCCGCGTTTTGGCTCGACGAACCTCTCGTTAAATGTATTTTGAGAACGTATATATACTTATGTATACCTACTTAATCCTAGAGATCTTTGTGCTTACTGAAAATGAAACATCGTGATACTAAAGTTGCTAGTTTGGTAGAGCAAATAAAATAGTTAGCTGTTATTCTTTGTAATGAAATTGTTTAAGTTTTGAGTGCCTATTTTAATAGTTAGCATTGAGTATTTTTAAGTTTTGTCCTATAGACTCATATCGTGATTTCAAAAGGGAAGAGAAAGTCTTATTTAATATAGAGTCGCACAACATATCGACAATCTTATCAATATCATTATTAACAATAAAATGACATTTAAAATACCCAAACTGTTACTTACACGTAACATTTACGTCGTTCTAAAACTAAACAAAGCTCCCAAAAGAGGCAAACTTTGGAAATAACGTAGCAGAGTTTGACCGAGTTACACGTAAACGTAAACTTATTACAAGCACTTACGTTGCGCGTTACGCAGGTTTTAGGGGACTGCGTAAAATCTTCGCTCCTTTACGCTTTAACAGCGTAATTACTGAACAATATTACTGTGGGTTGGGAAATAGGGATGGGATATGGTTCGGCAATTTTATCGATATTTTTTTAAGCTGTATTTAGTTTATGAGATTAATTTTGTAACATATTGTACCTTGGTAACTTCTAAATGTTAACATTTCAGAAAATTTTTGCATGTTTACTAACGGTTGTGATAAAAGTAAATAAATCGATAATTTAAGGGCTTCTACTGTAAGAATTACCAATTTGTTTTTATTTGATTTTTTAAATGAACCATTAGTTACTTTTTTGTTATAATCAAAGATGAAAAACAGACTGTCCAACAAATAAAATGTGAACGAGATAGTTATACCTATGCAACATTTCTCTGAGATGAAATGATCAGTAAGTACTACTGAAATAATATATTTTTATCGAAACAAAAAAAATATCGATACTTTTAAACGTGGTAGTACAACTCTACCCAAGTAGAGAGGAGGGGTGCTACTTAATTGTTTTGGAGGGCGCGAATTGAATGAGTTGGATAGATCCTCTCTATATAGATTATTGATCTACTTCCATTGTGTTTGATTCTTGGCACGCAGCCTTTTTATTATGAATACTTTGAGTAACTTTTGTGGTTGTGTCATTTTAGCTAGCAAATTGAGATCTCCCTTCTTGTTTTCTCTTTTTACTCTGTAGAGTGGGCGCGACGAACGGAAAGAACAGTAAAAAAAAATTACTTATCTATGATTGTTTTTCTCCTTTAAGTTATTTCTGTGTAAGTAGGTACTATAGTTTCAAGAAACTATTTAGCTTAAGATAGATATTATAAAATGCATTTTTTAGTTTCAAGATTTTTAATTTTCTTAGGACTTACTAAAACTTTAGGTTTTTGTAGGAAGCTGTAAAGGTAGCTAAATTATACAGACAACCCACAGGCGACTAATGGTATGCTAACAACTTCTAAAAAACTAACTTACTTACTAGTAGAAAAATACGAAAATGTCACGCGCCCTTTTCCCCAAGCCCCTTATATAACACATAATCTAATTTATATCATCCGAAATCCTTCCTTTTCTTACGTACTTGCAAGTTGGGTAACGGCTGCGTAAACTAGGCTATGGTTAATATAACCTTCATGGAGCATTCACAGATTTTTATGTTCTGTCTTAAAATGTTCTGAAGAATTGAGGTTTTTGTGAGTGTGGATGGTTTTGGCATATTTTGTGAGTACTTATGTCCTATAGAACAGTATTCATGCATTTTTAATACTATGGAAGTAGGTAGTGAGTCATCTACGAAGAATAATACTGTGCCCAACAAGGTTCATAATTTTGCCCACAAAATCCGTTTTCGCTTGGTACATATCAATCTAAATACTCTTGTAAAACAGATAAATACTAAACTATAGGTAGACAGCGTAAAAATAATGATAGTGAATAATTATAATGAAACCTTGAAATACACAAAGAAGCGTCGGAACACGGATAGTTTTAAAAATTACAAATTTCATTTCAAACACCTTTTCCACGATATTCCATTCATACAATAGATTGAGACATAGCTTCTCACAGATTCAACCTACAGCAGACACAAAATCAATAACATCTTGAAATAGACACTCAAAACGTAACGACTAGCGTTAAGTTTAAGTATTAAGTTCCCGGTTGTGATTGAACGCATCCGGGTAAGCGATAACCGTAAATCCTGGGCCGAGTTACCGGGTACAGAGCCGGATAGACTTGTTTTTAAGGTTATCCGGAGGAGATGGGGGTAATATCTAGTTATATTTTGTAAAAAAGTCTTTTTAGTTGGTTAAAGGTCCCAAAATATCTAGAAATTTACTCTAAAGTCGCAAAAAGAGTTATACAATTATATATTTGTGGTATAGACAGAAAGATACTTTAAAAATTTTGTAATATTGAATTTAAAAATTGACTTCGACTTTTGTATCTCTTCAAGAGTCACATTGCTTCACATTTAGGTTCCTAAAAAGCAAATAATAAGGCTTTTCTTAATAGAACTTCTATTCATTCATCATTGCTTTATTTATTTAGGCAAGACATGATATTAAAGTAGCCCGAAACACTGTTGTCTTGGCCATTTAGAGATATGACAGAACTTCATATAAAAATTTTGTTACACAAAACGATGATATATAAAATATGAGCCATTAACCGAAACCAGATTCCACCAGATTACTGGGAAAATCATTACTGCCCATTATCGAGGTACTAAACTCGAGATTCGCAATAAAACAGACATTAATACAATTAAATTATCGACTGAGTTCGTCCCTGGCAGGCTCATCTGCACAGTATCACAGTACCGGATTTTTATGGGGACGTACTTTGTGCTCGTGAATTAAATATATGACGGCATCCAACTTAAAGTGCTTGGGAGGTAAGATTTTGGGAAATATGGTTCGGGGGTACAGATAGATGGGCTCGGTCGTGAAGTGGATGCAGGATTTCTGGATGATCTTGTCCAATAAATTTGGGTTTGAACACGAAAGGTTGAGAGATTTCTCTGAAGAAATTATTTATCAGCTTTCAGAAGATCCTAATTTCTGAAGTTGGTTATTTATTGTAATATTTCAGATCGTTTGATTTTTATGGAAACGCAATTGCAGTAAGTTACCTATTCTTCGAAATATATTGACGACCTGAAATGATTAACACTGGTAAACATAATTACACCAATAAGACTTTTATTGTTATTAATTTTATGATACCAAGTAACATTTGCTTTTCAAGAATTCTGAAAACAGATACCAAATAGCCGGTTTAATCCAGTACCACTAGTCCACACAATCAGACCACCCACCTCAAAAACGCAGGAACCCATAACAATAATTTAAGAGACTACTCGCGCCCTGTTAATAATTCAGGGTCTTATAAAAAACGACGGGGCAAATTGGGAGGCGTTCTCGTGGATACACCTTGCATTTACATGTTCATTGGTTATTCAAAGCGTTCTACTGGTTCTACTGAGCTTAGAGAGGACATTGCCGAAGAAACTGTTTAAAGTTTTAAACATGAAACCGCGGTCGTTGATTTATTGAGCGACACTGCGAAGGTAGTGCATGTTTGTGATTCGAATGAGATTTTTGGTAACAAAGAAATCACAAATGGAATATTAGATTAGAATTTATGAGACGTGTTCACGGAAATTTGTGACAATTAGATTATGTGACATTAGAGCTATTGGGGAGGCCTATACTCAGCAGTAAGCAGATATCGGCTGATATAATGATGAACATAAAAATATGATTACATGCAGTGAAATGAAAGAACAAAATGTAATGAGGTGTCGTTAAGATTTATATTAAAATTTTTCCTACATGCACAAACTCCTGTTTGTGACAAAAAGTAGAAGCAACCTTATCTAGGTTGCAATTTATAGGATATTTTTGTACACTACCCGACAAAAACGTATATGCTTGCTAGCTTAACTCCATCTGCCTTAGATTTTAGCTTGTATCTAAAGTTGGGAGTAGTTTTTAGAGTGCCTGAGAGTGTATACTGCAGGCTGCACTTAACTGAAACCAGGTGCACGATTAAAAGTGCAGGTTTTAAAGGTTTTAAGGAAAGTCTGAGCTGACTTGAATGCAGACGTAAAACGAAATATGGTGGGAACGTGAAAATAAGATCGTATAATTTATGTGTATGAGAGGTATGCTTTTATTTATGTATATCCATATGTTTATTTATGGGACTTAGGGGTGATCTATGATACAAAATTAACATTTCAGCCACATATGGAAACTGTCATTAAAAGGGCGTCGAAGACCTTAGGCTTTGTTATAAGAAACATCAAGGATTTTAGTAATATCAAAACAAAGGTCATGCTGTATAATACCTTAGTACGAAGCATTTTGGAATACTGCAGTGTTGTATGGAGACCTCACTACGCGGTACATACCTTGCGCTTAGAACGAATACAGAAGCGTTTTTTGTGGCATATGTCCTTTTCTGTTGGAAGAGCTAAAAGAGAAAGGTCTTACCAGGCAAGATTGCAGTATTTCAAACTTGATTCATTAGATAAGCGAAGAAAACTCTTAGATGGATTATTCTTACACAAAATCGTAACAAACAAAATTGACTGTCCACCATTACTTAACTATATAAATTTTAACGCTCCAGCTCGCATGCCGCGAAATACAATAGCACCATTTAGTCTTCCTTTTAGAATTACAGTACTGGGACGCAACTCCCCGGTGTCTAGAATAACTAAAATTATTAACAGTCTTGGCACAAGTATTGACATTCACAGTGATTCCAAAAACAAAATTTATAAAACTATATTAGAAAACTGAACAAATCAGGCATGTTTAGAAAATCGGATTTAATAATCTTACTACGACATACCATATTTCATATTACCCACTTTTTCTTTTTGTCATTGATGTAACTACAATTATGCATGTGGAGTTTACCCATAAGTAATTGTTACATTTAGCAAGTAAGTAATATTTATAAGTGAATTGTGTTAATAATGTAAACAATTGTGGGTTGACCTTAAATAAAATAAATAAATAAAAAAATGTCAGCAGGTAAGTGTCCAGTTTTGTCATCCTACTTATCATAAAGTTTAGATTTCATAAACTTTTGAGTTTATTATGCTGAAACCTCATCATATATCTTGAGGGGATTTTGCCGAAATGTTATCTTTATGCATAGCCCAGAATGTGAATGTGTTTAATTTTATGATTGGTATGGTAGGAAATAGGAGTCCATGCCAAAGAAACTGCGCTAAAAATCTAGTGCAAATAGCAAACATGAAGATCTTTTATAAATGAGCACTAAAACTAGGTGCGTTATAAACGGTATACATCTACTCGTAACACTCCCAAATATTTCCCGTACCATTCTCAACGCTCACAAACCAAAAATCTCACCTCATCCTTAAAGAGATATGCGGAGCTATACCTAAGCAGGGGTATACATATCAACAAATCCACACACAAGCTGAGACGTCGTGATTACCGGGTTCTAGTGAAGTGCGGATTTTCCCGGAGAGAATCCCGGTTTACGACCGCGTGCCTTCCCCACCCCCCCTTTCTTCCACCCAGGGTGGGATGACCATAAGTATACGAAAACGAAGATTGTATAGAAGATTTGCTTGGATAGTGGACTAGGGACGATTTATCTCCAACTGTCGTTGCTAACTTGCGAATGTGATATTGAGTTTAAATGCTCGGGATTTCTTGGGCGCGAGACCCTCATTCAAACTTGAAGGCTTATTGAAGTGATTTTGTTTGCATGAAACTAGTTAATACTAGTTCTGATATTTATTTGATAAAAGTAACAGACAGATCCTACTTACATACAGGAGCTGCTATTTCTATAACTTCCAATGGTAGTTTGAAAATCATATAAAATCTTGTTTCTCTGTTTTAAATGGCATAATAGATATATAAATATGTAGTAGGTACTTGATCATGCAGTTTCATCATTTCCTCAACCAATCAACACCGCAGTCTTATTTAAATCAATCAAAATACAAAGCCCAATTGAGGCATCCAATCTACGAGATCTTGACACAATCTCGCGAATTTTGATTGAGTAAATAAACCACGGGAGCAAGCTAAACATTCAGACGATTCAATCTCTTGTCTCCGCCTAACACAACACTCGATTGTAATGGAAAATGGAAATAGTGATGTGGAAGGACCTTCTAGAATAATCTAGAGGTAAAAAGAAGCAATGAATTGAATTTTTCGCATGTATTTTTATAGTGTTTGTGCTCATTTTGACTGAACCATTTATTTAATTTAAGGCGTGATTTAGAAATGACTAGAATACAAAATTAAACCTTATTCCTATCTCCAGGTTATTTTTTTTTAAATGTATTTTTGGTGTTTCATATCAAACCTTAAAGGGATCCCTACAGATGCTAATTATGAATACGCTACAACATAAATGTGGTTTTCTATATTGTTTCAATCTATGGAATGTGAATTTCAATTTTAATATGGACTGTATTTAATTGTCTGACAAAAGACGATTTCTATTCTATTCTATTTTTTTTTCTTTGTCGTATTTCGATTTCTTTCGCGACATGACCTCCAAGTACATCCCTAGCCACGAGGCTTTACCAATTGTTAGCACAATCTTGCTCCGAGAGCTTTGCAAACATCATCTCGGCATAAAAACATAATTCAGTTCTCTACCTTTTCCATTGTCAAGAAATACTTTGGAGACCTTCACATAAATCTTGAAAATCTTTTTTAAGATTTTATTACAAACTGTTCAGCTAGAAAGCGTAGGCATAACCTTAGTCTTGGCATCCTAGGCGTCAACTATGTAAACGTTTTTATTGCGTCTTTATTTATTTCAATGCCACGGTCTGTAGTTACCATTCCAGTAGAGTGACTACTTGTAGGTGGAAATATAATTGAACAAATTCTACCTCCAAATAAACAAGTACCTTCCCACTCAAAATCTTAAGGATCCTAAAAATACTTCACTGCCTACAGATTCCCGACAAATGCCTCATATATTTTCCTTTACTATCTCTGTTTCCTCGCCTCAACGAATCCCCAGCGAGGGCGGTTGGAATTAACGAATTTGTCAACTGTCACCATTGGAGGACCTTATTAGTTCAGTGAGGGGCAGCGCCGATGATTTCTTCAGCACTTTGTCGTTTTCCTTGAGAATTCAAACATGTGTGCGTGAAGGTTCAGCTAAAATAGATTTTGTACCTATATAGGGCAAATTGATCACTCTGATTGGTATTGTGCGAGACGTTGAGTCAGAAATTTCTTATAATATGATCGAATGAGCAAAAGTTATTCCTAAATAATTCGTTTAACGCTTGAGAACCAAAAATTATTCTGCATTATTCTGCATATCTGATGGATCATTCTAAATGATTCACTCCAAAATTTTGATAGAAAATTTGGTTATACAGATTTCTCGTCAATAAGACCTGAAACAGAAAAAAATTAAAAGACTTTAGCCCTTGAAGAACCCTAAACAATACTAACTGAAGCACATTCTAATACTCGCAAATGTACTGCAAGTACAATAAATCTCTCTTGTAAGTGGCGTTTACACACAACATATTTCCCGAAGAAGCAAAATCGTAAACGTCTCGGTTGAAATGCTCGCCGACCCGTTTTGTGACCCGAATGTGGAGGTGGGGTGGAACAAGGGTCGAATTTACTATACACAACAGTCTTATAGACAGATCTATCATGAGCAATAAGGACCAGGTTTTTTTGCGAACGCTGAGTTTTGTTTATTCTTAATTAAATTGGATTATGTTTATGATTTTCTTCGTTCAATTTATTCTCCTTTAAACTTATTATCTATTCTTAGAATTTTGTTAAATTATTTAGAATGCATCCGAATTTACAAGCATAGATAGTATTGCTCAAATGTGTAATAAAATGAGCAGTAAAAGAGTTAACTTCTGCATCTACTCATCATACACCTACACATTTTGTTTCAAACGAAACTGTAGTATCTTCATCTGTGTTTATATTCACACTCATATCATTCCATGTACAAGGTGTATTCTCATTTTTTACTTTCATGATCACACCAACTCAAAAAACAGCCCTTATTCGTTGATATCCCAAATCCTATCAAAAAATCAATTAATTTTAGTCGCAGTTTCAGAGAAATAGTCACCAAAATTAATAAAGCTTCCAAACAAAACGCAGTGAACAATTTAGGTAAGTTCGTCGGACATCTCCAGTGCGGTATGCGGCAGATTGCTCCGCAGGATTGCCGAGTCCCGGAATGTCAAGTCACTTCGCTTATTGCGATGTATTTGTGACCGTTATACGGGTTGGAATTCGGGATTTTCCACGGTCACAGATGAGATCTTTGGATTTTTTCGCCAGTTTCGTTTTATGTTAGTCTTCTAAATTTGGAAAAAATGTTCCCATATCAAAGGTCAAACTTGTTTTATGATGCTGTTATAAATTTTGAATATGTTCCGACAATGAAAGTCAAGCATTTTTTGTTGCAAATTGGATAGGTAACAAATTTCGTTCCATTTTGTTGATATAAGATCCTTCTTTATATTCATTAATGCCCGTATATCCCATTATTTCACAGCGTATAAGTACAAAAACTTAAAAGTAAGCTATACTCGAAACAACAAAGTAAACGACAATGTTGCGGAAAGCCTGACTTTAGTTCTAAACCTAGTGCTCGTCGAATATTTGCTGACCGACAATGAGCTACGAAATTCTAATAATTTGAGGTGACTTACAAAGAATTCGTATAGTATAATAAATAATATCGCACATGTTTCTGGTCATTCAATGTCATCAGAATTAATACGAGCATTTCGAATTTGATAGTTTCGAGAATTTTTCAGGGTTCTGTCAGAGAATATGAACAAACGTCATGAACTTCTTCTTCTTCCTTATCCCATTTTCTTTCCCATTAGATAAACGGCATGATAAAATTTTATAATTTTGTAAGTTTTAAATTATTTCTCAAAAATCTTAAAAAACTGACTAGCAACACAACAAAACCCATAAAAATGTAATTACAAAACGATATTCTAATATAAAATAATTTTCTGAATCAAATACAGTGGTTAAAAAAAATCTTAGCCTATCTCCCTATTCCAAGCTCAGAGTAAAACTCGTATCAGACAAGGGGCGAAGGAATGCAAGAGTCACCTCGCTTATTGCTTGGTGACAATTGATGCCAGTAGTTTCGGCTGTACCCTGTACCCTGTTCCCTTTGTTTCGGAGGCTAGACGTACTAAATCTGTATAGTGAGGTGGAATTGGAAACACTCTTAGCTTGGAGTGCTATTTTTATTTTAGTTTCGTTTAAATGTGATATTGTTACAGAGTTTGAAGGATATTTTTGGCGTTATTTATTGAGTTATAAAACATTGAATACCACAAATGGAGTATTTTGTATAAAGGAATACTTATAATTCGTTACGTTTCTAAGAAAGGGGGGCTTTGCTCTCTATCGAAAAACGTCATTACCGTAATCACCCACCCGTGACTCGGTCCGTCACCCGTCTGACAGACCTAGATAAAGATAGCGAGATGAGTTAGATTATTTCAATTTAGATTAGCCAATCCTTGTTCATTTAGAAAAAAAAATTGGTATTTGCCCGCATAAGTGCGTTTTTCTTTAAATTCATCTCATTTATGTAAAGATCGGGAAGTATGTAGTGCTTCATATTGATTTATATTCTGTAACTGAAAAAAAATTGTACCTATCTTTTATTTATTTGCAATCAATTCAGTGCCGTTTTCTCCCCACCAAGAAACAGGCACAGCAAATTGGTTTCATTGTTAGAGCTCTTATTTCAAGAGTCCTTCAACTAATCTATTGTAAGTGTTTTGACAGCGCAGTTGTTGGTCAACGAATGTGAATCGAGTTAAAAAGGGGTGATGTTAACAAGTGAACCACTTGTTAGTAATTGTGTTAAGAGGCTGTTGTTAAAAAAATATATCTCATGTATTTAACATCTCATGTATCTCATGTATTCATGTATTTAAGAGGAGGCTGATAATAAAAAAGAAAAAATATATATTTTTTAATCATTCATTTATATATTTATGAGTCACGCTCTTGTCAGTGGAGTAATCTCCTACTTTGCCATTGTTCTTTCTGTCTTCTTATCAAACCCGTTAATTTAAATATGTTTCTTTATCTGGAAAGTGATAAATTGTTGATGGTAGATTACTTGAAACTTAAAAGTCTTCTTGTTATCTTGTCTCATGGTCATCATCATCATGTCATAAATCATCAGACTCTTGCGAGTCAAATTCTCTTTCATGAAATCTATAAGGATAAAATAAAAAACAAAAGCTAAAGCCTCTACCAAAACGTTCAGCATTTAAGATAAACATGAAAAAATCTATACTACCCGTACCACTAAGCCACTTTTTTACAACAAATATAACGATATACCCACAAGTATATCAAAACATAACTGCACTAGAGCTAACAATAGCCCAGTAGGGTGTCGATAGTCCAGGGGTGAGCTGTTTAAAACTAATATCAATCTACATAATTGGCTCTTGCGCCATTTGGCTGGCGAGCTGCGGGTGTGACGTGAGCGATTAAATCAGCAGGTAATAAGGGTATGGGAGCTATAGATAGGTCAAATTTTGTAGGTTGAAAACTGCCATTAAATATAAAGACTTATGGAAATTTCTAAGCACTAGAAGAAGATAGGTCTAAATAATAAAATAAATAAATAAAGGCGGATGCTCCACTGACAAGAGTCCTCTTAAATATTATAATAAGCGATCTTGATGCTTGACATTTAATAAATTTAAACGTAAGAAGAATAAAATTGTCTCTTCTCTCCTCTCTCTTCTATCGCTTTCATAATCCTCACGAATTGCATTAAGTACATTTAAAACGTCTATAATTTATGCTACAATGATGATCAGACGAACGAGTATTTTGTATCGAATATGACGTTGTTAGAGAGCAGAAAAAAAACCTGTGTTTTAAGATTTTGTTTTGTCAGTCTTTAGATTCTTCATTTAAACTTTAAGCAGCATCTTTATGAATTATCCAACTGATTATGCAAAGCCTCTGATCTACCACACCCTCGAACCTGTCATAGAGAATTCATCATAACAGATTATATAATTTAGTGTGGACTATTAGACAAACCCTTTTACACAAGAGATGTTGGTCATTTGAACAACTGTTGTGTTTTTGCAAAGATTTTGTTTTTTGAAAGAAGAATAAGTCAAATACGTTTGTTATTAGCATGTTAACATGAATTGTAACTTATGATTAAAGCCATTTTCAGTCTAACAATGTTAACGTATAGAACGTAAGGATAATCGAATTAGATTTAATAAATTAAATCAAAATAGCAGTAAAAATAACGTAAAGAAACCTTACCATGTTGGAGATGAGTTTAGAAATGCAATTGATCAATTGTCATTATAAAGTAAAAGAAATAATGTAATGAGAAATGAAATAATATGAGCACACAATTCTAAACATCCCATAACCCCGCAGTATTAAGTATAATCCGACCAAATGATCTTCCAACCCTTGTTCATATTGTCTCCTATCCATTGAGTGGCAATTTATTTGTCATCGCATTATATTGGATTTGATGTGTAATACCATGCCATCGGGATTAGTCGGTGTCAGATGATAAATCGCTGAAATTATTAAATTTTGTGCCGCTCCCGAGCCGATGATTGCGTTTTAATTGTTAATTGAAAATGTAGTTTGACTACTGATACAGATAAATCTACGACAGGTTTACCGATTTCAGAACATTTCTGATTTGTAAATTTTTAACCTCCTGAGACTTTCCGTAATATATATATGACATTAAAAAACATTTCGTAGTACCGCCATCTAGACAATTTCTTTAAAAAATTTACTGTTTAACGAATATTAAGGGTCTTCCGCCTTTACAAGACTTGCCATTGGTTGAATTAATGTCATAATATATATATTTTTTCTTATTGTAAGTGAAGGATGTCGTCGCGGTCGATTGAACGCGGTAAGTTTTTTTTAGAATTTTTGTAAATTAACGAATATCGTAACTTGTATTGGTGTTTTTTTTATGTATTAATATGCAATAATTAAGATTAAACATTTTTATTTGTCAATATTTGCGTGATTATGGAAAAATAACCTGCTACCTATATATTTATGTAATACAGGTATGACATGCGTTCTCAATAACTACTGTGAAATAGTAAATCCCCGGGTAATACCTATATGACATATTATATTTTAGTAGTAAACAATGTTTCTGAAGAATTATTTTTTCAGTTTTACGCAAGTACGATAAAGAAGAATTATAACGCGAGCACGAGATAGAAGAAGTACATTTGTGCAGTACAAAATAACACAAGTGTTTTTTACATTTTTACAAAAAAGATGAAGACTAAACAATTGATTTAATTGATTTATATAAGTGAAACTCAAGATTTATTAACTAAATCTATAAACTAAAGTTTATCGCCTGTCTGCGATTAATAAAGTACCTAAAAATAATTAAAATTTAAGAAATAGAGTCCATCTTTAGTTTGGAGAAAAAAAAACATTTTGTGAGTTTAAGTACTAAAATTATGAATAAAAATATAATTTTCCACAATATAAATGTTCTTTCTATTTTAAAACATTAAATCAAATATAATTAGCCTCAGAAACAAATAAATGCAAGTATTTTTTACATATTAATTCTACATTAATAGTTATCATTGAGAACTCTTGTCGTAAATATATGACATTGCGAAAATCTATATTTTCCATAGAAATTTTTTTTTTTCACCAGTTTTGTTTATGGAATGGTATTTTAAGTTATTATGACAAATTTTGTCAAAATCGAAGCAAAAAAAATCTCTGGGTCTCAGGAGGTTAAAAAATTTTTAGTTTTAGAAATTTGGTTAGTACCAAATCTCTACCAGGAGGCCCTAAGTTAAGTTGGAGTTGGAGACAAAAAATAGAACATTATTAATTAATCATAATATTAACAAAAATCAAGAAGGTGTAAGGTATTTGAAATTTTTGGACAATATTTAAACTCACTGAGGTTTACGAGTAGTTACAAAACTAGTAGAACAGAAACTTGGCAAGATGAAAACAATTTTATCCAAACGTGGCTTTTTCTGGAACTAAATGTAAAAGGTCAGTGCCCTGCAAATCTAGACGATGTTCGCGGTTGGAGCACGTCCCAAACGTGTTAGAAGCACGAGGAATTATTTTATCAGTTTATGAGGATGGAAATAGGTACCAAAGAAGTATCTATTTGAAATAAATATTTAGTTGAAAAAGGAGAGAAAAAATATTATAGTCAAGGATAATAAATTTGATAAAACTAAGAAAGAAAAAAAAAATCATCTTCGTAATGAAGAAGATGTCACCAAAATATTATCTACAGGCAGAAAAAAATTACTACTTACTCATAGCAGAGCCACAGAAAAATATAATTTCTAAAAGAAACTTATAATAACAAAGATGAAATATGATTCAAAATTTGAAAACAAAATAACAGCATGCAATTTCATAATCAAATTAGGCATGTTTTGATTGGTCGTTGTTCGCTTCCCGCCTTTTCTGAGTGTTTTGATTGGCGAGATGCGACAATAGCGCCAGCTGTTCAAGTGTTTGCACAAAATGGTTGCTTTATTGCTACTTTGTGATCGTAAATGTAAGGGAATAAGGTCGGCAATAGCACGTGAAGTAGATTTTGCTCAGGTCACATGTGCCGGTGCACACAAGAGCAAGAATAACAGGTCCAACTGTGAGAGTGCATTTGTTAAAATCACATCGACTTGTGTTAAGGTATTAAAGAGCATTTTGAAAAAGTGTATGCCCGATTAATGTGGTAGGAAGATAGATTTAATAAGGTCAAAAAGATCAGGTTCCACCGAGATTTGAACTCGGATCGCTGGATTCAAAGTCCAGAGTGCTAACCATTACACCATGGAACCGATGAAATTGTTGATGAAATTAAAAATTCAGTTCATTTTCTGCTATTGTAACCATTATTTCTGCGTATTCAAAATTGTTTGTTCAAGTGTTTGTCATCAGCAAAACTAACTTTAAATAATGTGCTTTAATTCTTTGTTATTATCATCGGTTCCATAGTGTAATGGTTAGCACTCTGGACTTTGAATCCAGCGATCCGAGTTCAAATCTCGGTGGAACCTGATCTTTTGTTTTAAAAGTGAATTATCAAATGACCTATATTAAAACCTAATTAATTTATCTCAATCATCATCGGTTCCATGGTGTAATGGTTAGCACTCTGGACTTTGAATCCAGCGATCCGAGTTCAAATCTCGGTGGAACCTGATCTTTTGTTTTAAAAGTGAATTATCAAATTACCTATATTAAAACCTAATTAATTTATCTCAATCATCATCGGTTCCATGGTGTAATGGTTAGCACTCTGGACTTTGAATCCAGCGATCCGAGTTCAAATCTCGGTGGAACCTGATCTTTTGTTTTATATGACACAATAAGTAACTGTTTCAAATAACCAAAATATTCATTACATCAAAGACACACAGTGTAACTATCGGAGATCAATAATATCTGTCTTCGAAATCATTTGACCAAATTCTTCCAACCAATTTCCAATTTTTATTCACAGTAATTTTTAAAACCAGAAGCCGATTATCAATTAAATTTATTGTTTTAATAATCACCAGAGAATCGGGTCGTGTGACAGACACGTGCCCTTGAATCTATTGCATAGTATGAGTACCGACCACCCCAATTTTATTCAACATTAGGTATTTCAAATTCGGTCGACGCCTATATGGATATTAAAGTCAGGTATGTTACAAAACCTTGTGTCTATTTTGGAAGCTGTGTACGAGTATGTTTTTAGGGTTCCGTACCTCAAAAGGAAAAAACGGAACCCTTATAGGATCACTTTGTTGTCCGTCTGTCCGTCTGTCAAGACCCTTTTTCTCAGGAACGCGTAGAGGTATGAAGCTGAAATTTATATCAATTACTCAGGTCTACTGTCCCTTGAAGCTGTGAAAAAATCAAACTTCTAAGCCAACGCAATCAAAAGATACAGCCATTTATGCCGCAAATTTTCGACACTTGCAAGGGAATCAAAACCTACAGGGTGCTTCCCGTGAACTCAGAATCTTGAAATTTGGTACGAAGCAACGTCTTATAGCATAGATAAAGGAAAAATTACGAAAACCATAAATTTTTAGTTACATCACAAAATATATATTTTTTTAATAATCTTAAACTTACTACCCATTTCCTCATGAACGCGTAGAGGTATTAAATTGAAATTCATACCAAATACTCAGGTCTATAATACCTTTAAGCTGTAGCAAAATCAAACTTCTATGTCAACGCAATCAAAAGAAACAGCAATTTAAGCTGCATATTTTGAAACTCGCAAGTACTTGTAAGGGAATCAAAACCTAAAGGGTACTTCCAGTCGACCTTGAATCTTGAAATTTGGCATGAAGCAACGTTTTATACCACACATAGAGGAAAAATTCCGAAAACCTTAAATTTTTAGTTACATTACAAAATATATATTTTTTAATAAATATAAACTTATTACTTTTTTCCTCATGAACGCGTAGAGCTATCAAGTTGAAATTCATATCAAATACTTAGATCTAATTGCCTTTAACCCGTGAAAAAAAAAATTATAAGTCAACCCGAAAACGCAAAACGCAAATGTACAACCATTGATACCGCATATTTTGAAACTCGCAACTACACGCAAGGGAATTAAAACCTAAAGACCACTTCCCGTTGACATAGAATCTCGAAATTTGGTAAGAAGCAATAGCTTACAGCACAGGTAACAGAAAAATTCCGAAAAGCTTAAAATTTTAAGTAGTTATACCACCAAAAAAATTGTGATTGTAAACATAATTGTAGTTACAGCAATGACCGCGAGTTATTATACTAAGTATGGGGAGGGCAACATTTTTCAAACGGCAAAGACGACCTCACTCATCGTCATTCAATCCCGATGTTTTGGTGAATGTAGCTGTATAATCTAAATGCGTCCTAACTGCTTAAAGTGTTATACTTATAATTAAATTCAATGACATTATTATATTTCTTATTGTTGGTTATTATCAGACAGCTTGCTTGTATTGTTTCTACTGGCGAAGTTTGATGGGACGCTGGTGGCACGGGTGGCACGCGGGGCTATTCACACCTTTTTCAGTCACCATTTACAGGTCTGGTTCAAATTTAATACTTAATTAATATTTTTGAACCAGATTTCTAAATAGTGACTAAAAAACTTAGTAAATAAATAACTTTAATAAAAGAACTTTCGCAAGTCTGCTGCAAGGCTAGTATAAGTGTTTCAGTTATATTATAGATAAATGATATGTGTTAATATAAAATAAAGGATTACTTAAACGATAAAGAGATCTTTGTCTTAAATTTATGCTCCTCCATCTTTCCCCATTGTAATGTTATGAATTTCATTTTGCAATAAAAATACCATAGTTATGACTCGATTGTCGTAATGAACGAACTTTGTAAACCTTGCAGGTTTGTACGGAACCCTCGGTGCGCGAGTCCGACTCGCACTTGGCCGGTTTTTTTAATGTTTACCTTACATTCCTGAAATGGTGTAAAATGTTACAAATTCTATTATTTGGATTCTAGTCCTAAAGATTGTGAAATACATAGGAGTTATGAAATTTCTAAGAACTTCTGTAACTGAATAATTTTGCTGTTAGTCTCATCATTCAAGCTTCTTTTCTTTGAAAATAATTCCAAGTATTTATCCGTTTTAATTAACATAATATTGTAAATTAATGGACGGTTGGAAAGGATGTGAGTTAACGATTAAAGCGAACAACATTGTTTTTATAAAAAGCGTTATTGTTTATTTATCTTCGCGATTACAGCTAATGTTACGATTCACAATGGAATAAATATAAAAATGTTTCGTAGAAGTAATTAACTTTGAATTCTGCAGATAAATAATAATACAGAAATATAAAATTGTCTGAATTTGAATTCAAAAACAGTTTTAATATCACAAGCACGAGTATCTTATTTGAATAATCAAAACACGCCTTCGCATTCGACCCTAGCGAACCTAATTTAAATAAAGAACTAATGATTAATATCACCGAAATTACCCGACGAAATCTGACGTGGTGTCCTTCGGGAATAGTTCGGGTATTTTCGGGCGAGCTCGGGTGCTCTCGGGGCCACTTCGTGCACAGCAGGGGGTCCACAAGCTAATCGTGATAATGTGTTTATTGAATTAGGTGGCGCGTGCGACGCGATCTCCGGTTGCACATGGGTTACTTCTAGTCGTGATGGGCTAAGTGGTATCACTTGTTAGGGGTAAGTAAGGTGCGCCCCAGTGATTTTTGTAAAGTAATTATTGACTCAGTTTTAATGTGGGAACTTTGATTAATAAAAAAGTTAATGTACTTCTGGAAGAACCGGGTCCTTTAATTGGACTCTATTAATAGATTTGTTTATTATATTAATATTATCATTCTTGTCAGGACTTTTACGTCCTTAATAAAATTAAAATTTTGGGGACCTGGTATCTTTTAAACTAGAAACTTAAAGGCACAGGTAATTACTGCTCATAGTACCTATAGCTATATCTTCTACTAACTGTCACGAAGTATCTTTCAGAAAATAGCAAAAGCACATCAAGTAGATCCCGAGCGAAAACAATGCAGGTGTCGAATTACTAGCAGCGAAACGTGGGGCCAAAGAGGGCTGTGGACATTAATTTAATTACCTTTCCCTCTCGGGAGTGCCTAATATTATATAGGAGCGAAGCAGACGACCGACGACCTCCCGGCATACAAATTCAACTGTCATTTTTTCGCGTGAGAAAAAAAAAATCTCGAAACTGATTTCTGTTGCCATCCCAAGTGAGATCGCGTTACGTGTATCGTGGAAAAATAAAATATAAATCTGGTTTGTGATATCCTTTTTCGTTTGGCGCCTTTGTTTTGTTGAAATCCGGCGAAAGGTTTGGAAATTCTCAACTCTGATCTCTGAGATTTGTCAAGGGAACTTTATTTTTACGTTGTTATGGATTTTTTTTTCTTTTAATAGGCCAGACTTATTACCACAATATTCTTAATTAGCAGGCATATCTTGATCATTACCAAGTATGATTTATAAACTGTGTTTCCTTCCTTGTTATTTTTATTTTTTTTATGTAATCTTAGAAGGTATACTGGAATAAGCATTACACAATAATTTTAAGCATTAAATCAAAATCGAGTTAATGCATTGATTATGTTTCTCCATATACGGTAGCTACTACAATTTTACAGTCATGCGACTGCGGTTTCTGAATTGAGTATAAATTTGGAGGACGCGAAAATGGACACATCTAACCCTATGTAAGTCTGCATCTTTGCTTGATCGAGACGTTATGAAATTCTCAATTCAGTAGCCACAGGCGTTATTCACTGATAATCAAGTATAAACAGTTATATACCTACAGCAGTTACATTACGTACTCGTATAATAAAATTCCTAGCTAGCTCTAAATCAGTATCTACAAGTACCTACACCTTCAAGTCAACAGCAAAATCCTATTTCAGTAAAGTACGTGTTTAACGAATTAAACGAGAGATGCCACTAAAAATCGAAGTATCCCAAGACTCTTGGCAGTCCTTAATTAAACTCCGGGCACGTAGCACTCCTTGATTCAGTCCCCCCGGGCCAGTGACACCCCAAACCCCCTTTCCTTATGGACCGCTTAGATTTCCACCCCCTTTCTCCCCACTCTGCTTAGGTTGTGTGGACGGAATACTTGAAGTCTGGAATCTTGTACGGTGAATTGGTTTTGAGAGATTGGACCGTCAGTTTTATTTATATACTTAGGTTAAAGTTTACCTATTTAAGTATAAAAGGTGTATAAAGTCTACAGCTTTGAATAGAATGAAATGTTGATCATTTGTTTTATAATTCTAGTCTTTTTATATCACTTTTGGCAGAGTTTTATTAATTTTATGAAATTGTTGTCATTTTTACAACAGCTCACTACCAGCGTTTTATGACTACTAAGAGAAAATGCTTTAATTTATGAGATCATTTTAGACAACAACGGCATCAAAGACAATTAGAAAAAGAAATCAAAAATGTCGGGTGACCTTATTTGCATATTACGCTCATTCCAAGTCCAAATTGCTTAAAGAAACCAATTACAAAATTCTAGTTGCCTCCAAGAACTCCTTAAGATATCTTTTGCTATTTTTAAAGTAGGAAAAGGCTTTAAAAGTAATCAGAGGGGCTGTGAACGGAAAGTTAAGAACATTTGGCCCGAGGATGGCAATTATGAAGTGTTTTATTCTTTTAATTTTGTTCTTTGCAATCTTTTGATGGTATTATCTTCTAATTAATGCAATGATTGTATTCTTTACTGTTTTGTTTAATTGAAAATAATTTGTAAAGTCTCATATTAATTTATGCAGTTCATGTGTTTTTAATAAAGTATGTATTTCAATCAAAATTAGGTCTACTTGGCCAAAATAGATTTCAAATTTCTCTTTTATTTTAGAACAAAGTGCTTTTAACAAAACAAAGGCAGTTTCATCTAATCAAATCCCCCACCAAGAACGTAAAGTGAAAACTTGAAGAACAATTTGATGTTTTAATTCCATGAGCGCAAACTAATTTCACAAATGCTTTTTAAATTCTTCACCACAAGCCGAGCCACGAAAGTAATGCAAAAAAAGAAGCTGAAACAACCGCCGTGTAATTATTCGGAGAGCTAATGTGCCACTTGTTTATTCCCTGACTAATTAAGAGAAGGAAGAGTTTAAAAAATACCTTAACGAGGCGTTTGGTAAATCAAACATTCATGAGATGGAATGAGTGGGCTTCAGAAACGATTTTTTTATGAGCCACTCTTTTCTAATTTCCATTTGCGTTGGCGTGCTTTTAAAATTTTAATTTATATTTACTGCAACTGAAATAGACTTTTTTTTAAATATTTTTTTACGCAAGGACACATCTTGGGTCCTATTACATTCTTTATACTTATGATAGAATAAAACTAAGTATAATGTCAAAAATATCTTCATTACAATTAAACCATTTATCCCATCCTATATTATCAAACCCAAAATGAATAATTCAGAGCTCTAACTGATATTAATTATCTCAACAGTTCTAGAACTAACCGTTAACTACAAAGTGGAAATTGCCGTACTAACAGGTACCAGAAGTTCAGGGGTAACAAACTTCCGGACTCAATTAGCGTCGAATTAAACCGGTTTCTGGTGAGGTGACAAATCGGGGGCTGCGTTCCTTAGTCTTGACGTTGACTAATGTTCGAGCATTTAATTTCGCGGGAGTAATTATAAATAAAATTTCGACGATAAATTGTGTAGGGCGCATTAATCAAGAAGTTGGGACACTGATTAAAATGCCGTTCGCAACTATTTGGTAAGTTGATAATTTACACGTGGCGGGGTTTTGGGGTTGGATCGGATCAGGTGTCACGTTTTGACTTACGTTCATACATTTACTTAGTAAATTAGTAAAAGTAGATACATAGTCTCTGCTTCATGAAAAATAAAGGCAAGACTTTTTACCTTACGTTTTTTATCCTTTCGATTATTATTTATTTAGAATTGTCAATTACATCCATACGCTTCAAATAAAATGAAATTATAATCATTTGATGTATTTTGTTGGGTTTTGGTTTTGATTTATGATTTCATGTTTAGTTTTTTATTTTCTACTTTAGATATACTTAAGATTTCTCATTTTTAACAAAACTGCCTTAATCTTCTTAAACGAAAATATGAAAACTCTCAAATCCATTATTACTACCACCATTACTATCTACCTCACTTGAAACATGTGCCTCAATAACTAACCCAACCCTTCTATCTTTCATCTCTCTTACACTTACAGTCTATTTTCTTGTTCTCTCACTCGCACTCACTGTCAAAGCAATGAAAACGGCGAATCTATGCGTCTGAATCACGGGCTATAGATCCCCTCCCTTATCTTAAATGAACTGGGGTGCCGAGTGGGTAAGTACCTACTTCTATAGGTATAAGGAAAATGTACTTTGGTACTAGAAAATGTCTTCCTACGCTACTTTTTCTTTAAGATTCCTGACGTGCACTTAGAATGCGTTAAGAGTGCTTTCGCAATACAAATTTTCAATGCTACTAACATGGCGACATAGAGAGTATTCTGAGAAACGTACTATCATAACAATAAATACGAGGGTTTCATTGATTGTCATTTGTTTTACGGTACATGATATTTCTATTTTATGAAACCAATACAAAAAATAGCGATAAACAGAAGATATTTTTGTCAAATAAGACATCAAACATCAAGTAATAGCAAAGGTAAAAAGGTCAAAAAACGTTTCTCTCTTGCCAAATGCACTTGTCCGTGAAGTTTTAACGCCATTGCGACCCTATTTTTGCCATTATTTGATTAAACAGAAAACAAAGCAATCCACGACACTACAAGTCTATTAAACACGGACCCGAAAAGGCCTATTGTGGCGAAATGACAGAACGGGTTAAAATCATAGTAGCACTTTGAGGGTTAAGAGTGTGGTCCCGAATCTTATCCAGCAACTTAAGTGTTAGAGAGACAACGAGCTACAGACCGCAACATCTTATATTCATGAAGGGTTTTGTATTTGTACTCACGGTTGGTAAGGTTCGCAAGCTGATTTTAAAATTGAGAGTTGAGAATAAAATAGAGTAAGCAGACGAGACAACAGACAAGAGCCTGACTCTTAAGTGTATGAGAAGATACAAGATAAAGAGCGATTTGCTAGAAAAGACCATGAATTTAAACATCCGCAGAATATGATGCAGACATATTCTGTTACTAGTAGCAAAAGTGTTAGCAATAAATTAAAATTGATCATTTATTTTAATAACGTATCTGCAACTGGCTAAGCATAGAAAACAGAATGAAAAGTTAAATATGACTACGACTGAATAAGATACAAAACTATTATCAAGTATTATTCCATTATTACCTACACTAATAATATACCTACTACAATACCTACGACACAAAAAAATATAATTTAGATAAGTCAAGCATTTTGTTAACCGTTTGCCCCAACAGTGTGTATCAGTAACCCAATCGCCCCTATAATGTAACCACAAACGTCTTTCACTCTCTCCGAGCATTACGCGATTATAAAACGCCACCTAGCTCATCTTAGGTGTTAATGTACATTAATTATGTGCAAGGAGGGTGGCTTATAGCTTAAGATGTTTTGACAGTGTACCCAACTTGAATTATGTAGGGTAAGTAAATGGATTTCGAAGAAGTTTCGCTTGAATTATAGTCGCTTGGTGGCGAATTGTGGTGGATGAGATATGAGTTAAGTGTTAGGGTTACTCTTATTGCTTTAGTCGTTTAGAGAAATTGTTATATTGTTGATAGTGAAATTCTGATTTATATATTCTCTAAGTTCTTCTACACATAACCATAATAAACAAAACACGATCAAGATTACCAAACTGATTGACATGAAAAACGAATGACGATCAAATGTTTTGATTGTCATTTGTTTTTTATTGCCCGTCGAATAGTCTTATCAACATCTGTGACTGAAAATTGGTAAAAATACTAACAGAATGTGTTTTTCTATGACACGATAGAGGAGCTTACGCTATCGCATGTTTGTGACGTAACGCAGATATAAACGATACGCAAAGATAACTTACCAGTGTGGATGTAGGTGTGCTTCTTCATGTCGGATTTTTGATGGAACCGCTTGCCGCAGTATTGACACGGATAAGGTCTCGTGTCAGAATGGATCAGTAGATGAGTGGACAGAGTGCTAGACCGCTTGAAAGTCTTTCCACATTGCTTGCATTCGAATACTTTTTCAACGCTGTGGACCGCCCTGTAAAAAGGGATGTGTTGGTATAATTTGGTTTAGTAATAAGGTTGGGATATGCAATTTCAGAATACTATTTTTTTATGTTATTAATGGTCTAAAATCTTTGCATTACTGAGAGTTTTATGTGCATACTTCTTAATATTGCAAATCTCTCAACAGAATTCTATCAAAAAAATAGTTTAAAGGCCTCTTTGAGATTAGTTGTTTTAGAATGACGTCGATTAACAAACAAAATCATTTGAATTTAAATAATTGACGGAAATAAAATCTTGTGATGAAAACTCACCTGTGTTGACTCAAACTGATTTCATGGCCAAACGTTTTGCTACACAATTCACAGGCAAAAGGTCTCTTTCCATTATGAGATCTCCTTGCGTGTACTTCTAATCCATGAGGCGTGCTAAACATTTTCTCACATTTGACGCATGAGTACACATCTCCTATTGGTAGTGGCCTTGACAAAGGACCAGGAGCACCTAAAACTGCTGCTCTTAATCGTAATAATTCAGGTCCAGCTGCTTGAACAGCATGTAAGTATAAATTGCTATATCCACCCCAGCCTGGCAAACCAAGACTTCCAGCATCTCTCAAGAACTCCGCAAAAGGTAGAGGTGGATACAAAAATGGCCTTTGAGGTTGGACTCTTGGTGCATCAGGTCTTAGTAGTGCACTGACGGAGAAAGCTTCAGATCTTTTCGGTGGAGGTGAAGAGTCTGGTGGCCTTCTTGGAGATGATGGTGGAGAATCAACTTCAAGTTCAGGAGAGCTGGAGCGAACTGATCTTGGTGAATGCGGCGAGGAAACCCAGCAGGGGCTACCACAACGAGAGGCAGGCGAAGTGTTTTCTGGTCTTGTTTCATTGTTATGATTTTCGTCTTCTTCTTCATCTGTTCTTTCACCAACTAGCCGATTGATGCCAAATTTTATTTCGTCTGAAAATAAAATACACTTTTTAGCAAACTTTTAAAACCAAAAGTCTAAAATGGGGCTACGTTTTATTTATTTAGCAATTCTTTGTCCAGCAGTGAACAATAGACCTTTATTCAAATATACAATAAGCACAGGTGCTCCACTTGTCGCTCCGATGAAATGAGCCGTATCATGTCGCTGCAACAAATTGACTTTCATCTGTTAACCCTCGAGTCCAACCCCCGTAATTAACACGTCGGGGTCCATTCGACCCCAATCTTTTTTTACAATTCGCTAATCCGCGGGCGCGACTGAACGAAACTACACTATTGTTGTTCAGTTTTATTTAGTTTGGTGCTTGATGTATTGTTGTAACTGTTCGGGTGGTTGGCTATGAATTTGGAAGTGTTAAAATCAATATTGGCCAAATGTGTGGAATTGGTATTTGCAGTTCTATTATGCTTTAGTAATATTAGGGCAAACGTTTGGTGAGGGTTTATTTGCAAGATAAATATTGTTTAATGTAAGAGTCTATAAGTAACCATGTATAAAAAGGAAGTAAATAAATCTAAACAACTTCTTATGGCAATCAGTTCATCAGATAAAAGATTATAATAACGATGCCTTGCGGAAAAATGAAATATCACTACAGCCGTTGTCCTTCCCAATAAAACTTCATACATCATCAAGAAACCATCAGCGCAGACTCACGCTGTCCAAAAACAAACATCCATCTCGAGGCGAGACAAGTTACACTAATGAAGAGCGACCCCTATATCTGAAATGCAGCAGCTGTCGGCATTTGGAGCGGAACCAATCGTGGACCTTCGGCAAAGTTCGGCAATGACTTCGTCCCCTAGAGTAACCTCTCTACAACATCGGTACATTTCACGCCCGGGCCTCTTTCAACAATGGGCTAGCGTTTAAGGGTTGCCTCTGTACACTTGTTTGTTTGTCCCCTACGCGACACGGTTTTATTACCCCATAGTATTTATTACATATTAATGGTTATTTAGATTCATTGTTCGAAAGCGCAGTATGCTCGAATTTATAGCGATGCGAAAAATTGAATAGAACCCTTCGCGTAATGGAGTGAAATGTAAAGACAGTTATTGAGCTGTATTGTTCCGTTTTGTAATTAGATGATGAGAATTTATGGAGTATTGATTTACACATTAATTTATAGTTATTATGATCAATCACTCACACATAACAACAAAGACCGTTTTTAAAGGGAAGCCATTTCGAGTGTTAAGTATAGCCAGAAAAAGATGCCGGCAACATTTTGCAAACTTTCTCCATCTAAAACCAACAGCTTCAAAACTACACGGGAACTCAGAACTGAATTAAGGCGTTTTTCAGCAGAAAATTGGATTACAAAACGTCAGACGTGTGCATTTTTCTATGCAAACAGTGCATTAGGGTCATTAATGTCCGCCTATTTGTAGCCTAATGCAATTTTAATTATAAGAGGCGTGCCACTAATTGCAGCTGCATTCAGATTGTTATTTTTCCGAGAGCTTTTAACAAATTAAAAATACGCGTTTGCGGTGGTAGCGAGTGTACAATTTACATATGAAATTGTGCAAATTTGCAACGTGATAGAGTGAAATCCGCGCGTTCGATCAGGCTCAGTGGAATCGGAATCGTTTATTTTAGCATTGTTTAACAATGATGAATACGTCTCATTGCAATTGTATCTATCGTCGATTAGCTTTGAGTTGTGTTTCAACTAATCATCACATGCATAGGGAATACTAATTTCAATATGGTTATATTCATTTGCAAGCAATTTTCCAAATTGTTAATCACGTACACGTATAATGAAAGCTACATGTCAAAGGCAGAATTTATAACCATCAATATAAAGCAGAGGAAAAGTGCCAAATCGATTAACAAATGATCCAGATTATGACCTAAACATGCACCGTCACGCATGAATCGTTTGTCAGGATTAGTCGAAATGAAACGTTAAATAATAATCAGCTCATATGGGGCCCATGACAAATCTAGCGAGTTTTAATAAAGTGCTGTTATGTGACGGCATATAAATCTGCAATTCCATGAATTTGATTTTGTGGAACTCAATTTGAGAGCACTGCAGATAGTAATAACTTTAAACTAGTATTATTTGATAGACAAGTAGACGTTACGTTTTTTTCTGAAGAAAGTAGTAGGTATCACTTTTACTTATACCTTATGTAAACAAAATTTTATTACGCAGCAGAATTGAATCTTTTAAGCACGTGATTTGAATTAAGTCACACGTACACAAGAAATAAAATTGTTAATGATGTATAAATCAAATGTTATCATTCAATTTTAATGTCTTTTATCTAACAAAATATAAGTTGTTAATCCAAATTATCGGCGAGGATTAACCAAATCTTGGATTGTAAATGACGAGAGATAGTCTAAAAACAAGTCATATATTGTTTTGTAAAGGTGTATTTATACAAAGTTGCGAATTAGATATTTTAACACACAATTTTACCAATAATATCTGTCAACGTTGTGATTTTTTACCCCAAGATTTGTTTCAACTTACACATCGTAACTGCATCTGTGTCATGAATATTAACATCAATAATATAAAAGAATTCAGAAATGTATTGGATGTATTATCACTGTCATATAAACCCATCTAAGCAGCATCATAAGCTTTGTCAGCAATTCTTTCATCAACCGTCAACGCATGATGATGAATGCTCCTGCAGGACTTTGCATTTTACTTAATATCTTAGAAATTTGATCGCCCTTCAACTGCCACAGACATATTTGTCTTTTTATCAATTTACCTGTGTGAAACTGTTGCTCCATCTAATCTAAAAGTATCTAAAAGTTCTCATTTTTCAATGTCCTATCAGCACACATCCTAATTGCACTATTTGAACCATAAAATCATTACCAAACACACATTATTTATCGCTAAACCTCGGGTTTAATCAAGTTGGATTTATTCCACTTGATTAATCTGTTTCTATCAAGATTACTATAATCAAAGCTGTATTTTTGAAGGTCTAAGCTAGATTATTACAAATTCTTTCATTATTGATTCTGTTATCTTTACGACTTTATTTTGAATGAATTTAGGAAGGTTTACGTGTTACGGTAGGTAGTTGTGGTGTTTCCAAAATTACAGTTGTTTATCAAACGTGGTTTTATTGTTGATTTAAAATATTTCACCCATGTCAAATCCTTTCTTTTTCATATTTCCTACTTAGGAAATATGAAAATAAAATCAATTAAGATACTTATCTTAATTGATTTAAGTTTAATGTTTGTGTCTTTTACTCGTCTCATTAGAGCTAGTTCGATTATAATTATTATGTAGTAAATAATTTGAATACTTGCGTTTTTCTTAACAATTATTTGTTAAATAAAACTGTAAAATAGAATTTTGTAGATAACTAAAAATATTAACCTCCTAGTTGGTATGAAAGACTACCTATAATTTACTAACTTCTGCTATCCATTATCTTGCTATAAGGGAGCATATCAGTAGTTTATATTCTTATATAAGCATCAATACCTACTGTTTTCGATCAAAAATCCCTATCGATTTTATATTACCCTATTCGTCAGAACATCGTCATATATTTACCATAATTTAAAACCTTTACTATCAAATTGTCGACGTCACATCCGTTTTAAAGTATTAACATTGACAGTCCGTTTTCTTTGATAAACCTTGATAAATCAGGGTTTAGCTGTAGTACCGCGGCGAGATCAAAGTTTATACTATCAACCGAAGGATTAGGGTGACCACACCTTGGCCCCAGTTGGGCTAAATGCTACGTCAACGTTATCTGTCAAAGATTTCACGTGAGATTTACGAAGAAATCTTTTAAAAATGCCGTGTCTTCTTGATAATGTCTAGAGGGATCATGACGTCAAAGAAAATATAAGATTTAGAATTACCTAGTGTTTGAATTTTTTGACAGTTTGACAAGTACTAATACTATGTGAAAAATGTGGTGACGTATAGGTAAAAACCAATCGCGTTTTTTATCTTCGTAAATAAAACGTCATTATAATATAATTTTTTATGTTTAACTTTTTTGATATCTTGTACCTTTTATCTTACTTCTTACAAGTTTTGAAATGTCAATGTTTATGCCTATAAATGGATAGATGTGAGGATATTTGTTACTCTTTCACACAAAAATCACTGAACAGATTTTCATGAAACTTTTCAATATTGTAGTTTGCACGTCTGAATAACACAGGCTATAATATTATGATAAGTAATTTGTAAGTTTTTGATTTTTTTTGGCGATAAATGCGTACGAAGCCACGTGCAGCGTCTAGTATTAAATAAAGCTCGTTGTTGTGAAATGAGCAGTATTGTTTCCAAACCAAAAAAAAAACAAAAGACTTAATCAATCAAAGTTTTTTTAACTTCATGGAGTCTCTACATCTCAAGCGGCGCCTTTGTATGCGTGCCCCGATTTCTCCTCTCATTTCCACGAATTATTTGCTGAAACAATAGCACGAGTTTGTCACATAAACTTTTTTCGACCGAAAAACATGTAATAGAGGCGACAGCACCTTTATCTAACTGTAATTAAGTTTATTTTCCTCTGTTTCAAGAGATTTTTGGAGAATTTAGGCGCAAAATTAAAATGTTTTTAGCTTTTTTTGATGTAGTTAGTGTATAAAGCGGTCTCTTTGAGATAATCTTGTTTTATAATTGCCTGTCAACAGTGCTTAGATTTGTGATTATGAGTTTACAAACTTGGCAATGAGTTTTTATGTGATTATGTGTCTTACTAGACTGTTAGCAAATAAGAAATTTGTTACATCTTGAATTAGCAGTTAATCAGTACCTAGACTATATGTTCCTTTTTTATTTTATTTTTTATTTTATCTGTCTCGTTCAGGTTTATATTTTTTGTCATAACTGACCTGTTAGCTACCTTAGAGGTAACTTAATTTTTTTATATAGTTTTACATATTTTTACATATTATTTATATAATTTTACAGAAATCTAAAAAAAATGAGTAATAAAAAGACCTTGATAGGTAAAAACCTTGAAGTACTTACCTAATAAAGGGACCTTTGTTTAAACTTCAAAGCAAATCTCCATTCCGAAATAAAACAAAGTAGGAATACCATTATTTAATGGAATTATGGTCAGGACAAAGCGACAATCACAAGTCCCTGAATAATTGACAAACAGACCGACACAAAATTCAATTGTCATAGCACAAAGTCACGCGAACTTTAAACACAAGGTTATTGAGTGACTTGGCTTACTTTGCTCAGTTGGGCAGGGATGCATTTAGATTCTCAGCTTAAAATTTTGAAACTTGCAATGGAAAAATTGTAACAAAAAATAACACTTGTTACATTACAAATATTTAAAAATGAAAAAAAAAAGATTTGTTACGTATTTTGTTTGTATAAATTTATTAAAATGTTATACTGAATCTCTGCGTTTAATTTTGCATACCACTCTCTCCACTGTAAAAAAATTAAAATTATGTTCTTTTTGAGTGCTCATATACAAAATTAAGTTTATGGTATATTCGGCTACAAGACTTGATTTACTAAATCCTACCTTAAAACCTCGCCTTCCCTAAAACCAACCCTGTGTTATACTTAGCCAAACACAGTCGTGAATAATCGGGTAAACATTAAGACAGTCCGGTGTTGTCGCGACCGCATGGCCACCCTCAAATATTGACAGAGCCGCATGCAATGCTATGCTACCCTTTGATTGATCGTGCTTTGTTTAGTTTTTTATAACGTAACCCGGAAAAATTGTCTATACTTACTTCCTATTTATTTATTGTTGAGGCAAAACAAACAGTTATTCAACTTATTCAACAATTACAAAAAGATTAAGAATATCTTACATATTTCGACCTAAGTACTTAAGTACATAAATAATCTGTCACGCCTCTTTCACATCGGGGTAGGTAAAAACAACTACGCTCTACTTGCCACGTATCAAATATACCTCCTTTGCTTCATTCACATGTATCAGTCATATCATACATGCACGTCGGTTTAGGGTACTCTTGACTCGACCTAAGAAGATAATATGTTTACGAGTAAAACTATTAAGACCCGAAAGAGTCTTCGCGATATTTTGACTTTGTCTAGTTTACGTGAGTTATGCTAGTTTCATTTCAACCTTCAGATTTATATTTAACTAAAACACTCACTTCTAAAGTATTTTGACAAATTGATGGATAAGGTGAAAAGAAAAAGTAAATAACATCACAGATTACCTTGCGAAATCTATCAAGAACCACAACGACACTATATTGACATTGATAGATCTAATAGATCCAAAAGAAATCGATAAACCTCTCGATAAACTAGTCTAGATTTGAAATATTAGATTAGATAACAGCCAAGTGTCTATTTTGTTTGTCGATGCGTGATTTATTGTGAAATCGTTACTACGTGATTGCAATGTTGCTTCAAATCTGAACATATCTGATGGATATGGTGATTCAAAGGACATTAACCTATTACATATCAAAATGATACATAGCCACTTACATTATTTTCAAGATTCTGTTTTACAGACAGATGCTGATGCTGGTACGGTATGTCTAAAAGAAATATTCTAAATCATAGCGTTACTTATAGAAAACGTAGGTAAAAATCTGTAAAACTAAATTGAGTTTGCAATACCCCTTAACTTTCGCTTTGGGTAAAGTATAATACAGTTATGGCAAGCCTATTTTATTCCTCTGTTGTGGAAAGGAAGTGGTTCCTTGATAATTGGATGGGATATATTTTATTTTGTTTTTATTACATATCTAGTATTATTAGGGATTTAAGTCTTTAAGTATTATCGTATTACGAACATTTTACTATAGTTCCTTTTCAATTCTTCCAAAATATACACCAAAAAGGCATAGAAGGACAATCCATACATCTCAAACAGGCAAGCTACAAAAACGCTTATCTTGTAGAGCCGTGTTTGCTTACAGCGGTACACATGTCCAAATCGGATTTACTGAATCGAGGGGCAAGGAGGGTTGGCAGAACAGAAATAAGCTACGTTTCTTTATTTTTATAGTTGTTTTTGAGCCTGAATGAGAAGTAAAAGAGAATAAAGAAGGAAATGAAGATATAAATAAAGATATTAAATCTACAATATTAACAGTGGTCAAAGATGATTTAGTGCAGGTAGATGAATTAGGTTGACATGATGATGATGATGATGATGATGGTGATGGTGAGATATAGTTCAATTTTATACTGATTTTGACAAAATATAGTAATAATGGAATTAAAAATATTGGAGACGAAAACGAATCAATGAAATAAAAAGAATTCAGAAAAATAAAAAATGACTATCATATGCCACCTAACTTGGCAGAATCAAAAACAAAAGCTTAAAACTGTCAACGAAAAGACCATCACAAATTATGAAGTAAATACGCCAACCCTACATCTTTATCAAAATTCGTGTTCGATACAAAAAATTACAACCATCATAACATGGTGTGTTTAAATTGTCGATACGATACGATATCGCACCTTTGTGACTGCCGCCGGCAAATCAAAGTCATAAAACAAACGTAATTTTGCCAGAGATAGTGGTGACAGAACGATTAGATAGGACAGGCCCAAATCTGAAGTTGTGGGATTGGGTGCCGTGTTTATTGGAATTCTGTTAGCTGGCTGTGATAATTTTTGAATATGATTTTATATGGTAATTTTTGGGTTTTTGGGAAATGTTCTGCTAATAAAGAATTTGATTTCATGACGTATTATCTACAATATCGTAATGTTAAATTTGTTCAGTGATTAAAGCGTGAAATAGTAACCAGCGTCCATTCACATACTTAATCATCTTCTGTTATTATGAACTGTAAGAGCAGTTTCTCACTACGTCCGATTCAAATCCGACCTAAATTGGGATAGGTAGTTTAGGTATAGTTTCCAAATAGAAATAGTATAGCCGTAGAACTGTTTCTATGCTCACATAATCCATTTTAATCGAACCGGACATAGAGCAAAACCTTTCTAATAATGGTAGAATTTAGAAGTTTACCTCGTGGTGAATACGTGTCATGGTTTGGAACAGGTGGTAGAGAAGCTATCCTCGGTTCTGATCGACTGGCAGACGCTCCCCATAGTGACTGACATAAGCCACTTCTCAGGGCTTCACTGGCTGTTAGTCCTGTAACAATAAATAATTATTTGTTTTCGAAATTGAATGAGATGGTTAATAGATAGTTATCGTAGCTTCATGAAAGGTTAGTAATTTAGGGCTCGTTTTATCACCTACAGATAAAAAGTAACTGACAGATAAACCTATGTCTATTTCATAAAACATGACGCTTTAGACAGTGGCAGGTATAAAATATCTGTCTGTAGATTTTTATCTGTAAATGATGAAAGGGCTCCATTAAAACTATAGGAGAAGGCGGTGTGATGTTTAACAAATATATTTATGTGATAACCTTTTCTACAACTGGAGAAATATGTATTTCTTACTATTCAAATTCCTGTAGGTATAAGAAAGGTAAACATTATCGAGTAAGTAAAGCAGGTATTAATGATATTTTAAACTTCTTTTTTATTAATTTTTTAAGTGAATAGAGTTAAATGAATCTAAGAAATATTTAAATTAATCTGAATTACATATCAATGATGAACTACTCGTAGGTACCTACTGAGTTTGTAATCATGAAACATACATCTCTCGTGCCAGCCTAGTTGATTTTACTATGACTCAGCAATTGGTACTAAAATGCCCTTTGTTATTAGATACATACAAAATTACGCACAATTTAATTACGTTATCATTTCCGGTTTTCAGTGGTAAAGAATAAATAAGTTGTATCAATTAACGCTTTAATTTCTTTTAGTTTTTTCAATTAAATGCTTTCCTTAGTAACCAAAAAGGTGTAAAAAAAAAATTTGTTTATAATGTTGATTATCTCTTAACCTCTCGGTCATCCTTCGAAGAACTCGATTGTTCGATTTCATTGTCATTACTGATTTATAAATCTTAAAGCTAACAAAAGCTCTCACAATCATTTTAGTTGCCAAAACCTTAGTTTTTTTCGTAACATATCATAATTTTATCTCAATTCAGTTAAATCTACACGTTTAACTACATCTACTGCAAGCTTATAATTTTCGCATTTAATGTTTTCACTAAGTGCGTCATGTTTTCTTATGTTCATTACAAAAGCGAAATTTTAGAGCCCCGCTAAATTGTCCAATTGTATGTTTGCGTTATCAATGAAGTGGTCAGTCTTGATTTGCTCGACTCATGCCCATTGCCCGTTGCCCTCGTAAGGGTCAGCGCAGACAGAACGGAGCGCAGCGGAGAGGATTTTATTACCGCACTTGAAAATAAACCTTAAATTTTTCACAATTAAGTGCATAAATGCTCGAACCTGACAAAAAATGCTCGCGCGTCCTCGAGGATGCGCGGGAATGCCGGTTCGAGCATTTATGCACTTAATTGTAAAAAATTTAAGGTTTATTTTCAAGTGCGGTAATAAAATCCTCTCCGCTGCGCTCCGTTCTGTCTGCGCTGACCCTAAGGGTCTGATCACTGCCATGATGCGTGAACTGTCATTATTATGGACACTTTGAATTATATCGTCTTCATATCTTAAGTCCGAATTGAACAAATGTTTTCGATATGCAAGCTATGTTGAATTCTAAAGCATTTAAGTTTCTGGGTACGTTTTCAAATCTCGAAAATAATCAGTTAAAAATCTTGAGACAACATTTTTAACCGACTTCAAAAAAGGAGGAGGTTCTCAATTCGTCTGTATGTATAATATATTTTTTTTTTTTTTTAAGTTGCAAAATTCTTAAAATAGGTAGCTTTTTTCTGTGTATTTTTAACTACTTATGGTGGCATTGTCTGTGTATTTTGTTCTGAATAGTTATTACATAACATACCCATTTACTCTTTCATATTTTTATTACATTTGTCATTGTATCCAAAAGGTACCTAATAGTCTGTGAGTTTATCACTAAGTAATCCTCAAATTTATTTCTACCAACGATAGTAAAATTCCTAAAAAATATTGACGTTTTCTTCAAAACCAACTTCAGAATGATTAATCTTGATAGTTTATCAAGACAGGTATCGCATATTTAGGTAATCACGGCTAGAATTACAAGATAAATGCTTGTAATTACATGATATCATTTAAAAACATTTAAAGTAATGCTTTTAATATAAATATCAATGTTTGAGCCTATGGATGGATTTATGAATGGACTTGAGGATGTTTTTTAGTCTTTCATGTTCGTCGTACAGCTCATGCCCAATCATAAGTACTCGAGAGGATATCCTTCGAGTCATCCCCAACGCCGTCCAATTTGTCACATTTCGGGCTAAAAAAAAATCATTCGCCAGCTGAAACGATAAAAGAGAAAGCCTCCAAACAAACAGCTGATTATTATTTCCTAAAGACAAATTCACGCAATCTGTTATCACCCAGTTCTGAGAATCCATCCATCAATGAACTTCTTGCAATCAATCTTCTTGTCTAAATATAGACAAAATCGGTAAAAGTCCAATCATGTACTTTGGCATAAATACAATTTATGTCCGTGTTTTTGTTTAAAACTGAAAATGTTGATTTCTTGGAAAACTTTTTACTTAAATGAAAATTCTCCATAGTGTGTAAAGACTAGGTAAAGGCTGGCTTATAGGCTTGGCTTAGTATTATGGCAAATTTTTCCTCCGCAATCAAAAATAATGTTCATTTTATCAATAAGCCTAATATTTATGAATATTATTAAATAGGTACTTGAACCTACCCTAAACTCGTAATTAAAGAAACTTCCTTTAAAAGTAAGACATGCACAGCATATATGGATATAGAACGGACATCTCAAAACAGGATAAGGACGATAAGAGGCAAGGACAATCAGTGCCAAAGGAAGAGAGCGATTCGGTGGCGCCACGACGACGTCGAATGCTAATGTCAAGATGAAGGGAGATTTGTTGGTGTGCAAGCTTAATATAATGCTCGTTTTATTAGTCTGATGTGTCTTGAATATGCGGACGAGGAGCGTCGCAATAATCGTGTTAAACCAAAGCGTAAAGTGGGGAATAAAAAATAAAGTTCATAATGTGTAGGCGATAACGAAGGTTAAAATTTCTTAGTTGAATATGTAGCTATTAGTTGTAAATATGTTGTCATTTTTTTCGTCGTGTGTAAAAGACTTTCAGTTATTTATTTTTGAGCAATAAATGACGTCTTTCTTTATGCAAGTTGATATAGGTTAGACACAGTTTGTTAACTATAATAACCGCGGTTTAAATAAAAGCGAACAGAAACATAATAAAAGAATCAACAACAATGTTGAACCAATAAAAGACGATGTTAATTCTGCTATTTTTGGATCTAACACAAATTTACTGCAACCTAGATATAATTGTGGCAAAGCTGAACCGTCTAGCTTGAACCTAGCTTACCCCACGTCTAGCTTACCCCACAGAGTTTCTTGCTAGGTTCTTCTCTGGGGGAAACTGCGCTTTGCGAATCTAGCACTAGCTTAAAAAAGTATATTTTAATAAGTAATGTAACGGTTTCAAGAGCATTTTTTGTGCCTATGAAATAAATATATTTTTGACTTTGACTTTGACTTTGAAACGCACTAATCGTTGAAAAGAAAAATATGACTCAAGACTCAATTTATCCTTACAGCACTTAAAACTTTAAAACCAATGAGCTTTGTAAACAATGACACACATCTGGGCCCTAGGTCTGCTAATTTAAATTATTCTCAGTTGTGTGCCGGCAGAGTGTCAATGTCATTTTCTGACACATTTGGTCGCAATCAGTGTCAGCCATTGTTTAGTAGAATACCAAATGTGTCCAAAAACGACATTGACACACTGCTGACACACAACTGAGGCTATTTTAAATTAGCACACTCGTGCCCTGAGTAAATCTAACCTAGTATCATCAAGCTTCAAACAAACTAATCGTAGAAACGAAATCTATGACTCAACTATGGTATAAAATGTGAAAAACAAAAGCCAGCCGAATGGCGCCATGCAAGAATCAATGACCGGCGTCCGGCCGCGGGTTCATCACTAAATTGCCGCTGACAACGCCAATTGTAACCATCGCTTCCTGTCTTTAGGTAAGGTGCAAGTCATGTTCTCTAGCGACAGTTTTTTAGAGTGCATACGTGCCCTACTTATGCATTATGCTGATAATTGGTACTTTGCTTCGGAGAACGCTCCGAAAATTCTCAGAGATTGTTATGCTAGAAAGTGCAAACCTCTGCAAAAGTCTTTCCACTAGGACAGAAAGATTCTGAATAAATATAAAAAAAATAAGCAAAGCCTTATAATAGTAGTTGTGAAATTTTCAGAGATAACTTTAAAATCATAAATTCACTGGATTCGCTATAAATTGGCAAGAATTCTAATAGTTTTGTAAATGTGGCCAAACTTACCTAAAATCAGTTAGGTACTTAGAAACATTAATAAAAAATATTAAGTAACATTTTAATAAAAACATAACGGTCATGACTCGGGCAAGATAAGTGTCGCGTGCTGATTCTAACGCCAAAATTGGTAGCAGGATTGACTGGCCATTATTTCAATTCATAAATTGCATAAGAGGATATTCATGAACGTGATTTGGAAGGAAGGAATGAAACGATTGAAAGTAGGATGTTGATCAGTTAGATTTTGATTCATTTAAAAACAAATGGTATGACTAAATTCACTTTTTTTGGAATAAGCAGAGCCACATACAACATTATGTACCCATTTCACCAGAAAAAAAAAGATAAAATTTAGCTAACAGATAAACATATTATGTCTATTTTTCAAAACATGATGTTTTAGACAGAGGGTTATAAAATATCTGTCAGATAAATTTTATCTGTACATGGTAAAATCACACAAATCTAAACTACGTTTTACAAAATTACCAAGTAATTGATAAAATGAAGACTATAATAACCGGAACAATCTATAGAGACACAAAAGGATCCTAAGATACGAAAAACAAAACAACATCATCCTGCACTTCATAATATGACAGTAATCAGAAACGAATAGCCCACAATAAAAACAGTATGAAACTAAAGACTAGCATTCGACTGACAAGCGTTGGCGCCCTGCAAAGTGGCGCCCTCATACGTCCGGCACACCCAGCGAGAATTGCATGGACACCAATTGATACCCAGTTTATTATCGCAGATGATTTGATATTGACTCGATATATTGGAGTTTATAGTGCAGGAGGTGGATTAGGTTCATAAAAATGGTAGATTCATTGTTTTGTGTTTGTTGTTCTTTGTGTTATATCAGAGTTTACTAAACACAAGTATTTAAAGACTGATAAAAGAAGACTTTCATTTAAATAAATTAATGAACTATTGAATCAACCAAAATTTATTACAAACAATAAAACATTTATACAAACAAAAGAATACATTAATGATACTGACTGTAAATTGACAGAACACAATAACAAAATTGAAGTGAAACACCTTCAAGAAGATCACAAAAACGCAAACAGCAAAGGACATACCACCAACATAGACCCTCTTATCAAACTCAAAGCAACCGCTGGACATCAATTAGTTCTAGATGTCATAAGACAATAGGGCATTTACATCGATCAATGGGACCGTCCGTTCATTCATTCGAATTATTATTAGCGAGTGATGTTCTTCAAATCGTTTGATGCACGAATAATGGACAAAGAGTGCGTGGAGAGGACACAAATAAGCATCTCAATTCTGTTGATGCAAACATCGTTGCATCTGAAAGATCCGTGATCACTTATTTTAACATTGATATTGACGCTGTAATTGACCATTCACAGATGAAACGCTGGCTGTAATAAGGGTGAACTTAGATATACATGTGAGTGCTCTTTGGACTTCAAGTGTGAAAATAATGCAGTTATTGTGCCTAAGCATGAATGAAACTTAAATTTAATGTAAGTAACAATAATTGTTGTCATGCAGGCTGACACAATTTGCTAATTTTTGTAGTCATACTTAATTTAGTTATTGATAACATGACAAAGAAAATGATGAGACAAGAACTGCCTTCTTCGAATTTGAATACGAATGCATCGAAATTTTCTTTTTCTCTACAAATAATTAACTACACGAATTGAATGAAGAGGCAACACAAAGTTCCCAAGAATCTGTAGTCTGTACTACTTGATCATAAAAAAGAAGTCATCGACAAACCTAACACAGTAGCCAACTCTAAAGATTTCTGTTCCTAATCCGGGTGTCACGTTACAGAACTTGGGTGGTCATCTGTACAGTAGGATTATTATTGCGCATAACGAACCACTGAGAGTGGACAATCTAGAGTATATTGAACGGAAATCTATCAAGCATCACTTTTCTTCAGCGTGATTACATTTAATTTTGAGGTTTTTAAGTCTTGAAGAAGCAATAACTCATTGATGAGTTGATTTTTGGTTACTACGACTGACAAGTATTAACAACAATGTAGATATATCCATAACTGACTACAATAAAAGGGAAATGAAATGAAAAATCATTTAATCCTGTAGGTTTTGACAACACTTAGGACGGGTCATTTTTTAAAGTTAATGCTAGATTCGCAAGAGTGCAGTTTTCCCCAGAGAAGAACCTAGCAAGAAACTCTGTAGGGTTGCTCTTCATTATAGTTTTCTGAGAAATTCATTATAGTTTGCAACAAATCATGATTCTTGGAATGTAGAGTAAATAGATAGACCACAATAAAACCAAGCCACATTGGAAGATATTTAATGTAATTGACCATGCACCATTTGAAAGGCCTACTTAAAATGGTAAAGAATAATAACGCCAAAGAAACTCGGCTAAGCACATACTTATCTTGGTGACAAGCAGTCTACCGGGCATCACTCTTATCTTTAAACACTAACTCATTGTTATATTGTTGGAATAACGTTTCTTTCATTTTTATTTGCAGTGGAATGTCAAATGTCACGTCGGGTCACAGTTTCCTGACTTCAAACGTTCTGATTAGTAGCTTTTTTAAAACGCGATACCAAAAGTTTCTGTGAAATAATAACGTCATATCTATAGAGGATGTTTTTAATATAAAACATTGAGTTGATCTTGATAAATGTTCTAACGTGATGGTAATTAGTGCAAAATATTATTATAAGCTTTGAGTATAGAATTATAAAGGAGGTGCCATACCGTCTGGATCTGCGTGCCTGGTCTGGCGCAAAATGGCTACCTTTTTGTATGGAATTTCTTATCATTTGACAGGTCATCTACCAAGAAAACTATGAAAAACTTGGCGCAACCTTGTCACGCTGTCATAAACTCATTTGTAGATGAAAAAAAAATGGGGCCACTCCTTATATTTCTTCTTCATTGATTATAAGTACCAAAAATATACCATCATTATGAAGTAACATTTCACACTACAACCACACTAGGATTTCCTTGTCGTAAGTACCATGGTCATTAAGATGGGGGCAGCACAAGACCGGTCGTTATAGAGATCCTTGGGGAAAGCTTTTGTCCAGCAGTTGACGTCCATTAGCTGACACAACATGTACCATAGTCATATACCAAGGCAAACGCAAATATCCAGACCTCAAATAGACCTTTCAATTCATCATTTAAGTATCTGCCTAGGTGTGATTCGAATTAAAGACCCTTGGCTAGTGACCATTGTGCCAACTGAAATCTGAAACTCTCGCCAATTGACTGTAACCCACATTAGTTCTTAAACTTTTAGTCTCACGATCTTCAGCTTCAATTGCAATTTTTATTAGGTATTTATATTATAATACTTAGATTATTATTATAATATAAATCTTGGTATTTCTTACTTGTGCTTTGTCCCGTATTTGTGACAATATTAGCAAGATTTTCGTTTACAATGATATCACCGAATTACATTTTTTTTGTTTTTATTTCTTCAATCTAAATATATTTAGCAATTTCTTACACTTTCTTTCGAAATCCATTTAGACAATTAAAATATCCTCTGCTTTTCTAAGCTTTTTGAAACCAAACTTGGCTGGGACTGTATCCAAATTTATCAATGACCATAATATGATCTTACAAAAAACTTCATTCACAAACCAAGGCGTCTGGGCATCGTCTAAACGGCACCAAGTCACTGGCTATCCATTTGTATCTAGTTTAGTTCCCACGGCCACGACTCCTACGCATGCTTAGTCAGAGTTTGTCATCTGCCACATTAATTGATCTAGGGATCTAGCCGTAAATTAAATCGTGGTTCATCAATGGCCAGCTCAGTTTTTCTTGCACGTCTTTTGTTTCTTGTTGATTGTGTTTTGTTTTAGAAAATGTTTGATTGTAGAATCTTTGTGACTTAATACAAATGTATTCATTAATTTGTTATTTTTTTTAAGGGGCGCAGATTTATTTTACTTTAAGTGTTGGATACAAATAATATTAATTTATTTAGATTCATCATGAATCCAGATGTCTTGAGATGAATCAATGAGGAGATGAATCTGACACAAGGTAGACGGACAATGCTGACGTAAAGCTTTGCAGTTTGAGCTTTTTTCATGCAGCAGTTTCATTTTTCGCCAATTCACTTACTATTTTTTGCAAACAAAAGTAACCATAATGTCATAAAATTACTTTCGACTAGTGTCCGACCGAAGGTCTATTTTCGGCCGAAGCCGAAGCCGAAGCCGATTAATCGGCAATCGCCACAATCTTCGGCAGAAGCCGAAGCCGAAGGTTTATAAGCTCTTAGTAATTTTGTTCAATATTGTCTACAAGCTACAATAAAATTAATGTTATAGATTATTTCGAAACTTCAATATTGAAGGTTTATATTGACTGTCTCATATGGAGGTGGATTCAAACATGATAAAAAAAGTTTGTGATTTATTCGTAAAAAAATAATCATTTGTTTATTAAGTAATTCATCAAAAAACCATCTTCGGCGAAACCTTCGGCTTCGGCCGGGTTTTGGGCCGAAGCCGAAGGTTTCGCCGAAGATGTTTTTTTTGGCCGAAGGTGGCCGAAGCCGAAGCCGAAGCTTCGGTCGGACTCTACTTTCGACCCAAAATTAACTGTAACTATTCCAAAACAGGATGCAATCAATCCATAACGGTCTAAACAATCATGTTATCACTTTATATAAAAAAAATACGCAGAGCTACAATTGCGTCCAATTGAAATTCTGCCCTGAGAAAACATTCAATCTCGCGCAATTAACACCTTTTAACCCGATCTGACGTTCGCACGACAATCAACGCAGTGGATTCTAAGCTTTAATTTATTTCTAAGCCTTTATTTTCAAGGATCATACTAGATTTAGTTTCAGTTTCATTGAGGTTATCTTTTTTATTAATCATTTTTCAAAAGTGACCTTAAACGCTACAGAAGAAGGAATGGAATAAGATGTTGCATTACATGAAGACTATGTAGTAAAAAATGGAATTGAGTTATTAGGTACAAAAGAAATTTTAAATATACCTGAAAACACGTACAACCTTAACAGCTAACAATACATCAAACTGACACAAAAACAGCATTGGAAAAAGATTCGAATTGACAAAAAATTGTGGCCAAAAACGAAGATTCGCGAAATAAAGGAAACGCCTTGATTGCCTCTCATGGACACGAGTTCTGAAAACGTATCGCGTGTGGGCGAAACGTGGGAACAATCTGAACGGATCCGCTAGAGACTATGAAAGTTGCGTAAATTAATTCAGTAGTATACTCGTAAAAGATGTTCGATTGTGCTCTCCTAAGATACGCTTTCAAATATGTGTCATCTACATAATTCAATACATACATACATATCCGTCACGCCTCTTTCCCATTGGGGTAGGAAGAGACCACTTCCTTCCACTTGCTTCGATCCAAACACACCTCTTTAGCTTCATCCACACTCAATAATCGCCTCATACATGCCCGTCGCTTTAATTCAATAGCTTTGGTTAATTAGCTGATACTCATTTGGGACGTACTTAAAAGGATATATTTGCGGCAGATATGTTACGTACCTAAAAAAAAAATTTAGAAAATTATAGTGACTCTGCATTAAGTTACTAATCATCTCATTTGATACGTGTGATACATGTAAATGTTTAATTTTAAAAAGTGGTGGTGAACCAACAGGGTTTTCACGCACTAGCGGTTGATCCGGCGCGGTTTCATATCAAACTTCAAACCGCAATGACTAATAGTGCGTAAGAGCAGATAATTGGAAACTTTATTTTTACATAATGTTCCACCATTTTAAAATACAACGGAGACGAGGCGTGCTCCTATTGGGGAAACAATAACGTGATAATAACAATTTTGCCGAAGCCAAACAACTTTCCTATTCATCTCTAAAATAACATTGCTACCAAAACCTCGTTTATAAAAAAACAAACCTCATATTAGCTCTAAGAAACACAGGAAATTAAATCTAAGAATTTATAAAAGTGTGTTCCAATCAGTCTTATCAAGCAGTATGAATCATTCTAAACAGTCACCAGCTCTTATTAATCGTACCGACGTCGTTTGATGGCACCGCTTGTTTTGCAACCAATTCTAAGACAGGAAGATTCTAATAGGGTTAAGATTTATGTTTTTGGGTCACGATTGTACTTGTAAGTAATAAGCATGGGTTTTTTCGGTGTGTTTCAATTCTTTCTGTGATGTGGGATCTCTGCACTATATCTTCACTTCGCGAAGACTGTATACTTACTTAGACATCAAAATCTTAGACGCAAAAAAAATATTTCGTGAACTACCTATTTTCATTGTTGTATGAAAGTAGGCTCGTGCCGTGCCCCTGTAGTGGGGTCGTTAAAAGGGCCCATAAGGGTATCTATCTTATGCTGTCTTTACTGGAAATGTAAAATTTGCTCCGAGCTTTGAATTTTTTGTACAAAATCTTTGATAACCTCGATAATAAACCTAAACACCCTTTTCAATGTTTGAATTGCGCAAAAATCTTGCAATCAACTAATCATCTGCTTGTTGGGCCTACCGCATCAAAGGGCCATTAATAATGAATTTGGGCAGCAAATCGCTTTTGTACATGGAAGGGATTTGGGCTGCCACGTGCGAGTCATTAGCCTAATGGGGCCCTGGAATCTTTCTCGTCCTTTGCAGATTTTTGCGCTGTGAAGTCGCTCGAATTTCAATTTGATACAATATATATTTTACGTTTTATCTAGGGACATATAAAACCTCTCTGATAAAGACTCAGGATTTATTAATTTTCGTGACGTTGATGATTTGTTTCAAAAATATATCTTTTAGCTATTTAGTGCGGATTGCTTCAAACACATAAAAGTGATCCCTTTTTTGTACATTTGCAGATGTAACTTTAATTACATAATACGCTTTTGGTTTTAATATTATTCTATTGCTTCAATAAACAGACATTCCCGGATTTGAACTTAATTTGCAAAATTCCATAATATATCTTGTATATTGAAACATTTTATTAACGGCTTCAAACACTTCATTCACAAACATATGAACGTGATTGTGGCCATAAAGATTTTAGTTTTTATTTCGCACCAGCCATGATTTAATGTCTTGAGTGTGAGAAGCTTCAGATCGGATGTGGCCAAGGGCGCGCGAATTGTCGTTTTGTCGCGAACAACATGTGTTCTTTCATTTATTACTTATGCTATCTTGTTATTTGTATTTCGAACAAGTATGACTTGTGCGGAAATGGATGTAATTTCTCATAACAGTTGAAAAATATCTAGAAATTGAAATGGTAGTTTTAAGTTTTGGCCGTTGTTGTGGTTTATATTTACCTGTGCTTTGATAGAAATATTTTAATGATTGACATAAAGCTACGCATCTATTGGAGGGGAATCGAAACGGAAAGATTTGCTGCTTTGCATTGCTTTATTAGACACATACTTATACAACTAGATACAATACCAATTTGCTACTTTAATTGATTTGTACTGCGTGCACTAGGTGAGCATATCTGTGCCAAAGAAACCAATACAAAACAACAAATCCTTCCGCTCCGTACGCTCCGATTCCGATAGAGTGGTTGCGTAGCTTTGAAGGTTTCAATACAATACAATACAAATATTATTTATTGCACACAAAGATATAAGGTACAGACACAAACAAGAATATAAGAAGCAACAAGCGGCCTTTTTGCTAGGTAGCAATATCTTCCAGGCAACCTTAGGGTAAGAAATAGCGTGAAATAGGTAATAATGGTTGCGGGTTGTGCAAACAATACAAAATACATACATAACTACATTGTTTCTTAAAACTTATACATCCAACTTGTTTTATAGGTCATCTGAGTTCACTGAGAATCGTACCTATACCTCGGACTAGTTTAGTAGTTCATTTTCCCCTGGATCCCAGATTGGCACGCGAGTACGCACGATCTGTCATCCCGGTGGAACCCAATTTCCAGCGTTCGGCAACTAGGCGTTCCCCTAAATGAATTACTCGTACCAGAGGCATGTGCTTCTACCTCCTGTGATGATTTGGTGCCTGTTACTGAGAATTTTTGGGTTCAGTTTTTGAATTTAAAAAATTGGTAATGTTAGGTGTGATTTTATTGTTTTTTGTGAAGGTTTTACTGTCTTATTGTTCACTTTAAAGGAGAATGTTGTGAAAAGGATTGGTTGGTTATAAGTGATTACAAACCTTTATTTTTATTCGTTACTAGCTGTCCCGGCGAACTTCGTCCCGCCTTAGAATGAACTTTATTGTGTAGGAATAAAGTTCAAATTGACTCTACATTTTAGTAAGAAAACATTTGTATGGGAAAAAGAAAAGGTCTGTTTTAGGGCTTTCCCGGCAATTATTCGAATTTTTCTCACCGTAAAAACCATCCTTGGACTTCAATGAACATTTAAAAAAAAGAATTAGCGAAATCGGTCCAGCCGTTCAGGCGTGATGGCGTGACAACGGAAAACGGGTTTCATTTTTATATATATATATAGATAGATATAGATTTCTAGACACAAATACAGAGCATAAGCATACAAAAAGAGTAGTATTGTTAAAGGTGTAAGTCATAATGTTTTGAAAAGTTTTAATGGACAAAGCAATATTATTTCCAAGAAATTGGTTGATAACCCTCAAGTCGAATGCATTCCTTTCTAATTTCCGGAAAACAGTAGGTATACTCCATAGTCTGAAATTATTCGTAAAACATCAGCAAAAAAGCTAAAAAAAGCCAATAATAATACCCAATCTTATTAAAATCAATGTCTAGCGAATGTTGCAGGGCGTACAAAAATAATGGCAAATCGAATAACAGCCGTTCGATCAGACAAATCGGATTATGGCCGGGATCAGATGTCTCGAGCACGGAGAAATTATTAGCAATCAGGATTATCTTCTTTCTTATTAATTGATCGGTGGTGTATTTGTGATTTTTTGTGTTTTGTTAGTAATTTTGTAATGCGGAGATGATACGTTATAAGTTAAATTACATTTAAATTATTACAACTACTAAGTACATATTTTTTGCCGTGTAGGTAAAATGTACATTTGCACGTCAAAAAAGGGAAGTAATAGCCAGAAACCTAGTTATAAATATGTGATACATTTATGACTAGATTATTTGTTGGTAAAATAAAAAATTAATTGATTTTGTCAGTATCCTTATCGGTACAACAAATTAGAAAATACATTTCTTTTATATAATTGAATTAAATAAATATAATATATAATTAACAGTTAGCCAAAAGTTCCATTTTCTTATTTTTTCCTTTCCCGTGACAATTATACCTACGAAACATTGATTTTTTACTATTTTTAGCTTAACTTCAAAATCGTAAATACACGTCCTCTATACAAAAAAGATACCCATACTTTACGAATAGGTATAACAGTTTTTAATAAAGATAAAAAAAATAAAAGAGGGGGCGGCCGGCGCGTGTCGGAGGGCTCCGGGAATTTCGTGGTAGGATTAGTGTTATGGTATTACTGTATAGAACAAGTGTGTACTTACAAAGGAAGGGGACGTGTTAACAATTTTTACGCTCAAAAGCTTGTGAATGCGATGAGTAAATTTTTTTGAATTGGTAGCGATGAAAAGATAAAAAAAAATGTTAAAATATTTAAAAGTTATAAATTGATGTGATTAAGGTGTATTATTTTTTGTAAAGCTGAATATGAATAAAAAGCACCTAGTGATTTACCGTTTAAAATATTTGATATAGTTAATATGTAATGTATGAAATAAAATACGTATAATATTAATATTCTTTAATTGTTTATCAAAATACGAACAGCCCTCGAAGGTCTCGAAATTAAAAAAAATAACCAGTCCATTTTCGAAATTTTATTTTTTTACAAAAAGACTAATTTCGGCATGACCACTACACCGACCATAATATAATTCATTACATACCTAACATACAAAATTATATACAAGCAATTTAGCATGTTCATTTACCGTAAACTAAATATCATATTGTATTTTAATGCCTTTTTATTACAACTAGATACGTAAAGATTAAAAAATGCAGTTCATTTTCAGTACCATTACCGAAGTAGATAATAAATATTCCTTTGTATCGCCATTGCATCGGCGGAATGTGAAATACCTTTGACCAATCAGAAGTCTAATCTATCATCTATGGAAATTTAATTGCAGAAAAAGAAAAGCGGACTTTGCAAGGGTACTTGTGGAATATTAAAGGCACGAATACATAGATATTAAAAAACATACTTGTTTTTGAAAAAAAAAATATATGCGTTTGAATTGAGAAACCTCCTTAATTTTTTTGAAGTCGGTTAAAAATGTTTAATAAAGCTCTCAAATTTTAACTACCTACGATGATTTTTTTCTTATTTAAATACCTACCATGATAATAGGCATGACGACAAAAAAAATGTTTTAGGCCCATCACATAGTTTATTTTTAAATATACGACACGTATTTTTTCTCTTAAACTAAATATTACAAAGATACACTGGGTTAAAGTTGCTCGTGACGTCACGCTTACGTACGATTTTTACGTAAGAGTGACGTCAAAACCCCCCACTCCATAACTTTGATGCTCTGTATCTTTGTATTTATTTATGTATTTAATCAGGTAAAAATTGTGTTTCAAATATTTTTTAATAGCCTAAAAGACGGAGTAATTATTTTTTGAATTTTTGAATGTAGTCGTCATCCCTATTCGTTTATGAATTCAAGGCTTTCATTTTGTTCAGTGTTTATAGTTTTTTAAATCTATTACTAAACTAGACAGAACTAAAATAGAGAATAAATTTTATCTAAAACTTTAAACAAAATTAATCAAACTAGCAACTAATTGTAAAATTGATCAACGAAATTTCGCAAAATAATTTATGAGCGAAGGGTCAAAGATACAGGGTGATCATGGATGACAATGAAATTAAGTTGGACTGTCACTAGTATTGATTCCACGGTCCGTGGGTTCGATGCTCCACAATACGGTGATCATTTTCAACCGCGTGTCCGCGCAAATTGGGGGACAATTAGAGGGAATTTGGTTTTTAGCTAAAAAATGTGACCAATTTTGCAAAAAAAAAGAATTATTTAAAAGGCGAAATAAGTAGGTACTTTTAAAAGACAGATTAAGGATTTTCTGAATCAAAAATAAATAAAAGACCTATTTATGAAAAAAGACTGAAAATATTTTCATAATGGAAAATATATTTTTTTTCTTGCGAGTGTTTATGAATAAAATGTATGTGAAAGAAAATATAAAATTTTATTTTTTTTTGGCAAATGTCTGACAGTTTCTGAATCAACCGTTGCAGGATCAAAAATAATTATACTTACAAAGTTTAAAAAGTAGAAAAATGTTATGAAAATTAATCTACTTATATACATAAATAAGTGGAGCTTCTAAATAGAAATTAAATAAGTGCCTAACTATGTGTATTACATACATACAGAACTTCGGAAAAATACATATCAATTTAAAAAAGGACTTTAAGTAAATATTTAATTATGCTATGGAAAGGATACAACATAAACTGATTAATGAAGACCAAATCAATATTTTAAGCTTTCTTCAAAAGGTGGCTTTTATCAAAATAAAATAATGTTTATAACAGGTAGGAATCAATTGGAAGAAATTCTGTAAATGCGTAATAATGCGAAATGAAAATAAATGCGTAATAATTGCAATCAAAAAGATATTTTATGTTTTTAAAGGTTGTTTACATTGTGCGTATGAAACTTTTTAAATAAGAGTCAGGTGTACAGCACTTACCTTTTGGCGTGACAACTCTGAAAGCGCTGTTGGAGACAGGCCGCGGAGAACCTTCTCGAAGACTGCTACCTGGTGATCCACTTCCACTCCTCACCATGGAAAAGTCCAGAGGCATCGGCGGAATAGCACTAACTTCCATTTTTTACGACAACGTATCTACTAAAAAATTAAAAGCGAAATGTCCGACGCATAACCGAAATAACCGTTTAAAAAAACAAAATAAAACTTAAACTTGGAATGTTCGAAATCCGAATTAGAATTTGGTGGTCGCAGGCGTGCGACCGGCGCGGGTTGCGAGTATGTATTAAGGCAGTCACACACTCCGCTTGCATTGAACCGGCTTTCTGTTCGTTAAAGCCGAAAATCTCTCGAATCTCCATAGTGATTTCGACCTTATCGCTATCGCCGTTTTTCTGTGGGCGTGGCTTGATTCGCCCCGCCTTCAGCGTCCCTCGCGCCGCCATGTGCCTCGAGTGACAATCACTTTGTATAGGTAACACAATAATATGATTCGTGATGGATTTTATTGTCCTACCGATGCATTTGTTCGGTACCAATTTGATAAAAAATATTTTAAAATAAAAATAAAATGTAAAAAGTTTTTGTAACTTGTTTTGAGATAGTTATGTAATATATTATTATAGCAAAATAAATTATTAAATCCTAAATCTTTTTGCATTACACTCAAAATAAATATGATCATAAAAAAAAATTGAAATTCATAAAAATATGCAATTGAACATTTTATCTGAATCAAAAGTGAACACATTTTTTATCTAATCATTGTAAAAGTGCTACACCGTAATTAAGATAAAAGTATGGCGTAAAAAAATTGAATAAGTGACTACTTTATTTTAAAAAACGTAAAAAAATAAAACATACTTAAACAAAAAATCTAAATGAAAAAATTCATAAATAAAAAAAAAATAAAAAAAAATCAAGATATCTCGTAAAAAATAATCAATATTTGTTTCTTTACGATGACCCTCTAGAAAATAAATATGAAAACAAAAGATAACACAATTATCCCTCGAACGGCGGCCGGAATTAAAGCCGGGAGCGACATCACGTACCGACATTTAAAACAATGAACGGTTCAATTTTTCACCGCGCGTCCCCAAAACACGGTGATGCGCCCTGCTAATCCCGCCCTCGGTTTTTCGCCTGTATTCTGGATTGGGAAATTACCATTTTTTTGTAATATAACAAATATTTTCTTTATGAGATATGTTTTAAGTGTATGTGTCATAATTAATATGTTTCTTTTTCAACTTAAAAAAAAATAGTTTTTTGATTTACCTATCACATGAATGTTTGAATGTTATGAATTCAGATTTTTTGTAGGTATGCACTTTGAGAAATAAAATGGCGTGGCGAGTAAAAATGGACTTTGGCGTCTAAATAAAAGCCTTTTATGTATGTGAGAGACTTCAGAAATTAAAAAATATACTTACCGAAGTATTTCGATAAAAATTAAGTCACAATTTTTTAAGGTTTAAAAGGGATAAACCGACGTTCAAGTACGTATACAAAGTCCTATCTCCATGTTAAAATAATTTACAATTAAAAAACAAAAAACACCCAGAATACCCCTGTAAAAATGCTTTGCGAAAACTAATTACACAAGCTTCGCAATGATAAAGCAAAGCCGTCGTATAACATATTTTTATTCGGGACAAAATGAAATTCCCTCACTTTGTACTCATTGTACTCCTCAAAGCAATCTACACTCTACTGTTTCCCCTTGGGGCTTATTTTTGCTTGAATATTTTTGGAAAATATACCTAGCTGAACAATTTTTAGGGGATATTCCGCATTAAATAATCCAAGAATAATCTCGCTTGGTAAATCCCATTATTTTGATCATCCTCGGTTTAGGTGGAAAAGAGGGCAATGTAGGATAACTCTAGATTAGTTATTCTTTTTAATAATAAATGAAATCTTGTTTAAGATTAGTGTTCCAAAGATTGTGAGGTAGTCATCGTTGCACGTAAATCGGAATTTTTCCCCCTTATTTTTTTTACAGTACTTACGCATCATAAATTCGGTTATACTTATAGGTAATTAATTATACATACATACATACATATCCGTCACGCGTCTCTCCCATTGGGGTAGGCAGAGACCACTTCCTTTCACTTGCTTCGATCCAAACACACCTCTTTCGCTTCATCCACACTCATCAGTCGCCTCATACATGCCCGTCGGTTCAGGGTACTCTTGATCAAGACAAGGTAATTATAGGTAGCATTAAAAATAAGTAAGGTAAAGTATATTAAAAAAAAATTAACAGGTTTCTTTATATTGTATAATTTTAAATATCTTTAATTGGAATCACTATAGATATTTTAAGTTCAAAATTCTTGAAAATTTAAACAATTTCTTCTAGGAAAACTCAGATTGTCATATAATACTTATAACCCTATATGAAATCGATAGTACCTATAGCTACTCATAGATAAGAATTCACGGACGTAGCGCCTGATTTTGGGATTTAGTCGTAAAAGTGCGCGTGGACTGAATTCGTTATTAGATTATCTTGATTTCTGGAGTAAACGAGTTTTTTCGATATAGGTATGGAACTGGGCTACTGGATAACATACTTTAAGTAGAAAAAGGTTTTCCTAGAAATAAACCATATAGGAAGTTTTTTTTTTAGTAGCCTATTGTGTCCCACTGCTGGGCAAAAGCCTCCCCCGCATTCTTCCATGCCTCCCTATCTCCGGCCGCCTCTCGCCAGCTTGTCAAGTATGCATCCAGATCGTCGCGCCATCTCCTCTTAGGCCGACCTCTGCCCCTGTGGCTGTCGAGCGGCAACCACTCGGTAGAAATCTTGGCCCATCGATCCGGGTGCATACGGCAAACATGTCCAGCCCAATTCCATATAGGAACTTAAGTATGAATTTATAGATACCAATTAAAAATATAATAAAGTAAATAAAGTTTGCTTGAAACTTTTCATACACAAATTAATTACGCAGTAAAAACCAACAAAAATCTCTCTTAAAACATTGTTGGATAACTTGAACAACTACAGAAATTTTTTGAAAATATATTTTTTTGAGAATTTGGAATAACTAAAAAATATAACCGCCTGTATAGCTATCATCATATAAATAAAACAACAACCTGTACATTATAAAGCTATATTACCCACTCGGCTCTCGCACAATCCATTCATTTTAAAGCCCCTAAAATTCAAGATCTAAGGGCATTTGCACACAAATACGTTGCATTATAAGGGTTATACCTAAACGGGAGGTTATTAGCCAAACCATTTAAAGGGTTAAAGGTTTTCTTTGAATTAGGGACAGTGGACAAATGTGTTTGTTTAATTTGTAAATTCATTCATATATTTTAAGCAGTCTTGTCGTAGAAGGAAACGCCATCTTTGCTTTTCTTCTGCCAACGATTTGATTTCTTGATACTACACGTTATTTTTTTCTTTCACTTGAATAAAGTTATTTGTTAAAACATTTTTTTTATTTTATTCGTTTTCTTTTGTAGATACTTAATTTTATATTCTTATAACATAACTTTTGGATATACACACATCATACATACATTTGGATATGGTCTTGTCTAAATAAATCAAAATTGGTACTAAGATGAGGCTGAGATGTCGCTACTGTGTAATAACTAACACAATGTAATAAAATGAAATTAGTAGGATGATATGATTAAAGAGGTTTTCAGTAATATTTTTCGTTTGTTGTTTTACATTTTATTTAAAACAATAAGTAAGTAATTACTTAATTGTAGTCGTATTGTTTAATTATAATTTTATTAATTTTTTTTGAGAAATTGCCAGAAAAATCTTTACCACTCTATAAAATAGAAAAATCTAGTTGTAGGTAACACTTTTAGCTATAACAAAGTACCTTTGTATTTGTACCATACAAATATTAAAGCACAGAATAAAACAGTACAGAACGATGAAGTCAAAATACTTCCCATTAATTCTTAGCGTTAATTTAACAACCTTTTTGGAGCACTGTGTTCATAATAAGTATTAACATTGCTCGATAAACGCCAAAGGTGCGCGCAGGCCAGTAATTCGCACACTTTCATTATGCTGAGTTAATTAATACAAAACATTAAGATTGAGGCTAGGAAAATGGCGGAATTTGAGTTATGTTCTTTTTAAACAAACTGACTTTATTAAGTTATTTGAGGATCATTTTTTCAGTTATTTTAAAGCATACTGATTATCCTACTAATATTATAAATGTCAATGTTTGTGCCGAAGGATGGATGTTTGTTACTTCATCACGTAAAAACCACTGAACAGATTTTGGTGAAACTTGGCAATATTGTAGCTTGCACATCAGAATAACACATAGGCTATATTATTTTGAGATATCATGATTATTTTCTAAGATATGACGATAAATGCGTACGAAGTCGCGGGCAGCCGCTAGTAGAGTTATAACTTTTTTGTTGGCTTAAGCGCTTATCAGCCAAACAATATTAAACTACTTGCTTTTTGATCCTAATATTTAAATAAAAACACTTTCTCTTTTTTACTTAATTATAATTATGAAAGAAGTTCAAGCACTGGCAGAGGATAGGTCTAAATGGCGAATACTCCACCGACAAGAGTCTAACTCTTAAATTAAATGATGATGAATTGAAATAAAGGCAAAATGCTACGCAAGGGTCCTTCCCAACAATTCAAGTTATCAGTGGCTCTGTAAGATACGCTCTGATATTCTTAGGGTCTACATTAATTATTTATTTATATTTATTTATTCACCAGACGCTGCCCGCGACTTCGTTGGCATTTATCGATCGTAAAATAATATAGCCTATGTATTATTCTGATGCTAAGTTATTGTAAAGTTTCTTTAAAATCTGTTCAGTTGTTTTTAGGTGATGGAGTAACAAACATCCGTCCATCAGCACAAACATTGACATTTATAATATTAATAGGCTAGGATTTGTTTATTGGAAAGATTATTCTTCAATAGAGACTATGTTTTAGTGAATGAAATTTTATAAAACTAACGCCAGTTTCAAAGCTCCAAATTCAACCTAAACGCGTTACAACAAGCAGGTAGTTGGCACAAAAATCATTTGGTCTCGGCCCGCGCTATACGAAATTACCTCTCTCCTAATGTTTACTTTTAATCCACAGTCAAAATTTTATTTCAAATGCAAAACGTAATGAAGCTGCTTTTGCGCTGTTTTTGTTACTTAAACTTTTGATATTGGATTTCTTTGAAGGCTTTTTTGAGTTCTTTAGCGCTGTATCAAATATACTGTAAAATTATAACTGTAAAATATACTGTAAACAATGCGATTATAGCACTACATGTATATGTAATCGCATTGGTATAAAACGAGTATCTATTTGGAAAATTAGGAAAACAAATAATTGTTGAAATAAAAGTTTGAAAATCGAAAGATTTTGTACAATAATGAATCATTATAATTGTTTTGCAATAATTGCGTAATTTAATTAATTAAAGTTGGAAAAATAAATCGATAAAAAAATATGCAAAAGGCATATCAGTGCTTTTTATCGAAGGCATGCATTCATGATAAAAATGTCGTATGATTTGTGCATACCGTAAATTTTAATGGATTTTCCCTGTAATGTCCACCTGATTGAGATTTTTTCAACAGATTTTAGATTTATCGACGGAAATTGATAATATAAAGTATTAAAATGCTTTAATCTTATCCGATCTTTATTAAAAAGGGTTATAGAAGGTTCTATTTTTGGTTATATTACGCAAAACTGTTTAGAAAACAAAACAAAGTTGAAACAAAATAACAACGACACAAAATACCAATTCCAAATTCAAAAGACAGCAAACTTCTAAAATTGAAACCTATTCGTTTTTAAAACGAAAAAAGTTTTTCAAAAAAGAATTTAAGCGGAATAACCGCTTAAAGGGGACCGTACAAAAGCGGGGTAACCGTTGTGGTATTTACCGGGTGAAATTAGAGTTAAAATAAATACCCGGGGCCCGAAACAATTTGCATCTAGATGTGACATTAGAAAGGGTTGTATCTTTTCGCCAAGTTGACCGCCAGTCAAATTAAAGGAACTGTTTGTGGAACGGTAAAAAGTTTTGTTAATTAAAACGGTTAAAGATGAGGTGTAGGTGTAGTCTTTTGTTAGTCCTTTGGGTTTTTTTTTTGTAACTTTGTGAATAAATGCGTTACTTTGTAATAATGCTGTATTGTAAATACACCTTTAACACAGTTCTTAATTAAGTAGTATTTACTTTAATAACCGCAGTTTTACACAGTTCTTAATTTTTGATAATGTCTACAAATAATCACGACGTTTCCACTCTCTTACTCTGTCTTTCTGCGTTACTTACTCACGAACAATAGTGTCAAAAGTTCATACAATTTCTCGCAAGATTTTTTTTCGATTCTACTGCAACTGTCAATCTGAGCATAAATTAAAAAAATACCCCATCTTCTAAACGCAAAATACCTAAAATGCAAATTACAAATTATAATTGCATTATTCCCAAACCGTCTGTTCCCAGGAAATGCTGACCTTAATTTAGTTATTAAAAAGCTATTAGTCTTTACAGTTTCCTTGTTTCCCATAGTAATCCTTAGTAATTAAGACAAGTCTAGATCTTTGGGTGAACGACCTAAGAGCTAACATGTGTCAACTAACACGTTTCCTCCACACTTGTAACGTATTCGCATTAAATTAACTTTTTTTAAAGTGTCATTTGTTTTGCATTTGTGAAATGGTTAATTATGGAGATAAAGTAATTTTTCAAGACACGTAAAAGGGAACGGATAAAAATTAGGTTCAAAAAGTATCTAGAGAAAGCTGAATAAGAAACCGGGCAGTCAATTTTATTGGCTACCGGTTTATATTACCCGGGTAAAAAATACCGGTACTTAAATATTTCTTGAAGAAAAAAAGAAATATGTAAAAGTGTAATAGGTACGGTACTGTAAAAAAAGTAATTAAAATAAGATTTTGTAAATACTTACATTTACATATCATCCATATTTTTTGTGGCTTTCAAAATATCTTTTTAAACTATTCCAATCCTTCATCACTCGAATCTGAAAAAAAGAAAAAGTCTTTAATTACCAATTAAAATAAACTAACGAACTTTAATACTGAAAATATTCTCGTTTCCTACCATATGTGGTTGGATAGCTGATTGCAGAGACAATTATTAAATTTAATTATCTATTGGACAACTTGCGATCTCTTTCCATAATTTTACAATTAAAGGGATAGAAATAGATTTAACGAAGAGTCTGACTTTGATTACGTTTTCTGTATCGAGTTGCAGAGCCAAACAAATATAGCACAACTAGCGACTGCCCGCGATTTTGCACGCCGTCGTCGTAAAGCTAACACTTTTTTTAGTAGCCTATTGTGTCCTACTGCTGGGCATTCTTAGCTAACTAATTCAAAGCTAACACAATTTCTGCAAATTACGTATATATACCCCTATGTCTTATTTACTGTCTTAGCTATACTATAGCAAAGTTTCATTAAAATCTGTTGAGTAGTTTTAACGGAAAAAAGTAACAAACATTCTCATATCCATCCATAGGCATAAACATTAACGTTTTTAATATTAGTAGGATTGGAGACGCCGTGTTATATAACTGAAAGATTCGCGTCTGTCTGTCTGTCTGTGAAGTAACACATGTTGCTTTTGTTAATGATCTGGAACCGTGTGGGTTACTTGATATAGAGATAGTGATTGTAAGACAGGATATTTTGATATTTATCAATATTTACTTTGATATATGATTTTCATATTGTTATATATTTTGATATATGTTAGCGTTAGACCGCGATTGTTGATCGTTTTTCAAAATTACGGTATTCGAGGCGAAAATTTTTAATCATGAAAGCAATAAGTAGGTATTACCTATAGTATTTATTTTATCATAAAATAAACCATTATATGGTAACTGTAGACGAGAGAGTAACTGCCAAAGAAAAAAAGATTTATATTTTTTGGTATTGAAAATAATGAACGACTTATTACATTTATTTATAGTCTATCGATCATTTAAACATAAAGAAGATAGACCTTAAAATGTCGTGCATATAAACTATACGATACCTACTTAATCAAACCTTAAAATGAATTATCAACGTCATGTCTATTCCGAGTGAAATATATTATAAGTCTATGGTCGTATTATTAAACTGAAACTGAATGAACGATATGACAACCACATTTCATAGAGCACGGCTTGCAAAAAATATATTTGTGTAATTCTAACTTTGTCTGAACTAAACTTAATAAAAAGAAGTATTTTTGTGATGATGAAATTTAAGAAAAATAGTTATAAGTTGGCAAATAAAAACCCTACAGTATTACGTATAAATATCTTTATTTTTTATTTGAGAAATAGGACGTGAGGATGTTTGTTAGTCCTTCACGCAGGAACCACTGAACAGATTTTAATGAAACTCTACTTTAAGTAGCTTAGACATCATAACAACACAAAGACTAAAGATATTGATATTTTTTAAGATATTAAGACGATAAATGCGGACAAGTTGCAAGAAGACTCCAATATCACAATTAAACATAGTTTATAATATTTTAAAGATATTTTGTAAGCTTTTCAAAATAGCCATCTTTTAGTTTTTAATAAAACAAGGTTACATAAGCAAGTAATCATCACTCGCACTTAAATCAACACTACAGAAATAACACAGACCATGAACAACGGAAGTGGAGTGAAACACATGCGACTGTTGTCCCAGACGCACAATATGTATGATTTCATTCATTAAACTATATAATTGAATGTTATGGGCGCTTTACGCGAGTGTGGACGGATGTACGAAATAACTGCTGGTGGCTATTTTAATACTTTTGAGTAAGATATATAAATAAATAAATAATCTAACCTATTTATTACAAAGAAAAACTGGACTGCAATTATAATGCATTTTTGTTTTGATGTTCCCAGTGTCGCTCTCACTGTAAATACGAAACTAACGACACTTCTCAAGCTAAAATCAATCAAGCCGTTTAGACTGTACGGCGTGCCAAAGAATTATACATGCAAATATACATATATATAAACATACTTTAGAAAAACATAACCTTCCTTCTGGCGTAGTCGGGTAAAAATAATATCTGGTAGGTGCGTGTCATCTCACATTTTAGAATAAACGGGCCATAAACCGGCTTCTGCACGTTGGCTAAAGTAAATAGAATAAAAGTATTGTGTTTCTTACCAAAGCCTTAAATTAAGATGTTCTTCCAAAAATATATATATTTTGTTTTAAATGTATATTTTTTTTGCTATTTTTCCGGCTTATTAATGTTATTTTTTCAACTGTTAACGCTTAACGTCTTTGAAATTGAACTATAGCCACAAATCGCGAACTAAACATGTTTCTCAAGAGAATTTTCTAAACCAACTAAACTTATATTTAAATCCAATAAATATTTGCGATTATCTATCTCAAGATAAAATACTAACAAGCAATAGATCATTGTCACACGAAAAAAATTCAATGATTTTACATGAAATTTCTACAATTCATCAAATATTTGCTGAGATTTTTAAAACTTGTTTCTAAGAAGGTTTTTTGTACAGGATGATGATTTAAAAATATATATTTGAATATAAAATATATAAGCTTTGCTCATTTATAGTATGAGAAGGAAAAGGCAAGAAGAAGGCTGAAAAAACAACTGAAAAACGCGCAGTTTTGTTAATCTTTAATTAAAAGAAATCCAATTTCATAATAAGCCATTTTTAAAATGGCGAATTGAAAATATTGATTAAAAATACAAAAAGAAACAATCCCTAAGAAATATTTTTTTAAAAGCAAACAACATTTTTAAGAAAAGAACGACTAACTAACTATTAACTTGAATGTATTTTAGACTATGCAAGATTATTGTGGGATTTAAAATAACAGATGTTTTTAAACACAACCTGTATACGTACAAAAAGAATCTAAGTGTTTATTTTTAATCTCTATTTGCGAATGTCTAACGAAAGACAGATCGATTTACAATTTCAGCCAACCGGGAACGAGCGGCGTCTATTGATTTTGAAAATGATAAATCCGCTGTCGAATCGATACAGATTAGATCAATCGATAAAGAAACATCGAGAACGCAATGAGAAATTGTGTCAGTCTCTTTTTTTCTTCAAAGGTGTTTTTCAGTTTTTCTATACGAAATTTGCGTCTTTAAAATATATTTAGTTGCAGGAAATGTTATTAGCGTACGTTTAATTAAACCAGCGGCTGACACTATAATTGTTAAAACCCACATACTTACAGACATAACAATAATTATGTACAAAATATGAAGTGAATTACTCCATCGGCCTTTTCTGAAACTGCTAGTTAAATACATACAAAAAATATATAAAATATTATAAAACAGAGTTGCCCACCTACATGGATGGCTGGGCAAAGGTGGCTCAGGATAGGGAAACGTGGAGAAGGAGGAGAGAATCCTTTGTCCAGCAGTGAAACACTGACAGCTAGATAAGATAAAAGAGTCATACACAGAATTAGGTTCAAAATTGTCTGATGATTAAGGATACTGGAGCATCTAATCCTCAAAATGTTTATATATAGGCCAAAACTACATCGGGCACAGATTATGCGGATATGCATTAAGTTGAGAAATTAGCTCCCAGTGTCCTTAACTTTCGGGAACAGGAGAGACATTTTTTGTTTTTTGTGTCTGTATGACCCAAAACAGAAAATATTCTTCTAACTAAAAAAAAACAACCGAAAAGCGGTTATTTTTGTTTTACAAAATCACCAAGCAAAAAAAAAATACGACAATATTCTCAACCAGATGTTTGGAAAAACGAAAAAATCATTATTTTCACCGTAGCTCCCTCATTTTGAAGCTGCAGGGGATTAGAGGGCGCTCGGTAAAGAATTTGAGCAACATTCAGGAATGGATTATCGTCGTAAAGAGACCTGTAACTGTCGCGAGTTTTACCATAAAGTTACTGTTTATTGTTGTAACTGTAACCTAACTGTAAGTTACAATATTATCCTATCCTACATGTATATAATATTATAAATGTCAATATTTGTGTCTATGGAGGGATGTACGTGACGATGACTGACAGTGGTTTTATTCTTTCACGCAACATACCATACAATTTAACCACCGCACAATTACAATAAAACCACTGGACCAATTATAATGAAACTTTACAGTACTGTAGCTTGCGTATTAAAATAGCCTCTTGTGTTTCTTAAGTAGATATATTTTGTATACCTAGCTTATAGTTTTAAATATTCATCTGTTCTATGTATTGTATTTATTTTTTATAATTTTTTCAGTTGTAGAGTTTTTTACATATGTATTGAAAAATCATCAACTCTGTTGGTACACATCCAATTCACATTTTGTAAAATAACCTACCACTTATGGTAGGAATACAGAACGCACCGCGTCGCCGCTTTGCACTCTGTTTATGATGGAAAAGTAGATTTTTATCGTCTTTCCTTTCCGGATCTTTTGTTTGAATTGTTTTGTAATTTTTAAGATATATAAAAAGTATATTAAGGATGTATAGTAGATAGTTATGTTTATGTTTTTGTGAGGCATCTTACCAGATATTTTTTAGAAGACAGACATTACTGTTATGATTGGTGGTGTTTCTCTTAAGTCTCGGTGTTTGTGTATGTAATATCTATGTACTTATAGTAAATTATATACGTAATTATAGTAAGCTAAGGTTTTTTTTTTGGTATTCGTCCTTTCAAGATAGGCAAGAATCAAATTTCATACAGCCTAGTCTTCAGTAACAAAGTTAAGCTCACTTGACATTGACACAATCCACAGTGGTAGTTGTCATTTTATGAAAAAAAAAAACATTCCGAACCAATAAAAAAAAAACAAGAACAATCTTTATCTTTCAAACAACATTACTCGACGATTAGCATTCCATCAGTTACTATTTAACATTTACTTAAGATAAGTATTAATTAAATATAGGTACATTTGAAAATAATCAGTTTACAAAATAATAATATTTTAACATGTAAAATACTAAAACCAAGTGAAGTAAAGAAAATCCGACCGATTTCTGATCCGACATCAAAGGGGCAATAACAAAGGAACTCTAAAAACATAATGAGACGGCAAGTGTTCCTATTCGCAGGGTTCCGTATTTGCACAGTGTTCTGATGTACAGTAAGGGCTTAATTTAATTTATTTGTTAAGTTGCCAAAAAAAAGTTAGTAAATATTATCATTATCGTTATCTTTTTAATTTCTACATTTTTAGATAAGTAGACCTCACAAAAAGTTTGAATCAACAATTTAGCTTAAACAATAATAACCTATAGTATTTTTCTTACATCTTATAAGAGAATATAATGTATAATTATACACTTAATTCTCGCAGGATAATATGCCAGTAAGATCACGTCGTACACTCGTAAAATAATGAAAAGAAATAAAAATAAAATTTTTTTTTTTTTCGAAAATAACGAGAAACTTTCCAAAAACTTTTCCTACAACGCAAAGCTCTTTTAAAACTCAACTGTTCAAAGATTTTCAACGTTGCTGCACTTTCAATACCGCCACATCTCTCCAAGCACTACAAATTCGGCACTTCATAAATATGTATGGAGCGGTTCTTCTTTTCCTTTACTTATCAATTATGTGCCTTTTAGCGACACGCGGGATCAGCCGCCGGAAATATGCCGTAAGGGTTAACCGGTTTAGGGCGGTTTGATGCGGTTAAATGCGGTTTAGGATTGTACCGATGTTTTTGTACACATGTTTTGCGCATGTTGAATAAAATAATTAGGTTTGTTTTTTAAGGAATGGTCTGGAATGACGGACTTTAATTAATAGGTAGTTGCCTATTTATTTACTCAATAGAAGCTATGAAAGGCAAGTATCTATGATCAGCAAGTTTTGTTAGGTGCTGCTTAAAAAACATGCACTCTTAAATTCATAATCTTAATAGGTAATTAGTTGTTCAATATTATTGGAAAGTAAATACTACAAAAAACACTTCAATTATTTTTTCTCTGTCTTATTTTTTTTGAAAACTCAAAAAAAAAAACAAAAATCAACCTTAAAACTTAACCCTACAGTGTTAGTAAATAAAACATAAAATCCTTCACATCCCCCACACTATGTATGGGTATTATCTGTATTTACACGCTCGGTACAATCACTCGGAAACTGTCAACATCCAGAGGGCGCCACCGTTGCATACTTTGTAACCCTTAAACAACCCCTCACTTAAAGCAAGGGGATTTTAAGTGATGGTGGAATTTTTGGTCATTCAGTTGAGTTCTGGTGATTCAACTGAGTTATCTCTTTGAGTGAAGTCACTTTTGTTGATCTGAGAGCACATTTGTACTCCTTCTTTATACATTTTGTTTACATTATGGGTGTTTTTATCTATTTAAAGAGAACGAAATAATTTTCCTACAATTTATATCATTATAGTAAACTTTATATCACTTGACGTTGGAAAAATCCATGAAGGTACCTACTTAAAAAAAAAACATTTTTTTAAGTTTAGTATTTTAGTAGAAAGTAAACATCGTAAAGATAGTATTGTATGAAAGATGTAGTTAAGTCAGTATAAAGTACAGATTTTAAACTGTATTCTAACATTTCTAACCCAAAAAATTGGAAACTAAATAAAAATATTCCAAAATTTTTAAATTTTAAGCCACAAAAATCTAAATAAAAAAGCATTAATTCAAAACAGTAGTCAAAAAGGAGCATCACTATCAAAAATTTTATTGCAAAAAATTCCCGACAATTTCACTCAACCGTCCCAATGTCCCTGAGGTAGTTTCGATTCAGACTCGATTATGTTTAGGGTTAAACGTCATTGATATTGCCGATCGTTGCCCACCGGAGGGTTATTGAATTCTTTTTTATATTTTTATTTTTCTCCCATCCCTAATTTAGGCGATTGCGAGACCACTGGGGCCCGATTCGTATTTCGATTGTTTATTGATGGTTTTCTAACTTAATTTTTGTTTTTTTTTTCATTGTCAATGGGATTTGAACGTCAACTTTTGCTAATCAAACCTTGCAAATAAATTATGTGATATACTTATATAGGCCATATTATAAATAAGGGACCTTAGTTCAAAGTTGTCTTTGCTTTTAAGCATTAATGCAAAATCCTATTTATTCCTAATTATATGAATGAAGTCACTTTAATTAAATACACAGTTTATACGGAAGAACAAAGATACTTTAAATTCAGAAATAAGCTTCTAGAATTCTTAACTTGCGATAGCAGAATCTAAGTTCTTTTTACGTTTTTGTAAAGCAAAAACTTCTTTTATCTTTTTACTAATCTTCAGCAACAAGTAACTGATCCTCATTCTACCGTTCTTTCCACATTTAGACCATGACCCACAAGAAAACTTAAGAATGAGGATAAGCTGGAGTAGCTTATACAAAAACCATTCAACCGTCACAACCCGCCTTCTACCACCAAATCAACATCTTAATACTCGACAATAGATTACGCAAACTTCAAACAATGAAACAAAAAGGGTGAACGCACGTTGAACAAAAAACAAACATTAGTTAATTTCAGCCGCCGTCCTCGCCCGCATGTCGCTGTCATTATTATCACTTAAAACTGATTATAATGTTAATTATTCTGACGCATCAGATTGCTTATTAAAAGGGCTTGATGAAACAATCAGAGCTATTTTAAGGACACACTTTTGTACTGAGAAGTAGCAAGCGATTCGATAAAGTTCTTCAGTTATGCGTCGCTGAATCTTATTAAGCGTTATGCCGCGTAACCCAACAGGGATTTTTACTAGAATTGTTCACTGGGAAGAATTGCTATTTTGGTAATCTAGTAGTACCTAGCATTGTCGTATTTCAAGTGCTGTTTATTGCTTACGAAATAAAGATTTATTTGAGTTTCGTTCACTAGAGCCCACGGGACAAGTGGCTAGTGATTAGTATAGGTACTAAATCACTTGTAGTCAGCAATAGATTTTTAGTCTGTAATAGCGTAGAATTCGATGAGAATGGCTTAAATTGAAAAAAAGAATCAAGCCATAGCTTCTAATCTTAGCCGTTTATTACTTATATCTTTATTAGACAAAGTGTCAGGGAGGTAAGTGGTCTCTGTCTACCCCAAGGGGAGTGAGGCCTGACGGATATGTATGTATGTATTGGACAAAAGCGTCTCCCAAGGCATAAGTATAGCATTTATTAACAAAGATTATTCCCTAATCTAATAATAACAATCACATTATCCATCATCAAAACCAAAAAAAGAATTAACCAACCAAAACCGTCACATATTAACACATGACGTCATCAATCATGACAGTCGATCCCGAATCGTGCGCACGACCACCAGCCGCCATAAAAACAATCGAGATCTACTCCGCATTAACGATTTATTAATTACAATCGTTTGCTGCTTAGTTTTGTATCCTGTGTGGCATAGATTAAAGTGAAGATGTGACAAGTCGTTGTAAGTAATCGTCTCTATTTCTCTATGTTTTCATATTTGACATCTGCAATGATTGCAAAGTACCTATCCTGTATCAATGGTTACATTTTTGTCCTTAGTCAGCGATCTATTTTATAGATATATTTAAGATTCCCTTCTACTTTTTAGAATTCTTCATTATAAACCTGCTTTGGCTGCATTACGAAAATAGCGTTATATTTAACCTTTAATAAAAATGCACCTTTCCTTTGCAAATCTAGCATCAGCTTTAAAAAAATAATGCGTTTCAGGCGATTGTAAAAATCCTACGCAAAAAAAAAATTGGTTTGATGGATTGAAACTTTTGTTATAGTGAGCTATAGTTCAAAGGTAGTTCCATAAAGTCTGAAGGTAAGACGTATCGCTTTTAATACCATATTAATCTATGACGGTTGCGTGTGCGCACATGCGGGCCCCATCAGTTTATCTGGCGATCTCCTGTCGACGGACAATTGGTAAAAACCTCACTAAATTCACCGTAAATTGCTAAAACGGAGGTTCATTCCGTTTACTGTATGATTTTGTAAGAGATTGCTCTTTTGGAATGCGGGTTGCTGGATTTTTTTAACGATTTGTTTAGTTTTTTGTCGGTTTGGTGGTAAGGTGTGAATGTGGCCGTTACAAAATATGAAGATTGGTTGCATCAGCTGTTGGGTGTTCAATCTCTTTTACATAAAAAACATACTCGTACATGCATATCCGTCATACGTCTCTCCCATAGGTAGGCAGAGACCACTTCTTTCCAATTCAATCTCAAAACAAAGTTTTGATATTTTTAAATAGAATCTCACTAACATACGCAAAACGAAAGGAAATAATAATAATCAACAATTGAACTAACTAGACTCATAACTCTTTACGCTTAATTTTTTTTAAAAAGAAATTAAACGTCCTATCAAAAACGAACTTGATTATAGCACAGATAATATTTTACGAGTGCTACAAAAACTAACTAACAAAAGTTAATCTATTCGCAATAAAAACCGGACATAAAACTCGGAGATAAACCTCGCTTAAACTCATACAAAAGGCGTTTTACTAAATTTTTAGGAGTAACCGTTAACTTTAATAAAGAGGCTGTAAAATTAATTATCCAATCGTAGCGTTTTCGTTCGGAAATTAAAAAAAAAACTCGCCCGTAGCAATTGGGTGGAAACAATAAAAATCGTGCGCGTACGTCGTTGATTGAGAAAGATGATGGCTCTGTGAGAACCGTTTTTACCAGATTATGAGGGTTGTTTACAATTAGCTACTGTTTTATGAGATTAGTTGATTTTTTGAGGGTGTTGTTTAGTGTACCTGTTATGAAAAAAGTTATTAAGATAAGTAGGATAGTTTTCAGTAAGAACGGCAGCTGCTTTTAAGATATTATACTGTCATTGGTAGGTAATAGCTACCTACAAAAAAAAAAACTATTTCAGGACTTTCATGTAGCAGTAAACGTTTGCTTAAAAAAACACACTAATGATTTTGGAAGAGGCGATTTGATCGCTTAAATAATACCTATCGAACCCCGGCCGAGGGTATAGAAGCGATCAATATGAAGCCTATAAATAGTTATGTACCATATTTTAGAATCTACAATACCACAATACGAAACATCGTGTCCAAATCGTCCCCTCTAAACATCTCACCCAACCGATAAACGTCTGAGTCACTCATTAGAGCCAAGCTGTGCTTTAATCAGTGAGAATAACGTGTAATTAGTTGATCTAGAGCGAGTTGACTCAACTTTCATGTCGGTGCCCTTTGACTAGTTGGACGAAACAGAGGAGAAAGTGACCTGAATTTCAGTATTGGACAAGTTTATTTTTGTCTTGGAATTAATTTAGAAATAATGTGGCTATAATTTCATGAAGGAACAATTGACTCTAGACAGACACAACAACACAAAAAAACAAATGACGATATCTTTTTACCCGACTACGGTAAAGCCAAAAGGAAGGGTAATGTTTTTGATGAGAGTTTTACTGGAAAAGTATGACGGACCAGTAAGAGTCTGGTCTGGCGTACATTTTTTTTCTAGTATGTCTAGAGTATTGATAAGTCAGTGAACTTATTAAAATACTTGACATCAGACCTTCTAATACTTATTTAAAATATCAATATCTGTGCCTATGGATGGATGTCATTATGTTTGTTAGTCTTTCACACAAAAATTACTGAACAGATTTTAATGAAGCTTCACAAAATTGTAGCTAGCACACCATAATAACATATAGGCTACAATATTTTCAAATATAATATAATTTTTCCAAGATATAACGGAAAATGCAAGAGTGGCTTCTAGTGTTAAATAAATAGTACATTGTCTACAAAAAATATTCTGTTAAACAAATGACCTACTAACCAAACCCAACCCTCAAGAGATAAAGAGTTAATCAACTCATTTTTATTGTATTATTTACCTTAAAAACCGACTAAGTGAAAAACTTTTTAGTAATTTTACAGTAGTACATTCTCTCCCTCGGGCCTGTCGCTCATTTCACTTGGCTTTTAATATAACCTCGTTGTTTTTTTAGTTCAAACTCGTTAATTCCCATTGGAAATGCTAATTAATGTTGAGTTTGTTTTTTAGAGAAAAGGGCGAAAAAGTAAGTGTTTTGTGTTGTTTTCTTTTTGTATATGGAGAGTGACAGCTGATGTCTATGAAACCTCATGCTCATTTTGGTGTTATTAGTCTGTCACAAAATCTTTTGGTAGTTTTGTTTTCAGTTCAAAGTTGAGATACCACCAGAATAGGGATGATGACTACATTCATAAATTCAAAAAATTATTAGTCCGTCTTTTAGGTTATTAAAAATATTTGAAACACATTTTTTACCTGATCAAATTCATAAATAAATACAGAGATACAGAGCATCAAAGTTACGGAGTGGGAGATAATGACGTCACGCCTAGGTGAAAATCTTACTTACGCGTGACGTCACGAGCAACTTTAACCCAGTGTATCTGTGTCATTTTTAGTTTAAGTAAAAAAGAAAAAAATATGTGTCGAATATTTTAAAATAATCTATGTGATGGACTAAAAAAAATGTTTTAGTCATCATGCCTATTGATCCGTTATTAGACATTAATTTTAGCAACTCATTTTATACTCTAATATTCAAACGTTTTTTGCACACCGTAGGTTAACAAAGGTCTTACAATATTAAGTCAGTAATAAAGTAAAAAAATAAAATAAACAAAAACACTAAAATCAGTTTGACACGTTGCTGCCCCCAAAACAAATCCGGGGCTGGGTGCAGATTATGAGAATTAAGTTGGATTAAATTAACATAACGAGTGAATTGACGTGATATGTAATTATTTTAATTAATTTGTAATCAGAGTCATGTAATCAGAAATGTTCATTAAAGTATGTGATATTTTTTATTCCAGTTAGGAAGGTTACGTACGTAGCCTCAAAAAATTTAAAATATCTATATATGCTTGCTATATGGTATTATAAAATGACGTTATCTAAAATCATTTATTTGCTGCTTTATTGGTTCAATTCAAATCTTTATTAAATAATCAGTTACATTTTTACAGAACTTAACCTATCAGATCCCACTGACCTATTATAACCCAGACACAATTTTCTATTGTTCTTTTTTTTCTGGGATATGAAAGATTAAAATAATACTACTATGTACTTTTATTGATACCATCTTAAACATTATAAAAATGTTTACTCAATAACTAAATAATTTCAAGACTACGGAGATCTAACTAACTATTTAACACCAAAGTAACAATTTTATGTTAATCTATCTCTACCAACTTATCCAAATCCCTTAGTTATAGATAGATTAGTAAGTAGATTCATTTTTGAGACATGCAATATTCCTACAAATAATTAATTCTCAATATCAATCGTCGTGACCAAATTGCCTACAAGTCGACAAACAAGTCCACTGTACAAACAACGAACTGTTTAGTCACGTCCGTCGCAAACGGGGTGAAATTACCCCCATTTTTTACAATATTTTGATATATTACCCGTAATAACAGCGGCTGCCATGTGCCATAGTTAAAAATCGGACTTTGTGTTTGCTTTCGAGGTGAATTACCGTTGAAGCTCTATGTTCGAGTTTTTGGTGAGTTACTACGAGTTTTAGATGATTTTAAGTTTGAAAAGAGTCAAACAAATGCTGTCGAATAAAAAAAAAACGTTGAAAATGAAAAGATATATATTACATTCAAAATAAAATATCATGTCTGACCATGTGTCGTGCGTAGTAAGATACGAAATTGCTCATTGCAAATGAAAATTTTGTGTTTTTAAGTTAATAATCTTACATAGATTAGGCACTTTTAAAATCATAAAATCTTTCTTGCGATAATTAAAAACATTTAAACTAAACTTACTAATCTAAACGCGTGATTTCAATACAAAAACCTCAATAAGTAGATACCATTAAGTTTTGATCAAACACTCGATTATTACTCGTATTTCTATTCCAATCGAGTTTACTAAACACTCTCAACAATAGTAACCCTCCACAACGTATCAATGTTTGAATTTAGATTTTTTAACGACCCCCGTTCCGTTTCATTGTTTCAAACGTCATTAATTATTTGATTAATGGTTGTTTTACAAAGGTTTCACGTCGCGTGCCCGTTTTATGGCCTATTTCGAAAATGATTAGGTCTTAGTCAATATTAGCTCTTTGCAAATGACACGTTTTTGAGAAATGAGAGAGTTACGGCTTAATTAGAGTATATTAATCAAAGTGTTTTGAGTCTAAATAGGTAATAGCAGATCTACAGCAGGACATATATTACCCATTCATCCAATTCAAAACTACACATATACATACATATACTCCAATAAACATAACTAAATTGATGCATTTTTTTAGTCTTCATTCGAACTTGTTCTCTTTCCTCGACCTCGCTTCAATGAGACCGAAAAGGTACTTCTAAATGTATAAATCAAAAAGAAGATAGGAAATTCGAGATTATGAGTCCTCATAAGTAATTGAAATAAGTAGATATTTTATTTCTGATGACTTCTGTCGCGTCAAACTTGTCGCCTGAAAATCTTATCTGAATCTAAATACGGTCTAACATTTAAAATAAAATTGTTTGATCATAACGAACTCTATGTCAAAATTACCTAACATACAAACAAGAACCCACCCAAAAAACTAAGTATCCAAACCCCTAAAATTACGTGTAATAACTCAGACGCAACCCCAATGACTCTATTTAACCCCTAAATTTTGTTTACTAATAGAATAATGACCTATCGTATAATAAATTGGAAGATTTCCATCCTCGATAGCGGACAACGTTTATCATTTTAATACTCGAAAGTGGAAAGTTTATTCTTGTTGCTACTAATGATGGGTTTTTTGACAGGTCAAATACTACTAGGTACATAGAATTGTAAAAGACAAAGCAGTTAACGGATACTTATAATAAAACTTTATTTGAAAAGACCATCTCACAGAATTTCTTCTTAGGTTCTTCTCTGGGGGAAACGGCACCTTGCGAATATACTAGCACTAGCTTTAAAAAACGTATACTATAAGTAATAATGTAACTGTTTCAAGAGCATTTTTTATACCCATAAAATATATTTTTCATTTTAAATATAGAGAACACACACTTACCGTTTTCCTCCTCTACCACATAGCGTCTTATATTTACAAAATATACTTTTTTAAATTAAGCTTTTGAAAGTCCCTCATTAATACGATCTCCGTCTATTCCTAAAAATGTAATGAAGAGCTAGCTTTATTTATGTATCTAGAATATTTTATAAACTTCAGCAAATATATTCAAATAAATTTTAAAAATCTGAAAAACGCTTATAGGAGTGACCCAAACCCTCAAGGGTATCACTCAGTGACGTCATTAGTTAGCACATTTGTTTAGTAAAAAAACAAACTTAAATATAAAACCACTAACCACACAAAACACCAAACTAAACCTTAACACCTATGTACTAGGAGTTCATAGAAACATATGAGGGGTAATCATAAAGTTGCAACAAAAAGAGGGAGCCATCGAAATTTTGACAGAAGCCGTATTATTAAATTGTAATACAAAATGACAGACTAGTGAGCTATGATTAGTATGTTTTATAACGTTGTATTATTACTGGTTGATGATGATGACTTAATGTTCGTTTATGATTTTTATGTTTGCAAGGAGTGGCTTGATTTGGCAAGTGAATGTTGGGTATTTTTTGTTTTCTATTACTTAGAAAGCCCTTGTCTTATCAAGAAGTCAAATTGTTTGTAGGCGCCTAAATACGCAAAGATGGCGATTACTGACATGAGCCTGGCTCTTACAAATACTTTTGACTGCATTTATGGAGAATGTTTTTCATTCAAGAAAAGCAACCAAAAATTCAATCTACTTAAATATTATTTACCTTTTTGAAATAAAGCTAGCTAATTTATTTAGTTATAAATAGTCGGCTAAATAAAAAAAGCCAATACATTATACAAGAGAAACTTCACTAGTTAATTCATTTAAAAATACTATTTAATTCCACTTTTTCAAAAATTCTTTCGGTGAGCAATTCCTACGAAATTGGACTTCATTTTAAAAGTAGCCACTGTGTTTTTGTTTTTCCCGCGCTTCACTGTTAGGAGAACATACGGGAGTATTTTGTGCGGAACCATAATGTTACAGAAGGCCCTGAAATATTGCTGTCTTCAGTTTTTTTGAAAACATTTACATGAAGTTTGGACATTAAATCAGATTTTCAGAGCAATGTGAGAAAATTTAAAACAATCATCGCAATTTTTCATATGACAATAAACAACGTAATACGGAACCAACATGGAAATCTCATAATAAAAATTTAACTTACCATGGAAAATATGGACAAAAGATTGTTATAGAGAGGCAATTTTTTTTTATATTCAGACAAAGGTTCCATGATGAAAAACTTGTTTGTTATTATGAGTTTAAAATCACCTGTTTGAGAGTATTTGTATCCCAAAAAATACAGGGTATATTATCTAGAACGCTAGTATCTCCCCGTATGTTAGAAACAGTACGGCAGTAATTCAATTTGGGGTGAAACGCTTATTTCTTGTTACACCAACCTGCACTGTCTCATCACAAGTCCAGTTAACCATCTCATGCTCAAGTTAATCCTTAATTAGTGGAGTTTTTAGACTACACACAAAAATACTGTTTCCTTTTTTAAGCGATCTAAAACTGATTTCAGGTTCTAATCGGGTAAAGTCTTATGAGTAGAGTTTGGAAAAAGAAGCTACTTGAACTTTTGATATTTATATTGGTTGCGTTATAAATAAATATTTGATTTGAGCAATGCTAATAAGCTTATAAAAAATAAATTTTTATAAACATAATGTGAACGAGAAAAATATTTACTTAGGTAGCTAATTGTAAAAACAAAAACATAAAGTCTTCAATAATGTGCAAGGAAATCAGAACAGACGCTGTGAATAAACAAGAGTGAATTTCCAATGTCCTCGCCAAATTCCTGTAAGTAACTGAATAAAAAATACCTTCCAAAAAAAATCACTAAACATAATCAAGTCAAGCAACCTTTCCTTGCTTTTAGCGAACGAGTAATTCCAAAACAATCCAACAGAATTGGGCATCAGGTGCTGACTCGTGATTTCTAATCAACAGATTGGGATAAAGCGATCGGGACCGAAGCAATTTCTTAGCGTTTACTGTCAGCACATGTGTCGAAGATTTGCGCTATCGAGTGAAATGAAAAAGTCGCTTTTCCACTTTTTTCCATCAGTTTTGACCATATTTTTGTTGAATTTCAAACTAGACTGTTGCAAATAGTTTTTTAGATTGTTAGAATGAAAGTAGGAGCTAGTAAAACATGTCATAAAACTGAAAAACAAAATTCAAAGTCATAAAATAAAATCTGTGATGTGAAACGGATTGAACTAAAGGCATTTCATAAACAATAAAACGTTGTGAAAATTCGTACTCATAGTAGTGTAAGAAATATTGTTTTCAATTAAAAATATGATTTTAATTGTAATGGAAACAGTTACGTAATTTCACATCAAAACGATTGTAAAATAAAATGGTAGATAAAAGAATATTTGGAGTAACTATTTCCAGGACTTGTTTGGTGTTTTTAAACATTGTTATCATTATCGCGGATAATATAGTACAAGAATCGAAAAATGAGAAGATTCCTGCAGGAGAAACAAGTTTCAGTACAGCACCAAATACAGATTATAATAAATTTAGAAGAGAAAATCCAGCATTGATAGCCGATATGGACATATCTGACATAAAATCATACTTTAACCAATTCAATGATTTTTTCAAGATTTCCTATCAAAACCATAAACTCAAAGACAAATATTTTAAAACATTTGAAGAAAACGTGAAAAGATATTCGGTCATGAATAAATTTACGACCAGTGCTAAGTTTAGAATAAACGAATTCTCACATTTAACTTTATCAGAATTCACTGAATGGTACACCGGCTTCAATGATACCTATGATGATGATAAAATTGTAAAAAATTTTAGAGAAATTGACATTTACACTAGCAATAGCAGTGAATATGAAGATGCTACAAGAACTTCTAAACATAAAGCTGATAAAAAGTCTAAAAAACCTAAAATTGATTCCTTAAATCAGATGACTACCAAAGCGATTCCAATTAGCTTAGACTTGAGGGCCTTAGGGTTACCTAATTCTCTAAAAAATCAAGGGTTGTGTAGGATGAGCTATGTTTCGAGTGCAATTGGTAAGAATATATAGAAAAAATGCAAAATTTCATTTTTCGATATCGTGCAACAAGAGTTAAAATTGTATTTTGGATTTCACAGCTAACATAGAAGCACAATGTGCAAAAGATTTTGCACGTCACTTAAAACTATCGCATATACAAGGTTTTGGTTGTGAACCTAAAGGGAGCTGCAAATATGGAGGCATGCCGCATCATGTTTTAGAGTAAGATTAAAAATAACATTGGATACGAATATTATCCTATTTTTACTGGTAGTAAAGCTTAATATGATTTGCGACATTTAGAAATATACTAAGCAAACATAGGTCTTAGTAAAAACCACAATGGTTTTGACATATCAGAGTTGTAAATGATCATGCTTTAAGGCGAATCCCTGCTTATATTTTGTTTCTGAATGTTTTTATATAATTTAACAACTGTACGACAAAGGTAGGTATTTCATAATTAGTCGTTGTTCAGAATATAAAGAATCAGATTAACAAATTTAATCGATTTCAAAAATTATACCAACATGAAGTCTACTCTAGGTGAAGATGGTCCACATATACTTGAATTGTTGTTAAAAAATGAAATGAATATGATTTATCGTGGAAAGGGATAAATAGATAACACTTGTACAGTCGCCATCAGATATATGGTAGCGGTCAAGGTACTCAAATATTTCGGAGCAGCATTAAATTTCAATATGTTCGTTACAATAGATGCGGCCTATAATATCGGAACATATAAATCGTCACAAATATCGGAACATTTATGGAAAATGTACTTTAAGTCTGTGCTACATAGTACACATTTGAATTCGGTACTAGGTAGTACCGAATCTATATTGACTTGTCAACGTCAAGAATACAAATATAACTAACTTCACGCGTTAAAAGAGTTCGGACATGAAAGATAATAACCAAGTAGGTTCTAGTACTTGATCAACAATTCAATCGTGATAGATACTTAGGTATAAGTACTAATAAAATAATTTTAAGTAACTACAACAACAAGTTTGCTATTTTATTATTTACTTACTTACTTATTGTAATATTTATTCTTTGTAATTTTCTTTTGTTGTAGAACAATAACTATTACTACACTGTTATACCCACCAACTGAAAACGACTTTTATCATTTACTTTACAATTGTTCCGTGATAGAAAAGACATACAAAATAATAATGCTATTTTTATCCATAAAAAGCAGAAAATAAGTAACGCACTCCCATCAGATTTGAACCCACGACTATGTGCTTTAAAAGTCAAAGGACAATCAATTACGCCATTAAGTAGCTGACATCGTTTTATCGAAATTAAGCTAATCATTCTACGCCCTTCAATTTTGACATTGCGTCAAAAGAACTTTTATATAGGCATTTAGTTTGGTAAGAATATTTGTTGTATTTGAAAGAGACAGTCACGATGACACTCTTTTCGGTGAATGTCACTACAAGTTATTGATAACTTCGTGGGTCCAATCTCAAGCATTTTAAATTGTATTACACAGACTTAAAGTACATTTTCCATAAATGTTCCGATATTTGTGACGATTTATATGTTCCGATATTATAGGCCGCATCTATTGTAACGAACATATTGAAATTTAATGCTGCTCCGAAATATTTAAGTACCTTGACCGCTACCATATATCTGATGGCGACTGTACCTCAGAACTTACACAAACTTTTTCATTTTTAGAGGTATAAAGAGAGCAGGAGGTGCTATTCTAGAACAAGACTATTACATCCGCAAAGACCAACGAAACCAAAAAATCTGTCATGCAAACGCATCACTTGTAAAAGTAAAAATTCATAAAGTACTTCGAATGTCAGTTGGCGGTGAAGACAATCTTTTGAAAGCTTTTATGAAATTTGGACCTTTAATCACTGGTAAATTGAAAATTTTCATATTAATCCCAGATACTAAAACACAAAAAAATCCATACCAATTTATAATTAACTATTGATCACCAAAAATCATATCAAATTATAAGAATTTTTTGAGGCAACACTATTATGAAATGAAATTAAAAACCATTTAATCCTGAAGGTTTTTACAACACATAGGACAGGTCATTTTTTAAAGTCAATGCTAGGTTTGCAAGAGTGTAGTTTCCCCAGAGAAGAACCTAGCACGAATCTCTGTATTATGTACATGATTCTGGACATAATTGCTACACTTGTTGGTGACTAGAGTAAAGTGATAATAAAGTCAAATAATGAGCCTGATGCTGTCCATATAATTAATTTAAAGTTCTAAGAACACCTCTTGGAACGGTTACACACTATATGCGATCCGATGGATCCAAGAACTATTTCTATAGTAATTTTATCGGATCGGATTCGGTTCGGATGTAGCACGTAACCACTCTTATGAAACCTACGACAAGTGTTGCTGTGATTATCAATCTTAAAAGTAATTTATGTTTTAGCAATACATGTATCAGAATCAGTGAAGAATTATCACTCAGGTGTACTAGCACCTACTGATTGTGACGCCAAACCTAATCATGCAGTGTTACTGATTGGATATGGCAAGACAAAATGTAAGATTTACATATGTGACTATGTTTGTGTAGGTGTGAGGCAAATGACCTTTAAAGAGAAGTGTTTGTGAGGATTTGCTGGACTGAGTTATAATATAGCGAACAGGAAAAACAATATGAAATTTTCTTTTAAGTCTAGCAGCAAAACAAATCACAATTTTAATAAATGACTATCATTGTATTAAAATTGATTTCATAGTGTTGTTATTGCAAGCTTTTTTCTTTCAGTTTTTTCTCTGCTATAAAATTAACTTTAAAGTTACACACTGAAAGACTTTCAAAACTTTTCTGCTTCAGCCACAAACGTACCATACTGGATTATTCAGAACTCATGGGGAAAGAGATGGGGAGAGAATGGTTATATGCGGCTTTTGAGAGGAGAAAATGCATGCAATATTGGTTCTTATGTCGCTACAGCTGTCGTCAAAAATTATGGCAGACAGTCTGGAAATGCAGTACCAAAAATATTCCAGTTGGTAAATTCAAAAATGCTAATGTTTTACATCTTAACTAATACTAAATTCTATGCTATAACAGCTTTATACACATGATTTAGCAACATTCATTTAAGTATCTATATCCCTATATCATTACAGAGGTACTTATTTACTTATATTTTAAATACAAACCTAAATATTGGTTTTATAATAAGAGAGTAATTAATGAAGGAATGGTTTTAACCAAAAAAATTGTGTATTTATTAAAGAAGGTGCTTCTAAAATTAAATTTAAAACATGACACTTAAATAATGTTATCATTAAACATTTCAGCCGGAGCGCAACTCAAAAGCCGACAAAACTCTGGCCATGGGAAACTACGGAAAGAAAACCAATTTTAACAACACACTCTTCACAGAAGACAAAACTCGCACTGGTAGGCATAAGAAGAATGAGAAAACACACGAAAAAACACATAATATTGTCTATAGTAGACAGAATACTACTGCGATGGCACAGACCAAAGGCAACAACATCAACCGTAATGACAAAAGGCACAACAAAAAGCCCAGAATCCCAAAAATTGTATTCGTTGATTCCTCTGACGATGGCACGAAGGGTGTACAAACAACAAGGCTGGGGAAAGGACCGAAGGACACTAGCAATGAGGCATCTGGCTCGGCAGAAACGGAAGCATTGGTTACGAAAAAATTAGAACCGCATAGGTACATACAAAGTTATTATACTTAAAATTTGTCAAAGGTCCTTTTACTTTTTTATTTTCTTACCACATAAAGAAAACATTATAATTCATCATAACAGAAAAAAATGCAATCAATAGGTAGGAGCATAGTAGGTAATATTATATTATTTGCCATAATAGACACTTATGTAGGTTTCTAAAAAAGACGCTATAGAGCAAGTAAAGAAATCATTAAACCAATTTACATAAAATTACGTTACTCGGTTCATTTTACTTACTTCCGTATAAGGTTAAAAATAAATCACTAGTTTATCATCAAAATGCGCTCACGCACGATGACGTCACGAGCGCCCGTCCCGTTAATGAGGAAGGAACGAACCTCGACCGGGATGCTAACAATTAGCTCGGTCATAACAAATCCCCGGGAAACGTTCATAATCAGGACGCGAGGACAAACCAACTGCAATTAATATTTGCGGAATTCGAGCTGCAGAGTCGCCTGATATAGGACGTGGAACTGAAAATGTGGGTAATGATGGACTACCTGTAGTTTAGGTTCCTGTGGGGATAGACATTGATGAATTGAAGGTTAAAGGTAATAGAGAACTAGTATTTAGGCGTTTATGATAGAGCGATGAGGTGTTGTGAATGGTTCATGATCCGAAACCAAAATCGTGTTATTTATAGATATTTATGGGCGAAGTGAATTTTAAATTTGTTTAAAACTATCATATGGAAAATACAAATACACTTTTGTACTCATAATTTTTAGAATTTTGGCTACAAGTGAGACGAGAATTTAAAAATAAATAAATAGTAAATTGAGACTCATTTTAAGGTAATTTTGCCTTTAAATAGGCCCTGTTTAAAATGAGCTAAAACTCGCATTTATAGTAGACACCTACCTATTTAAAAAAATGGCATTGCTACGATATTACACTTGACCAAAAAAAATAATAATTCTTAGGCCACTTTCGCGATTGGGCGAATGAAGTGGTCCATTTGCTGGCATCTGCGAGGCATCAACTAAACTACCTTCTGACTATGACGGATAGTGCTTACCTTAATAGTTGTCGCGTAGATCGTTCGAATATTGGGCCAGAGAAGAGGCTGAAATGGACACTCAAAACAAAGTTTTTCTTCTTATTGAAGAGTTGCTTTTGTCGGTGGTGTCTACCCTATTCTCTTCTTCGTCGTGTGTTTGAGTACCTGTTACGAAAAGAGGGTACTTTTATTTAATCTACAAACCAATTTTACTTACAATTAAAATGCAATGACTGAAAAATAATATATTTTTAAATAAAGAGCCATTTGAAAAGGTGTCAACGAAAAACTTTGATTCAATAGAAAGATTTAAGTTCGTACTTAAATTTAAACTTCAGAACTTAATGTAATCAATAACAAAAACACATATTTTCGCTACAACTGTGGCCATATAAACCACAAAACTACTTCCCGAAATAAGGGAAAACGAGTACCATTGCATTGTGATGTGATCCGCGGATATATTGTCTCAACCAAACTCACGATAAGAAATTGAGCAGACATAAAACAGACTCTGATATGATATTGCGTCACTTCACATTGTCTACTCTGTTTTTGACCGCTATTAATTTGATAGTTGTTAAGAGTCACAGTCTACACATTATGCTATGCACAATGAACTTTTGCAGCCTAATCAGGCTCTGCAAAAAACAATTAAGTATATGCAAATATAAGTTTACAATAGCCATTGTAAACTAATCGAAACAGAAACAAACAATAGAAAAGCTGTCCTAAAATTCAAGCATCTTTTTTTTGTAAATCGACCCAAAAGACAAAGGCTAATTCCTGGCTATCCTAGAACCTAGAAACCTCAAAATACAGTTGAGTAAAATTGTGCCAGGAGTAGATAGGCTAGATAAAGCCCGCAACGGTCATGTCCAGTGGAATTAGCGCGCCGGTAACTATCGGAGCGAGAGCCCACCTCAACCATAAATTAGATGCTGCTTGGATGCTACATGGTTTCGACGTGTGTCCTTTGTTTTGCGATACGTTAGGTTGCGGTTTATGCCTTGCTATGTTTAGCAAGGTTTGAAATTCTAAGGAGGACATGGTTTTTTTGTGATTAGTGGCCACACTAATCATAAAAAAACCATGGTAGTGCCAACTGCCAATTCTAAATTCGTGATCTATACCAGCAAAAGAAAAAGAGGAAGTGATAATTATTTTTACAGACTATGTTTTCAATGAAAAAAAAGGCATTTACTAAGCAGCTTATAGATTTTTAAGCGTAAGTATTTGGTTGTAATTAAAAACACAGACCTTTAAAAAAACTTCTTCATAAATGTTAATCATAATTTCTTTGAATCAAATCCGATAATCAAAATTTCAAGTCCCTGAATCCCTTACATTTGAATCCCGTATGGCCATTAACAATGGACTCAAGCTGTAAAGCATGGGCCATAGACTTTTAATCAATCTGCACGGGCGGTGCGGGACTGCAAAAATGGCGGTAGGTTTGCCGGACGGGGCTTAATTAAAACCATAAGGAAAATTGTTCATCCCTGTTTGTACCGGGTTAGTTTTGACGTTTTTTGGCCTTTACTCGACGGATTTTCGGCCAAGTAGGTCAGTTTTTTCGACCAATTTCAGCTTCCGACCGCTGAAGGTTTTGGAAATTGTATTTTTCCAACAATGAGTTTGGCTAGTGAGTCTTTCGAGACTCTTTTTGTGATGAAATAGATTTCTTATTTGCTGAAAATGTATCTTACACCACCAGTTTCGATTTTTTATCTGAAGACCAATTTTACGAACATTTACATATAAACAAAAGCTTTATGATAAAACATTCTTCCTTTGGAGTCTTCGTTTAATACCGAATTTGACACATAACGCAGGAACGATCTTAGTTAGGTTACTAACCAAGATCACGCGTCAAAAGACTTTTAATACTTTAATACCTCTTAGTGTTACTTTTTTTTCGAGGTTCTATATGGGCAAAAATAATAATCACCTCCAAAAAAATTCCACTTAAAAAGCAAAATCAAGCGAATAAAATCCTCATATCCTGGAGCTACCAAATGGAATCTCTTTGAATAATAACTCTAATCTCATGCATTAGATACAGCTAAAGTACTTTCCGAGCAGATTACTTTCTGTATTCGAATATTATTACCATAGAATGTCTGTAAACACTTCACAGCGCGATTTGGTGGAAGATTAAACTGGAACCATATTAGCATACGTCATATTTTGTTTTATTTATTACTATTAACATGTATCTTTTGGGATTATTTTGAATATAACAGTTTAGTTTTCGGGGTTAGAAGTATTGTCGTATCAGGTGCTCAAAAGGACGGCAGAAAACAGAACAGAGTGGCGTAGACTCCACCGACAAGAGCGAAGCTCTTAAATTCAATGATGATGGACAGTTATTATTGGATAGAGAAGATGTATAGCATAAACTGAATCTGGGTGTTGAGGAAGATAAAAAGCATAAAACGCATTTTGGTTTATTACTAAATTGACCAGCCACTGGTGTATCTGTGGGCTATAGTAAAGAATACTTAATTGGTAACCAAGTTTAAGCAAGACATCATGAGCCCAAGTCTGCTAATTTATAATAGCCTCTATTGTGTGTTGGCAGAGTTAATGGCATGTTTTGACACATTTGGTCACAATCAGTGTAAGTAATTTAGCAGGATACTAAATCTATCAATAAATGCCCTTGACACACAACTGAGACCATTTTAAATTAGCAGTCTTGAGCCCCATATTTCTTGCGTACGTATTTTGAACACTTTCTCCGTATTTACAATCCGTGCGTGTTTCACCGTAATGTAAGGCTTAAACAAAGCTAAGGTTCTCGCACACGACACGACTATTTGTTGTAGTGGTATGAATTAAATATGGCTGCGGGGATCGTTTGCGATTGCGTGTGGTTGCAGTTGTAAGTTAGAAAATATGGTCAACTATTTTTCTACTAACCCGTTATGTTAAAAAAGGGGTATTTTTGCTGACCAGTAGTGATTATGGTAACTAATACATAGATACGTCTCATTCGTATCGAAACCTTCACAGAAAATGTCTTGTGCTAAAGTTTCTCCAACCTACATTCAGTTTTTGAACTTCACCAAGATAATACTACAAACTAAAGATTCAAAATGTTATCTCCCAAAATATCCTTCTTAGATAGATAGATAGAAATTCTTTATTGCACACAAAGAAATACAAATAAAACTTAAAACTAAAACATTGTGCGCAAAGGCGGCCTTATCACTAAAAGTGATCTCTTCCAGACAACCTTTGGAGTAGGACTAGTTGAGGAAGACTGTAGAGTAGAGCAGGGCAATAAATAAATACTGTAATCTACCTTCTTTTAATCTTTACATGCAAAAACAATCCTAAATTCCATTTATTTATAATCTCATTTCCAAACTTACCATCCCCCGACACTAATAATCTGAACGTATGTTTACAAGATGGAGTCGTAAATAAAAAAAAAACTGTTAAATTATTCGGCATCCAATCCAGAAAGTCGCCGTATTCAACCCGAATGCCGTATTCAAAACAATCCACGAGCAAATAACCGATGCTTAGCCCCATGGGTGTCGTTCGCAGCCCGCTTTACTTTTTCACATTATTCCGAGGGCGGTGCGTACGATTCCCATTACTTAAGTGTTTATTTTTATGATATGTGGGCCAGTGTGTGGTAGCCTTAATTTTTTGGTTGGAAATTATGCAGGGTTTTTTAGATTTGTGAGGTTTTCTGACTGGTATGGGAATTGGGTATTGCATAAGCATTTTCTAAATCTACGGCTGCAAATTCGAGGGCGTGAGTCGTCTAGCTGTAGGATATCCAAAAATAATTCCCAATGGCTTGTAATATATTATAGTCCCTAAATATAACCGTATTTTATTGAAGACAGAAAAATCTTTAAACATCTAGAGTCTTCAAAAACTCTCAAAACTGCCTAAATAAGGAACCAAAAGTAAATTTACTCGTACTTATACCTACAAAGAGAGATAAAAGATCTGCAACTCCTTTGAAATCCCACCGTCTGCCTTGATAACATCATTTGTGGCGATTTGAATCTCAAAGATTGCGAATTTAAGTTTCCAGCTGCTTCAGGCGTTTAAGTGTGGTGAAAGACATAAGCAAAGGTAGAAGTAGCATCGATATTCTGATAATTGAGTGGAATACCTAATGTTAATTGATAGAAATCGCTCTACACAATAATTATTAGTACTTAATAATAATATAATTAGATAAAATATTCTAAGCCGCTCTGGCCCGATAATATCTACCAAATGCTATTGCAAAACGAATAAGATATTGTAAAACCATCTTCGAGTGTGGAACTTGGAACTTGGAGAACCATAAAGAACAGTAACCGAATAATAACACATAAAGACTTTTGTAAGTAGCTATAATTTGTTTGCACAAGAAAACAGAAAATTGAAAGAATATGAAATCCAACAATCCGCATTGGGACTAAATAAAATGTTGTATTAGGCTCGTGTCTCTTCTATAGAATTAGAAATGTAGTACCTAAGGACCTTATAGGGACTGAAAATTATCGCGATGATGATGTCAGATGTAAGGACGGCTGCATATATGACCAAAACTTTTATGAGACGAGCAAAACCAACTCTCTCCTATAAATTGAACCACACCCCATCTTTCCTCTTTATGCGCAATATTCAATTCCGATAGCCTTTGAAACATCATCTTTATGTATTAGCCAGTCAATCTGCTTTCAACATTGGAATACCTAACGTTTCTGCTCCTTTATAAGTATTTTCATGTAACAGTAAAAGGAAATCAAAGAAAAAGATTGTAGAGTGGGTTTCGTACATAAATATAAATAAATAAGAAAAGTTCTTAGGGATTCATGATAAAAAAAAAAGGTTTTCAAAATAAAAGGTTTGAAGAAATTCTATTGGTTTATTTAGAAAAGTAGATTTTCCCATAAGTGTGGGGGCTCGTCTAGGATCAGCGGGGCGACGAGAAAGTCGAAGTAGACGACGTTTAAGACGATTTACAATTACGACGTAGAAGAGAAGATGGCTTCGGAAAAGAATGGCGGCGGCGACGGTGGCGCGGCCAGCGTAGACAGCATGCTGGCGAGGTTGAGCATGGAAAGCATGGTGGCGAGCTTCAGCGGGGACCATAAGACCTACTTGGGTGCAGGACATAGAGAATAACGCCGAAATCTTCCAATCGACGGCTCAGCAGAAACTAATAGTCGCGCGTAGATCTCTTACTGGCACCGCCGAGCTATGACTAAAGATGGAAAAAGCATTTAAGAAACGCATTATTGAAAAATTTCCCAGAAGCTACAAACGCTAAAGAAACGCATGAATTAATGGCTGCGCAAAAGACGACGTTCCCATAAAAATACCTACATACAACCAATTGCACCACAAATTTCATTTAATGAATACGTATAAACGTAAAAAATATCAAACACGTGTAACAGAAAATAATATTGTGAATGTAAACAAAAGTGTGGTAGTTGTAAATCATTATGATAATAAATTTTAACAACCTTGAATAAAACATATTATACTCCTAAATAAAGGAAAATGTTCGAAACAAATGCAGTAAGAAGAAATAATTATTTGGAATATGATTTTAGTACTGCTTTGTGTAAAGAGAGTTGCCGTACCTGGCTAATGGAAATCTAGATGTTAGAGAATCAAGCGGAAACTCTATGAAAATACATTTCAATGTATCAGAAGCCGAAATACTGTTTATAGAATTCGTCAAAACTTTTCAGAAAGAATATCAAAATGAAACCGAGTACAAATTCCGACTAAACGTGTTCAAAAACCGTCTAATAGACCTTAACAGAATAAAGTTAATAAGCGAACGGACAATTTTTGGAATCACAGAATTTTCTGATATTACTTCTGAAGAATTTAAGGCTCACTACTTGGGGTTTGAGCCAGATAGCCTTGAAGAGAATATTGAAGTAAGATCTGAGAAAACCATGGTGTTTAATGAAACGGCACCAGATGAATGGGACTAGCGTTGGAACGGAATAGTAACCAGAGTTAAGAATCAAGGTCGATGTTGGTCTTGTTGGGCATTTGCAGCTGCTGGTATGTCTTGATTGAGTTTTACTTATTTATAGCATATTCAAATAGCTCTTTTTCATTATTAGTCCTTAATTTTATCAATGCAATTTAATATTTAAATTCTGCTACTTAAAACGAAATCTTTTCATCATTTAAGTAAAACTTTTATTTATGGATCATTTTTCGGAGTCATACTCGGAGTTTTACTTACCTTCAACGGTCCCTAAAATAGTAACATTTATTTTGTAAACGATAAAATCAATACATTTTATTCAAGTTTAACCTAATTATTTGAATTGTGAAGTACAATATAAGTGTGTGTGATGTGTGAATATACCTACATATTTTTTATAAGTAACATTTGTTCACAGGTATTATAGAAGGTCAACATGCCAAGCAACATCTAGAACTACGGTCTCTGTCTGCTCAACAGATGCTTGACTGTACTCCAATTTTAAGTTGCAAAGGTGGCCGGGTTTCTACTGCAGTTAGGTACGTTATTTACACTATTGTTTTAAATGTGCTCAACGGAAGCTCTTCTTCATATTTAAGAACGTTGCTCTTGTCCTGAATCTACGCTCTGATCGGTTCTCCGCTATCAGTTTAAGCACCTGATATGACACATCTATGGAGATATGCTTCATTCGAACAGCAGTGGGACACTAATGACTAGATAAGTGACATAGACATTTTTATTTCTTACAAACACAATACAAAACACAACACAAAGTCAACAGTTTACAATTACATTTTAAAAAACAACACACGTAGAAATATTAAACGAAAACCTAAAGTAAACTATTTTGTTATTATAAATTATTAATCAGAGATTTTCTTTATTTACATAATTTAACAACTTAAATAGATCATTCAACTTGAACCACGGTAATACGTTTAATAATGTTACACGTATTTTCTCCACGCTTCAGTCGCAGATATCCATGTTCGCCCCAGTTTTCACCGTAAGAGTTCTTGATTATCCAGTAAGATTCGCCGTGTTCTATGAAATATAAATTTTTGATCATTTAATCGAATATTAATTTGTATTTCGCGAATAATACACGCGCTATACGATAACTACTTGCAGCATTTGCACAGCAGTAGGAACTGACGACGGGGAATAAAATTGAGTTCTGGTAAAATAAATCGAAATTTTACTATCCATCTTGAAAAAGTAGGCAAGGGCCCTAATCACTTTTATATTGTGCAATTAATAACTAATCAACCTTAAAGCGTAAGTAGATTATATTTGACAAAGAAGTGCTTCCAACTTTTCACTTACTCTTACCTTCTCCATATCCAACAATAAGTATAACATGTTTCAATTTTCCTCCAGTACTGGGGCACCCGAGCTTGTCAGCATTTGCTATTCCTCCTTTATAGTGAAGAAATACATTACAGTTTATGTGAATAACTGAAATAGATAAGTACTTATTTAGTAACATATTTTTGACAAAAGATAGTAGTGTAAAAAAAAAAAGAATGATGAAGACCTTAAACACCTACAATAAGCCAAAAAATTACCACCTATAAGTCAGACAGTGAGTAAGTGAGTCACCTATAATTCATATACCTACATGAATAAGACTTACCGGCAGAAATCGGTCCATAATTATAAACCAATCGGCGCATTTCTTCTCCAGAAAGGTGCCTTAAAACATGCACGCCTTTGACTTTAGCAAAAACCTTGGATTCATTAAATCTATAAACGCCAACACTTCCTGCGTATTGGTAATCTTCATCGGTCATGATACCTCCCAAGTCTGCTACTTGCCTTTTTGAATAATATAAAATGCACAAGTAAATTTAAATAAGGCAATGCAACTCGGCCAAAAACTTCACTGCTCAGAAATGAAACATATGCCAGAGTATACTACCTACACTTAAACTGCCCTGACATGTTAGATATCGTATTATAGTTGAATGACTATAATACGAATCCTAAGCCGCTTCTGCCCAGTCATCCATGAAGGTGTCCAGCTCAGCTCGTCACCTTTTTCGGGGTTTGCCGCGAGGTCTTCTGCTTAAAGATTATTTTTTGTTTTTGTTGATTATGATTAGGATGATGACTCAAAATTTCATGATGTTAAGTTATTTTTTTAGAATGTTTAAAAATTTTGAACATAATAATATGTTTTTTGATTCAACAAACAAATACAAAGATAAAGAGCATAAGAGCTCCGAAGTAGGAGCTTTTGTAATCTTTAAATAAATTAAAGTGTGAGTACTTAATTAATAGCTAAATGGAATAAACAATTTTGAAAAATATGTGCCATTTATATTTTCGGTACTACTAGTGCCATCTATAAAATAGCTATCGTTTCTACGCAATAATGGCAGTATAGGTAGTACACAAGTTCCCAGTCACTTAGATGGGAACGACGGGTTCTTACCCTTCGTAGTTCCAAATATGAAACACAGATCACGCTGATATATGAATTCATTCCAGGAGAAGATGAAATTAATATACCTAGAAAACATTTACGAAAATGTTTTTATTCTAGGTAGGTACTCAAATAAGAGCTTATTACTAATTAAAGCATATTGTAGGTTTAGGTTCTCAATCCTGTTGGAAAATTAACAACCAGCTGAGTATCAGACATCCAATTAAAATACTTATGTAGGTAGGTACAAAAACAAAATTCTAATGTAGAAGCAAACAATAATGAGCAAGTTATAAATCATTTTAACCAGTCATCTGTGGACTGTCAAAATTTGCAAAATGACGGACACTGGCCTGCCTTACTGGATGACCAAGAACTCTTAGGGTCAGCGCAGACAGAACGGAGCGCAGCGGAGAGGATTTTATTACCGCACTTGAAAATAAACCTTAAATTTTTTACAATTAAGTGCATAAATGCTCGAACCTGACAAAAAATGCTCGCGCGTCCTCGAGGATGCGCGGGAATGCCGGTTCGAGCATTTATGCACTTAATTGTAAAAAAAATAAGGTTTATTTTCAAGTGCGGTAATAAAATCCTCTCCGCTGCGCTCCGTTCTGTCTGCGCTGACCCTTACGGTGATAAGTGGGGAGAACAAGGTTTATTGCGATTGAAACGTGGAGAAAATGCATGTAGCATTACTCATTATATCGCCATAGCTGAAGTTGATTAATTTTAGTTGGTTGTTAACTTTTAAAAATAAAGAAGAACTCTGATTTGTGATTTGTAATTTTATTTTGTTTTTTCTTTGCTTTTAAACAATTACTGTAAAACAACATTAAAAAGCTCTTCAATTTATATATATTTGCATAAAATACAAAAGACAAACAATTTTCCCAACAATTAGTCATTATTATATTTATTAAGTACTTATCACCCCATTGAGTACCTGCTAAGCCATTTTGTAATACTTATACGATTCTTTGACTGTTTTTTTTAAATATCAAAAACAGGTTTTTTCCTGTGTCGTTGAAATAGCTTCGTATTACTAATTTATTACATATTCTATATATTCTACTACAAATACCTACTTACGAAAAAAGCTAGGTACATAAATCATTAGGCACTTTAGGAATCTAGACAACTCTCGGCTTCTAGACATTCAGTTTGTACAAAACAAAAACAAAATTCCATTGAAACACGTGAAATAGATAATTTCAACTTGAATGTACTTAAATAACAAAAGTGTAGTAAATCATTATCGTAATACACTTCAAAATGATGCGCATAAAATAGAACATATAAATAATGGTAAACGTTCAAAGCAAATGCAAAAAGAAGAAATTATTATTAGCAATATGATGTTAATACTACTTTGTGTAGTAGTACTGCCGTGCCTGGCTAATGGATATCTAAATGCTCAAGACTCAAATGGAAACTCTATTAAAATGCATTACAATGTATCCGAAGCCGAAACATTGTTTAAAGAATTCATCAAAACTTTTCACAGAGAATACCAAAACGAAACCGAGTACAAATTCCGACTCAAAGTGTTCAAAAACCATCTTATAGACGTTAACAGAAGAAATATGAGAAGCAAAACAGAAGTTTTTGGAATCACAAAATTTTTTGATATGACTTCTGAAGAATTTAAGGGACGATATTTGTGCTCGAATCCTATTATTGTTGAAGATAATACTGAATTAAAACGCGAGCCACTCATTTATTTTAAAGACCCGATACCTAAGGATTGGAATTGGCGTGCGCATAGCTTGGTTACTAAAGTCAAGGAGCAAGGGACTTGTGGGTCTTGTTGGGCGTTTAGTGCTGCTGGTATGTCTTGTTTGAGTTTATTTATGCTTTGTTTTTATTAGCCTGTTTCATCCCACTGCTAGGCAAAAGCTTCTCCCATGTTTCTCCATAGATTCCTGTTAGTGGCTGCTTGCCACCAATCTTTCCTGAATGTGCGTAGGTCGTCACGCCATCGTTTCTTCGGCCTACCTCGGCGACGTTGGCAGTCATATGGTACCCATCCAGTGGCTATTCTCGCCCAACGCTTCGCGTGCATGCGACTTACATGGCCAGCCCAGTCGTATTTTAATTTGGCGGCTTTTCTTTAAAATATTCATATAGCTCTACGTCATTATTCTCATTTACGTGTACCTCATCAATGCAATTTAATATTTCTTTTCTCCTATCCTATATTATATATAGGTACAATAACATAGATAACATTTTGTTCCAAACAGGTGTGATAGAAGGTCAACTTGGCAGGATGAATAAAACAGTAATGTCTGTCTCCACTCAACAAATGGTCGATTGCTATACAATTGGTCACGGTTGTCGAGGCAGCTGGCCTCATTACGCTTTTCAGTAAATATCTTCTATTACACTTTTATTTGTAAAACTAAAAAAGCTGTGGCAAATTAGAAAGCGGCTTTAGGCACGGAAGAATTTATGTTTTATCGTCTAAAAAGCCTCAATAATAACAAAACTGCAAATAGTCTAAATAAGTTGGATTATGAGGCTTAAGAAGGATGAAAAAATAAGTACCGAACTAATTCCATATATTTGTGTATGAGTGAATTTGACTAACGACTTAATTAGTTAGAAAGATGAATCAAAAAGAGATCAACCAATGTTAAATTCATTCATAAGTTTTTACTTGTATATAAATATAAATAGTAAGTGCCCGTTTCACCAACTACTGATAAAATTTATCTGACAGATAAACCTATGTCTATTTCATAAAACATAACGTTTTAGACAGAGATAGGTATAAAATATCTGCCAGGTAACCAGGTAAACAGGCCCCAAATGTAATAAATTATGTAACTACTTAAATATATTATTTTAAAGAGAAGCAGCAAGAATGGGAGGTGTCATGGCCGAAGTAGATTACAAATACACAGGTTATCAAGGATATTGTAGATTCAATCAATCGAAGGTTATAGCTAAAGTCAGAAGTGAACAGCCAAAATATACCGCTTCTGAAGAAGAGATGCGAAAATTGGTTTATACTTATGGACCGATTTCTGCTGGTAAGGCTTAGATAATGAAGAAACTTGTGTAAGCTACATTTCTTTCTTTTAACAAACATGGAATTAACCTGAAAGTATTCAAAATCATGTTTTGGAAAGTGTCTAAATGGCACTATTATGGTCTATCTACACGGATCCGGGCCGTGCCCGGGACGTGTCTGGGCCGTGGCCTGTCGGGAGGGAAAACAATACGTCGTCATGACAACGTTTGTGAACGAATCCATAGAAAATGTATGAAATGTTTTTTTTCCGGACACGTCCCGACCACGCCCCGGATCTATGTAGATAGACCGTATAACATTTAAACTCATCTGAAACTAGCATATTTCTCGTATAAACGTTTCATTTAACTTGAAATAGTTCGAAAAATCATATTTAAATTTCTATTTTTTTTAAATTTAATTACAGCGATGTATACAGACGACACTATATTTCCTTTCTATAGAGGAGGAATAGCCCATGATAAACATCTTGGCTGCAATAACTTCAACAAAAGAAAACTTACTCATGCTATCCTTATTGTTGGATATGGAGAAGGTAAGGCTGAGGGGGACAGAAGGTGATTTGATAGCGCTTTGTTATTGCTGTTTATTATTACTCGTTATCAGCCTTTTAACGTCCCTCCTATAGGGGCACGAGCCTACTCTCATACGAGAGTGATAAGGCCGTGATCCACCACGCTGGCCTAGTAAGTGAGCGGTAGCCTAGTTGGGAGAACTCCGGCTCCTAATCTTGGAGACGCGGGTTCGATCCCCGGCCTGTATATCTGAGATTTGTATTAACCTAACCTAATGCTTTGGATCTGTCGTCGCGTCTCCGCGAGGCATCTGGCGACCCAAGAGCTGGCGGCATACAAAGGGGTAATGTGGCCAACTTTTTGGGGACTATGCCTCGTGGTAACGCGCTTGATTTCATTAATTTCTATTTGTAAGTAATTGTAAAAAAAACCTAACGCATTATTATTATAAATAATATTAAATACCTAACGTTTTCTAGTATACCATACTGGTGAACCTTATTGGATAATCAAGAACTCTTATGGTACCAGTTGGGGCGATAATGGATATATGCTATTGAGGCGTGGTCTAAATACGTGTGGCATTCGAAGTTATATTGCTATGGCTAGAGTTGAATAATTTTTGTGAGTAACCTATGTAAATAAAGAAAATCTTTGATTTATGATTTGGAGTATTCTTATTGATGGAATCACCGGTCATTTTGTTAAAATGGAAACGTACCTACCTAATACTACTTCTCACATATTATTCTACACCATGATTAAGTTTGTAAACTGTGGTTGTGCCATAATAAATAAAATACATATTTTATAACATGGAAACGAAGTAGGTTATTAGTAGGTAGATACTTAATATAAGAAACATCTTCTAAAAATACTTACCTATGTATGATAATATAATATAACATACCTCTGACTGGCCAGTTGGCGTAATTGGTAGTGACCTTGCAAGCCTTGCCCCAGGTCGTGGATTCGATTCCCATTTGAGAGTTATCTCATTGTGATGAACAGGAGCTCAAAAGGGAGCATTGGATGTTTCATATTCCGTTTGTTCGTATAAACTTCATGTTAGTATAAACTTTCTAGTTTTCGATACCTGTAAGTAAATTCTCCTCTTTATTAGGTATAACATTTAAATAAAAAACAAAACACCAAAAGGAAGAACCTGAGTAAAATACAATGGAGTATTTATTTCAGTCATAAATTAGGCAAAAAAAAAATCTTTCTTGCTATATCTAACAGACGGAATCACTAAGCAAATAGGAAGACAAAATTTTACTCAGTTAAGGTGAATTATGTATATTTAGTTATTGGGTTGTAAATAAAAAGATAGTTCCACCAATTTACTTACTTACCTACCTACGTACCTAAGTACTTTTTTCAGTCTATAACTCCGGATGAAGTAGTTTTGAATGTTTTTTATACAATGCAATTTTCTAGATAAAATTGTAGGTACTTAGTTACTTACTTTACTAAAGTTGTAATTGCATTAATGTTGTCCACTAAACACCATATTACTAGGTAATTAGGTTCTTCGCTTGATATCTACTACATTAAATAAAATAGCAATCTTATAGGTAGGTAGACCAGGTAGGTACGTAATAAAATTAGAAAATATCCTATAAAATTAGTAAGTACATAATTAATTATTTAGCTATTAATTTAATAAGTATTTAACTATTTACACAGATTTGATTGATTTGATTTGAAATGTCTTCTGACTGTGATTGAACTTTTGGCGCATTTATATTTTGTCAAACCCATTGAACAGAACTATTTTTTTCTAATAGCAATTTGTCTTTGGTGTTATAATGCAGTAGGAAACTCAAATGTTAAATTTTTGAAAGCCATCTTTGTAAACAGCCTGTAACAGCTGTTTGTTGACATTTGACGTAACAAAATATAACAATCTTCATAAACGTGCACATAACCTATTGTCGGTGTTTTGGTTTATGCATTTTTGTGAATTAAATACCTTAATTGTATTAATAACTGTTTGTTGTTGTGTGTTATTTGGAAATTAAGCAGAATTTCCTTCATTTTATATAGAAAACATTCAAATTTCTTGTAATTTCATAAAACACGCGTATTTTTAGATTTTTAAATTTATTTGTGTTTTTCTGCTTAGATTTTAGTAGTTTTTAAAGTGATTGTTGTTAGAATAATGCTTATTTAGTGACTTCTGATGTAATCTAAGACTTTATTGCTAGTTTAGAACAGTTTCTATTCTTAATTTTTTCTCTTTGTGCCTTATTTATCTTAAATGATAAAATTTTTCAAACAAATATTTTCCCTTGCTCATAGTTACAAAACAATCAAACATCAATTTCTAAATCTAAATTCAAAATATTTCAAAATGGAAAGTGAAAGTTTAAAAACAAAACGAGAAGTTTTGGACAATCCGGCAAAGAGAATGAAATATTCTGCCGATGAAAATTCTGTGGTGTTGAAAAGAACTGTAGCTACGATGTGTGGTGGTTGGAGGCCTGAAGAAGAAGATGGTGGAATGATTTTGATCTTCCAGGATAGGAAGCCATGTTTAAGTCCTGATCCGACCAACGAGAGTGACTTTCCGGAGAATGCTGAACTTGTTTGGATAGCTGGTCCAGACAACGACGATGATATACAGGTAACTAATATTATTTACTTTAAAATTTATAGGAGCTAAATAAATAGGAGATTAAAATAAAATAGGGAACTATCTTTAAAATAATATTTATATTATTTGCACTACTAACGCCATCTATGAACTAACTTTTGTAACTCTGCAATCTTGTGCATCGTACTTTTCTAGCCTATTGCGTAGTTCCATTAGTTTCCACTAGATGGCAGTGTATAATCGATTTAAAACCTTTTTGATTATTTTTTTTTTGTTGAATTAGATCGCGCCAAAATACAAAAAAAAAAGAAAAAACAAATTGTTTTTTCTTGGTGCTTGAACGGATCCACAGTTTATTTTAAGTACCTAGGTAATATTCAGACATGATTGGGTAAAGATTTGAGTTAAATTTATTAATCAAATAAGAAAAATAGACTGACATTTTATTAACCTTAAAAGTGTCGGGCTAAAAGCCCGCTGTGCAACCAGTAGGTATCGGGGCTTTATTTTGTGATAATGGAATTCCCGCTGGCAACATATGGGATTAGTCCTTCTAGTTGTTTTGCGTTTCTTACTAAACAAAAGAGTTACAAAGTCGTCGTCATCGTACTTAATTTAATAAGCAATGCCTTGTGTAGGTACTCTGTATTTATTCATTATTGTTGCATAGTGGTTACGAGGTTTTAAATGTAGCGTTTTTCTCAACGATCTTTTCTAAAAATAACTGAGAATCCCTTAAAAACTTATAACCTAAATAAAACTTTTGACAAAGTTGTTCTCGGTCTCTAGAAAGCCACCATTGTACAGATAAGATACCAACCTAATCGCTTCCTAAAATAAACTTAAGCCAGGACGTGCCAAGAAGACGACAATAAGAGAAATTCTTTACAAAGTTGTTGCAAAGAATCCATCGAAGTTTCATGACTTGGTATGCCGAATTTTCAGCTACATTTTCCTGAAAGGGGGAATTTCACCTTTGTCATAACAATTTTCGCTTGTCTCCGCGTTGGGAATACTTTGCTTTTCGTCCCGTTTTCAAGGAATACTTTGAGTCATTCAGAAAGTGTTTTTGTTTGTCATGTCCTTTTGGAGTTCTTTGTGTCTTGTAAAAAGGGTTTTGGGCCTCGGTACACACAGGTACCTATAGGTCCATCGTTTTATTAGCAGTGGGATATAGCTGGGCAAAGTCTTTCCCGCATCGTTGCATCTTTCATTATTCCCGGCAACTTCTAGCCAGTTTGCAATAGTGAATCACGATCGTCGCGCCATCTCCTTTTAGGCCGATTTTAGGCCTTGGTTGCCGCCGTTGAGTCGTTATAGGCCAAGTTCTCATGGATAGGCCAAATTCTTTTTTATATTTGGTTAAAGCTATACGCTAAAGCTATATAATAGGTATCGTTACTATGGAAAGTAACGATACCTATTATTCGAAGCTACCAAGCAATTAGTCTTGTCAATTTTTTAACCCTTCCAAAATACGAAAAACCATTTACAAAAGTCAATTGTAAAGACAGTTTTTTCAATAAACACACCTAAGTAGTCACACCAAAAAGCGATTTTAGCAAAACCAACAGAATTTTAAGGAGCTATCGACTCCCTTTCAGTTTATTAATGAGCTTCGCGACCCAACTGCTAAATGGGGCAACCTCATCTACGAATGAAAAAAACGTTACAGAAGTTTCAATTCATACAAAATCTTGATGATTTTTACCTATTTTCAATGCTTTATTATTTGCCAACGATAATAAGAATATTTTGACAAAAGAAAGTCTAATCATCTTGAATAGAATTTAGAACAGTTATTGTGGTTTTAAAACAATAAGTTTCTCTTTAATTCGATCTTATTTAGCCGCTACTCTATCTTGCAACTGGTTGTTACAGGGGGAAGAAACTAAATTAAAAAGTTTAAGTCTTAGGTACAAAAGTATGTTCACTATTCTGTGTCACTTCTGTATTCTTTCTATTTCTCGGGTCACGCTACAAATGGTTTCAATTAAGTACCAAACCTCCTTTGTAAATCTTGTCCCTTATTAAAAAGATAAATACTCAGGTCGATTGCGTTTGGTTTAATTTGAAATTCTCTGCGGGGAGAAGCTAAGTAGACGAAAGGTCAAAAGTTCTTTGCCTTTAAACATCGTTTTTAATTATAGGATAATTTTATTATTTCACTTTAAGGTAATTTCTTATTTAAATTGCTACTTGAGGGCTCTGTTGTTTAGGTTTTTAATAATAGTTTACCTGATTTTACAAAATATGCTATTATTTACCTACCTATCTTTTTCAGGGATGAAAATTCGTATCTTAGTCTAAAATGTAGATAATAGACAAGAAATACTAATTGATTGTTAAAATCATATCAACAGCCCTTCAGTACCGCAGAGACCACGTTTATCTTTATAAAACGTAACAACTCAACAAAACTAATCCAAAATTTAAATGCATTTCCGTGTTCGAAAACCCCAACGGACCATTCAATTACCTACTAAACCAATAATATCAATCATCCGACCAATCGCCGTCAAGCAGCCATCTTCGCCAAAAACCGAATTCACCCGACACCACCCGAATATAGCCGAATCGTATAATCCGTGCCAGCCGCCAAATTCTGCCAATCTCATGTCAAGTTAGCGCGGGATTCCTCATTCCTTCAGCTTTTATGCCACATTTGACAGATTGGGAAAGATAAGTAATGGAAGCGGTTGTTATTGGCTTTCTGGAGATTGTTCTTATGTTGGATATTGATGATATTAAACGGAATTATCAATCAAGTATTGGGGACAGCCCCACGTATGCAACGTACACAATGTGTTGTGACGTCTGCTCAATTGAAATATTTAACAAGCAGACTTGTCACACGCAACGTGGAACCAGTCTGTATCTACCTTGATTACTTCAACTGCATTAGGAAGCAGGAACAAGCAAGAACACTATCACTCAGTTTTATTTTTGAAGTGCTCGGTTTGACAGCAGACCTGATAAGGCTAGTGTCTATTCAAACTTTTTTGAAGTACAAAATATAGATAGATAGATAGATAGACATTCTTTATTGCACACAAAGAAATACAAATGAAACTTAAAACTAACACATTGTGCGCAAAGACGGCCTTATCACTAAAAGTGATCTCTTCCAGACAACCTTTGGAGTAGGACTAGTTTAGGAAGACTGTAGAGTAGAGCAGGGCAATAAATAAATACTGTAATTTACTACTTATTAAATAAATAAACTGTACAAATATGATATAACAATATTCAGCAGATAACAATAGAGGCTATATTAACTTACCCTATATCTAAAATCTACGCAATAGCCATTAAAATAAGAGAAACCTTTCATCGAATCTTAATGGTCCCAAATTCAATAGGACTCACAGTTGTACCCCAAAGTCAATTTGAATAGTGAAATTGAATTCGCTCACCTTAATAACATTTCTATTTCTGACATTTTGTTGCCAAAAATCTTGTAATCGGATTACAATACAGTCCCAATTTCAATTCATCTGATTCATTAGAGTTTTCAGAGTTATTAGCTAGCTATTGTTTTGTTCAGACTTTTAATTTCTATTAGTAACTGATTGCATCGAAGAAAACAGTGCTTTCAAAACTCAGTAGAAATATTTTTTGCTAGTTAGATTAATGCCCAGCAGTTGGACACTGATGGTTAAGATAAGTTAGATGGAGAGATGACCTCGACTCATTCAGTGAAGAATGGAAAATTCTGGCGCACAGCAGAACTGATTGGACAGTAGAGAGTGAGGCCTTTGTCCAGCAGTGGGACGAGGCAGGCTAACTGTACTATTTGTATCGTATGCGGTAAGGTATCTACAGATAAAAGCCGGCGACTTAAGTCATTTTCAAAAAATAAAAATCTTCGAACAAATGAAGGCCAGCTTTTTGGACCAGAAAAAAGATAGGTACCCTTTCTTTCAGTCTTTCTACTCCTCCCCTTTTCAATTCGTCATTATTTCTCCGCTCATCGTTCCATACAACCTTCGGTTTCAGCCCCTCGGGGAGCTATAAACTAGGAAAACTTCGCGGAAACGTTCTACGGTCCCGCGATCATCCAAAAAGGTCGTTTTAATCAGCCCTGAACGGTTACCAGAAAATTTAATTACTATTTTATTTGTCGGAGTTATTTGTTTGAAAGTAATACGGTTCTATTGATGTATTCGAATGTAGATCCCTTTCTTGTATGTTTATGGACAGAATTTCTAATCAATCCTCTGTACGTAACGTAGTAATTCTACATACCTATATGGACGAGAATCAATATTCTTTGGATACTGGTTTTATAGTAAAAGTTGTTTATTATTTTGACTCTATTTACCTATACCTCTATATTTAAGTATTTGTGTCTAATTAGATATACGCGTATGTGAAATAAATACACAAGGCACTTTGAAACTTCCTCGAAATCCATTAATCTTCATTATCTGTATTACGAGAATCAATCATTTAGTTACCTTGTCAGTTGTCCTTGTTACTGCTCCAAAATCCTACATGAGATTATCGTCCAGCTGATTTATTCTCTACAGGGTATTTATATTCCCTAGAAAATATATTGTACTCCCACATGTTGTCTGCCCATAGAACTTAATAATTGCGCCGAAATAAGTCCGTATGATCTATCTATCGACGTGCTTTACATAATAGGTATAAAATATTTATATACTGCCAAAAAAATTCGGCCTGTTCCAATATAGTATCTTAACAAAAAACTTTAAACGAGCACATCAAAAACATCCTTTCAACCCTTCTACCACCCACGCGGTAAAAATCACCAAATATGGAATTGGAGAAGTTTGAGGACGTGCAAATATAGTTGGGGAGCCGCCAAAGCCATCGATCAGCAAAAACTCTTCAACTTTGGCGGTTGCAATATCCGTTGTGGCAGATGCTTTCAACTGTCAAACTTTTATACGCCAATTACTGTTTCGTTGTTTCGATTGAGCGGCAGAATGGAGGAATAATCAGGTTGTTTTGGTGCAATACTTTGGTTTTTGTTATGTGTCTAAAAGCTAGAGAAAAAAAATTGAGAAAAATGAGTAAAGAGTAGTTTTTTGAGTAGATGAGTAATTGACAAGCAAGAGGTACAGAATCTCTTAAAAGTTGTTTCGTCTTAGTAGTCGGATTTAGATAAAAGCCATTAGATTTAAAACTTCTATGCCACACAACGTTACTCAGCTGAATAACAATATCAAAGAACGAAATGAAAACTCAACTTTTAGTCGTCGATCGATATAAGTCAAACAGTAATAATTAAATAAATTGAATTAAGTAGGTTTATTTAACAAGAATATTCGAGCATTTCTTTAAATTTTTCTGTAAATACAAAACACCGCAATGCAAATACTGACAACAATAGAAAAAAATCCAGTGACGAAATATCAGTGGTTAATTTAAGGAATTTTCGCGAACAATTCGGATGACCTTTGTCAACTGGCGCCTCTAGTTGAAACGGAGCCAGGGCACCTCACTAATGAGAGGCTCTTCTTTTCGGCCCTCCCCTCTAATTACAGAGGGTACAAAGCCTCTGTAAATTAATACCGAGACTGACGGACCCCTGAATCTCTGTTAACGTGCCCAAATGAATTTATTATCTTTCTTTTTTTGCGTTTTAGTTTCGCTGTCCACGAGAGGTTGAGATTTGCATAGCAGGGGCGAAGTGTTTTGCATTTTTAGTAAGGGAAATGTTATTTGATATGCTTTTATAATTTTTGTTTAATATTTTGTTTATAGCGCTTAAATTATAAAGTAAATGTAAATATAGGAAAGGCAATAGGAAATGTAAAGGCTGTAAATAAGCAATTTATTTATAAACTTCACGAAGCAAGCAGACATATGCGAAAGACTTTCTGTAAGATAAGTACCCATAATATTTCTCTCCAAAAACCCTTATTATTTTCTTGTTTTAACCTGAGTTTCAGATGCTAACCCATACAAAGGATTTCTAAAACAATTTAGAATTTTCTTAAAAAATCAACCGTCAAAGTAGATTATGATAAACAGTTTGTATTTCATGTTGGCATAGATTGATCGTTCTGTTGGACTGCTTCATTGAATATTTATTGGGTTGATGTAGTCCATAGTATAGAAGTTACAGAAAGACAAGTTCGTCCATTCATCAGTGACATACATATTTCCCAGCCCAAATGGTCGAGAGTTAAGGGTCGTTTCATCACTTACAAATAAAATGTATCTGACAGATATTTTATACCTGTCACTGTCTAAAGCGTTATATTTCATCAAATAGATATAGGTTTATCTGTCAGTTAAGTTTTATCTTTAAGTGGTGAAACGGGCCTTTAGACTCGTTGTTTTTTTTTTTTTGGTTTCCGAAAATTTACCTGACTTGTTATAAGTAATATAATAATAACATTTGTTAGATAATGTGGTTAGTTAAAATAGCAGCAAATAAATGAAAGGGTTTACCTACTGCTATTTAAAAAAGCTTCTAGGCTGTGGTGTATTGGCGAAGATTGCTCCATATTGGATTGTCTAAACTGAATTCATTCCTAGATAATGATGGAAACTATTTGTTTTTAGTATCAACATAGTGTTTTAAATGCATTGAATTTTTTAACATTATTATTGGGTTATAAATTGGCAATTTTAAATTTTTCTACGATGAAAAATGGGAAAGAAAAAAGCTTTTTAAACATCCATTAAGTATTGATAAGTAGGAAAGTTAGGGTAGTTAGGAAGTGGTCTCTGCCTACCCCAATGGGGGAGAGGCGTGACGGACTTCTATGTATGCATTTTATTGATACAGTTGCTTGGTTTTTTTGGAAATCCTCTAAGATCTTTTTTACATATTTTTCGTAGCGATCGTAGCTAGTAAAGTGGTTTCTGTCTATCTCGATGGGAAAGAGACGCGACAGATAAGTATATGTATATGCGTAGTTATGTATCATCCCTTTTCTTTTTACCTGACTGCGCCAGAAGGAGGGTAATATTTTTCAAGAGTATTTATGTTTGTACGTATAATTCTTTGGCACACCCTAAAGCCTAAACGGCTTGACGGATTTTAGCTTGAAAGGTGTCGTTAGATTCGTATTTACAGTGAGAGTGACACTGGGTACATCAAAATTTAAAAAAAGAGTTTTTTAAACACAGTCGGGTTTTTTTAATTATAAGGTTAGGTTATTCTTTAATTCCGATTACCAATCAAAGCCATCCCTTTACAATCCTCTCATCAAAGGCCCAATTACAAACCGACACACGTGTCTAGCCAATAATATTTAGTAGAGTCAAATATTCGAAATTCAGTATCCATTTAACATTCAAAATGTAATTTAGCCGGCTCATAGCGAACTTTGGCAACAATTCAACACAAATTGCTGTGTTGCGTGCTAAATATTACGTATATCCACAATTTAATTATTTTGGTAAAGCAACCTTAATTGAACTAGTGTTTAGGTACACAATTTATATTAATAAGTGAGCAGTGGGTACGTTTTAGGTGAGATAGACTGTGTTTTTGACTATTTAGTTGAATGCTATTCCTATTTAGCTACGTTTTTTCATTTTATTTAAGAGTTAAGACTCTTTTGTGGTGGAGCATCCGCCATTTAGGCCTAGCTTCTGTCAGTGCTTTGACTTCTTGATAAGACATGACGTTAACTTTCTCCTTCACTTGAATGCAGTAGGTAGGTACGTCGCGGTCTTCCTCTCTCTCTCTTCCTTTTCTTCAATGATGTCTCTCAAGAAACCATCATGTCACATCAAGTGCCCTATATCTTTCCTCTTACTATTTTCTATCGTTCTTAGCAAGCAGCGCTTCTCGGTGGCTATGTTCTGGACTATATTGTTATGAATATTATATTTTGCTATTACCCCTTTTCATATACGCTAGTAAGGAGGAAGACATGAAAGTTTCTGTGTAAATTTAAATTGCATCCAGGTTTAATCCCGCAAGTATGAAAATATGTTTTTTTCGAGTATACCGATAGCGTTACATCTTTAGCTTCCCATAGATGTAACGAAGGTACTTCAATTTAGTTTTTTGAATCAATTTGATGACCGAAGGTACTTTTTGACGTGTCTTACAACAAAAAATGTATTTCTCTTTCTATTATCCTATTGTAATCTTAAAACATGGTCTATAGTAGCATTTACTGTACAAATCACAACCGAAGATACATTAGGAGTAAGTGTGAATAAGTGCTCCATTAGGAGACAATGTCGCTAATTGTTTGCTATTCGACCTGGTACTGACTAGATGTAGATAGGTACATAGATATCTCTGTATATCGTTCTAAGGGTTTTCTTAGAAATGGGGATGATGACTAGATTCAAGAATTCAAAAAATAATTAGTCCGTCTTTTAGGCTATTAAAAAATATTTGAAACACGTTTTTTACCTGATCAAATACATAAATAAATACAAAAATACAGAGCATCAAAGTTACGGCGTGGGGAGTATTAACGTCACTCCTAGGTTCAAATCGTACTGAGGCGTGACGACACGAGCAATTTTAACCCAGTGTATCTTTGTCATTTTTAGTTTCAGAGAAAAAAGAAAAAATACGCGTCGAATAGGTATTTTAAAATAATCTATGTGATGGACAAAATACATTTTTTTAGTCATAATGCCCATTCTAACACTGAAATAGTCTTTTGTTCTTTTCTTGTATTTATTTTTAGTCTGTGTTAGGAGACCGTGTTAAATGGAAAGTCGCGGGGGAGGCCTTTGCCCAGCAGTGGGATCTGTGTTAGATTTTGAACTAATTCTTGGAAGTTAGCTTTTGATTTAAATGAATCAAAATCTTTAAGCGAAGCGTGACCAGTAAGAGGTTGCGTACGGCAGATGATTTCATCATCATCATGTCAGCTCATGGATGTCCACTCCTGGAGAAAAGCCTCCCCTAAGGATATCCATAACGACCGGTCATGCGCTGCCCACATCCAACGGCTTCCCGCGACTTGATGATGCTTTACATTTTAATAATGTGTATATTAACTTAATTGTACTTTAATCGCTGTTAGCTCAGCCATATTTTCGTATGAATTACTTAAGAAAATGAAAAAGTGGTAAACCAAAATATTAAGCACTAGCTGTCCCGGCGAACTTTGTCCCGCCTTAGAATGAACTTTATTGTGTAGGAATAAAGTTCAAATTGACTCTACATTTTAGTAAGAAAACATTCGTATGGGATAAAACATTTTTGCCAAAAAAGAAACAACTTCAAAACGGAAACTAAAAAGTATGAAATAAATTAACTTGTACAGAAAATTTCGAGTTAAAGTGATTAAAATAAACATTATAAACAATTAAATAATTATGCCTTTAAAATGTTTGAAGACGGTGCTAAGTAAAACAATAACTAGATATAGGTAATATAGGTACTTATAATCAATATTTTTCACATCTCAAGGAAACAGGTGGCACCGTCTTCAAAAAATTTAAAGGCATAATTATTTAATTGTTTATAATGTTTCTTTTAATCACTTTAACTCGAAATTTTCTGTACAAGTTAATTTATTTCATACTTTTTAGTTTCCGTTTTGAAGTTGTTTCTTTTTTGGCAAAAATGTTTTATTTCACATTTTTTAGTTTCCCTTGACTGTCCTTCATTTTCATTAACAGACCCCTAATAACAGTCACAACTCATTTAGATGAAAGGTCTCAATAATATAAGTTAATCAAGCCCAAACACAAAGTACTTGCTGTAAACCGTTGTCGAGTTCCCTCGACTGCCTTTCCGCTCCATCATCAGGTCAACGTCAGACCCTCATTAAATATTAGGGCTTTAAAATTCTTATTATTGCATGATATTAAGAAACCACTAGTCGCGATGCAATTTTTCGAGTGTTTCCCTCGATATCTCCAGGTTCCCATCATCAGGTCCTGGTTTCCTTACCATGGGACTACCCTTGGGATACCCCCTTTCCAACAAAAAAAGAATCATCAAAATCGGTTCATGGACGACGAAGTTGTGTGAAGAAACATAGGAAACAGACTAGTCGAAAATACAGTTTTTTCGAGAGTTTCCCTCGATTTCTCCAGGATTCCACCATCAGATCCTGGTTTCCTTACCATGGGACCACCCTCGGGATACCCCCTTTCCAACAAAGAAAGAATCATCAAAATCGGTTCATAAACGACGAAGTTTTGCGTGGACACACATAAAAAAAAAAAATATACGGTCGAATTGAGAAACTCCTCCTTTTTTTGAAGTCGTTTAAAAAAGAAAAGTCTGTTTTAGGGCTTTCCCGGCAATTATTCGATTTTTTCTCGCCGTAAGAACCTTAGACTTCAACGAACATTTAAAAAAAAAATTGGCCAAATTGGTCCAGGCGTTGTTGAGTTATGCGCTTACCAACACATTTTGCGATTCATTTTTATATTATAGATATAGATATGTACAGTCCCAAGAACATATTCATATCTCAAACATCTGTCGTAAACTCAGTTTCATTGTAAACTTGAAGGAGCAGTTCGGAACTATTATCTGGGTCAGACTGTACTGAAAGATCTTTATCATCGACCTTGTTATACGTAGACACTTATCCCAAGTTAAGAAAAGTCTACTGAATTTGTGTTTTAAATTTGGGATATAAAAAAACGAGGTTTTGTCAAAGGCATGTCGCCCCGTAGACATGGTTCTTGATTCGGCAGATTTTTTGTCCTTTTTATATCTTAGACACTTTCTTGTATCTAAGGCAGGGGTTCCCAATTTCCTTTCGCCAAGGAACCTCTAATTGATAAAACTTTTCCTAGCAGAACCCTACATGTTAACTGGAACGCTCTGCATCTCTCGTTCATAAACAAGTCGGTACCCGCGAAAAACGTTGGTCACGAAACGTGTGATAATATTTTTTCGTAATGTAAAGCGGTTCCCTAATCTAAGGGTTCTAACATCGATGCATTTCACTAAGAAATGTGAAAGATAGTAGACTAATGGTCGCAAAAACCGGAACTTGAATAGTGAAGTTGCAAGGAAATTTCGGTTTTTCGAAAAGCTTAGCAGTTTGAGAAATTTTCTTGGCGACTGACAATGTCTTCTTTTGGTCTTTATTGTTGCATTCTGCACATTGATTTAGGTATCTGTAGATATTTTTAATACATTTTATCAAACGGTATGTAAAGATACATCTGTCACGCCTTTCTCCCATCAAGATATGCAGAGACCATTTCCCTCCACTTGCTACGATCTGAATATAGCTATAGGTACTTCTTTCGCTTCATGTTTAATGACAATATTATAAACTTATAGAACTTAATTACCTTAAACTTTAGCTAGGTAGTAAGGTAAAGTATGTTTCCGAGACATATCAATATGGCGATGAATAGGTAGGTATTACATACTAGTAATATCTGGAAATGAAATGGTCTCTCCCTACTTCTATGGTAAAGAGGCGTAACAGATATGTATAAATGTATTTAATATAACTCAGATAAAGTCCATGCAAAACTATAAATTAAGCGTTTCTTCAAGTAAAACCTAGATATTTGCCGATAGCCTTTATAATCTTAGACTCATTATTCAAAAGAGAGCCATTAATCTAAAAGCTAAGATCTATTGCTTTTCCCGTCATCAGGAACACGGTAACAACGGTATTCCGACTATTTGTGACTAATCCCTATTAGAGTCGTTATTTAAGTTATCATATCGATAGTCTATAGATAATAAGAAAGTAGGTCATCATTCATCAAAAAGTAGGTATGTCGTGGATTTTAAATACAAACGACGGATTATGCTATGTTGCTAAGGCCCACTTGCACAGCCCAGAGTTAATGCAATAAACCCGGAGTTAGCTGCTAACACAGGGTTAAATCAAGAAGAGAGGGCCTAAGTCTGTACGATATTTTAAAAAATACATGTTTCACACTCCTAAAAATTAATGTCCCCGCACCAGGATTCACTGTGAATGAACTTAAGACACAAAGATCGACCTGATGGTATTTAAAATATCTAGCTAGCCGATATTCAAATCCAGGATCCACAGAGTGGTAGTCCAGCAAAGTGACCATTGCGCCAACCTCCCCCTTTTTTGAAGTCGGTTAAAAAAGTCACCAAGGATAAAAAATATTTTGGGGATAGTACTTGATTAGTCATTCAGCTAGAACGTTCAAAATTTTCCAAAGCAAACTTTCGATACCAAACCAACATTAACCTCACAACACTAGTCCTTACAATTCTGTACTATTTTCGCATGGAATCTCTATAAACCTTCACTATTGACAGTGAGCTATTGTCGACTCCGATCGACTATTCCGCTACCGTTTTCCTATTTATACGTGAAAAAATGTTTGCCCATGACACCATTAATAAATGAGTATAAAAGCTTTTTTCTTTTGGATGGGTCGATCTATTATTCTATGGTGTTTTAGTAATGATGAATAGAGAAGCGTTGACGTTGCTAAGTTTTTTTACCATAAGAATTTTTATACACAATTTTTTATCAAAACATAGACGTAAGTTGGTTAGAAGATGCTTCTTAGCTATAATGCGACCTATTGCTACTTCATTATAAGGTAATAATAGTTCGGATGTCTTCTTAAAAGTACGTTATAGAAAATAGTAGATCAAGGAGTAAATACTTGATGTTTCTATCCTATTTTACTGACTCCACAAAAAGAGGCGATTCTAAGTTATTCAGGTACTTTTCGTAAGTAAGTCTAATATTGTATCAAGTAAAGCAGCTTTACAAATACCTCTATCGAACACAAAATCAAATTGAAAACGATTTTCATGGCATAACCTCACATTACCAGTCCCAAATATCCTGGCCACAGTCCTATTGCCCCATAACTCATGGTACGCGAAGAACGTGGGCATTTGTGGGCATTAATATCGCACGATGCGTGATCTGAAATCCTTAGGTAAGCTGCCATATTTGAGGGGTGTGTGGATTGATCTGTTTTGGTTAGTAGGTCAAGTTTTTGCTGAGTTCTGCAAGTTTGTTGTAGAAGATGTTTGGATTGTTTTAAGATTTTGGTTTATTAAAATATAATCTGTAATGTCTGTTGCAATAGGATTTTGTCAACATCTTGCAATAGAAAAACGTTTTGGCTTTTTTATGAAGAAATACCGCTTCACAGTCCTCTTAAACAAAACTTTTACTTCAAGTTTCACTTTGATGATATTCATGGCCGATAGACAAGTATCGGATGCTTCCATAGAGCTCGATGACAAACGGTCAGACGAGCCTATTAGCTCGACCCTTTCAAGTATGAGCTCTTCATTCGAGAGGTACTTTAGTGCTACAGTATGCTTCAGTATATCGTTGGTAACGGATCTATGCTAAGTAGATGTAGTAATTTGATTTTTCATTACACATGCACGGAAAAAGAGAAAAAACCGGCCAAGTGCGAGTCGGACTTGCGCCCTAATGATTCCGCACCGTTCACTAGGTTAACAGTAGCAGTGAATACATATCATAATTATAGGTAGACATGATATCGAGCAAAGAAAGGCAAAAATATTACGTTTGTTGTATGGGAGCCCCCTTGGTTATTATTCTATTTTTGTAAGTATTCGTTGTCATTGCGGCAATGTTAATACACCATTTGTGAAAATTTCAACGCTCTAGCTATAGCGGTTCACGAGATACAGCTTGGTGACAGACGGACGGACAGTCGGACAATAATAGGGTTCCGTTTTCACCTTTTGGGTGCGGAACCTTTAAAACACTTATTTTTCTGCGTTTCCCAGGTTTTGTGTAAGTACCAGTAATGTTATCTCTAATATTTGAGACATCTGTAGTGTTTACGTTTAAATGAGCATCAGTTGTCATTTGCACCGTATTCTGTCATATTCACCTGCTTGCTAATGTAATTGTTTACTACATAATTAAACTAAGCATGTTAACGTCATATCCTCCTATTTAACCGTATTGCTTGCTGTTCATTCAGGTAGATATTTGTTTACAAACAATTTCCTTTGTCTCTTACTCTATCTCTCTCTTCACAAACAAAAACCTTTTACGTTAATGAATTTGCCATTCAACAGAGCATTCCTTCATCGCAATATTAATATCAGAAGCTCGAATATTCGAAATCGTGCGCTCTTAAATTTCGCCTATGGGCTCAGAATTCCTATGAAACCGCCGAATTCTTTGAAGCCACGTCCTCCCTTTGATGTGTTTCAAACCTTGCTGCGTTCAAAATGAAACAATGTGTCACTTCTTTTTTGATTATCCATGATATCACAGATTTGGAGCATCTTTTGTTGTTTGATAAATGTTTTGTTTTTGTCTTGACAGGAAGTATTTAATATCTGTTTGAATGATGATCTCATAAAATATTCACAGAAAAACGTCTTTTTGTATTAGGATCTTAATATTAGACTATAATCACTGACTGAATTTATTATCGCCAGTCATTGACTTGTGGCCCACATACATCCTACTAACTTTGATTTTACTCCCTTGTTAATAAATAAACACCTTTTTCGTTGCTATTTAAAATTGAATACCTACCAAAATTATAATTCCAACGAGCTGCAAGTACGAATGTGTCTAAAGAGGGAGGACACTAAAAGCGCAATTGACTTTAAACGAGGACTTACCACACAGTTCCGGCCCAGTGAAATAAGGGGAGCATTTATGATCATAGTAGAGTAACGAAAATTTACATATCTTGCCCCTGACGGGATTACGGACCACAGACCTTTGCATGCCTTAATATATGATGTTCAAGTTGTAGGTGAATAGTTACTAAGTTGTGTAAAGCCATTGAAACCCAAGTCAAATGGTAAGCTGTAAATTTAAAGAACTATTTGCGTTAAACAAGTTTACTATAAGTACGTGTAGCGTTTAAGTTAGACCAGTATACCAGTAATTGAAGTAACTCGATTTATAGTAGTATACTTATAGGTATTAGTAGGTAGATTAGGGGCCCAAGTCTTTCCCAATTCCCAGTTCAGTTGTGTGTCTATACGAGAGTGGGCTCGTGCCCCTCAGTGGGGACATATATGGGCTAATAACAAACGAACGAATAGTTTTGTGTCGGCAGCGTGTGAATGAGTGTGTCATTGTCATTTTATGACACATTTGGTCGCAATCCGTGTAAGCCATTGTTTAGCAGAATACCAAATGTGTCAAAAATGCAATTGACACTCTGCCGAGACACAACTGAGTCTATTTTAAATTAATAGACTTGGACCCCTGATTTACGTTGGTGGTAGATCAGGTAGATGCGTCATTAAACGTCAGTTATCATCCTCTCGTGTTGCTAATATGGCATTTACGTAACACTCTCTGTAAATGCCACACGTAGGTGGTAAATTTCAAAAGGTCAGTGTGGAATTAGAACTGATGTGTTACATGATAGGAAGTTCAGGGGCCACTTTGATCTCTGAAGTTACTAATAATTGAGAAAGAAGTAAAAAACCATAGATAAAATTGAAAGAATACTTGTGAAATAACGCGCACGATCAAGTCTAAACGATAAACAGGGGCCCAAGTTTGCTAATTTAAAAAAAGCCTCGATTATTAGTCAGAGTGTCAATGGCATTTTTGGACACATGTGGTATTCTACTCGTTACACTGATTGCGACCAAATCTGTCAAAAAATGCCATTGACACTCTGTCGTTACACAACTGAGTATATTGCGAATTAGCTGCCTTGGATTCGAATTTGAATAAAACCGTACCTTCTTTGTATAAAATATTTTTAATTTCGAATTTATACTTAAAACTCCTTTCAAAAACAAAACAAGTGAATAAAAGAAATATTCCACTAGCAGCTCTGTAGCATTGGCTGCTCTGTACCCCATGATATATTTCATACATTACCTCATAGCCAGACTCAGCTAACTCGTTTAAACAAATTGGTGGAGCGTGGCCGCTGTTCGCTGTACAAAACTGAAAACGTTTTCCAGAAAGAACTGCCCCGTTTTACGGTACTGAGACTTATAGGGTGCTATTTTATTTATGGTTATAAATAAAATGGTTTGGATGTTTGTCTTAGAAATTTTCACAAAATCTTCCTAATTGGCTTGTTTAAGATTCCCCGCAAAATGAGAATAGATGTACTGCGTGGGCACTAGCTTACTCTCATACAAGAGTGACTATATAGTAAGAGCGTAGGGGTTTACCCCTACGCTTCCCCTATGCACATGGTTAGTAATTAGTTAAAGACTCAGCTGATGCTTATGAGAACACGTTGCGATGTTTAATGGATAATTTTTCCCAAAATGCAGGGTATCCTAGTTTGGGCTCCTGTCTCTCGCATTGTAAAATTGCTTAATATAATTTCAACCGTATATGTATTACGTGAGAGAAAATAAATATTTTTTTAATTTTGATCATTAACTTAACGAACCTTTTCTGCAACGATAGTTCTAAGCCGTAAACATGATAACCTCATTAGTCGTAGCTCCGTCAAGTTTGCAAATAAACTTCACAAATTTAATTCTAGTTCACCCTTGTTCGAGTCAACTTCGAAATATAATGTAAGTTACCTAGTTTTAGGTTGGATGCGGTCAACCGTGTAATACAGTTGTTACAAACCTGTTGCTCTCACGTTGACAACTAAGATAACCTGAGATTTTCAACTGGATATTCTGAACATGATGCGATTTGTTGGTAGATTTTGAACTTGTGTTTGGATTTTTGTTGAGTGTTTCTTCTGATATTGGCAGGTTTGTAGATTTGTGTACTTGTTTTGGGGCCCTTATATGGAAAATCGGGAGGTTAAACGCATTTGAGCGTGCATAGAGTTTGCATTTATTGAAAAGTAGGTTCTTATTGTAGAAAACTGATCGCAATTAGGCGTTTAATCGATAGTCTGCCCTTAAAGCCCAATTAGAATTCAATTCCCATTATAGTCATTTTCCAAAGATTTTAAAACACATTTGTTAAAATTTACAAGGTAAGTTATTAGATTCTCTGGGAAATCGCAGCAACCCAATGGCAACCAACAGCCAAAAGACCTCGCGGCAGACCACGAAAAAGGTGGCGAGATGAGCTGGACGCCTTCTTGGATGTCTGGGCAGAGACGGCCTAAGATAGGGAATCATGGAAGAAGAGGAGAGAGGCCTTTGCCCAGTAGTGGGACACCGATGGCTAGATAAGATAAGATAAGATATATAATTAATCTGAAAATCGGTGTAAAAGTCGGTCCGTAGGGGGCTAGGAGGACGTGCAATGCATCTGCGACAATTGCGTGAGTTTTTCACAAATTATAATAATACCAGGTATGGTAGGTACTATTCTACCCCATAACGTAGGCTAAAACAAAGTTAGCCTATCTTTGTTAGATTGTTCAAGTTTGAAATTTCGACAAAATGATAGGCTCGTTAATTCCCCAAGTTTATCGTCTCGGATACTGTTATTGTTCTTAATAACTGAGTTTTCGAACTTTGACGAGATACCATTAAAGTATTCGTGTTGCTATTACTTAGATACTTATTAGCAAGTAATGATGACTGGTCGTGAAATTCATATTGCCTTCAAGCGGGCCGCGACTTCGTAGGTACGCATTTATCGTCATATCTATTTGTTGTAAAGATGACTTCAAAACGAGACTCAATATTTTAAATGGAATACAAATATTTTCTTTAAGCACCAAAATTAAGTGTAAAAAGATTTCCAAAAAGTTGTTTATAAGTAGGTCATTGTATATGAAATTCATCTGGTTCAATTTTGGTCAACTCTTCGACGACTTTATAATATTAATTAATGGAAAATAAAAGATTTGTTTGAGTTCACAGGTTAGAGAAATTTAATAGAATGAAAAAGAAACAAAAACATATCGTTGACGTATTACAAATTCAAAAAGAAAACCATAGCCAAAAACGCAAAACAGTTACTCTTTAGTTAGGATATAAAAACTCTTTAACAGTCATATGATATTAAATGCACACGTTCGTTTTGCTTTACATACTATCCTTAGAAATGCACGTATTCGTTGTCGTTTAACACAGTACCTAGTTAGCATAGACTTCAAACACAGCACAACAGTGAACAATACAATATTTCCAACTCAATCCACAATTTTGTTGTTGCTACGAACTCGTATAAACGCCTCCATATTTACAAAAGCTTTCTGTACGACAATAAACAGTTTTACTGCACATTTCATGCCCGATAAATTATAATATCTTCGGAGATATAAATTACTGAGAACAACCTCGTAAACTGGCCTGAGTGTTTTCCAAAATTTCTCCTACAGTCATTAAGTTTAATTGTAATCGGGAAATATTGTTGGACGCTCAAATTTCTGTGTTAATGAAGGAATATTTCTGAGACCAAATTAAGGTCAGGTTTAAATGGCTGCAAAATATCTGGAGATAAAGTGCAGAAACAATTAGGCTGAATTTATTTTTATTGTTGTATTTAAGAAGAGAACTGGGAAGTTTGTTGTTTGCTGAATCGAATAATCTTTAAAATTCAGTACCTATGTTTTTTCTTCTCATAACGAAAATCATAGGACGTAATGTGGACCACTAATCATGAGTCAAAATACTGTTCAACCCTGTTTCGTTAAATTCTTCTTAGTCGTTGCACTCTTGGCAGAGTGGTCGTGGTCGTCATTTCAGCTGTTAGTGGCTCGCCTAACAATACGCCGCCATTCCTGTCTGATGGCCGCCTTTCTGGTGCAGACGTGCAAGGAACTGTTCACAGCTGTACTTATCTGGTCCGTCCACCTCATAGGCGATCTACCTCGTGCTCGAGTGCCTTCACCTTTGCCCTTTCGTCAAATAAATCGTTGCAATGCAAATTGAAGCACTGCGAAAATTTTATCTATTTTAGTTTCAGAGCAAAAAACCGACAGATTCAAAAATGTCAAAACTATTTTTTCATCTGTATTCTGTGGATAGTTGAAATATTTTTTTTGGGTTCCGTATCTAAACGGTAAAAAACGGAACCCCGTTGTTGAGACTTCGCTGCCTCTCCATCTATCTATCAACAGTTTTTCTCTCACGAACCGATAGCTAGAGAGTTGACAGTTTCACAAATGATGTATTTCCGTTGCCGTTAAAAGTTGCATATTCTACAATAACCTTACCTTTATATCAAAAATAACCCGACTGCGTATAATAAATGAATTTTTTTTAATTTTGATAATAAGTTTAAAAAAACGCAACTTTTAATTTTTTTTTGTAACGAAATAACCCCACTACGTTTAAAAAATGCAATTTCGATGTACCCAGTGTCACTCTCAATGTAAATACGAAACGAACGACAACACTTAAGCTACAATCCATCAAGTCGTTTAGGCTGTAGGACGTGCTTAAAAATTATACATACATACATACTCTCGAAAAACATAATCCTTCTTCTGGCGCAGTTGGTTAAAAAATAATATTTTAGCTCTATAGTATAAAAAGAATAATTAGAATGAATAGTTTTTATTTAGAATAGATTTAAACAGATTAATTTTCATCGCGCGCCCACACAGTCGTTCGAGAGAGAAGAAAGGGAGAGGGGTACCTGTGGCGCAATCTTCGCGTCACTAGTGCTGCTCTCTTCATTGTTACTAATAGAGATGCGTATAGATATTTTCTGGCTAACAATAGCTACTAATAAAAACTTGAAATACTTAAAAACATGTCAAAATTTATCATAGAAGGAACCCGTCGTATGTAAACCCAACTAGCACTTGACCACTTGGCCGGTGATTTTAAATTGCTTGCCAATATAGACAAGAATTTAATCATGGCTTTTCTCAGTTTTTGCAATGTGCAGAAAAAAGGTAGGAATTTGAGTATGGAGCTCCGAGTAAAATAATTCTTCTATCGTTCGCTTTGCATGGTTAGGGCTGCGGATGGTCTAACGAGGGACTGAGTAAGTATATGTAGGGTTGCCTATTTTAAATTACTAAAATCATGTATTTATAATTTTGTGGGTGTGAATTGGCATAATTTTTGGACATGGTCCAATAGTATCTTTGTGCGATAAAACGATGAAACAATTATTAAGGCTTTTTCTTCTTTAAATTTATGAAGCTACAGTTATCTATATATATAAAAATGAAACCCGTTTTCCGTTGTCACGGCATCACGCCTGAACAGCTGGACCGATTTCGCTAATTCTTTTTTTTTAATGTTCATTGAAGTCCAAGGATGGTTCTTACGGTGAGAAAAATTCGAATAATTGCCGGGAAAGCCCTAAAACAGACCTTTTCTTTTTCCCATACAAATGTTTTCTTACTAAAATGTAGAGTCAATTTGAACTTTATTCCTACACAATAAAGTTCATTCTAAGGCGGGACGAAGTTCGCCGGGACAGCTAGTTGTTATATAAAATCCCCTGATTATTTAGTTAACCATTAAAAAATGCATTCTATATTGGTCTTTAAAAAACCGACAAACAATGGACGATTGATATTCATAGCCACCTTTTTAATAAATAAAAAAAAACATTAGCGACGAATGAGGCAACCCTAATAGAACGCTTTGCGGCAATTTAGAAAAATTCCCAAGTTCCTGGTTAGTTACGAAAATAAAAAGCAAAAGTTTAAAGTGGGGAACACAATACTCCACGCTGTTTAGTCCTGTCTACCCGCCAGGAATTTAAAATGGCGTATTAATTAAAACCTGCTTGTAGGTACTTATATTTAGCTTTGTTTCTTAGTAAGCTATCTACTTAGCTCACTTGCATATTCAAATGCAATTAAGCTGGAAGTTTATAGCGTAAGTGAATTTTATGTTTTTAAAAACTGGCGGAGATCCTGTTTTTAATGTTTTCTTTAATTTAATTATTTTGCATGAGGATATCGTTGCTTCTATTCCAAAATGTCGTTTGTCGCAGTTTATTTGTCTGTTTCAAGATGAAAGAAATAATCATAGCGATGATGGTAACAGTTGAATTCTACTATTAGTAGGTTATAGCCACGTCTCTCATTCCTGTAAGTGCAAACGACGTTGTTAATCATTTTAAAATAAATTCTATTTTCTTTGTCGTTTTCTAAGTAAAATGAATCTTAATTTAATTGTCGTGATAAGTATTACCATTTCCTCCTTCCTCGACACTTTATGTAAGTCTTAAATTATTTCATTCTGTTGAATTTAATGAAAATAAACTATAAAATTAATAAATCTGGATTTATTCCGTAAAAACATTACACTCGCGTTTAGATGTCACAGAATACAGTGCCATAGATAATGCAAAACAAAAGACATTAACTTCACATTTCAAAATTTAAATAAGGGCGGGAATTTTAAATCCAACACATTCACACTATCTTTTTTTCAATTCACATTCTCACCATCCTATTATTAAACATCGAACATAACCTACATATCGATCTACCCCAAATATTAGCAAAGCCCTCTCCATAATCTAAACATCAATATTGCACTGTCAACATACACCTCGTGTCCCTTGAGAGCATTTACTGTATGACGCATTGCCTTTACATTCGATTCGACGTCATGTACAAACACGTGGGCGTGTGTGGTCAGGTGACATGGTCCTGGGAATTAGTTCCGAGTTTAGGGTGTTTCTATGAATACGTATGGTTGAGTTTCTGATCCTATACTACTAATATTATCAATGTGACAATGTCGATGGATGGAGTCAAGGATTTTTGTTACTCTTTCACGCAAAAACCACTAAACAGATCCGAATGAAACTTTACAATATTGTGGATTGTACATCAGAATAACACAAGGCTATATTATTTTAGATATTGCGTGAATTATCCAAGATATGATGATAATTGCATACAAAGTCACTAGAACATAAATGTATGTATCTGTTATATGGTCAACGAGAGAATGCGTTCCTGATACATGTTAGTTAGACGTGACTAGTGATGTAACTTTACGTTACTGATATTTTTTATTACCTACTTTAAAAAGATTCTATTACATACCTATTATTAAAAAGAATAAGCAACCTAAGAAATTTATATCACAATGTTCGGGTAAAAATTACAATCGTTATTCTCGATTGTAATTTTTACCCGACTGCGTTGTTGATAGTTTTAACTTGAGAGGTGTCATTAGATTTGTATTTACTGTGAGAGTGACATTATTTAAATCAAATTAAAAAAATATATTATATTTTGAACGCATTCGAATTTTGCAAGTAAAAAGATTAGTTTAATACATACATATTCGTCACGCCTCTCTCCCATTGGGGTAGGCAGAAGCCACTTTCTTCCACTTACTACGATGCAAACACACCTCTTTCGCTGCATCCACGCTCATCAGTCGTCTCATAACTAATAGTTTATTGTGAGACAAGATCTACCAAGTGGCTGCCGCTCGACGGCCACAAAGGTAGAGGTCGGCCTAAAAGGAGATGACGCGAAGATCTGGATGCATACTTGGCAAACTGTCCAGAAGTGGCCGGGAATAGGGAAGGATGGAAGAATGCGGGAGGCCTTTGCCCAGCAGTGTGCCACAATATGATGTAAGGAAAAAGTTGATTCTGATTCCGACTTCGATTCGCTTGGGGGACAGTCTTCATCATTCTCATCTTCACCAACGTGTAATTATATTGTTATATCTATGATACTATCAACCCTTATGACTCAAACAAAATTGTTCTAAAATAATGTTTTTCGTTTTTTCAACGACTTTCGCCCAGTCTTCTTTTGTGACTTTCCCGCACGCTTCTTTTAGTAGGCCCATTATTATTTTTTGTGAGCTAAATGGCGGGTTAGTGTTTTGACGGGCGGCATAGCCTTTGATTTGCGCCCAGATTAATTCAATGGCGTTGTAGGTACTGGCGGTAGTACGGTCAAAAAAAAATTCGTAATTAAATAATATAATAATAATTAATAAATTAATAAAATATTTAATAATATATTATTAATCATTTTATTATTTTTTTTAAGTTCATTTAGTCCATAGCGCAAAGTCGATTCTTTATTCTCTTTGACTAACTGCAATAATTCTGCTTTTAACATTTGCATGTTTGCCTCGATGCCTTTTTTTTGTAGCCAGGCCATAAATTCTTCCTTTTTATTAGCTTGGGTGGGCGCTTTGTCAATTTGCATCGAATGATAAGATGCATTGTCCATGAAAATTATGGATGGCTCGGGCAGTCCGATCAAAAGCACATTTTCGAACCATTCTTTAAAGACGTCCCCATTCATTTCTTCGTGGTAATCGAAAGTTGATTGTGACTTAAACGCAAGTAAGTTCTCCACAAAACCGTTCTCCACAAAACCGTACCCTGCAGTACCTGCGTGACATATAATGATGCGATTTCCTTTTCCAATTGGTACTTTTGACGTGGACGCTTGTGTGTCATCCGTCCACGATTTAGAAGGCGTATGATTGGCATTCAGCTACGTCTCACCAATGAACACCACATTCTCCCAATCATCGATTTTTTTTGCTTCCCTCAAGAATTTCATTCTTTTCACAATAATAACTTTGAAAAATGTTCGCATGTAACAATTTTCAAAGTTCTTTCATTTTCAAAGTTAAATATCTCTAAAAGTATATCACTTTCGACAATTGTCCAAAAAACTATCGTTTTATAAGATTTTTCTCTGTCGATTGACGTAAGTTTCATCAGTGGCCGCCAACTTTTTTTTCTCCAATTTAGCTCAAATATGTTGAGTCTAATTGATACCGTTTTTTTTACTGTACCAGGCTCCATACAAATATGTTCGATGCCATTTGCGGCTCACTCAGTCGGCCACTAACAGTTTGCCTATTGGGGCCACGGCCATATATCGGCAAGTCAATCGCCACCTGTCAGGAACGCATTCTCTCGTTGACCATATTTACTATATTGTTGTGAACTTTCCGTAATAAGACTATAGACTTTTATATATTAAAAAAAAACTGTAGGTTGAAAAAACTCATCATTACCCAAATAAACAAACTCAAATACTAAATTGCAAAGGTTATTACTACAACAAAGCCAAAGCTAGTTTCTTAGCTTCTTAAAAGCATACCTAATGACCTCGCCTTTTCAAATATTCGATAAATCCTAAACACTTAGGCCTTATGTTATCCTACCCTTGAAATCTATACGTCTAGACACTGAGAATTATTAAACGAAATTCTGTAGGCCGACTTAAGTTTGGGTCTTAAGACTAATATATATTGCATGATAATCATACCTAAAGCTAACATTTGTGTGTGGGCGAGGCTGAAGGCGTTTTGGTATGTCGATAATTGGAGAAGGGCATCTTAAATATGCTTGTTATATATTTTTATTAATAGATGAGAGTGGGTAAAAGCGATATAAAACGATCCGCAAAGCTGCAAAGGTTTAGTTTTTCTGTCTTTACGAGAAAATGCTACTCTACATTATCGTTGAGCTATCCCTGCTGCATCATCATCATTAAATTTAAGAGCTTCGCTCTTGTCGGTGGACTCTACGCCACTCTGCTCTGTTTTCTGCCGTCCTTTTGAACACCTGATACGACACAACTTCTGCTGCATAGTAGTACTATGTTCTGTTATTTGACTTCCTTTTGCAAGGGATTGACCGTTTCTCATAGATTACTATCCCTGTCTGTACTAGGCTAGTGAAAAGAATATGTTTATGTTAAGTACTCCAATGTTTTCTTTGTTTGTGGATACTATGCTGGGAATGACACTGTTGGCAAAAAATACAAAAATAAATAAATAGAATAGCGCCTAACACAAAGCCAAGTACTTTAAACACAGCTTAACACCCTAAAAGACAAAGTAAAACGGTAGCTGTTAAATTAAACCCACACCAAACCGTGACTTAGCATGATCCTCTTACAGAAAGCTTTTCGACAGCACTAAGTCTGTTTAAATCGAATATTCGATGTTGAACGCACAAGAAACAAAAGCTGGAGTAAATGTAAATCTGCGAATGTTCCGCAGATTGGCTGGATTCATAATAAGATTCGCAGTTCACAATAGCGACTTAATCTTGCTATTCTGATAAGCTTGAATTATTCACGTTGAAATATTTGCTGCAGTTACGTTGATGGACAGTTTTCTTTGAAATTTTCAGTCTTTGTCTAAATGTAGGTACTTGAGTGGATGATTACATATTTTGGAGACATGGCATAATGGGGATGATAACTACATTCGAAAATTCAAAAAATAATTAGTCCGTCTTTTAGGCTATTAAAAAATATTAGAAATACGTTTTTTACCTGATCAAATACATAAATAAATACAAAGCATCAAAGTTACGTAGTGGGGGTTATTGACGTCACTCCTAGGCAAAACTCAGACTTAGGCGTGACGTCACGAGCAACTTTAACCAAGTGTATCTTTGTCATTTTTAGTTTAAGAGAAAAAATAAAATATATGTGTCGAATATTTTAAAATAGTCTATGTAATGGATTAAAAAAATTTTTTTGACATCGGTGTCCCACAGCTGGGCAAAGACCTCCTATCTATCATTCTTTTACCTAATGCTATTTCTTTTGCATATTTACAAATCTAGCTTTCGTTTTAAGACGTTTTGCGACATATTTCATGTATCTACTATATTGTTGCCAAACTTGTTTTTTTACTGAAGCACAAAGGCCTCGATATAGGTATTGGTAATTACGTTTTTGTGAAATATGTATCTTATGTAATAAATACTCCACTAGAAAAAAAATACTCCAAAAATTCAACTGATTCGAAAACAGCGACGCATCTCCCAAAGGGCATTGCATATGATGTGCAATTCAATTTGTTACTCACCCATCATATTACCATTTACTGGGTAATGCTGTTCAGTATTAAATTACTGTGCATCGTTACATTTACGCTTGACGTATTTAATGCCATTGGGGATGGAGCGCGGATGCTTTGAAATTCTGGATTTGAGAGGATGTATTTAATCTGGTATCACGTGTTTAGGGAGTTGGTTTTCGTTTTTATACTGGAATAGCGTTTTGTTCTTCGTGTTAGATGACGTTTATGTGTTGTGATAATAAAACGAGGAAGTTTTGTTGAGCAAGGTATGTGACGTCAAGCAGTTAAATATGTCTGGCTATTTACCTCACAAATGTGAGCAAATTCTTCTGAGTATCAGACTATCTTCTGTTTTTGGGTAGATAATACTCGAATTACTAATTTGCATGAGAAATGACAATAAGTTATTTTTTTGACTTAAATACTTATTGGTACAAGTTAAATTACTTACTTATAGTATTTTGATTGAAATAGTAGCAAAATATCTAAAAATAGTGAACAAAAAAACCATACGGTACTACATTTAGAATCGAGTTTACCTGAAAAATTCAGTAAACTTTCCAACAAGACGTATAACAAATCGCCAGTATAACCCAGACAAATCGATGCACCACAATGTTTCAATATAAACAGTAACTCAAATACATGCTCCCGTACTTGACAGCTTTATCCATACACGGATAGAAAATTCTACAAAATATACGGAAGTTTATGTTGTATTTACTAGAGAGAAGCAATAAAGCTTTGTTTTCATATTGATGTATTTCCGATGAATCTGGGAGTTGCATAATAATATTGGAAAATGGATTTAGAGTTCTATTTTGCAATATATTTGTACCTAGCTTTACATGTACTTGTCTGGATTGTAATAATTTTTACATTCATCTATACTCGTACAATAGGGATGACGACTACATTCAAAAATTCAAAAAAAAATTAGTCCGTCTTTTAGGCTCTTAAAAAATATTTGAAACACAATTTTTACCTGATTAAATACATAAATAAATACAAAGATACAGAGCATCAAATTTATGGAGTGGGAGGTTTTGACGTCACTCCTACGTAAAAATCGTACGTAAGCGTGACGTCACGAGCAACTTTAACCCAGTGTATCTTTGTAATTTTTAGTTTAAGAGAAAAAAGAAAAAATACGTGTCGAATATTTAAAAATAAACTATGTGATGGGCCTAAAACATTTTTTTGTCGTCATGCCTGTTGATAGTGATTTTAAAATTAAAACAAATCAAATGAATTGCTATATATTGGCAAAATATATAGCAAATATGTCAATGATATTTCTTAAAGTCGAGGCTAAATTCTCGTAACAATTACGCAGAATCATGAAATCGGAAGTCAAACAATGTCAGAGCTAATAAAACACAAAGTTAACTTCATGATCACGCTAGAGTACCTAATTCTTTAGATCAGCTGACTCCAATGTCACCTGTCTTAACTGACACGTGTTCGGACTAGATTCCTTCACGACAATTTTAGAAGGACGTTTCGACAGACGGGGCCGAGAGACAATGAATCAATTCAAACTGTGAACAGTTCTTAAGTCAGTCGATTTGTCGAAATTCAACTTTAAGCCGTTTAGAAAACAGTCATCTACAGTACAGATTTAAATTTGCGCTGCTTTAGAAAACCATTGGAACTGATGAGAGCTTGGACGTTTTCCAACTAAGAAGTTTTTCACATGATATTGAATTGGCGGGTCCACACAGAGCGAGTAACGTCGCGAGGAATATGTTTGACGGCTCTAGAAAGACCTCGCTATCGTACTGAGTTGGCTAGTTCTTAGGGGTGTCTTTTAATTGGTCAAACGTTTGCTTGACGAGGCTGCTCGCTCTGTGCGGATCCGCCTAATGGATTGAAAACTGACATACAATGAAGTATTCCGAAGACACAGGCGGTTACTTTCGCAAGCAATTTGCATCTCAAGAATATATCAGAAATTGTTACTGCAATGTCAGTGAAAAATTATATTGAGTTATAAAATTAGTATTGTGACAAAACTGACAAATGTTCCCATGTAACAATTTTCAAAGTTCTTTCATTTTTAAAGTTCTGTATCCCCGAAAGTATATCACTTTCGACATTTTTCCAAAATACTATCGTTTTATAAGTAATATTTTTCTCTATTGATTGACGTTACTTTCATCAGTGGCCGCCAACTTTTTTTCTCCATACTAGCTCGAATAGGGGATGTGTGGTGTAATTGATACCGAAAATTTTTCTATACCAATTTGGAGGTTGGTATAGTAAAAGATTGGATGCTCTTTCAAAAAAATATTTTCATTTCTTAGAGATTATTTTCAATCTCTATTTTCATGCTTATTTATTATCATAAGTTAAAGGTTATGATTTCATGAACTAAATATTCAGAAATACTTTCAAAACCTTTTACTGGTCGACTGTCTAGAAATGCTTTAGGTAACATGTTTTACCGATTTTGAAAGTTAAATGTCACATTACGTAACTTAAGTCTCTAACATTACAGCACTCTCTTTCATAAATCTGAAATCATTAAATCTGTCTCGGACATCTTTATTTTTATAGATACAGATAAAAATATCGTTTCCTATCATTCATAACAGTTCCTATTTTATTGGAAATTTCTTTGAAATTATCACAGTATGTACGTAAGTAAACAAATTATTGCAATCAGTATAACGTGTTCCCAGCATTCTGATATTTTCAATGATTTTTTATATCGTTTGAAGCAATAAATTAATTCTAGGAATATTGCTTTTAAAAATGTTGATATGAATTTGCTCGACTGCCTTTTAATTTCCAATAACCAAGCTGAGTTAATTTATGATTCTGATGAATTACACTAACAGTATAAATAGATAAATGAATCAATTATGCACAAATGTAGACTAAACTTAAACACGAAACTAACATATCTTTTCACCTAAAATTATTATCGGTTTAATTTTCATCTCACCGATACATACATACTCAACAATCGTAGATTCTCGTAATGGACAATACAAAGCGTGTTGGCTTAAAATAAACTACGTATAGTGCGGTTCGGTCCAGTTACACAATTTCGCACTTCCCTCCCGTCGAAATGACAGTGACAGACGGCGACTCTCAAAACGTTAGCGACGATTGGAATGCCTTTGTTTTATTCGTCTGAAATATCTCATATTGCTGCCACATTCTTTCTGACTTTTGATATGACAAGACGTTCAGTTTTTTCATAAAAGATGTCCGCTTCAAAGTTGAAGGGATTTTTGTTGCTTTTCTTTGTATTGTGATCAGTAGGATTGGTAACAGTTTATTTATTTCGTACCATTTCTTATTGAATTGATATACCTACCAAACTCACCTACCTAATTCGTACTTAAATGATAATATTTTTGCTATTAAGCATCTATCGTTTCATCACGGATACAATTCTTTATTTTGAATCTATTTATGTGTTTGCAAAAGAAAAAAACCGGCCAAGTGCGAGTCGGACTCGCGCACCGAGGGTTCCGTACAAACCTGCAAGGTTTACAAAGTTCGTTCATTACGACAATCGAGTCATAACTATGGTATTTTTATTGCAAAATGAAATTCATAACATTACAATGGGGAAAGATGGAAGAGCATAAATTTGAGACAAAGATCTCTTTATCGTTTAAGTAATCCTTTATTTTATATTAACACATATCATTTATCTATAATATAACTGAAACACTTATACTAGCCTTGCAGCAGACTTGCGAAAGTTCTTTTATTAAAGTTATTTATTTACTAAGTTTTTTAGTCACTATTTAGAAATCTGGTTCAAAAATATTAATTAAGTATTAAATTTGAACCAGACCTGTAAATGGTGACTGAAAAAGGTGTGAATAGTACCACATTGAACATTGAAGTTCGAAAAAACGTTATCAATAGTTGTACAACTTCGTGTAGTGCTACTGTTTATTAACGGAAACATGTTTATGGAGGAAAAATATGTGGAAATTCCATTTTGGGGATTCATTCTAAAATCTATATTGAAGTCTCCCACAACAATAAGACGAGAAGATAAAGTGTACATATTGAGGTTGCTGCCGAATATTGTTGTATTTATACATTCTATTGCAACATTAATTTGACATTGTGGTGACCTATATACAGTTATCACTCTGATATTAAACATTTCAAAATGCAAGCATTCACAATGGCCGTTTGCAGCGCCTAGGTTATTTAAATAATATCTTTTACATGATCCATCTGTCACGGCATCCTTAAGATTGCGTTTCAAAATATGCGGTATCAATGGTTGTACTTTTGCGTTTTGCGTTTTCGGGTTGACTTATTTTTTTTTTTTCACGGGTTAAAGGCAATTAGATCTAAGTATTTGATATGAATTTCAACTTGATAGCTCTACGCGTTCATGAGGAAAAAAGTAATAAGTTTATATTTATTAAAAAATATATATTTTGTAATGTTACTAAAAATTTAAGGTTTTCGGAATTTTTCCTTTATGTGTGGTATAAAACGTTGCTTCATGCCAAATTTCAAGATTCAAGGTCGACTGGAAGTACCCTTTAGGTTTTGATTCCCTTGCAAGTACTTGCGAGTTTCAAAATATGCAGCTTAAATTGCTGTTTCTTTTGATTGCGTTGACATAGAAGTTTGATTTTGCTACAGCTTAAAGGTATTATAGACCTGAGTATTTGGTATGAATTTCAATTTAATACCTCTACGCGTTTATGAGGAAATGGGTAGTAAGTTTAAGATTATTAAAAATAAAAATATTTTGTGATGTAACTAAAAATTTATGGTTTTCGTAATTTTTCCTTTATCTATGCTATAAGACGTTGCTTCGTACCAAATTTCAAGATTCTGAGTTCACGGGAAGCACCCTGTAGGTTTTGATTCCCTTGCAAGTGTCGAAAATTTGCGGCATAAATGGCTGTATCTTTTGATTGCGTTGGCTTAGAACTTTGATTTTTTCACAGCTTCAAGGGACAGTAGACCTGAGTAATTGATATAAATTTCAGCTTCATACCTCTACGCGTTCCTGAGAAAAAGGGTCTTGACAGACGGACAGACGGACAACAAAGTGATCCTATAAGGGTTCCGTTTTTTCCTTTTGAGGTACGGAACCCTAAAAATCACAACCAGAATGCGTTTTCAGTAAAATCGTAAAATATTTTCAAACTTTAAATTCCAAAGGTGACTCACCTAATAAAAAGGTCTCCAAAAATATATATTCCACTTTGCATTTCGCGAATATGAAAATTCAAAGGCGAGACTTCGTGGTCGTAAAAATGTAGAAACTCTACAGCGAAGTGGCACGAAAACTCCAAATTCATAAATTTAATGCATTTTAATTCTTTACTTATTAAGTTTTAACATTCCCTTATCTTTTGGCAAAAGAAAACGTAATTATTTGTCGGTTAAAGTTTAAATTTATCACTGTTCCATCCTTTTATTTAAGTTTATTTGAAATCGTGAAAACTTTTTTAAATTGTTGTCACGGGATTTAGTTAGACTTTATTGTGATAAAGACGTTTTATTCTACTTTTGAATTTTTTTAAATATTCTGGTTTAGTTAATGACATAATTCATATTTCTATCTGCTTCATAAAACTAAATAAGCTTGCATTAAGTTATTCATGAATTCAATATGGTCAAATTCTTGTCTGAGTCGGAATCGCCATTTTTCCTTTTCTTCTGTCAACAATTTGACTTTTTGATGCAACATGACGTTAGCTTCAATAGATTTAATAAAGTAAATTATTTATTTTGTATGTGAGACTGTGTGGAAAATAATTGTATTCCGGAATCAGAGCTGCAATTGTTTCGCTCGACCCCCTGTCCGTCGTAATTTTCACTTGTTGTGCCTGAATTCAATTTCCGTCGTGTAAAATTTTATACCATTGTTCTCATGCTTTTATGATGCAGATGGATGCTCGCTGCAACGTGTAAAGACTATTCATGCTTTGAAGACTGATGGTAAATAAAGTTATAATTTGAAGTTGTAATATAAATTATTAAATTGATAGTCGCGGTGGAAGCCTTTGCCCAACAGTGAAATCTTATTGACTAACAATAAAAGGACCATACCTAAGCTGCCCGTGATTTCGTACGCATTTATCGTCATAACTTGGAAAAAAAATCATATAGGTACAAAATAATATAGCCTATGGGTTATTCTGTTAAATAAGCTGAAATATTAACAAATTCCATCAAAATATATGCAATAGTTTTTGCGTGAAAGAGTAACAAACATCCATCCATCCATAGGCACAAACATTGACATTTATAATATTTGTAGGAATTACTTACAACGTATTCATTTATATGTTTAAAATTTTCTCCACTTAATAATGTTTTCTGCTTACAGGTACTTATCAATTCTCCATCGAAGCAAGCAAGTACTTAATTTATTCCAAACGAAAAAGCATAACATTTTCCATTCAATTTACTGTTAAAATTCACCCGTTTAGAACTGTTTTAATTTCTGTCTCGTCGAACAGAAATACCCTTTCAAATGCCCTTATAAAATATTTCATAAAACGCAAAAGACGGTAGTCAAAGCTTGGTTAATTACGAAGAAAATTGGTAGAGGGCTTAGAGTAAGCTAAGGCGAAGAAGGAGCCTTGTTTGCTCACTATTTTTACCCGACTGGGTCAGAAGGAAGATTATGTTTTTCGAGAGTATGTATGTATGTATAATTCTTTGGCACACCCTGCAACCTAATCGCTTGATGGATTATAGCTTGAGAGGTGTCGTTAGATTCGTATTTACAGTGAAAGTGAGACTGGGTCCATCAAAATCAAAAATTGCGGGTTTTAAACGCAGTCGGGTTTTTTTATATAAAAAGGAAAAGGTTAGGTTACATTTGGAAGTAGAATGTATGTAGGTATGTACTCGTAGGTTTAATTTCGGACCTTCAAAATAGCATACCGATACTGCTATGTTATGTGACTCATACACATAATGAGGTACAAAATTAGCCCTCCTAATCCTGATAATTAATGATAAATCATTTAATCCTCAAAATTATACAGGCTTAAACTATTTAGGGCGCAGTTAATGAGGATATGGATGTATTTTGGAAGTAGCTATAAGACAATAAATAGAAGGTTTATTCTTAATACATACTTATCCGCCACATCTCTACCGTCGGAGTAGGCAGAGACCACTTCGCTCCACTTGCTACGATCCAAACACTAATATTTCGCTTCATCCACACTCATCAGTCGCCTCATACGTGCACTTGGGTCATGGGCATGGTTTTTTTTGCGATTTATGCTAGAGATTTGTGAAACTTCAATTGAAAAGAGCAACCCTACAGAGTTTCTTGCTAGGTTCTTCTCTGGAGACAACTGCACTCTTGCGAATCTAGCATTAACTTTAAAAAATGACTCGTCCTAAGTGTTGTCAAAACCTAGAGGATGAAATGATTTTTCATTTCATTATGTTTTGTTATAATCCTTCTATGCTGTATTTCCTAAATCTGAGCTAGAAAGTCTTGAAAACTAGCGACAAGCTGGATTTAGGTATCCTGCAGTTGCTAGTCGCTGTACGTAATGGACACATTTTAAACTGGCGAACGGGTTATTACGGAAACTCTGTATTTAAGTTCAGTTTGTTTTCCAGTTTGGTGCAAGGAATTGGAATTTTGTCGTAGCTGACTGGTTAAAATAGCCAGTCAATTGTACGCCTAGGCCATTGATTGAATGCCGCTATTTAATGAAATGGCTAAGACGAAAGCTAAAACACAAGTTTAATTGGCATAATTGTAGTGTCTCTCACATACATACATATCCGTCACGCCTCTCTTCTATCTGGATAGGCAGAGACCACTTCCCTCCAGTTGCTAGTGCCTTATATTCTTCCGCAAATATGTTACTTACCTTTATGTAAAGTAAATAAGTTGTTGCTTAGCTTAGATCAACTACGAACAAAAGTATAACCAATATTCGTCGATATTTTATTTAGTTTTTTTAAATATTTAATCAAAGACCGCTTTTCTCTCATAAGTTATTCCAAATAATTACGCAGTGTAGTGTTACGAATGAAATGACTGCTCTACATCATTTTCCTGTTCCACTATAATGAAGTTATATGAGACAGTGAAATTATTTCGTGCAAATTATGGATACTATTAACTCGGCTTCGAATTATGTGCAGATGCAAAATATAAACATGATTTATAGACTAGGAATTTGTATTTGAGATTCGTTCATTACTCGTTATTCTCTGAAAATATTTCTTGAAATAATAGAAATGTTAAGGAAATCTAATTTTGTCAAGTAATATCAAGATCTTTGTAGAGGTATTAATTCTCGTATAAGCCTGGTAAATTAATTCTGAGTCAAAGGGGCTTATGTATAATAAAACTTACTTTATATCAAAATACATTATTGCTCGTTTCACCGTCTATAGATAAAATTTAACTGACAGATAAACCTATGTCTATTTCCTAAAACGTGACGTTTTAGACAGAGACAGATTAAAATATCTGTCAAATAAATTTTATTGGTGAAACGGGCACTTATGGATATAAATAAAAGGAAAACAAATGAAGTCTGATCCAAATGAACAGACACTACAGACAAATTCAGCAAATTCATAGTTCTAACAATTGCAAGCTCAAAAAGATCCAACATTTTTATTAAAATTTTTAAAACAGCACTTCGTTAACCTTTGCGCAAAAAGGTGCGAGGTAATGAATAAAGAAAGAATGTACATTATTTTACCAATTTGGCGAGGTAAAAGAGAAGTATGTTTAGTGTAACATTTTGCTAGTTTATGCTTTTAAAGCGACAATTGTGTACTTTTGTAAGCAAAACCGTCGTTAAGGTAACCTTTGGCCTTGATTCAGGTTTTGCACGTCGACATTAATTTATAGAGCTTGTCGGTACCTACAGCAAAACCTTAGTGTCAATTTGAATTCTATCTTCTTGATTTATATAAGCCTATTTTATTTATGTGATAGTATCTCGAATTACCTATCTTGAGTACCTCGTAAATTAATCGTTTTACTCGTAGGTGTATAGTATGTAAGTATTTGAATAATTAAATTATAAGGGTTTTCTTACTTTTCAATATTTACTTACATCAAATAATTTCACGACTGTTATAAGTAAAAAATATTTTTACCAAACATTGCGTCTTAGAGACTAGTTCTGCTAACTCTCTAAAGTTAATTCTTCATTAAATATAATCGTTGTTTTATATTTTGAGGCAAAAACATTATCGGCTAGATATTTGATGGAGCTTCATTCGTATGTAATTTTCAGCAACACACGATGCGAAATACATAATTGACCAAGTGTTGCAAAGCTATGTCTTAAATACATGCTCTAGATTCAATCTGTTACGTTACGCCTCTCTCCCATCAGAGTAGGCATAGACCACTTCGACACTAAGGTTTTAAATATTTTTTAAATTTTATAAAAGGCCCTTATAACCCCTTAAATCTACAAAAACCGTATCCAAATATGCACGTTTAGTCCCCCATTTTTCTTCAAAGAAGACGGCGCTTACATGAAGTCCAGACTCATTTTTAAGCCAAGAAAATAAATAACATCCGCCATTTTGGTCGGGGAATTTTTAATTATGTTTACATTCTTCTGGTGGGGAACAGAGTGCTTAACAATTTTTCATGGAAGCTTGCGAATAGTGTTGTTGGGTTAGCGATAGTTTCGTTATCGATGTTAGCCGACTTTTCAGAATCTGTCGATAGTAATGTCAATGTTTTTACGCATAGGCAATTCGCAAGTCGTGGGTTCAATTCCCATTATGTTTTACCATATTTAAAACAAATATTGTTGTGATGTTAAACAGAGATGTTTGTCTTAAGTTTGTGTGTGTATTAAATAGATATATAAAATAAAACTATATAATTATAATAAATAAGCTTAACTTCACTTGACATTGACAGAATCCACAATTGTCATTTAATGTCATGATGTAATTTAATAAAACTGGTATATATTTCACATTGCTTAAATTACATTAATAATGCTAGACAATAAATATGTTTAGAATTATTTCATGACACTGTTCAAATACATAACAATAGTTGCTAGGTTGCCATTATCTGTCAGTCATATTAAAAACAAAAGTAAGAGTGCATTGCAATCGGTTATCGATAAAATTATCGACCAGCACAACTTTATCGATAACCTATTGCAGTCCCACAACATCACTACCAGCGGCTTTGCCTGTTTAATTGAATGGAGTTCCTACATTTTTCAAGTGCAACAAAGTTTTTTTAAGCGACACAGATCGCTGAGATTTTTCCCGTTTTTTTCGCGTGTTTCTGGTTTATGCTTGCGGTTTAACTTTTGCAGTGTTGTTTATTATTGGTTTTGTTTTTTTTTTTTATATAATAAAAGAGTTAATTTCTATTTTATATAGTTAACTATTCTCAAAGTCATCGTCTATTTTGTTATTTTTATGTATAGCACCTATGCTACCAGTTTTCAATCACTGCGAAAAATACTTCGTCCCCTCCTTGTCTACTTGCTGTGCTATTCCAACGCAAATAATTACAATTGACTAAATATGGGTGTCTTATAAAACTTGTAATGTAACCTGTATTTTTTTACCCGACTACGGCGACGCCAAAAGGTAGGGTTATGAGTTTGCTAGTCTTTGTATTTGTCGACTGGTTTATATTTGTTTGAAGGAATTGGATGGTCAAAAGAGAGATAAAGAAATATTATAAAACACTTGGATTTATTGTAACTCAAGAAAGTAAAATCAATTTAAACAAAAGCATAACTTAAACACCTTTGCATCTCTCATTGAATATTAAAATTAAATAACAAAATATAAGTTTCCAAACTACCTTCACTCAGTCCAGACTATTCACGCGAAGCTAAGTTTTTGATTAAAGAAACTTCATCGCTGGATCTCAAATATCTTATGTTGAAGCAATCAAACTTGGCCCTGTTTTGTTTCTATGGAAAGTTTGAGTATTTGCAACTTCATTATTTCTGTGTTATTATTGAGAGATCTTTGGTCATTTAGATATTGTTATATCTTTACCACCTACGGATAGAATTTTACTGACAGCTAAAGGTCTATCTACACAGATCCGGGCCGTGCCCGGGACTAGTCCGGGCCGTGGCCCGTCAGGAGGGAAAACAAAAAGTCGCCATGACAACTTGTCCGGGCCGTGTTCGGGACGTGTCAGGGAAAAAATATCATTCCATACATTTTCTATGGATTCGTTCACACACGTTGTCCAGCTAAATCTATGTCTATTTCATAAAACCCCTTTTTTGACAGACTCACTCTGATACTCTCTCTCTGATACTCTGATACACTCTGACAGACTGTACATCGGTACCTTCCCCACTTCATAGATTCCTAACACCAAAATCAGCAACAGGAAGTTCCTCAAGTAGCCAGTTCGTGCATATTCTCGTTTCCCCTACGACGGTTTCATAATAAATGTCTTTCAGTTCATTCGGTTGATTAACGAGTCGACGCGACTGTTTAATGTATGGTGTGACGTCACGCGATATTATATACGTATTTGTATCGTTGTTTGTGTGATAAGAAATTGTATAGAGTATTGTTACAGGTTTATATCGCTAGTCTTGATATTTTGCAAGGAAAATATTAGATTTATGTCCCAATTCATCACTTACAGACAAAATACTTTATAGACAAAACTAAATTTTATCTGTTAGTGGTAAAACGGGCTTTTAGTAAAAAAAAAAAAAAAAGTAAAGTAGTAGTAGTAGTAGTAGTAGTAGTAAGTTATTTACTCCACAAATGACTTGCTCTGATTTTGCGATGACGTTGAATTGAGAACCATCTCCTATTTTTTGGACTAATTGTTTTTAGTTTAAAGTCGTTTAAAAATGCACTTTTTAACCGACTTCAAAACATATTCCCTTCGTCGTTGTCTATTAAAAAAAAACAGTTGTATACAAAGTTACATTTCTTATGAACCAAAACAGCTTTAAATTCAAACTATCCAACCTAAACTAAACTGGCTAAGATAGTAAGTACCTAAAGAAACATTTAACCTTAAAGTGAAAGACCTTGTTCTAACAGTTTATGTATTAACACCATCCGTCACCTGTAATGTAGGTAGACTGAATTACTACGAGTTCTCGTGACGTTCGAGTTGTAATTATGAGATACGTGTGAGTTTAGTTGTGAAGGAACTGTGAACAATCGTAAATTGAGTGAGGTTTTGGAGCCTGTAATTATGAGAAATCTTTAATTTAGAAAGATCTGTTTGGAAATTAACTTAAAAGTTATGTAAAGGTAACGTTGGTATTGGTAAATACTCCATCGTTAAACTGATTATAGGTATACCTAAGTTGGTTAAGCTCAGTTTGTAAAGAAAAATGCAGGTACCAAGTAAATTATTTTCAAACAATTCAGTGAACATTTACTATTATTGTTAGTTCAAATCTTAAAAAACCTATTATTATTTTTTAACATTTTCTACAAAATAAGATCGTGGTCATGACTATCAAACCTTTTGAAGTAACATTCAAAGAAAATTGTGTTTACCGCTGGAAAGCAAACCCGACGATTTCCCAGATTTATATTCATTTCTGCGACTTATTCAAAGCACATTTGCTAATGCTAATTTGAAATGAGCAGAATAAACATTCGCTTAGTCTAACGATCTCATATGAATTGTTGATTTGGGCACATGGTAGGGGACTTGCTAAGGGTATCCATGATTTCGCGAAATTTTAATAATTATGCAATACTTATCTTAAAATTATAAAGCTTACTCACATATGTTCTTCTGATGTATAAACTACAATATTTTCAAGTTTCATTAAAATCTATTCGGTGGTTTTGGTGTGAAAGCATAATCATCCACACATCCATCCATATATCCAACCATTCATCGGCACCAATATTGACATTTAAGTATAACATATTGTTGAAGGTATCTAGATATTGTTGAAAACGTGTTAAAAGATAAATCGATTTCATTTATTTAGAATGCAGTTTGAATTTGGTCTGCAAATAAACATTTCAGTAAACTAATCTACTTACCGACACTATTCCAACTTTCTTCAATAGAATATGCAACGTACTAGCGCAAGGAAATGAATAAAATACCTAAATCCACGAAAGAGGCGAGATTTTTCGCCCCGTTCTACCTCTACACGCCTTTTTAGAATCTACCGAATAAATCTAGTTCATAAATCGAATAGTCTGAACAACGGCGTTGGATCATCAAGTTTGGAGTAGCTATTGGTAAAAGAATGAATAAGATTTATCCATCGATTGATCCGTAAAACTGGACGTTTTGTTTAATGGTTTGTTGTGGTGTATTTCCTAATTTTTAACCATCTAGGAATATTCGTATGGATCGAGGAAAAATATGTTCAATTCAAACGCGCCTTTTTTTCATCGGCTCAAACGATGACATTTATGATATTAATAGGATGGCAGTTTCCTCTAGTGTGACTGTAGTCTCTTTTTTTCACAGAGTTAGGTATTTATTTTGCTAATAGTGCCTGTCAAAAATGTCAGAAAGATATTTCGTTTAGGTACCAAATGATTTGCGACGTGTCACTGAAATTCATTTGTCAAACTTTCATATTAATAGACTTCTTGTCTAGGTTTCTAGACTTCATTGAAATTGTCTGACATATTCGTAGATACATTTAGCTTTTTCAATAGGTAGCATTAGTGATAGAATTTGGGTTGCTGGTATTATGAATAACTTAAGAATCAAATCTGAGAAATATAAAGATTACAGTGTGGTTCGGACAATATCTTTTTTTCAAGAGCAATGTCGATTCCAATTTCTTAATTTATTGACAGGAGTCATGCTATCGTTCAGCCTATCAGCAGATTCTTTGCTTTTATTATTTTTAATAATTATGTTATTGACAATTTTCAAGTTTCACATTACATAAATACGCATTATCTATATCGAACAAGGACACAAAAAACATTACATATCAATAATGAAGTAGCAACGACCTTATTGCTAGTTAGCAATTTCTATAAAACAGGGTGAGAACAATAATATTGAAATACGGTTGGGGATTGTGCAGTCCAATTTCCAATTCGATATTCTTGTATAAAATACCTAAACCTGTACAATAAACCTACTTGTATTATTAATGAAACCATCCATCAATAGTCTAGTTCAATGATCTGAGACCTATTTCCAACTATAGTGATAGTGTAATTAAATTAGTTCTGGCGTTAATTTGATTAATATGTACCTATGTTGTGTCGCACCTAGTAATTAATTTGATCTAGTATCTACCTTATGTTTAGGTTTAACGTTATTAACATTATACATATATATGCCAAATATATTACGCCTATTACGCCTTTGTCCCTACGGGGTAGGCAGGTACCACTTCTCTCCAAACACACTTTTTTCGCTTCTTTCTCACACTTCTTTCGCTTCAAGGATGAAATGAGGACATTTACTTGAACTTTTTTTGCTTGTCGCGTTTAAGTCATAAGGCCAAAATGACTAGTATAAACTAGATATTTCTAAATAGAAAAAGAAGCAATAAGCTGGATAATATAGTAAAAACATAACACAATAGCAGTCTATGGTCAAGTTCGCTTATTATGGTAAAGACACTTTTTTATCCAATAAAAACAAAATCCTCAAGGATTAGTCTGAATCAAGTTCATCATATTGAAATTCGCTTAATTTTTGTACCCTATAAAATTAATAAAAGCTTTTCAGGCAATCTGGTTCATCCACATTTATATGAGTGAATAAACTCGAATATGTAAAAGCAAAATTGAACAAAAACAATAAATCCAAACGGCTTATTCTCGGACAAATGCGGGCGCAAAACTTAATCCGTTTTAAAATGTGAAAATAGAGATGTTTTATCAGATAAAGGAATTGTCAACATATCCGTAAATGATAAAAAATATGTCAGTAACAAGATGTAATTAATACTATAAAATAAGATGTCTTCTCTATAATGATATCAAATTGTCATATTTAATTTTAGTAGATAGCTCTCTTTTTCTTTTTGTCACGAAACATGAGAAGATGATTAAAACGACAAAATTAATTTAATACAAGACCGTTAATTTATTATCCACATTCAGAGTAAGGGCCTGTTCCATTTTACCGATGTGTAGTTTGGAAGTAAAAATACAATAATGACTTATTGAAGAAGTAGAAGGAGCAAACAAGACCTTTACTCTCATTATCACTAAACGGAACTTCCGATTATGCTACTTGAAACCCACATTAAGTTATATGTGCTTTATTGCTTTTACTTTCTCAATATACTCATATGTTTTTACATACTTATATCGAGAAAAAAAAAATAGACATACCTTCTCTATTTACCGTTTTTTTAAAAACGAAACCATGTTTCGGATACTTCCTGATCAGAAACAATTTGATTGACACCTCTATTTGAAACCGTAGCCGGATTTAGAAACTCCGCGTTAACACAGTGGTGTCACTGTCAAAGAGATCTGTCAATCTGAACACAGTCGGCTGCCAACGTGTATTTATAGTATTCAATTAGCTTTTAGAATTTTAGTGTTGAGTTACTAAAACACTAGTCACATGGAGTATATGCATTTTGCGTGTTTTAGGTTATATGTCAAGTGTTTTGTTGCAATTCCGAAATAGTGGAATGATTTATAAAATGCATTTATACCGTACCTATGCACTTTATGTTTACATTCTTGGCAACTTTTGTTACTTTTGTTATATTATATTGCTGTCGATGTGTTTGAAAACAGAGAGTATTCTGTTTTTGCTATTCTCCATCATTTTAAAAGTACCATACGAATGTATTGTCATAAGAACTCAGAGCGTGTGCAAAATTTCATCCTATTCGGTGAAAGGGAAGTGTGTCAAATTGGGATCCCAAGTGTTTTTTTTTACATACATAGTTAGTTACTTAGTTAATACAAGTGTAGCTAATAAAAGCGTGTTATTTTTTTTAAATTAGGTATATTTAGAATTTTAAATTAGATATACAGCATCTTTATTAATAAGCATCTATTTATTTTGTTAAACTATATGTATTCAACAGTAACCTTTTCGTAATCTCTAAAAGAAAGACAAAAACTATCATAAAACTTTAAACTACCCCCACAAAACAAAAGCTATATCACACACTTTATTGTATGATACTTTTACACTGCGTTATAGCTTTCGTTCTCTGATAGGATTCAGTCACGGAAATATACATGAACTCATTTCCTTTTTCATTTATAAGAAGTGGCTTTGCAGTAGGTGTATTTGATTTTATAGTCTTCTTTATATGTTTCTGACAGGATATGTTTGAAATTGATGTTATTTGAATGTCAGTTCTTTGCTGTTTGGTATCTTATTGTTGTATTGTTTGGTGTTTATGACTAGTGTAAGGAATTTTCAAGTGTCTTACAGTTAAAATCTCTTTTCTAGCAAGGGTATCTTTATTGTTTTTAGTATTTATTTACTAAACTTTAGGTCCATGACCGAGGCTCTTTTATTCTTTACAATATGAACAACCATACTCGGTTTCTATATATTTCTAGTCGCGTATATTATTACATTTTCTCCTTTATATGTGACATGTATAATTTCCACCGTATTAACCGACAAATTTCAATTCACCTCATATTAGTCTTGCACGAGAGACGGTTAAGGTATAATTTCATTTTGTATCATTCTCTCGAGTCATCGCGTACAAAGTGGTGCTTCGACAATATTAGATCTTTGTTGTTGAAATTAAAAGCTATTTGATACATCTTGATAAAATTCGCTTGATTTCATGTTTGAAAGGGTCTTTTTAAACAAAGACAAATTCATGGTAAGCAAAAAACCGATCTGCGGAGCGTTCTGCTATGGGACGCTCCACGGATGCGCGCATTCGACAGTTAACTGTCAAAGTCCTTAAAAAGGACTCGCCAATGACGACTGATTAATATACATGGTTATGTGAGATCTATACGTGGAAAATTATATCAACGAAATAACATAGCCTTTTGTAATCGTCAAAAATTAAGAGAAGACAGCAGATTTATGGAAGAAGTTTTTATCTCTTTCATGCAAAAACAACTGGATAGATTTTAATGAAACGGTTTAGTATTGTAGCTTATACATAATCGGGATAACACGTAGGCTATAATATTATAATATGACTATAAGTGCGTACTCGATTGGCCACTCACTACCTATTAAGGTTTTTTAATTAGCGATCTTTTCTTGCTATTAGTCACTCAAATAAAACAATTTCCTTATACTTCCCAAGTCTTAATAGAATAAGAGTCGTAAACTCCAAGTGTATAAAGCCATACACTTCGCAGTTCCATATACAGGGTGTGTCGTAAATAGTGGTCCATAGTAAAGGAGTCGATACACTGTGTTCTTAGGTATCACAAACCGGGATTTTAATAATTTTAAAAACGATTTTAATTTTAAAATTTTAAAAAATTTAAAAAATTTTTAAAAAATAATAATTAATTATTAATTATTTTTTTTTTTTTAATTTTTAATTTTTTAAAATTATTAAAATCCCGGTTTGTGATACCTAAGAACACAGTGTATCGACTCCTTTACTATGGACCACTATTTACGACACACCCTGTATACGGCTTATAGTCATCAAAGAGGACTTAGTGAGCCTGCCGCAGTTAATAGTCTACTAACTTTCATAATAAGAGTTTATGTTACGGTCTAAATGAAGGGTAGACTCGATTTAATTACATTTATGATATTTATTAGAGAGTTGGAAATTTTGCGTTTTGTTACCCGTAGTTCATAAACTAATATGAAATCTGATATTTTTATTCAAAACTAGCATTCGTTCGCAGCTTCGTACGAAACTGTATTTTGAAAAACTTACTCAATATAATTAAATAATATAATGTTTGTGTTATTTTGATGTCAAAGCTATAAGTAATGTTGAAAAGTTTCATGAAGGTCAGTATTTTTTGTATGAAAGAATAAAAAATATACATTTTCACATGTAACGAACATCGACACAAACATTGTCATTTATAATGTTGGCAGGATTTGAATATTGCGTAGGTACACTTTTTAATCATTTTCATAATAAACTCCTCAACTGCATAACCCGGATAAATACAAATCAATACCAGTATTACGGAAAATATGACGTTGATAGGAACCTTTAAAAAAGTTGGGTTTTACAAAATGCCTGATCATTACAGCCACCAAAATATCAACCCAGCGTCATAAAAACCTCGCTTAAAGTGTGCAGTTTTGAGAAAATTAATTCACAAGTTTTTCATACCAATATTTTTTCTCGTACAAAAGTTTGTTACAGGAAAAGTTGTTGCTTTACCGTCGATAAAACTTTGACGGCTTTTGCGAATGGGGCAGGCGAGTTGATCAAATTTTAAAGACCCGCCCGAGCTTCGTAATTGATCAGGGTTGTTATCTTATATTCGTGTAGACTTGTATTAAAATAGAGCCTGAATTAAGTTGAATAGAGATTGTTTTTCGAGTTCACAAGTTCATGTTATGACACTAAACATAAATACATACATATCTGTCACCTCTCTTCCCTCCATTTGCTACCATCAAAGCCACTGATCAAAACACACCTCCTTCGCTTCATCCACATTCATTAGTCTTTCTATACCTTCACGGCACGTCAGTTTAGGGTATTCCTGATCCTGATCCTGTAATCTTTAATTTTTTTTATAAAACTGCAATCAGGGCCCACGCTTTATATTGTTATTCGCTAGACAATTTTATTGGTAGGTGCATAATTATGACTGGGTTATTTATATTTTACCTATATAGAATAGTCTTTACTGTATAGAAATGTAATAATGATATGGGAATGAAAAACTCAGTTTGTGTTCTAATTTGTTATCATGACTAAGGAAGAAAACCACAATGAATATTTCATTCAACAATACTCCTATTATGGTATATAATTCTCTAATTCCTTTTTCAATTATCAACAAAAAGAAGCTAACAATGTAAAATCTACATGAACACATCACAAACAACGTTGAGGTATCTTAAGCGTTTTATCTTCTTTTGTTTGGCTTCTTTGTTCATATTCAAACGTAATAGCAGTGCTCAATTGTATACAGGGTGTAATAGGAACTCTATTTTATTATAATAAATAATACAAACATAGAATCAAATATTTCAGGAAAAAAATGACTTCCAACGCGTCCTCACGAGGCAAAGTACCCAACAAGCTGGCAGCATTACCTCTTTGGATTGCAATGCTTATCCTTTGGCCAAGGAAACTGCCAAAGGATAAGCATTAAAATAAATAACGCAACAAAATAATATGTGCGACTGGTGAATTTTTCCAAAAGACGGCTCTGTCTACTAGTTGGCCAGAATCTTAGCCAATCTTGTAGACGCTGTGACCACAATCCCTTGATCTGCATGAAAAACCGGCACCAAACAAATGTTCGTCCTATATAATATGGACTTATAATCCTTTACCTACCAAAATGTTGGCAAATCTCAGCTCTACATGATAGCTTGTAGGCCTCAACAATATAAAAGTTTTATTTCTGTTTCATGTCAGCCTATTTCTAAAAAGATTTTTTTCCTAACACTTTTCTTAGGAAAAGTATTTTTCTTTATATTTTTTAGTTATATTGCACATAAACACCCCTTATATCTCATCCCAATTGCATAATAATATTCGCTATGTGCACGACAGTAGCGCCACCTAGCATGCGCAACTTTCCGGGATTATGCCAAATAATAACATATCAGTATTTTATTGCTTTCTAATAAATATAGTAAATAAAAGATAAATAGAAAGACGACAAGTGTGAATTTTAGAGGAATTTGTTAAAACAGTGCATAAAATAATGGACGTCATTATAAAAACTGGTTTTGAAAGTGTAAAACACAATATTAGGTTCCAACCTCGAACTTTGTTGAAAGGAAATAAATTAGTTTTAGCACAACATGTAAGAAATGTTGAAGAGTTACGAAAGAATGGCAATAGTTATTTAATACGAGGCCACATTGATCGACCACAAAACGTTGAGTTTGATTTAATTCACTTCCTTCTTCAATTATTATTTGACTTAATGTGGTATCTGAGACATTTGTGGTTCTTCGTTTCATCGAGCGTGTATATCTAGCTAGGACCTGTGAATGATTAACCTTCCTCTTCCGATATATTTCAGGGAATATCGTGGGAACATAACTCGGACTTTCTTCCTCGTCTGATTTTTTGTTTCCCATAAAATGTTCACTACAAACTGTGTCGTCAGATTTGGGAGACCATGGCGACCCATCAACACTGAAATAATAAAGACAATAATAAATATTATATAAAATATAGCGCAAATAAAATTGATTTCTTAATATCATAATGTAAGGTTATATCGCTTACTTATTCCTTTTTATAGCATCTATCCATTTATTTCTTTGATTTAATTTCCAGCCCAATGTGGGAAATGTTATAGAATTTACACCGACTATTTCTGCCGTTATTTTTGCAGTTCACAACCCAACAACATCTGTTATTCGGCATTTTAAAATGTTTTATTTATCAAATACTCCGTGCAAATTGACTTTACTTTCCCGGATTGTTGCGCATTTCTACCACGGCAAGCGCTGCGATCGCTTTACTATACCCCCACCATGTACTTCGCACATAGCGAATAGGCCTTTATTGCTTTCACTCGGCGACTCGGCTCTTGTCTCCTAGCTCCTCTTTTGTTCCGGAAACCAATTTTATTTGCGAGGTGTCGGCATATTAAAAAGCGGGAATCAAATTGTGTTTTTAATTTATTGATTTTTGTGAATAAATATTTTGTTTTGACGTTTCCTACGCGGTTTTGTATGCTTTAGACCCAGAACATTCGTAGCGTTTCACCGTACTCAACGGAAACTGCTACGACGTAACTAGTTTGCAACGTTTTATTTCAGTTGCGTCGTGTGTGGTTTTCTAAAGGAGTCTATACCAGAAACTTAGATGCAACTCAAAAGTAACTAGCAGTTTCAGTTGCGTTGCAGTTGCGTTTCACCTGTTTTCTGGGTCTTAGCTGTTCTATAATTTCATTTAAATCTGTTCAGTTTTTGCATGAAACAGTAACAAACATTCCATCGGAACATTGATATTTATAATATTAGTAGGAAGTTCTTTATTATTAGATCTTTAATGTAACGTTACGAAGAAAAGTAAAAAAAAGACCTCGCTAAAAACTATATAGCGTGCTCAACCAATCTGAAACCTTTCGCTACATGAAACTCATGTAAACTTCATCTTTAGGAAACATTTTTTCGAAGCATGTTTATTTTTAATCTAAGATAAGCCATTTTGTATGTAATAAGTTTTGAATATACTATCTCTAGAAACTGCATCGACTATTTAAAACGGGCCCAAACAATAAAGGACTAAAACTTTTAACTAAATTTAAACTTAAGGGCTTTTAAAATTAGATATAGGGTGACTTTAAATTAGTGAACGATAGAAAAGATAGAAATAACGATAGAAAAAGATATGCATGCATATCCTTTTCTATCGTTATTTATCACGAGTACATGCATATCCTTTTCCATCGTTCACTTATTGACTGTTGACCTTGGTCCCATAGGAAAAGTTGTTTGTTATCACGAGTACATGCATATCCTTTTCTATCGTTCACTTATTTAAAGCCACCTTGTATATGGTGCTATACGATAATCGTATCTCCCTTACAACTTACAAGTAACGGCCGATTGCATCACAAATGGTATTTATGGATAGGTACGTAAAAAATATTAAAAAGTGGTACCAAAATTGACTTACTTATATTCTTTATGAATTCTTAAATTAGATTTGTTTAGTGTGATAAGTGAGTACACGGTGTCTATACCTACTTAAAAATATTTGATAATATATCAATGGTAATTACTAGTAGGTATGTTAAAAAAAACTAACATGCGAATATTTCATTAGCGATGCACGAAGCTCCATTTAAGAATTTGCTAGTGGAATTTGAACGTCTATGACCCGTATTAAATAATAATGTTTTCCCCAGAGACTGAGGGAGCGAGGGAAATTCTGTGAAATTTTCAAAGCGTTTGCTTATATTTTGGTTAAGAAGAAATATTTTCTTGTGAGTTATTCTTTTAGAAGGGTGATTAACCAGAAAAATATGATTAAAGGGAATTCAAAAATCATTCTAATGACTATGATCATGTCGGCGAGACATCAGAAGGGGCGTTGAGACTTCCTTGTTCGTCCATGTTGTATGGTTGAAAAGTATCGTCGTCGTTATCAGCCCATATATGTCCCCACCGACGGGCACGAGCCTACTCTCATACAGAGAGTGATTAGACCGTAATCCACCACGCTGGCCAAGTGCGGGTTGGCGGATTTCACATACACCTTCGAATTTCTTCTCTGGTGTATGCAGGTTTCCTCACAATGTTTTCCTTCACCGTTAGCAAGTGGTAATCGAATAAATTGATACGTACATGAGAAATAAACTCAGAGGTACGTGCCCGCACCAGGATTCGAACCCGCGCCCTCTGAGTTCGAGGCAAGCGTATTGAAAAGTATGGTTGAAATAAATTAACTAAGTAAACGTATGAGTTAACGTGTTTTTATTGTTCTGTTATTTTAACAAAGCACCAAGATCCAGAACACCATCGTATCACCCATCATTCCACATGACAGCGCCTCAAATATGAAAGCGCCAAACTGACAAGCAGTCGGAAACATGCCAGTTCTTGCATTTTAGCAGTAAAGAGTTTGCAAATGGTTCCAAAATATCCTTCATGATCGTAATCTCAGCTGTTCTCCGACATATAGATGTCAATAGATGTCTTGTATAGATGTCAATGTTTTTGCCGATCGATCGATGGACGGATGTTGTTAGTTTGATTTTTGTTTATGTATGAGTATGCTTGTTACTCTTTCACGCAAAAACGACTAAATATATTTTAATCAAAGTTTACACTATTATAACTTACACATTAGAATAACACAAAGGTTATAAATATTTTCAAATATTGTGTGAGTTTTTCAATATTTATGTCATTAACTTTCTCCTTCACATAAGTACTTATGTCGTAGTCTCCCATCTCACTCTCTTCCCCTCAACGTTGCCTTCAATGATGTTTCTCTTGAAACCGTCAATATACACCTACGGCTTTCATAATAAAACAACGTGCACTCAAGTGAAATCTCGAACGTCGCGTAAATAGCGTCTCCATTAGCCGACATAAGGTATTTAATGCTGCGACTGCTAATGACGTGCAATTTACAAGACTCGTTCATTTTCTCATCGAAAATCGGTGGTAAAACACTACTAGGCCACCGACCACCGACAGGCATGTATAAGGCGATTGATGAATGTGGATAAAGGGAAAGAAGTATGTTTGGATCGTAGCAAGTGGAGGGCAGTGGTCTCTGCCTACCCCAATAGGAGAGAAGCGCGCCCGTCGGCATGTCGGTTTTAAAAGTGGTCCTGTCAAATAATTTATAGACAATATTAAAAAGGTTGTAAACACCTCTAATTAAGGTTTTATTTAAATAAGTAAATTAATATTGCGGTTCTACAGAATCAATACGTCATTAATAGCACTACCACAACTGCAATGTACTACAAATATCATGTAATAATGCAAGTAATGAAATACATATAAAACATACGTGAGTCTTGTAATTTGTACATCAATGAACTCCACTCAAGAAATCGGTTGAATGGATATTGGCAGAATGTTCCAGAAATGTGCGAGTATTTTTAAAGGGACTTGATTTTACGATTTTACTTGAAAATAATGTTTCTACTTCATTTTGTAAGTTTGTTCCGATTTTAAAATTGCTCATAATTAGTTTAAATGCGATTGAGATTTAAAATTGCATTTGTAATGCAGCAAGTGCTTTTTTTTAACAAGTTTAACTACTTTTTCTGTAGCTCCAACTGTAATAGAAATCCCACTAATATTTTAAATATCAATGTTTTTGTTGGATGTTGTTGGATGTTTGTTACTCGTTCACGCAAAAACTACTCAACAGATTTTGATGAAACTTGGTATAAATGTAGCTTGTACATCAGAAAAAAACATGGCTATATTATTTTAAGATACCATGTTTTTTTTTTCAAGATATAACGACAAATGCGTACAAAGTCGCGAGCAGCCTCTAGTATATGGTAATTGATCCCTCTAACCTACGTACTTACCTTTATAAGTATTTAAGTACCATCATAATTAAACTTAAAAGTCATTATCTTATTTGATCAATCAAAATCGCAAGAACGTAGATTATTATAAGTGTCGACGTCTTTCAACGCCAAATCAAAATTATTACCCCCATAAATACATTTCTCACAATAACACAATGGTAACACAAATGTAACTTTCCACGAAAGGAAATCAACTACATTCAGATGTTAATAACGAATTAGTCACGAATTTTCATGTGCTCTTAGCGGCGACACAATAAAAATTGCTAAGATTGCCGATAAAATGAAATGGAGGACTAGTATGACCCGATTTTTTAGGATTCGGTATTACAATAATAATAATTATAATAATAATTAATAATAATAAATTAATAATTAATAATTAATTAATTTATAATTAATAATTAATTATAATAATAATTATAATAATAATAATTATTATTATTGTAATACCATATATATCAATACATCGAATTATTAATTATAATTGTAATAATTATAATTAATAATTATTTAATAAATAATTATAATTATTAATTCGATGTATTAGAAAACTGTACTGGAATGGAGCCATGTCTGCTCTTCTTTCTTCTCTTCGTTCTTCTCTTTTGGCTTCTCCATGTCTACGTCTTTTGATTGTATTGTTTGTTAAAATAAACACGTATGAAGGTCTTCAAGTTTTTATTTATAAGTTCCAAGCACCTAATATTAATTTATAAAAATCTGTTGTTGCAAGTTATGATGTCTTGGTTAGCTCAGCAGAGGTTGACAAGAGCTGTCAAAATAAGTGATGTAATTAAATATCAAAACACCCTAGTGTTGCACTCCAATACAGATGAATCCTGGAAGCTAAAGTTTAGATTTTTGACAATTTTATTTGTTTATTTATTTAAGAGTTTATTGTAAAAAGAAAGTACACAGAGATAGAGAAGAAAAGTACTATCATCATGTCATGTCGTCCGTTATATCTAACTACAGGTGAAGGAGAAAGTTGACGTCATGTCGTATTAAAAAGTGAAAGAACTGGAAGAGGACAGGCCTAAATGGCGAATGCTCCACCGACAAGAGTCTAACTCTTAAATGAAATGATGATGACTGACAGCTACAGGTGGCGATGAAATTGGACTGTAGGTAAATGAAACTAAATGCTTGTGGAAAACTTTATAACACTATTTATTCGACCAACTCTTTTATACGCACAACAAACCAGATGACAGGCAAATATATTTTGAATAATAAAAGTAACGTCAAAAAACTAAAAGTAAAAATCATAAAAAACATAGACAAATACGACGGAGTTCGCATCACCGCTGAGTTGCTAACAATGACAAATAGGTAACGTCCCTAAGTGGGAAACTGGCAACGTTACAGATTTAAACAACCTTTTCAACTCGTCAAACTCATCAACATCAACCAACAATATATCTATCTATTTTAGTATGTCTATCTAGACATACTAAAACACAAAGAAATACAAACACAATTTAATTTTCCGAAGGTTTCTTGATGTTTTCTTTCTCTAGGCTATAATTATATTTAGATCAAAAAAGCGACATGAAAAAAGTGTAATGAATTTTGCCTATTTTTTAATAAATCACTTTTTATTTTCGTTTTCGTTTGTATTCATGCTATTAGCCAATTTTTTCAAGTCTTTGAGATTACCAAATTTCATTTCCTTTACATTAAAGGGTTTTTTTGAGTGTCTTTTACAGTTTCGTCAAGATCGAGCCCGTCGAAAGATATTCAACCTGTCGGACATTGAATATACGTTCAAGTGTTTTGCAGCCCATTCTATGCTACTGTGCATGGAATCTACTTTCTTATGGGCGTGCCCTGATTCCAAAAATGTGTGCTCAATTATTTTAAGGTGGTCGATTTTTGACACAGCCCATAACAAAACTGCAGCCACGAATTGGTTCCTGTTCTGACCACCGCATGTATCAGAAAACAATGAAACCTCGGCAATTTCATTCCGGAGTTCACTTAGATAAAATCTATCAAACCGTTTAGGCTGTAGAGCATGCCAAAGAATTATAAATACATACATACTCTCGAAAAACATAACCCTCCTTCTGGCGCAGTCGGGTAAAAAGTAAGCGTACCTATTTGGAATAATAAGCAAGACTGACAAGTTAAAACCTGATCAGTACTCTTCAAAAGCCCCTTGACAGCCAGGCTCTGGTACTCCGGATCCCGTCCCTCCAGCTCCTCAATGGTCGCTTCAGCAGCAGCTTTCCCTTGAACCCTAGACCTGGAACCTTGTCTGTTCTTCTTTCTTCTCTTTTGGCTTCTCCATTTCTACTCAGACGTAAAGTGTTTTGCAGCCGATTCTATGCTACTGTGCATGGAATCTACTTCCATATGGGCGTGCCCTGATTCCAAAAATTTGTGCTCAATCATTTTAAGGTGGTCGATTTTTGACACAGCCCATAACAAAACTGCAGCCACGAAATGGTTCCTGTTCTGACCACCGCATGTATCAGAAAACAATGAAACCTCGGCAATTTCATTCCGGAGTTCACTCAGATAAAATCTATCAAACCGTTTAGGCTGTAGAGCATGCCAAAGAATTATAAATACATACATACTCTCGAAAAACATAACCCTCCTTCTGGCGCAGTCGGGTAAAAAGTAAGCGTACCTATTTGGAATAATAAGCAAGACTGACAAGTTAAAACCTGATCAGCACTCTTCAAAAGCCCCTTGACAGCCAGGCTCTGGTACTCCGGATCCCGTCGCTCCAGCTCCTCAATGGTCGCTTCAGCAGCAGCTTTCCCTTGAACCCTAGACCTGGAACCTTGTCTGTTCTTCTTTCTTCTCTTTTGGCTTCTCCATTTCTACTCAGACGTAAAGTGTTTTGCAGCCGATTCTATGCTACTGTGCATGGAATCTACTTCCATATGGATGTGCCCTGATTCCAAAAATTTGTGCTCAATCATTTTAAGGTGGTCGATTTTTGACACAGCCCATAACAAAACTGCAGCCACGAAATGGTTCCTGTTCTGACCACCGCATGTATCAGAAAACAATGAAACCTCGGCAATTTCATTCCGGAGTTCACTCAGATAATGTAAAATTATTTTTTAGGGCTGTCACTTATCACTTTATAATCTTTTTAAAATCATTAAAAAATATATAAATAAAAGTCATATTTTACCACCTGAATTCTAAACAGTTAATCAATAAAAAAGTACTGCATTCTTTGATGAACAATACTAACTAGGTGCACAATCACGAAGAAACGTCTTTAAAAAAAATTACCGAGTTGCGCTGACATTATGCTTGGACTACGGGTATTTTTATTAGCACTCCAACATTCTTATTACGTTTGTAAACAAGGGTAAAGATACTGCATAAAAAAAAATGATGCCCAATTGACATGTTTGTATGTGATTTGACGTGATTTTGCCGCGGACACTTTTTTTAATATGTGTAATTTTCCTTTTTTAATAAGGTTCATCTTGTAACATAATCGGCCACCAAGGCAGAACATCATTAAAAATTTGTTTGTTTTATTTTTGAAAAGCAATTTTATCAAAAAAGTGCAACCCTAACGTAAGATTTTCACGAAACTTGTACTTGTCTGCATGAGCTAAACAGGATTCATGTGTCCATTCTGACAAATCAAACCTCGATGTCTTCCCCTTGGCTCCTGCCGATACTTTTCCAACTTTTTCAATCTCTGCAAATTAGAACTTTGATGCCATGGTGAATAGTGAACTTATTCACCATGGCATCAAAGAGTTTCAATTATTGAATATATATTTTTTTTAATATATGAATAATATCTGTCGCGAAAACCATGCCAATTATGCAGTAGCTATCGTTTATTATGTACCACTCTTGTTAGGGCTACAGTCGTATAAATAGGGGCTCAATTAGCGTGAATAGCCGTTGGTATAGCCCGAATTAGGAGTTGCGATGTAAAACGAATTAGAGTGGACAATATGAAATATTGTTTGCTTTAGGCCTGTGAAAGTTTCGTTTTTGTTGCTTTCAGATTTAATGTGTTATTACTAGATCTATGTGAAGTATAGAATTTCGTTAGCAACTGTGACATAAAAAGCAGATGTTTTGATGACGTCACTAGAGGTAATAGGCAAATAGGCATGATGACTAAAAAAAATTTTTAGTCCATCACATATGTTATTTTAAAATATTCGACACGTATTTTTTCTTTATTCTTATAAACTAAAAATGACAAAGATACACTGGGTTAAAGTTGCTCGTAACGAGGAAGATTTTTACCTAGGATTGACGTTAATATCGTAACTCCATAACTTTGATGCTCTGTATCTTTGTATTTATTTATGTATTTAATCAGGTACAAAATGTGTTTCAAATATTTTTTAATATCCTAAAAGACGGACTAATTATTTTTTGATTTTTTGAATGTAGTCATCATCCCTATTTCATCATTGCTGTAGTGGCGTATTTTGATATTAAATGTCACTTTTCTTTGGTTCTATTATTTCGTAGTCGCATTGGTCTTAATTATATTATACAAATTGTGGTGTCGTTTTAATCCTGTATTGCTCATTACCATAAGCATATTGGCAAAATACCTATATAGTATATGTATAAAATTCTATAACTTAAACGTATTTAGGTTCATCATCAGTTAATTTAAGAGCTTCGCTCTTGTCGGTGGAGGCGTAGACACTGCTCTGTTTTCTGCCGTCCTTTTGAGCACCTGATACGACACAACTTCTATCCCCTCTTTCATTTGATCTAACCTGACCTAACCTAAATATGTATATTTTCAGGTTAGCAATATCAAACTGAACTACCCACCTTCAGTACTGTATTAAACTCTTCTCTTTGAAAACACCTACAAGGACAGTAGAGGTGGCAGAAATTTGTTGCAGTCAGTTGACAAGCAAGCACTCAGCTAAAATCGATATAAAACTGAACATAATGGGTGCTCTAAAAATTCATTATTTCTTTGTAGTTTTAGAGCGAAGACGTAACTTTTCAACAACGTGAGCTTTCCTTTTTATTATTACCTCGTAGTTCCTACAAATTGTGTACTTTGAGTTTTGAAATTTTTAGCTTAAGGTTTTTCGTGCTAGTTTTGTGTTGTCGGGATCGGTAGGGCAAAAATTTGCTATATCGCGCAAAAATACCACTGTGTCCCACTCGCATCAAAGAATTTTAGTGTCCTTACCATTTCCGCTCTTCTTTTGTTTTCCATGTCTACGACGTATCCCCGTTCCAGCAATACGAAGGACCATGAACAAAAATACATGTTTCTCAACGGGTATTCACGAGGTATTGTCACGTGGTTTTAGCGCATAAATTAAGGCTTAACCGTCAAGCTATAACAAGAATTTGAACAGGTAAGATGATGAAAGGGTAAGACACTTAAGATGAAACATGTAAGCACCCTCTCTTAAAACGTAACAGTTATTGCTACTTAGTTCTAAAACGAACTTAGTAAATTAATTCGTCCTAAAGATGGAATTTATGAAGGCAATACAGAATAATTTTACGGCCGAAGGTAAACCTGTTAGCGGAATTGTTTCACTATTTTATGAATGCTTTTTGGTATTAATTGGTTATTGAGAAACGTTGGAATCGAGATGATTCAATTTTACAGTGGCCAACGTTCGGGAATCAAATTCATCAATAGCAGACGAGGGTATGCACCAATATCAATTTGCGTTTGTTTTTCGTGAGTTCGGGATTTTCATATTTTTTTGATCGTTTTTTAATATTTTTGAAATTGACCTGAACGTAATAAAATAAAACTATGTTAAGATATATTAAAAACTACTATATGTACTACTGAATGTTACTGTATACTGGAATTTGCATGGAGCATGGAGAGTTAATATCCATTAATCGTCTTTCCACCTTTTCCAATTTTTGGCACTGACAGTGTCAGCTACAAATTGCAAAAAAGGTCAATTAAGTAATAGAGCATTAGCATAATTGACCCTTTTTGCAACTGACTATGTTTTTTTTTCTTCATCAAATTAATTATTAACATCATTTTTTTCATGTAGGTAACCACAATCATAAATCCATCACACACAAAGCTTACCTACCATTACTAAATAAGGCACCACATGTAGTCGTAATATCTATTCTCAAAGGAAAACTATCGATATGAAGTTTCTTCCTGGATCCATCCCAATATTTGGAGCGACACCGCGGCCGTAAGGGATTATACCATAGAGTATCAATAGAGAGCTGACATAGAAGTGAGACCAGTTTAGGCGTAAGTAAGAACAACATTGTAGCGCTTTTTAATGTGGTTGTCATGTTAATTCGATGATTCCTGTTATGATTATAAAAGTATCGGGATTAATCGCCTAATAATACATCAATTACTTTATATGCCTACGTTCCGCAACTTACCGTTTGGACAATACACGTACTCTCTAGTATTGATACATACATACATACATATCCGTCACGCCTCTCTCCCATCGGGGAAGGCAGAGACCACTTCCTTCCACTTGCTACGATCCAAACACACCTCTTTCACTTCATCCACACTCATTAGTCGCCTCATACATGCCCGTCGGTTTAGAGTACGTTCGTCTTGGCCTTTCCCTCCCAACATTTCTAGAATTGATACCCTAAGGATTATACCTTGTGTTCCATACCGTCGCTCCGTGAGGCTTTTATTAAGCCATATTTTTCCAAGTAACCCTCTACTACTTTTCTATTAAAGTCTACTGTGATTTGAAAACAATATTAAGGAAGTTTTGACGCCGTTGTGTTGTTCAATCTTGAAATGACAGATTGTATACAAGTATTTATTTTTGTGGTAGAACACATAGGCTATATTATTTTCATGTAAGTATCACGTAATTTTTCTGAGATATGGCAATAAATGCGAAGGAAATCGCGGGAAGGCTCTTATATTATCTAGCTGTCAATGTACCACTGGTAGACAAAGGCCTCACTCTGCGGCCTGCGGGAAGCCTCTAGTAAAGAAAATTAAGCAATTTCAAGAACTAAGAAGTTATTAAAATTGAATTCTAGATAAACCCACGTTACTTTGCACTTATTTTCAACATAAATATCTACGCAGAAAGCATTAAAGTTCACCCAACTTTACTGCAACATAATGCAATATATCACTTACTTTTTCTATCCAAGACAAATCGCAAAGCAAAACTGGTCAACTCATATTTCTTTCTTAACCCACCATAAGTTATAAGTTATTTATATCGACCGCAGCGGACATTATTACTTACTTGGAAAAACTGGGCAAAACTGAATTTATATCCAAAGTTGGGGACCGTAAAAAGCACCTGTTGGCCACACGAGTTCCAATATTATAAACAGCTTTGGCTACAACATTGGCTCCAACATTGGTTAGTTGTTTTGCGTCGTTTGATTTAATAACAGTTTTGGTAGTTACATTATTCGCTTCCTGTGTCGCATTTTAATTGGCTACAATAACATTAATGGATGAAGTCTTGAATTGTAGTTCAACTTGTTCTCGTAATGGATGTGCTTAGTTTAGGTGTTTAGTTGTGTTACCGTACTGTATTTGTGTCCGAAATTTTTGTCTCCCAGACTTAGCAAATTTGTGTTTTCAATAAAATTTAACTAGAGAAATTCGATTTGTTTAAAAATGTCACGTGATCATAACATTAGTTGATTGTTAGACAAAGCATTAAATGCAATGGAGAAGTCATCCTATCATCCAAATACAGTTGTCTTTCTCTTTGGTTTCCCCCAAACGTGACCCACACAAAATCTTGTTTGAAATAGCGACTCCCGTGTCCCGAATTTCAATTTGAAAACAAATCTTCTAGAAACTAGTCTTTTGAATTTAGAGTTCACAATTTAAACATGCCTCGGCTGAGACAAGGAGGTCGACTTTCAGTTAGCAGTAAAAAGGACGTAAAATAGTGAATGTGTCGACGACGCCAAACACAAACTGTAATGCTGTTCCGTCTACGATAAAATATCCAAATAGTGTTCTGCGAACAGATCGCGTTACAGTAAGAGTGGTAAGGATTCCCAAATAACATATGCTACGAGTAGCACTGAACTTATTTACTGTTGTGTTTTGAGTATTTCATTCGTGTTTTGTTTTGTGATCTTGCACCGGCAAATTGTGTATTGTCAGGCTATGCTATGTGTTGGAGTAAGTGTTTGTTCTGTTTTATTATTTCAAAATATAAAAGATGGTTACCTATTTATGGACTTGAATTGTTGACTTATCCATCCATTTAAGGCATCGTTGGACATTTTTGAACTAACATTTTAAATTAATGAAAATGGGTAAAAGTATCTTAAAATTTCGGTCAGCAGATGATCCGTATCAAAATTCATTTCAGCGAAATAATTTAAAAATGTGTCTGTGATTTTTAAAGGCAATATTGTCGACGTGGCGTTGCGATTCACGGAATAGCTTAGACGAGGTTTGTACGTTGATACATCGGGATTGCATGCAAGCCATATCGTAGGGACTGCAAGATATGGAAACGCTGTCAGGCATAAGTTGTACATGTTTTCGTGCTGAAATTTCACGAAAACCTTTCGCCGAAAAGTAAGAGGGTTTTATTTAATACCCGTACATTTTATTCCGTCGAGAATTTTATGTATATTTTTGACTGCGCCATTTTCAATTTTGTTAATAGCACGCGACTTTATGCTAACATGGCGTTTTTGCGGAGGTAAAAATTGTGAAATTTGAAATGTATTTTGGGTACGGAAATATAGACAATAACAATACAGTTTATTAGATTTTACGGCCACAGATTAAAGTAAATCAAGTTAATCACTTGAGAGTTCAGTCCATAATTTAACTTTGGGCATTTTAAAAACTTCGATGATGCTCCTAATCTTGTATTTCACTTCCTCTTGCCATAATGGGATTTTCTGAGTGTTCCAGGCAATCTTGAATCTGCTAATGTCTTTTCGTTTCTTTGTTATTTGAGTTTTCATTATGCTGTGCTTTTGTATAAGTGTAATGTTGAAAATAAAATATTCTGAATCTTTCCGCGTGTAATAATGGCAGATCAAATTATATACCTAAATTATTGATGTATTATTAGTTAAAGTCGCGGGAAACCGTTGGATGTGGGCAGCGCAAGACCGGTCGTTGTGGAGGCTTTTGTCCAGCAGTGGACGTCCATAGGCTGACATGATGATGATGATGATTAGTATGTTATATGTAGTAGTCACATTTATCTATAAGTAGTGTAACGGGCCTTAAAAGACTCGAGTTTCGTACAACACTAGTCCTTATGAAGCTCTTTACGTTAAAAACCAATAAGTTTCCAATAACTATATCTGCAACATCATTAACTATCCCATTTGTCGTCGGGAAACTGTGTGGGTGTCTCATATAGCTTCATAGATCACTTGCAACCACTCGTACACACGTTATGTCAAAATAAACAACAATTACACTGAGCCACAGACGGAAAGTTAAGTGGACAACGCTTTTTAAAATATGTACTTAAGGGTAAGTACTTTTTTTACTAGCCTAATGTGTCCCACTGCTGGGCTAAGGTCTCCCCGGCATTCTTCCATGCTTCCCTATCTCCGGCTATCCCCGGCCAGCTTGCCAAGTATGCATCTAGATCGTCGCGCCATTTCCTCTTAGGCCGACCTCTACCTCTGTGGCCGTCCACTTGAATATATAAAATATCATCTTGAGTTATCATCATCATCATCTTTTATTAAAGAGTCAGACTCTTGTCGGTGGACCATCCGCCGTTTAGGCCTATCTTCTTTACTACTCATCATACATTTTCTGTCTGATTTAGGATGAGGCAGTAAACAGTTATAGAGCGGATAATGTCTGTCTACAACAGGAGGTTATATAATAACGCTCCATTAAGTGTCACGTCATGTCTAATCGAATTTAATTTACCCCTTAGTGTCCCATTGCTGGGCAAAAGCCCCTCATCCGCCATGGATCAACAACTTTAACGATGGTTTTGGAATTGCATAGTCACATAGTTCATCTACAAAATTTCAAAAATATGTAGGTTAACTATGCCATTTAATATGTTTATTTAATGGCAACATTTTACTAAGAAAGAATGTATAGAGCAGTCTCTATGTCTCAGTTACTCTAAGTCTATGCAGTAAACTAACGCGATGGTAGCTATTCTATTAGAGTGATGGGGTAGCATTTATCTATGTACCTCTTTAAACCCATTTGTTTGCACTACTATTTCTCTTACAATATTGTGTTTGAAAAGAATTGCTTCCTGTATTTGCAGCTGGGTTAGTTTTCATCTCATATTTTGTTTTAATTTTAGGTTATGTTCGTAAAATATGAGATAACAGGGGCCCAAGTCTACTAATTTGAAATACTTAGCCTCAGTTGTTTGTTGGCAGTGTCAATGGCATTTTTTGACACGTTTGGTATTGCTAAACAATGACTTACAATGATTGAGACTAAAGGTGTCAAAAATGCCATTGGCACTCTGCCGACACACAACTGGGAATATTGTAATTAAGCAGACTTGGGCCCCGGATCTTGTATTACCGTCACTTGTTTCTCTTTCATTTGTTTCTCTTTCATTTGTTTATGTTGCATCGACCAATATCGATTTATTATTACTATTACCTGAATATACGATTGCTTGTTTTTCTATTTTCAACATTATTATCGATACATTTCAAGTGCTGTATGATTTGCTCACGAAATACTGAATAATTGATTTGATTGAAAAAAATGTCTTAGGTGTTATTTTCTAATCATTTCATACAAAATGATTTTAGTGTTTAGTGTTGTTTTGGGTATCGAAATTAGCATGTGAAGTATGAATAATTTAAGTTGTATTTCATTCAAGCCATGTTTTTGGGGAGTGTTGGGGAGAGTCATTTTCTTGGGCAGATTACGTCCCTTGATTATCATCATGAGGTGTAACAACATCCTATAATAATATTTTAACATGTATCCCCAAAATATTTCAACCAAGATGAAAAGCACATTCAAAATTATTATTCCAATGCTAATATGACTTAAACAATCCCTTTTATTTATGAGATTTCCTGCCTTGGAAAAATATTGTTCACTGGGCAAACAAATTTTAAAAATCTAATTTACAGATTTGGAAACAAATCGATCAAAATGTCATCAGTCATGTTCAAAATTGGGTTATCAAGTATTTAGCTTAGTAACATCGATGCATCAATTTAAAGCGGTAATTGTTTGGACGTGTAGGAAACAATATCTAGCACTTAATTGATCTACTGACATTATGGGCCGGCACACATCCAGCGAAGCGCATATAATATTCAAAATCTTCTTCTTCTTCTAATTAAAGATCTTAGCTCTTGTCGGTGGAGCCACTTCCATTCCTTCCTATTTTCTGCCTTCTTTTTAACATCTTGATACGATATGACACCCGCCTTTTCCTTCTCCTGTTCTAGGAACGTCCGTCTGGGTCTTCCTCTCTTCCTTTTCCCTTCAATTTTTCCTTCCATGATGTTTTTTTTTTATGTAGGAATCATGTCGTATCAAATGTCCTAGCATCTTTCCTCTTCTGTTCTCAATTCGCTTGCAGTCGCTTTAATGCTCCGATGCTCGTTTGTTGTGTCAACTGATTCTGAATATTATTCTTGTGAGAGCAATAGGATCGATAATAATAATGGCAATCAAAAATGCTCTGCGCCGCGATCCGTCAGATGTGTGCCGGCCTTATTGCTTACCTACTACCGTTAATCGACTGACAGACAAGCTATTCTAACAAATTGAATGGATGTACATAATTGGCACGTTTTGTCTGAATATCGCAATTTTCACAAGTGGTTTTAAGGGAATTGCCTCGTAATTTGCTATGTTTCTGCAATTATGACTGTGTTAATAGGAATATCATTTTTTATTCTTGAAAAGCAAACAAAAAAGGAAGACATGTCACCTCAATAATGATCTAATGAAAGTCATTTTAATAATTTACTATTGAAATAATTATTGCGAAAAAATTTTGCAGGTGAGAATAAACATGACCAGGAATATATGTTTATTTTTTCCTATTTTAACTAAATGTACAAATAAATGCATGTTATTCTGACATACATCTAGTAAGACAAAATATCACAATATTGTTTCACCAAAAAAAGATTTGAATGCAACAGTATTGTAGTTTCCTAAATCCAACTAAACTTTGCGACAGGCTCAAACAAATTCCTAATTTATTCACCTCGCATAAGATCAATCTTTCAAGGGCTATAAAAGTGAAACAACAATATTCTTTGTCACCATTCTCGTAATAGATTACGTTTGTGGAAATATATAAAACTGTTTTACGAGGTTTACATTTGTTCGCCCTTTGCTTTCAGATAAGACGTACCTATTCGTTTTGTTTGGGTAGTGTCTTCGATTTATTTTGTTTTTTTTTTTTGGGTTTTATAAATTAGTTACTGGGTTTAACTAAAATTGAATAAAGAGCGTTGAGTGTGTGTTAGTGTAGTGGGTTACAAGTAAGGCGTTTTCTACATCTCTACGATAGTTTAGAAATGAAAAATGGGCTTAGACTGACGAAGAATTGGGTGGGTGTAGAAAAGATAGGGAAAAGTGAGTAAAAGTTGCTTATTTCTTTTTTATTTTATAAAATGTGTTTAATTCGATCTAAATTTACCCCACATCATATATCTACCTTAATACCAACATCGCATTTTATTCGTTCGAAAAATAAAATTGCCATTCAACGAGCTTTAAGGGCCTCCAATTTGCTTATTTTCGTACGCGACACAAATGGTTCAAAGTTGCCCTTTGCAATTCAATTGTCGTATTTTTGCGTTTTCTAAAAATAAGCAATGCTTTCTTTGAAAAGCCATTTGCCTGTTCTTTTTTTAAAAAGCTACGTTTTTATTAAATGTTATTGTAAAAAGGGAAGTTCCGAGAATTTATGCTTAAAATGTGACTCCAATAGCTACATATTCATAATATACATAATTAGTTCTTATTTAATTGAAAATTTAATATAATTATGTGAGAGTCTTCTATTCTTTAGTGTCATTTAGTGTTGTATTATTTTCGGTTAAGTGCTGAGAAAAACGACAACTGCGTTTTCAACGTCTCAGAATACTTTAAAAAACTCAAAATATAATATTTATTACATTTTTAGAAATGTTTTAATTCAAAAACAAAAATATAATTTTGCAAAAAAGACAAAAAAGTTAAGTTTATATTTTAGAGGTTCGAAAACAGTAACTGAATTAAATGGGGGCCAGAAGTTGGTTTGAGTTTAGGTGGGTTTTATGAGCTCTCAAAATATACTACTATTCTGAAACCTTCAAACGTTTTACATGTTGATGAACTTAGTTAGAAGTTCTTTAAAAAAAAGAACATGGTTATGGACCCATAAACATTTATTTAATGTGACATTTTAATAAGTTAATAATATATATATGTCAATGAGAACATATAGTGAACATTTTAAAAAATAGCTTTTCAACGTTCTTATAGTCTTTTTTAGCAGCCAATTTTTTAGCACACAATAGTGTGTCCCACTGCTGGGCAAAGGCTACCCCCGCATTTTGCCATGCTTCCCCATCTCCGGCAAGTTCTGGCCAGTTTACAAAGTATGAATCCAGATCGTCGCGCCATCTCCTCTTAGGCCGACCTTTACTTTTGTGGCCGTCGAGCGGCTACCAGTTGGTAGATATCTTGGTCCTATTGTCTCGTAGAAAAGTAGTTTGAACACAACAATCTTACATTCTCTTTTATTCGCAATAACTATCATAAGATACTACTTTATTTATCCGAAATGTACTCGTACTACACTCGAACACGCCATGTTCTACATACAAAAGCAATAAACAAAAAACAAAACAACTTAGAACAAATCAGATTACAGGAACTAATAATTGCTTCGACCATCGAAAACTAGGTATAACTTTTCTCCATTAAAACAACATTGATTTAGTAAAGTATCGAAGAAGCCTCTTGGGTCATGTTATTATTTCTACTCTCCAATGTGGCTGTTACATTAATCAGAAACTAATTTATGGAATGGAATACGGAACTCAGAATTGAGGACACTATTCTGTTAGTAAAAATGTTAGAAATCATTTAACCGTTAAATTTTGTAGTCAATGTAGAATAAGATATTTTTTCTGTGGTGTATCGTAGCGAATAAACTTTAAATCGAATTTGAGAGATGTTTTATAATTTTTCTTTGATAAGTCCATCAGGGTCATTCATCAGAGTATGTCAAATCTTGAGTACAAAAGTGATAATTTTAGTCATCTTACCTCGACAGAGAAGTGTTTCCTGTGAAGTATTTAATCTAAACGTTTAATTTCGGTAATCAACTTCGCAATATATTTCTACTTTTGGCTCTCAGCTTTGAGTTATAAAGAAGCAAGTGCAAAACATCCAAAACATAAAGACACGACGTCTTTTACAAGATATTAATATCAGTATTCCAAGTACCTACCTACATAATCATGATTGCGAAATACCAACCGACTTTGATCTTCCTCGTTTCAATGACTTCTCAGTCTAGCGTAAAACATAATAATAATATGATTGGATGGTATAGGTATGTATGTATATTTTATTTTCGTCACAAGAGCACAATACTTGAAGGCTTATTTTATTAATATTTGTCTTATGTTGTAACTTGTTAAAAAATCTTGTTGTTAATTAAACTGTTTCAAATGCAATGAGTATGTAAATCAGTATGAAAACTTTTTCAGCCATACTATTTTTTCTCTTTTTCTCTTCTCAGCCTATAGCTGCCCAGTGCTGAGCATAGGCCTCTTTAATTTCTTTACAACGGGACCGGTTCAATGCCCTGCATCGAACGACACTCCGCGATTTTCGTTATGTCATCCGTCCATCTGGCAGTTTTTTGCTTTTTTTAATCTTTTATTTTTTTCTACTTTTTCATCTTTTCTTATTCTAAAATTGAATTAAAAAAGTGATTTCCAAATATCCTTACATCCATCGGTACAAACATTGAAGTATATATTTAGTTCGATTAGTTTTGTACGTAGTTTCACTTAACTTGCCTTATCTAAAAGTCAGTTTATAGGTATTTGATTTAAACATTCTCCGCGCAGAATACGACAAACTTGAAGAGGGGTAAAGGATAACTAAATTTTAGTTTCAGACTCGACGGATTTCTGGTCTAGCTAACACCTTTTGTCTCACGCTTGAAAACTCGAACAATCGATTCTTGAGATAGATTAGCCAACTTATACAAAAGTTTCAATTGTAGAAATTGAATTGTTGAATTCTCTCACAAACTCATTTTCAATTCAGAACTTTAAATTAAAAACTAACAGTAATAGATTTTGAAATTCCTTTTCGACGGCCGACTCACCTGGTCTCTACTTTGGCGAATCGTAAAAGAAACTTGATAAGCCTTGAAACTCGTCTCGAAACAACTTATAACTTCTCACTATGAATACATAAAGGTCGTAAGTCGCAAAACGTAGAAGTAATATTTATTCGTGTAACTTATGGCGCTTGTGACGTTTTGGTTGGGTAATTTGTGTAGCGTGTGACACGCAAAGCTGGTTGCATAGACGAAAGGCTGCATCGCCACAGATGTCGGCCAAAATCGATTTTCCTATAGAATTATACACAATTTCCTCCGTGCCATTTGATCGCAGATATTGTAACTTTACTCCTTTTGCTGTTATGTTAACATATAAAGTTATTTTGGTTTGATTCCATCGATTTTACATATGTTTTTGCAGATTATTGTCCTCTGTCAATTCACTAAAATTCGCTTCAATACCTACTGATTTCATTCATGATTTAAAAAAAATGACTGTCTTAAGAATGGGTGAATTACACCCATACACACCCATAAACTATTAATAGTTTTTTGCAAGAAGATAGTACAAAAAGACGGAAGAGATAAGAGTAGTTATACATTAGGTAAAGCATATTTCTAAAAGTTTTGGTAAAGAATATAGAATACTAGATGCTGCCCGCGACTTCGTACGCATTTATCGTCATATCTTAGAAAAAAATCATGATATCGTAAAATAATATAGCCTATAGTTATTCTGATGTCCAAGCTAAGTTATTGTGAAATGTCATTAAAATCTATTCAGTGGTTTTTACGTGATGAAGTAACAAACATCCATCCATCCATCATGGGCACAAACATTGACATTTACAATATTATTAGGATAAGTATTTAGGTATGTACTTATAGTAAGCTTCAGCTATCGTTGGCAGAATCCAAAATTGTAGTTGCCATAAAATATTTAGTTTTAGACAACCAATATATACAGAGGACCTTTCCAAAGTCGTTCCTATCTTCAAATCCTATCTGTACCCAATATAAACTAAATAGAGGAATATAAACTATCGTTAAATTAATTGGAATCCCTTTTCTCTCACCCTCCTTCCATAATCTGAAATAATAACGTGCTATTTTATTTACGCAAATATTTTATCTCACTTTTCTGTAAAGTAGCTTATAGAAATATTTTTTTACAAAATCATATCGCAAGCCATCTTCAGAATCCGTATTAATTCTCTATTCTTTTCGCTCACTCCTTACGTTCGTTCCACTGTTTTAAAATCACATTCGTTCTTCTCACCCATACACCCAAAATTTACTTTTTAAATCTCGGCTGTTATACTTTTGTCTGTCTCCATAAACATATATGTATTTGTCATATAACAGTTATCATGATTAACGTACCCTAAACGGACGAGCATGAATGAGCCGATTGATGAATGTGGATGAAGCGAAAGAAGTATGTTTTGATTGTAGCAAGTGGAAGGAAGTTGTCTTTACCTAGTCCAAAGGGAGAGAAGCGTGACGGATATGTATGTATTGAATAAGGTATAGGTACACAAATAAAGGAAAAAAAAGGTAATAAGGTGTGTGTGTGTGTGTGGGAATCAGTTACGGATATGTATGTATGATTAACGTTTTGCGTATTCCAAATAGCACGTTATAAAGCTGAGATTAGCATATAAATTGGAAAGTTGGTAAGTGGTTTAGTTTCACAAACTATTCATATAATTGATGGTGACGCCTTCTAATTGAAAATTGTTTACTTATAATATTGTCGTTTGAAAGCCTTTGACCTTTTTAAGTTATTGATATCAACACGTGTAGATCGAACTCGTGTATCTAGGCTAGTAGGTCTAAGTGGGGTTAAGTTCAAGAAATTGCTGAGGTTATTAGGAGTTCAATCTACTTATACGTTTAAGTCCCGTTTTACCATTTACAGATACAATTTAACTGACAGATGAACGTTTGTCTATTTCATTAAACATGTCGTTTTAGACAGAGACAAGTAGGTAAAAATATCTGGGAGTTAAATTTTATACAATTTTATACTTACAGAAGTGGTGAAACGGGCTTAGTGTAGGTAAACCTTAGTGTAGGTTAATTAATTGTGAGGGCACACACTTGTGTTCTGATTCAAAATTCAAAAATAATTTATTCGCAGGTTACATTAAAACACTTGAATTCGTCACAAAGTAAAAATTATATAAAAAACATACTTGATTAATTTAAAGAACAAAAAAAAAGAAAGAGAGAAGAAGAGATAATGTTTATTGTTTCTATTTTTAGATTAAAAAGAAATTAAATATAAAATAGGCTGTCTGTAATTTTAAATACACATATTGTTGAATGTTTCCGACTATCCGAAACACTACTTATTTGTGTAAAGATAACGAAACACCACTGATGACATAAGAGGTGCCTAAATGGCAAATAAAAAAAAACATTTTGTGCCCAGCGTTACCGGCAGGTGATAGAAAGAGCTATTCATTCAATAATCTTTTTTCGTTTTTGACACTTTCTGTAATTACACCCAAAAATGTACTTAAAAGATGTAATTCTATTCCAAATAGGTACAGCAAAATGGACCCATCGCATCTCTCTAACAAAATCGTAGCAGATCTCAACAGACATTTATAAGCGAGGGTCCCGCTAATTGTTTTAGTGGCAAGTTAGCAGCGGGAGGCCGAAGACCAGGCCATTGTGATGGTAATGAATAACAATGGCTCTCTAGACCTCTTCATTATCGGGGCTGAATATTTTAGGACACTTTTTCGAGCTTCCTTTTATGTTCTGAGTCTTTTCTTTGATGTTAGTGAAAATTTTTGAGTGGTTGGTATTTTAATTGGAGGTTGAGTTGTTTTTTTTTTTGTCACACGTTGGAGACTTTAGTTCTGTGGTTCTGTCACTTTTCTTTCATTATTAGGAGCTATTCATGTTTTTAATTTTTTTTCTCGAAAATTCTAAAATATTTACATACCTACCTAAATGATACATGTACTTACATAAATATCTACTATTACATATTTTCATTATTTTTAAATTTTAGTTAAGCACATGCATACACCCAAAATATAAAAAGACGCTGGAAAATTCTTCATCTCTTTTCTAAGATTGCAGAAAAAAATTCGCCTGAGTTTTTAATCGAACTCCTCTAAATCCTACAAGAAACTAGTGTTGCCACAAACAATAGAAGACAATCAAAATCCCTTCAATTCTCTTAGAGAAATAATATCAGGATGTCACCTTCACGTAGCCTCAAATCCCTGGACGGTTGACCATAGAACTTAAAAATGTATGAGGGTTATTGTGGTTGTGATTTTATTGTTTCTATTTTTGTAGCACAATGTTCTTAATTCAAGTTTTCTTTTTTTAATAATATTTGGTTTTACGAGATCATGCCAATTGAATACTCATTACATTTTGTTAATTTTAATTTGGTTGTCCTTAATGTTTATATTGGTTGGTTATTTTTTCATGAATGACAGTCTGATGAAGAACTGTATTCATCCATTCACATACCATATATTGGTAGTGATATTAATTTGATCGGTTCCCCACAAAAGGGAATCAATTTATCAACTTCTTTAATCACTGATTTGATGGATAACCCAAGAAAACTTCGTAAACTGGTACGCTCAAGTAAAGTAGTTATACAATACTATGGTTAATTTTTTAAAAGAGTACCTATACACAATTTTCAGCTATTTCTTTAGCCATTGATTCGGTAATCCAAAGACTTAATAATCTGGTACTCTTTAAGTACAGTACTTAATTCCATTTTCTAAATAAATACACGTACCTTAACATAATTTTCTTCTATACCACTCCAAAACAATCTCCCATCCACCGTACATTATTTTCAGTTCTACGCGGCCCCAATCCGGTATGAACCGGTTCGAATCCCCGTAGCTCGGTCACGTCGTAATTGTCTTAGTTCCCATTGTTGTAGGTTTCTTAGATTTTCGACTGATTCAACATTTGTTTGGTACTACAAGTAGGGCGTGGTCTCTTCGCCCTAATGGTACAGGGCCTTTTTAGTAATACCTTTTTGTTTCGCCTTAATTGAGAAGCAAAGTTTACTAAAAATGTAGCTAAGGAAATGTATCTGTTACTTTCAGTTTGGCGGGCAGTTCTCCTTGATATAATCACTCAATTGAATAAGGCGCGCTGTTGTTTTATGCGTTTCTCGCAGCGTCAAACGCATGCGATCAGGTTTCTCCATACAAAATCGACGGCTGCAAGCACACATAAAACAACAGCACGCCTAAGTTAATGTATGCAGAAACCTGATCGCAAGCGTCTGACGCTGCGAGCAACGCATAAAACAACAGCGCGCTTAACTTACCCCACCAAGAGGCCTATCAATGTCACAATTTTCGTACTAGCTGAATCAATTTGTATATAAATGGGTTATATAATCACTCAATTGAATAAGGTGCGCTGTTCTTGTATGCGTTGCTCGCAGCGTCGGACGCTTGCGATCAGGTTTCTTCATACATTAAATTAGGCGCGCTGTTGTTTTATGCGTGCTTGTAGCCGTCGATTTTGTATGGAGAAACCTGATCGCATGCGTTTGACGCTGCGAGAAACGCATAAAAAACAGCGCGCTTAACTTACCCCACCAAGAGGCCTATCAATGTCATAATGTTTGTACTAGCTGAATCAATTTGTATTTAGTTGGGTTATATAGGTAGTTAAGTGATGAAGGTGGCTTTTAATGAGTGTATCTGTCCTGTTTAAATAGAAGTACTTCATCGTGCCAGTTTGAGGACGTCCATCGCTGGACAAAAGCCTGGAAAATGATACTTAGGTACCGAATATATGTACACAGACTTAATAATTCTTAGCAGGAAACTGCAAAGAAGCAATGTAAACATAAAACAAGACATACAAAAGGGAACCGTAGAGTATATTAGAAATAAGACTGAAAAAAGCAGTTGCCTCAAGCGGAAATTGAAAACGCGACTTTGAATATTCACTTAAAATCCCTGCATTGTTTAAATCTTAAATAAAAATATGCAAAGGTTTCTCTTCTGAAGGTTCCGTATTAGAAATAAATAGCGTTTCTGTCATTTTCAGATGTAACTTACAGGACAGGTAACTTACAGGACATCTATAAAATAATGAAGATTAGCTCCTAGTTGCAGAAAGGCTTTTAATTAACCTCTCACATCCCACTGACCCATTATAAACCCAGATACAATAGATTTTCTATTGTTCTTTTTTTTCTGGGATGTGAAAGATTAAGTTCATTCAACATCGTGCTGTCTTGTTCTTATTTTTGACAATAACAGTGACAGTTATATGCGTTTGTGTAATGGAGTGTAGCTTTTTATCCTTAAGTGCAACTGGCTGATAATTGAAAGAATAATCCTACTTCTAATTCCATGAATAAAGTACTCGCATAGAGGATTTTGTGCCCCTAAATCCGTTTCCTACTTCGATGGTTTGTTTTTCCATTGTACTCAGTTTCTGAACTAAAATCAAGCGAAAAAATCTTTGCGTTCGGAAAACCAATTTTGCGGGAATTCTTTCGAAGTTTTGTAAAATGTGATGTATCAAAATGTGCGAGAGTTTTTCGTGTTTATATTCCTTTATTTCTGTGTGGATTCAGGTTGCTTCAAACGACAAAATCTCTGTTTCGTCTATCGTAATATGTTCAGGTCTAAATTATACGTAATTAAAAAAAAAAAGTTTACTTACTTAAAGAGGAAAAATTTTGTTTGTTAACGTTTCCAACTCGGTCAATAATATAGCCGCAATAATTTTGAAAAATGCTTTCTCAAGTTTTCTTTCTAGAATTTCCGATGTGACCAACACTCAAATACCTACTCAGAAATCAAAAGACGAATATAAATTTCACATTTCCACAAATAAAATAAGACAGGTTTTACACAAAATTGCATTAAAACCAGCTATCTATTTTCTCAGTCCTGTAACAACACATAGTGTGCAGAAGGGTCCATATTTTGGCACAAACTCTGCTTTTAATTACCGCTCAGCTGCAGGGCTGGGTAAACTAGATGCAGGAGAGGATTTGATAGCATTTTCTGGAAGAGACATATAAGAATAAATACTTAAGTAAGTTTTTGATAAAAAAAATAACGAGACATATGAGAGTAATAATATTGTAATTTTAGTTAAAAAGGTAAGCAGTAAAGTTTTTAAAGTATAACGAGAAGCTTTATATTGTAGATATGAACCGAAAGATACGGTATGTATTACCAGAAAGATGAAGATAGGTAGTACCACTAACAGTATCAATAGTAGAATGGGGGGAGGAGGAACCGATGTAGTTAACCGGAAGAGTAGTTACTAAGAATAGTAGTGCTACTATTCTTCGTCGAAAAGTAAGAATTAGTAAAATAAAATACAAATACTCTTTATATCAAAAAACAAGAACAAGATATAAACAAGGAAGAAGCAACAAGCCAACTTTAATTAAATTCTAACTTAATTAACGTTTAATAAATATCAAAACAAAATTATACAATAGAATCAACATTTTTCTACAGTGCGCACAATTTGCGAACAAAACCCTTTTCCATACAAGCAAAAATACGGCCAGTCGTACCCGGCAGTAACAATAAACCTAAAGCAGTCATATCCAGCTAACTACCTCCATAAACTGACCACTGTTGCGTGCTAGCTATCTCCGTGCACACGCGGCCTGTGACGAAATGCACAGGAATTACAGAGTGCCCAGAAATTAATTTAAACGCAACGTTGATAACCAGCTCATTTGAAATTGTAATTGAATTTGTGAAGGTGCTGAATTTTGAGTGTTTTTGAATCTTAATTGGCTAGAAAGGTTCGTGTCAAAAGAAATGTTGTTACGTTTCTGGGTTTTTGTAAATAAAGGTGCTGAATTAAAAGTGGTTAGAACTTCAGGAATATTTTTATTTATATGAATTTATTTTTCTTTAACATGTAAATAGGGTGTTGGCAGTATCAACACAAGTTAAGTCCCGCAAAGCTTTTTAATTTAACATTATTTGACGTCTTTAATAAACTCCAAGATGATTCCCAACTACCTGTGTCTAATTCGACTCAATTTTCTTGCGTGAAAACTTAACAATTGGTGATTTACCTACTGCAAGTACTTGTTACCTTATAATCAATTTCAATCCTGATAATAACTCATTCAAATTATATTACACATACAAAAACAATGAACCAAAACAAGTCATCCAAACAATTTGCACAACAGCTTTCAAATTTACTTTCAGCACAAAGTTTCTATTTGACAAAAAATTGTTTGTCCCTAATTTGCATTCTGGTATCTTGTATCTCCTTCCTCCTTCACAATGTAAGATAGAGATAGTTGATAAAGTTTGTTGTCTGTGCTACTTTCAACCTAGTCTGTTTTGCTTTACTTATACCTTCTGACAGTGTTAGTTCTGCATTAAAAGTTGTTGGTTTTCTTTGGCTGAAGCAAGTTGACACACGAGGTGACGTTGTTGTGGAGTCTGGAAACTTTGCTACTATTTTAGTTAAGTCTATTAGGATTTTCAGCTTTGCCACTTATTTTGTTAGCCTTGAAAATTTCTGCAGAATTGCACCACTTAAGTCTTCAAAGTAGAAAATGTAACTGCAAGACGTTATGTTGAAATAGAATGAGGTTGGGCGTGATTATAATTTTATTTTTATGCTACTGTTAAACGTGAACTTGTTCTTATAAAAATAATGATTTTTTTTTTCATTATTAATTGAAGACTGTGTTGAATCGTCAGTAGAGCAACAGAATAAAAAAGAAGACGAAAAAAAAATAAGTTACATGTTTCGCTTTCTATCCTAAATCTATTTAAAAGAATCAATACCTTCTCTTTTACAACATCATTGACGGTTTTATTAACAGACAAGATATAACTCGAAAAATTCTATAAACAAAACACCAACACCCTTTTCAGCAACATAAATAACTGCAATTTCCCCATGCTTTCGAACGCAGGACAAGTTTATAACGCCATAAATTTAGGGAAACACATTTCGAAGGTGCACAGGTTACACTCCGATACTTCTCTAAAACATGAATAGTTAAATTCAGTGGCAGGAAATCTTGTGAGAGACGGCCTTGAAGCACGCGACCCAGTACGCCACCCCTGTCCGCTTGTAAATTCATGACTGGCCGATTTGCAATTGAAAGAGTTGTCTTCAGTTCTGGTCGGATAGGATTTATTTTTGTGCCACTTAGATCTGTTGTTGTTTTTTTAGGTGTATAATGATTTTGATGCTGGAGCTTAGGTATTTGTATCTATTTTCAGCCTGTAAAACGTGTGACAAATTATTCGCAAAAAAATTGAAAAGATGGTGATTAATCCTCCGACAAGAGCCTGGCTCTTGAATATATGAATGAATGTGTAAAAAAGGTGTCAGAAAAGAATTAGGTAATTATTATCTATTATCTTCGTGGCTTTCATCTTACCCGTAATTTACTATAAAACCCATTTCAATTTTCTTTAAATCCAGCCAAGACGACACAAAAATCCCATTGAAAATGTAACAAAGCAGAACAAAGGTTCTGCACAAGAAACAAGTCAAGTTCCAATTGATGGAGTTTTAAGTGTGTTGGCGAGGTTAAAAGAAAGTGAAAAGTTGGTTCGGATCGATTAGATAACGAATGAATGGTTGGAACTGCCAATTCTGAAAACTTAAGCTAGCACGCTGATGCCCAAGTCTGCTAATATAAAATAGCCTCAGTTATATGTTGGCAGAGTGTCAATGGCATTTTTGCCACATTTGGTATTCTGCAAATGGCTGATTGCGACCAAACGTGTTAAAAAATGCCATTGTCACTCTGCGGACACATAAACATAACTAAGGATATTTTAAATTAGCAGACTTGGACCTCTGTTTAGAAAACCGGCTCTAGCTAAAAGCTTATATTAACGAAAAGTGATCAGAATTGGGGAGCTGATACAATTGAAAAGAGAACGTGAGGTTTTGTGATATCAATGTCGTGAATTGATGTTTTTGGTCAACGAGATGATTCTTTTTGGAAATTCATGTTAAAGGGTGATATTCTGTAGTATTTTTCAGGACTTGTTTTTATTTTTAAGGCTGGGGCTGTTTTAAGTATAGTTGTTCATATTCTTGGAATATTCCATTTCTTAACAAATATGTATTCAAAAGTTTGTTAAGAAGAAAATTATGTACATTTTCCTCATTTTTTTCCGGAACACGTGTCTTCTATACTTAGTTATTGGAAATAAAATTCCTGTTGGCAAATTCCTGTACCGTAATAATGCCGTCTATTTAACTCACAATCCTTACGTATCTAAATGAGACCAATCATTAAATTCTTCCACTTCCATGATATTACACAAAACCTACCCAACATAAGTAATCATTAACTCTGTAACGAATCAAATCGAGTCCTAATTAGTATGAACAAGCATATTGCTTGTGTCTCGATTTAACTCTTGGTGGTTATTTTATCTGGTGAAAATTTTGCACTCCACACAGACCGAATGGTTGGATGAATAAAATATTCTTGCGGAGCAGAAAATCGCTTGATGCACTCGGAATGTTCGTTCGAGATTCCGAAATTAAACTTCACTCATTCGGTACTGAGACTTGGGGTTGACTTTGAGCTGTACTATTGATTTCTCATTTAAAACTCGCTTCGGAAATACCTTTTGAATGAATTATTTCATTTCACGTTCGTAAACAGCATTTGCGATCAAGTCTGTTTTTGCTATTTCCTTAAGTTTGTTCTAGTTTAAGTTGGGCGTTAGTTTTTTTTTATAACAACTTTGTTTTTATGAGGACAATATAGAAAAAGACCACTAAGGCGATTTTTAATGTTACTAGGGTCTGTATCACCACCCACATATAAAATTTAACTGACAGATAAACCTACCTTTGTCGACGTGACGTTTTAGACAGAGACAGGTATAAAATATCTGTCAGATAATTTTTATCTATTAATAGTGAAACGGAAACGGAATTAGTCAACGATAGAAAAGATTGTGCACACTCTTTTTAGTATCAAATTAAATCTCGTTTGTAATAGTTTTATTTCACACTTTTACCAAAAGTAGTGGTAAAAACTTCCCTCCGTCTTGTACTGTTTTAGTTCAGACGAAAGTTCGAAAATGTTTTGCAAATTTCTTATGTAAATCTCATGCATTGTTGTTTTGACTCGAAAAGACTTATTCCTCGTGTTTGAAGAGAAGTTTTATATAAATAAGGACATAAGACGGTGTTATTTTGCTTCATATTTCTGTCTTGTTTATGTCTAAAAATTTGGTGGTAATCTCCCTCTAGTTATACCCGTATGACTACTATATAGGGTGACTTTAAATTAGTGAACGATAGAAAAGGGTATGAATGTAAAAGACAATAATATTTGAAGGAGCACACCTATTTAACACTCTACCTGACGATATAAAGGACAGTAGTAGCATAAATATTTTTAAAAATAAATTGTATAAATATGTTTCTGAAAATATAAAACTATAGGTAATAATATCTATATAATACCCAATAAAAAGATGTGTCCTTACATTAAAATAACATTACATAAATAATGTTTCTATATTATATTAGACTAAAAGAACCTAGTACATTGTTAAATTACTTATTTAATAATTTTGAAATTGTAAATCCTTAATTATAATTGCATGCCGACTGATTGTTTATTATTTAAGTACACATTTGTAATATTTTTAAATCTCATTGTTAAGTGAACTGTATATTGTTCTTAATGAGAATAAATTCTTTAAACCGAATGTACTCGTTATAACAAACAACTTTTACTATGGGACCAAGGTCGAAATCGTTCAAAAAATTTTGAACCCCCCATACAAAATACACCAGCTGATAGTATGGGGGAACAATTTTTTTTTGTGATTTCGAACTTGGGCCCATAGTAAAAGTTGTTTGTTATCACGAGTATATGCATTCCCTTTTCTATCGTTCACTAATTTAAAATCACCTTATATACATACATATCTGTTACGCCTCTTTCTCATCGTGGTAAGCAGATACCACTTCGCACTACGTCTATACTACTACTGTATTACTACATCTATTCACTAATGCTACTATATTTACCTTAATTAGTTTTGGCAATTAGTATATTGGTGATAAATATTTGCTATAATCGTAATAACAAGATCGTGCTAAATGGAAAGTCGCGTGCGTGGCCTTTGCCAAACAGTAGGATGTCAATGGTTATTAAAAACATATAATTATTTGCTACGTACCGCATTAATACGGAATCCTAGTCACCAAAAACATATTTTGTAATCCCTAGACAATCGCCAGACCTGTACACCTGTCCAATATAACAGTTTTTATAGCCACAACATGTCCCTTTGATGTTAGGTACACACGCTATCTAGAGGCCCAATAACTTAAGCCAAAAGAATTAGATTGTCTACAGAATTAGGTCAATTTCATGGCAATAGAGCCGACTTAAATTAGACTGGGAATTTACGAGCCGTTAACTTAGATGTTGGAAAAACTAAAGATACACTTTGGTGAACTGATTAGTGACGCTGTTTGCCTTGAACTGACTTTTTCCCTGATTTGCAATGAAAACATACTTTGTATATTTTCGTGGTCCTTAAATTGGCATTTGGGCTTTATTAAGCAGTATTTCAAATAAATATAGGTACATAATATCTATAAAACTCATTGAAATAGAAAAAGCATGGGTTACATTCATATTATTGACACGCCTCTTTCATATAGAGATATCTAGGTCGTCTATTTTACATTCTTTATTTATTGGAAATGGGCGCAGGTGAATGGAAAAACAACCAATATATTTCACAATATTTTATTAAAAATAATATTTTCACATTTCAGTCGTAGAATGATAGACAACCATAGCCCAATCGTCAAACTAAACGAACTAACGCCGAACTATCTTTATATCTCGTTTTGAAATAAGGGGATAGAGTTACCTAGTAGATCAAAAAGTCACAAGAATGGGCCAATGCGGACTTAAATCCCAAGTTTTCAATATTTGGATATCTGAACTTCTTAAAACAATCTAAAAGGTGTATGTAAAGTTTTTATTTGATCTAAGATCTTGAATTAGACGAGCCTGTGTGATGCTTTGCGTTTAAATCTATGGCACACGAATTCTTTGAAATTTTTCAACCGTTTTCAGTTTATATTCTGTAATAGTGTTATCTGCACTGTGGTTTAACTGTCTGTCTGATTTAAAAAGTAAAATGTGGGCGAGGAAAAGCCTTTATTGTACCTACCTACTTGTATAGACATTCTTATATTTGGTTGTGGTTTTCGGCAAAATATTTTGACTTTGTTTCCTGTGATATTTTTTTCTACTTATTTTTGTAAGTTGTAATCTATTTAAGGTCTCATTTCGTAGGTCCGGGTCCCTTCTAGTAGGTCCGGACGAGTTTTGACTGCTTTTTCTGGAGGCTTAGCATACGTGCCGCGACAATTATCTCACGTCATGCTGTCCTTGTCACATTTAAAACTATAGACAGAGACGTAAGCGTGACAAACCCATGACAACGTCTTGTCACGGAGTGTATGCTAAGCTAACTGGAACCATGTAATGTCCCGAATATGTGTTAGTTTTTTTCAGGATTCTGTCTAGTACCTACGACTCTTCAAAGAGTTTTAGTTTAGTAGGTATCGTTGCCAATGTATTTATCTTACAGTACCGGAAAATAAATTTTCGTGTTATATTTCATTACATTTCCAAAACAATAAAAGTCATGTTTGTCAGACATATCAATGTACAATCAAAATAAAATTCATAATAAAAACAACAATCTCCTTTTTACGTTACAAACACGAGCTAATTTCCTCAAAATCACTTCATACCTCATTCGAAAACGACAACGTACGACTTTTGAACGTTCAAACGGATTCTATACGAGTAATTTCATAGAAGCACAGCGCACAGTCATCTGGAACTGCAGGGTTTGGGGGAGAGCAATTTAGCGTAGCTTTGACGTTGACGTGGTCGTTATAAAGATTTATATGAGACGGTGCCGGTGATACGACCAGTTTAGACCCCCAGGTGATTTTATTAACAACGTAAAGTTGACCTTTTTATTACAATTTTGGGAATAGCTATTGGATGGATGCTTTAAGTGGTTAGGCAGAGAGGACAAGTAGTCGTGGAGGATGTTAACGGAGGCCTTTTCTTAGTATTGAAGCAATAATGGCTTCATAAGAGAAAGTGTCGATTCATTTAACATTTAATGTTGTTATAACTAGATTTGGTTACTTTGTTGAAGTTTTATACGTACTTGAGTAAGTAGGTATATTTGAGTAGATATGAAATACCTTTTGTTTATTTATTTATTGGAAAACCAACAGCTTCAATATCTTCTTTATCAGCCCATATATGTCCCCACCGAGGGGCACGAGCCTACTCTCATACAGAGAGTGATTAGGCCGCAATCCACCACGCTGGCCAAGTGCGGGTTGGCGGATTTCACATACACCTAGCTTCAATATACAAAATGGAAAATTATAAATTAACAAAGGAGCCAATTACAGGTTTAAGGGTGAAGTCATGGACTGACCTAGGTACTGGTTAGTCAATGAGTTCGCCCGTATATCTTTTCAATACAAGCTGACAAAAATTAACATTAAAAAAGTGTTTGGTACCTACACTTGTTCCAATATTTGACTTTGCGTAAATATTTTGACCTATTTCCCAGGCATGCTGTAGAACACATAAATTCGTACCTATTAGAAAGAACACTTAGAGTACTACTTCCGAGACTAAATATAAGTAGCTAAAATGACTTTACCAAGAATCGAAAAGGTCCATTAAAAGCTCAGCGGGTGATATTTCGTGGCAAAATTCAGAAGTTAACTTGTATGTGGAAGTTTTCTGCCGAAGACTTACGTCGGAATTTGTTCAGGTTGTGTAAGAGCAGTGGTATTTAATGTAAAAACGAGCAGTGGTTATTTAATGCAGGTACTTAAGCGTTTTACAGGGCTTTGTTTTAGTTGGGTGGCCACTTTAGTCTGAGAAATAGCGTTGCTGTCGAAAAAGATGGCGTCAAATTGTTTGTTGATGGGATTATTTTGTAAGTTAGCCGTCATATAAACAAGTAGGGAGAAGTGGTCTCTGCCTACCCCAATGTGAGAGAGGCGTGATAAATATGTATGTATTAAAAAAAAAGACGCCCTCAGTGTTTTTCAAATTGATCGATTCTTTGCTAATTGCAGAACCAATCGTTAAATTTAATTACTTATGTATGTATAAATATTTATATAAATATGTATATAGTAGGTACTTAAGTAGCATAAGTTTGTATTATATTGTATTGTATTTATTTATTGTGTTGTACATTATGTAAATATTAATGAAAAACTTATTTATTAGATAACGTCTTCTTCGGATTTTTGACTACAAATATTAAAGCTATAGTCTAAATGGTAAACTTAATATACCATTCCGTAGCCAAACGCTCGCCTTCATCAATACATTTAATGGGTAATAAGTAATTTATTAGATACCATTACTGAATCAAATATCTATACGAAACCCTTTAGATAATTTGTCAATCAATGTCTATTAATAGTAGCTAAATAATTTAAGTAATAATTACGGGAAATTTAAACCAAGTCTAAGTAACATGACAAGACAAGATGACGGGGTAAGTGAACTGATTTCAAATTTGCTTTCAAAGCTATACGCTTTGGAATAATAATGTGATTGATGCGGAAGTTCAAAGTTCCAATTTAATCTAATCTAATCTATCGTGTGTGTAAAAAATATGCCTTAATGTTATTCTGACGTAAATATACACACAATAGCAGAACACAATTTTAATTTATTAACAACAAACTAAAATCCGATGCCTGAACAAAGCGCGCATTCCTTTGATAATAAACGTCAGACTAAACAGATGAATTTATGAAAACGTTTAAAATAAGTTTGATTTACGAGGATAGTGTGTTGTATCGCGATAAAATATGACAATGTTGCTGTTTATTTTAAGCGTTTTTACTGCTATGACGCGGGTGTTATAGGGGTCTGAGAATAAAATACTTACATACCTACATATCTGTTACGTCTCTTTCCCATAGGGGAAGATAGAGATCACTTCCCTCCACTTGCTACGATCGCAATTCTCTTCATCATCTATATTCAACTTAAGCTCACACTATCATTGTCTATTATAAGAAGAAGATAGCACGATGATGGATGATTAATTTATGTGATCTCTACGAGCCTACTTATTACTAACATAATAAATATCAAGGTTTGTGCCGATGGATGAACGCAAAAACCACTGTATTTAAAGATTAATAGATTTTAAAGAAACTTATCAATATTGTAGCTTGTATTAAGACATGACCATAAATGTGCACGAAGTCACAAACAGCCACTAATTCGTGTATACTTTAAACCTAACTATCAAACCTCTGTAATTCTCCTTTTCAACATAGTCTTTAAAATTCAAGAACGCATTCTCAATAAAGTTCTCCAAATTGCAAGTTTCAACAAGCGATTCATTCGACCGCATCAAATAGTAAACGTGTCGCAAATCGGAAAGAAAACACAGATCAGAGCCGCGTAGAATAAGAATAAAGATGGAATGGAAGATGAGCAAAATGTGAAGCTTAGAATCAGGATAGGTTCGAGTTGATATACCTACAGGATGTTGTAATTAGGTGTAACTATTTTAAAAGATGTTCAGATACAAGAAAACATTTTTTTATATTTTATGTTAAAATCTTGTTAGGTATTTGTTTGAAACATACCTATATTTTTTTTGGTTTTTAATTGATTTTTTACAGCCTAATCACTTTCTGTATGAGAGTAGCTCGTGCCCCTCGGTGGGGACATATATGGGCTAACAACAACAACAACATTTGCATTTGCTTCATCATGGGGTTTCTCGTGGCCAGTTTATATAGAATAGATATTACACATATTTTTTTATTATTTCAATGTAAATATATTCCATTCCGAAATACGTTCCTACTCGAAAACATTATGTAAGTGTACCTAGGCTTCCCGCGACTTCGTACATATTTATCGTTATATCTTAGGCAAAAATCATCATATCGTAAAATAATATAGACTATGTGTTATTCTGATATGCAAGCTACAATATTGCCAAGTTTCATCAAAATCTGCTCAGTAGTTTTTGCCTAAAAGAGTAACAAACAATCAATCCATCGGCACAAACATTGACATTTATGTCAACGAGTTATCAGAAGGGGCGTTTAAGCTTGGTTGTTCGTCCATTTCTCGGAGTTTCGTTTAAAGAAATAACAAAGTAGTCAGAAACAAGCCAGTGCTGCCATTGTAGCAGTAAAAAGTTTGCAAATAATTCCAAAACAGCCTTCATGAACGTAATCTTAGATGTTCTCCGACATTTATAATTTTAGTAGGATGTTTTTAATATCCGTAAGGCATATATATGATCAGGTCGTCGCACCATCGTTTCTTGGGCCTACCTCAGCGGCGCTGGCTGTCTTCCGGCACCCATTCTGTGGCTATTCTGGCCCATTCTATGGCCGCCACCAACAGAAATGTGTGGAGAAGCATGGGAGAGGCTTTTGCCTAGCAGTGGGACAATATAGGCTACTAAAACAAGAAAGAAAAGGCATATATAAACACCCTGTGTTTATGTATATAGACATAGTTGGGGATGCACTAGTGTGTTCGCGTTATTGGATATCTCTTGGAGTTATTGCACCTGCGGCCAATATTGCTTCGGCTGTGAATTATGAGAGGCATGCCTCAGGTTGAAGGAATTTTTCTTGCAGTATATTTCCTGGTTTCTTATACCGTGGCGTTTATTTAGAGCTCTAAATTCATAATATAAAGAGTATAGGTAATCTAGAAGCTGCTCACGACGTCGTCGTTGATACGCATTTATTGGCGTTTAAAAAATTTACATCTAATCTAATTTAATTTAGCCATTTGTGTCCCACTGCTGGGCAAAGGGCTCTCATTCGCCATGACTTTCTGTCTCGAGCTTCCTTCGCCCAGCTACTTAAGAAGGTCCAGCTCGTCCCGCCAACTTTTCCGTGGAAAATTTACATAATATCGTGTTATTCTGATGTGCAAGCTACAATATTGCAAAGTTTCATTTCATCTGTTAAGTGGTTTTTGCGTGAAAGAGTAAGAAACATCCTGACATGCATCCATGAGGTGTTCTCATATTAATTTTAAAAGTACTTACTTAAATTTTATGTTGCAATAAATTAAGTATAGTTGGTTAAAGTATTGGTCAATATATTTTTATTAATAAAATCGTTGTAATCGTTTGTCTTTAGGTTTTATAGAGACAAAAAACTAAAATTAAAAAAAAGGAAACTGCAAATAGCTCGATTTCAAAACAATCAAATTAAATTTTCAATACTAGGATACATAATAGGTAGGTACTTAAGAGCATGATACAAAATTAATTCAAACGTTCACTAAACTGAAGCAATATCGTTTAAACAGCGAATGATCTTTAACATTGTAGCGTATTCGAGAATGTTCTACAAGCAATATTGTGCTGAATGGTAATGGTTAAAACTGTAGTATAAATACTATAATACGTTCTTTAAGTGAATAGTATTTGCAATGTAGATGCGATGATTTTACAATGTCTGGGGTAACATGACTGGGACTAAAGGCCACTTAGAGATATTTAATTGATAGATAAATGTATGTTTATTTTAGACAGTGACAGGTATAAAATATCAGACAGTTTAAATTTTTCAGTGAGTGTTGAACATACATACATACATAAATACATATCCGTTACGCCCCTCTCCCATTGGAAAGTGGTAAAACGGACCCTTATCCTCTCACATCCCACTGAGCCATTATAAACCCAGACTCAATAGATTTTCTATTGTTCTTTTTTTCTGGGATGTGAAAGAATTATCTTGTCTCATAATTAATTGTTAATGTTTGTGCCTATTGATGATGAGGATGTTTGTTCCTCCACGCAAAAGCAACTAAACAGATTCTAATGAAACATCAGAATAACAACATCCTCCTACAGACTTTCAAGTTAATCAAATTCCAAAACGAAGCAACTGAACTGTAAACAGTGAAGCTCTAATTTACACATATGTTATTAGGAGAGGTAAATAAACGAGGCCCATGGGTGCCATATGTTGGAAACGTGAATGATTATAATGATCGCTCTTGTGTATGTTTAGCTAGAGTTGAGCCGTTGTAAGTCTGCCTGTCTATTGTAGCGGAGTGAGCTGGCGGAGCGGAGAATCGGACAAATATTAACCAATGGGATTACATAAAAACTCCGCTCAGCCGCAGTACATAGGACCCATATTGGTTAAAATTTCTCCGTTTCTCCGCTCCGCCAGCTTGCTCAGCTCCAATAGACAGCAGACTCACCCTGAGTCCTGAGTGGTTAAAACGATTTCAAACCTATCTCGGGCGCAATAGGCTACTATAAAGTACAATAGGCTACTAAAAAAAAATCGTATAGCCTAAGTACCTAATCTAAAAGACCACCTCTGATCATATCTAATGAAAACGTACCTCAGACATCGCAATTTTTGCAGGGTTAGGGTGGTCAGACTGTGACAATATTCTGTAGTTCACGTAAATGTCTCACCAGTGGCGTAGCTACCTTGGGTGGCACCCGGTGCGGAAGTTGGTGGTGTCACCCCAAGGAAAGTAAAAAGCATTTATTATTGAAAAAATAACAAAACACAATAAAAAAAATCTTTATTCACTTTCAGATTTACATGTGAATAATACATGTATAATATATTAAAACAGAAAAGGTAGAAAGAAGAAATTTTAATTGCATAATAATTACAATTAAAATTTCTTCTTTCTAGCTTTGGCAGCTGCAAAATCAGAAATAACTTGATCGAAATCGATGTTTTGAATTGCGTCGTGTTCGATAGCTAATATAGCAAGATTGTTGAGCCGCGATTGGGTCATTGTCGCCCGCAAATAGTTTTTTATTAATTTCAACTTGCTAAAGCTTCTCTCACAAGATGCTACGGACACGCAAACCGTCATAAATAATTTTATTGCGATGGTGAGATTTGGAAGAGATTCCATAAAATCCCATTCCACAATAAACTTTAAGAAATCTAGAGAAACCCAATCAGTAACCGTAACATTAGCGGCTTTTAAATGTCGTCGATGAAACGAATTCACTCAAAACTTTACCAAAAAATTTAAATTATTTAGACTAATTATTATTTTTAAAGAGTAAATTTTAATTTATTTTTGTGCAAAACGTGCGATTTACAACATAAAATGAAATTACTACTTCTACTTCACTTATTATAACGTTATAATTAATATTTTTCGTTTATAAAAAAGAAAATGCCGTAATTACTTTTTTAATACATGATAAAATTATAAATGATCCCCATTTAACAGACTATCATATTTTAATAACTTTTTATGTACCACAAAAAAATTGTATGTAATCGTAAAAACGTTTGAATACTTTTTCAAAATTATGAGCAATAATCAAAAATAGTTAGAACCTGTCAGTACTCAAACAAAATGCAGAATCCTATAGCTTTCGTCCATAGAAGTACTAAGAAATTAATGTAACTGTAAAATTATCTCACCTGTAAAATATTAGATTAGATTAAGATTAGATTATATAAAATCCATACTAATATTATAAATGCGAAAGTAACTCTGTCTGTCTGTCTGTCTGTCTGTCTGTCTGTTACGCTTTCACGCCTAAACTACTGAACCGATTTCAATGAAATTTGGTAGAGAGGTTGTCTAGACCTTGAGAAAGGACATAGGCTATATTTTGTCGCGAAAAAAGGCTTAAGGGGGTGGTAATAAGGGATGAAAGTTAGTATGGGAGATCGTCATTATTCAAAGATAAAACCATGAAACTTTATATTTAGGCACTTAGGTAATACTAAATCCATACTTCCATACTATCCATACTATATACTATATACTATTACTATATTTTACTATATTACTATGACTATATAATATTATAAATGCGAAAGTAACTCTGTCTATCTGTCTGTTACTCTTTCACGCCTAAACGGCTGAACGGATTTTGATGAAATTTGGTATGGTGATAGATGATAACCTAGAAATGGTCATAGGCTATAAATAATCACGCCATCGTTCTTAGGGGGTAGGCAGTAGGTAGATAACTAAATTGAGTTAGTGATTTTTAGTCGTTTTTGTTGGGACTTTTGCTCTTTCACGTCTAAACGGCTGAACGGATTTTGATGAAATTTTGTAAGGTAATAGATGGTTACCTATAAACGGATATAAGATCAAAATGATCACGTCATCGTACTTAGGGGGTAGGAAGTAGGCAGAAAACTGAATTGAGTTAGTGATTTTTTAATGGTTTTTGCTGGGAGTTTTGCTCTATCATGCCTAAACGGCTGAACGGATTTTGATGAAATTTAGTAAGGTAATAGATGGTTACCTAAAAACGGATATAAGATCAAAATGATCACGTCATCGTACTTAGGGGGTAGGAAGTAGGCAGAAAACTGAATTGAGTTAGTGATTTTTAATAGTTTGTTTTAAAAGTTTACCTCATTCACGCCTTAACGTCTGAACGGATTTTTATAAGACTTGGTTAATTTAAAGATATAATCCTAGGCACGGACACAGGCTACTTTTTACGGCGGAAAAATACCTCATTCCCGCGGAAATCTAGCGTGATCGTGTTAAGAAGCGCATGACGATATAGCTACTGAAATGATTTTGGTGTTTTTTTTTAAACTGAGTGTTACTAAGACTTCAAGTTAGTATTTAATCACTTTTCTAACTTAGAGGGTAGGTAGGCGCCATAATTTATGGAATTTATGATAAAATTTTGATGCAACTGTCTTTATTTAACAGTTTTACTTGGATCGAAACTTAGCGACATTCCATCACACTACTTAACTTATAGGGTAGGAATAAGAAACATTCGGAGCTATCCATTATGTGCTTAGGTTGCTTTTGAACAAATTTTGATGTGAAGTTGAGGACCGGAACACGATAGAGGGACATTGTTGCTGGACTTACAGCCGGGAGAAAACAAAAAAACTTATGCGGACGAAGTCGCGGGTAAAAGCTAGTATTATATAATCTTTTTAATCTTCAGTGAAGATTCTTCACAATACAGCATATAGGTTTCTTAAATATATTTTTTTCTCTTTATTATTTATCAATAAACAATAATACACTTTAAACAATTCACGCCAACCAAACACACACAATACACTTCACGAAACAATTGAGAAATGTGGGGAATATGCACGTGACTTAAATATGGACAAAATATATTTTTTTGTAACATTTATTGCTACTGAAAACACACTATACAATTATTTTTAGAATTTATTTTAATTTAATAATGAAATTTAATCATCAAAAAGTGGCTGTTTTGAAATTACCGCGCAAATTTTCGAAACGCAACACTATTGGTGGAACAAAACGTGACGTCAGTTTTACACGAGACGTCTGCTGTCAACAAGCTATTTGTATGGTTTCTTTTTTGAGGAATAATTGTTATTGTATTGTGTCGCTGTTTTTTATCTTAAGTAGTTTTATGTGTTCAAAGTATTAATTAATTGTGAAGAAGGACTTAGAGAATGACTGAAACCGGTTTCGTAAAAGCGCAGTCGGATAATCTTCCGAAAATCGACGTGTTTATGATGGCCACGTATTATTTATAATTTAGTTTAGATGTTTTTATTCATGAATAATACTTATACATACATAAAGATAAATTTAGAATATCGAATAAGAATTTTTAATAATATCTTTACAACTTTTTGTAAACTAGGTTATGTTTTTGTAGAGGTTTGTAAACAAAACAAGTAGGTAGGTAAAAGTAAGAATGATTTGTATATGTATTTTACTTTTTTAATATCCTTACTTACATTGAAATGATCTTCACAACAGTATAAACAGCTCAAACACGATACATTGTCTCTTCTCATCGCCTTGCACCACTTTTTCCTTAGATTTTCACCTTTCGGCATAAGGAAATACACTTTGTCAGGTGCAGTGTTGATGTTATTTGGACACATAGGAACGACACAATATTTATAATACGGTTTTTTGTACTTTTCCATGGTAATTAAGTCGATATTCACTCACTTTATTTATTTTTTGGTAATTTTGTAAACCAAACACTTTGCTGTTGACATCGAACTCGTGTAATGGTGACGTCACGAGCAAGCGCGCCAAAATGGCCGCGTTTAAATTGATCGCGATTTTAATATTTAATTTTTTGCATAATAGTTTATATTTTGGACGTGATATTTGTATGTTTGGTAATGTAATAACTAGTAGAAACATATAAAGAATAAAAAAAAAACATGCATATTCCCCATTGAGACGTCAAAGAGCGCGAGTATGGGACGGGGAATCCCCCATCAAAACGTCAGGCTCTTTTGCGGGAATCCCCGAATTGTACATAGAGCTGAGTGAGCTAGTGCTAGTGTAGGAATCCCCGAAAAATATTTTTTTGTGCTAGCAATTTATTTTTGAGAGACCGGGTCGGTGTCACCCCAAAAAAGGTGACACCCGGGGCGGGCCGCCCCCGCCGCCCCCCCTTTGCTACGCCACTGTGTCTCACTTACCTTAATAATATGAAACTCGTGAAGCAAATTACGTAGTTTTGGCACTTTGACTCGTGTAACTTTGGGAAAATATAATGGATATTTTGGTGTTCCATTTCAGGATAATGAGTGTTATTTAGATTTTTTTTTTGTTTTGTTATGTTAGTGGAAAAAATTATGATATTTTGCCAATTTTCAGAATTGGATAGAGAGTAAGGAGGTCTTTGCTCAGCAGTGGGTCTTGGCTGACTGTATCTGTATTGATTCATTTTATGATGAAAATGAAGACGCGTAATCTGCTTATGAAACTAATCCACTTTTTAAATTAAATAGTGGACGTCACTTCAAAGTAAAAGTTGTACTTAGGCGTGACGTCTCATGAAAAACATACTGTATTGTTTGTCGTTAAGGGAAAGCAAAAAGTTTTTTTTTCTAAGTAAAGATTGTACCTAGACGGAACGTCACGTGGGAAACGCGCAGTACCTATCATTGTCACTTTTCGTTACTGGATGTCTCGATAGACTTTGAATAATGTAAAAAACAAGACACTTACCTGCTTAAAACGAAAAGCAATAAATCTTACCCAAACATTTAAGTATCTAAGTACTACAAAAACTTGTAGAAGATCTAAAAAGTAGGTCATGGAACTCAATACATCCATTACATGTTATTTGAGCTGTCAGGTAACATCGTATCAGTCTGAAGCGGCAACGAACAGCGAACATAAATCAAAAACTTCTAAACTGACGTGGAGTAGGCACGGCAGGTATCAGAACTTGTGTCGCATTTGTGTTGTGGCAAGGAGTTTTGGGAAACATGAAACATTTTTAATTAATTCATTATTTATATAAATTTAATTAATTGCTCCATAAGACTATTAACTGACTCTTTAAGCCTCTTTTCCCTTTTTTATGGATTTTCCAAGGATTTTTAGGTATCATGAGCTCCAGTAGAAGATACTTTGTATGAAGCTATTCACACTTGTCGGATGTCGCGGCGAAAAATAAAAATTCTATACAAATAGTAGGTACTTTGTCAATCTCATTAATCTGGCCGGCTTTAATATAAAAAAAGTAACAAAATACTCTTAAATTGAAATACTATCTCTTTTCATAAGCGCCTGGTTTTCCTATCTTGTTTCTTAATCTTATCGATTTTGTTCAAAGTTGGTTTTTGTACATAATTTGTTCTCCCACCCAGTACCCTTGTTGCCCAGATTATTTTTTCAAAAACAATAATGTATCAATATCCAACAAATACACACTTAATAGTCACCCTAACCCTAGTACTAAGTCGCCTGTCTAGTGACTCAAGTAGCCACATTTCAGTTAAACTTTAGCCGGCCATATATTTACATTTCAGGACAGTCCTCTGTTAAGTAAGATTTATTGTCGCAATTGTGACGTAGGCTTTACACCTCTGAGTTAGGGAGAACATAAAAACGCATTACCTTTTTGCTTGGAATAAGAATTTTGTGGCTCATTAAAATTGTGAGTTTCTCACGCGATTCCGTCTGCGATTTATGTGAGATTAACTAAGAAAGAAATAAAATGTTGAGGAAAGATGATGATGTCTATGTGGACTTTGACGCAAACAGCATCTTACAGGTTTCTGAAACTGCAGATTGTAGCTTGCACAAGAAAATAACACAAAAGCCATATTATTTTGATATGATACCTATATGATATTATGATATAAATTTTCTTAGATAACGACAAAGTCCAAGATTTCAAGATACGAAGTCGCTGGCAGCATCTGATGTTAAAATAAAAGCAATTAATTTGCAGGTTTTCATTTGACTACATAACAAATGCTGCACCACAAAAAACTTTCTCGCTATACGTAAACAGAGATGCAATATCCATTACATTATGCAACCTTACAACATATCATAGCAAAGCAATTTAACAGGCATGTCTGTTTTAATTAAAAGCTCATCTGGGTGCTGCATATGGTGCCTTGACATTTACCTAATACTATTAGCTGAGATCTTGTTGGTGAGCAATCTCTTTGTGTAATCTACTAGGACGATAAAGACAACACCTTGGTCTTCTATGCTATTTAATTACGACAACTTTATGTTTATTTAAGAAAATAGGTGTGCCGTAATATAAATAGCATCGAACATATACTTATGTATGGAGCCTGGTATAGTAAAATTTTCGGTATCAATTACACTCATCATTCCCTATTCAAGCTAGTACTAGCTACCGAAAATTTTTACTATAGCATTAGGTTGGATGCTTTTTTTCGTATTTGTGTGTGTGTTTGTGGGTGTGTGTGTGTATGTATCTGTTTGTGGCATCGTAACTCCCGAACGTGTGACACGATTTTGTTTTAGTTTTTATTGTTTATTAGGTGCTTCGAATCCAACGTTTTTCAGCTTTGTTTGATTAATACGACTTCCTCTATTTGTGTTAAGATTATGATGATAATATTTCGTTCAATGAAATCTCTTGTGTATCATACGTTAATGCGAAACTATAAGTGTAGGTGGGGGTGGTTTTCGTCGGCCAAAGTAGAAGGAAAAGACAGTAGAAACGTTACGTACGAAGTTTAATTAAAAGAAATCTGTTACAAGATAGATAAGTGACTGAGCGACTTCACATAGAGCCATACACGTCGCCTAGGCAAGCGAGTACGGGCACTATGGAAGGTTCTACCCAAGTCTTAGGATGTATAATAGTCACCGAAGCAAGCTATTATACGGCAGAGCTTGAGATAGTACTACCTATCCGTAGCAATTAGACAACAATAGGGTAGTCACTCGAGGCTTATAGCTAACAGCGTGATACAAGTCGATAGCGCGTTTCAGAAGTCAGGTGGCGCCATCCATGAATTTTCGTCATCATCATATATTTAAGAGCCAGGCTTTTGTCGGTGGAGTAATCGCCATCTTTGTCTCTCTTCCGCCAACAATTTGACTTCCTGATACGACACGACGTTAATTTTTTCCTTCACTTGAGCGAAATAAGTTCGTCTTGGTCTTCCTCTTCCTCTCTTTCCCTCAATCTTTCCTTCAACGATGTTCTTTAAAAATTCGTCGTGTCGTATCAAGTGCCCTATCATCCTTCCTCTTCTATTTTCTATTGATCTCAATAAGGAGCGCTTCTCGCCGACCATACTTAATACCTCCTCATTACTCTTCCTCTCCGTCCAACTAATTCTCTCCATCCTCCTCCAACACCACATCTCAAACGATTCTAACCTCTCTCTATCCCTCTGTGTCAGTGTCCATGTTTCACACCCATACAGTGCAATGCCCCAGATGTACACTTTTATAAGTCGTTTCCGGGCCTTTTTGGCTATATTGGCCCTAAAAAGATGTTTCTTGCCGTTAAAGGCTTTTTTGGCCATAGCGATTCGGGAAACGACGTCAGCAGTACATCTGGAGTCATTGGTTACAAGTGATCCTAGATATCTGAAACTGTGAACTTCTTCTAGTGGTGTGTTGTGTAAAATGACTGGGCTATTTCTTGTTACAGTTTTGGCTGTTGTAAGGGTTTTAGTTATATTTGAATTAATTTTAAGTCCCCATTGAGTGAACACTAAATCCATTTGGCCTATTAAATCTTGTAATTGATCTCTATTTTCTGCAACTGCAGCAATATCATCAGCAAATCTGATAAATTGAATTTTTTCCCCGTTAATCTTTACCCCCCCCCCCCTATCCTGAATTAATGATTTCTTTGATAGCTGACTATAAATAAATTAAATATCAGTGGTGATAATGGGCATCCCTGTCGCACTCCTTGTTTTATCCTTGCTTCTCCTGATTCCTCTCCTATTTCTATTAATGTTTTCTGGTCTTTATAAAGTTCGTAAATTATTTTTCTGTCCCTGTAGTCTAATCCTGCATTTTTCAAAACTATCATCATCCTTCTCCAGTCCACTTTGTCGAAGGCTTTCTCTAAATCTATAAAAGCTATATGTGTTTCCAGGCCCAACTCCATGCGTCTATCCACAATTAATCTTAGTGCCAAAACAGCTTCTCTTGTACCTTTCTTTTGCCGAAAACCGTACTGATCTGGCCCTATGTTGTCTTCCGCAATAGGACCAGATCAGTCCTATTGCGATGAATTTTCGGTGGAACTAATATTTGTATGGCGGGGTTGCGTTTGGTTCGTTTCATAAGTTGTTAATATTCTATTTACCTAATACTTTCCATCTAGAAGTACGTATTTACTTAAACAATTTCTGTTTTATGCCAATCAAAATAAAGGCAAGGCCTGTTTCTTATTAAATTGCACCCGTAACTTTGGTTAAAATTAATTAATTCGTAATATTGGTTGAATGGAGACGGATCAGCTTTCCTTTGTTGTAATTATACGCGAGAGTTTTAAAGGCTTGTCTTAAATTAAGCTATTTATTGGCACTTGAATGTTATACTTTCTTTAATGTTTAAGCATACAAACTCACCGCTTAAATGGACGTGCTGCTAGCTTAGCACGGCACTCCGTGACAAGACGTTGTCATGCGTTTGTCACGCTTACGTCTCTGTCTATAGTTTTAAATGTGATAAGGACGTATGCTACGTGAGATAATTGTCGCGGCACGCCGCCGTGCTAAGCCCCCTGGTGTAACTAGATTGATGAATGTGGAATAAACGAAAGAAGTGTGTTTGGACTGTAGCAAGTGGAGGCAAATGATCTCCGTCTACCCTGATGGGCGTGATATATACCTATGCATATTTATACAGAGATACTTATCTAGCCTCTTGTTCTGTTTCTAATTTTTTTCTCGATCTCGTTTTATCTTACGCCAAAATCGACAAATAGAGTACATCTCATCTTGTCCATTTTAAATTCAAATTTCGTATTAAGACTTATTTTCAGAATTATCAATTTAGTCCACCATTTTATTAAAATAATTTAATGAATTCTAATTTTCTTATTTAACTGCGTAAAGTAATTTTGAAATAATTCTCGTCATTTCGAATTATTGAATGAAAGCACGCTCAAAATGTTTTGAATGGCGATATCATTTTACTGTCTTTGACTGGCTGTAATATTTTAATATCATCTTCTAGATATTGTGAGACATTTTCGGTGGGAAAATTGTCGGTTTTCATTAAATTACATTTTCCTCTAACACAATGGTTTTCAGATGTTTCGTGGCTCTATTTAATATTAAATTGTTATTATTTCTAAATTAATTAATAAATTAATTTTTTTTTCTAAATTATATTAGAAAGCATAGAATTTGGAATAAAATTATCTTTAATAATATTATTTAGCTGATTTTCGCTTAATTCCGTTATAACATCAAACTTAAATTTCTTTACTAAAACATAATTAAAATTTTAGGATAAACAACAGGGGCCAAAGTCTCCTAATTTAAAATAGTCAGTTGTGTGACTATTGAGCGTCAATGGCATTTTTGAGACATTTGTTATTCTGTTAAACAATGGCACACACCGATTGCGACCATTGAATTGACACTCAATAGTCATAGAACTGAGACTTTTTTAAATTAGGAGACTTGAGCTACTTAAATCAGTTACTCAAATATTCCATCAATATTATGCATAGAAATTCTTCCTTCCACTCTCAAAACCCTAGATGTATCAATTTCCTAGACTGATGAGGGCGCGGGATAGAGAATCATGGAGAAGGAGGAGAGAGGCCTTTGCCCAGCAGTGGGACAACAACGGCTAGATAAGATAAGATAAGATAAGATGAGGGTTGTAGCCCTTCGTTCTATGCAATAAGTTATACGGAAGTTATTTTATCGGTTCGATGACTGATCTGATGTCAGAGTGGATTGAACGTTGAAAATATTGCGCGTCTTTTGATACTCGTTTTTTATGCTTGTTTTATTTTTTTAAATAGAGAAGAGTAGATTTTCTTTTGTTTTTCAGAGTGTACGTATAGTGACCAGTTCTTGAATAGCTGATTAAAGTGCTATAGCTCCATTATACGAGTACATATAGCTGACCACTACTTTGTCAAACACAAGAAAATAGCAACATATTTATTTTATAACTAATGGCTGCCCGCGACTTCGTACACATTTATCGTCATATCTTGGAAAAAAGTCATGATATCTTAAAATAATATAGCCTATGTGTTATTTTGATGTAAAAGTTTCAATATTGCCAAGTTTCATCAAAATCTGTTCAGAAGTTTTTGCGTGAAAGAGTAACAAACTTCAATACATCCATCCATCCATCGGCACAAACATTGACATTTATAATATTGATAGGTTATATAGACCATTTTGTCAGTTTTTTGTAGGTAAATGATAAGTATGTTTTACTTTTATAAGTACGTGTCAATGTTTGAAAGACTTGCTGTATGTCAAAAAAAACGGGCGTCTATTTATTTCTACCAAAAAGTGTTGTTGCATTAAATATTTTTGTCGTTAAAAGCCTGTCCTCAAAGCTAAGCCAGGAGATGTGTTAACCGAAGCATTGCGGAGTGCTGACTAAATTGACTTGACCAAATCTGAGCAATGCGAAACGTATACTCGCTTGAAGCGGGCGGTCTGCTTACTAGACACAGTTAGCAGATGGAAGCTTAGTGCTACCTATGTATACCACATTGGTAGCACTATGTATATCACAATGTCTTCGCCATTTCTCTTGGAAGATTGTAGAGCTTACCTGTGCTGTGTCTCTTAAATTGATCCTGACCTGAAGTGGTTTATGAATTCATTTGAGTTGATAAAATTCTGTGTCTCGTATTGTGATGAACTGATTGATAGGTAATATTATGAGATAAAATATTTTGTAACCTTTTTCGTGCTTCGTTGTATTTTTGTAACATATTAGATGTAGAACAATTATAAAAAAGTCAAACTTCAAAATCTAACTATACCTCATCATTATCAGTTACAAAAATTGTAAACTGATTCTTGAAAGCACATGTAAACGAAAAGTATATTAAAATGCCTTGCTCGCGCAGTAAAACGCAAATCTGAAACGGCTCTAAATATCCCCACTACAAGATACATTTTATAACTCACTCATTCACTAGCTTCGACATCTAATCACCGCATTATCATTTTATCCAGTTCCCGAAATTTTGTCAGCATCTCTATAAAATCTCTCTATAATATAAAAGTTAATACCGGAAAATTGCCGATAATCCAACGAGATTGTTACCCAAAATCCGATGGATAAACATTGCATTATTGATGAAGTTTTTGGTTAAACCGCGGAGTTTTTGGTGACATATGAAATTGTCGGTTAGATAAGTTGTTGAATATTTGAAGGGATGAAAGTGGTGGTTTTTAGTTTGCGGTTTGGTTTCCTGTTGTCCTATTCATAACTGAAATTTCTGTTTTTATCGGATGGTAGGATGGATATGATTTTAGAAGTCGAATTAAATGATTTTTTTAACATAAAAGAAAATGTCGTATCATAAGAGACCGGATAGTTTTATATGCTCTTACGATGATGAGTTTAGAAGTAGATTTCGGCTAACTAAATCAGCTCTATTTTATGTCCTTTCTCTTAATAATAGAGGATGTCATTAAAACATTAACTAATAGTTAAATCGATCGAATGGTTAGTGATCTATGAAGTAGTATCTGCCTGCTTCAATGGGAGAGAGCGTGACGTATATGTATGTTTATATGTAACAGTTAAGTACCATGCTTTTACTACTTATATTACTTCTTAATCGTATTAAATATACCTATTATATGAATTCATCAAGTGTTGCCTCTACGTTGTTTTATTATTGACATTGCATTACTATGCCACCGGAACATTTATGGGAGCTACTGGAAATTTTAGTGGTGTCAGTAAAGCTTCAGCTTCGAGAATTGTAGCAGAAGTATCAGAAGAAATTGCCAAATCAAAGCCAGATACAATGAAAATTCGAATGAATTTGCGTCCGGTAGTACAAGGATTCTATGAAATTGCAAGATTTCTCAATGTGATGGGCGTCATTGACTGCACTCATATCAATATAAAATCGCCAGGGGGAGATAGCGCAGAGTACTTTACAGACCGGCAATGGAACTACTCAGTAAACGTGCAAACAATTGTAGACAATGAATTAAAAATAAATAGACGTTGTCGCTAGGTGGCAATTTGACAATTTGCACCCGTAGTACAAGGATTCTATGAAATTGCAAGATTTCCCAATGTGATCGACGTCATTGACTGTATTGGGTCCGTAACTTAATATCGAAACTCATATGTTCGATTAACGCTGGTGCGACTGAACGTTTGTGCGAAAAATGTTTAGTGCGTGTGAGATTTAGTGAAATAAAACTACTTTAGTGATATTTTATAAACTCGCGCCGTCCGGCATTCCCGCTGGCTTTATAAGTAGTAGTCCGTCAATCTTGACGTCTGTCAACTAGAGATGTGAACAAGAGAGTATACCAAACTGCGTAATTACTTTATTAGGGATGCCACAGTGCGAAACAACGTTTCGTCGACAAACGCTAGTTCGACTGAACGTTTGTGCGAAAGACCGTTTTGCCGACAAACGCTTGTTCGACTGAACGATTGTGCGAAAAGAGATTAGTGTGAAAGAACGTTTTGTCGACAAACACTTGTTCGACTGAACGTTTGTGCGAAAAGTGTTTAGTGCGAAACAACGTTTTGTCGACAAACGCTTGTTCGACCAAAAGACTTTTCGAAAATTTATTGATCAATGAATTGATTTTTCGACTGAATAATTGTTTAGAATTTATGAGTTCAGTTCTGACCGTAGCACTGCATTTCAATGTGTTTTTATGTGCAGGCCCAATAACACTTATCATTCTTTGTTTTATTTAAAGAATATGTAGGTATATCCCTCTAATACCTATTTTTTCCCATATTTCGATTTTACAAACTGTGATTCCTCCCTCCATTTTTATGCGATTTTGACAAAACATGGTAAACAAGAGAAGTGGTAATCTTCTTGTCTGTCAAAAAATTCAAAATGAGAGAAAAAAGACCCCACCAATCACTGACAATTTCATATCAATATGAAATTGCCAGGGGGATATAGCGCTGAGTACTATAAATACCGGCACTGGAACTGCTCAATAAACGTGCAAACAATTGAAGACAATTAATTAAAAATAAAAGACATTGTGCCTAGGTGGCCCGGGTTTTGCCAACGACCAAACCATATTTGATGATTCAAGAATTCAGCAACGCCCAGGCATTAATGAGTATTACATTATTACATATTGGGAGAAAAGGGATTGTTAAGGACGGAAGATGTGGACTGTATTTATTTATAATTATAACGAAGTACTTAGCTTTTATCTCCTTTATTTACTTTAATATTCAGACTAAACTACTACGTAACACCAAACAACAACAATACTAATGACAATATTATAAACTGACAAGACCATGAAAAATAGAATGTAAAAAAGTAAAATACAAATATCTGTCGTATCAAAAGGCAATCTGTACAAAAAATGGTTAATTATAAAAAGAGTTCGCAACATCCTCCCCCTCGTGCAGCATTGCACCAATCTTTATGATTTTCCTAAGGGAGCGGCGTAGCGTACCCGCCGCTGTACTCACGTCTACCACTCTCCTTCACGGTTTTCACCATCCTCTCCCACGCACCGCCAAATGTAGGGGCGGCTGGTGGTATGAATTTCCACCGGATCGCTTTTGTAGCTATGAAGTCGCGGGCATTGTCATTAAAGAACTCTCCAAGAATCCGATTTGCTCCCACAAAAGCCGTGCCGTTATCCGAGAAAATTGTATGTGGTTGCCCTCGTCTGGCTATGAAGCGCCGGAGACTCATTATTGCCGAGTCGGCGGTCAGGCTGTGGACCAATTCCAGATGTAGTGCCCTTGTAGTAAGACAGGTGAAGAGCGCTACGTATCGTTTCTCATGTCGGCGACCGACAGTTACATTCACGGGGCCAAAATAGTCGAGACCCGTGTAAGTGAATGGCCGCTGATGATGAGCTAGTCTCTGCGGTGGGAGATCTCCAGTCGGTGGGTTAATGGGAGTGGATTTCCGGATTTTACAGCTTAGACATTGGCTGGCAACAGATCTTACGGTGCTTCTTAATTTGAGAAGCCAAAACCTTTGCCTTATTTGGTTGATTACAGCCTCATGATTGGCGTGACCGGCTCTCCGATGGTAGTGCTCCACCAATAGACGGGCAGCCGAAAGACGGCCATCGAGCAAAATCGGGGTCGCGCATATTGAGGTCCACGTCCGCGACCGCTTTAATTCGTCCGGCCAAGCGGAGGAGCTTGTCCTCTCCCAGTGCGGGTGACAGTTTTTCAAGGCGGCTGCTCAAGGGAATCGGTTTCGAGTTTATTACGAGGAGAAGTTCGTCCCGAAAACTGTCCAGTTGAATCCGTCGTAGGACGTGCCTCTCTGCGGTTTTCATGAAGTAAGCGTCGAGCGGAGGCAGCGTGGCGGGCGTGAACAGGCGGCGGGAATGACGATGAATATTAATGAGGTTTTTAAAAAAGGCTGCGGCTTGGTGTGTCCTAGCCGTCGCGCGTAGCAAACGTACCCAGTCGCTAAAACGGTTCAAAGGAGGATTGACTGGGTCGGGAATTACCGCGCCTATAGCGAGTAGTCCTACCAGTTCGTTCCGTGGGCATTTCAACTCGTCACGAATTGGTTGGACGCTCAACTGCTCCAAAGGCCAGCCCTCCGGGGGCTTTAAGAGGAAGGAAGGTCCACTAAACCACCTATGAGATGCATCTAGGTCGATGGGGCGCAGTCTTGTCGCGTCATCGGCCACGTTCAAGTCTGTGGGTACCCGTCGCCAACTTTCGACCGACGTGTTTTCTAATATCTCCCCAAGACGATGGGCAACAAAAGGCTTGAAGGCACTTGCGTCGTTGCGTAACCATTGCAGAACGGTCATTGAGTCTGTCTAAAAATAAGCACGTATTGTTTTTTTGCGATGACTGTCCTTGATGGTAATCCAATGTGGTAGATAAAGTCGCAAGTTGTCAGGGTCTTTTTTGTGGAAAGCGTAATTAGAGTCTGAAGTACACTCCTCTGCGTAACCTTTTTCAATCATGTTATTCATGAATGCGGTGTATGCCTTGGCGAAATCGAGCTCTTTGGACATCCGCCGCTCCAAACTTAAAAAAACGAGACAACGCTTGGGGGTGGCTGTCAGGGAGACGGTTGATGTCGTCGCGCCAAGGCATGCCCACTTCAAAACGACCAGAGGGTAACCTCCTAGCAGTCGCCTCTATGATGTCGACCGCACGTTGTTCCTGTTTGTTGAGCAATGTGTCTGTTCGTTTTATGCCTATAGAGTCGAGTTTATATTGCTCCTTTATGAGGGTTTCGATATAGTCGTAATCGTTCTTAACAAAGGTGTGGTTAACAAACTCAACGAGTTTTGTTTTGGAGGAGGCAACTCCATACAGTGTCCAGCCGAGCGCCGTTAAACAAGCGACGGGATAATTTTTACCGCCGGCGCGAACTTCACGGTTAATTGACAGGTGCCAATGTTCGGCTCCTATGAGAACACTGGGAGTTGCGTCCTCGTAAGTCACAAATTCGGCGATATCGCTTAAATGCGCATAGGTAACAAGTGCTTCGCGCCTTATCGATTGTGGGCGCAGGCATAAGGCGTCCATTGCGCAAGCATTTTTAACCTGAAATGTATCCCGTGTGTACCTACCTTTAATTTTGAAGTCAACATACGAAACAGTGGTGTGTAGAACGAGCCCGCCTATGCCGTTGACCGCTATAGTCTGATGTGGCCCCGTCGCTCCTATACGCGTGGCGATACTGGAATCTATAAGCGTAGCGGTGCTTCCATCATCGAGGAGTGCGTACACGTTACAGGCTCCAGTAGGGCCGGAGACGGTGACGGGGACTATCTTTAAGTATGCGCGAGGTCCGACGGATAGGCCAGGGTTTGGATGATTCGTATGCGTAGATGTGGTAGATACTATTTCGGGAGTCTATTTGTTCAATTGGGGTAGTTTTTGTAGCCTGTACCTCTATTGGTTCTGTATTGATCGTGTTAATAAGAGGTAGTGATTGATGGAGCAGTGCGTTGTGACGTGAGCGACAGCCGTCCACTCCACATGGGTTGACTCTGCACGATTGCCAATGATGGAAACCTGCCTTTAGGCACCGGTAGCAGACTTTTGCTTCACGTAACCATTGCCAACGATTCTCAATTGATAAAGATTTAAATTCCGCACAATCTTTTGTTTCGTGGTCTCTTTTACAAAATGCACACTTGTTCTGTGTGATATCTGTTTTATTATTTGTGCTTTGCGATTTTGCCTTGTGAGTTATATGATGTATGTTTTCACGTTTGGGTTTAGACGTACTAGGTGATGAGATGATTTGTGGATGAGTTGCAACTGAGTCGGGCGATAAGCCAAAACGAATGTGTTGATTCAACTCACGTTGTAGGAAATCAGATAGAATGACTGATTTTGGGCGGCCGCTTATATCCTGAATGGCAAAATCTGTCCATCTGGTTTTAGTGGTGGGGTTAAGTTTCCCTAATACGGCGTGAAACAGTTCGGGAGAACTCAAGTATTCCCTCTGATTTAATAAATTCATTGTAGCAATACAATTTCGTACCTTGTTGGTGAGCGTACCTAGCTCACGCAGCTCCCAACCTAGTTTAGGGAGGGCCTTTAGGTTTTGTACTTCTCTATATACGATGAACTCCGGGCGCGCGAAGTTTTCTTCAAGCGCCCGCATAATCTCGTCTGGGTCCTCTGTAGACAACAGCAACGCTGCCACAGCCTCACGCGCAGGACCGCGGATGGCGTTGTCCAATCTTGCGATGTTGTCTAGGGCAGAGAAATGGTGTTTTGTAGTATCATAGTTGCGTTTAAGTTGCAACCACTTCATAGTGTTGCCAAAAAATTGTGGCAAATCCAATTTCTTTACGCCGGCGGCAGAGGCCAAAGCCTTTGCGGCTGCCGCGGTGTCGGCTACGGCTTGTAAAAGCTTGTTGGTTGCTTGGTCAGGTTCCACCGGCACGAGCGGGACATTGAGGTCGACCGCCTCGGAAACCCTGACCTCTAATTGTTGGTTTATGGGAGAAATTGAAGCTCTCGTGACTGCCGGTGGTGGTACCGGGCAGTCAAGCTCTCGAGTTTGTTGGGTTTCGACCCATTGCCGCGTTCTTGAGGCCCTCTCTCTGCCGCTCACGTAGCTACCAGCACGGCTGCTACCCGCTTCGGCGTCTATGGCTGCGAGCTCGGCCTGCAGTTCGATATCTTCGACCTGCTGTTGCAAGGTCGCGAGTTCTTTCTCGCGCTCAAGACGGCGACGGAGAGCAAGCGCCTCAGCTGCGGCCTTTCGAGCCTTAATAGTAGCCGACGAACGTGATGACCCACTACGTGCGCTATGAGCGCGGTCGTCGTCGGCTGCAATCGATGTGGCTGGCTGCTGGGCTGGGGCGGGAACGGGCTCTACCGCCGGCGCGAGTTTACTTTTGCTACGAGTGAACATGTTAGATTGGTCCAAAAGGGATAAAAGCAAGTAAGGATAAAGTAAGTAAGGTAATGAGGGTCTAAATGAATGTAAACAAGGATTGTTTACAAACAAATAAACAAAAATGACAATACACAAACGGAAGTGTCAAATGTAAAATTTTTGAATAGGGCTAATTTTCTTTGCTTAAAGGACCAAATGTTAAGGACGGAAGATGTGGACTGTATTATTTGTTATAGTAATGAAATACTTAGCTTTTATCTCCTTTATTTACTTTAATATTCAGACTAAACTACTACGTAACACCAAACAACAACAATACGAATCACAACAATGCTAATGACAATATATAAACTGACAAGACCATGAAAAATAGAATGTAAAAAGTAAAATACAAATATCTGTCGTATCAAAAGGCAATCTGTACAAAAAATGGTTAATTATAAAAAGAGTTCGCAACAGGGATATTAAAACACGAATTTTTTAGTAAAGCCTCTCCACAATCCCTCCACCCCAGTGTAAAAACTATACAATGATTGGGATTCATTGTATAGGTTTTATACTGGGGTGAACATTAGAACAAGAAATGTCGTGGAAAGAACTTTCGGCATCTGGACGAGCAGGTTTTGTCCCAAAAAATTTTTTTTTTTTATAGAATCTGTTACAATGTTTGGGACTCATTGTGCAGGTTTTACACTGGGGTGGACATCAGGACAAGAAATGTCGTGGAAAGAACATACGGCGTCTGGAAGAGCAGATTTTCAATTTTGTCCTAAAAAATTAAATTAGATACATCGAAAGTGCAATCTGTTATTTTGGTTTGTGCTGTGCTCCACAATATTGCCGTTAGTTCAGGCGAAGAGATTTTTTTTGTCTACGACAGACAAGTTTCTGTATACTCTCAAGTAAAATTATCTCAGGTCTCGTTTTTTTATCTTTATTCGTTCTTTATATACATAGTTGACGGATGGGCGACCGGGATTTCATGTGTAGAGCAGGATTCCTGTTCATCCGCCATCAGCCGTTCGTTAAGTCTCTGTATTATTGTTTAATCAAACGTATGCTTCGCGAAACGCGTAGAGTTCTGTGCTAAACGCTCTTTCCATCCAACGGCTCACGTTCCAAAGCGTTCTTCCATCAAGCATAGACCACTCCCAAACAATGACAGTGACAACTATCATCACTTAACGTTTCACAGACAATATTTAAGAAGTTTGGTTGATGTTATGACCAAAGAGACGCCAACACGCCGACATACTTTTTTAAAGCTCACAAATTAATATTTTTATCAACACCAAACAAATAAGTAATTACTAAGGACATTACTAAGACAAATTTGGCGTTTAGTGCCATTCAGGTTTTATTTTGCGTAATTTCATATTCCCTTTTTTACGCGTAGCACGCATAGAAAAAAAAATACATACATATATATAGCATACATACGTTTTAAAACGTATTTTTAATATACTACAAAACATATTTTTGCTTTCTATTATTTTGGGATTTTGGTGTATTAAGATGCGGAAATACAAAACGAAACTGCTTAAACCGGTACGCATAATCGTGAATGCAACGTTGCCGCACCGATCGTCTGATAACGTTACGATAGGATACTCAGCACATAATTTATCAGAAAATGGAGAAAATGAAAAAAAAATACCAGACAGATTTATTAGGTTGATACTTAAGCTGGACACCTACCAGGAACTTTATCAGTTGATGGTGAAGCAGCCGCTAAGGATTTCAATTCCTCGAAATAAAACCTTTATACGAATTATTATGATTGGAATAATTTACCTGTATTCCGGCCAGTTGCCCTAAGTGAACACCGAGACACAATTTGTCTAGAGAAATTGATTCAACTAATAGATTTAATCAAATCAATATGAAAACGGGCGGATGAAGTCGTAATGAAAGGGGCAGCAGATCATAAATATTCATCGGACCGATTCATCCTGGGTCAGTCGGTATATCAGATAGGGTAAAAACTTCAGATACACTAACAAAATGGTAACCTGGTTTTTTATATCCTGTGCATACATGCTTACACACTCTTATATTGCTCCCACACTGCATGTAATAATTTTTACAAACTTTACTAAATATGGGATGTGGGAGCACCACTGCACAATACACAAACAAAAAAGAATTTCTTTGAATATGTTAGTGGGGCCTAAAACAGCTTATTGCCAGACAGGTAGTAGAAAAGCCATTAAAACGAATTCATCATTTGAATATTGTCGTCTTTTACTGATTTTTGGCAGCGAAGTTTTGCACATGAAAATGAAATCATGAATCATAACAGTGTATCAGCCCAATTACGACAAGCGTCTTAATAAGGCGTGAAGCGTGAAGGTGCTGCTGTGGCGGCTGGTCATGTTATGCGGTCTCAACCTATCTTCACTTTTTAGCTATTTACACCTCGTGGTTTGTTTGGATGCTGCAGGGTCAAAATTAATTTTAGGAACAATAATTATAATGATGTAAATATGTACCTTTATACCTGTGTAACTGTTTATAAGAATTGTAAAACTTGATTTGAAAAGAGCAACCTCGCAGAGTTTTTTGCTAGGTTCTTTTCTGGGGGAAACTGCACCTTGCGAATCTAGCGCTAGCTTTTAAAAAATACCTATTTAATAATGTAACGGTTTCAAGAGCATTTTTTGTGCCTATGAAATAAATATATTTTTGACTTTGACTTTGAATAAATCTGGTGTGTTTCTTACTGGTAAGGGTGTTTTAAGATTGTATCTGGAGGTTTAATTTAATCTGTGGATACTATTTCTGAAATGCCTTAATGTACGGTTCTTGATAGGTTCGGATTGTGTGTAATCGGCTGTGATCAACGCTACCGTGTTGGAGGTTTAATACAACTCGTCGTTTTGTTTGTTTAGACTGATGATATTCTTAAAAATATTTTATAAGGAAATTTGCAAGAGACGTTTTGTTTTGTCCTGTTTTGGTATGTTTCTTTTCTTAGATTTTATTAGTATAGGGATAGAATAGAATTTCCAGTTTACGTCAAATTGAATTCCTTGTTGTATACTAATATTGTATTTTTAACTGTTGCTATTACGAAACGCGTATTTACATAACTTTGTCAAGGTATTGTAAATGATAATAGGCTACTGAGGATGTTTAATTAAAATGATAATTTAAAAATAAAGATTTTCATAAATCTAAGCGTCCTTACCTATGTATAAAATTTTATTTTTGAAACATTTTTTCTATACAATGCAATCATCAGGCAAATTTCAGTTATCTGCCACAGAGGTTTATGATTTCTATCTTCCACACGTGTTTCATCATACAAATCTAATTGAATTACCCCATTCATCAAAAACTGAATAAAAATATTTCTCTACCCAATTTTCGCAGCTCAAAAACCAATATGAAGTTCTAAACTAATCACCTCACCGAACGGATTTTCAACACCGCCAGTAAAAAATGGCGGCTGTCCATCAAATGTGCGAACGTCAGGTCGATATTAGCCAATCAGCGGCGAGTGGGTATCTGTCAACTGCCAATGAGAAATCGCCAATGCGAATACACGCGAGATTGACGGATGGCTTTGTTTCATAATAATTTAGAGCTTGGGTGTTAGCTGATGTGTGTGCTGGTTTTGGATTCAAAACATTAGTTTGTAATATGAGTTTGTGGTTTAGTAGTTTGTCCCTGGTTGGTGGCGTGATGGATTTAGATAGATTAAGCTTTGTTAGCACAGTTAACTTTTAATTTTTTTTGTTCTGTTCAAAGTGTTTCATTTTTTAAGTAGAAAACTTTTTGTCTTCATAACATTATGATGATGTTGATTTTATCAATTGCCTTTATTTCGTTTACCTACAGAGGAAAAATACGAGTAGGTATATCATTTTTGTGTAAAATGTCATAAATTGTACAATACAAAGGCAGTTTAAAACAAAAAGAAAATGATACTATACAGCAAGCTAAATGTTAATATTGAAATAAAAACAAGCAGCCTAGAAAGGTATCAATATTTTCCAGATAACAAAACCATCTTTTTAATACATCAGTCTATACTGAGAAATCCAAAATATTGTTATAAAACCTAATTATAAACTAAGTGTCATATTGAAATACTTGTTATAAACTTAATAAGCCTGTATAAATTATCTCTGTGCCTGCAAATGAATAGAACATGGACCAGGCCTAACACAGAATTCTATACTTAGCATTGTAGACCGCAAATTACTTGCAATTATACAGAGAATACTCGAGAGGATTACTGAGCAAACCATCTCGACTTGCTCCTTGTGGTAAGTTAGGAGATTTGAGCGGTGAATTCTGGGGCTTCGGGTATAATATTGTTCTGTTGAATTGGTTGAAGGGTTATTGTGATTTGAATTCATTGTCTATGTCTTAGATATCATAATTGTCTATGTCTTATATATCTTAATTGTCTATGTCTTAGATATCTACCTTTATGTTCTCGTAGAATTTAGTACAACCATTGAGAAGTATGAGATGTTCAATACAATTAATATCTTCGTATTTAGAGTAGGTACGTTGAGAAACTAAGTAATTTTTCACCATAAGTTGGGAGAAGCGCTTGTTGAGATAGAATTCCCTATGAGCAGCATATTTATGATTTAGTGTTATTAAGTTATTTTAATACTTTCATGTGTTTGGGTATGGTCGCAATTTTATGGATTTTTATATTTAAGCGCATCACTTGTCGGTAAAATCTTCGTTACTCTACTCTATTCTCTACCGTCCGTTTGAGCATCTGATACAACACAAATTCCATTCCCTCTTTTATCCATTCCTATCATGCTTAAAAATATTTCCAAAATCTCACCCCTTATTCCAACCAAAGATGCGAAATCTAATATAAATTAATATTTCAAGAGGCACTGAGGTTACCCATCGTGCAAACGTTTTGTCGTATCAAGTTTCAAGATGTTGTCCTATCTTGATGTTTGCTGAAGGAGCAAGTTGCGTCTTGTCTGTTATTTTAGGTTTCTTGATGTAAATGTAAGAATCTGATCGTTGTACTTAACTTCTAAGGTGATTGCGTATTTGTATAAAGTTCATATTGCTTCTTATTTTGTAGTGCTAACGATATTTGGAGTTTTAAGTGTCTTTTAAGCACCTATAGACAATTTTTGCTGACGACTTAATGAAATTCTAATCATTATATTTAATTTTAGAAATGTGTAGTGGCTATCATTTAAAATAGATTTCGTCCAACATAAATTTTGTTTCTATTTATTTCAGGTACGCTTACAACAAAATCAAATCGTTTTATGATATTTTTTAATACATGAGTTTTGGCTAATAGTTTCCTATATGTGTTTTTTAAACATTGAATGAGCTTTGACTAAACAATATCTGCCAATTATATGCATACACATACATTTGTATTTCTCTGAATGAAAATTGTAACCCGTGTGCTTTACACAACGTTACATTCAAATCGCTTCCACATCTGTGCTTAGCTCATTTCAATTTATATCCGAAACACGCTGTCATCAAACGTATCAACAGGAATACCTACAAGGGCTCCATCATCTCTTACAATTTTCTCTTGTTTAACCTTCTTATGTACAGATTTAAACTCTATCTCTTCAGGAATAAGATCTTCGTTGTCGAATATCGACTGTATGTTAGCGAACTTAACCTTGTGTTCTAAAGCTTCGTGTGTTTCATTAGGAGCAATTAATTTGTGGCTGAGGGTGTAAAGGGAACCATCAACATCTGTTCCGTCTTATTGTATGAGATGTCAGCTCAAAATTATAACAACAAAACCTTGTTTTGTATGTACAAACTCCACATTACCTACATATTGTTTCGAAAAGCTTGTTGTAGAAAAGGTAATTACTGTTAACAGTTCATAAAATGTATAGTGATATTAATGTCTTCAGAAGATTGTTTTCATTTCGAACGAATTAGTTCTGCAACGATAACGTGCACGTATGAGGCGACTTATTAATTTGGATGAGGCGAAGGATGGTGTCTGAATTGTAGCAAGTGAAAGGAAGTGGTCTCTGCCAATCCCATGGTAAAGAGGCGTGACGGATATGTACCTATATATGTAATTATTTTTATGTAACTAATACTTGTTAACTACGCAGTGTTATGAGATATTATGGTCGGTATCTACATCTGTTGCAAACTTCTCTTTTCAGGTCTGCTGTAAAACTTGTCTCTCTCGCATCGAATTATTCAGCCACCAAAAATATTGTAATAAGCTTACACCATAAATCGTCTGCAATAGATGTAAGGCCTATATATAGATCGTAAAAAGTAATACACAGTAAGTAGGTAAGTAAATACAATAATACAAAAACAGGCCAAAATACAAGGTAAGCATCTAGTCAATAATAGCAAATCGTTATATTCTCATATTAATAGCACCAATAACATTGCTTTGTGCCAAAAGCCTTTATTTATTGCAGTTGTTCCACGTTAAAGCTCTAAGAAACAAGTAAACTAGAAACACCATTAGTATAAACGTGCTAAATGCACAAGTCCGAAGTTAACTCTTTTGGGTTGCTATATTCAAGAGTTACGTACAGAACTAGAGACAGACAGACCGCAGCACATTTGTTAGGTCGCTTTGTTGATCTAAATATCTAGAGTTGTAAAGGTTATTCGAAATTCATTGTTTTAATTTTGATCTAGGTTTTGTATGAAAGGGGAATTAATGAGTTTGTGTCTTGTTCAAGTAAATACGGATTGTTGTGGTAATAAAGTCGAGGACAGATGAATCTTTACAATATTTTTGCAATATCGCCTTAAGTTGCTGGGTTGTTGGGCGTTTCGGCCTACAAGATGTTCGGCCCATGGGCCGAATAGCTCATGATCATTTTTGAATGGGTCGATTCGCCCTGCAGTGGAAATGATAATATTATCACACAATCTCTCATGTACAGTCAGACAAAAAACAACAGGAAACCTGGAAGGCACTCTTCATACCTAATCAAAGTACTTACAAAGTCTTCATTCTATTATAGGTACTAATTTAATGTATTGATCTATCTATAAGCTAAGTCAAAAATAGTTTTAAATTTTAAATACTAAAATATCTTACATGGATGCACAAGTGTCGGCCGATATTCGCGTAAGTACATACATTCTAAGAATCTCAGGTAAAGATCAACCCTGGTGCAAGGGGCGCTCCTGATTGGTAGATGCTCCTGTAGTGTTATTTTGCATGAAATGAAGTTAGCGAATAATTCACATTATCTTTTTTTACTTTAAGTGAGAGTGGTGTGAACTCAGATTTTTATTTTATTTTGAATTACCACTTTTCTACTCAACTGTACAAATAAATAATTGGAAATTAAAGTTTTTGATATAAGACGTTTTAACTCTTGGGCCGAATCGACCCATTCCATAAGATCATTGAGCGTTTCGCCCGCTCCAAACATCTTGGGTCGAAAGGACCCATTCAAAAACAGACCTTGGGCTTTTCGGCCCGTGGGCCGAACATCTTGTAGGCCGCAACGCCCAAAAACTCAAGTTGCTATGTGCTACCTTGACGAGCATTTGACTGTACCTACTTGTATCAAACGTAGGTAAAGTTTCAATAAAATTAAATTGCTTACCTATACTTGATATTTTAACCGTTTTCTTTAGTTTTTCAGACACTCTATGACAAACTACTCTTATAACATCAATTCTTTTAAAATATTCATCTTTCATAAATACACTTCATTATGAAATTGATTATTTCGTATATGACAAAACGTTTTGTTGAAATTGTTAATTTATTGTAATCATACAATATTGCTTTGACCTAGTTTGTATGGAATGAAACCATTCTTAATACTGGTCAGCAAGGTTGTTAATCTACTGGAGGTAAATCTTTATTCGCGTTGAGGGCAGTTAGATTTGCCCCTGAATTGTGTCTGTTACTATTTTACAAATTATTACATCAAAAACACTTCTTTTAAATACCTAGGCTAAGGTCGTCTTACTAATATCACTGTAATTACCTTTTTTTACTTACTACTCTCGAGAGCAATAAATCCGGGTCGGTTAAACTAAAAACTTAAAAATCTCGTAAACGTTATTACTTATAATGAAGGAGTATTAAATTGTCTATTAAACACAATTTATTTCATTAAGCTAGCATACTTGGATCGCGAGATTCTTGGATTTTTAGAGACCCGGATTCATTACTCTCGAGTGTATAAATTACGTATACTATCAAAACATTGGGAAATATTATTAAAGGTTACTGAAAAAAGAGGGAGAGGAAGACTGCGACGTGCCTTTTTTTGAGAATTTTGATGACTATGATTTCTTTAAAGAATAAGGAACTTTGAAGATATTAACATAGGTAGGTAATACAATGATATAAAAATTCAAATCCTTCTAATATTAAAATAGTACCAATATCACAAACAATAATAGAAATCGCGAAACAGATATTCGAATGCAAGTATAGTTCGATAATACATTGAACACGAAAGTGTTGCCAAGTTATAATTATATCACACTTTGTTCTGTAACAGCTAGCAATATTTCTAGTGTGACCAGTGTAGAAAAGCGAAGTTTGTCGAATTTATTTGCTAAGTTTGGATAACTTGTTTGCAATTGAGTTGAAGGTGTTGGGTTTTAGAAGCTTGCAGGTAAATGAGACTATTGTCTTTATGAATCATGAGTAATCTTTATTTTTATTATGCTACCAGCATTCTGGTTTGAAAAACTAATTTCAATGACTTTTTTTAGTCTTAAAGCCCGTTCTTACAGATGAAATTTAAAACGTATTTTTTTATGAAATAGACATCGGTTAATCTGTCAGTTAAATTTTGTCTGTAAGTAGAGAAACGAGCTTGCAATCGAAAATCGATTGTACGTTTTCTTTATAACTAAAATACATGTCTTATTTATAAAATGGCGATATCAAAACAAAAGACGCTCAACATAAATCACCGACAAATAGAAATACCTTTTATAAATGAACCTAACAATTCTAAGGACAGTGCCAGCGCGTAGTATCTAGATTTAGACCCAGGAAGTCTAGATCGTACTACGATACATATGCTCTAGATTACCATTAGATTAGTAACGTACGGGCTTTTGCTCATGTATTTTAGATGGTGTTATTTTCATTATTGAATGTAGGTACTATTATATGTCAATGCTTAATTATTTGTCTTGTTTATGTCATTTATTTGTTTAGTTATTATATGAAAACAAATCTAATCCCTCTTATTACAAAACAAGTTTTGAAGATAGTCCTTGGACTATTATGTCATATTTTGACGTTTTTTCTATAGGGGAAACGTCATTTATCTGAATTTATTCTAGGACTTTTAATAAAACTCGCTTTGAAATAAGGGGGTATGTGTTTATCTTTTTATTCAGCTTGTTATGATTACCATTCTTAAACAATAAGTGGGTAAAACTTATGAACCTTTCTTGGTGCGTTTGAGACCTTTTCTTAGGCGTTCATTAACGGAAGGATATTGAATAAAGACTTCTTTTATTCGGAAATACTGAATGAAACGTAAAAACCGGCCAAGTGCGAGTCGGACTCGCGCACCGAGGGTTCCGTACAAACCTGCAAGGTTTACAAAGTTCGTTCATTACGACAATCGTGTCATAACTATGGTATTTTTATTGCAAAATGAAATTCATAACATTACAATGGGGAAAGATGGAGGAGCATAAATTTAAGACAAAGATCTCTTTATCGTTTAAGTAATCCTTTATTTTATATTAACACATATCATTTATCTATATAATATAACTGAAACACTTATACTAGCCTTGTAGCAGACTTGCGAAAGTTCTTTTATTAAAGTTATTTATTTACTAAGTTTTTTAGTCACTATTTAGAAATCTGGTTCAAAAATACTCGCGGTCATTGCTGTAACTACAATTATGTTTACAATCACAATTTTTTTGGTGGTATAACTACTTAAAATTTTAAGCTTTTCGGAATTTTTCTGTTACCTGTGCTGTAAGCTATTGCTTCTTACCAAATTTCGAGATTCTATGTCAACGGGAAGTGGTCTTTAGGTTTTAATTCCCTTGCGTGTAGTTGCGAGTTTCAAAATATGCGGTATCAATGGTTGTACTTTTGCGTTTTGCGTTTTCGGGTTGACTTATAATTTTTTTTTTCACGGGTTAAAGGCAATTAGATCTAAGTATTTGATATGAATTTCAACTTGATAGCTCTACGCGTTCATGAGGAAAAAAGTAATAAGTTTATATTTATTAAAAAATATATATTTTGTAATGTAACTAAAAATTTAAGGTTTTCGGAATTTTTCCTTTATGTGTGGTATAAAACGTTGCTTCATGCCAAATTTTAAGATTCAAGGTCGACTGGAAGTACCCTTTAGGTTTTGATTCCCTTGCAAGTACTTGCGAGTTTCAAAATATGCAGCTTAAATTGCTGTTTCTTTTGATTGCGTTGACATAGAAGTTTGATTTTGCTACAGCTTAAAGGTATTATAGACCTGAGTATTTGGTATGAATTTCAATTTAATACCTCTACGCGTTTATGAGGAAATGGGTAGTAAGTTTAAGATTATTAAAAAAAAAAAATATTTTGTGATGTAACTAAAAATGTATGGTTTTCGTAATTTTTCCTTTATCTATGCTATAAGACATTGCTTCGTACCAAATTTCAAGATTCTGAGTTCACGGGAAGCACCCTGTAGGTTTTGATTCCCTTGCAAGTGTCGAAAATTTGCGGCATAAATGGCTGTGTCTTTTGATTGCGTTGGCTTAGAAGTTTGATTTTTTCACAGCTTCAAGGGACAGTAGACCTGAGTAATTGATATAAATTTCAGCTTCATACCTCTACGCGTTCCTGAGAAAAAGGGTCTTGACAGACGGACAGACGGACAACAAAGTGATCCTATAAGGGTTCCGTTTTTTCCTTTTGAGGTACGGAACCCTAAAAAGGTACTTACTCCCACATCCCACTTTCAATTGATATCTTTGTGACAAGAATTTTCATCCTTCTTCTTAGATCTTAGATTCGTCTCAGAAAAAAGCCTTCATCGAAAATATCTTCCATCTTCGTACTGACATTCTGTCGTAAAATAATATTACAAGAAGCCCGTTTATAGTTTCTGTACACATCTCGAAATATAGGCCTTTTGGACCGTATTACTCATTCATCGGAATTACTTGCGTATCGCGCGAGCCCATCGCAACCCTTTTTGTAAAGGTAAATACCCCAAAATAAAACAGGAGATAAATGTAGTCCGAACAAAATCCATCTCTTTTGTGGTTAAAATGATCCTGGTGCAAAGGTCAGACTTCGGTGTTTGCTGTAAAGGTTTTTTTTTTGCACGAAGACTGATCATTCTGGCCTTGATGTGACTTTTTGTCAATGTGATTTATGGAGCAATGACGTCGATAAATAATAAGGTTATTTTATTTCTTGACATATTACCCTTCCACTTTTTTATCTAGGCACCTCCTTGCCTACTACCTATTACCAACCCACTTGTACCTATTTTATAATTATGAATGAAATGGTTCATCTTAAAAGATTCGTATGTTACGTACATGGCTGTAATTGAGAGCCTACATTAAGGATCGAGTCAAAAGCATCTCAGCTGACAGAACCGTTTGCTGATAAAACGGATAAACCTTCTTTCCTTCAAAGCTAACAACCAAAATCATTTTTCACGGAAAAGTACCCTTCAGACAAAGTCATGGAGATATAACCCCCTTGGCTGGCTCATTAAATTCTATCCCTAAAAGGGTATCCTCAAGATCCAAACTACGATATACCGCCATAATTTCAATAAATGTCAATTGCACTGGCCGGCCCCAGTTTTATTCAGGATTTTCACTTTCAGATCGATTCGGAAGCTCGTATATTATTCTCTCCCGTTTTCGGGTTTCAATTGAGAAGTTTTCTATAGGTTTCTAGGACTGTTAGTCTGAATTTGACCCTTTCTAGTTTGTATGATTCGCGACGTAGGGATCGAAGGATTTCTCCTTCATAACACTTCAGATGATGTGGGAAAACGTTTCGCTACCAAAAACTGTTATGTGAATGTGTTTTGGAATGTGAACGTTTTCGTTTCGACGTTAGTTATTGTTGAATATAATCGTGGAAAGGAAATGGAAAAATGCGTTTTCTAAAACATAATTTTAGGACATAATGATAGATTCTTAAATTAAATTGTTTCACAGCCAGTTGTAAGAAAGGCCAATTCTGCTAACGTTCTATTACACCTATGACTATCACTGTCATAGTCAAAAATCAGAATAACGCGGCAGGGCAAGTTGTTTTATAGATTTACTGGAGGTTGCCCGCGACTTCGTACGCATTTATCGTCATATCTTTGAAAAAACAAAACATATCTACAAATAATATAGCCTATGTGTTATTCTGATGTTCAAGCTAAGTTATTGTAAAATTTCATCAAAATCTGTTCTTTGGTTTTTAAGTGATGTAGTAACAAATATCCATCTATCGGCACAAACATTGACATTTATAATATTAAAAGGATTTACTTAATGAGCCCTTCATGCAACTCGGGGCTAGTATACGTTCAATATTATTCATTAATATCGTAGTCTTTTTTACTTATAACGGTATTTTTTTAAGTAAAAATATACAAACATTTCTTTGTCGAAGTTCGCAACTAAAAACTCATCACTATGATAATTAGAAAATAAAGTTAAAGAAACATCTAAAAACAGACCTTTATCGACAACAGCAGAAGGAAAAGTAGGTAGGGTTGTCTTACGTTTTTACAAAATACTAGCTGACCCGGCGAACTTCGTACCGCCTCAAAGTTCTGTATGTGAAAAAAGATTTTCTCGCTTTTCTGTTGAAAATTTTCTTGAATTTTCTTTGCTATAAACCTCACGGAGCCCGAGACCTTTCCAACGAATGCAAAACCGTGGAAATCGGTTCGTGCGTTCTGGACTTATAACGTCAGGAAGGAAAATCCGACTTATTTTTATATAGTAGATTTCTAGTTTCAAATACCTATACAGGATACAACAGAAAGGAGGTATAATGCCGAAACACAGCGATAGCCCTCATGAAACTGAACAACTTTCCCCAAGGAACATGGGTCGTAATTAAAATAAAATTTTGGATCGCCCATACTTACTCGATCAGCTGATCGAACATTTTATATGGGGAGGTGAATTTATTTTTTTTCGAGTTACGACCCATGTTCCTTGGAGAAAGTTGTTCAGTTTCATGAAGACTATCGCTGTATTTCGGCATTATACTCCCTTTCTGTTACAGCCTGTATATCTGACGGCCGTCAAAACAGAATCCTTTAAAAATGACAGCATTACGCCCTGCTTTATTGAACTGTCAAATAATAAGGCGCCAAAACGAAGCGGATTTTAGCTACAGTATGGCCAAAAAGAGTAGAAATTAAAAAAGTGTCAACATTGTAGTATCGTCCCTTTCAAATCAATCTGAGAATGAACGGGACAACTTCACAGTGCTGCTACTTTTTAATTTGGGTTTCTACTTTTTTGGTATACAATATACAATATTTTTGTGTATATTAATAGCTGGCAACCCTAGAATACGATCCAAAACTGCTGTACTTACAAAAACTTGAGCGAACGCATCAAATTGAGTAGCCAAAGATTAACGCACTTAAACTTCTTAATTGGGAATTAGCTAACAAAAATAAAAGAAGGAGAATTGGCTTAAAAGAATTGGCTCTTTTATTTTATTAGTAAAAAGAGGCTATCAACGGCTTATCGTACGCATTTATCGTAATTTTTTAAACAATATCTTCAAGCTACAATATTGTAAAGTTTAATTTAAATCTATACTAAAGTGCTACAAGTAAATATTGGCACTTGGTTACATTGTCAGCAGGACGCGTGGGTGATGAATAAATAGTGACAATAGGGTATTTGACTATATTCAAAATATACATCAAAATGTGGCCATCCTAAAAGATTATATGATAAAGAAATATATTTCACTTTATTTTGATGTAAAACATGTTTATTTTTAACAAAATAAAATAAACAAATTGTAATATTTTTTAAATTTTTATCTGGAACACGAACGGCCTGTTATTTGTTGACATTCTGGTGACGTCACACGCGAGTAAACAGCTGTCATAATAGAGCGCTTCGTTAGTGTTTTTCGTGTTTGTTTACTTGCTTGTGACGTCACGCGTGACATGTGACCAGCGCCATTACAGAAACAGTGTTATTCGCGGGTTTTATTAAATTTGAATTTCAACATTGATTTTTCATCATTAAAACATTAAATATTTCGGAAATATCAATGTAGGGTAATTATTATCATATAAACGTTAAATTAAATTAATTTCCAAATGTTGTCAAATAGCCTATTTACATGTAATTTACAAGATGACATCGTTAGTTCCGATTTGCACCACGTGCCAAAATACCCTTGTAGCATGGCATAGTTTTTGCGTGACAAAGTAACAAATATCCTTACACAAGAGTGACCTAAAACTTTTGCCAAAGGGTCTTTGATGGTTAGATATTTACTTTTTAAATGAGATTATGTGATGTTATATTAAAATGTTGATACACAATCGTGTTCCGCGTAAGAACAAAATGCTAAATCAGTAAACCTAAGCCTTCTTAATTAGCAATGGCCTTTATAAAATAAGGGACGAAATCGACATTTCAGCAAAAGTCTAATTTCTCAAATGCTCCCAACTCAACAAATGTCGGCTTATTAATGAGGAGCTTTCATACAAATTTATTCAAGAAATTGTAATGTTGCTGGTTACTGTCTTCTAAAATGTTTCCACTGAAATCTTACACGGGCTGGGTTTTTAGTTGATGCAGTCCCAAAAACGAATCACTAATGTTTCCCATAAATTTAAGTATCATATTTTTTTATTCTATAATTTTATTTGCCATAATATCGTCATCTATATGGTTTTATTTGCCATAAAACTCATAAGACATATTATTTCGTGACATAAGTATGTTTGCCAGAATATAACAAATGCACTAATATTTAAAAGCTATATTTACTTTTAACATAATGACTACATGACATAAATATATATAACCTATAATATAACCTACAACCTACTGATGGTATCACCTACATGATAATATTTACATGATCCTGATGAACATGCAGCATGCAAGCAAGCATGCAAGCAGGCATGCAGCATGCAAGCAGGCATGCAGCATGCAAGCAGGCATGCAGCAAGCAGGGATGCAAAATCATGTTCTAACCTAACCTAACCTATCCTAGCCGTTCTGGTTGATGTTCCTTTTTTTGTTGCGGGGGGCTTCGCCCCTCGAGCCCCCCCTGCCGCCGTGTCTCGCCACCGCGCTGCCTGCTGTCGTCTAATCAATTTGTAAATTCATTCATAATAGTACCTACTACCTAACACATATTCCATATTATTTATAATAAAAAATATTATAGTCGTTTGATTTAGTATGTACATATGACGATTATTAGAAATAAATGTTATGGCATTCAGAAATGAAATGAAATGAAATGATCATTTAATCCTGTAGGTTTGACAACACTTAGGACGGGTCATTTTTTAAAGTTAATGCTAGATTCGCAAGAGTGCAGTTTTCCCCAGAGAAGAACCTAGCAAGAAACTCTGTAGAAGTTATACCTTGCAATATTATGACAAAAAACAATCGGTGAAACAATAATTATGGATTAAATAAAGTATTGCAATTAATATTAGTGCATCTAATACTTATGTTTAAAAATCATTATGTCAAACAAAAATATGGCATTTAAATTTATGGATAAAAAAAGACTCCCCCAAAAACGTTTAATTACATAAAAAAAACTATAATATGTTACGTCATTTTCACCACCTTAACTTTTAATGGATATTGACTGATGGTCATTGCAGTCTAAAGTGGTTTCGATCGATGTCTTCAGTCAGAACTACTTTTGACAGATTTTGGCAGTTAAAAGTGGTTTTGAATGGTTATGAGTTTTGACTGTAACATAAATAAAAACATGTATAAATAGGCCGTAAACAAATGATTATAAAATGCATCCGCAACAATACCTATTTTTGAATGTAATTTAGAAATTCATATTTATTTATTCGTAAAATGTTTGAAATACATATCTACAAGCTGTAAGCAAATACTTTGTAATATAAGACTGCAAGCCTTTTCCAAATTCACGAGAAAAAACCCCTTCTTCCACGTTCGTAACCAAGCGGTTTGTAACCAGCTACCTAAGAAGAATTATTTTTCTACTTTCGTACCAGTAATCAAAGAAAAAAAAAAACCGGCCAAGTGCGAGTCGGACTCGCGCACCGAGGGTTCCGTACAAACCTGCAAGGTTTACAAAGTTCGTTCATTACGACAATCGTGTCATAACTATGGTATTTTTATTGCAAAATGAAATTCATAACATTACAATGGGGAAAGATGGAGGAGCATAAATTTAAGACAAAGATCTCTTTATCGTTTAAGTAATCCTTTATTTTATATTAACACATATCATTTATCTATATAATATAACTGAAACACTTATACTAGCCTTGTAGCAGACTTGCGAAAGTTCTTTTATTAAAGTTATTTATTTACTAAGTTTTTTAGTCACTATTTAGAAATCTGGTTCAAAAATACTCGCGGTCATTGCTGTAACTACAATTATGTTTACAATCACAATTTTTTTGGTGGTATAACTACTTAAAATTTTAAGCTTTTCGGAATTTTTCTGTTACCTGTGCTGTAAGCTATTGCTTCTTACCAAATTTCGAGATTCTATGTCAACGGGAAGTGGTCTTTAGGTTTTAATTCCCTTGCGTGTAGTTGCGAGTTTCAAAATATGCGGTATCAATGGTTGTACTTTTGCGTTTTGCGTTTTCGGGTTGACTTATAATTTTTTTTTTCACGGGTTAAAGGCAATTAGATCTAAGTATTTGATATGAATTTCAACTTGATAGCTCTACGCGTTCATGAGGAAAAAAGTAATAAGTTTATATTTATTAAAAAAACCGGCCAAGTGCGAGTCGGACTCGCGCACCGAGGGTTCCGTACAAACCTGCAAGGTTTACAAAGTTCGTTCATTACGACAATCGTGTCATAACTATGGTATTTTTATTGCAAAATGAAATTCATAACATTACAATGGGGAAAGATGGAGGAGCATAAATTTAAGACAAAGATCTCTTTATCGTTTAAGTAATCCTTTATTTTATATTAACACATATCATTTATCTATATAATATAACTGAAACACTTATACTAGCCTTGTAGCAGACTTGCGAAAGTTCTTTTATTAAAGTTATTTATTTACTAAGTTTTTTAGTCACTATTTAGAAATCTGGTTCAAAAATACTCGCGGTCATTGCTGTAACTACAATTATGTTTACAATCACAATTTTTTTGGTGGTATAACTACTTAAAATTTTAAGCTTTTCGGAATTTTTCTGTTACCTGTGCTGTAAGCTATTGCTTCTTACCAAATTTCGAGATTCTATGTCAACGGGAAGTGGTCTTTAGGTTTTAATTCCCTTGCGTGTAGTTGCGAGTTTCAAAATATGCGGTATCAATGGTTGTACTTTTGCGTTTTGCGTTTTCGGGTTGACTTATAATTTTTTTTTTCACGGGTTAAAGGCAATTAGATCTAAGTATTTGATATGAATTTCAACTTGATAGCTCTACGCGTTCATGAGGAAAAAAGTAATAAGTTTATATTTATTAAAAAATATATATTTTGTAATGTAACTAAAAATTTAAGGTTTTCGGAATTTTTCCTTTATGTGTGGTATAAAACGTTGCTTCATGCCAAATTTTAAGATTCAAGGTCGACTGGAAGTACCCTTTAGGTTTTGATTCCCTTGCAAGTACTTGCGAGTTTCAAAATATGCAGCTTAAATTGCTGTTTCTTTTGATTGCGTTGACATAGAAGTTTGATTTTGCTACAGCTTAAAGGTATTATAGACCTGAGTATTTGGTATGAATTTCAATTTAATACCTCTACGCGTTTATGAGGAAATGGGTAGTAAGTTTAAGATTATTAAAAAAAAAAATATTTTGTGATGTAACTAAAAATTTATGGTTTTCGTAATTTTTCCTTTATCTATGCTATAAGACATTGCTTCGTACCAAATTTCAAGATTCTGAGTTCACGGGAAGCACCCTGTAGGTTTTGATTCCCTTGCAAGTGTCGAAAATTTGCGGCATAAATGGCTGTATCTTTTGATTGCGTTGGCTTAGAAGTTTGATTTTTTCACAGCTTCAAGGGACAGTAGACCTGAGTAATTGATATAAATTTCAGCTTCATACCTCTACGCGTTCCTGAGAAAAAGGGTCTTGACAGACGGACAGACGGACAACAAAGTGATCCTATAAGGGTTCCGTTTTTTCCTTTTGAGGTACGGAACCCTAAAAATATATATTTTGTAATGTAACTAAAAATTTAAGGTTTTCGGAATTTTTCCTTTATGTGTGGTATAAAACGTTGCTTCATGCCAAATTTTAAGATTCAAGGTCGACTGGAAGTACCCTTTAGGTTTTGATTCCCTTGCAAGTACTTGCGAGTTTCAAAATATGCAGCTTAAATTGCTGTTTCTTTTGATTGCGTTGACATAGAAGTTTGATTTTGCTACAGCTTAAAGGTATTATAGACCTGAGTATTTGGTATGAATTTCAATTTAATACCTCTACGCGTTTATGAGGAAATGGGTAGTAAGTTTAAGATTATTAAAAAAAAAAAATATTTTGTGATGTAACTAAAAATTTATGGTTTTCGTAATTTTTCCTTTATCTATGCTATAAGACATTGCTTCGTACCAAATTTCAAGATTCTGAGTTCACGGGAAGCACCCTGTAGGTTTTGATTCCCTTGCAAGTGTCGAAAATTTGCGGCATAAATGGCTGTATCTTTTGATTGCGTTGGCTTAGAAGTTTGATTTTTTCACAGCTTCAAGGGACAGTAGACCTGAGTAATTGATATAAATTTCAGCTTCATACCTCTACGCGTTCCTGAGAAAAAGGGTCTTGACAGACGGACAGACGGACAACAAAGTGATCCTATAAGGGTTCCGTTTTTTCCTTTTGAGGTACGGAACCCTAAAAAACATTGTTTATCCAATACCACCAACCCTGCATTGAACCTTCCATTATGTACTTGTTTTTAGTAAAATAGTAACATTTTGACCTTTGGAAGATAATTTGAAAGGTTTGGAGGCTAGGAAAATAATTGGACTGTCAATCTTTGGACGAATTCTGTTTGGTTTGTTGTCAATCAATGTCTTAGCGGTTGTGTGGTCCTGGTAAGTTGAGGGCGGGTTGTAGTGTTTTTAGATTGATTTAACGTAGTTTCTGGGAAGAGTGTTAACGTTAATGTGTCGTTAAATCTATAGCTGACACATTTTGTCAAAATTTAGAAAAAGATGAGAGGATACTTAATGGATATGGATACCTGTAACGACTTTTTTCTGTCAACCAGTACAGTATTGGAGTATGGCATAAATTTTAAGGCTATTTGTACCCTACATATCTGTCACGCAGTCCTCATTATCATCCTGGTAAGCACTGACCTACTTTATCTGTATTATAATATTTTAACTATTAATTATTGTCTGTGCGTTGTGCACCATAGATACAATTTGAATATAAAAGGAAACTCCACACACAACAAATAAATATATACTTAGGCCGTGGCCCCAGTACGCAAACTGTTAGCGGCCGACTGAGTGAGCCGCAAATTCGTCGCGAACTGAAAGAGTTAGCTGCAAACTGAAATCAATGAAAATACCGGTTTTGGTGGGAATCAGCTGCTGTCTGAGATAGTCAGCGCGCGTAACGCTGCAAACTGCGTACAGTGAGCGAAAACTAGCTGACTGTGGACACTCCATTTCAAATATATGGAAGGGCGTACTAAATCGTTGCGCCGTAAACTAGTCAGCCGCTAACAGTTTGCCTACTGGGACCACGGCCTTATAAACAACCCTGGTCAAAATAAAATCTGTCTCTCAAAAGGTCATTTCATCTACATAATACACGTGTCATAAGATTGAAGAAACCTCTATCCATCCAAAAAATATTGAACTTAATATTGTTTAAAGAAAACCCTTTGTCTCATCTTCCTTTCACAAAGCTTTGAACCCTTCCTTGGTAATTCTTCAAAAACCGGCCAAGTGCGAGTCGAACTCGCGCAAGAAGGGTTCCTACCATTCACTTTTGATAACGAGCAAAAAACGCAAAGAAATCAAGTTTGTTGTACGGGAGCCCCCCTTAATTATGATTATTATTCTATTTTTAGTATTTGTTGTCATAGCGGCAATGGTAATACATTATTTGTGAAAATTTTAAAGCTCTAGCTAAAACGGTTCATGAAACTGGTGATAGACGGATGGATAGACGGACAGCCAAGTCTAGTACCCAAAGGGTGAAAACGGGACCCTATTCAGTAATAGGGTCCCGTAGGTACGGAACCCTATAAATGGCCGCCAAACAGATTTGCCTTTTCATTTGAAGAGGCGAATTTTTCCTTTTGTTTATTAAACACTCAAAAAAACAATACCTATAGGAAAATAAATTAACATTCAATTCAGGCCTTAACTCTGCTCCCACTTGAAGTTGGAAAACTTTTTGAGTATTTCTTTTTTTTCACGATTCTCTGTAAGAATTTCGGAGGAATCGCTTTGCCTTCTTATTAGTTTCCATCTTTTGAAGATTAAGTATCAAATACAGATGCGTTGCCTGTTTTATTATATATTTTATTATACCTATTACAGACGATCGCTCAGAGGACACTCCCGTGACAAATTTAAAACTGTTTTTCCTAAACATCTCTCTTGAGGCAAATAATTATCTATTGATTATATGTAACCAATCATGGACAGTGCATATCACTCCTAAAAAGATGAGGTTTTGGTTTCAGATTCGTTAGCTTCCAAGAGAGTACTATAAAGAAAAATGGATTTATTACTTATAAACGTAGTTAGCGATTGTCTCGCTCAGAGGTACATCAGATTAACTACAAAATAATAAATACAATTTGTGAAAATCTTAGGCAAAATAGATCTTTAAAACTGTATGGCCAGTCTGTTTATAACCTTTTCTTCATACACAAGACTTATCGTAGTAAATAGAAGTTTCTTAACTTGAAGAAACGATGTTCAAGTTCGACACGAGTTCGTACTGTTTTAGAGTTTGCCTCGGTTGAAAATACCTACTTTATCAATCGAAATAAGTTTTGTATAGTGAGAAGTTTACACATACGCTTTTGTGTCGTAGCAAGTGAAGGGCAATGATCTATGCCTACCCTGAAGGGAAAGAGGCGTGAAAATCGCATATAGGTACCGCATGTACCTTAGTTACATATTTTTTTGAAAGACAAACCTCATACAAAATAACCTAACCTTTTTATTTAAAAAACCTAGAGAAGGAAAAAAAAAAAAAAGAAATACAGAAACGAATGAAAAAAAAGAAGGATGACATTCTATATAATACATATATATTAAAAAAAAAAAAAAAAGACTCCAGTCTCCGCATGCCAAAGACAACGAGATGAATGAAGCCATTCCCCGAAGAACAGGACCCAACGGACCCACGGTTGGGGAACGTGGAAGAGGGGGGGTTTTAGTCCGTAGGATGCCGGGAAACCGGTAGAGTCGGACATATCCGTAGCGCCCGGGCCTACGGAATGCATGAGCATTTCCCCCCCTACGCAAAAAAAAAAACCCCCTTTAACAGCCGTCCACTCACTCGGGGGAGAGCAGGCAGGTGTGTCGGACTCGGCCAGAAGGGCCACTACCGACCAAAACTCCTCGGTTCTCCACCATCCCGCCAGCCGGGGACAAGGTAACAGTCGCCCTTATCCTCATCCCATGCGAGGCGACCGTCCGGCGACACAACTCCTGTGGCCTGGGCCAATACCACTTCTTCTGAGAGGGGCAACGGAGAACAGTTACCACCACTCTCACCGGGTCCCCCAACCCGGTTCTTCTTCATCTTCACACAAATCTTCACGACGCCCGGGCAAAAGCCCGGCGTCGGCGTCCAGGTCTGCGGCGACGCACGGGATCCTCCTCCGGATCGTCCTCCCGGCGCCGCTCCTCGTCTTCTTTCTTCGCCATCACCGCCTCGCAAAAGGCGGCGACGGCACGCCACCTCTCCTCGCCTCCGACCATTGCAGACACAAGGGCAGGCAGCGATACAGCGCCTCCAGTGGCCCGCACCAGCAAGGCCCGTTCCTCCACCCACGCTGCACAATGTTGCAGAGTGTGCTCAGCGTCATCCTCCTGTGCGCCGCAGTGCCTGCACTGTGGAGTGCGCTCCCTCCTGACCACGTTGCACAGGTACCTCCCGAAGCAACCGTGTCCGGAGAGGACCTGCGCCAGGTGAAACGAAAGCGCACCCCACCGCCTCGTCAACCACTCATGCAACACTGGCCTTATCGCCAATATGGTGCGATGACCCGCACTCGGGTGGGCCAGCTGTTGCAGCCACCTCCGTTCAACCGCGGCCCTTGCACCCAGCCTCCACCTCCGAATTTCCTCCCAGCTGGGCGCCAAGCCGCGCCTCTTTGCATCAGCTGCCTGCCAATACACCTCCGCCAACGCCGACGCCTCCAACTCCCATGGGGGAGTCCCGGCCAGAACACAGGCCGCCTCACACGACACTGTGCGGTATGCCCTCGCTGCTCGGAGCGCCACGACCCTTTGCGATCTCCGCAGTTGGGCCTTGTTGTGACGCTCTAGGGCGTCCTCCCAGATGGGAGCCCCGTATAGGGCCATCGACCGCACGATTCCGGCGAAGAGGCGACGACAGCTCGCGCTCGGACCGCCCAGATTAGGCAATAGCCTGCTCAGAGTGGACGACGTGCGCGCGAGTTTCGGAGCCATCTGCCGGAAATGCTCCCTAAAGTTCCATCGGCTATCGAGCACAACTCCCAGGTACTTCATTGTGGACCCGACACCGATGGTAACTCCTCCGACAATCAAGTGGGCGTTTGGCGGCGGCGCTCGGCGAGGCCCGTGAAAACACAGGGCCTCGGATTTGCTCAGGGCCACTGTCAAACCCAGCCTCCTAATCCTGCCTACTACCTGGGCCACTCCGGCGGTAGCCAACACATTAGCCTGCCGATAGCTGTCGCCCCTAGCCAACACCAATGTGTCGTCTGCGTAGCAAACGACTTTAACTCCGCGGAGAGTTGGGCCACGAAGGACCCAGTCGTAACCGATGTTCCACAGTAGAGGCCCCAAAACTGAGCCCTGTGGGACACCGCACGACTTAGGGATTGCAATCCGGTCCGGCGGATCCGGTAATCCGGCGGATCCGGCGTGTTTTTGGACCTACCGGATCCGGTACCGGATCCGGTGAAGCAAAAAATACGCATAAAACAGTACTGTACGCAATGATTTCTTAAATGATGAAAATGTGACAGAAACAGCAGACGAAAATATGAATTCCGGTTCCGATTCTGATCTACAGTTACTTAATTAACGGCGATTAGGCCAACTAGTGTTGAGGCAGAAAGGGCCTTTTCTACTGCGATTTATATTTGTAATGCCATCAGAAGCAGATTAGGAGACAGTACAGTCACGAGCAATAATATTATGTGTATCTACACTGTCACATTTTTAAACTATCGTAACTTCTGTTGTTTCAAAAATATATGTTTATCAATTTATTTAATTATACAACCAACAATCATATAATTATTGAACAACTTGACAAAAACTTCGTTTAAAACGACAGAAATTACGATACTTTGAAAATGTGACAGTGTTCACATATGTGACTCGTGACTGCACAATACAATCAACATTATAGGTATGTTTTCTAAGATCGTATTTCAGGTACAGAAATAATATTCACTTGCATTATGCATTGCAAAAAATAAATGCTCCTTGTTTTATTGTTAGGATTATGGACTGAAATTGAATTTATAAGTACAAAAAAAACCGTTTTGTTAACTTGAGCCTATGTAGATTATTAATAACCGTTTAATATTTATTATTACTGAAGTAACTACTTTCAGATACTTACAGCAATAGGTACCATAATATCATATAAAACAATAAGTGAAAGTCTGACTTTAATTTATTATTTAGAATAATTTTATTTAGTACAAATAGTACCAAAAAATACAATTAATACAAAAAATATGATTGAAAGTGATTTTATTTTAATTAAAAATGTATTTTATTTATCTTTTTATGTATTATTATCAAAACTAAAAGCACTAAATACTAGGCCCTAAGTAACTTTCTAATCCGGCCGGATCCGGCCGGATTGGCGTCAATCCGGTAAAGTCCGGCCGGATTGAAAATGATACCGGATTGCAATCCCTACGCACGACACTCTCTTCTGTCCAATACCGGTGGTTGTGGGAAAAATCACCGTCCTATCCGATAGGTAGGCCTTGACCGTCTCACGCAAGTATAATGGGACTCCATGGAATCGGAGGGCTTCCAATATACAGGCGTGGGGCAGCGTGTTGAAGGCATTGGCGATATCTAAGGATACCGCCAAGACGACGCCACCCCGGTCGACCTCCTCTTCGGCGACGGCCCTCACCCGTGCAATAGCATCGATGGTGGACCTGCCGCGCCGGAAACCATATTGACAATCTGCCAAGTTAGGCCCTACTCGGTCGAGGTGGTCGATGAGGCGAGATGCAATAACGCGCTCAAAGAGCTTGCCCGCCTCACCGAGCAGCACGATCGGGCGATACGCCGAGGGCGAATCCGCCGGTCTTCCCTCCTTCTTCAGAAGAACGAGCTTCCCCGTCTTCCACTCCTCCGGGAAAGTGTGGTCCCTCAGGCACCTCGTCAAGAGGGTCCGAAACCGGAGCTCCAGCCCATTCTTGAGCACCAGGACCCACAAGCGGCCGGGTATCCCATCAGGGCCCGGGGCGGTGTTTTTGGCCTGAAACCGCAAAACAGCTGCTCGCAGTTCCCCCTCCTCTACCTCCGGGACTTCCCCGTCTACATCACTGACCGGTGTGCGTGCCGCGAACACCATTCTGGGTGCCTCAAACTCCCCCATAGAGGGAAACAAACCCTCCACCACTCTTGTCAGCAACTCTGGATCCATGCTCGCAGTCAAAGGAGGGGCCCAGGGTCTGAGCTTACTCATAACAAGCCGGTATGGACGACCCCAAGGGTCAAAATCCAGCGACGCCAACAGTTCTTGCCAGGCCTCCTCCTTCGCCTGCGCAATAGCCACTCTGAGTGCCTTCTTTGCCTCCAGGTAGGCAGCATAAAAACTTCTCTCCTCATCCTCAGTGCGTCCGCTTAGACTACGACGACGATATCTGGAGTACCGCCTTCTTGCTGACACGCAGGACACACGAAGGCGACCGAGATCTTCCGACCACCAATATACCGCAGTCCGGGACGGGGGCCGCACCACGCGGGGCATAGCGACATCACAGACGCGCGAGACCGCTTCGCGCAGCCACTGCGACTCGGACTCTACCACCGTCACCTCCGGTATTGGGCTCCAGCTTTCGACCAGGGCTGCCTCGACTGCTGCCTCACGATCGAGCTTCTTCAGCGCCCATTTTGGGCCAGTTTCCGCCACGACACGTCCAGGTCCGCCAGAGAGGGGGGAGATGTCAAACCGGATATACCGGTGATCGGACAAAGTCTCCACACCCTCCAGGACTTTCCAATCCAGGGTGATTCTTGCCAGGTCCACGCTTACAAATGACACGTCCACAATTGAGCCACCCTGCATCCGCACGCAAGTGTCCGTGTGCCCCGTATTAAGGACGACAAGCCCATGAGTGGCAAGCCACTCCTCCACCAACTCTCCTCTCGCGTCCGTCGCAGTGCACCCCCAGATCGTGGACTTGGCATTAAGATCGCCAGCCACAACGATCCGGTTTGAGCCGCACCAGGTCAGGACCGAGTCCATCTGCGCGAGGAAGGTCTCGAAGTCGGATAGGAGTCGGTTTGGCGAGAAATACGCTCCAACCACCATCAAATCACCGCACAGAGCCGCGACGACTCCTTGGCCTTTCTGAGACCTCCTTATCACCATCCCGTTTGACACCGCGACTGCCACCAGCTCATCACTGTCACCCACCCAATCATTCCTCGTGGGAACAAAGTAGGGCTCTGTCACCACCGTTATGTTTATCAACCACTGCGCCATGCTCTGAACCAATAAGTCCTGAGCTCTGGCGCAGTGATTGATGTTCGCCTGCAGAATTTTGGTAGGCATCACTCAGTTGAGTTGTCCATCTCTACCTCCTCTACTCCGCTCGGTGGATGAGCCTGTCGCGAGCCAGCACCACTCGCAGCAGCCCCTCTTCTCGGCACGGTTTTGCTGGGGGCCGAGCACTTCTTGCTCCCCAAACGATGCTCTGCCGCTCTTCCTGCCTCGGCACACAATGTGCAGTGGGGGGCAGCGACACACTCCGTCGCGCGGTGACCAAGTTGGCCGCACCGATAGCACTGCTGGCCCCGGTCAACGTCCGCAGTGCAGCGCGCCTTAACGTGGCCAGCCTGCAGGCACTTGAAGCACCTGAGCTCTCTCTTCTCCAGAAGCTTCACTCTGGCCGACACCCATCCGACCAGGAGCCTTCCCTCCGTCATCTTCTTGGCGGCCTCGATGGGGCAGCTGACCCACACAGCGTAGAGGCCGGACTTCTCCTGACGTAGCGTCCCCACTCTGACCTGGTCGATCGCACAATCTCCCCTTGCACTGACCGCTGCTGCCACCTCTTCCTTGGTGACGGAGTCATCCAATCCCGCCACAATCAACTCCGCCATTTTGGTTGGGCGCGAGACGGTGATCTCTCCGCCATTGCCGAACACCTCTCGGAGCCTCTCCGCCAACAGGTCTGCCTTCGGCGCACTGGAGGCTCCAGGTACCTCGATAATAGAGGCCCCAGTCGCCGCGCGCTTGAAGCGGACACTCTCGATCTCCAAGGCTTTGAGATCCACCCTTTTCTTAGCCTCGGCCAGAGCCTTGGCGTAAGTGATCCCCCTCTCCACGGCCGTGGGATGTAAGGTCACCACGACTGCCGCAGACTTGGGGGCCCGCAATTTAGGCAGAGGCATGGCCTTCTCCTTCGCTCTCCCCTTTGGTGCCGACCTGGTGACTGGCGGTGCCTTCTGGCGCTGTCCGCGTTTAACAACCGACGCCATGGTTGCGTCCATGGATGCAGGCGCCGGGGGCAGGGGACGCTCGGTGTCCGCGACCTCCTTCTCCTATTTGCCCTCCTACCCAGATGGGCGGGCTGCGCCGCCGAAGTAGAAGCGGCGGGCGTCAAAGTTGACGTCGACGCCTGCGGCCTACCCTTGGCACCTACCCTAATCCAGCACGATTGGGCCGGTTCGGAAAGGCGCACTTCAGGCAACTCAGTTTGTGTCGTCCAGTGTTTGGCTGGGACGGCTTGCCGGGGGCTTCACCCTGGCTTCCGCCTCCCGCCTTTCGTGAGCCAGTGCCGGCCGCAAGCGAGGCTCCGGATTCAGGCGGGGCTCTAGTCCATCAAACCGGGCATTGAGCCGATCCGAGAGCCTGCTCAGGATCCTCGCCTCTAGTTCCTCCTCCGTGAATTGCGAGGGCGTCGCCGCAGCTGGTTTGGCCGTCGCCGCCTCCTGCCGCATGCTCGCCCTTAGTTCCGCCACCTCTTTCTTCAGCTCGGCCATCTCCGCCTGTAGGCGGGCATTGGCCGCTCGTAAGACCTTAGTCTCCTCGCTCACGTTGCGTGCCATCAGCAGCTTTGACGCCGCACGAATTTGCGCCACTGCATCCTTGAGTGCCTTCTTTGAGGTCCCTTTCAGGTTGCTGGACTTGGCGCAGACAGCGGCTACAGTCGCTGCGCCAAGTTCTATTTGCCCGCCCAACTCAGCCGAGCCAAGCTCCTCCATCTCCTCACACTCTCTAGTCAGGCGCAGCCCTTTCGCCATTTCGGCCACCTCGCTCTCCGCCCCCCATTCCAACTGGCGCTTCGTTGCCTCCGCCAACTCCCTCTTCGCCTGCGCGAGGCCAACGTACTCGCCCGTTGTTGCAGGCCGTCCTCGGCCTCTTTTTGTCTCCGCCTCCACGTCACCTTGAGCGACAGCTTGGTCCCCGGGTCGCTTTCAACCGTAACACGCCCAATAGCGCCCGGGGAGTGGACCCTCCTGGTCCGACATGTCCACATCCTTAAACGACGCGTCAGAATCCGACGTGCCGCCCGTTGATGGTGAGCGCTGCTCTGTGGCAATGGACGCCACAGACGGAGCACGCTCCAATACCACCCTTGCCTCCTTCATTGCGACGCCACCAATAGATAAGCGCCTCCTCGCAACCAAATCCAAATCGCATGCATTCAAGTCCAAATTTCTAGCCAAAGTCGTTGTTTTTAAATCAATAAGGCAGTTCTTGCCCCCCCCCCCCCCAGAGTACGAGGGGCAGCCCGCAGTCAAGACTACGGGGAGGGATTCTCCTCCAGTTGTGGAGGTACCCTCCTGGGGTAATGTCTTTTTAGAAGATGCCATTACATAGAGGCTGGCGTTCTCGGACACCGGAAACCGCCTTTCAATAGCAGGGTGAGGTCCCCTAGCATTGACGCACGGCCTTGGAGGCCGCCATCCACCGACCGAAGTCCGCTGCAGTTTAGAGTGATGCCGCACAACATCATTGCTGCCCGACAGAGTGGCCGAGTTGACCGTCTCTGCCGCGCCAGTCTCTCTCCCTCTATCCCACGGCCCTTAGGTCCGTTGTTCTCCGCGAGCCCGTCCAGTATGGGTAGCCCTGACCGGCATGGCCCCGCGGAAACACCCCAACACCCGGCACGACTCGGTGTCCACCAACAAAAGACAGCACGCACCAGGTAAGGCGTCTCATTCCCCCACGGCATGGGAGGCCCTCTCCAGTATAGCCCCGCGGACACCGATAATGAAAACAAATACTAAATAAATATATGCAAACAGGTGAAAATAAATAACTAAATACATTATATGATATATGAATCGACTAGGTGTTTCTGTTACGTCCGTTTCAGAAGGAACCAGACCAATAACGGGCGGCAACCACGAGAAGGATTACACCTAGACTTGCCTTGGGGATCATCACGACCCGCGCTCTCCCCCAAAGCCATTCACCAGACCGACCCCAGTGACGGGGAGCCGGACTAGGCATGGATCCAAAGACAAGGCCTGGAAAAGCGGCCACCGGGTGACCCAGACCAGAGGCTGCTGCCATCCCGGTGCTCCGTGGACCCGCACCCGTCCAAACTAACGTTTTTTTTTTTTTTGATGACCCAGCAAAAATGCACTTACGCATACCTCTCCGCTCGGGGGAGCAAAAGAGGTTATGTTGGACTCCCGGCCGAGGCCGACCTACCAACTAAAAAACTGGGGTGTCCCTCGTGGCCATAGCGAGAGAGGCCGCGGGACCAATAAACAACCGCGACCCTCCCCGGCCCGCTCGCGAATGCGAGTCCTAGCGTGGAGGCGCTTGCGCGCCTCGCCAAAGAAGGCGATGCACCGGAACACCAGGCGCATCAGCCCCGTCTGGACCGTTCCCTGAAGGGGAAGAGCACCAGACACCCCCGTATCTTTGCGCAATTGTTAATACTTTTCTTTATGTTGTCTGTTTGCGGTGTTTATTTTATTTGTTATTTGGAGATTGTTGCTGATTTATTTGTATTGTTGTTTGTGGTGATTGCTGCGAGGCCATCAAGTATTAATAAGAAATGGATAGTCCAACCACCATTAGAAGCGATTTCATGCCGGGACTCGCTCGGTTTGGCGCAGTGGGAGGTGGGTGTCTCGATCATCTGACACCTACTTAACTCTCCCGCCGGCCGATGCGGGGGCGTGCTTTCAGCGCTCTGGCTGCGTCTCTGGGCGGAGTGGAAGGGCAGCCGAGTGCTGCTCACCACGGCTTCCGCGGTTACGCAGCCCGGTGTACAGGTGTGTTGGACTACGTACCATACATACCTACAGACGGATGGTAGCCTCAAAGCAAAACACCTGCCTGCAGTAGAAGGTATGGTATTGTTGTAATTACGTTTGTTTATTGTTAAAAAATTTTTAGTTGTTTATTGTTATAATGAGATTTGCTATTCATTGGTGATGTTTACTGCTTAATAATAAAAAAAAAAATGAATATGATTATGAAATACTATATATACATGATAAGAAAAAAAAAATTAAGACTCCAGTCTCCGCAAGCCAGTTGAAGAAATCGACACTGACGTAATTCCCCGAAGACAAGAACCCAACGGACCCACGGTTGGGGAACGTGGAAGAGGGGGGGTTTTAGTCCGTAGGATGCCGGGAAACCGGTAGAGTCGGACATATCCGTAGCGCCCGGGTCTACGGAATGCATGAGCATTTTCCCCCCTACGCAAAAAAAAAAGACCTAACCTAACCTAACCTTTTTATTTAAAAAACCCGCAATTTTTTTATTTGTAGATATGTACCAAGTGTCACTCTCACTGTAAATACGAATCTAACGACATCTGTAGGGCGTGCCAAAGAATTAAACATACACACAAACATACATACACACCTACATACTCTCGAAAAACATAACCCTAATTCTGGCGTGGTCGGGTACAAAAAGATTAGCACAACAATTTTCGTCCAGTTCATATAAATAATGATCATGTTTGAAATAAAGAATATTTAGCAAGTCTTTACTTCTACTCTTCTAGCATCTTCTACTCCGAACTTGAGGAGGGCAAGCGAAAGTATGGCGGTCAACTCCTCAGGTACAAAGATGTGCTTAAGCGCCACATGAAGAGATGTGTCATTGAGCCGTTTCATTGGGAACAGCAGGCGGCGAAACGCCCTGTGGTGGCGGAGAGTGGCGGACCCTAGTTAATACCAAGGTTCGCGACTTTGAAGTCAAAGGGCGAGCTGAGCTTAATGCCAAGCGCGACGCTCAAAAAGCCCGACCAGCAGTAACATTAACTTATGATACTGTCGATGGTGTGCTCAATACCCCCACTGCCATAGAACGTTTTCTAAAAAGATCGGCTACATCAGCCACATGAGAGCACACGAACGACAGCAGAGTTCGGCGTAAGCGGTCGCCGTGACCGAAATCGGTCGGATTCATTCATTCAGCAAGTCTTTACTTATATTAAATGTATTATAAAGTAGTAAACAAATCTCTTACTGTGACTTTATTATTCATACGGATTTACCAAATACCAAATATCAGATGTTACCTGTTTGCGGTTCACGCAAAACGTTTACATATTTAATGTCGTTTCCTTTCAGGTACGGATTATATGAAGTTAATTCCTTTGGGCTTTGTTTTTTTTTACCTTCGGACCTGATTTTGTGCTGTATTCGGTAAATAACAGTTTGTGTGGTATCTACTTTGTAATCGGACATTGTTCTTTGTTTGACGTCTTAACGATTTTAAAATTATGTATATTTGGTCGCTTTAAATGAATGTTTTACTGTAACACGAAAAATATAAGTCTGTCTTTTGATTTGCTGTTAGTAATTAAATTCGAAAGTATCTATTTTATAGCATCATCTTTGCCAATGGTTTAAACCCGAGAAAAGAACAGAAGAGTAGCTTTTCTGAATTCAGAGTGTCGTCTACCTGCAAACCCAATTCTATCGAAATTTTCAGTCGTTTGATTTAGACCGACTGATCAACACACACTAATATGCATGCCTTTTATTTTTCCAATCCAAATATTCATAACACTTTTAATACGCTCTTTTTCAAATATTGTTTTTGAACGTTTTCGTATCTAGGCCAGGCTTCAGACTCCTGAGCAAATCTAAATCTTTACGATCCAAAGTAAAAAACAAGGTTTCTAGTTTTATGTGTTTGTGTAACATGTGCCTTTGTTTGTCTAGCGAAACTAAGGGTTACATCTTATGTATACTTTTCTAGGTTAACTTTTCTGACGGCCATTTCCAATATTCAAAGACAGATAACTGTCCGAGATCGGCTTTTCACGTAGTTGTCACTTCTGACCTATCCTTCTGAAGAATCCCATAGATTTTTTGACACCGATAGTTTTATAGGGACGAAAAATTCTAAGACAGATAATTATTTCTATCTCAAGTAGGGCAAAACCAGAGATAGATAGAATATTGGAAACTGCCGTAAGTTGCACCACAAAAATTTAGGTACATCTAAATCAAAATGTTTGTGATGCAACGGGATTCTAGATTGTTTGGACGTAAAATATTATTAATTTGAAATGGTACCCAAACACCAACATGGTTCACACCTTAAAACTACCAGGACAACATAAAACAAAGGCGATGTAATTGTGACTGTTCATCAATTTTTATTACAAAGTTGCGTGTTCCGATAAAATCTTTGAAGGAACTCCTTTGGCCTTCCCGACAAGTAAACACGGCTATCGCATTGGATTGAGTAATAAAATTACACAGATAAAAACTTATTTAAGTAGGTAAGTGTTTGGTTTTAGGGTTCGTTTCGGTACGTGTCAATAAGATTTTTAATAAACCTTCGTTATATTTTTGAGTATACTTATTATGATGACAATATACCGTGAGGCATTTAAAAATTTTATTAGAATTTAGCAGGTGTTTAAACAGATTTGAATGTTTCTGTCTGCTCTGCACTCATGGATTTTGATTCCTACTTTTTTTTGCTAGCCACTGCTGGGCAAAGGCCTCCCCCGCCACTTTCCATTTAACACGGTCTCCGGTGGCGTCCCGCCATTCCCGCGGAAATGCATCCAGATCGTCTCTCCATCTTTTTTCGAGGTCTACCTCGGCGTCTGTGATCATCAAGTGGCGCCCATTCTGTTGTTATTTTTGCCCAACGATCTGGATGCATGCTACAAACATGACCGGCCCAACTCCATTTTAATTTTGCAGGTTTAGTTCCCACGTCAGCGATTTTGTACTTAGTCCGGAAAAATAAGTAAGAAAGGTTTATTTTATAAGAATCTCAAAAACACGATAAATATTCGTTTTTTTTTCTTCGTGTCTTACCTACAGAACCTTACATGTCAGTATTCAACTTGCAACTGCCAATTTGTAGAACATTGGTAGATTGCACGGCAAGTGAATTTGGATTGGCTCAAACGTTTATGGGTCACGATCCAGTCGAATCTAAGTAAATATTATTATAGAAGGATATGGGGAGTCTGTCGAACAATGTTTTTATTTGTTTGGAACGCTTTTTCGGGGAGAGGGCGAGTTAATACTGTAAAGCAAATTGCTGAAAAAGTAGATTTTACTTAAAGTAATAATTATTAAAATTTTGCTTATCCACTGAATAATAAATTGAAAAAAAAAAACTAAAGAAATTTTGTTTTCATATTGTTGGAAACGGATTATCAATTTCAAGAAGAGGTAATTGGATTAAAGGATAATACAGCGTCTAAGCTCTAGCTAAGTAGCTTATCTTGTACTTACAAGAATTGAACATTGAAACATCTTATCAATTTTTTTACCAATATAACATTTATAAAACCATAGTAAGATACTAAAACAACCCCAAAACACACCCTTTCGCGTTGACGCCGCAAAACTGCAAGTTTCTTGCATTGTGTGTACAGTTACAGTACTGTATATTATGAAGATATAGTCAGAACCGCCCTGGCCGCCCACCCCAGTCTCGGTGGAAATTCGCCTGGCGCCGCACGCGTGTCCAATTCGCGAGTGAATTGTATTCGTTCATTCGTGACACTGTTGCTGTTAACCTAAAACGTTGAAAAACTAGAACTGTCCACGCGAAATAGTGCTAGAAAAAGCCCAACATCAGCACTTTGAATAACGTGACTGAACGGTAGGTAAATAACAGTTTTCACGCATTGTTTTGATGGGCCGTACCGGCGAATTAAGCGGCGTTTTCTCGTGATGGTTGTACGTTAAATACTTAGTGTTTTAGCTTTTATTGACGTCTGAAACTACCATCATAGTAGTTTATTCACGTCTGTGAATAAATCTTTGTTAGATTTAAAACATAATTAGTAATTTCTGTTTCATTCCCACAAATTTCTCTAATAAAATTAAGAGTCGATGTAAAAAATGCTATAAATAATCATCGATTAGATCGTACCATTTTAACTTTTAGCAAGGAAAATCCCGCGTCGCGTTGGCATCGTTAATTTAAAGGAACATTTACTTTTAAAGCGCTTTCTTGCAACATGTTTGTAATCAGACAAAAGGTCATGAACTCTACGCAATAGCTACCTAGTACTTAATTAGGTACGTAATATACAGTAAAGTAATTTCAGAGTCTGTTTTGTACGAATAATCTTATAACGTAGATGCTGTTAGCTAAAATCTTTGTTGCCTGTAATTTGTTTACTTCTTAGCAGTGGGTGTAGTTTTATTTATTGCAAAAATAATCTTATAGTTATTGCAATAAAAAAGCTTTATTATAGATAGATAGGTACTACAACAAAAGAGATATACTTACAAAGCAAGAATGTATAGAAATGTTGGGAGGGGAAGGCCAAGACGAACGTACCTCAATCAAATCGGGGACTTACTCAAGAAAGGCCAAGTCAAGAGTACCCTCAACCGACGGGCATGTATGAGGCGACTGATGAGTGTGGATGAAGCGAATGAGGTGTGTTTGGATCGTGGTAAGTGGAAGGAAGTGGTCTCTGCCTACCCCAATGGGAGAGAGGCGTGACCGATATGTATGTATGTATAGGTACTACAAAACTCATTTAGATCCTAAGAAGTCGGGTATAGTAGAACGTCGAGAATTTAGAATCTACGTAAATAGGTAAGAATAAAAAAATGAAATTTTAGTCTTCTCAAGTTAGATAATGTGAAAACGAGTCGATTAATTTAAATGAAACATTAAAAATTTGTCGCCTAATTACATTTCTCTTATCGGTTGTTCCACAAAAATACCAAAAACCGAAAAATTTATATTAACATTAACAGGAAACGGCTTTTACGATTGTAATTAAAAGTTCCAAAGCTATTTCACCAGGAAATGATACCTTGACATGCAAACAAAGCCTCAATGATAATATGACAATGATTTAAGTAAGTAATTAGGGCTGTTCTTACTACATAGGCGAAAAATATCGATATAATTATCGACAGTATCGATTCCATGTTTTCTTTGCCATGTTTTCATTTCATGTTTGTGCCAGAACGTAATATATAAGCTTTGAAACAAAAACTGTGTAAATCAACTTCTGTTTTTGATAAAATTCTCAACTAGTGCGTGTTTTTGTATCTATTTCATGAAACAAAAATGTTGTGAAGTGCTACATACAACTTTTGTTCGACTAGAGATGGTTCCTGAAATTTTGGTAACGCCAAATTTTATCGGCATTAAAACTATCGATAAGTGCCCAGCACTATCAGCAACTAGTAATTTCAACTAACGAGCCTACTAAAATAGGGTGTTGCCTTCTTACAAGGCGCAATATTACTAAAATTTGCATACTAATAACTGCTTTGCTAAGTCAAATATTTACTTAGGTATCATAACTGGCGGGGGATAATTTATTTTATTGAAAACTTTATTAATTTGGTGTCAACGATTTTGATGGATTGTACTTTCAATTGATATTGATGGTAATAAAAGTTTTAAAATTTAAATGTGACAATAATATTCATTTGTAGAAATATAGCCGGTTTCTTATTTGAGCAATGAAGTTGGCCATGTCACAAACTATAGTTTTGTCAACGTGTCACTGCTCAAACACCACAGATTTCATTTTGCGTTGTCGATTATAACATGAATGTTATACGAAAATCGACGTTCTTTTTACGAATTCGTAAAATAAGTTCAACTCAATAGCATTTTTGATATATTTGATCGCAATTATTATAAGACTTTGTGTAGCAAAATAGCAAATGTGTCAAGAAATGCTATTGACACTCCTCCGAAAGGCAACTGAAAATATAGTAAATTAACAGCCTTCGGTCCCTAGACTGATACATATGTATTTGGCGTCACAGCACACTGAAATCACATCTGAAAGTCAAAGATAAAAACCGACCAATATTAAAAGTATCAATTTCCATCAATCTTGATAAAAATGATATTACTTACATTATAATTATGATAACTCTCAAAACCAATCATATCTTCCCATTCAAACAGTCCTTTGTTTATCTTATGTTTCCTTTACAAGGACCTTTTCTTTGAGTATCTCTATGACATCTTCTCATCCCATGTAATCACTTCACATGGTTGGATGTGTGTTCGGTTTAGTAGACAGCTGGTGAAAAGGTAGGTCATTATTATGAGTTTAGGACTTGAGTCTTTTTTTACGTGTTTTTGAGAAGTTTAGTCGTAATTGCTATGATTGAGGACTAATTGATTGTTGAATTTTATTATTGAATGTTTATAATTTCTCGAGAATTTGAAGGTCGAATATCTTAAATAAATATTGGTACAATAAATAATGTACTTTTATATTTAAAAAAGGAAAAAGACGAGAAGAGAAATATGTTTCTATGAAATAATATGTCACGGCTATTTAAAAGTGTTAAGTTTTTTTTTTCATGTTATTGATTAATATCTCGGTCAGATTAAAAAAGAATTCCAAAACCCAAAATCTCCGAAATCAATTCACGTAATTTACAACCGGGTCCCATTAGCGGGCCACAGATGGGCCACGGTTCTTGTCTCCGGCCCACAATATGATTGAAACGCTTGCACAGATGCTGTGGACGTTGGCCATCTATTCGCTATTAGTGACCCGAACCAGTGGGATGTGTAAAAAGGGAACGGTACACGGAACATGGGTCGACTTGAATAATCTGTTTTTGTATTACGATCTCCATTAAGAAGATGGACAAATGACTTTGTTAAGACAAGATTAAAATCTTTGAAGGAAGTGTCCAGCGTCACAAAAAATTGGAAGAAGTGTTTTTGGATCGTAGCAAGTAGAAAAGGAAGTGGTCTCTACCTACCCCAATAGGTGAGAGGCGTGACAGATATTTCCAGCAATGCATGATGATGATTTATTATCAAGAAAGATTATAATAACTGATTTAACATTTGTCCCGTACAAATTCACCTCATATAAGCGAAGACGGAAAAAAATCGGATATCTACTAACAATCAATCACTGCTTTCGTAACACCGTGTCATTTAATTAGATGACGTTTAAAAATTAATAGTAAAATATCAAATCCCGAAATGAATAAGTATATCACCCTCTTCAAATAAATTGTAACTTTATATACGCAACGTTTACCTACAGTTTCCACAAAAATGAGATGAGAAAACCTAAAATCCGTCTGACGAATATAGCCTGTTATCACACCGTTTAAGAAATAAGGTTGAGACGAGATTTTAGGAGAAAATATCGGAGGTTTCATGCGGCCAACGAGCATGTAACTTTGGTTACTGAGGTTTATTTCGAGATCTTTCATTTTGTATTCTTTTCTGCAAAGAAAAATCACGTTATGTTATTAAAATCAGTTATTTATTGTTAGTTTTAAATCTGTCTCAAGATATAAAAGTTTATAGTTCTCCTACAATTAGAAAATTTAGGGTAATACCAAATCGAATGCATGCCAGTTAATTTTTCCTACTCGTCGGGTTTTTTTGCCGTTTCTGTCTGACATACAGAGTTGTACAACGGGAAAGAATAAGATGGCAATATTCTCGATGTTTATTATATACTGCCAGACATTGTAAGTAGTTATTTTTACCTAGTCTAAAAAGTCACTGTTTGTTGTTATATGGTACTTACGGTCCAAGTAAAAAAAAGTACCTACTAACAGACTTATAAATATAAACAATAAACTGCAATATTACTGTTTTCCGAAACTCAACCTCCTTTAAATTGCATCCCTATTACATCCCTAGAGAGTACATGGTCTATACTCGCGTCCAATGAGGCAAACATAACAAACTGGGAATAAGATTTGGAGTGTAAACCTTTGTGAGAGAGTATCTATGTCTAGACGATGTAACATTTTCCTTTTTATCTTCATTTCTTTCTGGATTTCTGGATTTTCTGGATTCCGGCTTTCTAAAGTAGGTAATGGGAGATAAGGGAAGCTTGGTTAGATGTTATTTATGAAAAAGTTTAGGTTTTAGATAAGTCTACTTACTTCCTATTGTAGAATCTATCTACCTACTCGTATGTGTTATCGAACAATCTAGGTATATTGGTAGGTAGGATATATTGTGACTTTTCTTTAAATGGCTTGATAATTCTTGTGGTAATTCTTGTATTATAATAATACAATTAAATTGTTGTTAAAAGTGCTTTTCTGATATTTCAAGTTATTGTCTTGATATACAAAATCAACCGCCTAGTGAGGTTGGCATTTCCCAAAAGTTATATTTTATAGGTAGGTAATTTTCATGTTAAGTATTTTATCCGAATTTAAAAACGACACATTGAATTTTTATCATCCAAATTTTGGTTTTTGCATTTCACTTATAATTTCGTCTAATTTTATTTCATCTCAACACAAAAGAACACTTCAAAATAACAATGGAAGATGAAAATAAAGTCATTACTTATGTTAAAAATTTCAGGCTTAGCGATACAAAGGGCGATCCCAAGAATAATCCTACCAATATTATAAATGTCAATGTTTGTGCCGATGGATGGACGGATGTTTGTTACTCTTTCACGCAAAAACTACTGAATAGATTTTGATGAAATTTGGCAATATTGTAGCTTATATATCAGAATAATAAATAGGCTATATTATTTTAAGATATCTTGATTATTTTCCAAGATATGACGATAAATGCGTACGAAGTCACGGGCAGCCTCTATAATAAAATAAAATTATTGCTTACGTTACAAAAGCAGTTTACTGGCTTCAAATGATTATAAACACTGACCTTTTTGCTTGCAATTACGTTATGGGTTGACTTTTTCGCTGACATTTTTGTGTTAGAAGGGAACCTTGGGGTTTCGAAGAAAAATAAATGCTAATTTGCTTTCTACCTTCGTAAGTACAAGAATGAAGTCACTATTTTTGTGTTACATTATTTTTTGTTAGGGTTTTATATATATTCATTTGTGATTTTACCATTAGTACTGTACAAGCCTTTAAATCTACGCTCTCTTTTCATTTTATGCAAAAATGTGTAGTCATGTAGGGTGACTTTAAATTAGTGAACGACAGAAAAGGATATGCATGTACTCGTGATAACAAACAACTTTTACTATGGGACCAAGGTCGAAATCATTCAAAACATTTTGAACTCCCCATACAAAAAATGTAACAGCTGATAGTATGGGGAAACAATTTTTGTGATTTCGACATTGTTCCCATAGTAAAAGTTGTTTTTTATCACGAGTACATGCATATTCTTTTCTATCGTTCACTTATTTAAAGTCACCGTGCATAAATATAAAATTACTTTCCTTACTAAAACCTAAAAACTGACAACTATTTTTAAACACTTTATGCTATTATACAACGAACTGTTAAAGCTAAATTTAAAGCCATTATTTTTACCCTCTTTTAGAAAGTTTAAAAGAATCTGCATCGAAATTCTCAAGTTTCCGATAACATGAGCTGTTCGAAGCTCAGTTTATAAAGTCTGCGTTTATTTGTTATATTTTGCACTGAATATGCTTTAAATATCAGATCTTGGTTTAAAAATATTGGTATATTATAAAAATCTAAGTCTAATTTTCAGTTCATTATAATATATATTCATTCTTTCATTCACTGAATCATTCAATGTCGGTTAATTTTTGCCTTCAATTGATTAAAGATTTTTGAACTGACAATGCTCTGCCTGCCCTACCTATACCAATAATAAAAAAATATAATATATATAATATATACAAATTCATCTAAAATATGAACAAAAAATGAAAAAAAAAGCCTAAAAACAGCATGTTATGTTTATAAAAGTATTATGACCTGTTAATTATCTATCTATGATCGTCATCATCATAAATTCAAGAGCATCGCTGCTCTTGTCGGTGTAGTCTGCGCCACTCTTCTCTATTCTCTGCCGTCCGTTTGACCACCTGATACGACACAACTTCTATTCCCTCTTTTATTTGGTCTATGTAAGCCCTTCGTGGTCTTCCTCTCTTCCGACTTCTTTCTAAGATGTTTTTTTACAAAGTCGTCGTGTCGTATCAGGTGACCCAGTATCTATCTACGTAATAGAATACATAATTTTAAAAAGGTAAGTGCATAGCAGATTTTTTTTCTATTTTGGCAACTGTCACGACGGATTCTGCCAATGCGCAATGACAAGTATTGAAAAGTTTACCAGCTCTAAGGTGATCTATATGTATGTCTACGTAACTTAAAAGATGTTCATGCGAACTTTTTAAAATATATGTCAAAAGTGAATGCACTGAATATGCATCGGGTCATATGCATGAATAGGATAAAACTTGCTCCATAGAATTAATGAAGAGCTAGTAGGTTAACTTAGATTAAGTCTTTTATTTATGTATTGAAGTGATATGTCTCGTGTATATTTTTATAGATTAAAGTTATCTTGCTACCTATTCTATTAGTAGTAGTTTTAGATAAAAAATAACGTTCAAAAAGTGTACTTATGCTGCAATTTTGGATAAATACTTTGTTTTTTCTCTTTTCATTTTATCTAACTATCAATTACCTACTATCATATCGGTAAAATATACCAAATATCTGATAATAATAAAATGTTATGTAACTATTAATGAACACTAACATTGACGTCTATTATAGAAGTAGAGGTAAATAGTAGAATTACGATGTATTCAGTTTTCCACAATTACGAGTTTTGTGGCACTGAACGTTTTTCAGGGACGGGTATGCAAATGTTTTATAAAAAAGTTTTGGGATTTTAAAAACACTTACCTTATTAAATACTTTCCCATGCTAGTATAGTACTCAGTGGGTAGGTAGGTAATTACTGCGTAAAACCCAGTTTACAGCAAAACTTAAGTAATTCAAATTTAACACTTTTTACGACTAAATTAAACACAATATCTCATTCAACCAAAATTCACACTTAGAGATTTGAAAACAGCCTCTTTTGAAGATATCTTAATTTGCCAAGTTTTCCTTATAATGGGTCATTAAGTTAAAATGTCCCTTTTCATCTTAGAATAGAACAGCGGATGTATATAAATGAAGAAATTTATAATATCCGACTGTTCGTATAATGAAATTATGGGGGAGCGTCAAGTTCCTAGGTGCCTATTTTGAGTTTCAAGAAAGTTAGCGTTTCATGTAAACTTGTTTAGGAATGTTCGGAATGTATAAAGATGTTTGTGAATACGAGATGGATGTTTTATTTTGTTGTGTTTTAAGTGATTTTGAGATATTTTGTTCAATGCTCAAAGGAAGAAGGTGCTATGAAATGAAAATGAAATAAAAAGTGTTTTATTCAAAAATAGGCAAAATTCATTACACTTTTTTGATGTCACTTTTTTAATCTAAAACTACTGCCGGTTCACTACCTGTATAGCCGAGAGGAAGAAGACGGCAAGAAACCTTCGGCACAGGGCCCTACGTTATGTGCAATATATCTTTTTTTTTTAATCGAGACTCTTATATACAATTACATGTTGACTTAACTTGTTATCACAGTAATTTACATGAATATCACAGTACGAGTAGTTTGTTTTACATAAATTTTTAACTCTGCAGCATCCAAAATAAACCAAAAGATGTTAATAGGCACTTAAAAAGTAAAAAGCTTAGCTTGATAAAAACCGCATAACATGACCAGCCACCACAGCAGCACCTTCACACAGGTCTCAACGCATGTGCCAGCCATCAACCCCTTCCACATATTTTAGGGAAGTAAGCGACCCGACACACAGCGCCACCACTGCAGTGGCGTAAGCAAGCATGACATGTCACACGTTTCGCCTAGTAAAAGGTTTAGTCAAATGCCGCAGACCTAAAGATTTTTACATTTATTATTTATATTATATCAAATGCTCACTTTTCTCTTGATTAATGAACACTGGCTTAAAGCGGTATCTCACTACGTCTAATCGAATCAGAGACCCATGTCTGCTAATTTACAATATATATCCTCAGTTGTATGCCGGCAGAGTGTTAATGTCATTTTTTGATACATTCGTTATCGTTATCAGCCCATATATGTCCCCACCGAGGGGCACGAGCCTACTCTCATACAGAGAGTGATTAGGCCGTAATCCACCACGCTGGCCAAGTGCGGGTTGGCGGATTTCACATACACCTTAGAATTTCTTCTTTGGTGTATGCAGGTTTCCTCACGATGTTTTCCTTCACCGTTAGCAAGTGGTAATCGAATAAATTGATCCAGAGGTACGTGCCCGCACCAGGATTCGAACCCGCGCCCTCGGAGTTCGAGGCAAGCGTTCTACTAACTGGGCTACCACCGCTTATACTTTTTTGATACATTTGGTCGCAATCAGTGTAAGCCATTGTTTAGCAGAATACCGAATGTGTCAAAAAATGTCATTGACACTGCCGACACCCAACTAAGGCTATTTTAAATGAGCAGCTTGGCCGGAGATAGGGAGGCATGGAAGAATGCGGGTCAGGCCTCTGCCCAGCAGTGGGACACAAAGGGCTACTAAATAAAAGCCCCATAAAATAGAAATTTGAACTATGTACATCTATGGTAATTTAATCAGATGGATTGGCATCGGACGTGGTGCGAACCGCTCTGATATTATGGTATTTCGTCCATTACTTGTATTACGTAGTATATTTACTCCCAGTTTTGGGAAAAGATCATTGACCTCCGATTTTTTAACGTTCAACTTTATTTTTTAGAAGTGCAATGACCGAAAGTTTACTTGCATTCCATTTCCCATTTTATTACGGTTAAACAACAAACGAGTGTTTTCATTTCTTTCCTCCACTTTAAAGACTCTACTATAACTCACCAAGATTTAAAAGAGCGTTGCTTTCTCCGCAATTCGACCTTTAAAGTTACCCCTTCTAAGTAACTTCTGTAATCCTCAGCTATCAACATTAACCAGTGGCTTAGAACCAAGTAAAAGTGCATTTAGGAAGGGTACTCCTTAAATTAGGTCAAAGTAATCTTGTTCATTGTTCAATTTACATATATAATTAGTTTGGAATAGTCCGGTTGGGTTCAATTCTTGTGGTAACACGGAAATAGTGTAGGTGTCTAGGGGTAGGTTAACATTTTACTAAAACTTTAGTTAAAATACTAGTGAAGGGTTAGCTTCGATACTCTAGCATATGCCTGTATCAGAAAAGAAGGTATGACTACTTACTAGGGCATAAAGTTTCTTACTATATGTTCATTGGCGTGGAAATGATAGAAAAAATTAAACATTTTAAGTACTCTCACAAATTCCGTAAAAAAGGTATAAAAACAGAAATATTAAACATCACAAATAAATAATTATAAAAAATAGTTTGATATAGTCTTCTTAAATTGTTTGTATATTTTTTGCAATGAATAATTATTTGTTTTTGTTTCAGGTACGTACTCAACATTGTCTAAAATACAGAAATTCCAATGAGTAAGTATAAACATCAAATCTAAAACCAATACCATTAATTTAAGATTTGACACGTATTTACTAAGTCCCGGTTTTTCAACAGCCAGTTAAAAATTCCTAGAAATATTTAAACCTGTCACACAGACGTAAAACACTTTAAGTTACAACCTGTCACCGTCTTAAACGTCATGTTTTATGAAATAGACATAGGTCTATCTGTCAGTTAAATTTTATCTATAAGTGTTGAAACGGATCCTGAATATCTCTCGTTGTTTTCTCAATCAACTGTCAATGCCCTACTAAAAATCACACAAATGCAAAGTTCAAGCCTCGAGAACTATACAAAGCCTCATTACCAGACTTCAGGTGCTAGACCGAAGGCAGTTCATATAACAGCCTCACATTAGTCCATATCAAAGCTAGGCGCCATCTTGAGGTTACGCAACTTTATACGAAGTATAGAGGTACCTACATGTGTCTGGTTGAAATTACATCCTCGCAATCGAAACTGAAATTTTGTTGGTTTGTGAATTCGAAATGTGTTTTAGACTAAGCAAATATAGCTAGATGAACAAAATATTTTTCTTACTGAAAATTTTACATAAGTTTTTTAAAAAAGTAATTGTGTTTTTAAGGACTAGTATAGAAGGTACTTTAAGATCAAACATTTAAAAATTTGATACGATAAATTATAGACATTCAATCTTATTGCATATTTTTATAGAAAAATAACTACTTCGCATGTTTGCTTAAGCCATTAAATTAACAGTTCCTACGTATAACATATCCCATTATCTAGGAAGACATACGTTACGCAATACAATTGTCTAGAAAATAGGTTCGATTTCGGAATTAGTTTGAACCGAAACCGAAATTTCGGATCGAAACCATGTAGTTTTCTTATCCCTCAAGTACTAATACTTCCAAATTCACCTCACACAATGCTTTCCCTTGTTGGATAACTAGCACTCTTAATTAATTACTGTTTCTTTTTGTTTTACAAATCCAAATTACCTACTCGTAACTCACAGCTTGTTTGCTTGGAGTTTTGCTTAGCCTTGTTTTGGATGAAATTCTAATTGTAATGTTAAGATTTTCTTGTAAAAAGAGAAAAAACGTAATCTCAAAATTTTAGAATAGACCTGCTATTAAATAATTTCATATTTTCTCTGAAATATGAATCGACTATTCGAAGAAAATTTGCAGAGAATTGGTCAATTTCATGGACAGATTATATCGCTTCATTTTGGTCATAGATAATTATTTTAATAAATTACAAATGTCAAAAAGATAACAAATTCATACTTATAGCTAATCAAACAATCCCCCTCTGGTCGTTCCCATCCAATAGAATGGCGATAGCCAACCTTAATAATAATATAATAAGATAATTATTTTATCAAAATTATCAATTGTGGACAATTTATGGGCAATGTTGAAACATAATGTATTTCTATGACAATATGTTATGATATATTTTAGTAATAAAACACAAAAGATCAGGTTCCACCGAGATTTGAACTCGGATCGCTGGATTCAAAGTCCAGAGTGCTAACCATTACACCATGGAACCGATGATAAGGGTCTCGAAATAATTTAATACAATCTTTAGATTATCACGCGTTGATATTTGCACAAATGGGTGTATTATTTCGTTTGTATTGTTAATTACGTAAGAATTTCGTGATAATAATTACTAAGCGTGAGGTATATGCATCGTTATAATTAAATAATAATCTTGATGGTATTATCTCTAAATTGATTAGCTATTTTATATTGTCGTCATCTGAGGCACCGATCTTGTTTAAACATTTTTTTTAAATGACGCCAATCGAAATCAACGTACAATGACGTACACCCAACTGCCAAACATCACATCAACTGAGTAAACACAATCCTTTATATAGTACCTAAATGTTATATTTAACTTGGAACATGCGGACGTCAAAGGGACATGCGGGCTACCAAACTACACGGTAATTAGTACGAGTGGGTCAATGTAGGTATTATGTTTAATTATACTCTGTTATAAGATATGGAAGAAATGTATTTGCTTGTAAAAGGTTTATAATGTTACGTCCTTTTTCAAATGAATCTCTTTCAATGTTAAATAATTTTTATGACTGAAAATGGATAAAGAAAAAAAAAATTTTTCTTTTTATGAATTGAAGTTATGTACGTATATTATGATAAGAGTGATGAATGTGAATCAAGCTAAATAAATACGTGTCTACGGTATGAAAAGAAAAACTGTGATTTCTGTCTAAACTTATGGGAAAGAAAGGTATAAGATGTGTTGGTAACTATCTGAGACATTGAACATTTATGAATTGTATATTATTGAAAATAGATTCCTGAAAAAAACAAGACAAAATGAATCGTGACCACATTGATAATTTAATATTACAATAAACTTTTAAAAAACCTTGTTGGATACATACCTACACGTAATTAAATAACATTCGTAATATAAACCAGACCACGAAAAAGGTGGCGGGACGAGGTGGACAGGCGTCCAAGGTCCCAGGTACTCAAGAAAGTCTTGAGTACCTGGGCGGAGGAAGCTCAAGACAGTAAGTCATGGCGGATGAGGAGAGAGGCTTTTGCCCAGCAGTGGGACACGAGTGGCTAGATTAGATTAGAATATAAAGCGCAATTTAAAATGACACTTAAATCTTCCTCAAAAACATTTAGAATTATTAAAATGAAACCAAGTGAATATTTCATAAGTTCAAATAATTTGTTAGCAAGCAGGATCCGTAGAATCACAGTATTATCTCCTCTTAAATGAAACCTTCATGAAAACGGAGTTACGTAACCGTGAGAGATACGCTAATGGACGTGAATGAAAAACTCGCTTAAATTGGAGCTGCTATTAGTAATTTAAATATTTACCGTACTATCACCCTTTCGAAAGTAATAGGGATGATGACTACATTCAAAAATTCAGAAAATGATTAGTCCATCTTTGAGGCTATTAAAAAATTAAAAAATTTGAAACACATTTTTTACCTGATCAAATACATAAATAAATACCTACAAAGATACAGAGCATCAAAGTTACGGAGTGACGTCCCGAGCAACTTTAACCCTGTGTATCTTTGTCATTTTTAGTTTAAGAGAAAATAGAAAAAATACGTGTCGAATATTTTAAAATATCTATGCGATGGACTAAAACATTTTTTTAGTCACTATGCCTATTGTCTGATATATAACCCGTCGGAAATATCTGCGCATCTCGCTGGAATGCGCTTCCCCCATTTTCGCCAGTGCCGCATGACGTGACGCGTAGGTACGTAAGAGTTACGTGAAGTAAATAAGCCAGTTGCGTAGATATTCCGACGCCTTATGTTTCTTTGTGTGACAATGTAAAAGTCTACATATAGGGTAACTTAATTAGTGAACGATAGAAAAGGATATGCATGTACTCGTGATAACAAACAACTTTTACTATGGGACCAAGGTCGAAATTATTCAAAAAAAATTGAACTCCTGATACAAAATGCACCAGCTGATAGTATGGAGGAATAATTTTTTTATGATTTCGAAATTGGCTCCATAGTAAAAGTTGTTTGTTATCACGAGCACATGCATATCCTTTTACATCGTTCACTAATTTAAAGTCACCCTATATAGCCGTTTTGAGGTCAAACACTAAGGGCAACATAAAAATAAGAAAACAATAAACTTAAACCGATGTAAGTTCTATTCAATAGCCGCCAAACGCTAACCCTAAAGTTCACAAGTACTTGAGGACAATTTTATCACCAATCCTTGAACTTTCTCTCGAAGTATCTGTTAGCTCCATATGTTTATACAGTAAGTGAGTTTTGCTTTACATATATTATTAAGATTGACTGACATTTTGGCTTAATTTTTGAGGGTAAAATGGAGCGTGTGTGAACAAATGCCTCGTTCCAGTGCCCAGTAATATAGGAATTATTGTTTAAATTATGCGAGACATTTTCTCAGAGAGTTTTGTCTCCGTTTTTATTAAATTTGACGATAAAAGATTTTGAGGTTATTTTTGTCTTGCCGAGTTAGTAATGCGATTTTCTTGTTTGATGCCTTAGTCTAGTTTTCTACGTTTCTCTTGAATGTGAGTAGGTATTTTTGTTTTGTTTCTTATATTGAATTTGAATTTGCTAGAAAGAATATTAGGTACTCTTTTTTCTTTATTTTATTCAACGGTTATGCCTAGACACTTGAGTGAAGTATACTCGTCTTTACTTTCTCTTGTAAGTAGATTTGATTTTGTACCTTTATAATGAGGAATATCAAAGTATTTTTTAGCTTTTGTTAAAAAATTGCTTAGTTTACTCCGTATTTTGCATTTTTAAGCTTAATTTCGCTACTATCCCTTCCTCTTTTCTCAAACACTCAATTTTCGCGACATCACTTTCAAAATATAACACGATAACAAGACTACCTCAATGTCCATCCTACAACACACCGTCTCCCTAAACAGTAATAAAATTGAAATAATAATTTTGTAATACACTGCAGTCTTGTCTCGACACGTTCTACCGTCGTTCGTATGCAACCCGCAATGCATTTTAAACAAATTGTAGTTGCTGTTTCTCGTTCGAGGTTTATATTAGTTTCCGAGGTAAATAAGATTCTGATTTAGTAATGTTTGTAAGGTACCTAAAATGTTTCTGTAGTCTATATAAAAATCAAAGGTGACTGAAATAGTGATCTATTAACGTACAGCCCAAACCACTGAACGGATCGGGCTGAAATTTGGTATATACAGGTAGATGTTGTGACGTAGGCATTCACTAAGAAAGATTTTTTATAAATACCACCCTCGAGGGGATAAAATAGGGGATGAAAGTTTGTATGAATCTTTGTCAATTTTAAACTGCAGCGTAGATGATCCTTAAAACGCGTACGAAGTCGGGGGCGACCGCTAGTATAGTAATAAATACAATGGTTCATAGTGGGCGACATCCTACTCCTTGTTACACCGTAGCAGACAACGGACGTCTCATGCTGCGTGTTATTGAGTCCCAAATTCAGTGGTTATCATAATTCCGAACCACGAACTCACAGATAGCTCTTAAATACACACAATACACGACACCACAGTTTCATAAAAATTATAAATACATACACATCCGTCACGCCTCTCTCCCATTAAGGTAGGCAGAGACCACTTCCTAAATAAATCAAATGAATAAAAAATATATTCTTTGTTTTTTATTTAATAAATCTTTTGGGTATTAGGCCTGAAAATAACAAAAAAGTACGCTAATAATGGCATCTAACCATCAGAAACAACCTTAAAAAGTATTCAGAAGCATAAGTAAACAAAATCCAAATAAATAATGTACGTACACAAGGAACAAAGCGAACTGGACTGATAGCCGGTGAGGCTTAATGGGCAAAGTTTTACGTCGCAAATCCTGCCTTCAAGACGCTGTAATCCCTTCGAGGACAGAGTGCCCTATTCTTATAACTTAGAGCTATTCGATTTATCATCCCAGTAGTGGCGCGGGTAGACGGTATCCTGCCTTTACGATTATTTTCCGATTTTCTAATATTGCTTACATTTCTGACCTCCTCTGAGCATGTACAAATATAACTGTGGATGAATTAGCCAAATAGGTTTAGCCGTTCTTTAATTTTAGCCAGACTAACAAACAGCAATTCATAGATAGATGATGGTGAAGCATACAACGGCCCCCTTCCAGACCGACGACCTAGTAAAAACTGCGGGGTCTCGTTGGGTGTAGGTGACAATGAAGTCATTGGATTGTCCTATGCTCAGGATTGGGCAGCTATAAGGTAAGATGATGATGATGATGACGATGATGAACGGTGATGAAAATATCGTGAAGTAACTGCATCCACCTATTGTAACGCTAACTTTTTCAATGAACACGGTCAATATCGAAGTCTTAATAGTAAAAGCATTGATTTGTATTTAGTTTGGTTTTAGCAGTTGAATGATTTTGACAGTGATTTAAATCGAAAGGAATTGCGAAGTCGATCGCTAAGCGCATTAGTAGCGGAGCTTGCAGCGAGGTTCGCAACTAGCGCTAGTTGAGTGAACAGAATTAGGGAGCAGGTCGCAAGTTGCTAACTCTAAGCTGTTTTGGTGGCTAAAAATAGATATGTTGACCGATGAAGCGAAAATAATCTTAAGTAGGTATGGTAAGCCAGTACCTGAGAAAAGAAATAAACTGAGAATAGACTGAGCATAATGAAATTAACCTTATATAACGACATTAACAGTGAAAGCCATAAGTCTGAAATCAGGATTTGATAAGTCAAGTTTTTAAGTTCGTTTTTATTTAAAATAATATATTTATCTAAAAAAGAAAACTCCTGGTAGATAAATTAAATGCCATTCATTAATGAGAATGAATTGCAAAATCTTAGCATACCTTTACAACAAACACAAATTTAGGAACCTAACTAAAGAAAGAAAACACAAAACTCATTATTCGGCCTTGCTGACCCTTTTCTCTTTTGTTTTTTACTCGTGCCGAGCTCAAAAGATTTACAAGCATTACGTGTACAAATAACTATCAGAGTTTAAGAGAAAAAAGAGTATTTTTATAAGGTTCTAAAAGAAAGAAAGGCGCGTTCAAGTATTACTGCCTACAAATATTCGAAATTAAAAAAAACAATTTTTAATCTAAATATTCGAAATTAAAAAAAAAAACAATTTTTAATCTAAAGCAGATTCATGATAAAACAATAAAAACGTGATTTAAAAATGTTAATCGTCATCATAATCAGCCTATTGCAGTCCACTGCTGGACATGGGCCTTTTCTATTGCACGCCAGTGTTACTTTGAATCAATAACCAAATGTTTCTCTCAAAGTCGTTGAAACTAAAATATGCGTTCTTAATGTCTTAATTAACGAACTACAGGTATTAATAAACCGTAATAGCGAAATAAAATCAAAAACCACTTTAACTACACATTTCTACTCCGAATTCTCATAAATCAATGAAAACGCTACTAGGAAATCAGAAAGATGTCTCATTTAGTCGTAAAGTTCATAAGCGTGGATCGTTATAATAAATCTAAGTGCGTCTACGCAGGTGTCTACTAGATGACAGCGTCAATTTGCCGGAACATTGCGATGTGTATGCGCAAATACTAATCAATTTGAAATTCAAATATTTGTTAAGAAAATTAGAGATTGTTATGTCTGTAAATAAAGATAGTGCTTTGAGGAATGTTTTTAGTAGTTTATTTGCTCTTGAATAGGACGATTTGTACTGCGATATAGGTAATTGTATGTACTATATTAATTTTGATGTGCCTAGAACTAGTTTTGCCAATAATATCGAAACTGCCCAAGGCATGACGACTCGTGCCTTATGTAGTATGGTTAAGGAGGAAATAGTTGCTCAGTCGGGTACAGCAACTCACCATCGGTTTTTAAAGAAAGAAAAGAGATATGTTCATCTCTTTTGAATTTTTCGGAAGCGTTTGGCACGCGCCAGCGCAAGTGCAAAAGAGATGACCGTATCTCTTTTCCTTCTTTACAAACCGATGGTGAGTCACTGTACCCAACTGAGCAACTGTTTCCTCCTTAACCCTATATAATATACTGTTCTCATATCTCTTTCGGATTTCATATTTTTAATTTAATACTGAAATAAAATTTATTTGGAACTAAAAAATACCTATATCAGTTAGCTTTAACTTTTGTCGTTGTGATATTTCAATATAAAGAAATTGCATTTCCCCAAACGCTACCTTCAAATAAACCATTAAAATATTTATGTGTTTATACAACGGCAATAAAGTTCGGTTTCAATTTAGACTAACAAAACGTTAGTTAAGTTTATTCCAGCACTTGGCACAGTATCGCGAACTATATTCAGAACTATTTATCCTCAAGATTGATGATACTTTGTTCTCTGACATTTTCGAATGCAGCTAACGAAGATTTCATAATCAAAGTCTGTTGTATTGAAATGAAACTGGTATTATATTAATGGATTTGAATCGGGTTGTCTACATTGCTGATTTATTATTTATACTCTAATTTGATTTTATTTAAACACATAATTCTTAATATACAAATTAAAAACAATTACTTACAAATAGAAAATGGAATCCAGCGCGTCATCACGAGGCACAGTCGTCCCCTACAAGCTGGCCGCATTACCCCTTTCGGGTTGTTATGTTATTGAATATATAATAATTGTATATGGCAACCACTGAAAATATATGTATGCGCCATGTTATTTTATATTATATTTTTTTAGGTATATTATAAAAAAATATGAAAAATACTTAGTAATTTAAGTAATTTAAGCACATATTGCCTATAAGAACAAAGCACTTAGGTATTAGAGAAGTAAGGTATCCTTTGAAGAAAAAATTAACATTGAAGAAGGTAAGATGTCTTAAAGTTTAATCATTAAGAAAGCTATTGCAGAAAATATGTATTAGAATAAGAAAAAATTAACCTAAAATATTTTTAGTTACGAAGAAAATATGTGTTCGGGTAAAAAAAAACAATCAAAAATGAATTCTATGAGTTTCTTTCAGAGCGTTTATTTATTTATTAGGACATAATAATTACAATCGAGAATTTACTTTTCTTTAACCTATTTCAAATTAAAAAAAACCATCATTACCCTAACCTTTAATGTAGCAAATTCCAATAAAGTATATACGTTTACAATGTATTCGTATTTAACCCGCAGTTCGTACATTCCATCCACGTCCATCTCCATGGTTCGTTTAATCGAACTTCTGATGACAGCCGTTTGGTTTCCAGGCTTACTTTTAGTTTGATGTGAATGGGTTTTATCTTTATATTAGCCTCTGAATGAGCCTTTGTACATAATTATCATTACATCCTGAAACAATCACGTACGCGACTTTGTTTCGTCATATTTATTTATTTAACAGTTTATTGTAAGACTAGCTGTCCCGGCGAACTTCGTCCCGCCTTAGAATGAACTTTATTGTGTAGGAATAAAGTTCAAATTGACTCTACATTTTAGTAAGAAAACATTTGTATGGGAAAAAGAAAAGGTCTGTTTTAGGGCTTTCCCGGCAATTATTCGAATTTTTCTCACCGTAAGAACCATCCTTGGATTTCAATGAACATTTAAAAAAAAGAATTAGCGAAATCGGTCCAGCCGTTCAGGCGTGATGCCGTGACAACGAAAAACGGGTTTAATTTTTATATATGTAGATGATAGTACATAGAGACAGAAAAAAATGTAATACAAAAGGTACAGCATATTTCTAAAAGAAATTTCTTCCTGCAAGACCCCACAGAGAGAGAAATAAAAGCAAGAAGGCAGGATAGTCACTTAACCTACAAGAAACAATAAATATATAAGTATAAACCTACACACAAGCAAAAGCAAAAATACCTTTACAAGGTAGTTATTATTTTATACTGTAATGTATTAAAATGTAACTTTTTTGCAATAAATAAATACTAAATACACATATATTTCAAAAATACACATATCATAATTAAAATATGATATTATCTTGGTTCTTCCAATTCACAGTAAATTTTTTGATAAAATAAGACTTTGTGTTGTTATTATGTTCAATCAACAATATTGTAGTGTTTTAGTTGAAACTTCCGTGACACTTCTTGTACCTAAACATTCTCACCATCCTCGGCACAAATATCTATATTTGTTATATACCTGAGTAGGATAGGTGTGTTATGATTCAATTGCGACATATTTGTTGTTAATTTCTCAGAGGTCTCTGGACACCGGGTGAACCCACAGGAGTTAGTACAAAGGAAACACGTCAATCCGTTTTAAGCTTTATTGAGAGACTGACTTAAAACCGTACAAATAACAGCTATCCTCTTATTATTAATAAAATAAATGGATACCTACATCACAGTTTCCAGTGGCCAAGTCATATATTTTACGTAAAATTAAGAGTACAGAGAGTTGAACGTCATAAAAGAGTTTATTTGAAAACCTCACAAAAGTGTCATTTTCGACTACCCATTTTACTATAGTTTACAATGACGATACGAAACTTTATTTGGTTGATGTCTAAAAACACTTGTGGCATGTGTATGACAAACATAGCCAGCCAGTCCTACCCCAGTTTTACTACGGTTTGTTCACGCAAAATATTTTAAAAGTAATTTGGTCATTTCCCGCGAAACTGAAACGGTACACTCTCAAAGGGAGCAAGCACCTAAATTCAACCTAAATTTGGTGTGAAATTTTCGTGCCAATTTGGTGGTTCGGTGAAATTTTAAAATTTGCTATCACGAAAGTTTTTCTGTTCATTTTGTAGCTATTTATTCCTGTTTTTTTCCTAAATTATTGTGTTGCGTAGCATGAAGTTTAATGGTAATTTTAATTGAATTTTAAGCTCCCTGTTTTTTCAAATATGTTTTTTATTCTTAAATTAAAAAGCAGGGTTATGTTCAGTGACGAGTTACGACAAGTTAAGACTTATAGTATTCCTTTCCATAAGCACCTACTTTTTTCAAAATTTTGTATTCTGTTTCAAAGTAAAAAGCAGGGTTTTGTCGAGTCTTACGACAAGTTATTCCTTTTAAAAAGAAAAGTTTCAAATACCTAGTAAGTTTCAAAAAATAGAGTCACCTGGAAAAATAAGTTGTTTTATAAATAGGTTCCTCGCAACCAAAAATAGCACAGAAACTTTCATTTTTATTCTCTCTCCAAGCCTCATTTCCTATAACCTTGGCCTATTCCAATCTAGACGTCAGATCGAAAATTTATTACCTCCGTAATTTATTACCTGCGAACTAGTACGCGTTTTGTCTGCAAACAGTCTATTCTGAATTCTGTTTATTATTACTAATGAAATCGGAAGTCATCTATCTGCAGTCTTGATATCTACGTTTAGTTTTTATTCAGAGTTTTATATTTAAATATATCGTTAGTAATATACTATATTATTATATCAGCTATAAGGTTAATAAACTAACGCTCCATCGAACCCAAAATTGATTATCGTTATCGAAAATCGTTATAAGGGCCTTTTTTGCAACTTTGAATAAATAAAAAAATGTAAGTTTTTTTATATTCTATGTACCTATTCAAAGTCGACTCTATGTACCTAACCAGCGAAATGGTATTTATTTATTTAACAGTTTATTGTAAGAAGATAGTACAGAAATAATAAATAATCATGCAGACACAGAAAATGTGCTCACGAAAAAAAAGGACACTAAAAGCTTATTAGTAAACTAACCCCCTAATTACAAAACGAGTTTTAAAGATAGTTCCAGGACCATTGTCGTTTTTTGACGTCTTGTATTTTAATTTTTTGTAGTTTCTAGTTCCAGAACAAATGTATTTTTTTTTGTATAAATCCGACTCGTCAAAAATGATATCAGTCCTGGTACTATATTTAAAACTCGTTTTGTAATAAGGGGAAAGTGTTTTTGCCTAATCTGTGCCTGATATAGGTGTAGATGTAGGTAACGGTTGTACTGCCAAAATTTTGAAGGTTTAGATGTTTAAATATTCAATAAACAAAGAGGAAATGCAATTGAATTACTTATTTTTGTGTGCAAGTCGCACATAAAGCAGCAAAAAAAGTTACAAGCTAAAACCAATTACAAGTACAACTCTCTTGAGTGTGATACTAATTCTGGACATCGCCTCTGAGAGTTCCTCATATTAATTGATTTCGAAGTTGTAGCAACTTTGTAAAGAACTTTGACAGCTATTTCTATTCCCATTGCATTGGTTCTTGTCTATTTGTCTTGACTGTGTTTTAGGATGTTATTGTTTTTGATAGTTGGATGAATATATTTTTTTATTCTAGTTTTAAAAGGTATGGGAATTTAATAAATACAAATGTTTGATATCTTATTTAAATTAAATAAGTTGAGTTTACATATTGTAAAACATATATAAACTCAAGATTTAATTTTGAGATTACCTATTTGAGTTAAGTTTATTTATTGAACAGTTTAATGTAGAAAGATAATGATTGCAATATAACATTTCAGAAACTACAGTAATCATTTTATAAATATTGGTGCACAATAATGCAATTCAAATTACAACAAAAATATTTTGTAGAATTTTTAAAATTATTTACTTAACAAAATGACAATACTGCAACGTAACTCCTACATGAAACACCAACAAAATAATGCTTTTACAACAGCAACATAAATAGAAATGAAAAACGAATTTAGAAGAAGGTAAGTACGTCGAATTAGGAGAATGATAATAACAATAAAACTGTGTGATTAAACCCAAATACTTTCATGTATACCCATTGAACATAACATACATTAGCAAGAAGAGGGCACGCATAAACTGTTTACATTGTAAATGGAAATCGTGGAAGAATTCTCGCCAAATATATTCGAATATGCTCAGAGTTCTTAGCCTATTCTAGTGGATTTGTTATAACGTCGTAAATTAAGATAGATAGAAATACTTTATTGCACACAAAAAGATACAGCATCATCATATTTAATAGTTAGACTCTTGTCGGTGGAGTATTCGCCATATAGGCCTATCCTCTGCCAGTGCCTTGACTTCTTGATACGACATGACGTTAACATGACGTTTAGATAAAACTTAAAACTATAACATTGTGCGCAAAGGCGGCCTTAACACTAAAAGTGATCTCTTTCAGACAACCTTTGGAGTAGAACTAGTTTAAGAAGACTTTAGAGTAGAGCATGGCGTAAATAAATATATTAAGAGTAGTTAAGAGTTGTTTTCTATATAAAGAGTTCTTATGAGAAATGTTTTATTTGATGATAAGCTAAAATGACGGGATTCCATTAAAATGCATAAAATTGTTTGTCATAATTTTAATTGTCATAATCCTTTTGGCATAAAATATATTGTCATAATAGTACTTTCCCATCATAATATCGAAGCATACTACTTTTTAGATATAACTTATTTTTGGACTGTATTTTTTTGTTTTTAAGTCTGAAAAAATAAATTTGAATTTTTTGTTTCTTCTTTTATATTTTGGAAGTATCTTATTCAGTTAAGGTTTGAAATATATAGCATTAATACATACTTAATAAATTATTCTGGTTATATTTAAGACGTATATTAAAATACGTGCCTACTTAAAGACTTACGCCTACATTTTCACACCGCCTTCCTCCATCTTAGCCCTCTTACATTTAAATATTCAAGACTTGTTATTTCCACTTCAATGGGTTCGAAATAAACTGATAACGACGGTTTTTCCATCATTTTCCATTCGTGTGGCTACAAAATTGCTGAAGTTTCTAAAGGTTTATTCTATAATCGGGTATTTTTATTACGCAAATGGAAATTTAAGACGTTTAACAGTTAAGAGCACAAACATTTATAAAATACTAGAGGCTGCCCGCAACTTCGTACGCATTTATCGTCATATCTTGGAAAGAAAAATATGATATCTCAAACTATTATATAGCCTATGTATTATTCTGATATATAAGTAACAAACATAACATAACATAACAAACATAACAAACAAAAACAAACAATGAGTAACAAACATTCATTGGCACAAACATTGACATTTATGATATTAGTAGGATAATGATTTGTTATCATAGCGGTGGTAGCCCAGTTGGTAGAACGCTTGCCGCGAATTCTGAGGGCGCGGGTTCGAAACCTGGCGCGGGCACGTAACTCTGAGTTTATTTCTCATGTACGGATCAATTTATTCGATTATCACTTGCTAACGGTGAAGGAAAACATCGTGAGGAAACCTGCACAAACCAAAGAAGAAATTCGAAGGTGTATGTGAAATCCGCCAACCCGCACTTGGCCAGCGTGGTGGATTACGTCCTAATCACTCTCTGTATGAGAGTAGGCTCGTGCCCCTCGGTGGGGACATATATGGGCTATCAACAACAACAATTATTTGTTACACTTATATCTGATACTGTCACTATCAAATTATTCATAAGAAGACGAAACGACGTTTAGTGGGTACAGAAAATAAATGTTCCTTTCTATAACGCGGGTTAAGCAACAGAAATTATGATCAACTTTCCACTACCTTCGCTCTTAACGCTCCAAAGGGATTACAGAACTGTCTTAAATGCAGCTCTGAAACTTTCTGTTGCCAACTTTATAGCCAAAGATCCTTTCATCTTTGGAACTTTCAATAAGTAAACCAAAAACCGTCTACACATAATTTTACTTGGTAAGTAGGTACACTTAATTTGATTGGGAAGTTTGCTAATCTCCTACCTTTGAAGCAAGATCTGTAAATTAGATAAAAGATACCTTTTAAGTTTTAGAGTAGCCCTTAGGAGTCCATTACACGCTCAGCTTCTATCAAGATTTGGGGGCTGTTTAATGAAATTTTCTGTCGAGATTTTTAAATGGGGCCGTGTTTTGTAATTTTGGGCACTTCCGTGGAAATTCATGATGGAGCCGACGACGGTTCGACTAAATTTTAAAGGCGCTAGCTAAAATATAGGCCTTATTTACAAAATTGATTGATAGTACACACGAAATAGACGTCGAAAAAGGTATGGAGATGTCTAGTTATGCATCTAGAGAATAGAAAGAAGAGAGAGAGAATGCTCTCATGGTAGTAGGCTACTAAAGTCCATTCTAAATGGTATCTAAATGGGGGTATTGACGTCACTCCTAGGTAAAAACGTACTTAGGCGTGACGTCACGAGCAACTTTAACCCAATGTATCTTTATCATTTTTAGTTTAAGAGAAAAAAGAAGAAATACGTGTTGAATATTTTTTTTTTGTCATCATGCCTATTCTGTTCTGCTTTCCAAAAACAAATAAACAAACAAACATCTAAGTACGTATAATGTGTTTTATTTATACGATTTAACTGAGAAAGGTCTACCTGTAAGCCCATTAACGATTTTCAAACCCCATAAACTCGTTTGGACGCGGAAACTTTTCACTCGGAAAACCGAGGGGAAATAACAAAAGTATTTTCGTATTTTATTGTCAAATTGTTTTATTTGATAGACCTTTGTTTTTAATTCTGTTAAGTTGCTCACTTATGCTAGCATTGGTTTAAGAACTGTCGCTAGTTGTGGCTGACTTGAGAGACTTTCCTAAAATTGGGGGGAAGTGGTATCCGAGCATGCCTTAAAATCTGGGGCCCAAGTCTGCTTATTTACAATTATCTCAATTGTGTTTCCGCATAAAGTCAAAGTCAAAGTCAAAATATATTTATTTCATAGGCACAAAAAATGCTCTTGAAACCGTTACATTACTTATTATAATATACTTTTTTTAAGCTAGTGCTAGATTCGCAAAGCGCAGTTTCCCCCAGAGAAGAACCTAGCAAGAAACTCTGTGGGGTTGTTTAGTATTCATAGTTTCAATAAGAGTATCGATGTAATTTTTTGACACATTTGGTCGCAATCAGTGTAAGCCATTGTTCAACAGAATACCAAATGCGTCAAAAAATGCCATTGACACTCTTTCGACACACAATTGAGGCTATTTTAAATTAGCAGATTTGGGCCCCTGAATTAAACGCGATCGGAGCCGCGGACGAATGTTAGTAAATTACAAAATATATATTGTATGTAAAGTACAGGTATATAAATAATGCTAGTAATAAGCTAGTATAGCCTAAAAAATTTCTAGGAATTCAATGAACAAAAGCGTCATATCTTGTTATACCTACTAAGTACTTATACCAACGACGATGGCCTATCAATCTGTAACATTTTAAAACATAGTCTGTATAATGACAAAGACGGTGATGATCGTGCTTGTAAATATGAGAAGAGGCATTTAAAACTTTTTTACAATCTCATTAATTTACATCGATGTTTTGTCGCGCCTTTTTAATGTAATCAGGAACTGTAATGACGTAACTTTTAATACCGCCTCTTTGCTTAACTAAGTTAAAAAAGTTAGAAGTTTTGTTTTTATAATTAATTCATTCTGTCTTCGAAAATTTCGTGAGAATCAACAAGATAACTGATGTTTGATTTTTGAAAAGCTTTGCTAGTAGGTACTCGTATGTTAATCATAATCGTTTCATACTTATAGTCCTTCACTAGGATTCCCTTTGACGTGGATATTATGAACACACACTAAGATAAACAGACAAAAATGCAAAAAATACCTCATAGTGGCAGTCTAGCATAGTGACCTTGATTATTTTATCGAAAATGTTGTTTTTTTTTCTTCCAAAATCCGTAACGTGTATATTTTCTTATTGATCCTTTTTATTCTCTAAACGGCACAAAAGCAATACCACTTTAATCTTAAACCCACGTCTAAAACAAAACCAAAACAAATTGATCAAACAAGAGAAGTTTGCCAAACATATAAGCCTCCATTGGTACAAAAAAAATGTATTCGAAACCAATTCCGTTTGATATTACACTAGATTGGTTACCAGATCAATCTGATTACAGATCGTAACCAAATATGTTGTCACAAAATCCAATTCAGTTCACCTCACGTTCTTCGTTCATTTCTGCGTGGGCCTTATCAAGATTATGCGACGTGATAGTGCGGAGCTGGGGTACTGATTTAAACCTCTTCAAGAGCTTTTATCAGGCTATTTTGTGGCTGATTTAGGCGTAGGATGAGTGTAGAGAGAAATAAAATAGCAATATTTGTGGTAAAAACTAATAAATAGTAATAAAATAGCCTAATAGGTACTCAAGGAAGTCAAAACACACGGCTTAAAATATTTTAACGTTGGTACCAGCTCATTCTGTCAACATGAAGATAACTTCTAATAGCGTACTTATATATTGCTAGATTAGCTTTATCCGATATAGGTAGTTACTAGAAAATAGAGCTTTTATGATAAAAGGAAAAAATGCCAAAAAAAATTCAAGAACGGTTATCGAACATCGCTCTCGTTTTTGCCCATTGATTTTAATATACTACTCACTGTAATTAAGGTCCAAATAGGCAAAAATATCCAGTCCAAATCGGCGGTACTTTTGAAAGCAGTAAATCAACGCCCCAGCTCTCACACTGCAAGAAAAAACTCTATATTTTTGCAGCGACTGAGATGTGACGTCACACGGCGGATTGGAGATCTGTTGACATAACTGATGAGTTGTCGTGAGATGTCGGACGCCGCAAAGCTATCTCATTAACTTGATTATGTTTTACCTTGAAACAGCTAGAGCCGTGTTGGGTTTGAGACATACGGATGTCATGAATGACAAACATGATTTTTTGAATGATGATGTTTTGTGGTGTCGCAGAAATTAGGACGTTTCGTTATAAATTGAAATCAAGTTTTATTATTGTAATGATATTTAAAGAAAGACAAACAAGTATTGTTTCTCAGATTTGTTAAAGTTCTTTGCGATAAGGCCAAGTCAGGAGTACCCTATACCGACGTGCATGTATGAGGCGATTGATGAATGTGGTATGTTTGGATTGTAGCAAGTTTAGGGAAGTGAATCTTGCCTACCCCGATAGGAGAGAGGCGCGACGGCTATGTAGGTATGTTGAGATAAAATAAAAACATTTCTCAGTGTTGTGTAGTTAGTCTTAGAGAGCGCGATATTTTGATGTGCTCTCCTGTTGAAGTCTAAAATCATATATTATATTGTTTATTAGTATAATATCGTCACTCTTAATTAAACACTACACTGCATCTTGATATTCAAACTATGAGCAAATCATTAGACAATCAATTACAAGCACGTTTCATACGATTGCATATTAAAACTGACATGTGATATCTTATATGAAATATTAATTAAAGATGTCATAAATTATGTCATGTCATTTATCATTGCGTTATATAAAACTGTCATTGCACACGTTTAAGACAATTCACATTCTAATTTATAAACGTCAACTGTCAGTTAATTTCGTCAGTCCGTTTGAAATCTGTTTTTAACGTCCGTATGTTAACATCCAAAGGGAAATTGTATTTCTCAAATATATATCGCTCCTATCTCTGAAATTGTGCTCTTATTTTTCAGAATATAAGGTTTGTTTTGGTTTAACGGTTTCGCTTTATCATTTTGGTCTCGCCAGTGTAGTTATAGTACCTATGAGGAAAAATTGAAGAGTGCCTTGAAACGTGACATTTTGGGGGTGTTCAGGAGCCGTCAGAATATTGTGATTCGTCGTTATCTGTACTTATATCGTAAAAACTTTGTGTGTTCTATTTTGGAGATAACACGATGAGGTTTTTGTTTGCCGTGGTCAGGTTTTCCATTCGTTCGAACAATGTTTGGTACCCTAAATAGATTGGAAGGTGCTTTCTGTAAATATCTTTTGTGGTACATAATTGTTATTTGGTTACTATGTTTATTTCCGTTTAGTTTTTTATTGGCTCTTTCTAATAGATTTTTCGAGGATTGATTTTGTCATTGCCTTGCTAATACCTACACCTTTAATGCAACGTATAGAAAAACACTTGACCGTTCACAGTCAACCGATGATACGTTAATGTATACTCCGTTCGATTTAACGAAATATGAAACACTATCATAATATATGAAAAACTACACTTCATTAAAGTCCGTTCACAACCTTAATAAAATACAGTGTTTCACCAACGAAACTAAAAATATATATTTTTTATTATTCACCCAAGCTATTCCTATTTGCTATAGTCAAGATAAAAGAAAATTACTGCGGAAAATAATGGCGCCAATATGAGGCTAATTCGAACGAAACACAGTCGTGACGTCATTGTTGACGTCATCATTGACTTATGCGAGGGAAAGTGTTGACTTATGGAAATGTAGTTAGGTTTGGAATTTATTTAGGAATAATAACAAGCTTTTGTAGTTATAAATACAGAATGCTTTATTATCTGATGATATAGTAAATAAGGCACGGTTTTTCATTTGCCTGTTAATTCCTAGGAATATTTTGTAACTGTCACTGTTTAAAAATGTCATATTTTATGAAATAGACATGAGTTTATCTGTTAGTTAAATTTTATCTGAAAATTGAAAAGCCGGGCCTTAATGGAATAATTTACATAAAAACAAATAATTTCTGTCGAATTATGGATGAGTCGAACACTTAAAAGAGGCACTTTTTAAACAAAATTCAGCTGATTTAGAATCTTAGAAGTTTACGTCTATTTCTCTTTATATTTCGAAACACGTTCATCGAGTTTAGTTTTACGAATACCACGAACTGTATTTTGGCTTAGCACACAGCTTGTTTATCCCTAGCTACATCTTCAATGCACGTTAACCCCAGTACAGACTATCCATTAACTGGTATAACTGGAAAAGCCGAAGCCCTGGAGACCATCTGGAACACAGCTAGGTGTAGCATTGTAGTGTACCGGAGATTACTAACGATCCCTCTTGTGAATCTTCGGCTGTTTTCGGATGTGCTCAGGGGGGGCCCAATCCGGCTTTATAAGAGAGATACAGCACGCTGAATCACCAATTTTGGTGCCTTCATAGAAGCTTTAGTTCTTAAAATTCTCTTAAGCACCTCATGTAGCACTTATTCTTATTACCAAATTGTTTGTTGGGTTGTCTATCTATTTTACTTATGCGGTATCAACCGCTAAGATTAAGATTTTTTAGGTATCCAATATCTTGTGCAATTATAAATCTAAATATAAAATAAGAATTGTAAAACAATCAAGAGTACCCTAAACCGACAGGCTTGTTTGTATGAGGTGTGTTTGGATCGTAGCAAGTGGAAGGAAGTGGTCTCTGCCTACCCCAATGGGAGAGAGGCGTGACGAATATGTGTGTATATATATGTTACGGGCAATGTGATTAATTGGGCATTATGAATAATGCCCAATATAAGCGGGAAATGTGATAAATACTATGCAATTAATCAAATTTCCCGGGCATTATGCATAATGCCCGTCACCTATTGGGCAAAGTGATAATAAACTTGTTTCTACATACACACTAACGAACATTTACGTACGTAAAACAATATTTGAAAAGAGCAACCCAATAGAGTTTTTTGCTAAGTTCTTTTTTAACATTCGATTAGTTATTTTCTTTTATAGAATTTGTATACTTTCAAATCTATTTCCACCATTTTCCAAACAAATGCAAAAATTAACCTGAAATTCGAAAAATTGTATATAAATTAGGTTATCCATCCTTTTATTTTGCACCCAAACTGCCGAACAGAGCCAAACTGATTTCCACAAAATTTATAAATATATATAATTTATATATAAATATATATAAATTATATATATTTATATATAATTTATATCTTTAAGGTTTCAATCAGTCTATCCAATGAGCTTGTAATCTGTAGAGGTACTTCAAAATAATCACTCAATTACAGAAACCGCTCATTATTTTATTTATCTGATAAACAAATTGTCGACTCTTCTGAATTTTAACAAGAAAATTGGTAACTAATTAGTGTAATGGAGCATCAGCTTAATTGACGTTACCTTCAACTGTTAGGAGGATTTACAGGGAAGAGATGAAATATTTTTGAAGTCGACGCAAAACAAACGCCACCCGCCCGCGTGACGCCGCCGCCGCTGCCCCGCGCGCTTACCCCCCCGCTGATATCGCAATGTGAAACAGATAGAATTTTTGAAAATACCTAAACTGGCGCCGCACGATAGACTCACAATCCTCTTAAATGTAATACCATTATGTAGACTGTTTTTCATGACATAGCGGGACTACCTATTGTCATTTAGTTTAAGCCCTTATTGCGTTAAGTACAAAAATTATCATTGATATTTTTCGGCACTGGCTTCCCCTTGGGCACCTTTATTTATTGCAATCGTCGGGTTGATGAAAGTCGGCCTATCAGGTCGAAGGTGTTATAGTTAGGTGTTTTTTTTTCCACTGAGCATCATTATAGGGGTGCCGTGTCCAAGCGACAAAACCCCTTTTCATTTATAATAGACAAAAAAAAAATTCAAGTCAACGTACACTTTTGTCTGAGAACTAAAAAAGCCCTTATTTAAAAGTATGACATGATTGTTGTTGTTAGCCCATATATGTCCCCACCGAGGGGCACGAGCCTACTTTCATACAGAGAGTGATTAGGCCGTAATCTACCTCGCTGGCCAAGTGCGGGTTGGCGGATTTCACATACACCTTACAATCCAAAAATACTCGATACATTTCACTTCTAATAGTAACCTACTCATTGTAGCCACCCAACGATTGTGAACCGGTCATTTTTCCGTCTGTTCCATTACCGGAAAAAATTGAGTGGGCACCTAAACCTTTTCGCGGGAAGATCGAGTTAGAGAACGACCACCTGCGTACAATATAGCCGTATTAATATTTATCGAAATTTATCTTTTAGGGTACCGTATATACCTACGATATAATATGGGTCTTATATCTTCTCTTATATGATGAGGCAATAGGGCTGACTTCATAAAAATGGCAATATAGGTATTTGGTTCGTCTTTTACGCCCGTTATTAATAACCTATCCTGATCCGTTTTTACCAAATCGAGATTGAAAAAACAAAACACAATTGTGTTCTTGACATGTTTTTGGTACACAAGAGATTATTAATAACGGGCGTTAGGCTATTGAAAATATTAGAAACACATTTTTTACCTGATCAAATACATAAATAAGTATAAAGGTATAAAGAATCATAGTAACGGGTTTTCACCTCACTTCTAACTCAAAATTGTACTTAGGCGTGACATCATGAGGAACTTTAACTCTCAATTTATCGTTGTCATTTTTAGTTAAAGATAAAAAAGGAAAAAATACGTGTCCAATTTTTTTAATAATCTAACTAAGTCAGAGACCTTCACGAGTGACTAGGCAGAGGCGGCTTAAGATGGAGAATCGTGGAGAAGCAGAAGAGAGGCCTTTGCCCAGCAGTGGGTCATTGATGACTAGATAAGATAAGATAACAGATGAATTTAAAAAATAATTGACATCATCCCTATTTCAGTTGAACGATTTGTGTGAAGTGAATTGTTTTAATAAGTTTGTTCGAGTTGTTATTAATTTGTTAAGGATGGGTTGCACGTGTTCGTTAAAGTTTTGATTGATTTGTAATAAGCGGGGGTTTTCGAATTAATACAAAGGTGGAGTAGTTTCAGTGTAACTTATAACTAATATTGAAATATATTAATTAATCTATCTATCTATATAAATAAAAATGAATTGTTGTTCGTTAGTCTGATTAAAACTCGAGAACGGCTGGGCCGATTGAGCTGATTTTGGTTTTAAAATGTTTGTCGTAGTCCAGGGTAGGTCTAAACGGTGAGAAAAATTCGAATAATTGCCGGGAAAGCCCTAAAACAGACCTTTTCTTTTTCCCATACAAATGTTTTCTTACTAAAATGTAGAGTCAATTTGAACTTTATTCCTACACAATAATGTTCATTCTAAGGCGGGACAAAGTTCGTCGGGACAGCTAATTTTCAATACAATGTTCACTTAAATACATACACATACATATCTGTCACGTCTCTCTCCCATTGGTGTAGGTAGAGACCACTTCCTTCCACTTGCTACCATCTAAACATACTTCTTTCGCTTACATTCTTTCTCAATAAGTAAATTAAAATCAAAGGGAAATTACGAGTACCTTTATTTCCTAGGCAAATCTATTGCACTTAAACATGCTGATAAATTATTGAATTTTTTTAAAAGCTTACGTGCGCCTGATTCGCAATATAGCTGTTTTCCACTTAGGTTGCTCTTTTCAAATAAAGTTTTAAAATTCTTATAAACAAATTTATTAAGTACCTACCTAACACCACATCAGATTCACCTAAAATAATAACAAAAAACACATTTATCATTTACTTCTCTTTTTTTCTGTCTCTATGTACTATCATCTTACAATTAACTGTTAAATAAATAAATAAATAAATAATAAATTTAAATAAATAAATAAATAAAAAATAAATTCTTCAAATCAAATAAGACTAAGTGCCCGTTTTCCTACCTACAGATAAAATGTAACTGACAGATAAACCTATGAATATTTCATTTAAAATGACGTTTTAAATAGAGGCGGGTATAAAATACCCGTCAGATACATTTTATCTGTACGTATTGAAACAGGCCCTTAGTACACAAAACCCTGCAAATCCCAGTTCGGTAATTAATTAATTACCTTTTAGAGGAAAACAGAGATTACTATCCCATTTGGGCGTTTCTAAGAATACGTGAAATGGCGGTACGCCGCAACATAAGGATGTCATTAGGGCTGGGGAATAAGTAGAATTACTAATACTTTTATTAAAATTACCTGTTAGTTCTAGTTTCGAGTATTTTTGTTCTGAATAAGATTCTATTCTAGAAATCTATGAAAGTTTCCTTTGCAAAGTTTAATTTATGATTTTATAAAGATTACCTACGCCTTGTGAATATGAGTAATGAAAAATCTCCTTTCACTCTTATTCGCCTTCAACCTTTCTCTTAGCTACATGCCTGACTTCCACGGGTAGCCCGCAAATGAAAAGTATAAATTTTTCATATAAAATTTCATTTAAACTACCTATACAATTAAGTAGTAAGTAGTTAGGTAGTCGATAACTGTAGGAAATCATAAAATCGTGAACTGCCAATTTAGGAACTTATTTCAAACTATACGTCCGAAAAAACATAGGTACCTAATTTTATCTATTTTTCAACGACTTGAATTGTATTCACAAACAAATGTTTCCTTCAAGAAGCAACCATATCTAAGTATCTATGTATATACGTGTTATATAGATACCTTTCTATATACCTACCTTCATATAGTTCTTCAATTATATTGACAAACGAATATTTACTTCAGCCAGCAGCCCTACCTCTATATGTACGATTATATAGATGCCTTTCTGTATACCTCCCTTCATATAGTTTTCCTGTCCTCTCGCAGACACTGAATAATAGAATTTGAAAGGAGTCCGCAGTCTCCTGTAGCGAAAATACTAGGAACAAGCCTGTAACAATGACGTGGGAAGATATGAAATAGATACGGTAGGTGTTTTATAAAAATGTGATGTATTTTTGTTTAGTTACATTTTGATTTTGGTTGTTTGAGTTGTTGTTTTTTAAGCCATTTTTATGTTAGGTTTGTTTGAAAGATTTTTTTAGTTTTCTTATTTGTTGTTTAGTATATATAGCTTTCATTTGTTTAGTTCAACAAAATCCGACAAACATAATACGAAAACTAATACTTACCTTAATTTAAATGTTCGTTACAATGAAATTTTCTACTCGTCTCATTCAAATTAGTCTTTTTACTATGACCATATTTTTAATACATTTTATTCATTACAGATTTTTGTTTTTAATTTAATATGTTGAATTTAAGGATATTTCGAACTTATTATCTCTCAGAAGTACATACAATTTTTTCTTCACAAAGAATTAGACTAATTGATAAATAAGACCATCTCTTTACCTTCCAATACATACAAAGTCTTCTAATACTGTTAATCAAATACCATTAGTTTCTTATCTACGAAGGCAAGCTTTCCTCAGTCGGTGTCTGAATCTCTTGGGCTTCAGTAGATTTATGTGATACGTGGACGAATTTCTGAAGAGTACTCGGACAATGACCGGCCGTTTCTAGTGCATGCTCTGAGAAATATATTTGTTATGTTTTGAAAGTGTGTTTGGATTGTAGCAAGTGGATGGAAGTGGTCCCTGTCTAGTATCTACCTCGATAGGAAAGTGGCGTGACAAAAACGTTTGTACGTGTATTATATACATCTCATAATCATATATTTATAAGCCAGGCTCTAGTCGGTAGACCTATTGTACTTTGGATTAAAATATACAACAAATTTTTTTTTGGCACTAAAACGAAATCAGGGGACAACACCACGGGTGCAAAACACACCGGGAGCGTAACCCACGAACCCGAGAAAAGGGTGAGAAAACGCCATCTTTGTCTTTGTAGAAATATAAGTAAAACAATCTTTTAATTACTGCAAACTTTTATTTTAAGATACTTATTACACCGCGCACACACCAAGTCAGACATGACAGCACAGAACAGTGTTGCCAACACATTATAAAAACAAAATATTACATTGCTACCAACAGTCTCTCTATCTGATCTGTTGAAATAAGTAATTAATTAAGTTAAATCATTGTGAAAAGATAGGCCTAAATGGCGGACGCTCCACCGGAAAGATTCTAACTTAAATATAAAAAAGCTAGTAATTAAAAGCAAAGAAAACATTTAAGCACAGAATATTCTTCAAACCAAAATTTTCCCTTAAACAACATTATCTTCGATGGTTACAGACATTTTGCTAAAACGTTATTGAATTTACTCGTAAAATAACGAAATACGGAGCATGTACAAGAAATATTACAATGTTGAAGCGAACACAATTTCATTTCGACAAATTGTATTACAAATAGATTTACTTGTGCCTTTATAAATTAGATTGTTGGTCTAGGGGCTTTTTAGGTTTGGAAATGTTTTTAGTGTTTATTGATTTAGATGTAGCCCCGCAAATAAACAATTGACAGGAGTTTGACTGGTCCGTCTTACTTTGCCAGTGATACTCTGATCTAGAAGATAGGTAAGTGAATTTTTTGTTCGTGGAGTTTTGCGTAGAGTATTGATAAGGCAGTGTTATTACCTATATTATTGTTTTTAAAGTGTACAATGAAACGAGCCTTTAATCTATGAAAATTCAAGTAACTAGCAATTTACTTTCGTAATTCGACAAGACGAAAAATTCTTACATCAACTTTTAATAAGTACACTTTTAAAAGCAAAGGAAAACAAATTTTCTATTGTTTACATGTGTCTTCATATATTTTCAATAAAAACTAATAAACTACGTTAATGACTCTAACTATTTACATACAAATACTCGTACGTGTATATAAAAATGAATTACGTTTATTTTTCTCGATCTCTTTTTTACAAAACTGTTAGAGCTAACTAACAGTTCGAGCGCAAAAATCTCAGCGAAAAGTTCCAACATTCTTTTACAATCCTTTTAATCTTTAAAACATTCGTTCTCCAGTTAATCCTCGTGTCTAAGATTTCCTGATAGCAAGTAGCGTTTCACGGTATAATATCATTGCAACAGGTTAGGTTGGACTATCGCCAGGATGTCAAGTAGGTACTCTAAAGAGGGCAAAGAAGTCAACTCTTACTGACGTTTTGAGAATTTACTTCCTTTTTCTGTTGGGAAAGGTGTGTTCGCAATATTTAGTGGAAAGAATACGTTGTTATGAGAGACGTGTCTTGCAGCTCTAAGTGCTAAATTCACACATTGTAAACATTCAGATGTATTGTATGTAAAGATAAAGCCTATTTATTTATCGATCCATAAATTTATCAGCATTTTTATCTTTAGTCTACCAAGAAAAACGGCAAACATATTTTTCATCTGTACATATACTTATGTCGATCAGCTGAAATAATGGGCATAGGTACCTATGTATGAAACATTTTTTTCTCAGACTTTCCCATATTTCTTGGATTCAGTTATTGAATTTTTATGTAGTGTTTTAACTTGAACTTTAATGAATAAGAATAAAAATACAATTATTACATTGGTTTAGTTAAACCGAATAGAAGAGAGAGATAATTAATGTCCCTTGATTTTGTAAGAGAGTCATAAACATCTTGTAGTATTTCAAAATGTACAAATAGTTTCTAAAACCCTAAACAGTAAATACTTAAACTCCTCCATATGTTGTCTTCATTAAAAACTAGTTCGTTCTTGACAATTGTAAATTACTTTTCCAACGCTAGTTGTTTAAATTGTTCCTTTTCCGTCTTAAGATAAAACGAACGTTTTAAGTTAGTCAAACCGTGTACTAGCACTCAGTTTAAGTGTTCTGTAGAGGTAATATTTGTAGGGGAATTTTAATTTAGTCGGTGTTCATTTGCGTAAGTAGTTGGGTTATTATGAATTGTTTTGTGGAAGAATTAAAGAAATGAATACACTTGTAACGGTGATGCTTAATCAACGTTACAAGTCATGCGGGGCGTTGCAAAATATTGTAATTAGATTTTCATGACATATGTACTTAGGTAAGAACTCACACATAATTAAGACCAGATTAATAGATAACTTATTTAAAGTGTCTAAAGTTGAAGATAGGTTTTTGCTAGCCTCAATAATTACCCTCTGATCAAGTTATAAAGCTAAAGAGACTAATACCAGGTACGCAATGCATTATGAAATCTGATCATTATGATATCTCTTAAGTAGTGTGACGGAAAAAGTTCTCCATATTCGAAATGTACGTTCATCTCCATATTCTGACCTACCGTGACTTTTCAAACCCAACCAAACTAAAAAGTAAATAAATAAATAGTTCGCCAGACAAACAACTACCGTTCACATACCTCAGTCTAGACACGGCAGAGTGCCAAACGGTAGCCTAGCGACTGGCCACACTGGCATTAACAAAGCACTGGGCGTTACACTATAATGCCAGACCTGCCAGTCGTCATTTCCAATGGGCGTGACGTTTGGCCAGCCAATCCTTGGCAGATAATAAGTTTAACTAGTAATTGTTTCAGAATTAATGCCAATAGTTTTATTACTGTGACACTTCTATTGTTTTTAGTGTCGGTTTAATTTAATTACTAGTTGTTTTGTCTGATTGAATATAATGTGTGCCAATATTATTGTTTTCAGTATCGTATTTATAGGAATGATTTATTTATGATGGTAATTAACCTGTTTTGAATGCAGTGGTATGTATACAGTGTATTAATTACAACAGAGCATCTAATAGGGTTATTTTTTGTCAAAATTTTATTTTGATCAAATGCTATTTCGTAGTTCCATGAATGCACGTATTATCAACTCAACTAATCATCTCTACTAATATAAAATAATATAAAAACTCTACTTATACTAGGTACTAATCATTTGATTCAACTGTAGCTTATTAATCAAACCCATCACTAAATAAAATACTAAAATATTCTGATTCGGTACGCATTACATACCTCATCATCTCTTGTCAGTGGAGCATTCGCCATTTAGACCTATCCTCTGCCAGTGCTTTGACTTCTTGATACGACATGAGGTTAAATTTCTCCTTCACTTTTACATACATTAAGGTGCGTACAGACCATGTAACATGTTATTAAACTTGTGTTTTATAACACGTCCACACTATGTAACCTTGTTATTCAACATTGCAACATAAAATAATACTGTACACATTAGAATAACAATGCAATATAACAATGTTATATAACCGTTGTCGTTTGTCGTTCTCCAGTACAATCCACGCGATCAAAGTTATATAACATTGTTGTACATATCAATAACATGTTACTATACCATGTTTTATAACATTCAGTGTCCACATTATGTAAAACATGTTATATAACAATGTTAAATAACATGTTATGTTACATGGTCTGTACGCACCTTTACATACTCGTACCCGTACGATATAAAACGTTATGATCGAATCATAAATCAAATAAAAACTCTAACGTTCCGTATTTTATTTTTCAGGTAAGCACGTATTTCGTGTGGAGTGGCTTCTTCGAACATCGGTAAAAAGAGTTCAATCTACGAGATCTTAAAACGAGAGCGAAAATAAACTTGGTACGAGATTAATAAAATTAAAGCAATTTTCGACCATGATTCTTGTTAAAAGTTAATCTTTCGAAAACTATTATTGTGAAACAGATACAAGGTTTTTGTTTCAAGGTGCAGAGGGTCATTCTGTGTGTCGGTAATTTCAAGCTCATAACTTACTCAATATTTAAAAAAATCGAAACGTATGGACCTAGATCAAGGCTTACTGAATCAAATGATACTAAAATTGTCTAATTACGGATAGGTTTAGGGGTTGGGAAACGTTATCGCCCGAAACAATATTTTTATCACAAATGTATGGAGATTCGCGCGGCGCACGATCGCCTCGCAATCCTCTTAACTCTCAATTAAAGAGTGATGGTGGAGAGAATAATAGAGCCGTGTTTGGACGATATGAATGATTATCAGAATTACCCGATATACAGAGTTTCGCACTTCGGGTATTTTTGAAAATGACGTGTGTCTCGTCTTTTGATATTTCCACAATACTCTTATAAAATAACTTTTCGTAGCACGTAGGTCTGCTACGTGCTACGATGCAGCAAATTTTGCTACGATTTAACTTGCTACGACAGATACGACTAGGTTACTCATTGTTTTTGAAATCTGCGTTTCTGTTGGTCATACATTTAGATGGAAGAATTAAAATGACTGAGATATTTAAAAAATATATTCACACGGTTCACCTTTTTCACTTTTATAGAATCAAGCATAAAAGTTATTATTTTAAACAAGTATTTTATCATAAGACTATCTACAGCATTAATAGAATTTCCATGAAAATACGAGTATGTTCCGAATCATCTCAAAACAGATCCAACTCATCAAAACTCACTCTCCCAAACAGAAGAACATCCCAAAATATATATTATCATAATCAGAACATCGACGGCATGAGAGTAAACCCAAAGTGACTCATTTTGTAATTAAAATGCATTGATTTCTCGGAAATTGGAAGCCGCCGTCCACAAAGTAATCTTTTAAACTAGCTACTGTTTTTAACGTGTCTTCTTTACATTACTGTTTAAGTTTAAAGTGACGAGCGATTAGTAATCATATCACGAGACTAGCATGTAATGCATGCTACCCTGTATAGAACAGAAAGGTAATTCGGATTAAATGAAATTGGCAGATTTAAATTCGTTCTCATCAAACTTTTTCGAATTCGCATTGGGCTAACATTGGGGATTACGGCCTAATTAATCTCGTAGTAGAGTAAGCTCTAGTCCCTGTAGTGGAGATGAAAGGACTGATAAGGAAGAGCTAGTAGTATGTTTGATAATGGCTTTAATTCGAATCAAATAAAGATTTGATACACAAATGGGTTATAAGTAATGAAAACTTTTTAAAAGTAAAATTTGCATACCCTTATTTATGCAAGTAAACATAAATGGGGAATAAACCGATCATGTTTGTAGCTTTTTAGATGTCTTGTTTTAGATGACGCTATCTATTCTGTTTACTGAATGTGTTTTAATTTATGTACTACGATCTTCTATTACGTAATTTTCTATTAGAATGAACTATGGGTCAATACATCTCAAGCTTAGGTGAGACGAGCTCAATTCATTCAGGGGCCCAAGTCTGCTAATTTACAGTATTGTCAGTCATGTGTTGGCCGAGTGTCGCAATCAGTATAAGCCATTGTTTAGCAGAATACCGAATGTGTCAAAAAATGCCATTGACACTCTGCCGACACACAACTAAGGTTATTTTCAATTAGCGACTAGGGACCCAGTGAAGAGTCTTTTCAAAAACTTGCTTAACAAATCGCTGCACCTCATCACTGGCACTTTACAATATCAATCTCAAAGCTATTTAATTTATGAAGGCATTTTTATTAGTCCGTTTTTATCGTAGCTACTGAAATACTAACAGCCGATGATCAGACGAACGGGATACTCGTTTGTTTAATTGATTTCATTTTAATGTGTCTCTGGTTAATGTTAAATGTTAAATGTGTAATTTGTCTGATAAAATAAAATTAATTTTGATAGATGTTAAAAACCAGTAAAGTTATTGAAATTCTGAGATGAAAGAAGCACGGTGTTCCTTATTTTGATGTTAGGTTATCAATCTTATCTTATCTAGCCATCAGAGTCCCACTGCTGGGCAAAAAATAGGTGATATTTTATTCCTTAACCCAATTATGATGCATTGATCCAATTTTAATATTAAGTACATCTTTTTTATTTAATTTTTTTCTTCCATCGCAAAAATTTAATCTTTCGCTTTCTGATGTTATCATTGAATCTTTAAGTACCTATATAATGACTTCCTTGTCAAAATTATATAAAAACTAAAATTCCAAATGATCCACACAGACACAAGCCAGTAATTACACTGATTCAATCTGCTAATACCCGATAATCTTAACGGACAAAGAAATATAGCGGACAGCTGCTCGCGACCTATTTCGAGGGAGACAATAAAATCTCTGTTGAACTTTGTTAAATTACTTGTAGTGACTTTCAACTGTGCCGAGTTTCAGATTGTACGTTTATTTCGACACAAGTTTCTTTGTGTTTATTGAAGTTTGACGCGTTCGAAGTTTTTTATGTAGAATTCATTTTGAGATTATTCTGTGTTTTTACTTGTGGCGTGGTTTGATATGTATTTGCGAAGACTTGTTACGATTGATAAAAGTTCAAAATTGAATAATTAAAGATGAATAATAAATAGAGCATTAAATAATGTATAGATGGCGATTACTTCACTGATAAGAGTCTGACTCTTAAGTATAATATGATTAAAGGAATTGCACTGAAAGGTCTTTGTGTAAAAACAAATGAACTAAGATACAGTAAATTGAATTGTCTACCTTTGATCAAAATGATCTGCAACTCTTTTAACGACTTACAACGGTATTTAAGGTATAAGCCTGTATAAGCCTAGCAGACTACTTAACTCTATGAGAGTGAATTTTTTTTTCAAATAATACCTACTCTAGCCTGTAATAACCCACTAGCTGGGTAAAAACCTCTGTCTTAGTTTAGGTATATGTCGTTAGAAATATTCTTCTTTTATACAACAAAAATCGCATTAGGTATTCTATGTTGTATCGTATAACGTGCTCAAATGAATGGAAGAGAATAGAGTAGTGAGACACTGACAAGAGCGACTCTCTTAATCCATACTAATCCATACTAATATTATAAATGCGAAAGTAACTCTGTCTGTCTGTCTCGCTTTCACGCTAAAACGGCTGAACCGATTAAAACGAAATTTGGCACACAGATAGGCTATAGCCTGAGAAAGAACGTAGGCTACTTTTGATTTCAATAGCGCAGGTTAAGCAAACGCGACGCGAGCGCCGCGCAAGATAATAATAAAAGAAATCGCGGGCAGCCACTACTTAAAAATATGACGAGCATTACTCTTCAACATTGTCACCAACTACTTAAAATTATTTCCACAGCTACCTAAACCGAAGACCACCGCGACGTCTGATATTATATTTACGACCGTATTAAAATAGAACTGGAATTCAGAATTAAATGGGACGAATGCCACACGTGTTCGGTTACGCGTCAAATGTAATGACAATAAAGTTTCAGTATTCCGCATTTGCTGTGTATATTAATTTGATCTTCGTGTGGGCTGACGAATAAGTTGCGGTAAAGCTCATTAAATTAATGCTTCAATTAAACTTCACTGTGTTTTTAAGGAATTTATATTAAATCAGAAGTCACCTTAACCGACTTGCATGTATGAGGCGACTGATGAATGTGAATGACGCGAAAGAAGTGTATTTGGATCGTAGCAAGTAGAGGGAAGTGGTCTCTGCTTATCCCGATGGGAAAGAGGCGTGACTAATATCTATGTATGTATTATAGATATCTATGTATTAAATGGAGACTTAGGTTTTAATCTTTCACATCCCAGAAAAAAAAACAATAGAAAATCTATTGTGTCTGGGTTTATAATGGGTCAGTGGGATGTGAGAGGTTGAAGCCCTCTTCGTGAAAATCGACTAATTTACTAGCCAAGATATAACAGTTTAGTAGATTTGAAGTGAAGAAGGAAATCAAATTCTTATTTGAATTATTTTATAAACCCACGTATTTTCAAATTCATCCCACAAATATACTGGCGTAAAATTAACAGTTAATATTCAGTCATTATAACATGAAATCACAGTATCTCACGTCATTAAATTAATATACTAATAACACAAATCCCATATTAATTGACAGCCATGTAAACCATGTTGGAAATCTGCCAATAATGCGGGAATGATCACTCATTCGGGCATGAACGTAAATCGATGACTTGCTACGCTTGATTTGCTCGAAATATCATCTATTTTGTAAATGTACATAATATTTTTAGTGACTTACATAGACCAAATAAAAGAGGGAATAGAAGTTGTGTCGTATCAGGTGCTCAAACGGACGGCAGAGAATAGAGAAGAGTGGCGCAGACTTCACCGATAAGAGCGACTCTCAAATTTATGATGATGACTCTACTCAGATAAAAAACTGACAGATAAACCTACCTATACTGGGTGTAACAGAATGGGGGTATATAGCCTAAACACAGCGATACTCCTCATGAAACTGAACGACTTTCCCCAAGGAACATGTGTCGTAACTTGCCACCAATTCAGGTCATCTAATTAAACTTGGCATGAAATTTTTATCGTTCATATTTCATGTTTTTTTGGAGAAAATTGTTTCGTATAATAAGCAGATTTATTATCCTTTATTTTTGCAAGAGAGTGCGTATACGCTTTCTATACCTACGAAGCTCGCTGAAACTTGTAAGATACAGTAAAGAGGTACAGTACAGCATTACTACCGACTAAATAACAACATAATAATTATTTATGTCTTCATTCAAATAGCAATAGATGATACCTGAGTGAGTAATAAAATTGAATTTATATACCTTGCAGTCGTCAGTTCTGCTTCATCAAGTGCGTAACTAGTTACTGCAGATGTGGTTTTACTACCAGTTACAACTCAGGCTTAAAACTATGAAATTCAAATGATGCTGTCACGATGCAATAAGTTAATTATTTTTACACCTATGACAAGCGCTTGTTTGCAATTGTTGTTGAGTAGTGCCGTAAAAATCTGTGTTTAATTTAGGTTATTAATAATACATTTTGAAGAGATTTTGATTATATTTTTCAATGGCTTGAGTTATATATTAATTAGTTTTTTTTTTTTGGTACTACGATTACTTTGTCAACAAAAAACTTTTATAAATTACCCTATACAAAAACTTTCATGAGTATGTTAATTTTCCACACATTCGAAAAAATGTCGCTGTAAATATACAATCATCATTCAAATTCCGTAGTTAACAACTCCATTTTACATTTTAGATAAGTAGTATATATTTTTAACCCTCCGTCCTATTATTAAATAGTCACAAATCTGTCTCAAAAGCTATTAGACGATAGACAAATGTCTTGCACACGCGAAAGTTCAATGACATTTAATAATTCAGCTACCAACACCTCATAAATATCTGTTTTGATTGCCATATTAACCTTGGGCTTCTTATATTTTAAATGTTAAGTTTGTATAGTTTTATGCAAAAGTATTGGTACATTATATGGAAATGATACTTGTCTGTTATTGGAAATAATAGCATCATTCGTCCTGTGGGTGTTCAAAGGCGATACAGATATTCATAGTATGTCTTTTGGTTTATATACCATTCCACAAATATTGTCTGAAACATACTGGGTGTAACAAAAAGGGGGTATAAAGCCGACACAGCGATAGTCCTCATTAAACTTAACAACTTTCTGCATTGAACATGGGTCGTAACTCGATTTTTGAGGTAACATCAAATCAAATCTTTTTAAATGTGATTATCAACGGAAACACCAAAAAACTGCTTTGCTACAATATATAGGTAAATAACTATAAATATGTACAAATCTACTTATCTTATCTTATCTAACAATCAGTGTCCCACAGCTGGGAAAAGGCCTCTCTCCTTCTTCTCCACGATTTTTTATCGTGAGCCGCCTCTGCCCAGTCATTTATGAAGGTGTCCAGCTCATCTCGCCAACTTTTTCGTGGTCTACCGCGAGGTCTTTTGGCGCTTGGCTATGAGATCACAATACAACGCATCAATTAATTCCGCAATTCCTACGAACACGATACCCTCCAAAATTGAAAAGGCAAGTGTACCGTTGCAGCTGTGACGTCACAACGCCCATGAAGACACCATGACGTAGAAACAAACTAGTTTCCCTTTCTACTTTTTGTCCCACAACAGATGTTCTGGCAACCCGCCAAAACGTATCGATTATTTGGCTCGACGCCAATTTCAATGTTAAGGAATGGAAATCGTTGTGTCCACAGTTGACGTAACGCAGGACCGCTAAATGTGCGTTCTGTAACGTTTTATGATCTGTCTTCCTTTCGGTTATGGTTTGTTTAACGGTTTCTGACGTTAATTGGTGGATAGGTGGACGCTTTGATGCTGCGGTTTCAATAAGGTTTTTTTTTGGAATCGTTGTTATTTTGTTTGTTTTTTTTTTGCTTTGATGTATAGAAAGTTGTGTAAAGATGCGTGGAATTTGAAAAACGTTGAAAAACGATTTTAAAAGCAGGTTCAAAAAAAATAAAGGTCTCATATTACACCTAACTGATTAATTATATAAATCATATTATGGAAACTAAAATACTAAACGCACAATATAAATTGACAATAAAATGGTATTAGTTTGCTCTCAAAAAGAGACTTGTCGTGGCAATTGTTTTGTTTTGTATGTTACATACTTATATCGGATTTTGGAGATATTAGCAATAACTTGTTTCTTGATAAATCAATTCAACGCGAAGACAAAATATCAATCATAGCCCGACGTGTTGCACAACTATCCCCTCTTAAACGGACAGCATCTCAACAAGTCCAGCGATATATCCGTCTAAAGACTTAAGTGATAACTTAATTGCGTTCCTAACTGCAATCCGATTATGAAATGTTTTAGCTTCATTCCATATTGTTGGAGACATAAATCTTAATCCTATTAGTGAGTATTCAATTTCATTATTCGAATGTGCTTTTGTAGATTATGGTCTTGGGTAATAAAGATTAATTCATTAGCGATTGTTTTAGAAAATCGTGCAGTTTACTTTAATAATATAATAACTATATTAAAGATTATGTTATGAAAATGTGCTTAATTTAATAAAATGAATGTTTTATTAAAAACCGTGATACATCAGCTACCTATTAATCAGTCACCTGTGGCACGTCCCAGAAAATGACTTTGACAGAAAATTGACAAATACGGTGCGTCTGTGGATAGTCCAACAACAGGACGCTCCAGAGATCGAGTTTTGTCTTATTAAGAATTTGTTTTTAAAGCCCTATGCACACCATACAGAGTGAATGACTATCCATCACTTTTAGATGTAAGATTGTCTAAGTATTTTTAAATAACGCATAAAATAAAATTAGCATATTATCAGTAGCCACAGCACTACAGTACGAGAATATGCTAGTTACGTCATAGATAGAATTCCCGTCACATAGTTTGAGCGTGGATTTCCGGGGCGTCTTTGACATTTCGGACACAGTTAAAGTGGAACAGCAAGACAGCTTTGTTGGTTTTGATGGTTCTGGAAATGGTTTAAGCTTTCCGTTTTGTAGAAGTGATGCTTCTATGTATTTTTAACGCTATGTTTATTATGTCTCGTAGGTGATAATAAAATTCTCGTTAGGTATAGCAAGTTGCAGATAAGCTTATTAATTTCTCCATTATGCTGTCTACACACCAAATCCGGCGGCTTTTCGTCATACAAATGGCAGCTGTCAAAAAGCCGGTGGCTTTGGTGTGTAGATACCATACGCCTTCTAAGTGTCACTCTCATTAGGTAAGTATGTCCCCACCAGCGCGCTTTCGTTTTCATGTTCAACTTGCGATTCAATTTTTAGTTCGTTTTGCGTCAAGCGCTGTTTGACACATTTTGAGGCGTGCGCTGTTGTATGCGCTATGGTTCTTCGGGTATGTGTCAAACGAAAACGCAAGATGAACGTGAAAGTGCTCTGGTTGGGACATACCTATAGTCAAATATTTTTTATGAATTTTTAACAGGAGAAATTCCTATGTGAAAATACTGTTTCAATTCACCTACACACAACCACGTCTGAATCGCGTCGTATCTAACTAGCGGTCTTAGGATTTAGTTAGACGTTGATTTCATTAATATAGAATTGAGGACGTCTGTAAAGAGGCGTGTCCTCAAGCGGTATTTCCGTCAGGTATCCGCAAAACTACAGGGATAATAGTAGTTAACGTGTTAATATTTAATTATGTTGGGTAAGATGTGCGTACCTGAAGTAGGACGCATTTAGTTTCTCAGGGAAATAGAGTTACATACATACTTACTTACATGCATAGTGAGTGTCACGTCTCTCTCCTATCGGGGTCAGCTCAGCAGAAACAACTTCGCTCTATTTGCTCGGATCCAAAAACACTTCTTTCGCTTATAAATTGAGTAAGTCTTATTAAAAATATATTTTTTACATCCATAGGTAGTACTTTTGCATGATGTCAGAAAATGTTTTTTTTTTTTTTACCCTGATCGTGAATAGTGAAGTTCTTTACTTTTTACATTTAAGCGCGCTGTTGTTTTATGCGTTGCTCGCAGCCTTCGAGTTTGTATGAAGAAACTTGATCGCATGCGTCTGACGCTGCGAGCAACTTATAATACAACAGTCCGCTTAAGGCCGTGGCCCCAGTAGGCAAACCGTTAGCGGCTGACTAGTTTGTGGCGTATCGATTTAGTACGCCCTTCCAGATATTTGAAATGGAGTGTCCACAGTCAGCTAGTTTTCGCCCACTGTACGCAGTTTGCAGCGTTACGCGAGCTGATTATCTCAGACAACGGCCGACTCCCACCAAAACCGGTGATTTCATTGATTTGAGTTAGCAGCTAACTCTTTCAGTTCGCCACAAATTTGCGGCACACTCAGTCGGCCGCTAACAGTTTGCCTACTGGGGCCACGGCCTCAGTGTTTTTCTTTTCTCTCACAAGCTATTACGCAAGTATAATCAAATTTATACAGTCACACCTTAAACTAAACCATACTGCAGATTGAATAACAACTAACAACCTTAAACACTAAAATCGAAGTAAAATGAGCACTTCTCCACGCCATCTTACAAAGACATTACGTATACTTTAACTACAATAGTAAACGCACAGTGGGTTAGTTGGAAACATGCCATTGCAGTTGTACTATCGAATAGTGATGCACCGTATGCATTAATAACATTTTATGCGTCCGTAGACATACTTGATTGCAATCTGGTTTGTTTCGGCTAGACTTTATGTATTTTATATCTGTCGTGGAAATATTGATGTTTATGTCATCTCTTAATTAAAGCGGTATAAGTTTGAGAAATTACTTTTAAAAAGTGAACAAACCTACCTTATTACCTCTTTCTCGTTATTTCTTACCCTAAGGTTGCCTGGAAGATATTGCTACCTAGCAATAAGGCCGCCTGTTGCTTCTTATATTCTTGTTTGTGTCTGTACCTTATATCTTTTGTGCAATAAAGAATATTTGTATTGTATTGTAAACAATGTTCCGATTTTGAAAAAAACTTTGCTTGGACATATAGGTAAAACCCATAAAAGATGTGCGTGTTTGATATTACTCATGTGGATGAAACGAACGAACTGTGTTTGTAACGTAGCAAGTGCAGAAAGTTGTCTTTGCCTACCCCGATAGGAAAAAGGTGTATGTTATCATCTTCAAAAACACACAAGCTATCACTAATTTCAGAAATAACATTTTCAAAACAAAAAAACAAAGTCAAACTTAAATTTTCCCGAACATCTTTTGAAAACGATTTCTCTTCATAATTTTCTCCTGATTGTCGCAACCAACAACGAATTCATGGAACCGTTGCATTTTCTTTTGAATATAACATCTGGAGTTTTTTCACCGCAGTGTGAAGATAAAAGACGATTGTTGGCGACGGTATTACTATAGTTTGCCATCGATTTCACAGTTTGCTTCATTGAATTTATTTATCAAATCGACTAGAATATTTTAAAATTGTTTCACAATCTTGTTCTGTTCTATTTGAAATGATTTGTGGATTGTGGCTGTTTGGTCTTTCATATACTAAATTGTCATAATATAAAAGTGATCGCCTACATTTATAACAATTTACTTACCACCTTATTACAAAACGAGTTTTTAAGATAGTTCTAGGACTAATGTTATTGTGTCCGACAAAACAGGTTATTTAATAAGGGCGTTTTTGTTTTTTAGCGATGTAATTTTAGTAAAGTAAAAGCCAAATGAAAAAAAATACACTACGAGAAATATTGATAGTAAAGATACATTCCATCTTCAGCTAACACTTTTAAATGAAATACCACTAATGACATCTTCTTCAGCTGAGAAAAACAATATAGCTGTCACTTTCATCGTCAAAAATCAGAAAAAGATGGCACGATATTCAATGAACCAATAACTTACTGATATTCATCTATATGTAAGCAGCTTTATGCTTCTATTACAACTCTCCAATGCCCTTTTAAAAAGAAAACGATGGAGAGCACAAAACGCGTCGAACCAGAGCTACTGTCTGAAACGCAAATATTCCAGTTGCAAAAACGTTGCGAGCGATCGACAATTGCAGCCGGATTTTTGAGTAAATGCCATATTGTAGAGTGTCTACTTCAGGGCGGTAGTTATATAGTAATATACTGACTGTAGTCATTGGATATAGTCAATGAAGCCAGTAATTTCACATTTTAGGATTTTTTTTTGCCAGTTTGTTTCTTTGCTACGATATGCTATCAGGCTATCAGTTATCTTTCAGGATCTATTTTAACGGCATAGCATAACGTTATTGACGAAAAAAAAATTGCAAAGACACAACCCAAATCTATTATAAAACCGAAATCAAAAGGCGCAAAACACCCGACTTAAAGCTAAAAGCCAACCCTAGATTGAGATACGGTATTTTTTTTAAATTTTCACAACCACGATTTTCGTAATTTCTTTACTGTGACCTATATCAGTTGAAGTATAGTCTGGACAGCAACTAAACAATACCTTGATCCTGAATTGAATGGAGGGTGAATGGAGGGAATCAAAAACCGAGCGATTCAACGCTGCATTCGGACGCTAGACTTTGATATGCAATAGCTTTGAAGCTTCAATGGTTAGAGGGATATTGGACTCTATTCTCTAAGGTATATAGGCAGTTATGAAGTTTCTACTCTAGAATTCATTGACAAATAAGTAAAGCATCATAATATCAATCTATTGACTCGGTGAGCTGTCTATGTCGAATCGTGAAATTATATCACCAAACGAGGCAATTTAGTATATGAACCTCAAGATACTACCATGACACCAATAAATAGACTTAAATAAAAAAAGTTCTTGTTAATAAAGATGCTCCTAAAATCTGATACCCATACATACAATTAGCCTGCGCCCAAGTCTGCTACGAGTAATTATAAATAATCTCAGTTACGTATTGGCAGAGTGTCAAGGTAATTTTTTGACAAATTTGGTCGCAATCATTGTTTAGCAGAATCCCAAATGTATCAAAAAATGTCATTGAGACTCTGCCGACACATAACTGAGGGTATTTTATTAGCAGACTTGGGCCCCTGTTGCGTTGAATCGCTGGGCAAAGGCTTCCTTTCTCGCTCTCCATTCAGCTCTACTGTCCACCTTTCCCCGTCTTCTTTGAATGAGATAAGCTAATCTAAATCCCCATGGCAACAAAATAAAAATGGCTGAAAAACACACAGAGCTGACAACAATCAAATGCGACGTGACATGTCACGAAAAAAGAAGTGTTTGTCCTCTTTTCATTTTATTTATAGTTTATAGTGATTAATTATGGCGTAGATCTTCTTATAGCTGTGATAGATCTTTATTTTAAAAACTTTGTGTGTGGCCGAAAGTGACACAAATATTAAAACATTTTTTCGTTTACAAATTCTTTACTTAATTAGGATATCGTTTAACAGGTACAGTTAAAAATTAAAAGATAAAATAGTTACATTTTAATTATCTTTTACTTTTTTACCTATACGTAATTTATGTTACAAAATAGCACAGCCGGTTATAAGAATGGTTAATATGTACCTATGCCTGCTACATACAATGTTCTATCCAAAATAGGACTACAAATATAGCTATAAAAGCTATACTATTAATAGCAAGAGACCAACTTAAATTGAGATGTAGCAGGGCGTCTCTTGAGAGTAATCTCAGATATTAATGACTCGTTGATATGCAATTTTGAACCCTAATGCAGTTTTAACTCACTTCAAATTGCAAACTTGTTAAAATATGTTGTTGGTGTATTGTTTTGATTAGATTCGTGTTGTACTCTTTTGAGATTTGGAAAAAATATGAGCGTAAATGTAAAATATAATGTACTAAAGGCTGTCCGTGACTCTGCACGCATTAATGGTTATATATTGAACAACTTACACAATTTAGACTATGACATAATAACTGTATTATTTTAATGTGCATTCAGCAATATTGTAAAGTTCCATTAAAATCTATTTCGTGATTTTTATAGGAGTATCAAACATCATTACCATAGGCATATAAACATTGACATTTTATAATTATTTAATTGATACTTATAAATGGCCTTTACTGTAGATATAACACTGACATTTAAACCCAAGTCTGCTAATTTAAAAAAGCCTCAGTGGTGTGTCGGCAGAGTGTCAATGGAATTTTTGATGGGTCGCAATCATTGTAAGCCATCGTTTAGCAGAATACCAAATGTGTCAAAAATGTAATTGACAGTCTGCCGAAACCCAACTGAGGTTATATTAAATTAACAGACATGGGCCCCAGATATCAATAACACAAATTCTGCTAAAGACATTTCATTAGCCTGAACCTACAACAGAACCTATAACATAAAACAATTTGAATTAATAGTTACAAACACAAAGGCAAAACAACATGCGTAGTGCATTGTGCATACAGATGCAATGGGATATAAATTAAGCCAACATCTGAACACACTTCATCTCTATTTAAGTTAGACTTGGATTAAGTCTAGAATCTGGATTCTAAATGTGACGGATTGTGTGCTAGAACTAGGTTTAGATCATTATGTTAGTACCTAAGTTATGCAAGTAAATTATTTCATTAGTGTCAGGTCAGGTGGTCTTTGGCGGCTTTGTATGCATTTATTTCGGGAGATTTAAACAATATCCTATTAAATATACATAAAATGTTTGTGCCGATGGATGGATGGGTGTTTGTTACTCTTTCACGCAAAAACTACTAAACGGATTTTGATGAAACTTGGCAATATTGTAGTTTATACATCAGAATAGCTCATAGGCTATTTCATTTTTAGATGTCATGTTTTTTTTCTAGATTATGACGATAAATGCGTACAAGTCGCAGGCAGCCTCTATAGTCTTATAATAATATCGTCTTTACCTAATGTTAATCTGATGTATATGATACAATAATTATAGTAAAAAAAAACTGTATAGTTTCATTGAAATCTATTGATCAACCTGTTGTCTTGACCATGGCCTAGTTCGATGAAGGGAATTATTCTTTTTAATTAAAGTGAATATTTTCAGTTTAAATCCTACATTTGATTTCCGATAAAAAAACAATCGTCATAGATTTCAAAAAAGCAAAAAAACAAAAGCAATACTTACACTGACAAATTATACTTTTTATAAACAATGAACAGGTTTTTGCGGTTGTACATGTTTTTAGTGCTTTTAACATAAAAGACTTTCTAACAAACATTGACTGATTGAATTATGAAGTAAAACAATACAATGAGAGGATAGTTAAAATTATTATCAATAAGTGTATACACTTAAACTTATTTTATAATTTTCAGTGAACGACATAAAACCAATTTTTATTAAGATTACAGGAATTTTAATTCTATTTTATTATTTTTACCCGGGGTTGTAATAACTGAGCTTCCTCTCTGCATAGTTATTTGCCATGCACAAGAGCAATCAAAATATCAATTTATTCTTTTAACACTCTTTAAAATTACGTACCCACCTTGTTTTTTATTGCAAATAGTAATTACTTACTAAGAATTGTCTGCAATTGTTTTCTTTAAAATAAGACGAGTAATGAAATGCGCATATCGTGTTTGCTTCTCTGTTTGAGTATAGGTACAAGTAAAATGCTAGGTTTATGTGCAATTAATGCTGACAGGTAGGTATGTGAATTTCAACCAATAGGCACGATGACAAAAAAAAATTTTAGTCCATCACATAAGTAGATTATTTTAAAATATTCGACACGTATTTTTTCTTTTTTCTCTCAAACTAGAAATGACAAAGATACACTGGGTTAAAGTTGCTCGTAACCTCGCGCCTAGGTACGATTTTTACCGACGAGTGACGTCAAATCCCCCCGCTCCGTAACTTTGATGCTCTGTATCTTTGTATTTATTTATGTATTTGATCAGGTAAAAAATGTGTTTCAAATATTTTTTAATAACCTAAAAGACGGACTTATTATTTTATGAATTTTTGAATGTAGTCATCATCCCTATTCTCGCTGTGGGTGGTAGCTAAAATGTATTATTATATGTGCCTTTTAAGATTTTATTCAATTAAAACTGCATCGCCGCATCTTCCTAAAATTGGTTATGCACCAGGCCTTTGCCCAAAATTGGGACACAAGCGGCACTTTTGTTTGTATCTCAATGCTAGGCAAAGGTCTTTCTTTTCGTCCTGCATAATTTTGAACTTAAAACCGCCTTAGTTCTGTTTCCTATGACAAAATATAAAGATAATAATTACGCCATCTTGTAGATCCAAACGCACAAAAAAAAATAGCGGTGCGTCGAAAAAAATAATTTTAAAAAGCAACGTTTTTTTTCAAGTTAGAAACATCCTTTGATCTCTCCGTGCATATTTCGATTTATTCGAGCATAAAATTGAATCTGGTGACAAAAGATCCATTGCGTTTGCCGGTTCGCTGCCGCAAAGATTTTGTTTTGTGCTTCTATTTATTTTGAGAGGAACCGAGAGGTTTTGATTGCAGTGAAAACAATTGTGCTTGCGAACAGAATAGCTACCTTCGTTTTGTTTTTTAAATTGGAATGGAACTCGGAACTTGTTGACCTAATTGTATTTCAAAAATTAATATTTCTATTTGGTTTTAATTAAAAAAGTTTAGCATTTTTAATAAAGGAGTTGACCAGTTTAAATATGCGTTTGACTGGTCAATTCTTTTATTAGAAACCTCCGTCAAAATCACTGAACTTTATAACCCAACTAAACTAAATAAATATACACTATTACCGGTAGTGTAAGTACAACTTATGACCCTGAAATGTGATCATTAAAAAAAATGAGTTGTACAGTTGAGTAATTGTCACGATGGGAATAATAAGTGGAATCAACAGGCAAGTTCTTGTTTACTGATACTCTAAGGTAAATAAATTCACTCAAAACTATGATATTGCCTAAAAAATATTAACTTCTCAATACACGATGCCAATTTCTACACAAAATCTCTCACACATATTCGAATCAGTTTGTAGGCCCAACTTTCCTATACCTACCATTGAAAACCAGCATTTTCGTATTCAGTATTCATGTACGAGTTCATATAGGATTGTAAATAAAAGAATACTGGTTCTAGAACGTTCTATCATAGTTTTGAGCCGATAAAAGTTTTATTAGCATACGAAGAATTCGTACGGGACTTCTGTATAGAATTTTCTAGAACGTTCGATATTTTATGTTGAGAAAATTGCTGTTCTATTTTTATCGTTATTTAGTCGGGGAAATGAACATTGTATAAAGCATCCTGTGACGTCACGACGACGCGACGTTATTGAACGATTATTAGAAACCTGTTTTTGGAATAAAACGATCAGTTTCTGATAATTTTGCAGAAAAGTCAATTTAACTAACGCTTTCTTATATTTATAGCTGTCTCTAAGATTGACACAAATTAGAATTAATTAGCATAGTACCTATTTAATGAGTAAATTAAATAACATAATAAAGCTTAAAGCTGTGAAATTGGAGGTCAGTGTTACTACTTTTTAAACCAGTATTTGATATATACATAAATATATACCTAATGCTGTCTACACACCAAAGCCGCCGGCATGCCGCTGGTTTAGGCCGGCGGCTTTACGTCATACGAATGGCAGCTGTCAAAAAAGCCGGCGGATTTGGTGTGTAGATGCCAATAAGCACATTTATTTTACCTATTCAATACTTTAAACTATTAGAGAAATTACAATTGATTTAAGTATTTTTCATTTAAAACCCGTGTTACATTTGGTTATTTTAAAGGATTCTTTTTGTAGTTTTCCTCTACATTTTCAAATGCAAACGCAAATGTTTGCAAAGATGTGGTATTCCAAGAAGTGGGTACTTATTTCATTGATGTAAATGCTTGCAGTTTATTCCGTGTGGTACTTTCAAGAGTGCCGTGGCTTCAGAGAGCCATTCGGCTTAAGACCTCAAGTAGGGCTGCTCTTCTTACCTTGGTTCTTATGTCTTTAGAGGTTTTTTGTACGAAGAAATACTGTTTTATTTTTAATTTAAAAATGGACAAGAATGACATTGTACGTACATATGCGAATTTTGTTATACTTTTTATGTATTTTTGTGTCTGATTAATCGAATTAACTGAATTGTGACGGCAAAGGGATAAAGAGTATAAAAATCCAATTATTGCATTTTCCTTTTATTATATGACAGGAAGACCACGACGACGTACCTACTTTACTCAAGTTAAAGAGAATATTAACGTCATTTTGTATCAATAAGTCAAAGCACTGGTAGAGAATATGCATAAATGGCGGATGCTCCACCGACAAGAGTAGTTAGACTCTAAATATGACGATATTCACATATACAGGGTGTAACAGAAAGGGGGTATAATGCCGAAACACAGCGATAGTCCTCATGAAACTAAACAACTTTCCCCAAGAAATATGGGTCGTATTCGAAAAAAAATTTTGCCTCCCCATACAAAATTTCCGATCGAGTGAGTATGGGCGATCCAAAAAATTTTTTCGAGTTTGTTGAACCACTTTCCCCATGTTCCTGGGAAAATTTTTCAGTTTCATGAGGACTATCGCTGTGTTTCGGCATTATATTCCCTTTCTGTTACACCTTGTGTAGTCCACTTTTCCTAGTCAACAACGCGTGTAGGTACTTACTTCATGATTTAAAAAATAAGATAACCTACTTTAACCAACCCTACTAAGCAAAGGATATGAATAAAATCGATATCAACCGTCTGATTCGAGTCTACTCGCTCGTAAACATAAATGGTTAGTGCCCATCTCTCTATTGGGATATAAACATGTGAGTTAGTACTTCTATGTTGTTTATACTCGAATACGTAAGCGTTTTACAAGTACTTTGGGTTTTATACCGGGAAATATTGCTTAAAGTTAAGGTGGACACCATGTTTTTAGGGTTTCGTACCCAACGGGTGAAAAGGGAACCCTATTACTGAGACTCGGCCGTCCGTCTGTCTGTCTGTCTGTCTGTCTGTCCGTCCGTCTGTCACCAGGCTATATCTCATGAACCGTTATAGCTAGAGCGTTGTAATTTTCACATATGATGTTTTACCGTTGCCGCTGTAACAACAAATATTAAAAATAGAATAATAATAATCAAGGGGAGCTCCCACACAATAAACGTGATTTTTTGGCGTTTTTCGCTCGATATCAATAATGGCTACCCGTTATTATTGAGTTATTCTTAAAGTAGCTATTGGTATGGAACCCTTCTTGCGCGTCCGACTCGCACTTGGCCGGTTTCTTTTTTAATTCAAAGTTTTTACATACACACACATGTGTGACAGACATTTATCTGTCACACTTCTATGTCATTATTAGCACTACCCTCAACATGCTACAATCCAAACACACTTCTTTCGCTTCATACAGAGTTAAAGATCAATTTAAAAAGGGAATAAAAAGAAAGGTTTTGTCCGATGAAATTATTAAAATAAAACTCATTCATCATACCGTTTATGACATAAATAGGTAAAATAGGCACCTGAACCTATTTTAAAATATAAAGTCAAATCTCAAAGATTGTTCTTATTCAACTGGAGAAACATTTAGGAACTTTGATTTAGGTATTAAAACGAAGCTTTGTACACGACTTTCCTGAAGAACCTCTTGGGTCGTGGTACAATTTGTAAGATTGTTGTAGTATTAGCAAACATTGTTGTTCATTCAGTTTCTTTTACTTTTTTGAGGGTTTATTTCATTAATCGATCGTAATCTTCACGATCTTAACCTTTTATATTTGAAATATTTTATATTTGATAGCGACAATAAATTGTCATGCAAAACAGTGCTCTTATTACAGACGACTTTGTGAGCACCCACACGTCAGCCAGATCGACAGCGGTTTTCGATAGCGTTTTCGATATCATTCGGCAATCAATTTATTTATATTAAATTTAATACTGCAACTAGCCCTCCCCACTGCCGCCTATCCCCGACCGCCCCTTATCGCGCCATAAGACCCCATTCAGCGAACGTTAGGAACGCTTCAGCGCGTATAGTTAACGAGCCTGATTTTCTTTCCTACATCACTCACATAATTTCCTGCTGAACCTTTGCCCGGCATTCCGGTATTTTTATCGCGTTTTAATGTCGCTCACAGGATATTTGTATATAGTTTGATGTTATGAATTTTAAGTTTTTGGATATTTTTCTCCAAATACTCTGTTCTATTCTTTTCTGATTTTCTTTAGTGCTTTTAGGCTAAGTTATGTTAATATTTTTAGAAGATATTATAAAAAACACAACTGAGATACACGACGTAAGACATAAGAAGTGTATTCAGCACAGACAAGTGACCATGGACAATAAGAGTAGATAGCCAATGAGGAAAGAATATAAGGAGTGGCCCCATTTTTTTTTTCATATACAAATCAGTTTATGACAGCGTACTAAGGTTGGCGCAAGTTTTTCATAGTTTTCTTGGTAGATGACCTGTCAAACGGTAAGAAATTCCATACAAAAAGGTAGACATTTTGCGCCAGACCAGGCACGCAGATCCAGACGGTATGGCACCTCCTTTTATATTAGATAACTTGTGGATTATTTGAATGCTGGCTATATAATTCAATAGATATTATTATGATAATAAATAAGCATGAAGTCGCAGGCTGCCTCTAGTAAACATACCTATAAACTGAGCTGAAAACCACTAGAACTTCACAGTACAATCAAATGCAGAGTTTACTCAAACTAGGTTACTCGTAGTCGTAGGTAATGCAATATTGTAGCCCTCTTTTATTTATCTTTCCCCGCGCCTTTTTCATTACAACCGACGTTATTAAAGCTTTCACAGGTAATGTTTTGAGGAAAATATGGCGAGAGATTATAAGATTTGCATTTTTCTTGCTTTTAATCCTATTTAATCTTATTAAGCGAAAGAGGTGTGTTTTGAGCGAGTGGAGGGAAGTGGTCTCTAGGAAGTGGTTATTTATTTATTTATTCTATAAATTACAATAACATCATCTTTTCAGGTCTACACCTAATTCGACAATGAGTTAATTTCTTAAAACTTATAAACATTCTCATTTCTATGTGTAATATTAATTTTTATTATGATTAACGCCCGTTATTAATAACCTATCCTGATCCGTTTGAAAAAGATTGAAAAAACAAAACACAATTGTCACTTGTGTACCAAAAACATGTCAAGAACACAATTGTGTTTTGTTTTTTCAATCTCGATTTGGTAAAAACGGATCAGGATAGGTTATTAATAACGGGCGTAAGTAGTATTAAGATTTAATTTTCATCATAGCTAATGATTAAAGTCAAACCTTAATTGTACCTGTTGGACGTGTAAAGAATATTACTGCTTAAAACATCGTAAACAAGATTTGAATGTTCCGTCGTAGTAAATGTGTTTATAATTTCTGACTTTTTCTCCAGCGTATGGTGTGTAAAACACTAATATGCGATTGCCGTCATCAATGAAATTAGCTATGTTGTTCTCGAAAATTTTATATATTTTCCGAGAACAACATATTTTACTAGATAGTGTAAATCTTTGTTTTTGGACATCTAATACTTTGTTGCGTTCGTTATATAATCCATTTTTGACACTTCTAAAACTTGGCAAATAACTTATTAAACAGAAGGGAAAAAATCTTATTTAGAAACTGATTTTGAATGTAGCCGAAGCGTATTTGACTAATGCCAACACAAAAACGGCATAAGTATAGGATTACTTTAAAAATGCTAAAACTATTCTAACATTTCCCTCCTAATGATTTAATGTAAACACTAATTCAGCTTTATATTTCTCGCCCTATTTTGACGTTCCTTTCAAGAGTTGCGCAAAGCCAAGGGTTAACGAGGGCTGCTCTGTTCCCGCCTTTTTTCCTTCTTTTTTTTTCACAAACAAAACATAAACATTTCTAGTGAAATGCCTCGCATGTGGAAAACTCAAGTAATATGCCAGAAATGCGACTGCTAAATGAAAATGTCGTTATGAGTGAGGTACTGGCTGGAAATGGGGTTTTTCAGTTATTACGACTAGTATTTTTGCTTTAATTATTTTTTCGTGTTCATGTTTATTATTCCGAGGTAACTGTCTTAAAAAAAGTTAGTCAATTAAGATCTAATTTCTCTGCTAATTTTTTTTTCTCTGCTAATAAAAAATCTCTGTTAATTTACAATATTTAAAGGCAGAGTTTCAATGAGAGAGTCAATGTAATTTTTTGACACATTCGGTCGCAATCTGTTTAAGTAATTGTTTACCAGCTAGCTTAGCATGGCACTCCGTGAGAAGACGTTGTCATGCGTTTGTCACGCTTACGTCTCTGTCTATAGTTTGAAATGTGATAAGGACAGCATGCGTGAGATAATTGTCGCGGCACGCCATGCTAAGCCCCCTGAATACCAAATGTGTCAAAAAATGCCATCTATCTGTTCCGACATACAAGTGAGAATAATGTAAATTAGTAGGCTTTGGGGACTCCCAGGTCTGTATCTAGCGTGATTTAATAATTGATGTTCATGGAAATTAGCATTCTATTATATTCGGGAATGAGATGATGGTCGATGTGCGTTCTTTATCGCCCTTATGTAGGTTCAATAATGTTAAGATAAGAATAAAAGTGATACCTAAGTACAACCGTGATTTATACTTCAGTTTAATTGTCTTCGTTGGCTGTAAGCACGTTTTCATTTCTAGAAAATTCTGCTTAAAACTTGTAGGTTGGTGGATAAAGAATGATAGCCAGTTGCGAGTGAGAGGTGAATCAGTATGGGCGAGCTATCATCTTGAATAGAATCATTCGATGCGGGTCAATACAGGCAAACCAAAATGAAATATAGCGACTAGGTCCGATTGTCTTTTATTGCACGTCCACAGTTAGGTGTTACAAGTTCATATATTGCTGGTACAAGTTACATCATTGTGAACTTGACGGTTTCGATGGATAATTAGCTCAAACAGAGATAGTAACACCATGCTTTCTTAATAACTTGACATTTTTGTGATAAAAAATCGATAGGAGAGCGACACGACTTTCAATGGATATTTATTTATTGAAAAGTATTTTTTATTGTTCATTACACTGGATACATAGTATTATTAATGAAATACGACATAAACATATCAAAGAACAAAAAAATACAAACCAAATAATAGGTATCCCTTAATACGGTATCTAATTTAAAAGAGTAACCCATCAGAGTTTCTTGCTAGATTCTTCTTTAGGGAAAACTGCATTTAATTTCAAAAAAAGACCCGTCTTAATTGTCATCAAACCCATCCTGTTTGACATCACCTAAGACGAGATTAAATAAATTTTAATTTTATTTCATATGTAGGCTATCTGAAAGTATATTGATATTTATTGCTTTTTCGATTTTCAAACATTAATTCATACTTACAAATACATCAATAATAAAAGTATATTTTCGGCAACATTTCCCCGAATGCCCACCATTAATTGAAAGATCGTAAGAAAGCTCGTTAAATGATCTGGAGTGGTGTAATGGGTTCCAGAATGGCGCGTTCAATATATAAGGGACAAGGGGTAATGACCTTTATGGTTCTATGACGATATACCCTTTTGGCACATTGTTTTAATGTACGAGAAACAAAGAAAGGAATATGATTAATTGTGATGTAGGAGCTGTTAAGTTGGGAACAAATGTTGAGGTAGAATTTGCTAGTATACAGTGTATTGTTTTAGTTGTGTAGGTACTTATAAAGACTATTGTCGTCGCAGTTAAATTTGGGTTTTACGAAACAAATGATGGACCAATAGATGGATGGATAGATAGATGGATGGATGGATGGATGGATGGATGCGTGGATGGATAGATGGATGCTTGGATGTGAGGATGTACTTACCTTTGTCAATCCTATAAGCAAATACTGTTTAATAGATGTTAATTAAACTAGACAACATTATAACGAGCTCATCAAAATAACACATATCCTAAAGGTAGGTAGGTACCTATTGTTTTAAGATTTTGAATGAATGAATGAATGAATGAGTTTATTTGCATTGCATAGGGTACAGTACAGAACATAGTAAGAATAGTAATATCACAATATAAGATTCACCTACGCAGCCTTGTGTAAGTATTTCAAGATATAGACAATAAATGCATACGAAATCGCGGCCAGCGTCTAGTAATATGTATTAAAGCAAAGCTTTGAAGCCCAATAGACATTGAATCATCGATTTACCTATCAAACAGCAATTCAGTATTCCAGTGAGCTCACAACATTTGATTACTGTCAATCTAACCGTGAAAAGCAACATATTATATTGGGCATAACTCCGCGTGCCAATTCAAAATTGGAATTGACGACTCCCACGGCGACGGTTGTAAAATTGACTAGTTTGATTTTGTACTATGTTTTTATCCGACTGCGCCAGAAGGAGGGTTATGTTTTTGAGAGTATTTGTATGTGTATAATTCTTGGGCACGCTCTACAGCTTAATCAGTTTGGTGGATTTTAGCTTGAGAGGTATCGTTAGATTCGTATGTTCAATGTGAGCGACAATGGGTACATCAAAATAAGAAAATTTTTATTTTTAAACGCAGTCGGGTATTTTTTTTTTATAAAAACTTTTATAGGGACGAAAAATTCTATGACAGATAATTATTTCTATCTGCCGTAGGGCAAAATCAGAGATAAATAGAATATTGGGTACGGCAGTTAGATAGTTCGCAATATCACTCGTGCAACTTTGATATATCTAATTTTGTATAATAATAATGTTAGGCATTACGTGTGTTTACAAGACGTTAGAACAGATGTGAATTTATAAATCGGATGCAATTCATTGTAATCTTGCTCTTGTTTATAAGTAACTAGCGGCCGCCCGCGACTTCGCACGTATTTGACGTCATGCCTTATCTTAGAATCATCATCATCTTATTTAAGAGCTTAGCTCTTGTCGGTGGAGCCTCTTCCATCCCTCCCTATTTTCTGCCTTCTTTTTAACATCTTGATACGACATGACACCCGCCTTTTCCTTCACCTGTTCTAGGAACGTCCGTGTGGGTCTTCCTCTCTTCCTTTTCCCTTCAATTTTTCCTTCTATGATGTTTGTTATGTAGATATCATGTCGTATCAAATGTCCTAGCATCTTTCCTCTTCTTAGAATAATCACACAATATTTTAAAATAGCCATTAGGTTTCTTGCCGTTTCTTTCTCTCGGTTATACATGTAGTGAAACGTAGTAGGTCGAGATAAAAAAAATATAACAAAAAGTGCTCTTATTAAGTGTAGATACCAATTTTGAAAAAACATTTTTGAATTTTGTCTATGTGTTCTTCTGAAGGCAGAAATCACTTCCTTCCACTTGGTGCGACCTAAACATACTTCTTTCGCTGCATCCACATTGATCAATCGTCTAATAGATGCTCGTCGGTGTAGCGTACCCTGACTTGGCCTTTCTATAACAAGAAGGAAGTGGTTTCTGCGTACCCAAATGGCAGAGAGGCGTGAAGGATATGTGTGTATGTTATTCTGAAACATTATCGACAATATTGTAAAGTTAGATCGAAATGGCATCGAACATATTTGTATGGAGCCTTAATTACAATTATATATAAATAACCTTAATAACAATTTTCAAAGTTCTTTCATTTTCAAAGTTCTATATCTCCGAAAGTATATCACTTTCGACATTTGTCCAAAATACTATCGTTTTATAATATTTTTCTCTATCGATTGACGTTAGTTTCATCAGTGCCGGCCGACTTTTTTTCTCCATACTAGCTCGAATAGGGGATGTGTAGTGCAATTGATACCGAAAAATTACCTATAATTTATATTACCTATAATATACCAATTAGGTTGGATGCTCTTTATCATTGGTTTTTGCTCGAAAGAATAACAAATCCTACAAAATACGCTCAGGTGAATTGTGGTTACAGAAATATAACATTTCTGTAACAATCATATTGAACACCACAAATCTTATACAAGGAAACGACAAAATAATTCTCGACTGAAAATACAAAAACGAGGCAGTTATTTAATTTGTCTACCAAGTTTCTTCAACCTAATTAGAATTACAAATAAGTATTTGAATTGTCTCAAAATGTTTCCTGTTGGTTTAGATGACACGTGTATCTTAATTGTTTTTCTTTTAGATTTAAGCCAGTGGCAGAATATGCGAATGGTATTTGCCAAAATTAAAAAACGTACGTACATGTATTCATTCTGTTGTTATAAAAATAAAACTCACGGAACCAAAACGTTTCAGGAGTCGCAAGTACGAAGCTTAGCCTCGGGTTAACATGATCACACCGTTCTAAAACAAAAGTGTCACTTTAGACCGACTTCACAATAACTGAACTTCTGGCGCAGTCGGGTAAAAATATTGACCATAGAAAATAAAAATAAGTTTAGGTTTATACTTGTATATTTATTGTTTATTGTAGTTTAAGTAACTATTCTGCCTTTATGCTATCACTTCTTTCTATGTGGGGTCTGCAGGAAGAAATTTCTTTTAGAAATATGCTGTACCTTTTGTATAACTTCTCTTTTATTTCTGTCTCTATGTACTATTCTCTTACAATAAACTGTTAAATAAATAAATAAGAACGAAAAAAACTATATTATTTATTATTAATTCAGCGCACGGTTTTACTTTGTTTTGAAGTAGCCATTTTGTTTTTACGTTCGCATATAACATCAAGTTTTAAGCTGAAGTTAAGACATATATTAGGATCGTATACTATGAAAAATGTTAGTGTTATTTCTTACCTTAAAACGTTATGGATGTTGTTGAGACTCTTTTAAAAGGGAAAATAAATTTTTGATAACAGTTTACGCAAAATAGACGACATATTTTTATTTAGATATTATTGTTACGTATTTAAGTAAATTATATCTGCTTACGTAATCATAATTTTAAAACATAACACTGAGTTATGATAATACAACATTTTCTTGAAAATACATATACATACCTATTAAGTTTAGTGAAATATACGAATGGGGTAGCATTATCAAAAAATATATTATAGATCAAGTAGACAATAAGAGTGAGTGCCTAGTTAGATTGATGTTATTACTATAAACTATACTTTAATGTAAAAATAAAATAAAGTTAGCTAGTCTTTATTTTATCTAGGTACCTAACCTCTAATATCGGTCAAGATATCAGCTGGCATATTTTCCGTGTCGGTCCTGATTCGAACAATCAGAAAGAAAAATTATTTGAAAAAATAACAATTCGAATTGTAAAAGAACTGCGAGTAACCCTTTACCTCATAATGTGTCAGAGTGAGCCCGTAAAAATAAAAACCTTATGCCAAAAGAGGCAAAGTCTCAAACACGTTACATACTGTAACATCAAAGCTTGTGGCGTGCATAAAAAGAACTGTATCCCATTCAATCCGAATGCTTTACTAGTGATGTAAGGTGTTTCGTTTTTATAGTTATACTTTGCTTTATGTTAGGGCTCGAGATGAATTTCAATCCGTTAAATTACGCTGTTTCATGACAGTTCATTGCATATTGCATTTTTAAGGTTGGTGTTTTAAAATTTTAAAATATCTAAGATCTGTCTTTCGCAATCTCACTCATAGAAAAACGCATGTCAAACAGTAGTCTCTTCAGAGCGGTTTATAAATATGAGCTTCAATTTAGTTTTCTATTTAACTATAACTTGGTTTGAATAGCTTTCAAAATATCCTACCTATAATATAATATAACAGAATAGGTACCTATTTTAAAGTCTACTTAAATCCAAGTTAGAAGATACCTAGAAAAATAATTTGAAGCCCATATTTAAAAACAGCTCTGAAGAGACAGAGTAGCCTCCTCATTGACATGCTTTTTTCTAAGAGTGACAGTGCTAAAGACAGATCTCAGAAATGAGTTTAATTTATAAATTAATCCTAATCTATCGTCATGCGTACGAGTACGAGTATATTAAGGAGCCAGAGTCTTGACGGTGGAGTAACCGCGATCTTTGCCTTTCTTTTTATTGTTTCATGCAATTTATTATTTTCATTCAAAAGGTATGTATTATAGGTATTTGTTTTGAAAGAAAAATAGTGCCAAAAGTGTCTTTAGAACGTAGCTAGTGGAGCAAAGTGGTGGGAGAAAGGCGTGAAATATAAGGATGTACATACATACATACATATCCCAACCAGCAAAATTGTCCTGGAATCCAGTTTTCTAATGCTAAATGGACTTATATAGCTCCGATTATGGGTTTGATGTGTGCTACTGCGCTTTTAACAGTTTTAATAAATGCCGTTTTGACTTCAGTATGTTTAATCCTATAATTTGAACTTATATCGGTATATAGAAACAATTTCATGGCTACTTCTGGATTAGCACTCCTATAAAAGCTGTGAACAAAACTAATTGCACTTAGGAGTAAATAATCCTGTAGCTCAGACTTATATGCGCCTATAAGATTACATATCAGGAGCACTTTAATCTTAAATTCCTCTAGAAGCATTTACCAGGAGTATATACACTTAAGTGCAATCGCTCCTTTTACTTATACTTATATCCTCATATAAGCTAATATTTTATGGTCAATATAAGTAACTTCAAATTTAAGTATTGAAAACCATTTATATTTTTTGTCTGATTTTAGAAGCGATTTTATATCTACGATTCAACGATTAATAAAATCATTAAGATTATATATCACGCAAGAAAATAAGATGTTTTTATATAGAATTATCATAGGCCGTTATAATCTTACGTACACTTACAAAGGCATTTCAGAGTAGTGTTATAGTCTCAGTAATCTTAAACAATCCTGGCCAAAACTCTTATAAGATAATTTGTGCTTAAAACGACCTATATAAGCAAAAACATGCTTTATATAGTTTTGCAAATTCTGGTATAGGATTTGACATCAGCTATGAAGATTGCAACTAATGTTGCCGCTCGATAGGCCACTATCGATAGCCTATCGATAGGTCGAAAAACATGTACCCTATCTATAGCACAATCGATACTATCGATACTATCGATAGTATTGCTCTCCGATATTGAATACACAATCGATAGTGATCTTTTTTTCGATAGTATTGCATTCAGTAAGCAGGTATAATGGGTGGTAGATTCGAAATTGCTGGCCAACTGACTGACCATACTTACTTTATATTCGTCCGTCATACATTCTACCACCCATTATACGTGATCATGTCATATATTCTACCACCCATTATGCCTGCTTACTGAATGCAATACTATCGAAAAAATTATCACTATCGATTGTGCAAAACTATCTATATATACATATATATATATATATATATATATATATATATATATATATATATATATATATTATTAACTATATTGTGTATTCAATATCGGAGAGCAATAGTATCGATTGTGCTATCGATAGGGTACATGTTTTTGACGTTTAACAATCGATTGTAAAACTATCGATTTTTGGACAACACTAATTGCAACTAAGATTGGTAACAATATGGCGTCGGTTTTTGGGTTTGAGCACATGCCAATATAGAACTTATATTACTTATATTGGTGCTAAATCAGACTTGACAATGCTCACCGAAAAAATGGCACCTATTTATGATTTTTTTATAGAAAACTATTAAATAATAAAATGCCAATAAGTTAGATACGAGAGGCGCTTTGAAAATTTAATTAAAAACATGCCAAAATATTCAGTAAATTCACATTCCCCTACGAATTTACAACAGACTAACAACAGAAATCTTTTGATTTTGTACTATGGCGGACAGTTAAATAAAATAAAATAATGTAGTATTCATATAAATACTCAGTAAAGCAGTTTAACAATTTCTAGATTGACAGAACACAATCTGACAGATCACAAAATGTGAGCTTATAGTAGGATTGCGAGGCTCAAATTCATCCCACTTTTTCCTATAACTTACTTATATTGGGATTTGCAGGACTAATTGAATTTACGTAATTCTATTACAGTAGCAATATAGGAGTAAACGGTATTGAAGCAGTCTAATATAAACAAGATATAAGTAAAAGTGTACTTATAAAGTGGGCCCTTTTCCGGGTTTATATGTGGATGTAAGTCTCATATAGTCCTAGGAAAATTGATCCTGAAGAGAGATTAAAAACCACTTTTTGCTAGTTGGGATACGTCACCTCTCCCATTGGGGTAGGCAGAGACCTCTTCCTTCCATTTGCTACGATCCAAACACACCTCTTTCGCTTCATCCACACTCATCAGTCGCCTCATACATGCCCGTCGGTTTAGGGACATGGATGTGGATATATTAGCGCGAAATATTAAAAATAGGTAGATTTTACATATCCGCAGCTACTTATAGTATGTATAGCAATTGTTCATTCACACCACAACACTAGCAGGAACGCCTTTACGCTTGCAAATTAAGGGCTCTACACACAGTTTGACTGCGCCGTGTGATTACGCTGCTGCTCAGACTAATGCAATCGTCTGTAATGGTTATGTACTGGCGTACAGTCTCTCGTGATATGACGAGAGTGGATGCTGTTCGTTTTGATGGAATTTTGGAAGCGTTTCTTGATTTTGTGCCGTATTTTAAACCTTGCCTGCTCGTGTAAACGAAGTTGCTAGCTTGTTATCCTTTAGCAATAAGAATAGTCGACTGAGAAATAAGTTCTCTTTATTTCTCTTTCTGTAGTTTTCTGTACTTCGGACATATGTTACTATAAAAACTAACTTATAATAAGTAACATAAATGTACCTACTTTTTGGTTAACTTACGGCCGTTCCCAATATTCTATCTATCTCTGGTTTTGCCCTACTGGAGATAGAAATAGTTATCTTTCTTAGAATTCTCCGTCCCTATTAACCTATCGGTGTCAAAAAGTCTATGGGATTCTTCTAAAGGGTAGATCAGAAGTGACAGCTACGTGACATCCGTGACATGCCGATATGAGACAGCTATCTGTCTTTGGATATCGGGAACAGTCGTTAAACTATCAAGTAAAATATACCTTGACCTTCACTCAGCAAACTCATTACGAGAATATAACCCGATTAATATCAGTAGTCCTCTTCTAATTACAATTTACGTAATCACCAAATACATTCTTACCTAACATTGTTATATGAGACGCAGATGCTCCTATAGCCCATCTTAAATTGACACAGTAATGTTTTACGGATTTTACTTCAATTCCACCGAAGAAATGGCAGTCGTAACAAATGAAACAAATGAATGTCTGGATTCGGGGAGATCTGTGTTTCTCTTCCTGCTATCAATTTGTTAGATCGTAAATTGATGTTGTTTACCTTTATTTTTTGTAGTTTTGAAGGTAAAAGTTCATGTTCTTGATTAACTAGATTTGCTGGTCTTAAAGTTATAGTTTAAAAAGATCGTAGTCGAATTTGTGACGTGATTTTATGTTCGCATTATTTATCAATTTCAGATGATATCTATCTTAATATCTACACACATAAGCTTGTTAGTATACTTGCTTACTTAGAAGAAAGTGGTCTCTAGTCTGCTTCTATGAAAAAGTCGTGACAAATATGTACCTATGTGTGTATATGTACGAGGTGTTACTCGTATGTGTATGTTGTTCAATAACAATGTCCTAGAAAATGTACTCACGTGTATTTTCTATCTAAAAAGCCACTTCGATCACCTAATTGGCTTTTGCTATGCACGAAGCGAAAAGGCAATAGACAGCCTTCCAATAACTTCTACCACTCACTGTTCTACGGCAACTTTAAAACTCATGTCTTCGGAATTTCGTATTGTTTCTCCGTAGTCTTCGAGTTTACCGTCAAAGGTTTATGCATGTGTTTCTGTTACGACAGTCATAAGTCCTGGTTTTAATATGAATGTTTACATTTTATCTCGTACCGCATAAATGTTGGCAACCATAGAGTATCAATAGCAGAGAGAGATCGAAGTAGACAGGTACATGTGAGAAAGTGTACCAAAACATTTGGGCATTATATTTTTTGCTTGATCAAATAAATCCTACTAAGATAAATGTCAATATTTGTGCTGATGGATAGATGTTTGTTACTCTTCATGCAAAAACTACAGAACAGATTTTTATGAAACTTGGCAATATTGCAGCTTGCACATCAGAATAACACATAGGCTATATTATTTCACGATATCATGATTTTTTTCCAAGATATGACGATAAATGCGTACAAAGTCGCGAGAAGCCTCTTGCACTAAAATAAATAGTTAAGTTTCGGGTACCTATGGATTTTTAACGTCATAATTTTGTTTAAGTTTAAGTTGACCAAAATTTTAAAAATATACGAAAAATCATCCAGATTGTTGTGATCTATTTAATTGGAACGTTCCAAACGCTTATCGGCTTTCACTGCGCATTTTGCAGTTGAGCAAATGCGTGCGTGTGCGTGAGTGTGTTGTGTATTCGACGTAAAACAATATATAAACGTTGACTTAATGTCAGGTCGTGACACTCTCTCCCTTTATTATTTCATAGTTTCAGGCGGTCTGGAGCTCTTCTAGTTCTACTACTTCTGCGTAAATTTTTGGTTGATACTCTATGGTAGCAACATTTCTAATGTTTGGACTCAGGTTATGTACCTATTACACAAATACGTGATTTTATTTGACGAGCTTTACTTTCGTTTGTTACTGTTCGGTTTTGCTTTTGTCAGATTTGTTATTAGTCTTAGGGTTCCTTTCCACCAGAGATGTGCTATGCTACGTTAATCATATTCGAGATGCCCTCATATTGAGTGAATTTGATTGGTGGGTATCAAACGCATCCATAGCAACGTAGCATAGCACATCTCTGGTGGAAAGGCACCCTTAGGGCCCGTTTCAACAATTGCCTGACAGACATTTTATACCTGTCTCTGTCTAAACCGTCATGTTTTATGAAATAGATGTAGGTTTGTCTGTCAGTTAAATTTAATCATGAAACAAACCCTTATTGTTTTAACATAATTTGTGCAACATTGAAAATGAAGGGCTTTTTATGTAATAGTGGCTGCGACTCTGATCATCATTTAATTTAAGAGCTTCTCTTTTCTGTTTTCTGCCGCCCTTTTGAGCACCTGATACGACACAACTTCTATCCCCTCTTTTATTTGATCTATCTAAGTTCTTCGTGGTCGGGAGACCTTCCTTTTTTTCGTTTTTCTTCTACTTTTCCTTCTAAGATATTTTTTTATAAAGTCGTCTTGTCGACTCTACGTACTGACATTATACTATCAAATCACAAGATAATTTGACTGTTAATATTTATGAGCCCAAAGTATAACGTATACCACTTCTTATTTTCAAAACGTGAAGTTTCAGAAATGACACGTAGCTGGTCATTGTGTCACACAATCTTTTTACTCTTTTAAATTTATCTGTAGAAGGTGAAATTTTTTATTGTGTGACACAATGACCAGCTACGTGTCATTTGTGTCGTGTCTTTTTTTTCTGAACTTTTCCAGACGAATCGAAATCAGGGGAGTCTTTTTTTATCCATAAATTTAAATGCCATATTTTTGTTTGACATAATGATTTTTAAACATAAGTATTAGATGCACTAATATTAATTGCAATACTTTATTTAATCCATAATTATTGTTTCACCGATTATTTTTTGTCATAATATTGCAAGGTATAACTTTTGAATGCCATAACATTTATTTCTAATAATCTTCATAAGTATGTACTAAATCAAACGACTATAATATTTTTTATTATAAATAATATGGAATATGTGTTAGGTAGTAGTACTATTATGAATGAATTTACAAATTGATTAGACGACAGCAGGCAGCGCGGTGGCGAGACACGGTGGCAGGGGGGTCCGGGGGCACAGCCCCCGAGGGGGGGCTCGGGTGCGAAGCCCCCCGCAATAAAAAAAGGCACACCAACCAGAACGGCTAGGATAGGTTAGGTTAGGTTAGAACATGATTTTGCATCCCTGCTTGCTGCATGCTTGCTTGCATGCTGCATGCCTGCTTGCATGCTGCATACCTGCTTGCATGCTGCATGCCTGCTGCATGTCTGCTTGCATGCTGTATGCCTGCTTGCATGCTGCATGCCTGCTTGCATGCTGTATGCCTGCTTGCATGCTGCATGCCTGCTGCATGCCTGCTGCAAGCCTGCTGCATGCCTGCTGCATGCCTGCTGCATGCCTGCTGCATGCCTGCTGCATGCCTGCTGCATGCCTGCTGCATGCCTGCTGCATGCCTGCTGCATGCCTGCTTGCATGCTGCATGTTCATCAGGATCATGTAAATATTATCATGTAGGTGATACCATCAGTAGGTTGTAGGTTATAGGTTATATATATTTATGTCATGTAGCCATTATGTTTAAAGTAAATTTAGCTTTTAAATATTAGTGCATTTGTTATATTCTGGCAAGCATACTTATGTCACGAAATAATATGTCTTATGAGTTTTATGGCAAATAAAACCATACAGATGATGATATTATGGCAAATAAAATTATAAAATAAAAAAATATAATACTTAAATTTATGGGAAACATTAGTGATTCCGAAATCAGACTTCGTAGTAAACTAATTTTCCTATAAACCCCGTGTCATCAAATAATTGCTTGAGTTTGCTCCACAACGATTGCTTAGAATTCTCGTTTCTTATACGCACATACAATTTTGGATCAATGGTCATAATTAGTTTGGTTTTAGCTTTCACTAGATCTCCAGAAGACAATTCTTTGGATATGGCTTCCAAATCGAATTCTTCTAATAGCATAAAAAATTTAACTGCGGAAGCCTAGTCGCAATAATTTTCACGACCGATACCTTGGGTACACTTAAAGTGTAACTTGTTGAGGATATTGTCGAAATTTTGAATAATTTAACAAATAAACTTAGCATAGAAAAAAACCCATAACCGATATAAATGAAACCAACGCGATTGCAGGGACAAGAGTGACAGACTTTTTTAAAAATCAATAAATAAAATCAAAGTATTAACTAAACTTAACTTATTTTGGTATGAATAAAACTTCAAATAATAACAATATATTGAAATCAAACATTTGACTTCAAGAAAAAGCTATTTTTTTTTTGCATCATTCAAATACAAAATCGAACAGCAAATTCAGCACCTGTTACATTACATCCACGAGCGCCTTTCATTTCCTTTCCCCGAACCACAACTGAAATGAAACATTCATACGGCAAATTAGTATTCATAACACCCGAATATGCGTTTCAAACAATATGACACTGATTTCTGCTCCATTTCACGTATGACTGAAAGGGATAAGACTAAAACACGTCATGAATAGAATACTCCATTCCGCTAATAAAGCGTGCGGCACTGTAACGTCGTATTCGAAACGTGCCTAGAATGTAACAAGCATCAGTCGATGACGAGTGTAACTTTACACTCAAGTTGCTCAACTTAAAATCTTCTCTATCTCTGTCTAGCTAAAGTGTCTAGTAGTGCTTTCTCTGTTTTTTTTTTTGAGGTTTTATGTAGACTTTTCATTTTCATTATTTGCTGTTAGCTGTCTTGAGTGCTATTGAATATGAAATGCATTTTGTGGTAATGGTTTGGGGTTCTTTTCGATTTGCTTGCTCGTATTTTTGAGGTTTTTGATGTTTTTATATTATACCTAATTTACAGACCTTTTGCCTTAATTGTTTTTTTATATAAGTAAAATTACTTATCTAAGTTTTAACAGCTCTATACGATTTTCTTTTCACCACAATTTTGAACATGTATAAAATAACATGTAATGACGCTTTTTTTTTGTGAAATTATTCAGTTTCAAAATGTATAATGCTGTTTTATATAGGTTTTCCATAACAACCTGTAGAATTTCCCAAATATCTTTCCAAAAACAATTCCTGTCCACGCTAATAACAATAAATACTTATATACAGCTATAATGTTCAGTATTACACATAATATTCCGTTATATTTTGGCCAGTAGAACGATAAATTATTATTACACACCCTACTATTGTGCGTACGTACAGTAAGCAGGATAAGTTCGTGACCTTCTTTATCTACAAGTCGGGCAACAATAAGTTGTACTGTACGTTTGCTTTATGATTATGGGAATTCTTGGGGACTGGTTTTAGTAAGCGACTTATGATGTTCTTACTTTTAATATTAATAAAGTAGGTTGTCATTAGCTTTATTTACTTATTCTCCTTGCTTATTTAAAAACGTTGTGCTGTGTGAATTGACTGATGAGATTTTTAAAGAAAAATAAAGTAAAAAAATAAAATAATTTGGTTTAGTCTTTGTGAAAGATAAATTAAATACTTAGGCCTCTATTGAGATGAGGTTTATGCGTCTATCGTATAACTGCATCACAATTGGCCAATAGTCTTGTCAACAGAGTTAACGCTATTTTATTCTATTTACTGCTTTCTATTTGACCTCATTATACGACACAACGCCTATTGTCTCATTTTGGTCTATGCATATTCTTCGACGTCGCCCTAGAAGTCTAGAAATAGATGATATTAGTTTATTTGCCCTTTAATACAGACTGATAAGTATATAGTCTCTATTAAATACCTGTATTACCTCTTAAATCTTTGCTATTTCCAAATAATCTACGAGGAGTAACAATACCTACATACCTGTAGTACCTTTCAAAATATAGTCTATTTCTAAATAATCTAGCAACAATACATCAGTTTTTGTTGCCAATAATTGAGCTAATATTTCTCGTTTCACTGTACTTTCGTAAATAAAGCATACGTCGAGGATTTGTATGGCACGAGCAAATGTTTGTAGACCGGGTGTGGATAGGAATTTTGAGTTATTGCGATATTTGCGCCTTGTATGATGTATGTACATTGTGCCAATGAACTGTTGGGTGGTGGTCTTTCTTTCTTTTTTTGCTTTTTTTTTGTTTAATTGGCAACTACTTTTGTGAACTCTGCCAATATCTAGTTTAGTTGTTATTTTTGTGTTGTTTTTATACAATACAATACAATACAAATATTCTTTATTGCACAAAAACACATAAGGTACAGACACAAACAAGAATATAAGAAGCAACAGGCGGCCTTATTGCTAGGTAGCAATATCTTCCAGGAAAATTTAGGGTAAGAAATAGCGAGAAATAGGTAATAATGTTTTATATTTTTTCACTTAAAGTTTGTCAATTTATTTCACGCTTCGGTAATGCTTCCACTCATTTATGTGGAGCGTCGCAGGAGATGTATAGAGTCAAATCAAAACAAAATTAATTAGCACGTTAAATGACATATATTCTTATTAACTTATTATCATGGTACGATGCCTTAGAAAGTCTCTAAGATATCAGGTCATGAGACCATTTAGGTCATCTGGTCGCCATAAAGTCGCTAGCTCTGACACATCCCACATCTAAGATAACCTTAAAATAATAGAAGAAATAATACCAACTCCATTGTAAATGGTTGTAAACGGTGACATGAAAGAAAACGCAAACAGTCGCATTAGCCAAGCAGACAATAAGGCACAAAAGGGCTTTAATGTGTTTTAACAATACGTAGTAAGATAAAGGGCTACAATTCTGATTATTACGGTAGCTGTGAGGTTCGTTTCGCAACTAGTGTGCTTACGGCCGTTCCCAATATTCAAGGACAGAACTACCCGAGAGCGGCAGTACAGTACTTAACTTTCACGTAGCTGTCACTTTTGATCTATCCTTCAAAATAGTCCCATACATTTTTAACACCGGTAGGCTTATATCGACGAAAAATTCTAAGATAGATATGGTGATGCGCTACCCATATCCATCGGCTTCCCACGACTTTCAGCAGGTCATCTTTCCACCTTGTTAGAGGCCTTCCCATACTGCGACGTCCGGTGCTTGGTCGCCACACGATAATCAGTACATCATAGCTCTAGCAGCCAGCGATGGTTCTCGAACGAGCTCTAGCTTAGGTTATCAGAATTGTCTCCGTATGTTTTAAAGTGTAAACTTGCTACGTACATTCCTTTTCTAACACGTGTCTATACAGGGTGTTCAGTTTTCGAAACATATTGTGAAACATAAGAACTTTTTCTGATGGGTCGAAAAAAAAAATTGCTGGACCTTTTTATGCTATGGCTTTTTTACATTTGACTTCCTGTGGATGAAACAAGTGTGGTTAGATCGTAGCAACTGGATAGAATTGATTTTTGCCTATCCCGATTGGAAAGAGGATTGGAAAGAGACCATTATTACCTACTTCTTGCTAGGTTGACTGGAAGATATTGCTACCCAGCAATAAGACCGCCTGTTGCTTCTTATATTCTTGTTTGTGTCTGTATCTTATATCTTTGTGTGCAATAAATAATATTTGTATTGTATTGTATTGTTAAAGGCGTGACAAATATGTAGTATTCCTATTCTTTATCAATTGCTTTTTATCTTGACACAAGTATTCTGTAACATCCTGTATATAAAATGTATCTTAACTTGTCACGTTCGTCTTTTGTTTTCTTACACGTGCCAATATATTGATAGAGAGACAACAATGTAGAGAAGAAAAATTTTCTTTTATTTATTGTTACTTGTCTTTAATTACCTATGTTACTTACCATTGGTTGTGAGGACAACACATTATTTACGGACTCGTAATAAATTAAACGATTATAATCACGTAAATATTTATTATTATAGGGATTATGATTCCAAAAAAAAAATTCTGTAAAGTCATCAATTATATGCGGTTTCGTTGTTCATACTATTTTATTAAAAGAAACTATTTTACTTAAAGGATGAAACACACCGGATGCGTATGCGTAACGTAGACGTAAGCACGGCGTAGCCACGCGCGTATTTACGGTGTAACCCGATGTGACGATGCGATGTCACGTCGACGTGTACGTCTACGTTACGCAAGCGGTGACAGTTCCATACATTACAACTCAGAGGTACGCATACGTCTACGCATACGCATCCGGTGTGTTTTGGCCTATTTCGTTTTTAGACAACACGAATTATCTATGAAATTTTCAACTGTCTACCTCTCAAGAGAAAAGAAAAGTCTTGGTAATGTATTGTTCTGATGTTGTAGCTTGACGAGATTTTCAATTACAAAAAGATTTTGTATTTAAATATAAACTTCATACGATTCAACGTGCAACAGCAGTTTCCGTTCTCTGTGTTATAACCTAAACAGCGTTTGAAATATGACATCGTAACTGTGGATATGTGGATGATTTATTATAAGATAGGTTTACAAGTTATATACAGGCTGTTGTTTTATTGTATGACTTGAGTCAAGGGTCATCTGTCCATGTAACTGAGTTCCCAAGAAATAAGGATCGAGTTTTAAAAATAAACGCTAACTTTTCAGACAGTATGCTTGATAAGCGGATCATAAGTATGGGTTAATGTAATTTTTTGCCATATCAAATGTTGACGACCTAGTGAACACCGCGGGGTCTCGTTGGATGCAGGCAGCAACGAATAAGTTAGGCTGGAGAATCATTGAAGAGGCCTATGCTCAACATTAGATAGCTATAGGCTGCAATGATGATGATATTATATTTTGTCGTGTTCCTGCATATTTATTGTTAATCTATATTTATTAGGAAAAAATAAACAAATTACGTCCCTAAATTTTCCTGAAATACATAAACACCATGTATATCAGCATGTAATAGTTGACCGGATGTCTTTGAATTTGCAGTTGCGTTTAGATGTTTGAAGCAATATAAATACTAACCTTTGTGGTCATAACAATAAAGTACAACTGGCTGAAATAGTTGTGTACTGATGCGAAACTATTAAAATGGCAGGAGTTGAAAACTAGAAGAATGCTTTGGCTTGTTATTTGAGAGCTTTGAAATATTTTATGTGTCGTAAGCACTTTATGAACTTCCTTTATTTATATTGAACCAGATGATGCCCGCGACTTCGTACACATTTATCGTCATATCTTGGAAAATAATTAAGATATCTCAAAATAATATAGCCTATGGGTAATTCTGATGTGCAAGCTACAATATTGCCAATTTTCATCAAAATCTGTCTCGTAGTTTTTGCGTGATGAAGTAACAAACATCCATCGGCACAAACATTGACATTTATAATATTATTACGATTAGGATACTTGAGCATTTAAAGTACCTACTAGTAGTTTTTTAGTCGCTTTTAGTAAGTTACTGATAATGTTATGTTTATGTATTTTAGTTAATTATAGTAATTTACGAACTAATGCGCCACTAACGTTACGAGAAATCGATACAATCGAACTGTGCAATTTTAACTGCACAGTTTTTTGGAACGTGTGTGTGATAAAAACGGTGCAGTATTTACGATTTTTTTAAAACTAAATTGTTTTATTCATGTAGTTTTTTTTTAGGATTTTCTATTAAATAGGTAGGTATATTGAAGCTCTTGGTTTTCCAATAAATAAGCAGTCGATTGATCGTTCGATAAAACTGTGCAGTTTAAACCGCACCGCACCGTTATAATGTTAGGAAAACTAAAGGTGTGTGGCGCCCATAAAGTACCTTTTTTAAAGTATGTTTCTCATCATAAAGGCTGATTTACATTGAGTAAGTAACTGACAAAAAAAAATTCGTATGCAAATATTGAAGTCACTACTGACGCGACAGTGCACTGACACGTCAGTGATCATTCTATGGCAATACCAGGTCAGTTCAGTAACTGACGTCAGTTACTAACTCAATGTAAATCAGCCTTAAATGGCATCGAACATATTTGTATGGAGCCTGGTATAGTAAAAAAACGGGTATCAATTAGGCTAAACATTACCTACTTTAAAGAGGTATGCATGACACGGAAATCAGAGCTGTCACGAAAATCATCGGAAAACGAAAAGACTACCTATAGTGACGAACTGGTGCAAGTAGGTGGTTATTTTTTTTATTTTCAAAGTCCTATATCTCCGAAAGTATATCACTTTTGGCAATTATTCAAAATACTATCGTTTTATAATATTTTTCTTTATCGATTGACGTAAGTTTCATCAGTGGCCCCAACTTTTTTTTTCCGTACTAGCTCGAAAAGGGGATGTGTAGCCTAAGTCATACCAAAAATTTTTACTTTACCAATTAGGTTCGATGCTCTTTAAGAGCGTCGCTCTTGTCGGTGGAGTCTGCGCCACTCTTCTCTACCGTACGTTTGAAGTATGTTTCTAAGTATAGCAAATTTCACTTGAATCGTATAAACCAAGCTTCCATGTAACCAGTATCAAAATACACAAATTAACAGCAATTTGTCTTCGCACACGATATTCGACTAACAACCGCTAACTACAAATTATTCAATGTAATAGGTATATCGTGCCCAATATTTGCGAAGCAGTGACTAGGCGCCATACTAATTGATTAATTTATCCACTCTGAGCTGCGTTAGCGCATTGGCAATTACGATTTACATAAATCAAATTGTTTGGTTAGACTGGGTATTTTGAATTTCGAACGTTCGTGTTTGTTTTGTTTTTTTTGTGTTAGTGAACATTTTTGTAAAAGTTCAGTTCAAATATTATGAACAGACACTGCAAACGGCTCGAGGAAAAAGTTACAGATTATGTTCAACGAATTTCACTGAATTGACTATTTTAATTAGGTATTGTTTTTGCACTGGCTCTATTCCTAAGCTTTTTTGAGTCCATAACCAAATAAAAACACTTGTACATGCACCGGTCATCCATTCTGCAAAAAACAAAAAAAAAGCTACCATATATTTTTTTGCCGGATTGATATCTGGTGCATACACAATTCCATCATAAACCATACACCACTGCATAACCGACAACGGTCCGTTGTCCGGTGAAAGAAACGGACGTCTACAAGCGCTTTTAGGGGTGGAGTAATTAAAAGTTTGAAAAATTTTATCGTCATAGCCACGCAGGCATAGTCTAAAAATATAAAGATAAGTACCTAAACAAAAACGAAACGCTTGTTCCCAAAACAATAATTTCCTAAGATTGTCTATTTGTGTCTTTGTTTCGTTTCGTACAGATTCCACAGTAATGGCTCCAATAATCTGTTCTGTTCATCCGAAAATTGACTGGAGGTACTTTCTGATAATCTTTCGCTTACGAACTGTTACAAGTGATTTATTGTATACGGTTCGGCCGTTTGATTATGGAAACGATCGTAGGTACTGTTTAGGTATATTTACGTATTTCTTTTGTTGGTACCTTTATATTTTGAGTTGCGTATCGTTGTCGAAAGTTTGTTTCACTTATACGAGTATGTAGATTGTATTTATTTAGATGAAAAGTGATCTAAAATGTGTCTTTGATGTGTGACTTTTTTATCAACAAAAAGTTGTGTAGATTGTGATCAATCTACAAGTTTTACTTAAGAAGACTATAATTTTGGAAATATACTAGCGTACATGCATACTATCGTCACGCCTCTCTCCCATTGGGGTAGACAGAGACCACTTCCTTTCACTTGCCACGATCCAAACACACCTCTTTCGCTTCATCCACACTCATCAGTCGCGTCATATATGCCCGTCGGTTTTGGGTACTCTTACTAGCGTAGGTTTTGATTACTTTGTTAACTTATGTACTTACATGCAAACATAAATAAATACGCGTCTTTAACGTCGGGATAGGCAGAGACCCTTCCACTTCAATTTGTAGTTTGTAAAGTACTTGAAACGTGTAATAAGGTTATAGAGATAATCACGGCGCAAAGTTTAAATAAAAACCCTGATTTACGTATATTTGGATATTTAGATACTTGTCTCTACTAGCAAATTGACGGTGTGTTATATTTCAGTTCAGCTTTTCCTCTCGATGTGTAGATTTGAAAAAGTTATATAAAGTAACATTATATCCAGAAAAAGAAGCAAAAAGTGTATCGCAGTGCCTCAAAAGGTGTAACAGCAACAATTTCTAAGCATTTCGCTCGATATAGCCCCAAGAATTTGTCTCAGGATTTCCAATAGAAACTTTTGTACACTGGTAGTACACGGGTGACGGAATTCAAAGAAACCTGAAAATGAAAGGAAAGTTTACTGACAGTCTGAAATATTATTGTATTTTGAAAGTGGGTGTTTAAAAACTGTTTGTATTTTATGAAAGAATTGATTATAACAGGTTGCACGATAGATTCCGTTTTACGAATTCGTCTAAAGAATTTTCAATTTGGTGCATCCAGCTGTTAAAGTAGAACGAGATTTTGGGTACCTAGTTAATGTTTGATATTACGCCTTACACTTTGGTTCCTGTAACCTTTAATCTTAATGGTAATAGTCATCTTGGTTCTTCTAGAAGTTAGGTAATCATTTCTGAGACATTTCGAGCATTTCTAATTTTTCTGTACGATTATTTAAAAATTGTTCCATTTTGAAAAAAAAAACCTATTACACGTTAAAACAGAAGAGTACTTCAAAATATCCCAAAAATAATAACGAATGATACACTCCCAAACTCAAGATGGTGCTATAGAAATGTTATAGACACCATAGATCCGAGTGCCGGACCTGGTCGTAACGTTTTTATGTCCCCAGAAGGCTCTTAATCCACAATAACGAAGGCCTGTGATGTCAATGGGCTCAGTTTTACGTCCCAGACTCTGTTGATAAATTAATATTAGCTGTTTCACTTACTTTTGTGGGTAAATTGTTTTTGCGAAGTTAAAAACCGCCGAAGGCTGTTTGCAGGTAAAGTTATGTCTTTTGTTTGTTGTTAATGTGGCTTGTTTTGATGGTAGGAATAATATTTGTTTTATTTTTGGTGTTTTGTTCGGAATGTTGGTTCTGTTGTAGTCAATTGTTACTTTAACACTCGTTTGAACTGATTTGGATGGGGTAAGTGACTGGCACCGAAATCGAGACAAGTCAGCGCTGCTGTCGTCAGTGGTCTACTGATTTATAAATATTCATATGAGTCAGAAGTCAGTACTGAATTTCCGCCCCTATACTACTTATTTGAAATCAACCTAAACGGGTTTATTTTGGGTCAGCGCTAGCTTGCCTCGATTTCGGCACCATTCTTACCCAGTCTAAATCAACTTTAACTTAAATTTATCATATCTTCACAACCTAATCAATCAAATCTCGAGATTTTTATCAGGTTGTCCGATTTGTTTGGTCAACTAGTTGCCACTACCTCACTACCTCAACACCAGACTATTTGATCCACTTACGCGTCGTCACTTAATAACCTGACTACCTCAACAACAGATTACTTGTTCCACTTCTATATGTAGTTTTTAGCACATTTAAATCCGTCCTATGTCTGACGTATAAAAAAATCTGGGATTTTTCCATTGTGAACCAGACATTCGTAGTTGAATATCCAGATTTTTCTGAGTATAACGAGTATTTGGCTCAACTCCATCGTTTCACTTACATTGACACTTGAGTATTTTCTGTTATGGTTCAGTGCTATAAATAAAAACTAGGTTTTGAGAGTTGTTTTATTTTTGTTGCCTTTTGATAGACTGGGTCAGGAGCTCATTTTTGTGGTGCTATCTGTTGTTATATTAGGCATTTGTTTAAGCAAATGATTTACATTGTTGTCTTTTTAATGATTTTGCTGTCAAAAGGAAGTGAATCGTAGCAAAGGGAAGGTAGTCTCATAAAAATGCAAAAACACTCTTTTTTGTATTATTTTGTGCTGAGCATGTTCTTCATGTGTTTCTAGTGTTACATAGACATAGTTGTAGTGGCAAGCGGTGAACCACGGTTTACATTTTCCAATAAACTCGTAATAGTTCTAAATCTCAAACTAAATTGAAAAACCAGCAACAAGCAAAACCAATATAAAGTTTCAAACTCAAAAATGCAAGCATAATCTTTGTCAAGTATACAATTTTGAAAAGACCTAGATCCCTGTTCAATACCCAGCTTAGTTCGCAAGCTTATTCGAGCATACTCGAAAACCACGACTGAAGTTGGGACAAAGTTACAATAACTTGTTACGCCATGCCCCAGCTCGAAACTAGAGCGCAACACTTGTACTGTTCACAGTTTTGTTCACATTTTTTACGCTACGAGTAATAGTTCTGAAAGAAATCGATGGAGGGGAGAAAGAAAGATTATGGTGTTCTGGGTTATTGGAAAAAAGTAATATGTCGTTTTTTGTGTCCCAGATTGAGCAAGCCTTCTTATAAAATACATCACGGGAATTGCTATTGTCGTATTTTGAGATAAGATGTCAAATAACGTAGAAATATCTAACAATACCTTTCACATTGTAGAAATATTAATGTACCTATGCCGTCGACCACTCATATAATATTTGTCAAGCCTATTCTCCATCGGGGTTGGCATAGACCACTTCTCTCCACTTACTACGACCCAAACACACATCCAACAGGGATCATGCAGTGATAATGTGAACTAAATCTCTTATTATGAAGACCTAATAATACAAAGGAATGTAAATGATGGAAATCCACCAGATGTCTCCACTGTTAACTCTGCATTTGAAAACGAAAAGTTTTTAAGCCGTTCCAAACTACTACTCGGCTTGCATTATGTACGAAAATTATTGCAGGAAGCCGTAGCTACTTAGAGTAAGCCACGACTATTGTTCAGGCTTAAGCCGAGTTAAATTGAATCGTATTGTTACGTTTTGTATGTGGCAATTTTCGTATTATCGCTGTGGATATAACAAACCTTATGCAGACTTCAGCTCAGAACTTTTTTAATTAGAAAGTTTGTTTTATGAATATTTTTCTTGGATTTCAGCGGGACGAGCTAATTGGAAAAAGATTTGGTTTGAAAATGTTTTTGTTTGCGAATATTTGTTTTAGGATTGTTTTTGATGTATCCAACCATGCTTAAATAGAATAATGAAAATGTTAAGTAGATGACTAACATGTTTATTGCTTTTAGCTTCCCTAATTTTATCGATAAAATTACTAGTAAAAAGCAGATTGAAAATATACGCGCACATAGGTATACATATGCACACTATAAGTATTTATATACACAACAAAACAATCCTAATCATGCTATGGTAACACATTTCTGCCGGAACAACCGGAAACAATCTTAAGATTTATGCTAGAATAAATATCGGCAATAACAACGCATTAATTAGACACTTATCATTATTTCTTTATTCCACAACCACCATCATAACACATCACATTAGATACAACATTTGCGGAGTACCGTCAGCAAATGAATGTTGATCAAATACCCGGTTTATTTGCTGTCTGTACACAATATCCGCTGCGCTCGCTCCCCTAGAGTTATGATCTTTATAAATCTGTTAGTAGGTGAGATTGTATAGTATAGAATCCGGTTTAGTGTTTCGAGTAGATAACAAAATTATGGAGCTCAGTTTTGGGCGATGTTGGTCCATATTATATGATATATAATGTATGGTTTGAAATAGATGGAAGCTTTCAAGTGATTGTGGTCTTTGATGCATTTTGTTTTAGAAGTTGCAAAGGAGTAGAGTTCACTGTTTTTAACGCGTTTTTATAAGGTCGTCGTGTATCTAATTAGGTAATACAATCTTGTGAAAGCAATTTGACCATCTTCCGATGATCGTAGCGTAGTGAAAATTGGCAGCAGTATGTGGTTCCGATGACAATACAATAATGCGGTACTTTCGAACTGATCTGACGATGAAGCTGGAAGATAGGCACTGGTATTTGATGATTGAATATCGTATCATAGTCGTATTTGAACTTGTGGGAAAGGTCCCTTTGTTGTCTTATATACTTCGTCGTCTTATCTACTTTGAACTCTTATTTACTTCGTAGTCTTTTAAACTTGGTCGTTTTATATACTTCGTCGTCTTATGTATCGTCATGTATCGTCGTCATCATAATATATAATTCGTCGTATTATGTACATCGTCGTCTTATGTACTTCGTCGTCTTAAGTACATCGTCGTCTTATGTACTTCGTCGTCCTATATACTTAGCCGTCTTATATACTTAGTGATCTTATGTACTTCATCACCTTATATACTTCGTCGATATATGTACATCGTCTTCTTATGTACCTCATCCTCTTATATACTTCGTCGCCTTATATACTTCCTCGTCTTATATACCTCGTCGCCTTATGTACTTCCTCGTCTTATATGCCTCGTCGCCTTATGTACTTCCTCGTCATATATATACCTCGTCGCCTTATGTACTTCCTAGTCTTATATACCTCGTCGCCTTATGTACTTCCTCGTCTTATATACTTCGTCGTCTTATGTAGGTACTCCATCGTTTTATATAATTCGTCGTCTTATGTACTACGTTGTATTATGTACTTCGTGGTCTTATTAACTTCGTCGTCTTATGTACTTCGTCGTCTATCGACACTTTTACGTTTTTTTACAAAATGAACTATTGATAAACAAAATATCGATAATCCGACAGCACTACCCCAATTAAACATTCCGACAAATAAAAGAACACTAACAGACATTAAGCTAAATGCAAAAGAGACTTTAGATCCAACGAAATCGGAATCAGTAGTCGCTAAAACCCGCTAACAAACACAAGTACGAGTTTCCAATGAACTATTTCAATTAAATTCAGCTCAAGTTGTTGTGACTCTTGAAAGGATTACCGAAGTAAATGTTGTTACCGAATTCTTAGAAGTTCTGAACTTGTTGACAGATTTGTTGCAGATTTTTAAGATTTCGGATTTTTTATTGGATTGACAACAGATTTGATATTATATTTGAAGAGACAATCATAATTATAACATTATTGGAAATTAGAACAGAAGCTTTTAGATCGTGATCAGAAGCTATTAAGATCTTAAGCAAGTTTTCCAAGATAGGTATAGATATATCTTACTATAGTTTCTGATAGTACTTTATACACACGTATATGTATGTACATACATATTGTCACGCCTCTTTCCCATCAGGGTAGGCAGAAACCACTTCTCTCCAATTGCTACGATCCAAACACGCTTCTTTCGCATCATCCACATTCATCAGACCATTTAGCGTAGTCGGTAGTAAGTCTGCCTCATACGCACGGGTCGCGGGTTCGATCCCCGCCGGTCAACAAACATTTAACACAAATGAGTGAGTTATGCTCATCACACAAATGTTTGTTCCGTGTCTGGGTGTTATATATTTATCTATGTATGTTTATCAGACCCTGATACCTATTAGTACAGGATTTGCCTAGTTTGGGGTCAGGTGACCGTGTGTGAAATGTCCCCCAATATTTTTTTATTTATCAGCCGTCTCATACACAACCGTTGGTATACGTCATAAAGTTACTTAAAAATGTTCTTTTAAACATATGAATGAGAAAAACGATAATCTTCAATAGATTTGTATTATTCAAGCTATCCACTTTTCAATTCGGATGTACATTTAAAATAGAACATAGAGTTGAAAACTTACAGATCCGTTCAGAGTATTTCTAAATTGGATTTTGTTATGTCTGATTTGGAATAGTGATCCAATGTTCCCTCGCTTCCATCCAATTGTCTTTACCATTTGATTACTGTTCTGTGAAGGGGTGTTTAGTTTTTTAACGGATTTCCGGATGCTTTGGCTATTTAAATGCTCATCATTCTTTATTTTATTTCCTTTTTCTTTCTTTAAATTATTTTAACACTTTGAGGTACCATAAACATCTCATATGTTTCCTTGAAATGATTCTAAACCTCTTGATACTATTAGTAGACTATCATGTTCTTTTAAATCCGATCGTATGTGTCAGTTCGATTACGTAATTGTGTTTTTTTTTTGTTATTTCGTTAGTTTTATTTATATTAGCCTCTTTTTGATCTTCTTTTATTTTTTTAACCCTTAACTCTTTATTAAGTTTATTATCTGCATCCAAATTCAAAAACCCTCCATCACTTACATTTTCCTTTACATATTCTGTCACTCTCTCTCTCCAATGTGCATTTTATCTGAACCAATTTTACTTTCAGCATCAGTGTTGCCAGTTTCCGCATTCGGATATTTATAATGCAAATCACGGAAAGCATACAGTGTGGTACCGTTGGTGCTTCAGCCGCTGGAAGCCGATTTGTATGCAACATTTGTACTGTTTGCACACTTTTTCCGATGTAGCCAAATAAAAGCCGTTATGAAGAATTTTACGGTTTTATTCCAATATGAATTTAAAAGCGTTGAAAGGGTTTTTTTTGTTTTGCTATGAAGCTTGGTTTTATGCAAGGCAAAAAGTTAGCAAAAGTTATTTATATGTCGTTTGGTAAGCTTTTTATAAAAAAAAACAATTGCGTTTTAAAATATATATTTTTCTTTGATGTAGATATCTTCCCAGTGACACTCTTAATTTAAATACGAATCTAACGACACCACTCAAGCTAAAATCCATCAAACCTTTAAGCTGTAGGATGTACCAAAGAACTATACATAAAAACGTACATACATACTCTCGAAAAAATAACCCTCCTTCTGGCGCAGTCGGGTAAAAACTGTTTATTTGAACACACACAAACACAGTGATACAACCCTCCTCTTACAACACACATACAAACACACATATCTATCATATAAACAAATTAATAAACCTAACCGATAATAACAGAAGCTTATGAAATAATCTTTCGGTAAACGAAACTTATTTGTTTGTCTGCAAAACAGGATATTGTGAACAATATTTGTAAACATGACCACTTACAAACATTACCTACCTACTAGATATTAACTAGACTAGAGTAACTGTCAAAACAACCATAGATAATTTTCTTTTTTGTTTTAATGGCAAGATCTTGTAGATTCTGCTAATGTCAAGCTTAGTGGCCAGTTGGTGTGATCGGCAGGTTGGCATTTTTTTATGATAAAAAATGATGACTTTAATATGCATTAGGTATAACTTAAATTGTCTATGAAACTTAAATTTTCTATGAGACCTAAATTTGCCTATGAAAACTCTGTTTAATGATCCGATTCCATGTTCACAAAATGTAACGCGGCGCACAATCACATTTTTTTTGCATGCTTTTATAATTTTGCCACATTTATTAGCGAATTAAAGATGAAGAGAAGACGAAAAATTTTTTCGATCTTTGTCATGGAAGATTACAGAAAAATAATTCTTTTTAAACACAAACAAGTTGTCTTTTTGCAAGCAAACCTGACTCTAGTAATCAACTCAATTTATGTACTTTAAACTCATTTTCCCAAGAATTCCTCGATCTAACATACAGAAAAATGAATTATTGAAGAAGTTTTGCGGAATTTTTACATTTGCCGTTTTTGTAGACTTTTCTACAGAATAGAGCAAATATTTTCCGATCTGTAATGTAGGTAATGTGGGTTTACCAAGTCTGAATTTTAACAAAAGACGCGTGGTAGATGAATGGGTTCAACTTATTCAGTAATGCAAATAGTGGTGCTACGAATTTTGAAATGAAATTGAAGAAGGAATGAAAAAGACCGAAACTTGAATGAAGTGATGAAAGATGGGAAAGGGGCGTGACAGATATGTATGTACCTACATACTTACGATATGTGTGTACTACATTGTAGGTAGTACATACCTGTACCTACGTAAAACTTAAATTTCAGCAGCACCAATAATACGTTTTGGTCATAGACCCTGCCGTATTAGATGAAAGGCTTTGTACTACTGTTTTATTTTTTAAAAACTGATCTTATCTTATTGTCGTTGTTGCTGAAATTTAAGTTTTACGTAAGTACATACCTACGCCCTTGACCCTGCTTTATCAGATGTAAGGCATTGTAGGTACTATTTATTATTAGATTTTTGTATACTGATCTTAATATATTAGACCCAGATCCAGGACGTATCTGACCTAACTTACAGTAAAATGGATAAAACCTTAGGTTCTCCATAGCTTCTCATGTGCCTTGAACACCTGCGAATTTGTGTAACTGTAACTGTGGACGTTTGGCAGGTATCGGATGACGAAGGTTACCGAAAGCTAGAGTTACTTAACTTGTTTTTATATGGCTGATTTTACTTCCACACATTTTATTGCATTATAAAAATCTTTTAACTAAACAAAAAGTAGATACATTATTCAGAAACTTCCCCATAAAAAAGTCTCATTAACAGACGTCGTTGTAAAAAAGTAACTCCTTTTGATTAATGCATCCGATGAAAAGGAATTTCAATGAAACTTGAAGCATTTAAGAGTACTTTATAAGTTCTGAACACAAGAAGCGACGGTTTATGAAGACAACTTTCTCATAAGTGTTTTTTTTTATATCTTAGTGAGGATTGATGATCGTTGTAGAACTTTAAGTTGGATAAAAGGCCATTAAAATTGCATATCTGTTAAACATAGTGTATTAGATTAGATATTTTAAATAAAAGATTTTAATTTTGAATTTAGGATTTATTGGAGCTCCGGGCTCTTGACAATTTTAAAACAAAAGCAACACACATATTTTCTTAAATAACCATAAACCTCGCATAAATTAAAGACTACATAGAGATCCATTTAACATAGTACCTTTTTATTTATAACAGTGTCAGCTGTTAGTCTAATAGAGCTTTAGCTCTAATAAACTTTACTGCAACTGACTGAAAACAGTTAATGAGAGTCCAAATTGCAAAATTTCAATCCCATTGAGGAAAACTAAGGGAAATCAAATGATAAGTATTACAGAATGCTACAAATAATCTTTAAACAGAAACTAAAGGTATGGAGTGAGTTATGAAGTGTGTTTGGATCGTAGTAAGTGGAAGGAAGTGGTCTCTGCCTACCCCAATGGGAGAGAGGCGTAACGGATATGTATATAAAGTTATATGTTAAGAATACCTCTAGATAATTAATCTCTTTTCTTTCCTACTTTGTTCTTGTTCTCCTTTAATTGTTAAGCCCTTACAGCCTACACTATTTACTTAGAATAAACAACCAGTAACATTAAATACACACGTACGTGTCGTACGTACGTACATAGGTACATACATATCCGTCACGCTTCTCTCCCACTGGGGTAGGCAGAGACCACTTCCTTCCACTTGCTACGATCCAAACATACTTCTTTCGCTACATCCACACTCATCAGTCGCGTCATACATGCCCGTCGGAAAAAAAATACACACACGCTAGGAATAATAAAAATGATACCAAAAATAACCACGAGAAATCGTTTTACGCGCAATAAATCAAAAAGCATCAAATTACCAACTCAATACCCCTGCCTCTTGTACACGAGTAGGAATCAATAATTCCTGGAATGTTACTAAATAAACCGGAACAAAATCCAGGAAATTCTACTTCGTGTAATACGAACGGGCGTCTTGGGACTAATTACTACGATTTCAGGAATATTTAAAACAATGCTTTATTTTGGACTTGATATGCATGAAAATTGAATGGAATACTGTGAAACACAAATTAGTTTATTTCATATAAATTTAAAAGCAGACATTGTAGAATTTATTAGCCAAAATAAAAACAGATTTTATTTACTTACATTTATTTATTTATTGGAAAACCAAGAGCTTCATTACTACATGTTGTTTTATTATTATTATTATTAGATTATATATGTTATGTATAAGATTTTACTTATGTTCAAAACACGATTGGATGGATAAACCAGCAGAGATTTAAAAAAAGTAAAATTGCTACATTAATCTTTCAAAATAAATACCCACTCGTTAGCCATACATTATCACATCTGTTTTAGCTAAGAAAATCCCTCAATAATTTCTTCATATCTGTAACCATTTATTAAACGTAATTCTGTCTTAAATACCACATTATCCACGTCCAAACACGTGCCTAATAAATAAGTAGTTCAATTGAATGATAATAAATCGTGTACAATTGGTATATTAGGAACAGATGTGGCTTTGGCGAGTGGAACATTTCCAATATTGACGCCGTCTGTTTCGTTTGGTCAGCATTAACATAAGTTTTATATATGACACTGACATTGACCTAACAAAGAGAATAATATGTAGAATAGATATTAAAGAGCTTCCAACCTAATTGGTACTTATAGTAAAAAAAATTGGTATCAATTACACTACATTCGAGCTATTCGAGCTAGTATCAGGCCTCCGTCACTCTATGTACTTGCGCGCTATAAATACCTACCGCTCAGCGGGCCGCTTGCGGACCAAGCGAAGCGCGGCTGTCAAAACGAAGCGCTCGCACGTTGTTCAAATTTTGATAGTTCCATTCGTTTTTTTATTTGTTTTAAAAAAGTTTTATAATGTTTAATAATTAAGTTTTTTTAATGAAAAAAAAAACAGTAACCTAGAATTTAGAAAAATAAAAAAACATTAAAATTTAAAAATAAAAACGTGTTAAAATAAATTTATTAAAAATGATATAATTTTAAACTGCCCCATATTAGTCGGAACATATTCATAGTTCTGAATAACATAGTCACAAAACATTTTGCTAATTTCATTTTATCGAAGAGGCAGCCCCGCGATTTTTACGGAATCGCGCGTTGCGAAGCAATCACAACCATACGCTTGAGCATTTAGGCACATTTTGGCATGCAGTGGTTTCTGACGTGACAGTTGGGCTAATTACGCACTGTTAAAGCAGTAGGTATTGGACATTTTCTTCTGAGTGAAGTATCTGTTACGTAGTAACTATTAAGTAATCTGTGCTAGTATGGAGAAGAAAAAGTTGGCGGCAACTAATGAAACTAACGTCAATCGATAAAGAAAAATATTATAAAACGATATGAATGTTCACATGTAACAATTTTCAAAGTTCTGTATCTCCGAAAGTATATCAATTTCGACATTTGTCCAAAATACTATCGTTTTATAATATTTTTCTCTATCGATTAACGTTAGTTTCATCAGTGGCCGCCAACTTTTTTTTCGCCAACTAGCTCGAGTAGGGGATGTTGAGTGTAATTGATACCGAAAATGTTTACTATACCAATTAGATTTGATGCTCTTTCTTTGGCAAAATTCAAATTTCAGTTACAATAAAACATGTATTTATTCTCTAGATATTTAAGAATAATTAAAATATGTGAACAAAATGACTATTCTTTGAAAGACAACCAAAATCTACCTAGTCACATACATTGAATACTTGGCTACGAGCACTTCCAGCCGTTTTAGCACAACCGTTTCGAATTGTGCATCTATAATAGCTTTCCAGTACCCGTTTAGCACAAGACATTTAAAACTATAGATGTAGATCAAACGGTAGTACAAATAAATCTCTTACAGTAATAGGCCACCGCTAAATGATCCATTAAATCTCTTTGAGGTATGAAACGTCTTAATGTTTGCAGAGCTCAAAATAACTTGGTTTTTAGGGTGCCGTACCCAAAGGGTGGCAACTGGACCCTATTGCTGAGACTCGGCTGTCCATCTGTCTGTCTGTCACCAGGCTGTATCTCATGAACCGTTATAGCTAGAGCGTTGAAATTTTCACAGATGATGTATTACCGTTGACGTTATAACAACAACTACCAATAGTAATAGAATAATAATTAAGGGGGAATCCCATAAAACAAAATGTGATTTTTATACCTTTTTTTCTCGATATTAATAATGGCTACTGATAGACATTATTATTAGGCTATGTTAATCTAGAGAATGGTACGGAACCCTTCACGCGCGAGTCCCACTCGTACTTGGGTGGTTTTTCGGTTTCGGCTTTTGCGGTCTTTGTTTGCTCTAATTCTTTAGGTTATTTCGGTTTTATGTGTGACGGGACAGCCGGAAGGTCTGTCTGTTAGTTGTTATGTCTTTGACTCTGATTTGTGTTTAATGATTCCGTGTTTTTTATTTAGTTTTTGTGATTTTGGTTCAATTTCAAGGCCGTTTCTGTCTGTGATTATTTTACTTTAGGTTTGTCTAATTGGTTTTAAACTTGCGTTTACATAGCATCTTTCATTACGTATTTGTCTACCTGTCTAGCAATATCAAGCATAATCGTAAGCGTAGCTTCTAAAAAACTGTGATTTTTAAATTTCGACGGTTTATCACGCTTCTTTGCTATCGGGGTGAGCTGCTTATCCCAGTGAAGGGAAGTTGTCCAAATACACTTTTTTCGCTTCATTCACATTCATCAGTCGCCTCTCTGGTTACCTAAACTTATGCTATCTCTAAGTATCTCTAAGTAAGCAGTTCTTTTCAAAGTCTTTTCTTACATTTTTCGCTGTAAACTAGTTACTCTGCTTCCTAAATCAAATAACCTGAATAAATAAATTTGTTTTCCAAAGAGCTCTATCAAAGATTCAGAGACAGCGTTCTGCATTTCATGGAATATTGAATACCTGGCTACATTTTAGCGGGAGGTTCGATTGGTATGCAACAGGTTTAAATGCGGTCAACCGCGTCTCTGGTCAGGGGTGGATTTGGGTTGAAATTGAGGGGTCATGTCATATAATCGAAGCTTTTGTTCGTCGTGTCCTCAAAGCTGAGGGCCGTGACAGTCACGGGTTGTCATTTGTGCTTCTCTCTCCTGGCTTCTATGTGGGCTAAGAAGAATCCTAAGACCTTGCTAGATTCTTCTTTCTAGAAAACCGTTACTTTGTGAATCTAGAATTATTGTACCTCTATATTGTCTACGCATTATAGATCATTTGAGTTTGGTTTTATGTTACCAGGATTAGCTACGTAAAAAGTTGTTAATTGGTTAGCATTGTCATCATGAATCATTATTTTATTTTATTACTGGCCGTGAGCAGATTCACGTTGAATATAGGAGGTCATGTAACCAAAGTATCTATATAAAAAGGTTAGGCATTTTTTTAATTTTCTGTTATCAATAATTGTTTAATATTAAAGAAAAAAATATTATGGAATGACAGACGTCAGTTTAGTTTGGCAGTTCTTTAACAATGTTACAAAATGAACGTTGACCCCCCACGACCCCTGAATACGACCACACTTCATAACATGGATGGACAGACCTCACGTGGTCCCAGCCAATGCACGCTACACGCTCCTGATGTGTGAACTGTGAATTCATTCGGAAAATTCTACAACCAATATTTATTTTAATTTTGGCAAAGTTTTGTGTTTGGCTTGAGTTTTGGTTACAGAAACTTCATTGCGTTGTTACTTGTTAGTGTTTTCATATTTTTGGAAACTGTGGTAAAGAGGAAATTAAAATAAAGTGTATCATTGTAGGTAGTCTTGTATGGGTGTAACATGTGAAAATCTTCGTACTAATTATACTTTTAAAAGAACAGACAAGGTTAAGTATTGTTTTAATTAACTCTATAAGGCCCACTTGCGCAGCCCAATAAACCCAGAGTCAGCTGCTAACACAGGGTTAAATAAATAATTTGTATTGATTTATCTTGATTTAACCCTGCAGCTAACTCCGGGTCCATTGCGTTAACTCTGGGCTGCGCAAGTGGTCCTTATAAACCTAGAAGTACTTATACTGTCTGTCTGTATGTATAATAAATTAATCTAACCTGTACTTAAAGGACTTTTGTAACGTAGTCTTTAATTTACAAACCCTAAATATATTCGAATTCAAAAATAATTCTAATCAAGTTTGATTCAGTAAATAGTACTTTATTTGTTTGTTTGTAAGGTTCAAAGGTAACTGAATAGGCAGGTTCGATTAAGGTAAATAAAACGATCAAACGTTACTTCTTTTTCAATTTCTGACATTCACAAATAGAATTATACGGTCCATCGGTCATAGGTCGGGTGTTTTAAAGCAATTTATTTTATATACCTCTGTAGGTATATACAGGGTGTAACGGAAAGGGGGTATAAAGCCAAAACACTGCGATAGTCCCCATAAAACTGAACAACTTTCCCCAAGGAACATGGGTCGAAACTCGAAAAAAATTTTTGCATGGCCCAAACTTACTCGATCAGCTGATCAGAAATTTTGTATGGGGAGGCGAATTTTTTTTTTTCTACTTGCGACCTATGTTCCTTAGGGAAAGTTGTTCAGTTTTATGGGGACTATCGCTGTGTTTTGGCTTTATACCCGCTTTCTGTTGCACCCAGCCCAGTAGAAAGGGGACTTCTGTATAAAATAGACTTACAGACTTAATATTTATGTCTCAATGATTTCTACATGTATGGAAGAGATGCTCTTTGAAAAGACTGTTTTTTTTATTAGCCATTAAGATCCCACTGCTGGACAAAGGCCTCCCCGCGACTTTCCATTTAACACGGTCTCCGGTAGTGTCCCGCCATTCCCGTGAAAATGCATCCAGATCGTCTCTCCATCTTTTGCGAGGTCTACCTCGGCATCTGTGACCATCTAGTGGCGCCCATTCAGTTGTTATTTTGGCCCAACGATCTGGATGCATTCTACAAACATGACCGGCCCAACTCCATTTTAATTTGGCAGAAAAGACTTACTTATATAAAATTGTAACTTATAAAACAATATTTAAAAACACGGTATAGCTGACATCGGTACATGTGTGAGTAACCTCTTATCACTAGTGTTCTTCATACAATATATGCAACATTGTAATAAGCAATTTGCACTGCACCCGCCGAGATCCATACAAATATTTTTTGCTGATATGACGACGGGCATTGTATGTCTGTACCTCTAAAGAGCGTAAACTAGATTTGACTAGACAAAGACAGAATCCACATTAGTTACACAAAAAAAATACCGATGAATATAAATACAAGTCTACAAGTTGCGCCTTTAAAAATCAGCAAATAAAACCCCTTTTCTTTTTAATTTCGTATCTAAAACCTTCAGTTTAACGCTGTTTGATTTGATATAATCTTATTAAGAGCGTGTGCTCTGAAAAGTGCGAGACACAACTCATAACGCTGTTTATTTGAAAAGGGTCTCAGAGAGGGCGTAAAGGGAATCCCAAGCTTAATATCTTAAAAGGGATGACGGGACCTTTAAACAAAGTCCAAATTTCGTTTACGATAAGTTTTTTTCTACCTACCCCTGTTACACTGAGTGATTTCGTTTTCTTTTGGACTTAAACTGCAAGATGGGTAAGTATCCTTTTGGAGAAGAATGATTGGTATATGTGTACTGAAGTGGAAATGTAAGTTAGTTTTGTGTGTATGACAGGTATGCACTAATACCTGTCATACACACAAATACCACGAGTCTCTAGTGGGAATCAAACCCACGACCTAAGCTGCTACAAACAGTTGGCACGTCGTGTCACTATGAACCACGCCAACTGGCAGTCCAAAAGGTAATTTTAGTTGTTTTATCATATACACTTTAACCACCTTATTACAAAACGCGTTTTAAATATAGTTCAAGGACTAAAGTAATTTTTTGTCGTTTTTTCTATAGCCGAAACGTCATTTATCTGAGTTTATTCTAGGAGTATAAATAAAACTCGTTTTTTAATAAGGGGGTAAGAATTATTTATATTCTAAATACGAATCAGGTAAGTATTATACCACACTTATATCCGTACTTGGCCAGCGTGGTGGATTACGGCCTAATCACTCTCTGTATGAGAATAGGCTCGTGCCCCTCGGTGGGGACATATATGAGCTGATAAAGAAGAAAGAAGAAAAAGTATTATACTTCAAATATATTCTTCAAATTCTGAAATAAACTACAAACCATCGACAGGCTCCAAACCAAAAATATCAAAACTATCCTGCGATTTCGCTGGAAAACTTGAAAAACTCGGAATACAGATTGAAATAATCTCGCAGTTGGCTGTGAATAAATGGTGGCAGCAATATGAAAGGTTTCCTATTGTAAAGCTGGGGATTAACACGTTTTACAAGGGGCGGCTTCGGCAGTCGACCTAAATTCAACGCGGATGGCAGATGGATCAGATGAAATCTGTCTACTGTATAATCATAACTAGGTATTTTATAGGTCTTTATTGCTGAATGTGAATGTAAGTTTCATGTTCATCTGCCTAACTTCTTTTTTACATGCATATCTGTTCTGGATGGTGCAATGGTGTTATGTTGCTATGGTGCAATATACCATTGAGTATTGAGTATGGAATAGCTTCCCATCCCATCGGAGTAGGCAGAGACCACTTCTCTCTACATGCTATGATCCAAACGTACTTCTTTCACTTCATCTTCATGCTAAAGAAGAATGCGTCTTCTTTATTAGATGTGATTCTTTAAAAATACGTATTACGTCTAGTTCCATAGAAATATTATGATTAGAAGCGCATTTGTCACACGCAATGTGGGATAGCGTTGCGTGTGTGTTGATGTGTGCTTGTGTTCGTTGAGTACGCGGGATCATCGGGTTTCTAGCTTTAACTTAAGTCTTAGTTTATCTTATCTTATCCAGCCTTATCTAGTGTCCTACTATTGGGCAAAGGCCTCTCTCCTCCTTCTCCACGATTTTCTGTCCTGTGCCGCCTCTGCCCAGTCATTTGTGAAGGTGTCCAGTTCATCTCGTCATCTTTTCCGTGGTCTGCTTTATAACTCAAGAAAAATTATCCAACTTATATGTTCGATTTAAAACTCATGAAAGACCCACTTAGCAATATTTTAAAACTTATCCAGAAACAGACTCCCACATCGGCATAATAAATGACATTGAATCAATATAATCTCGCAATTTAAATATATTTTACTCATTTGTTTAGCACGTGAACATATCGTGATTTTACATGTGCTGGCCGTTGTCCATGAGATGTATGAAAACTTTTTATAAAAGATAAATCGTGGCCGCGGACGTCATTTGAAGTTCATCACTCCATTGAAGAATTTTTGGCATGTTAATTTTTTGCATAGAAAACTTGCTGAATTTATTTATTTAGGATCGCCATTACTTTATACAACAATGCATGTTTTATTTATAGATATACACACTTAAACTTCTTTTTAAACTTATTGCTAAACTAATTACGAATAGGCAGACACGAATTACCTAGGATCTTTAAGAAAAGTAGGTTCCCAATATTGTTTTGAATCTTAAAAACCAGTATGTTTTTAATATCACAATTCATAACATTGAAAATTTCTTCGCTTACGAAACGTTTACTGTAGAGAAAATAGTAAAGTAAATTTATTAACTCGCTAATGAGGATTTTGAAAGAACTATGAGTGCTTTAGCAGCTACTTTAATTTGATTTACGATGTCATTTAGTAGGGATTAAGTTTTTGATGAATTTTAAAATGTAATTTGATATCTTTTATTTTAGAATAAGTAATCATATTTGACAACCGTTTTTGATTGAGTTTTGTTTGTAACTTCGCGGTGCCGTGTAACAATCCACAAAATTATTTAGTGAAATGTTAGCGAAATTGCAGGGCAACACACATAATCATCCGTTAAATATCGTTCCTTCTCTTTAGGTAAGTAGTTTTAAGACAATGAATGTGTCAGCTATAAAAATGAAACTTTATCTTTAATGTCCTTTTCTAAAACCTGCTGTTGGAAATAAAAATAGCTTCCCTTAACAGAACGCTATGCAAGCAAATTACTTTACGTTTCGAAATCTCGTATTACGAACTACTCATCCTTTTGAGTAAAACGTAAAACCTTCGCATTTCCTTTGGAAGTAAACAATTTTCTCTTTACTTTTCATTCCTACATTTTTCCTTGCATTAGATGTAGAGTATTACTAGAATAAGGATGGGGAAGTTGGGTTTAGAACTTCTCAAAGGCTTTGTTAAAGGTAATATAAGAGAAAGGATTCTTGTAGAATGATGTGAGCGGAATTATGTATTATAAATTGGTTAAAGAGGTAATGCGGCCAGCTTGTTGGGGACTATGCCTCGTGGTGATGCGCTCGATTCCGTTTTTTATTTGTAAATATTTGTTTTATATATTGTGTACTTGTCCTGTGTTTGAATAAATAAATAAGTTGGTTAAAATATCTATACAGATGCAAATATGCGGCCGTTCCCTATATTCAAAGACAGACAGCTATCCAAGATCGACAGTACTTAATTGTCACGTAGCTGTCACTTTTGATCTACCCTTCAGAAGAATCCCATAATTTTTTTGACAGCGGTAGGTTTATGGGGACGAATAAGACAGATAACTATTTTAATCTCCAGTAGGACAAAACCAGAGATAGATAGAACGGCCGATAATCTGCTTGTCATGTTTTAATGCTAGGCAAAGGTGTCATTGCTCTCCATCTAGTTCTGCCGTGCCAGGACTTGACTAAATGAGTCGAGCCCATCTTGCTATCTTTGCCTAGGTCTCCCGCAATGTCATTTCCTGTCTTTGGGAAGCCAATCGGTGACAATTTTGATCAGCTGATCCTTTTTTTAGTATAAAAAAGTGTTTTTGTTTAATAAAATTTCAGCTTCATAGTTAGATCATGTTTCCTGATTGTCAGATGCAATCACAAAAAGCACCCTATATTTCTAGTTTTTAATTTCCAAATGATGGCATTAAGAAATTATTTACAAAATAAAATAATAATATATTTCAGTTTTTCCTCTCGCCCTAAGACCACTGAAATGTAACAAATTACCGTTTTTGCATAAAACCATTTAGTGAAGTAATAAACAGTAGACATCCTGTTCTCGCACGAATGATTTTAATTGTGTCGTCTCTTTCTTACGCATTATGTTTACGATTTTGTGCGCCATTGACACTTTCCTTCTTAATTTTATTTGTTGTAGTAAATTTGATTTTGTTTTATGTAAAATTGAAGGTTCTAAGTAAGAAAGTAGGTTAACTTAGAAAAAGTCTCTCTAAGTAATTCTTCCTTTTGTCGTATTAAGCGTCAGAATAAAGAAATGTAATAAACAGGAGATTTAGCTTGGTGCAAACGGACAAATGGACAGCAAAATATTAGGTAGTAATTGTATTGTTAGATAAAATAAACACATAAGATGGTCTTCAGAGATTTATTTTAAAGTTTAAAGCACTTCTTAATATTAATTTATAATGTTTAATATTGCAAGTTAAGAATGAATGATGTCTTGGTTCGCTCCCCCGGCCGGGGTTCACAAGAGCTGTCCAAATTAGTGATGTAATTAAAAGTGTAAAACCCTAGTGTTGCACTCCAATACAGTAATAGCTAAATTGGGTTCTTAAAAATACTTGCGATTCTCTGCATTTCTGCAGTGTTCTGTCTCTTTCTTCAAATCTTTAAATAAACGAGCTAAATGTCGTAACACCAAAAAAAACGAATATAAATTACATATCCGACATTACAATGAATCTTTTAGTAGCTGTTGTAAGAAATCAACTATTTGGAGTACATCCAAGACACTTTTAAAAATAATTGCCCGAATTAGCTATCTAGGTATTCTAAACTAAAGAATATTCTAGATTTATAAAAGCTGTTTCGAAGTCAGTTCTTGAAAGACGTCCGAAATTTCGTTTTGCATAAATATTGCAGGTATATGTTAGATTTATTTATTTAACAGTTTATTGTAAGATGATAGTACATAGAGACAGGAAAAAAAGAGAAGTTATACAAAGTTACAGCATATTTCTTAAAGAAATTTCTTCCTGCAGACCCCACAGAGAGAGAAGTGATAGCATAAAGGCAGGATAGTCACTTAACATACAATAAACAATAAATATATAAGTATAAACCTGAAGGGGTTATTGGCAGAGCGTTAAATAATCACACGCAAATTAAGAGATATAGCAAAATATTGTTTAATAATAGAATATTCAGACGTTACACTTCAAGATCTTGTTGTCCAGAGTACGACAAGCAAGTCCCGTCAAAACATAACATTCTAAATTTCATAACACAACATTCTAAATTCATAAGTTAGATACTTCGTGACGTCTTGTATGCCAATTAGTTTTACCTATATACAAACTTTTCTACACACCCCTATAAAACTAAATGGGCTTGATACCTAAACCAACCACGCAACTCATATGTTTTACAGCCGGCAAAGGCTTTGTCAAAACATCAGCTATCATAGACCCAGTGGAAACATGTCGCACCTCAATACTTTTATTCTCTTTAAGTACTTCCCGAATAAAATGATATTTAATATCAATATGTTTGCTACGTGCATGGTACAAGGGATCTTGTGCCAGGCAAAGGGCACCTTGATTATCGGCATGTAAACGAACACTAGCGTACCTTACTAGTCCCAACTCCCTAAGCAAAGAGTTTAAGTAAACTGCTTCCTTCATCGCCTCTGATAGGCTTATATACTCCGCCTCACAACTCGAAGTAGCAACAGTACGTTGCTTCCGCGACTGCCACGCGATAGAAGCACCACCTAGAATAAAGGCATACCCCGAATAAGATTTCCTGTCTAGTAAGCAATTACCCCAATCTGCATCAGAATATCCTTCCACTGATTTTCCGGTTTTCTTGTATACTAAACTATAATTCTTAGTTTTCTTTAGATACCGTAATATACGTTTAGCAGCCTTCCAGTGGCTCGGCCCAGGAGAGTCAGTAAATTGAGCTAATTTTGCAACTGAATTTGCAATGTCGGGTCTCGTACCTACACTCAGGTACATTAAACACCCTATTATCTCCCTGTACGGAAATTTCACGCTCACCTCTTCAGATTTTCTCTCCATTTTACTATTCTGAAGTTCCATTGGCGTATTACAAACATTACAGTTCTCTAAATTAAATTTACGTAAAATGTCCAAAATATATTTCTCTTGTGACAAAACAACAACGTCGTTGTCATGACGACGAATGTCAATGCCCAAAATATATTTCGCTTGACCATAGTCTTTTAGGTCGAACTCTTTGGATAATTCGAGCTTAAAATTATCAATCAAACTCCTCTCTTCCGATGCGACTAAAAAATCGTCCACGTAAACCACGACAAATAAATGCTTACTTCCCTGCTCCTTGAAGTAAAGACACGGCTCGTTCAGGCTTTGCTTCAATCCCATATTCTTCAACTTTTTGTCAAGTCGGATGTTCCATTGACGCCCCGCCTGCTTCAATCCATATAAAGATTTCTTTAGCAAACATGTATCGCCGCCTGCGTCCAAGCTTCTCAACATCTCTCTCGCATTACCAACGGTTCTTGGATCTTGTGCGCGATCTATTATCTTCACTAAACAGTCCCGAAGTAGTTTAGGGAGCTCCATATAGATCTCTTCATCCAATAAGCCGTTGAGATAAGCAGTGTTGATGTCTAACTGATGGACTTCCATGTTCATCTCTACTGAAAGTGCCATTAGCAATCGAACAGTCTCTAGTCTGGCAACTGGTGCAAAGGTCTTGAAGTAGTCAACTCCATAACGTTGACTGAAACCTTGTGCAACTAATCTTGCCTTCTTCTTCACACTTTTGTCCACGTTTACTTTCGTAGTCAAAACATAACGACATCCAACTACTTTTCTGTCCTTCGGTCTCTTCACAACCTCCCACGTACCTTTCTGGACTAAACTCTTCACCTCCGACAAGATTGCATCCTCCCACTGTGAACGTTCTTCACTATGTAAGGCTTCATCTAAAGAGATCTGTGCTATACTTGCTGTGTCTGTGCAATCTTCAAACAATTCATCAGGATTCTCATTATCAACATCCTGAGTTCCACTTGTACTGGGAAAAGTTTCGGGTACATCTCTAACAGTCGGTGACGTATCAACCTCAATAACTTCACGCTCCTCGGGAATAGGCAGGATAATTTCCATAAACTCTTTATCGTTTACCTGATCCACCTTCTCATCCCGATCTAAAGAAACAAGTTGCTGCTTCGAAACTCTTACGTTCACATCGTCTTCTTCACGGAACTTCACGTCTCTTGCAACCACAAACTTTCTTTGCTCCGGCAACCATACCCTATAGGCTTTCGCATTTGTTGGGTATCCTACAAATACTCCTGGTATGCTCCGCGCTGCAAACTTGTCTTTACCTGGATCTTTATCCAGAACAAACACTTTAGTTCCAAACTTTCGAAAATAATCGATCTTTATAGGCTGCTCGAATAATCTCTCGTACGGAATATCGCCCCCTAGGCTCTTTGTAGGACAGCGATTCCTAATATAACACGCAGTCTGTACTGCTTCTGCCCAAAAACCCGCTGAAAAATCTGAACCCAACAGCATACATCTAGCCATCTCTACTAGAGTACGGTTCATTCTCTCAGCAATCCCGTTTTGTTGAGGCGTACGAGGGACGGTCAACCTCCTCGATATACCTTCCGTTTGTAAAAAGTTATTGAACTCTGCACTACAATACTCACCACCGTTGTCGGTCTGTAAATATTTAATCTTAACACCAGTTAAATTCTCAATATAATTCTTATAAAATTTAAATGCATCCAAAGCTTTATTTTTGGAAGTTAAAAAATAAATCTCGCACCAACGTGTACAATCATTTATAAAAGTTATAAAATATTTAGCACGACCCGTTGATTCACATCGCATAGGACCCACAATATCAGAATGTATGATCTTCAACTTCTGATCACAAGGCCCGCCGGACTCAGTAAAAGGTAGCGCCGACATTTTCCCTCTCGAACACACATCACAGTCTAGTAACTTCTGGACCTCATTCGAATTTACAGACAACCCTAATTTATTTAAAATAACTCTTACGCTTTTACCGTTCAGATGTCCTAATCGCTCATGCCAACGACGAACGTCAACATTTAAATCGCCTGAAGCCTGACTACACTCCAATAACTGAAAACAGTACAAATCACCCTTACGATACGCTTTCAACTTAACTTCTCCCTTATTATCGGAGATAAGGGCAACATCCCCACGAAAAGTTACTTGATAGCCGCTATCCGTAATTTTAGCTACCGAAATCAAGTTATTTCGCAAGTCCGGCACATAGAGTGTATTTTTAAATTCGATAGTGTTCGTATTACATGCCATAAAAACGGTACCTTTACCTTTAACGTCCGTACTCAAATTTGTAGCTAAATTTAACTTTCCATCTGTACCAACCAAAGTACTACCAAATAGACTCGCATCATTGCAGAGGTGAGACGTGCATCCACTGTCTAATATCCAGTCGCTTTTATGCACATATGAGACGTTGGCTCGTTCACAATCTGTAACATTGAAAGTAAATAAATTATCACTATCAAAATTAAAATCGCTTATAAAATGTGACGACAACTTCTCTGACTTCTCTCTCTTCTTACAATCCGATGCCTTATGTCCAAATTCGTGGCATTTAAAACATTTATATCTAAACTTCGCTGTACCACTCGTACTTGGCTTTACTTGGCACTTGTTTGCTATTTTCTTAGTAGTATACATCACTCTCTCCGCACCTATTCCGCTAGATTGCCCTCGTGATTCACACTCTTCTAATATCTTTATTTTCAATATTTCTGGAGCTGGCAAACAATCTCTCGACTCCATAGCACATCTAAAATTCTCGAAACTTCCTGGTAAACTATATAATAACATTATCGATATCAAATCGTCGTGGATTGTGACATCCATGTCCCCAAGTTTATCCACTGCATCAAAGAATAGGTTCATATGCTCACGAATGTCGCCATTTTCGCTCATTTTGTGTAACATCAGTCGTTTCAACAGTGTTGCCTTCTTAGCAGGACCTTTCGAAGCGTATACGGACTCTAATTTCAGCCAAACCTCTCGTGAAGTAGTGCACCCTCTTACATGCCTTAGTTCACTCCCGCTGATTGACAAGATCAAGTCAGCTCTGGCTTTGTCGTCCTCCGCCTCCCATTTCTCCGGCTTGGTGTCAGGTTTCGTTACTTTGCCACTGACGTAACTCCATCCACCGTTCTTTATTAGCAACGCCTCGGCCTGAATTCTCCAGCTATCATAGTTCTCCTTGTTCAGAGGCTCTCTCATCTCATCGTAGCAACTTCTCACAACTAACTATTTACTGAAGTACAACAATATTTATATATCTCTGCGGAAGCTATCACTCTGAGACTATGTCTCTGGCTCTGGGTCTGGCTCTGGTCCTGGGCCCATAACCATTGAAGGGGTTATTGGCAGAGCGTTAAATAATCACACGCAAATTAAGAGATATAGCAAAATATTGTTTAATAATAGAATATTCAGACGTTACACTTCAAGATCTTGTTGTCCAGAGTACGACAAGCAAGTCCCGTCAAAACATAACATTCTAAATTTCATAACAACATTCTAAATTCATAAGTTAGATACTTCGTGACGTCTTGTATGCCAATTAGTTTTACCTATATACAAACTTTTCTACAAAACCTACACATATATATTCGATAAATACACATACTTACATAAATATTATGATTTATATAAATCTATATTGTATTCTCTATGATAAGGAAAGATAGTCTAAAACACCATACTTATTTAAGCAGTAATAAACTTTTTTGATGTACACAGTGTCACTCTTACTGTAAATACGAATCTAACAACACCTCCCAAGCTAAAATCCGTCAAGCCGTGTAGGCTTTAGTATTAGGCGTGCTAAAGAATCATACTAACATACTATATAGTATAGATAAGACTTTGTTAATTTATTGATTTGTATTACTTAATTACATAATGTTAACATTTGCACACCTGCCTGCAGGTAGAACGCACGAACTTTGTATTGTATCCATTAGAGCTTTACTGTGTTCATGCAAATAAATTTATTTCATTTCATTACTTTATATTCTCGAAAAACATAAAAAAAAGATTTAACTCGCCAGGTGGCGTGGATGGTAGTGACCCTGCTTGCCATGCCGCAGATTGTGGGTTCGATTTCGCACTATGACACGCTTATAGCAATTATAGCGGTTCAACTACTAAAGCAAAAAAACTCTAACCTGACAATAAAATAAACGCTCGCCTTTAAAAGTTTATTTTTCTAAAACATTTGTGTCTAGAAGTCTAGAAATAATTTCCTTCATTAATGAATAGTGGAAATCAAAGAAACTGAACGCTGGCGTTGAAGTTTTAATTGAATCCGGTTACCTACACCGTCTATATTCCAACTTCTTTAATAATTACTCTCTGTCGGCTCTAGGCGATGTCCAAGTTAAAGGTTTAAGCGAATATTTAATACCAGGACATACATAACGATACCACATTCAGAGCCACCAAGTTATCTGTGAACCGGCCGTTATTGGAACTACGGCCACTGATACGGAAATGTCAAATTCCATTACTGCTGCGATTGGTAGAAAAAAAATTTTGTATTACTGCTAGCGCTGCCGTCCAGTTCACAAATATGTTGGTCTGTCTGTAGCGTAAGATCGGACTTCCGGATTGAGAAGGGGTAATGGTATTGGCAGTTGCCATTTACTTCAAAAACTCTTATTTTCAAACCACTTTTTTTTTAACTTCCGCCATATCTATACTCAAAACAATGAAAAGAACAGACTGAGAATTTTGGGGGGAGGAGAAGAGTCACTGGTATAAGCCCCATCCTTCTATAACATCTTGTATCTTTCAATATAACATGTACCATTTCATATAAAAAACTTTTTCATGTTTTAAAACTGGCGCAACTAGTCTTTCTTTGACAGTGTATAATATTTCGGAAACGTGTCGCTTTATCAATATTTTTACCTATATTTTCGATTTTTATTGACCTCTTTGATTAATCAACTAGCGACTGCCTACATTTTTGTCAAAAACTTACATACACAAGTTTAGGTAGGATCTTCTTTTAATTATTAATCTTTCACATTCCAGAAAAAAAAGAACAATAGATAATCTATTGTGTCTGGGTTTATAATGGGTCAGTGGGATGTTAGAGGTTAAAACGCTGTATTTGATAACTTGTACCTCAAAAATTATTGGCGTAAGGTGATATCAAGCTGGTTGCAATTATATTTTCTCATCGCACTGTCCAATTAGATTCTAACTTCTTACTGAATGAATGAGTTTTAATTGTTTCGGTGTCAAGTTCTCGTTATTTCGGTTTAATGGGTTTTATTATAAAAGCCTTTTAATTGTTTTAAATTTTCGGCAAAATTGATGTAGCTATTTTTTTATTTTTTACACTGTAGTGTCAAAGAGTAACTCTTAAATAAAATGAATGAGTCGTTTTATACTATGTAGGTAGATACTTAGTGGTTAGTTTTATCAGTAGTAGTATGAAGTTTTTAGACCTTTCCATTCTCTGTTTTCTACCTTCTAGAAATTTCCTTAACTTGATTTATATTGATTAATCAATAAAGTCTTAACAAATACGAGTAGATCAATCGAATTATATTGACTGTAAATCCGTAGAAAACTTAATATTGCAGTAACTTACTCCCAAATTGCAAAGTCCGTTAAGATTATTTACACATTAAATAATATTGTGTCGTCTGCTTCTATCATTCTCTTTAATTAAACCAATGAGGAAGGAATATAAGGAGTGCTCCATTTTTTTATATACTTACAAATGAGTTTATGACAGCGTGCCAAGGTTGCGCCAAGGTTTTTATAGTTTTCTTGGTAGATGACCTGTCAAACGATAGGAAATACCATACAAAAAGGTAGCCATTTTGGGCCAGACCAGGCACGCAGATCCAGACGGTATGGCTCCTCCTTATACTCAAAGCGTTAAACTATATCTAATGATTAATTGAGCGTTAGCTCGAATTACCCATCCTGCAACTAGCTGTTAGTTATTAACATAAAAAACTGTGCACCTGCCGTTTTATCCACAATATGCTTATATTATACAAAATTTATTTTGAAAAGTGTAAAGGGAAGTATTAAATCATGTTCTAACGTCTTTCAAACACCATAAAGGCCTATTCAAACAGCCGCATCGCGCCTTAATTTGCAAGGGTCCAATCTTCTAGGCCTGTGGTTCCCAAACTTGCGTTATTTTGAACTGAAAATTTTAATATAAATTAAAAAGTTGCAAGGAAGATCAAGATGTACTTACTTCGCTTAAATGAAAAAAAAATAACGTGTCGTATTAAGAAGTGAAGTTGTTGGCAGAAGAAAATGGCGATTACTCCATCGGCAAGAGACTGACTCTTAGGCCCAGAACACACGGAAAACGCAACTGCAACAAAACTGCAACTGCTAGTTACTTTTGAGATTCTGTTACATAGACTCCTTTAGAAAACCACACACAAATGCAACTACAGTGCTACTAAGTTATCTGTGAAACGGCCGTTATTGGAACTACGGCTACTTATAAGGAAGTGTCAAATTCCAAAACTGCTGTGATTGGTAGAAATTCAATTTTGTATTTCTACTAGCGCCGCCGTTCATTTCACAGACGAGTCTGCCTGTAGTTTGACACGTTTCAAACTAGTTGATTCTGGGCGTTTTGGCCTTAAATATGAAGAAAAAGATACCAGTTTGAAAAACGCTGTAGTAGGGCAAGGTAAATAGGTAGTCATTACCGTGGTTGATAACTTAGAGCCCGCACTGCGGAGGTTTTTCAACTACCTTTTCCTGTAGCCAAGTATTGTTATAGCTGTCAAAGAGAAGAAAATTAGGTCGAAAAAATAAAAATACATGCACGTTCATACTTATTTCGTTTTTGGACAGGTGTTTGGTGTTCTGAGTTCTGAATTTAATTTTTGAGTTGAATCTGAATTTGAGTTCTGAATTTGGTGTTAAAATGTGAATTATGAAGTTGTTTTGAAAATAAATATTTGAATGAGTATTTTAAAATATGGTTTGTAGCTAAAGGTGAAAAGGTAATAAATAGAACTATAATGTTTTTAAATACGTCGCTTAAGGAAATAACTAATGGGTGTTGAGATAACAACTTTGTATGTTCGATATAATATATAATTTACTATATTCGATTCCAGTCATCTTTTTTATTAACGCCAAGGTTATAATATTATTACATTTCAACTTATCTTATCTAGCCGTTATTGTCCTACTGCTGGGCAAAGGCCCCTCACCTCCTTCTCCATGATTCTCTATCCTGAGCCGCCTCTGCCCAGTCGTTCGTGAAGGTGTCCAGTTCATCTTGCCACCTTTTCCATGGTCTGCCGCGAGTTCTTTTGGCGGTTGATTGCCATTGGGTTGTTGTGATTGCCCAAAGATCGTTCGGCAGGCATTTCAACTGTAAAAAGTAAATGTACCCTTACAATAGATATATACTTAAGATTTTGTTTAAATTGTATTTTATATAATGAATTAAGAAATTTTATTTGTTTCAGGTATGTAACAACGACATTTCCTATGTGAAGATATTGTGTAAGTTAAACGTTGATGCTAATACATAAAGGCTGTAAGTAATAATAACTTAAATTCTTATGTTAACAACAATTTTATAAACAAACATACCTCTGTATTAATAACATTAATTTGTAATTTACTAAGAGCTGCCTGTGATTTCGTACGCATAAATCGACACATTTTGGAAAACTTACATAGTAGGTACCTGTTTATTCCGATGTAGACGCTACAATACTGCAGGTTTCATTGAAATATGTTCAGTAGTTCTTGCGTAAAAGAGTAACAAACATCCTCACATCACGAACATTTTTAATAGTAGTAGGATATTTATAGTTATAGGTATACATACTTAACTACGTCATCCAGTTTGATAGAGGATCAAACTTTTCATGTTTGAAATGACAAAGTTTCATAACCCTTTAGTTTGGAAACTAGAGGTAAGCTTAAACAAACTACATCTTTTAGTTGCAAAAACTAAAAATAGAATAGGGGATAACGTTGTAAATTAAATTTCCTAAAATTGATTTTGGAAAACATTTCAAACAATCTTCACTTGGTAGTATTTAAAAAGAAATAAATGATACCAGACTTATCGATAGATTGTTGGGAATCGACGTCGATTCTACAGCCAATCTATTCCACAATGCAAAAGTCTGTCTGAAAATTATACAGGGATTACAAGAACACTTAGTATCTAACTGCATTTTGTTGCTCATTATTTTATACAAAACAAAATCTATCCAGATTGTCCATTGTCCAGTTAATCAAGGTTTTAATAACATAATATATGATACGATTGTTAAATAATAAGAAATGCACAAGGTTATCTAGTGTATCGTAGAGTGCTAAAACTATCGATATCGATAAAAGTCGATTAAACAACAACCTGTAAAAAATATATATAATGTTACAAACAAAGGTTTATAAAGGTATAAGGTATACAAATGTATAAGGTATATATCAAAACTGTATAACCAAACTCAATATAAATCATTTCTGGTAGTATGAAATTTATGACGTTGACAGTCAAAGGCTTGGTTCGTAATAGGGACAAACAATGCTGTTTCTTTTGCATACACTTTATGTACTTAGAGTAAACGCTATTATTATAATAGTGTTTATTTCACTTGTCACGGGCAGAATTCAAAGCAAAGGGCAAAAGGTAGTTGCCATGAAAAAAAAGTTCAATTTTCCAAGCTGATCAGTTAACGTCGATATGAAACCTACACATCACTAAAATCGTAACAATCCACAATTTAATATAAAAAAACAATATTTCAGTAATCCCGGAAATCTTTTGTGGTTATAAAAATGTACAGTCGTATTTATAGATACGAGGCGGCGTCTTTATTGCACGCTATTGCAGTCGTTAAAGATTAATGTTTTTTTATTGATATTTTGGCCAAGTGTTATATAGATTATTGTTTATCTGCACTAGTTTTTGTTGTGGAAAAAGTCTTTGACGCAGTTTCTTATTCGAGGACTTTACAATGGAAAATTCTCGGGTTTTTAACAAAAACATTATTACAAAACGAGGTTTAAAGATAATCCGACGTTACTTCGTTTAGTTTGACGTTTTGTCCATAGCCGAAATGTCAAATGAAACGAACTAACGTCGGACTATCTTTAAACCCCGTTTTGTAATAAGGGGGTATAGATCTATTGATCTTTTCACCGTATCTAGGTGTCATAATATTTCTTAATTTGTAATTGAGCATTTCCGGTTTTAAGTATTTCCGTCTTCCATCTTACAATTTTCCTCATTTATCTTTTGTACTTGACTTTAAATAAGCGCCATTGTTATAATTGAATGAATACCTAACACTTTAATCATTTAAGTGGCTTCCGTAGACTTTAGTAGGACTAGATGATTCCTAGATGTCTAGATGCTAAGTAAATGTGTGAGACGTCACGAAGTTTCACAAGGTTATATGAAAAAAAAAACTGATGACAGCTGTCTTATTGTATTAGTTTTTTGTTTTGCAAAAAAAAGCCAAAAATAAGTTTTTTTAATAAATATCGGAGATATCTATGTACTTATAGCCGATGTATCTAACTTATCAGGAAAAACAATTTTTCTGAACAATCTTGAATTTAAAAATTTACTGTTACTGTTAGGCTTTGTGTCTTTGTATAAACCTTGTATTATCTAGCTTTATTCCCATCTATGTTTGCTTCTGATTTTTTGTTCCTCATTATTTCCATAACGCGAGATATCAGTTCATCATTGTTTCTTCAATTGTTAGCCTTAAGGCTTTGCCGGCGACCTTGCATTGTTACCAGTAATGTACGAGATCTGATTGAATAATAAAAAAATAATATATACTTATTAGGTTGAAGATGTTTAATACTGAATGGAACTTTGGTTTGGGTCGTGTGATTGCAAAAAAATATAATTATACATAAATGTTATCTAAAAAATGTTACATTAGTCAAGTAAAATAAAAAAAAAATGAAATAGGTATTATTTATTTACGTACTCGACATTGTTGATCTGCAAATATCAAAATGTAAATTCAGAAAGTGATTAAAAAGTATCTATAAATGCAAGCTATTTTTGAGAAACTATCGATATTTTTATGTTGTTTTGACAACACTAAATCAAAACTTGGTAAAACTAATTTAAAAAAATGCTTTTTAATTAAATTAACAACTTAAAAAATTGCACAAAGCTAATAAAAATAAATAATAATGTATATTTACCTTGAACTTAAGTATATTTTAAAGCATCATAAAACAATAAACTGCATACGAGTCTGATTTACTCCGATATGCATCATAAAGGAAGCGGTTACTCGTAAAAATAACAATTTGGTATTCACCTAGGTCTTTGTTATCCACTTTTTATAACTCTCGGGTTTTACAAGATAAATAATTACTTTATAATTGTACGGATTATTTTATAAGTTCCCATTGTCGTGGTTTTAATTTCCTGAAGTTAATGCAGCTTGCTTGTTCACTGATTTTCTATTTTTTTTTGTGTTTTATTAGTATAAAATAAAGAGTTTTATTGTAAGTATTGTTTTACAAGTAATATTGAATTATTACCGCGGGGTCTCATTAGATGCAGTTGACAATGATCCTGTCGCGGTGGAGAACTATTTGAAAGGCCTATGGTCAGCATTAGGTACCTAGCTATAGGCTGAGATGGATGAATGGATAGTGATAGCTACAGGTGGCGATGAAGTGGACTGTAAATGAAACTAAATGCTTGTGTAAAACTTTAAAATGCTATTTATTCGATCAACACGATTGTTAGCAAAAACAAAGCAGATGACAGAGAAATATTTTCAATAACAAAAGTACCTAATGTCAAAAAACTAAAAGCAAAAATAGCAAAAAACATAGACAAACACGACGGAGGTCGCATCACCGCTAAGTTGCTAACAGATGGATTAAATTATATATAGTGTCAACTATACTTCAAAAGTAAAAGAAAAACAAAATAAAATGGAATCATAATTAAAAGATTTAAAAGTTGTATTGAAAAGATGAGTGTCACAATTATGATTGCGGTTTCACGTTTGATATGAAACCGCACCAAAACTATGGGTCTACCGCTTTCCAGGTTTCGCGTTTTTTATATCAAACGAAAACCCTCAAAGTCAGGTGCATTAATGACCAAAGAATGACCAATACTCGTACATAGAGTTAGTCTTTCATTGAGTTAGTAGTGGCCAGTGCGAGCTTGGATATTTCTACTTTTTGCAACGACGTGGCTAATATGGCGATTGCACCACCAACAAGACTTAATAAATACATGATGATAAGTATATATGCCTTAACCCTGACTCCAATAACGCCAACTAACAAAACAAACTAGTTTTCTTTATAAAGCAGCGAACTTAAAAAAGACAATAAAATAAGTACTTCAAACATCAAATTATCTAATTCTATTGTATTAGCGTGACAAGACTTTGATTTGTAATACAATGGCGTTTAAATATGGATGATTGTAATTACCTAGTTTGCAAGGTGGCTCATTATACTCGATGACGGTTGGAACTTGGTACAGTTGACTTGAGCGGTGATTCTGATCACTTGGATGCATTATACAAGGTCCATGGTCAATGTAAAGCACTAGCTAATGTAATAAATTGATTTTAAAATTCCGTTAGGTTTCTTGCCGTTTCGTCCTCTCGTGTATATAGGTAGTGAAGCGGTAATAGTTTTAGATAATAAATAACACTAAAAAAGTGTACCAATACATCTATTAATTTTGAAATAAAACATTTTTACTTTACTTTTAGCCATGCATGCGCTTTCGTGAATAGATGACTGCAAAGACGAACGCTAAATCTTGCTTAGAAACAATCAATACTGTTGCATCTATCTATATTGAGTCAGCCGGTCTTCTTGCGTTCGTCGTGTGTTTCTGCTGCAAATGTTTATATGGATTTGTCTTTTCGTATGTCATTTGCTGATAACGTTTAGTTTAGACAATGTAGCATGGTAAGTAGTTTATTCTATAAAACAGTACATAACAATGTGTGTTTTAGCTAAACTAGAGCTAGGTACCAGTGTTTCATTAACTGTTGCTTTAGCATATTTAACACGTCAACTTTCATATCACTTTCTTGTTAATGCCGTCCCTTTTTTAAAGCTAGTAAAGATATAAAGCAAGCAAAAGATCGATATAAAAGTTGTTTTAAGAACTGGGGCCCACGTCTGCTAATTTAATATAGCAGTTGTGTGTCGGCACGGTGTGATTGGTATTTTTTGACACATTTGGTATTCTGACATTCTCGTTGACATTCTGCCGACACACAACTAATTATATTGTAAATTAGCAGACTTGGGACCTGATCACTGAGCACACCTAGTTGCGGCGCTCGAAACAAGCCTCGAAGCAAGCGCCAACGTGAGGGATCATAATTGTGTTTGCCGCTGCTATCTAGTCCTTGTTAAAAGAAGAATAGAAGCTTTTAATAATAAAAAGTGTTCTTCAAAATAAATTACTGTTTAATAGCTAAATTAATTGATTGTAATTGCATTTGTTATCTGGCTCTTGTTACATGAAGCGTGGAAGTTTTGAATAATAAAGAGTGTATTATTTAAATGAAATTGCCGGTTAATGGTTTTATTTATTGTTACAGATTTAAATTCTTTTCTTTTGTTCAATGTGAACATGCGCATCTTCACAAGACATTAATATGTTTTGTGAAAAGTCTGAGTAGGTTTGAATTACGATGAATAATGAATGCTTAAGTATGACTGAATGAAAACTATCATCTTATTCATGAAAGTTGGTGTATATGAAGATATCAATTTTAAATTAAAATTAATTGAAATTTGTGTTCTATGATTTGATAATAAGATATTCTTAGAAAGTTAATTATAAAAACGTACTTACTTAAAGCAATGAATTAAGTAGACGTAGAACAAATGTCAATATGGATAGGTAATCAATTATAATATAAAAAAACTGTTCATCCCCAAGCAGCAAAATTATCCTACAGTGCCGATGTTATAGGACTTCGTCACTTATAACTCTCTAATAACGGTTTTGAAAAATACTGTTACGATTATAATAGTCACCATGGAGTAAATTTAGCCTTGTAGTACGTTTAATCCTCTTACATTAACTTATAAACGCTTATAAGTCTACATTAAGGGAGTAAACTCACTCAGGAGTACATGTACTATTAATGCATTCTTATAGCAGCTTACAAGAAGCATTACAGAACTGTTATAGGCTTGCGTGACCTATAGAAGTATCGCGTAGGAGTAAACACACTCAGGAGTACATGTACTATTAATGCATTCTTATAACCGGTTACAAGAAGCGTTATAGAACTGTTATAGGCCTGCGTGACTTATAGAAGTATTGCGTAGGAGTAAACACACTCAGGAGTACATGTACTATTAATGCATTCTTGTAGCTGCTTACAAGAAGCATTACAGAACTATTATAAGTAAAATACGTCAATAAGAATGATAAATAGAACTAAAGGCAAATCTATTTCGCTAGGGTTGGCACAATTGTATAGTAAAATTAAAAATGACCATTATTTCAGTACCTATAGTTATGTTTTAACACGCTTTATGAGATCTCATTTTAATGAAGTATAAAAAAATAGTAGGTAGTGATTTATTTTTATTCTAGGTACATTTTGTATAAAACAATTTAAACTGTCACCAATAAAACACCTAATTTACGAAAATCATTTTCATATAATCCTAACAATGTCGGAAGTAGTTTTTTAAATAATATTTTTATAATAATATATATTATATTATTTTATAAAATCTATATTAATAATTTCGTCAAGGGGTAGAATGGATCGAAACCTTATATAAATAACAAAGCATAAAAAAATATCGATTTTGAGTCGACAGCATATAACCGCAAAATTCGGATTATGGAGAATTTCGTTAAATTCCGATGGCACTGACAAACAAACCGCTGTCGCCATCTTTAGTAGTTCACCATCTACTCACTATGCGATCAACGCCAAAATGGCGAAAATCAAACGGCCTCACTATTTGCTCGGTTTTCATCGATCCATTAAATATATGTAGATCAGTGCGTTTCGCGCTATGATTTTTTATAGGTACAGATATGTTACCTTCATAGTAATTGACATTTTAAATATGTGCCGAAAAATGATTACAATGACAGCTGATGACAGCACTTTTTTATGCTTCAAATGCCTTCAGTGCATATAGAATAAAATTTTAGTCGCAGAGTGGACACTTTCTTGAAACGTACCTAATAGTAAGAAATAAAACATCTTATTTTTATAATATAGCATTAAAAGTATTTGGGGAACCCTAATTCTAAAAACAATATGGCTCAGCAAAGTTCTATTGTTTACCATTTATGAGTCAAGTAAGCCCATAATGGTTTCATAATGTATTTCGAAGAACCAACTTTTTCAAAATGGTGCCTTACGTTGTATCTCACTGAAACTAATATTATTTTTTAAATAAACAAATGCAATAAACGCAAATTCCAAGAGGCGCATTAAAATTTTGTTAAAAACTTATTAATATTCCACCATAAATATCGCGCGCCATCCACATCAAACACATGTTAACCTAATGTGTACAAACAACACTCTACTCATAATTAATATTCTAGATATAATTTTAAACTTAGAAATGATCATGATCAAATAACTTAGCTTTTTCAATATTGTTTATAATGACACATTCGGTCTTGACAATACTTTGCATGCGCTAGTAAGAGATTCTCTGCGTACGGTATTGTCGTGTTTGGTTTTATTAGACACTAATAGTTAGATTCGTGGGAGCAAATAGTTCCACGTAGTCCAACAATAAGGTCGATACTGGACAAAGTCGTGTTCACCAAGTCTATTATAGATATTTAATAGGGAAATTTACGCTTATAAATTGGGCCCTTTTCCGGGGTTATAAGACCTTATTATCCCGTTATAAACCCAAAAAAAAGTGGTTCCAGAACCATTACTAGACCACATTTTGCTGCTTGGGCCTGATCGTACATTATATCCTATTTGATATCTGACGCAAAAACAGCTGCATACAAAATGCTCTACCACTGAAATACGTTTCATAACACACGACATGCGACCAGTGGGAACTGTTGTTGGCACAAAACTCATTAGCTATATCAAATATAATCATGACTACCATCCACTTAAGCACAAGGTCACATGTCTTTAAAAGTAAAACTTTAAAGATGGAATCAAGAAAGGAGATATGCTACAAAGAAGATGTTATGTTAAGGTTAAAGTAACCATTATCCAAATAAATACTCTTTTATATCATTACTCGTGAGTTGATATTAAAATTACGTAAATCGACAGCCTTGTTTGAAGGCCTTTGTATGAATTAAGGCTAAGTACTCGTTATTTGGGGTAATCGATGTTGTCTATTACTAGACACAGTATTGGCAGTTGTAGTTTTGTAGCAGTATGTATATTAAAAAATATAAATTATTAGTGTTTGAAAGAAATGGCATACAGGCCAGAGCTATTTGATTTCCCACCTTTGAAATAACAATTAAGGTGACTATCATATTATCATATCTTAAGGCCAAAACACACCGGATGCGTCTGCGTAGACGTATGCGTACCTCTGAGTTGTAATGTATGGAACTGTCACCGCTTGCGTAACGTAGACGTAGGCAAGCGGTGACAGTTACGCATACGTCTACGCATACGCATCCGGTGTGTTTTGGCCTTTATTAAAAAAAACAATTTATTTGTGTTCATAATATTATATCTGAGGAAGGAAGCTAAGTCATTGCAAGGTCGTTTGTATTGTTTTGGTTTAGCTATAGGTACCTACGTATTATTAAAGTTTGAAAATACAACTAAAATATTAAACCAAATATAGCTTCAATGTGACTTGTAGTTTATCCAAACGAATTAAATTAGACTTAAGTGTACGCACTTACAGTGTCTAGGAGCAAAAAAAGTCAATGTATGTATAATTAACTTAACGATTTTTTTGGAAGGAAATGACTAGCATAACGTACGAATTATAAACTTCTTTGAATTTAAATTAATTGAGGAAAAGAACCGGAATTTGAGATTAATATTTTATATAAGTACATATCTTATAAGTACTTATGTTATCTTATCTAGCCATCAATATCCATTGCTAGGCAAAAGCCTCTCTCCTCCTTCTCCACGATTCTGTATCCTGAGCCGCCTCTGTCTTGTCTAGTCATCCAAGAAGGTGTTTAGCTCATCTCGTCACCTTTTTCGTGGTCTGCCGCGAGATCTTTTGGCGGTTGGTTATCTTATACTACATTATTAATTTTAAAACTTATTTATTAGTAAAGCTCCTTATTGGGATGTTCCCGGCAAAATTATACTTCGCTGGTCACTACTAGTTTTTTTTTTTTATCATAAGTAAAAAGGCACTACTAGTCAAGAACCACAATTCTAAAGCCTCTTAAAACCGTCAAGGATAAACCCAACGTTTTGTATCCAAAGAGTATTTTACCAAATCCCCCAATCTAATACAACAAGATGGATTGTAGTCTGTTACAAAACAAGAAAGTTAACAACCCCTACGTGCCGGCGCACACCTGACGGAACGCAGCACAGAGCATATTTGATTGTCATTATTATCGACATTTTTCTCATTAGAATAATATTCAAAATCAGTTAACTTAACAAATGAGCATCGACGCATCGAAGCGACTATATGCAAATGTTGTGTCAACTGATTTTGAATTTTATTCCAATGAGAACAATGTCGATAAAAACATGACAATCAAAACTGTTTTGCGCTGCTTTCCGTCAAGTGTGCGCCGGCCTTATACCAGCACATAATAAAGACAGATTACCCGACACGGAAGAAGTAGGTTATATTTGGGTTGAGGAAGCCGGATATGGTTTAAGGAGTTAATCCGGCTACCTAAATGAAAGGGGACGAATCTGGGTAAAGAAATGATGGACTATTGATCGCTGTTATTGGGGAAATTAAGTAGGTAAAGAATATTGTGTTTTATTATTGAATTAAAGACTGCCCGCGACTTCGTACACATTTATCGTCATATCTTGAAGAAAAAACATATTATACAAAAATAATATAACCTATGTGTTATTCTATTAAATAAGCTACAATAATGCCAAATTTCATCAAAATATATTCAGTAGTTTTTGCGTGAAAGAGTAACACAATCCATCCATCCATTGGCACAAACATTGACATTTATAATTATTAATAATGGTTTGGATTACGATTACACAAGTCGGTTTGAGGTACTCCTGTCTTGGCCTTTGCTTAACAATTCCCGGAAAGATTATTCGTGGACAGAAAGGTAAGATGATTGAAATAAAAATCTATTTTATTTCAACATGACCTTAAGAAAATAAAGAAATCTAATTGGTTATAATCATGTTTTTAATGCATATCTACCTACGTTCCGCTTCATTTTTGTCAAAGCCTAAGAAACAATATAGCTTAACTTAGAAATGTATGAGTTTCTGTAAAATACAATGTGCGAGTGATACATCCAATGAAGCTATAATGACATAAAAACATTGTTAACAATTTCAATTTTCAGAAATGAATTAAAATGTTCAACTCGCAACTGCAGATTAGTTGCGTCGTGTGTGGTTTTCTAAAGGAGTCTATAGCAGAAACTTAGATGCAACTCAAAAGTAACTAGCAGTTGCAGTTGCGTTGCAGTTGCGTTTCCCCGTGTGTTCTAGGCCTTACGAACAAAATCCGCATATGCTTACCAAGAAAAACAATCGAGAGCAAACAAAAACAAAAGAAGGCACTCCTTACGACATCCTCGAAGTGGTCACTGATCTAATAAAATCTTGACCCCAACATTTTACAATCAACCTATACGTGACCTAACAATAGTTCGAACACTCGTTCCATATATATACATTAATCTTTTTAAAGAATGACGTCATCGGCCCGTGCCACACGTAGCAAAAAATACATCGACATGTCCGAGACAAAACCGGTGGCCTGGCACGGATTAATGGTAATATTATGCTAATGCAACCCCTCGTGACGGAAGTGTGTTTCGAGGGTGAAATTTCGCCTAGTGTGTAATTGCAAATGTTGGAGGTTATAAAATCTGTTTTCACTTTATTAAAATTATGCAGATTATGTCATGGATGAAAGGATGGTGGCTTGTTTTGTAAGCTCAACCATGTTGGGTGAGATAATGAAAGTGAAATTGTTGCCAAAACAACATTGGAATAAAAAAAATCTGCGAAAAATTAACACCTATTTATAAAATAGGTTTGGTTTCACCCGGCCTATTGAAATTCAAGAGACGTATCAAACCTATAAACTAAACAACTTTCCTCAAGAAACATGAGTCGAAAAAATATAAAAAAATGCCATCATTAACCTTATTCGGCATTTTCTATCGAAATATAAGAGAACCTTTTTTGACCTATTTTCCTTGTTTAATTTCAAGGTTACTTCATATAGTTATGAAGTTTGAACACATCCTTAAAAAGACAAAAATCTAAATTTCATTTTCCAATTGAAATATCTATCTGACGACAATAATAATTTTAAAACAATAAATGATAATTATTTTCAATTATTTATGATTAATGAATATGAAAGACGTAAACAAAAGTAGACAACTTTATGGTTTTTTTTTTTTCAGTCAAAACCTTGAGTCGCCAAAATTGATGGATAAACGTGTCGTGTGGTTTAGAACAATTGTTTTTGAACCTTGACCTGTTTACTAGCTTCAAAATATTACCTTTAATTACTCATCTTATAATTACGAATAAGTTTCTTTAAAACAGTGGTTTTCAAACTTTATGATATCACGACCCCTTTATGGGTTGATAAATTTTGGCGACCCCCTTGTGCTAAAGGTTACTTCTGTCAAGATTATGACCCTCCTGCAAAAAACCGCGAGGGTTTTGATAGTAATTACGAGGTCAGTCGGTTAATCATAAAACTTGTGTTTTGATTGTACCTAGTAGACAATTTTGCCATTTTCTCTTTGCTGGCGACCCCCCGAGTAGTCTGCTTTAAAATATACTATCCTGAAGCAAAATGTAGGTACTTGTTTCACTCAAGTGAAAGAAAAAAATAACGTTGCGTTGTATCAAAAGTCAAATTGGGATGATGACTTTATTCAAAAATTAAAAAAATAATTATTTCGTCTTTTAGGCTATTAAAAAATATTTGAAACACATTTCTTACCTGAACAAATGCATAAATAAATACAAAGATACAGAGCATCAAAGTTACGGAGTGGGGGGTATTGACGTCACTCCTAGGTCAAAATCGTACTTAGGCGAGACGTCACGAGCAACTTTAACCCAGTGTATCTTGGTTATTTTTAGTTTATGAGAAAAAAGAAAAAATACATGTCGAATATTTTAAAATAATCTATGTGATAGACTAAAAAAAATTTTTTTGTCACCATGCCTATTGCATAAGCCTGGCTCTTACATATATTAATGAATGAATGAAGTGTTCATAATTTTGGACTATAATTAGGTATCTAAATTGTGAGACATTTTTACAAAAACCATCTGTCATACCTTTCAAACAAAGCTCTTTTTGGCAGAATCTACAAAGGTTCTCTACTCACTCATCATCCAATTTAGGAGCAATGCTCCTGTCGATAAAGTCTACGCTATTCTAATCTATTTTCTGGCTTTTTGACACAACCTCTACTCTCTCCTTTATTTGGTATAGTATATGTCGTATATTATTTGGTCTATTATGTCCTTCTCGGTCTTCCTGAATTCATTTATCTTCCACTTTTCCTTTCATGTTTCTGATAAAGTTTTCGTGTCGTATCCGGTGACCCAGAATCTTTCCCTTTCTGTCATTAATTTGTCTATAATTTCTTATTTGTCTTAATGCCTTTATTTTCTTCTTTCTGGCTTTAATTACTACTTAAATATACGAGTAATTAATAGATTTATTTTATATTTGTGTTTTTTTTTACATTTGCGGTTTTAAGTAAGCAAATCAAACAGTTCTTCGAACACATTACGACTCATTATTACGTAATTAGGTACGTCTGTTTTTATACCTTCTACTTACAATAGTTTTTGCGTTAATTTAATAACTTCATCAGCGGTTTCTTGTGCTAATTTGTTTGATTGGTTATTTTTTATGGCATCATTATTGATATTAATTAGAGTTACAATTATTATTTTTATTGCTTTTTCATGTTTTTATAATTGCAATATTTATTTTACGAAATCAAGTTCTTCAGACTTCGGAATAAGAATTATAATTTGTCAGTGTTTGTCATCATTTTTTTTCTTACAAGTAATGACGCAAATGCTTTGTACGATGTAAATCTGAAAGAGCATAAAGTTCATTAAAGAAATAGGTTGAAACAGCAAAATGTCGCATCAAATTTCCTCACCAACAAAAGGGCATAGTGAACCTATTGTCCGACGCTTCATAATGCAAAATACATACCCATTCATTCGCAGCTCTGTAATATCGCAGCCCCTTTCCTGAAAACTGCTTTACCCTCGATGGTACGAGCACGTGTGTATTCTCCTGTCTCTTTTTAACTTATGATGATTACTGTGTTGCTGTTTCTTTCGAGCGGCTCCGATCAGCGCACGCAGCGCATTGCAGGTGAATCCGTTCAGTCGTTCTCTGACCGCCGGCTAGGTGGCACGTGTCTCCGCACTCGCATTTTCCCGCGAAAATTTACGTACGATTCCATCTTTTCCATTTTATTTCCTACTGTTCCCATTTTTTTCAGTCACAAAGAGATTATTCCCGCCCGTTCTATTGTAAATGTTATGTTGATGTGTGACGTTTATTTGATTTGATCGAAGGAGTGTTTGCCGAAAGCTTTTTGTGATTTTAAGTACTGAATTGCGTACCTGGTACAAGGATTGTGTTTTTCTGTTTTCCGTGTTTACAACATTTTTACTGAGTAAGTATTTCAAGTTTTTCATGCGTTTATTTTACTCATTATTTGTGTAAGAAATTTCTTTTCTGAAGAATATTCCATCGATGGACCCAAAAGTTGTGTTTGTAAAATATTTAACGCCTTCCTTTGCTCTTGATATAATTCGAGCACGCTCCTAAGGGTCACAAACTTTTGGGTCGTCGTGAATTACTGCTCCTATTCTTATTATAATTTTCAAACGAGTTACGTACATTGAATTTAGAATATCTATTATTCTATGTCTGAATATTTGCGCCGGTTCCAAGTATTTTGTCTTCGAGTTCTGAAAGTAATTGTTTTGAATCTAATTAGTGCAGACATTTCATTTAAAATTTGATCGTGTTTGATGTTTTACTTATAAATATTATACGCGTTCTGTAATTTAAACTTTGACTTTTATTTTATTTGAAACTTCTTCGAGTTCGTAAGTTTTAATTACAATATTACAAACATCTCAAACATTTTTCTTAAAGTATCTTTTGCTGTTTAAAAACTTTAAAGTTCCTTTCTTTCTTTTATAGAATATTCACTTTTGTATTTTGAATTTTAGGATGGAAGTATTTAAGTAGATAGTTGATGAAAATTATTACGATGTGAATTCAGTTGGCAACAAAATGTAATAGAATCTTTCTTTCTCCGCATTGTAATAAAATGTGAAAGAGTAATACAGATACGTAACACATCCGATCACAAAACTAATAATAGAACTGGAAGAAAAAGTAACCTCAATACTGAAAATACAGCTGTGACAAAACGAACTAAATCATTCTAAAGCATGGTTAACGAGTTATAGTTTGACTTCTAAAGTCGATCTTGCCGTAGAAACGGCGTCTATTTTAACACACATCCGACTGTAAGACAGATACTTGGCGAACGACGGACTTTCCGTATTTTATTTTTACAAAAAGACATTCTTTCTAACCTTTTGTTTCTAATATAAAAAAAATTAAGTGCGCCCTCATTGCCAAGTGCCGCTAATGTCAAATAGTCTAGTCTAGTTTAGTATTTATGTGTCCAACAGCTGTTGAAAGATATTTCTTCAATTGTTTCGGTTTTGCGACGCTCTTTGCAACGGCTTGAAGTTTTCTAGATTTATGAACACGATACTGAAAACAATTGGCTATCTATCAAAGAAGTTTTAGAGGCAGGCGGCTTGATTTCGTAATCTCGGAGAGTATAAATTGTTGGACTAAATCAGTGGTGATTAGCAGCATTTTGTAGGTTTCATACTGTAATGTGTCATACGCTATTTAGTCGCGAGAACCAATAAATTATAGCAAGAGATATAGCAGTACTCCTTTAGCTACAATTTAAAAGCGTTCTGTAGGAAAATGTTAAATATTGAGTTCGAGAAATGTGTTACTTAACTTTTCTACACCCGAAGTATCTCAAGGCATATTCCTTTTTGACACGTAGGTACCAAATTACTTTAAATAAGGTTTTCGAACATCTCTTCATGTAATTTCGAAATTCTGTTACTAATTAAAAATGTCACAAGCTCCATATGTATTTTTACGAAGCGTTGCAATTTCGGTTTTCTCGTATAAAATTGCTTGCTGAATCTCGTGACTGGATTTCAAATTGCGCTTGCAATTAGCATTGTCAAGGGTAAAGATGTTAAGCAAATCCGGAACGCAGTCTCGTAAATATATACTTACGAGTTCAAGATAAATGTTGGTTACTTTAGTTTTGTATTTGCAATTTTGTTAAAATTGACGCTTTTATTTTATTCATTTCCTTTATTACGTCATCAAAAACGTCAACTTCTGATTTTAAAAATGCTGCATTGTCCTTAACCTGTTTTAGTACAAAATATCACGCAACATTTTGCTAAATTGTAGTGTCTGCATTTCATATTTTATTTATTGTCGATAATTTATTTATATCATCTGCAATTATCTTGCAGCGGCTTAAATTTTATTGCTATTTGATTACCTACTTTATTTGCGATCGATAATTTTGAAATTTCATTCGTACTGGTAAGTATCTTTTATTTTATCTTTATTGCGTTCAAATATATTCTTCATGATATACGCTATTTTATGTCATCTTTTCGAAATAAAAAAGACCTCGTTTGAATGACTTAGTTCCACTAAGTAATTGCTAATTTTGACTAATAGTTTTCTGCTGTCAATGTGATGCTAATTTTGAGTAATACTTCACTGCTGTCAATGTACTATTGTCAGACTTATCTAATTATTTTTTAGATCTATAATCTTCGGAGAAGGTTATAGACTGTATACTTAATATCTACTCCATACAAGAGCGTAAGAAAACAGATAAAATTTAACTGCCAGATAAACCTATGTCTATTTTATAAAACATAACGTTTTAGATAGAGACAGGTATTAAATATCTGTTAGATACATTTTACCTATAGATGATGAAACATGCCCTAAATCAATAATCTAACATCGCATTCTCCTTTATCGTACCTTGAATATAGTACTTACCTATGTGATCGTGTGATAGTTATAATACGTAGCACGAATACAAAAATACTTAGCTCCAATTATTCTTTCCCACTTGCCTCTGTATCATAATCATAATCCAGCATGTATTAAAAAGGTTTTGTTGAATTTCGCTCGTATTTCATAAGTATGTGAACTTCAAACGGAATCCGAAACTTCGATAATAAAACCGAATCGTAAGTTTATTTTATTCACATTTGATTTGTTTTTCTAATACACCTCATATCTTGTTCCATAAACATAGAAACTGTTTATCGTTTTAGTGTAAACCGCCGACGTTCGGACAGTAATGTTGGTATGTTACTTCAAATAACATTTACTTTGACATTGTTTGGTTACGAATCTTGTAGATACCTTTTATTGTCTGTTCCTACTCGGTTTTTGTTTGATTTCACTTCGGTTTCCGATTTTGCCGAATTTCGTTCTATTTTTGTTATTGTTTCGGTCCCAATAGTTTCTTTTAGTTACTTTTTCTTCTGCTTCATTTATTAAATAACTAGTATATGAACAATATTTACTATTTCTTATAGATTAAGTCACAGTTGTGTCATTTTATTAAAATTTTGATACTGTGATTATATGTTTCAAAAATTTTGTTTTTTACAAAAACTTCGGTTCTTTTCCTACTTTTGTGTTATTTATTGTAGAGGTACATACGCAACACCATCATTTTCTTCGTTCTTCTATTGATTCAATTTTAACAAAGAGACTTTATGGTTATGAAGTCTGCCCTTTTTGTGTTTGTTCAAAATATACGTATGAAATCGAATAGATTTTCAACCTTAATCTTGTTAGATCAATTTTAATGTTAATTACTTGAGATTTAAATACATTTTCCTTTGAATAATTTAAAATAGTGCAGGATGTTACCTACATTCCTGCACTTTTTTAAATAATTGTACATTAATAAATTGTAGGTATTTCTATATAGTAAACTTATTCTGTCACTCAATTACTTAGTTAATGATAGGTAAAGGAAGAGCGGGATCTCCCGACACAAGTACTATGTACTTACTGGGATGTCCACAATCATGTAAAAGCTTATTGGAAATAAAGAATTATTTATTATTGTATTATTATAATCATAGTTTTTATTATTTTATTTTTTCACTCAACATGATTATATTTTCCCCATTGCTGATACTAACTATCTATATATAATGTTTTTGTCAATATTTGGGTAATATATAAATGTATACCTATTTATATATCTATACCTATATATAACTATACTAGAAACTGTTTCTAAAAAAAAAAAACAGTCAGCTATTATATTGCTATTGTTTATTGGTTTCATATTTAATATTCTGAATAACATAATTCGATGAACGAAATTCAGAAAACAATACAACAATAAACCTATTCTAAAAACCACTAAAACCCAAATATATATTTACAAAATGACGTCATGATTCGTTTTCTATAACAAAAAAATCCTACTAATGTTATACCTAACCGTCAATGTTTGTGCCGATCGATAGATGGTTGGATGGATGGATGTTTGTGACTCTTTCACGCAAAAACTACTGAACACATTTAGATAAAATTTGGCAATATAATTACCTAGTAGCTTATTAATCAGAATAAAACATAGGCTATATTATTTTGAGATATCATCACCAATGTTTGTGCCGATCGATAGATGGATATTTTGTTACTCTTTCACGCAAAAACTACTGAACACATTTAGATAAAATTTGACAATATAATTACCTAGTAGCTTATTAATCAGAATAAAACATAGGCTATATTATTTTAAGATATCATCACCAATGTTTGTGCCGATCGATAGATGGATATTTTGTTACTCTTTCACGCAAAAACTACTGAACACATTTAGATAAAATTTGGCAATATAGTGTGGGAAGGAGGAAGGAGAAGGAAACGGAAGTGACGGAAGAAGGAAGCGGAAGTTATAGATGAATGAAAGGGATGCACGCTAAGGAGTAAGAGAGTGAGAGTTGTTGATTGGTGACTATGCGACGGGGATGAATGGCGAATTTGGTTGTGGTTTAGTTACCTAGTAGCTTATTAATCAGAATAACACATAGGCTATAATTTTTTTTTTAATATGATGTGTTTTTCCAAGATATGACGATAGATGCTTACCAAGTCGCGGGTAGCCTCTAGTGATATTATAAATCTAATGTTTGTGCCCATAGATTGAAGTTTGTTACTCTTCCACGCAAAAACTACTGAATATATTTTGATAAAACTTGGCAATATTATAGCTTGCACATCAGAATAACACATAGGCTATTTTTTTTTTTAATATGATGTTTTTTTTCCAAGATATGACGATAAATGCGTACGAAGTCGCAAGAAGCCTCTAGTCTTACATAAAACAATATGTCGTACGTAGTAGCGGAAGACTCTTGACCTTGCCACTGTCTGGTTTATAAAGTAATTGGCAATTGTCTAGCGTTTGTAAATAATCTTCAAACATTATTATATAATTATGGTAACTTTATGCAAAAAAACTGAATGTAATCGAGTATGAATGTTACATACGATGATTTTGCACTAACAAGAGTAGAATCGTGAAATTTTGTTTGTTTACTTATAAATGTAAAAATATGGAAATTAAACACAATATCTTAAAATAATATAGCCTATGTGTTATTCTGATGTCCTAGCTAAGTTATTGTAAAATTTCATTAACATCTGTCCAATCCGCCGACCCGCACTTGGCCAGCGTAGTCGATTACGGCCTAATCACTCTCTGTATGAGAGTAAGCTCGTGCCCCTCGGTGGGGACATATATGGGCTGGTAAAGAAGATCTGTCCAGTGGTTTTTACGTGACGAAGTAATAAACATCCATCCATCCATACATCGGCACAAACATTGACATTTATAATATTATTAGTATAGTAATGACTATTATAATATAAAAAAATTACTATTATAAATAAATCAATTGCATTCTTACTACTTAACACATACTCGTACATTAGGTATACATTAGAAAATGATGTCACCTTTAAGAAGAAACCAAGTTTATAGTACCTATAAACGTGAATATACTGAGTGTAACAGAAAGGGGGTATAACGCTGAAACACAGCGATAGTCCTCATAAAACTGAACAACTTTCCTCAAGGAACATGAGTCGTAACTCAAAAAAAAATAATTCGCCTCCCCATACAAAATGCCCGATCAGCTGATCGAGTAAGTATAGGCGATCCAATTTTTTTTTTTGAGTTATTACCCATGTTCCTTGGGGAAAGTTGTTTAGTTTCATGAGGACTATCGCTGGTGTTTCGGTATTATACCCCCTTTCTGTTACACCCAGTATAATATTTTATATTCATTTACCTACCGCAGTGATGTAATGTTTACTCTATTGACGATTATATTGTTTATAATTATATATATATATATATATATATATATATATAGAGCGAGAAGTTTTATAATAATATTATTATAAATTACATAACAATAGAAGTTTTCTTTTACGTAACCCTTTTGATGCGATAATAAAGAAAACTTGGCTGTTATAATAACTCATTAATTTAAATAATATGTTTATTTTTTAATTAAGGGCTTCGTAGTAACTGTATATTTGTTAAGTAACACAATGGTACGACTATGTGATATGCAAAATCGAAAAAAAATTCAATGTCAGACCAGATACCACGGCTATTTAATTAATAACAACTATAGAAATATAACATAATATTACACAATAATAGATTTGTGTAAATCTTAAAGCTAGAACTAAAGTAACATTCTTCTATGTCTTAATATCTGTAGGTAATAACAACTCTATATAAATATAACATATACAGTATGTGATTTGCAAAATTGAAAAAAAAAAAGCTAAATCAGGCCAGAAACCAGGCCTATCAAGGTAAAAACAACTATATAGAAATACATATAACATAAATATAACTGAAATATTTGTGATTTGCAAAATCTAAAAAAAAACTAAGTCAGACCGGATACTACGTCTATCTAAGTAATAACAACTCTATAGAAATATGTGTTATATAGGTCCACAGCAATACATTTCTAGAATACTAAAAGCTAGAACCTAAGAAACATTCTTCCATTTCTTAATAGCATTATTTACATACTTAAGTACTTAAAAGATATTTTATCTTCGACTTCCCAAGCTATTTGAAATGTTTCCTTTCTGAACTAGGCATTTATTTCATTTATAATAAGAACTCTTTTAAATCTTTCCGGTCGTTGATTAGTTTGAAGCTTTAAAGATAGTTTAATTGAATATTTCTTTAGTAAAGGTAGTCTTTATTTCATTTAGTAAACATTTTACCAAATACAGATAAAATTAAACTGAGAGATAATGTCTATCTATGAGAGATAATCTGGAGAAAACTGCACTCTTGCGAGTCTAGCATTGTTGTTGTTGTTGTTAGCCCATATATGTCCCCACCGAGGGGCACGAGCCTACCTCTCATACACAAAGTGATTAGGCCGTAATCCACCACGCTGGCCAAGTGCGGGTTGGCGGATTTCACACACACCTTCGAATTTCTTCTTTGGTTTCCTCACGATGTTTTCCTTCACCGTTAGCATTAACTTTCAAAAATGACCCGTCCTAAATGTTGTCGAAACCTACAGGATTAAAGGATTTTTCATTTCATTTCATATTTCATAAAACATGAGGTTTTAGACAGAGACAGGTATAAAATATCTGTCAGATTTTTATCTGCAGATAGTGAAATGAGCCCTGAATGATATTATTTCGAAATAGTTAACATGACTTCCGTTGGTTTATTACCTTTCTTATGAAGCCATGAAAGTATTTATTCTCATGGATTTAAAGATGTCTTGATGGATGTTGCCTACTCTTTTACGCACTCCTCACATTCTTTTTACAAATTTTTAAATAGGGTAGTTCACCACGTTGGTACACAGACTGTTAAATATAAACTACTGAATCGATTTCAGTGCAATTTGACATGCTTAAAAAATTAGGGATGATATTAACATAATATTAAAATATAATGTTTTTGGTTCTTCAGATATATATATCAAAATATTGTAATCTAGCCTATCCTAATAATATCATAAATGTCAATGTTTGTGCCGACGGATGGATGTTTGTTACTTCATCACGTAAAAACCACTGAACAGATTTGAATGAAATTTTACAATAACTTAGCTTGGACGTCAGAATAACACATAGGCTATTTAAATTTAAGATAGCATGTTTTTTTTTTCAAAATATGAAGATAAATGCGAACGAAGTCGCGGGCAGCCACTAGTTTTCAAATAAAATGAAACAATGTCAGCTATTAAAAAAAAACGAAACTGGTTTTATTTCGCTTCACATTAAAACAAGTGAAGAACGTTTAGCACAATTAAACTTAATTGCCGTCAATAATGGAGGCATTATCATTAATTTATGAGTAGATAAGTTTTTGAAAACAATTAACGACTTCAATGCGGGTTTTGGTAGCTATTAACTGAATTTTGTAACTAAAATATTAAGTCTATATTTTAAATGTCAATGTTTGTGCGGAAAAATGTGTTAATGTTTATTACTCTTTCACGCAAAAACTGCTTAACAGATTTTGATGAAACTTTACTTTATGTAGGTACTTTATGTAATACCTGTGATGTTCAATTAAAAAAATTGTTTGTAGATTACCCAACACAATAAAATTTATATACGCATTTATGTTCATATCTAGGAAAAAAATATGATCTCTTAAAATAATAAAGCCTATGAGTTATTCTAATGTATACGATATAATATTGCCAAGTTTCATCAAAATCTGTTCAGTAGTTTTCGCGTGAAAGAGTAACAAACATCCTTCCATCCATCCATCGGTTAGGCATGATGAATATTCGATAAGTATTTTTTTTTTCTCTTAAACTAAAAATGACGTCACGCCTAAGTAAGATTTTTACCTAGGAGTGACGTCAATACCCCCCACTCCGTAATTTTGATGCTCTGTATCTTTGTATTTTTTTATGTATTTGATCAGGTAAAAAATGTGTTTCAAATATTTTTTAATAGCCTTAAAGACGGACTTATTATTTTTCAATTTTTGGATGTCATCATCATCCCTATTTATAATGTTAGTAGGTATGTCTAAGTTTTTCAAAATACGACTAAGTCACGATCAGTATTTAGTGTATCAATAAAATACTCATTCACACTATAATAATGTACTTGCACAAAATTAGGTACGAACTTAATAAAAAAACAAGCAAGGACGAGCGTTTAGTATCTGGTCACGATTTGTCGATGCGGCCTTAACATGGGTAATTAATCGGGTATCTTCGGCAAAGATCGGATGATCTGGGCCCAATTTTGTGGTTGGGTCCCAGGGTTAATACGTATTGGTGTCGCTATTGCCTTTGTTAAGTGATTGCGATTGGTATTTTTATCTTGTAAAATATCAATGAATATTATTTATTAATTATTAAATAATATTATTATTAATAATTAATCGATGCTTGGGTTTAGTAATCCAGTTGGAAATGTAAGATTAATTAAAGGTTAAAATTTATTTATACCTAAAATAAGAAAAATCTTTTAAAAAATCTGTAGTTACACATGGTTTATAGCAAAAACACTTCTTGATGCAGTAAATAGACGTTTTAAAAAAAGTAAGAACTTAAAGTATGTGTTACCTTCAGTTAATTCAAGATTACCTTGCTTGAGTCTCTCCATTCATCTACATTTACCGAGTTGCCGCCAGTAATATCTCACATAATTACAATAACATATTTCATGCACCCTGTATAAGTATGTATTCTACTTATATCATAAATGTCAATGTTTGTGCCGATGGATGTTTGTTACTCTTTCACGCAAAAACTACTGAACAGATTTTGATGAAGTTTGGCAATATTGTAGCTTATACATCAGAGTAACAGATAGGCTGTGTAATTTTAAGATATCATGTTTTTTTTTCAAGTTATGACGATAAATACGCACGAAGTCGTGGGAAGCCTCTAGTTTTCATATATATTTTCCCTCTCATTACAATCTACTGCCTCGCCAATCGCCATACATAAATTTCAAAGCTGCTCAAACCTTGTGCATTAATCAAGATCCACTTATTTATACTAACAAGTTCTTTTACATAAAGCTTTTAATCATGAAGATGGCACCTCAAACCGGTTTTAGCAGCTCTTAAAAAATCCTTGGATTTATTTATTCTTACATTTGCTATGTTGTATCTGTATATTCTGATTTTTTTTACTTGTTGATTTTTTTTTTTTAAACCCGGAAACCTTTCTTTTTAATGAAATATGAATAAAGAGTGTATGTTTCAAAATATAATATTTTTGTGAAAAAAATTGAAGAAAATGTATTTATTTTATGTAGGTTTGTTTTTTTTAATGTGTAATTTTTATATTTCTTAAGAAATGTATATCTTTTATAGACAAAGGCCAAACCAATATATATTTTTAAATATTCAAAAACATATTTGAATTTTACATTTCCACATTTAACGTACTTATACCAAACGAAACTGCAATAGAAATTTTACTTTAATTTTACCTTTTTACATTAAGATGTAAATCCAATAAGTTTAACTTACCTCAACCGAAAAAAAATGCAGAATCATCTAACCTTAGTATACCTTACTAGGGTTAACTGACCCTTCCCTTAATCTATTGGAAAGAAAGTACGTTCTATACATCCGGTTTTCCAGTCACATTCCGTCCTGTATCGCCCTTTCGTAAATCTCGACGCTCTCAATCATTTATCACGATGTAGTACGGTCGTGGAATTTATTTCGAAGGTCCTAGTGTAAAACCGACCGCGATTTCGTAGGAATTTGTCGTCGTATTAGTGCTCCCACATTACAATTTTTTTAAGCCTATTTTGTCCCGCTGCTGGGCAAAAGCCTCTCCCAAGCCTCTCCAAACAATCATGTTATTAGTGACTTCCCACCAATCTTCCCTGAATAAGCGTAGGTCGTCACTCCATCGTTTTTTTTTTTTAATAATTTACAAACAAAAAAACCGGCCAAGTGCGGGTCGGACTCGCGCACCGAGGGTTCCGTACAAACCTGCAAGGTTTACAAAGTTCGTTCATTACGACAATCGAGTCATAACTATGGTATTTTTATTGCAAAATGAAATTCATAACATTACAATGGGGAAAGATGGAGGAGCATAAATTTAAGACAAAGATCTCTTTATCGTTTAAGTAATCCTTTATTTTATATTAACACATATCATTTATCTATAATATAACTGAAACACTTATACTAGCCTTGCAGCAGACTTGCGAAAGTTCTTTTATTAAAGTTATTTATTTACTAAGTTTTTTAGTCACTATTTAGAAATCTGGTTCAAAAATATTAATTAAGTATTAAATTTGAACCAGACCTGTAAATGGTGACTGAAAAAGGTGTGAATAGCCCCGCGTGCCACCCGTGCCACCAGCGTCCCATCAAACTTCGCCAGTAGAAACAATACAAGCAAGCTGTCTGATAATAACCAACAATAAGAAATATAATAATGTCATTGAATTTAATTATAAGTATAACACTTTAAGCAGTTAGGACGCATTTAGATTTTACAGCTACATTCACCAAAACATCGGGATTGAATGACGATGAGTGAGGTCGTCTTTGCCGTTTGAAAAATGTTGCCCTCCCCATACATAGTATAATAACTCGCGGTCATTGCTGTACTACAATTATGTTTACAATCACCATTTTTTTGGTGGTATAACTACTTAAAATTTTAAGCTTTTCGGAATTTTTCTGTTACCTGTGCTGTAAGCTATTGCTTCTTACCAAATTTCGAGATTCTATGTCAACGGGAAGTGGTCTTTAGGTTTTAATTCCCTTTCGTGTAGTTGCGAGTTTCAAAATATGCGGTATCAATGGTTGTACTTTTGCGTTTTGCGTTTTCGGGTTGACTTATAATTTTTTTTTTCACGGGTTAAAGGCAATTAGATCTAAGTATTTGATATGAATTTCAACTTGATAGCTCTACGCGTTCATGAGGAAAAAAGTAATAAGTTTATATTTATTAAAAAATATATATTTTGTAATGTAACTAAAAATTTAAGGTTTTCGGAATTTTTCCTTTATGTGTGGTATAAAACGTTGCTTCATGCCAAATTTCAAGATTCAAGGTCGACTGGAAGTACCCTTTAGGTTTTGATTCCCTTGCAAGTACTTGCGAGTTTCAAAATATGCAGCTTAAATTGCTGTTTCTTTTGATTGCGTTGACATAGAAGTTTGATTTTGCTACAGCTTAAAGGTATTATAGACCTGAGTATTTGGTATGAATTTCAATTTAATACCTCTACGCGTTTATGAGGAAATGGGTAGTAAGTTTAAGATTATTAAAAAAATATATATTTTGTGATGTAACTAAAAATTTATGGTTTTCGTAATTTTTCCTTTATCTATGCTATAAGACGCTGCTTCGTACCAAATTTCAAGATTCTGAGTTCACGGGAAGCACCCTGTAGGTTTTGATTCCCTTGCAAGTGTCGAAAATTTGCGGCATAAATGGCTGTATCTTTTGATTGCGTTGGCTTAGAAGTTTGATTTTTTCACAGCTTCAAGGGACAGTAGACCTGAGTAATTGATATAAATTTCAGCTTCATACCTCTACGCGTTCCTGAGAAAAAGGGTCTTGACAGACGGACGGACGGACGGACAGACGGACAACAAAGTGATCCTATAAGGGTTCCGTTTTTTCCTTTTGAGGTACGGAACCCTAAAAACAAACATAGGTACAAACACAAACAGAACATTTGAATCACTTGATAATAAATATTTTTTTATACTAAAAGTTAGAAAATGTTTGTAACATTTTATGACATTTTATAACATGCAATGTGAATAACTTAAGTAGGTACTTGAGTACATAATATAGGTACCTAACCTACATCCTACTAATATTAAATTGTCGATATTTCTGTCGATGGATGAATGGATGTGAGGATATTTGTAAAACTACTGAACAGATTTTAATGAAACTTGGCAGATACATATTTATTTATTTATTTATTTATTTATTTATTGATAAAGTGTTCTTAACAGCTCATTATTCTCTAATGTATTACCTTAATTAAATGCAACACAGCCAATAACAAAGAACAACAAATTACAAACTGAATGGTAGGTATCTTATTTAAAACAGTTAGCTAGTAACGAATTTAAAGTAACAAAAGCAAAATTAGAGTATATAGTAGGTATGTGGCTCTTTCTTTGTATTTTTCAATCCTATAAATAGTTGAGTTATCGAAAACTCATTTGCAAACTTAATTAAAATATTTTACCATGATTACAATACCACATATCGATATGATGGTAAAATACATTAATTATTGATTAAAATTGCTATTGCTATCGTCACGTAATAGGGCCATGTTATCGCCAACATGTAATTACAACCATAGGATTTGATAGGTCTGTTGATTGTATGGGTTTTTTTTATTTTATTTTTTGTTTGTCTTATTTTTACTTTTTTAGAAATTTGCTGCCTTGTGTTTTTGGTCTCATATTCGTATTTTTTAGGGTTCCATACTCGAAGGTTGAAAATGGAACCCTATTACTATCTACCCTACTAATATCGGCCGTCCGTCCGTCAGTCTGTTTTTATTTTTATAATGAAACTACTTTCGAAATTTCGATACAGAAAGCAATTTAATTTTACCTAGAATATTATATTCATATCGTAACATGTATACAAAAAAAAATGCAAGCATCCAAACAAAACAATAAAGAGATCTATATCCCAAAACTGGTCTCTTATACAAGAAATTGCCAGCGTCGCAACTAGTGCGTTTAGTAATGAGTAAAAAGCACAGCTAGTTCTGGAATTAGCACTAGCTTAAGTAACCAGAATTATTCATCTATTTGTGATAGGCAATGAGAAAGGAATATAAGGAGTGGCCGCATTTTTTTTATATACGAAAGAGTTTATGAAAGCGTGCCATTGTTGCGTCAAGTTTTTCATAGTTTTCTTGGTAGATGACCTGTCAAACGATAAGTAGTACCATACAAAAAGTTTCCATTTTGCGCCAGACCAGGCACGCAGATATCGTCTGTATGGCTCCTCCTTATATTTTTTATATTCAAAGGTGATAGGTCTCTTCTAGTATAAAATAATGAATGGCATTATTGTCATTCATTTAAATATACCTGAGTACTTTTTATACAAAATGTTAAGATTAAAAGAGTGTAATGAAAAACTTTTATTAATCTAACTAAAAGATTTAAGAGATATAAAATATTGAATAAACGTTTTATGTCGTAAAGTATTTCACAACATAAAAAATAGTTTCTGTTAGGCCCAGAACACACGATGAAACGCAACTGCAACGCAACTGAAACTGCTAGTTACTGTTGAGTTGCATCGAAGTTTCTGCTATAGACTTCTTTAGAAAACCACACACGACGCAACTAGTTTAAAATGTTGCGTTGCAGTTGCATTTTACCGTGTGTTCTGGGTCTTAAAGATTAACTTAATGGAAATATTTTTCAAAATGGCTTCCTTTTGAAAATTTTAAATTTAAATCTCATTTCTTTGAAAAGATGCAATTTTATTTCATTATACTTACATCAAAAAAACTGTCATATAGTAGACAGTAAAAGAGGCGTAATGTAAAAAATATATTCAAAGGTATATTACTTCACTGGATGTCTGTAAAAGTGTAATTTAAAAAGTTATCAACTTTTCTATGGGTACTAGCAATTCTTGGTATTAAGATTCATTTAAAAAGTCATATGAAATGATTCTATGGCTATAAAATATGACAGGATAAAATAATGGCGACTCATTTTTGTAGTACTTTCAATAAATACTTTTCTCTGATATGTATTAATAATCGTTTTATTTTTTTTATTTTGTTCGTATTCAGAAAGTTGTAAAAATATAGTAGTATCTTTTTAATCTGTTTTTAATCTGTTTTTACATGAAAAAACAACAAACAACCCCACATCCATTTATACATCCATCGGTAACTTTGACATTTATATTATTAGTATAGTTAGGATAAAGGTATACATCTAAATTCTTTTTAATTTATAAGTGCGAGATCGTGATATGAAAATGTGGTGATTTGCGTAAAAATATGCGGCCTATGCTAATGTCGTAGGGTGCATTTTAATAACTGTCAAGTTACGTGCTCCGAACTGGGTCACCTGAGTCGTTTAACCTTTAACTAATGAGCTCTGCTTTATTAAAAAAAAAAAACAGATGAGGCTCTATCTTTAAGAGGGTGCTTGTGACGAGTTATTCGTCATCTCGCACCCAAAAAACTCGCACCAAAGCAAGGTAAAAACCTGGGTGCGAGTTTTTTGGTGCGAGATGACGAATATCTGCTTTTGACATAAATATTGCAAGTTTTCGCATGACTTATATGAGTACGAAAAATACATACATACATATCTGTAACGTTTTTCGCCGATTGGGATACGTAGAGATCTCTTCCCTTCACTTGCTACAATTCAAACACACTTTTTTCGCTTCATCCACATTCATCAGTCTCTAGTGTGTAATGCTCTTTCTTCTCTGTTTTTTTTAAGCTGTTAAAGGCTTAAATACTAGAAACCTTACGTAAGTAAGCTCTAACAGATAACGAAACTATCATTAGTTATGTGAAACAGCGATCTTATACAGAATTTTCCTAAAACTCAAACTCAACTAGAAAAGTATAGAAAAAACGTATAAAAATACACGACTCTAACCGAGTGATCAAAAGACACTCAAGTGTCTTACAGATACTTACTACAGTCAAAAACATGGCAAGGAAAACCCGTAGAATATAAAAATATATCCTTTACTTAAATAAAAAAGCCTTCTCTATGTTTTACGTATGTTTTTATCTCGTAGCTCAAAAAAAAAAACGAAGGGAGTAATGTAAAAATAATGACTTAAGCAATTTTCGGACAGAGACAGCTATGAATCAGCCTCTAATTTTGTATTTTGTGTAATTAAAAATGTCCTCAAACATAATGACTAGACGCATTACAATTGTTGTCGCGTGCCCTGATATCTAGGTCGACCTAATAGTCTTTAGGCTGGATTACACTGCACGATTTGTCGAGACGATTTGGTTTATACTATTTTGGAATGCCTTCGAGAATTTTCCAAGTTTGCATAAGAATGCAGTTCATAAAGTGTTAATTTGCTTGTAGTATCCTTGTTTGTTTAAAAATGTTGGATTTTCCGCGGTTTAGTCGTAATTTCAACACGAATAGTTTATGCAGTTGCATTTGAAACTTCTCTTAAAACTTAAACTCCCTTAATACAAAACGAGTTTTATTTATAGTCCTAGAATAAAATCAAATAAATGACGTTTCGGCTATAGACGAAATGTCAAAAAATTACGTTAGTCCTAGGACTATCTTTAAAACTCGTTTTTTATTGTAAGATGATAGTTCAAAGATACAGAAAAAAAGAGAAGTTATACAAAAGGTACAGCATATTTCTAAAAGAAATTTCTTCCTGCAGACCCCACAGAGAGAGAAGTGATAGCATGAAGGCAGGATAGTCACTACAATAAACAATAAATATATAAGTATAAACCTACACATATATATTCGATAAATACACATACATAAATATTATAATTTATATAAATATTTTAATTTATATCGTTATATCTTGGAATAAAAAGTCTATGTGTTATTTTGATGAGCAAACTACAATATTGCTAAGTTTCATCATGATCCGTCCGGTAATTTTGCGTGAAAGAGTTACAAACATTCATCCATATCGGCACAAAGTAGGCATAAGTTGGATTAATCGAGTAAAATTTAAGCAACGCGCTTTGCAACTTAAGACAAATCGAATCCAATTTCATTGCGACAAAAATATCGTCTGCTCCGTCGAAGCGTTTGCTGTCTTTATAGCAGTCCTTTGTCACGAGGTAGGTAATGAATAACAAATTATGGTAATAGGGGCTCGAGATATGGCCCCTTTTAGGTTTCATATCTTGAAACAAAACAAAAGTCGAATAAGCAGGTTGTGATAGCCAAGTTTGGAGTGTGTTTGCTATTGTTGTTTTTAACCTTTCTTATTTTCAGTTTTGTAAAGTCAAAAGAAATTTTCGTTACCCAGTTGCTGATAAGGTCGTTAATTAATCTAATGAATAATATGCTGTCTTCTTTTTTGCTTGTTCAATTATGTATTACCAAATATTTTAAGAATAGAGCGATATTGCAGTATTCTCTTGCACAGTGTAAAGTCACATACTTTATTAAAAAAACGAGTTTTATTTATAGTTCTAGAACTAACTTAGATAAATGATGTTTCGGCTATAGACAAAATGTCAAAAAATAACATTAGTTCTAGAACTATATTTAAAACTCGTTTTGTAATAACGGGGAAAGAGTTCACTATTCACACAACAATCATTTTTTATCATATTCTTAAATTCTTCTTTTGTTTTTTGATAACGAAAAAGACAACTAGTGTTTTAGGTTATAGCAAGTGTAGTCTTGTCATTGAGTCGTATGTAAATCATCATCATCAGCTCATTTACGTCCCCACTACAGGGACACGAGCGTACTCTCATACGAGAGTGATGCTTAAGCAAGTATGGCGCAATAAACAACATGTATTTTGTCTTTTCATTCACTCAAACTTTGGCGCAAGACCGAATGGTTACACGCTCATCAGATATCACTTGATCTTATCATACAATTGACAGTGTAGTTTGTTTAAGAACTATTTTAGTATCTGTTCAGCTCTAAGTAACATTTGTTTGTATGAATGAGAAACGGTGACTATGTCGAAATTCCCATTATCCTAATCTCTCTTTACTGGAAACGGTTGTCATTTTTTCGTAGTTTAACATTGCTTACGCGTATCTATGTGCATAAACAACATTTAAACAAAACTTTTTTTAATGACATTTGATTAAAAACGGTTTTTATTAAAATTATTAAAAATTTTCATAGTTTACTAAAATTGATCGTTTACTAAAATCAATTATATATAGTGCTCGTTTCACCTATTACAGATAAAATTTATCTGGCAGATATTTTTTACCAGGAGGCTTAGCATACATGCCACGACAATTTCACTTACGTCATGCTGTCCTTATCACATTTAAAACTCTGGACAGAGACGTAAGCGTGACAAACCCATGACAACGTCTTGTCTAGGAGTGTCTGCTAAGCTAGCTGAAAACATGAAAAGACCTGTTATGAAATAGACAAAAATTTATCCATCAGTTAAATTTTATCTGGAGGTGGTGAAACGGGTGGTGAAAAAAACTTAGTCTTATTTGATGTGTATGTATATATGTATGTAATATTTATTTTATCTATTGGATATCTATTTGTTTATTTTTATTATAGGTACTATCTATTTTTGGTATGTATATGTAGTTATGTATGTATTCTGTATTATTTGCACAACCCGCAACCATTATTACCTCTTTCTCGTTATTTCTTACCCTAAGGTTGCCTGGAAGATATTGCTACCTAGCAATAAGGCCGCCTGTTGCTTCTTATATTCTTGTTTGTGTCTATACCTTATATCTTTTGTGCAATAAAGAATATTTGTATTGTATTGTATTGTATATCGAAAGAATAGTCGCTTTTTCTCGTAATTGATTTTGTCGCTTACCTCAAAATAGAATCTCATTAATGGTGTTCGATTACATAGATTATATGATTGAATTGATGAGCATTGACCACCCACGTATATCGATTAGCAATACCAATATTCAGTTTTCAATACACATTCTACGAACGACCGAATCACTCACAGGAAACAACTGTCAGTGCTAACAAATCCGAAAGAACGTAAGTCACGTAGATTACCTACGCACGTTTCTAAGAACAAGTCTTTATATAACAGAACTAGAGACTGCCCGCGACTTACGAATTTATCGCTAGATCTTGGAAAAAAAATCATGGTATTTCAAAATCATAGAGCATATTTGCTATTCGGATATACTGGGTGTAACAGAAAGGGGGTATAAAGCCGAAACACAGCGATAGTCCTCATGAAACTGAACAACTTTCTCCAAGGAACATGGGTCGTAACTTGAAAAAATAATTTTGCATCCCCATACAAAATGTCCGATCAGCTGATCGAGTAAGTATGGGCGATACAATTTTTTTTTTTTGAGTTACGACCCATGTTCCTTGGGGAAAGTTGTTCAGTTTCATGAGGACTATCGCTGTGTTTCGGCTTTATACCCTCTTTCTGTTACACCCTGTATAAGCTACTATATTTCCAAATTTCATCAAAATCTATTCTATAGTTTCTGCGTGAAAGAGTAACAAACAAACATCCGTCGGCACAAACATTGACATTTATAATATTATTAGGATTCAAGAGGCAGGGTTAAGCCGAGATAATAAAGCTAATCTCTGTATAAAGGTCTTGAAACTTGAGTCTTTATAACAAAAGTTCATAAGGTGTCTTTATAGGGGTCTTGTTGGATACTCTTGTGTTTAGCTTGAAGACCGCTTTTATCTCAGGTTTAGTTTACTGTAACGAAGCTGTTGCTCAAAGAAACTTTACGGCTGACGTTCCATTAGTTTAGGCGCATTAATGACGATCTTTTCTGCAACACACTTATGATAGTGTGATAAATATTTAGGTAAATGTCATTCATACATATCCGTCACGCCTCTCTCCCATTGGGGTAGGCAGAGACCACTTCCTTTCACTTGCTACGATCCAAACACACCTCTTTCGCTTCATCCACTCATCAGTCGCCTCATACATGCCCGTTGGTTTAGGGTACTCTTGACTTGGCCTTTTTTGAGCAAGTTCCCGATTTAATAGATGTCATCGTCTTTCTTAATTGGTAATTGCCAACTTGAGATAGTAGATAAATATTTAGGTAGGTGTCATTATTCTGTCTTCATTGAAAAATGTTGTTTTGTTTGTATAATTTTAGACATAACAATAAAGCTGAGATAGGTCACAAATGTCATTATTTTGATTCTATGTTTTATGTGAAAATATTGAAATTATTTTGACTGAAAATATTATGTAGGTTTACCTAATTTCAGTAATTATAAGTCACAATTTTGGAAAACAATTTATATCAAAATATTGGCTCAGTTTTGACTGAAAACATGAAACATTTCCCAAATTAAATAAGACTCAACTTTTTAAAATTCCATGATACACCTCCCTGCTACCTAATACAGAATTAACGTGCCTAGATGGTGCTATTTATACGACTTCAATAATAGAATAGGAATGGGAAGATGCCAGCAGTTCCGTCTGTTGCCTCCTCAAGACGTCTGACTCAATTATTGATTTATTAGATTTAGGTTGCTTCAGTTACAACTAGTTTTCAGATATGTTGGTCAAACTTCTTTGGTTACTTGGTTTGATGTTTGATTTATTGGATTCAAGTTCGAAGTATTCGAGTTATTCGTCATATTGCACCTAAAAAACTCGCACCAAAGCAGAGCAAAGCAAAACAGCAAGGTAAAAACCTGGGTGCGAGTTATTTGGGTGCGAGATGACGAATAACTCATCTCAACTCGATTTATGAAATCGTTACTAAGTTTGACTGCAAATATTTTTTCTAATATTTAAAAATAAAAATTGTTAACTTTTGTATTTTGTTTCACCTCAAAGATTTACGTATAATAATTTGTTATTACCTACCTGTAGTGCTTCCTTCAACACTCTTCCATTTTCTTAGCTTTATACCACTAAAAATAATGTAGTTCTTTAACGTACTAAGGGATATTAGTATATTTTTATATTCTTTGAGAAAACCATTAATTATATACCTACTTATGTCAACATTTTCTTCGAAACTCTTTTTATTTTATAATATAAGATCATTTTTCTTTCTCAATAATAGGTAAGATATCACTCGTATTATCTTACTAATTATTGTATTTACTATCTTATTCCTTCTTTTAATGGCTTCTAATGGCCAGTCAAAAATACATAATATCACTTGTGATACTTTACTACTTATTTAGTTAGAAAGGATCTGTCATTTCCAGCGTCATTAACTCCAAAGGCTGGCCATTTTGTGACATTGTCCTACTATTTGGGTCAGTGGCGCAGTGTCGTTGATGACACGGGGTGCTTTATTGTTCACCTTCCTCTTTACATAATGCACCTTTATTTATTTCATTTCACGCTTTCGCAATTTTCAAAACGTATACGAAGAATGCTTCGCAAATGCAATTGTGTTACAAAGTTGTAAACTTGAAATTTTGTATGTGCGTTTAAATTTTAAATTGGGACTTTTGCAGTCAGCTCAACAAGTTTGTTTTGTTTACTGTTCATTGTTGGTCTTTATAGCTTTGATCCTATTTTGATCCTACGAATCATTTTGTGTACTTTATTCAGACATTCGTTTAAAACTTATTCAGCAAAACAAAGACTGCAATCTACACAAAATGGCGTCATTTGCTAGCTTAGCATGGCACTCCGTGACAAGACGTTGTCATGCGTTTGTCACGCTTACGTCTCTGTCTATAATACTAAATGTGATAAGGAGAGCCACCGTGAGATAATTGTCGCGGCACGCCGTGCTTAGCCCCCAGTTCTAGAATTACGTTAGCTCCCTTATAAACAATAATATTACCAATTTCATTTGATTTGATTTGCAAAGTTTAATCTACTCAAATGCTTTCTCTATTGCCATGTAGATAGTCTTCACTATTACGTATACACATTATATCTTTATCCATATTAGCTTTTTTCGATCCAGACTTGTTTACTAAACAGTCAACGGCGTACTTATCTTTAATGTCCCTAATAGGGTCTGTAACTAGTTCTTCACGCGTTTAATCTACTTTTCATGCCTTTCTTGGTCCACAGACTTGTTGCAATTAACTTTTATTTTCATTTTGATCGAGGGCTCTAGTCGCGGGATCGTTTGGTATAAAAATAACTCTAACACTCGTCTCGGGCTGGTTTTTGCTAAGCTGCAAGTTTCCTCCTTAGGTGTACCTAGATACAGGTTAGTAATTATTATAGCTTGAACAGCCATCTGACTTGATTTTTTAATTGAAAACTGGTCATCTGCCCTTCGATTTAATCGCTGTGGAAAGAAAATAATCCACTTAGTTTATGAGTTGTATCTTAGACTTTCATTTTTCATTTTGTTGGTATCTTTGCTTTTAGTTTGCGACATCCAATTCCTTTTTTCATTGGTTTCTTTTTATAATCACTGTTTTACACGATAGTGTTTTGTTTTATTAGTAAAATATACGTGCACACTATTTCCCCTTGAAACCCTAGTTTAAACCATTTAAAATCTTCTAAACCGTACCCCCTTATTACCAAAGTTGTATTTATAGTTCTAGAACTCAGAAAAATGACGTTTCGGCTATACACAAAACGTCAAAAAATAACATTAGTTCTAGAACTAAATTTAAAACTCGTTTTGTAATAACGGGGATAATGTCCTCTTTTCAACTGTTTTTAGAACAATCTTGTACAGAAATACCTTTTCAAACTCCGTAATTAAGTCATTTTTATTTCTTAATTAGCACACTTGTTCAATGTTCTTTAATTGAAAAGGTTGTTGGTTTTTTCTTCTTAAAATTCGAATAGGATGAACAAGATTGTTCCATTAACGACTTAAGAATAAGACGCCGCTTCTTTTTAATTAGTTTTGTAAGCTCTTTAGCTTCACCACAGGTTGTATAAAAGTAACTGGGGATGCGTTCAGTGTTATTTCTCACAAATATTATAAAGGGCATTCATTGTTTATTTTATTGATGCAAACGTTTCAGTTTCTTATGAATATTACTTTGATGAAAAAAGTTAATCATGTCTTATCTTATCTCATCTCATCTCATCTTATCTTATCTTATCTTATCTTATATGGCCATCAGTGTCCCACTCCTGGGCAAAGGCCCCTTCCCTCCTTCTCCACGGTTCTCTATCCTGAGCCGCCTCTGCCCAGTCATCTATGAAGGTGTCCAGCCCATCCCACCACCTTATTTATTTATTTAACACTTTATTGTAAGATGATAGTACATAGAGACAGAAAAAAAGAGAAGTTATACAAAAGGTACAGCATATATCTAAAAAAACCCTAAAAACAGTAACTTATTCGTGATCTGTCGCGAAATCACAATGTCATATCGTATCTACTTTGTATTTATTTATATCTATTTAGTCCTTTTTAGGCCCAGTTTTGATGTGATCGTTGCATTTTGCAGATGCTTAATCATGAGTTATTTCCACATATTTCTTATTTAAAAAAAACCTTAGATCTTATCTTATTGGATGTCTCGAATCTGCTTTAAAAGCGTAATACTCTATTTAGCATAGTGCATCTTTATTTTTTGCTTGCATTTCATTACGTGTAACTAAATTAAGTTGTACTTTACTGTTTTCCTTTGCTCGTTCTATCTAAGCTTCGTTGTATTGAGTATGTTTATTTTCATTTGTTTTTTAACGAGTTGTGTTAATGAAATTTTACTACGTTGTAGTTTTTTAGTTTTGACTTTTATGTTGTGTTCATTAATAGGTTTTTAGCTGTAAGTTATAGAGTTTGATAAGTTTTCTTTAGTGTAGTCTAGAAGTTTGCATCGATTTTATTGCATTGCGCTGTTTATTATTTATTTATTTACCTAACAGTTTATTGTAACATAGTACATAGAGACAGAAAAAAAGAGAAGTTATACAAAAGGTACAGCATATTTATAAAAGAAATTTCGTCTTGCAGACCCTACAGAGAGAGAATTTCTTATTCCATAAAGAAACTTAAAAATCACAATTCATTTTATAACGTCAAGTTTTCCATTAAACATTCTGAATTAATACATTTTTAGATAAGTCACAACTGTCAAAGTTTCGAGTTTTTATTAAAAAAAATTAAACATTGATATTTATACATACATACAAACATATCCATCACGCTTTTCTCCCATCCGGGTAGGCAGAGACCACTTCCCTCCACTTGCTACGATTGATATTTATATTTTCTGCATAAGCACAGTCTGGCATAAAAAAACATCATATCATATCAACATATCATATCTAGCCATCAGTGGCCCACTGCTGGGCAAAGGCCTACATAAGTACAAAAAAAACTTCAGTACTTAATACATTATTTCCCTTAAGTCAGTAACCTTTCACTCATAAACCCTACGTAAAATTGTCGGCTTGAATTTTATGGCTTTTTTATTATTTACACAGAAAACTAATTTTACACTTTATGACTGCTCCGTAATTCATTGCTTTGTATTAAAAATATTAACAATTTGAACTCGGTTTTTCGTACTTTGTCTTTTTTATGTTAGAATGATAAAGTTGCAGTATTGTTAGTTTTTAAAAAGTGGTAATTTTTGGTACATATTAGGTTTTGTCATCACTACTATTTTTGGGGTATTTTTAAATTTCGATGTTTATTTTTTTTGTGCATGATTATCTACTTTGTGATTAACTTTATATTTTAAATATAGTGTAAACTTGAATAGGTAATAACTACCTGGCGTTTTGATATAAGTGTATACTCAAATGAAAGATATAGAATTACTGTTTAAGAAATTTAATGAAAGTAGGTATTGTTCTAATTACATTTTATACACGTCATTTTACATTTACAGACATGTTTTGTTTTTAAAACTAAGTCTATTAAACAAATGAAAATACTCAATACACTAAAACAAAAAAAGTGTATACATAACTGTAAAACGAAGATTTATCAGAATATCGGCTAAAATTGCCAACTTCTTCCAATCTAATCTAGCCACTTGTGTCGCACTGCTGGGGAAAGACCTCTCTCTTCTTTCTTCACAATTCTCTACATCTGGAATAAAAATTCAGATTTTTTTTTTCAATTTATACCTTAGTACCTCTTTGTTGCCTAATATTTCAGTTATTTTTATCTTTACCGTCATGATGCTTAGGTCAGTCGTTCCAAGCTACCGATATCCGCCTCTTTACAATTCCTTATTACAATTGCACGATGAACCACCAGTATGACGTATAGTACATAGAGTTATAAATACCAACAGATAGGTATAGGTCTGTTTCTCCGATGACGTCAGCTACACGAGCGGTCTTCATGAAACTCAATGAACATTTACGATGATTTACAAGGCCAGCGTTTGATTCGGAGTAGTGTTGTTATAATGGCGGTTTGAAAAGTTTTTTTAGATAAGATTTTGTGTAGTTTGTAATCGTTTTATGTATTTAAATGTGGGATTGTTAAAAAGTAAGATAAAATTATATAAAACTCTACACACGCTACTTCGTACGCATTTGACGTCATATCTTAAAAAAACACGAAATATCTGCAAATTATATAGCCTATGTGTTACTCTGATGTATAAGCTACAATATCGCTAAAATACATCAAAATCTATTCAGTAGTTTTTGCGTGGAAGAGTTACAAACATCTATCGGCACAAACATTGATGTTTATAATATTAGTAAGATCATACTCTAACACATAAAGCTTGATTAAACAGAATATATAAAGAGCTGTTTTTTTTTTAAATAAATTTAAAGTAGCGTTTTTATCAGCTCCATTTTGTCAAAAAAGTATTTCCTTTAAATAGTCCCTTTTAAGAAAACTTTATTTGAATCTATATATTTTTCCGTCGAAAAATAAATGTTTGTTCAAAAAGGTTTGTATATTAAATTTACTCTGAATTATTTTCGCGAGCCCATTTCGTCCACGTGGCGTTCAGTTTAGTTTATAACTTTATTTATCTATTATATAAAAATGAAACCCGTTTTCCTTTGTCACGGCATCACGCCTGAACGGCTAGACCGATTTCGCTAATTCTTTTTTTTTTAATGTTCATTGAAGTCCAAGGATGGTTCTTACGGTGAGAAAAATTCGAATAATTGCCGGGAAAGCCCTAAAACAGACCTTTTCTTTTTCCCATACAAATGTTGTCTTACTAAAATGTAGAGTCAATTTGAACTTTATTCCTACACAATAAAGTTCATTCTAAGGCGGGACGAAGTTCGCCGGGACAGCTAGTAATATATAGTAATGTAACGGATAACTTATAAAACGTTTTATTATTTTGAAAATATCTTATAACATTGCCCTGATGAGAACAATAACGGAAATCGTTCACATCGTCATTATGCTTTTCGAAAAACAAGTCATCTTGTGAAGCGCACGCGTTTTTTGGAAAATGATTTTGTTATTGTAGATGTACACAGAATCGTCATACATCTGTGTGAAATAAAGAACTGCAATACATTTTCACAGGATTATGACTAAAAGTAATGACGTCGTTTAACGGTCGTCATTCAAATTTCTGGGCATTTTCTGAAAATACAGGGTGTAACAGAATATAATAATAAAGGGGTATAATGCCGAAACACAGCGATAGTCCACATGAAATTGAACAACTTTCCCCAAGAAATATGGGACGTCAAAAAAAAATAATTTTGGATCACTCATACTTACTCGATCAGCTGATCGGACATTTTGTAAGGGGAGGCGAAATTAATTTTTCATTCTTTTTTCATGTTCCTTCTGGAAAGTTGTTCAGTTTCATGAGGACTTTCGCTGTGTTTCTGCTTTATACTAAAATATATATACCTACTGGGTATAATATATATATTTTTTTGCAAGAAACTTTCTTAAATCACTTCGATTTATAGCTTTGCGGTAAAGTTAAGACACTTCCACGTTTTAGTGCAAAGAATAAGTAATAAAAACGATTATCTAGCTCACGGTAGGTCATAAAAACAAAACTAATACTATTCAACGTTATTGACACGTCTTATAATGGTTGAATCGCGTGTTGCCACAGTAAAATAATCGGGCAAGTATGGTAACTATTGTTGGACCTTAATTTATTGGTAGGAAGGTAGGTTTTTGATAAATTGGTCTTGTTGGTTCTTTTGGGTTTTAAGTTGCTGTTTGACGTAATATTGTAATAGGTTAAGTTTTTTTTTTTAAATATAAAGAATTAACAATACAACCTCATTTTTCAAGGTACAAAAGTAAAAAAATAAAAAAATACTTTTATAACCTTTTATTTTTTAAGTTTTTACATTGAGACGTCTATTTGAATATAAATAAATTAATTAACAAACATGGCGTTACAATAAATATATACATACATACATACATATCTGTCACGCCTCTCTCCCATTGGGGTTGGCAGAGACCACTTCCAAAAAAACTATCACTTCAAATTATTTATTTCCACACTTAAGAATATATAAATACTTACGGTACTAATTTCAAATAATCTACCTTCTTACCTATTTCAAATAACCAATATACATTTTATACATCAAACTAGTGACGTAAATGTGTAACTATGGCAGAAAGTAGATTATACCAGATTTCCTCCAATAAAATGCATCAGCATACCAAGAAAAAGATCTTCATAATACTCTCATATCTTTATTGGTTTAAATTGATCAAAATAAACTCTTTGATATGTACCATCCGGTTAGTAATCGGTAAGACTTGATCTGTTCAATCCTTGACAAGACTACCATAGGGACTAGATTATTAATAATTAAGAATAAAAAAATACATACATACATCTGTCACGCCTCTTGACGTATCTGGGCCTCTCTCCAAAACAACAAAAGAAGCTATATTTTCAAGCAAGTACTTTTGACATGAATATTTTAAGCTTTGGCGCGATTTTTATGAGTAAATAATACATACGCTTCTCCCCTTTGGGGTAGCAAAAGACCACTTCCCTCCACTTGCTACGATCCAAACACACTTCATCCGCATTCTCAGTCATCTCACACATGCACATCGGTTTAGGGTAGTCTCGACTTGAAATTAATCTTAAAGTACCGGAACCATTTAGTTTTTTATAGACATTGTTATCGATACGAATTCAAGTTTCTGGCAGCACTAGTCTATAATTTATTTGATATGTGTAAATAAAGCGTCAAAATTTTACAATAAGTACCTATTTGTTTTTAGAGTGTGCAAAGTGCTTCCTACAGGTATTCTTAAAAATGCTAAGATATTTTAGGTTAAATTCTTTAGTCATACAGATAGTTTAAATAGCTTATTTAACCTACAGCTGAGACAATAATTTAAAAAACAATGATCATTAAATAGAAACATTATGGTTAATGGATAAATCCTACTTAACACCTACTTAGAAATTTCAAAGCTTGTGCCGATGGATGGAGGTGAGGAAGTTTGTTACTCTTTCACGCAAAAACCACTGAACAGATTTTAATGAAACTTCCCAATATTGTAGCTTATACATCAATAACACAAAAGCTATCATTTATTTTAAGATATTGTGTATGTTAAGATAAAAGCAGACAAACTCGCGAGCTGCTACTAGTATTTTTATAATTTTCTGTTTCAATGTAACTCATCGTAGAGATACCGGCCTGAACACAAGTGTAGCAAAGTTTTATGAGCAACGCAAATAGAATCATATGCCGTATTGTATGGAAGAAAGATTTTAAAATTTATTGCTCAGTATGTCAGATTCAGTTGTGAAACTGAATTATGGTTGTGTATTTTGTGTCTGTCGTTTTTTTCATATTTTGCGGTAGGATTTAAAAATCTAGGAAAAAATTGTCACCGCAACTACAAGAAACATGCAGTTTTGACTACAAAAACTTTATTCTTCTCTGGGGAAAACTACACTCTTGCGAATCTAGCAATAACTTTAAAAAATGACCCGTCCTAAGTGTTGTCAAAACCTACAGTATTAAATGATTTTTAATTTAATTTCATACTTTAAAATTATCAATGTTTTCCCGGCCTGGGCGAATAAGAGCGTTATCCATTCGGAAAAAAACGGCTGCCATATATTTTTTGCCCGATAGATGTCCATTGCGTGTAGGTAGTAGGTAGACACGTCCGTAATAAACCATACACCACCGCGGGACAACGGACCGTCTCGTCGTCCAGAAAAACGGACGTCTACCAAGCGCTTTAATAATTCGATAGTAAGCATGTCCCACGTGTGTGTTCGTGTGACAATTGTGTTTCTAACAGTATTATTTCTATGAAGCAGATTGTCATAATGCGTTGCGTACGTTGCACACGTGGGACGAGACTGTTTCTACATTCGGTTGTGTTTTACAGTTGAGTGGTTGTGTCAGTGATTTTAAAAAGAGTCTAATTAAAAGCTGATTCATCTTAATCCTACTAATATTATAAATGTCAATATTTGAGCCGATAAATGGATGGATGGATGTTTGTTACTCTTTCACGCAAAAACTATTGAACAGATTTTGATGAAACTTGGCAATGTTGTAGCTTGCACATCAGAATAACACATAGGCTATTTTATTTTATGATATCATGATTTTTTTTCCAGGATATGAAATCGCGGGCAGCCTCTAGAACTAAAATAACAAAACATACATTTATACCCGTATTTTCGTACTGTACTGTTCACAATAATGATCAAATAAAGACGCCTGCTATGCTGCACTAGACAAAGGCTAATTGTCTTCAAAACTAGTACACATATGTGTTCTATTTGACGCATGCGCGATTACTATGATGTTATGTATACTTAGCTCTCATTAGTGTCATACATTGCTAATTATTTCTTTTATGAAGTTTATTTTTCGTTTTTGAATGCAAAATGACACAGCTGTTTGGTCGCCTACATTCGTTTTGGGACGAAACATGATATTATAATGTTTGTTTTATATTTTATTTGCATAGAAAGAGTCATTATTAGTTAAAATACTAAAACTCAATTCATTAAAAAATCTGTCATCGTATCTTATCTTTATATATAATATCCTGGAAAAAATCATCATCATCGTTTTATTTATGAGTTACACTCTTGTCGGTGGAGCACCCGCCATTTAGGCCTATCCTCTGCCAGCGCTTGACTTCTTGATACTACAAGACATTATCATTCTCCTTGATAAATACTTGATAAAAAAAAAAAGTAGTATGTTCATTTCTTTAAAAAAAAACAACAAAAAAGAACTTTTGTCTAGCTACCAGTTTAAACACCGAAAATACAATAGCAAGAACACAAACATAGTTATGACAACAAGAAGTGCCATTTCAACGGCCAATAAAACCAATCGTAACCTACATAAGATCAATGTCAGCGGTTACGACGGTTACGCAATGCGCGTACGCAGCTCCTCCCCCCGCCGCCCGCATTTCTCCACCTCGGGCGACCTCGCGTGCCGTCACTTTCGCCATCTTTATATGGCTATATGTGCTGGAAGAGATATGAAAATCATTTGAAATTAGGCTTTTTTGCGCTTGAAAAGAAATTTTATGCGTTATTTTCCAAACCATGTAATTTGCAGACGATTGGTGAATTTATTCAGATTCTGGATTGAATACTTTTTAATTCTAATTATCTATAGATGTAGGAAAAGAAAAACAACATTATTACGATACGTACTTTACTTACTCTTTAATTAGATACCTAACTACTCGTCCTGAAAAAAAAACTCTGGTTAAGCATATCCTTAACTGCATGAAACAAAACCTATTTTAAACCTGGCATTAACATATATATATAGTACTCATAAATCGTCACCATAAAATAAGTCATTACAATATTTCAAAACACAATCTCAACGCATTCCTTATTCTTAACGCACTTCATCATTTCCCTACAAGTTTCCAGCTAGTTCCTCTATTAAAGTCAGTGCTAAGTATTAGCGGGGTGGTAATAAATCGTTCGCGATCATCCAGCGACTTTACATCCATAGAAACCAGTCGAGTGGACTGGCAAGTGGAATAGCAACTGGCTTTTAAGTTGGCGGTCAAGTGAAATGCGTCAAACGTGAAGAATAATGTTGTGCACTTTGAGTATAGAATATTTAAGGAGGTGCCACATTTTTTTTCATATACAAATGAGTTTATGACAGCGTGCCAAGGTTGACGCAAGTTTTTCATAGTTTTCTTGGTAGATGACCTGTCAAACGATAAGAAATTCCATACAAAAAGGTAGCTGTTTTGCGCCAGACTAGGCACGCAGAACCAGACGGTATGGCACCTCCTTATATATTCTATACTCAAAGGTTCTGTATGTGACGTTACGCTATTAGATTCGTGATTTGTGGGGTATTCACTTGTTTTATTTTGTGTTTGGTGTTGTAGTGATGGATTGAGTTGATAGGGTGTTGAAAGCGATAGAGAGAAATACCATTGTAAACAAATATTAGAATTTAATACTAGGAAAGTTGATGAAGATATAAAGACTCAATACTTTTGACTATATTAATTGAAGAAAAAAGGCTACGTAAAAAGTCTTTTGGTTACGTTGTATTCGCAGGGAATAGAAGGATGACATCTTGTAGGTCGATGTCTGCAAGATGGCATGGGCGTTAAAGGGGAACTTAAGAGGACACTGCAACATTTCTGTAATCGCTCAACTAACTTCTGAGCATGAATTCTTTGGCAATAATCACAAGATTCTTTGTAGCAACCTACCAGTATCAATATACCTATAATGTACACTTTTTAAGTATAATCACCCTTTTAGCCTATACAAGTACTTATACAAGTATGACCTAAAGAAATAAAGCTATAAAACCTGTTCCAATTAGCTAAATGCATAGTTCTAGTAAAATAGTGGCCGATAGAGTTTGCCTGTCTAGACTATATTGTAAAACAACTGGTAAACTAAAATACGTGCAGTCACGGTATATCGGGCACGCTATTTGCTGTGCAGTTAGCATTCTGCCATGAGTGTCAACAAATCAGTTATTTGTATCTGGTTGGTGCTTTTGAAAATCTGGACTGGTTATTTCCATTTTTATTGTTTTGTTTTTACGGAAATTTTAATTTTTCATTGAAAAAAGCGTTAATAAAAATCGATTTTTGCAAGAAATAGACAGTTTTATTCATTAGAAAATGGGCATCGTTTTTATTTAGTTATTACTTTTTGATTGTTTTGTGTTTACGGAAATTTTCATTTTTTGATCAAAAAGCGTTAATAAATTCGATATTTTCAAAAAATAGTCAGTTTTATTTTTGAGACATTTAACAGCATCTTATCATTAAACTGAATCAAAAGATAACTAGACAAAATTTAGACGAAATCAGGGATGTTAGGGAGCTCCTTAACCGTAACCGAAACTATCGGATATCCGATATAAAAAATCATCCGTAACCGTAACCGAATCCGAAATATAAGTTTCGCATAGTATCGGATAGGGGCGGAGCCTAATTGAGACACGTTATTTGTATTTTACTTTTGAAATTCCTTAAAAAATTAATATCCGTAACCGAAACTAACGGATAATCCGAAATAATTTATTATTCGTATCCGTAACCGTATCCGGTATAATAATTATTCCTAAATCCGTATCCAATCCGTATCCGAAATTTCATATCCATAACATCCCTGGACGAAATGGAATGATAATACCAAATTTAGTCGAAATGGATTTATGTTACAAAAGAATCACCAGACAGACTTAAGCTACTTACCTATATTCCCAGAAGTTTTGTAAAAGGTAAGTAATAAATTGGTTATTAAAAAATAATCAAACCTTGAATAGAAACCTATAGAAAATGTATCCTAAAATGTTAATAGCAAAGCAGATATAAGTACAACACAAGACATAGGAAACGAAACGTTTTGAATTCAAAATCCGTGTAGAACAAGGTAAAACGGCTTGCAATTTTCAATGTGTCGCGACACTTGCTTTAATGGTATAACCCTGCAAAATGTAATAGCGTTCTTGTACTTGAATGCACCTGGAGTATTCCAATTCTTGTTTCATTGTACATGTGCGCTTTGTAGTTTGGTCGTATAAAACCTCAACTACGTTCGTACAAGGAACAAAATGGGTGCTTCCTTTTGAAGTCTTTAAATGTTAATTATGTGTTCAAGGTTGGACTTTTAGTAGAGCAAGTTCGAGATGTTGCGAAATTATTTTGTGGTAGTTTTATTTTGTTTTCTGTAGTTTGGTTTACGATTACTACTCTCCGATGTTTTTAATTTTGCTTATACTGGGTGTAACAGAAAGGCGATATAATGCCGAAACACAGTGATAGTCCTCATAAAACTGAACAACTTTCTCCAAGGAACATAGGTAGTAACTCGAAAAAAAAATTTCGCCTCCCCATACAAAATGTCCGATCAGCTGATCGAGTAAGTATGGGCGATGCAAATTTTTTTTTTGAGTAACAACCCATGTTCATTGGGGAAAGTTGTTCAGTTTCATGAGGACTATCGCTGTGTTTTGGCATTATACCCCCTTTCTGTTACACCCAGTATAGCATTGATTCCACCGTTTTAATTATATTCCTATCTAGTTTCTGCATCTGATAACAAATCTCTAAAAATAACTATAAGTACATCATCATCGTGACCAACAACAAAACAAATTTCATCTGCCCCAAATAACTTTAATTTAAACTCTTACTATGCCTCAATTATATCTGTAACGATCAACCCAGCTTTCAAAACTGGCGTGCCATTGCCTTAAAGGGCCTTCTTGATGAGCCTATTGTTATCTATTTTGGTCACATGTTCATATTTGACCTCAAGCGTGTTGTTGTTATGAATTTGTCCTCCGATTTGTTTGACCACTGGTTTGTGAATTTCTTCATTAATATTTTTATGAGTTTAATCATCAAATTTGTCTTTTTTAGATTCCGTAATTTTGATTGCTTTGGTCATTCCGTTATCCAATTCAAAATAAATTCGATTTTTTTTGCAAAAAACTGGTTATATTGAGCAATCTTATCTTATCTAGCCATCGGTGCCCCACTGCTGGGCAAAAACTTCTCTCCTCCTTCTTTACGATTCTCTATCCTGAGTCGCCTCTGCCCAGTCATCCATATTGAGTAATACTTTAAAAATAATGATGTCCAAGGTAGCACTCTTCATTAATAGTACATCCTGTTCATTAGGATAGTTTGTGTGTAGATATTCATAGGTTAGGTCCGCCTATTCTAAATTAGCGTGTAGATTATTATACTATTCAAAAAAGAGAACAAAAATTAATTTCCTGCCAATGATTACCATAGCCAGCTCGATATCCTTGCAATATTTATCAGTTGCTTCATAAAAAAGATGCAACTTATTTACAATATCAAGTAGCTGTGGCCATCAATGATCTTGTGTAACCAGTTGACCATTGAAACGTTTTAAACACGATATTGGAGAATATCTTCAATTTGATTCTTTATTTAATTTGTTTAATTACTCGTACTTATATCTTATAAGTTCTGCAATAATGTCAACATCAACAAAGTTGTGACCTCAGAGAATTTGTCAATATAGGCCCAATTATAATGAAGATGTTGCAGAAAACCGTGCAGAAATACCATTTTGATTTCATTAACCTTATTTCTTTTAACATGTAAGTAGATGTGAGTAGAAACTCGTACACAGGTATATGTGTAGATATGTGAGGATCAAAATATAACTTAAACTTTTAAAAGATAATAAACATAAAATATACAGCAACCTTCCTTTACTTTAGGGTTCAGACTTAAACTTTTTCCGAATAAAAAATAAAAAGATGCAACACACACAATAAAACGACCATGGCCCCCAAACATGTTGTGCAACCAGTTGATCATTCCACTCGAAGAACGTTGCAAAAGTCGCACGGAGACGCCAATGTGCTATAATTAACTATCCAATAATAAAATTAAAACCATATCTTGACGCGTTGTCGTTTAATTGCTAATTTTCGCAAACCTATATTATTATTTTAGTAAACACTATAACCATTTAGTTTATCAAATTATGTTTTATGGTTGTTACGTGTTGCGTGTGATTGTTTTGTTAATAAGCATTGGGTTTTGTGTATTTAAATAAGTGGAAGGAAGATGTTCTGTGAATCTTGCATTAGTTCTGTTTCTACTATAAGTGTCAACAGAGTCTTGCTTGTAAAAGTCTTCGTGATACCGTAGTTAATTAGGACAGTATCACTATAGAAGTAATTTTCTATGATTATTTATGGATTGTATTCTTATTGTCAAAACCTGTCTTTATCTCCGATATCTTACTTAACTGAATCTAATTGAAATTATTTGTTTGGTGTCTCTCACCATTTTTTTTCTGTCTTATCTTGACTTGACATAAAATGACATTACAGCCTAACGTTTTAATTTCTTTATCCTCTTCAAAACTCGGCCCACTATCAGAATATCTGCCCTCTTTATTAATACGATGTTTAATTCAAAACGATTTTAAACGCCTCTTCAACTTGCTCGCTTATCTACGTCTGACGTTATAATTATATCAGGTACAACGTCACGAACAAATGCTTTTTAGGGTTCCGTACCCAAATGGTGAAAACGGGACCCTATTACTGAGACTTGGCTGTCCGTCTATCTGTCCGTCCGTCTCTCACCAGGCTGTATCTCATGAACCGGTATAGCTATAGCGTTGAAATTTTCACAGATGATGTATTACCGTTGCCGCTATAACAACAAATAGGTACTAAAAATAGAATAATAATAATAATAAGGAGGGCTCCCATACTACAAACGTGATTTTTTGCCTTATTTGTGCGATATCAATAGTGAATGGTACGGAACCCTTGCTGCGCGAGTACGACTCGCACTTGGCCGGTTTTTTTATTTGGAGCCTTTTTATTTAAAAGGAAATATCAACGACAGTTATACCTACTTATTTAGTGTGACAGATGTATAATCATATGCTTATTGTTAAAGTACTTTTGAAATTATACGGTCTTCGTTGAAATTTTTAAGCTGGCATCCGAATTAACCACAGTTGTCTTTAAGTGCGTCTGTGTTTCCTATTTGAGCAATTTTGAGTTCTTTTTTGAGTTATCCAGCCAGGTGCACATGAAATTAAACTGATGAATCTTATTTTAAAGCGATAAGAATGATTTTGTAAAGTTTTCTCTGCATTTGAAGCTATATTAATGTGGTTGTTTCTGAAATACTTAATTACTTAATTTTACCATAGCAGTTTCGTTTTCTTTAAAGTTGTTTCTTTTAAGTAAGTACTCAAATAGTGCCCTTAGGCCCTTTGCGTTACCTACCAGAAATCATATTTTTTTTGTCAGTATTCATCTTTTAGTAACTATTCTTTCATGAATGAAAACAAAAGATTTTGTTTACTCATAACTAAAAGACTTGTTGTCAAATAAGTTGTACAACTTGTCTGAAAAGTTTTTGACACTATCTCCCCCCTAAAATGTATAAAATATGTCAACTTATCTATCATTGACTCCGTTACATATTATCGTCCCATTATTTTTTATTACGCCAGACAAGTTTGCGAAAAATTACCATACTTGTAAATATTTTTTCTCGCCTTGTAAAAAACCGGCCAAGTGTAAGTCGGACTCGCACAAGAAGTGTTCCGTACAATTCACTATTGATATCGCGCAAAAAAGGAAAAATATCACGTTTATTGTATGGGAGCCCCGCTTAATTATTATTATTATTCTATTTTTACTATTTGTTGTTATAGCGGCAGCGGTAATACATCATCTTTAAAAATTTCAACGCTCTAGCTATAACGGTTCATGAGATACAGCCTGGTGACAGACGGACGGACAGACAGACGGACAGCCAAGTCTCAGTAATAGGGTCCCGTTTTCACCCTTTGGGTACGGAACCCTAAAAAAGGAGTTGGCACGTAACTTAGTACTCGGACTTGATCTAGGACAGTTATGTATGGCGTGGATTAAAAAAAAGGATCAAATGAAATTGAGATTAATAATAAGCCTAAGGCAATAATGAATCTAGTCTAGCAAAGCCTGCAATTTGAAGTACAGCATACTGTCTCGTAGACGCTAGTTTTCTATTGGTATTTAGGGTTCAGTAATTGTGATAAGAAACCCTTTTCATTCATACGTAGTTAGATCGTAAAACAGATTAGTTTTCAACTCATTTATGACAGACAGCCGAACTTTTTTTGTTCTATTTATAAATTAAAATAATTGAAAGCCTTTAAATTATGCAATACTAAAAGAGCACACAAGCATTTCTAAGTATGTATTGCATTGGTACAAGTTGATCCGTACAATCTATAAGAATAAGCACCACTTAATATTTTATGCTGTACCTAAGTAAGTCACTATGAATAGCATCATATAATGCGACTTAAAAAAAAATAGTGAATTTGGAATATGAATATGTATCTAACTGTAAATTACTGTAAAATTAATAATAATCAGACAGAACCCTTTAAAAAAAACACAATCTTAATCTTACCGTCTAAGAAGTTCCCATAGGCTAGCGTGTAACAAGTTTCATTTATTAATGATGTTTTTTTTTTCTTTTTTCCAGGTAAGTCCAGTTTCTAAGTAGACTAGATTGACAAGTTAGACTGGATCGAATCGAGACCTCATCCCGGTTTGTAAATACTTTCAACTTTTATCAGTTTCTCTTTCTTTTATTACCCGACTGCGGCATAAGGAGGGTTATATTTTTACCCGACTGCACCAGAAAGAGGGTTATGTTTTTAATGGACTGCGTCAGAAGTAGGGTTATGTTTTTACCCGACTGCACCAGAAGGAGGGTTATGTTTATCGGGAGTATGTATGTACCTACCTATTTTTCTTTGGTACGCTCTACAGCCTGAACGGATTGATGGATTATAGCTTGAGATGTGTCGTTAGATTCGTACTAACTGCGAGAGTGACACTGAATACCTAATTTAAAATATGTATATAATTACTTTCAACGCAGTCACCTTAATGTAGGTTCGTACGTTTAGATTTTTTTTAATGAAGATTAATATAGATAACTATTTTTATTTCCAGTAGGGTAAAACCAGAGATAGATGGAATATTAGTAACCGTTAGGGTACCTACTCCTGACTGATTTTACACTTAAATATAACCTTAAAAGGATGCTACTCTTATCGTTTCAATATAAAATGGCTTTTTATCCGTAATTGGATAATTTCAATCAATCTCCACAAACCATTTGCTTTAATCGCTTAAGCACATTAGTTAGGCAGTGGTTTAAGATGATAATTATAGGGCAAACTGGTTGCAACTTTATAATGGCTATTAAACAAGCAATTATAAAAGTAATAGGGTTTTGAAAAGGGAATGCGTTCAGATTTATTATGTTGTCTCTATTAATGATATTAAAGCATGTATAAAAGATTTGTTTTTATTAATACGTTGCTTATTTTAATTGCATTTTGATTTTGAGTAGTTCTGTTTGATAAGTCATAATTGGGTATTTGATATCTTAATTTAAGTACTTTTGTTTATAATTTGATGATTTCTATACAGGGTGTATCAGAAAGGGGGTATAGTGCCGAAACACAGCGATAGTCCTCATGAAACCGAACAACTTTCCCCAAGGAACATGGGTCGTAACTCGAAAAAATTCTTTGGATCGCCCTTATTTGATCAGCTGATCGGACATTCATTTTGTATGGGGAGGCGAATTTTTGCTTTCGAGTTACGACTCATGTTCCTTGGGGAAAGTTGTTCAGTTTCATGAGGACTATCGCTGTGTTTCGGCTTTATATCCCCTTTCTGTTACACCCGAATGTTTTAGGAAAACTTTCCTGTGACGTCACAAATTATACAAAAAAAGATATATCTATAGATAAATAAAGTAATAATTTTCATAAGAATGAATGAAAAAACTAAAATTGTAACTAAAGGGTTAATGCAGTTTTACAAATATTTACTTGAAAGGGTCCTGTTTTATGGATTTATCTGCTTTTATTCAACGTTTTATGTTGTTTATCAGTAGTTGTAAACATCAGTCAGCTAACGTTTCGCTATAAAAAGAAAGTTAATCTCTAGCGACGATCCGCGACTTTGTATGCATTCATCGGCATGTCTTGGAAAAATCACAATTTATGATTTTTAGAGAATAAAATTTTCGAACTATTTTCATGCAATACAATAAATCTTAATGAAATGAAAACATATTATTCTTTTTTGGATCGAACGTCGATCAGAACTGATCTTAAATATATTATGTAATTAACATAACTTATACTAACTTTATTCCAAAGAGCATAGTTTTTTGCTAGGTTTTTCTCTGGAGAAAATTGCAGCTTGCGGCGCTAGCTTTAAAATGTTCCAATGTAACGGTTTCAAGAGCATTATTTGTGCCCATGAAATTAATATATTTTTGACTTTGACTTATGATCTTTATATATTCTAGGTAACCTTACTGTAGTAACAAACAATTTTTTTGTTACTCCACCATATCGCAATTTATTTTGTTACTTAATCATCTCGAAACAAAAAACTTGTGAATAATCAACTACACCATATTTGTTACTACGCATTTTAAAGTTTTTACAACATACTATGGCGCAAATTGTTTTGTAGATTGATTTTTAATTTGTTCTGTTGCTAATTGCCTAACTTGTTTTTGTAGTATTTATTAAACTTTTAATAAAATATTTGCTGAAGGTTAATACATTTTAAAATAAAGTCAATAATGAAATATAGGGATAAATTTAGAGCCTTTAAAAATATATATTCATTTTTTTTGTTACTTATCCGTATCATTTCAATGTCATTTTTGATAGAGACTTACTTTTTTTTACTTATCCATAATTATTTTTAATACATACCTACCTACAACTTGAATACTATTATCAATCCTTTTAACGACCCCACTACAGGGTTAAGAGTAGCCTACAGTGATACAAGCTGAATAAAATTTCAAAGTAACATTATTTTTAAACTACCTTTTCAGCAACAGACATAATACTCCCAACAAAAATACAAAATTACCCCACCTTCAAAAACGCCATTCGTAAAGCAATTAAAAATCACTTGAGTCGCAGTTCTTAGCGCTTTTCAAGTTAATGTTACCTCAGGCCAAGGTTGTACACGATTATGTGAATGAGAGAAGGGTTTATAGAAGCCATCTTGATTTATGAGAACCTACTTGTTGGATTGTTTATTAGTTTTGTTTTGACCTTGTAGTACTAGGATTACAAATATATCAATACAAATGTATGTTTAAATGTTATATACCTATGTAGAAAGGAAGACATGTTAGTTAAACATTTTATAACTCAAGAATGGCAGATCCGATCTGGCTGAAAATTGGTAGAGTGGTAGCTAGAAACCAAAAAAGAACATACTTAGTTTTGAAAAATAAATATAAGAAATCTGCAAAAATTTTGCCTCTAAGGCGGAACAAAGTTTTCCGGTTAGCTAGTAGATACTAGAATACAATTAAACATACATACATACATACACGTTTGTCACGCCTCCCATCGGGGTAGGAAGAGAAAACTTCCCTCCACTTGTAACGATCTAAACATACTTCCTTCACTTCATCCGCATTCATCAGTCATCTCATAATGCACACTTCAACATAAAAACTAGAATACTTATTTCTGACGATATTGCACTGTTATTGCAAGATACAATGAATTGTTAAAAAAAATTGGCTAAAAAACGGCTTATAAAGGATTATAAAGGCTTTACTTTACATTGAACTGTAAAAAATACATAAAAGTATGGTTAATTAATTTATTTTTCAAAAATACATGGACATTACGTTCTGCGCATGAGGTATAATTTGTGGTTGTATAACACTGACAAGAACATTTATTACAATCAATAATCTACAAGCACCATTGTGTTTCCATCATTCTTTAACATATTAGTTTAAAATTCATATTTTGTATCGTATAGTCATAAAAAATAAATAAATGAATAAAATAAAATAAATGAATGAATAAATAGAATAATGAATGAATAAAAAATATTAATAATAAAATATAATAATGAATAATAAATGAATATATTAATAAATAAATGTAATTATATGGGCATATTATATTAAATAAAAATGAATTTTAACACTAAATAGGTAGGTACCCAACTCTTTTTTAACTGTTATTATAAAGATACATACCTATTATATATATTTTTTAAGATTTATAATTTAAGTTTACCACACTATACATACATACACATCCGTCACGCTTTTCTCCCATTGGGGTAGGCAGAGGCCACCTCCCTCCGCCTGCCACGATCCAAACACACCACTTTTGCTTCATCCACACTCATCAGTCGCCTCATACATGCCCGTCGGTTTAGGGTACTCTGGTTTAGGGTTATCTCACTCCCCATAGTAGTCTTGAACTTGAAGTCTTGAATTTATTTATTTGATTAAACTATTAGTAAATACGAGTATTAATCGATTATATAAGGGCTTAAGTTAGAGCATTTTATTGACCTTATCTTTGAATTATACTTATTTTCGACTTCTTATTCAAAATTCTGATATAAATTATTTTTTAAGACCTATCCCATATATTATCTAGCGGTGGTAGCCCAGTTGGTAGAACGCTTGCCTCGAACTCAGAGGGCGCGGGTTCGAATCCTGGTGCGGGCACGTACCTTTGAGTTTATTTCTCATGTACGGATCAATTTATTCGATTACCACTTGCTAACGGTGAAGGAAAACATCGTGAGGAAACCTGCATACACCAGAGATGAAATTCGAAGGTGTTTGTGAAATCCGCCAACCCGCACTTGGCCAGCGTGGTGGATTACGGCCTAATCACTCTCTGTATGAGAGTAGGCTCGTGCCCCTCGGTGGGGACATATATGGGCTGATAGCGATCCCACCAAAGTAGGTACATTATATGTATGTATATTAAACACGACGTACAACTTTGTTTGCTAACCGTACAACTGATAAATATCATGTTAATGCTCACGGATAAACATTACAGCCTTGAGTGCAAAATTCATCTTAAACGATCCAGTCGTTTACAGTTTGTGCACTAAAAGGCACTAAATTGCACTAAAATTAAAACTAATGGACGTAGTTCTAATATAAATTTTATGAAACTGTAGTTTAGAATCGATATCTGACATTCATAAGTTTTTGGAAAAAACGTGTGTTATACTCTGTACTCTTTCACGCAAAAACAACTGAACAGATTTTAATGAAACTTTACAATATTGTAGCTTGCACCTCACCATAAAAAGGCTATAGGTATTGTTTTAAGATGTGAGTAGCGCAAGGCTGGTCGTTGTGAAGGTTCTTGGGGGAGGCTTTTGCCCAGCAGTGGACGTCCACAAACTGAAAACAACAACCCTTATGATATAACAGTTATCCAACATATGACGATAATGAACGAAATTGCGGGCAGCCTTTACTACATAAGCTCTATTGAAATGTAAATTTTAATGTTTGTTTCTGTGTTTATGCCTAAGAATTGTAAAACTTAAATTGAAAACAGCAACCCAACAGAGTTTCTTGCTAGGTTCTTCTCTGGGGAAAACTGCACTCTTGCTAATCTAGCATTAACTTTAAAAAATGATCCGTCCTATGTGTTGTCAAACCTAACCTACAGGATTTAATGAATTTTCATTTCATTTCACATAAAACATGGTATTAAGGCAAATATAATTAGGTACTTTGATATGTTTTAACATAAAATACGCGTAACTGGAATACGTAATATTGATTTTATCTATGAAGGATATGGAAACCACTTAGCACATGTTTAGAAGTTATGGCCATTTTATAGACACAGGAAGATCGTGGATAGAACTTACGCAATAACGTTACGGTATATTTAAAAAAAAAAATGTTTCAATGGACTTAACAAACGTGAGAAATAACAAAAGACTATCTAGAAGTTTTTTATCATTATGAGCTACTTAAATGTGGATGAAATTAAAAACGATTTTAAAAAAGAAAATTATTTAAATTTACATAAATGTGCATGTTTTTATATATCGAAACTTAATCTAAAATACCACTGAATAGATAGCTTAATGACTTATAGGTACGAGCATATAAAGAAAATATCAGCCATCAATTACGCATTCTTCAGTAGTACCCATACTCATCAATATATTCAATAAAAAACGCCACAGCAGTCATAAAATATATAATTTACAAGCCTCTTGAAACCAAATTGAAGGGTTTCATTTAAAAAAAGGAACCCCATTTTAAAAATAAATTTGCCGCCGTCGAACCATAAAACTGAATTGAAAATTGATTGAAGTCCGACCTAAAAACTGTTTTGGTGTCGATTCTCAGAATTTAGCTCGAACTTGTCTCTAACGGGTATGGCCGCACTGACAGGCGGTTTGCTATGCGCCTAGTGCCTAGCGAGTCACCTAGTAAGTAGCTAAGGGTATGGCCGCACTGACAGGCGGCTTGCTATGCATCTAGCGCCTAGCGTGTCACCTAGTGAGTAGCTAAGGGTATGGCGGCACTGACAGGCGGCGGCTTGCTATGCATCTAGCGCCTAGCGTGTCACCTAGTAAGTAACTAAGGGTATGGCCGCACTGACAGGCGGCTTGCTATGCGCCTAGTGCCTAGCGAGTCACCTAGTAAGTAGCTAAGGGTATGGCCGCACTGACAGGCGGCTTTATATGCGCCTAGTGCCTAGCGAGTCACCTAGTAAGTAGTTAAGGGTATGGCCGCACTGACAGGTGGCTTGCTATGTGCCTAGCGAGTCACCTAGTAAGTAGCTAAGGGTATGGCCGCACTGACAGGCGGCTTGCTATGCGTCTAGCGCCTAGCGTGTCACCCAGTGAGTAGCTAAGGGTATGGCGGCACTGACAGGCGGCTTGCTATGCGTCTGGCGCCTAGCGTGTCACCTAGTGAGTAGCTAAGTAAAACAAACGTTCTGCAATATCGTTAGGAATCGCTAGGCACTAGGCGCATAGCGATCCGCCTGTCAGTGCAGCCATACCTTTAGACATTTATTTCACGCTAAATATCATATTGAAGGCCACAAAGGACATTTCAATGATAAATTATTTCAATAACTTCGGAATATTTCATTGTTACAAAACTGAGCGTCTTGGATCACTTAGCGAAAATCGTCTCGAGAAATATTTATTTTGAAATTATTTTTACACAGAACTTATTTTTTTAATTTGTAAAATGGAATATCAGGGATTTACAAGATTTTTATGTCTAATGGTAAGTTCAAATGCTCATAGGTACTTTGATTGATTCTGTAAACTTGGGTCACAAAATCGTTAGTAATTAAGTAGTAGTCAGTGACAAAACTGAATTCAACCATCTTCTCTCGCTTTCTCTCCCTCTCTCTTTTTTTTTTTTACAATAACATTGACAATAAAGTTATCAGCTTAAGATTAAAAAACTTTAATGATGACATAACTGCAACTAGCTACAAAATTCTGTAACCAGTTACAAAAAAGACCATGTTAATGTTATTTCCTTAATTCAGGTATTACCTTTAAGTCATATGTGAAACTTTATTAGGTTATCTCTTCAAACGGGATTCGTTTCGCTCAACATATTCGCGTTTCCTTATTACCTTACACAGGTTGTATTGACATAACCCTCGTTGAGTCGCTTCCTCTATAAATCCAGTTTTCTTTACAAACTTGGTTGTACAGGAAAAAATAAGTTTGCGCTTTCCCTGATTACTTTAAATCTGATTTTAGTTTGTTTTGCTTTTTTCCGATAGTGTTTTGTTTTTGTTTTGGAGTCTGAAAGGGCGAGTATTTATTACCAAATTGTAAATGAAAACGTTGCATGCACTGTAACCAACAAACCTAGGATATGCGCTCGTAGCAAGTTCGCGAACCATTAGCGAACAACGAACACACTGGTTTCAGTGAATGCAACATTTAGGATAGGATACAGCTGGCTAATGAGTCGCGACTACGCGCATTAAGTTACAAACAGTTCCTACTAAGGCTCAGCGCAAAAGCACCCACCACAGCCACCGGTGGCCAGCGACGGCAACCTAACACGCTTTTTCATATGAATTGTATGGCGGTGCCGGCACACATGTAGCCAGTGGCGGCTTCTCGCTGCAGTAGTGCTCGCTCGCTCACTCGCACGCACGCTCGCTCGTAGCGCGCGACAACCACTTTCTGTGGCCCGTTTGCGCCGACATTAAGACTCCAGCATATTTATTGTGTATGGATGTAAATTTGTTTTAAAGAAAATATTGTTCTTATCTGAAACGTCACAAAATGCTGTACATTTTCAATCGTCAGTTAAAATTTATTCCTAGGAATATTTTATACCTATCACTGTCTTAAACGTCATTTTTAGGAAATAGACATACCTAGGTTTATCTGTCAGTTAAATTTTATCAGACGGATCGTAGCAAGTGGAAGGAAGTGGTCTCTGCCTACCCCAATGGGAGAGAGGCGTGACGGATATGTATGTATCTATTGAAAACCCGAGCCTAAAACTAACATTATTGTGTCGAGATAATTCGAATAGTTTGACCTGAAATCCAAAAGGGTATAACACATTTAGCAGAAAATTCACGGTACCTTCACATTTTCCCGGACAATAGTTTTATTACGCCTACATCCCTTTTACTATCATTTTCTATGCTTTCATAGGTTTAATATTGTTTTACGGTTATTCTATTAGCCTGTTTGGTTGTTAAATTTTATTTTACGTCTGTTTAAATAGTTTGTTACCAGCATTTACCTGTTGGCTTTTTGAACAGACCTTTTGAGGCAGATTATGTATTTTTTGTTCCTTAATTAAATTTGTAAATATAAATACAATACAGTCATGTTCTTAAGAAGTTTTGCATACAGTTAAGTGTTTCAGAAGTTTACACATGGGCAGTTTATTTTATTGCAGCATAAGGGCGATATTGTTACGAAATCGTAAAGTTTGATCTGCACTAGGCTGTAGGTAAGTACACCTAATTACTAGATTTAATTATTTTTAGTAATTAGGTGTACCTACAGTCCTGAAGAGAATTAAATGTTATTAGTAGGTAGGCACCTCTAGGAAAACGTAAAAAAACTTAGATTCAAAGTAAAATGTATTAACGAGCTGCTAGCTTAGCATACACTCCGTGACAAGACGTTGACAAGACGGGTTTGTCACGCTTACGTCTCTTTCCATAGTTTTAAATGTGATAAGAACAGCATGACGTTAGATAATTGTCGCGGCACACATGCTAAGCCTCCTGGACACCTTCTTGAGTACCTAGGCGGAGGAAGCTCGAGACAGAAAGTCATGGCGGATGAGGAGAGAGGCCTTTGCCCAGCAGTGGGACACGAGTGGCTGTATTAGATTAGATTAGATACTTTCTACCTACTTGTGATTAAAATAAACGATTTTGTATACTTAAGTAAATTATACGTAAGTATAACCGCTGGTAAGTATCAGCGGAATTAAGTTTAGATATTATGTTTATACGACATTTTCATGTCATTTATTTATTTTATTTATTTTTTATGAGAAACAAACAGTTACTTACATAACAACTAACAAACTACTACAAAAAAATAACTCTTGAACCTACATCAATCTTCATGACAACCGACCATGTGCAAGCGCATGACACAACTTCTTCGCTATGCAGTTACGCTTGACCGACAAGAACGCGTGTCCTTCGCCACTTTCTCCTACATAAATATTAATACGTGTATGATACAGACTTGACTTGCAAAACCTGCCCTTTGCGAACTAATAATGGAGGTGAACTTGAGGCAAACCATTCGACCGCATCGTTAACTTTGTGTTTTCATTGTTCGTGTAAAATATAGCTTTTGTTTGACGTTGTGTAGTGAGCGACCACCAGGTGTTTGTGTCATGTTTAGGGGTCCTTAGTGAAATTGTTTTCTATTTAAACTTAATTGTTTTTTACGTCAAGTAATCCAAGAAGGCTCTGATGAAATTTGAAGAACATTCATTTTCATTTTTTATTTTTTTAGAACTCGTCGGATGCAGTTGTTTGGGACTTGAATGTCCTTAGTAGCGGACTTGTGTCAAATAAATATTAATAATATTAAACCTATAAAATAAAATTGTAATATTATTGAGCATACAATAGAATAGAGCATTAAAAAGAAAGACTTGTAATTTTTTGACCGTTGTATTTTTCAACTGAATATTTTGAAAAAGAACTTTCTTATAGCTAAGATATGAAATCGGGGCGCACCAAGTTTCATATAACTTGCAAATATACTGTTTAACTATAAACTTAAGAAAAATAAAACCAGATAGGCACTAATATTAAGATGAAGATTTCAAGGACGTGATCACTTACCGATCACCTGAGTAAACAAAAGTCATATGACTTGAGAGATCGTCATATCTGTTCAGATGTTTTTTCATTGAACAAGTATCAATAAAATGTTCCGTCATTGTCTCTTATTGCAGGAAAGACCATTCAAATCCAAAAATAACAGTGTACACATTAATTTCTGAAGATACATACATACCTAAATGTCAAGACGCCTCTCTCTCACCGGGAAAGGTAGATACCACTCCACTTGCTCCATTTTTATTAAGATAGTATAAATAAGTTTACCTAAAAGAATAACTGTTTATAAGAATTGTAAAACTTTATTTGAAAAGAGCAACCTCACAGAGTTTCTTGCTAGGTTCTTCTCTGGGGAAACTGCACCTTGCGAATCTAGCACTAGCTTTGAAAAAATGACCTATATAATAATGTAACGGTTTGAAGAGCATTTTTTGTGTCTATGAAATTAATATATTTTTGACTTTGAATAAGATTACTAATAAAGGTTAAAATATTGCATATAATATGTATTGCATTCTTAACAATAACGCCGCACAATTTTCAAACAACCTGTAGATATAGGTATTACGTAACTTACCATCAAAAAGAAATCGAAAAGAATTTATACCTACATACATATCTGTTACGCCTCTTTCCCATCGGGAGAGACCACTTCCCTCCACGCTCGCTGCGATCCAAACACACTTCTTTCACTTCATCCACATAAATCAGTCTCCTCACACATGCACGTCGGATTAGGGTGGTAATAATGTAATATATTTTTATATATACAGAACCCTTATTCTTAATACCTTAACTCACCAAGTTTTTTATCATAAAGAAAAAGTATACATTCGAAATAATGAATATTCATAAAGTACAGTTGTTATTTAGAATTGTGAGTCTTAAACATGCAATTTAGTTGGCCCAATACATCTCTTTTTGCATTAAACACGAAGGTTATTGACCGAGATTTAATTAAAGAATAAATATGTAGGTATTATTGTTTACCTTCTTTTATTTTAGTTGCAAATACGTATCCCTACTCGTATTTTTACGTAGTTACATAGTCGTACATTTATGTTTATTCTGTCCTATTAATATTAAGTAAAAATATCAATGTTTATGCCGATGGATGTTTGTTACTCTTTCACGCAAAAACTACTGAACAGATTTTGTTGAAACTTAGCAATATTGTAGGTTGCACATCAGAATAACACATAGGCTATATAATTTTGAGATATCATGTTTCTCTTCCAAGATATGACGATAAATGCGTACATAGTCGCGGGCTGCCTCGAGTATGTTTATATTTAAGTATTTAAAACCTACAGCAATCTATTACATAGGATTATGTTATGTATCAATGAAAACACATTTTAACTATATACATTTACGCAATTTTGTATAATTCTCTGTTTATAAATGGACTGTTATGTTCAAATAATTTTAAACCAAACATTTACATGTAGATCGTGGTTAAAAATATACTCAATAATACATAAATAATTTATTAGCACTGCAGTGAATGAAATATCACCTACTTCATTATAAAACAAATAAATTCATTTGAGTTGCTTTATAAATGTGTTGCTTCTATATTTGTACATGTATCATCTTTATACGTACCTCGATCAAATCGGGGACTTACTCAAGAAAGGCCAAATCAAGAGTACCCTAAACCGACGGGCATGTATGAGGCGACTGATGAGTGTGGATGAAGCGAAAGAGGTGTGTTTGGATTGAAGCAAGTGGAAGTAAGTGGTCTCTGCCTACCCCAATGGGTGAGAGGCGTGCGTGACGGATATGTATGTATGTACATATATAAGTGCTATAGTTTTACCAAATTTATTTTATTAATAAATGATCACACTCGTTGTTCTAAAAAAAAATCCAACAATTTCTTTACTATGCTAATCTGTTAAGCTATGATCAATCTACATAGAATCAGATAAAGGTAATAAAAAAGCAACATTTTTATAGCCTCTGATAATTACCTAATTACTGCAGTCGAGTAGTTCTTAGCATCAATAAAATTGTACGCCCTATACCCAACCAAGCCTACTATATTATAAATGTTTGTGCCGATGGATGGATGGATAGATGTTTGTCACTCTTTCACGCAAAAACTACTGTACAAATTTTGATGAAACTTGGCAATATTGTAGCTTGTACATCAGAATAACACATAGGCTAGATTATTTAACGATATCATGATTATTTTTCAAGATAAAACGATAAATGCGTGCGAAGTCGCGGGCAGCCTCCAGTTAATGATAAACCGAACAAATAAAATAGCAGTCCAATCAAACCAAATCCTTTGCATACCCCTGTGATTGCATCTTGGCAGGATGTAATTAGTTTCGAAAATTGGACAAACATCCTCTGACAATTGCCAGTCTTGTCCCTGTAATCTTCGATTGATTGTAATTTGTAATTAACTCAGTGTTTATTTTCTTGTTGTAATTTACTGTAATTTTGTTAAGTCGCAGTTTACTTGAAGTTTGATGTTTTGATAAATGTATGTTTTTATATTTTTACTAGCTGTCCCGGCGAACTTCGTCCCGCCTTAAAATGAACTTTATTGTGTAGGAATAAAGTTCAAATTGACTCTACGTTTTAGTAAGAAAACATTTACATGTGAAAAAGAAAAGGTCTGTTTTAGGGCTTTCCCGGCAATTATTTGAATTTTTCTCACCGTAAGAACCATCCTTGGACTTCAATGAACATTTTAAAAAAAGAATTAGCGAAATCGGTCCAGCCGTTCAGGCGTGATGCCGTGACAACGGAAAACGGGTTTCATTTTTATATATATAGATATACATTGTAATTGACTATTCGGAAGCACTATAACGACGATTTCATCATGTCAGCTTATGGACGTCCAATGCTGGACAAAAGCCTCCCCCAAGGATCTCCACAACGACCGGTCTTGCGTTGCCCAAATCCAACGGTTTCCAACGACTATTTAAATAAAGAAAAATTGAACATAACACAAAATTACTTAAAATTATATCGATAGATTTAGATCAAATAGACAGTTGCAGAAAAAAAATATGGCTTCGGCCCCGCTTTATCTATCTATTGGACGCATTAAATTGTCACAACATAGCAACAGAAAAAAATACAGCACGAGTATCAATGAAAAAATACAAATATCGAAATATCCTTAGTTACATGAAAGACCATTTAAATTAACCATAAGTTAAGAACTAATTAAATCATTAAGAAGACTTAAGTAACGAAAATCCTTTTCGTAAAATTACAAAGGTTACTTTTTAGTCACTAAAAAGTAACCTTTGTAATTTTGAGGCTAATTACAATCATCACCTTTCTTCCGATTGTTTTAAAACAAACGACACAGTTTGATAACACATTCAATAACCAGATTTATTGGTCAACAAGTTGGCACACAAGGACAGGTGGATGCGTACAAGTCGGTACTCCTCGGTTGTCATCGTGCAATAAATTGTGCAAGGTGTTCGTGACTTTACTGTTACTAAGTACGATATAAGTTTATGTGGAAATTGTGTCGGGTGGAATGTGTTTTATTTTCGTTCTTTCTTAATTCCTTTTTTCATCGAAATATATTATAGAAAACACATAAATCGAACTCAAAGACATGTCTATGCTCTGTGGTTACTTTATTTTATTGACGTTACATATAAATAAACTTACTTGCTTTTTCTTTTATTTTGAAGTACCTAGTGTCACTCTTACAGAAAATACGAATCTAACGACACCTCTCAAGCTAAAATCCATCAAGCCGTTCAGGCTGTAGAGCGTGACAAAGAATTATACATACATACATATTCCTTATTCTTACGAAATTCATAACCCTCCTTCTGGCGCAGTTGAGTAAAAATAGGATATCATTATCTTGAAATTGTTGATTTGGGTATGTTTAAACAATGTAGTGTGCTTAAATTGAATAAAGAATTGAATTGAAATGAAATACATAATCTATTTCACGAGTGAGCTGATCCTTAGGTTCTTGTAAAACAAACATTATTCCATTCACATTTATAAAATTATTTGGTTTACCAGCAGGATAAATACCAAACAAAACCCCTTTTTTATTAGAGATATTGTTTGAACTTTATCATGAGTGTATTTACACAAAGAGTAATTTAATTACTTTATCAATAAACTCGTTAAATGTACTTCAATCAATTATAAATTATTATTCGCGTGCTACAATAAAACAAAAGGTTTCGCGAATAGGGTAACCATGGTTGATAAATATGTAGGAGATTCGGGTTCTTTTCGGTTTTTCTGTTAGTAAAAAATAAATAAATATAATAGCTGAAAATTAGAAAATTATTATCATGAAAACAAGTAACATTTTTGTTAACCCCCGACGCCAAAAGAGGGGTGTTATAAGTTTGTTAGTAAGTCGTGTTATAGTAACCGTAAAATTCAGTTAAATCACAAGAATAAAAGTCTATCTATATTAGCCATTAGCTAAACTTGTAAAATAAAGCCATATTGATAAATTTAGTATTTAATTTGGTAATATTTACAAGGTAACATAATTACTGAAACCAATTTAATAACGCTATGGTTACTCCTTAAAACTTCGTAATAAAAACAGTTACTATAAAAACCCTGCCTAAATAGTAAAATATGTTAAACATAGTAATTTAGCAGCACAGTAGCGGATAATAGAACCGTCAACGGATTTCCGCAGTTTGTCCGTTTCACCCTGCTCATAATCCATAAAATATACCTTAATATACAATATGTGCAAAAAAGAGTATAAATTTCAAAAAATGACAACACTGCAGCGTCGTCCCTTTTAAATTTAATCTAAGAAAATCGGGACGAAAATACTTTTTAATTCTACTCTTTTTTGCCTTATTAATTTATCTTTTTTTCTGTCTCTTTGTATGTAATATAGGAAATGTAATATGTTACATAGAGACAGAAAAAAAAAGTTATACAAAAGGTGCAGCATATTTCTAAAAGAAATTTCTTCCTGCAGACCCCACAGAGAGAGAAGTGAAAGCAAGAAGGCAGGATAGTTACTAGTCGCCTTAGTTCATATTTTGTTCTAAATTATGGTAACCCTAACATAACCTTTTGATAAAACAAGTGCGTGCTAAAACCCGATTTATAAAACCTTAGTTATGAATCTGTTTCTGTCTTTTTAACGCGGATTATTAATTAACAGCAATTCGTTATCTAGACACCTTTTCAATGTTAAAAAAAACTTGTTCTTTGGTTTTTTCTTTTGATTTTTTAAGTAAAACACTGGAAAAAAAATATAGACTTACTGAGTCATACACAGAATTAGGTTCAAAATTATGTTTCCTGTTCCTAATGATTAACGATACTGGAGCAGCCTATCCTCAAAATGTTTATACAGGCCAAAACTACATCGGGCACAGATTATGCGGATATTAGCTCCCAGTGTCCTTAACTTTCGGGAACAGGAGAGACATTTTTTGTTTTTTATGTCTATATGACCCTACTCAGATATATCAGTTGATAAAGTTATGTATGTACTGTACGTAAACACAAATCAATAGCAATGACAACCTTTAAATAGAGAAGTTTACGGTGTGTTTTCGGAATTGCCTCTGGAGAAATAATATTCAAAATATAATATGTGCTATCGTAGTTACCTACTTGTACATATATACCTAACTGCCTCGCCTCTTACTCATCGGGGTCGACATAGACATAGACCACTTCCCTCTATTTCCTACGATCCAAACACTCTAAACATAAATGTGGTTATGAAACATTGAAATGCAATTTTATTTACTTTTTCATCATTCACTTGTTTGCACCAACTCAAACTCAGTTCACAAAACTTATATTTAAAATGAAATGGCAATGAATACCTGTTTTTTTTTTACTATAATTATTACTCGTATGTGGGAAACAATATAAAATGATTGACGTACGAATTGTATAATCTATTTTAATATGTGGTTATTAACATTCATTATTTACGAATCGAGTATGGCAATGCTTATTATTGTATTTTAAATCGCGTTTTGTGGTATTGTTTGTTAGGGCTGTCAATATACGCCCGTTATTAATAACCTATCCTGATCCGTTTTTTACCAAATCGAAATTGAAAAAACAAAACACAATTGTGTTCTTGACATGTTTTTGGTACACAAGTGACAATAAATTGTGTTTTGTTTTTTCAATCTCGATTTGGTAAAAACGGATCAGGATAGGTTATTAATAACGGGCGATAGTTGTTTGAGATGAAGTTGCTTGACATTTAGCCAGTCATAGTAACTGCTGTTCGCACCTTTGAGTATAGAATATATAAGGACGAGCCATACCGTCTGGATCTGCGTACCTGATCTGGCGCAAAATGGCTACCTTTTTGTATGGATTTTTTTATAGTTTGACAGGTCATCAACCAAGAAAACTATGACAAATTTGGCGCAACCTTGGCACGCTGTCATAAACTCATTTGTGTATGAAAAAAAAATGGGGCCACTCCTTATATTCCTTCCTCATTGGATCGCACAACAAAATTCAATTTGATAATTCTTAAAAATGCCAAAATTGGCATGTCTTTTACGAATTCGATAAAGTTTTGTATTAAGATTATTTTCCTTGTATTATTAAAAAAACCTATGTACGTAAAATTGTCCAGAATAAATAAATATTATTATTATTTATCTAACTGAGGGAACGGGAAAAGAAGAAGAAAAAAGTGGCAACACAAAAAAATATAAATGCCACGATTTTCAAAAATTAACCATAATATTAATTTTACCCATCTGTTTAATATACACCAAGCTAGCAAGATTTCCGAACAAATTGCTCTTTATAAAATCTTTAGAGACTCAACCATGTGGTAACAATAAAGGTTAAATTAAGTGCGAGTACATTAATAACCGAACTAATAATAAGGAACGAACAATAGACAAAAACTAAATTACTTTATCATCTTTTAACATCCATTCACGATTTTGCACGCTTTTTGCTGACTTTTTTATTTGATGTAGGAAATGATACTGCTTTATATTAGGTACATTATATACCTATTTAGTTAAGTACTTGTTTGACTAACGTTCATACTCCTATTATGTTGCTACTTTTCTTTAAAATGTCTTTAACAATATACCTACATACATACATACATATCTACCACGCATTCCCGCCTCTCATCGGGGTAGGCAAAGACCACTTTTCTTTACTTGCTACGATTCAAGCACACTTCTTTTCCTTCATCCACATTCATCAAACGCCTCATTCAAGCATTCATTATTCATAATATACTTACGTTTACGAAAATCTTACAATAATACACTAATTCATAATAGTTACATCACCTAATTTAACTGACTTTCATCAATAGAACTTAGAACACCGTTTACAAATTCTATAATTTGATCGTAACTGTTGTACCGCGCCTTATGCTATCTACACACCAAAGCCGCCGGCATGCCTTCGGGCTAGGCTGACGGCTTTACGTCATACGAATGGCAGCTGCCAAAAAAGCCGGCGGCTTTGGTGTGTAGATACCATTAAGAAGGCGCACAACAAGACGGGGGCTGTATCAACAGTGCCGCTTGTCAGTCTACAAACAGACCGTCATTTGTCTTCACTTTCCGGCCTCCACCGCTAGCTTAGCATGCACTCCGCGACAAGACGTTTTCATGCGTTTGTCACGCTTACGTCTCTGTCTATAGTTTTAAATGTGATAAGGACAGCATGATGTGAGATAATTGTCGCGGCACGCCGTGCTAAGCCCCACGCCATGCCTTCCTATCACGAGGTTCAACAGTATCAATACAATACAATACAAATATTCTTTATTGCACACAAAGATATAAGGTACAGACACAAACAAGAATATAAGAAGCAACAGGCGGCCTTATTGCTAGGTAGCAATATCTTCCAGACAACCTTACTTTAAGAAATAGCGAGAAATAAATAATAATCAAATTATACCTATAGATTTGTCTACGGTGATCTTAGCTCAATTACGGCTGTTCCCAATATTCTATCTATCTCTGGTTTTGCCCTACTGGAGATAGAAATAGTTATCTAACTTAGAATTTTTCGTCCCTATAAACCTACCAGTGTCACCCTATCGGATTCTTCTGAAGGATAGATCAGATGTGACAGCTACGTGACAGTTAAGTACTGCTGATCTCGGATAGCTACCTGTCTTTGAATATTGGGAACAACCGTTAATGACACTGAAACATAATATATATTATATTATCAACATTTGTAAATTTCATTATTATAATACTTTTGTATATATGTAGTTATATCTTTCAAATAACAGCCTTTTTTCTGCACTTATGATGCTCTTACAAAATCAGCTTTTAATGTTGGAAAAAGTCTTAACAAAATTAGTCGACCTGCTCACTTTACGTTTTTTCAGTCATTCTGAAACATTTATCGTGTGGAAAATGCATAATATTTTTGTTGGTTTTATAAATGCATTTCTGCATAGAGGAGATAAAGTGCATAATAACAGTGGCAAGTAACAGAATAAGCCCGAGGGAGCTTTTTGTCGCGAATTGTTTTTATGTTGCTATATTTTTATGTTTTTTTATCCACAAACTTTGTTTATATTTTGATGCAATTGTGAACGTAGGATTGTGTTTGAAAGTTGTTTTTATATTTGACAAGAAGCGGCCTTCTACTTCGTACGCATTTATCGTAATATCTTAAAGAAAAAAAACATGTTATCATAAAGTTATAGCCTATTTGTACATACATACATACATACATATCCGTCACGCCACTATCCCATTGGAGTAGGCAGAGACCACTTCCTTCCACTTGCTTCGATCCAAACACACCCCTTTCGCTTCATCCACACTCATCAGTCGCCTCATACATGCCCGTCGGTTTAGGGGACTCTTGATTTGGCCTTTTTAAAGTTATAGCCTATTTGTTATTCTGATCAATAAGTCAAAACATTGCCAAGTTTCATCAAATCTGTTCAGTGGTTTTTACGTGAAAGAGTAACAAACATCCATCGTCACAAACATTGACATTTAAAATATTATTAGGATTATTTTTATTTCTGAAATATATCCTACTCTTTAGCTTAATAACTTTTCTTGTCTGACTGTTAGATATATAGGGTGACTTTAAATTAGTGAACGATAGAAAAGAATATGCATGTACTCGTGATAACAAACAACTTTTACTATGGGACCAAGGTCGAAATCTTTAAAAAAAATTGAACTCCCCATACAAAACGCATCAGCTGATAGTATGGGGGAACAATTTTTTTTTTATTTCGGCCTTGGTCCCATAGTAAAAGTTGTTTGTTATCACGAGTACATGCATATCCTTTTCTATCGTCCACTAATTTAAAGTCACCCTATATTAAAAAATCTTACCTATTAAACTTTATGTTTTTGTGTGTCTACATAAATGTCCTGAGACCATTGCACTCACATAAAGTTTTCAACTCATTGACGTCAGTTTTTACAGCAGTTCAGTGTCCAAATCTTTAAGTATAGATTATACCTATAAGGAGATGCCATACCGTCTGGATCTGCGTGCCTGGTCTGGCGCAAAATGGCTATCTTTTTGTTTGGAATTTCTTATCGTTTGACAGGTCATCTACCAAGAAAACTATGAAAAACTTGCGCCAACCTTGGCACGCTGTCATAAACTCATTTGTATATGAAAAAAAATGTGGCACCTCCTTATATATATTCTATACTCAAAGGTCTAAATAGATTCAGAGTATGTGCATACTTTTTTCTAACTTCAACCAATTTGATAGAATATAACAGAGATAGTTATCTTCACTGCAAAAACACCTATTTAATGTACTTTTTTAATACCTTAGTCATTTTATAATTAGACTTCTGATAGTGCTTTTTGTGTGTCTGATAGTTGTCAGTTAAAAAAATTAAAGGCTTTGTAGTTTGGTTTTTAAATACGTTGCTGCATAGGTGGTTGGGAGGGCAAAAACTTCACACCCATCCTACTAATATTATAAATGGCAATGTTGGTGTTGATGGATGTGAGGACGTTTGTCACTCTTCCACGTAAAAACTACCGAACAGATTTTTATGAAATTTTGCATTATTGTAGCTTATATCTCAGAATAACACATAGGCTATATGATTTTTGGATATGATGTTTTTTCTTCAAAATATTACAATAAACGCGTGCGAAGTCGCAGGCAGCCTCTAGTATAATCTAACTACAAAAAAAACAAGCACTCTACACCCTCTGTTATCGATTGATGACGTCACGTCACGAGGCGTCAGCAACATTCATTTATCGTGCGATTATTTATTGCCGACTCGTTAACCTCGACTAATGAATGTAGATGAATTGAAAGAGGTATGTTTGTTTAGTGGCTATTGGAAGGACGTGGTCTTTGTGGGAAAGATGGAGTATTTTATGGATAAGTAATACAACTATTTATGGTCATATTGAGTGATTATGAAATCGCTAACAAAATATACTTGTTATTTTTTTTTTTGTCAATTTGTCGGGTCACTAATTTGTCGGAGACACAAATCTTTACTACGGGAAGTATGCTATTTCTGATTGATGATTCCGAACAATTTCTGCTAAAAGACCAACTACGTAGACCAAATACTTTTAAATTATAGATTTAATATTTTTATTTATTGTAGGTTCATAAGGTTATTAAATAATGAAACATTATTCCAATATGATTTTAAATAATCAATTTCGACTTCATCCTGTTTTTCCGATAAAATAAACACGAAACGCACACAATAATTCTTGTACCAACAAAACGATGATGTATCCTCATTATAATTTTAAATTAATTTCATGTTGGTTTTCCTCGTAACTAATGTTTGCGGATGCTAAATATTACTGATTAGTAAATTTGTATTAGGAAACTATTCTGATTGTTTACTATAATGGTGATTTCAGTTATGTTTAAAGTTCATTTAAAATTGTTTAAAAACTAAAATTCCTTATAAGCCCTTTTTTAACGTCCCCACTAAAGGGGCACGAGTTTACTCTCATGCGAGAGTGATTAGGCCGTAATCTACTACGCTAGCCCGATGCGATGCAGGTTGACAAATTTCACATGAATCTTATTTATGATTTCACATACACCTTAAAATGTCTTATCTAGTGTATGAAGGTTTCCTCACGATGTTTTCCTTCACCGTTAGCGAGTGGTAATCGTATATTCGATCCGTACATGAGAAATAAATCTCAGACGCACAGGCCGGGGATCGAAACTGCGTCTCCAAGATTGAAAACTGAAATTATTGGCTTTAAATACACGCGTACCTTTCGGTATCAAGCGCGAATTATCAACAATTTTAATAATTTACAAATAGAAGTGATATATCTAAGTCAATTCCTGCCATTTAAGTTTTAAAACTTTAACACTTTGCAAACTTTTATTATTAAGTTGTTTAGTTTGAGTCACGCAGCCTTTCTAATTAGCGAAGTTTAGTTAACTTTGTAACAGAGAATGAAAAATGTTTGTTTTGTCTTTAAAGTTGTGGAACAAGGCTTACTGTAGAGTGTCACGAAGTTGTATATCCTGACAACTTTGTTTTGTCTATAAATATCGTAAAACATGCCTTGGGCTACCAACTAAAGCCTTCGTAAAAATACAATATATAAATTCGACTAATATTATATTTATTTGTAAAGCTATTATTAAAGATATATCTAACTTATAATAAACTAAAGTAACTAGTCGAACAAGTCGCCCCTTGTCATTCCCGGTGCAAAGGTACCCAACACTCCAGCAGCGTTCCCGCGCTGGATCGCGATGGACAGCCTTTGCAGCAGGAATGACCCGGCGGCGCGGGGGTCAGAACTCCTCTCCCTTAGTCTACTATCTAAATTGATACATATGTTTTTGTCAAAAAGTAAAAAATGGGGTTTTGTCCCTTGGACATAGCATCCCTATAATAATGCTCTCAAACTCGACCTGTCTTTATTTCGTATATGAATATACATAGCACTTCACAAGATAACTATTTTCCCAAATCAAATAAGTAATGCTCAAGAAGTTTGTCGGAACCGAAGTTTAGGTTAATAGTACATTAAAAATAAACAAAAACGAACTGCACTAAGCACCACGTCAATGTTATCGCAAAGTGACTTTTTACTATTGAATTACAAAGTAGCTTTTACCATGTCATGCTAACCTCATGGTGATTGTGAGTCATATAGAAATGTGACGTCACTGCCCACTGGCCTTGACCGAAACTTGTTTTATACATAATAAACAATAAAATGATCACTTACTCGTATTTCTATTTAATAAATGTTTTCTATTAGAATAAAATATATTTCGTATTTTTTCTATCTATGGAAACGTTATTTTGTGTTTATTTATAGTTCAAAAACGTTTTAAACATATATTTTAATGTATTACTAGCTTGGATTATTTAACCAACGGGATACGACATACGCCGCGATCGTGGTACAAAAAAGTCTGCCGATTTTAAGGGGGACGAGGTAACGCACACATTCAAAACACTTAACTACTGACGCATTTTGGCTTTCGTCGCTATTCACGCACACAATACCATTGTTAAACACTAGCTCGAAGTTGACGCACACAATCAAATTCGCACACATAAACATGTATCGGTGACAGTACGAAATGGCCTTCGACTCGTAAGATCGATAGAGATTGACAACACCGATATTTAGTTATCGATGAATATCGATAACGATCAATAGTCGATAACGGTTTTTCTTATTTATTTATATTAAAATATTTATTTATATTAAAAATACTCATTAAGAAATCTGCTAAAGGTATATTTTTTCTAAGTACCTACTTAAATTAAAAAGAACAACTTACTACAGGTTTGTTTATTCGTAATTTTATAGATGTTAAGTTTTTAAAACTAAAATCAACTTAATAAATCAATAAACAAACATTAATATAAAGTAAATACAAATATAAAATAAAAATCCATTAAGCCGTTTAGGCTGTAGAGTGTGCCAAAGATTTACACATACAAGTAAAACATACATACAAACATAATTAAAAAAAACATACATACATACTCTTGAAAAACATTACCCTCCTTCTGGCGCAGTCGGGTAAAAAATATCGATATATTTTAAGTTATGATAAGTCACATCTCTAATTTTCTTGAAGTGTGACCAGGATGGTACAAGAAAATACTACTTTTTTTTTAAAGTGAAATTAATTATTGTCAATGTTGTTTAAAATATAAATTTGTAGTTAAAAATATTATTATGAAAGAAGTAAAGTCCAAAATTGCTTGTTTTAAACAGTTCCAAGTATAAAAGCACACTGTTCATGCAGTCCGGCTGTGGAATTCATTGCCACACACTATACGTGACACTCACTCTCTCCACATTTTCAAACGGAAAGTTAAAGAGCACTATCTTTCCTTATCATAGAGAATACAATATATATATTTATATAAATTATAATATTTATGTATGTGTATTTATCGAATATATATGTGTAGGTTTATACTTATATATTTATTGTTTATTGTAGTGACTATCCTGCCTTCATGCTATCACTTCTCTCTTTGTGGGGTCTGCAGGAAGAAATTTCTTTTAGAAATATGCTGTACCTTTTGTATAACTTCTCTTTTTTTTCTGTCTCTATGTACTATCATCTTACAATAAACTGTTAAATAAATAAATAAATAAAGCACTCAAAAAGTTATTCGAAATACATGATTAATAATATACATAGTATTTTTACAAATCTGCAACAATTATTACATTGATAGTTTAATAAGTAAAGCGGGAATAATTTTCTTCTAAATAAAATCAGCCGTAAAAACCGTTTAAAAAAACGGCGGATTAGTCGAATATCTCATTTGGTGGCAACACTGTTCATCCGATCAGAAAGGTTTTTATTTTAATGAATTTGTGGATTATTAGATAGTTTATGGAAAAAATAGTACTCAAAAGTGGAAAGAGACATTATCCTTGTGTAAACTTGATGTTTGTGACCTCGTTTTGCAATGAAATACACTGCAATTAGGCATTTTAGCTGGACTACATTCCGCGCGCGCGGCCGATGAGAAGTGACGCGAGTACTTGCGGCAACAGTTTTATATAACGCTTACGACCGGCGGGCTCGTACCTTTGGCAGAGGGGAAATCGTCTTGATGACGACTCCATACTGGTTATATGCTCTAAGATTACTAGAGACTAAGGGCCTGATTTACATTCTACAGATATAATTTATCTTACAGATATTTTATACCTGTCTCTGTCTAAAGGTGCGTACAGACCATGTAACATAACATGTTATATAACATGTTTTACATAATGTGGACACTGAATGTTATAAAACAATGTTTTTGATATGTACAACAATGTTATATAACTTTGATGCGTACAGACCATGTAACATGTTATATAACTTGTGTTATATAATAATGCCCGGGCATTATGCATAATGCCCAATTAATCACATTGCCCGTAACATATATATTATATATATAAAAATGAAACCCGTTTTCCGTTGTCACGGCATCACGCCTGAACGGCTGCTGGACCGATTTCCCTAATTCTTTTTTTAAAATGTTCATTGAAGTCCAAGGATGGTTCGTACGGTGAGAAAAATTCGAATAATTGCCGGGAAAGCCCTAAAACAGACCTTTTCTTTTTCCCATACAAATGTTTTCTTACTAAAATGTAGAGTCAATTTGAACTTTATTCCTACACAATAAAGTTCATTCTAAGGCGGGACGAAGTTCGCCGGGACAGCTAGTATCTTATAAAACTTACACAATACATATTAAAATACCTAATGAAGTAATCGAATTACTCCGTAGTTCCTTTACGCATACAATACAATACAATACAAATATTCTTTATTGCACAAAAAGATATAAGGTACAGACACAAACAAGAATATAAGAAGCAACAGGCGGCCTTATTGCTAGGTAGCAATATCTTCCAGGCAACCTTAGGGCAAGAAATAGCGAGAAATAGGTAATAATGGTTACCAAATTGTTAAGTAACATTCAATCAATATAAAGAGTAATATTTAGAAGAAAAATTGATAGTTATGAAATCGTGACTGGCCCAAGGATGCCGTAGCGTGTAATAGGGCGAATGTACCGAATGGTAACAGAGTAACGGAAATTCGATTTCTAAACGTATTTTGACACAACAAAATACGTGTAATGTTTGAATTATTGGTTTGTTTTGACATTAAAAGACACTTAGACCCAGAACACACGGGGAAACGCAACTGCAACGCAACTAGTTTGAAAAGTTTCAGATTAGTTGCATCGTGTGTGGTTTTCTAGAGGAGTCTATAGCAGAAACTTAGCAACTCAAAAGTAACTAGCAGTTGCAGTTGCGTTGCAGTTGCGTTACAGTTGCGTTTCCTATTTGTTCTAGGCTTTATTAACAATGTAATGAAAAAGTAAATGAGTAGATAAGTAAATAGGTAAACGTTTATTTTTATTCAAAACTGATAATATTCTACTAATGAAAATGAAAATGAAAAGTGTTTTATTCAAAAATAGGCAAAATTCATTACACTTTTTTGATGTCACTTTTTTAATCTAAAACTACTGCCGGCCCTACGTTATGTGCAATATATCTTTTTTTTAAATCGAGACTCTAATATACAATTACATGTTGACTTAACTTGTTATCACAGTAATTATATATAATAATAGGTACCTACTATAAATGTCAATGTTTGTGACGATGAATGTCAGCATATTTGTTACTCTATCACGCAAAAACTTCTTACAGATTTTAATGAAACTTTACAACTTTGTAGCTTGCACATAAGACATATTATGCCTATTATTATTATTGTAAGATATTGTGTAAGTTTTCTAACATAGTATGTCGCTAAATGCTTTCGAAATCGCAGGCAACCTTTAGTACATACATACAATATATATTATATACATATCTGTCACGCTTCTCTCCCATTGGGGTAGGCAGAGACCACTTCCTTTCAATTGCTACGATCCAAACATACTTTTTTCGTTTCATCCACACTCATCAGTCGCCGCATACATGCCCGTCGCTTTAGGGTACTCTCAACCTCTAGTTATATATGAAAAAAGCTGATCATTCTTTACTATATATTCTTTACTATATACAGGGTGTAACAGAAAGGGTATATAAAGCCGAAACACAGTGATAGTCTTCATGAAACTGAACAACTTTCCCTAAGGAACATGGGTCGTAACTCGAAAGTTTTTTTTGGATCGCCCATACCTACTCGATCAGCTGATCGGACATTTTGTATGGGGAGGCGAAATTTTTTTTTCGAGTTACGACCCATGACCCACGAAAAGTTGTTCAGTTTCATGAAGACTCTCACTGTGTTTTTGGCTTTATACCCCCTTTCTGTTACACCTAGTATATGAAAAAAGCTGATCATTCTTTACTATATATTCTTTTCTATATATAATATATAATTCTTTACTATAATGTCATTTAACTAATAGTTAATTAAGAACAAGGCTTTTTAAATATCCAAAGACTATTCGAAAAGAGTTTTTGTGCGACAACATTACGAAATGCGCGTACAAAAATACTTTCTTCATAGGTCGAGACGGATTCTAGTGCCAAAGACAACTTGGTTTTAAACTAATGTCAATGACCCGGTGAAACAATGACGGCTAAAGATTTATGTTGTTCGAATGATGCAAATAGTTTGTGAACAATGTCTAGGATATACCGTTTATAATATAGAGAACTATTCATACCTATTTACTTGAAGAAAGAACTAAGCGATTTTGGTCTCATAGCGAGTATTAAGATGCGAAATCAAAGAGTCACCTATTGTAATATCACATGTTAATAATTAAATAAAAAGTTTTATTGTCGGGTTAAAATACCTACAAAAGTATCTGAGATATTGATATCGGTTTAGATAAAACGACAAATTTATAGTGAGACGCCATTTTACATTAGTACTTACTTAAATCAGTGAACAAACATAACTTAGTAGCTAATTATAACTTATAGTAACTATTAACATTTGTTTTATAAATATCCATAAAATAAAAATTAACATAGGTAGGTATCTGAAAAACAAACTACGCAATCTTTTCTTGAAATAAACTATTAAATCACTAAATAATAAACAGATACATAGCTACAAACATATGCCCAAGACAATGTTGAGAATTGTGTACCTAACTCGCCATCATTAAGGACATTATTTGCAAAATGCACAATTATGTACCTATCTCCGTCATGTCTTACCTACATGATGTCAAACAGGACGTGGTGATTGCACCTATTACCGGCTTCTCTTGTAATTGATTGCGTAGTTCAAGGTAATGGTAGGTATTTTTTTTGTGTCCACATTTTAGTATTGCACCTATGTGACTGTGTTTTGTTCGTTGTTTAATGTGTAGGTAATTGAAGATATTTTCATTGTACCTATTACCGATTTGTATCACCTATTACAGACTGTTTTTTTTTGTTGATTTGTTGTGTTTTTTGAGATATTCGAATATTTTTAAGAGTTTTCGATGTTCGTTGATAATTAGAACAGTTGAAGATTATGTACAGTACCCTTCCTGTCTGTTTTTATAACAAGAAAAGCAATAAGTAGATATAATTAAACTTTAATTTTGATTACTATGAGTATTTTTGCAACTGACTACAAATATATTTTTATTGTTCACACATCAAAAAACCTTGTTATATTTATACGATATTAGGTACTGTTACAATATAAATAAGGTGATAATTTCTAAAAATAAATATTACAGGGAGGTAAAAATAGAGAAAACCTTGTTATAAATGACTCATCGATTCAAATTCTCAAAATATTATCTAATACCTAAATAAATATGTAATTTCCTAAAACGCTATCTTCAAACTTATCAAGGGATTTAACTTTATAGCCCAGCTCAACCAACTCTTTCTTATCACGTACCAAACGATTTTACACCTTGTTATTTTAACAATAAAGCTCACCTATTGTCAGAGTCGGCACGTCTTGAATAGATCGATTAATTTTATAACTATGCCAATAAAAGTATACTGACAAATGACGGTCGTTATATATCAGATCCTACGAGCTATAAAAAATACTCGTAAGTTTAAATAAACGTTAAATAATAATAATGGGCAATAAAATTTTAATATATAACACCGCATTTTATTGCTCAGCATTTCTATCTAATATTTGCTCTTAAAGAATATAATTTTCGCAATTGGTATTAAGTTTTATTTTATGCTAAAGGCTGTCTGACAGTTCGTCCTTATATGTTGCAAAAAGGAAAGTCATTTATCTTAAAATAATACAGCCTATATGTTATTCTGATGTACGTAATTATAAGCTACAATATTGCCAAATTTCATCAAAATCTGTTCAGTAGTTTTCGCAGGAAAGGGTAACAAATATCCCCACATCCAGCGGCATGTATTAGGTATTGGTAGGATATGAGAGGCCAAACTTTTATTTATCGTCACGACAATTTAGTATTGATAAAATAGTAGTTTTGCTTAGAAATAGATATAGTGCTACTTGTTACAAAAAGATGGCACGACTGATAAAGATAGACTGGAACCACGTACGCAACTCATTATGCGTACTAATGATAATATCTGTTTCATAGTAATATTATGCTAAGAAACACATTTGTCACTCGCACACGCAGGACATTGCATACGAAAACCCAAAAAAAAATACTCAAAATAAAAAACAAATAAATGTATTCAATTATATAATTATTATTACTATTTAAAAAATATATATATTATTTTTTTATTACAATTCAATTATTTTTTATATGAGGTGACTTTAAATTAGTGAACGATAGAAAAGGATATGCATGTACTCGTGATAACAAACAACTTTTACATACATACGTACATACATACGTATGTACGTACGTATGTACGTACGTATGTACGTATGTACGTATGTACGTACATACATACGTACATACATACGTACATACATACGTACATACATACGTACATACATACATACATACATACATATCCGTCACGCGTCTCGCTCACCGGGATAAGCAGACAGAGAACACTTCGCTCCACTTGCTACGATCCAAATCCAAACACACTTTCTTCGCTTCATCCACATTCATCAATCGACTCATTTGTAAAAGAAAATAGATCTAAATATCAAGAAACCATTTACACCATTTTTAGACGAGAATTTCACAAAAGAAAATGTTTGTTGTATTAAACCGCGAAAACACAGACAACCGACTTCCGCGGTTTGCGTTTTTAATATCAAATATGAAACCGTAAGCGCATATGCGTAAGCGCCTTTACGCAGAACATATAATAAAGTTTTTTTAAATTTAGAAAACACCTTACGCTTGCTTTCGTTCGTTAATTATGAATAACTGCGAGATAGTCATTTATACAGAAACGAACACGTTATGCACCATAAAGTAGTCCAAAAATTAAGATGAACTTCATTCATAAGTAGAGCATGAATCTAAAATATAACTTGAACAAAAATGGCATAGAATAGGTATGATGACTACATTCAAAAATTCAAAAAATAATTAGTCCGTCTTTTAAGCTATAAAAAAATATTTGAAACACATTTTTTACCTGATCAAATACATAAATACAAAGATACAGAGCTTCAAAGTTACGGAGTGGAGGGTATTGACGTCACTCCTAGGTAAAAATCGTACTTAGGCGTGACGTCACGAGCAACTTTAACCTAGTGTGTTATCACAAATTTATTTTATGCAACTTTTCGGGCCACGAAACGCATATTTATAAACAAACTAGGGGCTGCCCAAGAGAAGTAGGTACTAGTGACTACGCAGGCATTTATCGTCATATCTCGAAAAAAATACGCAATACTTATCTTTAAAAAAGTTTGTAAGTTTTTCAAGATATGACGATAAATACGTACGATGTCGCGAGCAATCGCTAGTAAGAAATAAATAAATTGGATGCTAAAAAAGGGCCGAGGGCCAATCGCAATTTGTGAACATTATTCTTTGCCGTACTTTGGTTTAAGATTTACCGTCTTTTTTGAAGATCCTTTAGGATTAACTAGCTGATCATTTGGGACTTGATTGTTATTAAAAAAAAGAAAAAATATGCAAGAATTTAAACGTATCGTTTTTTTTCGATCATAATTTCCGGAGACGCAAAAGTGAGGGTTTTCACGCCAAACCGCTTGATAAATTGTCACGTCGATTTCTACAGAACCTTTTAAATTATTCCCGATACCACCTTGACAGTTTTTGCTCATATTTTTATTTGAAGTCTGGAGTTTTAAGGTCCATTGTGTTTCCTAATAAGCCGAAGAAAGGCATTCGGTCCAGGATTTAACTGATGGCAACATTTTACCCCGAAACGAATTTCGATGGCGATAAGTCGTAAAAATAAAACGAAATTCTCGGAGCTTGGCAATACCATGGATTGAATTACTTTTTTAAATTGACCACAGAGAGAGCATGAATGTGAATTGGATGATTTTAAATTGTATTACTGTTGTGTAGGGTGTTGTTTCGCTACATGATAAAAATCAAAAGACGTAATTGGAATATGAAACTGAATATCTTACCTCGAGAAACATTGGTTTTAATACTTTTAAAAACACACTTTGTGCGACAAAAATGAGCGGGCGCATTGATTGAAAAGTTAGTAGGTATGTATCCTATGCTTTATTGACAAGAGGCTAACTCATAAATATAACCAATCAATCAGTCACTCAAATCAGCCCGTTTCTCCCCACTGCTGGGTATAGGCCTCCCTTTTTTGCGCTATTTACTACGATCCTGTGCCACTCTAACCCTTAGCGGCCCTGTCGATCTGACGATGTCATCTGCCCAACGAGCGGGTGGTCGGCCCACTGATCGACGTCCCTGTCTCGGTCACCATTCTGTGACTGCTTTCGTCCATCGATCGTCTTTTCTCCTAGGTAGGTGTCCTGCCCATTGCCATTTTAGTGACAAGACCCACGAACCGACAATAAAATAATGATGATAATCTCCTGAAGAAAGAAGATATTTTTCATGATCAAAATACGGTCCTTGATTTTCGTTTTACATACCAAGCGCTTGTTAGAATCCGCCATCTTTTAACATAACGGTTCAATATATCGTTAAAGCCCAACAAACAAATTAATAACCACTCTTTCTCATTTAATTTCACAACAACAAAGGGCTATGAGCCGCTATCAATATTTGGACAAAAACCGAGTAACGCTGTGGTCATAGTTGACTAAATCGATCGATTGACAAATTATTGGGACAATGGTTTGGTTATACGCTCGTTGACTGCCGTGTCAGAGGCACAAGAGTAATTCCATTGTAATTCAGAAGTAGCTAGTTGACAGTAGGGAGTTTTCATCGATGATATGTCACATGTTTATTTCTATAAAGTTTTATTTTTAAAATGTTTGCTTCAAATCATATTATTTCTATGGAGCAGATTTCATAAACCGTTGCGTACTTGATATCAGTCTCTTACTATATTTATCAACACGACTAAGTACTTACTTACAAACTTATATACAGGGTTTAAAATATACTTTTTGTATATTTTAAATCAGACTCAAGCTATCCTCAATGCTAGTAAGTTGCCGACTTCATAATACTTAAAAAGGACGTCAATTTTTTGTTAAATTTTATTTTTACAAATTCGCAAAGTATGTAAATCTTGTGGTGTAACAGGTAATTAATGTCTAACCGGCAGAAAATAATAAGTCAAAGCTTTGTAACATATAAATTACTAGCTCAAATTTCCTCTATCAGATCACAAAATCATTTCTATTAAATTACTTATATTTTTAAAGTAAAACATCATAATTTTGACCTTTGATTCCCAAAATCTCATCTAGATCGCCTCAAATGACGAACCATAATACGCTTCTCGAACTAAACATGAACAATACTAGGTCATTAACTCTATGACAGCTGATAGGCTTGTCAGAGAAATCTGATCATCAGAACAATCAGATCGAGCGGATCCGATTCCAACAATAGGTACCGATTTCTGAGTCCTTTAGAAGAGGATCAATTTGGAGGCAGTCGGAATTAGTATGCTTGAAGTGACAATTGGGAAATGTTTATCGTTTATCTGGAAGGGAAAGTTCTTATAGGAAGTGGAATGAAATGAAATGTGGTATAAAATACTTGTCTACAAACAGTTTTATAAAGGATGTTATAAAAATAATGTATCAAGTTGAATCACAGTGACAATACTCATGATACTTAACTTTCCCAAGAAACGATCGGTTCCAAGAAGAGTCGAAATATGAAAAAAAAAATTGTTTTCATACAAATTGTAGTAGATAGCTTAGGGAATACATTTAGATGTACCAGCTATTTTCATACTCATACTTATAAAGACGCTTTTTTATATTTAGAACAACACTTTTTCATAACAAATACAAAATAAGACAAAATATCAATGACTATGCTTTAAATAGCTTTAAATACGAGCATCCTACACCCGTATTTTACTTAACACCACTCAACAGTAAAGTGCAATTCATAGTGGCTAAAGGATCCAAATGAATACAAATTTCACAACTTTTGAAAACTTGGTCGGGTCCCGAGAAGGGTCGCACAAAACAGTCATCCAACCGGAATTTATAGCCAGCCAATCCTTTAGGCGATTATGTGTAACAATGGAGGAATGGTCAATAGTGAGTCCTATATGGGAACGCCTGCCGAGGTCACATTTTAATGCCGCTAGTTGGAAATTCGATTACAATAGCCCTATTTTCATTTAAAATGTTATTGTTATAATTTTCAGTTGTGGTGTTTGACAAAGTTCGAGTTTTGTGATTATGGATTTTAGATTGATTTCTATTAAGACCTTTTCATTAAATGAAACTATTGTGTTTGTTCTTGTTGGTATAGTATCAACGTTGATATTTTGTAGTCAATAATGTCGATGTATTGTAAACTGTCTTCTATTGTTTTGAAAGATAAAGACCATATTCTCGTACTTTAGTTATTTGAATTTTGGGCAAAATTATCAAGTATTTGTGTAGTAGAACAGTATCTTGTAGTTAATCACTAATAATATCAATTAAGTATAATGCTAATATATGACAATATCATTTTAAAACCAAAAGAAGATAGAACTATGTCTATAATATTTAATTATGACGAACTTTTTTTTAACTGGAAGAAATTGCACAGAATTTACAAATTCTGCACAGCTAGATTAGCACAAGCTAGATTAGTTACTTGGGTTTTAGGATATTACTATTTTCAAAACTCTACAAGAGTACCTATTTGTAAATTTCTTGGTTAAGGTTTGATTCTGCAACCGTTAAATAATCAGTAAATAAAAATTTACCTCTATTCCAACTATGTATATCTTCATCAGCATTGTTTGCAAAGACCCAATAACCTAGGTTCGAAATATCCGTGTCAGTGAAATGTCCAACGGTCGATGTTGTATCAGCAAAACCAACAAGATTATTCGTTTCGACCCGACGCTTGTTGTGTTAAAGCAATATAGACTCTTCTGTTATTGATATTTGCTTCTTTTACTTGTGTTTTGAAGCTTGAGGGTTGTGTAGTAGTTTTGCGTTTCTCACTTGTAGTTTTATTATGTTTCCACGTGTCTTGTGACCATGCCAGACTATGAAAATCTTTTTTAAGAATGCTATGTCATTTAACCTCCGTTTAACTGATTGTGTCTGACAAAAGAGTCATTAGAAGTTTAAAAATATAGATTTTTCTGAACAAAGTTGCAAAAATACTCAATTTCAAATTATACTCGTACATAAACATCCTAAAATAGAGAAACTGAAAGCAATAACAAAACTTTATATCATTTATATCTATCAATCATTTTATTTTAGGAATCATGACAGCTACGTCCGTTCAATCAATTTATCTTTATCTGTATCTGTTTAATTCAATAAAATCCCGAAACTTGATTGATCAGATTGTAATACCAATTTCTTTTCATCAAAAGAATAATCGTTCACGTCAAGTTTTTCGTGAAAACGATGCCTTTGAGTATATAATATATAAGGAGGTGCCATACCGTCTGGATCTACGTGCCTGGTCTGGCGCAAAATGGCTACCTTTTTGTATGGAATTTCTTATCGTTTGACAGGTCATCTACCAAAAAAACTATGAAAAACTTGCGCCAACCTTGGCACGCTGTCATAAACTCATTTGTATATGAAAAAAAATATGTGGCATCTCCTTATATATTCTATACTCAAAAAACGATGCTTTGTTTGACAACAACACGATAAATCGCAAAGATTTGTTTATCATACCCTCGCTTCGAAAATAAAAGCGTCATTTCCGAAAGCGTAACATAAGACATTTTAGGAAAAGAACGTTAACTTGATATTCAGAAAATCAGCCCCTCGTATCTTCATGGGCTATTGTTGTGGAGCCCTATCTATTTTGAGGCGATGTTATTCAAATGGGCACATAATCTAATTCTGCAGAACGTTTCGGGGGAGGAAAAATGTGAGGTGAAGCCTTACCGCATTCAAGAAACTCTGAAGAGCTTTGGAGGGATCGTTCCATTATGATTTTTCAACATATTTGTAACACAATTTGTATGAATGGGGGTCTAATTATCTTGCATAAAATTAAATGAGGTTCTATGAAAGAAGGGGCTTTATTAAATATTACGAGTTCTATTATTTTTTTCTGAAAACCCTCAAGATTACCTTAAACTGACAAGCATGAAGAGACAGATGAATGTTGATGAAGCGAAAGATTTTTGGATCTCAGCCTACCAAGATGGGAAACAGGCATGACAGATATGTACGTAAATTACTAGTAACTCCATTTCTGTTTTTTTTATTCCTCATTCTACCTACTTAGTCTCTCAGTGTCTGGAGCTTTTGTAAAAATGTTGGACGAACATCAAAATTTCAATCATGCCACCACGGGAGCGGTTTAAAAATAATTCAGCGTTACTAATTATTTTGTAACACATTTCTTTAAACCATCATTTGTTTTAAATTGAGAGGATGTGAAGTGTCAATAAAATTAAAGACGTTGTTGAAATGAATAGTCTTATTAACGGGATTTAAATTAAGGGCTGAGTGAAAAGCTGATGATGAAACTAGTAGTCTGGTGAATGGTGCCGTAATACTCGGAAATTATATTATTGTCACTAAAATAGTACATCTCGCATTATCTTTTCTCAGAAGTGCACCAATAAAATATGATTGTAAAATTTTATGCGCACATACGACTGTATTTGGTCACCAAGTTCAGAATTCTCCACAAAAGGAAGCAAAAAATAATCGAATAATGGGTTTCAATAAACGCCCGTCACAAGCAATCCTTGACATTTCGAGTATGAATACCAAACTGTGAGAATGGATGTAAAAATATTAATCAATAGACTCTTTAAGGGAATGGGTTATGATGATAATTATAAGGCGGCTGATTCTGACTGACGTATTCAAGTTAAATCAAATTTTATGAGAGCGGTACTAAAAGTTATGCGACTTTAATATCTCAAGATCAATTTTAAGCTGATGAGCTTTTGTTTATGGGCACTCAAATCGGGATCACTAAAGTAATTATTTATATTTAAATCTCAAAAAGATAAACAGAAAATCAACACGATAGTGCACTTAAATCATCCGCCAAAAAATCCGGCTTCGGACATCTCAAAACTGATAATTAAAAACCAGAATCTGAGCATGTCACATGTCGAATCTCCTTCAGAAAAATAACCGAGACCATGTCCAATTTCACGGTGCCCAACCGCCCTAGGCACGCAGACGTCACAACGCAATATAGCGAGTGTTTTCTTTCAAATTTACGCTCCAGTAAATGCGCAGCCGACGCCTCTTTGATCTATTTGAAGAAATTCGGCCTTAGCCCGTGTGTCCGACAGTCGACACTTCGGCAGACAAATGACTGTCCCACAACCGATCGTTAGGTATCGTATTTAGATCTCTTTTTAATAGAACGAGCTCATCTTTCTTGGATAGAACCACTTTGATATTGAAGCGTAATCGCTGATACTATTTATTTGGCAGACAGCTTTGGATGAAACTGGTCGTGTGCGTGTCATATCATTTTCTTTTTTTTTGCCTTAATTCTAAATTTATAGTCTGCACTCTGCAGGCTTAACATGACTTGACCTTTCTATCTCATTTAAAAGTTATTCGATGTCAAGAAAAGAAGATCTAAATCTTTCACGCGCTCTATTACTACCCATATTTCCAAATTTTTCTGACTTCCATCCAAATACTAATGAAAATTTTTGTCTTGTCCACAGGTACATGTGAAGTGTTTATTTAGTGCTGATGTGTTTTAAGCAACAGTGCTAGTGCATCAATTGTGTGGATGTGGAAGGTTAGGTGATCGAGCTGGCGTGGTACGGGGCCGGTGGGGGGGCGATGCAGGCAGGGGGGGGCTGGTTCGTGCCCTGGACGATGGGGGTACAAAAATTCGCAGTAGCACTGCCCATGGGTGGGGTAGTGCCTCTGGTGCCGCCCCTGCTTGCAGCGTTGCCTCCTCAACCGCCACCTCTGAGGCTGATTGCGCCGCCACCCTTGCCTCATCAGGCACAGCCTGGCAGAAAGGTATGTTTGCTCTAAAGACCTTATGTCCTGAAGTATCGATCAATCAATCAATTAAAATTACACAGCACTAAAGTACAATTTTACGATAATATTTTGTTATTTCGTAACTAATGCTAGATTCGCAAAACAGTAATAGTAAATCAAAGAAACTTCGTTGATTACTTTTGTTCCACAATAGTCTTCTGCTTCAATACACTTTGAAAATTATCGTTTTGAACGAAATTTGAAATAGATACACAACTTTAATTAGGTACATTGCAAAATAAGTAGATACATACATATAAAAACAAAATGAATAGCTTAGTAGACGACCAATGACCATTAACCCTAAAATCCTAAAAGCAACCAAAAGTCACTACTTACAAGTTTATTGTAGACTAGCTGTCCCGGCGAACTTCGTCCCGCCTTAGAATGAACTTTATTGTGTAGGAATAAAGTTCAAATTGACTCTACATTTTAGTAAGAAAACATTTGTATGGGAAAAAGAAAAGGTCTGTTTTAGGGCTTTCCCGGCAATTATTCGAATTTTTCTCACCGTAAGAACCATCCTTGGACTTCAATGAACATTTTAAAAAAAGAATTAGCGAAATCGGTCCAGCCGTTCAGGCGTGATGCCGTGACAACGGAAAACGGGTTTCATTTTTATATATATAGACTATGAAGTTGTAGATTATTTGGTACATCGAATTTCTCAAAAGAAATATATTTTTTCAAAAAGTTATTACTGAAGTGTAAAGAAAAGAATCATGATTTGAGGACAATCGCGTCTCTTCCAAATTTTAAATTCTTTTTATTGCATCAATTTAATTAAATGAATCGTTCCATTGTTTTAATTTTTAATCTTATATTCGCCATTTTATATATTCTATGAGACTGTTCAGTTTATCTCAAATTTTGGCAATAAAACACTTGAGTAAGACAAAATGTGACCTCTTTGGCACAGTAAGGGGAAATTTAGCCTACTGTGCAGTTCCCGAGCTCAATTAATTTCAACTTAATCCGGAACAAACATTTGTTTCTAACACCGACGTTTGAGACGACGAAGTAATTTTCGGTTGGCAGATTATGTGCTCAGAAACTTTTGAATTAAGAATTTTGCTAATATTTTGATCTAAAAGAGATACACTCAAACCCCTTTATAACAAAATGAGTTTTAAAATTAATGTTAGTTCTAGAACTATCTTAGACTAATTTTAGTTCTTATTTCTAGAACTATCTTAAAGCCTCGTTTTGTAATTAGAGGGATACAGCCTACAACGCCAAGTTTTTCTTTTTCAATATTCCTAAATATCTTCTCCTCGTCCTTCATTAGGTCCAAAATGTCTTCTTTAAAACGCAATTTTGTAATTTTATCAAAAATCTGAATTCGTCCCGCGATTGTCAACTTTCCAGTAATTATTCCCGGATTCGTTCGTGATGGCAATTTTGATTAAGAATGGGATCATTTAATTTGTGTCTTATTTTATTCCCTCGAGGGTAGGTATTTCTTGGAAAACCATGCCAGGGGTCAACGAATCCTGTTCATCTTTGGTCTTTGTTTAAATTAAATTTGTTATCTTTGTCTCGAAAATATGCCAATTAATTTTATTCACCAAGAAGGTGGATTAGGCAAAGGCTGCTGGATCACGTTGGATACTAGCTGCTTTTGACCAAGATGATTGGATGGTATGAAGGCCTAAGTGCAACATGTAGACATCCTATGGCTGAGGATATATGTAGTATATTCAATTCTTGCTCAGTATAGCCAGGTCACTTGGCGGCGGATGAAACACCGTGGGGTTTTAGCCGGTGGGAGTCCGGCATAACCCTGAGTCTTTCTCCGAGACGAAAGGTATCCATAATGGATTTCCCCACGATAAAAAAAAAGGTCAAGGGGTCAGGTAATAAAATACTACCTATAAAATTCAATACTATTACTTTTCTTGAAGATAATAACTTTAATCTATAGTCTATAGGGTCACTTTGACTTAAATACCCTTCTTCACAACAAAATTTCATAAAACCAAAACACGTTAATCCTTTTTCCCATACCATACGGCTTCATAAACGTTCCTAGTTATCTTGTCATAATAATCTCAGTATAATATTATTATTATGAGCATTATCTACTTTACCAATCGAAGCAGATGTCCGTGTTGGTCCCCCGTGGCGTTTACTTAGGCCCTTCGCACATGCGTCGTAGGCGTAGTTGTTTCGTGCGCGCGTCGTATCGTAGTGTAATTCTAAAATACACTTAAAGAAAATCACAAACATTATGTTGTATGCTAATTTGTTTATGTAAAATCGTCCTGGTAACTAAGGTGTAATTGACGAAAGACCTGGTCACCCATAGTACAGGGTATCCTAGTTTGGAGACCACGTACTATCTTAACTTAAAATACGTACCCTAACAAATAATTACGATACGCGCACGAGACAAGACTTTCTGCAAACGAATCGTCGCGTTGACGTATCGTTTTGTAATATGTCGGTTGAAATCATGGCGTGACATCTAGATGGCGCCTGCCTGAAACGTCTGCTACAGTCGCTTCCTTTTTACCCGACTATACCAGAAGGAGGGTTACGTTTTCGAGAGTATGTAAGTATGTCTGTATGTATAATTCTCTGGCAAAACCTACAGCCGAAACGGCTTGATGGATTTTAGCTTAAGAAGTGTCGTTAGATTCGTATTTACAGTGGGAGTAACACTGGGTACATCAAAATAAAAAAGCGCAGTCGGGTTTTTTTTAAAATAAAAAGGTTAAGTTATTTACGCCAGTACCGATTCTCGCAATGACAACGTACACCTTAAACGATACTCTGCAACACCGTCTCATGTGCGGACTTGTTTGAACATGTTCCTGCTCGTATTGCTCTTGTTCTACGGGCGTTCTACGATACGCTTACGATACGACGCCGTCGTCATGTGCAAAGGGCCTTACTGCTTTCTTCCTTCGCTATCGGCCTTTACGCTAAGATAATCAGCGATATGTTAACTTGCTATTTATAAAGTGCTATTGGGTTAACTAGTTTGGATTTTATGTGTTCGGTAGCTAGGTTTTTTTTGTTTTCTTGTTTTAATGTCATTTTGTAAGATATAAGTGTAGGGGGTCTATAAGTGTGGGATATTTTGTTTAAAAGCAAAATGATATAAAAACCCTTTGATATCTTTAAGTAAATAGATTCTGTATTCCAAAATTAACATATAATTATTTTGTTGTGTTGGGACTTTTTTTTAAATTGGCAGTCAAAGTTACTGAAATACCTTTTTCATATATTTATTTAATCAATAAAAACTAATGTTTTTAGGGCGCACCTAAACATTTTGAAAGCTTTTGATCGTAGTATTTAAATTAAGAACTTGAAAATTGTAACCTATTAGTCATGGTGCACCTAAAAATACTTTATCTATTTATTTATATGTCTAAAGTAATTCGTGGTACATATTAAATGTAAAAAACCGGCCAAGTCCAAGTTGGACTCGCGCAGGAAGGGTTCCGTATCATTTACTATTGATATCAAGCATAAAAATCATGTTTGTTGTATGGGAGCCCCTTAATTATTATTATTATTCTATTTTTAGTATTTTTTGTTATAGCGGCAATAGTAATACATCATCTGTGAAAATTGCAACGCTCTAGCTATAACGGTTCATGACATATAGCCTGGTGACAGACGGATGGACGGATGGACAGACAGACGGACTGCCAAGTTTCAGTAATAGGTTCCTGTTTTCACCCTTACTAAAAACGATTCACTACTTAGACAGGTTTTTATAGTAACTTCTTATAGTCATGTCCTACTGGAATCCTGTCGTCATTAGTTCCTAACTTAGACCAAAAACAAGTAGTCGGTACCAAGCTTGCTTACATAAAGCCTTTAATAGAGTAGCCTCATGTCGACGGATTAACGACTTTCGTATACGTACATATAAGTACTATAATTGTTATAGCATATAGTTTCAGCTATGCTATGAGAACGTGTGTTCATAGTTAGCGTGGGTTTGATTCTCTGTAGATATAACCTTTTTATGTGTTCTTTTTAGGGTTCCGTACCAAGAGAGGGAAAATGGGACCCTATTTCTGAGGCCCACAAATGTATTATCGTTGCCGCTGTGACAACAAATACTAAAAATATAATAATATAATAATTACGGGTACTCCCATACAACAAAAGACATCTTTTTTCCCTTTTTTGGTACGGAACCCTTCGCGCGCGAGTCCGACTCCGACTTGGCCGGTTTTTTCTAGCTATATCTGATCAATGTAGTGATGGAAATGGAGATCGAAGTCTTTTCAGTTCTAACTAACGATATTTTTATCAATATTTTTTGCACAGCAAACCAACTACATCTTTTTGTAGCTTTTTCCTTCTTTTACGTCTTTCAAAGCCTAAAGCAGGACAACAATATTGTCAAACCCATAAGCGAGACAGAGATAAACGTCAAACAGAACCAAAAAGTACTAAAAATGAACACATAACCTCAAAGGGACGCGTGGGATCCTTTCCATGGGGCGAATATAAACAAGGTTCGGTATAAAATTCATTTTGACAGCTTAGCCTAGTTATTATACCCTTAATCAAAGAATCTCGGAGATTAACAGACGGTTGCCGTGCAATTTTCGATGTTGAGCTTCGATTTAGCTTACAAAGGCACAATTTGAAAAAGAATATTTGCGAATTGTTACTTTATGTTGTTGTTGTAGAGATAGCTATCACTAGTTATGTGATTATGACAGGTTTTATTCAAATTAAGTACTTTAAGTTAAACCCTAAGCCCTTAGCCCCTTATTACAAAATGGGTTTTTAAGATAGTTCTAGGACTAATGTAATTTTTTGACGTTTTTTCCATAATCGAAAAATCGAAAAATCGAAAAATCGTCAAAATATCTTTAAAACATCTTTAAATAAGTCCAAGAAGTATCTTTAAAACTCGTCCATAGCCGAAACGTTAAAAATAAAAGGTTCTAGAACTATCTTTAAAACTAGTTTTGTAATAAGCGGGTTTGGGATTACTAATTTTAATCGACTTTGAAAATAATATCAATTACTGTAGGTTTTAGTTAAATTATTGAAGTGTTTTAAGAGATTTTTTTTAATCTGAATCAGTATATCCTGGCAACTTTTAAATAAATACATTAGCGAAACAGACTAATTCATTTTTTAAATTTATTTCCTTTGATATCGCTCCAAGTGCTTTATATCAATTAATATAATTTCTTTTACACAGAGATCTAGACTAAATTATTCTTGCATCTCCATTAAAAGTATTATCAATTTATTTTATCTTAATCTACGCAATCATTCTATCTTTTTTAGCTATATATTTGTGTTCTACAGGATGTTTTTTGAACTCCACCAATTTCCCTATGAAACAAAAATTTTTTTTTCTTATTTAGGTCCAGATATGTACCAATTTCGGTAAGACCTCTCAAGTATGTTAAGTTACGTATTATCTCTTAAATAAAGTAAAACCTAATTTTATGATAGAAAATTTTTAAAAAACATATCCGACCTACATGTGATAATTTTATTTTCTTTTAGTTTGATGTTCTTGTTTTGTCTATTATTGATTTTTTACCTACTGAAAATGAACTGGGAATAAATGATTTACTTACTTAGGTACTTAATGTGTCTTGACGAAAGTTGTTCAGTTTTAGATTAACTTTTGATTAAATTAATTCCCTTGATTTTCAATCAGGCAGTGCATAAACATCCTGTATACCTAGTTCACGGATCAACAGAGCGAAATTAATTTCGCGTTGAAAATTAACATGTTACCCGATCGAAGCGTGGCTGCCATCTTTAATAACATTAATAACAGTGGTTTTGAGGTTATAAATTATGACGTAATAATCAAGATGGGCTCTTATACTGACACCCCGAAATCGGTGATGTTAAGCTACGCGTCCACTGGATTGGAATCGGAGTGTACGCATCGGAAGGATTTGTTGCTTTGTATTGGTTTCTATGGCGCAGAAATGTCGATCTCTTGCAATAGAGAGGATGCAATTTTGACTCAAGTGGAAATATTTTGAGGTCAGATTTACGCCCAGCTATGTTTTCCTATGGATTATAATGTGGCGGTAGTAGCGGAACTAACGATATCATTTTGTAAATTGTCATTATTTTGAGTTATTTATTTTCCTTACCACCCACGCCCTCCTGACAATGTCACTCATGTGCCAATAAATCCTTGTAGCACTATACGAATTGCTATAATATCTTCTTCGCTATTTCAATTTAATCTCCTGTAGCTTAAACAACCATGAATACATTTTAATTATACTATACACAAACACAAAGTGTCCACAAATTTATAAAATTAGTAGTACATTTTTATAGCTCGTCTCCAAGGAGATTATATTTTAATAGTCAACTCATAACCCTTAGACCCAGAACACACGGGGAAACGCAACTGCAATTGCTAGTTACTAGTTTGAAACGTTTCAGATTAGATGCGTCGTGTGTGGTTTTCTAAAGTAGTCTATAGCAGAAACTTATATGCAAGTCAAAAGTAAATGGGTCATACAGACATAGAAAACAAAAATGTCCCTCCTGTTCCCGAAAGTTAAGGACAGGTGGGAGCTAATTTCTCAACTTAATGCATATCCGCATAATTTGTGCCCGATGTAGTTTTGGCCTATATAAACATTTTGAGGATTAGATGCTCCAGGATCCTTAATAATCAGGAACAGGAAAGACAATTTTAAACCTAATTCTGTGTATGACTCAACTGGCAGTTGCAGTTGCGTTGCGGTTGCGTTTCCCCGTGTGTTCTAGGCTTTATAGAGCAAGTTGATTCTGTTGTAAGTACTAATATCCCTTAATCCACTATAAGATTACTTGTCTATCAACAGAGCAATTTTTTTGCAATTACCTACTAAAGGCCGGTTAAAAACCTTTAAAGCCGCTTTAAGTTTTTTAAAAGTGTTTTTGGATTCCTGGAATTATGAGTAAAGGGTCATTTAATTTTTTTAATGGAGCTTTAAGAGTCGGTTAGCCATCTGAATTTATTTCATTTTATTACAGTTTTTTTAAGAGTTATGTTGTATTAGTATTAATATAAACGTTAAGGTTTTAAGGAAGTTTGGACTGAGGGATGTTTGTTACTCTTTCACACACAATACTGAATTGATTTCGATGATATTGTAACTTTCATAATAATATCAAAATAATACATATCCAGTCATCTGTGGACTGTCAAAATTTGAAAAATGGCAGATTTAACGCATCTGTTGCGGAAATTTGCAAATTGCAATTTTTTTCATTTTTTTGTACCATAGACAATTTTACATTTTAAAAGTGATTTATTCACTCTCTATAGAAGCTAGTCTCAGTTAGTCTGAAGACATTTGGAGTATGATTTGAAGTGCTGTCATTAATGTCATTGTAATCATTGTTCGGCACAGATTTAAAACACCAATCACTATAAAGGTAACATATCTGTACCTATAAAAAATATTTGCTACAATCATTTTAAGTTATGACGATAAATGTGAATATGTGCGTGTGTATGTATGTTTGTGTGTGATGTGTATGTGTGTGTGTTCTCTTACGAAGTCGCGAGAAAAAGCTGAAAAACAAAATGCATTGATTAATTGCATCTTGTTACGAGTAGATTGTTGTCCGATATTAAAATAATATCGATACATCTCAACTGTCAAAATGAGTCCAATTTAAAAAGAAATATTGACATGTTGTGACAGATAAATTTATTTAAAAATAACGATGTCTGTATTTTATTTATGTATTCTTTAATTGTATCATTATTTGTATAAGTACTTAGGTTATTTTATTCATATAAATGTGTTAATATAACGTTACCCTTTATTTATTTTGATGTACTCAGTGTCACTCAGTGTAAATACGAATCTAACGACACCATTCAAGCTAAAATCTATCAAGCCGTTTAGGCTGTAGGGCGTGCTACAGAATTCTACATACATACATACTCTCAGAAAACATAACCCTCCTTCTGGCGCAGTCGGGTAAAAACTATTCTGTTATCTTTTCATAAATACATAGACCAACACCATCGCAGTTTACATGCTTTTAATAAAATATTTTCTTTACGTTACGAGACTTTTATAAAACCTATAAAAGATTAAACCGTGAATCGCTTCGCAAATTAGTTCCCACGAATGCAAAGCTATAAAAACAACTAGTATTTCAATAAATGTTTATAGAACTTATTTTGCAAATGTAAACACACTTTGCAGAAGTCAAACACCTTTTTTTAGGGTTCTGTATCCGAAGGGTGAAAACGGGACCCTATTACTGAGACTGCTGTCCCCCGAAGGGTGAAAACGGGACTGTATTACTGAGACTCTGCTGTACGTCCGTCTGTTACCAGGCTGTATCTTATGTACCGTTACAGCTAGAGTGTTGAAATTTTCACAGAGGATGTATTACCGTTGCTGTTATAACAACAAATATTAAAAATTGAATAATAATGAAGAGGGTCTCCCATACAAAAATCGTAATGTTTATTGCTGGATATCAATAATATATGGTACAGAACCCTTCCTGCACGAGTCCGACTCGCACTTGACTGGTTTTTTCATTATACTTGTTCATGTTTTCTAGCATCGTCTTATAGGTACCTACTAAGTTATTTATGTTTATACTATTATGCTGATATTAATTTTAGTAGTTTTTTTTTTGTTATACTCATGGTCCCTTAATATCAAGATGCATAGTGTTGAGTTTGCATTTTGCATCTTCATAGTTATTAATATACTTAGCTCATGTTGGTTATGGTAATAAGATGGGTTATGATAGAATTATGCTAAGTAGAGCTTTATTTTTTTCTTTAGTTGTCGAATATGGCTCAAATATAACAGGGTTCTGTATTGACAAAGGAGGAAATCTATAATATATAATATCATTGTAACCTAAACCTGCTACTTACTTGTAATTTATAACAATATTGCAGTAAGTTGATATAAATAAAAATAAAATATATTCAACTTAAAATTTAAGAATAGTTTTTTTTTCGAAGCTACATGTATTGATTAAATGAGTATAAAAAAGCAGTTGTTAAGTTAAATAAAGTCTTATGATGAATATATTTTTTATTGAAAACGGTAGCGCGTATTTGTTAACAAGAACCATCTAAATTTTTATGTGTACAAATAAGGTACTTGACATTGGCTGAATAGTCTGACACAATCGTAAAGTTATTAAAAAAATAATAATTTTATGACAAGTTTTATCGTGCCAAGCCGTATGACAATAATAAAGACTATATACACATGAAATGTTCAAATTGACTCATATTTTTGCCCTCTTATAATGTACAGTCACAAGCAATAATACTACACTGTCACATTTTCAAAGTATCGTTACTTCTGTTGTTTCGAAAATATGTGTTCATCAATTTGTTTATTAACACAACAATCATAGAATCATTGAACAAATTGACGAATGACAGAAACAACGCTCTAGCTACAACGGTTCATGAGATACAGCCTGGTGAGAGAGGGACGGACAGACGGACAGACAGACTGACAACCAAGACTCAGTAATAGGATCCCGTTTTCACACTTTGGGTACGGAACGGAACCCTAAAAATAATATTTTTATGACAAGTTTTATCGTGCCAAGCCGTATGACAATAATAAAGACTGTATACACATAAAATGCTCAAATTGACTTATCTTTTTGCCTTCTTATAAGGTATCATGTAAAAGTGGTTCTATTAAAAAACCTATAAGTTTTTACGAGCGACGCTTTTGTATGCTATTTTAGTCGCATTAAGGTAAAACGACAGATGTTGTCCATATAATGTGAAGTTAATTTAGGTTTCATATTTTATTTTACGGTTTATCTACCACGTTTGTGAATAACCTGTTTGCTTAAAGACACTATTGACTCGGTATACGAGTATGAATATACTTACAGGATTATAGACTCCCCGTGTTTTTATACGAATTTACCTTCGCATCACGGAAAATGCATTTAATATATTAAAAATATAATGCAGCCTATGTGTTACTTTGATATCTTCTTATCTAGCCATCAGTGTCCCACCTGCTGGGCAAAGGCCTCTCTCCTCCTTCTTCACGATTTTCTATCCTGAGCCGCCTCTGCCCAGTCATTTGTGAAGGTGTCCAATTTACCTCGCTACCATTTCCGTGGTCTGCCGCGAGGTCTTTTGGCGGTTGGTTGCCATTGGGTTGCTGTGATTGCCCATAGATCGTTCAGCATGCGGCAGACGTGATCAGCCCAATTCCACTTTAGCTTGGCAGCTGTTCTTGCCACATCAGCAATACGTGTCCTAGAGCGCAGTATGTTGTTTCTTACTTTATCAGTAAGCTTTACACTAAGCATACTGCGCTCCATGGCGCGTTGGCAAACCTTATACAAGCTGAAATATTGAAGTAAAGTTTTATTGTAATCTGTTCAATTTCTATTTGTATACGTATCATGTAGACCTAAGCTACAATTTGCCAGATTTCATAAAAACCTGTTCAGTGGTTTTTGCGTGAAAGAGTAAAAAACATCTTTACATCCATCCATCCATATCGACATTAACATTTAGTAGGATTCTGTATCATGTTAAGTAACAAAATTAACCACAAAACAGTTAAACGCAATTTGGGTAAGGATGACAACAAACAAAACCATTGACAAATATTCGACATACGCAACCGTTCCCTTTTGAATTAGCCAAACCCATCCGATTCTAAATACAAACTTACATTTACGCTTCAAAACACTACACCTAAAATCACGATCCCTTACCCAACGGACACAGAGCTGAGAATCGTAGTTAAATGTGTTTTTTGAAGTGTAATTGAGGTAACAAATCACTGGTGTGCTTGGAAACCAATTTCCGCCTCTTTTCATATTGAAATGTAAGTAGCGCCCTCAACTGTAAATAGGTTGTTGAACGATTTATAGACCGACCGCTTTACATGGGTTTAGAGATGATTTTGTATAGGCTTCTGATCTTTTTATAATATTGAATGATGTTTTTGAATGTTCGAAACGTAGATTAACATTTTCACCCGCTTTACATTAGCTTCACTTGTAACTAACTATGTATGTATGTAAACAAATCTTGGAATCTTAATTTGACCCACTTCCCGGTCTTCGAATAGGATGAATGTTTTTTTTTGCACACGCTCTGAGTTCTGATGACAATACAATAATATGGTACTTTCGAACTGATCTGATGATGGAGCATGTTTAGTGCGAGCTCAAGCGTGTTTTAGTTTTTTAAACTACCTATTTTTTAGGCAACCACTATTGTAGATTCTCCCAATGTCAAGTAAAATAAAGCTTATTATAATCATATTTTGTTCTATACAGGGTGTAGAAAGGGGGTATAAAGCCGAAACACAGCGATAGTCCCAAAGAAACTGAACAACTTTCCCCAAGGAATATGGGTCGTAACTCGAAAAAATTTTTTAGATCGCCCATATTTTTTTTTTTCGACTTACGACCCATGTTCCTTCGGGGAAAGTTGATCAGTTTCATGAGGACTATCGCTGTGTTTCGGCGTTATACCCTCTTTCTGTTACACCCTGTATAGTTTACTATAAGTACAAAAATATTATACCTACACAAACACGCAAACTTAAGACAAACATCTCTGAACATAATAGCAATGTTTGTCTCTAGAATCAAACCCACGACTTCCAACAAACAGTTCAGTATTTCTTCGAACACAGCTTCAGGCGTCAAAACATTATTAGCTAATATTTGCATGCTCTCAAATTCATCTAATTTGATGCTTTGATCAGCCAATCAGAATAAAACCAGTTTCGCATGAGATTCGTACAGTCTCTCCAAAAAGAGTAGAAATTAAAAGTGGTGGCAACACTGTACTGACGTCTCGTTTTTGTTACATTGATTCGAAAGAGATGATGCTACTATGTTGCCATTTTTTTATTTCTAATTTGGACAGACTGTACTTCAGTACACATGTTTTATACAGGTTGTAACAGAAAGAAGTCATAAAGCCGAAACACAGCGATAGTCCTCATAAAACTGAATAACTTTCCCTAAGGAACATGGGTCGTAACTCGAAAAAAAAAACGCCTCTCCATACAAAATGTTCTATCAGCTGATCGAGTAAAGATCCAAATATTTTTTTCGAGTTACGACCCATGTTCCTTGGGGATAGTTGTTCAGTTTTATGAGGACTATCGCTGTGTTTCGGCTTAATACCCCTTTTCTGTTACACCCTGTATTGTGAAAGATAACAAGTATTAAAAAGCGTTTCGTATTGATTTATTTACAGTTTCGAGTCATAAAGTTCAGCGATATTTAGCACTTATTGGTTTAAAAGGATAATCATGGGCCTGTTAGATATAATTATTTTGATTTACGAACGAATTCTTAACAGCTGCTACGTAAGGGTATAAGTAATTACTTTAAATTATATTCTGTATAAAGTTTTCGCTTTCTTAATTACAATTATTGAAAATCGTATTCCCATAATCATAACGTCACTGGCAGCATGTAAAAAAACAAATGACTTTTAAAATAAAATTACGGATAAGAAATTAATTTCCACCAAAAACTAAACAAATAAACCTATTCAAACTCACAATGTGTATTTAAGTCGTTCTCTCGAGGTCAAAACACGTCCAAAACATCTTTTTTAATTTTATTTTTAGCCCGCAACGACAAAGGAGGTCCGAAATTTCTTTCACGCACCAAAATTTTTGGTAAAAACAAAATGGAGACCGCAAAAAGTTTTGGCGCGCAACGGGTATCGCTTTGATGATTAATTTGATCGAGATGAATAAACTTTGGAATTTATAATTGGAATTGACTTGTTCTTTATGTATTGTTTTCAATTTTAAAGTTAGTATTTGTTGTATGCTAATTTTGAGGCGGGGACTCGCGTTTAGATTGGGTAAACGACCTGCCTTTTTTAATTATCATTAAGAGTCCTTGGCTTTAAAATATGTAGGTAGGTAGTTACTTAGAGAAAATAATACTTATTTTTTTGCTTCAGATTCTCAAAACAATAAAATCTGTCAATTGAAAACAGTCACAGCCTAGGGACCAACTATTTTTTGCATAATCGCAATAAAAAAAACATGTAATCCCATACAATGTTCTAACAATTTGTAAGTTTATTTGCCCTTGGGGAAATAATAACGGGCCAAACATCGTTGGGATATAAATCAGGAGTAACATATGAACTGTGCAAAGAAGAGAAGAAATATTGCTGGAAAAATAATAATAAAAAGTATGGGGTTTTAAAAGAATGAAATAGAGTCACGCATTAGCGTTATGAGTTATATTTTTTGTGTTGTTTTATTATTTTCAATGCTGAGCTACTCCTAGACCTAAAGTCTATGATAATGAATGGAAGAAAACTAGTATAAAATACTTTTTACTTTCATTAAGAGCATCTTCCACGGATAGGTATAAATAAAGTTTTCGTGTGATATCAACCAATTTTTATATTTTCAGATGTTTGTAATATTACTGTCTTAACCTCTCACATCCCACTGACCCATTATAAACCAAGACACCATAGATTTTCTATTGTCCTTTTTTTTCTGGGATGTGAAAGATTAACATAACATTTCAATATTTTTGTGTATTATTATTTACTAAAATAGTTTTTAAAATTTTCTGTATTAAACTGATCGCAAATTTTAAATTATGATTCAAAATTTTGAATACGTAATTAGATTTTCTCATTTTCATAAAGTTTTCATTTCATTAAGATGTTTTATTAATCGTTTCATTTAAATTTTAATGCTTCTGTTAAATGCAATGAGCCGTTTAATGAATGTTTTATTTAAATGCGTTTTTATGGTGATTAATTGTTCTTTTGATAAATGAGAACGTGTCTCAGAGTTTGTATTATGTTAATTAATCGTTTTTCATTAATTACGTACCTACATATACATGTCAGATTCAAAATCCAGCAGCCTATGTAAAATCAAATACAAAAATTATACCTATTTCATGTTATGTTTATATTAGGTATCAATGTTTTATATAGACTAGATACATAGGAAAAAAAATCTAAGAAATGAATAATATAGGAGTTAATCTTTATTAAAATAAATAATACAAAATATAGAATTAAATATTTACAGGAAAAATATGTCTTCCAACGCGTCCCCTTGAGGCAAAGTACCCAATAAGCTGGTAGCAAGTAGTTGATTAAATAATTACGTATATAAAGACGTGTACCTACATAATAATGAGTCGTAGTGTTTATTATTAGTTATTTTTATATAGATCTAGATATAAAATAACTATTACTAAACACTTATACTTAAGTCTAAGTCAGAACTTTTTTTATAAAAGACGACAAAACCTTAGCTTTCATTTATACTTATATAGTTCTGTTCTCCGAAATATTGCTCGACCCTTTTGTGTCCACATTTGCTTTATTTTCGTACCCACGTCGTCACAGTTTAGCATTGTTGCCTTTTTTCGGTCTACATCGTTAGCCAAAAGTCAGCCATCGTTTTTTTTTTTCAAAAAGAGATCGTTATATCCATTTATTTTTGGCCAGTATTTTTAACGCATTGTTTTTTTAACTTTGCGTTATTTTCTTCAGCCAGTATTTTAGTCAATTTGTTTTGTACCAATCAAGAGTTTTGATGAAATTTGTACTTTTTTGACTAACTTTGTTCAAATATCGAATGCGTGCCGAATTTTTTGGATAAATATTTGTTCGTATAACCTTTTCGCTTGTCAATTTTTAACGACTGTTTTTTCAGAATTCAATTTTTTTTCCTAGAATCATGAATTAGTTAGCGTCTTATGTAAAAGCGTTTCATTTCAGTAATCAACTTATAAGTACGAACTTATTGAAATAAAAATAAGAAAAATTCTATTTTTTATCCTTATTAAAAATTTCAACCGTATTTAAACGGCCTAATCACTCTCTGTATGAGAGTAGGCTCGTGCCCCTATATGGGGACATATATAGGCTAACAACAACATTTAAACCAGATAAAAACCAAGTCGATATACCAACCTATATGTTAACTGGATTTTTATCTGTCTTGCGAAAGTAGGCTTCAATCTTTTAACGAGCAAATCCTTTACACGAACTTTTCTTAATAAAATATCTTTTGTAAAGAATTTTATTGTGAGTTGAGACCAATCATCGCAAATCAAAATTTTCTATTATTTAACCCATAAACGTCAAGTGAACAGTAAAATTTTATTCATTTCCTTTATTTTCAGCTACTTAACATTTGCTTCTGAACCGTAACTCATTATTGAACAATAGTGAGTTCTCGTATGGTAAAATTGAAAATATTTGATGAGTTATAAAAAACCGGATGAGTGCAAGTCGGACTCGCGTGGGAAGAGTTCCGTACCGTTCTCATAATTAACATGAATAACTGTTGAAATATGAACATAAACGAAACGCAGCGTCACGTGCGCCTCTGCTGGACATCGCGCGTACTTTTTAACAGCTGACTGTCACTTGTTCGATTCCTTAGTTAGATCTCTGTAACCGTTTTCTCTTATTCAGTTTAATACACTAGTAATTACTTAAACTATTATTTATTTACTTTAATAAAGATAGGGAGGCATGGAAGAGTGCGGGGGAGGCCTTTGCCCAGCAGTGGGACACATTAGGCTAAGAAAAAAAATAACAATATGATTTTTTTGTTAGTTGTATGAGAAAATTTAAGCCACAGTACTTACTGCAGTAACTCCGTACATTTCGTGCCACTCCTGCGCACCAAATTGCATCCGCAATAACACGTCATACCAAATACGCAGCGTACGCGCTCGATCTAGACTTCTAGGTCTTGTTAAGATTCCATTACAGTTGAGAAATCACAAGCTTGTTGGAACCAATTCAATGGTCAAAGCGAACGCTGGCCACCAATGGCATCCAATTAGAAGGTTCCAAAAGTGTACCAAAGAATCTTTGGGCTCTCGAAAAATTTCTTCGTTTAGTGCTTGTCAAACTGTTTTAGTCTAATTTGGATATTGGTTGGTAGTGAGTGACCCTGTTGTCGTGCCATAAGTCGTGGATTTGATGCCCACTAAGGACTTCTTCCCAATTATTACAAAACGAGTTTTAAAGATTATTAGACGTTAGGACGTTTAGTTTAGTTTTGTCCATAGTCAAAACGTCAAACTGAACGAATTTTTTGTTTGTATATTGATAAAATGATCTAAATAAACGTTTTTTTATTGTCTTCGTCAGTTGAATCGCCTGTGAAAATATCGGCATCTAACCTGAATTAGAGATAACTATTAAGAATGAATTAGAGATAATAACATATTTTGTTATTTTTATGACCTGTTTTCTTTCTAATCGAGTCAGACAGAGATCTCTCATTTCCACTGACCAAAATCCAAGCATATTTCTTTAGGTAATGCGCTTTAAGATACCTCGCGTTATTAATAAAACAATATTGTTTTATTTCAAAAAATGTCCTTGCACTCAGCAAAGCGGAATAGTTTGAAATTCATTGCTTTAATTCCAAATTCGAACGCTTTTGGCGGTTTATTCCGAAGTCGTTAGCACCTTTTCCACCTTTCAGGGGTTGTAGTCAGGCGGATTCCTTTGTGGTATTCTAATTGGTTTCTAAATGGAAGAAATTTAAGTCCAGTGCCGTAGCTAGGTAATTAAAGGCCCTGGGGCAAATAAAATACCTAATGGGGCCCCACTTCTGTTTTTAGTAAAAATTTACGTTGTACAATGAGGTGCAGGAATTTCATTGACTCACTTTCACATTAGCTCACTTACCTACTCATGAACATTGATTTTATAACCATTCTCAAAAAATATCTGTCAATCTTCTCAAAAAATGTAAGGATAAGCCCCACGGGGGCTCTGTGGGCTTGAGGGCCCTGGGGCACTGCCCCGCTTTGCCCCTTAGTAGCTTCGCCACTTTTAACTGAGCTATGTTTTAAAAGGTATTTTATAGGCAGTATAATCTGTCCAATTTGGAATGTCGGCAGTTTTCTACGACGGTGTGTTTACATAGTTTCGTCGTCGTTTAATTGCTTATTTCAATGGAAGAAAGGAGATTTTATTCACTTTATTTTGCATTTGTTTTTAGATATTGACTTTTTGAACTTGTGAGTAGGTATTTATCAACTGGAATTATTATGTTAGAAATAAAGTCAGTTATTAGACATCATTCTTTTTTAAACGATTTAAAAATCGATTATTCAGTAAGATCAAATTACATTTATGTACTTAGTGCCTATTTTTTTAGTACCTACCTACATACAAACATGAAGTTTCGATTTCTGTGGAATATTCTCATTTCGGTGGCAAAGCAAAACAATTTCGATTATAAATACCAAAATGTATTCAATGAAGACCGAAAAATACTCAAACCAGTCATTAACACTTAAAATACAAAATTATTACAATCTAATTTTTTCTTTTTTAAACCAACAATGTTGCCAGTAATTAGCAAATAATTCTGCTGTAAGAATGCACGGCAATCGATTCAGAGATTCCTTTACCCTGGCATCACTCCAAGGAGGTAGGTCGCGAGCTTTGTGCATGAGCCCGGCCCATTGTCTTTCTACATATAGATGTCATATATATATATATATATATATATATATATATATATGTAGATAAAATCGACACAGTCTACCTGTTGCGTAAAGGTTTGTATGCGTGTTAGAATTTTTGGTTAAATTATAATCGATTTTCTGTGGTTTTTTTTGTTTGGGTCACTAATGTTTCCCATAAATTTAAGTATCATATTTTTTTATTCTATAATTTCATTTGCCATAATATCGTCATCTATATGGTTTTATTTGCCATAACACTCATAAGACATATTATTACGTGCCATAAGTATGTTTGCCAGAATATATCAAATGCACTAATATTTAAAAGCTATATTTACTTTAAACATAATGACTACATGACATAAAGTTCCGTTCCAAATAAAAAAAAAATTAAGATATCAAAATAGCTTTTGCTATTGTAATTAAAATTAGAATAAAACAATTAAACTATCATTTGTTTATTTTCTTGTTTTATTAATTCTATATGATAACCTAAACCTATAACCTAAATCTATAACCTATAACCTATAACCTAAACCTATAACCTAAACCTATAACCTAAACCTATAACCTAAACCTATAACCTAAATCTATAACCTATAACCTAAACCTATAACCTAAACCTATAACCTAAACCTATAACCTAAACCTAAACCTATAACCTAAACCTATAACCGAATCACTAATGTTTCCCATAAATTGAAGTATCATATTTTTTTAACCTATAACCTATAACCTATAACCTGTAACCTATAACCTATAACCTATGACCTATGACCTATGACCTATGACCTATGACCTATGACCTATGACCTATGACCTATGACCTATGACCTATGACCTATGACCTATGACTTATGACCTACGACCTATGACCTATATTCTATAACCTGTAACCTATAACCTATAACCTAAACCTGTAACCTACTGATGGTATCATCTACATGATAACATTTACATGATCCTGCTTGCATGCAGCATGCAAGCAGGCATGCAGCATGCAAGCAGGCATGCAGCATGCAAGCAGGCATGCAGCATGCAAGCAGGCATGCAGCATGCAAGCAGGCATGCAGCATGCAAGCATGCAAGCAGGCATGCAGCATGCAAGCATGCAAGCAGGCATGCAGCATGCAAGCAGGCATGCAGCATGCAAGCAGGCATGCAGCATGCAAGCAGGCATGCAGCATGCAAGCAGGCATGCAGCATGCAAGCAGGCATGCAGCATGCAAGCAGGCATGCATCATGCAAGCAGGCATGCAGCATGCAAGCAGGCATGCAGCAAGCAGGAATGCAAGCAGGCATGCAGCAAGCAGGGATGCAAAATCATGTTCTAACCTAACCTATCCTAGCCGTTCTGGTTAGTATTTGTTTTTTATTGCGGGGGGCTTCGCCCCCCGAGCCCCCCCTCGGGGGCTGCGCCCCCGGACCCCCCTGCCGCCGTGTCTCGCTGCCACGCTGCCTGCTGTCGTCTAATCAATTTGTAAATTCATTCATAATAGTACCTACTACCTAACACATACATATTACATATTATTTATAATAAATAATATTATAGTCGTTTGTTTTAGTACATATAATGATTATTAGAAATAAATGTTATAGCATTCAAAAGTTATACCTTGCAATATTATGACAAAAAAATAATCGGTGAAACAATAATTATGGATTAAATAAAGTATTGCAATTAATATTAGTGCATCTAATACTTATGTTTAAAAATCATTATGTCAAACAAAAATATGGCATTTAAATTTATGGATAAAAAAGACTCCCTTTTTGTTTGATGTTGGGTTTTTAGTAAAAAAGGGAGCTTTTGCTTTTGTATACCAACCTAGATATGTATTTACATATCTAATAGGCATTGAAGAAATGTTTGCAAAAATGTAAACCGCACTTTTTTCTTCATTTTGGTGGCTTGTTTTTCTTACGTAGGTAATAACCTAAAACCAAAGAATTGATTAATGGAATAAACTCATAAACCAGTCTCAAAATTTTGATATAAAATCAAAGATCTACCTATCTTACTTCTTCTTCCTTATGATATACCTATACGTTTATCTACATATTATTAATAATATTGATGTAGAGCTGCAAGATTCCTCACAAACCACACATCGTACGAAATACTTATTGTATTACTACCATCCCTCACTTACGGAAGTCCCTAGCGACTAATTAAATTGTTGACCGGGACACAATCGAAGCGCACAGTGTGCACGCACCATTAGCTTTTATAGAGTTGGCACTAAAGGCCACTTCACACTCGTAATTGACAAGCTTTGATTTAATTTATAGAGTTGTTAATGTGTGTAAAGACACTTGGTATTTAATCGGTGCAAAAATAAACTTTTCTGGTACCTATTGTTTTAAAAATAAAACAATGTATACTGCAAACTGTGTAATGAACTATACTGCCAAGTGCAAAAAAAGTCAATTAAATGAATGGTATATTACACCTATATAGTCTGTCACTGTCACTGTCAAAAATCAAAATGAGACGTCACAATGTTTCATGGATATGAACCTAATCCCCCGTTATTACAAAACAAGGTTTGATGATAGTCCGACGTTAGTTCGTTTCTTTTGACGTTTTGGCTATGGACAAAACGTCAAACTAAACGAACTTACGTCGGACTATCTTTAAACCTCGTTTTGTAATAAAGGGGAATCAGTCTTTTCATGCTACTGAGAGATTGTTACTATGAATGTAAGTAATTGTCATTCTATGACCTCATATAAAATTTACTACATGAAATCTGCGTATCTAATAATAGTCTTTTATTGTTTTCAGGTAATAAATAAATTATCATCTCTTCTGCTTCTTCGAGGGTGTGTATCGTGAGTAAAATACTAATTTAAAGGACGTCATTAAGAGTAAACAAAACTACTTTATATTAAAAATGCAACGAAATTCAGCAAGCTCTAAAATAGATGACTTGGTCCGTCCAGCGGTGACTTTCTACGGCTAGTGTCCCTCTCCTTCTTTTGTTCTGGTTTAAAGTCTGTTAAAAATATAGGTAGGTACTATTTTGTCTCTACGACTATGTTTGTCTTTTGTAGTATTTATTTAAACAGTGTGACTCATTGCAAGGCCAGACCCAAATTAGCGATCTTAAAACCCAGTAGTAATAGATAATTCGTGTGCCTAAATAATTTAGATACGTCCATGTCTTTATTCGTGCGAACCAATGAACTTGGATTACGTAAATTACTGGCATCCGATGTCAAAATTGCTTCTTTCTGGACTTAATGAGAACCCATCACGGGTCGTTGGGAATTATTTAACTTATGAGGATGTAGCGATTTGATTCTACACTTTTTTTTGTTTGGGATATGTTTTAATAAGTTTCCTCAAAACATAACTAATAAACTATGTTAGGCATAAATATATAAACATAAATATAACAGACATAATATAATAATAAACTTTAGTAATAAACATAAGTAAAATCAGATTTCATTATGTATAAGACAAATTATTTTGACCATTAAAATTTTACAATGCATGTTTTTTTGGAAAAAGTTTTTTTTTGTGTGATATGCGTAGATTTGCTTTGGGGACTCTAACTAGCTTCTAATACATTCCTTAATTTTCTTACCTAATTCATACGGCAGGGAAACAGAATGCACATTTAATATAGAACTCCCATAAAGGTTTACTCTCATCTCGGTTGCAAGCGGCTTACATTTACCTTAAACCTGTAGATTTCACCAAGTTATCTGTCCATCTTTTTTTGTTGTGTGTTGATGTCTTACGATTGATAAAGATGATGACGATGATGATGATGAAGAATCTTTGGAGATACCGTGCGCATATTTTTTTTTTTACAATTACTGTGCTACAATGTCAGTGAATCGCTTCAGTATATCCCTTAACACACCATCCGAGTATCTGATATACACCTAAGGGTACTAAGTCACGCAATTTTGTGTGTTCCAATGTCTTTGAACTTAGCTCACGAATGGTGGTTTCGGCGTCGCAATCGCCATCTTGTTTTACGAGAAAATTTGCATTTAAGAAATGGATATTAAATAAATGTTATTTTTATTATGATTGTGATTAATAAGTATCATTTTTAGAGCATATAACTATATTTTGAGCAGTTTTGGGGAAATTTATAGAAATAAATTAAGTTCAAATTTTTTTTTTCAATTTAAAATATTTTATGGCACGATAATGGAACTTACTGGGCACAGAAAAAAACTTACTGCCTAGAAATGAAACATATGCCAGAGTACCTATACACCTAGACTTCCCCGACATTTTAATTACTTATATGTCGTCAAAAAAAATCGGCTCCAAATATCTTAGGCCGAAGTGCATTGTCTTTTGGATTCTTTTTAAACTTTTATTGTATTAATATGGGCCTTAGATGCCTGAAATACATAAATAAATAATAATAAGCATTACATTTGCACTTACAACGTCAAAATGTATCAACTCTAGATTATATTTTTTCTTTTTACCCACGACGGAACGGAGCAGGTATATGCGTTTGGGGTGAGAGATGTTTGTGTGTGCGTTTGTGCAAAGTTAATTGTTCCCTCCTATCTTCTAAACTAATGATCCGATTTTGATGCGGTTTTCAATAACGAGTTTGTATTTGATAGGTGCATGTTCTTAGACAGGTGTCATTGCTGTAACTCACTAGGGGGCGCCACAATATTAGTGCAAAGCAAAATTAAAGTTCCCTCTTATCTTCTAAACTAATGATCCGATTTTGATGCGGTTTTCAATAACGAGTTTGTGTTTGATAGGTGCATTTTCTTAGACAGGTGTCATTGCTGTAACTCACTAGGGGGCGCCACAATATTAGTGCAAAGCAAAGTTAATGTTCCCTCCTATCTTTTAAACTAATGATCCGATTTTGATGCCGTTTTCAATAACGAGTTTGTGTTTGATAGGTGCATGTTCTTAGACAGGTGTCATTGCTGTAACTCACTAGGGGGCGCCACAATATTAGTGCATAGGCAAAGTTAATGTTTCCTCCTATCTTCTAAACTAATGATCTGATTTTGATGCGGTTTTCAAACATGAGTTTGTGTTTGATAGGTGCATGTTCTTAGACAGGTGTTATTGCTGTTACTCACTAGGGGGCGCCACAATATTAGTGCAAAACAATGTTGCGATCACAATTCTGTTTTCATGGTAGGGTAGCATAATGCATTAAATTATAAGCCGTATATGCTCTCTAAAAAGTCTAAAATAAATAAACAAAATTAAAATTTTGAAAAATACCCACGACGGTAATTTGATCGAAAAATAATAAAATAACTCAAAAAACCCTCGACCGAGGAATATCCGTCGGGGGCTGCCTTTTCTACTAGAAATTTCAACATTTAATAATACTCATAAATGTATTTTATGTAATCGTTAAACATCAATTGGTACTTAATTGTATTCACGTCACTACGAGTAGAAAAACTTTAGCTGGTTTAAAGGCAGCCCCCGACGGATATTCCTCGGTCGAGGGTTTTTTGAGTTATTTTATTATTTTTCGATCAAATTACCGTCGTGGGTATTTTTCAAAATTTTAATTTTGTTTATTTTCTTTATTGCAATCGTCTGAGTTATTCGTAATCTCGCAGCCAAGTTTATAAACTAAAAACGAAGGTACCTAAGCCTAAGTGCAAGTTTTTTGGGTGCGAGATGACAAATAACTTAATCGTCTGCCATTGGCTTATTGATTATCGCTTTGAGTATAGAATATTTAAGGAGGTGCCATACCGTCTTTATCTGCGTGTCTGGTCTGGCGCAAAATGGCTACCTTTTTGTACGGATTTTTTTTATCGTTTGACAGGTCATCTACCAAGAAAACTATGAAAAACTTGCGCCAACCTTGACACGCTGTCATTAACTCATTTGTATATGAAAAAAAAATGTGGCATCTCCTTATATATTCTATACACAAAGGATTATCGTATCAATTGAAAACATCGATTGACATCTTTAGTCAACCTTCATGTCAGCCAATCACTCAATCCCAATTATAATATTAATAAGTCAAATAGCATTTTCATTGAACTAATCAGCCAGTACAATGATTGACCGTTATCTTCGCGATGACAGTCAATTAGAACTCACGCGCATCTCGATCTTGACATACAAACCGACTTGCGAACTAATATACTGTCTTAATTATTATGTAATTTAGATAGATAGAAATTCTTTATTGCACACAAAGAAATACAGATAAAACTTAAAACTAAAACATTGTGCGCAAAGGCGGCCTTATCACTAAAAGTGATCTCTTCCAGACAACCTTTGGAGTAGGACAAGTTAAGGAGGACTGTAGAGTAGAGCAGGGCAATAAATAAATACTGTAATTTACTACTTTTGGCTTTTGTTTGTTTTAAAAGTATAAAAATATAAATTGTGTACTATTGCTTAATAGGGATGATGACTGTATTCAAAAATTCAAAAAATAATTAGTTTGTCTTTTAGGCTATTAAAAATAATTGAAACATATTTTTATCTGATTAAATACATAAATAAATACAAAGATACAGAGCATCAAAGTTACGTAGTGGAGGATATTGACGTCAATCCTATGTAAAAATCATACCTAGACATGATGTCACGAGCAACTTTAACCCAGTGTATCTTTGTCATCTTTAGTTTAAGAGAAGTAACAAAAAATACGTGTCGAATATTTTAAAATAATCTATGTGATGGACTAAAAATATTTTTTTAAGTCATCATGCCTTTTGTTACTTTTTTCTTGCCTTCCTGTTAAATTGGGGCCCAATCTGCTAATTTAAAGTAGCCTTAGTTGAGTGTGGGCAGAGTATCAATGGCTTTTTTGACATATTTGGTATTCTGCTAAAAAATGGCCTATACTGATTGATAGATAGATAGATAGATAGATAGATAGATAAATGATTTATTCACTGCACAGTACATAAATAACAGTTAACAGTAAATTCAATTGATTACAAGCACACTTAATGATAAAATAAGGTGAACATAGTTACAAAATTGTGATGTGTGATTGCTTCATATCGTGTACTGTGACAGCGAAGAGGTTCTGACTCAGCGAATTGCGATTCTAATTGCGACCAATTGTATAAAAAAATGACATTGACACGCTGCCGACACACAACTTAGAATATTATAAGTTATCTGACTTGGGCCCCTGGATATTTATACATTTATGCTTGCTTAGCATGGCACTCCGTGACAAGACGTTGTCGTGCGTTTGTCACGCTTACGTCTCTGTCTATAGTATTAAATGTGATAAGGACAGCATACGTGAGATAATTGTCGCGGCTCGCCATGCTAAGCCCCAAGATTAGAATCTTGTATACCTAGGCAGGTTTGTATACCTAGGAGAAGCGGTGGTAGCCCAGTTGGTAGAACGCTTGCCTTGAACTCCAAGGGCTCGGGTTCGAATCCTGCTTGCTTAGCATGGCACTCCGTGACAAGACGTTGTCGTGCGTTTGTCACGCTTACGTCTCTGTCTATAGTATTAAATGTGATAAGGACAGCATACCCCAACTAGCAAAAAGTGGTTTTTAATCTCTCTTCAGGATCAATTTTCCTAGGACTATATGAGACTTACATCCACATATAAACCCGGAAAAGGGCCCACTTTATAAGTACACTTTTATTTATATCTTGTTTATATTAGACTGCTTCAATACCGTTTACTCCTATATTGCTACTGTAATAGAATTACGTAAATTCAATTAGTCCTGCAAATCCCAATATAAGTAAGTTATAGGAAAAAGTGAGATGAATTTGAGCCTCGCAATCCTACTATAAGCTCACATTTTGTGATCTGTCAGATTGTGTTCAGTGTCGGTCCTGGATTTTTTTAACTCCTTAAAAAGGTAAGTTTATTAATACTTATTTATTTAACTTAATAATAAAACTAATGTCAGCCATAGTACAAAATCAAAAGCTTAATGTTGTTAGTCTGTTGAAAATTCGTAGGGCAATGTGAATTTACTGTATATTCTATCATGTTTTTGATTAAATTTTTAAAGCGCCTCTCGTATCTTACGTATTAACATTTTAATATTTTATGGTTTATTATAAAAATTTCATGAATAGGTGCCATTTTTTCTGTGAGCATTGTCAAGTGTGATTTAGTGACAATATAAGTCATACTGGTTTTATATTGACCAGTTTTAAAACCTAAGATGATCGCCATATTGTTACCAATTAGGGTTCCGCGTTGCCCAGATAATTACAAAGTCACTGATATAATTTAATTATAGTTTATAATTAATATAATTTATAGATTAACAAGTAATAGGAATATTTTAGAGTTTGTAGTATGAGCTAGATTTAAAATTGTTTCTATATTCAGGTTGCCAACGATCAAAATAAAAGTATGGTGATGTTCCTGGATATTGATAGATTTTTAACAAAAAAAGATTTCCGATCTTTAAATAACTTAAAGTGGCCTTGGAAAGCTACACATTTCTTGTTATCCAAGACATGTCCCGGTTGTCAAAGCATGGTTTCTATTAACACCAGAGATTTTCATGTAATCAAGTACCAAGACGAGATCAAATCTTTGGTGAATGAAGATTGGTTTTGGTGTGATAGTTGTTCCACCTACGCAATTTATGATCACTTCCCGAGAGACGAGTGCGAAATTTGTAACTAGTATACCTATCTAAATATGTACCTACCTACGAAACACAATAGTTTATTACCTTGTTTTATATGTGAGTTAAATTGCAAATACTTACCTATTTATATTGCGCCCTATGTGCTTAGTGCGAGTTTTTTTTACGCATCGAGAAAGTTAACGCAAATTTACTTTTGTATGAAATATGTATAGCGACATCTAGTGGCGAATAGAAGAAATACTATTTGTGAGTGTGAGTTTAAAAAGTTTACGTTAACGCAATCGAATGCGAGCAAGTCACGAAAACCGACCGTTTTTTCGCGTTTTGCGAGTGTGAGTTCAAATTTTTAGGCCTTTTGACATTTCGAATCGAAAACATTCTCACTTGCGTAAAGTAACGTTGTCACTTGAAAATTTGTGGTGAGAACTTTGTTTTTAAGAGTTATTTAGTGTTTTGTGATATTATAAATCAATGTCGGCGTGTTTTTTCTTCGCCTAATTAAAAATTACAAATATAAAGTTACAATAACAGTACCTAATTGATATCAGTAATAGTATGGGCAATTGGGCACTGCATTGTCTACCCAGGTATAAAAACTTTTTATTAAACTGCAATCAGCAATATACATATACACCTGCCTATGCTGTGGGATAATTGTATGCTTAACCATTAGGGTTTATTTCAAATGAAAAAGGTTTCAATGAAAACAATTTTTAGAAAAGACTTAATATTTATTCATATTGAATTATTAACAGTAAATATAAATTTATTTATACCATGCACTGCTCTACAGTCTTCGTTCCTAGTCCAAAGGTTGTCTGGAAGAGATCACTTTTAGTAATAAGGTCATCTTTGCGCACATTGTTATAGTATCTGCAAAGTAAAGTATTTCTATCGATCTATCTATTTATTACTTACTTAAATGTTATATTTATCAACTATTCTATCTAAAATATCTAAAACCCTTCCTGCTACGTTCAGCCATTGCCTTTGTGTTTCTACAACTAAGTTATTTATTCTATTTTGCTCCCTCTTAACTTCCATCAGTTCATTGTGTTGCCGAATCCTGAATTCTCTCCATTCTCTGTCACTTTGGAGAAAATAATCTGCAGATTGTGATGGCCTAGATCGCCTAGGAGGTGTTCTCCTCATAGGTCTTCTGGGAGATGTCCTGGCCAATCTTCTTGGAGATCCCCTCGGTCTTCTTCGTGGAGTAATAATTCTTCGGGGTGAGTCCCTGATATTTCTGTGGGGCGATGCCAGGGCCACAGGTTCAGGTTCAGTAACACAATGAGTTTCACAATCTGAAAAAATACATTTTAAATTATATTGTGAAATATAACATATGCATGCAATTTTTTTAGCCTAAGGTTGCCTGGAAGATATTTTTACTGAACAGTTAGGTTGTTTTATTTTTATTTCACTTGTAATATTATAAAATAAATAAATCACATTAATTAATAATGAATAATAATATCATATAACAATGCTAACTATGCACCTGTGAGATGCATCAAACTAAGAGTAATATAATTTTTGATCTAATTCAAAAGTTCCATTATTACCTTCTATATCTATAACATTTTCCTGAAGAATAAGATCTTGGGGAGATGGAGGTGGGATGAGGATCCTACTTGATGGCCCTGGTTGATTCCATTGGCCTGAAAGAGAATAAATTATTATAAAATAATTTTGGTAAGAAAAGATAGTTTTAAATCATTTCAGACATCTGTTACGAAAAGGTACAGACACATTATTACAGGTGTTTTATTGTACTATTACATTGTACTTTACGATTTGATTTATATTGATAAATACACAATGGAATGAAATACTTATCTAAGTTCCCAAGTTTAGATACATCTGTTAATCAATGTTAGGTCTATAAAAAAAGGCTGTACAAATACTTTAATAAAAGTAATTATCTTACCTTCTAAAACTATTATATCTGATAGAGAAGCTGATGTTGCTGTTTCAGGTGTGTTTTGTTCTTGTATATTAGTCTGTGACAAACATTATCATGTATTATTATAAAATAATAATTACCTACTGATTGAGGTGTTACAACAATAGAATAAAATCTAACCGGTGTGGGTCCGAGCTCGTCCACGGCCAACCTTCCCATTTGCTTTCCCATTATTTGGATGACTCTTTCCTCCAAGTCAGTTAGTTTGGTGTGCGTTGCTGGCCCACTACCAGTACCGCTGGCTACTCTGTGCAACCGAGCAGACTTTTTTTTGGTGTTATTTTTGTAGTCACTCAACACCTATAAAGTAAAAATAACACATACATTAATATACAAATTATTCATCGCTATCACCTAGGACATGCTACAGGTATACTAACATAAAATTATCACAATTTCATACTTTTTCCACTTCTCCGTAGATTTGGTGTCCCCACCACCATCACTATTTAATAAAGCAGCAAGTTGCTCCCATTGCTGTATACGGCCAATCTTTCCTTTGGGATCCTTAGAGGGTGTACTGAGATCTCCGTTTCTAAAAATTAGTAAATAAGGTATTTACAAGTCCCAAACAAATAGCACAAAGAAAACAAGACCAACAGCGATTTTACACTTACTCTTCCATGAACGTTACCAAAATTTCAAATTGTTGGTTACTGGTCTTCATTAATATGTATTTAATGAAATTAACTCAACTAACGCACAGGCACAACACAACATAATACTAATACATTCCACAAAAGCACAAAAAGGTTCACTCAAGTACTTATTTATCTCAACTTCTCAAGTGGTTGGCGGTGGCGGCAAAAATAAAAACAACCCGTCTAAATATGATTGTCACCTCTGTGTGTAAAAAACACAACGAGTTTTGGTAAACTTAAATTGGTAGGTTTATACGTCAAAGTCATAGATACACCATAGAGTTACCTACGAACTGCCAACATTATAGAAAAAACGTTCACGATTCGAAGTGAGTAAACGCGCTCGATACGTTACAGTCGATTGCAACTCGCACTCACATTTATTCACTTTACTTTTCGAACAGCGTTTACTCGATTAACGCGATGGTAAAGTTACGCATCAAACTCGCACTACGCATACTGTATGCGTAGTGCGAGTTAGATGCGTAACTTTACCATCGCGTTAATCGAGTAAACGCTGTTCGAAAAGTAAAGTGAATAAATGTGAGTGCGAGTTGCAATCGACTGTAACGTATCGAGCGCGTTTACTCACTTCGAATCGTGAACGTTTTTTCTATAATGTTGGCAGTTCGTAGGTAACTCTATGGTGTATCTATGACTTTGACGTATAAACCTACCAATTTAAGTTTACCAAAACTCGTTGGGTTTTTTACACACAGAGGTGACAATCATATTTAGACGGGTTGTTTTTATTTTTGCCGCCACCGCCAACCACTTGAGAAGTTGAGATAATTAAGTACTTGAGTGAACCTTATTGTGCTTTTGTGGAATGTATTAGTATTATGTTGTGTTGTGCCTGTGCGTTAGTTGAGTAATTTCATTAAATACATAATAATGAAGACCAGTAACCAACAATTTGAAATTTTGGTTACGTTCATGGAAGAGTAAGTGTAAAATCGCTGTTGTCTTGTTTTCTTTGTGGTGTTTGTTTGGGACTTGTAAATACCTTATTTACTAATTTTTAGAAACGGAGATCTCAGTAAACCCTCTAAGGATCTCAAAGGAAGGATTGGCCGTATACAGCAATGGGAGCAACTTGCTGCTTTATTAAATAGTGATGGTGGTGGGGACACCAAATCTACGGAGAAGTGGAAAAAGGTATGAAATTGTGATAATTTTATGTTAGTGTACCTGTAGCATGTCCTAGGTGATAGCGATGAATAATTTATATATACATGTATGTGTTATTTTTACTTTAAAGGTGTGGAGTGACTACAAAAATAACACCAAAAAAAGGCTGCTCGGTTGCACAGAGTAGCCAGCGGTACTGGTGGTGGGCCAGAAACGCACACCAAACTAACTGACTTGGAGGAAAGAGTCCTCCAAATAATGGGAAGGCAAGTGGCTACAGGGTTGGCCGTGGACGAGCTCGGACCCACACCGGTTAGATTTTATTCTATTGTTGTAACACCTCAATCAGTAGGTAATTATTATTTTATATTAATACATGTTATTGTTTGTCACAGACTAATATACAAGAACAAAAGACACCTGAAACAGCAACATCAGCTTCTCTATCAGATATAAGAGTTTAAGAAGGTAAGATAATTACTTTTATTTAAGTATTTAAGTACAGCCTTTTTTTATAGACCTAACATGGATTAACAGATGTATCTAAACTTGGGAACTTAGATAGGTATTTCATTCCATTGTGTATTTATCAATATAAATCAAATCGTAAAGTACAATGTAATAGTACAATAAAACACCTGTAATAATGTGTCTGTACCTTTTCGTATCAGATGTCTGAAATGATTTAAAACTATCTTTTTTTACCAAAATTATTTTATAATAATTTATTCTCTTTCAGGCCAATGGAATCAACCTGGGCCATCAAGTAGGATCCACATCCCACCTCCATCTCCCCAAGATCTTATTCTTCAAGAAAATGTTATAGATATAGAAGGTAATAATGGAACTTTTGAATTAGATAGTGCATAGTTAGCATTGTTATATGATATTATTCATTATTCATTAATGTGATTTATTTATTTTATAATATTACAAGTGAAATAAAAATAAAACAACCTAACTGTTCAGTAAAAATATCTTCCAGGCAACCTTAGGCTAAAAAAGTTGCATGCATATATGTATTATATTTCACAATATAATTTAAAATGTATTTTTTCAGATTGTAAAACTCATTGTGTTACCGAACCTGAACCTGTGGCCCTGGCATCACCCCACAGAAATATCAGGGACTCACCCCGAAGAATTATTACTCCACGAAGGAGACCGAGGGGATCTCCAAGAAGATTGGCCAGGACATCTCCCAGAAGACCTATGAGGAGAACGCCTCCTAGGCGATCTAGGCCATCACAATCTGCAGATTATTTTCTCCAAAGTGACAGAGAATGGAGGAAATTCAGGATTCGGCAACACAATGAACTGATGGAAGTTAAGAGGGAGCAAAATAGGATAAATAACTTAGTTGTAGAAACACAAAGGCAATGGCTGAACGTAGCAGGAAGGGCTTTAGATATTTTAGATAGAATAGTTGATAAATATAACATTTAAGTAAGTAATAAATAGATAGATAGATAGAAATACTTTACTTTGCAGATACTATAACAATGTGCGCAAAGATGACCTTATTACTAAAAGTGATCTCTTCCAGACAACCTTTGGACTAGGAACGAAGACTGTAGAGCAGTGCATGGTATAAATAAATTTATATTTATTGTTAATAATTCAATATGAATAAATATTAAGTCTTTTCTAAAAATTGTTTTCATTGAAACCTTTTTCATTTGAAATAGTAATTGTTAAGCATACAATTATTCCACTGCATGGGCAGGTAGGTGTATGTATATTGCTGATTGCAGTTTAATAAAAAGTTTTTATACCTGGGTAGAGAATGCAGTGCCCAATTGCCCATACTATTACTGATATCAATTAGATACTATTATTGTAACTTTATATTTGTTGGGATACTAATGATTACAAATAAGGAATGCTGGTATCTATTGTTAAGGAAACACGAGACTGTACATAGTAAAATCCTTTTATTTCATTAAAAATGGGAATGTTTTAGTCAAAAATAAGTAGGTAATTAATTACATTTTTTTATTTCTATTTTTTTCTAAAACTAGTACTTTAGGTGGGTTTCACTACCTGTATAACCGAGAGGAAGAAACGGCAAGAAACCTAACAGCACAGGGCCTTATGTTTACGTTAAATATTTTTTTTTTTAAATCATTACAGTAGTATGGAGTTTTACATAAATTTTCAATCCTGCAGCATCCAAAATAAACCAAAAGATGTTAAAGCTTAGTTTGAGGTACCTAATCAGAATGCCCCACATCAGCTGTTATTATTGTTGCAGTCTCCTGACTAATTGGTCTCTTATTGCTCTTCCACAAATTAGGTCAGTGGTGGGTCCTCACTCTACATACCTATCATCTTGATGGTCTCCTTGCTCTTCTGCTAGAATGAAAGTTAAAATTAAAACTAGAATATACATAGGTCTATTAATTCATATGTAGGTACCTTTATACCTAGGTAGACATTACATACCACTTATATTATATTCTTCTGCTTCTATATTGTCTAATGCAATTGCAAAATTATTCAGAATGCAGCAGGCCTGAATAATTCTGGCGCATTTTGTTGGCTTATAATGGAGAACTGTCTTTGTTTAAACAACGCCAACGATTTTTTAACCTCCCAAAAGTGTTTTCGATGACAACCCTGGCTGCACAGTGTTTGTCATTATAATTGGTTTCAGCACTGCGGGGCTCAGCTCCTGCAATGGGAGTCATTAACCACGGGCGTTGAGGGTAGCCAGAGTCTCCTAAAAGTATATACAAATGTAATTATTGTGATTGTAAACAATATTTTATTTATTTATGCCATATTAAATACATATTATAAATATAAAGATTTACATTGAATTTATTTACCTAAAAGCCACACTAATTCTCCATTCTGATGCAATGTCTGCATACAATTATTCACATTGCTATTTTCTCAAATGAATGAGTCATGATTAGCACCTCTGCATTTACATTTAAAATGCGGTACTCATCATCACATATCTGTAAAGAAAGTTTTTGTAAGATTCAAACTATTTCATTATAATATAATACTTGCAGTGTTCACCTTTTCTATTTATTTGTAGTTACCATTTGTACATTAAGGGAATGGTAGTGTTTCCTGCAATAATACCAATGTTCTTCTTCTTTGGGTGCTACCATTGCTACCATCAATCACTCCAGGAATACCATATTTGGCAAAGAACCTAAACCATCATTTCACAATAAGTAAACCAAGTGAATAAACAAAAACAAGTAACAATTTAAAATGTGAAGTTACCTTTGGCTTACTGTCTGTCTTGCAGCTGGAGTATCTGGGAATTCCATGTACTTGATAACCATGTTTTTGTGTAAAAGAGCTCGGCTAACCTCTTCAATATAGACGCTGCACATTTTTTGTGAGACATGCTTTGCAGCTCCTACTGGACGCTGATAAGAACCAGTGGCAAAGAAAAATAGTGCAGTGTATACCTGTAAATTATTGTTAAATATAATCAAAAAACACCTATGGATACATGTTATCTTTAATAATAAACATAGGTACTTAGATATAAGCATTCTACCTTAACTTCCAACGAAACTCTTTGAGAAGACTTTAGGTTTGTACCTAAGTCTTCTTAGCTCCGTACACAAAAACTTGAAGGCTTTCTTGGAAAAGCGATATCTTTTACGGAATTAAGCGTCCGTGAGGTCTGCCAGAGGGTCGCTATAGCTCGGGCTCTAGCACGAATACGGCACATCACACTGCATTGATCTCGAGCTCGAGCAGTCGATGACATCCTCCAGGCGAAGAAAAACGCGCCGACATTGATTTATAATATCACAAAACACTAAATAACTCTTAAAAACAAAGTTCTCACCAAAAATTTTCAAGTGACAACGTTACTTTACGCAAGTGAGAATGTTTTCGATTCGAAATGTCAAAAGGCCTAAAAATTTGAACTCACACTCGCAAAACGCGAAAAAACGGTCGGTTTTCGTGACTTGCTCGCATTCGATTGCGTTAACGTAAACTTTTTAAACTCACACTCACAAATAGTATTTCTTCTATTCGCCACTAGATGTCGCTATACATATTTCATACAAAAGTAAATTTGCGTTAACTTTCTCGATGCGTAAAAAAAACTCGCACTAAGCACACTGATATCTGAGCAATAGTAGAAACAATCTTAAGCCTGGTCCGCAGCGTCTCGTGTTTCTGTGTTTGTTTACTAACGTCATAAAAGTTTGCAAATAAAAATAAGAGCGTTGCCGTCGCTCCTTTGCTTACACTTTCGCTAACAACGAAAACACGACGCTGTGGACCCGGCTTTATGGATCTATCTGTCTTCGGTATGATTAATACGGCGAATCTCCGCGCGCACCACGCTTTTAATTTGGTGTAGTGTAGTGTTGCAGAACAATCGATAGTTAAAACAATCGATTAACAATCGATAGTTAAAACAATCGATTGTTAAACGTCATTCATTCATTCATTCATCGTTGTACAAATATGTACCCTATCGATTGTGTTTTTTTTTTGTTCTTTTTTTATTTGTTTTTGTGCTTTTTTTGTGATAGTATCGATAGTATTGCTGTTAACCGATACTATTGCAGCGAAAGCACAATCGATAGGGTACATGTTTTTACAACGATGAATGAATGAATGCATGACGTTTAACAATCGATTGTTTTAACTATCGATTGTTCTGCAACACTGGTGTAGTGTGTGCGAGTGAGTGAGTGAGCAGTATGAATGAATCTGTTGGAGAGTGAGGAAGTTGTGTCGTCCTTAATTTAAATTTTAGTAAATATTTGTTATATTACATTGAATTCAATTAGTTTTTCTAATTATTATAGGTACCAGTTTTAAGTTTTTTTTATTGAGTGTCGTACCAAATGCAAGTGTGTTAATCTAACCCATGTTAATTTTCAGATTTTTACAATCAAAATGCCGTTTAAAGTAGTGCAGACAATGGAAAAAGGTAGACTCAGATTGACGTCTGTACCCGATCAATGGGAAAATAATGGTACTTTGTTCTGGCCCAAAAGTAAACAAGAAAAACTGAGAAGGCAAGAAAACTGTAATCCAGAACCAAATTGGATACCTATCAATTGTTTAGTTAAAAGGAGAAATCTTAGAACTTTTAAAGACGCAGAATCTGAAATAGATGTCATGTCTGATAGGTCGGACACCGAGACAGATAATGAACGTTTTCAAACAAAACAGCTGCCTTTAACTATCCAAACGAAATCTTTAGCAGAGTCTTTTAATCAGATGGCGCAGGAGTTGGTACAGGTAAGTTGTATAGTAAGAAGTAAATTATTTACAGTTATTCAGGAAAGTATATCCCATGTGTTTGCCCGCACAAAACTCGATGACATCCTTTATTATTGTGTCGTTAATGGTCAATTTATATTTTATATTTCAGAATAATAACCAAGAAGCCAGTGCTGCTGCTATGCCTCAATTAGAAAACGTAACCCCAGATGAAAACTATGTTGCAGATCTAAATAGCGTCAAAAATCAAGAACCAAACTCTTTCCCAGAAGATATCAACCTAGGCAGTGACACTATAGAAAATAATCAAAGCATTTTGATCTTGAATCAAGATATACAAATACAGCAAATACAAGTGAATGTGCAAACTATTAAACAGGATGTGAAAACAATTCTTAATAATCAGAGTGCTCTATTTGAAGTTCAAAACAAATTAATATTAAAATATTCTGAGTTTCAGACGCAATTTGAAGAGTACATAAGACTATCTTCCAAATTACCGATTCAAAGACAGGATGACGCAATAAAAATAATAAAAACTTTAGAAGATATTGATACTTTTGAAAAAGAACTGTACGACGCAATATTAAAAGAGGAATATCGAAAAAAAATGCGTGGGTTATGTAACAGTGGAACTGGAAAGGGCACTACAAATGCGTACTACCTAATTGATCATTTATTTGACAGAGAGTTTTTTAAAGGTTGTTCTTGGACAGGATCGTCAAAGGACAGTAACAATATCAAAATTTGTTTCAAAGCTTACAAAAACACGATTAATTTTTTCTTCGATCTTGTCAAAGAATCAGACGAAACATTTACAAAAGAAGACTGTGAAAAGTTTTTTAAAATTGTAATAAAAAATTCTCGCCAACGCTGTGACGGCAATAAGAGGACATCTGCTGCAAGAAATAGGATTGGGGGCAGTCAAATAAAGAAAACTGCCATTGCAACATCTTCTGTACCCGCTACAACTGCAGAAGAGCCAAGTCCATTAAATCATGCACTTCTAGAACCTGAATCCTCACCGGAACAATATCAAGAGGATGGGTATGAGGAGTTGATTAACCTATCACGTGATTCTGTTACTGTGCAGCCGAATAATTAAGTATCTACCTTTCTGTCATTTATTTTTTTGACTAGTTTTTTTTTACCAATTACGGATTGTTTTTGATTTCTTTGAAAGTATTATAGCTTTAAAGTGCTAAAATAATTTTGAAATGGTGACTAGAGTTTTAAGAAATTATTATGTTGTTGTCACGTCGTCGTTAATTTGATTAACATTTGTGTTATTTATAATTATTATCTATTTTTAAAAAACTTTTTCTAGTTTTATGAGCGCGTTTCCACAAAAACGGAGTAAAGCAACGTAAGATGCTCAAGCTGTGCGAGCACGGAGCAGACTGTCAAATATAGCTATTAAAACGCTTGTCCACTCCGGTTATGTGAAAACGCATCCCTTTTTTTAAGTCTTTTGAAATGTTTAGGGTGACATAATACCTAATATTATGGTTACCACTAATGACAGGTAGTAGTTATACTTAAAAAATGACAACTTTAAAGACTATTTAAATAGACTGAGTTTAAGAGTTAATTTCTATATCTATATAGTTGTAAAACTGTTAGTCTGTTATTGTATAAGCTAATACATACCCCATTATCCGAGACTGATAAAAATATTAATGTAAGCTAAACTACAAATTACTACCGCCTACTTTTAAATGTTATTGTACCGATCTCTAGTATTCATTGAATGATTACTAAAAATAAATGTAAAACTTAAATTATTTTGTTTTATTTTATTTACACTAAAATTGTATTGTTATTTAACATTTATCTACACAATTATGACATACTATAAAGTATGTAATAAAGGAATCAAATATAGATTATTATTGAACAACACACTGACAAGTTTACATTTAATGTCTACAACTTTATACACATTTTTGAATTTATTAAGTTCCTGGAAATCACATTTATAAATGTTTAAAAATGATGAGCTTATAGGTTCTTCAAAGGCATTTTGGGTGTTTCTGATATGATAGCCATGTATTTCTATTACTTGCTGTTGGTTGTCATAATTTACCGATATAAACTCCACCACGTGATTAGATTTAGTTAGAAACCATTTATCTTGTTTCTTTGCTGACAATATAAACGTCTCCAATTCTAAAACCAAACCAGATTTACCGCTCTTTCCTTTATTTATTTTCGGACATTTCTTGTTTTCTTTAAGTCTCTCTATATCCATTGAAGACATTTCATTTATTCTTCTAGCGACTTGTTGAAGTGCTTTATTTCCTTGCCTAACCATTTTTTTTATGGAGCAGAGTTTATTCTCAAAACAATATGCATTAAAATTTTGGAGAATTCCAAATTTTCTTACCTCTTCAACAAGATGTAATAGGTTATGTATATTACTAGTGATATAGTCTTTTCCATAAATGGACTTAAATTTTTCAACAAAATATTTTAGCATTTCTTCAGCGACACGAAGTAACTGGAAATAATTCTCATTGGAGCAAATAGTGATAGCACAATATAAGTGCATGAAATGATTATAAGGTTCAGTCTTTTGGACTTCCTTAAGTATTATAAAACTGAGATAGTAAAAAAAACAACGATACTCAGATCCCTTCCAATGAGCTAAAACATCGACCGATCTTACTGATCTGTGTATCTCTTTAGGCATTTTGCAATTTCTCAAAAAAATATTAATCTTCTCTATATTTTGAGCATTCCATTTCGTAATATAAGTTCCAAAATTTCCGTCTCTCCAACCAATTAGAAGCCGCTTCATTAAGCCCAGATCTATTAAATGCAGTGAGTCCGCAACCGGAAAATCTTCTATCATATCAATGTTTAGCTTTAATAACGGTGAATCTTTCTTGTGATGTTGTCCATACTTCTTTGAACGAAACTCGTCATTGTTTCTTTTAAGACAGTTAGATTCAGTAAATGTCACTGTATTCGATTTATGAGAATATTCACCGACGACTGTGCATTTTAGGCATCCATGTTTGCTATTAAAATTGGAGACGCCTGAAATAAGTTTAACAGCATCAGTTACATATTATTATAAACATATTTTTAAATACAAATGTAATAAACTTGAATCTACTACCTTTTATCATCGCCCTGGCTGGTGAATCACAAATAAAAGCTCTTAGTTTTACATGCACTACTTTTTCATCATTTAGGTCAGTAACATTATTTAGTATTAACCCCTGTTCAAGTTGCTTCATTTCAGTCACAAAAGGCCCTAAAAATGCATCAAGATCTGATGGTTTTCCATCTCCACCATAAATTCCTGTTGAAAGAAAAGTCCTATTTTATTACAGTGTACAGCGTAAATGGCACAAAATTAATATTGGTAAAAAAAGCATACACATTATACTACTTGGTCATGAAGCTGGTAACTTTAAGTAGAGTGCGTTTCATGAAATACTTCCTATGCCAGAATGTTGGCAGCTTGGAAATTAGTACGGCGAAACATGAATTATTCAGTCATCGCCATACAAATTTCCAATGCTGCCAATATTCCGGCATACAAAGTATTTCATGAAACGCACTATAAGTACGAGTATACTATTAAAGTATTTTTTTACTTACCCACAACAAACGGTGCCAAATTTGGTATTTCGAAGATGGTACATAATATAGGCCAAAACTGGTATCGCGAACTATTGAAAACTGGTAATCCATCAATATTAATATTCAGAGCAACCTGATTTGGTAGACAGGGAACATTTTCAAAAATTCTTTTCAAACATTTGATTAGACCATTGTGCCAATAGTGCCCTGGGGGCGATATAGTAATGTGTACGTCTTCCCTATTCGTATCTAGTAGTGTACGTGCATCTTTAGGCAAAACATCATTTATTCTTATATTAATAATTTCCAGTAGTGAGTTTAATGCAGCATGAGAAATATTGAAGTTTAAAGCCCAGTCTTTAATAGAATAACGCAGTTCTAAGTTTTTGTTATAATCTGAAATTACTTCCTCATTATCATTTTCAGAATCGCTCAATTCTTCATTATTCCTTTCGTAATCCAAACCTTTTTCATCTAAAATACTACAGTTGTCGTGTCCGGAACCCTCGCCAGAATTCGCGATTTGGTCTTCACCAGTTGAATTTAATATATTAGTGCTTACTGTGTTGATTATATCTCGATAGCTCTTTTTAACTTTTCTTTTATAAGAACCACTTTTTTTAAACCGTTTCCACTTATTTAAATCCATTTTCAATATCGTAGAAAATAACAGTTGCAATTATAATGGCTGATGTCCAATCCTTAAATAGAATTTTCAAAACTACGTAAAGCGTGTTTTCTCCTATATTGGTCGTTTCAAGCAAAAATAGCCTTTTAAGAGTTTTGGCCAGGATTGTTTAAAATTACTAAGACTATATCACTACTATGGAATGCTTTTATAAGTGTAACTAAGATTATAACGGCCTGTGATAATTCTGTATAAAAATATCTTATTTTCTTGCGTGGCATTATAATCTTAGTGATTTTATTCATCGTTGAATCGTGCATATAAAATAGCTTCTAAAACCTGCCAAAAATATAAATGATTTTCAATAGTTAAAATTGAAGTTACTTATATTGACCATAAAATATTAGCTTATATGAGGATATAAGTATAAGTAAAAGGAGCGATTGCACTTAAGTGTATATACTCCTGGTAAATGCTTCTAGAGGAATTTAAGATTAAAGTGCTCCTGATCTGTAATCTTATAGGCGCATATAAGTCTGAGCTACAGGATTATTTACTCCTAAGTGCAATTAGTTTTGTTCACAGCTTTTATAGGAGTGCTAATCCATAAGTAGCCCTGAAATTGTTTCTATATACCGATATAAGTTCAAATTATAGGATTAAACATACTGAAGTCAAAACGGCATTTATTAAAACTGTTAAAAGCGTAGTAGCACACATCAAACCCATAATCGGAGCTATATAAGTCCATTTAGCATTAGAAAACTGGATTCCAGGACAATTTTGCTGGTTGGGACGTGAGATAATTGTCGCGGCTCGCCATGCTAAGCCCCAAGATTAGAATCTTGTATACCTAGGCAGGTTTGTATACCTAGGAGAAGCGGTGGTAGCCCAGTTGGTAGAACGCTTGCCTTGAACTCCAAGGGCTCGGGTTCGAATCCTGATGCGGGCACGTACCTCTGAGTTTATTTCTCATGTATGGATCAATTTATTCGATTACCACTTGCTAACGGTGAAGGAAAAACATCGTGAGGAAACCTGCATACACCAAAGAAGAAATTCGAAGGTGTATGTGAAATCCGCCAACCCGCACTAGGCCAGCGTGGTGGATTACGGCCTATTCACTCTCTGTATGAGAGTAGGCTCGTGCCCCTCGGTGGGGACATATATGGGCTGATAACGACGATACCTAGGCTCTAACTAAAGTTTGATTTCGCAAAGAAAGACCTCACTTGTCCTTGACTTGAATATTTCGTGATCTATTGACAAACACAATGTTCGCATGAAGCGTAAGCACATGAAATTGATAATTACAAATAACATTGCGCGGTGATTAGCTATGGCAAAATCCAGGTATTCAAATGTTGCGTGTAAGGTAATTACAATTAATTAACTATTCATTCGGAACGTTCGTTCATGTTTGCTTTTTTTTGTAATTGGACATGTTTTTGTAATGCTGTAGTAGGTTTGTATGTGGTTTGAATGTCAAGGCGAGATTAGAAAATTTGTTGTTAAGTTAGTGAATAACGATAAGACGATGTAGCACTCACGTTGTACGTATTAACGTAATACTAGATAAGATGACGACTCAAAATGGACCAGTATGGCCAAGATTAACAAGAAGAGCCAACTCCAAATAGACATGGGAACATGGGAGGCTATGCCAAGAGAGAGAGGCAGACAATTAAGTAAGTGAATTATGTAAAGATAAAATTCTGAGCTTGACACCTTTATGGATAGACATCCAAAAAAAGCCTCTAGGCTTTTTTTAAGCGGCTCAGAACAGAAAGTCTCTGTAGGAGAGAAGCCTTTGCCTAGCAATGACGGCTAGATAAGATTAGATTGTGTTGTTTGATTTGACAAATTGAACAATACAATATAATGACATAAGAAATCTTAAAAAAGTGTTGTCATTTGGCATATCTTTTTTTTTTTTAATTTTATAGTTTGGCAACCATGCTAGGCGCATATTTTGCCACCGTCAAAGTTTGGCATATCTTGGCAATGCATTCTAAGATTGACGGAATACGCATATCTATGCGTTATGCGTGTTTCGTCAACACTGACATTTATCAATAGCCTTCAAAAAGTTTCTAAATCTCCTTTCAAAATAAAAAAATACACAATTTCATTTCACAAAAGGTTTGAAACGAATCCGTTTCTGAAACTCGAACTCGCACCTTTGAAGCAATAAATTCTTTCTCTTGTCGCCTCCTAATAGGAAATCTAGTTGAGTGGAAACTACTGGCCGCAGGACTTTGCGCTGCTGAAAATTCACTTTTTGTTGAGCCGTTTTCTAATACTTTTCCTTTTCTGTTGGATTTTGTACGAAACTAATATCTTTAGATGTTAAAAACGTTTTAAGATTTAGATTTTGAGAGAGATCTGTCTTTTTTTCTGAGCTCTGTTTTACATTAAACACCTTAGTATTTTGAGAAGAAAGTACTATAAATAGACCTTAGAAAACATAATTTATGTAGGTTAGATTATAGTCTATTTAGGTATCACTAAGAAACAGCTTGGTTTCTATTAAATTACTGATTAATGAGTTCCATTAGGTAGAGACATTAGTTTTTACTGAATCTATAAATAAAATCAGATAGATATTGCTGCGTTCTATCAGTACTTAATTAAATGTGGAAGAAAATATTGTTTTTCTCACTAATGCTGTCTCAATATTACATTAAATATTTTTTTTTAACACCACTACCGACAGAAAAACAATAAGTAGGTATCAAAAATCCGGTCAGAAAAAAGGTATCTGGAAGCCGATACTCCTTAAAAAAACTTCATTAATAAATCCACAAATTGTGAAAGTGTAAATTTTAATTTAAATTTATAGTGGTAGTAAAATGGTGCTTATCAGAATTGATGGCGGAGCTTCAGGATCAGTAATGGCTTCTGTTATTTTATTACGCATTTCTGTGGCAACACCGCTCGATGTGTTTACACGGTGTAATGGGTCATTAAAGTACCTACTGATGTTTATTGCTACTTTTTTAAGTACGTAGATTTTCTGCTATTTTAACTACGATAGTGTGTTTCAATGTGGATTGTTAATCCATTGAAAATTGTTGAATCTTTAAAAAATGAAGATTTATTCTCCAAATACGATCACATTACAATTTATTGTCAATATCACATGATGAATCAATATGAAATATTTACAAAAAACTAAAAATAAAAAACAAACTTGATCTGCCCTTTAACGCCAGGAAAATGACAACGAATGATATAACAGTTAATTACAAATAAATTACAAATAACAAACGGCGATCTGTCAAGGAACATATAAGTTATTATAATCAGCATTCAGGGTCATACTGTCTGTGATTTTGTTGGCAATCGCCCAATAGGTATGGCTCTTCTATATAATACAGTAAAACATCAATATGTCGCATAGTTTATTTCACTATCACTATTGTGTTTTATTAAAACATGCCAGGTGTGTGGTATAAATAGTCGTACTTATATTTGTTTCAAAGATCATGATTACAACTGATGATTTGATCACTGTATTTTTCTTTAGAGTTTTGCAGAGCCTAAAAGCATAATTAGAGTTCAAAATACCTTTTATAAAATATTTTACTCAGTCACATGCACACAAAGCGTTGGGCGAGAATAGCCACAGAATGGGTGCCGGAAGACGGCCAGCGCCGCCGAGGTAGGCCCAAGAAACGATGGCGCGACGACCTGAGCATATTTAGGGAAAATTGGTGGGAAGCCGCCACCAACAGAAATGTGTGGAGAAGCATGGGAGAGGCTTTTGCCCAGCAGTGGGTCAATATAGGCTAATAAAAAAAAAAAACATACATATGAATGTGACAGACAGGTGGGCGTGACAGATAACTGCCACGCATATTTCTTGTCATTCTGGCAATACTTATCTCCTTTACCTTACAGTTACTGCAAAAACAACTCACTTTTATAAACCCGTTTTAGTACAAATCAATGCAGTTATTATAAAAATTGTTACTTACCTAGATTGTAAAAATAAAAATCTAGGTTTTGGTGTGATTTTAAACAGTGATTTTAAACAGTGATTTTAAACAGTGATTTTAAACAGTGATTTTAAACAGTGATTTTAAACGAGATGATTTCCACCGTTTTTTAGTTACTTTGATTTAGTTTATGCGTACATTCATCCCTAAAGACTTTTAATGTTTTCCAAAATCTTTCCTAACGAACAAAAATTAAAGAACAAATTCGCAAATAAACTGCAAACGAACCCGCACTTCTTTACTAGTTCGGCGAGGGCAGTGAACGTCCAAAAATAAGAAGTCTCGTCTGTCGCGACGTCACAATTGGAATTTAAACTATCACGCGACGATATTGTGATGTGGTAAATAACGTCATGGCGAATACGTAGGTATATAGTTGTACAAATCTATACCTGATTAGGACAAAATATTGTTAAAATAAATGGTTTTAAAACGAAAAAAATATTTAATCTTGTGACTTGCATTAAAAGAATTCTAATTCTAAAAAAAATATTTATAAAATATGTACCGCTCTTTAAAAAATAATTACGACATTCGATTTTCATTTCTAATGAATCTGCAGTAAGTAGGCACTTTATTTATTCTATCCTAAAGATTGAATTGAACATACTGGACTACTGGATGAAGGATGTATGTTTGAATACCTACATAGCCTAATTTAGCACGAAATTTTGTAAACGAGTAGATAGTTTCAGTGATCTGCTGTAGTATAACTAAAATTACACAATTTGCTTCATTTCGACGCAGACGTCACTTTTATGGTTATTGTGTACTTATTCGTACATAAATAAAAGAACTGGATACAATAATCTACCAATTTTAGTGTCAAATATCGAATACGCATAGCAACATCTTGAATAGCATGGTTAAAATAAAGTTACGTCATTTAATTACACAACTATACATACATACATATCCGTCACGCCTCTGTCTCTGCCTACCCCAATGGGACTAATATATACCTCCTCCTGGCTCATAAAATCTTTATAATATGCTTACGTAGTTTTATTGTAAAGTTTATTTTCGTATACAAGAATGTATTGTAAAACTATATAACAATCTCAGCATGCCTGTTGTAACTCTTGTAACAATGCCAAGCGACCAGCGCCTATTGTTATCTTAATAGCAACAAGTGAATACGAGAACATCTGCTCTTCAGGCGTTTGTGTTGTATATTCTTATGTTCATAGTTTATTTAAATAAACTGTCAATGATCTTTAAAATTATAATATACTAAAGGCTACCCGCTACTTAGTTCGTATTTGTTTTCATATCTAGGGAAAAAGTTTTTTTTTTTTGCTAGCCATTAAGATCACACCGCTGGGCAAAGACCCATAACTTTCCATTTAGCACGGTCTGCGGTGGCGTCCCGCCAAAATGGCGACGGGAAAAATTGTGATTACTCAATAATAGGTATAAACTTTGTTTATTTTGTACATATGCTCGTAAGCTACAATATTGCAAAGTGTCATCAAAATCCATTCAATAGTTTTTGCTTCTTTCGCTCATTCTTTCTGCATACTCAAACCATCTAAGCATCCCTTTCTCAATTCTTGTCACTACATATATCTTTCTGTCTGTATATTTCGCAAAAAATAACAGTGAAAAATAAAAGTAAGAACCTTTCCAAACTTTTCACTTCGAAACTTAGCAAGCTCAAGACGTTCTTTCATAAATTGAGTTATATGCGTTAGGTTGACCTCTTTGCCTCATACTGTCCCTTGGGCGTCATAGTTCACACCCTTGGTCTTTCCACTCCATACACGAAGTAACAATCTCCCTTGGCATTACACGATATTACATAAAAAATATTACGGACGTGTTTTTCGAAGATAATTTTTTCTTGATGGTTTTGAATTAAGTATGTTGGGAGAAAAGAAATATGGTTGTTTTTAAAACGGTGTGGATATATCTTCTTTTTGTATGAAACCAAGCTATCCGTCGCAGTTTCAACACAACAAAATGTGTAATCAATGATGCACATTGTTTTTATGTACTTATGTGTGTATTAGAGCCTTTGTGTGCCAGACTCACCATAAATTCGGTACCTGATAACTGCCAAAGGAATCACCATCCAGATTTCATGTTTGGGGATCATTTTTACTTATGTTGGGTGCACATCTTTATCTTTATCAGCCCATATATGTCCCCACCGAGGGGCACGAGCCGACTCTCATACAGAGAGTGATGGAAGCACATATGGAAGAAAATTTCCGAATTTAAGGAGAGTCTGGCACCCTAAGGCTCTTGGGCTATATGTAGGATTACGATAATCTTGGCAACTAGTAAGCACATGTTCATAGAGTGTTCTACACTTAATTAATAAAGATAGTTTTAATACATTTCATTCATTTAATCACATATTTAAGAGCCAGGCTCTTGTCGGTGGAGTAATTGCCATCTTACAAAACATTGATAAAAACATGTATTATTCATTCTAGCCTTATTTATAAACAAAAAACTTATCACAGCTTGAGAAACTGTAATTCTACAACAATAGAAAAACAAAATGAAAAAAGAAAAGTATATAAAAAGTGAAGTAGTAAAAAGGTAACGCTGCTATTTTGATGGAAAATGTATGTAAACAGAAAATACTCGCGATGGACTTAAAACTTAAGTGAACGTGACTCAGGAGTGTTCACGTAAAGTACGTAAAAGGTTAACGTAGATATAGTATTAATATATTCAAAGATATGTTTGTATGTTTGTGATATTTTTGTGCTAATATTACGTGTATAAGCCTAAAAACGTAAATTTTTAGACACTACATTTTGCTAGTTTTTTTTTTAAATATTGAATTAGTTCGCAGATTTAAAAGATCGAAAAAATAAAATATTCGGAGTTTTGAAGTATTATCTCAATATTTGGAGCATAATCTCTCACATAAATATGTTCATAGTTAAATTCGGACAAAGCTCCAGTGTACGTGAAATAAAAAACATTTTTGGTAGGTTCTTACTGCTTTAATGTATTTATTTTTAATTAAACAATTCCATAATCACCCTGTATATATTTATTTCATACTTCCAAATAATCAATCAAAATGAAACTAATAACCTCTCATAACATTTCAAACGCAGCTGTCGCCTCGTAGCAAGTCCGTAGCTTAGTCGTAGCAAACCGCTACGCAGGGCGGCTCGTAGCTATCGATCGTAGCCTCCTGGGCTTACATTCTTACATGGAATCGCACCTGGAACATTCCAAATAGGTTTATTTACTAGTTTTAGTTATTCATTTGTTTTGGTTACCCTCTCTCTTAGTCTTTGGGGAAATTGTGCAGTTTTATATATTTATTCGATTAAATGTCTAACCGTAGAGTAACGAATTCAGTTATTGAATTTTGTAGAAATGCTTTATTTGGAAATAAAGGTAATTTTATTTTATTTTGGAAAAATATTTTGAAAATTCTTTAATATAAAACAAATAATGTACGGATTGAAATGGTACTTGATTCTATAAACATGTAATCTAAGTAATGATTATATTTTTCGATACAATTTTATTTCACACAAAAACATATACACGCATAAACATACACACATCAAAACATACACACATAAAAACATATACACACAAAAACATATACACACAAAAACATGCACACACATAAACATGCACACAACATTGAACATACACAAACATTTAAGACTTCAATTGTATCTAAGCACATTACACAAAAGAAAAATTCGATCATCTGGACATGAATCCAAAACAAAAAACATAATTTAAAACACCTGTCCAAAAAGCAAACAAATTAAAAAGTTAGAAACATAACGTGACGTCACATTTCACATTGAACCTTTGAGTATATAATATTCATGGAGGAGCCATACCGTCTGGATCTGCGTGCCTGGTCTGGCGCAAAATGGCTACCTTTTTGTATGGTATTTCTTATCGTTTGACAGGTCATCTACCAAGACAACTATGAAAAACTTGGCGCAACCTTGGCACGCTGTCATATACTCATTTGTATATGAAAAAAATGGGGCCACTCCTTATATTCCTTCCTCATTGCATGGAACACACGTGAACACCGCGTTACGCAGAACTCGTAAACTTTCGCATAATTTTTGTTTGCATATTATTGCTCTGTATGTAACTTTATGATTACCGTTCCGTGTTACGCTTTTTATTATTTATTTATGTTATGAGTTGTAAAATTGTTATTAGATTCGGGGTTTTGGATTTTTTAATTTGGTAACGTTACAATGTTTAGGTAAAAAATATTTAATCTATCTAAGCAGCAACTGACAGGAATCTACCATGGAGAAGCATGGAAGAGGCTTTTGCCCAGCAGTGGGACGAAACAGGCTAATAAAAAAAAAGTATTTACACCTGATTGGAACTTTTTATTTATCTAAGTTTTATGTCTTACTGTGAACTAAATTAGCACTACAAATACTGGTAATAAGTAATTAATATAAAACTTTTCATGATCATGCTCTGGTCATCTAAGTATAAATAGTTTTACATTTGATCTTTTATGATCATGTTGTGGTCATCTATAAAATAATTTTACATATATCTATCTACACATTTGTTGCAGAAGTCATACCATGTGTTTTTTTTAGCCTATGTTGTCCCACTGCTGGGCAAAAGCCTCCCCTATGCTTCTCCACACATTTCTGTTGATGGCGGTTTCCCACCAATCTTCCCTATACGTGTTCAGGTCGTCGCGTCATCGTTTCTTCGGCCTACCTCGACGGCGCTGGCCGTCTTCCGGCACCCATTCTGTGGCTATACTCGCCCAACGCTTTGTATGCATGCGACTGACGTGGCCAGCCCAGTCGAACTTTATTTTGGCGGCTTTTCGTCCAACATTTGCGACCATGTGTTAATGTAACTAATTGTTACCAACCTTAAATAAATAAATCTACATCGTCAAATCGGGCACAAGACCGCCTAGAGTGGAAGAAGAGGGAAGAGGCCTATATCCAAGAATGGATCTCCCAAAGGCCAACATCATGATGATGATGATGACATCGTCAAAATTGGTAACACATTGCAACTCTCATGTATACTCGTAAGTTTCACTACAACACGACTAAACGCAACTAAGCAAAGCTTTAGCCAGTTGGTGTGTCTCCGGAAACGCTCGCCTAGGTAAACTTAGCTCGGCCGGAAATTAGAGTCTGTTTGCAACGTATGAATCTCGGAGCCAATCACTTGTGCTATCTGGTACTTAGTTTATGCAATGCAGTTTGTATTTTGTTGGTTTGGACCTTGTAGGGATGCGATTTGTCGATTGTATTTTTGTGGGAAATGTGGATAGTTTGGTTGTTTGGGATTTTTTTTGGTGCTTATTTTTAAAATTTATTTAGGAAATTGTTTTAAAGGTTATTTTTTTATGTTAAAATGGTTAATACTGCCACAATATCTTCATTGTTTTTAACTTTTAAGATATATTGAATTTGTATTGAAAAACTGTATCATTTTTATCACTTCGTCACTCAATAACAAATTTAATTTAAAATACGCTAAATAGCAAATAAAATAGTTCATACATATACATCAGGGTAGACAGAGACCACTTCTCCCCACTTGCTACGATTCAAACACACTTCTTTCGCTTCATCCACATTCAATCATACATGCACGGCGGTTTTGGGTACTCCTGACTTAGCCTTCAACAAGTCCCCAAAACCTAAAATTCGTATTACAAAACAAAACACTCGCAAAGAAAACATAACATCAATATTTAAACGTATGTTTAGTGCTTACGTCATCGTAGCTCATAAATCTAGTAATATAAACACACCAAGCCCGATCTAGAACTAAATAAAACCTATTCAAAATCTAACATTGTTTACACGGCTTAGAAATTTTACCGTTTGAAATGTTATGACATTTATGACGTAAGCCATGAGAACTAAGATTATTGTTGGCGCGTGTTTATAAATTGTATACTTAGATGTGGACGATCCCCATATGTCTGGTATAATGGCCAGTTTATGAATGATAGGCCGGCCCATCAATCAGTCAACAGCTAGGGTTGGGATTTGGACGGTGAAAATATTTTGTGTTATCGATGTTTTCTTTTTTTTGTCTCTAAATTTTTCTGATGTTTTTACAACAATTTTTATTTATGAATTTAAAGTGTGTTATTCAATAATATAAAATAATTGATAGGTTTAATTGACGAAAATTATATAATGTAATTTTTTCATTTTGTATGTTCTTGGCTCAACAATTTATTAATATCTTAAATAGTGCTTACTTCTTAATCAACTAGACCTCATCGCCCTTGTACTAGATTTATTATGAGACAAAACATCGGAACATTTATTACACACATTAGCACATTAGCATAGTTACGTAACACAACCGTCAAAGTTATTAGTCAATACAATACAATACAAATATTCTTTATTGCACACGAAGATATAAGATATAGAAACAAACAAGAATATAAGAAGGAACAGGCGGCCTTATTGCTAGGTAGCAATATCTTCCAGGCAACCTTAGGGTAAGAAATAGTGAGAAATAGGTAATAATGGTTGCGGGTAATTAGTCCTTAATACATCGTTCTCTCTTCTTCTATTTTACGATAATTACAATGCTAGGTACATAATAAAATATTTAATGTCCGGTAACTCTTTACCAATAACTGGCTATAAATCAAACCGATTACGTTTTATTTATGAAACGAAATGGATAAATAAAATGGATAAATAAAACATTGTCTAAGTTAATTAACATTTATCGATATATAACGATATCGATAAATACATATCGATAATAAAACACTATTTAGGACAAATGTGATGGCTACCACCGCAGAAAGGAATGTTTCGTTGTTTTCATACGTCACGGCGCGTTACGATGATATGATTTATGTTACGATAGCCTTCCTGTTCAACGTTATTTAATGCTTGATTGATTATTGTATAAGTATTTACCTACAATTTTGTTTGGTGGTTATAGGTTTTCAAAATACGAGTATATATTATTAGGATATCTATCTATATCTTGTCTTATTATGTATAGTATTTCTATACCTCCTACATTCAACTTTAACTTTAAGTTACCTACGAATACATATTTTTTAATTTTGAATAGATTTGTTTCGTGCAGTTAATCATCTATCTTATAAAATATTTTGATATTCCTTTCACTCAATTAAACACATTATTACAAATACAAGTGTTAACTTTTTAAACAATTTGCTAAAAAAAAGCGAACAATTGTTTTTCGCTAACTTATTCCATCATACTTAGTTTTAAAATTAAACGATTCAAAACAAAATACTACACAAATCCTACTTTAGCACTCTCTAAATAAGTGGAAAATCTAAATCTAAGTACCAACTTTAAAAGTGGGGGCACTAAACCGAATTCCAAAGTGGGCAGACAGCATGAAGGAATGTAACTCCCCCCATCTGAAGGGGAGACCCGCAATAAATGAAATTCTGTATTAATGCAATATCTCAGGTACAACAAAATGAAATATTTCGAATTTATGTCCGCCGTTTTGTTCTTAATAAGTTCTTCTCGTGGGGGAATTTAATTTTGTGTTTTAGTATCCATTGTGGTTGTATTTTCTAATGTATTACATGCGTATATGGTGTTTTATACAGGGTGAATTTGAATTCGATCGACAAAATTTAAGGCAAGGTTATTTTTACTTCGGTTATTAAGAAAAAAATAAAATTATGCGAAATTAATAAAAAATAAAAAAAGTTTTGTAAAAGAAAAGAAATACAAATTTTGAGTGACTTTTGGTGACTGTTGGTTTGGTTTGGTGACTTTTTGACTTTTGGTTGACATTTAATATCACTTTTCTAACATATAATAAAAAAAAAATATTTCCAATATTTTTAAATTATGCAGAATTATTCTAATTCGATATCACAACATCGCCTTTAATTTTGTCGACTGAATTCAAAGTCACCCTGTAGTAAAATATTATAAAACACCTGCCGATATTTTATGCTTTCTTGGGTTTTTGAATAAATTCACTCCTGCCTATCCAATAACGTACAAGGGCATTCAAACATTAACCCGTTTTCGTTTAGTTTGACGGTTTGTCCATAGCCGAAACGTCAAAAGAAACGAACTAACCTCAGACTATCTTTAAACCTCGTTTTGTAATAAGGGAGTGTAGGTTTTTTTTAAATTTTAACCTTAGATACAATTTTTGTTACAAATGACTAGATGAACTAATTTACTGTGCTAGGTACCAACTATTAGAAGAATTTTTTTTTCGTAATTCCACTCATGCTTCTCGACTCGAGAATATCTGATGAGCTTTTTAGATATATATTTAGTAATAAAATCATTGTATATAACATGCATACTTACCAACTTTTTAACAAAAATACACAAAAGAAAATATACACAAACATATAACATTCCAGACTTATCTATCCGATACATTATACAAGCAAAGATCGCGAAAACCATTTTAAAACAGATTTTTCTCGCTCTCAAGCACAAAATGCAGAGAATATATCCGACGTAAAATATATATGCACATAATTCTCGAGCGTTCATATATTATTCAAGTACAGTTGCAATAGTTGCACTGTGGCAGCTGAGGAATCTTATGATTTAGACGTTGTAAAGCTAGTCTAGGTTTAGATACAATACCTAGGTCTTAACTGAAGAATTTTGATGAAAATGTATAGATTTATGTTTTAGTATATATTTTTTAAATGATTTGGAACCTGTTTGACAGTTATGGCAGATGAAACCTAATAGTTACTGTGAACCTTATCATACCTTTTAACGTCTCCACTACAGGGGCACGACTCGTGGATTGCAAATTGCTGGATGCTGGATCCAGCAATCCAGCTGGATACAGCGCTTTTTAAGCATGCTGGATAACAAACAACTTTTACTACGAGACCAAGTCAGAAATCACAAAAAAAAAAATTGTTCCCCCATACTATCAGCTGATGCATTTTGTATGGGGAGTTCAAATTTTTTTTAACAATTTCGACCTTGGTCCCATAGTAAAAGTTGGTTGTTATCACGAGTACATGCATATCCTTTTCTATCGTTCACTAATTTAAAGTCACCTTTTCAACAATGTCACCCACCAGCGGTTTAGTTTTGAGTTGCCGCCATTGTGTAGTCAATTAGATTACAATTAGATCCAGCACTGTATGCTGGATCCAGCATGCTAAAAAACCGCTGAATCCAGCTGGATTGCTGGATTTTGGATCCAGCAATTTTAATCCCCACGAGCCTACTCTCATACTGTTAACAGGTTTTTAAAGTTTTTATCTCTCTATTTATTAACTTGGCACTTGAACGTTAAGAAAGTCGTATGCTCCCGCGTCCCGTACTTTAACATCCATAAAACTATTATATCTTTACTAAACATCCTCTGTCTTTTGTTTCAGGGTGAAAAGGACAATGGCAAGAATTGTATCCTTTCATGCGAGAAAAGGAAAGCTGACGACACGGATATAAACAAGGACTTGAAAAAGGTACAGATTTTATTCATCACACTTTTTTATTGTACGAGGGTTTTGTAGTACTTTTTTTAGCCTGTGTCGTCCCACTGCTGGGCAAAAGCCTCTCTCATGCCTCTACACAGGTTTCTGTTGGTGGCTACTGCCCACGCATCCCACCAGTTTTTCGAGTTACGACCCATGTTTCTTGGGGAAATTTGTTCAGTTTCATGAGGACTATTGCTGTGTTTCGGCATTGTACCCCCTTTCTGTTTAACCCATTATTTTAAACAACAGCAATATTGACACACAAATCCAGAAAAGACCGTTAAAAGCTAATCATCTTAAATGTAACACCGAGTTATATTTTACACTCCACCGTTGTTTCGCTAATCAACAGTAATTTTAACATGTAATTGAAGGAAAAACCTTTTCTTTTAATTTTATCTTTTAGATATTGATTCTTTTTTCGTCTTCTTCTTCCGTCTTTTTTTTCGTCATTAAATATATCATAATATTTTATGTAGGTGTATTTATCGAATATATATATATGTGTAGGTTTATACTTACTTGTTTATTGTAGGTTAAGTGACTATCCTGCCTTCTTGCTTTCACTTCTCTCTCTGTGGGGTCTGCAGGAAGAAATTTCTTTAAGAAATATGCTGTACCTTTTGTATAACTTATCTGTTTTTCTGTCTCTATGTACTTTCATCTTACAATAAACTGTTAAATTAATTAATGGAGCATTAACCTAATCCCCGTCTCTACAACTTGCTATTACACAATCAAGCTTGATTCATACTCGACAGTACAACATTAACCACGTACGAACTCTTAACGAGCCACTCTAAAACCTTCCCTAATTAGATTCCACACAATGCGTCACATCATTGTAACAACAGACTGTTATTTACATAACAAAACAATGAGAATTACGGTCGCCTTGAGGTACATTGCCTCAAAGTGTGGGCCAGATACCGCCGTTTTCCTTTCAAGACGCGTAATGTATTTAAATTAGGGTTGAATTGACAGTTGTCGTAAATTCAAAGGCTGTTTCGGCCAGTTTTGTGGGATAATGAAACAAAATGACCTGGTAGGGTGAAGTTTACTGTTTTAAGTTTGGGTTGTACTTACCTGTGTGTTTTGTTGTGTGTTTTGGTTGTTATTTACGGGTAGTAACAAAAGTTGAAGGACATGTTTACCTAGTGTGAGTATACTAGCGGTCGCCCTCGATTTCGTACGCATTTGTCTTCATTTCTTGGAAAATTTACGCAATATCTTAAAGACATTTCGCATATAGGTACGTTAGTCCGATATGCTAGCTACAATATTGTAAAGTTGCATTAAGATTTGTCAAGTAGGTTTTGCGTGATTGAGTAACAAACTTCTCACATCCATTCATCTATTGGCACAAACATTGAAACTTCTAATATTAGTAGGAAGTGGTATTAATTGTAATTGCAGAAATCAATTTATACTTGCAAAAGTATAAGAAATAAACGTCTTATTTTTAACATGTGATTTCATATTAAACCAAGGAAAAACACGCTTTCTCTCATCAAAACACACTCGTCTACTTTATCCAATAAAAACAACTTTGAAGCAAAACGGTACTTTCGACGTCTTTGCCGAACTTCGCCAACCTTTGCTTTTCAGGTAACTTTTGTAACATGTTAGACAGAGATAGGCCATAATATTTACAACACGTGTGAGAGAGGTGAATAGATTGAATTCAGTTTGTACTTCGGAAACAAATTAACTCCAAACTCGGAACTTAGTTATTGGAAATTTCGGGATCAGAGAAAATTTGTCACATTTCTTGAGTAAAGGTAGGTAAATAAATACGGTATTGAAAGAGGTGGATACGGGTGCTTACGTATATAATACAATACAAATATTCTTTATTGCACGCAAAGATATGAGGTACAGACACAAACTAGAATATAAGAAGCAACAGGCGGCCTTATTGCTAGGTAGCAATATCTTCCAGGCAACCTTAGGGTAAGAAATAGCGAGAAATAGGTAATAATGGTTGTGGGTATAAGTACCTATTTTCTAACGAAAATCAAAATCCGTGATTTCCGTGATTTACTTATTAAACTAAATAACTTACCCTGCCCAAGAACGAAGAAACATGCATCGAAATACGACAAAAAAATCATCTTGCTAATTTTATAAATGTTCATGTTTGTGCCGATGGATGGATATGAGGATATTTGTTACTCTGTCACGCCAAAAGCCGCTGAACAAATAATGTTATGATTTGATATTGACTAGGTGAAAATATTCTTCATTACATTGGCAAATAGATAGCATTTGAAGTAATTTCAAATCTTCATATCACAAGGTATTAAATGTATTTATTTATTGATGAAGTGTTCTTAATAATTGTTGATTTTGTCGGCAATACATTACTCAATCATTAAAAACCCAACAAATTTAAAATTACAAACCTCCTTTCAATTAAATTTAAAAGCCGATGCAAATAAATTCGCATATAAACGTTACACGCTTTTAAATAATGAACAGCACACTCACTCATTTTAATTAATAAATAACAGATGCGTCAACCAGAACGTTTACAATGGAAATCTGTCGAAACTACAAAAATCATTAACGTATTTAATCCATTAAACTGTACGAGAGTTCGGTAAATGTTAATCCATGTAGTAAACGATAGACTGTAGTGATGGGAAATGTGTTATCGTAAAAAGCATAATAATGCTTTTGGGTCATACAGACATAAAAAACAAAAAATGTCTCTCCTGTTCCCGAAAGTTAAGGACACTGGGAGCTAATTTCTCAGCTTAATGCATATCCGCATAATCTGTGCCCGATGTAGTTTTGGCCTGTATAAACATTTTGAGGATTGGCTGCTCCTGTATCCTTAATTATCAGGTACAGGAAAGACAATTTTGAACCTAATGCTGTGTATAACTCTTTTTACAATAAAACATTAATAATACAATAGTAATACAATAGTTATACCGGAAGATCTTAAGTATTCGTACGAACAGTTAATTAATGTTGAGGAAGAGTTAAAGAATAAAGCTGCCCGGGACATCGTACGCATTTATCGTCATATCTTAAAAAAACTTAATTTCTGACGTGCAAGCTACTAAATTGTAAATTCATTAAAATCTGTTTAGATTTTCGCGTGAAAGAGTAACAACCATCCACACATCCACCCATCCATTCAGACATTTATCCATCGATATCGGTACAAATTTTTGAAAAAAGATCAAAATGTCTTCCATTTGTAATAAACAAGCTAAAGCAAAGATTTTTTACACTTATCGGTTTTCTGCTAAAACCTTATTAGATATAGAAAATTGAGATCGCGGTATGATAAATACCTCTATTAATAATATATTTGTAAACCATTTAATATATTATGCACCACTTTAATATCGATTTTGGCTCATCGTAAACTTAATTCACTGAATTTTTAATATTTTCAATCTGGAAACAGCTCTTCTAGTGTAACGCAAAATTTTAATCATAGCAGTTCGTGTTTCGCGGAATTCATTGCAATATTTCAAAAAGGGAATATTAAACACAGATTTCGAATACAGATTTGTGTATTGTTCGTTTGCATTGAAATTGTTGGACTTTATGAACCCGCATCGAAATGAATTGGCATTTGGCATTTTGAGTATTCCTACAATTCGAAGACTAAGTGCTGTTCCCAAAATTTAAAGACAGATAGCTATCCGAGATCGGCAGTAATTAACTGTCACGTAGCTGTCACTTTTGATTTATCATTCAGAAGAATACCATAGATTTTATAGGTCTCTATTTTATAGATCTTATAGGAACGAAAAATTCTAAGATAGATAACTATTTCTATCTCCAGTAGGGCAAAACCAGAGATAGTTTGAATATTGGGAACGGCCGTAAGTCTATATGATATGACTTTTATTATGTCACATAACATTAATTTATTGATGAACATTTTGTTGATCCGCATTTTATAGATTTAGCTAAATACACCATGAACTATGAGCCGAGCAAATTCCAATATTTATATAGTAATTTATTAGTCATAAACCACGGATTTACGAGTACTGTTTTTAATCAGCATTTAAAAGTAATAAAAAATATAAGTGCATCGTGTAGAATCGTGTCGAAACCTTTCTTATTTTATTTTAATAATTTAAGAATTCAATTAAATTTTTTATTGTATTTTTAGAACCTTTCTAGAATATCCACTCTGTTCGATAATTTATTGCACGATTCTCGATCAAAATTAATATCACGTTTATGTGCTTTGAGAATTTAAGATGAGTTTAATGAGTATCATTTTCGTATTATTTATATTTCCCTCCGAGCTATATTTTAATGATCATGACCTTAAATATTTAATTCAGAAACTCTAACTCTTAAATTAAATGAATGAATGACCTTAAATATGTACGGTCGAATTGAGAAACCTCCTTCTTTGTTTGAAGTCGGTTTAAAATGACCGATAGGCCTTGTCTCGGAGCTTTTCAAAAACAACTCAACAGATTTTAATGATACACATCGGGCTTATATTTTAAGAAATTGTGTTTTTTTTCTTCTAAGATATGACGATGAATGCGTACGACGTTACGAACGGCTGCCCGTAGGGCGGTGTTTTGAAATTGATTTTAAATTGGGAATAAATTATTATTTTATTAAAATTTTGTGGAATCTAAAATAATTTTATTATTTTTTATTTGTTACAGGCAAAATTGGAAACGAAGGCGCTGAAAGCTAAACGGCCAGGTTTCACAGACGATAGATACAATGAAACGTCATACTATATTGAAAATGGTAAGTTATAATTTATAATATAAGATGACTTTAAATTCGTGAACGATAGAAAAGGATATGTGTGTACTCGTGATAACAAACAACTTTTACTATGGGACCAAGTACGAAATCTTAAAAAAAAATGTTCCTTCGTAGTACTATCAGCTGATGTATTTTGTATTGGGGTTCAAAATTTTTTGAATGATATCAACCTTGGTCCCATAGTAAAAGTTGTTTGTTATTATATTTTTCTATCGTTCACTTTAAAGTCCTATATAAACATTTGATACTTATAACTAGTAAAAAAAACACAGAATTCGATTTGAATTACTTAAGTTTTATATAGAAAAAAACATAACCTTACCGCACATAACATGTAAAATAAGTCAATATTTTTATCAACTTTTTTTGATAATGGGAAGATGGGAAGATTTTTTCTCATATGTTTCTTGATAAAAGTGGTTCAGTTTTATTTTTATTAAGTTCTATGGTACTCATAAGGTACCTAAAGACTTATTATTCTATATGACGACCAGTCATCAGAAAGGGCGTTAATGAAGCTTGATGCTCGTCCATAACGAGGAGTTTCGTTAAAATAAGAATGTGGGCGTATGAACCAACAGGGACTTATTGCGTTGTATCCAAACCACGTTAGAAAATAACAAGATGTATGTGATGTCTTCCGATGTCTCTTCTTGACCGATATTCCTAACAGAATCCATCAAACATGACAGCATCTCCAATATGAAAGCGCCAAACTGACAACCAGTCAAAAACAAGCCAGTGCTGCTATTCTAGCAGTAAAAAAATTGCAAGTGGTTTCGAAATAGTCTTCATGAATGTAATCTTGGATGTTCTCCGCAATATGTTTATTTATTAAAGGTTCATAAAATACTGATATAAATCTTTCAGATTCATCTCGTCACAAAATGTCGAACTTTCTTAAACTCGAAATAATGAATTCAATCAGGATTACAAGACGGGGTTTACTTTTTCAATAACGTTGCTTCCATAAATAATCGGCTCGATTTCCTTGGTAGAAACCATTTTGGGCTTTAAAACCATAGATTATATCAAACAGAAGTTTTAACATTAAAAAGTGCAATGTTAAGTAGTTTTTTTTAAATGGCAATGGGGATGATGACTACATTCAAAAATTAAAAAAATAATAGTCCGTTTTATAGGCTATTAAAAAATATTTGAAACACATTTTTTACCAGATCAAATACATAAATAAATACAAAGATACAGAGCAACAAAGTTACGGAGCAGGGGGTATTGACGTCACTCCTCGGTTAAAATCGTACTGAGGCGTGACGTCACGAGCAACTTTAACCCAGGGTATCTTTGTCATTTTTAGTTTAAGAGAAAAAAGAAAAAATATGTGTCAAATATTTTAAAATAATCTAGGTATGTGATGTGATGGACTAAAAAATTTTTTTTAGTCGTCATGCCCATTACTTAGGTACCACTTTGGTACCACTTCAAGTGAAGTAAAGCTTACTTTAATTATGAATTATTTAGTTTACTAAGAGAAATGTTTATAATGTCATCCATACAGTATAATGTAATAATTTAAAAAGTAGTTAAGGGGGTCACTTATCTAAACTAATAGGCCATATATACGTATTATACACACAAATATATAGGGTGACTTCAAATTAGTAAACGATAGAAAAGGATATGTATGTACTCGTGATAACAAAGAACTTTTACTATGGGACCAAGGTCGAACTCCCCATACAAAATGCATCAGCTGATAGTACGAGTTAACATTTTTTTTGTATGATTTCGAACTTGGTCTCATAGTAAAAGTTGTTTGTTATCACGAGTACATGCATATCCTTTTCTATCATTCACTAATTTAAAGTCAACCTATATATCAGGTTAAGAAATTGTAAGATCACACACATATCAGGTTAGACAGAGATCACTTCCCTCCACTTGCTATAATACAAATACACATTATCAAATATTTCATTTTTCGTAGCCAAGTCGACCATTTTATTTATAAAACCATCTCACCTAATGTCGCATCTGTAACATCAACTTATCTCTGCTTTAAGATTATTGGATTACATCTCTTCTAATAATTTATTCCAATAGATCAATTTCCTTAGATTTTTGACGGCGTAAAAACAAATGAAAATTTTGCATAAAATATTTTCTGTTTTACTATCTCAGTTCTTTAGTTTAGCTCTGCGTTACTTAAGAAAAAGGAGGCAATAGGTACATACAAATTATAAAAAGTTCTCTGCAAAAATATAGTAGGTACCTAATGTTTTTTAAAACCTTTTTTATATAGTAACTTTAAGAAACTTTAATATTTTTACTCTTATATATATAGGCCTTACGTCTATTGCAAACGATTTATGGTGCAAACCTGTTACAATATTTTTGATGACTGAACAACCCGATGCGAGAGCGACAAGTTTTACCGCAGGCCTGACAAGAGAAGTTTGCAACTGATGGAGTTGTGTCGTCTTGTCGACGTCTTTGTCTCTTGTCAGACAGAGCCGCAAACCAAGTCTCATCATAGATCTTGCGTCCCTCCATAACGCGTTTGCGCCACTCCGTATGCTTGCTTTACTCATACAAACATACATATCTGTCACGCCTCTTCCAATCGGGGTACGCAGAAACCATTTCCCTCCACTTGCTAACTTATACCACTTCTAAACTTCTAAGAAATGAAAAATTTCTTAACAATTTTCAAATCGTTCAAGTCATTACTGAACACATCGTTACGTGATTTTCTAGTTCAAAAAGAACCCATTTTACCAATTACCTAAAGTATAAATTGATAGGTAATCACTGTATACTATCTTTAGCTACATACATTAGGGTAATCAATACGTCGTTACTTACTATATGAGCTTCGAACTACTGTATAACAGAGACGTATTTAGGTAATGGGATGGAAGGTCATGAAATGGATATGAATTTTACATTTTTGAGTTCATTGGGAGTAGGTATATCGAAATTTAGGATTAAGCACAATTACCTAAGTAAGTATCTAAAGTTTTCTATATATTGATCCGTCATCAATTTATTTAAAGTTGTAGGTTATGGAGGAAAATGGTCCTACCCTGAAAGGAATGAAACATGACGGATTGTATGTATGCAGATTATTTGAAATAATAAATCAGTCTGGCAATTTGTCTCTTTTAGAATCACTCTCAAATATCTAACCTAACCCAACTTAATACAAAATAATGCTGCTAATATAACTTAACAGGCGATCATTTAAAAAGTGATTGGTGACAGTAAATTTTAAGGAAGCTGACCCTTGTATCTTAAAACGGGACCCCCCATAACTGCCTTAATACATCCCTGCCACTAAAAGGTTCTTGAGGGAATTAAATTGAAGTAACGGCATTGCGGTAAGATGACTAAGGCTGTTGAAATCATGATACAGCCTTTTACCATATTCAGCCTTTAAATTGAAGAACAATGTTAACATCATTTATTTGTAAAAGTGATTTATAGGGAAAAAAACATTAATCGCTTTTTGTTTGGGCTAGGCTTTATTTTTCAAGAATAATATGAAATTTTATCCTTTTCCCATTATAATTATACTTTTGCTTTTTATAAGCAATGTTTACTTATTGTAATATGTAAGCTAAATTATATTAATATAACAAATTATGCTATATTTATTAATATAAAACAAAACGACGCTTTTTTATTGCAAATTTATTATTGCAATAAAAAATCTCAAAATAAGTCAAAACTCTAGAAATCGACTAAAATAAAATGTGCTTTCAAAAGTACAAACAGCAAAGAGTATCGTGCTTTTTAAAATAACAAATTGCTTAAAAACAAAACTACCTTAAACGTATGATACTTTAATTACGAGAAACAAACTAAGTTATAAAAACAAAACGAACAAATTACTCGCGCAGCCGGGACAGCACAAAATATACGGTCGAGAGCACAAGATCATGAATCGGATTAGTTGTAGCGAAAAAACTGAATATTTATGCAAAGGAGAGCGCAACTTGGCAGTGTTACCGTACACGTTTCATTTTGCAAAGTCATTTGTCACTTCACCGGGAGGGTGGCCAAATACGCTTCAGTGTCTGCATTATTTGCTGTGGCCTTGTTTCTGTTACTTTTATTTCATATACTGCAGTAAACACCTTATCTGCAATGCTGAATACAGGTATAATCTGTTCTTTTGAAAGGACGGGTATTTGGGACGCCAAGTAATGAGGGGTACCTACCTATCTATGTATTATATTCTCTGACTGCGTTGGGAGGGGAATGACAAAAACAAAAGACGAGAGATGAATGGAAAAACAAATGAGCGTAGTAAAAGAAATGAAACGGCAATTCTGAATTTAAAATTATTGATTTAACAGTCTTAAAGATTGTTTTTGTTTTTATGACATCCCTTCCATTTTTTTTGCAATTTGTAATATAAAAGTAAAATTCAATTCCTCAATTTTATAACTAGTTAGCATAACTCAAGCGTCAACTTCAGAGTCGGAGTAGGCAGAAACCACTTCTCTCCACTTGTTACGATCTAAACACACTTCTTTCGCTCCATCCATATCAGTCGCCTCATACATGCGCGTCACTTTAGGGTAAACTCGGTTTAGGTTAGTCATGTCCAAACATCAATATTAAAACAAACCATCTATTTCAGGTCTCAGAAAAGTATACCCCTACTACTTCACATTCACGACCTTCACGAAAGGCAGATGGGTTGGCGAGAAGATCCTTGATGTCTTCGCGAGGGAGTTCAGGGCTCATCCGGCTGCGGAGTACGAGAGGTGCATCAGAGCTGGTACCCTCACCGTGAACTACGAGAGAGTCGACCCAGACTATCGGTTGAAGCACAACGATCTACTGGCGAATGTTGTTCATAGGTATTATATATTCATCATATATATGAAATATATTGATAAAGAGACGCAATTCAGCACTTTGAGAAAGATTAAGGGTGTTTGGTTGAGACAGGAATAGATGCACGTCAATATTTCTTTGTCTTTTTTCTCAAGGTCCTTAAAATAATTATAATATTTGAAAAGAGCAACCCTACAGAGTTTTTTGCTAGATACTTCTCTGGGGAAAGCTGCTACCTTGCAAATCTAGGGTTAGCTTTAAAAATTAGTCAAGTATGCTTGTTCAGAAATTCAATGGAAATTAATTATATTTTACGTGTGTCACGATTTTTATTATATTCTATAAAATATCTGATTCGTTTGTCAGAAATGACCACATATTGAAACAATACAAATATGGATTACACCTCTAGATATTAAAGATTATAATTTAGCTTTAAACTATTCATTTTATTATGTCAGATAAATTGAAAATTTTCATTTATTTTATGTCTTTATCAAATTTTGCGTGCATCTTTCCAAGTTTAAGCCTGCACCCTTACAAGACACGAGATCATAAAAGTATATCTATCAATGATCTTTTTGCAGATCAATCTTTTACACTCGCACGCACACATACACACTACACAATTTGATTAAAAAAAATCTTGTAAATAATTTTAACAAAATGTCTCTTCTTTTCTTGCATATTCTGTATTAATAGTTCTATATAATAATGGTGGTGTATTAATTAGTACTACTTTATTAACAAAATGATTTTGAATTTAGTTGGATAATTGTGACGTCTGCTATTTAAGGGCCGTTTCACTATTGACAGATAAAATTTATCTGACAGATATTTTTTACCTGCCTCTGTCTAAACGTCTTGCTTTATGAAATAGAGATAGGTTTATCTGACGGTTACATTTGTCTGTAGATTGTGAAACGAACCCTTGAGCTTCTGTAAAGTATTGTATATAGATTTAATATTTAACATTGAATTATAGTATTTTAAGCACCGAATGATCATGCGGTTACACGTAAAAATGAACTTTATAAACAACTAAATTGGAATGATATTTGATCTAAGTGATAGATGGGTAATTGGTGATTTTTAATATTGATCGATACGTCAATTGAAGTGGTTAGAGATACATTCATAATTAAATTAGCATTTTGGAATTGTGATATTGAATTTAAAAAATGAGAGGTAAGTTCTACTAATGAGTCGAACCTCGAAAAGATACCTTATTTTCCTAATTTAAAAATGGCGAAAATATATAGGGTGACTTTAAATTAGTGAACGATAGAAAAGGTTATGCATGTACTCGTAATAACAAACAACTTTTACTATGGGACCAAAGTTGAAATCATTCAAAAAAATTTGAACCCCCCCATACAAAATACATCAGCTGATAGTACCTAGGTACTATGGTTTTTTTTATGATTTCTTACTTTGTCCCATAGTAAAAGTTTTTTGTTATCACGAGTACATACATAATCCTGTTCTATGGTTCACTTATTTATGGTCACCCTATATACTGTCGCAATTTTCATCACTAACGAAATCTAATACATATCAATAACTTTCTTTAAAATATCTCAAAACACATCTTTAATTTCCCATATAATATAATATACGATAAATAGCATTTGCACCTAATTACCCTGAATCAATTCTCGTACCTATCACTTAATCAAACTCTCCCATTTACTTAATAAAGTTCAAAATCTCACAATGTCTGGTCTGTTTCACAGTTCAAAAAAGCAGCCTTATTCCTGTCACTTTCTAACCTACCATAAGTGACAAAGACGAAGCGATTAGGCGACTTAACATTAACTTATTTGTGAAACTGGCCTATAGACACCAAAGCATGTTCATTTGTTGTTTTGTTCTCGTTATAATCTGTAAATTAAATACGAGAACTAATTTAAGCTTCAATGGACGCTGAGCAATCATTAACCTGTTAATTTTTGTTAATAATAACATTAAATGATGAGTGTGCTGACTTGTGAGGGATCCAGTTTAATAAGACCCTAGCTACAATATCCAATTAGTTAATCATCAGGTACCTTTTAAAATTGGACTCATGGTGACTTACTTGTCAACTTCCAGTCATTTATGTCCTTCTTAAATGAGTTACGTTAGGTTAGCAGGTCACCTGAAACAAGGCAATAAATATACAAGAAAAAAAAAGTAGCCTTCATTTCCTTATTCTAGCCAAGCTATAACTCGCGCGATAACTAAGGCCAACTGTCCATGGCAACGTCGCGTCAACATCGCATCAGCCGCTGACGTGGACACAGATTTGATTATTTATATGCAAGATGCATTGCATGTATTCGTCAAGCATTCGTCTTGCAATCGTTAAATGACGAAAACATGCGTATGGTGTGACTTACAAAGTTGTTTGTTTCTTCGTAAGATGCATGAAATCGTCAAATGACGAAAACATGCGTATGCGGGAACAGTTGGCCTAAAATGTCTTTGCTGTGCCCTAATCAGGGTCCACATTTGGTACTTCAAGTTGTTTATAAGATCTGTAAAAACCTATGGAGTGCAATAAATGATTGAGTATTGACGCTATCACCTCACTTAACTCTCAAGGCAGCTCGCTTTATTACCTTTTTAAATACTCAGCAATATCTTTGCTCAGCGTCCACCCTTAAAAAGAGGAGAGCCTGACGTGTGTATCGTTACAGGCACGAAGTACCAGTGACCAGTCAACCGATCACCCTCGTACATATCGACGAGGACATTGTGGTTGTCAACAAACCTGCCTCGATCCCTGTAAGTGGCAATTGAGACAGCCATGTTATGTGTCGCTTCTTTCATTTTCTACTTCTTAACTCCTTCTACCATTACGATACTCTTAAGCAACTCAAGTATCCTGCTAGTCTCGAAGACTAGGCATCGTGAAGTATCTCATATACATTTGAATGCAGTCTCGCAAACTACGATATCGGTAATGTATGTGAGATACTTCGCGTTAACTTGTCTCGAGTCTTGAATCGCCTGTGCGTATCGTAATGCGAGAAGGGACTTATTCTTAGCTTTTTAACCGCTACATGTTATTTATCGTATTAGAAATGTTTAATCTATAATGTAAAAATGAATCGCAAAATGTGTTGGTAAGCACATAACTCAACAAAGCATGGACCAATATTATCAATCTTTTTATTTTAAATGTTCACTTAAGTCCAAGGATGATTTATGGTTGGAAAAATTCTGATAATTTCCGGGAAAGTCCTTAAACAGCCCTTTTCTTTTTCCCGTACAAATGTAGAGTCACTATGAAATCAATATGTATTTATGGCGTAACAAAGTTCGCCGGGACAACTAGTTGCATGTGAAACTGCAAGACACAAATCTGTGACAGGTTATGTGAATGTCTTAACAGACAAATCGATTAATCAAATCATCGATTAACAAGTCGTCTTTCAGAATTTTAAATAAAACCATCAATAATTTGTATTTAAGTCAATTTTGTTTAAAATATACACCACATTTCTAATTCGATACCGTATAGTAGCATAATGTTACTTTTAATCCTTCTTTACCAATTACTTTTTCTAACTTTTCCTTCATTGTACGCTTGGTGTTTATTTTAAGTAGTTAGTATGGGTGGTAGTACTTAGAAAGGTTTTGGTAGTATGTAGATTGAATTATATTGGATTTCAACCAAGGTTTGTATGCTAAAGTATTTTTTTCAGATGTTGTTATTTATTATTTAATTGTTTGACTTCTTTAGTTCATCTAGCCTTATCCGTTTCAAATTGTGACATAAGTAACTTATAGTTCGTAAGCTAAACAGATTCTTAATCACAAAATCTTACGTAATATATTTCCTTCACAAAAAAATCACTTAATCGAGAATCACCTCCTTTTTTTTCTCATCGATGATTTTTAGTTTGATGTCGGTTAAAAGAACCCCTTTCTTTTGTATTCGGTTAAAAATAACCCTCCTTCTTATATACTCGGTCAAAAATGTATACTAGTTACCTACTTTATAGTATGTTGGTACATTTTAATTAATAACTTTGCTATTAAACCCTCCATAGCATTCTCCATCATCCACCGCATCTCAAAGTCCTTCAGCGTTTACGTAAACCGGTTAGATCCTGTCTGAACCGGTTCAAAGCGGTCTTAACCGGTATGATGGAGGACTTCTAATATCAAGCTATATTGGCTTTCATAACCAAGAGATATATACAAGTTAGCTTCAAGGGGCTTGCGTTTATGTAGAATGTCTTAGTTTATATCACGGTAACGGCCGTTCCCAATATCCAAAGACAGATAACTGCCTGAAATCTGCTTTGAGTATAGAATATATAAGGAGGTGTCATACCGTCTGGATCTGCATGCCTGGTCTGGCGCAAAATGGCTACCTTTTTGTATGAAATTTCTTATCGTTTGACAGGTCATCTACCAAGAAAAGTATGAAAAACTTGCGCCAACCTTGGCACGCCGTCATAAACTCATTTGTATATGAAAAAAAAATGGGCAACTCCTTATATTCTATAGATACTCAAAGGAGGTCAGCATGTCACGTAGCTGTCACTTCTGATTTATCCTTCAGAAGAATCCCATAGACTTTATGACAGCGGTAGGTTTATAGGGACGAAAAATTCTAAGACAGAAAACTATTTCTATCTTCCAGTAGAGCAAAACCAGAGATAAATAGAATATTGGGAACGGCTGTAAGTTTATATCACGGTAAGTTGGTATCTCCACGTTACACTATGTTAAAGTTAACTTAGGAGTTTTGAAGCGTATGCATAAAGTTAGATATGATAGGGATTTGCTTCTAGAACTAGGAAAGTTGAACAAAAAATTTTAAGGCCCGTTTCAACACTTCACGATAAAATTTAACTGAGAGATAAAACTATGTCTATTTCATTATAAATGACGTTTTAGACAGCGACAGGTATAAAATATCTGTCAGTTTTTTATCTGTGAATGGCGAAACGGGAACTTATTCTTTTTATAATACGTTTTTTTGCAAAAAGGGGTAAAACATTAAAAAAACAGGTACCACTACATATCCGATTTTTTGAAGTAGACGTAAAGAGCTTTAGGTACTCACTTTTCCTGGAATACTTGCAAATCCCAACTTTTTGCACAATAGAAATAAAACACAAATTGTGAAGAATGTAGGCTTCGCTTTTTTGCATGTAAAGCAGGCTTAAAGCCTTCGGCGACTGGAAATTTTCGAGTCGAATGTAATATTCAAACGACTGTGGCGGTAGAATATAGATTGATTCGCCAATTTTCTCGTATTTTCGTGTATTTTACATGGCCGAGTGGTTTCTATAGGCCACGTAATACGTGGGTTGAATTTTTGTGGGTTTCCTTTTAGTTCGATAGTTTAGGTATATAAGGTAGGTATATCGTTTTATACAGGGTGAAAGGGGGTATAATGTCAAAACAGCGATAGTCCTCATGAAACTGAACAACTTTCCCCAAGGCACATAAGTCGTAACTCCAAAAGTATAACTGTAAAGTATAAGCATACTTACTAAAATTTACGTACTGGTACTTACTTGTACCTAAAAATAAATACCAACATAATATTCATATGTAAGTCGCATGCATACGAAGCGCTGGGCGAGATTAGCCACAAATTGGGTGCCAGACGGCCAACGTCGCCGAGGTAGACCCAAAAAACGATGGAGTGACGACCTACGCTCATGGGCAGGAGTGTTTGGAGAGGCATGGGAGAGGCTTTTGCCCAGCAGTGGGACGAAATAGGCTAAAAAAATATTCAACAACAGACATCATTCTCCTACAAAATTAAGTCAAAAATAAAAACAATACACTTTAATAAATCAGAATCATTCATAACGTTGACGGCTTTCAACGCGATGCTTAATCAATTAGTGCCGCGTCGAAATTATTTATAATTTTTAGGGTTCCGTACCTAAAGGGTCCCTACCATTACCCAAGTGAAGGAGAAATTTAACGTCATTTCGTATCAAGAAGTCAAAGCACTGGTAGAGGATAGGCCTAAGTGGCGGATGCTCCACCAACAAGAGTCCAACTCTTAAATGAAGAGAGAGACCCAAATGGTGAAAATGGAACCCTATTACCAAGACTCGGCTGTCTGTCTGTCCGTCTGTCACCAGACTGTACCTCATGAACGGTTATAACTAGAGCGTTGAAATTTTCACAAACCATGTATTACCGTTGCCGCTACAACAACAAATACTAAAAATATAATGATAAATAAATTAAGGTCCTATACAACAAACATTATTTTTTTTGCCTTTTAAAGTACGGAACCATTCGCGCAGCGAGTCCGACTCGCACTTGGTTGGTTTTTTAAAATCAATCTCGACTAACAAAAGGATTCCGTTGCAAATGTCTCCATTAATTCTCGGTTTTGCATTAGTCTTTCGAATTGGGTGATTTCATTGGATAAAGATAAAAGCGAGTAAGGCAGATATTTTGATTTTGCAGGTATTCGTATGTCAAGATTTTTTTTGGCAATTTTCGCACGTTTTGTTTTTTTTTTTAGTTATTCAGGTGAATTTAAATTTAAAGCAGCAATACACTTTTACGTTTATTTGAAAATTTAAGCTTTTTAGGAACTTTTCCGGTGAATTTTATTTGTTAATTACCTACATATATTACACATTCGTCTATTTGAAAAACTACATAGGTATAACTACATATTTATCTTGTTAAACTTTAAGATTTTTTTATGTCGAACAAAAAGCGAGGCCTAACTTCAACAGCGTACAACAGGCCATTGTGACTGTTTTTTTTTTCTCCAAAATGTCTTAGAATTACAATATTTTTTCTTTTCTTTATATATATTTTACTATTACTCTACACTATTTCTCGCCATAACAAGTTGTCCTCTTTCCCACCGGATTCGCATTCGCATTTTTTCGATCTCGCAACGGTTTTGATCGACTGTGGCCAATTACATTGATTGATGCAATGGCTTGATGCTCTCAGGCGCCCTAAGGACCCGACCAACTGATATATTGCGGTCATTTATCTGTTAAAAAATACTAGCTACAAATATAACCACTCTGATATTTTTTTGCATTATTTTTTCAAACTTGTACGTAATGGCTGCAATGTGTAAAAAGATACGCCGTGCTGTTAAATTTTTCACGTCATTAATTTTGTTTCTTTTTTGCTTTGTCTTGTAATGGGATGGTAATTTTTAACTTCAAAGCTTAAGTTAGTATTTTACTTTGTAAATAGTTTTTTTTTTCGTCTTACTTAAACTTTGATTTATTAATGTTATTTTTTCTATCTATATTAACGCGGTTAAACTACAAGTATCTAAATAATGACTATTTTATAAAACTTTTAACATTTGCTTTGATGACTTATTTTTGTAGCCCAAATAATATTTCTATTTTACCTTAAAAAATCTTAAAATAACAATTCTTTGTAACAAATTAAAAATTAATCAAAAACCTAACCCTCTAACTATTAAAAAATAAACTATACAAAACACACATCCACAATTGGCATTGTAAATAACTAAACACAATAGAATAGATCCAAAGTTGTATTTTAACAAATATATCACGTCCTTAGACAAGCGCAAACGCTTAGCGTTAAGTTGTGAATAACGCGAAGTTGTGTGAGAGCGATGATTTTTTGTGATTTGCTATCATAAAAATGTTTTTCCGATACACAAAAAAAAAATATTATGGTTCAACGACAATTTTTTTTTTTTATATCAATTAAACAAAAAACTTTCCAATATTCTAATTAGGAGTTTATCTATAAAATAATAGTTTATACTTAAACTTATACTTAAACTATTGTTATATACTTGAAAATTTAACTTTTTTAGCGTTCAATCAAAATTCAAGCCTTAAAAACATGCTTAAACACACGCGCTTCAAAAACGTCGAGCAACTCACAAAATATTCACCGCTCTCACACCAATCTTCGCCTCTATGTTAACGCGGCTTGTGATCAAATCGAAGCATTGTTAAATATCATTTTAATGTTTTTTTTGTTGTATATTTTTTCAATAATTATTATTTTATATTGCTTAACTGAAATCCACCGTGATATGGATTTATTATTCGTGTTCAGCTGAAAGGCTAAATATACGAGTTTTTTGTGTTCTTACAGATATACTATTCCTAAATATTGTTTATTGCCCTTTTTAAGCACATGAATTTGATTCATTTCATTTTATACATTTTTTTTTTGTTAATTTTGATACCAGTGAAAATACTTTTGAAATTTTTAATATTTTATTTTCGTCAAAACGCAATGACAAGCTGAAAAAGCTTCATTTTGATCGCTAAACTGCGCTTCAAGCGTCTAATTATTTGTCCGTGGTGGGCCAGGCACGAGACGCCAGTGCTCGCTAGTCCCTTGCGCATCATACACGTGGATGAAGAGCTACTCGTGCTAGACAAGCCTTGCTCGCTGCCGGTGAGTCAAGCGTTGGGACCGTGTGTTACGACTCTGGTTGGCGAATTAGATGATAAAACAATTTCATTAAAAAAATATTTTTCTATCGGTAAATTACTACATTTATAAACATATAAGATGTTTTATTCAATAGATATTTAATATATTTACTGGTTTTTCCGTTTGAATGTCATGCTGTAATTTAGGTAGTTAGCATTTTACAAGTAGGTACAAATAATAAAATTTACAAACAAAACTAGGACAATTTGCGAAAAAGACAAACCTGAGTTAATCCGATTTTTTGCAACATTTAATTAACAACCAATACGTAAGGTTTTTTTTTAAATTAAAAGCTAGATTTATATAAAAAATAGTTTATTTAGTTGTCATAATTCAAGATATAAGCTATAGGTAATTAAGCTTAATTTGCGTAAGATGGCGCTGTGTTCAGTTCTGAGATCTTATTATTGTAAAAAAAGTATTTTCTTTTAAATCGTTAGCAAAAGAAAGGCAAAGATGGCGATTACATCGACAAGAGACTGGCTCTTAAATACATGAATAAATACTAAAATTATAAGTATAATTACATTGTGTCTCACATCCCAGACGTGTGAGCAACGGAAATGGCCATAATTTCTTATACAGACTACAAAATAATACAAAACTCAAGTCTACTCGTTTGCTATATTAATGCTAGTCATCTTGTTAATGCTTCATGTAATTGCAATGTATATATCACTAAGAAAAAATATGGCGGCAAACATGTTTGCTCATTTATAGGCTGCGTTAATTGACGTTAAAATTAAGTGTTTTATTAGACTTAATAATGAGTTTAGGGCTCTTTAACTACCTATGTGGTCTAGTAATTGGAAGGTTTAATGGTGACGTGCGTTGATGAGGGTAAGATTAGAATTATGTAAAGCTCGAGACAGACTCGTCACATGTACGCAACGCAACGTACACAATGTATTATGACATGAAAAACTGTTCCAAAGAAATATTATGATTAGACAGACTTGTCACACGCAAAGCTGTCCCAAGCCGCGAAAACAATTTATTAAAAATTTAAGTTAAAAAAATATTAAAAATCATGACACAGTTCTTGATCTGTAAAATTATAATTTCACACTTACATCATTTTAAGTTACAACCGTTAAAATCTTTAAAAAATAACAAGGACAATTCCTCCCAATTACTTACATAAAAGTGAACTTTAGAAAAATTCGTTGAAAAACCCGGAAAATTATCAAACTACCGCCAACCAGAGTCTGAATCGAGATTGTTATCACTTCGAGGCCGGTAACACGGATATCCGGACAGATCCGGGAAAGTTTGCGGTCTCGGATAAACCCGGGCGAACCCGGGTAAGGAATACCACTTGAAACTGGATTCTTAAGTTTGGAAGCTACTGATTTTGTTCTCAAACACTCCAAAGGACTGGTGATGATTCTCTTTCCAAAATTAATTAAGTCAAAGTTAAACTACGAGTATTATGTACAGATTTTTATAAAAATAATTGCCCGTTACTACTTTTTACCTACTGATAAAATTTGACTGACAAATAAACCTTAGTCCATTTCATAAAACGTGACGTTTAAGACAGAGTCACAGAGACAAGTTATAAAATAACTGTCAGATAAATTTTATCTGTACACGGTGAAACCGGGCCTTCTATTAGTAACATGTATGGAATTTTGTCTTTGTACTATTTTTAACCGATTATTTATTATTAGGTGTTTTTTATTTGTTCTAATAATATTTTTTTAATTACTTTTGATTGGATTTCGTATTCTACATTTGGTGTTATTTTAAACATCTTGTTTCGAGTTTGCAGAATAATCATTGTACCTGTATGAGGAAACTATCATAAAGGTCTTCGCACATTATAACAACTCACCGGCGACTCGACTCTATGCTAGACATTGAAATTTAAGCCCTGTATCATATGTTCAAGGTTCAATTTCAAAAAATGATTATAAAGTAGTGTACAACGAGTGGCCTACGCATCGTACACTAGAGGTCAACCCCGACACGTACTACTCATCGAGAGTGTGAGTAGAGTTGCTGCCGCGTTGGCGTGGAGTTGTTATAATGTGCGAAGACCTTAAATTCGTTTATGAATTATATTACTCGTATAAAATGTATTTATTTTTGGAGAGAGAATCAGTAAAATACATACATACTTACCTAAAAATGAATCATGTAAAACAATTTAATAATTCCATTACTAATCATATTTAATACTGCTTTGTGAGTTTTGCATGCTTTTTAATAATTAAATATCATTATTGACCAATACAGGGTGGAATTTTGAGACAATATAACTTTTAATGTAGTACCCTGAATACAAGGTTTTTTTTTTATTTGCATGAGAAATAGCTTCGTGTCGTGGCTTTTGTAATGACCCAAATTACACCCTGTATTCACATATTATTCATCTATTATTAAATTATAATAAAATATTCATTTTTTAACTATTTCCCAGGTAATGTAGATTTAATTGAATTTATAACTTTACATTAACTCTTTTTTTAATATACAACTGCATTATAAATTCTTAAGACTTTGTGTACCTATTCATATATTTTTTTGGTTTTCATGAAATATTGGTAATGTATAAAAAATGATTTCGAAAGCAATTTATATAAAAAACTAAGTTTTTACCAAAAAGTGTAAGATTTATAATAAAAACTTAATTTTTTTTTGTGGAAATTGAGTGGATTGCTCTAATTTTCTCTTAATTTCGCTTACCCTAAAGCCCCGAACACACGATGAAACGCAAAAACGAAAGTGAAACGAAACGTTTCAAACTAGTTGCGTCGTGTGTGGTTTTCTAAAGAAGTCTTTAGCAGAAACTTAGATGCAACTCAAAAGTGACTAGCAGTTGCAGTTGCGTTTCACTGTGTATTCTGGGTCTTAGTTGCAGAAATGGCTCAGTATTATTTTTGAACCATTAAACATAATGCTATCTTTTTAAAATGTTCAAAAATAAGTCTCAGAAGTTTAATGAAGCATTAAAGTTAACGACTTTTTTTGCAACTAACCATTAAAAAAATACCAAAAGCATAATAATTTAAGGAAAATATCTGATTTGATCATGTTACTTGTTTAGGTACATCCATGCGGGCGATACAGACACAACACGGTCGTTTTCATACTCGCCAAAGAGTATAACTTGAAGAATTTAAGGACTATCCATCGATTGGATAGGCTAACGTCAGGTACGTACATAATTTGTTATTATTTTGTTATACCTAGAGCATACAATCAATACAAATATTCTTTATTGCACAAAGATATAAGGTACAGACACAAACAAGAATATAAAAAGCAACAGGCGGCCTTATTGCTAGGTAGCAATATCTTCCAGGCAACCTTAAAGCATAGCATATTAGCATATTTAATCCGTACATGAGAAATAAATCTCAGAGGTTCAGGCCGGGAATTGAAAACGCGTCTCCAGGATATGAGGCGGGCGCTCTACCAACTAGGCTACCGCTCACTCAATACCATAGTGCCAATACGAAAACCCAAACTGACAAAGTAATAAGTAAAAAAAAGCCAAGAAAAAAAGAATAAACAAAAACTATTTTATCAGGTCTTCTACTATTCGGCCGGAGTCCAAAGAAGGCGAGACAGATGGAACACCAGATCAGAAACCGGCAGGTTCAGAAGGAGTACGTTTGCAGAGTCGACGGGCATTTCCCAGAGTAAGTTATATATAGGTATAATATTATATACCTACTTTATTTTAATTTCCGATTCAAATCCGAAGACCAGTTACGTTACGCACTACTTTGGATTCTTATCCGATCTGAGATATTTATTATAGAACTGGTTCTTAGATCGATCTCGGATCCATACTAATTATCCCGGATTGGATAAGAACCACGTGTAGTGTTTAACCGCTCATATAATCTATATAATCTCGCTGTTAATTTCTAATGCTTATTTTTAAAAGCACTACCTGAAGATATGCTTTTATAGAGGATGCTCCAACGTCAAGTCTAACTCTTAAATATAATGATAATGATGCCAATGGATGTTATATACTCATTTTCGTCCCTTTACAGCGATGAAATCGAATGCCAAGAGCCAATAGAAGTGGTAAGCTACAAAATTGGCGTGTGCAAGGTATCGCCTAAAGGCAAAGACTGCTCTACCGTGTTCAAAAGACTGGGCTACAATACCCTGACCAACACCAGTGTGGTGCTGTGCAAGCCTAAGACTGGACGAATGCATCAGATCAGGGTGCATTTGCAGTATTTGGGTAAGTTTTTGAATCATTATTTATTCTTTGGTAATTTTGTAAACTTTTTGAAAATGTAAAACTAGTACCGTTTCACAACCAGTATAGCCGAGAGGAAGAAACAAAAGGGTGAAACGGCAAGAAACGTATCAGTACATGGCCTAATGTTCACGTTTATACGTAGATGATTTTATTATTTATTATAATTGTAGTACCGAAGTTCCTACAACCAAATGTTTTAATTAAGTAATTATCGAATTAGGTGTAAGCCTGTCATGATAATTATATTGAGATGTAGAAATAAATAAATAAATAAATAATAAATAAATAATAAATTATTTTTAACTACCAAAATATTTGCAGCTTTACATGTAATTTGATTACCACAATATGAATTTTTACATAATTTACAAGTCTGCAGCATCTTAATCAACTGTCCTCTTCCATATTTATCACAAACATCTATTGACACCAAACGCTCGTGGGCTCAAAGAACCCTTAACCCACGAGCTTGTTCGAGGCGACTGATAAATGTGGATGAAGCGAAAGAAGTGTGTTTGAATCGTAACAAGGAGAGGAAAGTAGCCTCTGCCTCCTTCAGTGGAAAAGAGGCGTGATAAAATATGTGTGTAACTGCTAACGGTATAATGTCTTATGAATTCCTTCACCAGGTTACCCAGTGGTGAATGACCCACTCTACAACCACCCAGTCTTCGGCCCCCTCCGTGGTAAAGGGGGAGATACGGGAGGTAAAACCGACGAGCAGCTGGTCCGAGATCTCATTGCTATCCACAATGCTGAAAACTGGCTTGGTGTTGATGCCGGTGATGATGATCTACTGTTTTCTAAACCTGCGAATGATGATAAAGGTAAGGAAGGATTACAAGAAATGAAAATAGATTCTTATACTTGAGGTACTTATACGAATCTACGAATTTCGTATCTTTTTGAGTTTGAGCACAGAATACTATATTTTGAGTTTTAAATTAAGAATTCAAAATTACAAGACATAAAATAGGATGGTCAGAATTTGAGTTATCTTAACCATGAACAACAAAGACAATATATTAGACACAGTCGTTATTTAAGCTACTAATTTTAGTATAAACTGAAAATAAATAAAATCCACAGAAAAGTCACAGATATTAACAAAACAAGGCTATGTCAGAATTTGAAAAAACATCTTTATTTCTAGACATCTTATTTTCTGCTTATCCGTGACGTGACATGTCTTTCTGTAGTGCTAATGCTATAATTTATTTAATGTTATGTAGGTACTCATCAATTGATGAATAAATTATAATCTACCTATCTGTATTTGCATGACCCAACGCCTTTCATTCTATAACAGCAGCTCTAAGTAGAGTTATAGATTTATTAAACTTCATCTCACATTTGACCTCAACAGTTGGTGAAGATGACTGCGACACAAGTCCGGCGTCAAGAGAATCGTCTCCGAGATTGGAGTCACCAGCCCCAGGAGTTACACCATCTTCTGTTATGACTCGTGAGTTGTCTATTATTTTTACTTCAAGCTTTTCTTGTTAAACATTATTTAAAGTTTGTTTCAGGGTATGCAAATTATGTTCTCGTTTAGACGAAATCATGAGCAGCCTGTCCATGATGTTGTGCACATTTATCGTCATATCTTGGAAAACTTATATAATTATCATAAAATAATATAGTCTATGATGTGCTATCTATAATACTGCAAAGTTCCAGTTGAATCTGTTCCGTGGTTTTTGCGTAAAAGAGTAACAAAAATGCTGACATCTATTCTCACATCATAGCAAAAACATTATCATTTTATAATGATAGCAGGATGTTGTGTTATGTATTGTGTGTTGTTATTGTGTTCTACTGTATCATCAGAACCATTGTTTCCTCCAGCGACTTTACCAAGTCCGTCGAGTGGTTCGGAGGCTCCAGTGGACGCCGCGTCCCCCGCGCCCTGCACCTTAGCGCCTTCCCCCGCTATCTCGCCATCACTCAATGATGACTCTAATGATGCTAAGGTATGTTATGTTGGTTATTGACAACTTCGAAACAGCGTTTTCTTAACTTATCTAGCCGTCAGTGTCCCACTGCTAGGCTCCTCTCTCTCCTCTTTCACCACAATTCTAAAAACATTCTAATCAAACATTATCTTCTAACAGTCAGACAAAGTAACCGTGGCAACTCAAACGGGCTGCGCAGCGACAGCAACGCCGAGCTCAAGCGTTGCCACCACTGCCACTGACGCCCTCGCTGCTGACCCCCATTGCTACGAGTGCCGAGTGCGGTACCGGGACCCCCGGCCCAGGGACCTTGTCATGTATTTGCATGCTTGGAAATACAAGGTTAGTGTTTTGCGAGTGCTACTTTGAAACTATATAAGAGACCAGTTTGGTCGTCCTGGATACGGATGTAGCAGTGAGTTGAGCCTTATTGGTATGAGTGTTGGAATCCCCAAACCAGGGACTTTATTATATATTTTTATTCTAGAATAGAGTTTTAACCGTTTTAACACCTCAGTTTTAAGACTGGCATATCAAACGTCGTCAAAATTCTGAACAAGAAGGTGATGTTTCACTCTATGACAATGTTCTTGAGAACTAATCTGCCCGGGAAAGCAAGATAATATATACCCCAAGGTACATGAGATCTCAAGAAACATAGCTCCCTTTGTCAAAGTCTTATTGTAAGATCTTATACGACTAAAACCGTGAAAGAAATGAAAATTAAAAAAGCCAAAATGGAAGTATCTGACAAGTCGTCTATTAATGGGAGTACTAAAAAAATAACAAAACTTACTTATGAGCTCCAATCTTTACAATAGCAAAAAACAGGTCAAAAACGAAAACAAACTTTCACTATACAATCATTTCGGAAATGAAAGTCACACAATAGAACGTTAAGAAACGTGTAGGTGCCAATATTTCATTCCACACGTGATGCCATAAGAGGCAGCCTTCATTAAGGATAAAGAAAATTGTATTCAGAGGCAGAAGAGTGAGTGCTTTTTGACATTGAACGTGGAAATATATTATATAATATTCAAATCAAGATGCCGACTGACGAGCCTCTGACATATATCAAAGGCAAACAAGGAAAATGGTTTCGGGAAAATCTGATGATGATTTCTGTCTAAAATAATTTTAGCAGCCATTTTTGTTTTCAAAATTTTTTTTTTTCAATTTTGTTAACTGTCTAAGGGATTCTTATTTTATAGTTTTTTTTGCGTTATAGTTTAAAGAAATGCTGTTTTTGTCTGTAGGTACCTACAATCAGAAATTCCATTTGTGTATGTACAGTCAAATATGTTATAGATGTGATTACATTGTAAGATCTATGTCATTATGAGTATATTTTAATATAAGGGGTGGACGGTATTTTAACATCATAATATAAATAGGTACTTTAAGCAAATTGGTTTATATTTTAAAAAGTGCTTACACTTGTTTTTTTTTTTTATTTACCAGGGCCCTGGCTGGGAATATGAGACGGAGCTGCCACAATGGGCGAGCGTGGACTGGGACGAGCCAGAAAACTCATAGTTGCAAGAATTGGTACCATTGAGGAGGCGCCTCGCGACCATACACGTCAAATAAAGACTTTAACGAAGACATTTTCTATAAACAAGGACTGATGCTAAAAATGATGTAAGTGATAAATATGACATATGACATGTCGATGTGTTTGTAATGACAAGAGGCGCCTATAACCAAAATGACGTTTGTAATTGTTAGGCTGTTATCAAACAATTGTGTCGTAAGTTTTATAATTAAAATAAGTGAGAATTAGTGTAACGTTAGTGTACGTACTTTCTTCGCTATTCCTCTATATCTTTTTTGTTGTTTCTTTTTTGTCAGCTTTTCGATAGATACGTGTTTGTAAGTTTGTGTTTTAAGTGATGACATGTCACATTGCGATGTAATTTTTAGGTTATGTCAATGTGTCAATTTTCTTTTTTGATGGTGAAATTTTATTTTTTGCGTGTCTTTTTGAGATGTAAAGTTTTCTTCAATGCTACCATGGTTTTGGACAATATCGAATTGATGAACAATTTTTTACAGAATTGTTGACGAATTTAAAAAAGCAAAACGCAAGATGAAGAAAACTAAATACTTTTTAAAGACATTTCGTTCAGTTTTTTTTTTAAGTTCCTATCGGCCTAGAATCAAGCTTGTTGTAGTTAAATATAAGTGATCTATAGCGAACTTGTTATACCTACTTAATATCGGTAAGTAAATAGTTAAATCGCTTTAACGAGGCAGGGTCAGTACCACAATCATAATAAATTATATTAAATTGAAGAAAAAAAAACATTTTTAAAAATACATTTAAAGGGGATAGCTCTTCTACCGAATTCTTCAAAATCATTTTTAAAAGAGGAATTTTAGAACGTTTTTGAATTCGACTTATAGTTATTCAAAATGGCGCCTAGTTTTAAATGAAAATTTAAAATTGGATTTTCGTTTAACGGTTCATATGTTACGTAAAGATTTCTTCATAGGTATCATTTTTGAAAATAACTATTTGTGGAATTAAAAAAAAAGAAAACTTCAACTAAATCTCGGACCATTTGTATATTTTCTTAAAATCTTGAAATAAATAGGACCACTAACAGTTTATAGAACAGCTATCTCTACAATATAAGACGCGTATGTACGTACGTAATGATAAAAAAGTCATAGATAAATTATTGAGTAAATAAAAATACAATTTTGTCGCATTTTATAGGCGACGTTGTAGCTACGTCGTCGAATTTTGGCTTCCATAGATTTGTGTAGGGAATACAATTACTTAGTGGATGAAATCTTGAAATTTTTGTACTTTACATAAACATAATATAATGTGACAAGGTTTTATTGTCTTTTTTTGGACTATTCAGTGTTATTTGAATTCTAGAATTTTTCTATTAATTCCACACATCTTTAAATTGGTAAATAAACCTACTCGTAAAAAAGGGCCTCGTAAAAGTCAATTCTAATGCATTTATCTTGTTACAACTACACAAGAAAAAACTACCACAAAATTAATGTTTGCAAAAACTGGCAACACCAACCAAAATAGAAAAAAAAACTGTTAACGAAACAGGAATTTAAAACAGGAAACCTTTTTTCAAAGATTTCGTAAAAAGATTGAATTTAAAAAAAAGGTTTAATCTTTTTCGAAATGGCTTTCAGCTTAGAGCAGCAGGTCCTAAAGACATGAAATAGGGATTTATTTCTAACATTTTTATTATTTTGGTGTGTCTTAGGTTAAGTGTCCCTTTCTGCTTCATATGTTTGGAATGTTTTTTTTTTAATCTATTTATTTATTAAATGCAAAATTGGAAACGCTGGTTCGTTAATTTCCTTGTATATTAATATTAAAGTGTTACATTTATTAGTATCGTAGTAAAATAAAATGTAAAAGACAAACTCTTGACTCTAAAACATTTTCACGAGCTTTCGTTAGTTTATAATATGGAAATTATATATTTTTCTTACTTCTAGCGTAATGTAGCGGCCATGTTTTTTTTTTGTTGATGTTAGTGCCCTTTTCGCCACCTAAAGATAAAATTTTACCGACAGATAAACCATGTCTATTTCATAAAACATGACGTTGAAGACAGAGACAGGTATAAGATATCTGTCAGATAAATTTTATCTGTACATGATAAAACGGGCCCTTAGACTTGCGAATTTGGGGTAAGCATTTTGTTTTGATTATTTTAAAACAATATTGTTTTATAAGTGGTTTTTTTTAACAAACATTCAGTATTTTGTTTGTAAGTAGAAAATGTTGTATCAAAACACAAATGCTTATCTAAAGCCATGGCCCCAGTAGGCAAACTGTTAGCGGCTGACTAGTTTGCGGCGTATCGATTTAGTACGCCCTTCCATATATTCGAAATGGAGTGTCCACAGTCAGCTAGTTTTCGCTCACTGTACGCAGTTTGCAGCGTTACGCGCGCTGACTATCTCAGACAGCGGCCGACTCCCACCAAAACCGGTGATTTCATTGATTTGAGTTTGCAGCTAACTCAAACAGTTCGCCACAAGTTTGCGGCTCACTCAGTCGGCCGCTAACAGTCTGCTTACTGGGGTCATGGCCTAACTCTATACAATTGTTTAGATGTTTAATTGTTGCTATTGCTCTACGACTGTATATACGCTAAATATTATTATCATCTGCCCCTTACTTTAAAACTTACAATTAATTTACAAAACTATTATAATTAGAGCTGTTTATCAACGTATTTATCCGTTTTGGGATCAAAATAATATAAAAATATCAATGGTGTAAGGAAAATTAAATAATTGGTAGAAAAACGTTTTGAACACCTGACAATTTTATTCAGTGCTGCTATAAACTTACAAAAATTGCTACCATAAACCGTTATTTTTTAAATCTACCTATGAAATCTTGATGTTAAAAATATTGTATGAATATTTTGTTTTTTGCATAACAGAATTATGTTATTGACGTAAGATAGCTTGTACAAAATAAGTTTTATCTGTGGCATATCACCTAGGTACCACTGCGCGATCTATTTCATTGATCAATTTTTGAAAACTATTATGGCCAAGTGTGTGTCTTATAGTAAATCTATTATCTATAAACTAAGGAGAACTTAATCCTTCCTTTTTTAAAGGAGGAATACTTACTGAAATATTTAATTAAAAAGACATTTAAAAAATCAGCAAAAAAACAGTTCATTAAACATTTTGCAAAGAAAATGAAGTATTAACATCAATTTCATACTACAAGGCTGTAACTTTAAAAATAATTGAAAAAGTCATAAATTCGATCAATGAAATAAACATCCTCCCACATATTATATTGTTGTATTTTTATAGAATGTAAGAACTGTTTATATAATATAATATATTTATGATATATACGTTAATAGTAGGCAAGCGATCGATCGTCGACTGACGGATCTAAGCCAGTGTTGCTACACTAAAAGCGAAAAAGCTACCCTCTTTGTACGGTCTGTAAATGTAGTTAGGTTACCACCTGAACGACTTTTTAAATTAGCCTTTTTACACTCTTTGGATGACATTACAAACATTTTGTAATTGATAAAGTATAATGTGGCTTATTTAAAAAGTTGTTAAAGGGTGTCTTATCTACACTAACAGACTATAGTAGCTTAAAATTACTTTTTTAAGTTACACTTACGCTTTTTGATAAAAAAACAAAAACGTTACTCAAAATAAAATTCTTAAAGCGTAATTTCATTTGACGTTCATTTTTTATTTGTAAGGAATTTTCATGTGCCTTCTCAAAATAATGATGGAATGATGTAAAATTGTAAAAGTATGTTTTTAATGACAATTACAAGTAAATTGTTACACTTTTATCATAAGTAGTGTTACATTGGCACTTAGAGCTTATGCTTTTATTTGTGGATCGATGGAACAATGACAGAAAAATTAATTGACTTTAAAAAAAAAACACAATTTGGACCTTATAGACTGCGTTTCATGAAATAGTTCTTATGCTGCCATGTTGGCAGCATTGAAAATTTGTACTGCAACTGACATTGTGTTTCGCAGTAAAAAAATTCAATGCAGCCAATATGGCGGCATAAGAACTATTTCATGAAACGTACTCTGGTTTAAAACTTTTATTCTAGCTGGCTGTGTTATTTAATTTGTGTATATAACACAATTTTTTATGCATTCGTGTCTTGAAAGAGGTTATGTTTTACTACATTTTTACTGTTATACTTTATGGTTTCATAAATCAGCCTATAAAAGTAGGTCGCACTTGTCTCGTTCCTAATGATCTCTTTTAAAAAATAATGTTGCAACACGAAAATAGTAAAAAAAAAGACTCTGTTTCATCTATCCTCAGTAAAAACTAGTATATGGCACAATTTTAAAAATTCTTTGATTATACTTTGCATGAATTTGTCCTTATTTTATGTGTTTTTAAAATAAGAAATGAATGAGAGATGGTTCTCTTTTTAAATAGTTGTGCCATGGTGGCTGTCTAATGTTTTTTTTTATTTGTAACATTTCTTGTAAATTAATTTTGATAAAAACAAGAAAGACATTTTGTTTATTCTATAAGTATTTCGTGTTTAAGAATATAATAGTGTTTCCTTCTTTAGATTCATGTTATAAGAATTCATGTTTCCACTTAAATTTAATTAGAATAAAATTCATCATTGACTTCTCTTGTTTTATTCTAAACGTTCCAATATAATAGATTATCTGTTGTTTTTATCTTTAATAAATAATTAACTCAAAAAACAAACACACAATACTTACATAAAAAGCTATTTAAAAATGAAAATGGCTACCAGCGCGTCACCACGAAGCATAGTCCCGAAAAAGCTGTTCTCAATAAACGTTCCTAACTATTCAATATTATTCCACACTTAATAACAAGGAAAAGAAAGAAATGAAGAAGGTGGAGAAACCAAGAAACGGGGAAAGATAGGATAGTGAAGGTTACTTTAGCTTTCAACAATAAATTCAACTCTAAGGGCCAGAACACACGATGAAACGCTTCGATTTGTTGCAACTCAAAAGTAACTAGCAGTTTCGTTTCATCGTGTATTCTAGGTCTAAAGCTCTAGCTACAACAGTTCTTAAGAAACAGCCTGGTGACAGACGGACAGACGGACAGACTGACAGACGGATAGCTGAGTCATAGTAATAGGGTCCCGTTTTCACAAAATCATCTAAACTAAAAAATGTGCCAAACCTCTGATTTACACAAGAAATTCTGAAGCATCAGAAGTGCTTAACCTTTTCCACAATGAACCATGAGGTTACATTACAAGGAAAAACATATTTCTTTACCTCTGAAATCATGAAATACCTACGTTCTTGGAAACGGTCGAGATATTTCTGCCAGACCGTATTATTCTCGAATTTCTAAAGACTCTGTAGGACTACTGTGAGTGCGTTTTGAATTTATGCTTATCATGATTTTCATATTCTACTACGATAAAAGCACTGGCAGAAGATAGGCCTAAATGGCGGATGCTCCAATCTCAAATACTTACAATCATGATGATAATGATTTTCATACGAGAGTCGGGCTATTTTTGCTCCGCCAAATAAAAAACGAAAGTGGAAAAATATATACCTATGATAAGTTACATTATTAATTATTTGCATTAAAAATATAATGTCAAAGAACGCGATTATTCTGGCATGATATGTTCCTATGCCAATCAAAATTAACTGAGTGGCCAGTTGGTAGTGACCCCGCCTGCCATGCCATAGGCTGTGGGTTCGATTCCCAATACAGACAAACATTACTGTGATGTACGTATTATGGATTGTAGACGGTAATGTTTGAAATCAAATCAAATAGTCCGACTGATAAGAGCAAAACTTGAAAATGTCAATGGGGATTATGACTACATGAAAAAATTCAAAAAATAATTAGTCCGTCTTTTAGGATATTAAAAAATATTAGAAACACATTTTTTACCTGATCAAATACATAAATAAATACAAAGATACAGAGCATCAAAGTTACGGAGTGGGGGGTATTGACGTAACTCCTAGGTTAAAATCGTACCGAGGGATGACGTCACGAGCAACTTTAACCCAGTGTATCTTTGTCATTTTTAGTTTAAGAGAAAAAAGAAAAAATACTGTCGAATATTTTAAAATAATCTATGTGATGGATGAAAAAAATTTTTTTGGTCATCATACCCATTACCTATATTTTTAAACTAAACATAAAACTGGTACAACAGTTCAACGGCCAAGGCCCTAAAATACAAAGGCTTTAAAGCCTAGAGTAGGAGTAGTGAGTATTATCCTCGTATTTCCACGGACATCTCAGATCGTGATAAGGGCCCTCGTAACGACATTACGGTCAAATATCCAGAGGAACCTTGTAACTTGAGCTAACGTAGAAAACTCTCTAACAATTGGTTTAGTTACCTGCTCCTAAATAATTGAACATACCTATATAGTTCTGTCTTTCTGCAGTAGCTCACTACACAAAGAAAAATAGCAGCAGCAACTTCTACGTCCGTTGTTGCGTAAGTCTTCAGTTCAAATGGTAGAACGAGTGTGTACAGGGGTGCTCTCGACGAGAGCGTTCTCGGCCGCCGAGCCTTCCGGCGGCGAGAGGCTCTCGCTCGACGAGTGAGTAGAGGCGCTATAGAGGAAACCAAATTTGTATGAGAAATACCCTCCTTTCGACCACGACTAGTTCCAACTCACACCATGCTCGACGACGAGGCGCTAGTGTCGTAATTTAGTGTCAAATGAAAATTAGAGAATACGAGTAAAGACGAGTCAAGTGACTCGACGCTGGCTCAGCGCTGTTTCTAAGTCGAGGTTTTTACGGGAATCGCTAAGCTGATCAACGTTAAATTACGGTATAAAAATCAGCGTAACATGCTCGTCAAAACTGTGTGCTCCGCATTCGCTCGCCGTTCGCTGCGAGTTCCTTTGAGTGTAGAATATATAAGGAGACGCCCTATAATTTTGCCATATGCTCGGGACGGCTTGCAAGAGCATACTGACCGAACCGCGAAACACTCAAAGGATACGCCAAAACCAACAGCCGAGTTTAGCACTCAAACGAGCGGAGAACAAAAAACGAACGGCTCGTTGCTCGCTGGTTTCCCCAACACGACGTACTGACTGCACGAATGCTCGCTGTGTAACATGTTACATTATACCGCGTAACGTTGGTCAGTACTCACTTTAAGCATACAGACGAGGTAGAGCGACGATTTGCGCGGAATGACTGGCTACATGCGAGCAGCCGAAGATAGATCACAGTGGCGTGCAATAGGAGAGGCTTATGCACAGCAGTGGACTGCAACAGGCTGCTCATGATGATGTCATACATATATACCTACATATCCGTTACGCCTCTTTCCTATCAGGGTAGGCAGAGACCACTGTTCATCATTCTAGCATATTAATATTATGTAAGAAGAAACGATCACATAGTTGTTTCGCAAATATTATAAATGTCAATGTTTGTGCCGATGGATGGATGAAAAGATGGATGTGAAGGTTTTTGGTAGGTAGCAAAAACCACTGAACAGATTTTAATGAAACTTTACGATATTGTTACTTGCACAAAAAAAAAGAAAAAAAAGAAGAAAAAAAAAGAGAAAAGAAAAAAAAGAAAAAAGGAAGAAGATAAAGTAAAAAAAGAAAGAAGATAAAAAAAGAATATAAAGTGATTTTTTCCAAGATATGATGATGATTAATGCGTATGAAGTCGTGAGCAGCTTCTAGTTCCACAACAATTAAGAAATAAATTACCTAAAGTTACCTAATTACGAGTATCTACTAACTAAATTATCGGTCATCCATCAAGGAAACACGTTTTACTGTATCCAAGTCCGAAATCCGGCTAAAAATAGCTCAAGAACTTTCAGAACTGCCTAAAGCGATATTAATAAACGCTAACTAAGAGAAATCCGCCATTAAGAATACAAGAGGCCTCTATAATTTTACTACGTTACCATATTTTGGGAGTACTAAACTCTAATTCCTTGAAACAAAACACAAATTCCCTTGCCCGAATAATTTTGGAGACGACCGTCTTGTTAACAAAGTTAAGCGTACAGTTGTGTAAGTAAAATTGTAAGGGAAGTTGGTAGAACTTGGGTAGTTTTGTCGGTAAATGTTAATTGGTTTTTGTAATGGTCGATTCATATAGTTTATGCTATATATAATTAAGTATAAGCAAATATATAAGCAAGTGTAATGTGTAAGTGTTTGAAGAGAACTTTTATGTTAGTGCTTGGCATCTTTGTTGTAAATGGTCAACTTGTTTCCGTAGAAATTTAAAGAATATTTAGGTTTAAGAGCCTGTCCACATGACGCGTTTTACGCGCGTTTCCTTACGCGCGTAATCACTCGCGCGTACTCGAGATACTTCAGCTATATATGTCGCGTCCACATGCCTACGCGCGTTTCCTCAATCGCGCGTAAAACGCGTGACTCTCGACTAAATGTCTCTACCCATTACAACGTATCATTCTATGACCGTGCTAGGAACGTATCAGGTAAAAAAATATTCATATTACGAGACTATCCACTAGATCGTTCCGTCACCGATCAGTAGCGTGCCATGCCATGCATGGGAGATTGACGGCGAGAATATATCGATATCGGTGCTGACGGTGACGGAACGGTCTAGTGGGCATAGAAGAGCATATCGCGTTGCTTTCCGATCCTAGCATAGTATGATGATTACCTATGTTGTAGTGGATGGAGTCCTTATAGCTTTCGAACTAGTCGATCTATAATCAAGTGGAATCAACACAAGACAAGTAGTAACAGCAATTTACCAATATAATTATACATCCCAAAAACTTAAAAACTAGAACAATGTCACCCACTACAAAAGTTTTCCAACAGCAAATACAATTTGGTCTGACAATAGTTTTCTGAATTAACTTTACTATTAAGCATTCATTGAGATTTCAGAAAGGGAAAACATTCCTCGGCCTACGTGTTCGATTTACTCAAATATGTTTATAGTTCCTTCGGAAACTTACATTTGCAAGCGAATCGAGTATTTTCGCGAATGATTTTATTTAGGGAAAAGGTTTGTTAAGAAAATCGTTGGACGAAAGGTAGAAAGAAAAAAAAGAAGATCTCATATCTGGAGCAAGTGAAAGAAAGAGCTGGAGTCATGTGTCGTATCAAGAAGTCAAGAGAAAAGTGGATGACAGAACGGAATGGCTGAAACTCTGCCGACAAGAGCGTTGCTGATATTAGTAAATGCACAAATACTTCATAATATTGAAAAACGAAGATCCCAACTTTGATTACATAATACCTAAGTAAAAAATCTGCCGAATTGAGAACCAACTCCTTTTTTGGTGTGATTGTGATGATCGTTATCAGTTTGAGGTTAAAAATCAAAACTGTAAGGTGCAGGGGTACCCCCCTGTTATTGTTCGACATACAAATACCTACTTTATCTTATCTTTATCAGCCCATATATGTCCCCACCGAGGGGCACGAGCCTACTCTCATACATAATAATATTTTGTACATAATTACCCCCCTGCACCTTTAATTCTGTATGTCGTGTTATTCTGATAATCACTCATATCTTCCAAACGCGGCTTTGTTTTTTGCTCTGGCATCACTCATCAAACTCACATGTAACTTTGATGAGTGAAGAATGAGCCGCGTTTGGAAGATATGAGTGATTATCGGAATTACCCGACGTACATAATTACCCCCTGCATCTTATATGATTTCCCTGCCTCTATACTGGGTGTAACAGAAAGGGGGTATAATGCCGAAACACAGTGATAGTCGTCATGAAACTGAAAAACTTTCCCCAAGGAACGTGGGTCGTAACTCGAAAAAAAAACGCTTCCCCATACAAAATGTTCGATCAGCTGATCGAGTAATTATGGGCGATTCAAAGTTTTTTTTCGAGTTACAACACATGTTCCTTGGGGAAAGTTGTGTAGAGTTTTATGAGGACTATCGCTGTGTTCCGGCTTTATATCCCCTTTCTGTTACACCCTGTAGATATTTTATGTATTAGGTTATCATTACGTTATCCATCCATATAACGTGAATAAAAATGAATGACTTGCAATAAAATAGACATAGTGTTCCCTGATAAAGAAAAGCTATTTTCCTGTTTTGGTAAGAGGGAACAAATTGTTTCTATTTTGGTAACATTTTCTCGAGGATTAGGTTTTTATTATTGTCGGAAATAGAATATGGATTGTTGGTAAATAAATATTGGAATATATCAGGGCTATAAGTTAATTGTTTTGAATTATTGATCTTTAAATAGATTCGTCAATGTCATTTCAAATAAATAGGGTTGTTACAAAATTAGGTACTTACGGCTGCAGTTTGTGTGTCAAACCGCAACCGATCCTTAATAACAAAACACAAAACAAATTAAAACAAAGAAAATAAAAACTAACAAAAAACAAAACAATACAATTTAACACTTACAAAATATAAACTTACAAGAACCTTCAAATAAAGAAAAACATTACCAGACAACTCTCACAGGAATCTATCATTCACTTAAACATTATCTCGTAGCAAACACTACGGCGTAGCATATCGTAGCAAACAGCTACGAGAGCGCCCTGAAACAATTAATTTCAAAATGACGTCAGGCTTTTTTCTGTACATTTTTTCGAAGCAAGTCGCACTTTAGCAAACATGCAAAGACATATCGTCCGATAAAAAAGGCGTTGCCATCGCATTATCCATCACGACACGACTCTGAAATTGTTTCGGAGTCACGCCACCCTCATTATAGGGTTCGCAACTGGTAGCCCTACTCAGAAAGTCCAGTGTGTAAGTAAAGTGTGTTTAATATATTTTATCTTTTTGATAGTAAGGAGGATGGAGAAGATAAGCTGGACTGTGAGGAAAAGAAATGAGGAAGTCTTAAACATAGTCAACAAGAAGCGCTGCTTGTTAAGAACTACAGAAAATAGAAGAGGAAAGATGATAGGACACTTGATGCGACATGACGGTTTCTTGAGAAACATCATTGAAGGAAAGGTTGAGGGAAAGAGAGGAGGAGGATGGAGAAGATAAGCTGGACTGTGAGGAAAAGAAATGAGGAAGTCTTAAACATAGTCAACAAGAAGCGCTGCTTGTTAAGAACTACAGAAAATAGAAGAGGAAAGATGATAGGGCACTTGATGCGACATGACGGTTTCTTGAGAAACATCATTGAAGGAAAGGTTGAGGGAAAGAGAGGAGGAGGATGGAGAAGATAAGCTGGACTGTGAGGAAAAGAAATGAGGAAGTCTTAAACATAGTCAACAAGAAGCGCTGCTTGTTAAGAACTACAGAAAATAGAAGAGGAAAGATGATAGGGCACTTGATGCGACATGACGGTTTCTTGAGAAACATCATTGAAGGAAAGGTTGAGGGAAAGAGAGGAGGAGGATGGAGAAGATAAGCTGGACTGTGAGGAAAAGAAATGAGGAAGTCTTAAACATAGTCAACAAGAAGCGCTGCTTGTTAAGAACTACAGAAAATAGAAGAGGAAAGATGATAGGACACTTGATGCGACATGACGGTTTCTTGAGAAACATCATTGAAGGAAAGGTTGAGGGAAAGAGAGGAGGAGGATGGAGAAGATAAGCTGGACTGTGAGGAAAAGAAATGAGGAAGTCTTAAACATAGTCAACAAGAAGCGCTGCTTGTTAAGAACTACAGAAAATAGAAGAGGAAAGATGATAGGGCACTTGATGCGACATGACGGTTTCTTGAGAAACATCATTGAAGGAAAGGTTGAGGGAAAGAGAGGCTAATAAAAATAAATTCTAATAAACTTAGGACTGTTTCACAAAAACATTTATCTGATAGATATTTTATATCTGTCTCTGTCTAAAACTTCATGTTTTATGAAAAAGACATTGGTTTATCTTTCAGTTACATTTTATCTGTATATAGTGAAACGTGTCAAAACTTCTAAAAAAATATTTTACAGTAGGTAGGTGTAATAAACTCGGAGAAAGCCTACAACCTTCGCCGTTTGCAAGCATCAACCACTACCATTTTTATAAAGGCCCTAATCATTAATCTCGACGCTGTACATACGTAAAACAAGCAACATTGTTATGTAAACGCTCGAGTAATTTTTGAGATTGGCTCGAATTTTTTATACTATCTAATTTGGGGTTTTGAGCTTTATGTTACATACACATTATGTTTACTTTGTAAGAAACAATGTTAGCTTCGAAAAGTTAGATTGAAAGACGATTATGAGTTTCAGTGTGAGGTGTGATCGTCAGAATTTTGACCTCACAATGTCAGATCGTCGTCTGACGTCAGAACAAAACACATTCATCATCAAAACATTACAAAGGTTATTACTTATTTAAGGACCATCAGTAAATAATAATATTCTTAAGTAAACAGCAATAGAAAATAAGATAGGATACATTAGCAGGCAGCCATAGCATGCAAAGAATAAATATGAGAGCAGTTACTTATCTTTTACTTTCACTAAATCACCCTTTATAAACCGAATTTGATACATACATACCCGTCACGTATCTCCCCATCGGGATAGGCAGAGATAACTTATACCTCCACTTGCTACAATCCAAACACACTTATATCGCTTCATCCACATTCATCAAAAAGTTTCTATAAAGGAACAATAGGGATGATGACTACATTCAAAAATTAAAAAAAATAATTAGTCCGTCTTTTAGGCTATTAAAATATATTTCAAACACATTTTTTACCTGATCAAATGCATACAAAGATACAGAGCATCAACGTTACGGAGTGGGGGGTATTGAAGTCACTCCTAGGTAAAAATCGTACCTAGGCGTGACGTCACGAGCAACTTTAACCCAGTGTATCTTTGTCATTTTTTGTTTAAAAGAAAAAAGAAAAAATACGTGTCGAATATTTTAAAATAATCTATGTGATGGACTAAAAAATTGTTTTAGTCATCATGCCTTTTATTGCCCTCAACAAAATAATAATCAAAGCTCTAAAAACCTCGTTGTTATACTTGTAATCCCGTCATTTGTATAGCTCGTCCCACTGACCCCAGACTTTGCTTAACTTCCTCCCATTTATCATCAGCACGAAAGGGTTTGCTTTCCGACCTCTTCAGTCCTTTAAAATATATTATTGCTAGCGGCCAGCGCGAGTTTGTATCTTCGTAGTCGTAGGTACCTATTGTTGGGATTATGCCCAACTGCAGTGTCAAATTTGACGTTTGTTTGTAGTTTTTAATTCTTCGTTCACTTCCGCTATCGCCGTCCTAAGCTAAGCAACGTACGCGCCTTATGAATTTTTATACCTTTCATGTCTAGTGACAAATCCTGTAATTGTGTTCACTCCAAATAAACCAAGATTATCAAGAATCAGCCATTTCAATCATACAGTCGACTTTATGATTGAAACGGCTAATATCACACAAGTTCCCACACCTATATATCAATGTGTTTATACCGAATTGTATAACTTTATTTGAAAAGAGCAACCCACCGGGGGCCAAGTCTACTAATTTAAAATAGCCTCAGTTGTGTGTCGACAATGTCAATGGCTTTTTTGAAACATTGGGTATTCTGTTAAACAATAGCTTCTTATATAACTTACACATTTGGTCGCACAAATGTGTCATAAAATGGCATTGACACTCTCATTGGCACTCTGCCGACACACAGCTGAGAATTTTATTGTAAATTAGCAGACTTGGGCCCAAGAGTTTTATTGCTAGATACTTCTCGGGGACACTGCACTCTTGCGAATCTAGCATTAGCTTTATAAGATGTTTAGGTATATATATTTATTGATTACACGAAAGTCGGTAGGCTAATCCTCTAGTCGTTAATCACTAACGCCGCCCAGTCGGAAAACTGTCTCATTCGCTGATATCTTATGCCGTGATATTAATTATCGACGTGACAGATTTAATATTATGCTGAGCTACAGTAATTTAATATAAATATATAGAAAATATGTAGGTATCTAAGTACCTATAGGTATATTAAATCATACCTGCGCTGCAGTTCAATTACTCCCACAAAAAAAATGTTTTTAAATATGGCAACTAAATAACGGTAAAGCTAAATTATTTACTTTCCTATAAATACATACATATTATACATACGATCAACCACATTCAAGACACACAGCGATGTTTTTCTTTTGTGTATTGAAGCCACTACTTGCAGCATTGCAAGCAAGATGGCCACGTCAACTGGCCAGATTCCTACTACTTCTTAAACTACCGTAAAAACAATTATAATTATATAACCTGACTAAATACAAATCAATGCCGGTAGTTTGAAAAAAAAACAAAAAAAAACAAAAAAAACACGTTGTTTTAATTTGGGTGTCAACGATAGTGATATTAAACAGTGTATAAAGTGCTTAAAGACATTATGAAAATAATCAGGAAATATATCCGCTCACGCCACTGAGCCACTTACCCAGAAAACATCGATCTACGGAAAAAGGTACTTTCAAATAACTATTTTTATTCCAATCGTATAAAATAGCTACCTAACTTCATTTTGTTCAATGTCATAAAAACTTACGAAGGGCGAAGTGAAATCCGATCGGTTTCACAGACCGATTCAATCTCACATAAAACGACATTTTATTTCTCTATCGTATTTTTTTTGCGGTTGTTACTTAGTTTGTATTAAGTTTCAATATTAAGACGATATTATTTTCTAGACGATATTTAAGCCGCGTGTTTATGGTGATAGCATAGTCAGATCCCAACCGCACAGCTAGAGCATAGAGCTAATGGTATCTACACACCAAAGCCGCCGGCTTTTTTGACAGCTGCCATTCGTATGACGTAAAGCCGCCGGCCTAGCGCGGCGGCATGCCGGCGGCTTTGGTGTGTAGATAGCATTATATACGTATTTGCTATTTAACCGCCAAACTTACTTTACGTCTTTTGTTCTATAATCTCAACAAATTCGCCGACCAATAGTCCAACGTGTTTGACATTTTCGTAACATCATACTGGTTCAGTAGCTACTACTAATGTGTTAAAGCCCTATATGATTCTAGATCACCAAATCTAACCATTAAGTGAGGTTATAGGGTGTAAATTTGCAAGTAATATACCCGGATTTGGCAAGTTTGAACCGGCCGGTACTAATGGCCCGGATCAAATTCTGGCCGTATAATTGACTGGTGACAATCCTTAGATCTGTTATCGTGTTACTAATTTGCGTTTCTGAGCAGTTAGGTAGCTTTAATAGGTTAGGATACCTATGGTTAAATTAGTCATTCGGCGATTTACGCAACGGTCGCCGAGAGTCTTAAGGCTAAAACACACCGGATGCGTATGCGTAACGTAGACGTAAGCACGGCGTAGCCACGCGCGTAGTCACGGCGTAACCCAATGTGACACCGGACTACGCATCTACACTATCGTGCTGCGTTGCGTAGGGGTTCGCGTCACTTCGTCGTGTAAGTCTACGTTACGCAAGCGGTGTGTCCTGTCTCATACAGTTCCATACATTACAACTCAGGGGTACGCATACGTCTACGCATACGCATCCGGTGTGTTCTGGCCTTTAGTTTCTAATTTCAACTGGGTAGATATTAAATGTGTTAATGTTTCTAATTCTAGTGTGTAATTTTTATTTTTAAATAAATCAAAGAAAAACGCCCCTTTTGAAACGTATTACTATTCCTACCAATATTATACTCGTAAATGTCAATGTTTATGCCGATGGATGTTTCATCCAAAAACTACTGAACAGATTTTGATGAAACTTGGCAGTATTGTAGCTTGCACATCAGAATAACACAAAGGCTATATTATTTTACGATATCATGATTTTTTTCCAAGATATGACGACAAATGCGTACGAAGTTGCGGGAAGCCACTAGTGACTACTATAATTACAATCAATACAAATATTCTTTATTGCACACAAAAATATAAGGTACAGACACAAACTAGAATATAAGAAGCAATAGTCAGCATTATTGCTAGGTAGCCAGACAACCTTAATTTCAATTAATTCAATTAATTGAAAAAAAAACAATGAACTGAATAATTTTAATGGATTAGTTAACTACTCTTTCTGCAACTATGCATTTAAATAATGTTTAAACTACATAATGCTCCGTTTTATTTATTAAAACACGAAACATATTGTAATTAAAAAGTGCTTACTAAGTACTAATAACAGGATTAGAAAACTTATTTACTAGGCTATTTGCTTAAGTTAAACGGGGTCGCCACCGTTTTTTGATGGCGGACGCGGTGGGGTCGCAGGGGAAGAGGAGTGTCGGTATTCCGGAGGCCGCTCTCCCTATCCTCTGCGACCGTGTGGCATGTAGCGGGGCCACAAATCTGGCTCGCTGCGGGGAGACCGTGGGTGGCGGAATCGGAGAGTCCGTCACTCACCACTGGTTGGTCTTCGAGGAGGTGCGGCTGAAATGTTTGGTGTTTCGACACGTTAGCCGCGGAGAGAGGGTGGGCATTTGCCCGTGAGGGGTCTGCTTTGGCAGACACCGCCGACGGGGTTCGCGGATGTGTGCGGAAGCGTTCCCGTGTCCCCGTCACTTGGCGGCGAGAAGGAACACCGTGGGGTTTTAGCCGGTAGGCTATTTGCTTAAGTAATACTAAGGTAATTAGCTCAGGGCATTATAAAGGTATTAAGTAACCATAAACATGACGTCAAGCTGACTTAATTCTACCTTCTTTAATTCTTGGGCCCAAGTCTGCTAACTTACAATATTCTAACTAAATTATATAAAACTAAAAAATAAAATATAATAAACTAAAAAATAATAAAACTAAACTAAATAGCTATAGTTCTTAAAATCTTACATGATTAGAATGACCCATGCCAATCCTCGCCGAATAGTGATGGGATGAAAATGTTAAATCGAGGTTTAAGCGAAATTTTCGTCCACTAAGTACTTATTACAAGAAATATTTCAAAAATATCTAGTTATTACGAAATAGCCTGATTAAGTACGTAATTAATTCTCCATTTCGAGCTCGGTTAAATATTCGCAGGTACGCTAAAAAACCAAAGAGTAGTGACACCATGCGTCAATTTTTAAAAACAATGAATCTACTAAAAAAGATCCTAAAACCTACAATACTACATTTTTTCTCTATGCACGCGCGGATCGTTGAAGTGTGTGTTTAGACGCGGATTATTCTAACAAGATAATAGATATTGGTATACATCTTTCAGAATCATATGCTAATAGGAGTTAACTTTACAGAATACTTATTAGATTAGGTCTAGTCGACAAAGTTGTCAGGGTCTCACCCAACATAAGCAAATGTTGAACTATCTATAAGTCTAAACTTGGCTCGTTAGTGTGAGTGAGCTTTGCTTTGACCTCATTGGTCAAACATTTTGAAGAAAGGTCGGTAGTAGCAAATAATAAATATCAGAAAAGATCATTCACTGTCAAGTTGAATAAGAAGCCAATTTTAAAACTATTCGTAAGCAGCTACCGTGGCACAGTTGGTCAAGCGGCAGCGGTGGGGCTATATGGATGGATCGATCGAAGGAACCCAGGTTCGAGTCCCTATCATGCCAGCCAGATTTGTTAAATGTTATGTTTTTATTTATTTTAAAACGTAAAATGAAAAAAAAGATCGCAATGAAGCAAGATGGAATATTCTCGTGATGATAAATTATGATTTGCAAACTAACATTGCTAGTCAACGAAAACTACCCTCAGATATTTTGATAATTCTTTTGTTAAACGTATTGACAGTTACTGAGCTTCGTGCCTTATCGATACGTTTTTAAACTTCTTTTCATATCTTGTCTATTCTTTTAAGCAAATATGGAACATTTAACTCTCTTCAAACTAATAATGTGCAAACTTCAAAATAACGAAATAGTTGTTTTGCACGAGCAGAATGTTTCTGTTAGTGAAATTGCAAGACGGTTAATGATATCGGTAAGTAACAATTACTTATTTGTAACCGAAGCTCATACTGTTCCAAGCAATTAAGAATAGTTAATTACATTTATATTATTCTTCTGCAGAGAAAGGCTGTTCGATTGTGGATTAATCGTCATGCTGCTACAGGAAATGTAGACAGCCTGCGCCGTGGCCCTACTAACTCCTTCACAGAAGCTAACCCCATGCATCGTGATATCGTGGCTATCCACACTGCAGATCCCTTCGCGACAACCCGTTCCACCGCGACAAAACACGATGTGTCGCTACAAACAGTGCGCGACCATTTACGTGCAGCTGGGTTAAGATGTCGCAAACCAGCAAGAAAGATTGATTTAAAAGAGTGCCATCAACAAGAAAGAATGCGTTTTGCGAAAGAATATTTAGACTTTGATTGGTGTAACAAAGTGGTTATATTTAGTGACGAAAAATGTTTTAGGTCTGACAAGGATGGTCGTGTCATATTGTATCGAAAAACGGGTGAGCGATTTCACGAAAAGAATATCCTTCGAAATAGGTCTAGTGGTCACGTGACCTTGGGCTTCTGGGGTTGGATGTCGTCGATGGGTCCCGGTGAGTTAGTTCAAGTAGAAGCCACTAATACAGGTCTAGGTTACTTGGATGTTTTAAAGAATGTGATGCTGCCAACTGTGCGCATTGCGTATCCTAATGAACATATTTATTTTGTGCATGATAACTCATCTGTTCATAGGGCTCAAGTAGTAAAAGATTGGCTAAACATCCAAGATAACCTGACTGTTATTAAATGGCCTTCTAAGAGCCCGGATTTGAATCCTATAGAAAACTTGTGGGGCCTTATGGTGTTAAACTGGGACTCATCGCAAGTTAGGTCTAAAGCCAATTTAGAGGGCCTTGTTACATCAACTTGAGAATCATTGCGTGGTAGTGATATGTGCTTCAATATGGTTTCTAGCATGAGAAATCGATTACAGCTAGTATTAGATAATAACGGAGCGCCAACTCGCTATTAACCTATATTAAGTATATAATTTAATTATGATATCCAGTCTAAATTGCTATGAAATATATTTTATTGTTATATTGAATGTCTGAATCTGTAAAAAAAACTGATAGGTAACTCTTTAAAATCACTACCAGGCCGTGATTCCCAGAGGTAGTAAACTTATCGCGTGAGAGATGTTATTGTTATTGAATTTAGAAGTTACTTATTCAAAATAACTTCTTTATAAATAACATGTTTATTCATATCACCGATACATGCTATATACCTCCTTAAAATGTTGATTATTTATTTTTACACATTATATTGACTTTATACAGCCTTGTCAAATTCATATCTGATAAATTTATTTTAATGTTTCGCTTTGGTTCTTACAATAAATCATTGAAAGCAATCTACCTACCTATAGACGCCTTTTATTTAATGCTTGCTCCTTTTAACTTGAGTATCATCATAACATACCTAACTCATAAGTCCAATGCAAAGTAGTAACAACACTCAGTAAAAGTAGACAATAATTATAAATAAAAATACACAATAAATATTATAAACACTCAACCGCGAGACAGGATTCGAACTTGTGTCTTCTTTATTACATTCATTTGCTGCTATCCCGCTACACTACCATTGCGCCAGTGAGCGGCTTACTTGTCTGGGCGAAATTATCTATATGAATCTGTCTTGAAGCAATAAACAACAAAGAATACGTTTTGCCACAGATCAGAAAACTTTTTGCAAACGAGGAGGCGTAAACGATTAGCGCACACACACTACCGCTTGACGAATAGAAATGCTCAGCTAAGTTTAGACTTATAGATAGTTCAATATTTGCTTATGTTGGGTGATACCCTGACAACTTTGTCGAGTGTACCATCTCTCGAAAAACTGAGTTTTTCCGCCTCCACCCCACTGTGCGTCGTGTCGTGAATTTATGTTTTAGCCCTAAAGGTGCGTACAGACCATGTAACATATTATTTTTATAAAAGTGCGTACAGACCATGTAACATGTTATTTGACTTGTGTTTTATAACACGTCCACACTATGTAACCTTGTTATTCAACATTGCAACATAAAATAATACTGTACGTACACATTAGAATAACAATGCAATATAACCATGTTATATAACCATTGTCGTTTGTCGTTCTTCAGTACAATCCACGCGATCAAAGTTATATAACATTGTTGTACATATCAATAACATGTTACTATACCATGTTTTATAACATTCAGTGTCCACATTATGTAAAACATGTTATATAACAATGTTAAATAACATGTTATGTTACATGGTCTGTACGCACCTTAACACTTCCACACTATGTAACCTTGTTATTCAACATTGCAACATAAAATATTACTGTACACATTAGAATAACAATGCAATATAACCATGTTATATAACCATTGTCGTTTGTCGTTCTTCAGTACAATCCACGCGATCAAAGTTATATAACATTGTTGTACATATCAATAACATGTTACTATAGCATGTTTTATAATATTCAGTGTCCAATGTAAAACATGTTATATAACAATGTTAAATAACATGTTATGTTACATGGTCTGTAAGCACCTTAAGTAAAAAGGAAAGAAAACAAGATTTTGAAATCCGATACTAATACAATCCGAGATATTTATTAGGTATAGAAATAGTTCTCGGATCCGTACAACATCCATGTTGCTACTAGTGTGGGGATGATGACTACATTCAAAAATTCAAAAAATAATTATTTCGTCTTTAAGGCTATTACAAAATATTTGAAACACATTTTTTACCTAATCAAATACATAAATAAATAAATACAAAGATACAGAGCATCAAAGTTACGGAGCGGGCGGTATTGACGTCACTCCTCGGTTAAAATCGTGCTGAGGCGTGATGTCACGAGCAACTTTAACCCAATGTATCTTTGTCATTTTTAGTTTAAGAGATGAAAGAAAAAATACATGTCGAATTTTCTAAAACAATCTATGTGATGGACTAAAAAAAATTTTTCGTCATCATGCCCATTACAGACCTAGCATGTACTAGGTCTGTAACACTAGTAGCCTGTAACCTAGCTATTAAGGCCCTTGTTATAAATAGAATTTTGTATCGTGAAAAAGTTCGTTTTACCTATACTAACCAAAATATGCAACTTGTAATATTATTAAGTTTTAATGTCATAAAGGATTGTCTGTGTAGCTCGTGTAAGGATAAATTTAAAAACAATGATTGAAATGTAACAAAATTAATTTCTAGTATTTATTGTTAAGACAGCAGTAACATAAATACCTTCGCGAATATGTAAAAAACAATAAATACCTTTTAAAATATTTAGACAATTTTCATGTTGTTCAGTTACTATAAAAACTTGCACGAAAGTCACATAGAACATTCAGAAATTAGGTTCTATCTAGGATGTACTCTTTAACATTACTGCTCCTATGCGCAGGCGCCGCTTTAGCGTCAACTATTCCTAAGAATAAACCCAAGTACAGTTTGGAAGATGCAGAAGTACTTTTTGAAGACTACATGAAAACCTACAAAAAAGTTTACCCCGACGAAAATGAAAAAAGCAAAAGGTTTGAGATATTTAAGAAAACACTCGAAGAAATTAATTTGATGAATTCAGATCCCGAAGAAACTGCTTATTTTGGTAAGAAATTATACATTTTGAATATCAAATTACTTCATTAACAATCTTCAATATGTCTAAGACATAGGTATATTTATTGCTTTTGATTTGTTACAATCATGTTAATGTTAATAGTGTAATAACGGCTAGTTCCAAGAAATTTCAGGAGGACGTCCACGAGTTAAAAACTCTTGGACGAAACGTCTGTTTCCAACAACCTTTAATAAATAAATAATATACTTCCAGATATAAACGAGTTCGCAGATTTAGGACAAGAGGAATTCAAAAAGCTGTATGGAAGTTGCGTTATGCCTCCAAATGAACTACCTTTGATGAATGAGACTGTTGAGATACCAGTAGATATAAAATTGGACAGTGGCTTTGATTGGCGACAATATCGCGCTGTTACTGGCGTTAAAAGCCAAGGCATTCAATGTGGATCATGTTGGGCGTTCAGTGCAATAGGTAATACATACATACATATCCGACACACCTCTCTCTCTTCGGGGTAAGCACAGACCACTCTTTCCACTTGCGACGATCCAAACAAACTTCTTTTGTTTCATCGACACTTATCAGTCGTTTCATACATGTCCGTCGGTTTAGGGTATCTTGACTTGGCTATTCTTGAACCTTTATTTGATATAGAGGTTAAGATTTTCTGGTATTAGAGGTTACAATAAATTATTTTTCAGGACACTCGTTTATTTATATTGTTTCTACCTTATTATTAGGTACATTGGAAGGGGCGTATGCTATCAAACACGGTAATCCAGTGAGTTTCTCAGAACAACAACTATTGGACTGCTCGGGGGCTGGTAATTGTGGAGGTGGTCACCCTTACAAGGCTCTTCAGTAAGTTTTACGTAACGTTAACGAATACCTATGTACGTACTTAGGATTACATGATAACGAATTTCATGTCCTTGCTTGAGGTTAGTTCTCTCTTAAGGCCAAAACACACCGGATGGGTATGCGTATATTACAACTCAAAGGTACGCATATCGTGAATTTTTCTCGGACCACGGATGTACTCGTATATCGGGTGCCTACATTTTGTATGAAGCTAATCACACTTTTCGGGTGACGGCGCTCATATAAAAATTCTCGTTCTTTAAAAACCCAACCAGGCTTTAGCAGGCTTTTCTTAAGCATTCCCCAAAACGTGAATCGTTATATCTTGAGATGCACGAACCCAAACGTTTAAAAGATAAAGGACCCGAAGTCCTGGCCTGTTAAAACATATATTTATGGTTTTGGTGGCTTATTCTTTTCACAGATATTTGGTGCAAGTCGGTGGAGCTGTAACTGAGATTAATTATCCATATACGGCAGTTCAAAGCCAATGTCGGCTCAATATACAACAAATACAAGCTCGGGTGACTGGGATGTCGTATGCATCAATGATTTCCGAGGATGCTCTGGCTCAACAATTAAAAGCATACGGTCCAATTTCAATTGGTATGAGTTTATACGATATTATGCTACACACCAAAGCCGCCGTCCCATGTTCCCTGGAAAAAGTTGTTCAGTTTCATGAGGACTATCGCTGTGTTTCGGCTTGATACTGAACCCTTTTACACCCTATACACAGATATTAAAATGAACCATTATTTTAGCCATCTGAATTATCATATGAAGACGAATAGATATGTACATATACTTTGCACCTGTGGTGGAGTTTACACGTTTGATATAAAAAACGCAAACCATGGAGGCTGCCCGAGGGAGATATTGGCACGATTTTATTCTTAAATATTTTTTCTCTAGGACTTGATTCTAAATCATTCTATCATAACTATTCTGGAGGAGTATTTCGAAGGTGTACTCTTCAATCAATCGATCATGCAATGCTGCTCGTCGGTTATGGCACAGGTACAGTTCTCATTTAATTTGTAAAAATTATAGACATGGTAACAGGTAGTGTAAAAGTGATATCAGGGGGCACGGCAGTACCCCCGGCCAAAGTCGAGCGCAAAGCAAACACTGCCGTACTACCTTTACAGGAACCATTTCGCAGGATTTTCAGCCCCCTATTTGAGAGCTTCTGGATATAATTTTCCGAATATATCGGATTGAATATTTTTTTCGGCATCAGACGAAACGGACATCAGAATTTCGAATTAGTAATTTTGAAAAATAATCCTTGGTAGCGTTTTTATTGCATAAAAATCATAAAATCGACGGTCAAGGTCATCGAATTATCAACGTATAGGTAGAAAATAGAACATTCGATGTGCAAAATACAGTTGAGGATGATCTTAAAATACAGTCACAAACTAGCCAATGTCCAACGAGGGAAGAGAGCACCAATCAGGTTAATGTTCTTTATTTTCTTGCAGAACCAGATGGTACTCAGTACTGGATTATAAAGAACTCTTATGGTCCAAATTGGGGGGAGGGAGGCTATATTAGACTTTTGCGAGGTGTCAACGCTTGTGGTATGATGAACTATCCCGGGTCTATTGCTCAAGTAGCTTAACCAAGTCAGGTTAAGTTATTGTCGATCTGCAATGAATGTTGGTACAAAGGAATTGTTGACGTCGATAAATATTTTTTTCTATCTATTTAAACTATAACAGTCGATCAACTTCGATCGCCGTTCATCGATGTCATCGATCGATCGGTCTGGTAACACCCGGTCAAATCTATATACAAATTAAATGATGAATTCAAATTAAGTGGTTTTATTTTCTTACATAAGTACCTAAGTGAATACTCTTCCATGAATATTGATAATTTAAACGTAAAGATACCATTTCCCTCGACTTTCTACGATCCAAACACTTCTTTCGCAACGAATTATGGATCAAATACTTTCGTATTTGAATTAAGTTAGAATTAATTTTTAGAAGAACTAATTAGGAATTAGGATTACGATTTATTACGAATTAATACTTAATTAATTCTTTCGTATTTGATTCTTAATTCTAAATAAATAATAACAAAAACATGTGTGTAGCTACGAAAACCAAGTTGTAACTTTTTGGGCATACATACCTAGATGTTAACTGGAATCGAAATCAAACAAGTGCACGAACAAATAAGGGCCAAAACGCGTCGTGTCGTGAATTTATGTTTTAGTCCTAAGTACCAACCTTTCTTTGCTGCTTTTTTTCATTCAACCGATTTCAACCGGCTACTAATTTATAAAAAAAAAAAACAGTTGAAATATACTTGCATCTGCATCTCGATTATTTGGCGTGTCCCGAGGATACGGCCGCACGGTACGTATTTATCGGTCTTGAGCTTGTGATGCAAGTCGTCGCGCCGGACTAGGCTAGCGGCCTTCATTTGTTCGAAAATATTTGAAAATGAGGCAGCCGGGCCGGCGGTTTTTGTGTGTAAACACCAAACATTAAGAAAAATAATCGTCCTGTTTACCTTAAAATAGAATACTAATTTACATAGTATTATATACCAGAATATACCAGTTCAATAATTATAAATGGGGCTACAGTAGTATGCATGACATGGTTGGCCCAAACTGGACTAGCTTTGACAAGCGCATCGGGGAACAAGCAATAGGTACCTATTTTCTGGGCACCCCGACTCGGATAGGTTAGGTTCAGGTTTTTTTTTTATGGCCACCCAGACCTAAATGGCCTGCATTTAGGTCTGTCCCTACTTATTTTCTGGGTATACCGACATGAAAAGGTTAATTTCATAAACAAAAACACTACAGTTAACCTATTTTACCACTAAATTAATCACTTTGCCCTCATGGCGCGCCCGCTAGGGACGCATAATCGAGACGCGGCTTGAAGAGAGCGTCTTTAATTATTCGAATTAGAATATCTTAAAGTAGAAGCTTTACTATGGTATCTATGGCCAAAAGAGTGGACCTGGAAGGCCGGAGAAGTCCGTAGAAAGGTTTTTCGAGAGGAAAAGAAGATTTTAAAATCCGATACTAATCCGATCCGAGATATTTAGTATAGAAATAGTTCTCGAATCCATACAACATCCATGTTGCTACTAGTGTTTCAGACAATGAGGAAGAAATATGAGGTGTGTCCCCATTTTCTTTTCTTGATTTTTGATAAAAGGCATTGGAATTCAAAAACATACCCTTCCTTTTGGCTTCGCCATAGTCGGGTAAAAATGTGTGATAAAATCAAAATTTTAGACAACAAAGACTATAAAAATAGATAATATTTAGATAGATCCAGCCCACTAGAATACCAGGTTTATAAAAAATACGTTTTTTTGCATTTTCTCACGATGTTTTCCTTCATTACTGAGTCGTTATCGAATAAAAAATAAAAAAAATATGTTATTATTTCCCCTCATATTACAAACAAGTGTAAAACTAACCCATTATATGAAGTTACAGCCTACAGCTATGCTGATAGGAATCTAAAACCATTCGATTGTGGGGAGCAATTCTGATTACTTAGCGCCAAAACGCAACTGAAACGGAACGTTTCAAGCTAGTTGCGTCGTTGTTGTTTTCTAAGGAAGTCTATAGCAATAATATAAGTATTCTAAACTTCGATGCATCTCAAAAGTAACAAGCAGTTTCTGTTGCGTTGCAGTTGCGTTTCACAGTGTGTTTTTGCGCTTACGCAACCAATGGTTTCAGAACATAATATTGGCTGTTAGTTTATTGATCACTAAACGCACTTAAAGCTGGTCCAAATATGTAACATCGTAGGATGGCAGAGACAGACAGACAGATAGATAGACAGACAAGCAGACTGACAGATAGACAGACAGATGAACAAACAGACAGACAAAACTCGAGACGGCACTATTGATATGCCTTAGTGTTATTCGTAAACAATTAGAATTGGAGCCCAGTAATATTTTTTTGGTCACGTAACCAAGCTATAAAAGGCTACATTAATGTCCCTTGACGGCTTAGGAAATTCTTACTGATTAATAGTTATATACTCCAATAGTTAACACAATTACATATGGAATACATATCAGACCTATTACGAGCTATAAAGGTAAATTAATAAGTTGTTTAAATGCCCTAAGTGCCTATAAAAATGTATTTTATCAAGATTTTGTGAAAGAAAAGTTTTTTTAATAAAATGTTGTAGTTTTAGGATAAAAAACAATAAAATAATTAGGCCGTTTACGTATTTATGGTTGATATGAAAAACGCGAGCCGCTGTAGGCGATTGTGCGGTTATAAACGATTCATATTAAGGCCAAAACACACCGGATGCGTATGCTACGTCCACGTTATGCAAGCGGTGACAGTTCTATACATTACAACTCAGAGGTACGCATACAAAAACAATACGTCGTCATGGCAACCGCACACGTTGTCATGACGACGTATTGTTTTCACACAAAAAAAAATACAAATTTTTCATTGTTTATTGTGTCCGGTTGTCATGACGACGTATTGTTTTCCCTCCTGACGAGCCACGGCCCAGACACGTCCCGGGCACGGCAAAGATCTGTGTAGATAACCCTTTAGAATGAAAACCATTTATTTTCCAAAAGTCGCTTTAACACAGTTTTTCTTTTTATAATCCATTCCATTGTATAAACTTAAAACTAAAATACAACAGCAGGGAAATAAAAAATAAAGTGCTTACAAACAAAATGTGTAGGTAAAATGAAATATTCTTTATTTGGCCGCTTAATTACGTTTTATGCGGCGTGGAAAACCTTTTGTGGTTAGGCTTTGTCAAAAAACGCTTTATGAAACCTCATAACTTTGGCCAACGGGGGAACTGAAGAAAAGTTTTGTATGCTGTTGCGCTAAAGTGGAATTTTAAAGAGTAGTTGCTGTTTTTTAATTTAAATCCTACTAATATTATACTTAAATGTCATTGTATGTAGGTAATACTTAGGGCCAAAACACACCGGATGCGTATGCGTAGACGTATGTGTACCCCTGAGTTGTAATGTATGAAACTGTCACCGCTTGCGTAACGTAGACGTAGACGCAAGCGGTGACAGTCCATACCCATGCGGTGTGTTTTGCCCTTTACTTGTGGGTACTTAAATAAAAGTATTTAGTACTACTTTAGCGGAAAAAAAAATGCGTCCGTTCCGCAGACGCGCCTTCGTCTGCAATGTCTTTTAGCTTTATAGTTTTGTCCGTGTCATATACTCGTTTTTAGGGTTCCGTACCTCAAAAGGAAAAAACGGAACCCTTATAGGATCACTTTGTTGTCCGTCTGTCCGTCTGTCAAGACCCTTTTTCTCAGGAACGCGTAGAGGTATGAAGCTGAAATTTATATCAATTACTCAGGTCTACTGTCCCTTGAAGCTGTGAAAAAATCAAACTTCTAAGCCAACGCAATCAAAAGATACAGCCATTTATGCCGCAAATTTTCGACACTTGCAAGGGAATCAAAACCTACAGGGTGCTTCCCGTGAACTCAGAATCTTGAAATTTGGTACGAAGCAACGTCTTATAGCATAGATAAAGGAAAAATTACGAAAACCATAAATTTTTAGTTACATCACAAAATATATATTTTTTTAATAATCTTAAACTTACTACCCATTTCCTCATAAACGCGTAGAGGTATTAAATTGAAATTCATACCAAATACTCAGGTCTATAATACCTTTAAGCTGTAGCAAAATCAAACTTCTATGTCAACGCAATCAAAAGAAACAGCAATTTAAGCTGCATATTTTGAAACTCGCAAGTACTTGCAAGGGAATCAAAACCTAAAGGGTACTTCCAGTCGACCTTGAATCTTGAAATTTGGCATGAAGCAACGTTTTATACCACACATAGAGGAAAAATTCCGAAAACCTTAAATTTTTAGTTACATTACAAAATATATATTTTTTAATAAATATAAACTTATTACTTTTTTCCTCATGAACGCGTAGAGCTATCAAGTTGAAATTCATATCAAATACTTAGATCTAATTGCCTTTAACCCGTGAAAAAAAAAATTATAAGTCAACCCGAAAACGCAAAACGCAAAAGTACAACCATTGATACCGCATATTTTGAAACTCGCAACTACACGCAAGGGAATTAAAACCTAAAGACCACTTCCCGTTGACATAGAATCTCGAAATTTGGTAAGAAGCAATAGCTTACAGCACAGGTAACAGAAAAATTCCGAAAAGCTTAAAATTTTAAGTAGTTATACCACCAAAAAAATTGTGATTGTAAACATAATTGTAGTTACAGCAATGACCGCGAGTTATTATACTATGTATGGGGAGGGCAACATTTTTCAAACGGCAAAGACGACCTCACTCATCGTCATTCAATCCCGATGTTTTGGTGAATGTAGCTTATTCACACCTTTTTCAGTCACCATTTACAGGTCTGGTTCAAATTTAATACTTAATTAATATTTTTGAACCAGATTTCTAAATAGTGACTAAAAAACTTAGTAAATAAATAACTTTAATAAAAGAACTTTCGCAAGTCTGCTGCAAGGCTAGTATAAGTGTTTCAGTTATATTATAGATAAATGATATGTGTTAATATAAAATAAAGGATTACTTAAACGATAAAGAGATCTTCGTCTTAAATTTATGCTCCTCCATCTTTCCCCATTGTAATGTTATGAATTTCATTTTGCAATAAAAATACCATAGTTATGACTCGATTGTCGTAATGAACGAACTTTGTAAACCTTGCAGGTTTGTACGGAACCCTCGGTGCGCGAGTCCGACTCGCACTTGGCCGGTTTTTTTATAGTTAGAAGCTGAACCATAACCATTCGTGGTTCAGATGAGTAATACAAACAATTACTACAATACAATACAATTACTACACAATAAAATTACTATAAACAATACAATACAATTACTTACTATTATTATTATTATTTTATTTTTATGGTTAGGTTAATACAATTATTACTCATCTGAACCATTTTAATGTATATTCCTCCGTGTACTTGTTATAAAGCGACAACACTCTGAAACTGTGTATCGTGGTGTAAAGTTAAACAACGCAATGTTTGCTGGTGCTAGCAACGTCCGAGGATAGCCACACTAAGCTTTTTAATTTTACATTTTGTTTTATGTACAAGGGACATTCTCCGGATGAGGATAATGAGAAAGTTATTCTCATCGTCATTATAGTTCTTGAAAAAATTTAAAAAGTCTTGATATGCGCATGAGATTTTTGAAAAATGATCTTATTATGTTGATGTATATAGAGTCGCCATACGTCTCCGTGAAATAAAGAACTACAATACATTTTCCAGGATATACAGGGTGTAACAGAAAGGGGGTATAAAGCCGAAAAACAGCGATAGGTAGTCCTCAAAAAACAAATTTTGAATCGCCCATACCTAGTCGATCAGCTCAGATCGGACATTTTGTATGTGGTAGCAATTTTTTTTTTAAGTTACGACCCATTTTCCTTAGGGAAAGTAATTCAGTTTCATGAGGACTATTAGTGTGTTTCGGCTTTATACCCCCTTTCTGTTACACCCAGTATGTATGATAATTAAAAGATGAAGATGGTTCCTGGGCATTTTCTGAAAATTGGCCCACCTACATTTTGGGTTCATATCATTTTCGTTTGATAAACTTTAGTCCACTTCTGGGCAAACACCCCAAAAATTTAAATTTTTAATATTGAAAAAGGTAACTTTTATTCAAACCTAGAGGTTAATAACAGCTATCAAGCCACAAGAACCCCGATTCTATTAAAAGCAACGCGACAATCTAGGGGAAAGCAATTCTGAACCAGATTGCAGCTCGCTCACGTTTTACATCCAACTTTGTCCACGATATGAGCTGCACAACTTTTAGTTTGGAACCACTTTCATAAACCTCGTTGGAAATACCTCTCATTATGTTTATGGGTTGCCAGCACGGTTGCCTGGTTGGTTTCTGTGTTTGTCATAAATAAGAAGTAAGTAAATAATATTAAGCTACATCAGTTTAATATTTATATTAATTTAAAATTTAGTTTAGTAATTAAAGTAATAATATTTCTATAATTTTATGTAAAAACTTGAACGAAAATGTTTTGAATATTGAATTCAAATTTTCAATTTATAAGTAGGTAAATAAAGTAAAGGGAAAATACATAGAAGCTTCTACAGTTCAATTTCTAGAGTTCTAAAACAATTCTATTTATTTTGATACAGAATTTACATTGAAAGGAAAAGAAAGGATAAGTAAGATATAATAGATTTTCTCCGTTGTGAGAAGGGACATTAAGTTTTAACACAGTTTTATGTTAAAGGCCAAAACACACCGAATGCGTATGCGTTGCGTATGTGTAGACGTATGTATGGAACTGTCACCGCTTGCGTAATGCTGTCTACACACCAAAGCCGCCGGCTTTTTTGACAACTGCCATTCGTGTGACGTAAAGCCGCCGGCCAAGCCCGGCGGCATGCCGGCGGCTTTGGTGTGTAGATAGCATAACGTAGACGGTGACAGTTCCATACATTACAACTCAGAGGTACGCAACTATTACACAATAAAAGAATATTTAGAAGATAAATTATAGGTTAAATAAAACTAAATAAGTAATAAAATATAAATAAAACTATTTTTTTAAAACAATAATAGTAACTTTAACTTAGTGTATAAGTTTTAAAATAACTATGTACATGTAATTACAATATTGTTGTAAGTAACTGATCTCATTCTAGTTTTAAGTTCGTAGCTTTGCTACTAATTGCCGTGCCCTAATCAGGGTCCACATTTGGTACCTACTTTATGTTATTTATAAGATCTGTAAAAACCTGTGGAGTGCAATAAATGATTGAGTATTGAGTACGTCTACGCATACGCATCCGGTGTGGTTTGGCCTTAAACGCCATGCCACAAAAAATGCAATTTGCTGCATCGCTATTGCATAAAGGGAAAAACTTTTGCAGTATTTCATTTTAAAATTTAACTCTAGCAATCCAAACCCGATTGCTATTTAAACTTGTCGCAGTTCCCGTAACGAATTAAACCACAGTTTAACTAAGGCCGGGTTGAACCGCAGCTAAGTAAAGTTTAGTTAATTAACTGCTCGCGTAGGCTCAATAATTCAAGCACAAAGCTGGGCCATTCGTCGCTTACATGCAGATTTTTCCGAGTTATTTTGTTAGCTGGTTACACCGTGATAGTTTTTTTATAGAGTCTGATAGATTAAAAATTGATAGAATAAAAAAAATTGTAGGAAGGAGTGGTTTTTTAAATTGTCGTTAACTAAGGAAAACTGAGAGAAATGAGGTTTCAATGTCAAGTTTTTTTTTAAATGGCAAGGACTATCTAGTGACTAGTAAAGTAAAGCACTGTAATTATATATTGAGCTATAATTACCAAAATAACTTACTATAAGTAAATTGTCTTAAATACCTACACAAAAGTATCCATTTAGGCCAAAATACACCGGATGCCTATGCGTTACGTAGACGTTAACGTCGACGTAACGCGTAGCCCTACGCAACGCAGCACGATGGTGTAGCCCGGTGTCACATCCGGTTACGCCGTGCTACGCCCGTGGCTACGCTTACGTCTACGTTACGCATACGCATCCGGTGTGTTTCAGCCTTAAGACAAACATCTCTGTCACAGCAATGTTTGTCTCTGGTGGGAATTGAATCCATGACCTGTGGATTAGTCGAATAAGCTACGAGTCTCGCTACTAGGAACCAGTAGCTAAGAGCACAGAATTAGCATAAAAATTTAAATCCAATTATTTCTCCTCTTCTGCACTATTACACTACAGTGTAACAGACATCCTATTTTAATCCGAGTACAATCCACTAACTAATTCAACAGTTGGCAAGTAGAATAACGCTGTTTTTAACGGTCCGCCAAAAATATTGAATATACGTGCACAGTGCATCGTGCGCCAATTCTTTCCTCATACTTTACTGTGTGAATGTGACTTTGGAATCCTGCGGTTTGATTTGCTAGACTGCATTGTAGTTACAACTGTGATATTGGTTTGGGTTTCCGAATTGTAGGAAATGGCATCGAACATATTTGTATGGAGAGAGAGAAATGATAATGAAAGAACTTTGAAAATTGTTTCATGTGAACATTTTCAAACTTCTATATCTCCGAAAGTATATCACTTTCGACGTTTGTCCAAAATACTATCGTTTTATAATATTTTTCTCTATCGATTGACGTTAGTTTCATCAGTGGCCGCCAACTTTTTTTTCTCTGTACTAGCTCGAATAGGGGATGTGTAGTGTAATTGATACCGAAAATTTTTACTATACCAATATGTTGGATGCTCTTGAAAGTTCATTTGTTTAGCAACTTTTGCATGAGAGTTATCAAAACTTTGTAGTTTTATTTTTGTAGTTTGTAGTTGTACAGTAGTAGTTTATAAGTCGGGTATATTGTCGTCTCTATCTGACTTTATAAGCTAATAGAGATAGAAATATTTCCGGATTTGTATTATGTACTGTCGCGTATTGTATGAATGTAAAAATTACGATGTTTGTAGGGGGTATAAAGCGGAAACACAGCGATAGTCCTCATGAAACTGAACAACTTTCCCCAAGGAAAATGAGTCGTAACTCAAAAAAAAAATTTTGGTCGCCCATACTTACTCGATCAGCTGATCGGACATTTTGTATGGGGATGACGAATTTTTTTTTCAAGTTACAACCTATGTTTCTTGGGGAAAGTTGTTCAAGTTCATGAGGACTATCGCTGTGTTTCGGCATTATACGTACCCCCTTTCTGTTATACCCAGTATAACGAGTTATATGCGTGATTATTGATAATCATGATGGTTTTTTGGAATTACGCCTTATTATTATTAGAAACAACGGTAGGTATGTACCTTTGCCACAGCCTTCATGAAAACCAATTCATGCTATGAACATAATTTTCGGAGTTCATTTCAACCACTCAACGACTCATGTACATCTCTCCTAAAGTGTTGAATATACCAGTGTGCAACAACCCTTAAACCCAACAATGAGTTAACAACACAATGTTTACACGACAAAACACTTTACTGTACAAAAAAATTACATTTTCCTATACATCCCATAGGACGTACACCGCACCGCAGTAGGCATCCCACAAGTTAAATTGACGGTATAAGTAATTCATAACCAGGGCCGAAGTGAGGGAAGGCGGAAATTTTTAAGGGTTCCGACGGGTTATTCAAACAGCTCAACGAACACAGAATACTAAATCCGGCCCCTAGAGGCAGCGATGGACTCGGAAATGACAGTTGAATGCGTGTGAAAAATTGACTGGGTGAGTTTTGAAATTTTTAGCGGTTATGAACAAACTAGAGGCTGTCCGCTACTTCGTACGCATATCTTGAAAAAAAATCATGATATCTCCAAAAAATATAGCCTATGTGTTATTCTGATGTATAAGCTACAATATTGCCAAGTTTCTTCAAAATCTGTTCTATAGTTTTTGCGTGAAAAAGTAACAAACGTCCATCCATCGGCATAAACATTGTCATTTATAATATTAATAGGATTTAGGTACATAAAGTCAGGGCCTACTCACAAGATTTTTCTTGTTCTAGATTAAGACGTAACTTGCTGAACTGAGTCCCTAGAAATGTGGGTCAAATATCTTCCCACGGTCATGAGCTGATTTCGTATGAAGATTTTTTGAATATTCCTCGATTCAGGAAAGGCAAAGACCAAAGACCATACAGCCAAGATTTTACAAAAAGTACACCCACCATTCAAACTGTCAAAACCGCAGCTCATTTTATTTTAGTACCTAATTGCTCCGTTTTCAAAGAGGTACATTGAACTTTAATAATGGTACAATGCAGATACATTTCTGTTGGATACGAGATATTCAAATCTTAGGGCCAAAACATAAATTCACGACACGACGCGACACGGAGTCGTACGACGTCGCATCGTGAAAATCCACGACGTCGTCGTGTCGCGTCGTTTCGTGTTGTGTCGTGTCGTGAATTTATGGTTTGGCGCTTATACCATATTTCGACCATGTTTATCGGAAAAAGCTGACATATAAGTGAACATCTCAGTTTAGTATTTACCACTGCTAAGTTTTCCATTTATTTTCGTGAAACAATGTACCTATAGGTACATATAAACACCCATACCATAGACTATACCAATTTAAAGTAATCTCAGAATCTTTGAACAAACAAAAGCGTCGTAAATCGTAAAGTTAGTCAGTCGCCGTCCGTACATACACGGGACTTTAAACAACCGTGTTTTCTTTAGTCGGACGCCGAATGGAACAAACACTTCTAATGGCTTTAGGTATTTAGGTATACTGCGTGTTTAAATTCAGTGTTACAAGCTTTGATTTATAGCCATTATCTACCTACTTCACGAAATCGAAAAAAACGGCCAAGTGCGAGTCAGACTCGCGCAGGAAGGGTTCCGTACAATTCACTATTGATATCGAGCAAAAAAGGCAAAAATATCACGTTTATTGTATGGGAGCCCCCCTTTATTATTATTATTATTCTTTTTTTAGTATTTGTTTTTATAGCGGCAACGGTAATACAAATTTTGTGAAAATTTCAACGCTCTAGCTAATAACGGTTCATGAGATACAGCCTGGTGACAGACGGACGGACGGACGGACAGACAGACAGACGGACGGACAGCCAAGTCTCAGTAATAAAAAAGTACAGTCTTATTAACAGTCGTTGGCGCCGTTACTAGTGACTCGACTCGACACAAACATTGCTGTTGCTGTTGAAGTGCGCAGACGTTTCCGACGAAGACGTTAGTTAGATAGATAGATAGAAATTCTTTATTGCACACAAAGAAATACAAATAAAACTTAAAACTAAAACATTGTGCGCAAAGGCGGCCTTATCACTAAAAGTGATCTCTTCCAGACAACCTTTGGAGTAGGACTAGTTTAAGAGTAGACGTTACTAGTAATGTTAGACAAGGCAAGACGTTAATAATAAATTAATAGTACTTGATAATAACTTAGACAATTACGGAACTGTTTTCTTAAATTCTTTAACTATAAAATACTTTAAATCTTTAATTTCAACACACTTTATCCAACGACCCAAGAAACACCCAGTATAGAGAACCTAGGTATAGGTTACAATGTAAACTGGCTAGATAGATTAAACTAGACCAATCTGTTTAAAGAGAGACAACAAACAAGATTGTATTCGTTCAGTTTTACTATGTAATAAGTATGTTATGGCAGCGAGAAAAATGTTATTCAAAAGAAACGGTTTTTCATTTTATCGAAGATTACCTTTTTTAGCCTATTTCGTCCCACTGCTGGGCAAAAGCGTCTCCCATGCCTCTCCAAATACTCCTGTTATTAGCTGTATCCCACCAATCTTAGGCCCAAAAAAGGATGGAGTGACGACCTACGCTCAATTAGGGAAGATTGGTGGGATGCAGCGAAGATTACCTACTTATTGGAAAATATTCTTCAGAGTATTATTTTGAAGCGCATGACTGTCAACGAGTACCTACGTTTGATAACAACTAGTCGTGAGTGGTTGCAATTGCCAAATATAAGAAGGTATTAAGGCCAAAACACACCGGATGCATATGCGTTGCGTATGCGTAGACGTATGCGTTCCTCTGATTTGTAATGTATGGAACTGTCACTGCTTGCGTAACGTAGACGTAGACGCATACGTCTACGCATACGCATCCGGTGTGTTTTGGCCTTTAAAAGAAGCGACAAATGATCTTGCGTTAAAAAACATAAAATCTACACATTTACTTGAAACTGAGTTACACCAACTATATAAAGACCCCGTCGTATCTTTTATAAGACATTTTCTTTGTCTCGAGCCAGAGTTCAGGGTTCACAAAGCGGGTAATAGAGCAACCATCTACACCGTTTGCGGAGCGCCGTTTACCGACGATTGTGCCGTCTACTTCCTTACAGAAGGCATAACTTTCATTTCCTACGGTAGTCAACCTCTGACTTTTTGGATGGGGTGGGTTATAAGCGAAAATTCTTACATATACGTATATATATCTGTCATGTCTCTTTAGGCAGAGACCATTTCCCTCCACTTGCTACGATTGAAACACTTTTCGCTTAATCCACATGCATCAATGGCCTCAAACATGTACGTCAGTTCAGGGTATAGGTATTTGATTTGGCCTTTTTAAGTGAAAATGAAGAATACAATTTGGTGGATTTAAGCAGTACGTAAACTAAACAAAAGGAAATTGATTATTTATAAAACTTCAATGTAAGTTCAATAATTGAATAATTGAAAAAAATAATAAATTGAACTTAAGAAATCCATCCGCAATCATCTTAAATGTTACAATTTATTTTGCTCATGAAAAATCGAAGGCGCTCCGTGAGGATCGATCGCCAGGATGAGGAGATCAACGAAACCTTCGTAAATCAACTTCAAAATTTGATAAAAATATACCTACATGTCGTATATATTCACGTTTCGAAGATATAGGACATCGGATTTATTATTTTAGAAAATTTTAAATCTTCAATGGCTTCTATTTTAGAACGGTGATTTTTGCGGCTCATTAGTTTACTCTTTGCAGTTTTCTTTTGGATGTTGTAAAATTGGTATTGAATTCAGAAAACAACAATCTCTCATACCTTAAACCAATCCTTTACTTACATAATCGACTCCTGATAACTAACTTGATTTCCTCGCCGGATATAACTTTTTTGGTAAAGGACAATTTTTGATGGATGCCGCTGTTGCCGCTGCCTTGATTAGAACTTTTATTTAGACGCTAATGGCATACTAATGGGCTTCTAATGGACCTCGTCTGATTGTCACTGTGACAGTTCAATTGCCTTTCTGAAGGCGAATGATTGGTGATTTAAAGTTGTGAACGAATTATAAGTTTGGTGTTTTAGTCGGTCACGGTTTTGACTGTACCGCTGTTAGAATAAAATGTGCATTAAGGCCAAAACACACCGGATGCGTATGCGTAGACGTATACGAACCTCCGAGTCGTAATGTATGGAACTTGCGTAACGTAGACGTAGACGCAAGCGGTGACAGTTCCATACATTACAACTCAGAGGTACGCATACATCTACGCATACGCAACGCATACGCATCCGGTGTGTTTTGGCCTTAAATCATCAAAAAGTTAAGAACATTGGCAGAGAAAAAAATGTATTATCTCGACTTACTTAAGTATTTGAGTGATAACATTTAATCTGGATAATAAATTATAAACATACATACATATCTGTCGAACGACTCTCCCATCGAGGTAAACGGGGGCTACTTTCGTCCACTTGCTACGATCCAAACACACTTCTTTCGCCTCATCCACATTTAAAACAAAAAACAATCATTTATTTTGATAACACATTCTAAATTATAAGTGACTACCTATACTCAACAGAGCAATTAAGTCACCGAACCCATTATTAGAACCCCCCCTTAACCCCCTTACCGGATATGGACAAACCAGCTAAGACAAAACGTCAAAAACGACATTAGTCCTAGAACTATCTTCAAAACTCGTTTTGTATTATGGAGGAATAAGTTAAAGTTCGTATACCAATACCTATCAGTACCAGTACTCAGTACTTATGGAATTGTAACTCATACATTCATTTAAAAAGCACAATCCTTTTCCTATATTTTACAATACAGGTACTCTATCTTACCACATCCTCAAACACCTTTGTACATAACACTCAAAGTGCTATAAATGGCAACACTAATGGACGATCACAGTTTAATCTGGCAACACAGTTCGGCACCGGAAGAGGAAGTCCCGCCATCTGCACACAGTTGACACCGAGCCAAAAGCCAAATGCACTGATGCACTTATGCATGTGCAACGTCATGTGAGGTTGATTTAAAACAGCTAAGTAGCTCTTCAAAAATGTGCTTTGTGTTTCGAACATCTGATGTTGTAGTGACTATCCTGCCTTCATTCTATCACTTATCTCTCTGTGGAGTCTGCAGGAAGAAATTTCTTTTAGAAATATGCTGTACCTTTTGTATAACTTCTCTTTTTTTTCTGTATCTATGTACTATCATCTTACAATAAACTGTTAAATAAATAAATACAATGTTAAGTAGCCATTTTGAATTTCTAGTTTCTGATGGAAACAAATGCCAGTGCTAAGCATATTTTAATTAAATATCTTAAGAAACTTACTTTTCGTATTATTGGGTTTTAACCCGACGCCAAAAGAAGGGGTGTTATAAGTTTGACCCCTATGTCTATGTGTCTGTCTGTGGCATTGTAGCTTCTAAACGCGTGAACGAATTTGGATGCAGTTTTTAAAAACTAGTTACACCTAGTTCAATGCAATTGCATCTCAAACTGCTTCATATTTATATACATATAAAAATTATAATAAAATGTAAAATCGTACTCGGTTTTTATACCACTTACCTTTTATACCACTAAAACTCAAGTTTCAAGCAATCCAGTCCTTCACATTTGAATGTGAATGTCCCACCATCTGCGTCTTTACAATACGTAAACTCCTATTTACACTTCATTTAACACAATCCCCAGGCATTTTCAACCGTATTCCGTCATACGTAAGGAAAAGAGGAGTTTTTTGCAAGTGAAAAATAAATGAAAATAGTCCCGACAAGGTAGAATCTAGCATGAAAATGCAAAGTTTGTTCGGAAAGCACAGTTTTCCGCGATAGTAGAGGCCGGAAGAGTGATATCCTTTGCTGAAATGGTAAAGTTTTTATTTATCGTTCGCGTATTAAATGTTTTATGCATTGGAAAAGGAATCGTCGTACACAACTTTTGATTCGAGTGCGGTTTCCGGGTAAGCGAGAATTCAAGTATCACTTACTTTGAACATTATATTTTTTATTTAAATTTTTCATTCTTTGCATCGAATTTTTTGATATTAGTATTATGATGTAAACTAGTAGATATCTAGGTAAAGAAAGATGATATACAAAATGTTAATAACGAAATTACAATAAAAAAAGTTCCATAAAAACAGTACCTACATAATTTCTCCGATAAAACAATTCAGAGAAGTCAATCAAAAAAACAACACTGAAAGAAAAATGAATTGAAAAGCGCACCGTAGTTTATAACAAATAATCTACTAGCTGCAGTTATTCCAACGTTCAAACAGAACTTTGAAAATAAAACAAACTAGAACTCCACTCCCATTCACATATATTCAGCAAATGCACTCGAAAAATTGGCATTAATCGAGTAACGTAGAGAGATTAAAATTCGAGCAAATATTGGCAAAGGGATCTGCAACCACAGCTGATATCGATTCAATTAGGTTACAGTTTAAAAATTTGAAATTCGAACCACATTCGGACTCCGATCGGGCCAGTCAGCGGATTGCGGCGACCAATCGCAATTAGCTAATGGATCTGGCCAATGAGTATTCAGAATCCTGATTTGCGAATGACACCGATGTATTTTTTTTAAATCGGATCGTTTTTGTTGGCTTCGTGTCGTATGTCTTCGGTAATCGAATGAATATTGAACAATGGAAAAAGCTGATTCATTTATTTAATCAATTTGATGCGATACAAGTTCTTTGTTGTGATCTGACTTTGCGTTTTCTTTACAAAACAAATAAACTATCCGATTAATGGGAATAACACTCGCCTATATTTAATAATAGTTTATGTACACGCTACTGTTTATGACGGCAACGCCTCAGTAACAAACAAAATATATCAAAAAAATTGCAATCTTTTTGCTATAGATATAACGGACTAATGAACTTTTAAGCAACCAACTTGTCAAGCAAAGTAGAAAAAGTAATAGAAGCCTCAAGGAGGCTAAAAATACCAAATACCTATAACATTATTTTTTTCATTTTAATTTATGATTGTTGTAGTTAATCGAGAGCCAAAGTGCTTTAAAATGCCAACGCCTGAGAAAAGGTCACGCGCAATCCTCCTAAAAGCCAAATTATTCTATTGCTCAATAACAATCCGCAGGCGCCACAAAGTTGAAGTACGAGTACATTAATCACTTGTTGTGGACTAACATCAATTCCTGTGAAATTCTCGCTTCATTTAAATAGACCACAGCCACCCGCAGCTGGTGTTCCGGCAAATTTACTTTGAACCCTAACATTTTGTGTCATTTATAGAAAATGTTTCTCTCCATTCACATTTGCGATCTCATTGAAATCAGATATGTGCTTTTGTTTTTTAATTAAAGTGACACTTTCATATTTTAATGGGACACATGACCGATCGTAATTATAACAAAATTATCTTAAAGGTGCGTCCAGATAGAGCGAATTGGCTCGCGCGGCAGCCTCGCGAGCCAGATGCTCGGTCAGTGTGGACGTGTTCAGGGCCGTTCGGGCGCACGAATGCTCGCCCAAATGGCCGAGCGGCCGAGGCAAATGGCCGAGCGGGCGAGCCATCATGCGCCCGAACGGCGCTCAGGGCTGAGGCGTGCGCTGTCAGATGAGTCCGGCACGCGAACGCGCATGCGCGGCTGCCTCGCGAGGCAAATGCTCGGTCAGTGTGGACGTGCTCCGAGCCATTCGGGCGCATGATGGCTCGGCCGCACGGCGCTCGGGGTCGTGCCGTGGGTTCTGACTCGGTCTTCGGGACCACACGCGCATGCGCGGCTGCCTCGCGAGGCAAATGCTCGGTCAGTGTTTACGTGTTCAGGGCCATTCGGGCACATGATGGCTCGGCCGAGCGACCGTCAGGGTCGAGCCGTGAATGGACGCGCTCAGGGTGCCTCAGCGTGCGCTGTTCGGGCAGTGTGGACGGTGCTGTCGTGTTCGCGGGTGCGTTTAGACACATCGTGTCGATTATACTTTGAGTACTTGATCAACGTTTGAGCAAAGTTGATTCATTAACATAAGTACATACAATGTTTCTTTTTTATATTTATCCATTCAGGACAAGCAAGGATCAAAAATCATAGAGCCAAACTTTAATAAATTATTTTGAAGTAACTTCCATGAAATATGTCCTCAGCGTAGTCTATAAAAGTAAAATGCAATAAAATTCGTTTTTAATTATTTTTCTGTAACAATATCTCATATTTTCTAACAATAAAATTTTAAAAACGAAATCATCGTCCATCTTATTTACGAAATATGCCTGACAGGTTGGAACAATATTATTATGTTCAAATGTGTTTTAAAAAGCATAGAAAATGTGTGTGCTAAAACATAAATTCACGACACGACGCGACACGACGCCACGCGACACGACGCGACGCGACACGACGCGACGCGACACGACGTGACACGATGCGACGCGACACGACGTCGTGGATTGCATTAAGGAGATTGCTGCGAGTGTTTCTAAATTCTAACGTCACGACCACAGACATCGCAGATGAAAGTAAGGTACAGTGAGCGATTAAGGCCCACCGTTTTGCAAGGCCGCCCAAGCTAAAGCTAAAAATAATATAGCCTATGTATTATTCTGATGCATAAGCTACAATATCGCCAAGTTTCATCCAAATCTGTTCAGAGGTTTTTACGTGATGAAGTAACAAACATCCATCCATCGGCACAAACATTGACATTTATAATATTAATAGGATTAGTATTGGCACATTGGGCGAATAAGGCCCGCCGTTTTGCAAGGCCGCCCAAGCTAAAAAAAACAATTAAAATATGTTCAATCCGCACTGACTTCCTGGCACTCGTAAAATGGACCACTAGGAACGCAGGAGCCGACCTATATCAATAACTCATCTTAATATAAAAGTAAATCAAAGAAAAAATATTTTTACATTCTGATATTTTTTACTAGTGCCTTATATACCAAATATGTGTAATAAGCCCCAATGTATGAAAGACTTAACTTTAAAATCAATGTCATTACATATTTAATTCTGGCTTGAATACTAATATCTTTACTCAAAATAGTAGGCAATATTATATGGATTCTCAAATTTCCTGAGGTAAAGATTTTATTTCAATTTGCAACTAGGTGGGCCTTGTTGGCCCACTGTACCTTAATTGTCTAGATTGTCTATTCTTAGGCAGACATCGAGGAATATGCCTGACAAAATCTGACCAAAGAGCATATAATCACTACGTTAAAGTATTAAGTATGTCAGTACAATTAAGAAAGAGAGAGAGAGATCGTTCTGCTTTGTCATTGCTGGCAACATAACAATATGAATATAGTGTTGTGCAATGGCATACAATTTTTTAATCGATAGTGAAAAAATATTTTCGGCAGGGTTTTTATATTTTAATTTACATTGCTTAAGTAGAACCAAAAAGAATAAATCTTATTGAGTACAAATTTACATTTTAATTTACAAACAAAAAAAATCACAAAACATTGGTACAAGTATCAGCTAATAATATTATATAATAGTGTGCATTAAGACACAATGGGGAGAGGGTGTCGACTCAACTTATTGTCGAACTCATAGAGAGCTAAAATCTGTTCTTCCGTCGAAACCCATTCGTCAGCCAGATCTCAGAATTAACACCCGTTCTCTATAATCTATCTATCTCTGGTTTTGCCCTACTGGAGACAGAAATATTTATCTGTCTTAGAATTTTTAGTCCTTATATCCTACCTGAAATTTTACCTCTATGTGTTATTTATCGACGGCGAATAGATTACCGTCGATAAAAATTTTATGATAGTTGACGCGTCCCTATATTTTCAAAAAAGTAAATCTAGTGTTTTTCTTGTCATCTCCCCGCATTTTGACAACGGCTGGCTGTCACGACTCACATATTCAGTTTAATTTATATATTTTGGTGTGAAATATCTAGAAAGAAGGCATCCGTGAACAAATTTTTATTGTTCGCTAAATTATTGAGAAGACCAGAGAGTTCAACAAGCCGACATACATATGCTTTGTTGATTTTTCCAATGCGTTCGTAACTGGATGAGAGCTCACCACAACACCTTGTACACCGGCTTAGAAAGCTCTATGAATGAGGAATATCCTCAGTGCGTAGAGATAAATCGATCTAAAAGCAAGATGATGATCGTGGACCGTGTCAACAACAGCTCGCCCAAGTGACGCAGATTTCAAACTGCGATGTGGTTAACAACTATGTATATCTTGGTATTATATATCCCAAATAACGGCGACTACATGAAGTAAAACGACGTATGCTCATGTCTAGGTCTGTAATGGAGAGGAAGAAAGTATTGAGGAATCGACATATAACTAAAGCCACCAAAGTCGGGCTCGTAAAATGCTAGTGTTTATTATGTTTCTTTATGCGACAGAGATGTGGACAGTGCCCGAATAGGAAAAAGGAAAGATAGATGCTCTGGAAATGTGGTGCTAAAGGAAGATGCTGGGTATAGCAAGGACGGAGATCCGCACCAACTTATCGATACTATAAGAGCTCGGCATCACACAGCTTTATCGTGCACCCATCACACAGTTTTAGTTTAAAAAACAACATTCAAAAAGTGTACAAAAATATTGTGCCAATTTTGAAATAAAATATTTTTTTGTTATGATTTTGTGTCTGTTCACAGTAGCAGTAGTTTTTCTATGAAGGAGTTACAAAAATCTTTACTTACATACATTCATCGGTACATTCAATAACATTTATAATATACTGCCTACGACTTCGTAGGTATTTATACTCTATCTTGTCATAATAAATCTTTGAAAACTTACATAATATCTTATTAATTATATAGCCTATGAGTTATTCTAGTGTGCAAACTACAATATTGCCAAGTTTCATCAAAATCTGTTCAGTACCTAGTTATTGCGTGAAAGAGTAACATCCATCCCTCGGCACAACGATTGACATTTATAACATTAGTAGGAAGTACGATAATACACACTAAATATACTTAAATATAGGTACTAAGTTTTACTATCAATAATAACTGTTCAATTAAAATACATAACAAAACTTCTTGATGAGGTAAAAAGAACATAATGATGATTTAAATATAATTGAACTTGTTTATTTTTCATAAAATGTATTTTTTTTTTTCAAAATAATATTACAATTAAAGCTTGCTGTAAGTTTTATGTAAGTTGCTTCTTAGAGTTGATTGTTGGTGGCATTGGTGGCTTTGCTTTTTTTCTATTTAGAAACGAATAGCACTGGATAAGCTTAAATATATTCCACCAGCATCATCACTTCCATCTTTGTCAAGGGAAGAGTTTTTTGCTCTTGGTAAAAGGAATATAAAGAAAACCTTTGGATAGGTAGTATAACACGACTTAAGAAAGAATTGGTTGCTTTTGGGTTGTTGTAATTGCCCGGAGATCGTTCAGCATAGTTATGTGCATATATAATAGGTTGGTATATAATTGGCCTTTAGAACAAACACGGATTCTAGAATTTTATCTACAAGTACTAAGTGCGCTGGGCCATAGTGTACTAGCGTTCAACCACGTTGGTGACCATCGCTGATGACCAGCGCTGGCCCAGCGCTGGGCCATAGTGTACTAGAGGCATAACACATATTGCATCCCTAAAATTAGTGTTAGGCTTCATAACCTTTTCCACCAGCGACAAGCACAAATGATGAAATTCAGTCACTAACAAACGTGTGAAATTATTAGTTATCAAACACAATATCATTCCATAAAATCGTATCTTGGTCGTTTCATTTGCATTAATATCTTTTTTTCTTACTAAATAAGCAAGCAAAATCATTGTTGCACTCGAAATGTAGCTGTCCATTTTGAATGCGCAAGGAATTCTGATGGCTCGGTCTGCCTCGCGAGCATTGCCTCAGTGTTTGGTTGCCTCAACGTTTTGGCTCGCGCGCGCCGCTCGCGAGGCAAAACGTTGAGGCTGCCGCGCGAGCCAATTCGCTCTATCTGGACGCACCTTTACATGCCTATACAAAACCATGAACCTTATAAACAGTATTTTTAATAGAAATTCAAGTATTTATCTAGAAAATTATTTTAATCAAAATTAAAAAACACCATTACTTATATCTTAACCTAACCTTGCTTAAATACCGACCCTGAACATTATCTCTTGCAAATAAGTATTTGACCAAAATGTCGCAGCTTAACATAAAATGGTGTGACCATTGTTCTGTCATTTACCATTCGTCGACCATTTGTCCAGAACTACATGTAACTGATGGTTACAGTTAAGAGCCATTACCCTCCGTGGATTTAGAAAGCTTTAGGCTTTTTGTAGATTTATGTCAGCCTGGTAGAATCTAATATCCTTCGTAACACTATCTATACATACATACATATCTGTCACGTCTCTTTCTCATCAAGGTTGGTAAAAACCACTTCACCCCACTTGCTGTGGAAGTGCACGGCACACACATGTTTTTTTTTTAATGGCAACTACCATTAAGGGTCCTGCCAATGTCAAGTTAAGCATACACATGTTGCTTAAGATTACATATCATAATGTCAGAAATTAAAATGCCTTTCCATAAAACAATGAGGAAGAAATATAGACTGGAGTGGCCCCGTTTTTTTTTTCATATACAAATGAGTTTATGACAGCGTGCCAAGGCTGCGCCAAGTTTTCTTGGTAGATGTCCTGTCAAACAATATGATATCCCTACGAAAAGTAGCCATTTTGCTTCCAGATCAGGCACGCAGATCCAGACGGTATGGCTCCCCCTTATATATTCTATACTCAAAGACTTAAAATGCCAGACTGTGTCAAAAGAAGGGTTATTTTTTGTAGCGTATGGCCAAACCTGGCACAGAAGACAGGCCTTAGCCCAGCAACATGTCCCAATAGGCTAGATAAATTGACTTCTGTTATAGTATCTACACACCAAAGCCGCCGGCATGCCGTCGGGCTAGGTCGGCGGCTTTACGTTATACGAATGGCTATCAAAACAGCCGGCGGCTTGGTGTGTAGAATACCTTAGTGTTCAAAGCCTATACTGTTTATTTGTACAATTCAAATATTAACAATAGTTAGTTACCAATCATTTAATCAACGATACACGAGTATTGCAACGGCTTTTGCATATCAATATCAGTATCAATGAATAGGAGGTAACAAACATAGTTCAATGGTTAAGGGAATCGAATGTTGTGCCAATTTAAGTGTGGCCGACAATACTTCTCAGTTTGGATACTTCCTTGCTACGTAGATTCATGTCTAGGGAAAGTTACTTTTTAGCGTAAAAAGCGTGTTAAAAACATCGACAAATGGGCATGATGACTAAAAAATTTTTTTTAGTCCGTCATATAGATTATTTTAAAATATTTGACACGTATTTTTTCTTTTTTCTCTTAAACTAAAAATAACAAAGATGCACTGGGTTAAAGTTGCTCGTGACGTCACGCCTCAGTACGATTTTAACCTATGAGTGACGTCAATACTCCCCGTAACTTTAATGAGAGCATCATCAAATATAAAGATACAGAGGTATCTTTGTATTTATTTATGTATTTGATCAGGTAAAAAATGTGTTTTAAATATTTTTAATAGCCTAAAAGACGGACTAATTATTTTTTGAATTTTTGAATGTAGTCATCATCCCCATTTCAATTCAAGTGTTATGTATATTTGCCTACGAGATAAAGATAGTTTAGAGTATGTTATATCACTCTATTACCAAAAGTCAGTAAAGACGTCATTATATCTAATGCTTGCTTAATTTTAACAGCGTTTTCTGAAACAACAGCATCAAACCAGGGCCCAGAACTGCTAATTTAAAATAGCCTCAGTTGTGTGTCGGCTGAGTATCAATAGCATTTTTGACACATTTGGTAATCTTTTAACAATAGCTTACCTACACTAATTTATTTATTTATTCATGGAAGATTTACAGCAAAATAAAGTCCTTAAATAGATTTCTATGTTCAGCAATGCCAATTACAAATCTTCACTTATGAATAATATTGATGCACTTGTTAATAACATTCACGTATTTGTTAAGGTGGACGATATATCTTGCAAAACTTATATAAGTGTGAGTATATTCGAAGAAGGTGTTTGTCATTGTGACCAAATGTGTCAAAAAATTCCATTGACACTCTCATCGGAGCTCTGAAGGCCGACACACAACAGAACTTGGGCCCCTGAAGCTTTGACTGTACTCTGAAATGCAAGCAATCAATTCCGTGTGATGTGCACTCGGTTTTATAACCCATGCATATTCAGAGTGCATGTGCAGTGTACACCACGCCTTTGTGGTCGTTGGAACTGTCCCATTGTTGTGATGGAATTGGAAATCTTGAAATTCGATGATATTCCATCTTTATGTAAGACTAGTGGCCGCCTGCGATTTCGTATGTATTGTTGTATCTTGAAAAACTAACATTAAAAGAGTAATCAGTCATGAATACAGCCTAAGTTTGTGTTATTGTAAGTTTTTATGAAATACAAGGATCTATTGGCACTTGAGTGACATTGTCGGGAGGGCGTGGGTGGTGAACAAATAACTCAAAATAATAACAATTTACAAGATGATATCGTTAGTTCTGATTACCGCCACATGCCAAAAGATCCTTTCTTTTTTAATAAGTAGGTGTACTTTTTTCCTATAGATACCTATTTTGTAACTTTTCGAATCTAAATAAGAAAAAGCACTTCAAAAACGGAAGATCACAATTTTATTCAAAAAAAGAACGAGCAACAATATTCGCGCCACTTCACCGCTTTGACAAATGGAAGCGGATGTGACGTCACTGAAATTTCCCGCGTCACAGGTTCAAATTGAATTCTACTTTCAAAAATGCACTCTTACCACGACGGATGAAATGGCGGGAAATTGCTTGGAATTGGAAAATTGTGACTTATAACTTGACGTAAGATGTTTAGAGGTTATGATTTTATTGTAGTGTCGTAAGACTATAAATATAGGTACTTAGTTTAACTTTTTTATTGTAAAAATCCGACATTCCACCAACGTGCGTGCATGTATGCGGTGATTGATGAATGTGGATAAAGCGAAAAAAGTGCATTTGGATTGTAGCAACTGGAGGGATGTGGTCTCTGTATACCTGTCTACATTTATAAAAACGTTCTATTTTTAAACGCGAAGAAGACTAGGTACAACTTTCCTTCCAGACATTTAATTTAGCTTCAATTTAAAGAAGCCAGTTCCACAT